>CAXKWD010000002.1:54481712-57186712 GCA_964059195.1 Ectobius pallidus
AATACATTTATGTTAATAATAATTTTCTCCGGGTTATATGGGGTATGTTATGTAGGTAATGATTGGTGAAACACGGCCAAAAGTGTACATCTGTATACAAATTATGTGACGACAGAGATAATATAGACCTAATAAATTAAGGGATGGTTTGTGAATTGCAGGGCAGGGAAACTTTCATGAGCAGCACAACGAAAAGAGGCGCAGGATCTTTAAAATCGACGTCTCAACATAACAAAAAGGACACAAATTGCTTCGCAATGCATTCTACATAAATCACACAATATTTCAAAGGATTTTTCCATGAATTTTTCATTAAAAAGTATCATCGTCTTGCCCTAACTATAACCCGATAGCATGCTCTTAAAGCCTCGGCAATTCAATTTTAACTGTAATACGTTTTCATGTTGATAAATTATATTAAAATATGAAAAGGGCGTAACAAGATATTAAACTAATAAGGCATTTGATAAGGTAATTAGAAATAAAAGTTGCTAGCACAAAGGATCAAAAAATAAAATAAATAATTCAACAAATATCTAAATAACAGTAGTGCAGATTTACAAGATTAGGAAAAAGTTTAATTCATTCTTTTTCCCCAGCGGGTCAATCTTTCAGTATGGGTACAAGTAGTCAGTTAATATCCTTTATTATTGAGTCCACGATTAAAATATTTAAGGATTTTTACGTAATTGCTAGTAGGCCTATTTTATAGAATAAAAAAGACCTCTGTACCGTTCCGATAGCTTTATCGCCTTGAGTAATTACCACTCTATTACTCGTAAACCATTCAAAATATAAACGTGGTACTTGATGTATAATAAAATTCAAATATTTCCCTAAAGCTCACGTGCTTGAATCATTTTCTGGTCACAGAAATAAAATAAGCTCACATGCTTGAATCATTTCTGGTCACAGAAATAAAAAAATTGTCGCATAGTCAAATATATCCCACACAGCACACTACGTATAATATACGTATATTATACGTATATACGTAGATTATTCGTATATTATACGTAGTGTGCTGTGTGCTTCTTCCTGAACATTTCACGGTCGTCACAAATCACTCCGACACTGAAGCGCATGGAATAATTACCACTTAATTACTCGTAAACCATTCGAGATATGGGGCTGGTACATCATTTGTATTAAAATTCAATTATTTCACTAAAACTTTCTCGCTTGAAGTTTTTTCGGGACACAAAAATACAAAAAATTGTCGCATAGTGAAATTTGCTTCTCCCTCCATGAATTTTGTGTAACGGGTGATGTTTATAAAATGAAATAAAAACATTTGTATCCGCTTTTTTAAGGCTCTGTTTTAACCATCAGTAGGGCTGATGTGTGTAGATTATTTCTGTATAAATTTCACAGGAATCCGACCACGGGTTAATTAAAGGTTACGAGTTTAATCACGCGGTGTAAGATTTTCTAGACTGAGTAAAATCTGAAAATTGCGAGATCTGGAATCTTGTGACGTCACACACTCAAGTGCTGCGATTGGTCTATCCCGGAATACGCAACCTGATAAAAAAAAGACCTACAACCAATGCTTTAGTTGGAAAATATTTTATGGGGGTACTCACCTTACTTCAAAATTTTCCATATTGGCTCATACAAAAGAGTTTTAAAAAACCGAGCACCTTATCAGGATAGCCAACATGTAATCTGAGGAGAAAGTAATTATTGTAGAAATGCGCACGAAGGTGAAGATTAGAACGCATATCTATTGCGAATTTAATAGTGTTTGTCATTATTAACAAATACACTCTCGTATTGAATTGGACATTTAATAAGTATTTTAGGACAATATTGTTCCTGTACTGCCAGTACGACGTACCGGAGCACATATTTTTCCCGGTATGGTAGAAGGAAAGGCGTACCGGCCCAACTAAAGCACTGCCTACAACCCAAGTTTTGTATGAAATGAGCAGCTGTTCGATCTCTGATGAGGTCAATTGAAATTTTGGGAGCTTCAACCTCCTGGAATCCTGAGGGGTTCCACGGCCTGCGTAGGGAATATATATTTTTTCTTATTCAGAATATAGCTTATGTTATTTTAAAGTATTATAATGGAATTATTTCAATTACTTTAATGTGTGTACATTTTTCATTTAGCCTAACAAAAATTTCAACCAGATTATATACAGTAGGTCTATAAATGCAATTAAGGTGAACATACACACTTAATAGTTCTAGATGTTGTTATCCATGGTTATATAACTGAAACTTTGCCATGATTTTATAACCTTTAAAGTGATATATTTTCGGGATTATTTTATTAAAATTTTAATGGTTAAGTGCCAGAATGGTACTTTATGAGATTTTGTGGCGGACGGGAAATGTTTGTCCGTCTGTTTGTCTGTGTGTCGTACGCGCGATAACTCAAATACGCTTTATCGGATTTTCATGAAACTTGATCCATGGGAAGAAGCCTATTGATATTGGACCAAATCGGTTGACCGGTACCTGAGTAATGCCCAATTTAGTGCCTATTTTATGGTAATATATTAGAAAGAATTTATCAAATGTAAATCAGTTCTCATGGCAACATATTGTTTTACAATGTTCATATAGGCCTACGGCTTTGGAAGTTGCAATACAGGTAGCTTTGATAAATAGCACTACGCACATATTCCTTCACATATGCTTATCTAACTAAACCATTGCCCTGCTTAATGAATCGATCTAGAACTTAATTCGGAAATCGATAAAAAAAAATTCTGCATATCATAATTATTGCAATTGTCACTGATTAAACAAACGCATTCTGGTACTTTGTTAAATCTGTTTATCTAATTTTATTTGTAGTAATAAATTAATTTGTTGTTATTTCTATTAGGTATTCAAGACCGGTTGTCTCATTTGTATCCCAAAGAGTAAGAAATTTTGCAGAAACAATCTTTAAGGAATTCTCCTACCATTTTTATTGAAATCTAATAAAGATAGGCCTGACAGTTTCCAAACTGGATCTTAAAAAGAGTTCGCAAATATGTTTATTAAACCAGGCACTTTTATCAGAAGACATAAAAGACAAAAAATGTTAAATTTCGGAAAAATAGTGTATATGACAACTTTAAGTGGTCAATCATAATCTAAAATCGTAACTTTTTAATTTATGATGTCATCTGAAACAAGAATAGGAATGTGAATGAAAGCTTATTATAATATGTAACTCCTATGACAGTGCATAAAAGAACATTTAAAATGACATTCAATTTAGGATAGTTAATGATATGAAGGAGGATATGCTAAATAAGTGGAATCTACAGTGGACAAACAGTTATAATGGACAATGGACAAATACAGTGTTTTTTCCAACAGCCAAAGACAGACTAGACTCCAAGAATTACGAACCGAGTTTTATAATGACTCAATTTATGACAGAACATGGCAAATTCAAGTCATATTTTAAACGCTTTAAAATTGATAATTCAAATGATACTTCATGCTCCTGTCTTCACCAGAATCAAACAGTCAACCATCTGTTATTTGAGTGCCCAGTGGTTGAACGACAGAGACACCTCTTAGAACTCCATTTTGATTTTTGCAACATAAGATCCGAACCACCTTTAACACAAATGTTCAAAAAACAGTGTTGTTTCACACAGTTCCAGAAATTTGTCAGTGACATTTTCAAGGTTTTGTAGAGATAAGTGTTACAGATTCATGGCAAAATTATTTCATATTTCTTGTATTGATTCGCAATAACATATTTTAGTATGTATTTTGTTAAACTATAGCCCTAGCATATATTTGTACAGTAGGGCTTTTTCTCGTTGGAGACACAATAATAATAATAATAATAATGATATCCGTGAAGTGTAAGGTGAGCGTTTCGAATTCTCTTTCTCCTCCCATTTTGTATAATTTTAGTCACTGAGAAACAATATCTCTGACTACAACAAGGTCTTTCTCCAGTTACCATGACAAAATTACTTTCAAAATAAATCCTCTCCAAGGGTTTCGCTTTTTTGGTTAATTAATTATCATTGTGAATAGTACACCATCTGGAATACAGAAATCCAGTTAACATGTTTGAAAAATGAAACTTTCGAAAACATTCTCTCATTAAGTATTAAGTCGACGAAGACCAGTGGATCCCCAATGCATTTTGGATTCACGTGCATCCCGAGGACCCATTCCCATTGATAGAGAATAATTTTGTATCACCAAACAAATTCAGTATATTTAGCCGTCTAGACCTGGGATTTTAAGGCAAATGCCTATTTTGTTCCTTATGAAATAACATGAAAATTTTTAAATATGTGGACGTTTTATGATAAATCACTTACATTTATAGAGTTTTATAGTGTCCTAAAATGCGTATTTGGACATTTAGAGCCTATTTTACTATTTTAATGCCTAAAATGCCTATTTTGTACATTTAAAATAAAATTCAACTTCTGTAATTTTTGCAATCTTATAATGGACATCCCTCAATGAAAAGCAGAACAGCAGAGGTGGGTTTTTCACAGAAACTTGATAATTCCAAACAATTGTCGCTAAAGGAATGCTGACTGACGGGGGAGGGGGAGGATTAAGGAGGAAGGAGTACTGTGTCAAGTCACCAGTGAAGGAACATCTGATTAAGTGAATATAGTTCGTAATGTCTAATTTTGCAATTAATTCTGTTAAGAGTAGGTATTCTACGTTTCTTGCAGTAAAAAAGACCATGTTACAGTTTAAGTGTATATTGTAATATTTTAAAGCTATTTTATATCTTTTTACACATTTTAAAGCATATTTTAAGTGCCTATTTTCTCTTTTAAAAGCCTATTTACTTGTTTTTAAAACAAGGCTTTTAAAGCCTATTTTAGGTGTCTAAAACTAACTTTTTTAGAGCCTAAAATCCCAGGTCTATTCAAAACATAAACGACGTTGCAGCCATGTGACGTAACGTCATGAGCCACTAGCTTTGATTATGTAAGATGGCAAAAGGCTAAAAGCGCACTCTGATGTTTGCGAAAGAGACCAGATAGGGGATTCAGTGCCAGTCGCTGACGAGTAGAGATGGTGGTAGGTTTCTGTTCGTGGTAGATGGTCTTGGGAAGACCGATAGTTTGAAGATTGGAAACTACAGAGGCAAATAATAGTGCTGCAATTATTAAGATCGGTATTCTTCTTCCTGCTTCAAAGTTAATTTCATCGTAATTGGTGAAGTATTGAAATATAGCCATGTTATTAATAATTATCAGTTTCAACGAACCAGATACAGTCAAATGCTTTTTGTCTGTAAAGGGAATCTTGTTCCAGGAAAATGCTCGGCATAACATACAGGTATTGTGTTATTTACAAGACGTTTCAGTTTTGTAACTGCTGGAGTAATGTGTCATTGTTTCTGGTAAAATATTTATGTAATCTTTACGCCGTAACTTCTAAACCCAGCAAACAAATTCCAACCTGTATATTAAGTTAAACTTAGATCTCGTAGTTTAAACGTTATGGTGCTATAAAGCGCAGGACTATTTTTTGTCTCAGTCATCCTTAACTTTAATTTATTACTGCACTGCCTTCCTATTTCCGTCTCTTTATTGCTATCTCTGTTTCCTTTCGCGATTAATAGTTAAACCAATGTTAGCTTACGACTCCAGTGTGTTTAAGTGACTTATGCCCGGTTTCTACAAACTTGTGAATTACCTATGGGTAAATTACCCATGGATAAATTAGTCCCATTTCAACCACAATGATATAATGAGCAAGGCCTTGGAGTTGTACAGCTAATTTAATTCAGAAGGCTTTGATTCTCATTGTTATTGATCCTATGAAAGGTTAAATTTTATCCAGCCATCCATGAAAGGACAAATTAACCCAAAGATTTACCCTTGGACAGATCTAGCCCGAGTTTGTAGGAACATTTTTTCTGTCATTTTCATATTTACCTAGAGGACATTTATCTAGAAACTCGCCACAAGTGTAAGTGATTGCTATCTTTAAATTATTTGTGTTTGTGTGGTGTTATTCTTGTGTAAATTGTGTAAATTCTGTGCATTAGATAATTTACCCATAGGTAATTCGCGAGTTTATAGAAACCGGCCATTAGTTTTGTAAATTCACCGATATGTGCCTTCGGGGCGTATCTGTTTTTTACTCCACAACCGTCGTGGAATGCCACTTTCTTAAAACATTTCCTTAATATCGGCCCAAATTTTTTCTATATAATTCATCGTTTCCAATTCAACTGTACTCATCGAAAGTAGTTCTACATTCGTTATGACTTAATACGCCGGGTGATCGTTTCTTTATTCTAACCTTACATATAAGATGAAGTGACTTACTCTACAATAAGTATTACCTACTTGCGACACGTCTGTACTAGATCGGAGTTTTCTTTAGCTTGGAAGAGTATTTTACCCACCTCGCTGGTCATAGGCCATAATTGATTACTTATTTATTTATAAGAATTATCAACGCCCCTCAGGCGAACTGATATCAAACTGCTCAGGTAATGTTATTATCGGGGCTAAATCTTGATCACTCGTAGGCACCGTAAATTCGTTTTTACTAAAAAGATTTGAAATCTGACTTTCTGATGATTTTATAGTGTACCCTTAGCTTGTTTCAAATGGAGTCGAGATCGGTCGAAAGAAGATCAGAACCGTCATAATCCTGTATTTCTTTATAGAATCTAGATACACGTATGATTGGGGAAGAGTTCTTGGTATAGAAGCTAAACAGCATTACCTATATTCATTATAAGTGAACCTGGGGGATTCTTTGGCACTCTGCACTCTGAAATTTCTTTTCTTAGGAACACGAAAAAAGGTCGTAAGTTATTTGAGATTTTAATGTTCTTTAAAACAATAGAATTCATATGAGAACTCATTGTTCTTAAACATTTGCGAAATGAAAGAAAAATAGCACTTATACGACCTAAAAATGGCGCAATTTGTACTGGTTGCGGCAGGTGGTCATGGCACTAAACTAAACCAACCTTAGCTAACCTAACCTGTCACAAACCTAGATTATATCGCAAACCTTGTTCGATCTGTCATTATGTTCGCGCTTCTTCATCCCATGTGTAAAGCTACTGGCAGCATTTTTCCGACGCAATCGAAATAATCTAACGATCATAGCTGGCCCATCAGAGTCTTGGGAAACAATCCACGGATCGCATAACCTGTCCTGCAACATCCGGTGGATTCCGTGCAGAGTACTATAGAAGACTCGTGAACTACGTCACCAGCAAATGAAATATAGTGTGAACTACATGAACTATGAAGCCTCTTCTTTTGAAAGGCCTAGGATTGTTTACTTCGCCATATAGCCTGTACGTGTGAACTGTTTTTCGCTACCAGCATTATGTTATTCCATACTCCTGTTCTTAGGGTACAAAATACGTATAACAGAATTCCTCGTGTTTCCAGACATCGGACAAAAATCAAACGGCAAGAAGTTGTAACGGGATGTTACTGTACCATGTATACTTGACAAAATTGACCACCATGCGTAAATTTTAAATATTTTGCGTAGATAAAAAATTGACATAGTCATAGAATCGCGGTATGCATTTTCGCACGGACGGCCTTTTTTCGCCGAAGCAGGATAATCAACATACTATGCTTCTTTCTCCTTGCTTGCAGTACAATGACATTAAGGTAAGCTCTGTTAGGAATAGCGATAATAGTGTTAGTTACATGTACAGCTAGGTTAGTGACAGTTAGGTTAAAAAGAGTTATATTAGTTTAGCAAGGGCATACCGAATTTATTTATTGTCTTAAAGTGCCTATCTCCCGCGTGATTTGTTCTGTTGGTCACTCCTTGCCCAGAATTTTTGCTATGTGGAGTCACATCTCCAACTTCCAATCGCCTGTTTCTAGGCGATTCTGCGAAGTAAATATGGCGAAAATTTCGTTACTTTCAGCCAGATCATGATATCTACAGGGTCCGTCAATGAAACGGGATGATGGAATGAAGTAATTCTTTGTTGAAAAAAACTTTTTTAATATCTTTTTACTAAGTAATCGATAGTAAAAGAATGTCCTGTACAAGAAAGTGTATCGTTTAGGGTGGATGGGCTGGATTGTCATTAAAGTCATCTCCTCTCCACAGAACGAGTCATAACTAAATGTGTGTGATTTTAGGAGTGTTATGAAGAAATCTAGTTTTAAACTACACGGCTTCCTTTATTGGGACTGTATCAAAATATTTTAACGATTGAAATACCTTGAAAATCTGTTAATTGGAATTAATTGTAAGCTTAATTTCAAAATATCTGTTTAATCACAAACCTTACTATTGTAATCATTTTTGTCTGCATGCCGCTCAGCTAAACAACAGAAATAAACAGACCATGAACATGTTAAATCTGTCTGAATTAAAAAGATTAACACTAAATTTTGAACATCCTGACAAGCAGCAGCAAACTTCCTGCCCTTAAATGCAAATGCTACAAATATGTTTCTTTTCAAATAGATGATAAAAGTCTTTCTTAATAGACTACTTTGTTTCTAACTCCAGCTGTTTGCCATTAGAATTCTGAACATGGAAGTGACAGGTTATCCTTGTGAATACATCTCACGTTCGATGAATCGGTTACGTAATATCGGTGCGGGGTTCTGGGTGGGATGCGGTGCGGTGAACGCCCTCGAGAGCAGACAGGTTCGTGGGAGGACCACAGTCCTCCTCCGGGTTCATCCTACAGTGCAGTAAAGTGCATGTATCAAAACAGGTGATCTTTGTAATATCGACCTAAGTAACAATTCCTCGCTTCTTGTCGTGTTTTAATCTTAAGAGTTTGGTGAAATGTTAGTTGAAAATGTCTCGTTTATAAGTTAAACGAGTAATAATATATAATATTGCTTAGGCTAGCGGTACTATTTTTAGAACTTAATAAAGGTCCGGAAACCCTTCAGTTGGTTACATACAATTTTGAGAAAATGATCTTTTTTTTTTTAGGTAGGGGAACAAGCAAAGAATACAATTTTGCGATTTCGCATGTCTGGAACTTCTTTTAAAAAATTGTTAAATAATTATCTCTCCATCTGTCATAGTATGAATCACTCCAAAACGGCTTGAGTACGTAAACTAACGAGATCTAGTATCGTGAATTTGTACACTAGCTGGAAACTTTTAGCGTATAAAACTGAATGTCGGTAAAGGATGGGAGTTATAAGTAGATCCCGGATTTTTATGTTTTTATAAACCCTATATCAGTTTTCAAACACATTAAGATAGTGTCTTACAATTTTCAGAAAACTTTCTTTAGGTTCCGCTTAACAAGTAGGCCCATATAATAAACACAGTGAAACAAATAAAGGCTGTTAATAAATTGTGTGTTTACTTATTTCCACGGTTTCTCAATCTCAATCACAATCACATGCAGTGCCAGTCTCTGGAACAGTGATATTAGTTTAGCAGCGGCAGCGCTTATTATGTGCCATACTGAATCTCTTCCTGCGCTGGGAAATTTTATTACTGTGATAATAGTTCCTCTTTTGTTTTGCGCGGCTTGGGACGACTTGATCAGTAGTCTCGGAGCAAACCTTAATGTTCAGTCCTCATACTTGGGCGTTACAGATCTGTTCCCAACGAGTTGTAGACTAGAATCTCCTTTGAATATATGAATTCAGACTCAAATTTGCCTTCATTTACATTTACTCCTTTGGCATGATAGAGACCGCAATAGACGAGTAGAGCACCGCGAAAGCTAAAAATCCTAGAAATGATTACCATTCTCATCCAAGTAGTAATTATATTAACAATATTTTATAGAAAGATCAAGGAAGAGATACATAGACTTTGCGATTTTATATTGTTAGATTTATGGAGAATATTACATTTTCATTCACAAAAGGAACAAAAATGTGAAACTTGATGTGTTTACTGCTCATGCTTGACTATGCAGTTTGTAGTTGCAGTGTTTAGCACAAGATTTATATGCAATAAAAGTGTTCTAGAAGTTTATTTATGCACTAAAGACAATGATTTATACACCTTTTCACATAATTTTACCACGGCTAGTCTTAAATCGCTCTTTATTTCCACATTATTCATTTTCTGACGTGCTCTTTTTTTCTGTTTGGCGGGGTCCTTAGCATTCATACAGGGTGTAACAAAAACGTGACTAAACTTTGGGGGGATATTCCTTGCATCAAAAAGGTGAGATTATGTTATATGAACATGGGTCCGAAGCTTGCTTGTTAGAGCCCTGCACCACTTAGCAAAATATTCGAACACAGAACTGTGGAAAACAGAAAATAATATGAAATGGCGCTGTGAATTGAACTCCGGCTTAGCTCAGTTGGTAGAGCATTGGCGCGAATAGCCAAAGGTCCTGGGTTCAAGTCCCAGTGTCGGATGAATTTTTCTCTTATTATATTCTCATGTAATGTCCAACAGAGACAATAACTGTGGTTCGTGAATGCTTAGGCTATATCTATATGAAATGGTACTAAAAAACAGAAATGTGGGTAACGGAACATCAAATGAAATTTTCAAAATGTCTCCGTGCTCATATTCTAAAAAGCTGCCGGTTAAGGGATACATCAGCGCTTCAGGTAGTCCATGCGACGGCGGATTGACAGATGTATCCGTGCTAACGGAGGATATTTTGAACATTGCATTTGATGATCTGTTACACACAGTTCTGTTTTTGAGTACTGTACCATTTCATATGGTTTTCTGTTTTCCACAGATCTCTTTTCGAATATTCTGATAAGTGGTGCAGATGTAGAGAAAGGACTTTAACAAGGAATTACTCTAGATTAGCGCACTTACCCTAAGAATAACATTGATTGCTAGCGCATTTCGGTTGATCTGTGATAGATTCTATGCATTACAATTTTATTAATTAAATGAATATCATTTTATCCTTTTAATTGTGTTGTTAGAAGCAACTCTTGGTTCTGAATTGAAAGTTTTTTTTTTAATCACTGAATTTGCCATTGAGAATATTAATGATGCAAGTAAGACTGGCTTGTTAAAAAAGGAAAATAGACAGATGTAGGATTTTAAACAGGAAGAGAATATGAGGAGTTACCGTAACATAATATGATCTGTTTTGGTGCGGTGCACCGGAAATCTTTATTGCTGACTCAGGAATATGTTACAGGTTAAGTCTAGCCCCAGCCTTCTACTATGTAATTTCAGTACTAGCATGCTCATGTCTTTATTATGGCGTTGCGGATAGGTTTCTTGACTTTGTTGAATTACAGGATTTTATACGTGACTAGCTGAAAAGGCCCGGCGTCGCCCGGACTTTGTATTTTGTAATTTGAAATTAACTTATGGGGGGACTTTCGATTTTGAAACTCTAGGTCCTTATATAATATGTATGTAAAACTTTAAATGAAGAAAAAGATTTATAAAACTATTCCATCAGAAAACGCTAGATATAGCTTTTTATGGCTCATAGAGGATGTCGAATGCTGCATTCCGTTGCTTCTACACATCATGCCTGGGAGTGGTTGAAATAAGAATAAACATAAATTACATAAGATCGTATTGACTTGACGGAAAATTTTATTTCTCATTCTCATGTTACAACCGTTTCGGGGCTGAAATAAAACAGAAATGCAGTATCACTTTCATACTTTCCTCCCCTAAAACCCGGGACATAATATACTGTGAGTATAGCACCCAAAATGTTCCATCCCATGCTTAGGGCCTATGATAAATATCAACTAATACAAAGCCTATAGCTATGGATAACTGACTATTTACAGACTTCTGATATAGCATACTCACACACTTAAGTTATCCCTTCAATACGCCTTATTCTACATCAAAATGTGAAGTGAGAAAATATTTCTTATGTCGTGGGTAGAGAAAGTTATGTGACTACATTACACTGTGCTTTATTTTCGTGGATTTCAATTTCAGTGATTATTTTCGCCAATATATTACATCAATGGAATCATAATTCGTTAAAGTCCAGCATTAAATAGTCGCCAAGGCCCTATGTCATCACAGTAAACAATTCACTGTTGTCATGTGAACTAAACAGCAATTCATTTTTTTCAGTATAAAATTCTGAGAAATTATATAATTTTCAAGGGAAGGAGTATTTTGTTTGAATTTTAATGTTGACCGCTATACTTCCCGGGCTTAACTGGGTATGTGTGCAACATTTCGTGTAAATTGGTGAAGAAATGTAGATTTGTATAAGGAACAAACATACATACCCACAAACACAATTCGACTTTATATATTAGATACCATGAAGAAATCGGTGTCGTAGGTTTGCGTTCATTCCTTTGTATTTGTATAAACAAAATCAGTGACTAAATTCAGCGTTAAGAAATTGCGTGCAGAGAGGGAGAACATTTCCAAATTGCGTGCCGATGAAGTGTAGAAACAATCCGAATTGAGTGCTTATGCTTTCTAGGAGGTATCCTAGTTGCGTACCAAGAAGGTATCGAAAAACATGTAAAATTTTCCTTCCCATTTTCAGAATATTCTATACTATAACGCACTGTTAATTAATTTTAACATAAGCTTTACAAAGTACCTTGCAACATACTCACCTTTTCTTTTTATTATTACTTAGGGCCATTTGAATACGAACCCATGGAGGAAGAAAAGATTCCTGTTCTTCTCAAGCGCCATGATTCAATAGAACCTAAATAACACAATCCTTAGGTACGGCACGTGTTTGAATACTTAAACAGTGTTTTGAAAGTATAATTAATTACTTAGAAACTTAAATTGATATAATTAAAATGTATAGATACAAATAAATGCCTGGTGTGGGTTTAGTTTAGATTACGACAGTCTTACTTAGAGTTTGATTTTATGCGTGAAAAACAAAACATAAATTATAATTATTAGAGCCCGGATTTGTATGCAAATTGCATATTTTTTTTATGTTGAAAAGTATGCGTAAATGATATATTTTGTAAGTACCACTTTTCCACAAAATTTGACCGGTATTTGTTAATGCATATAAATGCCAAATATTTTAAGTTTTAAATAAGAAAAAAAGTTCATGTTTCATCTTAAATGTGGTATTAAATTATGTTTTCCCCTTTAGATAGTAATTACTAGTACTTAATAAAGTCTTTGTAACCAATATATATATATTCATTTATTTATAAATGGATGGATGGATGGATGGGTGGATCGATATGTACTCTGGAACCCTTGAAGCTGAAACTGAATAATGTACAGTTTCGTAGTTTCTGAGAAAAAAACACAAAAGGTTCTCGGATGCGCAAAAACTATGTAGCACAGTGTTTTCAGGATTCACTGAAGAAACGTTATGAAGTTTCTCACATGCATATGTGACATCATGCGATGTAGAAGGGACATTTTCATTGTATAAAACCTTCTTCACTGACAGACGTAGTAAGATTATCCCCCCAAAATGGTTTATTTTATTTTTGTTCATTTTGTTTTTTCCATATTATGGTGCATACTTTTAAAATTATTCATGCATAGTTGCATTCATATTTTATTATTTGATTATGCATACAAATCCGGGCTCTAATAATTATACTCAATGTAATGACTTCGTATGGTTATGTACCTAAGTGATTTGTAGCCTGGTTTCTACCAAACTATTAAAAAGACATCCAGGGGCACGCCAGCATGCAATTCAAGTGTGCATTTAGAAATCTCGGAATGGAATTCGATTGTTTACTTTTCCCACCTGACTTATCCCGAATGAAATTCGAGTTCTCCCATGGTATTAGAGAATTAGAGGATCAAATGACAGATTGGTGACATTAATTCGCTGTGGATTATTTTACCATATCAGATAATATTTTATCATACATGAAACAAAAGTAAATTCATTATTCTGGGTGGCAAATGTAAGTTCCCAGAGTACACTCATTTCACAATCTAACCTTCAGAATTTATCTTACTGTATCAGTACAAACAGTAGGAACTGAACTCTTCATGTATCAGGTTACAATGGGTCAGATCGGTTAAACGCATGTCTTTTACCATCGTTTGAGTTTCCTATTTCACTAGCCGGAAACTTCCACAATGGTTGTTTTAAAACTTGAGATATAACTCTTATAACGATCAGCAGAGAAATTACTGATGCAGTGTTGGAATAATCAGCCTGTCTCTTTATATTTAGAAAAAAAAATAGGGTTCATTATTTACAGCCGATGTAGGCCAATAGCCAATTTAGATGAATTCTTAAGCCACGGGAATGTTTAAAACAAAATTAAAATTAATATACTCTTAAGAAGAAAGTTTTTTCTTCTTCTAATTTTCCCTCGCCTATTAAAACAATACAACCAATGTATATCTTGTCCGAAAATTTCTTTCAAGTCATGAAGCACGTGTCCTTACCATTTTGAAAGCGGAAATCTATCAGATTAGAGTTTTTACATTTAAGTTTTTGTAGATTTCAGAGTATGTAATTAAAGTGTAGTCTTTAGTTCCTTCATAAGAAAACATCCCCCGCATAAAATAACTTAAAATTGACAAGTTCTTTGTGTAGTGCAATAGGGAGGGGGGTATTAGGAGACAGTACTATGGACTGTAACACCCAATGCCGCAGGGAATGGGGAGGTTCAGAGGGTCCGGATGCCCCCGAAATCAAAACCTAAAATTCTATTTTTGTATTAGATTAATGCTGTAGTTATTTAAGCTCCATAGTCAAATATTTAATTATTTCATTTAATATAATACTGAATTTGTAGATGTAGGCCTATTATTTCCACTGTTCCATAACTTTTCTTATAAATAGTAGGCTAATACGTGTTATAACTTGGGTAACGATTACTTGTTTAAGTTGGCATGTCTTAGAGTATAGTAAACAAATTTGCTAACTAGTTTTCAATACTAGAATAGCGTAAAATGTGATTTTCATTAGTACAATATTTAAAAATTTCCCGGGAGTGAACCCCCCGGACCCCCATTCTTTGGGGGCACTTTCGGCCGTCTCCGAAATTATTTTCTGGCTACGCCACTGGTAACATCTATCATTGAAGTAGGGTAGATAAAGGGTTAGAAAATAGAGATTTCTACGAGACGAAAATACAACTTGCCGTAGTAGTACTGTAGCACAGATTCGCCATGGGTTACATGCAAATAGTGGCTGGTGAAGTACGCGTGCAGGTAGGCTACAGCAGTCTGCTAGTGGGGTGCCTTCCTTGAAATTTGACATGCTGCTTTGAGAGGACCGGGTTTCTTGGTGACCTTGCTTTTTATATTTAGTGACGTCATGTTAATAACTACGTCGTTTGCAGGAAAATAGCGTGATGTATTATGTAATATGAAACCACACCGTAACGCCCCAAGGTGGAAATTCAAGCACACTTATAAGTTATTTAAATGCCTAATAATGATAATATCCACATAAACAGTGTATTTATGTAACGTACTTAACACGTAGTTTGGTTTCTTGTTTTTAAAGAGTTTACACGTCAAATGCATCTTCTGGCAACTGCTAGATTTACTGTATTATATGAACATAATAGACAAAACCGTTAATATTGTGTACATTATGCTATATTTTGCGTGGTGAATCGAAGAAGACACCATTGGGATTTTAATCTTATATTTTATGTATCTAACATATTTATTATATCCCCTCCCCCCTCAAAGAGTTTCGCTGCCCTTGTTTATTGACTTTGTAAGATTCTGCGCATGTTTATTGTAGGCCTATTGTATTAATTTTTATATGATAAAGTAAATTACATTAAATATAACGACTATATAACTATAGAAAATAAAATTCTAGAACAGGTTTCCTATTTTGATTATTTGGGATGCAATGTAAGTTACGATAGAGATAGAGACATTGAAAATAAACTGAATAAATTTCAATTGATATGTGGGACAATAAATAGAACTTTGCAAAATAAGACACGAAAAGATACAAAAGTAAAATTTTATAAAATTATGGCTGTACCAGTATTAATGTTTGGAAGTGAATCCTGGATACTACAAGAAAGAGACAGAAGCAAGATTCAGTCAGCGGAAATGAGATTTCTCCGCAGAGTAAAAGGCTGTACAAAAATGGATAGGATTCGAAATGAAGATATAAGGGAAGAATTAAATGTATACAGTATAAATGAAAAAATAGAAGAGTATAAAGATAACTGGAAAGCCCACTTAAGTCGTATGAATAACGAAAGGATCCCAGTTCTAGTAAATGCTTATCAGCCTCGAGGAAGAAGAGACGTTGGACGCCCGAGGAAAAGATGGGCATAACATTGTGAAGACGGAACAGGCATTAATGCCTAATCCCTGCAAGGTTGATGATGATGATGATGATGATGATGATAACGACTATTATAAGTTCGACGTATTTACAGAATAACAGTAATAGTTCAATAATTGAGATTTTTTTTATTTCAGCTGTGTTTATAGCCTACTCCTTTTAGCTTCGAGGCTATATCAGGAGTTCGGGATCTGTGTCTGTACAGTAGGGTAGTCCATGGAACTATTGCTTGTCAATTGTCGGTGTACTTTAATGGAGTAAATTTCAACTGATATTAATTTAAATGGATACGATAAGGATGAAATGGTGAGGATGATTCCATGGTATGTAAATATCCAATTTGCCTTTACGACTGGGGAAACGATCAAAAACCCATGTAAAATTTTCCGGTCACGGGATATGAACCTGAGACCTCCCGAATGGGAGTCAAAGACGTTACCATCCAGGCTACCTTGCTCGGCAATTGACAGTTATTGTCTAAGGTAGTTCCGAAAGATGGTAATATAGTCTCTTTCTGTTGTTGAAAGTAACTTAAGCTATATTAATCTTGTCGCTTATTTTCTGAATTTCTTTTGATAAACTGTTGCATCCAACTTACATCCATTTTCGTATGTAACACATTTTCAAATCTCTTTTAAGTAGATACAATATTTTGTTTTGAATATGGATTTTATTTCAATTATTTGAGATTGCATTAGGTAACAGTTAAATTATACTGTCCATACTCTGCTGTAATTCCTAAGCATTAAAAATATGAAAAGTTTTAAGAGCTGTGTAAGTTTTTGACATTTCAATGTTTGCTGACTATTCAGACCACCTTAATCTGTTATTATTGTGTTATTGTTTATGCCACTTGTGACAAGGCAAGATTTTTAGATTGGACTCTCAATAATTCTAATCCATGCCGCACAAAAAATTTTAAAAACAATTTCAAATGTGAAAAGTTTTAATAGATTAACTATATGCCTGTCTAGTCACATAACAAATTGTGATTGTTTCCACGAAGTTCACTAGGGTGTTATTAAGGTTAGTTTTTCTTTCCTTATTTAGACAAAATTGGGGTTTAAGGAGGGACAACGTTTTTCAAATAAAGGCTAACTTATATCGAATTTCCCATTTCATTTAAGCATACATATTCTATCATACCACAATGCTTCTCAATCTATTTCTAATCATGAAACCCGTGCCTCTTCTGTTTTCCTATTAAATACTGTGTATTCCTTTCATTTGACTATTTCTTGAAGAGCAACTAGGCCTACACCCACTTTATGAATATATTTAATTATGCAGTAAAATGCATTCCTAAATTAACATTTATTGTATATTTTTTTTAACTATTTTGATGCAGAGCAATTTTACTTTCGAAAACCAAATAATGATCGTTAATAGGTATTATACACGCAAATAGCCAAAAATGAGCAAAATTATATTACAATCGTAATGTGGCGGACTTACATTACGTATTTTTAAAGATATCTGTCAGAGAGAATAAAATATAGACATATTTCCTAACATCAAGATAAATATATTTTAGAGAAGCATGAATGCTCGGACTGGCAAAATAAATATATTTTAGAGAAGCATGTGATAAGTAACGAGATAGACTATAAATGTTGGGAGGCAGTACAAAAGTGTAGAAATGACAGTATCAAAGTCTGTGATTGGTGTCTTATTTTAACGTGGGATTATAATAACACACATTACCACTTCTTTTGTCCGGTCTACTATCTTTACTTGACGTCACTTACCTGTAAAAAATATAACAACTCTACAAACGTATTCAGTCTCTCAAGCTGGTAATTATGAAATGAAAGCTTTTGTCATAATCTTATGCAGGATTAAATACAGAGCACTGATATCTTTAATAGTGTAATTGAAACTCCAGTAAAATTTGCATAATAATCATGCAGACGGACTCCGTGTACTGGCAATTAATCAGATGATTCTAGAATTAAAAACAGACCTAGAGGGTTAAACCAAATCGACAAGTGTCGTCTACAACAAGGTTTCCGTGCAGAAGTTGTACCTAACTTCAATATAACCCTTACAATGTAATCCAAAGGACAGCAACCGCACTATTAAGAATTAGTAGAGATCTAGTTTATTGGGATAGAAAAAATATCAAACGTGGAAAGAACATATGCCAAAAAAGGAGCATTACGAAAGAAGTAAAAAGTGGTAATTAGTAGTATATTCTAAAGTCTTCTTTAATTCTTAAGAAGTAAGGTTATTAAGATTATTAAGGTTATTGCACGAATTAAGGATGTCACTTTGTGTTATTTAAAATTTTCTAGATCCCCCATGGCTGAGAGCCTTCCACCGCTGGGACCCGGGATCGATTCTCGGTGGATCCATGTGGAGTTTGTGGTGGACAAAATGGGGTCGGGGCAGGTTTTCTCAGAGGGCTCCTGCTTCCCCTGCCATATATCATTCCACCAGAGCTCCAATCATCATACTATAACCATTTTTTGCAATAAAGGAATTAATATTATTAAAATGAGCTAGATGGACCATAGAGCTCCATCTGACGACTCGACCAAGAGCAGTTGTCGATTTACCGAAGGTAGGCACGTTTTTGACGGAGCCCCTTAAACCACTTCACCAAATACCGCCATGCTCCCCATAATTTTCGAGAGAGTTTAATTCGACAAAATCCCAGATAAGCAAGATTCGATCCCAGAAAATGTACGTTTGCGTCACCTGACCGGTTCACTATAGGATAATATTAGTGAGTAGTGAGTACCCTGGAAGAATATAAAACTGATTCATTTATTAGAGAAGCGGCATGGATTAGTTCATTAAAAACGTTAGCAATTATTATTGTGGCAATGGTAATAAATAATTATTATTTTTAACTCATATGTTGTGCAGCTTTGCTGATCCTATTTCGATACATGAAACAGTTTCCGCATTCTTTGCGAATCATTAGCACTTCGTATGTTTAAAGTGCGAATGATAAACACTGCCAGAGTAAAAAAAACATTCATAAGAGAAATGACGAACAAGACGAAAGAGGAAGCTTACTAAACTTCATGACCCAGTTGCTTTTTGTCAGTTTCCCATCCTAGCTCATCTGCTTGATCGGCCTTCTGCTTCTGTTTGCCATTATTTATGCATGCATGCACAATGCTGATTGGAAAGAACAGCTGCATTATATACAAAATGAAAGAGAAATTTCTGGAAAAATAACCTTGACTTCTTATATTCGTAATCCAACGAAAATGGGGAATTTGTTTATCTAGGTTTACCGGACGTTCTGATTTCGCCGGACATGTCCTGCTTTTTGTCTTTTCCGGCGTCCGTCCAGGCATGATAAAAAAAACCTTTGTCCTTTTTATGATACTGGGCATATTAAGCTAGTACAAATTTTAATGTGAAACATGCTATTACACAAGTGAAACTTGACAGTTCATCTTAAATAGATTTTGATTCCACATAGTGTAGTCATGACCGCATACGACCAAAGAACATTCGAAAACCTTGATTCTACTGTTGACGTGATCTAGTAGGTGGGTGCTTCGATCATAAGGTATGGAAATAGCTTTCATTAACCGATTAGCATACTCCCGGAACTTCTGTCTTCTGTAACCAGTAACAAGCAGACCCACGTGGTGAACTCTGTTTTTGAGTTACCGTATCCTTTTAGTATTGTCCAGTCCTCAGTTTCTTTAAGATGTCGAAGGTTGGCGGTAGTAAGGAAGTGCAAATTTTCTGAAAATTTGATGTTGTCATCAGAGCAATACCAACAACCGAAAAATTAAAAAAATTATATTGATAACCTAAATTCACACAAATATATGATTTAATATTACTCCTATTAGCCTATTATAAATTCTATTATACAGCATGTTTATCAATTTACATTAATTTTAATTTAGTGTCATGTCCGGCTTATTTGTGGAAAATCAGGCTTTTTTAAAAAGAAAATGTCCTGCTTTTCACTTTTTTTTACATCTGATAACCCAATCGATATCAGGCCGGCTTCAAGACTCTCATTGAGCGATTTCCTACTCCCGGTGTAGCTGGATTGCTGCTAGAATAACAGTAGTATCAACTTTACACATTAACTTTACACATTTACACACTATGCTGGCTTTCCCAGGCCTGATTGAATAGCTGTTAGCAGCCTGCCTAAATTGAAGACCAAACCTGACTTTGTTTCCCAAGACGAAGTTTTGTATATTTGTTAGCCCACGGTTCGAAATAGGCCATGGTTCGAAAATTCACCTTCGTCAATAGCAGATTTTTTAAAGAAAATGCTTCGCATATATGTAAGCGAATTTACACCTAATCATCCAAGGGGCAGTTCAATTTTTTATTTTATTTTTTATTTTATATATTTTTATTTGAAATACATTAAACACTTAACCTGATAGGCAACATGCTTGTGTTAGAGTACATTTCATTTTAACATATTCAACTAATAACAGAAAATAAAGGTCGAAATAATATTCATTTGAAAGTATAGTGACAGAAGTGATTTTTTACGGGACATATACGATTAGGTCAAAAGGCTGTGATGAACCCGGTCCTTTAATATTTTTAATTTTCACTGCTACTGGCGTATAAATGCGTCACTTCGAAAATCTTTTAGAGCAAAGATAAAAGAATAACATAGAAATGCTTTATCTAAAATGTGAGAATGTTTATTCAAGCTTTAGGTTTATTATTTATGGACGCCAGCTATTCTAATGAAATTTGTTTCATTGATTTCAAACTTAGAGCTCACTGATAGTTTTACTTGATTGCTTATGTGCCCGTACAAATTGAGATATGTAAGGTCAAGGTATATAAAGCTACATACAAGGTCGATAAAGAAACGTTTGAATTAAATATTACCTTTGCTTTAAAATATGTATACCGTATAATATAAATAGTTTGTATGTGTATATGTATGTACATATATACGAAGATAATGGAGAGTTATATATATATATATATATATATATATACATGTGTGTGTGTATCGTGTATGTGTATATGTGTGTGTGTGTGTGTGTAGGTGTGTGTAGCCTATATATGTGTGTATGTACATATACATATATACGAAGATAATGGAGACTAATAAGGAGCAAATTACTGAGTTATTACCGGTACCAAAGCATAGTTGTATAATCTCTATGGGCAATGGATAGCTCTCTGCTCTAGATGATCATCAGCAATCTCTGATAATGTTGAGTATTATAAAAGTTGGAATGGTTACACCTATAAGAAACAAACTGGTAGGCCAATTTACATAATATTTGAGGGTTAGGAGATTAGTATAATTAGATTCCGTGTCAATAGCAGATTACCATACAATACATCACGATTCACGATACAAGCGTGTGACACTCCTCGACAGTTATATCATCGTACTTAACAATGATGTTAACGCGAGCGAACCTCTATTATGTGTATGTCATTAATAGGGTTCGGATGTTCATGACATATCATATTTTTATCCTGACCTCTAATCTTGCCGCAAACTGAAATTAAACACGAATTGCACTTTTGTTATCCTAATTGGACCGTTTTTATTTTGCATATAAAGTCATATTTTGGACATTTTTATAATTTAGGTCATATTTCAGTCATTTTTTAATTTAACGTCATATTTAAGTAATAAATTCGGTAAAAGATCACAATTGCACAGGTCATATTTTGGAAATTTTTATAGTTTTGGTCATATTTCGGTCATTTTTTTAATTTAACGTCATATTTCAGTAATAAATTGGGTAAAAGACCACAATTGCACAGTATAATGTAGGCACTAAATCGTAGAGTTATTTTTTTTTTCGAGAAAGAGTTACTAATATTTTGATTTGACTGTAACTGGAATGTGAAGGGACAAGGGACAGTTGGAGCAAAATGCACGGGGTTTTACCTCCTTCCTCCTTGTTGTTAACAACTTTCAATAGAGACAGTTTTAAAAGATTTTCAGTTCACACTTGCAGTGGTATCGGGAAACATCAAAATGCCGACTAATAAGTGTTCTGAAAGTGTAAAACTAACAAATTTTGTTAAAGAGTTTGGCGAAAACCACTTCTGCACCGACGGGAAAATTCTGTATTACAAAGTGTGTGAAATTAAAGTGACGGCTGCAAAACGATTTAATCACGTTCTTCAAATATGCACCTGCGACAAACTGTGACGTCGAAAGGAGCTTCTCGCGGTTTAAGACGATGTTAAGTGACAACAGGAGAAGAATTTTATTCAATAACCTTAAAATGCACGTAGTTGTATACTGTAATGCAGACAAAAATGGAGACAGAAAACTGGTACGTAATAGCCTACTTTGAAATTTCTTTCATTAATTTAATGTTTATGCCCAATTAATAGGTAAATTAATTTTTAAATTAATGCAATTTTTCATGTTTTATAGGGACACGTGTGGAGTACAAAATATTTTATGGAAGTGATGAAGCAATCACACAGAAGCAAATGCTTTAATATTAGATGACCATTACAAGCAAAACTGTGAATAATATGTAAAATTCTTAAAAACACGATCCTGATTGCATTCATGCGATGTAGTAATTTAGTTTCATTAAACGTTTAAAAGTGGAACATTTATTATTAGAAAATACTTTCTTTTATTAGGTCATATTTACGATTTTTTGGGTCATATTTAGTCATTTTTAATGGCATATTTAAGGTCATATTTTCCAGTTTTTTAGGTCATAAACATCCGAACCCTAGTCATTAACAATAAGTACAATAAGTACTGCTACATTGCACAGCAAACTCTTTTAGTGTTATTCTCTATGGAATCAAGCCCTGAAAGTTGGGTGCGTCTAATGGTCCGAAATACACTAAAAAGAATTAGAATTACGGTAAATATTGCCGGAATATCATAGTTATAAACAAGGTGTTGTAAACGATAAGATAGTTACACATTGTGGTACAGACTGTACATCAGTGGACTTGTCACAATCATAAATTGAGGTTAGCTGGAAGCCAGGTATTCAATGCGAGAAGAAAGGAATGTTGAGTTCTTTTATACGAAAGGAGTTGTCACCGCCGGGTGGTTTAAATTAAGGCAATGCCCTTTAAACAGCCTTGCTCCGTTACATTTAGGCCTACTGAATGCTGAATTGAGGGTTAGAGGGTTTAAAGTATTTTCAGTCTTCCATGAGAAATCGTTTCGGTAGTTAAAATATACGCAATTCCACCTGTACAGAAGATATTTTCATACAACATAGGTTTTTACACTGATTCCATTGTACAAGGTTATAATTTGTTTATGCAATGAAGTATATTATTCCCTTTAAAAATTCTAATTTAGAATAACATTCAATTTCTTTTCCTTTAAATTTCCATCCTAAAAAGCAAGAAGTGTCTTGTTGTCCGGAGCGTCTTATAGCCCGTAAAATACGGTACTTGAAATGAGTCCCTTGTTGAAAAAATAGCATAGGCCTATACGATAGATCGTACAAGGCTGAGTACACATTCAGAAAATGCAGTCACGGGGATATATCTCCTTGTTAAAACAAAAGGAACGATTTACAATATTATGTAACTACAAAAATAAATACAAGGAAATGCATAATAAAGACTGTATGTGAAATCCTATTTTTAACTCCGAAAAAAAAGAAACAATACGTCCATGATTGAAAAGCAATAAGTCTATCGTTAGTGTGAATTTTAGAAGCAAACTACAGAATGTCTAAAGAAAAGAAACATAATATTCATTACTATCAACTTCTGTAGCAAATCACAATGTTTTAACAACAGTTATCTTCATATACCTATATAAAGTGCTCCACAAGTGAAGTGAAGTGATAAGTGCTTAGTGGAGTTCAACGAAAATGCGGCATGTTTCTAGGAAATATGCGTGAAGTTGCAATTTGGTTAATAGTTGTTAGTTGACTGTTGTTCATCTAACAATAAGGTGAACATTCAGAATAAATGTACCTACAGAAATCGCCCATTTTTTGATGAATTGCTATTCATATTTACATTTAGGAAATTAACTGTACCAATGTTACTTGTACAGCATTTCAGGATATTCTGATGGCGAGTTTTAAGATTTTCTGTTCTCCCCATAATTTATCGTTTAATAACTTAGAACGACTGCAGTTTTTCAAGTATAATATAATAACCTCTTGCAAATAACGTAATGAAAATGTCAGCATTTAGACAACATACTTCACATTTCTCAAAAAGCGACAATAAATACTAATCTCATTGCCAACTAGCTGGTATTGGGGTCAGAGGGCCGCTTTATCCATCCAGTACTAACCTGCCTTATACTCTTAATTATCTGTGTAGGACAATCCTGGATTACAATATGAACCAGACGCAAGCCTAATAATAATATCAGGTAAACTGATGTAACAAAGGGCCAGAATGTTTTATTTAATCAGTGATAATTGCAATTATGATATTCAGAAAATAAATTATTTTTGTTACTGATTTCCGAGTTAACAGCTCCAGATCGAACAAAGAAGAACAAAGATCTAGTCTGATAAACATATGTGAAGGAATATGTGGGTGGTGTTATTTGTCAGAGCTTCCAAAGCCATATATGAAGAAATTAAACAATACGTTCTCATGAGAACTGATTTGCATTTGATAAATTCTTTCTAATATATTACCATAAAATAGGCACTAAATTGGTCATTGCTCTGGTATCGGTCAACCGATTTGGTCCAATGTCAATAGGCTTCTTCCCATGGATGACATAAATCCGTATACAGACTGACAGACGGACAGACATTTTCCCGTCCACCACACAATCTCATAAAGTACCATTCTGGCAGTTGATAATTTTTTTAGTACACGCTCTCTAAAACAGCTGCTTGTCGGACTGGTAACATGCCGAAAAATTGTATTTTGGCAACCTAGGCCACTAAAGTTGTCATGGCAATCTAAAAAAATCCAGATGGCTTATACCAGTCACACAAACTTTATTATGGATTTAAGCATATTATATTTTGGTCATAAAACAAATTAAGCCAACATGTTTCTTTATGATAATCAGAAACTTATAAGGGATTTCGCAAAACACAGTAGCTTACTTCATCATATAACAACAAATATAAGCCAACAACTTTTCACATCTTGGTTCACAAGAGAAATATTGCTTACCATGGAAACACCAGCATTTAAATGCAATAATATCATAGTCTACTGCTGCTGTGGTGTTGCTGGCAGCAGCTCCAATTCAATGTTTCTGGCTTTGACTGAAATACACCCGAATGAGCAAACTGCTCGTGCTCGGGTGTAGTTTCAGAACATCAGAGTGGAGAAAGAGGAGAGACAATAAACAAAGTGAGAAAGAATGACACACTTATAAAAAAAAAGGTGAAAAATGTTAAACAGAGCTAGAAAAAGAAAAGACAAATTTATAAAAAGGAGACAAAAAATATTAAACACAAATACATACAATATATAATAATAAAAATAAATGACTTAAAGCTAATAATATTACAAAAAATGTTTTACATACCGTACTTATTAAATTTAAAATTGGGGTAAACTTCGAGATCGGGGTATCTACTGATCATAGAGTTATAGAAGCGGGGACCAAAATTAATTAATTAATTAATGAGGTCTGCTTTCGTCGTGTCTTTTAATCTCATTTTCCCTCCTTTTTATCCGTAACCATCTGCTAACCCTGACGGAAAAGTATTTGTGAACATTAATTGAACTGATTCCTAATGTCTTCATTCCGTTAGGGACAACGACGTCCCTGTATGCCTGTTAATTTCTGTTTTGTTCACTTGTATTATTGGTATCAACAGACAAAGAAAACATGCTGTGACATATGCCGTTTAGCCACTGAAGCAAGGAGAAAATTTCTGAAGGCGCTAAGTGGAAGCCAAATACCGCCTGACTCCTCCGAACACAACAAAGTACACATCTTCAAGCTGTGTTTGTCATTTCTTTCTTTATGGTCACAACATACAAAACTTCTATCCTGCAACCTGCTCTTCTTTGAAGCCTTGCCTTGAATTGAAAAGAAAGAAAGAAAAAAATCAACCTGGAAGATC
Organism: Ectobius pallidus; assembly: GCA_964059195.1. Lineage (NCBI taxonomy): Eukaryota > Metazoa > Arthropoda > Insecta > Blattodea > Ectobiidae > Ectobius > Ectobius pallidus. The sequence goes on from CAXKWD010000002.1 coordinate 54,507,816, forward strand.
TATGCTTCGTGTATACGCTTGGTAGGCTGGAATGTTTTATTCAATTAGTTGTGACTTATGAGTAGGGCCCTGATTTGGAGGTTTTAACCTATTTTCCCTCCAGCTTCCTAATTAGAAAATTTTGATGTATTTTTTTCCGTTTCATGCCCCTTACTTCCGAATATATGATACTTATAGAACCTAAAAAGGGCTAAATCGGACTGAAAAGCCTGAAAGGGGCTAAGGAGGACTTTTGCTGAAAAACTAGGGACTAAAGAGGACTTTTGAAGAAAAACACGATTTTAAGTAGATTTTCCAATTAATGCAAAGGAAGATAAATATGTGAATTTGTGCATTTTAAGAAAATAAAAATAAATTTATACAACACACTGAAACTAACAATGTATATGTCGCTTTGTCGCTTGTCTTGTAACTTGAATACGTGCCGCCTCGCCGTCGCAGGAAATGAAAGTTGAGCTGTCTGCAATACTTTGAAATCTTCAACTAATCCATTGTCGTTTCAACTTTCAAATAACAAGTTGTTAACCAACGACAGAGAAGTGTATTAAAGTAACAAATTCCTGACATTCCAGTATACTTTTTTTTGTAGGTCGGAAGTAAAGTTACATGGTGTATTGACCCTTATTGTGCTTAAGATAGTCGGATATGCCTAAATAGAAATCTTCAAAAATAGAACTTTTCCGGCAGTGGATCGAGGAAGACTCCAGTTTCACAATTGATGGCGAGTAATTTTCTGCAAAGCCTGTCAAAAAAAAAAAAAGTAAACATAGCTATCTTTCATTTTATCTACCAGACTTCTTCCTTCGGATCTTGAATTCATAATTTAAAATACTTTTACTAACATGCATATGCGGTTCAAATGAAGTTGACATTTTTCATGAACACATTTTTTAATTATTGTCATCTTCTTAGGGTTCGTTGGTTGAATTACAGACTTTTCATTAAAAAGAAAGAATAATTGTATCATTAAAGGGCAAATATCTCAATTGTTTATGCTATTTTTCGAGTGCCGATATAAGGAATAGTTAACGGTACTTGTTTATTTTCGAAAAACTGAGTTAAAATTATAATACAATTGTCGGTTTTAATATTAGTGTTTTATTACGGCTGCTAAAACCGTTTGTTTAAAACCTAAAAAGGGCTATTCCAAGATAATAAAATAGGCTAAAATACTTTTTATAAAAGTCTAAAAATCCGGGACCTACTTATGAGCTTTACTTACATTTAACAAAACTTGAATTTATACAGGGTGATTCACGAAGAATGGATAATATTCAGGGAATTAATTTGTCACGTTATGCTGATTTAAAAAGTTCATATGAACATATACCGATTTTCGATAAGGAGAGTCTGGCAGCCGGCTAGGAGGAATCCCTAAGTTACTAATTTCCTGACAATTCCTTTCAGTATGCATTTCAGCTGTTGTAAGAATTGATGTTTAGTTTTACGAGAAAAATGTCATTCCTTTATACACATGTGGAATATGCAGATATGGTTTAAGTGTACGGATATTGTGGTGGTAATACGATTAATGCTGTCAATTTTCAGCAACTTTTTAATTGTAATGTGTGGTGCGATTTGTTACAAAATCGTCTGATAGATCCGCACTTTACCACCGCACGGGGCAAATGTATTTGGAATTTTTACAAGAAAAATTACCTGCGTTATTGGAAAATATCCCATTTCACATACGACAGAGAACGCACTTCCAACATGATGGAGCACCTGCATATTTTTTTACGAAACGTAGTGAACTTTTTATATGAAAGATTTGGAAGCCAGTAGTTTGGACTTGGTGCATCAATTGCTTGGCCAGCTAGATTCCCCAATTTCAATCCACATGACTATTGTTTCTGGGAAATAAGGACATTGTTTACAATATGAGTGAACGCGAGAGAGGAGCGCTGCCTAGCAAATCCGTCAAGAACGGGAGAAAATTGGAAACTCTACACGAGCAGTTCACAACCGCGCGACTCCATGCAGTGCATCTACCACAGCCTGTAGGCCTGCCTAAAGGGCTTTTTGGTGTTCAAATAAATAAGTTGGTAGGACATTTGCACTAGTACTGCTGCTCCCGCGTTAAAAACAAAAGTTAATCTCCCAGGATTATAAAAGTAAGGAGCTATAACGGAAACTGCATCATGCGATATGCATGATGTGGTTGTCGCAACAACGGGCATGATTCTTATGTTTCGCGGTTCTTCCTTAGCTCGTTAATCATACATTTGCACTATCTCTAGCTTCATAGCTTAAAGCAGGACTATTCCGTCGATTTGCGAGGCCTGAGGCGAAAGCAAATTAGGGGGCCGGTCAGGGCTATAACATTTGGTCCGATAACGATCAGCCCAAAACAATTGACCGAAAGACGCTAGGTCCTGCTTTAGCTCGACCGTTCGGCATTTTTTACCGTTTGTAATTTTCTTAAAAAATGACACGAATGTTTCTTGAACTGATTAAAAATGACTTTGGTATAAATATTTTCATTTTTTATTGACTAAAAGGTTATGAAATGATAAAGTTATTGCGAAAGAGTGATAAAGATGATTAATTTGTTTCCAAATATTCCTTGGATAAAAGAAACAAAATAATACCTCAAAAAGATGCAATTCATAACTCCTTACCAGAGCAGGACGATAATGTCAGTACAACTGTCCTCACAATATTGATACATGATGTAACTGAGAAAAGTACTACTTCAAATAGGTTTAATGTAAAAGTATAATTAGAATTTAATTTCCACCTTATACCGTCATTAATTACGTATGTAGGAAGTCTCGGAGATTTTGCCAATAACATTCACAGTCAGTTTTAGCTAACAATATTTAATTTATTTACCTAAAACTGAATGTGAATGTTATTGGCAAAATCTCAGAGATATCCTACATACGTAATTAATTAGGGTATAAGGTGGAAATTAAATTCTTATTATTAGGACAAGGCCATAAAATAGCGGAAAAATGAAAAATAAACAATTCATTTATGACCTAAAAATTGTGGAAAATGAAAAAAAAAATTAAATGACTAATAAATTTACTATTATTTCTCGTAATTAGTTTTTAAGTAGTAAATTGCTAAAAACAATTTAATGAAAATGGTTGACATAGCGTAATATATGAATTTACAATAGAAAACATACTTATTTTGTTACTGAAGAAGTAAATTTATACTGCAGTACTTGGACACCCTTGAAGAAAAATAAGTTCTTTCTGAACTGGCAAGCCAATCAAATTGCCCCTAGCAAATATGTGCCATTTAAAAAGAAAGAAAAATATCTTTACTGCTACAAGACGAACTGCTATGGTGTTTACAATAAATCTGAATTAAAATGAACTAAGAACACTTTGTGGAGAATCTCAAATAAAAACGATGTCTGTTGTCTGAAAGTAACGATTTGTACATGGAACAGCTTCTCCCTACCTCCATAGAAACATGACCTAAAATGCCGAGAAAGGCCTAAGATTGCCGAAAATGACCTAAAAATTGCCATAAAATGACCGATCTTTTTAAAATGACGAAAAATTCAAAATAAAGCAAAAAATGCAAAAACAAATTGCCCTTATTTAATCATTTATTTCCTGAAACACATTTATATATATATTCGAGCTATCTTTTAACCTTCATATAAAAAGATTCAAAATCATCAAATGCCTTGCCCTACTTATTATATACATTCACTCACTGGTATAAATGAAATTTATTAATTTATGTAAAGATACTGTATAATTAATTTTTACTAGATCGAGAGTATAAGACTATATAGTGATTATTGCTGGATTGGTATAGTATAGTACACGCCGGTATGCGGGACTTCTCTACTTCGGCTAATTACACACCGGCACATTTTAAGGAATTTCTTACCGGTATGCGATTTAAGTAGGCTAGTGCACATCAAATTGGAGCTTAACTCTAGAATCCTGCCCGTTTAATTATTCTTCTGAATTTTCATGTAGGCCTAGCTTATTTTCCTTTCTCATGTTCATGATGTCTTCCATTAGAAACTATCCTACATGTTTTTCTGATGGAAGACGCCATGAAAAAGAGTAAGGAAATACTTAAATATCTTACTGCTCGCCTAGAGTGTCAGACAACTTCTGCAGCTGTCATTTACTGCGTGTTTTCTAGTCATTAACTGGAGGGGCTTATTGCCCGCCTAGTACGTTAGGCAACTTCTTCAGCAGATGTGTACTGCGTGTTGACTAGTCATCAACTGCAGGGGCTCCTCGCTCGCCTCAACAGACGTGTACTGCGTGTTGACTAGTCAATAACTGCAGGGGCTTCTTGTCCTTTCGACAATATTTTTGCAACGGGCTTGTATTGCATGTTTTCTACTTAATAGCTATTTAGCTCATGATTCAGTGACCAATCCTGTGGAAGGATATGTTAGGCCTATATTTAAATGAATCACCGCGGCCTATCGTTTACTTTAATCGCTTGTACGTTGAATTGTTTTCTTTTATTTGAATTTGTAAGAACGTACTTAATTATCTGTTTAACTTCTTTGATCTAAGCCAGTGGTTCCCAATCTGGGGGCGATTAACAGTCTTAGGGGGAGCACAACGGTTTGGAATTAGTAACTTAGATTTTTTTAGGTAGATTTCGGACAAAAATCTACCTATTGGGATCGGAACCATGTCATGATTTTCGAAAAATTCTTTCATATCTTTACGTTTCATGCCTCCCTAAGTACGAAACCACCGCCCGTTCAAAAGTTCATATATATGTGTATATATAAATGTATATATATATGTATATATATATATATATATATATATATATATATATATATATATATATATATATATATATATATATATATATATATATATATCTTTACATGCTTGCGACCGTAATTTTGAAGATATTTGAACCAAATTTTATTATGTTATTTCTAGGCCCAATAGTTCGGACAAGTTCGTTAATGAGCAAAATTGGCCCAAGGGAAAAGTCGGGGAGGGGGTTGAAATTTTGAAAAATTTACATCTCTGCCCCTATGAAGTATAGAGGGAAACTTTGTTTGAATAAATTAGAGTACTCCCTATGGCGTTCACAGTGACACCGATTCGGGGTTTTTGGGGGTACAAGTGGGGGTGGGGGATAGAAATTCAAAATTTTTGAAACCACGTCTTATGGGGTATCGTTGAAAAGCTCTTGATGAGTACTCTACAAATCAATAACTAGTTTCTCGATAGTTCTCATATAAGGCGAGATTTGAATGTTTGAAAAACAATAACACTTAAAATTTTATCTCAGCCTGAAGGCCTGCCAAAAGAAATGTGATGGGACCGACTAAGGATAAAATTACCAACATAATAGAGTTTGAAATATTAAAACTAATAGTTACACACCTTTAGAACAATAATGCATGGCAAAATAAAAATAAATAATAAAATATAATATCAATTTGGAACATAATAAACAACTCTCTTTTTATTAAAAAGATTTCAGATTCATTTATATTTCACATGGTGCATTGTACACTTTGATATTGCTGTGATAAAATAATTCTCAGTAAAAATGAGTTTAATATGAAAGTTACGGCTCAATGAAAAAAGTGTTGTGCTCAAAGGACATGGGACTACAAGGTTAGTATTATTGTCTTGTGATATAAAACATTATTTCTTGCTTGTATTTATGAAACAAAAACTACACTAAACTCCGTGGCGCTACATCATTCAAGAGATCTGCGTCATCTACCAAAGGCAGAGGGCAGGATTGGGGGCATGTGGTCAGCATGCCGATACCCACGGCCGTTAATGATGGTTTCCTTGACCGGAGCCGCTACTCCTCCATCAAGTAACTGAAACATAATTACAGAATACTCCCTTTTTATAAAAAAAATTCAGTTTTTCTTATATCAATTTCTTCCGCAGGTTAAGCCCTTCTTACGGCCGACTTAATCAAACAAAAAACTACTGGTTATGTAAAACGAAGTTTTTTTTATACATAGTAAGCTTATGAGTTTTAATAAAACCAGAAGTATAAACCAGTAGTTTCTTGGTTAATTCCACCGTTAGCATATTTAGGCCCCGTTACAGTGCAGTGCAGTTATTATTGCGGGTTTGTCATGCCAAGGCTAAAGAAAATGAGTGCTGCGCAGCAACAATAAATTAAACCAGAAGCACTTCGAAATCTACCTCAGCCTGTAGGCCTGCCTAAAGGGATTGTTTTAATTTGCGCCACCCGAGAATCCGAGATTTGTCTGCACCATCAAATTAGCATTTGTGATGTCTGGTTTGCCGCTGTGGATGTGAGATTTAATTGCAATTTTCCAGTCTCTACGGGTGAGCCCTAATGCAAATTCTTATCTTTATAAAGTAGAGCACATTTGTCATTGAATTTTATTATATTTCTCGCAGCTGTAGTCTTAAGCGTAGAACCTTTAAGAACTGAAACTTTAAAGCCTATTCTCATGCATATGTAGGTTTAGAAACAATATTCTATTTCTGCATGATTAATGTGGAGACTGTCTGATCGATGGAGCTTTAGGTAGGCATTGATATACGCGAAGCAAGCTTCCCAGCTACATTTAATCTCGGCATTATTTTAAGACAAGTTTTTACAGACTTGAAAGGTAATTTTATTTACCGAAAACAGATAATTCAGAACTAAATGACTTTCTACCATTAATATGATTTGTCAATACAGCGATCGGTTATTTAATTAATCCGATCAAGGTCATATAATGGTATGCAAGGAATTATTTATTGGCCTCAATTTGCCTTCATTAGACTGATCAGAGAAGGCCTTGCCAAATATCCCGCAGAGTCAACAACTTTATTCATTCAAATACAGGATCGATGGGGCCAGCCCAGTTTGTAGCTGCTTTAAGCAGCATTCCTTAATCATTATTTCCTCTAATTTGTTATTATTATTTTATATAAGTATTTTCTCTTAAAATAGAAGACTACAGGATTTAAAAATTTGTATTGTTTTATTAAGTGCCAGTATGGTACTTTATGAGATTGTGTGGTGGACGAAAAAATGTCTGTCCGTCTGTCCGTCTGTCTGTCCGTCTGTTTGTCCGTCTGTCTGTCTGTCCGTGTGTCTGTACTCAAATACGCTTTTTCGGATTTTCATGAAACTTGGAAAACACATTTATAATGTCCATGGGAAGAACCCTATTGATATTGAACCAAATCGGTTCACCGGTACCGGAGTAATGCCCAATTTAGTGCCTATTTTAATAGATTATGGCGCCTTATTTATCACTCAAATACGCTGTATCGGATTTCCATGAAACTTGGTATACCCATTTATGACGTCCATGAGAAGTGCCCTATTGAATTTGAACCTAATCTGTTGACCGGTACCGGAGTAAAACCCAATTTAGTGTCTACTTTAAAGGCGCAATAACTTAAATACGCTTTATCGGATATTTATGAAACTTCGTATACTCATTTATAATGTCCATGGGAAGACGTTTATTATTGGACCAAATCGGTTGGCCAGTACCGGAATAATGCCCAATTTAGTGTTTTTATGTTAATATATAAGAAGTCGCGATAACTCAAATATGCTTTATTGGATTTTCCTGAAATTTTGTATACCCATTTATAATGTACGTGGAAAGACGTCTACTGATATTGGACCAAATCGGTAGACCGGTACCGGAGTAAAACCCAATTTAGTGAATATTTTAAAGACGCGGTAACTCAAATACGCTTTACCGGATTTTTATGAAACTTGGTATACACATTTATAATGTCCATGGGAAGACGTCTATTCATAATGGATAAAATCGATTGACCTGTTTCGGAGTAATGCTCAATTTAGTGCCTATTTTATGGTAATATACGTATTCGAAAGAATTCATACAAAAAAATGAAAATCAGTTATCTTGACAACATAGCCTATTGTTTTACTGTGATGTTATAAGGCCTTGGAAATTAAAATACAGGTAGCTATGACAAAAAACATATTAATTGACATGCGCTTATCCAACTAGACCGTTAAAATGACCCAGGTGGCCGAGATGGTAGACCTTTCTTCTTCCGTAAGCCCTGCTTAATGAATAAATCTGGAGCTTAACTTGGAAATCAATTTAAAAAAAAAAAAACATTCTGCATATCATAATTGCAGTCATAACTGATTAAACAAAAACATACTGGCACTTTGTTACATCAGTTTACCTGATTTTTCTGTTTGTTGTTGTAGCCTTCCCTGCAAGTACCGAAGAATGTTTACTGCTTTGTGGTTTTGTGGATTCCTGTTCTTTCCCAGAATGACTGGATCTAGAATTTAGCTCAGAACTGTCTGATATAGAAGCATTTTTCTGTGGCCCATCGTACGAACTTCCGAATAAAATGTTCAGTAACTTGGAAGGTTTTCGAGGTTTTACGTCATTGCTGGGTTTTGATGGCTCGGTCACGTGCGATTTTGTTTTAACGTCGGTGGAACCTGTTTGTAGAGTTTCTATTGCTTTAGTTTTTGTCTCTAGAGAAAATTGACTAGTTTTAGGCGAGGTATATACGTGAGTTCTTTATTCTACAAATTTTGTCGAAGATATGTTGTGCTTGTTTTCTGGAGGTCTAACATTTGTTGGTATATTAAATGGTTTGGGGTTTGTCGAATATATTTTATATTTGTTTTCTGGAGGCCTTGGTTCGGAAGCTTTGACATTTATTGGAATATTAGAGGTTTTGGGTTTTGTAGAAGATGCCAAATATAATTTATATTTGTTTTCTGGAGGCCTGGGAGAGAAAACTTTAACATTTATTGGAATATTAGAGGTTTTGGGTTTTGTTTCTGAAGCTTTGGTGAAATAGTTTTTAAAGGGCTTTGCAGATTTTTTAGGTTTATTCGCTGAACCTTTTGGTATACTTGCCGAGCCTTCTGTTTTACTTGATGTTGCGTACTGTGCCAAGTGGATCTGAATTTGTTTGACTGGGGCCACTTGATGTGCTATCACTGACTCGTCAGAAAAGTCCTTCGACATGTGAAGTCTGGGCTTTACTAGTATTTTGGACGATATCCTTGTGAGTTTATCCCTTGACTTCTTGTTAGCTTCTGGTCCTTGCGGGAGTACGTTGCTCTTGTCGGAGGCATGACCTGGGATCGAAGTAGAAATCTCTCTGCCGGACAGGCCTAGCCAGGACTCGTCATGCCTCGTGGCCAACTGACTGGCTTGGCGGAGTTGTGGACACAGTCGGCAGCTGCTTTTGCCATAGTCTGGTATGTCTACGAGGCATCTGCACAGCTGGCTGCGAAACCCAAGACCCAACCGCACGGGCAGCATATTAGATGTTGCGGGGCAACCCTTCTACAATCATGCCTTGCATCTCCCTGTGTGTTTCGTCCATAATTCCGACTTAACCATGGAGTGAGATCTGTGAGACCACTGCTATTGTTTGGATATCTTCACAAATATGTTATTACTAGAGCAAGGCATTTAATGACCATACAATAGTGGAAAAATGCAAAATAAAAAAAGGCATTTATGGCCTAAAAAAGTGAAAAAAATGATTTAAAATTTAAGAAAATGACCAATAAATTTTCATTTATTACTTATATTTTTTAATGTAATGAATTGCTAAAAGCAATTTAACAGATGACAGTCCGTTATATATGAATTTACAATATAGAATGCACTTATTTTATTACTTAAGAAGTAAGTAAATCTATACTACTTGGACACCCAAAAATCTTTCTGAACTGGCATGGCCATCAAATTGCGCCTAGCAAATATGTGCCATTAAAAAAAATTACTGCTACAAGACAAACTGCTATGGTATTTACAATAAACCTGAATTAAAATTAACTATGAACACTTGGCGGAGATTCTCAAATAAAATCGATTGTCTGTTGTCTGAAAGTAACGGTTTGTACGTGGAAAAGCTCCTCTCTGCCTCCATTTAAATATGATCTAAAATGCCGAAAATTATGTAAAAATGCTGAAAGTGTTCTAAAAATGCAGAAAAGTCCTAAAAATATCCAAAAAATGACCTATCTCTTGAAAATGACGAAAAAATGAAAAAACAAATTGACCTTATTTAATCAATTATTTCATGATACACATTTATATATATTCGAACTATCTTTTAAATTACATGTAAAAAAGATGCAAAATCATCAAATGCCTTGCCCTAGTTATTACACTACCTTACTTTCTGAAGACCTTTATCACGTACTTTATTTATTTATTTGTTGGTGTTTTTACAAATACTGTTTATACAGTGAGTCCCACGCAAGAGTTGACCAATCATGCGGGTTTCTGCGTCGCGGCGGGCACAGATCTAACTCCCGAGCGTTCGGGTGAAGTATCTACGCAAATAAAGCCGCGAACGGTGTATTGATTCAGGTTCTCACAGTTACAGTTAAAATTACGATGAAAATAACCACGTACTTCATCACAAGAGATGTTGGAAATGTCCTCCTTTTGCATCCACACAACACTAGCACCTTTTTAGGAAATTTTCTTTCACGCGCATAAGTTCAGCTTCCGAGACAGAGTTATTTTCTGTTGTGATATTGTCATTAAGTTCTTCTAACAGTATGTGATTATTGTTTATGGGGAAACTTGAAAAGTAAAGTGTATAGGTCAATTTCCCAAATACAAAGAAAATGACCAAAATATGACTTTATATGAAAAATAAAAACGGTCCGATTTGGGTAGTAAATGTGCGATTCATGTTTAATTTGTGTTTTTGGCGAGAATGGAGGTCAGGATAAAAATATGGCATGTCATAAACATCCGAACCCTAATTATAACTAACCCATCTTTTCCGACCAGCTCATTTCCTCCCTATAAAGATGGATGCAGTGCTAGTAGCTCACGAAAGCCCAGAATTACTGCTGAGGAAGCAGCATAATAGCCTTGAAATTGGCTATGCCCTTTACAGAAGCAGGTAGTATTGGGTAGGTTTATGACTAGTGAGACAAGCTAACTCTCCATCCGACTGGAAGGCTCTAATCCGTTTTCAAATTCTGGAAAGTCCCAGGCCATGTGTAAATAAGATTTTACATAATTAGGTAGTTTTCGAAGAAAAATCTACCTATTGCAATGGATACCATGTTATAATTTTCGAAAAATTCTTTCATATCTTTACGTTTCATGCTTCCCTAAGTACAAAACCACCGCCCGTTCAAAAAAAAAATGTGATATTTATATATATATATATATTTATATCTTTACACGCTAGCGACCGTAATTTTGAAGATATTTGAACCAAATGTTACTATGTTATTTCTAGGCCCAATAGTTCGGACAAGTTCGTTAATGAGCAAAATTGGCCCAAGGGGGTTGTCGGGGGAGGGGGTTGAAATTTTAAAACATTTATATCTCGGCCCCTATGAAGTATAGAGGGAAACTTTGTTTGAATAAATTAGAGTACTCCCTATGGAGTTTGCAGTGATACCAACGATTCGGGGTTTTGGGGGTACGAGTGGGGGTGGCGGTGGCGGTGGGGGGGATGGAAATTCGAAATTTTTGAAACTACGTCTTGTGGGGTATCTTTGAAAAGCTCTTGATGAGTACTTTACAAATCAATAACTAGTTTCTTGATAGTTCTCATATAAGGCGAGATTTGAATGTTTGAAAAAAGTTATCTTTCCTCTTTTTTGGTGTTATTATTGCGGGTTTGTCATGCAAAGGCTAAAGAAGAAGAGTGCTACGCATTGAAGTAAATTAAACCAAAAGCACTTCGAAATCTACCTCAGCCTGTAGGCTTGCCTAAAGGGATTTTTTTGAAATTTGAACGTCTGTCGCTCGCCTTAGATTATCAGCGTCCTGCTCGCCTTTAATAGGCTCTAGAAGTACTTTTTTACTTCCTCTACCCGTAACATAGTTACCATAGGAGAGGAAGATTTCTAGCCCGAAATTCGACTCAAGTTTTTAATATAAATACACGTTTTGACGTTACCTGAATCCAAAAATGCTATTTTTCAGAAATATGTCTGTGTGTGTGTGTCTGTGAACAGCCAAGCTCTAGAACGAAAAATCATATGAAAACAACATTTTGTATTTGACTCAGATATCTTTTGGGGATATGACACTCTTACTCTTAATGCCACTTTATATAAAGAAAATTTCATTTTTCACAATTTTTCGAAAACGTCTCTTACGATTTTGTTTAAATTTTGTTCTTGGGGTGCTTATTCTAAGAGCTAAAACTTTAACTTTTTTTGCATAAATTCTCTAAAGGGTAGTTATAAGCCACCCATTGTTTATAGAAACTCAGTCTTACCTCGTGAAGAATAAAGTTTGGCATCAGTATCCGTGCTCTTTGCAATACGACCTCTTCTTCTATATCAGAGTGTGAAGTGAGAAAGCTGTATTGCCCATGCTTAGAGTAAAGAAAGTTATGTGAGTGCATTAATCAAATTTTATTTGGGTTGTGTATCCTTCGGGGATGCGATGTGGTAACGACATTCTCTTCATTTTTAAAACCAATTTACATGAAGAGAATGTCATTAAAAATATATTATACTAAGTGTATAACGTGCGTTGACAGTGGACTGTAAAAACAATTAATTAAGGGTGACAAAAATTGAACACACGCTATACATTTCGATAGGCTTTATGAGCAAACAATTATCACAAAATACAATATTTATCTTGAGGCTTCTTCGCTAACAAAGGTAGATCCTTTCTGAATGGTAGCGATGCGAAGACATCAGTAGTTTTCAAGACGTTTAATTAACTCTGGTGAATGATGAGGACCACTGACACTTCTGTCAGAACTTGAGGCGTATAAATAATCTTCATAGAATTCAATAATAGACATAAATGTTTCCTTAGATAGTAGCTGCTGCTAGCTAAAATATATATCACTTGCATTTAACGTTAGCCACTGATTAATAAAATCACTGCAAATGTCGTCGCAATGGCTAAATAACAAGCTATATTAAGCAATTCGTTATTATTGAAATAATTGACTCACAGTTTTAATAAGTAATAATCTTCAAGCTTGTAATTATTCATATCACTATTCTTGAAGTTCAATTAAACCAGGAAAAGATAATCCCTCTGGAACAAATAGCGTTGACACAAGTATGCTTGAAAATCTTCTTAGAAATATTCCTTCAATGAGGAAAAATGCATGATAGCTTTAAAATCAAGTTAAGAAGCATTGACTTCTGAATATAATAATAAATTGGGTGAAATGACCCAATAATTTGCCAATAGAGACTGTAAAGGCAATTGCTAGACGTATTGAAGATGGCGACGAAACAAAAAGAATGTTATTCGAACAAGAAGAAAAGAAGAAAGCTAACAATATAAAAACATATTGTAGAGAAATTCAACTGTCCTTAAAAATAATGAGGAGAACGCAAGGCCCCCTGAAAACGGGCGAAAAGCAGAAAGAAATCAAACCAACCATCCATCATAAAATTAAACATTTAGCAATAAGCTCTTATAAAAATATTAACAGCTAAAAAGATCACAACATAACTGAACACTAGGAGGCAAAACTTTTATTTGGGCAGAGTGTGTAACTGTTCTTCCGTTATAGCACTCAATTCTGAGAAAGACAACCTATGCATTGACTCTGGCATTGTTGTTGCTCTTAACTTATGCCCTTTTAAATTTATCTCATTGTCTTATATTGTATTAGATAAAATACTATGGGTAGAGAGGCAGATAACCTCTGTCTTCCATGATACGAGGGTAGATGAAATATAAACGAGACTATTTTTCATTTATTTTTGTTTGCAATAAACACAAAATTAAGTGTTTTTCATTTTTGTATAGAATTTCCTGCTTTGGAAATGCATTTTTTCCGAGCAAATCTGTAGCTTTTTAATTTAAAAAAAAGCGTTGGTTGTGTCGTTAGCCAATTGCGTACGAATTGCTCCATCCCATCAACGTTGTCGAATTGCTGGCCATCCTCTGCTTCTTGGACTGGACCAAAAAGGATGAAAATCGCAAGCTAATAAATCAGGACACTAAGAAGGTTGTTAAACTATTTTCTCCATTTTGGTACGTGTGACAGCTCTTGCATTGTCATGAAGAAGGATCTCTTCTTCTACCGGTTAGTCACGTCTTTTAGCCTCATTGAAAACCTCGCAGTAGTACGCCGCATTGATTGCGCAACGATATTGTACAAAATCAACGTATAAAATGCTCTCCCCCCCCCCAAAAAAAAAGCTGTCAAAAGCCTTCTGAATGCCCAGACTTGGCTTTCATAGGGAATTCCACGGCTTCTCACAAACGCCTTGTGCCAAGTGAAAACACGCGACGTTGACAGAGTTTGTTCCCTAAACTGTGCCAACAGTTTGCGCAAAATGTTGCGCTTTCATTTAGCGAGATAATGCATTGCGCAACTGAAGGTTGCATTTTTTTCTGATATATCCTTGCTGTATTGCAATCTCACAAGGGCGTCTGATCGCTCTCCCCCCCTTCAACATGCCATAAAGTAGCAGCTTCCTTAGCTGAAAATTATGCCCTAAAATAGTCTCGTTTATATTTGGTCCACCCTCGTTGCAAATAAATTGTAATGCCAGATCCAAGAAGTTTTAATGTATTCTTTTGCACTCTGCTTGATTTATTACTCTCCCTATGTTTTGATCATAAGCGCGGTATTTCACAGGTTTCAAGGTAACATTATAATCTTGAGTTGCCATTTATGTCATAGATTTCATGAACAATCCGAAATTTTATTAGTATAAGAACATGTACAAACTGATAAGTCCGCTATTTCTGTTGATGTTATATAGATTTTGAAAAGTTTGATCAATTTAAATTGCCACAATACTTTTGCAATGAATGAAATTGTGCTCTTTACTGTCATTGAAATCAATGAAAGCCCTGCGGATTTCATGAACAATCCACAATTTTATAGCATAAGAACATGTCCAAATTTATAAGTCCGCTATTTTCTGTTGATGTTATATGGATTTTGAAAAGTTTGATCAATTTAAATTGCCACAATACTTTTGCAATGAATGAAATTGTGCTCTTTACTGTCATTGAAATCAATGAAAGCCCTACGGCTTACGAACTTTCTGCTGCCACTATTTTATTGCTGCTGCGTATACTTGGGCTTGTGCAAGCCTTCAGGTGCCAGCGTTTGTTTGGCACTTAATGCAGCCTGTGTTTGTTTGACGCTTCACCGGTTTGTTTGGCGAAGCCTGCTAGCTGTACTGCTAGCCTCATTTAGTTGTTCGAAGTTTCGCGTGGTTTGCACCACATTCTGAGACAGTTCTGGAGTGCTGTCCATGAAGTCTATATTTTCAGCTCTGTACTTGAATTGCACTATTTTGGGCTGGTTGGGGATTCCGGAAGGATTAACCTCGTAGTAGCAGAGTTTAACAGGGAATTCTGTAGCGAATACTACCAGGCGATCTTCTAGGGACAAGTCTTTCAGTTTGGCCAAGTTTATCTTGGACGAGGACAGTCGACGTACGTTTGCTTGTGGTAGCTTGATGCCAAGCGTTTCTTCTACTTGAGAGCTGTACTCTCCAGTTGATTTTGGTGCCTCTTCAGGAGGCGGTGTCAGTTTTGCTGATGGAGGTCTGTGTTCCTCAAGTGGTGTCGGTGGTTTGTCAGGCATTCTCTGATGCAGATTTGGGATCAAGTCGATGGACTGAGATGGTCGATGCAAGTCGTCCCTTGCACTCTTTTCCGGCTTCGGTTCTTCTGACGGAGGAGATAGCAAGCGGAGGGTTTGTGCGGGAGGATCCCTTGCATCATAAGCGAATTCCCTGAGCTCTCTGATCAACTTGCTGACGTAGAGGAAGGTTTCCGGGAAGTACGTTCTACTTCTGGCGATCCTCTCACTGATTAGTTTAGCGACATGTTCTCGCAATGTGGGTCTCTTCTCAAACAGCTTGAAGCTGTGTCTAGTCAATGTTACACGGTTCTCAGGGTGCGCTTCTACAGGAACTGGAAGGTTCGTTGTTGGTTTCATTAGTTTCTCATATCTGTTTCCTACTTCCTTTACTTCAGGTTTCTCTTCTTCCGGCAGTTGAGCACTCTCCGGCTGATGGACGGTTGCAGGATTGTTTTGCGCATGAGTACTATGCGTGTTGAGTGTCTCTGGTGTCGTATCCGTGAGGTCAAATAAGTTATTTGTGCCTTTCATGTCACTTTGCTTATTTTTCTGATACATTGCAAGCAATGTGTGGGACGCTTGTATTTGCTCCTTGTAGACTGTTTTCTGTTCCTCCACTTTTTTCATCTGCTGTAACTGATGAAAACTTGGGCGACGAAGCACCTTAGAGTCGTCGTATTTCATGAGGGTAGGCGGTGGATAACTTAGAGGCTGGGCGCCCATATTGGGTTGAGGCTTGAAAAATTGGAGTCTCGTGAGGATTCCGTCGAGTATGGGTTCTTGGGGACTGTACGCTCTGCTAACTTTATCACCATCCATTTTCACTGGGTCACTATGATGTGGATCGTACTTCTTCATGACGTCTTGGGACTCGAAAACCTCAGTTGCAGTCTTTTGTTCCTCAGGCTTCTTGGATTCCTCCAGTGTCTCATTCGAATGCCTGGGTTCTGATTTGGATAAGCGTTTGGAGGGAGTGTACACGATGCGAATTTTGTCACTATCAGTTTTCACTGAGATATCATGATTTGGACTGTACTTTGCCATTGCATCTTGGGAGTTTGAAACCTGAATAAATCTCTTTTCTTCCCTTGGTTTTGTGGATTGGTCCAATGTCTCGTTGGAAGGCCAGGGTTCTGATTCGGATAAGCTTTTGGATAGACTGTACATGCCACGAATTTTGTCATCATCCCTTTTCACTGGGTTATCGTGATTTGGACTGTACTTTGCCATTGCATCTTGGGAGTTTGAAACCTGAATTGCTCTCTTTTGTTCCCCTGATTCCGTGGATTGCTCCAGTGTCTCATACGAATGCCTGGACTCTGATCTGGATAAGCGTTTGGGGATTCTGTGTACGATGCGAATTTTCTCACCATCCCTTTTCACAAGATTATTGTGGTATGGATTGTACTTCTCTGCGGGGTCTTGGGACTTGAAAACCTCAATTTCACTCTTTTGTTCCCCAGGTTTCGTGGATTGGTTCAATGTCTCGTAGGAAGGCCAGGGTTCTGATTCGGATAAGCTTTTGGATAGACTGTACATGCCACGAATTTTGTCGCCATCTCTTTTCACTGGGTTATCGTGATTTGGACTGTACTTTGCCATTGAATCTTGGGAGTTTGAAACCTGAATTGCTCTCTTTTGTTCCCCAGGTTTCGTGGATTGGTTCAATGTCTCGTAGGAAGGCCAGGGTTCTGATTCGGATAAGCTTTTGGATAGACTGTACATGCCACGAATTTTGTCATCATCCCTTTTCACTAGATTATTGTGGTATGGATTGTACTTTTCTGCGGCTTCTTGGGACTTGAAAACCTCAATTTCACTCTTTTGTTCCCCAGGTTTCGTGGATTGGCTCAATGTCTCGTGAGAAGGCCAGGGTTCTGATTCGGATAAGCTTTTGGATAGACTGTACACAGGGGCGTATCCAAGATTTATTTTCGGGAGGGGCTGTGATAATCCTAACTTTACTGTCACTAGGGTTCAGAAGTTGATGATCTAAAAACGCCTAAAAATTACCTATAAATTACCCTAAATTTATGAAAATATGACATGAAAAATTTAAAATATGACAATATTTCTAAAAATATCTCAAAAAAGGGAATGTACAGTAGCATATCAATATAATAATAAACAATGGACAATATTTTAAGTATGTTCTTTGACTACTTTAATATTATGTTTACTATATTAATGAATTACGAGATTGCTTTGTGTACAATGGTGGAAAAGTTCTATGTTAAAAAAAATCTACATTTGTATAAATCAAGAAACAACATACACGGTCATCAAACAAGGTATAGTAATAATTTAGACTTACCAAGATGTAGATTGTCTACAACTATGAGGTACCACAATTATCTAGGATTAAGAATGTATAATAGATTACCTTTAGCCTGGCATCATTTGCCTTTTAATATATATGCAAATACGTTACACGAATGGCTCTCAAGGAATCCTTTTTATAAGATAGACGAATATTTCACAAGAAATATTGTACAATAGGATTAATTTTTATGTTATTATGTTTTAATGTTTTATATAGTAGTTCACTGTTTAATGTTTAGGACGATGTCTATTGCTGGTTTGTAACTGGCTGAACGAAAAATAATTTATTATTATTATTATTATTATTATGAAGACAAAATAGGAAAAAAATGTAATGAACAAATGAAAATGTCCTAAAAATGACTGGTAGAAAATAAAATGCAAAATATGAGTAAGGTATTATTGTTCGTTTTGACAGAAGACGAACTTATACTACATCCTGCATTGTCTGTGATGTCTCAGAAAAGAGATGACATATCATCAACCTCTGAGCCCTAATTATCACACACAATTATACTGAACACGTTAGAATAACGCATTTCATCTTTTATAAGTCAAAATGTGCAATTGAACTATCTACTTTCTGAGATATTAAAGTTCCCGTATGTGCAACATATTAGCATGACTTAAGGGTATATGTACGTGAATTATTTTGAAATTTATGTTTTTTTGTTTATTGCACTAAAAATTGTGCTGAATTTTCTGCATCCATTGATATAGGTTTATATAGGTTTAGAAATTATTTGTGGCATTTAAATGGACACTTAAATATGCTTACATGCTCTGAGCCACGCCCTTAGAAAGGTCAAATGAGAAATTCACTATTAACTTAAAATTGAATTTCCCGGTAACTCTTATTTTACACACATATTGTTAGGTAGCTCCACATAGGCGTAACCAGGCCGACCATATGGGGGGGGTTATAACATCTAGGGGTATGGAACACCCCCCAGGGAGAGGGGGGTCCGGGGGCCCTCCCCCGGAAAATTTTAAAAATTAAGACGCAAAATAACGAGTTTTAAGCTTATCACTCTTTATACTTGTATTAAGTAATTTATGGGCAGACTTAAAAAAAAATTATACAATTTTCCTTTTTTTTTAATCAATGGGGGGGATTCAAACCCCCCAAACCCCCCCTCGGTACGCCTATGTAGTTCCACAACCATTAGAGATAGAAGACTGAAATTTTTTACACTAATTTTACATGCATATGTGCATAAAGTAGACTACAATGATGCCCATAGGTATAAAATTAAAGAAAATGTGTCATGAAATATTGATCAAATTTAAAGATATTTTATATGCGATATATAAAAATTAATTGCATTACAAATAATAACTTTAGCTGTATAAACGTAGTCTACTTTGTAGAAAAATATGTTCATTATATGCATTAAAAAAATAAAAGGCGTCAGAGAAACCAGAAAAATGTTATGCCTATAAGGAAGTGATAAGTGCATCTGAATTAATTTTTTTCCTGCTCCTATAAAACGTGTAATTTAAAATAAACTTGGTCGATTTTTTATACTTTTATCTGCTAGTTATGTTCTAGTAAGCCTTGGTATAGGATCCTGAAATTTTTGTCCACTTCTGAGTTCATTTTCTTGTAAAATTTTAATATTTTAGAACCTGTATTTTTTTTTATCTTTTTGTGGTTGTTCACGTATATATACCCTTAACGTTTCGGGGGGGGCTGCAGCCCCCTCAGCCCCCCCCCCTGAATACGCCCCTGACTGTACATGCCACGAATTTTGTCATCATCCCTTTTCACAAGATTATTGTGATATGGATTGTACTTTGCCATGACGACTTGGGATTTTAAAGCCTCAAATGTTCTCTTTTGTTCCTTCAGCTTTTTGGATTGCGCCATTGTCTCGTAGGAAGGCCAGAGTTCAGATGTGGATGAGCGTTTGGAGAAGCTGAATACCTCTGGTTTGTATGCGTGATTCTTTTTAATTTCTGGGTAAATCGTAGACGGAATTGCTAGGAAGTCTAGAGTTGATTCTAAAGTCTTCACTTGAACTGGAGGCGGGAACTTGGGTTCACTTCTGCTTGCCAAATGTTTGTTTTCTCTAATCAGAGTTTTATGAAGACCCTGTGGTTTAATTTGCACGTTCGCTTTCACTGTGGCTGCTGAGTCTTGTGGCTCCCCGGCATAGGTAACAGTTGCTTCAGGTGGGGATCTGAATCTCTCAACGGCTCCTGTCGGCATCTTGTAAGCCATATACACCTTAGAGATGAATTAAAAAGATAAAGGACCCTTCATTATATAGAGTGCTAACTAAAAACCACCGCCGTCTCGAGAATTACACTGCCTGTCCATGCTTAATTTTAACATGGAGTTCAGAGTATTGTTAAATTGCCTAATTTCTCCAGTAGAGGCGACACAGTTCACACCCAGATAGCATGAAATTCCAGCATATTTCAGTTTCCGAGTTTATACTTCAGAGGGCAACACAGCATACGGTAATGTAAAGGGTATTGCAGCTGGGTGTGAATGGTACTGCCATCTGTAATGTGCATACGCAAAATGTGCATACGCACAAATGTGCATACGCAAAATTAGCCGTATAGGACAGGCAGTGTATACACGAGTAATACAGTCTAAAAGGCAGTGCTTAAAATATACGACGGTGGATCGAAAAGTAACTCAATTTTTTTTACAAAATTTAATAGGTACAATTACAAACAAATGCACACATGAAGGGACATCTTTTGTCTATTTTTCTATATAGTCGCCACGTTTCTCAACACATTTCTCCTATCGTGATACCAGTTTCAAAATACCCTGTTCATCTCCTATCGTGATACAAGTTTCAAAATACCCTGTTCATAGAAGTCCGTTCGGTTGCCGTATACCTATCTGCGGACTGCTGTTTTCACTTCAGCATCTGACGCAAAGCGTTGGTCCCATGAAGAAATTTCTGGCCGGTAAACGCTTTGCGTCAGACGCAGAAGTGAAAACAGCATTCCGCAGATGGCTATACGCCAACCGAACGAACTTCTATGAACATGATATTTTTAAACTGGTATCACGATGGGAGAAATGTGTTGAGAAAAGATGTCCTTTCACGTGTGCCTTTATTTGTAATTGTAACTATTAAACTTTTTGTAAAATAAATTATTATGCTTTACTTTTCGATCCACCCTCGTATATTATATAGCATACTAACTATAAATTATGAAACTATAGAGACTTAAAGCAATAATTGCTAATGCAAGTATTTTTTTAATAGTTCATCCATGGCTGAGCAGTTAGACTGCTCGCCTTCCACTGCTGGGACCCGGGATCAAATCTCTGTGGATGCATGTTGAATTTGGGATGTACAAAATGGGATCAGGGCAGCCGGGTGCCCCGGTTTCCCGTGACGTATACCTTATAGTCCCGCCGTTGGCACCACAATATCAACTAGACCTGAATAATGTTTTTAAATCTCGTGGCCGGCCTATTTGACATGTTTTTTTTTTGTTTCCCCAGTCGTAAAGGCAAATGCCGAATTGGATATTTACATATTATGAATCATCCTCACCATTTCATCCTGTATCATATCCATTTAAATTAATATCAGTTGAATTTACTCCATAAAAATACTCCAGTAATAGAAACAATTGATAATCAATTGTTCCATGGCCTGCCCTACTGTATAGACACATATCCCGAACCCCTGGCATGGCCTCGCAGCTAAAAGGAGTATAAATTATTTATTTTGCCTGGCAGAGTTAAGGCCATAAGACCTTCTCTTCCACTCAAGCAGGTTAAAAATACAATGTAGTTTTACATTAATAACAAAGAAATGGATAAGATTCTAATGACTAATACTAAAACTAAGGTTAAGGCTAATCATAATAATTAATTAAGTAAAAAGCATATGTTTCATAAAAAGCGTAAGTTTCATCGAAGAAAAAATAATATTACAAGCAAAACAAGGAAAATGTCAAATTAAGTTATAATGGAACTTTTAAGTTTGTGAAATAAAGTTATAGGCCTGGGTAGTTATTTAAGTTATAAGAAGATGAAGTAATGCTATGTACAATGAGAGATGGAGTGACTACAAAGAGCTAGTTCTGTTCACTGGACAATAATTGTTTAATAAGCCCAGTTTTGAAAGAATGTACTCTCCGACTACCCCTGATATCTTGTGACAAGGAATTCCAAGAACGGGCTGTGGCTATAGTGAATGAGTGAGAGTACAGCTGAAATAAAAAACGTGTTTTAATAGTGCCCATAATGGCCATTAAGACACTCGTATGAAAATCTTGGAAAACGAGCATAGCCACACACTCCTGTTTTGATAAATGTCTTTATGGGCTTGTGTACTATTATTAGACCTGGGATTTTAAGGCAAATACCTATTTTGTTCCTTATGAAATAGCATGAAGTTCTGTAAATTTGTTGACATTTCATGATATACGTATCACTTACATTTATAGCGTTTTATAGTGCCCTAAAATGCCTATTTGGACCTTTGGAGCCTATTTTTGCTCTTTTAGTGCCTAAAATGCCTATTTTGTAAATTTAAAATAAAATCAAACTTCTGTAACTTTTACAATCATTTAATGGACATCCCTGAATAAAGAGCAGAACAGCAGAGGGTGGGTTTTTCACAGAAACTTGATTTTCCCAAACACTTGTCGCAAAAGGAATACTGACTGACGGGGAGGATTCGCTCAAAACAACAAATAGCAGGTATATATATACAGTAAGAAGGGACATACCGTGTGAATTTTTCATATAATACAAAACTGTTTTTGATAAAAGTATTTTTAATTCTGTCTTTTTTTTTCAATAATCAGCATGCTCCATTGCTTGCATCGCAATACTACAATTATTTATGTTCAGAATAGGTATACCACGCTTTTTACAGTAAAAAAATATCACGTTACAGTTTAAGAGCATATTGTAGTATTTTAAAGTCTATTTTCTGTCTATATACTCATTTTTAAAGCTTATTTTAAGTGCCTATTTTCTCTTTTAAAAGTCTATTTAAGTTACTTGTGTTAAAATCCTAAAACTAATTTTTTAGAGCCTAAAATCCCAGGTCTAACTATTATGGTATAAGGCGGATTCCATGTTATACTCTTTAATTACCTTAGGGATGGACTCAGGCATATATTCTGGAATCTTACCGGACTTTTGAAACCTGAGGTCATGGGCAGGAAGTGGCTTGTTGGGAATATGGGACAGCTGCCTCTTTTCTGATACAGGACTCTTCTGCCGGGGTATGTCCATCACAGACCTGGTGTGTGTTGGCCGTAGCTTCACGATTCTAAGACTGGCCGGTGAGGCGGACTTGGACTTGGTGAGGTGTCTAGATACAGGGTGATCCTTCATACTCCTCCTTTCTGTCTTCGGCACTAAGGTGAGGTGGGGTGGTTCAGGTGATGCCAATGCTGAATCTTTACTGTGGTCGGAGTCGCTCGGTTTGAAAATATAAATTGACCTAATTTTCTTTCTAAATTTAGATATCCAGGAGTCCTTGGTGTTTTTTGTAAAACCACTAGACGTGGATTCGAAGTGGGCCGATCCATTATTTTGTTTGGTAAATACTCGACTGAAAATTTTGAAGGATTCTCGAAAGGCCGCCATGTTAGATGTTGCGCGGCAACGACGATAATCAACCATTTTCGCGCATAAGACAATGACAACCGAATCGCCGAACACTGGCGAACTGATATTTTTGTTCTTTTTCATTTATAATTTCCACCTATGCTCAGTGTTTAAAAAGAGTAGACACTTAACCTACTTTATTAAACATAACTTATCTTATTATGGTTAACATATATAAGTAGCATACGCTACTAGTCTAGAAATATAAAACCTTGTACAAACAATGAATTAGTGATAAATAGGGTTCGGATGTTTATGACCTAAAAGAGCGGAAAATATGACTGCAAATATGGCCTTCAAATGACTAAATATGACCAAAAATCCTAAATATGACCTAATAAAATAACATATTTTCAAAAAATAAATGTTCCCGTTTAAAACTTTAAAAGACCTAAATTCTTACCTCACATTAATTCAATCAGATCATCACTTTTTAACAATTTTACAGGTGATTTACAGTTTTACTTCTAATGAACTTCTATTTTTAAAGAATTTTCTCTTCTTTGCTGGCTTCATCAACTCCAAATACTCGTCATATTTTGTAGAGCTTGCGTGTTTCAATAAAATATGAACAATTGCATTAATTTAAAAATCTAACTTGCCTATTATTTTGGCATAAACATTAAATAATTGAAATAAATTTCAAATTTAAATCGACCATGTAGTACATACACTACACAATTGTGCTCCTTTACCGAAATTATAACTGAAATATGACATTAAATTACAAATGTGGTTAAAATATGACCAACACCACAAAATGACCAGAAGTCAGAATAAAAATATGACATTTCATAAACATCCTAATCCTAGTGATAAATATTACTAAAAACTTTTAAAACTGTTAAAAATGTGCTTAAAGTCCATACAATAAAAGTCTTGTATATACAGTGAGTCCCACGCAAGAGTTGGCCAATGACGCGGGTTTCTGCACAGCTCCAACTCCCGAGCGATCGGGTGAAATATCCACGCAAATAATGCCGCGGTCGGTGTAATGATTCAGGTTCTCACATTTACAGTTAAAATTACAATGAAAATAACCACGTACCTCATCACAAGAGATGTTGGAAATGTTTTCCTCTTGCATAGGCTACACACAATACTGGCACCTTTTTAGGAAATTTTCTTTCACGCGTATAAGTTCAGCTTCCGAGATAGAGTTAATTTCTTTTGTGATATTGTCTTTAAGTTCTTCTTATGTATGGGAAATTGACCTATACACTTTATTTTTCAAGTTTCTTTATAAATAATATTTACATACTGTTAGAAGAGAAAGTACCTCTGTCTCGGAAGCTGAACTTACGCGCGTGAAAGAAAATTTCCTAAAATGGTGCCAGTATTGTGGGGATGAAAGAGGAGAACATTTCTAACATCTCTTGTGATGAGGTACGTGGTTATTTTAATTGTAATTTTAACTCTAAATGTGAGAACCTGAATCATTACACCGACCACGGCATTATTTGCGTGGATATTTCACGCGATCTAATAAGATTTATTATTATGTTCACAATTCTGTTAAATATCACATTTAACTCATAGACTATATGCCAAGTATTACTTTTCGCAATTTTCCGAAAAGGTTATTGCTTTGGAACAATATCAGTAGCGTTTTACAAAATGTAGGGCCTACTTGTAAAAAAATCATTTTAACTAAGTGATATGTGCAGGGCCTACATAGGCCTACAACTTGTAAATACAATTATTGCCATGGAATAATGCCATTTTAAAATATTTGAAATAGAAGCATGATGGAAACATGCTAGTTAAGTGCCAATATTGGATATCTAGAAACATAAATGTGTGAAAATATTTAATTATGCCTTACGGTAATGATAACTTATAAGTTAATATGGGAATTAAAGCATTTTTACAAGATTGTTTCTTGTGTGTATGCTGGAAATAATTAACTGGTAAGCTATTATATTTATTTTTATTGAAGACTTTACTTCTACATGTCAACTGCAGATCACAAGGTTGTAGAATACAGATGTACTCATATTAAAAAAAAATTACCAATACTTGTCAATTATTAAGGTAATGGTATAGGTAGAATGGTTACATAATACAACCAGTAGGTAACAGAACACTACGATAATATTGAGGACCGTTTTGACAAAACTCAACATCTCCATTTTTTGCCAAATTCGTTTTTTTATGGTTTTAGGTGCTTTGAAATGAGATTTTTAAGACTGTGAAAAAAGAACAGAAGAAAAGTCAACATAAACAATTCATTTTGAAGCCTCAAAATGCAAGGTTTCTATCTTCTATATGTTAATAAAAACTAAATAAACCTTCTGAACAATTTGTGTTTTGGCACATGTTGAGTTTTGTCAAAACGGTCCTCAATTGTAAACCAAGTAGTAAAATATAAATGGCGATGTTAAGTATCTAAAGAATATTTTTAGGAATAGTTACGATGAGGTCTCTTACAAATTCAGAAAGGATTCTAATCGAGGTGATTCAGACAATTTTAATTATCATATGGTAGATAAGTGCAACGGATTTAAGCTCAATCAAACTATAAGATTATTATGATTAACTCCGAAAACGACGGGTTTATGCTTGTTCAGAGTTAAGACACAACGCTTGATCCATAGCTTTCTTTCTGTAGCTTGTTTTTAAAAGACTAAACAGACAATAATGAAATTTGACCTTCAAGGAAGAGCCATCGAGTACCTTTTTATCGCGATGTTGACAGAGATCAACTTCATTGCTGGGGTCATGGCGTTCCTACACAATTGCACAGCAAACAGTGATATCAAATTGCAGGTACAGTCAATCCTCTGTATAATAAATATCGATATAATGGTAACCCGCATAGGCTTATAAAAACATTTTTCTTTCGTTCTGGCAAATGTTCTAACTTATTAATCTTAAATGTAACTTACTTTAACGATGAACAATCTTTTATAGTAGTATTTCGAGGTTCAATTGTTACTGCAAACCAATAGCTTACCCTGTGGATCTGGAAGCTGGCTGGTAGGAGATAGTGTCCTTCCCAGCTACCAGCATTGGTTTTGGGAGTCTTTAGAAATCCCAGAAGAGAAAGTTTCACTAGGGAGTGGAAAATACGGCCATTGAAGGTAAAATCACCCCTTAGGGTACGAACAAGACGCAGCTTGGTTGGTCCCCTTCCTGGTCGCTACGCTGTTGAGCCAGGCGCCGAGCATGAAGTGTGTGCGCGCAAGACGCAGCCTGGTCGCTCACCGGCAGGTCGCCCATCTGTATATTCAGTGTGTAGCCAGTGACATGTTAAGGATTAAATTTTTGAATTATCTCGATTTGTGTTTTTATTTCTTTGTTATTATCTTCTCATTCATAAGGTTTTGAAGACTCAGAAGACAATGGGAATGAGTTTATGAATTCAAACTCATTACAGGAAGCTTCATCAAAATTAGTTACATGTAAAATATGTCACAAGAGTATTTCACTGTTTCCCAGAGCTACTAAATTGAATGTGTATTTTATAGTAAATTTAATGCTCTACAGCTTTTCGTCTAAAAGTATTCGTTGTAAACCTAATACTTTAGGTGCTAGGATACAAAGTTCGCCAAAAAAGTGGCGTAAAAACTTTTTTCGGCAAGAAAAATAGATTAGATATATATTTTTTTTCAACGGTTTGAGATGGAGAACCAATGTATGGATAGAAACATTAATATTATTATCATTATTATTATTATTATTGTTTTCTTGAGTTGGTGCGACCATTGTATTCAATCTTCAGAGCACAAGAAGAAATTGAAACGAACACACTTAACCCCGCAACACGAAAATTAACATAATATAAAATTATTAGGTTACTATAAATTATACAAAAATACTGAATATAAACCATACAAGTCAGTAACTGTAGCCATGACTGATCTCTAAAACCCCTCAATTGAGTAGTAACAATATTTATTTTGGTAGTCTGAGCTGATTACAGAGGATGTATCTTATAAACAGTCCTTTGTTTGTGGAGCGATTGCAAAATGCACAAGTGGAACGCCTGAATCTAGACTATACGCTAGCGGCCGGTCGCATGAAAAAAGAGGGCTAGCATTCTACCAGCAAACTGCGGCCTGACCAGATAGCTGGCAAGAGACCATCCAAGCGGCGTCTTGTTCACTCTCGTAAGAAGACATGACATCATTCTTCATGCGGCCTGCGGTATGCGACCATCCCGGTTCCGTCTTGCGCGTACCTATAAGATACATCCTCTGTAATCAGCTCAGACTACCAAAATAAATATTGTTACTACTCAATTGAGGGGTTTTAGAGATCAGTCATGGCTACAGTTACTGACTTGTATGGTTTATATTCAGTATTTTTGTATAATTTATAGTAACCTAATAATTTTATATTATGTTAATTTTCGTGTTGCGGGGTTAAGTGTGTTCGTTTCAACGTCTTCTTGTGCTCTGAAGATTGAATACAATGGTCGCACCAACTCAAGAAAACAATAATAATAATGATAATAATAATAATGTTTCTATCCATACATTGGTTCTCCATCTCAAACCGTTGAAAAAATATATATATCTAATCTATTTTTCTTGCCGAAAAAAGTTTTTACGCCACTTTTTTGGCGAACTTTGTATCCTAGCACCTAAAGTATTAGGTTTACAACGAATACTTTTAGACGAAAAGCTGTAGAGCATTAAATTTACTATAAAATAAACATTCAATTTAGTAGCTCTGGGAAACAGTGAAATATTCTTGTGACATATTTTACATGTAACTAATTATGATGAAGCTTCCTGTAATGAGTTTGAATTCATAAACTCATTGCCATTGTCTTCTGAGTCTTCAAAACCTTATGAATGAGAAGATAATAACAAAGAAATAAAAACAAAAAAGGAGATAATTAACAAATTTAATCCATAACATGTCACTGGCTACACACTGAATATACAGATGGGCGACCTGCCGGTGAGCGACCATGCTGCGTCTTGCGCGCACACACTTCATGCTCGGCGCCTGGCTCAACAGCGTAGCGACCAGGAAGGGGACCAACCAGGCTGCGTCTTGTTCGAACCCTTACGCGTGCAAAAACATGCAGGTAGTTCGGTTGCTACTTCAACATGCACAGTAAATGTAGTTACAACAACGCTATCGAGCAAATGGTTTTAGTTTTGCTTATTTTTATAGTGAATTTGGTGTATTTTTCTTTCTCTACGCGTTAGAAATAATTTCTGGCTTATGCCTAAGCTCAAAGCTTGGCATGATCCGTAATGTTAAATCAGACTGAACAATAATTGTTTAGTGTGCAGATGTAAAGTAGTTCCGGTTACGATTCAACGGAAGTCGTTAAATTTAAAAAAAAATTAGCAGTATTTTAAGGTTTAGAATTATGAGATTTTTTTCGCATATTTGTAAGTCTCTTCCTTGAATTATCTTGTAGATTAGTATTCTGAATGCAGTCTTCCTAATATGTGGTATATCACACATCTCAATGTAACAATAACTCTCATGCAACAAAATCTGCTAGGACCCAAATACCTAGGTAGTATCACTATATGAAGGTTTGACTGTATACGTAATTTTAAAATGAGTATCTCAAAAGCATGTATTCCAGCTGTTT
The DNA here is from genome assembly GCA_964059195.1 of Ectobius pallidus. NCBI lineage: Eukaryota > Metazoa > Arthropoda > Insecta > Blattodea > Ectobiidae > Ectobius > Ectobius pallidus. Next base: position 54,536,800 of record CAXKWD010000002.1, read on the forward strand.
ACCTAGTACTTCAGTAAGAAGTACGCCTGAAGCCATTTGACAGTCTGCGTCATTCTTAGGCTATACAATACGTTCGACAAGTACGATGAAATTCCCTATTTGGATTTCTATGCCTTGTGCTATATTGTATAGCCATAACATTTAAACCAAATTCGGATTTGCAAACATGACAACAAAACAGATTATTCATATCGCAGAAAAGATAGAGTAAAATAAAATAATATGCTTCCGATGTACGGATCGTGGAGATCTGAGAGAGTTCATGAATGTTGAGAGTCTTGTGGTTTTTAGACGCCAAGTACGTCTTATATGACAATAGTAAGGTTGATAGTCACAAGATTCGGCAACTTTCATCCCCAGCGATACTCCTTCTTCTTCTTCTTCTTCTTCTTCTTCTTCTTCTTCTTATCCCTTATGCCGTTAGGCGTCGGGGTATCCTCGTTCTGTCCATCTCCTCCACTCCGCTCTATTCTCACACATTCTCTTCATTTCCACCACTGTTTTCCCACGTTTCTGTCCGATCCTTTCCATCCTATCTTCCCATGTGATACGCGGTCTGCCTCTTCCTGCCCTTCCTTCCAATTTCATTTAAAAGACTTGCTTCTCTTTTCTTTCCTGTCCCATTCTCCTAACGTGTCCAAACCATTTCAGTTGACGTTCCTCAATTACCTCACTTAATGCCTTCTTTTGTCCAGCCTCTTCTCTTATTCTCTCATTTCGTATTCTTTCTCTTCTAGTTCTTCCCACTGCTCGCCTTATATACTTCATTTCGGTGGCTGTAAGCTTGCTCATATGTTTATCTTGCAGTGCTAAACTTTCTATGCCATATAGTGTGATGGGGGGCCATAATTGTATTATAAATCTGCATCTTGGTTTTCGTGCTTATCTCAGTTTTTCCTACTATCATATTATTCATTTGGTAGTAGGCTGAGACTGCTTTCTTCGTTCTATTTAGAACCTCTTGTTCAATTTTTCCGTTGCTGCTTATTATGGTGCCTAGATATTCATACGATTCTACCTTCTCAAGAGGTTTTCCATCACAGACTATATTAAGTTCTTCTTCCTGTCTATCCAATTTAGATACCCACATTACTTTGCTTTTATTTCCAGCGATACTCTTGGATCTAATTCCTGATAAAGAATGAGTGAACCCTCGGTTCATAGTGCCACCATAATAACATTTAATTTAATGCAGGGGCAATTTGATGTACATCATTAGCCACATAATAACATAAAATTTAGAAATCCTAATGACTTCATCGGGGATCGAACCTGCAATCTTCTGGTTGGTGTATTGAAAAATGTTTGCTTAGTGAACAAATAAGTTATTTAATATATGTAATAATAAAAAAAACATGAAAGTTCCTTTCAAATTAGGTATAAAAACAGTTCAAACATTTTTATAATAGAGATAAAACTTTTGGCGCAAAATATCTATCACCGATGAGAAAACGGACTCTTTGTTATTAAAACTACCGTAGTTTAAACTGCCCTGTGTTGCCTGGGATTTTCTAGTGCTTGTACTTTAAACTATACTGCTCGATCGAGTAGCTCGTAAGAGGTACGTCGTTTAAAATCCTTAATTAATTCTAAACTTGCTATGCAAAATACAATGATTTGGCTCTGAAAATTCTTTATCCTCGAACTTACCAATGCTCATCTTTAGAAGTTTTAACAACCTTGGCATGCTTAGCATTGGGTTGTTATCCTCTGAAGCTAAGATAAGATTATTTAGAAATTTACGTTTAAAATGTTGTAATTAGGAAACTATGGGTTATTCATTAACTATTTGATCGTGTATTTCTACGAAACATTAATTTCACTCAAAATATGCATTCTTGATTACTTGGGACTAAAGAACCAATTTTCATTTTTAAAAAACTAGTATTTATATAATATATTAAGCTTATATTTATTGTTACACTTTATTTTTAATCAGGAATAGAAAACCATCATCCAGATTATAAGCACTGTTAACACTACAGGACATAAAGTAATAATGAAAAAAGATAAATGTTCTTAATGATGCCTATGTTCGATGGTACAGGTTTCAAATCTGCAGAAGATAACTAAATAGTATCCTCTATTCAGTATAAATTACCACTATGTTAATTAATTTTTTTAACATCATGTAGATAAAAACGTGGTCTGATCACGCAGCTGAGCAGCATCTGGTTTGTGAATCCAGCTCTCGAGCTCTGGCGCCTCCCTGTACCCCTGACCACTGCACTGTCACTGGTTTTTACATCTCAGATATCATCAGCCTTCATTTACAAATATTCTGGTGAATCATCGTTATGTCTTAACACATTCTATTAGTTCAGTCTGAAAAATAATATCACTTTAAATCAAGTTTGTAAATATCACCGATAATGGTTAATATAACTGGTATTTTTGTTCCTGGAATTTATTAATTGCAATAGTCATACGGTAGAGAGTAATTGATTTATTCGTTTGTAATTTATCATCCATATGCACGGTCCAAGACATATTATTACATGTGTAGCGTATTAACTTAAAAGTACTCAGTAACGAGCCACTGGAGGCCATTAGGTCCTTAATCACTCAGCAGATATCCCTGAAATTTTGTTAGTAGAGTTCAGATCCACCTTGTACGATAATAAAATTAAAGTAGGCATTGTTATAAATGATATCCTTTCTAATCTTTCATATTAATTTAAATTGAAACTATCATAAATATCCAGAGCAGAAAATCGCTTTTGATGAATGTAGAACTATTTGGCTGTTTTTATACTTGGTCATTACTATTTAGCAGTTATGAAATTTTTAAAACTTTTCAGGACTCATACATGTTTAATTATTTGTAATTTCAATGGTAGTTATTAAAATTGTTTAATCACTCTAAAGAATTTTATATCTCCTTTAAAATAATGTTCTTTTAAAGAATTGAGTCATTTTTTTTGTGCAAGTAAAGTTTTTTAACTAGTTTAAATCAGTTCACCAAAATTCTATAATTGCTTATTACTAAAGATAAAACCGATATTATGATATAATACTGTATAGCATTTAACTTCGCTTGTTGCAAATAATGATGAGCAGTGTCTATGTCACATATGATTTTATTATCCTTCACAAAAAGTCAAGATGATCGTAAACATCATAACTGTCTGCTAAGCATCTGGTTTTCTAAAGCTAGCAAGTAAGCTATATCTTGTAGGTACTTTATAAAGTCATAGGGCTACAGTCAGCGCTACACTTCATATATATATATACGCCTATGTCATGGTTACGCCTATGTGTATATATATATATATATACATAGATACATAGGCGTAACCAGACTGACCATATGGGGGGGGGTTATAACATCTGGGGATATGGAGTACCCCCCAGGGAGAGGGGGGTCCGGGGGTCCTCCCCCGGAAAATTTTAAAAATTAAGACGCAAAATAACGAGTTTTAAGCTTCCAGGGGTCCTCCCCTTGAGAATTTTAAAAATTAAGACGCAAAATAACGAGTTTTAAGCTTCCAGGGGTCCTCCCCTTGAGAATTTTAAAAATTAAGACGCAAAATAACGAGTTTTAAATTTCCGAGGGTCCTTCCCCGGAAAATTTTAAAAATTAAGACGCAAAATAACGAGTTTTAAGCTTCCGGGGGTCCTCCCCCGGAAAATTTTAAAAATCAAGATTCAAAATAACGAGTTTTAAGCTTCCCATGCTTTATACTTGTATTAAGTAATTTATGGGCAGACTTTAAAAAATTATACAATTTTCCTTTTTTTAATCAATGGGGGGGGGGGGTTCAAACCCCCAAACCCCCCCCCCTCGGTACGCCTATGTATGTATATATATATATATATATATCGTGTTCAATAATAATTTTTTTTATGTTTTAAACTTCATTATACAAAAAGTATATTAGTCTACAATTGAGATGAGTTTTAACAATTGCATATACATAAAAATGCATACACTTTAAACATGTTGCAAGGTCTCAGTCCACTGACAGTCCTTACTAATAAAAATTTTTAATCAAAGAAACTGCAGGTATGACGATGATTCAGGGTTCAGTCCTAGTGAAGTTACATAAAAACAAGTGCAAGTAGGTGAGATGAAATGAATGTTACAAAAATAAAACATTTAGACAATAGACACTTGCAATTGGTTGAAGTTCCACATATTCTTATAAGAGATTGGTCGCTGGTTCATGAGCTAAATTATCACTATAAACTCTTTGGAAATTTGGAAATTTTTTTGGGACGTAGGCCTAAGTTGAAAACTGATATTAACTACAAGTCAGGAAATGACAATATTCTATTTTGTGATTCTTGTGGAATATGCTTGAAACGTTGAAAACTGCAGTGCGTGTTCTTAATGTCGTCTGTTTATTTCAAGTTTGGGTTTCAAAAACTTTCGGGTTTGCAATACTAGTATCATTACTTTAGATTACAACCATGACAAGCCATAAACAAGTTGGATACGGTGTAAGTTATCGTGCGGTTCAAGTTACTGAAGTTTTAATGCACGCCAGTCGTAAAAATGCTATTCTAGTCGTGTTAATGTTCTTTATTACTTATTACATTGTAAGATTTTTAACATCATCTGTAGTTGCTATTTTGCCTTGCTAACGTGTTCTTATTTCGAATAGAGATAGGCCTACCGTTCTTAACCCGATGCATATAAATATAGATGCCTTCATCAGGAATAATTAAATAGACCTAACTCATATGACTGAGGGTCAATAAGTTGAACCTTAAATGCAGAATATATCCTATACGATGCAAAAGTTTGTCTTAAATCTGTAATAAAATAATGGCAAATAACTCGAAACAAAACTTCGTATAAAATTACAGAATAGGGTACAAGAGCCTAATCGTTGTGAATCACTTTTCTTTGCAGTCCGACGCGGATTTAGATAATTTGCGCGAGAAATTGAGGGGATCACCCTCCTGGTAAGTAAAATGGATACTTGGTTGGTATATTTAACGACGGGATTGTACTGCAACTTAGGCCTGTGACCGTCGACGGTGTGGCGGAATTTTGTCCCGCAGGAGTTCTTTTATATGCCAGTAAATCTACTGACATGGCCTGTTATATTTATGCACACATAAATGCCATCGACCTGGGCCGGGATCGAACCCGCAACCTTGGGCGAAAAGTGGATACTGTAATTGAGCATGAACCATCTTTCTATGCTGGGGTTGTATAGCTAGTTTTAATTTTGCTAGTTCATTCTTTGAAATAAAATTCCTCTTGTTCAAACCGCAGCGAAAATTTTGCAAATCAGGATTAGTAGAAGCAAATATCTTACGGACAGTAATGATCTTCTCAAATATGTACCGCCCGTTCATAATTAAGTTGATGACACACTAATTTCTATAACCGAGATAGATAAAACAGATAATGTGGAGAAAGACAGTGACCTTTTTGATGGTATCAGATAATGTGTAGGCCTAGAACTGATCATCATTGGAACTTTTATGATCTGGTTCAGACTACTTAATAAAAAATACTCCACAGGAATTATTTTGATGGATCTCCAGAACCTTTCGTACACAGCCTCTTGTCTCTCGAGTCAATAGCAGAATTATTGTCAAATAAGCAAAAAAAAAAAAAAAAAAAAAAAAAAAAAAAAAAAAAAAAAAAAAAAAATATAACCAAAGCAGAAAATATAAGCAAACAAGTAATGTGTCGTAGAGGTATGGCATATACCCTCATCTACACCACTGGATAAGAATTGCCATGCAGGTGACGATATACGAGTTGGTGCCCAAGAACTTCCCCAATCTGCCGCCACCCTAATCCTCTTCGACCTGTTGCCAAATACGTACCACAGTACTTACTTGACCTAAGAAGTAGTGAATAACAGTGGCAATACTGGGGAAAGCCACGCGACTACCAGAGCACCTCTTCTTTGTAGGTGTCGAAGTCTGTGCAGATTTTCGGATTAGGGAAAAATTCTATTATATTCTTTTGTAGATATACGATGGTTTGGCCCTTCTTAAAATGGCACCAAGTGTACTTACAGAAATCAAGCAGATGGTAGTGGTTTAGCGGAAATGGGGGATAATGTTAAATTAAATTAAAGAAAGGGCGGTGGAAGTTATAATTAGAGACCGGATTTCAAAGGGAAAATTTTCACCCAAAAAAGGACGAAAAAAGGGAAAATTATTGCAAAAAAAAAGGTGGGGAAAAAGGGAAAATTATTGCCGAAAAAAGGGATATGAAAGTAAGAGAGTGTAAAAATTCAACAGAGAGATGATACATGTTTGTTTTATGTAAAGCCTTTGCTTGCTCTACAGCTGCTGATTCTCTAACATCTAATGAGTGGAGAATTTTTTTGATCTTGTTGAAATTCAAACAGAGGAAAATAGCACACGAATTCCATGCTCCCCACCTTGTTATAATGGGAAACTTAGGCAATGGCAAGCCTGTGATTTCCCTGTAACGCTCTATTCTGCTGGGAGGAATTATTTTTCAATGGTGTATCAGTGAAAACAATTTTTAATGTTTTCATATTACCAAATACTGGGTAATTTACGAATTTTTCAAAATAAATGAGCAAAAAAGATACTGGAAAGGGAAAGTTCTGAAAAAAAGGGAGATGAGCCTAAAAAAGGGGAAAACCAGGTCATTTGCAGTTGAAACTTACTCAGTAATGTCCTGTTCAATTTTATCACGTTTTGTGATGAAATATAAAAAAGGAATTCCCTTTAAAATCCGGTCTCTAGTTATAATACATCCATAATTCTAGAGTGATAGGGAAAAAGCGAATAAGTCAAAATACCAAAGTTTTAGGAGAGACAAAATACAATTTATTTCCACAGCACTGTTACGATATTTAGTTCAGTCCACTAGATATTTTTATACAGTTTCTTATGCTACGTAAAAATATCTGGGTGGGCTGATCTGAATATTGTAACAATGCTGTGGAAATCAATTGTTTTTCGTCTTTCTTGAAACTCTGGTATTTTGACTTATTCGCTTTTTCCCTATCACTCAAGAATTCGTCTGGTCAATTTAGAAAACTACGGCCGCCCAAAGGATTTGAACCCGCGAATTCCCGAACGATAGGATTCGGTAGACACCTGATACGTGGAAAGATATAGAGTGACACCACTTGGAATGTTTGCTACCTTGGCTTGAGTTATTCTATCTGTGTTTTGCATGGCCTGCAGCTGGATATTCCATTAAACGATTCCAGAGATACTGCTCATTTTATAGCTCCCATCACGGCTTCTTGCTTACAGGTGGCCGTGTATAATCAGCTCATTGTTGCATCAGCAGACAATTAGTCAAGTATGGAAACCATGGCAACAACCTCGTAATCTAAGGAATCTGCGTTCATTCATCCTCTTTCAGGGCCGGACTGGCCCTTCTGGAATTTAATCTGTGTAGTACGATTCAGGATTACAATATTAACCAGACTTAATAATAATAATAATAATAATAATAATAATAATAATAATAATAATAATAATAATAATAATAATAATTGTATTAATCCATTATATCATATACATGTACAGCGTACAAAGATGTTGAACACGTCATATCTCACATGCTTTGCATTCTCATGCATACAAACACACTCATGCTTGTGTTTTCTTACAAATTATAAGAAGATTCTATATCTAATACAAAAACGGCATCAACAATGGCAACTGCCTTCAAAATATATCCCCAAGGAAAGAGATAAATAATATCAAGTTTGTGTGGAATAAAAAAGGGTTATTAATCTTTAAAAATCCCTATTTTCCATCCGTTAAAATGTAGTAAATTAACTAATAGTAAGGAGAGAGTATTTTACTTTGTGAAATAGTGTCGATGTTATATTTTGTTTTAAGATTTTCTGTTTTCCCCCGATAATTTATCGTTTAACAATTTAGAAACGGCTACAGTTAAAAAACCATATTAAATTACCAAGACTTCTTCATTCTTTGCAGTTTTTGGTCTCGAAGGACCTTAACACATCGCTGTATTACCGATGAAAACTCTGTCAATATTATAATGGGGTTTACCATAACACTTAACCGTATTTATAGCATTAAACATAAATTAGGGGAATGCATCAACTTCTAAACTATGTTCTCATTCCATTGTGTTTTCTTACTCTTTGAAGGATTATAGTTAGGAACCTCATTGTTAAAAATAAAAAAATAAAATAAAAGTGTGGAGGTTAGGAAATATGTAATTACTAAATACTGCAAACAAATATTCAGAGCAAAAATGTATTTGCCTATGAAATTTTTAAGTGATTCTATAATATTTATATGCTTTTTTAAAAAGAGAAATAAGTCTGCCCCTCAAAGAGCTAAGAAGTTCACATGGTCACATATGATAACTACGTCTAGATCTAACATACTGTAGATACACTAAGCCAGATTTACATTTCTGCTTTAGGTTGACCGAATATATAGGCTACTATAAATAACACTTCTCACTCAGTTCCATTGCTTATAAAGATCGCTCTTGTCAAGTCTTCACACATAGCTACAAGTTCCTGGAATGTTTTATATAGCTTCTTTAAACGCTGATTTCTGTTTTAAAAGAAGATAATGTTACGGATGAATAGGTAGCAGTTTGACCCTCGGGATAGGGTCTGTAGCCAGTCTAAGGAATATCAATGTGCAAACCGCATGGCGAGAAATAAACATAATAATGCGAGGATGTCAACAGAAGCTATACTAAATGCTTAAATACTCTGCATCCATGGTTTCGCCCGATGTTAGACAGTTGTTGCCTTGTCCAATATACCTTATTTACGTGATATTCTATTTTTTTGCTGTTCACTTTTGGTTACTGTATTCATATCCTTTTTTGTTCCATAATTTTAAATTTATCGTATCTTCTCCCTTGTCTTAGTTTCTATTTAAACGTTTTATGTTCCGTATTTACTTCTATATATTTTTTCTTTCTTTTCTTTTCTTTTCTTTCTTTCTTTCTTTCTCTCTTTTTCTTTCTGTCTTTTTTCTTTTCTTTTCTTTTCTTTTCTTTTCTTTTCTTTTCTTTTCTTTTCTTTTCTTTTCTTTTCTTCTCTTTTCTTTTCTTTCCTGTTTTTTAGGGTCTATATTTCTCCCTTAACTTTTCCGTCCTCAGTTGTAATCAAAATCTATTTATTTAAGAAATCAATTGTTTTTCACCTACTTTTATATTTCTGTATTATAAGCATTTAATGGAGTCTTTTTGTATGTATGTCAACTTTTTAATTATACGCCTTTTATTGAGTTTATTTTTTAATTTACCATATGTATTTGAGATTACGAGATTAGGATTGTAATTTACTATAGAGTAACGGAGAACTGATCGCAAAATTCGCAAAATTTTACAACTGGCCAGGCCTGGCTTCTTCTGAGCACCCGCGGCGAAGGCAAATATACTTGCAATGAAATTAAACAGGAAGTGGCTAATACTTCAGGTTCACAGACCTCGAGCCTCTCAGTTTAGGGAAATAATATGACTGGCAACTTTTTAGTTTTCATACTCCAGACTAAAACCGGACCATGTTCAAGTTCTCATTGCTCGTTCTCATTGCTCGTTCTCATAATTATAATACTTATTTTGGTAAATAATTATTAATCACATAATGTACTTATGTATGTTGTGCAAGGTAAATTATGGCGTCAAAAGGATATCTAAGGAATTGTTTCTCTGCAGGATAACTGTAAAATATCTGAATTTATTAGATCAGTAGGCCTATTATAATACAGTTAAACTGTAACAACGTATTACTTATTGTATGCAAAATGGAAAATAAACAACAAACAAATGAATAAATTCAGGAAGTGATTGTTCTAGAAGATATCGATGGCTAAAAGCACAATCATTGTATGTCCATTTTTGTAAACTCTGAGAAATCGCGAAAAGAACATTTTAAACTTGGGGGAAAACTTCCCAAAGTCCCAAAAATACACAACAGGCTTAATCAACTACATGTAATTACAACTTTGGCAAGTTTTCCCCCCAAGTTTAAAATCTTCTTTTCGCGATTTCTCAGAGTTTACAAAAATGGACATACAATGATTGTGCTTTTAGCCATCGATATGAACCAAAGAAAACAAGATTCAAATAGATACACGAAATAATAAACAAGGCGGATATAAAGGTAATAAAGAATTAAATTTTCTTTACGGTGTGCAATCTAAACAAATGTGAACCATTCACTATATAGTATATAGTCCTTAATACATGCGGTATATCCTAATATTAAACACCTTTGCATACATTGACATTTCTGCTAGGTAGGCCTATTTTTTGTCATAGATCAACCCAAATGGATCAGGTAATTAACAACATTAATCACTGAACGAAGGAGAATAGTATGAAGGTAGAAAAAAAATAACTAAAACACAAGAAGACATTATGGAAAAAAGTAAAAATGACGAAGGGAATAGAGAACGAAATGAATGAAGTGAATAAAAGGAACAAAAGTAAAGAGGAAAGGATGTACTGTATTATAAATTTCAAAACTGATTCTACTCTAGTTCTATTAATGCAATACGACGAAAAGAAAGAATTAAAGAAAGAGAGAGAAAATAAAACGGAGCCAAAGAACGATAGGGATAGGGAAAATAAAATGGAATAAAGAAAGGCATGAGGAGTAAATAAAAATAAATTAATTCAACAATAAAAATTAAAAGGGAGGAAGAAAAATAAGAAAAACGGATGAAGAGAGGAAGAGACGAGGAAGAAATGAAAAAGAAATAAGCGCAACAGAGAAATCACTTTTAGCCATACAATTTTATCAGTAAAGTAGATAATGAGGCTCGTGAAACGTTTACCAACCAATTGGCTGTTCAACTTATTGTCCCGAACAATCCCTTAGGGGGTAACAACTGCATTTCTGAGGAACAGGCTAGTTGCATGTTGTCTGCAGGGCTTATTTGAGGTAATTCAGAACCCAATCCTGTTATTTAATTCAATTCTTTCATACTCTGTTCTTCTTATTAGTTATATTAATATTGAGGTGTAGTTTGTGTATGCATTTATTTCGTCCTCATGAAGAACCAATACATAGAAAACATCGTGAGTAGACTATATTTCCCGAAAAAAGAAGTTAAAGTTCACAATTCCACACCACCATTCTTTCTTAAATTCTTTTCAGCTAGTTATAGAATATTAGCTATGTTTCGCAAGTGTATCATCAAGCTACATGGAGGTGAAAACTTGAAAATATTATTGGAGGGACAAGAATTGGTTTGATAGTAGTTTCATACAAGCCTTGAATATGATGAAAGTTAAATATTGGGAGGGGGACAGGAAGTACTTTAACTCCTCCCCCCACCAAAGTTAGTGCGTAAGATGCTGCAATTAAACAAACCGCCTTCAGAATGAAAGTTATGCTACTTTCTTGTGTTTTCAGATTATCATCTGTGCTTTTGTCTAGTTACCAACGCCTCTGCTCAGGCAACATATGTTACAGGTCACACGATTACAGCATTTGGTAATACCTGGACCGTGTGTAGTGACCCAAGTTATGTAAAGAACACCTCTGGGCAAACACTGCGTTACATCTCGAAATCTCAACTCTGGAACACATGTTCGGTTTGAAGGAACTTCATATAAAATATGTTTTGTTTGACGGAACTTCATAATATAAAATATCTTATGAAAGAGGTTATAAAATGGCATAACAGAAGTGCCATATGCGTTGGTGTTCATGAATGACAGGAGAAAGAAAGAAAGAGGACAATGTAGGAAGACATTTAAAAGCAAGGAGAGATTGTAAGAAAGAATGGAAAGAGGAAATAAAGAAAAGGTATATTGCGAGAGAACGAAAATCTTAATTTTAAAACAAATTAGTTAAATTTATGCGTAATTTCTGTATAGTCTCAATTTGGTGGATAATAAACTACTTCAAAAGTCTTAAGTCGAAAGTGCCAACTTGACTGTCACAAGTGGATAGTACCCTTTCATAAGAAAGTTACATGAAATACGCGTTCCCGAATCAGAAATATGTCTGCTGATTTGTTCAATTTTCTTTTAGCGTATATGTATGCATTTGAATTAGGCTAGATCTCAAAACGTTGTTCATTTTAAAAATGATGGGCTAATATGGTATTCTTTTAGGCCTAATTCTCAACAAAACTCATCATTTTATTCTAGTTTATTTTAAATGAACTCCTCAGTACAAGTTACTTTTTAAAAAGTGTTAAAATTCCCATTGTGTAAGGTTTAATGGTCCTTCAATAACAGCAAAAAATAGACTATTTTATTCAATCCGAACTCCCTACAAACAAAATTTCATGAGGAAGCTATGTATAATGCCTTTGGTTCAGCTTATCAAGACTTCCTGTAATTTTAGGAAGTTTACGTTGAACAACAACCTGACCATTTATATAGTATATCTGAGGATATTCATTAACCAGTTTATCGCACGGTAAATATTGACATTTTTAAATTTCTGTACCCGTTCCGTGCCATATGTACAGTACCACAGGTAGAGAAAATTTCGTGTCCGACCCTCAAATTCGATGTTGAATTTTCACCATTTAAGTTATACGGGTTTTGAGACCCCTTGAATATAATTTTCAGAAACGTGTGTGTGTTTGGGTCAATTTGCCTGTCAATTTGCCTGCCTGTCCATCTATGAACAACATGGTTCAATAAGGGAACATCGTAGAAAAACAAAATATTATTTTTGGGTTACTGGCAACGACTTTAATCTTTAACTTACTACAGTTTTACATGAAGAAAGGGGTACGCCGTAGCGTAGTGGTTGAGGCGCTGCGCTACAAACCGGAAGATCGCGGGTTCAATCCCCGATGAGCTCGTTGGAGTTTTTCAATTGGCCTATTCCTTCTGGTGGCACTATGGCCCTGGGGTCGATTCAGCTTCTAACAGAAATGAGTACCAGGAGCAAACCTGGGGGTAAAGGCAGCCGGTGCGTAAGGCTAACAACCTTAATGTGTCGAATGTCTAAAAATGAGGGAGCCTCAACCTCCTGGGTTCTGCTGGGCCTCCATGGCCTGTAATAGGGAACACTTTACTTATTTTTTACATGAAGGAAATTTAATTTTTCATGATTTTCTGCAACGATGTTTTTTAAATCTTGTACACGAAGTGCTTATACTGAGGACTAAAACTTTTTTTTAATTATCTAAATTGTAGTTATAAAGCAGTCATCGTTTGCACAAACTCAGATGACGGATCTTTGCATTAAGTATACTGTAATTGCATTAATGCTGGTAATTCAGATTTAATATTATCATAAGAGTGATATAAAACTATTCAGTTGTACGTTTAAACAAAGTAAGTTATCTCTTAGTTTCCTTTTTCATACATAATATTGCTAGCTAGGAAACATGAAACACGAAACATATAGGCCTATGTCATTCTGCAATTATTTATACGTATTTTCCTTGAGCAGCTGGCTGCTGATCTGTTAAAGTTGTCCACCGAAGAACAGAACTCCAAAAACAGGTGAAAAATCCAAGGATTAAGCAGAGAGGTACATTATTATCCTGGCGAATTTATAGTTATGTCCTCCTCAACCTAAAGTAAAAATATAAATATGTTTAATCAGTTAGGTTTTAAGGAGTAATTTCTACTTTCATAAGTAAAATTACCATGTAAAAACATACAATTTATATTTATAAATCATGAAGTTCGTTTGATTCGTTTGGAATTATCGTTCAAATGTTTACGTTTCTCATCTTTATTTTAAAAATCACGGAAAAAACTGACGCGATACAGAAAATTCTAATATAGATTCGGATTCACAACGCAGTTAGCTAAAAACAGACATGTAAGAGCCATTAACATATCAATTCCTATTATTCAAAATGATCGCGTTAAAAAAGAATCAGAGAATAATTTCCTTTGCCCAAACGAAAGTAAAAATGAAGATAATGTTGTTACCACATCGCATCGCATCCCCGAAGGACACACAACCAAATTGAAATGCACTCAGGTAATTTTCTTTACCCTAAACATGGTCGTTACATCTTTCTCACTTCACATTCTGATACAGAATTAGAGGTCCTTGTTGAAAGGAGCACGTATTCAGTTGTTTCAACCTGATGCATAGCTTCGTTGTTCACCAGGCAAGACTGGGTTTTTAAGAAAAAATGTTCCAAATAAAAGGTATAAAAATTAAATTTGCTTTATGCAAAGTGGTGTTAAAAGTAAGAGGAAGTCTTCTCCAATATTCGTGTCACATCCACAGAAGGTACCTAACCCAAATACAAAATCTTGTTTTCGTACGTTTTTTTTCTTTCTGGAGCTAGGCTGTTTCACACATACACACGGACAAACATGTTTCTGAAAAATAGTATTTTTGGATTCAGGGGACTTCACAACTTGTATTTATGTTAAAAACTCAATTTCGAATTCCGAACACAGTACTTCATTTACGTATAGTGCCTATGATAGGCCTATGGGCAGAGGAAATAATAGAACAAAATAATTATAAACTTAACATTTTTTCGTTTTTCTTTTAGAAATTCAAGGAAATTCTGACGTGATACAGTAAACCACATTACATATTCGGATTCAGGGTACATCAATTAACGACAATTACTGTAGTTATTTCTGCTCACGAAATAAATAATGTAAATTTTTGGTAGTAGGTAAACTTTCTATTTCAACCCAACATCACGACGTGAGCAATTTGTATTATACGTAGGTAGACATGTGCTGTAATACAATAAAATTACAAGCATAGCGAAGAACATGTAGTACTGATGATTCATTTGCTTGCAGCCTCCTGTTCTCATGATACCCACTTCTAGTTCGTGGCCAGTTTTGCTTTGTCTGGACAACCCACTTTAGTAGCGTTTCACATGCTTTACCTCTCTTTCACGTGGTTACCAGCAAAATTTATGTATGAGAATTCTTAGTCCAGATTATATCTTTAACTCAAAAATATAATATCCAGATAACGATGTGAGAATTAATTGCAAACCTGAATACAATTTTTCTCAGTTTATCTTTATAGCGATCCCCGGTACCTTCTAGGATTTTTCTGTCACTCAGCCTAGTGGCACAAACTGAGGAGTTACTTGATAAAAAAAAGTAGCGGTTTCGGTTCAGTAAGTCATCAATAACGGCCATAGGAGTCGGCATGCTGACCACATGCCCCCCCCCCAGTCCTGCCAACTGACTACGGTGGATGATGCAGCGATCGAATGGCAGGCTTAGTCCCTCAAGGGCTGTAGCGTCATGGAATTTAGTTATTATACAAGAACGACGGCGATAGAAATTGCCAGTTCTGTAATTTTAACATACATGAAGCCTATTATCGACAGACCAGTCGTATTATACTGTATTATAGACATGCCTTGTTCGCAAGTGTAAAGTTGACAATCTTACCCCCTTCACATTAGGAATGTCTAAAAGTCTTGGAGCCTAAACCTCCTGGAATCCTAAGGGCCTTCTCACTTTACGTTTTTACACCATAGACTGAAAAATCTATAACTGAGATCGAGCATTGTCACAGTTTTATGAAAGCTTGGGTGCAATCATGGTATGCTGACGGTCAAGGACTGGAATCCTGGATGTTTCCTCTAATCATTCTCACTAATTCGATGTTTATGTACCTAAGTTTCGGATTTGCTTACGCTTCAGGTGTCTGAAAAATACTCTCGTGATGGAAAAAAAATACAAATATAGAAGATAATTTTATTGCTAAAACAGTCTTCAAAATAATTATTTTCCTATTATTTTTCACTTTTCTTTGGCTGTATTCCTGAAGTCAGTTTTATTTTTGTTTCAATTGCTTTGTTATTGGAAAGTAGGCGTTATGATGGTAGGGATATTGTAGTGACCAAGAAGTAATAGTACTCCTACTTTTAATAATAGTAATAAATACTGTTGACGGTGCAATTTTGCTATCGCTAGCCCATGCAAGGAAATAAAATGATTCACATTAGAGATCCATGGCTCTAAATCATTGCAACTGACATAAATGTAGCTATGCTTGCGGGAAACGTGATATCATAAAACTATAAGGAATCATGTCACTAAAATTATAAGCTTATTAAATGCTTATTGCAATGGCTCAAGAAAGTTAAGGTCATGATGTAATCCACAGAAACTCTCCTTATGTAACTTTTATTTGTCACTTTTTCTTACAGTAGGCCTATCTGGTATTACAACTGCGAATTGCATGAAAAAAATAGGACCTATAAGAGAATGTTTTAGTGGCCTGGGTGGTATAGTCATTTAAGCACTGACTTCTGTTTCAAAGTTCGCGTTTTCGATACCAGTCTAGAACGATGTTTTTATGTTGCGTAGGCTAAATGCGACAGTCCCATATCTGCAGACTTACAAACGTGTAAAGAAACTCTGCAGGTTAATTATGACACAGGCCACAGTTGGCTGAGACACTGCGCTACAAATCCGGAGGCTACGGGTGCGATCCTCGACTCAGCCTTTAACAGACATGAGTACTAGGAGTAACCATGGGGGTAAAGGCGGTTGGTGCGTAAAGCTGACAACCTTAACCCCTTCATGGCCAAATGTCTACAAATCTTGAAACCTCAGCCTCCGGAAACCCTAAGGTTTTTCATAGCCTGTATAGGAATCACTTTACTTTTATTAGCACAACAAGAACTAGTAGTCTACTAATTCCATTACAATAATAAATAATAATAATGATAATAATAATGATAATAATAATGATAATAATAATGATAATAATATAATAATAATATAATATTATATTATTATATTAACTTATAATAATATTATGATAATAATAATGATGATAATAATATAATAATAATATTATGATAATAATAATGATGATAATAATATAATAATAATATTATGATAATAATAATGATAATAATATAATAATAATATTATATTATATTATTATATTATTATTATATTATTATTATTATTATTATTATTATTATTATTATTATTATTATTATTATTATTATTATATACCTACCGGTGATAATAAAGAAAAATACTAATACCAAACGAGATCCTGTTAGCTTATTTCCGGCGGTTGTAGACACTGAACCCTTATACTTGGACATAATTCGTTTTGTTAGGGGGCCCAAATTAAACTTTGCAGGGGGGCCTAATGTTTCTCAGTTACGCAATTGTTTTTCAATACAGAGGCCTTGAGAGGTTATATACAACGAATGGGGATTCGGCACTTCCAGATTATAGGCAGGCAGGCGGACGGACAGACCGACCAACGAAATTCCGTACTATAGAATAGGTAGAAATGGCTATTGCGCACGTAGGGCCTACGACACTTGTGATGGAGAAGTTGCCATGATATTCTTTTGCTCAGTTATCAGAATCATTACAGATGCACAACGATT
This sequence comes from Ectobius pallidus, assembly GCA_964059195.1. Lineage (NCBI taxonomy): Eukaryota > Metazoa > Arthropoda > Insecta > Blattodea > Ectobiidae > Ectobius > Ectobius pallidus. The sequence continues at coordinate 54,554,044 of CAXKWD010000002.1, forward strand.
AGAACACTGCAAGCCTTTGTTTGTTAAACTACAAATTATGACAGTTGTAAATTTATACATTTATAATGTTTTATTGAAGAAAAATCTACCAAGCCAACAACTTGGGATTTACATTCTCACAACACAAAGATAGAAACCGTATTGACGTGCCTTTTTTATAGGCTATCCAAGTCGCTTAAAAGTTATGTAGTTGGAATGAAATGCTATAATATGTTATCAAATATGTGTTAAATTATCCATCAGAGAAGTTTAAAAATCAGCTCTATGACTGGTTGATCATCCATTTTATTCTTTAGAAGAGTTCTTTGAATTCACTACCAATGTTGTTAGAATTAGGCTATTGTTGTATATAGTATTTTTTTTTTAAATTTACTTATTTGTATGTAGCCTAAATGTGACCTTGTCTATTGCTTTTTTGTAATTTTAATGACAATAAAATTATTATTATGGGTTAAAGAAATAAATAGTGCAAAAATATGTTGCACAAACTTTCTCGAACATACGTGTTAAAGGCTAGCACAGAAAAAAGTAAATTATAGGGACAATTAAATATTATTTATTACATTTTCAGAAAACTAAGTAGTATCTAGAACGGAAAGGATCAGGGTCGGTCTTTGTATTCAATGCTTTTACCGTGAAATAATAATAATAATAATAATAATAATAATAATAATAATAATAATAATAATAATAATAATAATAATAATAATAATAATAATAACAATAATAATAATAATAACAATAATAATAATAACAATAATAATAATAATAACAATAAGAACAATAAGAACAATAATAACTTGGGGTTTGCATGGTTTCCTCAATTTCAAAGGCAAAAATGCCAAATACATTGAGATATAGCCGAACAATAGAAGCAAATGCTGCACTAATGAGTTATTACAAAGAGCCTACTGGTAAATTTGGGTGACCACGAGGTTTGATTTGAACCCAGGACCTTTTCTGTATTACCCTTTACCACCTCGCTCTAACTGATTTTGGTGTGTTTATTACGTCTGTGGTGATCTGACTATATGTCACAACAATATCTAGATTATAGTATTCTTGTTACTATGGGCAACAAAAAATATTCATATTTTAATCAAAGTGTATGTTCTGAAATTCGCATTTGAGTCATGTTATTTCGTTTTTATCTTAGTACTTATTAATTTTATAAAGAAATATATACATAAATTCTCTTTAATTTTCTCTAAGACTTTACTGTGGTAGGTTTTCATGTATCGCCTACTGTAATGGAGATAACCTAGAAAAATAGAAAATGGATACGAGTCAAGTACCCCCTAAGTCATTTTTGCAGAGAAACGGATATAGCCATTTCATTAGTCATATATAAGAGTTTCCAATTTTAAATTTTTATTAAAATCGTTAGAGCCAATTTTTCAAAAATAAAATTTTTTTAGAAAGTTTTCATGAAAAGTCCCCTTAATATTTCAGTTATAAAGCCGGAATTCTGGGCGGTTCGATAAAATTTCGAAAAAGTCCTTGATTCAAAAAATGAAGTAAATACAGTGGACCGTTTATCCGCTGTGCTTGTCCACAGACGGACAGACAGACGGACAGACTTCATTCCAAAAACACTTTTTTCGGTTTCTAGGCATCGTGAAACATGCTTTCCCGGTGTTATCTCGATTTCGATTTTTTGTCACGATCACAACACTTTCTCTATACTACGTATATGCAAGAAAGTAAAAAAGAAACACTTTTCTGGGTATAATAATATAACGTTAGTTTGTTTTGCACTATTGCACGAGTATGGCATAGCAACGATTGAATATACTCAATTTTAGAGAATTCTACATAATAATCATTAGCGCTAATTGTAATACCTGTGGATTTTAAAAGAAAAATATCGGAAATAGTTTACAAATCATATTGGCTGTATATCAATTTATTTTAGTCAATAATATTTAACTCTTTTATTATAGGGTTGCTATTGATGCTGCTTATCTTTTATTTTTACCAGTAATTACAAAATAAATGTACCGATACATAACAAAAACATTGTCAGGCTTAAAAATACGAGTTTCTACATCGTTAAAAGTACTGCAGTACTGCAGTTTCTCTTGCCTGAAAATAAAAATAAAGACTTCTGAATTGTGTAAAGAAACAAGTATTCACACGAATGTTTTATGTAATTTATATTTTTAATTATTTAATAGCTATGGCTTCATGCTACAGAGTTGTACGTATTAGATTGTTATATGGATATTGCTGATGGTAAATGGGCATATAAGTTTTAATAATTATAGAACAATAAATATAAAGTAAAGTAAAGAGTTCCCTTTATAGGCCATCGAGACCTTAAAGGTTCCAGAAGGTTGAGGCTTCCAGATTTTAGACATTCGGCACATATATGTGGTAAGGTTGTCTTGACCCCAGGATTGCTCCTGGTACTCATTCCTGTTAGAGGCTGAGTCGACCCCAGGGCCATTGTGCCACAAGAAGGATTAGGCCAATTAAAACATCCCAACGATTTCATCAGGAATCAAACCCGCGACTTTCCTGTTTGTAGCGCAATGCTCAACCACTACGCCACGGCGTACGCAAAGTATAATTATCAGGGCCCGGATTCTAATGCCATGTCATCTTTTTTATTGATGCTGCATAGACATTGCCAACTTGTAGATACATCTTAATCATGGCCTCTAGATTGTAGAAATGCATCTTTACTAGGTCATTTTTTGTCATTTTATGCAATTGTATATCTTTAGTCATTTTCATGCATTTATATTGAGTATAGCCCAGTGGTGTACCAAGGCTACTTGGCGCCCAGGGCTAATTAGATGGTAGTCGCCCCCTAACACTAAAACGTTCAAGGTTCAATGAGTTTAATTTAAACACAGTTTAATGTTCACAATTATTTATTTTTAATAAGTAGTATGTTACTTTAACACATTATAAAGAGAAAAAATATGAATGAAATAAAACTGTAAGTATTATAAGGTTAGTTTGTTTGGAAAAAATAAAATTGCTAAATTACACCTTGAACTTTTACTGTGTGTTCGGCGCCCACGGCCTATTTCGTATTGTCTATAAATAGTTTAAAACGAAACGTTTATTTCATTTCTAAATAACATTACTGCAGTATTTAATAAAGTAATAAAGAAAATTTGACCAATACAACCTTATATTTTGCCTGAAAAATTATTTTTTCTTCAACTAAAAAAATGTTTTTCAATTTTGGCGCCCCCTTCTTTACGGCGCCCGGTGCGGCCGCCCCGTTCGCACCCCCCTTGGTACGCCACTGGTATAGCCTATTATTTTTTTGTCGTCTAGCTAGCATCGTCCCCAGCGGTGCTGTCTTTGAAATGTTGTTTGTTTAATGCAAGAAGGATACACTCGGTGTTGAAGTGTTGTCATGTCTCAGTCGGAAACGAGAATCAAAGAAACTCCACAATTCTTTATTATATCACTGTTATTATTAGATTGACTTGGCCTCAGAGTCTGCCACCTGTTTGGATTTGGGAGTGCAAACTACTGATTACCCTCAATACTCAATAATATAATCCTGCTGACCGCAAAAGGAAATGCCGAAGTTTGACTCGCCAGGGCCTCAGTGCTTTTTTCTTTCCATACGGGTAATGCTTAAATGAATTACTAGATTACTATAATGCAACATTTTTGTAGGGTCCACTTTAAAAAGCTCCAATCAAGAACAAAAAACAAAGCTTTTAGACTTTTTTTTACAGTTATGTACAAATTAGTCTATAACTTTGTGTGTACAATAGTAATTCTTTATTTATAAAGTATCAGTTTTTAGGCCATTCTTTAAAATTATTAAGTAATTTTCTTTAATTTTAGGGTCATTTTATAGGTTATTTTTCAAACAATTTTAGGTCATCAGAATCTTAGCCCTGATAATTATAATTATAGCTCGTTAAATATAACAATAGCCTAGTAATAATATTAATAATAATAATAGTAATAATAATAATATTTATAATAATAATATTTATCGCAAAGACACTGTAATTTCCCAACAACGCAATAAATGTAACCAAAAAAAACTATCAAATTTATTTAACATATTATGCAGAATAAGCACTACAGTCAATTTTATTAAAACACAAAGCAGATGGTGTTACCGTTCACCATGCTTTCAGATCATCAGTGGATGAGCTATTCTTTTTCCTGTAATAAATACTTTCCCAAAATAATTCCGGCAAATAAAAAATAAACCATACTCCTGTGTACAATAAAGTATTCTCAGCTTAAAAAAGAAAACTTTAAAATCAAGTGAGATTAACTGGTGATTTTGACATAGAGATCGACGTAATTTGATTTTTTGACATATTTTTAAGATGCGTAAAAGTGGATGCAGACTGACCTTTCGCCGGCTGCGGTACTTTTGAACAGCGTGAAGCTGGGATGTTGTGAAGTATACCACGACGAGCGCGAAGGTACTTAACATCGTAAGGCGCAACAATCGCCGCTTCCTCCACATAGCCACTTTTTCGTCTGCTCTCAACACCTTTACATGCCTTAACTAACTCTGACCTGTTGGGCTCCCACTGTCGTCTCTCAAAGTGGGAGGAGCTTCACTGACGGCTTTCCACGTAATCATACCTACCGGTCTGTTAAAATGAGATAACAAAAATTCATGTTCATTTTTTTTTTTAAGTTTGTATCAGTACTTTGCATTGACGAAAGAATCCTTGACCTCCGACTTGCATGATGTTTTTTTTTTTTTGTATTGTCCTTGTGCAAGAATTAATGTATTTTATGTTCAATCGGGGAAATAAAAAAATTAGATTTTTTATTTATTTAATTTTTTTTTTAAATTAGCCAGAGGTAAGAACAACAAAATAATTCTAAAGCAAATTAAAGAAGCATTGTACAAATCGTACTTAACAATGTGAGAAATTGCAACAATTGGTATAACGAAGGTGCTGCTATCTTGCAGGCATTGTATTTAATATTGTATTAATGCAGAAGTTCGTTGATAGATGACAGTACAAAAGTCAAGGACTTTAAAACTGTACAGATATGTTCATGCCTCCTTATGTTTTAAAAAGTTGATGAAACATATCCTTAACTTAAGATTAAGAATCGTACCATAGAGTCGTTTTGAAGAACAATAATTTTAAATGTATACAGGATTTATTGCAATATAAGATTTTATACGGTAATATACTTAACTTCTGTCACCTGCAAATGTTTATGATACTTCATATCTTTCCTAAAATATTTCGAAGGCCATAAAATGTCAGTATCTGAAGTGCTACGTGTTCAGTGAAATATATTATAAAATAATAATTTTAAAAAGTGTGCGTAAACTATGATATTGGAAAAACTGTTTGTTTGTTTTATCATATATATTTAGTTTTATTGTAACAATTGTAGCCTGTGTTTATTGCTAGGTGTGATCTAAATCGTTGAGAAAGTTTTTACAATGGCTTGGTTAAAAGGTTTGGCAGGAAAAGCTGAAGATCTTCTAAATCAGATAGATCAGAATGCAGCAGTAGCTCTGCAGAAAGATAAAAAGGATGCAGGCAATAATGAACCGCTGCTCACAGAAGTTACTTGGGAAGGACAACAAGTAAAGAGGTATTTATTCAAAGCTAGCTTCGTGAAGAGATAGGTTATCTCATTGTTTTCAGGTACTACAATTTGCTTTTTCTCTATTTTTTAAATCAGAGATGGTTCTAATCCTCCGAGATACACCCCACCACCTACAAGACCTGCAACAAATGGGGGTGGTATTAGCACTGTAAAGTCTTCTCCAAATCTTGCTTTACGGAGCCCTACCCGTGCACCAAAAACAAGCAGTGATGATGAATTACTAAAATTTCTGAACAGTTCCGGGACACCAACTACCAGTTCTGCAGAAGAGGTAATAAAATTATTGAATTCGCTGAGCAAAACTCATTTCAAGCCTACACATTTTAGTGAGATAAAGTCACGTCAAGTGTGCTTTGAAAGTTATTAGGCTACTTAAATCCATGCAGGATATCTGGCGGAAAGAAATAACAGGTTGAAACCAGGGCTTGGAAGTTATGGTCTTTTGTAGTGTTTCTAAACCAAAATATCATACCAGCACATCCCCCACATGCTAGACAATCCCCAATGATGTATGAAACGACAAAATATGCAAGCAGATATGCCATAAAAATGTTACAATATGCAACACAATGTTGAAATATGTTATGAAAATTTCAATGTTAACCTTTGTGTTAATAGCAATATTTTCTGTCTCAAACCAAATTACACATTGTTCCATTAAATATTGTTATACAGTAGAACTTTATCATTTATAACTGCTATGTTACATAAAATAAGGTATCTTATTTTTAGGAATATTAAGTTATAAACTGCAGAAAATGCCACCATGACCTTATAAAAAAAATACATGAGAAAACAAGCTACCGTCGCTGCTAGTAGTTCAAATGCCGCCGCTAGGGGAGGGATTGAGAGTAGGGGTGGGGGACTCGGGTGAGTCGCAATATACCATTTCCCGAAACTGGTTTTGCAGCAATACCAGTACAATTAAAAGAATTAGCCTAAGTAAGAAAAAAATACCTAAATTATTGCAGTGTGCAGTGAAAACCATTTAACATGGTGAAAGTGCATCTGTTGTCAGCAAATATGGTCAAACGTGTTTTCCACATCTAAGTTATAAGTTGCTGAGTAGTAAACAAGGGAGTTGGCCTACCACCCGACCACTGCATCATCTACCATAGGCAAATGGCAGGATTGGGGGCATATGGTCAGCATGCAGACTCCCTCGGCCGTTAATGGTGATTTTCATGACCGGAGCTGCTACTTCTCTATCAAGTAGCTCCTCAATTTGAATCACGAGGCTGAATGCACCCTGTTCCAGACCTCCCTACCTCAGAAAAGTCCGTGCCAACAGATCTTGTAGTACCAGCGAAGTTAACCACAAGACCACGCTGGCGGTCTGTTTGTATCAGGTGCATTTGTATAACTTATTTTACATTCATGGTCATAGATAACAGACATGTGCCAAATTGATACTCGTTATAAAATAGAATTGTTAACTATCATTGTTTACAAATAATAACCCATGTAATACACATATAAACTTACATATATATAACTTATACAAAATCCAAAGCTTACTACCCTTAATTATCTTTCTGTTTTTTCAATGGCATCATTGTAAATTTTTGCAACACACCGGTAAGCTTTCCTGAGAGTTGATTCCTTTGGTATTTTTCTATCGCAGAACTTTTTCAGGAACTCTCGTAATTGTGGGTTGCTTATTTTCACAAAGGACTATGTACTGAGTGAAAGTTTAAATTTTTTGAAGATTAATCAATGTTAGACAGCAGTGTATGAACTAACTTATTGTCTTTTTTGTTAGCATTGACTATACTTGGTTTCCAGATGTTGAAGCACTAAAAACTCTTTTAAAAAACTCACACTTTACTAGCAATACTTTTACAATTATTACAATTCATCATCTGTTAGCCTTTAAAAAAAAAATCATAAACTCTTTGACATATCCTCTGAGCTTTACAATATTACTTGACTTCATGGGAGCTATGTTGAATGCATAAGTGGCACGGTATCAGTAACACAGAATGTAATAATGTACATATAAACACACGACACCACCTAATAATGAACACAAAGGCTGGAGCACAGTGTCGGTTTGAATAATAATAGAATGGGTATTCCCTGAGTTTGAATTAAAAAAGACTTGATACCAACAACTCAACAGTATTTTATTTCGGCATATTTCCGCCGCCTTCAGGGCATCTTTTGCTGGTTTGGATGCCTCAGTAATTAAAACCAAAACTGCATTGTCTTACGTCTTGCCACATTTATAATATCAAAATTTCTGAAAGCTTTATACAGATACTAGCACAGAATTGTCCTAAACTATAATATCACCCTCCTGTGCCCTCTTTGTTGTTTGACACACAACACAATTTCACAACTGAGTCATGAGGCTCGTTATAGAGAAGTGCCATTACAAACTTTTTGATAATTCCATATTAGGCCTAAATACTGTAGGTCTACACTAGCATATCTACTTAATTGTGGGTACTGGTATTATATTTGCAAATGTAAGATTTCTTGTAAGCTGTTTGTTGTCACAGCTTAATCTTCTTATAAGTTTTCCAAAATTTATTTTTTAAATAGGTTTAAATTTCTTATTGCAGAAAATTACTGTAAAAGTGAATGGACATGTTCCTGTTGAGAGCAGAAAATTTTCTCCTATTGTTGTCGAACCTGATAATGAAAGATCACCACGCAATGTCTCTCAAGCTTCATCGAGGAGAAGCTCTCCTCGCGATGAGCCAGTGCAGATTTCAGTCGAACCTGTAAGTATAACAAAGTATTTAAAAATATCTTTGTCCTCAGCTACAGCATCCCAGCAGGAGCTCCTGCAACCCACAAGTCATCAGGATACATTGGTGGAGGATGAGGTCGATTATCCTACATATGTTCTTTACTTTCCTATACATTTTCAGTTCGATTCAAGTCCAGGGAGGGACGAGGCCAGTCTAACAGTTTGATATCCTGCCTTGATGGACTGTTTTGACAATAGAAATATGACAAATTACTTGTAAAATAAATTAATTCTAATTAATGTTAAAGGCATATTTCACACAAACAATCACACACACACAACAATGTGCTTCCCTAAAGAATTTTCAAATGGATAATAATTTTTGGTAGGCTATATGTGACTCTGCTAGAGAAACCCGACCATAAGTCAGAAAAATAAATTTTCTGATTTAAATGGATTCAACTTCAGCATATAATTCTAAACATTCTAATATATATATATATATATATATATATATATATATATATATATATATATAACTCTGGCCAAAGATAAGGAACACTTCTATGTTTTAAACATAATATTCACAATACTGTAATCCCATGCTCAAAGTTTGTCACACACTAACAGAACATCCAACTACATTACTACAGCATTGCAAGTGTTTTTGCTGTCCATATTTAATTTCCCCCACCCCGCATGAAGAATAATAAAGAAAACAGTAGGGATCAAGTGCAGACCTCTCTTCAAGCTGAAAATACTGTGGTTGTCATGATCAGAGAATATAGTAGGCTACAAAAAGGAAACCAGTAGATGGTATTGAAATCTAAAAATCATTATTTTACACCTTGTCAGCTGTTTTCTACTTACATGGAAACAAGATTACCAAATTACGGCAGGGTTTCCTTCCCCTAGCACAGCGTTTCTCAACCTTTTTGAACCCGAGGACCTCTAAAATGTCTAAAAAAATTTACAGGCTCCTAATTTTACATCCCATTTTTAAAAGAAGGCCTATATTCTTAATATTTGGGGTATAATTTATAGGTCACTATAACAAAAAATATGTGAAAAATTTTACTTCTTTACTTTCCACTTGCTGTATGATATTTTTAAATTATGCCTGAGGACCATCTGCACCATCTTTGCGGACTACCAGTTGTCCGCGGACCATAGGTTGAAAAACGCTGCCCTAGCACATTCACATATAGAATCAATTTGTCAAAGTTCAGTGACATCGGTGACTAAAACATCTAAACTACTCTTTTTTTTTAAATTTAATTTAATTTAATTTGTTTGGTTGCATTGCAAGTGGGTCAACAACCCAGTGGCAGTGTTGCAATTAATACCAGCCATACTTAAATATAAAAATGACACACTACAAAAGCTACAGTTACACATTAAATATCACACAGCTATCTACGTACCTGATAATTTCAAAACTATAGCTTATAAAAATCTTTACAAACATAAGTAGGCCTACGTAATGAGAATATTATAGGAAACAAATTATACATTATTACATACCCCATTCAATATATTTTTAAAATTTTGGTGTTGGCAGGAAACGTTTTGAAGGTTTCTGCAGGTTTCTTGCAAGCCAAAAATTAAAATAATAATGAGACTCAAACTTGCAACTTTCAAGCTTCTTAAACAAGTGCTTTACCACCACTTTACCACTAGATGATATTTAATATCTCCCTAGAGCTTACACAGTAAGCAACCGTACACACTTGGTACTGGCCTGCATCGTGTAACACACATTGTAACCAAGGCGGGAATTACAATATTTTCAGCATTCATGAGTACGGGCATTTTCTCTTTTGATAACTATGTATGTTAATTCCGTTTCAGACACTGGATAATGTTCCAGCAGGACTCCCAACCTCAGAGGAAAGAGCAGCAGAGCTGAAGACCGAAAATGGTTTCCTGAAGAATGAACTAAGAAGTTTAAACAATGAAATGTCATTACTTCTTCAGCGTACCAAGGCTGCAGAGAAGGGTAAGATTAATGTCTTGGCATTGATGAAGCAGCATACTAGATTTCACTTCAAATACTGAAAGTAGCTAATATTGGGAATAAACTAGCTCAAGGAGCTACCTTGCTCTGGGTAGGTCTATCACTGATTTAATTGAACTGTGGTGAGATAAAATCACACTTCAAGCATTTTAAATTGCTGTATAGTTTTGGGCACCCAGTAGGCATGAAGGTAGGTCCATTAGTGCATGTGAATGGCAATTTCTTAGCAGGGTGAGGAATATTAATTATTACAGGAAGTTAGTAACAGGGTGAGGAAGTTTGTGCAAAACCTCTAGTAATATGCATGGAACTATGGCCTCAAAAACTGTGAAATTTGCATAAAAATGTGCATTAAAATTTCTAAATTTAGCAATGCCCTTGGGAACTTACTTTATTTGATTGTTGAGAAATGATGCACTTTTCTGTACATCCAAAATAAGAGATGAATTACAATTTAACAACAATGCATGACATATACTTTCCATGGAGCAGAGGGGAAGCATTCAATTCCTGTGGGATTGTTAGGGTTGCTTTCAAATAAATGGTTTACTCTGCATTAACGGTCTACTAAAGAAACTAGTCACTGGGAATAAGTTTGCTTTTATTAGTCATTCAACAGGCTATCAGCAAAGCATGCTCTGCAACAAGTGTCTATTAAATTATATACAGTGATACCTCGAGATACGAGTTTAATTCGTTCCGTAACCTTGCTCGTATGTTAATTTGCTCATATCTCAAAGCAATTTTCCCCATTGTCATTAATCTGTTCCAGCCCCAAAAATGCTACCCCCAATTGTTTTTGTTACGTGTTTTTGAATAAGAAAAAGTATTTATAAATTACAAATATTGTATAAAAACATAATAAAAGAGAATGTAAAGCAAAAAAAACTGGTTTTATAAAGTGTACATACATATTTGTTCCACTTTCTTCGGACCCATGGTTATAAAAAGAAATGTGATAAAGTACGTAAATGCACAAAAAGCGCAAAGCCCTAGAAAAACTTAGCAAAGATGCTTCGACAGCGAGGTAAACAAGCACACTGGGGGAATACGTGGGATAATGTGCGAGACGCAAGAGGCGCAGTAAACTGGTGGCCGTTCCTCGTATCTCAAATGTTGCTCGTATTTCAAAACAAAACTTTGCTCGCTCGACAGCTCGTATCTCAAATAACTCGTATGTTAGGGCACTCGTATCTCGAGGTACCACTGTACTGACTTTCATTTACATTGCAGAAAACTGGAGTCTTCAGCAACAGTTGACAAATCTTCAGGCTTCCCAAAAGCAAACAGCACATACTTTGAAGGAAAGAGAAGAATTGGTGGCTCGCTTAGAAAAGGAGCTGCAGGATATCAGGCAGCAAACTGTTGCAGCTCAGGACTTGGCACAAGGATTGCAGCTGGAGAATTCAAGGTAGTTGAACTGATAAACAGTACATTATATATATTAGTGAATTCTTCCATTAGTTTATCAGATCTCTGTCAAGAGAATTGCTCTCAAAGGATTATCTGAGAAACTCTTCAAACTTTTTGCATTAAAGCATTACTGTTGGGTGAATGACAAAGGGAACAAAAAATTATGGCACGATTAATGCAGAATAAAGAGAATTTACCTCCTTCATGTCTTGTATAAACTTGCTATCTGTTACTTCAGATTTTTGTGTAATATTACTGAAATCTTGCCTTTGCATGAGTATTTTCCAGTAAAGCAATAACATAAAACTTTGTCCAAAAGTTTAAAATTTTCTTTAGAAGAAAAGTTGTCTTAGGCATAATCAAATTCAGCATCTTCTAAGCACTTCATGCCCATGACAGAATCTTCTCTAAAAGAATATATTTAAATATTTTCATAGGTAATCCCACAAGACGTTACAAGTTTATCAATAGATTCGTCAGCATGAAGCTAATGTGCAAATGTATGAACTGAATTGAAAAAAGACGGCATTATTATAAGCGTTACCGAAAAGAAAGTTTGAGGGTGGCCAGGTTATAGGTGGGCCCATAGAAATTTCAATTTGTGTTCCCTCTTCTCAATTTCTACATCTTCAGACTTGTACAAGATTCGATGGACTCATCTGGACAACAGAGTCAAGCTCTTCAGGCCTTGCAAGATCGACTTGCAGAAAAAGAGGAAGAACTGGAGACTTTGCAGAGAACTCACAGACAAGAGCTCAAATCTCTTCAGGACAGGTGAGGATACATGCCTCTTTGTTTATTGAGAATTTTAATTTCTGTCCAGTTGTCTCAAACAAAATACTTATTTTGATATCCATAAAATACTTTAGTTTGAAAGAGTAGCTAGTAAATGATAATTTCAGGATATCTCAAATATCTTGTTAAAATTATTGATAAATATTTATTGTGATTATTCTTTTTGATGTTAATTTTGTATGACACAACTCTGGTGTCAGCTTTATACTTGATGACTACTGTCCAAATTAATGGGGACTAAAATTATTGTACCAGAACTTGAGCAGTGTGTACTTGGTGGAATATTTCAGTATTAAACTCATAATTTCAATCATTAACATAAATTACTAGATTATTTTAGTTATATCCTTCCTTGTAATTGTAAATGTAGATATTGATTGTCGTTTCGGCAGAAGTCACTAAGTCCAAAATCTTAGTTTTGAGATACAGCTGTTTTAAAGTTAGAATAAACCATTGCATATGCAGACTAGAAGTATTAGTTACTTGAAAATGAGTCAGGGTATTAATTAGTGAGGTCTACCTGCCTATAAAGCATCTTTACATCTATGTGGTAGTATATATAACCCAAAATGGCCATTTTTGGAGTTAATGACTTCTGCTGTAACGACCATATATATTCATGATACAGTAGTAGTCAAATGTTTAGGAGCGTTTGATATAACATAATTTGGTTTCGAGCTTCCCAATAGTATTTGCTTATTCGGATTTTTTCTGTTTTAACTCTTTTAGAGTTGAATTTATGTATTAACATAAGAACTCGTCAAGTAAAATCATTACCGGGCTCTAAAATAAAAATCAATGAGGAAAATTTCATTGAATAGCAGTTTCTATGAATGACAACAACTTGTGGATAAAAAGTAGCACTTTTTGTATAAAGCACTTATAGATCTTGTGTGTCTGCTTTGATAGAATTTATGCATCAGTTAGCAGTGAAAAAGTCAGGCATTTGTGGAGGTAGATAACTAATATTCGAAAAAACACAGCGAAGACAAAGAATATTACTGTTAAATGCTCTGGTAGATGCTCTTTGTTCATGTAGGCATTAATATCCTTGCACACAATGTGGCAAGTTGAGCCAATTTATTCAGTGAAGATGTTCTGCTAAGCAGTCATGCCTGTTTCTAAGCTGCATCTCACCAAGGCTATCTAGGTTTTAGCAGTGTTTTCCAGATTTTTAGTTTCAGTTTGTTGTTGAATGAGTTCAACAACATGATTTCTTATTAATAAACAGTATCTTGGTGGAACTTTTTAACAGTGAAGCACTATACTATGTTTTTAAAAACAAATTGGTCGACTTTAACACACTTTAGACTTCACTTTTACCTGTATTCTGCAGGACGATCGTTTCACGGACTTTTTCTGCATTTTCAACTGCTAGTCAACTGTCTGAATTCCGTTTAGAGCATCCTGATGTGCCCTCTGGTGTAGACTTTAGTTAATGAACTTTGAAATACTGGAAGAAGAAAATTTAATCAAGAAGTTTGTAAAGTCTACACCAGAGGGCACATCAGGATGCTCTGAACGGAAATCCGACAGTTTGACTAGCAGTTGAAAATGCGGAAAAAGTTCGCGAAACGATCATCCTGCAGAATACAGGTAAAAGTGAAGTCTAAAGTGTGTTAAGGTCAACCAATTTGTTTTTAAAAACATAATATAATTTCTTATTTTTAGGTTGGTTAAGAGTTTTGCTGATTTAAAAGATAGATGGTTTATCTTTTGTTGTTTTAATAAGTTTACTCTTTTGGCTAACCTGTCAGTCTTCTCATTACCTTCCAACCTGCAATGTGTCGGGATTCATTGTAAAATTATACTTTTATTTGACTTACTAAGCATTGTGTTGCAGTTTTTGCTTTCCATTACTCCTTTATCTTGGATCGCTGTTTCCTGCAGCATTGTTTATGTAGCAAAGTCGAAGAAAGGATTCAGTGGTAACAAATATACGAATTCTAGAACTTAGGTGTGGTACTTTAAGAAAGGCTTACTTTTAGAAAACTTCATCTCTACATTGAGAAACTGAATTTGTTAAATGAACTTCTTACGCATCAGGATGTCAAGCTTGGAGTCTGAACGTACTGCCCTCACAACACAGCTATCAGATCTGCAACATCAGGTGACTCAGAGCGAAGCGGCCACTCGCGATATGCAGCAGCAATGGGAACGAGTACGAGCAGAACTAGCAGTGTCTTGCAGTGAACTGGATCAGTATCGAGCCCGTGCACAGCGCATCCTCCAAGACAAAGAGAAACTTATAGCTGAACTGAAAGGACAAGGTGAGATCACACATTAACTCTAATATGATTTGGGGGGGGAAAAAAAGGTGATTCATTTTGTAGAACGTAGAAAACTTACCAGAAGTAGCCAATAAATATTTTCAAGCGCCATTAAAATTCTGGCAAGGATATTACACAGAAAATCAATATTTCTAAGGGCCTCCTGACACAAAACAAATCTGAATCAATCAAAATCAATCTGAATCAAGGTGAATCTGATTCACCAAGATGCAGCCTGTGCTTCACCAGTCAAATACATCCAAACTAGTTCCCCTTTTTACACCAATCAAATCTTGTTTAATCTGCCTTCATTTAAGTTCATACATGAGGGAAATTTTACCATGCGCATATTGTTTTTAAAGTTCTTGATCAGACTTAACCAATCGTCTCCGAGGTCCCCATCATACCTATTCAAACTCCCTTGGTTGCCAATGATGTTTATCGCCTCCACAATTTTCCTCTTTACAGGGTTGTGTTCAATTTTTACAATCCTGAGTTTGTCAATGTGATGCTTACTGTCGACCATGTGTTGGCTTAAACCGGTTGCTGGTCTCCCGAGCCTTAAGTCTCTTTCATGCTCCATCATTCTCACTTTGAACGACCTCCCCGTTTCACCAATATACGAGCCCCTGCACTCTTTACACATCGAGTATACTCCAGGTAGTTCCATCTCTTGTCTTAACTCTGCCAAACTATTTAAAGTTAGAAAATATACCCTCAATAGTTCGCTCAGTTTTGTATGCGCATGGTAAAATTTCCCTCGCCCCCTACGATTGATAGTTTGGACTCAGTTTACAACATCCCAAAAGATTGGGTTAAAAGATTTGGTAGAACAACAGGTTTCCAAGTTAATGTTCCGGACGATTTGGCTTTGTGAACGCGAGTCGCAGTCAAGGAGAGCAGCAAGTGAGACTTCCATTCCTTCCATTTAGTGTTCCTGATGAAGGCTTAGTGGGTGAGGCGAAACGTCGACTGTTAATAGGTTATGTGACATCCATTGTAAATTTTAACCTGTGTTGTGTTTTGAAGTTTTATTCAATAAATTAACCTGGAAATCGCTGCTCACAGTAATGATGTACTAACTATAAAGTATAGCCAGTATGTATTATTTTAAATTGACACTGCCAAATTAGTAATACCCTAAAAATCTAGACTTTTAAAACAAGTATTCTTAATATTTTTATTCAATTGTGTTGATTAACATATATAATTGAATGCGTAATTGTAAAACTGCCTAGATCAATAGCTTAGGTACTTGTCTGTAGTGCAGGTTTTTCACATAGGATTTGTCACACCTTATGATATCAGTGACATAGGTACCTTTCTGTTCAGAATGTGTGTCTAGGTGCATGGATACTGACAATGGCCATACCTCAATTTTCCAAGGTACCTTTCTGCAATTTCACATTGAATTAAGTGTATAATCCTGGTTACTGGTACCTAAATAGGAGGATCATCATCTGAGCATGGTTCAGCAGTGGATGACACAGTGGAACTGGAGTTGGAGCAACTACGACAAGAGAGAGAACTTCTGCGTGAGGAAGTCGCACAAGTATCTGCAAGATTGAAAGCTAGCCGGGATGAGTTGCAGGAGACAGAGCGGCGATTGGAGAGTGGACGAGAGCAAGCAAACCAGTCACTGCAGCTTTTGCAAGACAGTCTGCAAGAGGAAAGGAAGAAAAGACAGGCAGCTGAAGAGGATTGCAAGACACATGCAGAGGTGAGTTGTCTTTAGTTCTGTAGTTCTGTAATAATTAACCTCTTACAGTTCATCCAATCATTTGTACTTTCAAATCCTTCTTGTAAGACTAATACCATAAAGTTTATAAAACATATTTGGTTAAAATCTATTAATTTGTGGTCCTTCATCCTTTCTTCTATGGTTTGTCTACAGCAATGAACACATAACTGTACATTATTTCAAGTTCTCTGAAATTATACAACTTTCACAGTCTTTATAGTCTCTGTTGAGCCTGGATTTTTATGTGATTTTGAACTAAGAATTAAGTACATTAACCCTTTCAGAGCTGGATTTTGTTTAAATATAAGCAGCCATAAAATGAAACCATCATTGGGCTATAAACTTAGAATCAACAAGGAAAATTTCAGTAGAACTGGTTGGTATCCATGAACGACAATCATTAAAAATCCTCACATTTTACATAAAGCGTTACTCTATTAATCTTAAGCAGAGGCCTTCAAACAATTTTTTGAAGCGACGAATTCAGACGTCTGTAGCAGTGAAAAGGTTAATATACATAATCAATGTATATTAAAGTGTAAGGAACCCATGCCCGAAGTTTGTAAAAGTATTTTTGAAACACCCTGTATAGTAAGATATGCAATATCAGTGTACTGTTAACTAACAGTATTGTAGGATAATTGCTTCAGAGTATTCCAGAACTGTTATTTCTTATTGTTATTAACCTTAGTCTGATGTTTTAAGCACTGTGCAGAGATTTTTTCACAGTTTTGAGAATGCTGGCTTAAAGTTTTCAGCTACATTCTAAGTTCCTTATCAGTTGCTAATAAAGAAATTAGATTATTATGGAATAGAAAAAAAATTAATACAATTTCTTTCAGTTTTATATAATTGGATGTTAGCTACATGGTTCTTGTAAATGGCAATATAAGCATGGAAGCATTCATAAATAATAGGGAGTGCCAAGGGTCCAACCTGAACATCAAAATTAGGAGCAATCAGTTATTTATGCTTCATTTTCCACATTTTACTATTGTGAGAAATAATAACTAGCAAATGTTTTTGAATGAGTGATTTATTTAATACTCAAGACTCTTGGTACAAGCCCAGGAAATGATGGCCATTACCAAGAAACTCAAGGGTTTTGAAAATTGGAAGTTACTTGCTGCCATGGAATCTAAAAATCTATAAATTCCAGTCATTTGGCTTTGCAGGGTGTCAAGATTCAAATACTTGTCAGTATCAGCACATTAAATTTACTAATTGTTAACATTAATCATTGAAGAACCAGTTCTACATTTTATTCTTCCAGTGTATTAGAAATGTGTTTGAAACTGCAGGAGCTTCGGTCAGTGAGGGAGGAATTGTCAAGACAGAGAGCACAGCTGGCCTCCAGAGTGAGAGAACGAGAAACAGAGCTTACAAGACTGAGAAGCCAACTGGCGCAGCGCCCTGCTTCCCCTCATGGTGATGAATTGGAATCTAGACTACATGCTCTAACGCAAACCCTGGTGCAAAAACAGAGCTCTCTTGAAACTGTTACAACCGAGAGGAATGCTCTGAGGCTGCAGCTTGAGAAAATGGAGGTAAATGGAGAGAAACTGTCCTTGAGTAGGGTTATGAAAGTCTGGCCATTTTTTTTTCCATTAATTCTTAGGGTCCATTGCTAAAACAACTTCTTGATAGTAGTTACAGCCATGGCCGAGATCTAAATCTCCTTGTGAATTCTAACATGAAAACCAGGCACAGTCTTTATAGAAACCAAAGCCTCAAGTTTTACAATTGGCAACATAGAAAATGATCAGTATTTCTTAGTGTTATTTCATTATAGTCTTGCAGAAACAAAAGTCTATGAACATTCTGTGTGTTCAAACCAGGAATTTGTTGTGAAGTTATCATTATGTTTATTAATTCTTCTTCTTCTCTGTGGCACTACAGTCCTTGGAGAACCTTGGCCGCCCTACAAATGTCCTTCCAGGTATTCCTTTCTTCGGCACTCCTTCTCCATCTTCTCACTCCCACTTTTCTCAAGTCGTTCTCAACACCATCCAACCATCTGGAATGTGGTCGTCCTTTACCTCTCTGTCCTCCTGGCTTACCATTCAGCGCTCGTTTAGGCTCTCTACCTTCTCCCATCCTTTGAACATGACCCAGCCATTTTATATGCTGGATTCTTTAATGTCGTCAAGTCCGGTTCCTGGTAAAGATCTTAAAGTTCTTTATTAGTTCTTATTCTCCAGACTCCCCTGTCATTCACTGGTCCAAATATTCGTCTCAAGACTTTCCTTTCCCAGGTATTTATGAGTAATGCATCGTTCTTTGTAAGTGCCCAGGTTTCACTACCGTAGAGGACTACTGGTCTGATAAGCGTCTTGTATATGTTTATTAATGCTTAATAGTAATAAGCACCAAAGATGTGTCTATTATAAAATATAAACATGGGCCTAAAATTTTGTTGTGAAATAAGTGTAAATATATAAACACAACCACATGATATTATCCCTCCACCTCAAGCTCATGTTGTAGGTTACGATTTAGTGTTCTTGCTGACTCTTGTTAATTATTTTGTGTACTGGTCAACACTGCAATCGTGTAATGGATTACTTCTGGCCCCAGTATTTTTAACTCATGGATTTAACATGGTCAGAAGATCAGTTCATGTCTGATTATCTTCTAACTGATGGAATATATCCTCTTCAATATCTCCAGCCAAGGTCGTAAACTTACCGTATCTGTGGTTCATGCAGGTGACCATGGTTCAGAAAAAAAGAGATAAATTTGGTTTTAACAATCTTAGTTGTAAACCATGCCATGGATAAAACCTTGATTTAGCAATTGACGCTTAGGGCATGTACTACAATTGCAAGAAAAACCGCTCTGCTCATACCCCGTCCTGTATTCCTCTGGACCAGGGGTAGCCAACTACTTCACTTACGAGGGCCATATACAAAGTGTGTTGGTGTTACAGGCCGCACATTTTTTTAATGCAGTAACATTATTAAAAATTAAAATTAGGATTTATTACATTGCAGTGCACATTAATGAAAGCGCTTTCTTGAATGCAATAAAATTATTATTTATTACATTGAGAGGACTTATTTGGATGGAGTAAAAATTATGTTAAAATGTAGTAAATACTAGTGAGAGCACTTGTGGATGCTTGTGGGAAGTAACAAGTGCACCAAAGTCAATTTCCAAAGATTTTGTTGACATTTTTAACAAGTCCTGAAGATATGAATCAGTAAGTCTGTTCCTTGGTAAAGGTTTAACTGCCTTCATAATGGAAAATGTGGTTTCACACATGTACAGGCTTCCAAATATGGAAGCAATTCTTCTGCTAAATGCACTCTATTCAGGATTTTTTCACTTGGTACAAGCTTCCATAAGTCAGTGCCCCTTCCTGCCTACTGTGAAGAAATGGATCACTTTGCATATCACATAGCTCCAATTGGAAATTGTCTTGCTGTTCTGAAATATCACACTGTTATTATTTACCCAAACAATGTAGTTTGGTATATAGAAACATTAGGATATCCGCTGCCAAAACTATCGATAATATAAAACTATAATTAATATTTTAAATTTTGTTAATTGGCTTTGTTGTTGCCTTCTCAGAATGAGGTTGAGGGCCGCCAGTTTGCCTTCCCTGCTCTAGACCCCTAGCATCCTCATTATAGATGTTCACACTTCTGTGAGAGCTGACTGATCTTTGCGTCAGCTGTACCAAGCTGAAAGCCTGAGTTTGATTCCCTCCAAGGCCAAATTTTCCTCTACAGAATGTAATATAATTCTCTTATTGAGCTAAGACTGAATGCCTGTTCTTGATTCATTTTGTTACTTATGAATTCTGTAACTGGGATTTAGGGTCAAGTGAAGTTAGAGACCACACTGTTTGAAAGTTATGTAATATTTTATTTTGAAAGGGAAGAATATCAAGAACACTCATCACATCAAGTTAGAAATACTAGCTACATTTATTTAAAAGAAAAGTTTATTTTATTTTATTTTATTTAGATTCTGTTTTGAAGGAATCATTTACTCTCGAATTCTTATTAAGGATTGAAATATTAAACACATTATCTTCAAGAGCACTCTCTACTTCATTAAATTGACTACTTACTAATTGACCATAGCGTGATAAAAGAAGCAGCCTTATTTGTTTATATGTATATATATTTTCTGCATATGAAAATGATTACAAAACTAATTTTGTCAATTCTTAAAATATTTGGATAGTTTTTGTCTATCAAGCAATACCCCCTCCCGGTGAAAGTAGAAAGCTCGTCTTCCCTAATAAAGTAAATTCTCACTCAACACATTTAATCATTACATGTAATTTACCCATTAAAATTATTTTGAAGAAGTGGTGGCATATTCTTTGAATAAGTACGGTAAAACTTCACCACAATACACAATAAACACCGATCATCCAACATGGTACATTAAATTCTAAAGGTAATGCATGATAATATTATTGCCCTTATTGTTTCTGTGATGGGTTTTGACATCACAGTTTTTTGAATATTTTCTGAAAGTACGAAAAGTTCTCATACATAATGTTAGGTTGTTTATGTTCGCTATAAAAATGTAATTTGTTAACTTTGAAGATCTAACATGTATATTATGTGACATATGTTCACAGCACAAGCATCAAGATACACTGGCTCTGCTTCATCAAATGCAAAGTGGACCTGGCAGTGTAAATGATACTGATGATGGTGAGTGTAAATTCAGTCTTTCACGCTTTTCTAGGAAATGGAGAAAAAAATCATGTAAATAGAGGGAAACATCCTAGAACGGGCTCAACCTCTACAGTTCTGTAATTTACATAATCGACAAGGCACTTCAAAGTAAACATCAGGATGATGTCAAAAGCCTAACCCTGTTCTGTAAAATTCAAAACACTGATAACAGTATGCAACATTATATTTAGAGGCCCAGATTTCAGATATATTTACGATAACCACAAAATTTTCAACCACTCATTTAATGCAGCCAAAAACATATTTTAATCAGGTAGATTTTTTTTTTTTTTTTTTTTTTTTTTTTTTTTTCAAATTGAAGCCATGAAATATTGTGATATTTTTTTATTTTACGAAACCTACTTTAAAACTTGAAATATGAACAAAACCTACATTAAAATGTAAAATGTGAACAAAATGCTGCAGATGACATCAAGTTTTTATTTTCCAATTGTTTATTTCTTAATTCTAAAGGGCATGGAATCTGCTGAGCATTCATTACATTACTACTACTACTACTACTACTACTACTACTACTACTGTTATGGCGTCACAGCCCAAGGTCGGCCCTAGCCTCCTCTATTGTCTTCCTCCGTTCTTCCTCTATCTCTTCCCATTCTCCTCCAAGCCCCAGTTCCCAAAAAACGCCTTGTATCATTCATTACATTGCATTCACATTTATCAATTATCGATGTTCTGTTCTGGTTGTGGTATTCACTATTTGTGGCAGTGCGACCCCAAGTTAGTAGTGGGGGATTTCCTAAACTGATCAACCATAAATTACTGACGTCTCTTCCTAAGTGACCCAAAATCTTGGATTTTTCTAATTAATGCTTTAAAAATCTCACATATTAATGTTTTAATTTCTGTGTTTTATGATAAAAATCTCACTTTTGTAGGGGGGGGGGGGAAGCTGCCCTCCAGGACCCCCCTTAAGTACGTCCTTGGAACTGGCCATACCCCCAGGAATACTCGTATTTATTTCTGTTAGAGGCTGAATCGACCCCAGGACCATTGTGACAACAGAAGGATTAGGCCAATGGAAAAAGCTCACAGACCTCATCGAGAATCAAACTCGCAACCTTCCAGTGCCTCAACCACTATGCCACAGCATACGCCCAGACTTCAGGAGTACAATCTTTTAATACAGTTGTTGGCATTGTATCAGTTTTATATCTAAATAGAAAGCGTATATGATGATAATGTGATACTATGTTAATTAATTACAGTTTTTCCAGTATTGTAGGCAGACCCGTTTTTTTTTTTGGGGGGGGGGGTGTTCCATCAGGGGACGCTGAAAGATTCTGGTGGAAAATTTCCAGAAGATCAATGAAAATAGAGAATTTTTAAAGTAAAAATATAAATTTAGCATTATTCTAAGTTTAACTTGTTACAAGATGGATAACAAACCAATGAAAAATTGAATTTAGGCCCACTAAGAATTTCATCTTTTTTCAAATATTGTTTACTTACATACTTTAACCTACTTTTGATCATATTTGTCTGAAGAAGGGATTTTTTTTCGGGGGGGGGGGGGATATGTACATTCTTGTTCAGTTTCTCATAAAATTCTTCACAAAATAAACTGAATTGTGTCACTTGTAACATATCTTTGACCATTTCAGTCTTCATTCTGGATTTCTCTTCTGTCCACAATGAGTTCTTTGATGAAAATAGTCTTTCAATAGAAGAATTAGATCCAGGAACGAATATGAGCAATGGCACAGTCTTCAGGAGGTTTGCATGTGGAATGGAAGCATTCAATTACCTCACACCACTTGTAACCTGTTGAGTTATCCCAGAATTATTTTTTGTTCATTCCAGCAAGAAAATTGCTTAAGTTTTTGGTGAATCCGTCAAAACGCACTTTCTTTTTTTAAATTACTAGCCATCGTAACACAAAAAGAGGGACAACACCTAATGCCACGCTGATGCTACTGGAAAGTAGAAATATACTTCTCCTTCCAGCAATGGCTCTAGAATTCTGGCAGTGAAAGGACTAAAAAAGAAAGCACTAAATGTGGATTTAAGATTTTATTATCTTTGTTATGTATTCTTCCCTTCGTGTTATAGGCACGTATGCCAACATTGAAAACAATATAATGCGCAGCTGAGTCAACATTTACACGAACAAAAAGTAATGAACAGAAAAAATAGGACTATCAGGGATGCAAATGGTTTTCAGGGATGATTCCAGGGACTTTATTCTCTGGGGACAATGTATGTAAATCGGGGTCTGTCCCTGGAAATTGGGGACATTTGATCAGCTTATGGTAAGGGTGTTTGGGATCCATCTTACAAGAACAGAACAGAACATTTTCATAAAAAGTAATTATTTTAAAGATTGTGACCAGCATTGTTTTTATTGTATTATATTTAATGTTTTATGTGTATTATATTTTATTTATAAATGCTGATATGTGAACAGGACCCAGACAAGATAAAGTTAAGGGTATAAGGTTGTGTTTTTATCAATGTTTTAACAAATGTAATATATGTTTCAGCCAAGGCTAGAGTACCAACCTTTCTGGTGGAATCACCGTTTGATACAGGTGTGACACGTCGAGTGAAAAGAGCCTATTCCTCTTTAGATGCTGTTAGCATACGCACAGGAGTGTTCCTTAGACGCTACCCTCTTGCAAGGATATTCGTCTTTGTCTATATGGTGAGTTTTATGATTAAACAATTTTTGTAATGGTGTAATAATTTCCTCACATAAATCATGCATCCTATTTTAGATTACAAAATTAGTGTAAAAAAGTGTGTGAATTATGCAAATAAATATGGTACTTGAACTATCATACCTCTATCAGGAATACCCCTATATTCATTCTAAGAGAAGGCATTCGTTCATAGATAGTTCTAGGGTCTGATCGTATTGCTCCTACATTTTATGATATATACAGTAGAACGTTGTTATAGTGACACAGAGATTCCAACTGCTACGGAATTTCCGTAGTTTCTACGATTTTCTTGACTCTGCTACGGCAATACGGAAATTGCACTAAATATTACGGATTTTACGAAACCCAATATCTATTTTTAAAATTCTTCGTTTTTAGTTTTTGACGTGAGTGTGTGTTAACCAAAGATGTTATATTTTACAGTTTAGATCATAAGTATTGTAGTTATAACATCTTTGGTGTTAACATATTTCCTCTTTTTTATTATCACTGTAATGCCACTGACGACTGCCGACGCCGTTGTTTGCTAGAAGTTTAATTGAGTATTGCAGTGCAAGTAGCATATTGAGGAAATAGGTCGTGTAAACGTAAAACCAGTGAAGAGTGTGATGGACAAAAACGAACTGCGGCAAATCAGCAGTATCGAAAGCAGTATACGGAAGGCCTGTGTTTATGCATGTTGAAGTTTGAAATTGCATATATTAATTTGCCCGAGACATCGAGTCTCCCACCATCCGATTAGACTCACACTATTGATAACCACCTTTCAAGGTTGGCATCTCTGGTGACATCTTAGGACCAGGAAAATTGTGTTGTTCTAAGCAATGTCAGTATGAAAGAATAAAATTTAAAAAATAAATAAACTGACATTAGCTAGATGCATATTTTACTCTCGTATAACATAATTTTGAATTTTATCATACAGTATTTGTTTTTCCAACTTGCTTCCCTGGCCACTAACTTGACCATGTACACTATTGTCTGCAACAGGTTAATGGGGGAAAAGCATGAATGTCTGCACTCAACGGCTGACTGCTATTAATGACTTTCCAAGCCCTTTGCCTGGACAGTGTATTAAATTGAATCACTTTTCTCTGTTGAAAAAGAATTTACTCCATTGCCAAATATCGTACAGATACGTTTCTTGGAAACCGATATAGGAAAACATTTAATTTTGAGTTAAGACTAGAGTGGTGTTTTACCAAAGATGCGTTTACATAATATGTATATTATATCGTATATACGATATATTGTATCGTATTAAGCAAGGTAGAAAAGTATGAGCCTTATGAGGAATTAATTGGTACCACTGAATGTTTGATGTTATAGGCGAGATGTCACACAAACTGAAGTTACTATAACAAAGAACTGGATTTTTCTTAACAGAAAATGTTTTTAAAATGAGCAATTTTTCTTAGGAATCTAACTTCCAGCAATTTTTCTGTTGGAATATAAAATTCACAGAAGTGTAGAATGTTGTATGTTGAAAAAATTCCTGTCCAGATAATAGATTTGTTTTACGAAAGTCATAATGCTTTACTCTTGATTACAGTGTTCCCTTACTGGTATTATAAAATAGCTTCATCCAACTTCCTGTTTCCTCAGGTATGTCTGCATTTATGGGTTATGGTGGTACTCTTGTCCTACACACCTTCAGAGCATACATGATGGTGACAATTAGCTACTTAGATGGTGAGTCTCATTACGTCATAAAATATAACTACAACTTCATATTTTGTAATGGGCAGTACGACTGGTACATGAAAGAAAATATGGGATCAGTGGCTTTGATCCATACATATTTAATGACTTTAAGGTGCCCTGCTACTGCGCAAGAACTGGACTACAGTTATGCAGTTCTTTTTAAAAAGTTAGCATAGTTCAACTAGATTGGTTTATAGTCCTTTTCAAGAATCTGAATCCCTTTTCTTAAAAGGGAAGGGATTATTAATTTGTTAATCTACTATAGTGCTTTATTTAAGACACTAATTTGAACATCATTGAGTTTCATATTTACCCAGTGTTGCACTTTCACAGCTTTCTGTACAGGTTACTATATTGTACCAACAGTACACAAATTGTACTGTGTATATATGTGCTAATAGATTTCAAAACTTAATTGAATCATACGGACAATGGGAAAAGTCAACTTAAACAAAGCCGGTTTCCAACTGAACTGCCTCTATCATATCTCAGGCTCTGTTTTATCAAAAAGTTTTTTTTTTTTTTCTGCCGCTTCAGATTTGTTTATTAATCCTTCTCATTTTGTTATTCCAAATCATTCCTGTTCGTCTTATTCTGTGGCTAGATATGTCTGGTTTCATGAAATCATCACCAAGTGATGAAATACGACTTAATAAAATTCATAAAAGGTCTATCAACCCTTCAAAATGCATTTCTGACAAAAGATGATGATTGCGATTCTGGGCAATCATACATTTCGAATAAAGGCGCTGAAAGTACCTGCCCCAAAACCCTGCAGACTATGATTTAGAATTGGTACCATATTGATGGGAGAGAAAGAAAGAAAAAAAAAAAAAAGAAGGAAGGGAAAAAATTAAGATTCTCAGTTATTACAAAACCTTTCTGGTTGTGCAAAATTGTCTAGAACAATGGGACATGTGCACAGTCTGTCCAATCAGCGTGTGCTGAAGTTTTTGAATTGCCTCTTCTGCATGGTTTTCTCAATGGCGCTTATCTCATTGTTCGGCCACATGATTCAATTAACATACTAAAATAATTGAAGCATGGTAGTTAAAGAAAGAGTTCGTTTTTTCAAAAATATGAGCAAATATTTCTTTAACATTTGGGATCAGCACATTTTTATGAGCGAGGGAACACAC
Organism: Ectobius pallidus; assembly: GCA_964059195.1. Lineage (NCBI taxonomy): Eukaryota > Metazoa > Arthropoda > Insecta > Blattodea > Ectobiidae > Ectobius > Ectobius pallidus. The sequence goes on from CAXKWD010000002.1 coordinate 54,580,788, forward strand.
AAATATTTATTATTACACTTTTTAACTGCTGTGGGCTTGACTGCAAGGAAAATTTGCTTAAATGTGCTCACATAGTTCACAATTTAAAAAATATAAGTAAATAGGCCTAGTAGTACTTCATACTAAAATGTGCAGATTGTTATCCTTGTATTACATTCCAACTTTAACATTAAGGCCAAATTACATATTTATATACAAGTAGATTTGTAAAATTTGTAAAATTTGTAAAGCGTCTTTCATAATAGTAAAGGCTAAAAAAATTCAACGCCTTCAGCAATAATTTTTTTGGTCATGTGTACATATTAAAAGAAGTACCACTTAACTTGTGTTCAGTCCATTTATTTTAATCTATTCAGTCAATTATTTTCGTCATTAATGAGAAAATTATGTTGAATCTGCAGAAATAGCCTTTCATAATCTGCACCTAATTTTCAAATACAAAGTACATTTTTAACAATAGGATTCCAAGCAAGTGAAAAATTATGTGAACTGAGATGTGTGTAGGGATGGTGGTTTTTTCTCCCCCTTCTTTCTCAAATCTGGAGTTTTAATTTTGAAATCTGGAATTTTGTGTTATCAACCTGACTAGAGTCAATAGTTTTTACAATTTTTTTACTCTAATTTTACAAACAATGTTCCTGATAAATGTAAAATACACAGTTTTATTCAGAATTATATGCTGTTTTAAATACTATAATTAATATTCCTGTGTCAAGTTGGCTAAGTAATGCCCATAAATCACATATCTTTTATTCCTTAAGTTTTTTAAACGGCATCCATTTTTTAGATAGGCTTATTGTCATCATTTCTAACACCACATGAAAAGTCTTCTTCAGATAAATTGAATTTATTAGACTTTTGTACAGTGCGTTTCATGTAAGAGTTGGCTAATCGTGCAGGTTACGGCATTGCGGCAGCCATAGCTCTAACTCTTGAGCAATCAGTGAAATATCTGCACAAATAAACCCTCTATCAGTGTAATGATCCAGGTTCTCATAATTCAAGTTAAAATTACAATGAAAATAGCCACATACCTCATCACGAGATGTTAGAAATGTCCTCCCCTTGTATCCACACAACACTGGCACCATTTTAGGAAATTTTCTTTCATGCACATAAGTTCTGCTTTCGAGGTAGAGTTAATTTATCTTGCGATATTGTCTTTAAGTTCTTCTAACAGTATGTGACTATTATTTATGGGAGAACTTTAAAAATAAAGTGTATAGGTCAATGCCCCATACATTAGACAAAATCCTACATACAAATCCAAGATACGTGTGCAGTGATACATGTATCTGGATAGGCCTACTTATCCCAGATACGTATTCCTGGAATAAGTATCCCATGTAACTGTTTTCCCTGAGGGATTTGTTGTCAGGCACAAGAATGGCTTAAGATGCAGCACTTTAGTGCAGATCGTACCCATATCACTTTCATGTGCTTCCAGAACCAGGTTTTTTGGAAGCCACTACTTGTTGAGTTCCTGTATAAACTGAAATTTCAGGCTGTGAATTTTATTTTCTATATCTTTATGTCTATATGCATATAGTATAATACATAAAGATGGTTCTACTAATAAAAGTTTGACTTTTTTTTTTTAAATAAAGATTTCTGTGATTTGTAATATTTCATCTAAACCAGCAACAATGGACATATGAGAATGTAATTTCCCCATGCGATGTGCTATTTATTACCTTTTAAAGGTGCTACTGTACCAAAATTCTTCCTTAGCAGACTCTAGATTCCCTGTTTCAACTCTAGCCAGGTTATATGTTAACTATACAGCATTTTGTAGCATTTTTAATGAAAACTTTGTTTTAATGCAGATAAACTGATCCCATTTAAATAAGAATATATACAATACTGTCTATAACAGTGATGGGTGAATGCATCTTGTTGTTACATTGATTGCGGCTGTAAATTGCAACTTATAGAGTGTAGTCACATTCTCCTATCCTTCTTACAAATCTGTCATTAAAAAAGCACCATTTCTACTCATAGACGTTATATGGATGCACTTCAAAGTGTTATATGAATATGACTTTAAAGGATAACTACTACAGTAACAGGTTTGCTTAACTTGCAAATTTTTTGCCATAAGCTTCATTTATTGATGTTGACAGTTACTGGAAAGTTGCTGTAAGTTCCACAACGGGAACTGGGCCTGCTGACATTTAAAACAACGTGTGGAACAATTCTTTTAAAACATTCCTAGTGGTACAGCAAAATGTGTGTGCAATTCTATAGTGGTGAAGAAGTGATTCACAGTAGGGAGTGTATGTTAAAAGCAATTATGATATCTGGTTATAAGCAACTGAATCAAATCTCTTTCTTTGATACATGTGCTTGCTTATTTTCTTGGTGCTAGTAGTATTTTAGCTTAATTTATCATGTAAATCATAAACTTTATAACAGACTGAAAGCACTTTGTGCTTGCTGTATTTTAAATCTCTTAGGGGAATGTATACAACACATGAATAGTACATGAACAGCAATATGGCTTACTGCAATTAAGTTCTTTGTGTCTGGTTCCTTAAAGCTACGTTCACACTGAGGAATCTGTCGCAGACACAAATACTCCAAACAAGTCTCAGATACATTTACGTAATTCTTGTCTCTGGATACTTATACTATGCACATGTCCTTTGCACAAATATCTCCTGTGAGCGTTCACACTGAGGAATTAGTTGTCAGGCTTTAGATGCAGAACTTTTGCTTCTTTCTGCTTTAAAGGTATTGGTGATTCACCCAGAACAAGTTTGTAACTGACAGACACTCAATTTGCGAAAGAAAATGATAATATTATACTGTATTAATGCTGATTAAATCTTCAGAACTCTAGGGTCACATTAATCTGCCATTAAAAAGCGGGGATTTATATTTATCAGGCAGTCAGTATTTTGAATTCTGAATTTTACGGTAAGAATGGTTTATTAAACATTGATATTTCAGCTTTAAAACTGTGTTTGGTTTTATAATTTTTTGCAAATTCAAACTTCTTTAACATTAATATGTTACGTGGGATTTTTTACAGTGAAGTGGTACTATAAATAATGTAGTATATGGTAGGTTGTTTAAACTCAAACTTCACTTACTTGTTTCTTTTCAAGAATCATGATCAGGAGGCTGATTGAAATCATGATTCTTGAAAAGAAACAAGTAAGTGAAGTTTGAGTTTAAACAACCGACCATATACTATATTATTTCTTTAACATTCTTTAGTGGAGCATGTTTCATGAACCCAGAGCCTCGGAATCAAGCTGCCCGGCAGGTGACGCAGTGATAGCGGATAACTTTGATTCATTGCAGACTGTATAGAAAGGGTTTGTTTAATCTCACAAAATAATTGTATAATTATTATTAAAATTATTATTATTGTGCTTAAACTGTTTATAAGAGGTGCCATGGGTGCTGACCCTTCATTTACCACATATGACACCTTCGTAGAAAATCTGCTGTAAGATCTACATGGACACATTATCTGTCGTGAATCCTGCCTAGGCCTAATTTAATTCTGATGCTGTTCTAATATCTCTCCTATTTCATCAATTTTCTCAGTAAGCACATGTAGATGTTCTCTTGATTATTTCATAATAAACACAGAATCTATTCAAGGAAGAAGAAAGTGTGCTTATAACTTAGGCCTAAATTCAAATTTTCTACAAAGCTATTACGAACGTGAAGGAGAATCCTTCTATTTTTTTCTAGATCGTCTTATGTTCTACTTAGAGCACTCCATAGCAAATTATCTGCGATTTCTTAAAATAAAACAGCATGAACATAGGAATATATATCATGGGATTGATCATAACCACAAACAGCTGACAATCGTCAGTCAGCTGTCGCAAGAAACATGACTATGCACATGCCCAAAGTGCATTTTTACTGGGATCTGTTCAATGTTATCGCTTTCGGAGCGTAAACAAGAATTGTGGCGGAACCTTGTTTCTAGTACATTTTATTCACTGTTTGTGTCCAGGAACTAGGAATATGTTCAATAGGTTTAAGACTTCTGGCAAATAGGTTGTGATACATGTGCGTGGACACATATCCTTGCAACAAATTCCTCAGTGTGATCGTAGCATAAAAGAGACAAATAATTGGTGCAAAACATATTGCACAAACTTTCCCACATATTGTGATGCTGTATGATCCTCTAGCATATCATATTATAAAATATGTTAACTTTAACTAAACAAAAGTTAATAATTGTTGTAATCACAACACTTTTAAATGTTACCAAATAGTGATTTAAGTTAATAAAGTTAAGTCACTGTTACCGGTGAAACAACAATATGGCAGTTTTTAGTAGCAGTCTAAAATGAATAAGAAACTGTGTACTTACAAGTCAGAAGCATGTTGAAAATGTTGCACTGAGTTTAATATCACAGAACTTACTATTAATATTAAAATGACAAACAGTGACCAGAGACCAACTCTGATATCAAACAAGACTACACACTTAAAATGTTAGCAAAATAGTAAGTCAATCTCCCGTGCCAAAAGGGCCGTATTTATAGGTTTATTCAGGGAAAATCTGGTTGATTTCATGTAAATCTTCAGGCATTGTCCAGCTTTCTGATTAGTTACATTATACATCATATGCTTAATCATAATTGTGTCTCATTGGCCTTAAAGGGTGGAAAATATTAATGTACATACAGTGAACTCTCGATAACTCTGACCTCAATATGCCGGACTTCGGATAACTCAGACAGATTCTTGGCGATCCAGACCCAGATCTACAGTCATTCTCCGGCCATTTCAGGACTACAAGAGAAGTAGTTCAAAAGCAACAGAAAAAAGTGTACACAGAAGAACATTTACAGTGTCTCTCAGCCTGAATCTCAAGAGAAAAATATGCTCAAAGTGCCCACATCAATCATCATCGTGTCCTAATAATGAAATATTCTGTATTTCAGACTTTGACTAGTAATTTTATTATAGTACTGAAGTGTTATTTGTTTTTGTTCCAACTGTAAGTTGCCTATATTCTGCCTCATACATTTTTCTTGTGGCTTAAACACGAAATTTCATTACTTAGATACCATTTTCCTCATTTCACCTCCATAAGCCGGACATTTCATAACTCGGACACACCCCTGCCTACTTTAGTCCGGTTTATCGAGAGTTCACTGTATATGTAATTTTATGTCAGGGAATTACCATGATGTAGCCTAGTCTGAAAGAATCCCTCTACATCAGTCTCGCAACAGAATGGCTTGTGGTTGTCCTGAACACCTTCCTGCACAGCTGCTAACTTGTTTCTGTACTACCTCTGTGGTTGGGGTGACCCTCTTCCCCCTGTCTGATTGGGGTATGCTTTGGCTCTGTGGTGCAGTCTTTGGGACCGAGCCACTGGAGGTCTGATTAACTGCACCCCAGTATTGGAGAGCTGGAAATGCACCATCTGAAGGTGTATACGTTCGTTGTGCCTGATAGATGGAACGCATTGAAGAATGGTATGTTATGATTTGTCATTATTTTGTTGATCTGTTGTTGTTTTATTCTTACTGAGCATGTCTTATCAGATGCTTTGTGTTTACTTCTGCAATTACCATACAAGAGTGTTGGGCTGATGCATTCATTCTCACTATGCTCCTCAGCACAGTTCGCGCAACGTATTTTGCCCCCTACACTGTGGAGACCAGTCTCCGAATATCCAACAGTTCCCACATGGTGAGACTTGCATCTGAAAGCAGTCCACATTTAGTTCTATTTTATACAGATGGACATATGTGGGAACCATCTTTCCTCTGAAGGAAGCAATGACTGATTACGTTGGAACAAATGTTGTTGTGTCAGCATTTTGCATCTTACAGTGGATTCGTTGTAAGTCTGCAACTGAGCCATAGGGGGATATTATATGAGAGCGATATCTATGATATCGAGGTGAGTATCTATTCCATGTATAATTCCCTTGACAAATAATGCCTTGAAGGGGATAAAGGCTTTGAGACTAAGTTGGTGGAAGATGGGATGTGAAAGAAAAGTGTTTGCGGCTTTGGATATATTGAAAACTACTTTTATTCTATTTCTTCCCATTCTATCGATGTGTGAAATATGTTCGTTGTTTGCCTCAAAAAGTAACTTTCCCAGGGCAAGAGGGTGATAATTTCAAACTTCTTTAATTTCTGATTCTACATAGACCTGGCAAGGGACTATATCATTGTCCATGTATTTCTACACAATTAGTTTCTTTCTTCCCCCATGGTCACCTCCTCCTATTTCCAGTATGACCATGTCTGTGAGCTTAATTTGACAGCAGAGTCACGTGATCGGGAAGTATACAACCATGCAAATGAAATAATAAAGAAAAAGGAAGGGATAGTTATTCGCAAAGTTTATCAAGTTTATGAGATGATGAAGATTGGAAATATGTCTTGAACACTAATTTGAAAGAAAATAGTATCTGAGTTCAGAAGTCAGTACACCGCATAACACAAGAAACATCACTATCACCTCTCGACGAGAATAGAAAGTCAACTCGAATTGCGCGGCACCACTGTAGAATCAAGAATGCCCACTGCTAACTTGTAACAGATCCCTGAAATGTTACTTGGAACTAATAAAATTCTGCATACGTTATAATATAATAATAAAGAATAAATATAGTCGGGGTTCAATGTGGGGTGCGATGCGGGATGATACACTAGAAGATCATAGGGCATCACGGTTTGTTTGTTTTTGCTAGCTTGTTTGTTGATTGATTGTATGTGTGGTTTGTAAATTATTGTAATGTATTGACTTTTAAATTGTAATGTAATAGAAAATTTCTATTTGTATAATATATAAATAAAATATACATGCATAAAGTTAATGATTTATGGTTTATATTGTTGTATGCTCAGTGCTTTTTTTCTAACAAAAAAGTGGCTGTACACACCGAAACTTAACTAAATCTCGCGGGAGCTCCCACACTTCTCCCAGAAGTCATTTTTCTCAATTAATGTCCAACAATCGGCCGGAATTGTTTCTCTCCTGAATTGCAGTAAAATTACCGGTACTTGCAACGTTCTCTAGAGATTATTTTATTCACTGTTTGCAGGTTTTTGAGATAATTCAAAAACATCGTCGTGCTTTCTTTTATTGCACGCCGGTACAAAATAATTAAATATTTTACTCATTTCACTTTTTTTTACTTGTAAACCATGTGCACCCCTTATTCGTACAATTGTAGCCTACTAAAGAACTGTGAATTCACTTGCCTCTGCAACACAAACCAAGGTTTCCCCCCCCCCCCAAATTATATGTAAATAACAAATGCAGTTAAATTTAAACAATTCTCTTTCAGTCCAGTAGCCAAGGCAATTTACAAAAATAATTATGTTCTTGTATTTGGGCTATTATGTATGTAGAAATCTAGCAAAACCAACAAATAAACTTGGTTTTAAGTAATAGGCCATAATTTTATAGAAATAATCCAAGTGATATCCAAATTTTATTTTATTTTTTCAGAAAAAAAAGTTGCTGATACTGCCTACCGTTGCGTACAGTCACCAAAAAAAGCACTGTGTATGCCTAATTGTAGTGGGAACCACGGGCTTAATGTTTCCTCAAGATGTAGTTCTTAAAAATAACTGGATAAAATGTGAACATTTGGGACATTCCAAATAAACATTCAGTGATAGGCTTATAAAATGTGAACATTTGGGACATTCCAAATAAACATTCAGTGATAGGCTTTGTATTTTCAGTCATTAAAATCTCAAGAGTGTAATACAAAGTGAATAAATTTGTTACAGGATTAGCCCTACAGGAACATTTATTTATACTAATGCATGCATGTAGGTTAGGTTATGTTAATCTGTAATTGATATTTAATTGCAAGTTTGTGAATTGCATTTCAATCCCAATGAAATAAAGTGACGTTCAGATTTTCATTGAGCGGTAGATTCAGGCAACGTGTACAAGACATTACAGCCTACTAAACATTTCTTCATGATTTTTCCTTTATTTCATCCAAAAGAATCTTGTGAAAAAAATATTCACATTTTATCTGAAACAGTCGTGTGAAAAAAAAAAATATATATATAGGCCTATATACACACATATATTCACAATTCATAATATTTTTTCAGATTTTTGTGTATCAAGAACTGTCTATTTTAAGTTTTTTGAACTTCCCCTAAATATTAAATAATAAACTAAATTTAAATTAAAGGAATTAAGACATAATAGGTTCTTCGGTATAAGCACAACAATTCGTTTGAAATATCCGTAGATTTGCGTATGCTGCAAGTGCTGAACATCCCAGCAGAGGGCAGGAGCGATCAATGGTGTTGAGTGCTGCCATCTGTTAAGAGTAGTGAGCACAACTTGTATGTTAATCTGTAACCGATTTTTCAATTGTGAGTTTGTGCCCAAAGATTTGATACGCTGCAAGTGCTCAACAATTCCAGTAGAGGGCAGGAGCGATCAATAGCGTTGAGTGCTGCCATCTGTTAAGACTAGTGAGCACTACTTATGTTGCTAATGGGCTATAAAGCCTACTAAAAGGATATATTGGTAATCAACGCCGAGAAAGCCTCAAGCCTTACACTACTTATATGTTATTCCGTAACTGATTTTTAATTGCAAGTTTGTGAATTGCATTTTAATCCCAATTAAATACAGACAAGTACCTACAGATTTTATCTTTTTTTTTTTTTTTTTTTTTTTTTTGCATTACTGCGATTTTGAGTTTCTCTGTTGTGACCCTATCGCAAAGATGTGAAACCATAGCATAAACAATCTATCGCATATGATATTTTATCGGACGTACGACATCGCATGACGTACGTACGATAACGCATGTAGAACGTACCACAATATTTATCTTGTGTTGGGCAGCAGATTGCTACACTAGTATATTGATATTACGCACATTCATTTGTTTGTAGTTCCAGCTTCTGATTGTAGGATCGCACTAGCAGAGTGAAAAATCAATTACAGAATAACTTGCATGTAGTGCTCACTACTCATAACTAATGTCAGCACCAGACGCTATTGATCGCTCCTGCCCTCTCCTGGGATTGTTGAGCACTTGCAGCGTATCAAATCTGGCAGCACTCAACGCTGTTGATCGCTCCTGCCCTCTGCTGGGATTATTGAGCACTTGCAGCGTATCAAATATTTGAGCACAAACTCGCAATTGAAAATCGGTTACAGATTAACATACAAGGTTGTGCTCACTACTCTTAACAGATGACAGCACCCAACGGTATTGATCGCTCCTGCCCTCTGCTGGGATTGTTGACCACTTGCAGCGTATCAAATCTTTGGGCGCAAACTTGCAATTGAAAATCGGTTACAGATTAACATACAAGTTTTGCTTACTACTCTTAACAGATGGCAGCACTCAACGCTATTGATCGCTCCTGCCCTCTGCTGGGATTGTTGAGCACTTGCAGCGTATAAAATCTTTGGGCACCAACTCGCAATTGAAATTCAGTTACAGATTAACATACAAGTTGTGCTCACTACTCTTAACAGATGGCAGCACTCAACGCTATTGATCGCTCCTGCCCTCTGCTGGGATTATTGAGCACTTGCAGCGTAAGTAAATCTATGGATATTTCAAACGAATGTGTATTGTATTATGTCACTGTAAAGGCATGGGTCCAGTTGGCGACCTGGTACTTAAATATATTTAACTACAGTGGCGGACGCAGAAATTTTTTTCGGGGGGGGGATTTGAATAAGTAGAAAGAATACTAACAAAAATTAATCAACTTACATATACAATTAGTTTATAAAACTGGCCACTTAGAGTACATTTTTTCAAATTTCGGGGGGGGATGTAACCCCCCTATCCCCCCCCTGCGTCCGCCACTGTTTAACTATCACCACAAAAAAAAAAAAAAAAATGTTGTGCTTATACCGAAGAACCTATTATGTCTTAATTTCTTTAATTTCAATTTAGTTTATTATTTAATATTTAGGGGAAGATTAAAAAAAAACTTAAAATAGACAGTTTCTGACACACAAAAAAATCTGAAAAATATAATTATGAAATGTTTGTTTTCTTTTCTCATAAGGTTTGTTCGGATGAAATAAAGGATTAATCATCAAGAAATGTCTAGTAGGACAAGAAATTACTTGTATTTCTAGGAATATGGAAACAGTTCTGCAATGTTATCAACATGAACTAAAAGTAAAAATAAATAAATAAATAAATAACTTTGCTGCTTTAAGAATATAAAATTTTATTATAAACAATTTACTACAGTATTCACACATATTTTACAAGCAATTACATTTATAATTTATTTAATGCTGTTCAGTAAAAAAACCTCTTGATTTGTCAGAAGGAGAAAAAACTGATAGTGTGTTATTCATTATTAGCCTACTAATAAAGTGAAATTGTTGTAGTCTAATTGAAACAGAACATTATTTTGCTTGAATAAAAGCAGAAAGTGATAATTTTCCTGACTTGTTTGGTTTTTGAACACCTAATTAGAAGAAGTCTCTTGAGTTTTCCTGAATATAGTTTTATTTTCTATCAACTTAGAAAACTCAATTATGCTAGCATAACACCACTCAAATACAGGGTGTTTATAGTCACTTACCATTTCTGTTTTAACACTACAAATTTTGATTTTTTTGCAGATAATCTGAAGCAATGTACACAATAGAAGAAAGAATAGCTGTTGTTTCCTAACGACTGCATGGAATGACGTATGATGAAGCGCGGGACAATTTCACGTGCAAATTTCACAAACCAGCTCCTATCAGACATGCCATTAAGAACATGGTGAACAAATTCAAGCAAACTGGTAGTGATACTGATGAACAGCGAACTGGGAGACCAGCTGTAGCAGATGAAACTGTGCAAAGGATTCAGGAAGCGATTACATGCAGTCCCTCAGCATCAACCAAGAGACTAAGCCGGGAACTTGGTATCACACAAACCACTCTGTGGAAAACACTGCGATTCAAATTGCATAAACATTCCTACCACATTCAAATTGTTCATAAACTTGAAGATGAAGGCTATGCCGCCAGACAAGCTCAGGTGAAAATCACTGGTCTTGAACAATTGAAAAACCACATTTATGCCGCTGCGGAACAGATAACGCCAGATATGTTAGCAAGGGTGTTTCAGGCTACAAGGAACGATGGGACTTGTGTTTATATTTGCAAGGTCATCACGTTGAAATGTCTTGAATGTGTTCAAAATATCTAAATGTATGTTCATGTTGTTTATAGTCTATAAAAACGTGTTTAAGTGGAAAATGGTAAGTGACAATAAACACCCGGCATATTAGTTTATAGTGATTAATGAAAATTAAATCACACCTCTTCGTTAACTCATGCATTTGCCACGTACACATAAGGATCAAAGGTGTCGAAAAAAACTAGTAAATGATTTATATGGTTTCAACTATAAACATGATCTTGTATTTCTACCTTAAGGAGAATTGTGACTTATTTCATTTCAGCACTGGAGAAGCTGTCACATTAAACAATCATAACATTTATTTCTGATAGACTAAAATTGTGTGTTATATGATAATTGTATTGTGAGAAATATTTGAAAATACAGCTATAAATAACCCACAAAAACCATCTGATTGCTCAATAATAAAGGCTTATTTCTAGCCAAGAGATAAAAATGAAGTCTTCTCATTTTCGGCAGCTAGGACCATGGTTAGGTCCTTTCCACCCTGACGAGCAAGATTTGTGTGGGTTAGGTTTGGAAATGACTTCTAAATATGAGGTACTTATTTATTGTATCTTAATGTTTACACTACAGTGAGTCCCACGCAAGAGTTGGCCAATGACGCGGGTTCCTGCGGTGAGGCGGGCATAGCTCCAACTCCCGAGCGATCGGGTGAAATATCTATGCTAATAGAGCCGCGATTGGTGTAATGATTAAGGTTCTCACATTTACAGTTAAAATTACAATGTAAATAACCACGTACCTCATCACAAGAGATGTTGGAAATGTTCTCCTCTTGCATCCACACAATACTGGCACCTTTTTAGGAAATTTTCTTTCACGCGCATAAGTCCAGCTTCCAAGACAGAGTTCATTTCTCATGTGATATTATCTTTAAGTTCTTCTAACAGTATGTCAATATTATTTATGGGGAAACTTGAAAAATAAAGTGTATAGGTCAATTTTCCATACATTAGAAGAACTTAAAGACAATATCACAAGAGAAATTAACTTTATCTTGGAAGCTGAACTTATCCACATGAAAGAAAATTTCTAGAAAGGTGCCAGTATTGTGTGGATGCAAGAGGAGAATATTTCCAACATTTCTTGTGATGAGGTACGTCGTTATTTTCATTGTAATTTAACTGTAAATGTGAGAATCTGAATCATTACACCGATCGAGGCTTTATTAGCGAAGATATTTCACCCGATCGCTCGGGAGTTGGAACTGTGCCCGCTGTGCCGCAGGAACCCGCGTTGTTGGCCAACTCTTTCCTGGGACGCACTGTACATAACTGATGGTATTATAATATTCAATTCTGCATATTGACACTTTTATTAGCAATGAGAATCACACCAGCAAGATTGTGCTGGTCAGGTGTTTGGTTAGTTTGTAGGCCGTTGGTTACTTTTTCTATAGTTGGACGTTATGTTTACTTCTTATGGTTTTCAATTGAGATTTTGAACTTTTGTTGCTTCATTTACTACAATATTCAATATTCATGTGTTCCAGGCCATTTAACTGATGAGGATATTTTAGAAAATTTAGATATAGATTCAGATTTAGAGGGATTTTCATTTCATGAAGATGACCCACTGGTTGAACCTAGTCAGTCACGAATTCCTGTACTTGAATCGTTGTACGATGACCAGATAGAAGGAGATGAAGAGAAAAAGATATTGTCAGCCTACACGAACCAACTCTTCCTCTCTCTAAGAGAAAGCTGATTTAGAAACAGAAAGAATTTGAAGAAAAACCTGAATCTCCACCTTTAGATTACCAAACTTTACAGGTGAATATCTTTATTTTGATTTTGTTTAATGCTTTTTTTCACATATTTATTCATTGCTTGTTGATTTTTAAATATAATATTAAATATAGTATATTTTGTTTGTTTCAGAATGTTACTTTGAGATCAATAAATCTTCTCATGGGGTGTACTTGCTATCCTAAGCTTACAATGTACGGTACTTAAAATCTATTTATTCCTGGAGCTGAGGAAAAATTTTCATTTGTTGGACATAGTCAAGAAAGCCACGAGATGAAGATGTAAATGCTCTGTGGAAGGTGCAACCAATGCAATTCGAGCTGTGTGATTACGGTTGCCTCGTCACTATGAGACATACTCAATTGATGAACAGATGGACCATTTTCTGGAAGGTGCAAGCTTAAACAATTTGTTAAAAACAAAACTCAACCTGTAGGCCTGAAAAACTTCATTATCACAGCTAGTGGGTGTGTTCTAGATTTTGAAATGTATCAGGGTCAGTCATCTCCTTTGGAGCGCAAAGATCTGGGGTTAGGGCCTGCAGTTGTTTTGAGACTTGTCTTCTCCTTTCCTCAAGGAAATTTTATTTATTTTGACAGGTGTTGGGGCTTCTGGATGCACTCTGTGACCTAAGAATAGAAGGTTCAGGCACATAATGGCGAACAGACTAAGGGATATCAAACTGACCCAAAATAAGATGAGCAGGAGAGAAAGTCATCAATTTGTATCCAGTGATTACAGAATAGTTGTAACAGAATGGAGAGACAGTCAGAAAATTGTAATGGCTTCCAAATGCTCAGGAATCCAGCCTGAAACAAAAGTTCAGAGGTGGAACAAAGCAGAGAAAAAGTATATTGATATGATCTGTCCATCGGTAGTGTCCTGAAAGAGTATGATTACTTCCACAAAGTCTCTGGCCTTGAAGACTTAACCCAGCCAGCGAGCTTCTCGTTACGTCTCTTTTACCAGCTTGCGCAGACTCGCATGCGCGTAAGATCACTTAGCTACTGTTGAGCACAGAGTGAAGATCACGCAGCACGTTGCCAGTCATAGAAAATACTATAATAGTTGAGTGGAGGGATAATGCCGCAGCGAGACAGAGACAGACAACACGTGGAGTGAGATAGAAGAGCTAAGCCAATCAGGGTGCAGCTACCTCCCCTAGGCAGGAACTCTAGGAACGGTGACACTCGCTCCTAAGGTATATACGTAAAAACCCAGAAACTTTGTGGAAGTAATCGTACTCTACAACAAATGTATGGGTGGAGTTGATGCTTGGGATCAACAAGTGGAGTGTTACAGAACATGGTTCTGCATTTAAAAAAAAGTGAACATTGAAAGTAATTTTACATTTTCTAGATTTTGCCACTGAGAACAGCTGGATGACATACGGGGAACACTGTTTGGCTAGCAAATAAAAGAGAAAATAAACCGTGGAGCTCTTGAAATTTTGTATGGCAGTAGGAGAGGCAAGAATTTTAACACCTGAAAGAGAGCGTTCAGCACCTGATGAAGAAAACTACAGACCAGCCTCTTCGTCAGCAAAGAAACAGAAATTTTATACACCATCCCGATACCAGAAGTGATGAACATTTGAATGAGTACGATCATTGGGCAGTAATCGATGACATCAGTTCCCCAAGAATTTGCAGACTTGAAGGCTGCAAGAGTAGAACAATATTAAGATGTCAGAAGTGTGGTGTGTACTTATGCCTGTCCAAGGATAGATTGTTTCATGTCATCTCATGTGAAGTAAGAGAGCTGTGTTATTTACTCTTGGGTGGATGTAAGATGATTCTCAAATGTAATAATAATAAAGCACAATTATGCTGGTGCACTTACTCCAATTGCGTCACCGTAAAAAAAATTTATTTATTTTTCCTCACTTTCTGATATACTCTGAACTAGAGGATGTAACTTTCTTGATAAAATTTTGCAAAAAAAAGTTCAGGGTGGAAAGGGCTCCACGATACTTTAAAGTTTGGTACGGAGGGCATTATTCCCCAAAGCTCTGCCATTTCTCTCTCGGATAGTGACTATTCTGATGTAATTATGCTGTTCACATCTTATGTCCATTCTGCAAACTGGCTAACTCGCAACTAAATTACCATCGCCTCTATTCATATAACCATATATCACAATGCTACCAAATAATGTGCCCATATACTCATATATTAGAGATGCCACACTCTCCCATGACAAACAACATCTCATGGTACCATTGCCTTATTTTGAGAAAAAAAAATAGATACCATTACTTATGCTCCATCCCTTGTATAATATATACAGTATAACCTCAGTTAAATAAAATGAATGAGAAAACATAAAAGTTAATTTTCTTAAGGAACTCAAACTATTTTATGACATTATTACTCAAACTCCTGTACAAGAAAGCAATAAATGAAATATACACATACACTACAGTATTTAGAGTACAGTACTGTATGTACTTACTTCTATACAGGGTATGGTGTTTTACCATTGTCAATATTGAATACGGCAGTCTTAGTTATTCAGCAATGTTGTTTTAACCTCGTCTATTATTTTTAACTTTTCTGGGTTTTTCTTTATTTGTTAATAGGCACACACTTTTGTTTTTCTCCTTTTGTGACTCAAATCGTTAATTGAACTGCAAACACAAAATGTGAGACCTTGTTTGACTGTTTTGTCAATACGTATAAATTGTATTTTACATTATGTACTGTCATCTATTGTTGCCTTCATTAATGCATTGTTGGCAGCAACCCTTTTATTCACAGGCTGTATCAAAAGTTACTGAACTGCAAACCCTAAACAAGACCTTGTTGACAAGTGTCTTTTCTTAGAAATTCAATATCATTTTCAACAACTTTGAATGAAAATATGTTGTGTTTACCTTATTTCTGTAAGAGGGTAAATCCCATTCAATACAGGTAATTTTTCAGACTATCAAGTTTATCCATTTTTATGGTCATGACTAGGGCCCGGATTTTTATGTGCTAAAAAACTTAAAAATATTTATTTTTTATGTGCTAAAAATGTTTAAAATATGTGCTAAAATTTAAAAAATATTTGCTAAAACTAAAAAAAAAAATATTTTTCTGAAAAAGAAACAAAAACACCAGAATGTGTACCAAAACTCACCAATTGCAGCTAAACATCAGATTAAAATGCTGACTGGAGTTGCAGTGCACAACAAATGTCATCTCCAGATTATGGATCCTAAATCCTTGCCTATTATCCGAGAATAATGACTTACATTGAGAAAAGGAACGTTCTACATCACACAATGTTAACCTTGCATATTTGAAGAGGTGTACTGTATATCACTAACACACACATGATCAAGTTCACTTATGTTTTGACCTTCCAAAACTTGAGCGACTTTGCAGAGGGTTTGGTAGCCACCATTTTTCTCAAACATACCTTTCAATTTTGTTCTTAGAACTTCTATTGTCGAACCTGAGATAGTGTTAAGTTGCCTTTCAAAATCTTATATTTCTTTAACTGAACCACGCAATGTTGAGATTGGGTTCTGTTCTTCCCCTATAAGCAAGTGCAAGTGAACCACTCTCACCTCATTGCAAGTGAAGCATTTGTGCTGAATTCATTCGAGATACAATTTTTTTTGTGAAATGTTAAAAGAGAATGAGGAAAAGTACTAAAATATTTATTTATGGAGAATATATCGATAATATTTATTCATATAACTTTTTTTGTAAAACATGTATTTTTATGTAAAATAAAATTTAGAATTTGCTGTTTTCGGACCTTGATATGAGCATCAGGGAAAAAAATTACATAAAAAATCCGGAAAAGTACTAAAATATGTATTTATGGAGAAAATATAGAAAATATTTATTCACATAACTTTTTTTGTAAAATATGTGTTTTTATGTGAAATAAAATTTGGAATTTGCGTTTGCCGGACCTCGATTTGGATATAAAACTTTGTTTTAGGAATGTACGCATCAGGAAAAAAAATATTTTTTTACATACAAATCCGGGCCCTAGTCATGACAGTACACTGCTGAAAGACAAAAATATTACTATATGCAATCCTATCGTTTTTAAAAATACAATCAAAACTATTTATAACGACATCGCTTGTAACGATTTATTGGGTATAACGGCAAAAGCTAACGGTCATTTGTACTCGTTGCAGGCTGGTCGTTCATCAGATCTTTGAGGGCTTTTCTCACTTCCGTCGCCACCGTTTCTTTCATGCTGGTCCGTATTAAAGATATTTCTTCTCGGAGTGCCTTCAGTTCATGTCTCCAAGTTTTGTATTTTGAACTTCTTGTACATGCTACAATAGTCATAAACGAAATATTCTTGTTCCAGTTAATGTATTACAGAAATTTATCACAATATTCTATACATAAATTACTGCATGTACTCTCCTACGTAAATGCAATACTGTACATTATGAAGGCCAACACTATCTCCCATTTCTCTTTTCACACTGTACCTTACACATTGTTTTATCGCTTGTAGAATAGATTCACGTTGATTTCTAGAGGATTTTGTTTGAAAAGAGACTATATTTTCTCTCTTGTCATTCCAGATTGTAGAAATCGTTGAGTGTGATACACCCAATTTCTTAGTGATGCTGGCATTTGTTTTCCCATTTTCTAATCGCCATATTCAATCATATTCAATCATATCACTTCTCTTCAATATTACACTTTCCTTTTCTATAGTGAGATCTTGACAGCGATGCTTTCCTTGATTTAACAGACATACTATTTTGAAATCCACAATCTACTGAAAACAAGAGTTTGAAAATAAGTGTTTCATTGTTTTCAGCATTCCTAATACCTAGAAAATATAAACATTGGATGTTATAGCCGATACATTTATCCATCCGAAAATGTTATAAAAATACATCGTTTTATGTCTTATGTCGTAATAAGCAAGGTCGTACTGAGTGCTTTTTTTAATACAGAGAGAGTTTATATAGAATTTAGACATGATAAAATAAAAAGAAGGCCCCAGAACCCCCAGAGGGGAAGAAAGTAGACACCGAGAAGGCATGCAAGGAAGACATCCTCCAAGCTGAAGAAGGAACTGAAGCTATGGAGACAGCAGGAAATATGAACATGAATATGGAGGAGGCACAACACCCGCCCCCTCCAGATACAAAGAGGAATGCGGAAACAGAAGGGGAGATCAGCGGAGATGAAGACACAGATGAAGAGGAAAGGCAGGAGGGCAGAGGTTACTCAAGACCATGGACCACGATCCAAGGGAGAAAAAGAGCCCCAAGGGGAGAAAAATATAGCCAGAAACCTAGGGACCGAGTAGTGGTCGGAACAAGCAAGACAACCAGCATGGAACTTCAAGCGGCCACAAGAAAGGCATGGACATATATGGGAAGGCTGCATAGTGACACCAAACCAGAAAAAGTAATTGGGTTTCTCCAAGCGAACGGGATACAAGGGGATATCGAATGCGAGACACTTCCCACAAAGGGAACAAACAGGAGTTCCAAAGTGGGCATTGATTTTAAGTACATAGAAACCATACAGGATCCCAACTTTTGGCCGGCAGGGGTAATTGTACGACCATTTCGCCTCCGCAGGCAAACAGCAGGCATCTTGCTCTAGAACTCAAAAACCAAGGATTTCAAACGCATAATAGCAGAGGGAAAAATTGATGAAGCAACAGAACTAATTACTAAATGCATCAGAGATTCAGCAGTTCCCCAACCAGCACAGAGGAAATCAAAAGAATGGTTCGACAGGGAATGTTATCTGAATAGGAAGCACATTCTAGAGAAGCTACACATGGCGAAAGCTACAAAAACACAAGACCACTTAGAAATATACCACGCAGCTAAATCAGAATATTAAAAACTACTGGTACAAAAACGAAATAAATATTTAGAAGAATCACATCAGAAGCTGATTAAAGAAATAGAGAAGGACCCCTTCCGTGCGCAAAGACCTAACAACAAAAAATTCCAAATGAACATCTCCATGAAAGTATGGGAAGATCATATGCAAAAGGTGGTATGTGACAGGGAAACCAGGCCAACCCACAAATCTTCAACTGAAGGGGAAGAGGGCATACAACTGTCTGAAGAAGACATTAAAAAAGTCATTCAGCGAGGGAAAAACAACAGAGCAGCAGGACCAGATGGCATAAAGAATGAACATTTAAAACAGACGGCCAACCAGCTGTGTGAAGTGTGGACACAACTGTTCCGAAAATGCCTGGAGATTGGAAACATCCCGCAAAACTGGAGACACTCTACTATAAAAACCTTATACAAAGGAAAGGGGGATCTGGATGATCCCAATGCATACAGAGGCGTGGCATTAGAATCAAATGGACTAAAACTATCCTCAAGGATGCTAGTGGAAAAACTGAAGCCACTCCTGGACCCAAAACTGCCAGAAGAACAATTCGGATTCAGAGAGGGAAGATTGACAATAATGGCAGTACAGAATCTACTTCAAGACATTAACCCTTTATCTGGCAGACAAAATGAAAATTCATGCCCACTGGATAGGCAATGTTGCTCTCAGGCAACATGGTATATCACAAGTCTAATGTTTATAACCCAGCAATCATACTAGGCAATGGTGCCTATAGGCAACAGGTACAATATCCCAGGTAACATCTACCAACAATTTAGTTCAAATTCTAACAGTTACATGGCCGTAGGAAGTGTTTTTGTGGTCCGAATGCAAAAGAGGCTTGCCAGGTTCAGGGAGGTATTCATAGGTGTTGCTTGAGAGCAACATTGCCAGATAAAGCGTTACGCAAGCTCAGAGCAAAGAAAAGGGGAAACTCTATGTCATCTTTGTTGACTATACAAAGGCCTTTGATTTGGTCAACAGAGAAATCCTGGTACAGAAGCTGGAAAATCTAATAGATAAATCAGCAATGACAACAATCATATCTAACATACTAATGGAAAATGAAATTAAAATAGATGATGGAGTGGGGAAATCCATGTGGATATCACAAAAGAATGGGGTGCTTCAAGGGGACCCATTAAGTCAGATTCTATTCAACGCCTTGACAGCAGATGCGGGAGAAAGAATAAAGAAAAAAACAACAGCTAGAATCTACATTTACACAGACAACATGGCCATTGCAGGAGATAGTAGAAAGGACGCCCAGAGAGCTATGAACCTTCTGTCAGAGTGGGCTGAACAGAACGAAATACAAATAAATGAGAGAAAAACGGAACTAGTGGTATTCAGGAGAGGAGGAAAACTATCAAGGACAGACAGAATATTGTACAAGGGAAACAAACTAAAAATAGGCAACTACTTTAAATACCTAGGAATCACCATCCAAACTAAAAGAACCAGCTTCAGCATTCACCTCAAAGACAGAATGACAGCGGCAGTAAAAAGCTTGGGAGATATCAGAAATATTAGAGAGATGTCATTACAAACAGCAATGACTCTATTTAGGTTAAAGGTAATTCCGGTATTGACATATGGATTGGAATTAGTATGGGAGAACATCTCAGCCAGTCAGCTAGAGGAATTGAAAAAGATAAAGTGTATTTCTAAAAAGGGCGTTAAGTCTGTCAAAATACAGCAAATCAAGACTGGTGTATGTCATGGCCAGAGAAACTTTTCTCATAGAGGACATCAGACTCGAACTCCTTCTGCCAATGACAGAAAACTACAAGAAAGTACTGGAAAAACTTCAACAGAAAAGAGAAGAGATTTGGGCAGATTTTTACAATACAGAGGTTATGGTTAGCAGAGAATGGATGAACACAAACTACGAGCTGAGACATTTAGTGACAAGAATGGCAGTTCATGGTTTTCACCATAAAATGTGCAAAAGGAAGCGAAATCACGAACCAGATGAAACGTGTGTATGTGAAGAACGTGACGAAAGCTGTGACCGATATCATATCCTCAGTTGTAAGAAGAGAACAAGGTCCTTCAAAGACTACAGTTTGGAGGGCTAAACACCAAACTTTGCACAAATGTGCGCAATTCATACTTTATTATAATACAAAACTTACGGACTTGAAATGTTCAGGAAAAAATCCGGTTTTATGCAACTATTGGCTATAAGGAGCGTAAAATAGCAGTCCCTTTAGAGTCGTTATAACTGGTTTTGACTGTTTGAATTTCTCTTACCTACAAATGGAAAAACACAGTAATGACATATTTTCATTTTTCAGATTACCAATCACTAAAAATCTAAGAATATCTGTTACACTTTACAAGGGTTGATTTCTTGGTTCTGGCAACTATTTTATTTCTCCATACATGGTTCTAAGTTCTATAGGCCTTCAATGTAATCACCACCATTACATACAATGTTTTCCCAGTGATGCGGAAGTCTTTGGATCCCGTTATCACTGCCTAATCTGTTGATGGTGCGAAGAGAGCAGCTGGTTGCCTGTGAAACATCTTCACTGTACGAAAGCGAATCCCACGAAGTGGCAGAGTACTAATAAACAGTATCTCTATACTATGTTTTCAAAAACAAATTGGTTGACCTTAACACACTTTAGACTTCACTTTTACCTTATTCTGCAGGACGATCGTTTCACAGACTTTTTCCGCATTTTCAACTGCTAGTCAACTGTCGGATTTCCATTTAGAGCATCCCGATGTGCCCTCTGGTGTAGACTTTACAAACTTCTTGATTAAATTTTCTTCTTCCAGTATTTCAAAGTTCATTAACCTGTCTTCAAATTTTCTCATAAAAAACTTCTCCCAAATCTCCAAATCTTTATGTTTATTGACTGATTTTAATAATTTTGCCTCACTACAAATATGGTGATTGCTGTTCCAACAGTGGGATGCAACTGCTGACTTTTCTATTTGGCAATATTTCAAATTTCTCTTGTGTTCCTTAAACCTAATGTCAATATTTTGTTTTGTTTTCCCAATATATGTCTTATTACAATCTGAACAATTTATCTGGTAAATTCCAGTTGACTAGCAGTTGAAAATGCGGAAAAAGTCTGCAAAACGATCGTCCTGCAGAATGCAGGTAAAAGTGAAGTCTAAAGTGTGTTAAGGTCAACCAATTTGTTTTTGAAAACATGGCAGAGTACTACTGTTTGTTTTTGCAAAACAATTTGTGAGCAGCTCTGTGAAGAAAACTTCATGGATAATCCACTCATCATTCTGCATGACAACTGTAGGGCGCATGCAGTAGGAGTTGTGTCTGAGCTGGGAGGGGCTCTAATGCTCTAATAATATTGGCATGCACCTCTCCAGATTTAAGTCCCTGCGACTTCGATCTAATCCCGAAGATGGAGCCACTTTGTGGGATTCGCTTTTGTACAGCCGAAGATGTTTTACAGGCAACCGACCTCTCTCTTTGCACCATCAACAGATTAGGCAGTGCCAACGGGATCCAAAGACTTCCGCAATGCTGGGAACACGTTGTACACAATTGTGGTGATTACATCGAAAGCCTATAAAACTTAGAACCACGTATGTAAGCTATGTATGGAGAAATAGAATACTTGCCAGAACTAAAAAAAACCCTTATATTTCAAATAATATTATATGGAACAAAATAATAGAGCATAGCATGATATATCACAGAAAACAGAATGAAAAAAAGGCAATACAATGGAGACCCGCCTTATATAATTAGGCTATATGTTGAGTATATTAGTATTACTTTAGGTACCCAAGAGAATTCAAATCTTTTAATTTTTATACAAATCAGGCTGATATTTCTGTTCCCTCTTTTAGTAGTTTATATTATAAGATGCATGATTAACAAGGCCTGGATTCTAATGACATGTCATCTTTTTATTGATGCGGCATAGACATTGCCAACTTTTAGATAAATCCTAATCATGGCGTCTAGATTATAGAAATGCATTTTTATTAGGTCTTTTTTGTCATTTTATGCAATTTTATATTTTTAGGGCATTTAATTCAATTTTATGTCATTATTTTGTAATTCTCATGTCAATTGTTTCCTTATTTAGTCATTTTCATGTATTTACATTGCATGTATTAACTTTTTTTTTTTTCATTGCTGGCGGTGCTGTCTTTGAAGTGTTGTTTGTTAAATGCAAGAAAGAAAAATTCTGTGTTGAAATGTTGTCATGTCTCTGTTGGAAATAAGAATCAAAGAAACCCCAAAATTTTGTAAACAATGTTGTACATTACTATTGTTATTAGATTGACTTGGCACCAGATTATGCCACCTGCTTGGATTTGAGAGTGCAAACTACTGTTTACCCTCAATAAACAATAATATAATCTGGCGGACCACAAAAGGAAATACCATAGTTTGACTTGCCATGCCTCAGTGCCAGTATAAATTTCCGTGAGAAAGGAACATTCTCAACATTACAGTTATTTACAGTTTTTACAATTATGTACAAATTAGTCTATAACTTTGTGTGTATAATAATAATTTTTATAAATAAAATATCAGTCTTTAGGTCATTTTTTATAATTATTAAGTCATTTTCTTTAAAGTTTAGGGTCATTTTATAGTCATTTTTCAAACAATTTTAGGTCATCAGAATCCGGGCCCTGATGATTAAGAATTTCATAGAATGCTAATAAGTTCAAATTTGACATACTGCTACAATGACTAGTTTTAAATAAATAACATAAACTATAAATACTTTTTAGCCTTGACATAAATACGCTTCTTCAGCCATTGGCATGTACTTTGAGATGTTTGGTAAGATCACGTTTCTCAGCATAGTCTCTGTTGCATAGGGTACAGTGGAAGCGTTTGATGTTAAGATGACGTAGCATGTGGTCCTTTAGTTTGTCGCTGCGACTGAATGGTTTATTACATATCTTGCACACATGCTCTTTAACTCCAGTGTGTATCTGAGATAAAAACCATACAAATTACAAATTAAATACTGTAAGAAGAAGACAACAATAAGCCACCACACTTAATAATTATGAGAAAGTTGATAACTAGATAAGTACGAAAAGTTTTCTGGCAAATATTAATAATTAGCAGGTGCCTGCATTTATTAATTCAGTTGATAAATGTTACATTAATTGCATTTACATTTACATTTTTATTAAGTACCAGTATGGTACTTTATGAGATTGTGTGGGGGACAAAAAAATGTCTGTCCGTGCATCTTTACACACCATAACTCAAATACGCTTTTTCGGATTTTCATAAAACTTGGAAAACACATTTATAATGTCCATGGGAAGAACCCTATTGATAATAAACCAAATCAGTTCACCGGTTCCGGAGTAATGCCCAATTTAGTGCCCATTTTAATAGATTATGGCGCCTTTCTAATAGAAATCGCCATAACTCAAATACGCTATATCGGATTTCCATGAAACTTGGTATACGCATTTATGACGTGTATGAAACGTTCCCTATTGAATTTGAACCTAATCTGTTGTCCGGTACCGGAGTAAAGCCCAATTTAGTGTCTAATTTAAAGGCGCAATAACTCAAATATGCTTTATCGGATTTTTATGAAATTTCGTATACGCATTTATAATGTCCATGGGAAGACGTCTATTGATATTCGACCAAATCGGTTGGCCAGTACCGGAATAATGCCCAATTTAGTGCCTTTTATGTTAATATATGAGAAGTCGCGATAACTCCAATATGCTTTATTGGATTTTCCTGAAACTTTGTATACCCATTTATAATGTACATGGGAAGACGTCTACTGATATTGGACAAAATCGGTAGACCGGTACCGGAGTAAAACCCAATTTAGTGTCTATTTTAAAGACGCGGTAACTCAAATACGCTTTACCAGATTTTTATGAAACTTGGTATACACATTTATAATGTCCATAGGAAGACGTCTATTGATATTGGATAAAATCGGTTGACCTGTTTCGGATTAATGCCCAATTTAGTGCCTTTTTTTATGGTAATATACGTATTCAAGAGAATTTATAAAAAAAAATGCGAATCAGCTATCTTAACAACATAGCCTATTGTTTTACTGTGATCTTATAAGGCTTTGGAAATTAAAATACAGTTAGCTATGACCAAAAACACTATTGCTTTAGATGCGCTTATCCAACTAGACCGTTAAACTGACCCAGGTGGCCGAGATGGTAACGTCTTGGCCTCACATTCTGGAGTTCCATGGTTCAAATCCCGAAACCGGCCAATTTGACTTTCTTTGTATTTTTATGTGAGTGTGCGATTGTCAAGATATCACAAATCTGTACAGTTCAGCTGATGCTGAAAGATTTTAATCTGATTAAAAAAACTAGACCTTTGTTCTTCCGTAAGCCCTCCTTAATGAATAAATCTGGAGCTTAACTTGGAAATCAATTTTTAAAAAAATTAGTCTTTACTGGGACTCGAACCACTGACTTAATAGTCCGAAGACCAGCTATCTAAACCCCTCGGATATTTCTCATATTGATATATAAGTTAAATTTTAACTACGTTATATTCCTTTTAATGATTTTTAAACTTAAAAATTGACTTGACTGGGACTCGAACCACTTTCCTCAGTGTTCGGAGTTCGAAGACCAGCCATCTAAACCCCTCGGCTATTTCTCAGTCAAGTCAATTTTTAAGTTTAAAAATCATTAAAAGGAATATAACGTAGTTAGAATTTTAAAAAAATATTCTGCATATCATAATTGCAGTCATAACTGATTAAACAAAAACATACTGGCACTTTGTTACATCAGTTTACCTGATTTTATTTTTAATTACATTGTTAGTCAAAGTAATTAGTAATTACATAATTCAAAGAACTAAAATGAATCATGTGCTACCATATGGGCATACATATTCATAATGAAATGATTAAAACAAACTATAGATTCATGAACACACAAATTATTCATAAACAAAATGATCAATAATAATAATTTTACCAGATTAATCAATATTTTCCTATTTAGGCTTACATCATGATCTCCCTTCCGTCCATCTATGTAAAAAATTTCAGATCTCTACATGCTGTAACGTTACAAACAAATGAATCATGCAAAGCAGGCTAATAAAATCAGAGTGATGGACAATTTGATTCGTTATGTTGAAGAAATCTATTTCAGCAATGCTCTTCTTTCACATTTCCTATGGCTACCAAGCAAAGCCACCTGAAATTAATTTCACAATTGCAGTGTATTAGCAAAACCTGGTGCTTTCATAGCACAAACAATAATGTTTTCTCACTCATAACCCATGAACAAAAGCAAAAATTAAAAATTCGGATTTGAGGTGCATTCAGACACCCTTTCAGTCCATTTATGTTAACAATTTCAGATCTGTGTGCCACGGATTTGGCTGGTCATCACACAAAGACAAACAGAAAAACACTTCTGCTTATTATATATGAGGCGCGTCCACAAAATAAGTTTCCCTGGGTCCTTTTACAGAAACAAAATGTTTATTGGGACAGACACCACCAGTGTTCAGCTATTTTTCAACATATTTGCCACCGGAATTGAAACATTTGTCTTACCGTGGCACCAACTTTTGAATACCTGTGTCATAGAAGTGTGCCGCCTGGGATTTGAACCACCGGGTGACAACCACCTTTGCCTTTCTGTCATTCTTTGTCATTTTGTGAGTTGTAGGAAAAGATGGAAATCACTGGAAGCGAGGTCCGGGCTTTGAGGCGAATGCTTAAACACCTCCCAGCCGAACTTCTGCAGCAGACTTGCTAGGAGGTGTTTAAACATCCACCCTACAGCCCAGACTTCGCTCCCAGTGATTTCCATATTTTCCTACACCTAAAGAAATGACAGAGAGGCGGAGATGTTTGTCACACAGTGGTTCAAATACCTGGTGGCAGACTTCTACGACACAGGTGATCAAAAGTTGGTGTCATGGTAAGACAAATGTTTCAATTCCGGTGGTGAATATGTTGAAAAATAGCTGAACACTGGCTGTGTCTGTTGCAATAAATATTTCCTTTAAATTGTGTCTCATTTCTGTAAACAAAGAGGGAAACTTACTTTGTGGACATGCCTCGTAGATTAATTCTTGGGCTTGCACCCACTCCATTTCCAGAAGCTTGGATGAAGAACCACTGACCTGGATGCAAGTCAGAGAATTAATTACCGGTATTACTAAATTGTTAATTAACTGAAGCCATGAGTGGCAGAGATAAAAAAAGACATCTTTGAATGACATGCAGTTTCTTTGTACTGTTCAAGGCATGAAGTGGAGATCATTTAGCCAATTGCTTACTGAAGGCTCCGAGAGAGGAAGGAACAGGAGGGCTGTGAAATGGTCCACAATTTTGCCCCAAGCATCCCTTCTTTAACATGCTAGAAGACGAGGGACAAATGCCTTTACTTTTCCCCCTGAAGGAGAGAATACTTTTCTTTTTAATCTGAATAGAATAGAATAATTTTTGGGTGTGATTCCTGGCTCATTACGTTTTTTTTTCTGAAAAATAAAAATTATTAGTCAGGTATTATGTTAGTATTGTTGATACATCATGTTAAGTATTTCTGTTATGTTAGGCTCAATTTGATAAATAAATGAAGCCTTACCCTCTGGTGGACCTTGAGTTGGGAACTACTTCTGAACTGTCTTGGACATTCAGGACATTGGAAAGGTTTGTGTCCAGTGTGAGTCATGTAGTGTTTTTGTAGGTAGTCAGGTCGACTGAAGGCCTTTCCACACATCTGAAAAGAAAATACACTCAGGTTTGGTGTCTACATTAAATGATAACCCAGGTGATAAACTTGGCATTACTGATTACATATTTAATTAAGTGCATTTGTTTAATAATAATAATAATAATAATAATAATAATAATAATAGATTTATTAAACACACTGTTGGCAAGATGCACTGAATATTGGCTTTCAGTCGCTACGTGATGACTGTAAACTTGGATTGAAAATTAGATTAATCAATATTAACATAATTATCTAACAAGCAATTTGCTCCAGTCAGGTACACAACTGAGCAGTCAATTATTTTCTACTGGGTGTGAAACTGAACATTCAATTTCTAAAAACCTCCAAAGGTGTGTCGATTTCAAGAACCTGTTAGGTCTTAAATAGGGGAGAGGGTAGCCTTTCTTTCTGTTTCTGCTACTTCCTGGTGCTTAGCTGACAGCTGATAGAAAAAGCAATAAAAGTTTCACTGGCATTAAAAAACTGCTGTTTTAAATTTCCAAAAATATTGTGTTAATGTTATGTGTTTTAAAATTCAAAAGAGTAATTATCCTAACACTTAGTGCTTAAAATTTCTTCTTAAATATTTATTCAACAAAATTATTAATTACATTACTTATTTTGGACTTGCTTCCATCCTTACATTGTTAATGTGAGAAATTATACCCTCTCCTGTTCTGCTGAGATCTAAGGTGATCTTCACTGCATAGGCCTATAGGTACTTTTTATATGTATTTTTTGAAACCAGCATCACCTAAATGCATTTAATAATACAGTAATAAATTCTATACTCAGTAATATTTTTATAACATTTTTTGTTGAATCAGAATTCAACGAAAATATAAACAAATTGATTAAATGATGTTAGTCTGCGAGAATTATAGTAAACTTCTAGTAAGAAATACTTTATTTAAATTAATTTTAATCAATGTGCCTTTTTATGGCTGTCATAATGACAAATTGATTAAATGATGTTAGTCTGCGAGAATTATAGTAAACTTCTAGTAAGAAATACTTTATTTAAATTAATTTTAATCAATGTGCCTTTTTATGGCTGTCATAATGAGTCAATTATTACCATATTTGCCTGAATATAGCCTCATTTTTTCCCCCTAGATTTAGTCAGGCAAAATTTACCTGCGACTAAAAATCAGTACAAGTGCTTTTAAGCAATAATAATAAAAATGCTCACAACATAACTGGTTGATCTATCCTAGCCGGTTCCCCTGCTTCCAAGCATGCCACCTATCAGTTATATTGTATAATCAACTGAACATCGAAAATGCATAGATTCTAATTGAAACATTGTAGAAAATGCATAAAACTCCATAAGAAAGTTTTGTTCATTTTGTGATATATGTTCTGCATCTTTTGCGATCTGTGATAGCGGTATTACGAAATATTCATGTACTATGAAGTGCTCAAATGCAAAGAAATGCAAATAATGATAATTTTAAACTGAGGGTAATTGAAAGTGCAGAATTATGAAAAATAGACAAACCACACAAAATTCAAAATGCTAGTCATAATTATGAAATGTATAGGTACAGTATTGATTCCTATTTTCTTTTTTAACAATTTCATTTAATGTCTGATAAAATAAAATTGGAATTCCATAATTTAAGTCATTTGAGTGTTTCTTTTTCTTATTACAGGTCTATTTCACGTAATGTGTTACTTTCATGTTCTAAAAATGAGGCAGTTTATTTCACTGTGGGGTTAATTTAATTTATTTTCCTTTACTACAGCCTTAAAAAGGCATTGAATCTGAAGGTGGCTTATGCCACCCTCGATTATCTCGTATGATGAACTGAACATCGAAAATGCATAGATTTTGACGAGAATTTTTTGGAGGCTTTGCCTGCTTCTGGGTCTCAAGGCCACAAAGGTTGAGAAACATTGAACTTTAGAATGCACAAACCATACTGCACTACTGTAATATTATTTAAAATTTTTTATATTAGATTTTACTTTTTACAATGTCTGTGCAGATATCGAATTTGGTTAATTCGACGTTGGATAATTCGAAATATTGTATAATTCGAAATATTGTATAATTCGAATAAATACTCATTCCCCTTGAAATTCCTATATAAATGTATGTTAAAAAATTGCAATTAATTCGAATTTTTTAAGCTTAATTTGGATAAATCGAAGCCCAAATTTGTCTCATGTTAATATTGTAAGAATTCCAAGAGTTCATTGCTTCCAGGAATTCCACAAGAATTCTCTATTTTGCTGAAGAACCTTAGTCGGTAGCAGCCAGCAGGTACCATACTAAAGTGTATTTTTAACCACCGTTATCTTCCTCCTGCAGAATAGATGTTTAATGGAATGCGAAGTTCATCCCCTCCGCTACAGTCTTGGAGGGATTCAACACTTCTGTGAAAATTTTAGTGTTCATTCTATCCTACAAGTGTGACTGTGTTTGAAAATGTCAAAGCGTGGAGTTCCTTTATTCAATTTAGGGTTACAGTTTTAGTGTGGAAAAAAAGGTTTCATTTAACAACCAAGCAGTCATTAAGGTAAGATTCACTACACAATAATTATTATTTATTGCAATGAGTTTATTTTTAACATTTTTACGGCATTTTCGTTTAAAAAGTCACAGTTTTGGTTAATTCGAAATTTGGATAATTCAATATTTTTCTAATTCCCCTTGGCGTTTGAATTACTAAGAGTCCACTGTACATGGTTTAACTTAGTGTTATTGTATGCATAGAAAAAAGCAACTCACATCACAGACTGCCCTCTTCATGCCTCCATGTGTGTCCATGTGGCGACGGAAGCCGAGTTTGGTCATGAAGCGCTTTGCACATATGACACAGTTGAAACACCCCTTACCACCATGCTCCAGGCGACAGTGTTCCTGCAGGCTTTGTACTGAAGTAAATCTCTGTGGGATTGAAATTGCTCATTTTAATTTACTAAGCATGCTTAGGCTAACTATATATTGTTCTTATTATAACATTGTTTTTAAATTCTTATACCTCAGTAATGCTAATATTGATTACTTAAGAAGAAAGAAATCACAAGTTTATAGTTTTTTTTCCCTTCTTTTTCTTTTTTTTAATAGTAGAGTCTCGCAAATTCAATCTAATGTGAACTGAGAGGGTGACGAGTTACCGAAAATGTAAAGTTTTACGGAAAAAGGGGTGGATTATTCACAACGGATAATATTTTATTGCTTATCACTAGGGGGCGGATTTCTATGACTTGTCATATTTTTCCCTTTTGCATTATTTTAGGTTTCCTACTAATTTAAACCCGATTCCAAGCATCCTGGTGAAAATGGAACGACTTTTATTGTGCATATAACTGCATATCTGGAAATTTTCAACTATTGTAGCATATTTAGGAAATATTTTTGGCATATCTGTGTGCATATTAAAGAAATTTTCAAGTTACATATCATATTTTGTAAATTTTGCATTATAATGATACTTTTTGAGAATTTACAGATATTTTAAATAATTAACACTATATTTTAATAAAATGTATTGTAATGAAACTTAAAAAAATATGCACAATGTGTAAGTGGTAAAGTCATATTTTAAAATATATGATATTTTCCTGGGCTACTAACCAGGTGGTGAATTGGATTAATTCCGACGTTTCGAAGCCAAACTGAGGCTTCATTGTCAAGGAGAATGAAATGCCGGGATTAGATGGCGTGTATTTATAGGACTGCTGTGAATGGGGACATCCGGATTGGAGAAAGGATTTGTTGAAGACCAACCAATCAGGAAACAGATGGGTGCTGTAAGAACAGGAGGGAAAATTAGAGAAGTAGAATCGGTCCAAATAAAGGCCAACGGTCAATAGGTAGTGAAAATAAATTATTATTATATAGGTGGTGGTGGAAACGAGAAAAAATTGGAAAAAAGGGAAACACGGTCCAAATGAGGGCCAATGTTTTTAATTACTCTGGTGGTTCATTGGAAGGTGTGCGGTTGGCTCGTATGGACCTGAGCGAATCAATAGCATGGAACCAGGCAGGGCTTAGTTGGATACCGCTGTCTCTATTCATGTTGTTTGGTTCCAAACGGATCTCCACGGCTTCCCTCACCACTCTCTCCCAGAATAGCCGTTTCACCAAACTTGAGTTTGGTGAAACGGCTATTCTTGCCAGGTCTTCAAACTTCTGGGAGAGAGTGGTGAGGGAAGCCGTGGAGATCCGTTTGGAACCAAACAACATGAATAGAGACAGCGGTATCCAACTAAGCCCTGCCTGGTTCCATGCTATTGATTCGCTCAGGTCCATACGAGCCAACCGCACACCTTCCAATGAACCACCAGAGTAATTAAAAACATTGGCCCTCATTTGGACCGTGTTTCCCTTTTTTCCAATTTTTTCTCGTTTCCACCACCACCTATATAATAATAATTTATTTTCACTACCTATTGACCGTTGGCCTTTATTTGGACCGATTCTACTTCTCTAATTTTCCCTCCTGTTCTTACAGCACCCATCTGTTTCCTGATTGGTTGGTCTTCAACAAATCCTTTCTCCAATCCGGATGTCCCCATTCACAGCAGTCCTATAAATACACGCCATCTAATCCCGGCATTTCATTCTCCTTGACAATGAAGCCTCAGTTTGGCTTCGAAACGTCGGAATTAATCCAATTCACCACCTGGTTAGTAGCCCGGGAAAATATCATATATTACCAGCACCAGGAAAAATTCAAAGCACATTTCATATTTTAAAAATTTATTGGTCATATTTTAATGTTTTTAGGTCATAAATGCATGCATGTATTCTATTTTTTAGGTCATAGAAATCCGCCCCCTACTTATCACTTTAATTAAAGCCCTAGCACAATATAAAAGACTGAAAAGTACAATATACCCAAAATAATTGAAGCGTTTACTTTTATAAAGGTCAAAGTGGCAAAACCATGATTTTTCAGCTGATAATTTTAAATGGATCTATATACCCAGACCAATGCATTTCAGAAGGGTCCAAGGTCCTGGGAAAGCCACGTTAGTAGCAATAAATTCCAAGACATAGCGCTGGGTCTATCTCCAGCACATCTTTCTGTGGGTCTATATCTTGTTTTCTACTCAATCATGATTTTGTCACTTAGACCATTATAAAAGTAAACGCTTCAATTATTAAATATTAAAAAACTTACAAAACTGAAGAAATTAGTAGTTCTTGTCCAACAATTTTACTTGCACAGACAACAAAACACTTTGTAAGTCTACGTAAACTGAGAAACCGTACCGAGAATCAACTGAAAGTTTAGCTTACAATACTCCTAGGAGTAAATTTTATAGTTCTTGAGGTTTAAAAATAAATAAAAAATTGATTATGTAACAGTATTAGTGCTGGATTTAGTCTTAAGTTTCAGTTTAATTAGAAATGTGATTAAGGTGTTCCAGAATAATTTTTAGTAAGTTGATTATATTGGTTAATGAGATTTAGTCCAATGTTGAGTTTCTTTACCACCTTACACCCTCAATAAGATGTGTAGGAATATATTATAGGCACACGACACTTTCATGCCTATTATTATTGTGAAGTTATGTTTGCGGATTCAGTAATAAAACTCCATTACACTTGAGCACACATACAAGCATTTAAAATAGAAATAAAACTTGTTAAAATTACTATGTAATCTTGCTGGTGTTCTTGTACTACAAAATATCTCCTACCATACCATGAGGAAATGCATTTTGACTTATTTAAGCCATCTTCAGTCCTCGTTGGCACCATGTGGCACACTGATTGAATGATTGGTTCCTAGGAGTGAATTCAAACAGGGGGTTTTGGTCAACAGAATTCTCATTTACCACCCTTTCTCTATTAATGCAAATTTTGTATGCTTCTAATAATTATATTGTTCTTGGCTCCTGCTTAATTTACTAATTTACACAAAGAATCTTACTTAATTTGTCCTTATATACTACATTATTCTTTCTTTCTCTTTTTTATCGTAGCTTTACCTCTCCCTTTTGGGATTTAAGCGACCCAAGCCGCCCGGGCCTTACAGGGCCGCGACCTGTCGGGAGAGGGATTATCTTTGGATCACATCCATACTTTTTTGACCAGACAAGGACATGGAGGGCCTCCCCGGATGAGTGATCAGCCCAATGCCCGGGCCACCTCAGAGACAACACAAACACACAGGACGAGACACACCATTCACACACACACTCATTCCAAACAAGGCGAGGATGGGATGAAGATGTTAATGACAGCCAGATGGTATCTGGGGACCACAAGGGCCCAAAGTTACCCGACATTTGTCTCACAGGTGAGGAAAAACCCCACCTAGGTAACTTATCCCAACCAGGAATCGAACCTGGGCCTGCTGCATGAGAGGAGAGAACATATCCCCTGAGCCACAGTGGTGGACTACTACATTATTTCCTTTGCCAATTTTGCTCAGTTATGTTTCTGTCAACTACGTAACACCTAAAATAAATTAACACGAAGTATATGTAACACCTGTTACAATTTCTGTAACACCTGTTGTGTTCAAAATAGTTAAATAACAAAAAAGTGGTTGTCCTTTTTTTTTAAACTACATGTCTAGTTTTTCTAGAGTTCCTTTAGTTTGCATTAACATTTGTAAGTTTCTATTAATTGCCTTCTCACAGAGTTGATTTTCATAATCTACCTCAACTACAGTGTTTTGCAAATGGGAAGAGTTTTGCCCTTCTCTTGCTTTGATACGCAGTTCAATCAAAGTTGTGCATGTTGCAAACTGTATTTCTGCTGTTAGGCTGCACCATGCGCATGGAGAATCCAGACTTTGAAATACAACTTACCACTGCATGGAAATATTGTAATTTCACTTCAGAGACTCAGTTAAGGGGAAAGAAGGACACATTTCTGCACACATAAGTACAAAAATCATATGTTTAGCTTGACTAGTTCCTAATCTAACATAAAATAAATGTTTGCATGCATTAGTATTACAGCAACAGCTGAATTACACTTATAGTACTCAAATCTAACTTATATGTCCTGTATATATTACAAAGCTCTTATGGTGGTTCCTCTGAAGAGGCCGAGTCTGTCACTAATGAATAAACAATAATAAAGACATGCCTGTTTTCTTTCTATAAGAGCAACAGTAGCTAGCTCTCAGGAAAACACTGACACAGCTTCACGCAAATATTATACTACACTGACCGGCAAAAAAAAACTGATCACTTAAAGAAATTTTTAAAAATTAAGTTTAAATAAAAATTATTTTGTAGGCCTTGTGCTTGAAATAAAATTACTGCAATTGTGTAAGTTTTTAAGATTAAAATTTAATGACACATTTCACACTTAATTCCCCATTTTTCCTCTTGCACCGTGGTGAATGGTGAGCCTAAGGTTGCAGGGGCATAACGGAGGCTGCATCCATCATCAATTAGAGCAACAGCTTTGGCAAAGTCTTCAGGAGTGAGAGGTATAATTTCAACTAAACTTACTGACAGAATCACTTCGATGCGAAGGGAGACAGTTTCCGTTCAGTTTGGAAGGAAATGATGCAATACAACAATGAAACACCTAGCAATATGTACGACAAGCTAGTGCTTATAATCATATTGGAATCACCCTATTGCAATGTTTTTTTCTTTCTTTCTTTCTTTGGTGATAAATTGAAGATATGAAGAAAGCAGATATGCTGTATCTATAGCTAATGATCCATTAAAAATAATAATTCATCCTCACCAACAACAATGTTTAAACATCCAATCAAAATTATGTTTAATCTTAAAAGTACAACAAATTTTACAGTGATCGTTTTTTTTTGCCGGTCAGTGTATTTGTGAAGAAGTTCTCTCTTTCAGATTTTAGTTGTGTTGGCAAGTGTAAGGATGTGTTCTAGTTATTGTTTCAGTAGGTCTACACCATACCGTTAAGCAAACCAATACAAACAGTGAAATCACAGGGGGGAGAAAAAAAAAGCAAACCAATACAAGCAATGAAATCACAACACTAAAAAAAAAAAAAAAAAAAAAAAAACAAACAAACAAACAAACAAACAAACAAACAAACAAACAAGCAAAAAACAAAACAAAACAAGTATTGCAAAGCCAGGCCCGAAGCATTATTTTTAGAGTGTATATGTTTTTTGAAATGTGTTCCATAGAAGAAGAGAGAGAAAAACTTGCTTTTAAAACGTCTCAGTTTCGCACTTTCATAGCGTGAGGCATAAACAAGGATACGGTTTCATGCATTTGCTCCGGTCTTATTACCGAGAAAGCACACTGGACCCCCATTATAAATTTGCAAGACAATGATGGCGATGACAGTGTAGTGATACAGATGATAACACCGATGACACCCACTAGACTAAACTAACAGGTATTTATTATTTCATTTTAGGGGCTTAAAACCAGTAAGTGGCTGCCTCATCTAGGCTGTAAAACTTTTAAAATAGGTAATAAATATAACCTTCTTGAGTAATGCATTTATTATTACTTTTATAACTGTAGAACAGAAATCAACAAGGCACACATTCATGGCCGTGATGAATCATATCTGAGTGAGCAAGATGGAAGTATGCGATGTTGAGAAGGGCTAGACAGATGGGACTCACACAGCTGGCAGCACTTCACCAGCCCTTACTCGTGATTCACTGTGAAACAAATTACTTCCCATTTGCAAAACCCTGTAGTGGGTTGCATTTGAGTAACACCCATTACAGTATGTTTTTAAAATATTTTAAATAAACTTCCGTAGAAAAGTTTTATTTCAGGAAATAATACCTCATACTAGACACTAAAGTAAGAGCTATCTTTCGTAATTAACGAGATTTCAATAAACTATTACCACATTCTCAACTTTCGTCTCCCTTTAGAATGGAATGCCTGATTTGCATGGATGGAAATATTAAAATCCAGTAACTCTGCCTTGTCAATATTAAAGTCTTTAAAATGTTCAAATCAAATATATTTCAACCAACTTGTGATCATTCTCAGTGGGGATCTCTCTGGGTCATTCTCCCCATCGCCTCTCATTGGGCCAGTGATGTCTTTGTTCTCAACCATAGGGAGGAACAGCTGCACAAATTCAGGAGTGTAATGGCCTCAAGCACCTCTATTACAAAATATCATATGAGAGAGATATCTGTGGAGCCGCGAATCCAACACTGCTTCACATACTTCACAACTAAGACCACATACCCTCGAACTAAGAGATTCACCATTCGGTCCAGAAGCATTTTTCTCATCTCCAACTGAAACAGGATTTCTAGTTCATCTTGCTTTGACTCAAAAAGCTGGATCTGAAGCTTCAGAATTTTAGGTGGCAGCTAACCACTTCGTGATAACATATATTTGATTTCAACATTTTAAAGACTTTAATATTGACAAAGCAGAGTTACTGCATTTTAATAATTTAATAAGTCAATATGGCTCTGTTTTAAGAACAATGGATGGAAATAGGAAAAGTGTGCAGTCTAAAATAGCCTATAGTTGGACTGCATAACAATTCAGTAAGCAGCACAAGTTCAGTGTTTTAATTTAATTTAAGCTATGAAGTAGTGATGGATGGGAGTTCTCATGTGAAAAAATCAGAATTATTCGACTCTTGAAAGTTCTCGAGATATCAAGAATCTTATAAAAAGTATTCAAAAAATAATTTGAATGCTAGCAGGGCTGAAACTCAGTACATAGAATCAAAACAGTTGAAAAGTAACCTTTTTTATAAAAGTAACCAAACAGTAACTCTGCTGTGCATAAAATATAAAGTAACCTGTTCACTACTGTTTAATCCTTAAAAATGAAAGTGTATTATGGTGTAAATATAAAATAAAATATAACCCTAAATTTCAGCTGGTAAAATAGGGTTCTGTACTTTTGGAAATTCAATAATAATATTTAATAATATAAATATGAAACTCAATTTATGATAATTATACTTTTGAGACTAAAATGGACAGTATTTTGTTTACTATTACAAGAATTTTTTTTATTTTTTTAAAAATTGTATAAGACCTAAACGTTTCTCACTTAAAGTATCAAATCGAGTGGGAATTGAATCCAGCACTTTATGGTTACTGTAATATGCAAAGTAACTTCCAAAGTTAAAAAATATATATATGACATAATATTTTGTTTTAAACAGATTTGTTTCAATTTTTTTAAATTAAGTTACCTGATCACAGAAGTCACATTGGCCCCGGGTACGATGTTTCACATTCAAGTGGACCTCCAAACTACAAACTGACCTAAACGTCTTTTTGCACACTTCACATATAAAAATGCCTCTACGTTTTACCACACCCTTTGCATTCTCTTCCTTTTCACTACTCTGTTCTAGGCTTAGATTTTTGGGAGATTCTTCATTGGAGAGGGCAGAAGATGCCAGAACAATCTGCATAACGTTTGGGGAGTTTTCAATCTCCTCACAGTCATTACTGTGATCTTCTTCATATGTTTCCAGAACTAATGACTCTATCTCCTGATCCTCTCCAAAGTCAACTTTGAGAGTATTTGAAATTTCGTTATCAGCACCAGAACCCATGAACGGTTTTATTTCTGAAACATTCACGGATTCTATTGAAGTCTCAGTTGATGAATTCATATAGTTTGAAGCTGTTGTAGTAGAAGGTGGTTCTTCAGATTTCTCTATGCTTTTAACTTTTTTGGTTTCATCCTTTGCATTAGTAGCATTACTTTCAACGCATGGTTTGAGCAGTATTGACTCAGTGGCTGAATGAGCAACTTCAGTTATAGGAGTAGCAATGAAGCTGTGGCTTGCGATCGCAGCAAGGGCAGCAGGATGGCATGTAACAATGATGTCCGTTGTCCCCATCCCTTTGTTCTGAGATATAAAGCCTTTCAGTCCTTTCTCTTCATCTTCCACCCAAGGTAACGGATCTTGGGCCTGGGTGAAGACGCATGCTTCCACGAGAGACCCTAAGTGTTCAGGCACATTTGTAGTAGATTGACTAATTTCAACATAGTTAGTCTGTTCTGACGTTTGAATGCCAATTTCTTGAGTGTATTCGTGTCCTGGAAGAGGTGGGATTTTCTGCAACAAATTCTGAAAAAGAACATTTCTTGTTAAAAATCTGTTTCTACTGTTAGTCAAATGCGTAATCATGCCATATTTGATTCTGTTGTAATTTATGGTTTATGATTTCTATTAAAAAGAGCCAGTTAAAATTTAGTTTAGAAGTGAGAGGCATCTGAGTAGGGTGAACAAACAATCTCTTTTACCACAATCTCTTTTTGGTCCTGGGACCAAGGAGACATCTTAAAAATTTCAAAATGTCTTCCTTTTTTGGCAGTCCTAATTTATTCTTAATATTTACTTCCTTATATAATCTATATTAACCCGGCCGCGGTCGATGGATTTTTCAGGACGTAAAAATCCTGGGCACGGAGTCCTCCGGGAGGGACTTTAAGCTGGGGGTCCCGTGTCATAGATTTACGGCACGTAAAAGAACTCCAAGCCTAAATTAGAACCTCTGGACAAAATTTCTCGGCCCTTTCACGTCCAAGAAATACTTAGTTTCCAGAGGGGGGTTGCGAGGCGATGGGCTTACCACCTGTCCCTCTACCCTCTCTCGGAAAATAAGCATATCAAAATTAGTATAGGTAATGCAACCTCCATTGGAGGCCCCTTCGCCCCACCTGGGGATCATAGGGTACCAGATACAGATACAGATATATAATCTATATTGAGAATGAGTTAATATTTTTAAAAAAACCTATAACTGAATATTTGTTATACAAATTTTTAGGCAATTTTGTTTTTAAGAAGTTTGAATATCCATTTTTTGAACTTCAAAAGAGAGCCCTTAGAATAATTGAAGAGAGGTTTCACAAAACTTAACAACTACAAAATTTTCAATTTTGAGATATTGGTGTATCCTTATGTTTTGGCATCAGCTGAATTCATTGGCGTTGTCGAAATTTAGCTAAACTTAATATCTACTGATGTAAAAGGCGGGTGAAGTGACGGAGTTTTCACAAAACTTAACATCTACTTCCAACGGGTTTTACAAGTGTACATCTACACATCACTTACTGAAACTTGTTATTCTTTATTTGAATATATATGGCGAGTGTCTAATTCTTGGTAGAGACTGGCAAATATTTGATTTAAAATCTAAATCTCAGGACATTCTGAAGAAGTTTCCATTCAAAATTACTAACATCCATGTGCTGCGATAGCCTATAAGAGGGGAAAAGGTATCCATGAAAACATACACATTGACGTTGAAGTTCTTAAGCTGAGAATTAGTAATGCAAAGACCATTGATACAGCTATGAATCTTCCTTTCATA
This sequence comes from Ectobius pallidus, assembly GCA_964059195.1. Taxonomy (NCBI): domain Eukaryota; kingdom Metazoa; phylum Arthropoda; class Insecta; order Blattodea; family Ectobiidae; genus Ectobius; species Ectobius pallidus. The sequence continues at coordinate 54,620,500 of CAXKWD010000002.1, forward strand.
AATCATTTTGGTGAGGAAAAAAAGAGTTCTGATATAAAGAAGTTACTTCGACGTGTCTTCAGAAGAAACATAACATTTTATGAAGAGGTGTACCGGGATTGTTGGAAGAATGCAGCGTCTGTGCATCTTGATGAAGAAGCTTCATATTAGACGATATCAGTGGTGTGCTGTTATTGTTATGACTTAATTGTTGACACTATTAATCCACTATTTATACCATTCACAGAGTCTACACAAATATACGATAGTAAGCTGCCTTTTTCATTACATTTCGTGGATCCTGAATAAACTATTAAATAGGCCTAACTGATTGCTTTTTTTCATTTGGCATTCACGTGTTTATTATGAATTAGGCAAATTTATGTTTTTACGGTCAGTTTGTTTAGAGTACTAGTACCTGTACTGACTTGTGGCCGGAGGAAATCCACGGGAGTATGCAATTCCTTTAGCATTGAAAAAATGTATCAACTAAATATTATTTTATGCAGACTACAAATCAAATAAGCTCAAACAGCAAAGATGTAAAAAGCAGATTAATAATAAACTAAACAGTACATAAAACAAAAATCTTTCTTATTACGTCATGAAAATCGACTCGTTTTGTAACAGAGTGCTCAGGGCTAAGCTTGACAAACGAGATTGCCGTTTCTTCTCTTGTTCGTCGAGGATTATGTTAGCTTATTATAGTAGGCCTACGGTATTTCGGATGTTGTTGTTTCTAATTGTTTTTTATTAAATTCATTATTTAAAAATATATAATGTTGTTTAATAGACAACTGTTCATTCACCCAAACCAAGACTCGTCATTGGTCTGGTAAAAATACATAAATACAATTTATGGGCTTATGTTCAAAGCAGGGCCTGCGGCGGAGTGCCCCTCCCGCCCCCGCGTTGGTACGCCACTAGATACAATAGAACAAAGGCATATAAATGCCTCAGATTCATTAATACACTTTTTACTACAAAATATGCTTTAAAAGTGAAAGAATAGTAGGGTTTTCTTGAAAATCTTGATTAACAAGTTAAAAAAATATTTGAAAAGTACGTAGATGTTGACTTTTTGTGAAAATTTGTTGTTTTCAGGGTCAATTTAGAGACAGTATTTACTGATAAAAATATGTAAAATTTCCATACTATATTTGTTTTATGTCCTTTTCTCAAAACTGATACTAACTGCGAAAATAATTTGTTTAATTTGTGAATTAATTTAAAAAATATCTCTCCTGAAAATTTTTATTTTTGTAGATGTCAAGTTCTGTGAAACCCCTCCTCAATTTGTCAAGTTTCCCCAATGTCACACTGTAGGCCACCATTTTTAAAATTAGATCTCATGACACTTCCATTTTTATGTTTATTAGTGTTTGATATATATGCTAAGAGAAACTTAAGTCAGTATATTATGACTAGTGACGTACACTACCATAATACCAGATATAAAGAAAACATTAGATTACAGTATTACCAGTACAGTAGCTCAACAATAAATTGGTTCTCTCTGACGATTAGACTTTACAATAAACTCCCTCCTAATGTTAAAGAAATTGAATTTATTAAATTAAAAAAATACCTAAAGAAGAATGTAATTCTAAATGGTTTGTATAAAGTGGAGGAATTTTTTTTATATGGATTTGAACTGATAATTTATCAGCAATCTTTTATTATAGTTCACAACAATTGTTTCAAATGTCTGCTGCATTATATGTATACTGGTACTGTAATTGGTATTATTAGAATCTATATTTTATTTTTTACGATGTCATGACACTGTAAAATGTTTTTTGACAGTAAATATATACTACACTATACTAATAAAAGTAGGAGGCAAAATTGTGAAAATGCATGCTAATTCTACCGTTAATACGAGGGAGAATCAAATGAAAACTGCAATTATTTTTTTTTTACACTATTTTACTGCAGGAAGAATGTTTGCTTGTACATTATTTTTCTACATAGTTCCCTCCCAGTTCAATGCACTTGCGCCATCCGATAGGAAGTGCTTTGATACCTCATGAGAAAAATTATTTTGGTTGACACTGTAGCCACTCGTGCACCGCCTATTGGACGTTTTCGTCAGACTTGAACTTCTGCCCTCCAAGGTGCTCCTTTAGTGAACCAAAGATGTGGAAATCTGATGGTGACAAATCTGGCAAGTACTGGCGGATGTGGGAGGCACTTGAAGCGAATGTCATTGATGGTTTTCATGGTTGCACGAGCAGCATGATGACAGACATTATCATGTAGAAGAAAAACACCTGCACTTAGCAATCCCCTTCGCTTTGGCACCATCAGATTTCCACATCTTTGGTCTATTAAAGGAACACCTTGGAGGGCATAAGCTCAAGTCTGACGAAGACTGTCCAATCAGCAGTGCGCGAGTGGTTACAGCGTCAACCAAAATAATTTTTCTCACGCAGTATCAAAGTACTTCCTATCAGATGGGGCCAGCTGGGAGGGGACTATGTGGAAAAATAATGTACAAGCAAGCATTCTTCCTGCAGTGAAATAGTGGAAAAAATTAATTGCGGTTTTCAGTTGATTCTCCCTCGTATATGTTTTACTTTTTTATCCTTTAAGGACTGATTGGTATGCAACTTGAAGTTATTCAAGCAGCACCACTTATTAAATAAAATGTTTCTCTAAACTCGAAAATTCCATGATCGCCATCTCAGTCGGGCTGCACTGATTGGGACCAAGTATACAATGTCGCCAACGTAACAAACATGACTATGACTGAACTCAGCAGATGGCAGTATAGTAGTAGCAAGTAGTAGCAAGGTGAGAATCAAGCTTCACCATAAGGGGGAAATATTTTAGCTAAATGTTTCCTGCATCATATTCTGGGGCAATTTTTCCCAGGGTCATGTTAAATGACTCTCCTTAGTACTGGTATTTGAAGATTTTCTCAAACCGTACCTTAATGGTCATGGTACACTTCAATATTAAAGTGATGATTTTGGCTACTTACCACTAAGCATTATTACCCCAGTGAATATATTGGGAAAAAGGAAGAACAGGTTGCCCCTTATGCTCCGCCCACTCAACTCAATAACAGGACCTGGAGAGACATCTAGGAGGCATTGGTGGAACTACTAGCAGTGTTGAAAATGGGGAAAAATTTAATTTTTTCCTTTCTTCTCTTCATTTCCTCTTTCCTCTCTTCTCTCACTTATTCTTCACCCTACCTACCTACTTGGGACCTATTCCTATCATACAAATTTATGCACCAAGCAGGATTCGAACACGGGACCGCTACCATCATAGCCAGTCGTCTTAACCACTACGCCATTGAGTGATCGTTGCGATGTGAAGCGAGAATTCATCTATTTAAGTTTAGAGAGCTAACTTACATGAAATAGCGGAGATTGATAATTTCATATTAATTGTAACTGTCAAAAAGAGTTTTGGTTCAAGAGAAGTTTTAAATAGTACAAGGCTTTGTTTTGGTTTTATTAATCAACTCATCTTGTGGGTAGTATACCATTCAATTCTAAAACTCTCATTCCCTCTCCTTCCCAAATCAACCTCTACCGTCACATGGTGGGTACTGAGTAATGCTAAAGAGGCTCTGGTAATGATTAGGTACAAGGGTTATTTTTGTATTCTAGTGATTAGTGCATATGCTTTGGTGCAAGGGATTTTCTCATGGACTGAGTGAATAGTGTGCTATAATAGTGAGCTGCAGTGCCGGAATGGAAAGGCTAGTGGCCAGAGTAAGCAGGCCATCGCCATAGCACAGCCGGAGTGGGCGGAGCTTAAGGGGCGACCTGTTCTCTTTTGCCAATGTATTTCAGGATAACATACCTGAAGGCTCTTCACAAACTGGGAAAGCAAATATTGAAATTTTATTTGTACAGCGAAATCCACTGCTGCTCCTTGCAGCTGAACTGAATATGTTGTCAGAAGACCACATTCTGCTAGCTGTAAGCATGAAAGAAGGGGAGGTAAATAATATAACCTATAAAGCAGAACTAGGCCAGACGATACATCATCAAGTTTGACATGCTATTAAGTTATTGTAAATTATTTTAAGTCAATTGTCAGAGCCTTGTTAAACAATTATATATTAAAAAACTTTTAGATAATGGATATAGCAAATGTTTTACATGAATCTGCGTTTTAGCAAGCTGTCAGATTGCCACAAGAGCAATTTTAGATTTTGTATTAAATACACATTTATTTACCCCTTTGAAAAATAACTCCAGTACTTTCGCAAGTTCAGATAATGATTCAGTTGTGACAACAGTTCCCATTATATTTCTCTATTTTAATTAGAAGAAATGCTTTGTCTCATTTACATGGCCTTGGCCAACTTTAACTTTTAAAACCCACGAAAATATTCAAAACATTGGTCACTGAAGTTTGCCATGATTCGATCACAGAGTACAGACTGGTACAAGCTGGTGATCTGTGAAGCAGTAAAAGGGAAGCCAACATGTACATATAATAGAATTTGTGATGTTTCATAAAGGGATCTACTTTTTAAGAATACATTTATTTAACAAAAAATACTTTTTTGACCAGAATAGATAAATAGGTTTAAAATAACTGCATAATTAGCGATATCAGTATTCGTACAACATTTTAATCAGCTGTTCGGCATTGCTGCATGATTTCATCTACATCTACATCTAATGTTGGCAGCTCCATCATTCAACAACTGACTGGTGCGAGGCGAAGGCGAGGGCCATCTCGATCACATGAATTGTGTGTGGTGTGGTGTTGATTTTTCTGAAATAGAAAATGATGACGTGAAATACATTGGATAATTTATAGGGAAAAAATAATATTGCGACTCACCCGACTCCCCCACCACTACTCTCTTAACGGGACAGCGAGGAAAGTAGGGGTTTAGGGTGGGGAGAAACCTAGCGGCGGCATTAGAACTACTAGCAGAATAGCGACGGTGGCGACATCTAGTATGGAAATGGTGAAAGAGAAAAATAATTTATTTCTCCTTTATTTTCTTCTTCTCTTCATTTCCCGTCTCTTTCCTCTCTTCCTCTCACCTCCTCTTCACCCTACCTACCTATTCGAGACCTATTCCTAACATTAAATTTTGGATCGGACGGGGATCGAACGCATGACCCTTAGCATCGTAGCCAAGAGACTTAGCCATTACGCCACGAAGGCGAGTTGAGCAGTGAAGGAAGTTCCGATATATTTTAGTTATCTATTGCGTTAGCGAGTGTTAACGCAAGAATCGTGTTTTCTAATTTTGAGATGGTTTGTTTGTTATGAAAAGAGTAGTGTTGGTGCAAGGGAATTATTCTGCATCAATTAAGCCATGTTTTTTGTCATAACACGGCGTTTTTTAAAATTTGGAAATATTATGTAAATTTCGATTTTTTTTATATTTATATAATTGTGAAATATCCTGTTGGCATGAAATATTATGTTTGTTGCAAGGGTTTTTGGCATTTTGTATTTTTTTTTATCGTGAATTATTATTTTTTTATCATTTGTGAAATATTATGTTTGTTGGTGTTGCAAGGGTATTTTGTTATTGTGAAATATTATTTTACCTGTTTAAAGATCGTGAAATATGTTTGGTACAAGGGTATTTTTTCACTGTTCGATATTTTGCATAATTTGTAAAATTTTATTTTGTTTTTTATATTCGTTTTTAAAAATTGTGAAATATTATGTATGGTGCAAGGGTCTTTTGTTATTGTGAATGTTTTTTTTTCTTTCAAATCGGTGTTTAAAGATCGTGAAATATGATGGTTGGTACAAGGGTATTTTTTTAATTGTTCGACATTTTCTATATTTCGTGAAATTTTATTTTGTTTTTTATAATCATTTTTAAAAATTGTGAAATATTATGTATGGTGCAAGGGTCTTTTGTTATTGTGAATTTTTTTTCTTCTTTCAAATCGGTGTTTAAAGATCGTGAAATATGATGTTTGGTACAAGGGTATTCGTGAAATTTTATTGTTTTTTATATTCGTTTTAAAAAATTGTGAAATATTATTTATGGTGCAAGGGGCCTGTTTAACACAGCAAGCTGCATTACCGGCGCTTAGTAGTGGTTGGCATGCAGCGGGGAGAAGATGCGCGTGGGAAATGCGCAGTAGGCGGTGAGGGGAAGCGAGCGTGCAGGCAGGCTGGCGGAGAAAGCGACCGCGCCGGTGGAAAGGGGAGCAGGGTGAGTCGGAAAACAGCTCCTTGCCAATTTATAAATTGTAACAATGAAAGTCAAAGCTATAAGTCGAAACCCGGACCACTATCTGCGAGAAACTACAAGAGATATATTCAAAGGTACTTACAATGGATGGTCTCCATTCTACTTTAGCTGGATTGAGCAGTTGTCGTTGTTAGTTATTATAATGCTTGGTATTTAAATTAATGTGCCAGTTTATTTCTTATGAGCTTCCATGTTACTGAGAATATTGCATGAGATTGTACATCTAGCGCTGTATGTACGGTATCTGAGTTTAATTTGTTGTTGGGTTTAGATAAGGTTAGGTTACAATTTCTCGTGGTAGGCTAATCTTCGAAAATATCCCGGTAGCTCTCACACTGCGACCCTCTACAGTCTTGGGACTGTGCTGGGTGTGATTTTTATTTTAGAAAAACAAAAGCCAAATTTTATGTTATGTTATTCAGGTAAGTTTTCCATGATTACGCACTACGTTTATTCACAGAAAAAAGGGGTAAAAATTTAGGTCGTGCACTAAGCTCCTCCCACCAACTCTCTAATGGGACCCACCTGGGAAGTAGGGGTTTAGGGTTCAAATGTCGCCTCCTAGATGTTTCACTACTAGCAACGCCAAAAGGTGAAACTGGGAGAAAATTAAATGGTAAAATCCGTCACACATATTTTGTTATACATAGGTTCTGTGGAGAGATGTTGTCTTGGTGAATGATTTGGTCCGACCCGCCTGCCTTAAATAATACATTTTCTTTTATACCATGATCTAGTGAAAAGTATTGAGATTTCCACCATATTTTTGTCCATTGGACGTTAGAGATGTGACGTCATGCCGCCAGAGCAGCTAGAATTGTGGGTAAACTGGTCAACAAACCTTGCAGGAGATATAATTTGGCACATTTTCAAAATGCGAGAATTCAGTATGCCCTACGAAAGCAATTAATACCACTGTTCATAACCTGATGAACCTAACTTAACCCAACTGCCACTAAAGTAGAATCTGCCTGCCACTATTTTGCAATGTGCAAGAACAGGTGGTCATCCTGCTTCGCTCAGAAACAAAAAAAACATCACATCGTCCGTGCAAATGTGCATATTGTGTGAACGGATCCTCTACAATTGGACTATGCCAATTAAATAATCTATTTTTCCTTTATTCTCTTACTTTCCCTCCCTTTCTCTAACCTTTTCCTTGCTTTACCTACCTATTTGGGACCTATTCCTACTGTAAATTATGGATCGACCAGCATACGAACCTGTGACCACTAGCATTGTAAACCAGCAGCCTTAACCACTACACCATGAGCATTTGTTGAGCAGTGAAGGGAAAATTCATCTATTTAAGTTTAGAGAGCTTTAATACATGAAAAATAGCCGCTTTCATGTAATGGTCTTTTTGTTTTTTAATAATATTTGTGAAATATTATGTTTGCTCTGAAAAGAGCCATTTTGGTACAAGGGTCATTTTTGCTGCATTAATTAAGTCATCTTGTATATCGGCCGGTTTCGCGACCTGTTGGCGTCGTGGGCCCGGCCTGACTTTTTTCGTGAAATCGGCTTGTCGCGAAGGACGCTTGGCAATGTTCCCGGATTTGCCCTGTGCTATATAAACGAGAAAATTTTCACTTTCCGACACATTGTCATGTCGGCGCTATGAACACCATCTGCCTGGCTAGTTCAATCGACGGATACCACCGAATTGCCCACGGAGGACCTCTACATCCTATTGACGGGCATATTCGTATCCGGAAACGCCAAGTTCGAACGTCGAGACGACTCCATTGTCTTACGCCTAACGTACTCCATTAAATTGGAGAATCTTTTGGAGAAGTTTGGGGAGTACCAGGACCTGCTTCGAGTGGTACCCGTCAGCCCGCACCACTCCGAGGACCAGTCACGACGATTTCTGGAGCTGATCTCCAAACGCAGAGTATATCCCACCAATTCTCCGGAGAGGCATCAACCTGGCAGCAGTAACACCCAGCACGGTCCCGGAAGCAGTACGGCCTTCGCAGAGGAGGACGTCAGGGGATTTCGTCTCGGCACCCCAAAAAGGTTCAGATCTTTTAAGTCATTTGATAAATAAATATAGGGCAACGTCTTACACGGCGTTGCTCGATCGTTGTACACCTGTAGAATGGGATTCTGTTTTAAATAAATACCAGAGTAACTCTTTGTTGACTAATAATATCAATATCTCCATATCCAGTTACATTAAGCGTAGACTTCAATTAGAAAGAGAAGACAGGTTTGGTTATTTATTAGATTGTGCTAAAAATGGGACCAGCCACAGCAGAAATGCAATTAGTGAACTGTTTATTAGAAATCATATTGTTCCTACTCGTTTTGTTAGCGACCTTGAGAAAATACTTAATGGTAAGGAAACGAAGATCAATTGCCTCTTCCTCCTCGGACCATCCAATGCAGGAAAGAGTTTTATAGCCCAGTCTATTGCGTCACATTTTGTGACGGGTTATGCCTCATGTGCAAATAGCATGTCCGAATTCACTTACGAAAATTTCCTAAATAAATCCTTGATATTGTTGGAGGAACCATTTGTAACAGAGGCGACGTGCGACGATATGAAAAATATTTTGGCTGGAGCCGCTTTACAAGTAGGCAAAAAATACATGAATAAACAGGACCTGTTCCGCACCCCTGTCATAATGACCGGCAATCACGAGAAACTAGGTAAAGGATATTTGAGTCCTAGAGACGAGGAAGCACTACGTAATAGACTAATTGTGTATGAACTCCGTGAACCCTTCACCCCTTCTGTGTATATTACGCCAGAACAGTTTGCTGATTGGGTTTTGTTTATCTACAGGGACATATAATGTTACGTAGTGGTGGCACCATGTCCCGTAAGAGGGCGCGGACAATGAGCAACCCCATAGAAACACCACCCCCTACATGGCATTCCGAAGAGGATGAAGAGGACGTCGTGGACAGTCCTCGAGCGATACGAGCCGTTGCAGGCAGCAGCGGTGGAACGGGAAATTCAGGACAACATGGAATACCACCAGGGGAGAGCGTGTCACCTGTGCCGCGACCTCTACCGTATAAACATGTGACATTCACATTTATACAGAGATCGTGGGAGGAAATAGACACTTCCCTAAGTACACTGCCCATCACCATTGCGCTGTACCCCGTGCTGGACGATGAGATGTTGAAAGTGATAAAACAAGTGCTCCCGTGTTGTCTGGGATATCGTATACACAAACCTCATGTTAAGCTTAGCAATTTCATCATACTTACAGACGAAATGCAGGTGAGGGCAAACACGCCAACAGAAATGTCTTCCTTTGTACAACAAAGTAAGATCATTCACTACATGCCAAAGAACTTTGTAACTACTGGTTATACGTTATCCAATAAAAATGAGATAGCAGCAATAAAATACGGTGATTTGGTGGGACATAACAGACGAAATCAAATGGTGAAATTGCCTAACACTGACGATTTCGAAACAGTTAGCATATATGGCATAAGCACTAATATTCACGGTAATCTCGTGAATAGAAATAAAATGTATGAGGGGTATGTTTTAAATGCTCTGGAATCACAACATTATGAACTGTTGGCGGCTGCTAACACCGCCGAGGATCTTAAATGGGAGAGTCTATCCTATGCCTACGGCATAGTAGACGAAAAAGGGGATTCTACTAAAGTAGAAAGTACCTGGTCTATTGATAAGAGGGCCATATCGAAATGTAGGAATTTGGATAAGATTGAAATTGTGGGTGCCTCCGACGTAATAGAGTACGACGTGGAGACCAACATAGAGGGAGATGTCCTGTATCCCGATACCCCGGACGGGTTTACACCCTCTCCTTTTTCGTATTTTATGGTAAAAGGCACAGAAAAAACCACCAGTCAAACGCTGTAGAAAGTGGGCTTTACGCCATGGCCAAGTACGTTTAATCCTAAAATGTATCGTAAAAACGCCGCATTGGGCGATCAATGGCTCCAGGCAAAATACAATCCCATACAACACCATTTTTTCACCATGGTTCCAATACATAAATCTAATGGAACACTGATGAAACAACGGGCATCTTGTATGGTGGAACAGAGTTTCCAGGTATCATTTATATTTCGTGATGAGGAAATTTCTGCTATGGCCCCCTTGGAAATGGCGCATATGCGCGCACGGGGATGTTTGAGGTCAGGAGTTCAGGATTACAATAATGCCAAAACAACACTACCATTTTTAACATAAATTGTATTTTATTGTGTAATAAAGCTTTCATATGTACATAACCATGTTTGTTATTTATTTATTTATTTGTACTTCTGTCCTTCGTAACCATGAGGTAATGTTCCGATCCTATCCTCCATCACTTGCCGTTTTCTATCCTCCGAAACAAGCGCCAACTTGCGTTGGCGAACGCTATACAGGGTGTGGTTTTGTGAGCGGATAAGATACTGCTGTACATACAGCGATTGGTTCTCAAACAAACACCGTTTGTAGTCGTCAAAGGTTATACGACCTCGACTCGCATCTACGATTGCGGTTTCGGTGATTCCTTTGTTTTTCATCAAGGAATCGCCGTCATCGAACCGTAGGGCATAAGTCTTGGCTCTGAGGCCTACAAACTCCAGTATCTGTCTGTGACCGGTTTCGTCCGCCCACAAACCAGGCACTTTATCTGTATCTTTGGTGCGAATTACGTAATCGTCTGGAGCCTTTTCAAAATCAAGGTAACGCAACAAGTCCGGCTCGGAGGCCATTGTTTTTAGAGGGTGGGTTTCGCAATTGTGAAAATGCATAATAAGAGAATCGGTATCGTGGTACAACAGATTTAACTTGTCACCAAATTTGGTCTTCAGACTATAATAAAACCGGTACACCTCTAGTTTAGCCAGTTCCAAAATGGTAAACCCGATCTGTACCGGTTTGTTCAGGAGCACCTTTGTATTGTTAAGTTCGCACAGAAAATGCCCGTCCACTTCGAGGAAATTATTTACCTGTGCGAGAAAAGCATTGCGACGACCGTGCATACCTGCCTCGGTCGCTTTTTTAACAACAAATTTCTTATATCGGAAGGTATTTTCGACAGTCTTGCCGAAGAGACTATTATTCATTAGCTTATAGGTGTTGGACAAGGGCTTGTTATCTCTGTGGACCTGTCTATTGCTTACATTACCCTGCACATAATCGTGCAGTATGGGCGCTTGTTCGAAGATCCACACGTTGTGAACCTTTTCCACTTTCAAGCCCATCTGTATGTAATATTTTAAATTTTCGCTATGCAATAGATACCGATTCTTTGGTAAAAAGGTCGTACATAATCTGTTATCGTAATGGTGAGGGGCGAGTGGGAACTCGACGTCGCGATCGTGCAGTTCATTGGGATAGGTTATGTCCACTAAGGCCAGGAAGCAATGCTTGTCGGTGGGCGACCAGCTTTCGAAGTCTGGAGGTAGGTCAGGTCTGTTGCAAACCAGTTCGCAAGGCAGACTGCCCAGCATCACTTTCGCATATAATGCATTCACATCGAGATACAATATATGATCTGTCTCGACGTTCTCGACCTTGGCATAACGTCTTATGCACTGAGAAACCCCGCCCCGGATCTGATTTTGAATTAAAGTGTATAAGAATTTTTCTCTTACGACTTTGAAATTTGTGGGGCTGTGCTTCAGGGCCAGTTGCCAGGTAAATGCCGGCGCACCCTGGAAATACACGGGATCTGTTCGGTATGCAGAATATGCGTTTTTTCGAAAGAGTTCGAATATGTCTGCCAGCAACAACACGTCCAGCCGAAGGTAATAGTTATGGTAATCTTCAAATTTAGCAAACCCCTTTTCTTGCCATATTGACATAGCGCGGTTTTTATCTTGCATTGCATCATGTAAATGGGAGTACCAAGCATCATCGGTGTTAGGTAGGGGGTGGTTTAATTTAATTTTACTGTCAAACCATTCGTAAGGGAATGGAGCTTTTTCCTTAGCGTCGGATGGTGCGTATTTAAAATCCGTAACCGTTGTGGTTAATTGTGCCAGTGAGGAGCTTAGGTAGTTATAAGTATCCAGGAATCGAACCCGGTTCCTCACGTTATCGACGCTTACAACGTCGAACTTTTCAAAATTTTTACCGGAAATTTTAACGTCGGTACCGAACCGGTGGATTAAATTCCTTATTATGTGATGACTGTCGTAGCCTCGAAAATTATGAAAATATATTGGGCACGTATTTTCGGGCACCAACCAACATCTTATGTGATATGAGCCGGGACGGCCGTCTATGTAATTTTTCCGACCCGAAATGCGTTCGTCCGTCGCGTTCAATTTAACGCCACAGATTCCGCATTTCGGTGTTTCAATGCCAAAAGCGCATGACCAATCGTAAACATAGCCGATTATATCCTCAATGAAAGCTTCGGCCACGTCGTTACAATCATTAAGCGATTGCAGACCCTCCTTAACTATCTCACCATTGTATACCGCGACCCAACCGTACCCGGACGGGATGTGTTGCTGCTGGTCTCGTTCTATGTACGATTCAAAGTCTGCATAACAAACAAGCCCATGCATGCAGTCTGGTTTGGCCCGAGGGCGTACAGTGTTGTCCTCGTCTGGCCCTATTGATACAACCTCCACTTCGCATTTATTGGGGACATGATACTTAAGACAATGTTCGCAAAAATGCCGGACTTCGCGGGTCCTATCATTTAAAAAGGCATCCAATTTTATTATTAATTTGTATTTGCGAATTCCGCAATAATACAGATTTATATATTCCCTGTTACCGGGATCGCACCGTTTTTGATACAGAACATTACCTCTGTCATTGAAGATGCGAAGATTGAATCTCGCTGCCGTCTTATGCCAGGCCGGTAGCTCGGAGATGTGGACGCGAGCTGCATTCTTTTCGTGCGGCGTCGCCTCCCGTCGTAACCATGCACGCACCTTCCTCCGACGCTGGTTGAGGTTGTCCCCGGGTCTTCTGGTATGGTGAAGAGCAATGCACCCAATCAGCGTGTCGGAGGTCTTTGTAATTAAGTCTAAAACTTCGCTGGACAATGGAAGTAGGTGGTGGTGCACGCATTGGCTCAGAAGCCAGGGATAACAGGAGAAGCGAGGTTGGGCAAAGCTTCACGGGGGTGCGACCAAGTGTCCAAAACACTGGGAATATAATTTGTAATTTATTTATTCTTGTATCAAGTAAGTTACCTCCTTGGCAGGTACAAGAAGTTTATCAGCAAGTGAGGTATTCTATACAGACAAGTATCCTACATTAAATTTCAAGCTTGGTGGTTAAATATGTTCATTAGCTGTGTAATGTAACACTGTTCTAAACAGAAATGATGACTTTGCTTCTCCTCGCTACTACTCAGCTGTTCTCTCTTAATATTGCATGTGTACTTAAATTTAAACTGTAATTGTTACTCTACAAATTGGTAGATTAGAATGCTGTGTTGATTAATTGAAGTTATTGTTCTCTCCTCCTTCACATCTTTTCCCATGATTTTTAAGGAATTATTTAAAAAAGACTATTTGTTGGAATAAAATAATAACAATAATAAGAAGAAACAAATAAATGCTTCTCATAATTTACTGAGCTCGAAGATGGCTTTGCAACCTTACGAATCCGGGAAATTTAATTATTGTTGTGTAAAGGCTATCTTAGCAGGGGTCTCACCAGCGAGCGCACCTCGTCGGTCCATGATTTATTTTCCTTAATTGAATACCCTTACTTACCTTGCACCCTCCTACCCTTATATTGACCTGTAATGCAATAGATCTGCCCTGATAATGTAACCCTCATGTATGCAAAAAATGGTTTTAGAAAGTTAAGAAACCTTTAAATTCATAGTTCTAGTAAATCACTCTACGATCCTTGTTCAAGCATTGATCTTATTTTTTTGTTTTATCTAATAAGGTATCTAATACAGTCGTCCAATTTCACAAACTATATGGCTGGGTAGTACTGCGTGATCTTCCTCTACGCAAATAAACGGAACTATCTTGAGGTGATGAAACGATGTTATTATTATCGCGATAGTTCTCTTGGTGACTTGGGTCACGAGCCCTCCTATCTGTCGTTTCTCCTCTCTTCGGCGATATCCCTCTACTTTGAATGCATGCATTGGTGACAGCTGATGCAGGGTGCTGACTTCGTAAGTGCGATGAACTATGTATGCTAGGTGCCGTCCACTCGGGAATGTGCTGGCTAATTATTTCTCTGCTTTGGCTACCTGTTTCCTGCTTCGCTGAACACGCTGCATTCCCAGTTATTAATTATTGGGAATTTATGTCCCTACTGGTCTGCCTTTTTGGGGCAAGCCCTTGACCATGAGTCTCGCTGTTCAGGACTATATTTTTCTTGCAGTAGTCATTGTCAACCAGGTTCTGATCAATGCGAAGCTTGTCTTTCACTAGAATTGCAAATCTTCCCTCTTTCCGAGCCTGCTTCATGTAAGGAAGTAATTCTTTTCTCTTGGCCCTTATTTCACGACTGAAATGTTGAGCTGTTCTCACTCCCGACCCCTTCTACAACCTCGCCCTGTTCATCACTTTATCTTTTGTAATCATACTATTGAACCTCACTAGTATGGGACAATTTTTTCCTTTCCCTAAGATGATAATGTTTTTCCTCCTTGATTCTTCATCCAGCTTCTGTGTTGTCCTTTTCACCTCTTTTAGCTTGGCGACCTCTTTTCTTAATTCGTTGTAGTCTTCAATCATACTGATATACTGCATCCAACTTAATGTTTACTTCGTCGAATTTTTTATTTATCTTCTCGTCCAGTTTTGCAAGTAATTCCGCTACCGAGGCAGCACTTTCACTTTCCGCACTATTTCGACTTTTCTTGTTAGTGGGCCAGGGTTAGCTTCAATGCCACCAATTAATAGCAGTATTGCTATGATTACTCCAAAGAACCAAGTGTTAGCCGCGGAACCATTTGTCTGTTCACTTTTGATGGATAATTCGGGTTTGAATCTACCGTGTAGCCCGATTCTCGCACGGTAAGTAGCGAGGTCAATGCCCATCGTCTCCGTATTGCAGCGAACTCCGCATAAAGCGTTTGACCTCTACCACCTCTGATACAAGACTTTGAAAACTCTGGGAATATGAGAATGAAGCTGTCACTTTTCAACAGGCCCACTTTCACTGGGAGCTTTGAATACAGTAACTTGATATTGGTCCCAGATCCCTTTCTTGGTTTACTCTGTTGGGGGCTTTGTCCCCAAACCCCACCAAGGGCTGTAATCCCAGGCTCTCGTTCCAGGCTTCCCCCAGACTCACTTCACTGGGAGCTTCGAATATGGTAATTATTTTAAACAGTAAATGGAGGAACCTAACGAGTTCTATATATAACTTTTTGGAGAGCATGCATATATAAAACTATTGGCAGCACTGGATAAGCCTTTCTGGGAAAGGAATAATGAGATGCAAGATCATCTTCAGCCAATGGGAGTGTTGGTGTCCAACCCGCTGTCCACATAGCTGCTTGGAACTCCTCATGTGGATATCCAGAACAGTGCTGTACTAACTAAATCCCAGTCTTCTGTTTGTAATTCCACTATTTTAAGGTAGAATCACGCATGATGGCATCACTATAATAATAAAGGTGGATTTTTTAACTATCCCTTCCTGCATATTTGAACGTGATAAATCTAGTTCTTTTCTGTACTTTAAAAGACATACACGGCTTTCCCAACCCCTAGCCTGTGTGTTGCTATTTTCTCTGCCGGTACTTGGAATTGCTGAATAGTTCTTTAGTAGATTAATAACAATATTATAGACTACCAAGGTTTGTGTATCTGAGTGAACTGTGTATGGAATAAGATACACAATCATCCATTGGATTCTCAGTATTTCAAAGAATCCCATGTGTGATGTGCATAAACTGCAACAGTTTCTTTTGGTTTCAGCCTAGCAATTGGTGGAATCTAAGGCAGTTGCTCTAAATTGTATGCATAAAGCTCTTGCTTTTGCTTAATTGCAGTGTCTAAATATGTAGTTAATCAGAGGTATATTCTTTTTAGTTCAGCGTAACTACGACCCAGAGCTGCATCCATTTGAAGGACTGCGAGAATATACAAGAGCTCTAAATGCTGTCAAACTAGAACGAGTGTTTGCCAAACCATTTGTTGGCAATCTCCATGGGCACCAGGATGGTGTATCATGTCTTGGAAAACATCCATCTCATTTATCGTCTCTTGTGAGTGGTGCATACGATGGCGAGGTAAGTAAACATTTGTAG
Source organism: Ectobius pallidus (assembly GCA_964059195.1). Taxonomy (NCBI): domain Eukaryota; kingdom Metazoa; phylum Arthropoda; class Insecta; order Blattodea; family Ectobiidae; genus Ectobius; species Ectobius pallidus. The sequence goes on from CAXKWD010000002.1 coordinate 54,636,871, forward strand.
TAGGCATAGTATTCCATACAGATCTTGCTCTATACACCCTGGTAGGTAATATATCGGATTAAGCTTTGTACAAGGTAATTAAAATTACAGTGTAGACCGCTTATTGTGATCACTTCGGGATGTAGGTAATCTGATAATATTGACCGATTAAAATCAGTAGCCAAAAGAATTAATTGAAGGTTATTTATTCATACATCAGATAATACACTACAAAAACAGAATTAAACTCTATTTAAATTCATACATACAAGGTAATGCATAACTGTGAATCATTCAACCACTGGAGTTCATTTAACAAATATTTCACACTCATGGTGTTTTTTGGAAGTTTACTGATGTGTGGCGAGCACCGCTTAGCAAAACATTTAACACCTGTCTGTTCAAGTCTTTTCATTTTACACTTACCATCACTTCATGTCATCACTGTGACCTTCACAAATCAAAAGCAACAGCCAAACTGAGAGGTGAAACATGTTTTACTGCTTAAAAGAGAAAGTTAGGGAATGCCACCCCCTTGAACAGGAAGTCCTATGAGCTTCTAATACAACACAGTACAATTGAGTTAAAAATGAAATCTTTAAACATTTTGAATGAGATACAATACTTACAAATAAAGCCGCAAGACGGAAAATGTGATAACATAAACCGAATCTTTGATCACAATAAATAGAATTTTTTCAGTGTATCACTATTAATCCCATATGGGACTTCTTAAAAGTGATAACATTACCGGACTGATAACATTAACCATGATTACATTAAGCAGCGGTCACTGTATTTTGAAAACAATTAGATTTCTTTTGGTGAATACAATTCTTAGATCGTGTATAGCCTGTATTCAGAAAGAAAGAAAGTGTTTTCTGTTCAGTCCACTAACAAAGGCATCATATTTGAGCAGAAAGCTTTTTATATCAGCTGATCAAACTTAGCAATATGTAGGTGTATGGCCACTGGTTATCAGGAGATTGAAGATGTATTTTCAGAAAGGAAAATTTATCTTTGTTCTCTCATTATTTTTGTAGGAATGTGGTAATTAAAAATGAAGACAAATTATTTGGTCATTGTAACTCATGTAGAACTCCATGTTCTACAGTACTCAAAGATATTAACTGGCAGTAAGGGTGAATTACCGATCTCATGTTATATACATCAAATTGAGTATATTAACTGGAAGGTAATGTTACCTGTTCATTTTCAGAAGTGAGGTAATGTAGCCTACTATACAGTGATGGGAAGTAAGTAGGTAAAAGTAATTGGATTACATTAACGGTTCCTTTTTGGTCCCATTTACTAGTAATCGTTACTTTTAAAAAAATGTATTTTTTGCTCGTAACTTACCTTTGAAAATAAAATTGTAATCTTTTCATCTTAGTAATAAAATTGTTACATTATAGTAATCAAAATCTACCAAATTGAGAATTTGGCAACATTGCTTTCTTCTGCTTGCCGGCGGTTGCTGCAGCATCCGTGAACTTTGCATTCTTTTTTAAGCAAGCGTTAAGCGCTTTATAGATGCTGGAACATTGCTTTACAGTCTCTGCAGCAGTGGTGAATGTAAGTCAGATCTTACTTTATGGGTTTTGCTTCACGGACTGTCTTGGCCATTCTTTTTTTTTTTTTGCTTTAGTTTGCTGCAGCAAAAATTAAGCACTTTATGCAATTTTTTTACACTTTAGTTTGCTGAGCGAAACTGAAGCGCTTTATGCAGCAATGCAGCATTCAACATTTATTGACTAATGACAAGCCAGCATTTCTGCAGCAAAACATCATGATGGTGATGTAACAAAAGTTGAGTGGGCATCAACTTGTATGAGCTGAGATGAGCGAAAGTTGAATGTATTTTGTTTTTTTCAATGGCGACCGCAGCCAGAGCAATTTATATGGGGACCAATCCTAATTTAATTAGATTTCTGTGGTTTCTGTTATTTCAAGATGAGTTCAAAAAATTAAAATTGCTGTTCTCAACCTATAAAATTTATTCATAGCCCTTTATTTGAAAAGAATGTTATTTGTTCCACAGTATAAAATTAAGCTCAAACTAACCTCAACTTCAAAGTTAAAGCAATAGAGGTTCTGCAGGAAATATTGCTTCTGGCAATGATAATTTAAGTATGAGGAACAGTGATTGCAACAAGGTGACATTCACATGTATAATTCTGTTAATAGAATTCTGCATCCCGATATTTGTTTATTTCTAATTCTAACCTAATCTAGCCTATTGTAAACAAATTCTACAACACAATACTGCAATATCATGCTGCATGTCATGGGCGGCTCACTATTGCAAATGCCACTTTATGGGTTTTGCTGTGTGAACTGTCAAAGCCTTCTTTTTTAACCCTAGTTTGGTGCAGCAAAGCTGAAGCGCTTTACAGATTCGGTTTAAAAAGGAACTGACAGAAAGCATCACATGCAGGATAGGATGCGTTTCTGTAATAACATCAGATATTTTAAAAATGGTATTGGAATAGCTATGTATATCTTCATTATGTGATGTTTAAAAATTATACATAAATATTGTAAGTAATGGAAAAATAAATATCTATTTCTTTCCATTTAAAACTGTTTTCAGTTAAATGTTTTCAATAGAAATATTTCTAAATAAAATATATTTTGAAACTTGTTTCTCATTTTCACTTCCTACATTGTCGGGTATTGATGTGTTTTTTTGCTTGTTCATTAATAATTTGAGACTTGGTAACATCCCAAACAACTTTGCCATTGAATGGCTCAATCGTTTCTGCTCTTGTGTCTCCCCCCCTCCAAAAAGGTACCGGTACTGCCATTTTGTAAAGTAATTGTAATTGTAATTTTACTGATTACTTTTTGAAAAAGTAATTTTTAATTGTACTTAAGTAAAATGTGTTTCCGGTACCATAATTGGAATTCAGCCCATTTTTTATTTTTTTCCATCTCTGTTTATCTTATACTAGCGAACTCCTTGCAAAGGTGGGAAATTAAACTCATCTGCTAAAGAAACAAGCGAAGGAGAACTTTCTAGGCTAATTGACGAGGGAACATCAGTGACTAGGAAATGTCCTCACTCTGAAATCATATTGCAGGGGAAAGGTGGAAATTCATAGCCAGGTGAAAACATTCTACTTTGGGGAAAGAAAACCTACCTTGTCAGGGGATGTTACCCTTCCATGGAAATATTTCTTCTTAAAACTGTTACAGGATCTACAGTCCTCTATGCGAAGCAGATAATGAAGATAATGTTGGGAAAGCAGCAATGAAAAGGGACTGGGGGGGGGGGAAAACATGTATATCAATTGCTGGAAACTTGTATTTACTTAATTCAACTACAAATGTTCATTGCTTTGGTCTGAATATTTTGATTGGTCCAGCTTAACTCTAGATGGTTATCATCAGTAATGTCCCTTGACTGGGTTACAAGAGCTTGTACGTTAGAACACATGTCACTAAAAATGACAAAACCAATAAAAATGATCCAAGGAGTTAAACATTATATAGCAGGAGTAGGTACATACTAATTTTGTAAATCAATGACAAAGTCTTGAACACCATACTGTTTGCAAGCAAGTGGTTTTTTAGATCCACAGAGCTTGACTTACGACAATTTACCTAAATTTCATCGCACGTAAAGATAATATGAACATTTCTGTTAAAAAAACCAAAGTAATGGTGTTTGAAGGCATAAACCACAAATTTTGCAAAATAATTATGAATAAGAAATGAGTGGAACACTAAAGAACTTAACTATTTGGGATTCAGTGTAGGCCTGCAGTATATCTTATTGTGAAAAGAATGATATAAACATAAAACTGAGTATACTGTATAAAATGTGCGGAATATGAAAATTGGACACTTAACTGATTAGATAAATGAGTACGGTAATAGAGAGAGATGTAATGTTTTTACATTCATTAGAATGCTACACATTACGAGACAAGCTATGCAATGAGGAAATAAAAACTTAGTTAAACCTTTACAATCTGTTGGATAGATTTCAAAATTTAAGATCCAGCTTTCGACCAACACTCAGCAGACTTCCACAGATGTTACTCATGTATCAACTCAAAGTCAGAAGGGAAGCTGGTCAGTCATTAATAAGATTGAAAGACTCTAGCTCTTATGTGGAATCAGGTCTAAGGCCCAACTCCATGAGGATGAACTACAAGCTTCCAGATCTGACATTACATATGGGGTCCTGGTAATCTGTAATTGATGGGCATGGGGTTAGTTATTCAGAGTTATCAGTTACAATTAATTTGTTCATAGCTAAAGACGTTTTGAATACTGTAGCATTCATATTGTTAGAATAGTATCAGTAATTATAAATGGAGTTTGATTTTTCTGCAAAAATCCATTGTAATGAATAGTGATCTGTCTGGAATAGTTCGCTGAAATAACCAATGACACTTCCTCAAGAATTAGACATGAATGCAACTGCTCATAGCCACATATGAATATAATTTTTATATTTATTATGTTTAATGAGATGTATTGTGAAGTATGTAAGTTTTTATGTTTTCTTGGAATGGCAGGTTCGTTTATGGGATCTACCACAACAGAGATGTATCCGCAGTTTTCGTGCTCACGATGGCAATGTGAGGGGCATTACATTTGTACCCGATGGTAGTCAGTTTCTAACGACAGGGGATGACAAGACCATTAAAATGTGGAACACAGAAAGACCAGATTGGGGTGAAGAGGAGGAGCCCACAAATACTTACATAAGCAAGGTAAGTTAACTCTTCGAAATATGTTTATCCCAGAAGTTCCAGTGAAGCTCTGTTTGTTACTTGTGGGACCTCAAGGTGACAGGAAAAACGTTATTTGAAAATCAGTAAATATATATATACAGCAAAATCCCCTTTTTACATTCCTGCCATTTAAATTTTCCTGCCTTTTACATAATTTTCCGCTAGTCCCATCTTTTATCCTATACTGACAATAGATAGTGTTCCTTCCATTAACAACTTTCAAACAGTTGTATTTCCTGCCATTTACATATTTTCCTCATTGACAGCATTGGTTTTCGATAAAGAACTGCTTCACTTAACTAAATTTTCCGCTATATTGCCAACTCTCTTAGACACAGTGTCAGTTGCGTTTGTGTTAGTCCAGGTGAAATTGGTTTCTTTTGTGTGGGTGTGATTTACTACATTTTATTATACTGTAGTTATTCATTTAGTCTAACTCATCATCATGATTTGAAGCAACACCAGTGTTTTTGTGTTGCATGATGTTTTATGGTATCATGGAGTTGAAGAAAAACCAATAGAAAATGCATTTCTTTGCAAGAAAATTATTAAATTCTAAGTTGTATTGAGGACAACTTTGCTAAATAGTACGGTACTGCTTAGTGTGCAGATTTACATTGACCTTTGATCCTACCTTGATCTTTGTTCTATTTTGACATTCAGGAACCATGTTTATGGACCTTCGTCACATGCAAAGACATGTTATGTACTATACACTAATACACTTTTATGTATAATGTTCACATTTATTTATTACCTTCTATGTACCTTTGTCTATGTGACAATCTGTTGTTGCAGCAGGAAGGTGTTAAAATAAAATAAAAATAACAGTCAACACCCACATTTCCATTATTGTAGCTACAATAACCAGGCAGAAAACTGTATAACTGGAATTATTAAAATAAAAATATGGATTAATACCTCTTAGTAGAAGTAGATTATCGGGACTTTCACGTCCAAGTAGTACCTTAGTTTCCGGAGGGGGGTTGAGAGGCGATGGGCTTACCACCTGTTCCTCTGCCTCCTCTAGGAAAATAAGCGTAACAAAATTCACATAGGTACAGAAACCTCCACTTGGAGGCCCTTCTCCCCAACATGGGGGCATAGGATCAGAGAGAGAGAGGTTAAAAGATGAATTTCTAAGAAACTCTTCATTTCTGATATAAAATTATTAAAAGTAGATTAAAAAAGCTTAGTCACTTGAGCTGATGGTATTTAATAAATACCAGTACTAAACACATAGTAGGCTTATAGCAATTAATAGCCTATTATATTGAGTGAATCGTATGTAGTGTCAAGTAGAACTCAGTTGTTCTACAAATAATTTTTCTTTTGTTAATTTTTTGACTTATGTTCGTAGACTGTAATAATGGGCATAAGTCACCACCAGAGGGACTCAATGTTTGCCACCTGTGGAGAAATCTGTCAGCTGTGGGAGGAGGATCGTAATGAACCTGTTCGAACATTCCAGTGGGGAGTTGACAGTATACACGATGTCAATTTTAATCCAGTAGAAACACATCTACTAGGTAAGAGATTTGCTAAATAATCTCAATTGAATTGCCATAGTGACATAATTTAACAGATGAATTTTATAGCAAATATTTCTCTACCATTACTTTTTCTCATATGTTCAATAATAAAGTCCCATATTGAAGGAAAAATGCAGATTTGAGATTTTGATGTCTAAGCAAGAATTGAATTAAATATGTGTAGCAATTATGTACAAAAAAAGAGCAGGGCTTTTCAGATCTGGCTAATGCTTCATTTACATTTAATTTTGCTGTGGTCTACTGATAATTAATTCCTGTAGACCACACTTCTGCTCATGGGACTTTCTCTCTGTCACATTATATACATGTATCTATTCAGAGTGTGGAATAGCTCAGAAACGCTCATGCCAGGTATTATCATCAGCTGCAAGATCCATAACCCTTTGGGCCTTTCTTGAAACAACCAGATGCTAAATCAGCCTGAATTGATGGGGTACAGTCAGCAGCTTTAGTAACGTGCAAGGAATTATTTTATGGAGTCTGCATAGCTCCACTCGTGACCACTTGAATCCAATCGTATGACTCATCCTTCACTTCTCTGTAGACCCTTCACCTTCTAAGGCCTCGTTACATGATCAGAAACTGGTAGTAATATGGAGAGGGATGCACATTTCTAAAAGCGTTGGCTGTACACTGTATCCACTAACGGCTAGGTGCATGGAACCTGTAAATAAATTAATGCACCGATGTTTATTCATTTCTATTCTGCCTGTGTGTATGCTCGGACACAGGAGCACATGTCAACTCTCGATATAATGCCACCATCCGTTCTCTAACATTTAGTGGCACAAGCCAAGGGTGGCACTAGAACGAAATTTCATTTTTAAAATAAAAATGGTATAATGCAGTGCTGTATTAAGTTACTGTACTGTATTATTAAATAAAAGGTCCATTTTTCTCTCTTACTCACAATATTGCTTAAGCATCTCCGACTGACAGTTTCCCCCACAATAATGAAAAATGTAATGCATTAGCCTGCTGGAAATCTTTCACTGTATTCACAAACTTATCGTTTCTCTTGAAGTGTAACAACATCTCTCTTCATTTTAACAATCTTAAGAGTAACTGTAGTGTAATGTTTAACAGCTGAATGGACACTGGGCTAAAAGAAAAGAAAGTTTGGAATGTCTCATTGTATGAAGGCTCTTTCTACCTGCTCCACCCCTCACAGTAGCTGTCTTTCCGACTTCTTAACATAGCTTCCTCAGCTTCCTCATTTTACTGCTCTACATTTACAGTTAGTGACAGGGGAACACTCACTTCTTGAGAATACAGTACAGTATGTTCCTTTAATAATCTTCCCGACATTCACGCCAGTTTAAAAATAATTCTGCAACTGAAAAAAACGTCACTGCTATATTGTATTTTGTAAAAATCTTGTCTTATATTCACTGGCACTAAATGAATTGGCACAGTAACGAGGTTTCATATACAGGGTGTTAATGAATAACACCGAAATATTTTACCTATGTGTAGAGGGGACATAGACAAGCAACTTTTATTAGGACATTTTTGCTCTATGACGTAAAATGTGTATGCTACAGGGCATTAAAGTCCTTAAAATTTTGTGCTCATAACTCAATAATTGAGCGAAATAGGGTTAAAATTTTCATTAAATTGACTTCATGCCTTCTTAGCGATCGATAAAAACCTGATTCTTAACAATTCATCAACAGCTATACCATAATTTAGAATTTTCATAATCTGCAACATTTACTGATTAATCACATGATTGCCCGCCACTGCATTATGTTTTTATTCCTAATTCCAAACCTAACAAAAATGTTTCGTTTGTCTTTTTTTCCCTCAGAGTTGTAAGATATCGATCGTCATTTTTTACAATTTTCCCGACCACTACACAATATTCACTGTTCCTTTGTTTCCCATCATTTCAAGTATTAGAAGACAGTGGTGTGCATATCTTTGGGATATTTTATGTTATAACAGGAAGAATTGAATCCATAGAGCAAAATTCTCCTAATAAAAGTTGCTTGTCTATGTCCCTTCTATACACAGGTAAAATATTTCGGTGTTATTCATTAACACCCTGTATATTTTATATGGCAGAAGATCCGTTCACTTGCATTTATTGGCACAGTGTGAGGGTGGAACTGTAAAGAGGGGCATTATATCGAGGGTTGACTGTAATACTTTTTCATTTGTTCCAGCAACCTGTGCTAGTGACAGAAGTATAATTCTATACGACATTCGTGACACCGGACCTGTAAGGAAAGTGATAATGACCCTAAGATGCAACAAACTGTGCTGGAATCCTATGGAAGCTTTCATCTTCACAGTTGCTAATGAAGATTACAAGTAAGTCTAATGGCTTCATACACCATACTTAATCAAAATTTACCATGGTAAAATTTGCATTTTACCTGTACATCCCCAGTTTCTGGTGCATCAAGCATGATAAAAGTTAAATGGGATGTATGATCACTCGTGAAAGAACTGAAACTTAAAACTAAACTCCGTGGTGCTACTTCCCTGAAGGGACAAGGCCTTACCACCCAACCACTGCGTCATCTGCCATAGGCAGATGGCAGGATTGGGGGGCACGTGGTTAGCATACCGACACCCACAGCCGTTAATTGGTGGTTTCCATGACCGGAGCAGCTACTTCTCTATCAAGTAGCTCCTCAATTTGAATCATGAAGCTGAGTGCACCTCGTTTCAGACTTCCCTACCCCAGAAAAATCTAAGGAGGTACTGTGGATCGAACCTAGGCCAACGAATCTCTAGTCAGCGACGCTAACCACAAGACCACGCCGGCGGTCTCGTAAAAGAACAATCATCTGAAATTAATCACTGTGAAATTTAAAACAATTTTAGCTTTTAAACTGAAAAATTGTTGAGATCTGAACTTGCACACGATTTTCACTTAATAGGTATATTTACCTTAGAATGGATTTCGACGGACACTTTCCACCATCATCAGCTGATCTGACTGTCACTCTAGCGGCAGGTGGAAGAAGACTCTCGGTGGATCCACCCGCTGCTAGAGTGACAGTTGTATCAGCTGATGATGGTGGAAAGTGTCCATCGAAATGCATTCTGAGGTAAATATACCTATTAAGTGAAGTTCGTGTGCAAGTTCCGATCTCAACAATCTTTAAGTTTGAAATCACTTCACTGTGAATCTTTCCAACTCAAATTATAATTTTAGCTTTGTTTAGATGTTCTTATTAAAATATTCTAGCACATGACTTACAATATTCATGTAGCCTATATAAACCCCTCTGTTTTAAATATTTTGCAGGTTTTTTAACTCCTTGTTTTAATGTTCATAGTAATTTGTTGTATAGCATTATTATGCCTTGAATGAGTGGATCTTTTCTGAAGATTTGTTTTGTATGGTTAGCCTGTGAAAATTTTTGCTGATTATCAGGTTATTAGGCTATGGTCAAAGGTTTTTAATACCTGCCATTTGGCCTATTACTATGCCAGGCACCTTCAGAGGTCCTGTTGAGTTTTATACCCAGATTCTAGAATAGAAGTGGTTGTGAGCGCAGTTTGCCTTGAGCCGTAGTACTGCTACTTCCTGCAATGCTGGGTGCCAAAACTTGACTCTTGAGACTCTCCTCCTTCTATTGTTATTATGTTACAGTTTTAAAAACATTGGACTAAGGCCTAATACCCCAGAAGACTGTTTCCTTTCAAGGCATTACTGTATGTATGTTTTCTGTTTTAAATTTATTTTTATCTGATGAGATTTTGTCTAACCCATATAGGCCTATATATATGAGGGTGAGTTTGAAAATGTTTCCCTTGGCGACTATGTACAGAGGTGTGGATGAAAAACAAAAAATATAACAAGACATTAGACATAAGACATACCTTTATTTTTCTACATAATTACCATGCACATTGAGAGATTTGTCATACTGCTTAGAAGCTTTAAAAAAACCTTCCAGGAAAAAATCAGGGTTCTGCATATGGAAGAAGTGTCAAACGGCTTGTGTGATGTCAGCAGTGCTCCCAAAGCACCTTCCGCCAAGTCTTCTTCAAAGCCGAAAACAGATTGAAGTCACTGGGTGTGAGATCAAGACTGTATGGTGGATGAGCTAAGAGCTCCCAACCAAGAGTTGCAATTTGGTTTTAAGTTGCCATTGCCAAATGTGGTCTCGCATTGTTATCCAACAACAGAACGCCAGATTGGAGAAGGCCAGGCCGCTTTTTCCGAATTGCCTCCTTCAATTTTTGAAGCTTCTAAAGCGGTGTGACAAATGTCTCAATGTACATTGTAATTATGTGGAAAAATAAAGGTACATCTTATCTTTAATATCTCATTATATGTTTTTTTTCATCCACACCTGTGTACACAGTCACCAGGGGAAACTTATTTTCGGACTCACCGTCGTAAATCTCAAGCCCATCTTTTCAATATTCAGTATTCTTTTCGAACTTATAATTTCAGATCTACCCCATATATTAGATCAAGTTTTTCAATAAATAAGGACCAGAATGAATATTATTACAAGACCAAATAATTTAAAATTTCTGGTGAGACTATTTTTTTATGTATTAAATTCATTGAACCCTTATGACTAGACTTCGAACTTTTAGGTTGCTAAAATGCTGTTTTAGGTACCTAAAATAGGCTCTAAAAATTGGAAAATAGGTTTTAAAAATCGTAAAATAGTCTCTTATAAAATCCTTAAGTTGACAATTTTCTGAAATATCTCAATTGCAATGCAGAATATTATATTTATTGAAGTCATCATCAATCAATAATCATGATAAAACACAGATATAGGCTACCATAACTTTCATTTAGGCCTACTATATAATTTTAGAAAGCAATGTTCATGAATTATTGGACCTGTAAACAACACTGATCAATTCCTGATCAATTCCTTGTCCGTAATTGGTTTCACAGTAAACAACTAGCACTTTTTCTAGATTTTCTAGTGCAAAACAATGTCGCCTATCGCTCAGCACTAACTTATAGGCTGAAAATGAATGCTCCAAATCTACTGAAGTAACAGGAGCATATTTCAATTTTGGCACTAAGTTGATTGGAATATCACACTGAATGTCCGTTGTCTTGCCTGCTAGAATGTCTGAAGCAGCACGAAGGCTTTTTAGACCTTTATTTCTCAGCAGAACTTTCTCCAGTTTATCCCTTACTATATCCCCGATAGGACCAGGAACTGTTTCAATCTTTTTCTTCATATCATTGAATACGTCCATCTGCTCATACAATGCTTTCCCGGCAGTTTCCAGTGATGCAATGAGATGCACAAGAAAAGTATAATGTGACCTAATAAATACTAGGTCCCTCTGAATTCTAGAATCTTCCATGAGTTCCTTTGCTGAGATAATGCTAGCAGAATCATCTGGTAGATTTATCACAACATCTTTAACTTCATTAAAGTGATTGCTGTAATAGTCGGCAGCCTCCAACCATGTTCCCCAGCGAGTAAGTACAGGTTCTGGTGGAAGAGCAACGTTCGGTAACCTCTCTCGGAAAGCCTGAACCCTTGTTGGTGCCTTCACAAATACCTTTTTTACAGTAGAAATCAATTTATTTACCCTTGGAAACTGTAGCCTGATCTGCTCTGCAACACGATTCACGCCGTGAGCAAGGCAAGTAATACGAGTGACAGAGGGATAAAATACTTTCAGTAACTGTACTGCAGCAATCATATAGGCCGCCGCATCAGTGTAGCTCAGTAGTATCTTATTCTCATCGAAACTGTTGGGAAACAATACTTTGATGCCAGTGTTCACGAATTGTGCTACTGTCTCTTGGTTGGTTCGGGTCAATTGTTTGCTGCATATTAAATAGGCTTTAGAAGGGGAATCAGAACTCAGCTTTCCAACAATTAAATGAGCTATGTAGCGTCCCATACTGTCAGTTAGTCTCATCTACCGAAAGCCATATATGTGAATCACCAATGTCTGAACGTATTCTACAAAGAGCCTCTTATTATGTACTGTTTTTTCTGATGGTGGATTCTGAAAGAATATTCATCTGGCAATATTTTTGCAAGAAACCTTTCAAATGGGGATTGTCAAGAGCATTAAACGGGATGTTTGCTGCAATGATGGCTCGGCAGAGGTCTGCGTGAAATTCATTTTTGATTGTTGAACTGTTTGGTTGAGTTAGAAGAGACTGTTTTGATTTTAATTTTCGCGCCACGTTTCTCTGATGTGTAGCACCTTGCACATGTTAAGTAAAATGAGATTTTTTGTCACTGGATACCTACAAAAAAAACGAAATGAAAACTGATTGAAAGCCTTTTACTACCTTTGCATCAAAATAAATTAGTGTAAATAAGGTATAAAATAATCGTATTTATTAAATATTTTGTGCTTAGAATAGGCATAAGATTTTAGCGATGCTAGTTTTTAAAATCAAAATCTTGAGAAAATTCTAAAAATTACCTTAGCTTCAGTGTTAAAGCACTGGTTTGAAGCTTTAAGACATTAAATCCGTCCCAATAGGGAACGAAAGGACATAGCTACTCCAATTTATTTTCTTCCAGTTAGAGGATTTTTTCCGTAAATAATAATAAAACTATAATTAATATACTCACGTGTTTGCTACAAGCTTCACAATAAACAACGCATCCATCTGTTGTAAAATGTGGAAATTCTTGTAGCCATTGGTGTATCAGAGAAGCCCTCGAAGTTTTAATTTTCGGCATTTCAGAATTATTTATACACCACAGTACACACGAAAGTGAAGACCATACACAAACAAAACTGTTAACAGAACTGAAACCTTCCGTATGTAGCATTGTCGGCAAAATTCCAATATAATTCGCCCCATAAGCTCCGCCCATTCGATATTCACATTTGCACGGACTGTGTGATCTACTTTGTTTCTGAGTGAAGCTAGAATCAAAGACACCGACAATGAAAACCTAATCCCTGTGCTCAGAAGCTAAGCACGCTAGCATATTTAACCCCTTGTATCCCTCAGTGATTCAGAGAACCAGTTTTTTTTTATTAGGCTACTGGATGTGGGAGTCGGAAGAAAAACGCTACATTTTCTTGGGAATTCCAAGGAATATTTCTACTGAAGACTGAACATTCCTTACTATTTAACCACGTCACAAATGTGTCATGTATTGCACATTCCGAGCTAAAAATTTAGTACGAACTGAAAATCAATGCTTGAATTTATAACAAAAACTAACTTATTTTTAACTTTAGAGGAAAAAAAAGCAAAATAGGTAATATTAGGCTCTAACGTAAAAATAGTCTGTTTTAGGTCCTATAAAAGTATAAGTTTTAGGCATAGTCACTTATGAAACATGCATATACAAATTTTCGTCCATATATCACTTAAGGATTAAAATAGGTTTTTACCTAAAATCCGAAGTCTACTTATGACAAAGAAGATAGTCTAACTGAAGCCTGTTTTCAAAATTTTTGTAGATAGATTTTATCAGCTTTTATTAAGTGCCAGTATGGTACTTTATGAGATTGTGTGAGGATGGGAAAATGTCTGTCCGCCTGTTTGTCTGTACGTGCGATAACTCAAATACGCTTTATTGGATTTTCATGAAACTTTGTATAAGCATTTATAACGTCCATGGGAGAAGCCTATTGATTTTGGACCTAATCGGTTGACCGGTACCAGAGTAATGCCCAATTTAGTGCCTATTTTTATGGTAATATATTAGAAAAGCGCGACAACTCAAATATGCTTTATCGGATTTTCATGAAACTTGGTATATGGATTTATGACGTCCATGGGAAGAAGCCTACTGAATTTGGACCATTTGTCAGTGTAAATAAAACATTTAAAACACAACTGGCCATTGAATATTCATATAATATTGTGTTTCTCTCGATATGAATGTATACCGATATCTGCATTATTTTTAATGTGAATATTTTTCTTATTCACTCCTGTGGAGCAATATACCTAATGTAATTCCTGACATTGATTTCAGATTCACTTTAATTCATTCATAACCTATACAGCTGCTTTAAATTTGAAACAAACATGTCATCGAATCATAGGCCTATCACATCATTAATATTATTGTCATTGCCTTTTGTAATATTATTAATAAGAAAAATAATATTTCCAGAATGTGTTGTTGTTTCGAATAGGACTTAAATAGAGAAGTGATTTTCATATTTAATTTTTGGTTTATGTTCAGGTGTTGAAAATAAAAGTAAAGTTTTTAGGTAGAATTAAAAGCTAATTATGTCCAATTGATGTAGGAGAGATGAAGGTATTGATTCTCTTCCTGTTGATTTACTTCAGCCATAAAGAGAGACCTTTACTAAGATATTCTACATTGTAATGGTGCAGTACCGTAAATGGATCTGATGCTTACCCCTTGATTGACTACTCTATCTCGACATAGATAACTTGATTATCTTTTTCAGGTATTATTTCTCTGAGCTCTATAATAATATTATTCGTATCTGTGACATTGTTTACGTGGGGAGCTAAAGGGTAAAATTATATTTAGTATTGTATATTTCAGTATCATACACACATGTGGTTAATCTGAATTATGTCTACATTATTAAGTACTGCATATATTTAAAATACGGTTTTTTATAACTACGTAGAGATTATTTAAATGTATTGTTGATTTTATGAAACATGGCAGAATTTATACTCTAGTATTCTTGTTTACTTAAATAGGCTATATCTCACATATAACTATTAACAATACTCACATCTAACACACACTAGGATCCGTGTCATGTGACAGTTATGATCAGTCAATATATTGCAGGTCATCAACGCATTCAGGCCAGAATATTCCTTTTTATTACAAACTGTTTTCTTAGAAGACCCTGCGAAAAGATCATCACCACTTATTATTGCTAAGTGATTAGATAACCCTTCATCGTAACTACTTTTTACCACTAAATTTTAGGCCCTCCTTAAGCTAGGTGTTCAAACTGCCCTGCTGTTTCCAAACTTTACGTGTACACGATTTTCCATGTTTCGGAATTTGCTAAACTTAACATATTGCTAAACTTTATGTATTGGCATATTTAGCTATACTTACAAAGCCTGGCAAACAAAACAACTTCTATTCTGGATGTAGCATGTCTATCCTTGTTTATATAGATTATTTTTAGTTTGCACTAAAATTTACAAAGCTAAATAACAGGTTCCTGCCCGCGTTCTTAGTGTTTAAATCTGTGTATCCGATGGAAGGAAATATAATACTCAGCTTAGCTTCCAATCCTCACCTAATGTCAGTAATACTCTTTCTTCATATGCCTTTCACTTGCATTCACGTTACACATCATTACCCGTATTGTTTAAGTTCATCAATGAATTCTGTCCTCGATATCAGAGCATTCTTTGGAAGACACTGTACAAAATAAAACACAATACATTAAATCAGTTTCTAACAAGGTTACAATCATTATGATTACTTCTATTAAATATTTATTTACATACACAAAACGTATTGCATTATTAATAACTACACCTATGAAATATAATATGTAGTTGCGTTTTGATAAGAAGCAAGCTATCAACGGTACGGCAAGAGAAAATATAAATTAATCTAGTGAAGTTACAGTAAAAATATAGAATTCTATGAATGATCTAATTCCTTTCACATTCTGACTTCGAATTATCCAAATTACAATATACAAATTGGCTCTGGAAATTTTGGAGATTGATTCTAATGCTGGTTTGAAGAGGAATGCACTATATTCGGATGATATAATTAGAATTATCTGGTGTCAAATGAAACAAATTTGACTACAGTGAAACTTCGATTTTAACATTTCCAATTTTATGTTTCCCCCCCATTTTACGTCAGGAATTTAAAATCCCGGCTTAACGTCCTTAAAAGCAATAAATAAATTTTTGTGATTTTACGTTCTCCTCGACTTTATGCAGGAGTTTTTGGTCCCATGGTATATGAAACCTCGAATTTACACGGAATGTGGCAACTTCGGAACAAAAGCCTCCATGGTCATCATTATATTCCTCTTTGTTCTGTTAAAGAGCATAGGTTGTCAAGGCGCTATCTCGGTGTAGCTACTTCATTTGTTTCTGCTTCTTGCACATAGTGCATACTTCTTCTTTATTAATAATAGTTCCGTTGGCTATAAGCAAATACTCTCAATTAAGAATACCGTCCACTCTACTCTATTCCCTTTGTTCAAACTGTCCACTAGCACAGAGGTGCCATCTGTTGAGTGGGAATGGGCAGCAGTCTCAGAAGCTACTTAATGAACCTATATAGCTGCAGAAATAAATTTGTTTTTCAAAGTCCTGATGACACAGTAACTTATTTTTGTGCTTGATAATGCAGGAATTAGGTCGGGAAATAACATAATTTACACTACCGCTAAACTAACTTAATTAAATGACGATAACGCTAATTTTTTAAGTAAAACTTCTTTAGCCGCGGTAGGGGTAAATCGAGAGCTTGTGTAACGCTCAAAATCGTCACGAAATTAGTGAGGTGTGACGGAACGGACTGCACAGAAAACAATCAACTCAATGATTAGGCTTATCCAAAACTGAAAAAGTTAAAAAATTAAAAATTAAAAAATCCAAAATTTAAAAAGTTAAAAAATCCAAAATTAAAATATACAAAAAATAAAAAATCAAAGATCCAACATTTAAATAATCTAAAATTTCAAAATAAAAAAATTCAAAGAACCAAAATTAACAAGTCCAAAATTTAAAAAATAAAAAATTCAAAATTCAAAAATCTTAATATCCAAAATTTAAAACATAAATATCCAAAATTATAAAATTCTAAAATATAAAAATAAAAAAAATCCAAAATAAAAAATAAAAAATACAAAACTAAAAAAATTCAATGATCTAAAATGTAAAAAAATTAAAAAATCCAAAATTAAAGAATTAAAAGGTCAGAAATTTAAAAAATCCAAAATCTAAAAAGTCCAAAAACCCAATATTAAAAAGTCCAACAATCCAAAATTGAAAAATAAAAAAAAAGTTTCACTTCTGCCGCGTGGCGTTCCACACACTTTTTTTTAATAAGTATCAAAACTAATTGTTTCACTTTAATACATTTTCGTGAAAATCAGCTTTAAATTTTAATTCATACGATTTGCAAGATACTTTGTACAATATATACTTTTTTTTTTATTTGAAATTTTTACATGTAAAACAATTCGGATGGTAAGCCAATGAACAGTCTTGTACACACTCTAATTAACGATTTTACTTATTTCACTCTCAAAATAATTATTACAACCATAGACGGCACATATCATGCCACCTACATAACCGGACATTTTCTTCAGGCCTATGTTGTATTTATTATTTTACTCAGGGGTGCCCACCCCCAAAACTTCATTGCTCATCCCCCAAACTTATTTGCTCACCCCCAACCCAATTGCCTGTCGACAAGGGCGCCCATATGATAATTTCTAGGGGGGGGGCAATTTTTTTAATTTATTTATTTTTTGTCGCTTTAACTTCTTGGGCCACATTGTATTTTATATTAATAATATAATAAGTAGCCAGAAAATAATTGCGGGGAGGGTCGGAAGTGCCGGGGGGGTTTGGAATACCCCCAAAAAAGGGGTCGGGGGTCCATCCCAGAAAATGTTTAAATATTGAACTAATGAAAATCACATTTTACGTTATTTTAGCACTCAAAAACTAGTTAAGAAATTTGTTTACCATACTCTAAGACATGCCAATGTAAACAAGAAAATGTTACCTAAGTCGGATGTCCACCCCGGGAAATTTTTAAATATTGAACTAATGAAAATCACATTTTACGCTATTTTAGCACTGAAAACTAGTTATGAAATTTGTTTACCATACTCTAAGACATTTCAATGTACATAAGAAATCATTACCTAGGTGGGGGGTCGAGCCCCGGAAATTTTTAAAATATTGAATTAATGAAAATCACATTTTACGCTATTTTAGCACTAAAAAACTAGTTAGGAAATTTGTTTACCATACTCTAAGACATGCCAATGTAAACAAGAAAATGTTACCTAAGTCGGGTGTCCACCCCCGGGAAATTTTTAAATGTTGAACTAATGAAAATCATATTTTACGCTATTTTAGCACTGAAAAACTAGTTAGCAAATTTGTTTACTATACTCTAAGACATGGCAACTAAAACATGAAATTGTTACCTAAATTATAATACTTATTACTTTATAAGAAAAGTTAAATAGCACATGGAACAGTGGACATAATAGGCCTACTCATTATGTTATGAAAAGAAAATAACTGCTATATCATATTTGACACACCAACAAATCTTGTTTAATTAAATAAATATATATTTTAAATACAAATATAGAATTTTAGGTTTTGACTCTTGGGGGGTCTGAACCCCCTTTCCTAATCCACTGTGGATTCCGCTTTCATGTTGTCGATTTGGTAAAACTTCTGCAATTATAATAATTGTCTTAAAAGAAAAACACCTGACGATAATAATTAATAATACAGTATACATTTTTTTTCCTTGCGTCCCCCCCCCCCCGGGTACGCCCATGGCTGTCGAAATTCTTCATCTTTATCTTTATAAAGAATTAAAAGAGACCTATTGAAGTTATAGAACTTGGCCGTTTTTATTTATAACATATAAAACTTTAATGTTGCAACAATTTTCAACCCCCGGCCAGAAAATTCATAACACGATAATATTTCCCCCCCCCCCCCCCAGAAATTTCAATGACGCAGTCTGCTTCTTAACCCACCCCCCACCCCCCCGTGGGCACCCTGTTTTACTAGAATTTATATTATATTTTCGTACACAAAACACAACAGACATACGTTAACTATATCAGCTGACGAGTAACTGCCCATTCCTGCTCACTGGCGGCGCTAGTAGTAGCGTGTCCCGGAAAAAGACGGGGAGTGGACGGTATTACTTATTGAGAGTATTTGCTATAAGCCTTTTTTTTCTGCTTCTTTGCACATTGTGCACAGTTCTTTATTAATAATGGTTTCGCAGGCTGTAACGTTTCCTTTCCTTCTTGACTGCGCGACTTAAGCTATGGTTTGTCTACGGCGTTTATCGCCAGCGATCACCGCCGGCGGTCATCTCTGCCTGTTGATCTCCATGTAAATCAATGCACCCGGTTTGTCTACCACGATGAACGCCGGCGATCACCGCCGACCTCGGCAGCCATTGCCGGCAGTTGCTTCTGAGGCAAATTCAGGGCGATGAACGCAGATTATCATGCATATAGTAGGTCAAAAAAAGTAGAAGACAGCCATTTTGCACAAAGTACTGTCATTTTTCCCAAGTTGCAGATGAAATGTTATAGATTTCATGTCTAAACACATTGCCCTGTATGACATGAGCTTAAAGGACCATAAAGATAGCTACACAAATGAAAATGTGTGGCAAATGGTAGATAAATTGTTAGAACACACTGTTATCTGTAAATACAATTTATGTAACATACAGTGAAATTACCTGTTCATTTATTAGTAAAAATATTTTTTATACATTATTACCGGTTTCATTATTTTATTATTGTTTGAACCATTTAACATTTAGTTCACCAAATGTGACTTTCTTTTGTTCCTGTCAGCGTTTTATCTTGAGTGAATATAATATTATATGCTATGTTGAGGTTATGAAAGCTAACAAATTTCCATATTCCATGTCCCCCCACCACACTGAACTGTTTGACATGGCCAACTATAACTGTGGATAGCAACAGTATCATGGACGATGATCGCCTGTAAAGAAACCACCCCTACGACGATGATCGCTGACCCTGGCGGTGATCGCCGGCAATGAACGCTGTAGACAAACCATAGCATTATACTTCTGGCATTTATAATACTGTTTTGTTACACAAGTTTGTCAAGTGTTGGTAATCATAATGGCTACAAATCCAGCAAAAAACGAAAACTGTTTTCCATCGCAGAAAAAATGGACATCCTTGCTAAAGTCGGTGCCCATTTGGGCACACGTGTTGATCTAGCGGCGAGTATGAATTTACCAGTGTCAACGCTGAATACAATAGTAAAAAATCGCTGTGACAGTGAAAAGTGTTTTGCAAGTTGTAGAACATTCTCAAAGCAGAGAAAAATCTTTAAAATCAACACCGCTCGAGGAGCTAGAAAATACTCTCTCCATGTGGTTCAAGCAAGCTAGAACAGCAAATGGGGCCCTTCGATGGAACCCACCTAAAGGAAAAAGCTTTGCACATCGCTACCAGACTTGGGATAGACAATTTCAAAGCGTCAAATGGCTGGATCGGCAAATTCAAGAAACGCCACAATCTGTTGTACAAAGCTCTGTCTGGAGAAAGTGTTAGTGTGGCTCCCAAAACTGTTGAAGAGTGGAAGGACAACCTCAAAAATTTGGTAGAAGGTTATGGACCCCAAAAACATTTACAATGAAGATGAAACTGGCCTGTTTTTCAATCCTCTTCCAAACAAAACCTTGGCATACAAAGGTGAGGCATGTCATGGAGGCACAAAATCCAAGAACCGAGTGACTGTGTTGCTTGCTTGCAATGCAGATGGCTCTGACAAGTTACCTCCACCTGTTATAGGCAAGTATAACAAGTGCTTTAAGGGAGTGAAAACACTGCCAACAAAATACAAAGCTAACACAAACTTTTGGGTGACTACAGGATTATTTGAAGAGTATCTTCTCCAGCTTGATCGACAATGGGTGCTAAAAACAGAAAAATAATTCTGTTTGTTGACCAGTGTGCTGCACACCCAAAAAATACTGCACTGAAAAATATCAAGGTGGTATTTTTCCCTCCAAACTGTACCAGCCAGCTACAGCCTTTGGATCTGGGTGTAATTCAAGCTTTTAAGTGCTACTACAGACGACAGGTGATAAGAAAGACTGTTGCATTAATAGATGGGGGACTGCTGCAAGATGTGACGAAGATGAAGCTGAACATCCTGTCTGCAATGCACTACATTGCAGAGGCCTGGAGAAATGTAACTCCTACAACCATCCAGAACTGCTTCAAGAAACGTGGGTTTGCTGTTGAAGATGGCTGCAGTGAGGATCCCTTCACATTTAGTGTTCAGGAGAAGCAGGGATTGGAATCCATTCACCCTGGAGTAGAATTTCAAGAGTATGCTGCTTGTGACGACAGTGTGAATGTTTGTGAAGTGCAAAGTGTAGATCAGGTGCTAGATGATAACCTTGCTGCAGTCAAGGAAGAAGAAGAAGGCATAGATCAAGATGGGTGTTGTGACGTTCAGGTAGATAATGTCAATTTCTTAGATGCTCTACAAGGCTTACAAAAAACAAGAGCTTATGCTCAAAAGTTCATTGTTCCTAATGAAATTCTTGCCATGTGCCAAAAAAATGGAAAATGAACTGTACAGACTAAAGGCTCAAGAACAAATAAAACAAACAACTTTGTTAGGTTGGATTAGAAAGTAAATTATGTTTGTTTATAAAATGCAGCAATAGGTCAGCTTTTAGTTTTTTATTCTTTACCTTTTGTGTGTTCAAAATTAGATCTATCTTTATTTATTCATTTGGTTATTAAAAAGTGAGTTAAAGGTATTTTAATGGTGTAGCCTATGCTTTGTTTTGTCTCCATGCTTGTCTCTTACTATTCCTCGATTTTACATTTTTTTGGGGGGTCCCCTATAAAACTAAACTAAACTCCGTGGCGCTAAATCCCTGGAGGGACTTGGCCTACCACCCGACAGCTGCGTCACCTACCACAGGCAGACGGCAGGATTGGGGTGCATGTGGTCAGCATGCTGACACCCACGGCCGTTAGTGGTGGTTTTCATGACCGGAGCCGCTACTTCTCTATCAAGTAGCTCCTCAATTTGAATCACGACGCTGAGTGCACCCCTACTAGACCTCCCTACCTTAGTAAAATCCGAGGAGGTACCGGGAATCGAACCCGGGCCGATGGATCTGTAGTCAGTGATGCTAACCACAAAACCACGCTGGTGGTCTTGTTTCTCTATAACCCAACCGAAAAAAGATGTGGAGTACCAGGTTCTTCAGGCCGACAGGGTTGTTATGAAAAAAGCCGGCCTGATTTTAACCAGTTTTATCCACTTGAAAAAAGCCAGGCAATTTTATCCGGATAAAATCAAATTGAATAAAAATAATGGAAGTTTCTTTCATGTTTTTATTTCCAAACATCATAAATTTAAGTTACAAGCTCAGAACCTGTAGTAGGCCTACTTAGGACTACTGAGTGCAAATGCAGAGCTACCAGTTTTATCCACTTGAAAAAAGCCAGGCCGGATAAAATCAAATTGAATAAAAATAATTCAAGTTTCATTCATGTTTTTATTTCCAAACATCACAAATTTAAAAGTTACAAGCTCAGAACCTGTAGTAGGCCTACTTAGGCCTACTGAGTGCAAATGAAGAGCTACCAGTTTTATCCACTTGAAAAAAGCCAGGCCGGATAAAATCAAATTGAATAAAAATAATTGAAGTTTCTTACATGCTTTTATTTCCAAACATCACAAATTTAAAAGTTTCAAGCTCAGAACCTGTAGTAGGCCTACTTAGGCCTACTGAGTGCAAATGCAGAGCTACCAGTCTTATCCACTTGAAAAATGCCAGGCATTTTATCTGGATAAAATCAAATTGAGTAAAAATAATTGAAGTTCCTTTCATGTTTAAATTTCCAAAGATCACAAATTTAAAAGTTACAAGCTCAGAACCTGTAGTAGGCCTCAGTTTTATACACTTGAAAAAAGCCAGATATTTTATCCGGCTAAAATCAAATTGAATAAAAATAATTGAAGTTCCTTTCTTGTTTTTATTTCCAAACATCACAAATTTAAAAGTTACAAGCTCAGAACCTGTAGTAGGCCTACTTAGGCCTACTGAGTGCAAATGCAGAGCTACCAGTCTTATCCACTTGAAAAATGCCAGGCATTTTATCTGGATAAAATCAAATTGAGTAAAAATAATTGAAGTTTCTTTCATGTTCTTATTTCCAAACATCACAAATTTAAAAGATACAAGCTCAGAAACCTAAAATTGTATTTAGTGTAATTTAATACAGTGAGTCTCATGCAAGAGTTGGCCAATGACACGGGTTTCTGCGTCGCGGCGGGCACAGCAAATAAAGCCGCGATCGGTGTAATGATTCAGGTTCTCACATTTACAGTTAAAATTACAATGAAAATAACCACGTACCTCATCACAAGAGATGTTAAAAATTTTCTGCTCTTGCATCCACACAATACTGGCACCATTTTAGGAAATTTTCTTTTACGCGCATTAAGTTCAGCTTCCGAAATAGAGTTAATTTTTCTTGTTGAAGTTTCCCCATAAATAATTGTCACATGCTGTTAGAAGAACTTAAAAACAATATCACAAGAGAAATTAACTCTGTCTCGGAAGCTGAAATTATGCGTGTGAAAGAAAATTTCCTGAAAAGGTGCCAGTATTGTGTGGATGCAAGAGAAGAACATTTCCAGCAGCTCTTGTGATGAGGTATGTGGTTATTTTCATTGTAATTTTAACTGTAAATATGAGAACCTGAATCATTACACCAATCGCGGCTTTATTTGCGTAGATATTTCACCCGATCGCTCGGGAGTTGGAGCTGTGCCCACCGCTTCGCAGAATCCCACGTCATTGGCCAACTCTTGCGTGGGACTCACTGTACCACTTCACTGTGTAATTCCCAGCAATAGTTAATTACCGTATTTACTCCAATATAATGCAGCCTCGAATTTAATGCGCACCCTGATTTTGAAACTTAAAATCATAAAAAAAGAGTTTGTTAGCGAATGTAATGCGCATCAATAGGATATTTTATTTGGAATCTTGTCTTAGTATTTATAGAATAATGAACCAACACATAAACATTTACAGTTAACTGCCAGTTTTAGGCCTACAAGTAGACCTATAGGCATGGCTCATCAATATTCACTAATGTGTTCATCACTGGAATCCTCGGAGGTGCTTATTTTTATTGCTAAATGGACAAACAAAATGTTAAATGCATGTTTCACAATAAAAGCTGATACCACTCTTAAATGAGTTTAAAATCGACAATGCACAATATTCCACATTTGCACTATAGAACTGACAAAAACTATTTTGTCATTATGTTTCAGAAATTAAATTTCATATGGTGTAGGCTAACGATAAAATGATGAAGTCGAGAATTATAGCAGTGCCTTGTTATGTAGATCAATATTACCTCCGACCTACGAAACGGATTTGTACTAGAATTTAACGTGCACCTCAGTTTCGAAATCTACAAATGGACAAAAATAGGGCACATTATATTCAAGTAAATATGGTAAATTCACCATTCATCATAAGACTCTTGCATATTTGCTTTATTCTGCCTGTTGATGTATACAAGCTTCTGGGCTTTTTCATTGCCTAGTCTGTTTCTCAATTTTGTTTGTATTAACCCAAATGAAGAAAATACTCTTTCGATTGATGCAGAACTGGCTGGCATACGATGTAAAGATTCTATGGCTTGACAAAATTCCAGCGATAGGTGATTACGCTTCAGATTTGTGTAATTGATGGAGAAATAAGTATAAAAAAATCCCTTTAGGTAGGCCTACAGGGCACAGGCTGAGGTAGATTTCATAGTGCTTTTTATGAATTTATTGGGGTAAGTGTAGAATAAAAACTGAAATATTTTTTTATAAAAAGAGAGTTGTTAATTATGTATTAATTGATATCTTTTATTATTTCATTTTTAATTTGGCCAAGGATTATTGTTCTAAAGATATTTAACTGTTATTTTCAATATTTCAAACTTTATTTCATTGGTAATTTTAGCCTCAGTTGGTCCTCATGAATTCATTTCGGCATGCCTATTGGCTGAGGTATATTTTAAAGTGTTTTTGACTTTCAAAAATTCAAATCTCTCCTTATATGAGCGCTATTGAGAAACTAGTTGTTGATTTAGAGATTACTCATCAAGAGCTTTTCAACGATCCCCCACAACCACTGAATCATTGGTGTCTAATTTATGCATACTAAGTTTCCCTCTAAACCCCATAGGGCCCTAAATATAATTTTTTCAAAATTTCAACCCGCTCCCACCTCCCCCAACCAGGAAAAATTGATTTTAGCCGGCTAAAATTGAAAAAAACCGCTGGTCAGGTCTTTTTCAATTTTAGCCGGCTTTTTTACAACCCTGCAGGCCGACAGAATAGATATGCAGTTTTTGTGTGTCTGTAACGCCTACCTCCTACAAGAAAACATATACAATAAATCTTCCAAAAAAATACTCTGGAGTACTAGAAGATGACGAAATAATAGACATTATCTGTCAAAAATCCAAATAACCATAGAATTATTATGGAACCATTGTGAAAACCAAAGTTTCCCATCTCAGTATTCATTGTAAATATTGTTACTTGAAAAATACAAAATAGTAAATTATGTCAGAAGCCTCTAATGTCTTTTGTTAAGATATGAATATGTTTAAGAAACTAGCAACTCGAGTTTCTTAATTTTCATACGAATATCCTAATTATCATTATGGGCAAGTTGCATACAGTTGTTTTTGTTTGACTATAATTATCACAAATGTTTAAATTTTGAGATTTTAGATTCACTCAAACAAACGCCAATGAATACAACATACCCTTTGCATCAACCCAGCTCATTAATGTAGTTCCCACGAGGGATGTCAGGCTGTAGGAGGCGTCGATTAAATCAAAGTTACCTTATGAATGATTTCTTGAAACTAACGGATTTTTACAACACGAATTGAATTCATTTTAGTATGATATTAAAATTCACACGAACAGAATTGATTTTATTTTACATAAAGCTATTTATTATGCTACTCTTTAAGATTTAAGATGCTACTCTCAAGGTGTCAAGGTTGTTCCGTTTTCGATAATATTTGATACCACACCGATTTCGAAATGAGTGTCATTTTTATACATTTATGTCACACGTATTAAGCATATTATAGTATGGCCGAACAAAAATGAATTTTAAATAAGGTGCTTTCCTATTTTTTATCGATCTCCTGCGCTTAGCTACATGCATTAAAAATTGAAATACTGATTGCTTATGTATTGCATAAGTGATTAATATAAAGTAAGAAACATTGCCTTAAACGCAATAGTTATCTCTTCTTACTTTTATTAGTTACATAATTAATAATTAAAAAATCATATTATTTTCTTCTAGTACCACCGTATTTTTTGTTTACCTGCAAAGGGTGGGTTTAAAATAAAAATATAATAACAATAAAAATTATGTTTGCATAATGTTTTTTTTTGTTTTGGAAGGATTTAGATAGAGAAGTGGATTTTCTTACTTTATTTTTGGTTGATCTTCCGGAGTTGAAAATAAAAATATTATTTCTTCGGTAGAATTGAAAGGGAATTACGTCCGGTTCATGTAGGGGAGAGGAAGGTGTTGATTCACTTCCTGTTGATTAACTTCCGGCATAAGGAGAGGCCTTTACTATTAAAATATTCTTCGTTTAATAGTGCAGTACCGTAACTGCATCTGATGCCTACAGTTCGATTGACGTGTACTTTATCTCGACAATAATAACTTGACTATCTATTTAGGTATTGTTTCTTCGAGCTCTTTAATAATATTATGCGTATCTCTGGCATTTATCTCGACAATAATAACTTGACTATCTTTTTAGGTATTGTTTCTCCGACCTCTTTAATAATATTATGCATATCTCCGACATTGTTTACGTGTGGAGCTATTAGGGTAAAATTATTTTTAATGTTGTATACTTCAGTATCATACAGACACGTGTCTTACATTACTAAGTACTGCATATTTTTTAAAGTACATTTTTATAACCACGTAGAGATTATTTAAATGCATTGTTGATTTTATGAAACATGGCAGAATTTATACTCTAGTATTGTTGTTTACTTAAATAGGCTATATCTCACGTATAACTATTAACAATACTCACATCTAACACACACTAGGATCCGTGTCATGTGACAGTTATGATCAGTCAGTATGTTGCAGGTCATCAACGCATTCAGGCCAGAATATTCCTTTTTATTACAAACTGTTTTCTTAGAAGACCCTGCGAAAAGATCATCACTACTTATTATTGCTAAGTGATTAGATAACCATTCATCGTAACTTCTTTTTACCACTAAATTTTAGGCCCTCCTTAAGCTAGGATGTACAAACTGCCGTGCTGTTCCCAAACTTTACGTGTACACGATTTTCCATGTTCGACATTCCCTTAACTTAACATATCGTCCCCTGTATGGCAAACTAGCGAAAGTGCAATACATATGCATTGCACTTTCGCTAGTTTGCCATACAGGGGACGAATTATTGCTAAACTTTATGTATTGGCATATTCAGCTATATTTACAAAGCCTGGGAAATAAAACTGCTTCTATCCCGGATGTAGCAAGTCTATCCCTATTGATATAGATTATTTTTAGTTTGCACTAAAATTTACATAACTAAATAACAGGTTCCTGCCCGCTTTCTTAGTGTTTAAGTCTGTGTATCCGATGGAAGGAAATATAATACTCAGCTTAGCTTCCAATCCTCGCCTAATGTCAGTAATACTCTTTCTTCATATGCCTTTTGCTTGCATTCATGTTACACATCATTACCCGTATTGTTTCAGTTCATCAATGAATTCTGTCCTTGGTATCAGAGCATTCTTTGGAAGACCCTGTACAAAATAAAACACAATACATTAAATCAGTTTCTAACAAGGTTACAATCATTATGTTTACTTCTATTAAATATTTATATACATACACAAAACGTATTGCATTATTAATAACAACTACACCTATGAAATATAATATGTAGTTGCGTTTAGATAAGATATCAACGGTATGGCAAGAGAAAATATACATGAATCAAGTGAAGTTACAGTAAAAATATAGAATTCTATGAATCATCTAATTCCTTTCACATTCTGACTTCAAATTATCCAAATTACAATATACAAATTGCTCTGAGATTTTTAAAGATTGATTCAAATGGTGATTTAAAGGGGAATTAACTATACTCGGATGATACAATTAGAATTATCTAATGTCAATTGAAACAAATTTGACTGTATTAAAATGGTTCTTGCCATAGCACAGTCGAACGAAGATTACTATCTCGCTCCAAAGTCCACACATTCAAGTAACAGCATGTTACTAAGTAACAGCGTATGTTACCTTTGTTGTGAGTTATATTGTTACTAAGTCTCAATGCAGAACGAAAGTGAGGGCTGCAGAAGGATATTGTATAGAATCAAGTTTTCTTTTTTGGAGGGGGGGGGGGGGGATAAACGAAAATTTTGTATATACCCTGTTATCGAAAAATAATCCAAAACACTCCACTCAATGAAAAGAAAATTGCATGGTTTGCAGTTTGAACACGTGAAACATGCAATCCAGTCAGCATCCATCGGGGTTGGTCGACCACTCTGCTCCCTTTGATAATTTATTTTTCTCACTTGAAAAATGGCCAAAACTCATGTTATTTTATTCTCCCGAACTTATAGAATCCATATATAAGCACGATTTTCTTCTAACAATGTTCTAAATATACGCAAATTTGATATAAAGTTGACTAACCTCCTGCTGGTTACAAAGGAAACAGAAAATTTTTGAAACTGGCTCTATGTCAGAAATATGGGACTCAGTACTACAATTACTTCAAACCAGTCTCAAAAAATAAATTAATGTCCCAAGCAGTAACTTCCAAAGTTATAAGGAGAATCCAAGAAGATTTGAATGAATCCTTGTCATGTTTCAAAGCATAAGAAAATGTAAGTAAAATTATAGATTAAGGATTAAAGAAGTTTAAAGTCATATCTATAATTTTATAAAGTATTTACTAAGCTCAATGAAAACAAAGAATCGATCATGTGTAAATTGCTTACTTATTCAACTATAAAACCTCTATGATTAATTTATTACTAAACTGCCCGCACCCGCAGAAAGTTTTTAGTCTTAGCACCAACTCTTGCAGAAAGATAAAAAAGCATTCTGCCATGGGGGTAACACTGATCACGACATGGTAACTTCAATCATTTCATGGATGGTTGATTCATAGTATGCCGTGATCTCGCAGTTGTTAGTTTTGTTTTTATACAACAAAGCACGAAAGTAATTATTATTTATTTAATCCGTTACAGTTTTATTCATGGAATAATCTTAATAAGTACAACTCAAGTTGGTGAGTTTCATCAGATAAATTCACTCCTGCGCAGTCGCGAATGTATCGATAAACTCGTCAACTCTCGTGGGATTACCTATGAAAAATTTGGAAATTTGATATTTTGAATTTAAGACGCTTAAAATAATCTTATTTATGATGAGTATAACGTCACTTATTAGAGAGGATGGTGTCTCAGAAAAAAAAAATATATATATATATATATGTAAGAGTTAATTCCCTTACGTTTTCATGCCAGGATGAATACATCTGGTTAGTGGGTGTGCAACACGACCATGGTGACTTACTTAGCTGTCCACGTCCTTTGCATTGGGCTGCCATGACCCATGATCCCGTCCGAACCCCTCCTGTGATTTAAATGAAGGTCCATGGAAGTCCTTATCACTAGAAGTAATGCATAGGTTCCCAGTTGTCCGTTTATTTACATGGTTCTCTATATACAGCTTCTACACTACTATAACCCCTTAGCTCTACATCTTTACTCCTTGAGCATCATCCACCCCCTAGACATCCCTCCAGGGGTAAATTACTGAATATTAGTCAAACACGTCCATAATGTATAATAATCTAACTGAGACTATATGAGTTGACATAAACACACTTATTGCTTCACTTACCATATTTTGGTATGACGCGTTTCAAGGATCCTCCTCCCCATTTTCAAATACTCTGTCAACTGCCAAATCCTTCTCAGGAAGATTCTTTTGTGCACCTGGTGGGCTTTTTATGAACTTTCTGATCAAACTGTCCTCCTCAGGTAATTTAAAATTCATTAGGCTGTTCTTGAATTTTTGAATGTAAATTTTTTCCCAAATTTCCAGATCCTTGTGTAAAGATCCAGATCCTTTAATAGTTTAGGTTCTTTCGAAATTTCATGGTCATATTCCCAAACATGTGATGTCACAGCTGATTTTTCAATTTGACAGTTTTTTATGTTCCTCACATGTTCTTTTACTCTTGTGTCAATGTTTCTTTTTGGCCCACCAGGTGCGCAAAAGAATCTTCCTGAGAAGGATTTGGCAGTTGACAGAGTATTTGAAAATGGGGAGGAGGCTCCTTGAAACGCATCATACCAAAATATGATAAGTGAAGCAATAAGTGTGTTTATGTCAACTCATATAGTAAATTAATTTTATTATAGTTGCTTCACTGTATAAAGTTCCACAAAGACTTTATTAACTGAGACTGTCTGTCAGCCACACGCAAGAGGTGATTACCGGATGTTCTAAAGAATGTCACAATCAGCAAATCACTGCCTGCTCGATCACAGGAAACTACACCATATATATATATATATATATAGAGGGAAATGTCCTACGTGGAGCAATAAAGTACAATATTATGTACACTAGACTGAAAAGTTAATTAATACACATGCATTATGTCAGTTCTATTACTATTCAGTTTAAGATATCTATTGCAGTTTTAATTAAACTTCCATTGAATCAGTATTTCTATTTCTCACTCAATAAGCAATTTTGTGTTCAAGATGGATGACATCTATTGTCCTAGTTGTGGAGAAGGTATTGTAGCCAAAAATAAGGATGAAGCTATTCAATGCTCTCATAAATGTGGTGAATGGTTCCATATAAACTGTTCTAAGATATTCAAAGGAGAATTTGTTTCTTGTGGAAGAGGGAAGAAGAGATGGATGTGCAATAGAAGAGATTGTGAGGTTAGAGCTACCAAGAAATTATCTGTTCATGACTTTGAAGTTGTTATTAATAAGTTGAAACAGGATCTAGAAAGTAAAATAATAGCAGAAAATGAATCTATGAAATATAAACTAGAAGATATGATCAAAAATAATAAAGAGTTACAATTTTCTTTAGATTTTTTTAATGATCAGTTTGAGACTGAAACAAAACATACAGGACATGAAGGAAAATCAAACCGTGCATATAAATACAGTTAAAGATGGACTAGATGATTTACAGCAGTACTCCAGGAGGAATAATCTTGAATTCCATGGTGTTCCTGAGGTGCAGAATGAAAATATATATGAAGTTATTTCCAAATTGACTACATTTCTTGGGGTACCACTTGACAAAGAGCAGATATTGCTCACAGATTGCCTTCAAAGAAAGCAGAGATGCCAAGACCAATTCTAATTAAATTTGTTCATAGATGGAAGAAAGAAGAGGTGATAATAAGGAAAAAACACCATAGGGATATGGAATCAAAGGACATTGGTATTCAAGCAGCATCATGGAAAATTTATATTAATGAAAATCTTACTCCCAGAAATGGAGCGCTCTTCAAGAAGGCCTGAGATCTGCTACAGCTGAAATTCAAATATATATGGACTAGGGACTGTCGTATATTGATTAGAGAGTCAGACACTTCCCCTATATTCAATATCAGCAGTGACTCTGATATTTTGAAATATAAATGAATGAAAGTAATAATTTGATTAATGTATTAGTACTTAAGGATACAAGTTTTATAACTTAATGTTATAAATATTAGCTAATTTTTAACACATTTAAATTTTCAGAATGAATATCGATTCATCTTTTAATGTTTGTGAATATAAATATGATTATTTAGTGCAAATTGTGCATAATGGTCATCTGTTACGTAACAATGACCTTAAATTACTATGTCTCAATGTCCGTAGCATGAGAAATAAATTAGCCTCTATAGAGGCTTTGGTTTCTAATATCCAATATGATGTTTTAATTCTTACAGAAACATGGATTACATTAAATGAGTCAAAATTTTTTCAATTAACAGGCTTTTCGGCCTTCTATTCTCATCGGACAACAAAAATAGGAGGTGGTGTAGCTATTTTTGTTGATAACCGCTGGAAATCTAAATTTCTTAATAAAATAGATACTGATAATCATAATATATTATCTGTTCAGATTGAAGTAAATAGAAATAAATTCACCATTATTGGATTATATAACTCTAGGATAAGTAATACTAATGCATTTCTTGATGATTTTGGCAAATTTATACAGGATTACAGAATGATGCTTTATTTATTGCTGGGGATACTAATATTAACACTCTTGATAATTCCATGCAATATGAAAATTACAAACAATTTTGTGATTCTTTCAGTATTCATTTAGCTAATAAATTGTATGCTACTAGAGAAGCAGAAAAAACTTCAACTTTACTTGATCACATTTTAGTTAATAAATGTGAATATCGTTATCACATATTTAATGTAAAATCTGATATTAGTGATCATAATATATTAGTATTAAATATTCATATTCCTTCATTAAAATCAAAACAAAAATGTTGGATAGTCCAAAAGTAATCAACAGGCATATTGATTTTTTAAAGATGACTGAGTATTTCTTTAAAAATAACTTTGAATGTAAAGGTGATATTGATCAATGTTTTGATGAACTAATGGAATTTAATAATGTCGGAATTAGTTCATCATCTTGCATCACAAAGTTTAAACCGTCATCACAATTCAAACTTACTTATGAGAAAATAATTCCTTGGATAACAAATGACCTTTTATTGTTAATCCAAAGAAAAGACATTTTGCATGCACATGTTAAAAGACATTGTAATAATAATACAGTAAAACTTGTTCAAAGCGGCACGTGTATAATCCGGAACTCTGTCCAAAGCGTACAAATATTTCGGTCCCGACGCACGCAATACATTTTTAAATGTCAATATTTTGTATAAAACGGAACGAGCTTAACGCGGAAACGGAATGCAAATTTTAAGATTTAAGTAGCAATTTATTCTATAATGCGGAAAAGCAGCATTGTATGTTCTACTGCATTACAATATATATTTTGCTATTGACGTCTGTGTGAACACGTTAGGCTACTTCTTAGCACGAATATTGTACAGCCCTGAGACTTCCGTTAGAGTATAGACGGCGGTGGCTTATGTTTCGGCCAACAGTGGAATTTACCCAGTAGTCAAGAATTCTGCTACCTGCTTTGTTTTCTATTTTCCGCCAGGCTTCAGTTTCAGCTGGCTTGTACTGCTTGTAGCATCTTAAGTAACATAATCATGTCGAACAATAAGTACGTATCTCTCACGCTCAATGAAAAAATGATGGTGATCGAGGCAAGTGAGAGAGACAAACTTTCTGTGCGCAAAATAATTTTGCGCTTCAAATACGGTAAAACGCAAATTTACGAAACTTTAAAGAACAAAGATAAGATAAGGGAGGAGTGGGTGAAGGGGAACGGACAAATGAAGAGAAAAGCAAAGAAGACGGGAAATGAAGAAATTAATGAAATTGTGTGGGAATGATTTTTAAATGGTCGGGCTAAAAACTTGCCTTTGTCCGGACTCATCTCCCGATATGTGGCGACAAAAGTGAAATAAGCCTAGGGATAATGAGGCAAGAAAACAGTTAGCCTACAGTAATTGCATGATTATATTGTGTTAGTGTTATTAATTATTAATAATAATGTAGTATTTTACTGTATATAAAAATAAAGTGAAGAATATCTGCTGTACAGGAATTAAGGTTCGTAATTAGGCCTAATTACAGTATTTGCATATTACAAATTCATATTTCTGGCGCATGGTACAGTAATTGATAACATTTGTGTAGCCTAGTGTATTTTGTGTAATCCGGAAACTTGTCCAATTTGGAAAATTCGTTTGGTCCCATACGATTCCGCTTTGAACAAGTTTTACTGTATATGGTATTTATATGGGGACGTTCAAAAAAGAAATATTTGCATAAGATAAAAATTCTTCAAAATAGGGCTGTAAGAAACCTTTTAGGCTGTCATTACTTAACACCAGTCAAAGTATTACATGAGCAATCAGGAATTCTTCCATTAGAATTAATCATAAAATATAGTGCTGCAATCTTTATATATAAAGTAGTAAACAGACATGTTCATAATAACATTGTATTGCGTTTTCTTGAAAATGTGCATTCTTATGGCACGAGAAACAAATCAAATATTTTCACGCATTCTCAATTGGTTACTTATGGACTAAGGGGATTGAAAAATGATCTTGCGAATCTTTTTAATGAAATTCCACAGGAAATAAGATCTGTAAAAAACTTAAATAATTTCAAAAAAAAGGTTGAAGATTTTTCTATTAAATGATTAACGCCCGGTTTCATCGACAGGGGTTAAGAATTAACCCTGGGTTACAAGTGATAAACTCTGGATTTGACAAAAATTTTGTTTCATCGACACGAGTTAGTTTTAACCCCTGGGGTTAGGTTAACCCCTACCTTCCCTTGGGTTAAAAGCCTAACTCGGGGCTAAAATGGCTGTTGTAAATTAAGTAATTGATGTAGAATTGCTGTATTTCCCTATTGTCACGGAAAGAAATTAAAAAGTTAAATAATAGCATTGTTTTATCAATAATAATATTACAAGTAGGCTATTAGTAATAATAATAAACCAGGCAATCTGTTATTTTCACGGGTTCCTGAGAGCTCCTTCTCCCGGCAGTTATTGCAACAAATCCCGGTAACTGAACGAGCGCAGAGTCTGCAAATAATTAGGCCTATACAGACGTATTCCTATTCCACGAATCCTGTTTAATTCTTTTCAGATACTGTTCTAATTTCTCCTGTTTCATCAAACTTTTCAGAAAGCATGCCTGCGTACTTTCTTGATATTTATTCAACACAGATAACTTGTTTCCTTAAAATTAATTACAAGTTTACATACAGTGTCTCTGTCCAAGATCGGATTATCGGGATTTGTTACGAATTTTCGTGGCTGATGACATTCGCCAATAAGGAAAACAAAAGAACTGCGTAATGAAGTGCATTCATAAAAACGAATTTTCAATCACTGCCTACTAGATTGCTACTGTTCGTACTTCCTGCGAGTGTTAAAATGGTGTTAGTTAACTCTCTGCCAAAAAAGCATGGTGAAACGCATGAGTCACAAGGAAGAGTTAAAAATTTTGCCCTAGGTTAACAAACCCGGGGTTAGTGTATTTTTAACCCCTGTCGGTGAGACCGGGCGTAAGTGAACAATATCTCTATTATACTTACTGTATTTGTGTAAATTATTGTAACAATTTTATTATAATAACTTTGAAGTTTGTCATCCTTTGTAATACTGTCCCTTAATGTGAGCAATTGGCTCGTTGGGACCTTTTGTTAAATAAATAAATAAAATTTTAAAAAAATAAGTAACAAAGAATATGAAAGAGTATCAACAAATAATCAACACGGCAGGTAAGAATGGTTTTGGAAAACAGTTGGTGGATAAGAAAATAGATAGATACAAGAAACAGAAAAACATGAGAGCAATCACTACACTAAATCCTATAAAAGAAAAAACTCGTTTTGGAAAGTTGACATTTCACCCATGGGTAAATCACAAATTCAACAAGATCTTCAAAGAACATAATATAAAACTAGCTCCCCGGAATAAATTCAAACTCAAAACATTATTAAGATCAGAATTGAAAGACAAAATTCCGCCAGGACAAAAATCAGGCATCTATAAGATAAAGTGTAATGATTGCAACAATGTATACATAGGCAAAACAAAAAGGAACCTCAATACGAGATGGAAAGAGCACCACAGGAATATCAGACAAGGGGAAATTGATAAGTCCGCAGTAGCTTCACATGTCTGGAATTCGGGTGATTCCATCAATAGGTTTATTTAAGCAAATTTTTATTATTCTCTTTTGAAGTAAAATTAATTTTGTACAAATGGTCTTAGAAACGCTACCTCAGCCGATAATTCGGTATTTGATTAACGATTCAACTAGTGCTAGATATATTGACCGTAAAGTAGAAATTGTAAGTAAGTTTCGAATGGTAACAAATTTGTAAATAGTCTTGCATATTTTATTTGTGATAAATGCAATATGCTTATCCCATTTGAGATGTCTATCAATAATAATTCCTAAGTATTTAACTTCAGAAGATTCTTTTAAACAAGGGCAATTACACATTTGCTTAGAATTACCAAAGGTTTCATGCAATTTTATATTTAAAGCGGGATTGGGTTTGGCGTTTACTACTGAATATAAAGAAAAGCTTATAAAAGTTGTTTTTGAGATATTCAAAGATAATAAGTTTGAATCTAACCATTTTTTAATTATGTTTAAGGCTTGATTGGCATTTTAATATGTTTCATTCCAATTTTTATTACTAATTATTGCTACTGTGTCATCAGCATATGCATACAAACTGCATTTTAAATTTGACAAAGGGTCAATCCATATGAAATCATCCAATAATAAAATAATTTGTTGCTGACCTATTTTATTTTATTTTTAAGTATATATTTTCTGTTTCTATGTGTATCTGGGAGTACAAAACAATTTTTTTTCACATTTTTATCACTAACGCTTCGGCAACTAGTGGCCATTTTGCTTAGAAGGATCTGTCATTTTTGGCATTTTCAAAGGTTAGCGGTAAGTTAAATAACTATTTTATTTATGAAGATAGCAACTTGAAGTAAAAACCATCTTAATCTACAAGAAACATTCTACAATTCATGTTATGACCAAAAATTTGTTAGGTCTTAAGGAAATAATCTAAAACTTTATTAGAAAATGCAGTTCCGATTAGAAAAAATTAACAACTTTATAAAACTTTTTTTCATAGAAGGGATGAAAACACATGTTTCATATTTTCCCCCCACAAAGATATAGTAGATCACTAGATGCTAGTAAAATTTGAGATCATTTATGTAAATCCTTTAGGTTTTATGAGTCTTCAAATATCGAGATTTTGCAAAATTGTTGATTTTCAAATTAAAATATCTCAAATGGGACTGAACAGAAAAATCTGAAATTTTCTCTAAATATTCCTCTAGTGCCTAGTAATCAACATATAAAATTTCATCACTGTGTTCTGACCAGAAGTATTTTATTTTTAATAAAGAAAATGCTAAAAAATAACACTGTCAAATGAGCGAATAACGGTGTTAAAATACAATAAAAATTGTCAAAAATAATATAATTATTTGTTGTTGCTAGTAAAATTAAATATGTCATAAAACTAACACATTAAATGTTCCATGGTAGTAGTCATATTGATCAATACTCCAGCAGAAGGAGACCATATTGCCACATTTGCTGAGCAAGCGAGAATACGAGGGGGAACCCAAAAATAACCGGAATCGAACTGTTGCGCGCGAATGCTTTCTAGTTACGAGTTGTGCTGTTAGGTGGTGTTATCTGGGGGTCTCCCGCGACCGTCAGTGAGCTGGCGTCAGTCTGAGTTAAGTAGCTTGGTTGTGGTACGCTGTTGTTTGCGTTCCTGTTTCAACCTGTTGGCGATTAGCGAGATGCCCGACCACAAGGAACAAAGAGTGTGTGTGAAATTTTGTTTTCTGTTAGGGAAAACTGCAGCCAAGACCGTTGGGATGCTTAGGCAATCCTTTCATGATGATGCTTTGGGGAAATCACAGGTCTAAGAGTGGATTTCCCGTTTCAAATCTGGCAACATGTCAACTGAAGACATGCCACGCCCCGGGCGTCCTTCGACAGGAAGAAATGACGAAAATATTGCAAAAATCTGACAAAAATATTGCCAAAATCGAACGTGCAATTGATGAAGATCTTTTAAGAAAATTTGGATCGTTCTGCACTTTACTCTTCAAGTCGCGGCAAACATTCACGCGGTTTTCTCTTCGGTCACCTCTGAGCAAGCGAGGAACAAATTTTGCAGACACCCGTCTGATGTTCAAACCTTCGGTTAAAATTTGCTGGACCGTGCTCCATGACACGTTCGTATCCTCAGAAATTTGGTCAATGTTCTTTCGATGATCTCGGCTGCAGTTTTCCCTAACAGAAAAAATTTCACACACACTCTTTGTTCCTTATGGTCGGCCATCTCACCAATTGCCGACGGGTTGAAACAGGAACGCAAACAACAGCGTACCATAACCAAGCCACTTAACTCAGACTGACGCCAGCTCACTGACGGTCGCAGGAGACCCCCAGATAACACCACCTAACAGCACAACTCGTAACTAGAAAGCATTCGCGCGCAACAGGTCGATTCCGGTTATTTTTTGGTCCCCCCCTCGTATGCTGACTTGAAAAAGGCAAGTCTCTGCAGACTCCTCTGTAGCTCCTTTGTTCAGTAATCAGTAGCTGTGCTTGACTGAAGATATCAAAAATGTTGCCCCTTCAGTTAAAAAAATTGTTTATTTTAGCGATGGAGATGGTAGCCAGTACAAAAACAAAAAGAACTTTTTGAATATTTGCAGTCACTTTGAAGCTGAATAGCATTTTCTTGCCACTTCTAATGGAAAGAATGCTTGCGATGGGATTGGAGGGGGTACAAAGAGGGCTGTCTCGATAGCTAGTTTGCAAAGACCATATTTGGACCAGATACCTTCAGCAGAAGAAGTGTTCAAATTTTGTTCTGAAGAAATTAAAGGTATTTCCTATACACTTGTATAAACATTTTTTAAACCTTTGGCACAGCTGTGGAACAAACTTCTAGCATCATAAGGTGTTACATTCACTCAAAAAGTTATATTTATGGTGAACATAGTATTTCCATTTTGCCCAAATTTGAAATAAGACCTTTCGAAGTAAAGGACATTGTTGCCTGCATTATGATCAGAACTGGTGGTTTGGTGAAATTGATATTTTTTTAAGTGAAGGGGCAACTTTTTTGCTATTTTCAGTCAAGCACAGCTACTGATTAGTGAACAAAGGAGGTACAGAGGAGTCTGTATTGCTCAGCAAATGTGGCAATATGGTCTCCTTCTGCTGGAGTATTGATAACTATGACTACTACCATGGAACATTTAATATGTTCAGATATATAAGCATTCATGAACCACAGATTATTAGGTCTGTTCGCAAAGCTAAATCATGTACTGTCATGTACCGCGACGCATGCGCACATTTTCAATATGCTTATATATTACATTATGCGCATACATTGCGCAGCGAAACCGACAATGTGCGCATGCGTCGTGGTCCCTGACAGTTAGAGATTTGCTATGCGAACAAACCTATTGTCTCTGTTGGACATTACATGAGAATATTATAGGAGAAAAATTCCTCCGGCACTGGGACTAGAACCCAGGACCTTTGGTCAATGGTTTGGCCAATGCTCTACCAACTGAGCTAAGCTGGAGCTCAATTCACAGCACCAGATGGAACCTCTCTCCTATGACTGATTGCTCTAATGGTCTACCTCACAGACAGACAAGTCCGGCTTAGCTCAGTTGGTAGAGCATTGGTATGAATTTTTCTCCTATTCTTTAATATGTTAGTTTTATGACATATTTAATTTTACTAGCAACAACAAAAAATTATATTATTTTTGACAATTTTTATTGTATTTTAACACCGTTATTCGCTCATTTGATGACAGTGTTATTTTTTAGCATTTTCTTTATTCAAAATAAAATACTTCTGGTCAGAACACAGTGACGAAATTTTATATGTTGATTACTAGGCACTAGAAGAATATTTTGAGAAAATTTCAGATTTTTCTGTTTAGTCCCATTTGAGATATTTTAATTTGAAAATCAACAATTCTGCAAAATCTCAATATTTGAAGACTCATAAAACCTAAAGGATTTACATAAATGATCTCAAATTTTACTAGCATCTAGTGATCTACTATATCTTTGTGGGGGGGAAATAAGAAACATGTGTTTTCATCCCTTCTATGAAAAAAAGTTTTATAAAGTTATTAATTTTTTCTAATCGGAACTGCATTTTCTAATAAAGTTTTAGATTATTTCCTTAAGACCTAACAGATTTTTGGTCATAACATGAATTGTAGAATGTTTCTTGTAGATTAAGATGGTTTTTACTTCAAGTTGATATCTTCATAAATAAAATAGTTATTTAACTTATCGCTAACCTTTGAAAATGCCAAAAATGCCAAATCCTTCTAAGCAAAATGGCCACTAGTTGCCAAAGCGTTAGTGATAAAAATGTGAAAAAAATGGTTTTGTACTCCCAGATACACATAGAAACAGAAAATATATACTTAATAATAAAATAAAATATGTCAGCAACACCCATTGGATGATTTCATATGGATTGACCGCAAATCAAGTGTCAATAATTTTTTAATGTATAGTAGAAACAGAATTGGACCTTAAACAGTACCTTGTAATATTCCTATATTAAGTTCTCTATTATCACTATAAGAGTTTTGTAATTTAACTATTTGAACTCTATCACTTAAGTAAGACTGAAATAGTTCTAATGCATTTCCTCTTATCCCGTAGCAACTTTTCCAATAATATATAATTTTTAATAGTGTCAAATGCCTTTTTTAAATTAAGAAATATTATTTTTGAAACGATCAAAAGAAGAGTTATCTCCTCCAGTATCTAAATTATTCATGACTTTGGATGTAACTTTGAAAATGGCATCTTCTATACTTCAATTATTTTTAAAAACCAAACTGATTTGTAGAAATTAAATTATATGTGTTCAAATAATTGAATAATCTTTTTTTAAATACATTTTTAGAATATTTTAGAAATAGTAGTAAGCAAGGATATTGGCCTGTAATTATTTAATAATTTAGTATCCCCCGATTTATAGACCGGAATAACTACAGATCTCTTTAATAATCTTGGAACGATACCTACACTTAAACATAAATTTAAGATATGAGTAAGCGGTCTAGCGATATGGTCAGCGACATTGTTAAAAATTGTTAAAAATTACTAAGTACATTAAACCGACACCAGGGGAACACCGAAGATCCTGCAGTTGATATGTAGCTGAAGATACAGGCGAATGGCCTGTGAAACGTGTCCTACCAAATGATTGGAAGTCCAAGTGTGTTAATCAACTCATATTAATAAAATAAAATACGTTCTCTAAATTTAATCTTGAATACGCTATGATTTGATTTATCTAACAATTCGTTTTATTATTAACCAACTTCTGTATGCAACATAATCTTGGATTCCTGTTATTTTTTGCTAAAATGTCTACTGTGGATTGAATTCTAATTATACTTTTTTTTTAATTTGCCAAAGCGTATAACAACCTCCCCTTTGTTTTAATTACTCTCCTATTTCCCAATGGTAGTTTATCCCTAGTATATTTAAATTCGTAAGGTATATGTGGCCAGAAAGCACGCATTTCACTTTCAGACTCTCTCTAAAAGGCCAGGGCACCAGTTACTTCGGAATTTAAGTCGTCTATATGATATCCCTAAATATTTGATACCAATCAAAAAATAGCTCCTATCATGGCCGAAACGTCTCTTAACGAATGGTTTGTTACCTAGTTTAAACTCTCTTTGAAATAATTAAAAGAAGAGTTATCTCCTGGTTGTTAATTTGATAATAAGGTGAACCCTGATAGCGTTGAAACGCTTGTATTCCCTTGGGATTTCGCTTGTAACATTAAAATTGCACAGGTCAAAATTACTCACCAGGACAGCTTCACAATAGCAACGTAAATGAAAGGTTTTCAAGGCCATTACACCATCTTATGTTTGCGAGGTGAATGGATAGACACGGAAATTGATAATAGTTTACCTTGATGTTCGGTACCGAGAAAATCGGAAATTGAGACCTGACCTTGAAGTCCTCTTTGTAAGTATTGTGTTGTTGTATTTTGTAAAGGAGAAGGTGGAAAGGGAGACCATCGGAAGCTAGGTGGCGTTGTGTGCAAGCCTTTGGTTAGATGGAAGGATGCCTTTCGTATATTCAGAAAAGATGAACGAAATGAATACCACAAAAGAAGCATAATGCTTGCTGAAAATTTTATAAATGTTTCACTCACAAACAACAAAATGTTGTCATGCAACTGGACTCTGCCCTTAAAGCAAAAGTGAACGAGAACAGGCAAAGGTTAGTTCATATTGTGGAAACAATACTGTTATGCGGATGGCAGGAAATGCCTCTTCGGAGAACAAATTACTCGGGGCCACAAATCTTGGAAAATCCTTAGCCAGAATGGAATGATGGTAATTTGAGAGCTTTGTTAAGAATGCGAGCAAGATGTGAATATTTAACAATGAGGAGACACATTGAAACTGCTCCATCAAATGCAATCTAAAGGAGCCCATCAATTCAAAATGAGATTATTTCTATCTGTGGGTCAGTGATCCAAGGAATAATAATTGCCCAGATAAATAAATCAAAATTAATTTCTATTTTAGCACGTGAAACATGTTTGAACAATCGTCTTTGTGTTTGCTCTATGTGGAGAAGTCCAAAGACAACAATCCATATTTTCTCAAAGATGATTTACTACATTTGGTACCAATCTTTGATCTC
This sequence comes from Ectobius pallidus, assembly GCA_964059195.1. Taxonomy (NCBI): domain Eukaryota; kingdom Metazoa; phylum Arthropoda; class Insecta; order Blattodea; family Ectobiidae; genus Ectobius; species Ectobius pallidus. The sequence continues at coordinate 54,679,368 of CAXKWD010000002.1, forward strand.
ACGGGTCAGGGAATGGCAAAAGTTATTCTTGACAGACTGGAGAGTTGTAAACTTGACATGTCGTATATATGTGGTGAGGGCTATGATGACGCATCTTCAATGACTGGTCGTCTAAGAGGAGTGCAAGATAATTTGTGAGAAGTTCCATCAAATAAGATATGTAGAAATGTGCACTGCACTGCGCACAGCCTTAACTTGGCTCTGGCTCATGCTTGCACAGTGCAACCAATTCAAAACTGCATAGGCACTTTGACTTCTGTTACAAATTTCATCAGGGGTTCATCTAAAAGCACAAACATACTAAAAGAAAAAATAGCTAATACTTCTGGAGAAAACATTAAGAACCCTGTTATTGTAAAGATGTGTGAGTCAAGGTAAGTTCAGAGACATGATTTATTGATCAGGTTTATTGATTTGTACATACTAATTCTACATACTTAATTTTTTTTTTAAAGAAAGCCATGATCTAGAAACGTCATCAAAAAATAGTCAGTTGTTATGTGCCATTGAAAAGAGTGAATTCATTGTTTCATTGGTTGTATGTAAAGTAATATTTTCATTAACTTACCCATAAGCAAACCCTTACAGAAAGTGAACTGTGAAATCTCTCAAACAACAGAAAAAATTGAAAATGTTTTAGACGCATTGATTGGTATGCATGAAAATGCACAAAACGCGTTCAAGAAACTTTTTATTTCAGAAATATCTCGTTTATCTTCCAAGCAGAGATCGAATTAGTAGCTCCTTGCACTACCTCACGCCAAACCCAAAGAGCAAATATTGGAATTACAAGTGAAAGCAAGTGATGGACTGCTGCAGAAGATTGACTTACTTGCCTTTCTTATGTTATTCCTACGGTGGATGGATCATAGGGCAGCAGTAAAGTTCCTCCAGCATTGATTCAAATGGTGGTTTGAAGGAGAATGAACTATATTCGGATGATTCAATAATTAGAATTATCCAATGTCAAATTAAATAAATTCGACTGTACTAAAATATTGGCATTCTTTTGCGGTCGAACGAAGATTACTACCGCGCTCCGAAATTCACACATATATGTAGGTAACAGCATGTTGCTAAGTAACTACATATGATACCTTTGTTGTGAGTTATATTGTTACTGAAGTCTTAATGCATAAAGAGGTGAATCGTTACGAAATATCTAGATTTTCGTAATCAAGTTGCTAAACTTTTCACATTCTAAAAGACGTCTCAGGCAGCGTCCTATGAACTGAGCGAATCCTGTCCCATCATTATTATTTTCTAATAGGCCTATCGAAAGGTGAAAATAATAATGTTAAATCGACAGTAAGAAAGTCATTATTTCTGCCGTGATTATTAATGTTACCAATACCGACGATAATGAAGCCCATTGGTGCATTTGTACAACATACCGTATTACTAATAATTTGAAAAGTATCGATCACCAACGCTTAGCTACATGCATTAAAAATTGAAATACTGATTGCTTATGTATTGCATAAGTGATTAATACAATGAAAGAAACATTGCCTTAAAAGCAATAGTAATCTGTTCTAACTTTTATTAGTTACATAATTAATAATTAAAAGATCATAATATTTTCTTCTAGTACCACCATATTTTTTGTTTATCTGCAAAGGGTGGGTTTAAAATAAAAATATAATAACAATAAAAATATGTTTGCATATTGTTTTGTTCTTTCGGAAAGACTTAAGATAGAGAAATGGATTTTCTTACTTTATTTTTGGCTGATCTTCCGGAGTTGAAAAAAAAAATTCTTCGGTAGAATTGAGGAAGAATTATGTCCGGCTGATGTAGGGGAGAGGAAGATGTTGATTCACTTCCTATTGATTTACTTCCGGCATAAGGAGAGGCCTTTACTACTAAGATATTCTTCGTTGGAATGGTGCAGTACCGTAACTGCATCTGATGCCTACCCTTCGATTGACGTGTACTTTATCTCGATAATAATAACTTGACTATCTTTTAAAGTATTGTTTCTCCGAGCTCTTTAATAATATTATGCGCATCTCCGACATTGTTGACGTGTGGAACTATTGGGGTAAAATTATTTTTAATGTTGTATATTTCAGTTTCATACAGAGACGTGTCTTACATTACTAAGTAAAATACTTTTTATAACCGCGTAGAGATTATTCAAATGTATTGTTGATTTAATGAAACACGGCAAAATTCATACTCTATTATTGTTGTTTACTTAAATATGCTATATCTCACGTATAACTATTAACAATACTCACAACTAACTCACGCACTAGGATCCCTGTCGTGTGACAGTCATGTTCAGCCATTATGTTGCAAGTCATCAATGCATTCAGGCCAGAATATTCCTTTTTATTACAGACAGTTTTCTTGGAAGACCCTGTGAAAATACGATCACTATTTATTGTTGCTGAGTGATTATATAACCCTTCATCCTCACTTTAACCACTAAGGTTTAGGCCCTCCTTAAGCTAGGAAGTTCTCGCTGCCTACTCGCATCTAACTTTACATGTATACAAGTCTCCATGCTACGGTACATATGATACCTTTGTTGTGAGTTGTATTGTTACTGAAGTCTTAATGTATAAATAGGTGAATCGTTACGAGATATCTAGATTTTCGTAATCAATTTGCTAAACTTTTCAACTTCTAAATGTCACAAGCGGTGTCCTATGAACTGAGCAAATCCTTTCCCATCATTATTATTTTCTAAAATGTAATCAACTTAGTTAACTTCTTAATTTGAATTGTTTGCACATTTCGTTAATCGAGGAAGATTTTTATCTAATATTTATGAAAATTTTAATATGACTATTCCACTTATACGCCGCGTGTTCGATATTGACCAATAATGGTCAGCAATTCCTCGGATATAGACCAATTCCTTGGATATAGACTAATATTCTAGTAGATATCACGAGGAAGCCGTTATACCCGATAAAACGTCAGCTCGTTACTGAACCGTAACAGTATTGCTATGCAGTGATTACTAGATTACGTCAACCATTGTTGGCACTAATGAAAACATAAATATCAGGTTCAAGGTTTGGTAATGTGCCTGTTGACGAAATTGATATTATCATAAAGGAAGCTAAACCACACAATACTGAAAGAAATATAAAATGAATGTGGATTCAGTTACGAAATGGCATACCACTGAAATCTAAAACTCTCGTTCCCAAATGATCCTCTTCCGTCCATCACGTTTTGGGTCAGCATAGCAACTCAACGGAGTGGGCGGAGCTTAAGAGCCAATATGTTTTTGGATTTTGCCGAAACGTTCAAACTCGACATAGCCCAGTCAAATTAGACCAAAAAGTTGGTTTTGCATTAAATCATGTAATTTCAAATGTTTCAGGAATGTGTAGTGGGAGGTCCCCTGTAAAATGCCTAATATTTTCCCACCGATTTCAGGTACCGTGGGGGGTGGGGGAGGCTCAAAGGTCCCTTTTTTTCAGTTTTTGGCGCAAATCTCCAAAACAGTGCATCGTACAGAAAATGTTATAGTTTTCAAATTTAAAGCTTATTAAATTCCCTACAAAATGGTATATTCATATTTATCTCTGTGTTACCGACTCCGAGAATGAGCTGGTGAAAGTGGAAAATTTGCAGAAAGATTTGTGGTGCCTCACGTAAACATTAAATAAAGTGTTACACATAGTTAAAGCCCTTGAAGACGGAAATAAAATGATGAGCAGTTTACAAGCGGAATCTCAAAATTATGAACGCTGTAACTTTTGACTACGTGAAGATAAATTAGCAAATGTATATATACATATATATATATGTATATATATTCTTGAAGGAAATTTAAATTTCTACTTCTTTTCTCACAAGTACCTGTAAAATGGAAAAGAAAAGAATTGGAAGGGCAAGTTTGACGAAAAACTGAAAAAAGGTACCTTTGAGCTTCCCCACCACCCATCACGGCACCTGAAATCGGTGGGAAAATATTAGGCGTTGTTCAGAGGACCTCCCACTACACATTCCTGAAACATTTGGAACTACATGATTTATTGCAGTAAGAAATTATAATTTGACTGGGCTAACAATGCAACACCATCTCTCGCAAGCTTAAACCATGCCACTGCTAAGCGAGAGGGCCATTGACTCTATGTTGCCATGTCTCCTATATTCCAGCCTGTTTGAAGGAAGCCATGGTTGAACCCAATTAACTTCTTATCTATTTGAATGCCTAAAAACTTAACACTGTTTGGACCTTCACATTGATGCATTTCTCTTAAACTAAAGTCTAAATGTTGTGTTTTATTTTCATTCATCAGGAAGCCGTTTACTGTAAACCAAATTGATCCTTCTGTGGTTGTGTTATGTGTGATACTCTTAAGGTTGCTGAGATCTTGACTGTAATTAAGGAAGATTATGTCATCTGCATAGAGAACTGTAGGCCTATCTACTTTTACATGGAACAGCAGGTTATTTATCATAACAAGGAACAAGACAAGTTCCAGAACAGAACCATGTGGTACTCCCATTTTCACATGAGCTACATTTGGTTTATCACTAATAATAGATGGATGGATGAAATGGGATGGGATGGATGGATAGATATTTATTCACCAGTGGTATTGTGAAATACATGGCTTTGTAAATTTTGGAAATACAACTTACATAAGGTTTAAAAGTAACGCTAATACCTAATCTGTAACAAACAAACAAAAAAAGTGAATTAACTTAATAGTCCATTCACCAGGTACTTTTACCTGGAAAAAGGTCCGAAGTTAATGATTTATAAGTTGTGTTGTATGTGAGTATTCTATGGTGTAGAATCCAAGTTTTCCTATTCAGAACCCTGTGCGAACTTCAGGGCATCCGAAAAACCTCAAAATTGTTGTGCTTTTCTCAGTGTTTTCCTTATAACTCCTAAACAACGCGTTTTAGCCTAACCAGACCCACAAGAAAGTCTGTTGTAAAATATCTCTAAAGGGAAGGTTGTTATAAACACAAATCAACTCTGAACATACGATAAGCCAATAGAATGTTACGCATCTTGCAGTGTTGCAAGTTCACGACTCGCGACTCTGCAAACGTTCTCTGTCTAACAAAGAGAGAGAGAGAACACGCGTGCTTACTCACTGCTGCTCTGCGTCAAACATTCACACATTATTTTAACGTATTTCGTTTTTGAAAAATCGCGAACAAAAGTAGCTTGAAATTTTGAAACCTATTACACGTAAGATACAACATGAATTATCTTAAAAGAAAATGAAGAAAGGCTTACCTTATTGAGTTGTAGAAATAGGCCTACAAAGGGACAAATAAAACTTCTTCGTCTTCGTCCTCTTCACTTCCTTCACCACTCGTGTCACTATCTGTTTCACTGTCCCTAAGATTTATAATTATACTTTCAACAGTGTCATCCCTGTGTTTTTCTTCGTGGCCCATTTCTAACGCTATCTGATCCAGTTCATATATTTTTTTTCGTGAGTTTTATATGGGCCAACACGAGCTAGGAATTCTGATATAGTTTCTGTGGGACTGTTATGTTATGTTGTGTTATGTTGTGTTCTTGAAGTCATTCTTGAATCTCTCTCTCTCTTACGTGAATTTGTTGTGGGTAACTTATTTAATAGCCTAGAATGATAGCTGGCGTTATCCATAATTATTATCGAACTCGCGTCTAGATAAAAAAGAAATATGTTCGTGAACCATTCTTTGAACCTGTCCGAAGTCATTTCTGTATGATAATCGGTGTTTTTACTTTTAGGATTGGAGCGAAATACCCATTTACTTTCTGGTATAAACCCTGTTTTAGCTGAGCCTGCATGGCATATTATAAGCATACTACCTTTTCCTATTGGTACTTTAAGGCCGCCTCTTCCAGTCGGATCTTGCCATATGTCCCTCCTGGAGTGATTCTGGTTGACCCATGTTTCATCAAGATAAAATATGGGCCTCGTATCTCCCATCCCCCTAAGATTGTGAATTGTACGCAGAAATTTTTGTCTGGCTGCAACAATGTCGTCCCTTTCCAGTAGAAATTTCCGGCCATCATTGGTTCACCTGTACTTATATTCTACGGATTTCAAAATCATATACATGGAGGAGACAGGACCTTTATATTTTATTTTCTTTCGCATTAAAGAAACTGATTTTTTAGCTGTGGGATATTCCCCCGTATCGTACAATTCAAATATTGTCCGGCGTAAAATACGCTTTTGAAAACCGTCAAGATTTGCTTTGCGCTTTTTAACTGTGCGATGGTTTCCAGGAGATCTAAAACTGAGCCCACCCCCTACTTCAGTTGATTGTTTTCCCTCCTTAATAATATTAGTCACAGATTGTTCACTAATTTGGCAAGCTTTAGCAGTTAATTCCGGTCATGAAAACCACCATTAACGGCCGTGGGTGTAGGCATGCTGACCACATGCCCCAATCCTGGCATCTACCTGTGGTAGATGACGCAGCGGTTGGGTGGGAGTCCAAGTCTCTTCAGGGATGTAGCGCCACGGAGTTTAGTTTTTTTAGCAGTCAATTCCTTACAAAATTCATATTATTATGCACTTCGTCGTCCGAAATAGTCTTTTAAAAAACTAAAAACACATAGCTCTCGCCTGCTTACGCAAAACTTTGTGGGTATAAATTGTTTCACCACTCGTACTAGGCTTGCTAAGGTGACATTACGGACACTGAATTCTCACAAAAGAACACACACGAAACGCTCTTGATTGCTAACACATATAAACTGAAACTGCGTCTGTGTTTTATCTGTGGAAGTGAGAGGGGTCTTGTTGTCGTTTATGTTAACAGATAGACAGAAACTTAATGTAATCCATCGATGGTGTTATTATTTTAGGGTAGAAATAAGAAAGGATCTCTTTGTTTGTATTAACATTTGCAGGATAAGAGTTATCTTTCGAACGGAGCGTCCTACAGACATGATGTTTGGACAGTCGGCTTCCAAAAAAATACAGCTTTCTAATGGTGATATCAGGAAATACCTAAATTTAGCACGTTTCGTTAACTGTACAACACCGCAGCAACCTAATTCGCTTGCCACTTCGTCACGTGACTCTGCCTGCCCCGCCTCAGGTTCAGAGTTGTTCTGTGCTTACTCTAGTAGGAGTTGCCAGTAAAAAGGGAAATTTTTCAAGAATGTTAAAATTGTATTTACTTATACCCTAATAATGCAATTGTGAAGGTTTTTTATTATTATTATTTATTTCTAAAATTAATTCAAGGCTGAAAGGGTTAGCTGATGTTTATTATAAAATACATTTGTGTTTGTTTCAGTTTGTATACTTTTGATTCGAGGAGATTGAAAGCGCCAATGTATGTTCATATGGACCATGTGTCGGCTGTTACTTCTGTAGACTATGCTCCTACTGGCAAAGAGTTTGTGAGCGGTGGCTATGATAAAGCAGTTAGAATATTTGAACACGGAAAGGTAAGGCACTGTCATTTTTCTGTGAAAAACAAAGTTAATTAATTCAAGTACAGTAGAGTCGCACTTATACTACCTTCCAGGTCTTGAATTCTTCTCAATTGCTTTTTTTTTTTCTTTTTGGGTCTATATTGAAGACCGTTTTTAAAATCTGCTACGTTTAGCAAGTTGACAAAAAGAATTTAAATTTTTAGTATTCTGTTAACATCTGGTATTGAACATGTATTGAGCTCATCTGTAGTAGTAATATTCAACATCAATACTTCTTTTGAGTATTGAGGGCATTGAGATATCGAATGTATCAAGAACCCATAGACTTATAGAGTTAATATGCAATAATATAATAATTCTTTATTGCAACCAAATGATCATACTATGATGAATGGAGCAATGGTGGAATGATATATGGCAGGGGAAACAGGAGCACCCTGACAAAACCTGCCCCTACCCCATTGTGTCCAATATGCAATAATATAGAAAACAAAATTCCACTTAGGCTAGGTGAGAGTGTGAATTATTTTATTTCAACCATACAGCGGCTCCATTCCCTTCATATAGGTCTAACCATGTTCGAATCTTAATTTTCTTCAGTATTTATAAATGAACTGTCCACCTCCACATCAATAAGACCTAACTCCTACATGTTTTTCTCTTCAATTTTGGCCATATGGAAGCCACTTCTCTAACCTTTTACAATGCTGTGTAGCATGTCATCGGGAGTTCTCTGGACATGCATGTTGCACTACAATCATTCATCTAACAATATAAAGTACATAAAAATATAAACAAATTTTTAATGCCCTACCACAGAATAACCAAATCAAACAACACAACCAATTCAACACTTCCGAAATGATATCTACAGATCTTGCAAGTGAGCTGTGTGTGTCATTTTCATATTTATTCAGAGGTAACATTTATCAAGCTTTTCAGATTCTGGCCATGACGGAGCCTTTAATGTTTATATCATGCTGTTTTCTATGGGGGAACTGAAAGTACATTTTTCAACACTGATGATATTCCTCTGTTAATTATTGTTTTAGTGGATTTTTTTAAGATGTTTACTAGGATATTGGCCAAAGCCAGAATGCGTAGACATCTGTTGTAATTTTTTTCTTAGTACTCAATAAACAGTTTAGTACTATACAATATGTATATTAGATGTTTTCACATTAAGAAAATGGTTTTATGCTTCTATGTCTCTTGTTGATATAACATTTATGACTACCTAACAGGTTGATCAGTAATGCTCCATAAATGCAAGTACCCCACATGCAAGGGTCATATCTACTTGGTTGGTTTAATAAAATATAACAAGACGTGATTCACTTCTTTGCATTTCTGATTACAGGAACAACCAATTACACAATAAGTTATTAACTTCAACTTCAACATGAACTTCAATTTCAGCATTCAACATTGTACTTGAGTAGTACATTTTGTATTTCCTTCCAAATATTGTGTTGTCTTATCTGCTGACAGTAATCTAGATTTAGTTCACAATAAATAAGCAAACCCAGCTTTCTATCAACCATTTTATGTTTATGATAAGCAGGGCCCGGATTCTAATGACATGTCATCTTTTTATTGATGCTGCATAGACATTGCCTACTTGTAGATAAATCCTGATAATGGCCTCTAGATTATAGAAATATATTTTTATTAGGTCATTTTTTGTCATTTTATGCGGTTTTACATTTTTAGGGCATTTATTTCAATTTTAGGTCATTATTTTGTCATTTTCATGTCATTTGCTTCCTTTTTTTGTCATTTTCATGTATTTACATTGAGTGTACTAACTTTTTTTCGTCGCTAGCGGTTCTCTCTTTGAAGTGTTGTTTGTTTAATGCAAGAAGGAAAAATTCGGCGTTAAGTGTTGTCTTGTCTCAGTCGGAAATGAGAATCAAAGAAACCCAAAAAATTGTATTATATTACTATTGTTATTAGATTGACTTGGCACCAGAGTCTGCCACCTGCTTGGATTTGAGAGTGCAAACTATTGTTTACCCTTAATTAAACAACAATATTGTAACAAGGGCTCGTCGGGGTTCAAAATGAGAACACCGAGTTTATAATTGAAGGATGGAGGTTTCTTTATTCCCTACAACAATTGTCAGTACAGCCAGAAAACTCCAGACTATTCACCAGTTTACTGTCCTGTTCAGTGCTCACTCTCACTGTGCTCAGTCCTAATTACAGCACTGTTCCGTTCGCACACCCTGTGCGGACTCCCAGTCCAGATAATTCAACGTCGCGCCGGTCAACTCCACAGTCCTCGCTGCCGTTGTACGATCCACCCGTCACGCAGAGTTCCCCGGGACGGCACTGCCTCAGCCCAGATCAGCTCACCAGCTCTTCCGTTCACCCTTCCCTCCGGTCACTAGTTCCCCGTTGACTAGCTCTTCCGCTCTTGGGTCCCTCCGGTCACTGGCTCCTCAGCTTCCCAAGACACACTCACTTGAGGCCGCGCTGATCAGTCCTCTCCGTCCAGCTCACCCTCTGACGCTGACGCTCGCCGCTACTCACGGACTGCCTCTCTGACTGTTCCCTCGTTGACCCTCCGACTTCACGGACTGTCTCTCCTCTGATGTACTGACTCTTCACACTGAACTGAACTCAGCTCGGCTGCTCGCACTCCTTATATAGCCTTAACGAAAGTTCCAGAGCCGAATATTCCAGAGCCCCGCCCGCGCATGGTCTAGAATGTCCGCGCGGGGCGCCGTCACAGCCCTTAGCGTGTGGCTCCACCTCTGGCCCCTCCCACGAGCGTGCACCGTCACTCATCGCGCCGTGTCAGGGAGTAGGCCGCACCCGTCGGTGCGCGGCTCCAATCAGCAATAAGAGGGCCGTCCCTTTCTGGATTTATCTAATTCTAGCTCTTTCGGCCCGAGTCCTTCTTCTGTCAGCTTCTAGGCTTTTCTGGGCTTTGTCACAATATAATCCGGCAGACCACAAAAGGTAATGCCGAATTTTGTCTCGCCAGTGCCTCAGTGCCAGTATAAATTTCCGGGAAAAAGAACATTCTCAACATTACAGTTATTTACAGATTTTACAAATTATGTGTAAACTAGTCTATAACTTTGTGTGTATAATGATAATTTTTAAAAAAAATATCAGTTTTTAGGTAATTTTTTATAATTATTAAGCCATTTTCTTCAAAATTTAGGGTCATTGTATAGGTCATTATTCAAACAATTTTAGATCATCAGAATCCGGGCCCTGATGTTAAGCATAGGCACAGGATCTTCCAACATTGTGTGCTGTAACCCTTCATATCAAAAGGGATTGTTCACAGCCACAAAAACCACTAACCTAGTGGTGTTGCTCTTAGGACCCTTTTGGAAATTTTATTGGAATCTTGTAGCAAGAATTCTAATTGAAAGTCTGTTGTTCCAGTACATGTATTTTAGGCAAGTGAATGTAGAATGACTGATTTCATGCTTTTGTGATGATGGATCTGCAGTACCTCAGAATTTTCTGAGGTAGGGAGGTCTGGAACACAGTCTTGTGAGAACAACTGAGGAGCTGATTAATAAAAAATTAGCAGCTCTTGGCCTTATTTCATAGAACCTGTTAATAACATTTACTAATAATTTAGGGCCATGAACTAATAACTAATTATATTAGCCAATAATATTCCCCTCTGGGGGGAAAAAAACTAATAATATGAACTATATTATTATGTGATCGCTAATAATATCAGTGTAAAAGTTCTACGAAACAGAGCCCTGGTCATAAAATTCATCACTAAAAGCTGTGGAAGTTGGCATTGCTGACCACATGCCCCTGAAGTCAGCCATCTGCCCATAGTAGATGATGAAGTGGTCAGATGGTATGCGCTGTCCCACAAGGGATGTACCACCATGGAGTTAAGTAAGAATGTTGACTAATCTAGAACATTTTTAAAGATGATGTATGATTAAAGATGATGATGTATGATTTGGTTCATGCCATCTTGGTTTGGATAAGTACCTAGGTAGATATTTTGCCTCAAGACTTGTATAATTTTCTTGAGGAAATTGTTTAGTCTTATGTTGGAGAATATCTCCTATTACCTTATGCTGTTGGTAGAGAAAGTCATGCAATTGTCTACTTGTAAATTTTTAATAGTTTATACATAGACTGCTGTTGCAGGTATGATATGTGAATCTCAATGTATGTTGTGTATTATTTTTAAAAGAAGTTTTATGTATGTTGTTTTAGGGTCACTCTCGAGACATATACCACACCAAACGAATGCAACGATTAACTTGTGTTGCCTGGTCGATGGATAATAAATACATTCTATGTGGATCAGATGAAATGAATATCAGAATGTGGAAAGCCAGAGCATCTGAAAAACTTGGAGTGGTAAGGAAACTGATTAGAAACAATGTATAATACAGTCAAACCTCTGTATAACGAAGATCGATATAACAATAATCCCGCATATAGCAATATTTTTGTTTGGTCCTGGTGAATTTCCTGTCTTAACAATGTTAAATGTAACTCACTGTAATGATGAAGCTATTTTAGAAACACCCTTTTATAATGATATTTGGAGATTGAATTGTTACTGCAAACCAGTATCTTAGCCCTATGGATGGTAGCTGGTATCAGATCAGCATCCTTCCCAGCCACCAATATTATTTTCTGGGTGCCTGATATCTGTTACATTTCTTAGAAATTCCAAAAAAGAAAGGTTCATGATGGGTGGAAAATAGGATCACTAAGGTTAAAATCATCCCTTATCTGTGCAAAAACATACATAGGTTGTTACTTCAACATGTACATAAGAGCAACTGTTTTACTTTTGCGTTAGATGTGTGTTGAATTTGCTTGTCTTTTTCTTCCCTCTTCCCACCATCTATGAATTTGAAATTTCTGACATATGGCTAGGCTCAAAGCATTCCATGATCCATGATGTTAAACCAATCTGAACAGTAATTTTTTAGTGTGCAGGTATAAAGTAGCTATGGTTAAATTTCAACAGCAGTCGTCAAGTTGAGTAACAAAATTAGCTTTTTTTTGTGATTCAATATTTTCCTCTTCTCATTTCCATTCCATAAATTATTCTGTAGATTACACAGTTTTGTGAATGCAATCTTTCTAACGAAAATAAGTAATATTTATTGTAGGCTACTGGCTTACTCGTGATTCTGGTGTGGTTATGCTTCAACTTACCGGTACTTTAATGTAATATTTTTATATTTTATTCTGTTCTAATGATTTCTGGTGTATAAAATAGGTCACTAATGGTCAACAAGAAAACCTAGTAACAAAATATGTAAAATATTTGAGTGAAAATTATCGTCTATTCTTGAAACACACCAGAAAGCTGATACTTGACGGTGGCTGACTTGTGTCTTATGTACCCCACATGTTTTGTGTAAAAGGCCCCTGATGATTGCAATAGAGCGTGTTGCCAAAAACTTGGATGAAACACCTATGTCACAAGTGCAAGCCCTAGAAGTTTTTCTTAAAATGTATTTTTTTTTTTTAATTTCTTAGTAATACCTTAGCTCATTTCCTGTGGGTTTCCATGGTGACACAATAGCCCCTGTGACATTGTTCTTAACTAAAGAAAATATAATAGAGTCACAACTTTCGAACATAAGTGCCTCTGGCTGTTACACACCATGCTAGTTAGATTAAGTGATTACATTTAGTATACTATAATATTTCAATGCTCAGGGAATTTGAGCTATGTAACATGTGTTTGGTTTCAGTTGAGACCTCGTGAGAAGGCTGCTTTGAACTACAATGAAGCTCTGAAGCAGAAATTTGCAAGTCATCCTCAAATAAAACGTATTGCTCGGCATAGACAAGTGCCAAAACACATCTACAATGCACAGAAAGAATTGCGTACCATCAAGCTGAAGCAAAAACAAAAGTATGTATCGTATTACTCTGTTATTTATGTGATTTATCCATTCAATTTAGCATTAAACATTGATAATGTGTTCAGGTCATTTTTTAAACATTTTAACTTATTCTAATTTTTTTCTCTTTATTTGCTTATACTTCTTATTGCAAATGTTAAACATTTAGGTATGTCTAGTATTTCCTTTGTTCATAAAATGATTTAGTTCAGAGTGTATGTAGAAGTAAATGAATGGAAAGTTTTTCACATACTTCTCTGATTCTTACAATAATTTATTGTAGTTATATTCTTACTAGGAGGATCCATGTGGTAATTCAAACATCAATTCTTCAATCTATATATGTATCTTATGAGTGTATACTTATTGCTTTAATTAAACCTACAGTAGAACCTTGTTCATCTGGATCGCTTTTTCATTTATTTATTTATTATTATTTTTTTGCACGAAAGTCACCATTTTATGGGCTAGTGATCCAGTACTGTACATTCATTGGGTGCAAAGTAGGTTTTGACAGAGCTGCAAGGGGTCTTATGCAGTGCATAGTGTTGTTGTTTTTTTTTGGGGGGGGGGCTGTAGTAAAACCTGCATCCCTTGTGAGGTTGTTAACCCCAGCTTGACCAGTCACAGTGTCTTATTTTCACTACTCAAGTAAACATTGTACTCTATAATATTGTATAATTAATTTTGTGTGTGAATGTTGTCAAAATTGAAAAAAGTGGTTGTTTCTGTGGTAATATGCATTAGTGTAAGTAAATATTGCCTAATTCCTGGATTATCCCGGTTTTTGATGATCCGGATGACTTCCAGTCCCAGTTAGTTCGGAAGAACAAGGTTCTACTGAATTTTTTTACTTAATGTAATCGCGGGTAATGTTATCTACCGGGTAACATTATCACTTTTATGAAGTCCCATACGGATTAATATTGATACATTGAAAAATGCTGTTTATTGTGATCAAAGATTCGGTTTATGTTATCACATTTTCCTTTTTGCGGCTTTATTTCCAAGTACTGTTCACCATTCAAAATTTCGTTTTTAAGTGTTTCATTTCTAATTTAACTGTATTGTGTTGTACTGGAGGTAGCAGTACTGTTCCTAGCTCACAGGATGACCAGTTCGAGGGGGTGGCATTATGTAACTTTCTCTTTTAAGCAATAAAACATGTTTCACCCCACACAGTTAAGCTTTTGATTTATGAAGATAACACTGTTGACATTCAGTGATGTTAGTATAAAATGAAAAGACTTGAACAGAGAGGCGTTAGATGTTTTGCTACGTGGTGTTCACCACAGATGAGTATAGACTTCCAAAACCACTCATAACTCGTAACTGAGTATGGAGTATTGGTTAATGAACTCCTAAAGGAAAGTAAAAGAACAATTAAAAACTTTGTTACTGGTTGAAAAAGTAGTTGCAGTTACTGTATAAGCCTATGAGTGGTTCAATGATTCATAGTAGTATTATTTTATGAATAAATATTTTCAATTCCGCTTTGTAGTTTATTATCTTATATATGCATAAATAACCTTCGTTTAATTCCTTCGCCTAGTGTTATCAATCGGTTAATATTATCAGATTGGCTGAGTCCCAAAGTGATCACAATAAGCGGCGTGCACTGTATTAAATAAAAATTCTAAGGGCAGAAACTTGAGTTGTTCATATTTTCATTATAATTAGTCGAAAACTCAAAGAAACTTGAGTTCATATTTTCAGTATAATTAGTTGAAAACTCAAAACTAAAATTATTAGTATTGTTACTGGTGTTGCAAAGCTGTTTACTTCTTATGAAGCTTTGAAGCCAAACTCCAAAACTTTAAAAGAAAATAACACAAACCTAATACCATCTGCATTCATATATTGGTGGGGATCCATATTTTTAGTTCTTCTGTCTGTTGTGAACAAGTAGGTTATAAAAACAGACTGTGTTTGAATCAGGTTTACAATTGCCCGTTGATTCAAATTTTGTGAAACTAAGAGCTTCAAGTCTGGCTAAACTCCATACTGACTGCTTTAAACCAATTAAATCTATTCTCTTTCATTTTGTGACTAGGTTTTTTGTCCTAAGAATAATTATGTTGTCTTCAGGGCTAAGTTATAAAACATTAACATAAAATTGTAAGCATGTTGTGCCAACTTATATGGAAAATATGTTATGGGGAGGTCCCCCAAAACAAAATAAATGGGCCTTATGAATAAAACTTGAGAATATGCTTGTTATGAACTAAAACCAACCAGAGCGAGGTGGTATAGACTAATAGGCAAGAAGTCCTGGGTTCAAATCAAACCTTGTGGCCGTCCAAATTGACTTGGGACTTTCATAGTTTACCTCATTCACAAAGGCAAATGCCGGACTTCTGGAATTGTATACTTACCATAACTCTTTTCCACTATGTCACCAGATATCATAATCGTTTAAACTGAATATCAGAAAAGAAGTACACTGAACAATAGAAATAGATGATCATTACAACAGACTGTTGGTACATGCAAACATTCTAAACTCGTGTTATGACCTATATGCAGTTAAAGCTTGCAAAATAAGCTAAGTAATAATAATAAAAACACAACAATCATAGTAATGGTATTATTAATGAATAATATAGTAGGCTTAAATGCAGATTACTATATTTTCTTGAACAAGCCTAAATTAAAAAAAAAAAAAAATTAAAAGTATTCAGATATTGTACTATATAGGTCCATAGAAACATTTCCACATAAAAACAGCAATAATTAAAGTGGACTTAAGTCACATATTGTGTTGATTTTGTTTAATTTTGCATTCTGTTTTGTGATTTACTAGCAGATGCCCACAGCTTCACCCGCGATTATTAATTCAATTGCTAGATTTTTAAATAATTTATTGAAGCGCAAAATAATTAAAACACTAAATTTATTGACACTTACACGCAAAACATTCATAAACTAAGCAATTAATAATTATAATTAAGCAGCTAAAAATCCGGCTCTAAAGTGCATTCCACAATTAGAAAGCTCCCTCTGAGAAAAACAACCTCAGATTCGACATCCTTAGTTTTAAAAAAAAATGCATAGTGAGGTCCATCCAAATCGTTCAGTGTTTATCTATTTAGGCCTACATTAATTATCCCTCTTCTGTCTACCTATCTAAAAAAATCAGATCTCTGCATCCCATAACATTATAAACAAATGAATCCATCAGAGCAGGCTAATAAAATCGAAGCAATCAACAATTCCATCTGTTTTGTTGAAAAAATCACGATATTCTTATTTTCAAGTTGAGACGAAAAAACCCACCTGCAATTAATTTCACAGTTGATTGAAATGTAATAGCAAAAACTGATATTTCGATAACTCGAAAAATTCACTCATAACTCACGAACGAAAGTAAAAATTTTAAATCTGGCTTTGAGATGCATTCAGCCACCCTTCAGTCCAACTGTGTTAAAAATTTAGATCTCTGCATGCAGTCGATTTGGCTAGGCATCATGCACAGACAAAGAGACAGACAAACACTTCCGCTTATTATATATTTATTTGACCAAGGAATTATAAAAATTGAATAGTCAGAGCAATTATTTATTCAGTTAACATGTGTGATGCTACAAGGAAAATATTATATGAAAAATTCATTAAGATCCTTGTATTGATACATTAATGTTTAATACAGAAGCAAAAGCATGGGCGAAGAGCATTTTTCTTCACATCATAACTTCTAAATACTGAAGTATAAGATTAAGCTCCTCTTTATTCATGAGGCCCAATACTTCAAGGGGGTCATACTTAAAGTTTGGGAACTGTTTTACTACAACAAATTATGTTTTTATTTTTTGCAGAGAGGCCAACAGAAGAGCTCATTCAAAACCAGGAACTGTGCCATTTGTTTCGGAAAAGAAAAAGCACATTGTGGAAGAACAGGAATAAATATCTCCTTTTATGTACACATACAAATATCAAATCTTTTTGTATTTATTCTTGTTTACTATTACCCATACCTATCTATACTACCCACCTTTACTGCTTTCCCGTTTTACCAGTACATGGGACTGATCTCTGTTTGGATTCTGGAAAATTCAGTTTATCCGGGAAATTCGGTAAAATACTCTTGAAATAAAGACTCTGTGGAACTTTATACAGTGAAGCAACTATAATAAAATTAATTTACTATATGAGTTGACATAAACACACTTTTTGCTTCACTTACCATATTTTGGTATGACGCGTTTCAAGGATCCTCCTCCCCATTTTCAAATACTCTGTCAACTGCCAAATCCTTCTCAGGAAGATTCTTTTGCGCACCTGGTGGGCTTTTTATGAACTTTCTGATTAAACTGTCCTCCTCATGTATTTCAAAATTCATTAGGCTGTTCTTGAATTTTTTAATGTAAATTTTTTCCCAAATTTCCAGATCCTTTTGTTTACTGACTGACTTTAATAGTTTAGGTTCTTTCGAAATTCCATGGTCATATTCCCAAACATGTGATGCCACAGCTGATTTTTCAATTTGACAGTTTTTGATGTTCCTCACATGTTCTTTTACTCTTGTGTCAATGTTTCTTTTTGTTCTTCCTATGTAAAATTGGTCACAATTTTGACAATTAATTTGATATATTCCTGATTTTTTCCCTGGAGGTATGCAGTCACCATGGTTAGTTTTTATTAAACTCTTAATACTGTAATTGTTTTTTGTGGCTAAAGTGATCCCGAAATCTTTGAATATCTTTTGAAATTCATTTCCACATATATTTAAGGTATGGAACAGGTATGTGGATGATATATTTGCTGTTGTGAATGGTAAACTAATCGAAGATGCTCTAAAATTGCCTAATCTCCAAGAACCTTCAATACAGTTCACAGTAGAAACAGAGAAAGAGCAAGTACTGAACTTTCTTGACCTAAAAATAATGAGAACAGAAGACAGACTGGAATTTGGTATATTCAGAAAGGACACACACACTGACGACTATATTAAAGCAGATGGTTACAACCCAAGAGCTCATAAACATGCAGCATTCAATAGCATGACACACAGATTGGTAAACATACAATTAACAAAAGGGGAGTACAAATCAGAATATCAGCACATACAAGATGTTGCTGAATTGAATGGATTCAATAAGAAAATAATAGATAAAAAGATTTTCAAATTAAAAAAACAGAAACAATTAAGAGAAACAACTACACTTTCACCCATTAATGAAAAGACAAAATTCAGAAGCTTTACCTATCATCCTTGGGCTTCTTCGAAATTTCAAAAGATATTCAAAGATTTCGGGATCACTTTAGCCACAAAAAACAATTACAGTATTAAGAATTTAATAAAAACTAACCATAGTGACTGCATACCTCCATCAGGAAATATCAGGAATATATCAAATTAATTGTCAAAATTGTGACCAATTTTACATAGGAAGAACAAAAAGAAACATTGACACAAGAGTAAAAGAACATGTGAGGAACATCAAAAACTGTCAAAGTGAAAAATCAGCTGTGGCATCACATGTTTGGGAATATGACCATGAAATTTCGAAAGAACCTAAACTATTAAAGTCAGTCAGTAAACACAAGGATCTGGAAATTTGGGAAAAAATTTACATTCAAAAATTCAAGGACAGCCTGATGAATTTTGAAATACCTGAGGAGGACAGTTTAATCAGAAAGTTCATAAAAAGCCCACCAGGTGTGCAAAAGAATCTTCCTGAGAAGGATTTGGCAGTTGACAGAGTATTTGAAAATAGGGAGGAGGATCCTTGAAACGCGTCATACCAAAATATGGTAAGTGAAGCAAAAAGTGTGTTTATGTCAACTCATATAGTAAGTTAATTTTATTTCTCTTGAAATACTAAAAGTCTATGAGGAAGGAAAGAGGTAGAAAAAGAGAAAAGAAGATAACTGATTTTGTTTCTACTAATTTCAGCTGTATTCATTCTTAAATACCAATACAAATGTTTCTTTTAAGTTAGGAATAAGCTTTAGCTTTGTTTCTGATTTGTAATTGTTATTTTTCCTTTGTTAAAAAAAATTGTTTGTATTAATAAATTTCATTTTCAACTAGTGCTATTGAAATTCTTACACAAATTTATTATTTCCACCTATGCACTAGTGTGGTAAGAATAGAATAAATAGATGATAAAAAGGAATCAAAAGCACTCTATATATATATATTAAATGATTAATATTTAGTCAAAATCTAGAAATAATACAGTCTGTAAGACATAGGCTACATGAATTGAGACATTTTTGACTTAGTACAGTTTGTACAAACGTTACACAATATCAAGATTAAAATCTAAAAAAACAATCTATATGTAACCATTAAAATTTAAAATATGTTATAGTACATACAATATTTGAGTTAGTAATATCGTCCTTTTTTATCATAACAATGAAAATTTCGTACATTACTTGTCTAAAAATGATAAAATTATATTCACATATTTGCAGTTTGCTAAAATTAAGAAATTATAGAAGATACGTCAGTTTATATAAAAACATGTACACAAATCTTGTAGAATAATCTCCTATAATCTAGCTGTATTCAATGTTAGTCATGGAAAACGGTGTCAGGTTAGAATCTTCGTACAAAGGACGATATTACTAACTCAAATATTGTATGTACTATAACATATTTTAAATTTTAATGGTTACATATAGATTGTTTTTTTAGATTTTAATCTTGATATTGTGTAACGTTTGTACAAACTGTACTAAGTCAAAAATGTCTCAATTCATGTAGCCTATGTCTTACAGACTGTATTATTTCTAGATTTTGACTAAATATTAATCATTTAATATATATATATAGAGTGCTTTTGATTCCTTTTTATCATCTATTTATTCTATTCTTACCACACTAGTGCATAGGTGGAAATAATAAATTTGTGTAAGAAAATTGTTTGGATTATCTGAAATTTTGATTAATTGGGTTCATATTTCTGAGATTGCACTATATGACGCTCCAAGCTAAAATAAAAGTGGGAACTCTTATATATTATACTACTATAAAGAATGATCACTACCATGCTCATTTTCCAAAACTTTTGTCAACAATTTGACCTTCAAAAGCTAGCAATAGGTTTGCTTTACTCCAGTTGTGCTGAGGGAGTGGTAATTGATTATATATTACAGTTATTTTACAATCTTACAAGCCATGAGTATATAGAAGCCCCTTTTACAATTATTGCAGACTAAAGAATTTACATATACCACATGTTTTCAACTCTAAATACTCTACATACGTTGCTAATTGTAATGTGTATGGGCAGATATAACTACCATAGGAATGATAATTCTTTCACACTGGCCATGTGTAGGCTAAGGTGGAAAGGTTGAGTCAGACTGAAAAATTCAATGCCTTGGCCAGGATTTGAACCAGGATCAGTGAGTCAGTTGGAGAATTTAATGTTGTACCGGCACATTGCCAGGATAGCTCAATGGTAGAGCAGGTGCACAGAGAGCCGAAGATCTTGGTTCAAATCCCAGCTAGGGCATTGAATTTTTCAGTCTGACTCAACCTTTCCATAACTTTCACTAGCACCTTCCCTTCGAAACATCTCCCACCTGAAAATACTTTGGAATCTTGTGTCCTCAAGGGTGTCATTACTATTATACTAATTAATACAGTAGATATGGTAGTTTTCCATTGCTTTCCAGATCAGTTCTCTTTTATATCTTGCTTAAGGTTATTCGTTTCCAAGACCCCAGGCAACACCTTAAGAAGGTGAGGATGAGTGGATTGACTGTTGGAGTCAACCATCAAAATTCTCTCATCCACTGTGCAGTTGGCAATTTTATCCAGAGGCTTTAGTTTAGGCTTTGAAATACATAAACCATAAAGGATATAATATTGAGTTTGGTCTAGCACATATACTTCACTTTTTGTATAAATACCTGAACTAGTTTCGAAGACAATCGTCATTCATAATTAGGGACCGGATTTTTAGGTTTTTAAAAACACTGTTTTAGGTTTTCCATTAGGTGAAATAGTTTTTTTTAGGTTTTTGTCCAAAATATTTTCGGGTAGAATAATTGGTTTAATGAATTTGAATGTGCTGCATAGGATTCAATATGTAATACTTGTTAAGTATTAGCAATGGGAGATGTGGTTTCTTTGTGCTGCCGCAAATGAGACTTCTGATCGCATTTCACCTGTGTATTAAAAGCAAACCACACATCAGTAGAGAAGTTAAGCGCAAGAGATTAAAGTACAGTAGTTAATACTGTATCTAGACTCTACCCTTCTCAGGATTCGAATGCGATGCTTCTAATTTAGTGAGTAAAATACTTTATGGTTGGATGTGGATAATGTGAAACTGATTATTTTCCTTTCTTCGGTTGTTACGTATGCTAACCGCACAACAGATCAACTAGGGACGAAAACTTCCCCCTTTTCTAGAAAGGTAAATAATACTTACATGTTTCTGGCAGACTCGACAAAATAATACTTTAAACATAAAGTAGTAGGAAGTCCTTTTTCCATTGTATGTATACTACAAGCAAAAGGCCTTATGGAATGTGCCGAAACGTTGTATTAAGAATAATAAAATATATCCATTGTAAAAATAAAATATAATTTTGTTTTGCTTGTAGTAAATAATACTTTGCCATCTGTAGTGAAATTCAGGTCGTCGCCAGTCCACTGCCATAATAAACTCGATTTCATTTGTTTCGGCATAATTAACACGTCTTCTTAAAACTCACAGTGTGAACACTCAGTATGAATAAGAGGACAGTACTAAAGGCAAACAAGCGCTTTAAAACGCAGAAATCTAAATCCTTCTTCATACACGGCAACAACCCACACAGCACACTACGTATAATATACGAATAATATACGTATATTATACGTAGTGTGCTGTGTGGGAATGGTCGTTCGTACGAATATCTTAAAAGGAATACGCCGGTACTCTTACACTTCCTCTCTTAATACTGTCCATCCTAGACGACAATGGGTTGAACGAAACGCTGGTGGTATTAGTATCCACCCGACAAAAATGATTGTCTCTCCGCAACATATCGATTTCTCAACTGACAAACAAAAAGACAAAAAAAGTAGCCTAAATTAGATATTTTAGGTTTTATATCCCGTTTAGGTATATTTAGGTTTTTATACCCCGTTTAGGTATTTTTAGGTGCCGCAGAATTAATGTGGGTGAATCCTATGGACATGATTCGAAAAAGCGTATGAGCGCTTTTTGTTTTGGAAGTAAGGAAAAAAATAGGTAAAAACCTAAGAATCCGGTCCCTATTCATAATCATCAGATTAACACCAGCAACTGCCGGCTGGACGTTTGTGCTGCCATCTCGGGCAGCACAAATGAACCGATGCTTTGCATCTGCATGTGATGGTTTCTGAATGTTACAAGAGCAAACCGTATGATGAATGGAAGAACAGTGGAATGGTATATGGCAGGGAAAACGGGAGCACTCCCAAGAAATCTGAATTGACCCAATTTTGTTCACCTTAAATTCTACATGGATCACTGCAATTCTGGGGAAGTGAAATATTTATATGAGATGTCGGATGTATTTATATTATTTTAATTATCATTACATGAGATGTGTCTTTTTTTTTATGAATATATATTTTTAAATGTTCATGTCAAAAATTATGACGGGCAATTGTGCGGGAAAAAAAAATTACTAGGTGGGGAGGGAGAAAGAGCTGTAAACAAGCTGCCAACACATTTCCTACAAAATTATACATTTGGTATAACCACCTATGTGTGGAAAGATACCATTTTGTGTGATAGCAATATGTTTTCGGAATTTATTAGTACACGCTTAGGATGACGGGTCTGACGTCTTCTCCCGCTAAAGACCAGATAAGAATGAAGAAGAAAAAATGTTGGAATGTTGTTCTGTTGGTACTTCTGGAACATTCGGAAAATAACACTATCGAAATGGCCGACCATGTGCAAGTGCGAAATCAATAATCGAATGGTTGTAATTTCTTTTGTGTGCTTAGGAGTGAAGTGAAATTTAGAGATTTTGTCTTACAAGGTTGCTGAAAAAATGCCTGTGAGTATGAGTATTGTTCACACATTCGTAAGTGTGTACTTATTAAAAATAATGTATTTTGACAGTTCGGGAGTTTGGCAGTTTTTGTGGTGTTAAAAGTGTCATAACATTTCAGTATCATTATCATAGTTCATTGAGTTTATGATTGTACTATTTATCGATAACACTCCAGCTTCTCGTCAAGTGCTAGTAAACTGTTTTTTCATTGTCTTTGTTTTCATAAAATTATAAAACTTCAATGGTAGTCAATTTTTCTTGATAGTAAATTCGATTTTTGTTTGTTTGTTCTCAGGCACCTGACGATGAAGAAGTTGAAAATGTACGAGTGGTGGTGCGGGTTCGTCCAATGAATGAAAATGAAAAGGAAGCAGGGTACAAGAAAATCACAACAGTGGATACTGTCAACAAGACAGTCTCTGTATCGAACCCTCATGCTCCACAAGGGGAACCTCCAAAAGTGTTTACCTTTGATACTGTGTTTGACACAGATTCTAGACAGGTAGGTCTGTCAAGTAAAAAGAATGCCCAAAATCCTGTACTTTGCAGGTCCCGAGCCATAGGCTGTATACCAATGTTAGGTTAGGAACACTTATGTTACAGCATAATGAAAGGATCTGTTAGAGGTAAATCATTTTCGTAACATCTCTGGGTTTCTCTAGCTGGACAGTGAGCGATCCTAGCAATGCAGCGAAGGGTGGGGGATGTGCAGGGCTAGCTGCTCAGTAGTCAGTAGTCTCGCATTCCATGATAGGTATTGTTCATTTGCAAAACTGCTCTACCTGCTTCACAAAAGAAGGGGATGGCACTATGGTATTACAGTTGATTTTTAACAATACAGTGCACTTGTGCTGAAATTTCAAGATAGTGAAGAAGAATAATTACACAGCGTTGTACAAATGAAAAGCACAAAAATACAGAGTAAAAGTTTAATGTTTCGCAGAACAGTTCGCATTTTAGTACGTTATTGGAGAAAACATAAAGGCGCTCTAAAAATGCAAAAACTTACAGTAGGGCATTTCGTGGTCTGGAAGGTGGGGAATATCTCACTATAGGAGATGAATAGCTTCTACTTTAGTTTGTAGAACTGAGAAACGAAAAGTCCGCATATTTTAAGCATGCATTTGTTATTTTTTTCGGTGACCTAAACTGTATTAAAAAACTGCTCAAATTATGTGAATAAATACTTTAAATTATTCCTTGCGTAGCAATATTTAATCAATTGCTTTGAAATGTTCAACCAAGTTCTTAGACTTATCAGTGGTAAAATTAACTCAACGAATACGGTAGTTAATTAAAAACAATTAGCTATTTATGCCTTTATAATATATAGTTTATGATTTAAACTCGACAAAATTAAGTAAAATAACGTTAACTTTTATTTCTAAAAGAAATAGTAAACTATCAGCTTTTTGGTTTTGACGTGTGTAGAGATGAAATATGCAAATTTGCAATTCGGTTCCAAAATTTTGAAAATTGAACTCCAAGGATCTTTAACCATGAAACCCAATAAAATCACAAAATATGAGTATATTTTTTCAAGATTAAATAAACTAACAGCTCTCAAAATTTTAGGGATTATCCTAAATGCTTCCGGGGTCAGGTAAAACAAATGAAGAAAATGGAATGAAAAATGTAGAAATTATAAATATTTCACAGATCGGTCCCCATAAGTGCGTGTACTCATGCATAACTTTCATTTCCTGAGGATGCCTTTATTTTAATTTCATTAACAGTGTTTTTAATATTATAAATATAAATATCAAGTGTAAACAATTTTAACGTGTTCGTTTCAATAGAACATGTTTATAACAATAATTCAAATCTTCATTTAAGCTATTTCGTGAATAGGTTTACTCCTTAAAATGTTGATATTTTAATTTGTTGTACCTTATCCCTATAATATAAAGCCACACGGCTGACTGACTGACTGACTGACTCACTGACTCACTCACTCACTCACTCACTGACATTAATGTTTGCCCACTTCCAGATGAGCTAGAAAATTGAAATTTGGTACACATATAGCTTTTAGGCTGTAAACCACAGGAAAATTCCTAAAACTTAAGTTTTTTATTTTTTAGCCCTAAATGAGCTCGACTCGGCTCACCGACATTAATGTTTGTCCACTTCCAGATGAGCTAGAAACTTGAAATTTGGTACACTTATAGCTCTTAGGCTGTAACTCACAGGAAAATTCCAAACAGTTATTTTTTTTTATTATTAGCCCTAAAAACTCCCTTAAAAGGGCTCGGCTCGGCTGACCGACATTAATGTTTGCCTAGTTCCAGATGAGCTAGAAACTTGAAGTTTGGTACACGTATAGCTTTTAGGCTGTAAATCACAGGAAAATTCCCCCAAAAAATATTTTTTTAAAATTTGTAGCCCTAAAAACCCCCGAAAAAGTGCTCGGCTCGTCTCACGGACATTAATGTTTGCCCACTTCCAGATGAGCTAGAAACTTTAAATTTGGTACACGTATAGCTTTTAGACTATAAATCACAGGAAAATTCCAAAAAGTTGATTTTTTCAATTTTTAGCCCTAAAAACTACCGAAAAAGGGCTCGGCTCGGCTCACTGACATTAATGTTTGTCCACTTCCAGATAAGCTAGAAACTTGAAATTTGGTACACATATAGCTTTTAGGCTGTAAACCACAGGAAAATTCCAAAAAGTAAATTTTTTAAATTTTTAGCCCTAAAAACCCCCGAAAAAGGGCTCGGTTTCCATGGCAACGGTATTGTCAAACTGTGTTCACGTATGGCTCTGAAAGTTTAGAAATAATTATTTCCGTAAACCTAACGGGGTGGTCGAGATAGTAACGTCTTGGACTTGCGTTCTGAAGTCTCAGGTTCATAACAATTAAATCCAATTAACATATTTTTGTCCAGAACTAACAAAAGTTTCTTCTATCTGTTAAAGAAATTTCATAATTTATATTCTTTAATAATAACTCGGAGATGAAATCCCGCATTCTTTACAACATATTACAACCAATTTTACTTGTATTTTTCTATGATTTCCGTGGTCGTAAAGGCAAATGCCAAATTGAATACTTTACAAACCATGAATCTTAGTCGCTATTTCATCTTGTATCATGTCCATTTCAGTTGAAATTTACTCCATAAAATACACCATAAATGTATGTACACTGCCAGTTGATCTAGAAAACTACACTTGGCAAACTGATACCTTTTACAACAAGTAAGAATCAGCTTGAAAAATTTTCATGTCATAGCCGGGATTTGAACACGGATCTTCAGCTTAACGCGCTGATGCTCTACCATTGAGCTACCATGACAACATGCCAGTATGACATCAAATTCCTCAACTGGTATTAATATCCCAGACATGGATTTAATGTCTATTTCCTTTCCTTCCACTTAATTGATACCTTTTAGCTTGCAACCGATGGGAAAATTCCGAAAAAAAAACCCAAAGTCTTCCCACATTTATTTTTTCAGGTTTATTGTGGCAAAAAAGGTAATAGCCAATACAGCATGTACTAAATACACGCACTCTATCTCCATTGATCTTTTAAAAAACCTTTCCCGAGAACCTCAGCAGGGGTTTGGGGGCGCAGCCCCCAATGAGCGAAGCGAGTTGGTGTATAAGCAGTAATGAAATAGATTTAACATCTACAATAATAATGCATGTTATGTTCATTAAAAATACCAAATATTTAAGATGAAAGTACGAAAATATCTTTTCCTTACAAAAATTTGTATTCAGTTATTAAGAAGAAGCATTGCACTATCTGGGCATTACTATTAAAGAAGCTTTAATGAATTAATTTAGTAAGTATCGTATACGATTTTATGATTTTTTCTTTCTTTCATACTTCGTATTTTCGGCTTAAAACCCCTTACACCGGTAAAAGGTGGCTGGCTGTTGGCACTTCAGAAATACGAATAGATAGGCTCACGGCATAAACAGAGGTGAAAACTATTTGAACAACAGCTAGTAAAGACGACAGTTTTATTTCAGTTACGACAAAAAATTAAATACGGTATGAGAAATAAGTATTGTAGATTGACCATTGCTATTTGAAAAAGGCGCCTCTTGTGCTCTGAAACCTGTTCCGATGGTCTCGCCTGTTCGTTGGCGAAGTGCTTGGAGGAAGGGGCGGGGATTCAGCTGCGTGCTAGACTCCAGACTCGCACTCAACCTTCCCATAACAGATCCCAGAGATGTTACGGAAATGATTTACCTCTACTTGCCAGGCTTTGCCTACTCTTCCATTCCGTTGCCATGTCTTCTGGCAGCTGTGGCCAATTATGTTCACCCTTATACCACAGTGGGATGGCAGGAAGCAGATTCTTTCATTTTCGCTATGTTACTGATGAGCATTGGCAGTCAGCATTGCCATCATAATGTGGGACCTCCCAAGTACAGTATTGCTCAAAAGTTTTTGAGCTTAAATAACTTATCAGTTAAAATCAAACTCTGTACAACGAAGTTCGATATAATGATAAACCCGCATATAGCAGTATTTTTGTTGGTTAAAATCCAATAGGCACGGACCTGTTTTTTTAAAACCGAGATTCTCTTCATAAAACACTTAATATAACAATTTTTTTATAGATAGTTGTGTGGAGAGGAGATGTTGTCTTGGCGAATGATTCGGTCCGACCCACCCACCCTAAATGATACACTTTCTTATATCATGATCTAGCAAAAACTTGCTTGTTCCCTGCCATTTTTCTGTCCTCGCATTATGAAGAAACTCATAATTGGATGCTGGAGCTGTGACATCATACCGCGAGACGAGCTATAATTGTGGGTGAACAGGTTGACAAACCTCATGGGAGATATAATATGGCACGTTTTTGAAACCTACAAACGGTACATTATTCTAAAATGCAAGGGTGCTTCACTATGGCTGCCACCTCCGCTTCGCGCACTTAACTATGTGGTTAGTGTTATCCATTATTTAGACTATCTTTAGACAACTTACCTTAATGCAGAGGTGGGTACAAGGCACTATTCTATTTTCGCTTTAAGTTCAAAGTCTCCTGAGATGTTTAAACAAATTCTAATGTACCACTCTGCTGAGCATGTGACAAAACCATGTGATTTACCCACCACAGAAAGAAACAGAATGACGATTTGGTACATTCCAGTGTTCTTAATAGTACTTTTAAATTAGTTTTTATGACATTCACCATTGTTGAAAAATGTGATAGTTATTTTGAAAAGATCAATGCATCTGTACAAAATTAGGATTAACATTAGTATTGAAGAAAGTCATAGACAGTTAACAAGAAGATATTAACAAGTATAACAAATTACTCTCATTTTGCAATGTTGGCTGCCCTCTTCAGAGACGTTTTCTTTTTGAATGTTGTTCACTATTCATTAATTTCTGTTTGTAACCGCCCCAACCCTATCAGAGCTGTAAGTTACATGTAACTTTTGACGAAATTTTTGTCTTGTTCTAGCACACAACTTTCTTGACCTCACGTACGTGTTGTATAGCCGATATAAATAATTAAATGAACACACATTCAGCAGGTCATACCCAGTTCTTGGAAGGGGACTGTGGCAAGTTCATTCCACTGATGGCATGCTTGAGCATGTGCACGGCCGTCATAAACGCCTACTATTTACATTCTGTTGTAACGGTTTAATTAGTTCACTTAGTTATTATGCGTCAGGTAAGTCTGACTAAATTAATTTTGTTTCATAAACAGATCTGCTTCAGAAACGTGTTTTTAAATTTCTCTGCACGAAAATAGCTACAAAAAGGTACGGTTTGAACTGAACTATTTTATTAAGAGCAAGTGTGTGCATAATAAGCAGTAAAAGTTATAGTTCATCCACTAGCCAATGAGGTGCTGCCTTGTCACGTGGCTTTGTTTACAACTACTTTGAACTTAAAGCGAAATTAGTATAGGCCTAGTTGCTCGTTAGAAATGGTGGTTTTGATAGAAAGTGATCAATGGAAGTAATTCGCCTTCAAATCGCACAGTAAAATTACAAAAACTGCATTGCATTGCAACCGGCACACAGTGCACCTTCCATTGTACTGAATTTGTCGCCTGCTGCGACTATATACAAGAAGGACAGTTGGTCACCGTGCCTTGCTCGGACACAAAAAACATCACACAGTCCATGTAAATGTGAATATTGCATGAACGGGTCCGTGACAATTGGATTATACCTTTTTGTTTGGTCCCGGCGAATTTCCTATCTTAATAATGTTAAACGTATCTCGCTATAACAATATAGCTATTTTTGAAACTCCCTTTTATAACAATATTTGGAAGTTGAATTGTTAGTGCAAAACCAATAGCTTAGCCCTATGGATGGTAGCTGATATCACATCAGTATGCTTCCCAGTATCCAGTGGGCCTAGGCCTAGTTTAAAGTGAGGGGGTGCATGTATCATGAAATAACCTAAGTACCGCTATATAGTGTAGGCCTATATAACCATTTTATCGTACTTGCATGTACAGTCGGTCAAATAAAAAACGTCGGGACTCGTATGCAGTTAAAATTAAAGTTTTAACGCATTAGTTCACAAGTTTCCTATAAAAAACATAAAATACAAGTCATTTTCGGAACATATGAGGCCATGCGACAGGAGGGAAAAATTGAACAAAAAGGGAAAAATGTAAAACGCGGAAAGCGCAAAACACGATATTCAACTTAATATATTGTCATAATTCATTTTGCTTTGTCATCGCACCACATATAAATGCTAGCTTGAGAGAAAATGTAGTTAGGGCTGTAATTGACCTGCATTTTTCGGCCTCTGAAGCAGCGAGAAGGTTCCATATTTCTTAAAGAGGTGGGTACTTCACTATAATGCGACCGGAAGTTTTCATAGGAATCGTGGATCTGGCCGGCCATGTATTTCGATGCTATTAGATTGGTGGCAGAAGTTGAACGTAAGTAATTGATTTTGCACTAGAAGTACCGGTATTATAAAATAAAATCTTTAAAAAATGCTCCTTGAATAAACATATTCCTCGCGAATCTATTAATTATTAATATTATAAAAATTTGCAACCAAGAATATGGCGGATTTGAGGCATATAGCCACAGCCTTCTATACATGTTTGTTTTGGAACAAAACTGACTAAATAATCAAGAAAATACATGGATAGACAAGAGGCGTGTGTGAACCTAACCTTAAGTCTTCCTGTACATGCGCATATGCTCGTTCGTGATACTTAATCAAATACCGCCCGACGTTTTTTATTTGACCGACTGTACATGAACATAATATTATAATAGCCCTTTCATGGATATCAGTGCATTCCTTTTTAAAGCAAAGCTAAAGCACTTTACCATGGCTGCATCAAAAACATTCTTTTTGCACTCCTTAGCTAGTAAGTGTTACTTACGAAAGTTGTTTACATGGATCGTAAGTTGACATTCCCACACAGTATTGTTGCTATGGCCGTTGCGATGAGGTTAAATTACTTACGGTCCTTGCGCTAAGTCATAATTCATTACGATACACTTCATAATACATGCCTTTATGAACTAGGCCCCCAGGACAAATATTCGGTTCCCATAACAACAAATACATGCGAATCACTTTCTGAAATAAACATCTCTCTTCAAGAATGTATACACATAATATTTTCAGGTAATATCACAATTAATATAATTAAATTGATATAAGTAACCGTCGTGCAAAAAATAGCTATGCAACACATGGGCCGTAAAGGCATTTACGGGTCTCGAAAACTTAAAAACCCTCGGGTTTTCAATCTGTTTGCTCGACCCGTAAACGTGCCTTACGGCACTTGTATCGCAATATACTATTTTTACATTTCGCTGTAGCTTTGCTTTACCCCCACTTCACTGCCCGTGCAGCAATCTCAAATCTTGCTTTACAACTGCTGCAAGGTTTTGCTGCACGAACTGTCATGGCAGAGTAGGTGTTCATCAAAAGTTTCCTTGATGACTTTAACATCATTGTTCAAAAACCTTATTCAGTACAGTTAGTACCATTTGATTTTACCTGTACATGATATTGTACAATAATTATTATTTCCATCCCAGTATAACTGTTATTTGCACGTGTCTTAACCATGTTGGAGGGCAATAGACAGTGCTTGTTTTATTGTGCAAGGCTGATCGACTATGCCGTTCTTTTTTTACTGCAGCAGTCGTAAACCGATACTGAAGCACTCATAAAGTGCTTTACAGGTTTGCTTAAAAAAAATCAAAAACAAAAACGCACTGTATGTGCATGATTTGCACCTAAAATTTCCACTAGTCAAACAGCTAGAAGCAAGGTTATATCGAACTCAGAACAGAGATTAGCTGTGTGTTGCTTGCCGTGGATTGCATACGTATGAGAATCAATTTTTAAAACATAAAGGTTATTTTATTAAGTGTACAGATTGTTGATAGAGGGGATTACATTAATACAAATAATGAAAGGCTGTAAACGTTACATCCTACTGCTGGTCACACTGAGTCACCATGACTGGCAGCCGAGCAGGGAGAGAGAAACTAGTGGCCATGGAAGAAACCAACACAAATTACTCCATGGTAATGGCTTCGTAGCAAAGTAAGCGTGATATATTTAAGTGCTAGGAAACCGCAGTATTGTAGCAGTGGTGCGCAGGTTTTCTTAGAATACCGCGATATGACTTTCACCTCTGTTTCGAAACAGCTGAGAAAACTGGAGAATGGTACACTTAAGCATGAATATGCTTACCATATTGAAACTGTCATACAAACAGGAATTCAGATTGATTTGAGTTTTAAGCTTGATACAACTAAAATGTGGGATCAGATCAAATTGAGATAATTTTTAACGCCCTGAAAACACTACCATATTCAGTTTAATCTCATTACATTAAAGCAGCTGTATTTAATAATTAACACTATTATATGCGGGAATCACAGTGAAGTAATCAAATATTACAAAAAAGATTGCTATGGAGCACTCAACTTCGTTAATTTACATGTACTTACACATGATGCGTTTCACAAGCATCTTGCTTGTATCCTCAAATGAGGTCCATTCAATGAGTGGCAGCTGTATTTAGTTAGTCTTCACATGAGTGGTGTAAGGTTGTCAAATATGGGGCTAGTGCATTCTGTGGATTCTTTTGGAAACTTTGTTTTCTATACCATATTAAAAATTGCATGAAAACTGGATTTTATGAAAATGGGATAATTCAGATCGATTCCAATTCAGCATGGTAAATAATACAGTCATAACATTTAGATACAATGCTACATGAAGTTGATGCTATCCCTGCATATTTGTTCTCTGGACTTTTCCAATTATTTTAATCTGAAGTGGAAGTAGGCCTCCTATAGCACAGGATAAACCAAAGTTCATCAATGAGGTATGTAACTTCTTCAGGATTGTACCATTAGCTAGAAACGTAGAATGGTTGCCTAAAGCTATGAATTAAGACTTTTATTGAGTTCTGATTTATATTTATGCTTAGTAATTTATTTGCCAGCAAATTTAATTGGCTTACTATTATGTTAAAATTGACCAGTATTGAATGTGGAGCTATCTTATCTTGTAGAAACTATTCTCGGGTTTCAAGTCGGGTAGTAAGAGAATTAAATTATGAGCTTTCGGCGACTGTCTGCGACGTCATCTTTGGAGAAGTGAGTTTACTAGTTCTTATCTTACTAGCTTCTGTAGTAAGCAGGCAAAATTATGTTTAATTGATGGTGATGGTAAGATCTTACTGCTTTCAAAATATTCCTTTCATCCTTTTCTTTTCATTCTTATTCTACTGTTTACATGAGATTTTCAATATCACTTTTATTTAATACTTTGGCACAATATTGGGCATAATCCCAATTACGGGGACCAATTCACGCGATATTCACATTTCCACGGACTGTGTGATGTTATTTATGAGCGATACACGGTTACCAACTGTTAGGTTAGGAACGTTTATGTTAGTTAAGGAGCAATATACTGAATACCTCCGATGTTTTGTTAGGTTAGGAACGTTTGTTAGTTAAGGAGCATTATACTGAATAGCACAACCACCATTTCTTACGAGCAGCTAGTGGATTGTACCTTTGTAGGTTTGTCACACTGTTCATCCACAATCGTATCTTGTTTAGCGATATATTGTCACACCTCCAACGTCCAATCAGGAGGACGAGGACAGAAAAATGGTGGAGAAAAAGGGAGTTTTCGCTAGATCGTGAAATAAAAGAAATTGTATCAATTAGGGCGGGTGGGTTGGACCAAATCATTCGCCAAGACAACATCTTCTCTCCAGACATCTATCTATAACAAAATTCGTGTGATATGAGTGTTTTATGAAGAGAATCTCGGTTCTAAAAAATGGTCCCCTTAGATGGGATTTTACCCAATATTGTAAAAAGAAAGAAATATTATTTAATGTAGTAGTTGATTGGTTTGTTGGTTTTATGGTTATTTAACAAGTTACTGTAACTTATGCCTGTGACTGTTGAACTGTTATGCTGGAAGTTTGTCATTGCAGGAGTTCTTTTACATGCATGTAAGTATATAGACATGGGCCTATGACATTTATGCACTCATAAATTGACTCATTTCACTTGGGCCCATGACCTTGATAAATAAATCTTTTAAATTAGAAGAAATAATTCCGTCTATATAATGTAGACTCTGACTTCTTTATTAAAAGAACATCACTTCGAAATCTACCTATTGCAATGGATACCATGTCATGATTTTCAAAAAATTCTTTCATATCTTTACGTTTCATGCCTCCCTAAGTACGAAACAACCACCTGTTCAAAATTTTTTTTTGTGATATTTATATATATAGGCCTATATTGGGACAAGTTCGTTAATGAGCAAAATTGGCCCAAGGGGGTGGTTGGGAGAGGGGGTTGAAATTTTAAAGCATTTATATTTCGGCCCCTATGAAGTATAGAGGGAAACTTTGCTTGAATAAATTACAGTACTCCCTATGGAGTTCACTGTGACACCAACGATTCGGGGGTTTTGGGGGTACGAGTGGGGGTGGGGGGATGGAAATTCGAAATTTTTGAAACTTTGTCTTGTGGGGTATCGTTGAAAAGCTCTTGATGAGTACTCTACAAATCAGTAACTAGTTTCTTGATAGTTCTCATATAATGCGAGATTTGAATGTTTGAAAAAGTGCTCTTTCCTCTTTTCTGCAGTTATTATTGCGGGTTTGTCATGCCAAGGCTAAAGAAGAAGAGTGCTACGCAGTGACAATAAATTAAACCAAAAGCACTTCGAAATCTACGTAGGCTTGCCTAAAGGGATTTTTTTATTTGTTGTAGATGGATGTCTACAATGAGACAGCAAGGCCAATTGTGGACAAAGTTCTGCAGGGGTATAATGGAACAATTTTAGCTTATGGACAGACTGGCACTGGAAAGACTTTTACGATGCAGGGTGAATGTTCTGCACCTGAACTCAAAGGCATCATACCTAACTCATTTGCCCATATCTTTGGCTACATTGCTAAATCTGCAGAAGGCAAACAGTAAGTTCAAGTGTGATTTAGCCTGGACCACCTCAGATCTGTTATATAAAATCACTGAGCCCTAATTTGAATCAAATGTTCAGTTTATTTTTAAGATACTGTATTAAGTTATTCAATGAACTGTTGATCGATAGTTCATAAGTAATATAATAAAGAAGTCAAGATTTTAAGGAGAAAATCCAGACCTCAAGATATATGCATTGCAACTATTTAACAAATACTTACAAAATTAAGCATGTGCCCACATGCAATTTTTGGTTGTGCAACTAAACAGTCGGCCAATCGCCCTTCTGAGCCCATATATGCAAACAAACGGTTGCACAATTGAAATGTGCTCCCACATGCAATTTTTATTAGTATGTTGGATGAGGTAGCTTGTGTTTGTCGACTTCAACTGACGAGAAAAACTGTAAACATTGGGTTCACCCTATCCCAAGCCCAATGGAAAGGCTTTTCTAAACATTGTATGAAAATTCAAGATGTCACCCAAAAAGCTCTTCAACTATTGTTGAATGAGTGTAAATAGTTTTCATATACTTCTGTGGTAATATACCAAAATACCAGGTGGAGAGAGACTATTTTTTAAGAATAGAGGTTGAAAGTGACAGCAACAATAAGATAAAAAAGTAAATGTGACTAATGCAAATACTGGATGCACTTTTTAAGAATTTATTTTGAAGAAAATCTAATTTAAAATATTATACAAGAATATTCATGTAGCTTAATGAGAATACAATTACTGGTATTTTGGTTAATTAAATTCAAACTCTTCTTCTTTCCCTTAGTTTACCCTCTCCCATTGTAAGGATGTTTATGTCGCCCAGGCCTTATAGAACCACAAACTGCCAGGAGAGGAATTTTTTGGATTACACACATTTTTATGACCAGACAGGGACATAAAGGGCCTCCTGGATGAGTGATCAATCCAATGCCATGGCCACCTCTGGACCAACACGAACACAAAGGTTGAGACACACAGTTGCTCACACACTCACTCTGAACAAGGCACCGATGGGATGAAGATAATATCAGCCAGATTATATTTGGGGACCTCAGGGGGGTAGCTATTCCCGTTTTCCTCTATTGTTTCATACACTTCATTCCAAAGAATTATTATTAAATTTCTGTCTGAATGTTCTTTCAGTGATTTGATAT
Source organism: Ectobius pallidus (assembly GCA_964059195.1). Classification (NCBI taxonomy): domain Eukaryota; kingdom Metazoa; phylum Arthropoda; class Insecta; order Blattodea; family Ectobiidae; genus Ectobius; species Ectobius pallidus. Next base: position 54,715,220 of record CAXKWD010000002.1, read on the forward strand.
ACAAAGAGGTTTTGATTATACAGCCTGTATTAACTTCTCTGCACACTCTGTACTCGGATCCATGTTTTCTGAAAATAAAACAAAAATTGTCTTTTATGACATAGTTATGATATGCATAGCTCTGAAAGGGTACCATTGCATTTAAATACTGTAAGAAATACATAAAAACTAGTACATCACATACCTTTTTTGTGAAGATTTGCATACTCCTCGAGGATCGGCCGACTCAGTGGTTGCATGTGGGTGCAAACACATATAAACCTGTGTGTTACAACACGCTTCCACGACTAAGGAGTTGCATTGAGTTTGTAGCATGTCACAAACTTTTTAATTGGCCGACTGAGTGATTGCATGTGGGCGCACTCTCATTACATCCCATGGTTCTCACTCATGCAACTTTTCAGTTGCACAACTAAAAATTGGCACATAGTCTAAGCCTAATGAATAATAATAATAATAATAATAATAATAATAATAGTAATATTAATAATAGTAGTATTAGTAGTTAAAAGGGTTGCACGAGATGTCATTAGGGTTGATAAGTTTCACTCTTTACGTAGTCATTCATTGATCTTAGATTCTTTGTGTACTTCAATAGATGATATTGTTCACATCATGCGCTGCACAGGTGGCATACATATTCTCACTAGCTTCATTGAATCTTTTAAATAGACATATTTTATAGTGGAAGCCATGCACTGCATATTATCTTGTTATGATATGTATTTAATCCACGTTCCCTTTTCTCCAGTTCTTGTCCAGCATAGCACCCATAGCATATAATTCCGGTTTGATTTGGTTCTTCTTGTTTTTCCTTGTTTCCAGTAGTTCTCTATGGTCTGGTAGATGGTAGTAGCATTTGCAACCTGATGTCTTTGATGTAGAATATCTCCTTTGTTAGTTTGTATGCTAATTGTCATGGTGCAGTTCTTCCGATTCTCAGAATATACTTCAGAAATCTTGCCTTTACTTTTTCAATTCTCTGTAGGTCATTGAAGGTCAATTTATTTTAGATTATGTATATACTATAGGTGACCAGTCTACGTGGATCTTTTATGCTGTACATTGCTCTTACTGTCGCTATTTTCTCCTGGATGTGGTGATTAAATGATGAAGCTGTAGTCTGCATCGTGATATTTGGTTTCCTTCACTGCTTTTATTGGTCTATCATACAGTGTCAGATTAATGAATAATTAAAACCACCAACATGAATTTCTTTAGACTTATTGTAGTGATCTTGATAATGTGATTATATTTTCCATTTAGGTCAAAGAGGCTATACGGATTCTTCAGTACACTGACATGAATTCACATACAAAAATGATTAAGTGTATGTATAGTGATGTGGGCCGGGAATATTCCCAGTGGGAGGGAACTTATAAAATGGGAATATTGCCGGGAATATTTCTTTTGCCGGGGAAGATTGCCAAAAACTGGGAATTTATGGAAATTTGTAGACTTTGAATGTTTTAACTCTTATTAACAATTGAGGAATCTTAAAACTATGTTAACTAAGCGAGTTCACACATTTTAATCCAAGAATTAACATTCTATACATTAATTCCCTGTATAACCGAGTGGGAATTTATGGAAATAAATGGATTTTAAATTACTAAAGCATTATTAAAAACCCAAGCATTTTGATCAAGTAATTTCCCCTGGGAACTTATGTTCAAACATCTTAGGTCATAAATGTTCAAAAACTACCTATTTTATAAATTTCCTGTTTCTTTGTGCTTTTTCAGCTTTACAATTTGTACTTATTTATTTATCAAATCTCCAAGTACAAGAGCCCTATTTTACCTATGTATGCTAGGGCTATAGTTTCAGAATAAGTACGTTATAATTATGACATGCAGAAAATTTTTTAAAATGTGGCAGTAAACAATAAACAAAAGTGAACATAAACACAAAACATTAAAAAGTTACTTCATAGAAATATTTGTGAGAATTGATCACAGTGTTTTAAAAACTTTGTTAACGAATGTCTTAAATTCTGAGAAACAGCATTGTTTTTTTAAGAAGTCAATCATTGGATAACCCAAAACCTTACTACATTTAGGCTAGTTAGATGCTTCTTTAGTATGTGGCGCTTGTAACCATGAAATGGGCAGTCTAAAACAAGATGTTCGACAGTTTGTTCATCATGTCCACATGGACAAAAATATCTATCAATAGAGGGTATGTGGAATCTTTGAAAGTAAGATTTAAATTTACCATGACCCGTCATAAATTGAGTTAAAACGAATGATGGTTCGAAATATTTCAACAACAGTCTGTCGCGAACTGTAGGAAAGTACATCACTCTTGTAACAGCGCCATTGATGCTATTAGCCCAAAGCGAGGACCATTTATTTAGCAGGTCAACTTTCAGCTCTTTTTTCACATAAGAGATGGGACACTTGACATGTTCAAATTCCAAATCGGAAGATGCAGCAAGTTTGGCCAGCTCATCAGCTCTCTCATTACCTTGATTACCAACATGACCGCGAACCCAAACCAGACAGATATGTTTGTCATAGGCGCAAATAGTCTCTCTAATTTCAACAGCTGTAGGGTTCATATTACATTTATCATTCGCTGCAGAAAGTGCAGATTGAGAGTCACAAAAGATACATACGTTGCACATATTATCGACACTCCACTGTACAGCCTTTTTCAGTGCAAGGAGCTCTGCTTGAAAAACAGTGGAAGTAGCTGGAAGTTTAAACATTTGATTTGTGATTTCAGCGTTAGATGAGAACACAACCATAGCACTACCAACAACAGCGGTTTCTCGGTTTGTAGATGATGTTCGTGAGCCGTCGGTGAAAATATAATAATCGTGATCAGAAGAACAAGTTAGCTGAACTCTATCATAATGTAGAGAAGGGTGTCTTGCCATCAGAAAGTGCGCAGGAAGCTCGATTTCTCTCTGAGCAACAAATTCTGGAATAAAGCGACCCTTTTTAATGTTTATTAGTTTAGCCCAAAACATGTCCGAGAGATGCAAAGGTTCGATTCCAGCCAAGATCAATGCTGCTTCTGTGGAAACAGTACGGTATGCCCTAGTAATTCTAAGGGCAAATCCACGTTGAATTTGAGCAAATTTCTTTTGAACCCATTTTTTTATTCAGAGTGTCTTGATATACTGAAGCACAATACAGAAGCATAGGAATAGCTGCCCCTTGGTAGATAATGTTCAAGATTGTAGAATCCAAACCCCAGGTGGGTTTTGTAGCGATTGACAAACCAGCTAGTAGCTTATGTGCTTTAGATTGGAGAAAGTCAAAGTGAGCTCGAAAAGTGAGCTTTCTATCTAGAATAATCCCCAGATACGTCAACTGATCTTTAAAAGTTATATCTTGTCCATTCATGACAATTTTTGGAATATCAATTCGTCTTTTCCTTGAAACTGTCATAGCTGTGGTTTTGGTGGGATTAAAAGTGTGTTTGTTGTCACAGCCCCATTGATATATGATGTCAAGAGCTGCATTGGCATCAGTTGTTAGAGTATGTAGAGATTTTGATCGCACCAGAAGGAGAACATCATCGGCATACGCAATTAGGGAACAAGTATTCGGAAGTGTCTGTTTTAATAAATCATCGTATAGAATTATCCACAGCCCTGGACTGCAAGCAGATCCCTGAGGGCACCCTCTAGTTATGGTTCGGGTGACTGTGGATCCACATAATGTTAGCTGAGCTTTTCTGTGTGTGAAGTAATTCTGAATTAAAGAATAAAGATTTTTATGGCAATTCATGGACTTAAGCTGAGTTAATATTTTGGGCCACCATGCATAATTGAATGCCCCGGTAATATCAAGGGAGATGAGAACTCCAGTCAGTCCTTGTCGGAATGTCTCTTTCATCCATGCTACCACCGAAAAAACGGCGTCTTCAGTAGATTTCTTAGGAGTAAAGCCATATTGATTATTGCTTAAATAGTTATTAGAATACAAATGAAACATAATTCTGTCTGTCTGTCTGTCTTTCCTAATACTGGTATGAGACTTATTGGTCTGAGTACTTGTTTGGCCAATAATTGCCAATATTGCCATACTCATTTTAAATATATTTTTTATTTTACCAAATATTTTATGTATAATTTAAAGTAGAAAGTAGGAGTGCTCAAATAATAAAAATAGCCTACTTACTAAAAAAGCTAGTTAAGATCATTATAAAAACTGTAATACTGTATTAAGAGTTATTTAATTACAATGGGCTGTAATGGGGAAATTCAGATCTTTAAAGACAAATAAGGGAATTTTTCCCTCCCTTTCTGGCCCATTGCAAACTACATCACTGCAGCTTTCAGAGAGGCAGCCATATTGTTTTTTCAGTTGATTTGATTGCAAACAGAACCAGTTTCATTTGAAGTTTGTGTGAAATTTGAAACATTGAAGTAGAAGGTGAATCAAATAACTTTTAATAGGCACCAGTAACTTCGGCTGCCACAGAGCGTACATTTAGTACGTTCTCTTGGATGCATTCCAAGAAAAGAAACCATCTTTCATCCGAGCGAGCAGCAAAACTGACTTTTCTTTCTTACAACTGGAAACTTATGAACGCTCCACCACAAGAGAAGAAGAAAGAAACAAGCAAGCGAGCGGAAGGTAACCCAGAGGAGACAGGAGGACAGGGAGAAGATGAAGAAATCCTTGAGATTGAAGAAGATAATGATATTGAGTCTGGCAACGATGACAACGAATTTTTTCGTTTTGGAAAAGTAGAAGAAAAGGAGACGGATAAAGAAGATTTAATGGACATTGTGAGTGACAGTGATTAAGGGACTTGACAAAATATTGAATAAGAACAGTAAAGATGCTGTAAAATGCCCAATAAACCTTTTCCCTTTAAATAGTTTTAATTAAATTTCTAATACATTTTACATTCTAGTTATGTCTCTGATATTTTTATTCAATCAATTATAATATTGTTTGAACATATAAGAGTGTTTGTGTTTATTTAACTGCAAAATTACCACACTGACCTATTAATTTGAGTGATTTTGCTTTTAAATTTATAAATTCCCAGTAATTTTATTTAATAATAATTTTATCTTAGAATATATTTCATTTTTTGAGTTTAATTTAACAATATAATTACTGCTTTTATCCATTAATAAAAGTTTTTTTTATCTATCTTGGTAATTAATCATAAATTCCCGGGAATTTATGAATTTTGAGAATATTGCCGGCAATATTCCCTGGGAATATTTCCCAGATTTTAAATTCCCGGGAATTTTACATCACTATGTATGTAGTATAAAAACAAACAGTAAAAAATCGATAGGCAGTGGTGTTTGGTTGAATTGTTACTTAATATATCGTTACACCAGATTAATCACTGATTCATGAGCTGAATAGTCATATACTCATATGTTATTTGAAGGACGGGGTTGTGCAGATTATAAAAAAAGCATGGATAATTCAATGTTATGGTAAATTTATTGACCAAAAGAGGTAAAAACACAAGAATCTTTAAGTTAAGCAAAATTAAAGTTCAAGAATCTTTATGTTAAGCACTTGTGCTCATATAGAAATAAGAAATCAAATACTTCAATGAAGTGTACTATGGGCTTTACAAGGGTACTATTGTGACCTGAGAAAAATTGTTCAACTCAGCAATATTTTCATTATCCTTTTAGAAATCTGTTATGAGACTGTTTTAAAAGAACCCTAAGTGAAATTCCATTCCTGTGATTGGGGAATTAATGGGTGAAGTGCTTGCTTCCTGGGCCTTTATAACGTCTCTTAGGAGTTTTGGCATCTTACCAGATTTTCCCAGGCTCCTTTTTGAAGAACTCTAGGTAGAGTGGTTGAATTGCTGTGTGAAGTTGTCAAGCTGGGTTCACCCATGTGTTGAAAACGCCACTGATAGCATGTGTGTATGATTTTTTACCTTCACACCTTACTGATACAGTAAACTGTAATATCACAGGTTCTTGGTTCGTGTTTCTCACATGGAGATATACAACGAGGAAGTTAGAGATCTTCTCAGCAAAGATCAGACAATGAATCTGGAGGTTAAGGAGCGACCTGACATTGGAGTGTACATCCCAGACCTGTCAGGATATGTTGTGAACAATGCTGATGATATGGATCGCATCATGAATGTGGGGAACAAGAACAGTAAGTTTTTACTGATGTTTTCCAGTTCTTGAGATAAAGACTTATTAGGAAGTTGTTTTAAGAAGGCATATTTTTATTTTTACAATAATTACAGTATTGCTTCCTCCATTTAGAGGTTGCCAGAGACAATACGCAAGAAACAATTGAAACTAATCAGGAGTTGCTATTATTATTTCCCTTTAAGTTCAAAGTAGATTTAAACAAAACCATGTGACAACATACTTGGCTGGTGGAAGAACTACAGCTGTTGCTTAAGGTATGCCCACCCTTGCTTCTAATAAAATAGTTAGGTTCAAATCATAATACTTTGTAGCTATTTTAATGGAGAGAAATTTAAAAACACATTTCTGAAGCAATTCTCTATATGAAACAAATATAATTCAATCAGATTTACCTAATGCATAATAACTAATTGAACTAAATGAACCATTACAGCAGAGTGTAAATAGCTGGCGTTTACAATGACTATGCGCATGTTCAAGCAAATCATTAGTGTATTACTTGTCACATGGCGTGTTGTGTTTACAAACAAGTGTCATTCTGATAAACAATTATCTGCAACTTTGGTCATTCACGCTGATAACAATCAAATTATAATATAGCCGTAAAGAAAATGTGACTTATTTTTGTAAGTAAAATGCCCAGCGCAGAAAACTTAAAAACAATGTTGTGTTTGTACTTTGGTGACACTTACAGATAAATTTTCTTATATTGCCATTCATTTCTGTTTTCTTCTAGTAGGCCCTATCTAAGATAACTGTAAATATATACACACTTAATTCTGTTTTCCACTCAACTTCACTTATATAAGTAATGACTTACACATAATGCATTTCACAGCTTCTTAGCTGCATCATCAGATGAGGTCAACTGCCGAGTTTGCTGGAAGACCGGTAGATGTCTCTGTTGGGCGTATCAGTGTAGTGATGAGGTCGTTTTCCTTTTGGATATCGAAATTAACCAAGTTATTCCTGTTCCTTTGAATGAAAATTTTTTCCCATACCGTTAGTTCTATCGGTTTTGTTACTGATTTTACTAATTTAATGTCATCTTCAAATTCATGTCCTGTGGTCCAAAAATGATGTGCAACAGCCGACTTTTCTGTTTGTTTGTACTTCATATTTCTTAAGTGTTCCTTATGCCTTATATTTAATGATTACTTCACTGTGAATCCCGGTTACAATTTTTATTTATTAACTGTAAATATGTTCATTAATTAATTTCTGTGTTATCTGTGCTATTTTTGATACATAAGATAATTGTTATAATTATTTCAAGGGTTAAGTCTAAATGTCTATTACTCTCACATTCATTAAATTATGAATTTTCACTTGTCTCTATAGGAATAACTGGTGCTACAGCTATGAATGCACAAAGTTCACGATCTCATGCAATTTTCGCCATCACAATTGAAAACGGAGTGGTGGGAGAAGATGGGAAGCAGCATATCAAGATGGGGAAACTTCACCTTGTCGATTTGGCTGTAAGTACAAATTAAATATTTTTGTGCTAAAATAAGTCGGAAAGTATCCCTAATTATATGGACTTATCTGGTATGTGTGTATTTTATCAAACAGAGAAAATCACTGTAATATCCAGTTTATAATTACATAACACTAAACATACAAAAGGGAAGCAAGCTGTAATTGGCAACACTGACTCCTCTCACAGACCAATAGGGATTCAAATAAAAGCAGGAACTGAGGTATGTTATGTTTATTTTGTAAAATAAAAGCAATTGGGGACTTGGCATGTGATGTAGGGCATTATCCAACTGGCAGCCCATGGGCCAGTTTCACTCCTAAATATATTTTTCTCTGAATTTAGTTGTACTCATAGAAGTTAGTATTGCTGATAGTTATTTTTCACACATATTATTCCATAACTTCCACAACCATAACAGATAGAAGACTGAACATTTTCACACTGTATTTAAATGCATTTATGAGGAAAGTAGACTACAGTGATACTCATATCTTTAAAAAATCATATTATAAAACAACAATTAAATTTTTATTTTTTTTATATATGAAATATAAAAATTAATTGTATTGAAAATAACAGCTCTAGATGTCTAAAAATAGTCTAATAACCAAATAACTAATGAAGAATAAATGTATTTTTTTTGTTGGTACAGGGATCAGAAAGACAGAGCAAGACTGGAGCCACAGGCATGCGTCTTAAGGAAGCAACCAAAATAAATCTGTCACTGTCAACACTTGGCAATGTAATCTCAGCTCTGGTAGATGGGAAAAGTACACACATTCCGTACCGTAATTCTAAGCTCACGCGACTGCTGCAGGACTCTTTGGGGGGAAACTCCAAGACTGTGATGGTAAGTGGTTGAGACTGAAAATTCTCTAGGCATTGATTAAAATATTAATCATTAGATTGCAGACCTCCAACTTCAGTTTTTCTACTTGCTATAATCAAGCAATAAGGCATTCCCCCAAGCAGTAGTAAAGCAATAGTGATTTTCATTTTATGTACACAATGCAGTAAATACAGCAAAATCAGTCATCATTTAAGTTTACAATTAGTCATAACTAGGGCCTGGAAGTTAGGCAAATGCCTTTTCTGTTTGAGTGGATATATTAAGGGGTTGAAAGAGTTAACCATGTTTCCGTACTTTTAGGGATGGTAGAGCCAGCTTTTTTCTGCCTATTTTGGCATTCTGTTGCCTATTTTAAAGTTTAAAGCTTTTTTTTGCCTGCTTTGGATCGTTATGGCTTTTTTCTCTTCAGGATTATTCACATGTTTTAAAAAGCATAGAATTTCAGTGTATGAAAGTGAAAAAATGTTACACAAATAATGAAATGGCACTTTCATGCCATAAAATATTTATTGAGAATCTTGTTCCCTATAAATGCATTGATTTGTTTTCAAGCAGTCAAAAACTTATCTTCTCAAACAATTCAATTAAGCTTTTTAAATAGCAGAACCTGTAAAAGTAATGGAGGATACGCCGGACTTAATGAATACCAGGAAAGAGACAGAAAGAGGTGAGTTCTCATAAGTATCTTAAAAAGCTATTTTCATTAACAAAGAGTGGGATTACTCTCTGTTGTAAATTTTAATTATTGCCTATTTTAACTTTATTGCTGCTTATTTTCGGTATTTTAAGTGCCTTTTTGCCTGAATTAATAAACTACTTTTTAACCAAAGAGGGTGAATTTATTCCAAATAGTTTCCTCCTTTACCCTCTATGCCTTTTTGCCTGCCTATTTTAACCAAAATAAATGCCTGAACTCAGTAGCGGCTTGTGGCTCAAAACGAAAGTGTGCTGCAAATACTATTTCATACAGCAAACTTAAAATATTTTTAAAATTATTAGTAGGCATATCTAAACTGCTCGTCTCTTAATCCATCTCTGGGAACTCTCACGCGATTTTCTCTGCCCTAATTATTTTTTTGCTAATTTCTCTCGTCTCGTCGAACGTTGTGTGAGTTGTGTGACGAGAGAAAATAGCAAAAATTAAAATAAAAATTAATAATAACAATAATAATAATAATGATAATAATATTAATAAATAATAATAATAATAATAATAATTAGGGCAGGAAAAATCGCGTGAGAGTTCCCCGAAATGGAATAAGAGACGAGAAAATAGTATTTTTAATGATCGAGGTAGACGAAGTCGCTTAGTGTTCCCAGTGCGACAGAATACTTAATCGGGGTTGTGGAATCCGGGTTTTTCTGAATTTAACACATTTGAATTTGGGAGTGAAGATGAAAAGCATTGCTTACTCGCTACATCACGGTCCCCTACCGTCAGATGGTGGAAGATCTTCTCACAGCGTGCCCGCCGGTGAGACGGTGAGAATCCCACTCTGGGCTGCCGCTGCCGCAGCGCATTATGCAGGTTAAAACTCCCATATACATCATGCAGTCAAGGTCGAGCATGACGTCACACCCTACGAACGCTGCGCTGTTCACAAAGTGCATTCACGAGGCGGAAAAGATAATATTCACATTACCGACTCTTGACTCCCAATCTACCAGCTAAGAAATTCTCGCGTGGACGCGCCAAGTTCAAAATCTACGCAAAAGAAAATATAATATTGCGTTTGAAAATAACATTATACGACGAGCAGAAAACAAGCTGTGTGCTGCAGCACTGCAGCACATAGGAGAAACCGCCACTGCCTGAACTTCCAGGCTGTAGTCATAACTAAGGTTCTTTGATAAATGAATCAATTAACATTTATCTTTTAATCCCTTAATAGCTTCTTAATTTGTATATATTTATGAATAATGGTACTTAGATGAATATTGAATTGATTTAGCACTCATCTTCACTGTATATGTATACACTTACACTGAACATGTTACACAGACTGTTGTCTGTATCTTCAGCTGAGATTAAGTGATGAGTTTCTTGGGAAACTGGCAGATGTCTCAGTAGGGCATATCAATACCTTCCGTTTTTGCAAAGCTTTAATAATATTTTATCTCATCATCAAGTTCATGGTGTGTGGTCCAAAAATGATATGCGGAAAATTTTTCATTTTATTTATGTTTATTTTTCCTTTTGTGTTCCGTGTATCTTTTACAGGATGTTAATAAATAACACCGAAATATTTTACCTGTTTATAGAGGGGACATAGACAAGCAACTTTTATTAGGAAATTTTTGCTCTATGGATTCAGTTTTCCCTGTTACAACATAAAATATCCTAGGGCATGGCTGCCACCAACTTCTAACATTGAAAAAATTCAAAACAAAGAAACTTCGTTGTTAACACTGTAGTTATGAATAAATAAATAAATACAAAATAAAAACACTAATGCAGTGGTGGCCAGTCATGTAATTAGTCTGTAAATGTTGCAGATTATGAAAATTCTAAATTATGATAAAGCTGTTGATGAATGATTAAGAATCAGGTTTTTAAAAGTTCTTCACGGGCTAACAGCCGAATCGAGGTTTTCAAAATCTCGACTCAGCTGTTAGCCCGTGAAGAACTTTTAAATAGTATTTGCCGAGAAAAGTTCAAACCATTTATAAATCAGGTTTTTATCGATCACGAAGAAGGCATGAAGTCAATTTCGCTTCGTTATTGACTTATGAGCACCAAATTGTAATGACTTGAATGCCCTGTAGCATACACATTTTACGTCATAGAGTAAAAATCTCCTAATTATTACAAAATGAATGTTTAATGTTCCCACTAAAATATAATTTCTCATTGAATGTCATGTCCGAGTTTTTAGGGGATGTTACACACAAAAACTTTAAATTAGACATTTTCTGGATTTGAGTTCAGCGTGTTCTCTGATTTAATTTAGTATATAGAATATATAAGAATCTAGATTTACATATCCCAAAGGATTTAATTATAATTATTGTACTATCTGCTATATTATAAAGGCCTATTTATCCCATACACACTCAGAATAATGCAGTTCTGCTGTAATTGCTTAGTTCATTATATGTTTAATCTTGGGTTTACATTTATCTCCTGTGTGATCAAAGATCTCATTTGCTCCTCGTGCCTGCACTTATGAAATGAGATATTTCATTTATAGTACTATGTGTGTATTATTTCAGTGTGCTAACATAGGACCTGCAGATTACAACTATGATGAGACAATCAGCACATTGAGATATGCAAACCGAGCCAAAAACATAAAGAACCGAGCACGTGTCAACGAAGATCCAAAAAATGCACTTCTGCGGCAGTTTCAGTTAGAAATTGAGGAGCTGAAAAAGCAGCTGGAGGATGTAGGAATACATTGTATGTATTACATTAATAATTGTAGATAGCTTAAATTGTATTTTGTGAGAAATAATTTCTCATTCCATATTTTTAAGGCCTATACCACAACTATTACTGTTAGAAAATTTATTTAGCAGATTATGCATTAATGTGAAGCTAACTTGAAAACACACACTGTGGTTTCTTTTAAAGTATAGTCAAGAAAAATATCCTCTAGTGACAACTGATATGAAGATACTAAATGTTGAAAAGGTTTACTACTCAACTCCACTAAAGTAAATTTTACACAGTACTTACTTAATAGAAATTCATCTACATGATTAGCTGTTGTCAACTGGCATGTTTGTGGAAGAGAGATGTCTCTGCTGGCCATACCAACTTAGCAATGAAGTCGTTGTCCTTTGGAATTTCAAAATTTACCAAGTTTTGTTTGTGATTTTAAATTAAATTAAAGACTTTTTCCCAAACAGTTCTTTCAGTTTTTGTACAGCTATAGACAATCTTAAGTTTCTTCAAATTCATGGTCTGTGTTACCAAAATGATGAGCAACTTCAGACTTATTTGTCTATTTGTATTTGATGTCCCTTAAGTGTTTATTGTGTCTTACAATTAAATTTCTTTTTGTTTATCTATGGATTTAACACAAGGCATAAAGTAACAGCAAACTAATTTTTGCAAAGTATATATTTCAATTACAGATACAAATAGGATATCATTTTTCAACATAATCATCCTCCCTTTCGATATGTGTCTCATACCGTTGCACCCACTTTTTATTCCATCAGGAAAAAATGTTTCTTGTTTGTGTCTGCAACCATGAATGCACTGCTTCTTTGACCTCTTTATCACTTCCAAATCGTTCCTGAGGGGTCAAAACACATGGTAATCTGAAGGAGCAAGATCAGGGCTGTATGGGGGATGCTGTACTGCCTGATATCTCAGACTCCGAACGATGTCAATAAGTTGCAGCGGCGGTGTGAAAGCACGCATTGTTATGGAGGATAAGAACATCTCTAGACAAAAGTCCTGCTTCATATTTCTGGCATTAGCTTGTTCTCCAACATGGCACTGTACCGAGCACTATTCACTGTTTCACCCCTTTGATGATATTGCTCCAAAAGTAGCCCATTCATATCCCAGAAAAGGATGTTAGTTTGTCCTTACTTTTTAAATCACCCTTGTATGCTCACTAACTAGATAAGTTTATTCAGCAATGTGTACAATAATAGATGACCTCACAGAAATCCAGTAAACAATAATAATTTTGTTGTGGAGTGGATATAAATAACATATACTATACCTTAATTGTTTAGGAGGTTGGGGTGACTTACCACTCCATGCTGAAATATAAAGCAAGCAAATTGTAAGATCTGTGCTTAAGAGGCCCATATTTCTGGTATGAACAATAACTGGAACATTTTCAATTGACACATTTATAGTTACCAAAAACACATATTTGTGAAAGATAGACTTTATTTTTGCAAACTGAACCCACAAAATATTGCAAAATGTTTTTATTTTAAGAAACCTACTTTATAATGTGAAATGTGAGAGCAACTTACTTTAAAGCGTGAAATATGAGGAATATGCTGCAGATAAACAAGTTTTTATTACGAAAAAATAATATTGAGATAGATCCATACACTGCTTCCCTTATTTTAATTACTAACCTGAACCCAGGTTTCGGTGAGCCTTCCCACCATGTTCACCAGTTATACTAACTGGCATTAGCCAACTGGCATTATACTAACTGGTGAACATGGTGGGAAGGCTCACCGAAACCTGGGTTCAGGTTAGTAATTAAAATAAGGGAAGCAGTGTATGTATCTATCTCAATATTATTTTTTCGTAATATTAACTTCCCTGTATAAACTTTCTAAAATTATATATATTAAGTTTTTATTGTTTGTGTGTGCATTCTAAATTGTTTGTTTGTGCATTCTAAAGGGCATGGAAACTGCTACACAGGCATTATGTTGCATACACCTTTAGAAAAGACGTCATTGTTGTTAATTATATCGATGTTTCGTTATCATTGTTGTTAATTATATCAATGTTCCGTTATGATTGTGGTACTGAAGGGGCTGATTAAGGAACAACCTAATTTTTCAAGCCACTGCTTGATAGCAGTATTGGTTTCCAGCTACAAAAGTAGACAATGGAAACTTGTCAGACAGGCAAACAAATTTACGTTCAGAAAATCTAGAAAGTGTTTGTACTTTGGTAGCACTAACAGCTAAATTTTCTCATCTTTGCCATTCATTTCTGTTTTTTTCTGGTAAGCCCTACGTAAGATAATTGTAAATATGTTCATTTAATTAATTTCTTTGTCATCTGTTCTATTTTTGGTACATAAGATAATTGTTATGATTATTTCAAATGAAAAGCAATACTTACTCAGCTTGAGTTGTCATTCCTTGATATTTATTTCATCGCTCGAAGTATTTTATTTTACCGCTTTGAGTATAATATCCTATTGCTTTTGTTCATTTTATTTCACCACATTTCCTGGTCAATATCTATGCTTAAAGTAGAAAAAGTCATATAAGTGTTTTACATAACATTTTTTTCTTTGATATTTGCAGCTTCTGAAGGAGATGACAGCAGTGAAGGACATAAGGATGTGGAAAAGGATGTACAAGATAGTCTAGATGATCCAGAACTGCAACATGTAAGTAAAGCTTCCTTTGGAGCAGTAAGACAAGAGTTACCCAGCAGGGTGTGTTAATTTGGAGGGCAAAAATAAAAATTCATGATTTTTGTAAATGAGGGGGTCCAAAAATGTGCCTTTTGATGTGTATTATCATAATTTAAAAGGGTTTTCCTCATTCATAAACATTTAGCTTGGTAAATTTGCGCTTGATTATAATTTATATTGAAATTTTCAAAAAAAGGGGGATAATTTAATATAAACTCCAACAAAATGTATAGACTACACACTTTATCTTGTGCTAAAAAAATGCAGGGGTGAGGGGAGCTGATATTGCATGCAGTATAAGAGACTGGCTATTGTAGAAGGCAGTGAATTAAAATTGACATCATTTCTGAAGGGTTGCCAACTACTAGCAAATATAACTTGTGTAATATTATGCTGGTACAGAATGGAACTTACTGTAGTTCGTAGCAATTTCAATTCTCGCTACCAAACTAAAGATTTTTTATTGATGCAGATATCATAGTAGAATGTATTGCTGGAGAAATGAATAAAGTAATATATTTCTTTAGACAATCTCTCTCCCAGTCTTCAGAATATAGAAAATCGGTTTAAAAGTCCTAGCATTGTACATGTAATTGAATACTGGTACGCACTTTCACATGCCTGACTTAATACAATATAACAAGAGTTTGTAGATAATTAATACAACTTCCTAGCAAAATAATCAAAACTGTTAGTTCTTTTCTCCGACAGATTCAGCTTAAAACACATTAAACTGCTTTTCCTTCCATTTCATTTATTTGGTTTATTGTTTATTTGCTGATGTCTGACACTTCTTGGTTTGAAGAATCTTCACTTTTAACTTTGTTGTCATTTGTATCGACCATTTCCACAATACCATTATTCTAATGTCCTTGGACTTAATTCTGCCATTTTCAGAATAATATGATGTAAACAAATAAAAAAAATATACTGTAGTTCAAGAATGCCGCTACGAAAAGTTTTTTGGGTACCTATGGCAATACTGGGAATGGGCCACGATCTTCGTTTTTTCGAGTGAGGCCATGTTGATGTTGACTGTTTTCAGCATTATGGAGTGTTTAGCTCAAGATAAAGCATGTGATCTTTACAATGACTGTTTCCCTCAGAGTTAAACTGTTTTAATACCTCTGTGTGTCAACTTCTTCAGTGTTGGATTAAATTCATTGGGAAAACATTGTGAAGTGTCAGTATTATGCATTACACATTTTTCGTAATCTTGGCGTTTTTCACTACCATTATTTCATTTTATTAACAATTTCACTATTTTTGTTAGAAATTTTATGATATAGAAGCTTTAGCAAACATTGATTTTAATTTATACACATTGTTTTCATGTGAAAATTGCAAATAAACTCTGATTTCCTGTATACATTGATCTGTCTTGAAATCAATTAAAACATCAAATATCAGTCGTCACAGTTCGCTTTTAATGATCAAAACATAGTTTCCACCTTTAAATTGCTTCCAATTTAATTAACGTAACTTTGTCAGTTAATTCACAATTCTTTCTGAAAGGTGAATAAATTTAATATTTTTAGTCAAATTTGTGATTTTTCAAGAAAAAATTTCACATTTCACTTTTTTGAAAACTAGTTGCCTCTAATTACACATATGTTACTGCTACTAATCAGTTTTTTTTTTCTGTTAGTAGTTTTGTTTTTAAAACAATTGCTTGGCTGATTTTTGTGCAAACAATATATTTCAATATTATTTTATAGACAAAGATTTCAGACAGAAAAACTCACAGTATTTTCATTTGTTTTAAGATGATGAACAACGTCTTGCAGCTAGAGGAACTAGATAGTTCAACAAAGAATGATATTGATGACGATGATGACGTGGTGGAAGAGGAGGGAGGGAAAGAAGGAAAAGAAAATGGGGAGGATGATGAAAAACATGATGCAGAGCTCAACAAGGCACAGTAAGTATTATACCGTATATACCTGAATACTACTCGTCCCTGAATAATACCCGCACAGGCCCATATATAAAATTATTTTGCCAGTTTTATTCTTAATTAAACAGTTATAATTAACATTATGTATCATAAAAGAATTAAATAGGTATGGTAGGTTAAAATGTTGAAAAAATTTAACAATGCTGTTTTAGCTCTCTTTTATATGCAGAAAATCAAACATAGGCTAATAGAAAGTGATAGGCTATACATCCTCTCAATGATTCAAGTTTTCAGCCCAAAGGAAGCAAAGTGTTCACTCAACATTTTAATATAAAGTATTATCAAAATGTCCCTGGCTATGTGGTTAAAGCAATATAAAGAAACTGAATGCTGGTCTTGTCTTCTGTTTTCCTCTGAAAATATGCTTGAAATTATGACATTTTTTGGTGAAGTTGAAATATATATTGTCTTTAGTGTGCAACATCTTCAGATTTAAAAAGTAATAAAGGAGAGCTTCATAGCAAATTCATATGTAAGACAACTTAAATACAACATTTTAATGTAGTATTTCTTGCTCATAAGTAATTTAACGTATTTCAGTCTTTTTTAGGTAGATTTTCGAAGAAAAATCTACCTATTGCAATGGATACCACTTTATGATTTTCGAAAAATTCTTTCATATCTTTACGTTTCATGCTCCCCTAAGTACGAAACCACCGTCCGTTCAAAAAAAAATTTTGTGATATTTATATATATATATATTTATATATATATTTATATATATATATATTTATATATATCTTTACACGATAGCGGCCGTAATTTTGAAGATATTTGAACCAAATTTTATTATGTTATTTCTAGGCCCAATAGTTCGGACAAGTTCGTTAATGGGCAAAATTGGCCCAAGGGGGTGGTCGGGGGAGGGGGTTGAAATTTTTAAAAATGTATATCTCGGCCCCTATGAAGTATAGAGGGAAACTTTGTTTGAATAAATTAGAGTACTCCCTATGGAGTTCACAGTGACACCAACGATTCGGGGGTTCGAGTGAGGGTGGGGGTGGAGGTGGGGGTGGGGGATGAAAATTCGAAACTTTTGAAACCACGTCTTGTGGGGTATCGTTGAAAAGCTCTTGATGAGTACTCTACAAATCAATAAATAGTTTCTTGATAGCTCTCATATTACGCGAGATTTTAATGTTTGAAAATAATAACACTTAAAAGAATTATTATAATATCATAATTTTGTCTTGTTTAGCGGCTTTGCTAATTTTATTCATTGCTGATCTTGCGCACGGCCTCCCAGAATATTATATCCGATTCTTGTTGTCAAAACAAATGATTGTAGGCTCTTCCTCTTTACCGAATTCAGTTCTTATTACTGCAGGTTAACCATGCCAAGGCTAAAGAAGAAGAGTGCTATGCAGCGACAATAAATTAAACCAAAAGCACTTCGAAATCTACCTCCGCCTGTAGGCCTGCCTAAAGGGATTTTTTTGTTATCTCTATGTTTTATTTCAAAGGAAGCATATTGTTACCGCCAGGCGACCCTTCCTCTGATAGTGGACCGTATTGAAAATTATTTGTGGGTTCGATTCCCGGCGATAACATGCGGGGGGTAGAGATATGAGGAGAAGAATTGGATTGCATTTCCAATCTTCAAATGGGTAAATTGACATACAAGAATTATACACACTTGGGCGATGACGTTGCTTGATTAACATAAGCTTGAGGTTGAAATTAAATGCACTTCTTGAATCCTGCAGTTCTAGTTGTATCCAGGTACACATATAGATGCACTGGTAGACTGTATTATTCGGAGGACCATTTGATGACGTAATAAAATATAGCTTGTAGAGATTGTTATTTCAAAAGCTGAAAGGTTGTATTGAATGCTGAATTTAAAGCTATTCACAGCACTGGCTCAAAGCAAGATCGTACAAATAAGCTATTAACAATTAATCATTGTATGGAAGTTTACACAGTGAAGCTATATTATAATTTAATAATATTGAGTTGGGTTTAGCACTATGCTTCACTTATTTTATAAATACCTGTACTAGTTTCGAAGACCCTCGTCATTCATAATCATCAGGTTAACACCAACTGGTGTTAACCTGATGATTATGAATGACGAGGGTCTTCGAAACTAGTACAGGTATTTATAAAATAAGTGAAGCATAGTGCTAAACCCAACTCAATATTATTAAATTATAAGCTATTAACAGTTTATTTTCCAAGTATAAATGTCTGTATTTATTTTTCAATTCACAGTTGCATAAAATCCATTTATGACTAATAATCTCATCGAATTAAAAGACTAATCGTAGTCCTTGGAAAAACCTACCTTGGTTTGTGAATTATATTACTCACAGAAATTGAATGATTGATATCTCCTTTTGATGGTACAATGTCCAGAGATAGAACGAAGCACTTTTAGCGACGTTGTAGATGAATCCTTGTGATGAAAATTATGTTGAATACGATGTAAGATAATTGGATCTCTTAATCCAACACAAAATGAAGTTGAAAAGGCCTTTCGCCCGAATTTAACACTGTATGATGTGCTAAACGATTTGTAGAATAGAGCACATTGCCCTTGAGAATGAGAATGGAACAACCAAATCGTTGTCCATTTTTTGAAGAAGAAGTAGTGAAGAATAATAATAGAGACGACTGAAGGTTGAAACAATAAAAAATCGCTAACCCAATGATAATAGCTTGACTTAAAGATTAGATTAATTAATCAATACATTAAAATACACTATACTAAATATATAATAAATAAAATAAAACAGAATTGATAAATTAGTAGTTATTTAAAAAATAAATAAATCATTTTGGTACAAGTAAGAATCAGCTTGAAAAATTTTATGTCATAACCGGGATTTGAACACGGATCTTCAGCTTAACGCGCTGATGCTCTACCATTGAGCTACCAGCATCAGCGCGTTAAGCTGAAGATCCGTGTTCAAATCCCGGTTATGACATAAAATTTTTCAAGCTGATTCTTACTTGTATTAATATCCCAGACATGGATTTAATGTCTATTTCCTTACCCTCCACTTAAATCATTTTGGAGTTGAGATTAAAATAACAATTGTCAAGACATACCGGTACATTGAATGAATTGAACTGTAAGCATATAAATGACAAATGAAAAATCAAAGCCATATGAAGTAAATTCAAGGCAAGCAAGAGAAAAGGTATTACATGACGTAACACATATCATTTACATCTAGTTAATTCCTTTAAAATACATTGGAATCTGTATTTCTAAGCCCGCTGAATTACAAGCTTTGAGCAGTTAGGCCTGTATATAGAGTACATAGTGAATCCTTTGCAAAATTATCTAAGGTCAAAAGCCAATTCAGCCTGAGCTTGGCCTGTGCTTACCCTGTTTTCAAGATACATTTTGACCTGAAAGCCCTGACACTTTGTTTGATTTCTTTAAATACAATTTGCAGGACTGAACATGATGCCTTGAAGGAAAAGCTGCAGAACCTGGAGAAAAAAATCTTGGTGGGAGGAGAAAATCTTCTGGAAAAGGCAGAGGTACAAGAGCAGCTTCTGGAGGCCTCTGCAAGGGAATTGGAGCAACGTCGTCGCAAAGAGGAGCAGCTGCGTCAGGCATTGCAGCAAAAAGAGGTAGGACTAATTTATTTCTATGGGTGAAAATAAAGTTTATTAAACATTATAATACAATAATTTTGAGGAAACAAGAATTCATTTTTAAAACCACTTACTGCTAACTTTTAGGCTGAGACTGAAACTCTTCTGTTGGATCGTTGAACTCTTATGCAACAACAGGTGCAACAAAAACAGAAAATTGATAATGACTTGTGTTCCAGGGAAGGTTTCTTAACTTTGATCCCTCAGTTTTCATGAAAATCTGTTATTTAGCCAGCTAGTTTCGGCACCTTCGCAACCATTGTCAACAACTATACTTCAACTGCCGTGGTACCCTCCTGCAGACGTGGTACGAACTTTGAGATGAGATCCTCATTGGTCAGGATATCGAAGTTCATCCATTGGTTCCCCTTCTTGTGAATAAAAATCCTTTCCCAGACTGAAAGTTCCTTGTGTCCATGGACACATTTTAGTAGTTCTGGATCCCTGTCAACACACTTTTAGGATGATGGACATGAAGTTGACAGGGATCCAGAACTACTAAAATGTGTCCATGGACACAAGGAACTTTCAGTCTGGGAAAGGATTTTTATTCTGAAGAAGGGGAACCAACTGATGAACTTTGATATCCCGACCAATGAGGACCTCATTTCAAAGTTTGTACCACGTCTGCGGGAGGATACCATGGCAGTTGAAGTATAGCTATCGACAATGGTTACGAAGGCACCGAAATTAGTAAAGGTAAACTATACCAAAAGTGAAGTTTTTGTGTAAAAATTCAACTCTTATATAATTATTATGCCATAAGTTCAGTTGATCAGTTTATTGTAATTTTAGATCATATATGTGAAAATATTAATTTCAATTTCATAATTTCAATTCGTAATTATTAGGCAATTAATCGTCGATCGTCGATCAATTACATTTTCCGATTAATCGGTTAAGTCAAATTCTGAAAAAAGTTTTTCAAGAAATGGGTCAAATGACCAAACTCCTTTCTCTCGCTTCTCCGGCCTTGGCACATCATTGTCTCTTGAACATTCAACATTCATTATTTCGTTTAAAATACCGACCTGTTTACGATTAATTGATTAAAGTCAAACATTAACTCGGTTAGAAATTTTAATTGATTTTCAGCCCTAGTAATTATATCTGTAAGATTACATTTGAAATAAGTTTAGGGCATTCAGTTAAAAGCTTCAAGCAAAACATTGATTGATAATAAAGAGCCATCTCCTGTAAATTTGATTACAGTAATTGCAGTTAAATTATGAGGGAGTAGTATTATGTGTATCAATTAAACATAACAAAGTAACTTTAGCCTCTTAGTCCTGATTCCTATCTTGTTGGCAGAGTGAATTGTTGAGGAGAGAGTCCTGGTTTTTTACTTCTTGTAGGCAGAGCGGATTGATATTGAGGAGCGATACTCAACACTTCAAGAAGAAGCAGCAGGCAAAACAAAGAAGTTGAAGAAGGTGTTTGGGATGCTGATGTCTGCCAAGGCTGAACTTAACGATCTCCAATACGAGCAGCAGCGAGAAATGGAGGGGCTGCTAGATAGCATTCGGAGCCTGACACGAGAACTGAAGTTTCAGGAGACAATCATTGACACGTTCATCCCACACCAATATCAGGTAAAACTTTTCTGAGAATTAATTTGCTTGTGTGCCATTTCTGATAGGTTATTGTAGTGTTTTACAAAATATGACTACCAATGACTTTTAAAAGACCAATAAATCTTTTAGCTATAGGACCTGATGTATATCAGGTAGAACATGCCCATATGGAACTAATATGAACATAATATGTTCCTTCATTCACTCTCTTCTTATCTATGGGTATAATTTTCAGCATTAGTCTTATATTCACTCTCTTAGCTTCTTGCCCTGCATATCATTTGAATATACTAAATGTGTAAATGACATAAGAGGCATAATAAATAAATGCATTATAATAATTTAAACTGTGAGGCCTAGTGATATTATAAATATCAATTGTGTATACTTTTTGATGGTCATACTTATCAATGGCAATAGATAATTCCTAAGCAAACTAAAGGAATATTATATATTTTATGGGACCCGAAGGTTCATGTCCATGCTTAACCTGAGCCAGTCATTCAAGCCTATTCTGTGCTAACTCCATCCAACCATCTCTTGAAAATCCTATTTCCCTTAAATCTATCCTAATATTGTCCCCCCACCTACGTCTTCCAAGTGACCTGTTCCCTTTGGGTGTCCCAGTTAACATTTTTTAGATATTTTTTCCTCCCCAATGCACGTAACATGGCCAGCCCATTTCATCATCCATGATGTAATTGCCCTTACTATATCCAGTGAAGAGCACAGGTTATGAAGCTCGTCGTTATGCAGTTTTTTTCCAGACCCCATTTTCATCTTTCTTAGGCCCAAATATTTTCCTATTATGTTTTTTCCTAAGAGTAAGCGACCATGTCTCGCATCCATACAACCAGCAGGATAATTGTCTTATAAATGTTTATTTTTAAATTTCTGGACAGAAGACAAGAAGATAAAAGTTTCTGAACTGCATAAAAACAAGCATTTCCTGATTTCAGTCAACACTTAACTTCTACCTTAATATAATATGTGTCTGTAATTATTGCTCCCAGATATTTAAATTTCTGCACCTGTTAAACGATTTACCGGCTATTCTAACATTTTATAGTGCATTATTTTGTCATTTCATGACCATATACTTAGTTTTTCTGTATTAATTTCCGATCCGACATTCCTGCAAGCATTGAAAAAACTTTCTGCATTTCTGTCAAAGTCTGTGATGGTCGTTGTGTGAGAAATTCTGGGTGGCTTAAAGTTTATTTGTAGTTCTAAAATTTCACAACATGGAGCATTGAGAATAACTGGTTTACATCATGGTTAAAAACAATTTATTTCCTAAATACCTCATTTACATAAATGTAGATTTCTTGTAAATGATGGAAAATGCATATCCCTAGCCCCAAGTTGGATGAGAATTTTCCAGTAGTGCATAATGGAATAGAGAGTAGTAGGATATTATTTTTGATGCAGGAAATGCTGGAGCGCTATGTGCACTGGAACGAGGATATTGGGGAGTGGCAGCTAAAGTGTGTTGCCTACACTGGTAACAACATGCGCAAGGCACTTCCTACGCACTTACCTGGTCAAGGCAGGGAGGTGAGTACCTATAGATTTTTCCCATACACTTGCATGAATGAGATTGTGAATGAACCCGGGCTGTTATTGACATAAAAATTAACTGCTTTCTTTCTTTCTCTGTCTCTCTTACCTTTTTTTTCTTTAATTCTTTTCCATTTAATCCTTTCCTCTAACTTTTTGTTTCATCTTTTTTTCTGCCTTCATTTACGTAGGCTTCCCCTATCCATTTATTTTTCCCTAATCATATATTCTTCTCAGCCTTGTCCTCTTCTTGCACTTTTCTTCATTGGCCTGTCCTCCCCCCCCCCCCCCGCAATCAAATGCAGACTTCTTTCTTCTAATTTATTTTTATTCTTGGTTTTTGTTTTCATTCTCTTCTTTTTCTTCCTTAACTTTCTTTTCGTTCAGATTTTCTTTCTCTTAATTTGTGTTTATTTTAAGCATGGTCACATTTTATTCTTTCCTTGATCCTTTTTTCTATCATTCCTTTTACTTTCTCGCTTATACGTAGTATAGAGAAAGTATTGTGATCGTGACAAAAAATCGAAATCGAGTTAACACCGGGAAAGCATGTTTCACGATGCCTAGAAACCGAAAAACGTGTTTTTGGTATGACGTCTGTCCGTCTGTCTGTATGTCTGTCTGTCTGTCTGTGGACAAGCACAGCGGGTAAACGGTTCATTGTATTTACTTAATTTTTTGAATTAAGGACTTTTTCGAAATTTTGTCGAGCCGCCCAGAAATATATTTTTACAACTGAAATATTAAGGGGACTTTTCATGAAAACTTTTTTAAAAATTTTGATTTTTGAAAAAATGGCTCTAACGATTTTAATAAAAATTTAAATTTGGAAACTCTTATCTATGACTAATAAAATGGCTATATCTGTATTTCTGCAAAAATGACTTAAGGGGTACTTTACTCGTATCCATTTTCAATTTTTCTAGACTATATCCATTACAGTAGGCGATACACGAAAACCTACCACAGTAAAGTTGTAGAGAAAATTAAAATGAACATTTTTTTGTTTAACACATTTCTTTATACGTTTAATAGATATCAAGATAAAAACGAAATATGTACGGCTTAAATGCGAATTTCAGAACATACATGCCAATTAAAATATGAATGACATTTTGTTGCCCCTAGTAACAAGAAAACTATAGGCCTAATGTACACTTATTGTTGTGAAATGCAACCAGTTTAGCTCAGTCGCAATGAACACACCAAAACCAATTACAGCGAGGTGATATGGGCTAACAGGGAAGAGGTCCTGAGTTCAAATGAAACCTTGTGGCCGCCCAAATTGACTTGGGTTTTTCATAGTTTCCTCATTCGCAAAGGCAAACGCCGGGTTTGTAGGACATGCTTACTTTCCATAACTCATCGCCGCTACGTCACTGGATATTATAATAGTTTAAACTGAATATCACAAAAGAAGACATCACTAAACAATAGAATCACATGACACGAATGAGTTGCTACTATAGACTAATGGTTCACGCAACCATACTAAACACGTGATATAACCTACATGCAGTTGCGTGCAATATAATCTAAGTAGTAGTAGTAGTAGTAGTAGTTGTGGCGAAATTCAATTATAAGTCGCCCCTTAAGTTCCGCCCATTCGATATTCACATTTGCACGGACTGTGTGATGTATTTTGTTTCTGAGCGAAGCAGAGTGACCAACTGTCCTTATTTATTGCTGCAAGTGCTTTTCACCCACTATCCTTATATACTGTCGCAAGTGCCTTCTATTCACCTCTACATATAGCTAAATAATGCATAACACTAACCACATAGTTAAGTGCGCGAAGCGGAGGTGGCAGCCGTAGCGAAGCGCCCTTGCATTTCCGAATAATGTACGATACACTGTTTGTAGGTTTCGAAAATGTGGCATATTATATCTCCCGCAAGGTTTGTCAGCCTGTCACCTCTCGTCTAGCGGTGTGACGTCACACCTCAACGTCCAATCACGAGTTTCTTCATAATACGAGGAGAGAAGAATTCTCTAGATCGTGGTATAAAAGAAACTGCATTGGTGGGTGGGTTGGGTGGGGCCGATTTATCCCAAAGTGCGACTTATGTTTGAATTTTCCCGTAGTAGTACTAGTAGTACTAATAATATGCAGTTTTACTGTCATTCATTATTATTATTATTATTATTTCACGGTAAAAGCATTAAACATGAAGATCGACTCTGATGGTTTCCGTTCTAGATACTTCTTAGTTTTATGAAAATGTAATTGTACTTTAATTTACTTTTTTCTGTGCTAGCCTTTAACACGTATATGCGAGAAAGTTTGTGCAACATATTTTTGCACCATTTATTTCTGGTTCTCTTTATCTTATTTATATGTGGTTTTCTTCTTTTTCTTCATAAATAAAAAGCTTACACAATTATTTATGTTTGTTGAATGCCACTGCTGCACTGCACTGCTAAAATCTCTGTGTGCTGTGAGACATCCACTTTTCTGTTACATTACTTAATTACCTCCAGATTTAAGCTCAATTGTTCCTTTAGTGTAAGAATAACTGTGAACATTCTTTTTATTTTGTGTTTTAATTAATATTATTAAAACTGAAATGAATTACAACTAGTCTAATGCTCAGTTTTTTGCAAAAATTTAAGACATTTTCTAAGATAAATTAAATTCCAAGCTTCGTGTAAACATAAAATGAAAGATAAAGGAGTTATATCTTTCTCTGAGGCTCTGAAACAAAGCAAATACTAGTCTGAAAAAATGCATAGGAAGTTCTGAGCCTGGCTGGAGCAGCCATTACAGCACTTGCTTTCTGTTCCCAACTTTGAGGATTCCATCCATGAGTGGATAAATACGACAGTCCTATGTCTGTATATTAACAAGCATGTAACATTTGCAGCCAACCTATTGAAATCGGTTAATAAACAAAAAGATCTGGAAAAGTGGGAAAAGATTTATATGAAAAAGTATGAAGATAAACTGATGAATTTTGAAATACCTCTAGAAGAAAACTTGATCAAGAAGTTTGTTAAACCAAAACCAGAAGGCGCCAGTGTTCTCCAACCAGAAAATGGACAGTTGACAAGCAGTTGAAAATGTGGGCAATAGTTGACTCATCCATAGTCAACAACTTAGTTAATTACATAATCGGTTCTTTTCTTAGAAAAACATATTTTGTGATCTTTGCTGGCCAGTGGAAGATGGTATACCTATGTGTTAATTTGAACCAAAATTTGAAGTTAAGTTCAAGAAGTGACAAAGAAATTGACACTGATACAGTACATAAATTATTTACTGCCGGTATTATCACAATTATACGTGTATCCTCCCAAATAGTTTGTGTGGTGTACAGAATAATAGTAGAAGAACCTAAATGCATAATCTACCCTGCTTTGTGAATGAGACCTATGCACCTTGAATGCAGAGTTGTCAAGTAACAGCTAATTTTAACCGCACGTTTTTATGAATGTTGAGAAATAGGCATTGCAAAATGAGTTCTCCAAACATGATTACCTCACCTTGCCCTGATCCAGTACTTGACCTACTAGGCCTATATCCAATTTTCACTTTTGAAGTTCAGTTTAATAACTACTCTAAAATTTGCATGAACTTTTAAACTCATCCACAAGAAAAGCGTACTCTTTCCTATGTTGATTGCACTAAATGCACAACCTACCCTGCTTTGTGAATGAGACCTATGCACCTTGAATGCAAAGTTACCAACTCACAGCTAACTTTAACCGCACGTTTTTATGAATGTTGAGAAATAGGCATTGCGAAACGGTTTCTCCAAACATGATTACCTCACCTTCCAGTTACCTGTAGAAATGCTTTCTAGAAAATACAGTAATCAGTTATAAAATGATGTATTTTATTTTTGTGGATTTCATGTGCAATTTTTTGTACTTTTATACTCATGAAGATTATCTTAAGACAGAATATAAGTTTGCTTGTACTGGGTTTCTTGAAAGACATGACTGGGACTCTTGTTGTTGTTTCCCCCAAGATGAATATGTCGTTTATCTCTTCTCCCAAGCTTAGTACTGTAGTCCAAAGCAGAGTACTTCCCTGCGGGGTGCACTGCTGATTAGAGGGGCAAGAGGCGATATATTGCTCCGGTGGAGAAGGAGGAGGTGAGGGGTACCATCACAGGTGGCTAGGCAGATTCTAATTGGTCGCCGGCATGCTTGCGCGTGCAACGGTCGCATTCCTTGCATTCCTCACAGGGAAGTTCTTTGCTTTGGAGAACAGTATTTCCTTGTGATCCAAATAATTCTCATGTGCTGAAAAGCTCTAAAGTCTTCCAATTTGATTTGGGCCTGAATAGCATTTGACGTCATAGGGATGTATTGTTTTCAGCATACCTGTGACAGGAGTTCTGTATCTTGTTTGGCTATATCAGTGTATATTTGTAGGTTTATACATTACATTATATCCGTGACCATTCAAAATCTTAGTGTTTTCCAGCCATGCTCTTCAGTGCTGTCTGTCCCAAGACATCCTCTGGATTAGCTCAAACTTGATGAAGTACCTGATCCTCTATCAATGTCTGATGTAATAAATAGGTCATTCTTGTATCATTATCATGTCTTGTTTCATCTTCTGTTTAAAATGTTGTTTAGCCTTTTATGTTAAATTAATGTCGACTGCGGTGGTCTAGGGGTAGAGTGCCTGCCTCTAGATCCGCAGGTCGCGGGATCAAACCCAGCCGTGGTCAATGGATTTTTCCGGATGTAAAAATCCGGGCACGGAGTCCTCCGGCAGGGACTTTAAGCTGGGAGGACCATGTCGTAGATTTACGGCACTTTAAAGAACTCCAAGCCTAAATTAGACCCTCTGGACAAAATTTCCCGGCCTATCAACACTTCACTGTAAATTTCCATCTAATATTTATATTGATTGTTTTGCTTCCTCATAAGAAGTGCAGACACTTTTTAGACAAATATTTCTAGCAGGTGTGAACATTTCCAAATGAGCTTCAATAGGAAAGGAGAAATAAAGAATACAGTTGCCGTATGTCTGGATTTCAGACATGTCTTCTATATCAGTTAAAATTTCTGCTGGATGGATTGTTAAAATTTGGCAAAATGTCCGATATTTTTGTTTGGTAAAGTACTGTTCATGTCATAGGGATCAAAAATTAAAAGCAAAAGTTGACAAATGTGACCTCCTCCCTCCTCCTCCTCCTTCTTCTTGAATTAACCTACCTCCCCTTTTGTGGGTTTTCACACAGATGCAAGTAGGGGGGGAGGAATAAATCTATATATCACATAAATTTAGACAGGTCGTGGAGGGACTGTAATGTGTAATCAGCACAACAGGACTTCCTCATAAGGCTATTCAGACATGTATAGACAAAAATAAGAACATTTGTAGCAGATGTGAAGTAAATTGCTATCTGGCACGTTCAGATTGACCAACCTCAGAATTCAGTCCTGCAACCTCCCTCCTGTTCGTGAGTATATTCGGTCATCTCTTTCAATATATCCATTTTTGCTCCTGAAAATATAATTACCCTCAAAATGAATATCAGATATATGGTAAGTGAAGCAAAAAGTGTGTTTATGTCAACTCATATAGTAAATTCATTTTATTATAGTTGCTTCACTGTATAAAGTTCCACAAAGTCTTTATTTATCTTTATTGTTATACTGTTTCAAATGATCCTTTCACCATGGTAGAAAAATAAAAAATGAATATTCCTATAATATTGGAAGAACTGGAAATGAGGGTAGCATCCATTCTTAACAATATGCTTTTCACTTATTCAGTCATATTCCTAAGCTCTCATTCTTTTTGCTATTTAAGAATTCCCTTGTCTCTCCTGGCCATGACACCCAAGATACATACTTACTATACATTGTACAACAAAAGAAGTTAATTTAAAATACTGTCTTAAGTAAATCTTCATGCAGTATAGTGAAATGAAATCCACAGAGTACACTTCAGATCAAGTGTGGAGCTTTAATTATAGATTGAATAGAATTTATCACTTTGCAGCAATATCAACAGCCTGACCTCTCCCATGTATATCTATCATACTCGTCAGATCGAGTGACCAACCCAGTGCGGCCGTCCCGAGCAAGTACGGCACGAGGCAGATCTGCACACCCACCCCGCTCGGCAGCTCCAAGACCAGCATCATATCGAAAACCAAATGATGGTCCTTGAAGCAGCATTTTTATTTTTTGTCACGTCTAGTCCATTTGGTGCCATGTGCAATAAAACTTGTTAGGTGTACTCTAGGGGTGTATCTGTCATACTAAATTCTGTATCAGCGTTTTATTTCAAGTTTCTACTTATATTCTAACTTATATATGAACGAAAGATCTTTAATAAAAAGAAATTTTTGTTTTCCTTCTTCATAATTCGTGAACAAAGTGCTATTCTTTCATAACAGAATTTCAAAGCAGATATTATGGTACTGATGTCTATCATTTAACTCCGTTCATAAAAATTATTAATTACATTCAAAATAAGTGAATACATAATAATTACAATTTATCTTAAGTGAATATAATTTTGTTGAAGATTTTAGAAATACTAATGTCAAATCTGAAAAAGGTAAAGCTAATTTCAGGGAAGGTAAATTAAAATTCTGAAATGATAATACAGACTGATTTAGGAAAACTTTTGCTTCAATTGAAATAAAAGATAAAATATGCAAATGTAGAATAGCCGAAACATTTTTGCTGAAACAGATGATATATTTGAGGCGAACCGCAACATCTCCACTTCACTAAATTTTACAGGAAACAAGATAAGCTTCTTCAGAAAATTGCCTAAAATGACGGGATTGGTAAAATTTTGTCCGTCTGTGTGTCTGTATGCGCAATAACTCAAATACGCTTTATTGGATTCTCATGAAACTTTGTATATATGTTTATAATATCCATGGCAAGAAGCCTATTTATTTTGGACCAAATTGGTTCACCAGTACCAGAGTAACGACTATTTAAAAGGTCACATCACAGTATACGTATTAATACAGTAAAGAAACTCAGTCCGTTTTTCTGCCAGACGGACATGCGCGTGCAGATTACTAGCGAACCTACCGGCCATTGAGTAATACTACAATCACTACTGCGGGAAGAATGGAAATAAATAGGAGTCTTGAATTTTTATAGCAATGCGTGTTTCGAAAGGATGTTATTGTTCTGCTATAAATTGCAGTAACAATAAAGGAAGAAATCCTGAATTGCATTTCTTCACTTTCCCAAAAGATCCAGAAAGGTAAGAAGAATAATACGTAATATTTATTGTATGCCTGCTGGCTTACTCTTGACACATGTTCTGGAGTGGTTATGTTTACATTTACTTTAATGTAATATTTTTATCTTTAATTATGTTGTAATTTCTAACAATAGATACTAATGAAATGAAAATGTCAGCAGTCTATATTACGGTTAAGATAACAATATTTAGGGTGTCGTATTGTGATCGCTTAAGATAACACAATATTTGCTGCGGTGCAGCTTATTTCCTTTGTGCATTGTAATGTATATGTCAGGGCCGGTTATGTATACAAACATGTGTGCCGTGTTGGCAGTCAAGAATGGCTATGTGAGCTCTAATGCACATGGCCATTTTGCAGCATGTAGCCGATTTTTTTTCTTTGCTTGCACAAACCTGACAATCAAAGATCCACATGCCCGGTTGTAAGGATCAATGCTAAGGAATATCAGTGCACATAACTCAATTTCGTAAAAAAGTGCACATAGCCGATTTTACAGGCGGTACGATATTTATTTTCTCGAACACGATGTAGGCGTAAAGATGACGAAAACATAATCTTACATCATAAATTCTCGGATACATGTGCCATTAAGGTGTTTGCGACAGTAAACTAACATGACATCATTATCCAAACCTAGGCAAGCAATAGGCTTACCTAAAATAGGCTACTGTTAAGAAGCGTATCTAGTCCAAGGTTTTTCCCACCTTTAAAATCAACGTTTAAGTTATAAATTATATTAAAGAGTGACCTTTGAATATAGGTTTGTCACACTGCTCGTCCTCAACTCCATTGTTGAGATTGTATTTTGTTTCTGTATCTTACGGCTTCGATCTACCTTCAATTGTTGTAATGATTTCAGGTGTAAAAAATGGGTCATCAATAGTCGGCGAGAAGACCTACTAACAAAAACTGTAAAATATTTAAATGTAAATTGCCGCCTATGTTTGGAACACTTCGAAAACAGCCAGTTTATGAATTCCAATAAGAATTCTTTAATTAAAACTGCTGTACCGACTGTATACTAAAAGCAGTTTTGGAGTATTAGAAATTGAGAAATATTGATAGAAACCTATATTTTTATTGTTTTTGTAAAATGATGACATTTCTATTCTAATGTAATATTAGGCTACTTTTAAAAATAAGAATGAGTTATAATTGGTTTTCCAAGAATCATCTTGAAGTTATTAAAACTTGTAATAAGAATAGCCCTAAGAACTGCAGTGCAAGTTAACTATCCGTCACAGGTAAGTGGCATTTAAAAATTGTGCCTGATCTTAACTAAAATATAATACATGCTTCATTGTTTCTTAAATTTAAAATTCAGTTTTGAAAGAAGATTTTTTTCTCTTATTATAACATATTTTGTTATGTGTTTATGCATTTTCACAAGTTATTTTATATGGTGAGAATGCAGTTTTACTCAACCGCCGCATGGAGCGCTAGTGTCGACCAGCTAACAAGTTGTCATAGGACTTTTAACACACAGTTTCCTTACTGTATTAATACTTATACTGTGGTCACATGCTTTTTAAATGGAAAATCATGACTATACTACAATGCCACGTTGCTATCATTGAGGGCCTTGACTCTAATGCAATCAGATGTTTGTTTATTTCGTTGATCAAGTTGACCTGAGTATACATGAATACTGTTATATACAGAAGGTATATTACTGTGAAATAATTAGGCCTATGTACATTAAGCGGAGTTCTTTGCCAGTGCATTTTGTGAAATGTTCACATATTTTAAAAATTTCTTATATCAGTGTATACGAGTAAGAAGTAAGGTTAAGTATCATACTTTAGACCTTTGTTTTTCCCTGCTTAATGAATTGATCTGGAGCTTAACTCGGAGATAGATTACAAAAATAACTTATTTTTTGCATATCATAATTGCAATTAAACAAAAGCATTCTGGCACTTTGTTACATCAGTTTACTTAATTTTATTTATTCTGAATACACTCGTTCAAACAAAGATACGAAGTAATTAGGTAGCATCACCAAAGAAGCTACATTTCTTAATTGGCGCTTGAAATCTCTTGACACAGTGATGAATAATGGTAATCACGTGACAACAGTCTAATTCAGTATTGGCTGTATGGAAATGTCACTGTCTGCACCTTGTAGCTACGAGGAAATGTCAGGATTTGCATTTACAGTCTAATTTCATCAGCATGAAATGAATGGGAAATGTTATTGTTTGCATTCAATTATCACATTAAATGATGCATTAGAGTGTCGAGAAGCTGTGTTGAGAATGTAAACATGTAATTCCCAACTTAGAAAGAGTTCACTGGCTATGTAAATAATACTGATTTTAAATACAAAAATAGAATTTTGGGTATGACTTTTAGGGGTCTGGACCCCTGGAGTGGCCATGTTTAGTTACTTCACATGTCAGTGAAAACCACGTGTTCTGCAGTGTGTGCTCATGTGACCAACACACTGCATGGCAAAATGTTGCAGCAGGTGTCCCACAGGGCTCCATATTAGGACTCCTGTTGTTCACGATATACATAAACGACATATCGAATGCCATAAAACACTATAAGTATCGTTCAAAAGTGGAAATGTTGGGGTTTGTAAAGACACCTCATATATTGAATTATTACTAAAAATATTTATGGACTATTTAGAGAAATTAAAAATGAAATCGCTTTCTGGCCAGATTACATGCATGAATTGAATGTGTATAGTTTCATTCATATTTTGTATCAATAAAAACCTGTATTCGAGACCACCCTCTTTAAAGACTGATTATTCTAAGAACCAATGCAATCAACTCCTGTTGAAAGACTACCCTTTTCCCTGATCACTGACCAGTGTTTCTGTTACGTTTTACTCCTTTTTACCAACCAAATTCACCAAGAAAATATTTCTGCAGTAAGCTTAATTTCAGTGGTTTGAATGAAGTACTATGTTTGATTACTGCAAGTTATTTCTAGAATTTTTAAGACTATGAAAGTTTTGTTTGACAGGAGTGCGAGCATGGTCAAGCAATGTTTTGAGCCATGTTTGTATTCAGGGAAATACATGTTCTTATAGCTGGATACAAGGCAGATATCATTAAGTGGTGTAAATTGGAGTAAGGGAAGTAGGAGGCATTTTCCAAACCCTTTCCCTTGTCTGGTTCTTTTGGCTGATGGGCTTGAGCTGCACAGCTTGAACATGTTATTTTGTGTCCTGAAAATGTGTAGTATGAAAAGGATTGTTTTCGAATCTGGAAACTAGGAAGTGCCAATTATTTTTTTTGCAAGCAATGAATGGCTCAGATGATTTAGAATGCACTGTAGCATCATGTACAATTTATGGTGAAGCTGGAAGGATCACCTCCTTTCAACATGGGAAGGATATTCACCTACAGGCACTAACTTTTAACATGAGTGAAATGGAATTTCTTTTTCGTGCATTTTCTGAACTTTTGCTGTTGAAATGAGAGCAATGAACAAGAGAAGAAATTTCAAAGGAACGTTTAACAGTCTCGCAAGTCCTATTGACCAAGATGTTTTAAAAACATGAATTGGACAAGGCTATCTTGACTTGGTAGCATAAAAACATGGATGACTGAAGAAATTTTTGAAAAATGATTTTCTCTTTTGGCAATAAAAATGGGCAAATGAAAAAGGCAAGTTCTTTATCCGGGTATAATTTAGAATTGAAGAATGTAATATTGTAGTTTGTGTCACCCAGCACAATTGCAGAACTGCAACCTATAAGTCAAGGAAATTAGATCTGTTTTTTTTTTTCAAAATGGGCTACAGGAAGAGAGTTCTTTGCTGTGTCATAGCAAAAATGGGTGAAGTTGCAATAGATACCGAACAAGCAAAAAGTTGTCTTTCAGTGATTTTCCTTTTCCTGGGATTGCATCATCAAGGGAGAAGATTGTATATAGACAGCTACAACAGCAGCAACAAGAGCAACTGCAGGAAAATAGCTGTAACAGTAACTGCAGGAAAAATAACTAGAAGAGTAGCAACAAGAATAGCTACAGGAATAATAGTGACGACAAGAGCAATAGCTACAGGAGCAGTAACAAGAAAATTGCTGAACAATAGCTACAACAGCAACAACAAAAACAAGTACAGGAACAGTATCTATTTATTTCCCTTGACGACAGGGCTTTCTTTCAAAATGATTCTATTTGAATATCTCTGAAAGTAAGACATTGAATATCTGGAATCTAGGTTAGTTGCCCGTTTACGATAATGTGAAGTTTTCCCTCTAGTTCCTAGCATGGCATGCAGTGATTTAGGTATATTTTCTATTTCTGTTCTTCTTCTTCTTCTTCTTCACACATACCCCTTTTTTATTTTCTGTCTCCCAGTTCTAGTGACAGCCTCTGTTCTTTCCAGTAGTTTACACATCTATAATAATGATCCCGTTCCAGTTTAAAAATATTCCTGCAGTGCACACTCTAAACTGGAACTTGACATGAAAGCACAAAACCATGTCTGCCTTTGGTTGTGACATTACTGTTAAGAAAATACTGTACACCAAGATTATCCAATAAATTATTATATTGCATAAATACATCCATATTCACAAACATGTTAGATAATGCCATTCTGATTACATAGATATATAAAATTATTTTTCCTCTATGGAAGATTAAAAATAGGGCATACAAAAATCAAAAGTTTCTTAACCCAAAAGCGCACTTCCCCGTCTGCGGGACGGGCGATAAATCCAAGTCGAAACGCACTTTGCCGGCTGCCAGACGGGTTGAGCAACCGACACTTTTTCTTGTAGTTCTAGCTTTCTCTGAGTAGATGGCATAACATTCCATATACCATTTTAAAGCTGAATAAATTCTCTATGCAATGGTATGCAATATGATATGCTTCATATCGATCTTCAAGGTATAAATCGATCGTGAATATGTGGTCGATATGCACTTTGGCGGCTGCCAGATGGGCTGAGCAACGGACACTTCTTCTTTTAGTTCTAGCTTTCTCTGAGTAGATGGCATAACATTCCATATACCATTTTAAAGCTGAATAAATTCTCTATGCAATGGTATGCAACACGATATGCTTCATATCGATCTTCAAGGTATAAATCGATCGTGAATATGAGGTTATTCCCGCTTTCCGTTGGTAGATGGCATGACAGCCTTATTAGCGTATTATACCCACAAAAGTTATCTACCTTATTGTATTCAACACAATAAGTCAAGTTTAAGTTATAAATCGATATAATGATCACGTGATCATGGGATTCCGAGGCGCTCAGTTCGAAAAATGGCTTCGAGGAAGAAATTGTGTGTTGCGTTCCAGACTGTTTTAGGGTGTATCACACCACAAAATACCTGTAAACAAACATTCCAGGGATCAACAAAACATCACAGCATAAAAAGGGGTATGCAGTTTAGTCCATAAAATTGAATTTGCATGAAGTAATAATAAATGTAAAGAAATCAATTTTTGCCTGAAAATATTAGTGTTTATGGGTGCGCTGTGCATAAGAAAAGTAGTGTGCCAATGGGTTAAGACACAAGAAAAACTGAACAGTTTTAAGAAAACTCATACATGCAGGGAAAAGGGAACATTTCTCTACAATCAGCTTATGTGAAAGTAGATGATTTTCCATATAAACAGCAACATTTAGGACGGGAAAAGACATGTGCAACAAACTGACATAATGATCAGATTATTTTAATTCCAGTATGACTTGACTACATTTGAACTCTGTTTGACTCCGTAGGTTTATGGCAAAAATTTGTACCACTTTTTACATTTCAGATGGCACTCAATATCCTTTTTTCACCAACTAAATTCTGAAGGCACTGGTTTCTTTATTCGCCAGTCCCAGGTATATCTTCAGCTGGTCTTCTTTGGTAACAGTACACATAGTATCCTATGTGTCTTAACATTTTTACTTTACTTCCATCTTCACTTTTGTATCCCGGAGTTTGAGGAAGAATTTTGGTCCCAACAGTTTTATCACACTGAAAATGTACAAGAAATACAATTACAAGAATAGCCTCAACATTTTTATTTTGTCATGTATTATGTTTCTATTGATCCTTGTTATACTTTGTCATCATGGCAGCCTCCTAATGGGGGAAGTTCCTCGAAACGAAATAAAATACCTATTAACTAGCCTCCACTTCAGCCTCCCTGAGTAAAGGAATGGCAAGATGTGCAGTTTTTAATTGTTAAAA
Organism: Ectobius pallidus; assembly: GCA_964059195.1. Taxonomy (NCBI): domain Eukaryota; kingdom Metazoa; phylum Arthropoda; class Insecta; order Blattodea; family Ectobiidae; genus Ectobius; species Ectobius pallidus. The sequence continues at coordinate 54,751,817 of CAXKWD010000002.1, forward strand.
TTATGTTCTTAGTTGGTGCCACACATATTTAGACAAATTCTTGGTTTATTTGTATCAATGTTGAACAGTTTTTTTTTTCCTTCAGTCGAGCCTAAAGTGTCCCTGCAACATTTTCCCCCAAAAGTATTGCAAAATCTATTGGACTACTTGAGTAAAGAAATATGTCACATTTTCCTATAACTAAGCTGTGTTACCAACTTTTGTTTTCAAGAGTCTATGTCTATGTTTATAGTCAAGAAGTTTCTTAACCATGTCAAATTATGGGTTTCAAAATCTACCTTTGGAGTATGCTGTAATTTGGTTCTAAAGCAGTGACTTTATACCCAGTTTGAAAAGGCCCTGCTGGTCTGACTTCATCTTGTTTTTTTTTTTTCTATTTCCGAGATTCTGTTATACACTTCACATACACGTCACATACTTTTTTAAAAAACAAAAAACAAACAACAACAACAACAAAAACAGCAAAAAACTTAAAAAACTTACTTAAATAATAATTAAATAAAACATATATTTGAGAATCTATGCTCCAAATGTGCCAATCTTATCATGTTACTATTTTATCTTGGTGCCTGCCTTCTTGATCTTGGGCATCATTACATACGTAGCGATCAGTTTTCACAAGTTGTTAATGATCATTATGCATGTTATTTTCATTTGTTACCAAAAATTTAGCAGATGCAACTAGTCACACGGTATTAAATGGTAATGGAAGTTAACACAGTGAAGTTATATAACATAATAATTATATAAGAGTTGAATTTTACACAAAAACTTCACTTTTGGTATAGTTTAACTGTACTAGTTTGAGCACCTTCGCTATTGAAGTATAGCTGTTGACAATGGTAGCAAAGGCTTAAACTTTCCTCAGGGCTTGTGCTAAAAGGGTGAATTAACAAGAACTAAAATGTTATTACAGAACATAACCCAGCCTTGATAATAATTGTTGCAAGTAGGAATGTTATCTTTTTTTCCTCTGCTATCCTGTCCGTGTTGCTTTACTATGACAATATAGGAAAGTTGTGGGCATCCCCAGCTTTCATTTATATAGATAAACTAGTGTATAGTCTGGGCAAGTATAAATCCTAGATTACAATCCACTCACAATGAACTGATGCGAGGATAGTAGAGGAATATGTAACATAGTGGAATGATGGGAGGAAGTGCCATCCAGGCTTCCTCCAGTTGGTTTGCTATCGCAATGGCACACAGCTCTCCACATCGCTCGGTCGTCATGCGTCTGTCTGTTGCCTCCTGTGGCTTTCCAAATTTCTGTAATCAGCCAAGCAAATAGATCTTGGTACTATACTATCTACCCAAAGAGTAAAATTCTTGAATTTTTATGCTTATGTATACATAATCCCACTCCACCAATCTTAAAGAAATATTGGATTGTAAATCCATAATAAATAAGCCTACCAATAGATTTATCTGTTATATAGGTCTATCACTTGGTTAATGGAGGCAGTTAAATTTTTGTAAAGGATTTTTTTTAACAGACTTCAATAAAATATTCATATCTCATTTTAAAGAAATTCTGTGCCATGTAAAATTATTGATATTGCCAAAGAGGTTAGAGTGTGTATTATCATTGAACTACTTTCCAGCCATTTCATAATTACGGGTGGGACATTCTAGGAAATTATAAAAACTATTTTTGTTTATTACATATCATAAATAATAAACTAGAATTGGTTCTTCACATTCTGTAAACTTTACAATGCCTTCTCCTCCACACTACATGCAAAGCATTACTTAAAATGTATTTAAAATATTTTAAATTTGTTTTTCAAAATCTATTACGGGTGGGGCATAATGTGGAACTGATTTTAATGATTCAAAACAAAAGTTCATTTGCTGTTCTGCTATTACTGTTAGGGTCTTAATGTTGTTGCTAATGAAGGTATGAGGGATTAAATACAAATTATAAACTGTTTCCAGGTTGTCAGAACATTTACTTAACTCATCAATAATAATTTAACAAAACTATCACCATTACGAGTGGGACAAAAAATCACTTGTTTGTTATTTTACATAGTAATTAACCACACATATTTTTTGAAGTTAATTTTATACCAAATTGTACCTTAAGATGTATATTTTCTCAAATGAAAATGGACATAGCTGATACTCTTGACTACTTGGTATTAAAGAGTGTTAAAATCATGCTAAAAATGGCAAAAAAAGTAACTCAACGCAATAAATAAGTAAATCGACAGATTTTACACATGAAACCACTTCAGATACACCTAAGTCCTTAATATTCAGAGAATTTTCGGTTTTAAACTTATTTTTGACCACCCAATTACAATAATTTTATAACTTCTCTCTTCGAGGGAAAAATTCCCATATTTTATGAAATGGATGTTTCACTATTTATTTAAGTCATTCTTAAATTGGACCAACTTATTTATCTATTTTGGTAACTTGTACCATCTGTGTTATCACTGAGGAATTATCAAACCTTTTTTTAATTAATTACTTCCAAGTGCAGGTGTATGATTTATTTTTATTTATTTATTCACCATTTATCTCTTTACTAAGATTTTGGTTTTGCAAGTACAATGTAAACTAGTGATAATTCTAGGCTAATCTAAATTGAAATAAAATAACATACAAACAATTTTATAAACTTACTTAACTACATGAAACTTACACTCATTACTTAAAACTAACTAAATTTGCTGATAGGAATTCATTGATGGTCGATAATATGTCGAGTAGAATGGTTTTGATTTTTCTTTTGAATTGTGAGTTGTTGAGCTTTTAGTGGGAGAGGTAATTAATTATATATTGACTCCTTTGAGATATACTACAGTGAGTCCCATGCAAGAGTTGGCCAATCATGCGGGTTTCTGCATTGCGGCAGGCACAGCTCCAACTCCCGAGCGATCGGGTGAAATATCTATGCAAATAAAACCGCGACCGGTGTAATAATTCAGGTCCTCACATTCACAGTTGAAATTACAATTAAAATAACCATGTACCTCATCACAAGAGATGTTGGAACTGTCCTCCTCTTGCATCCACACAACACTGGCATCTATTCAAGATTTTTTTTTTTTTTTTCACGCACATAAGTTCAGCTTCCGAGGTAGAGTTAATTTCTCTTGTGATATTGTCTTTAAGTTCTTCTAATGTATGGGAGATTGACCTATACACCTTATTTTTCAAGTTTCCCCATAAGTAATAGTCACATATTGTTAGAAGAACTTAAAGACAATTCAAGAGAAATTACCTCTGTCTCGGAAGCTGAACTTATGCATGTGAAAGAAAATTTTCTAAAAAGGTGCCAGTGTTATGTGAATGCAAGAGGAGGACATTTCCAACATGTCTTGTGATGAGGTACGTGGTTATTTTCATTGTAATTCCAACTGTAAACGTGAGAACCTGAACCATTACACTGTTCGCAGCTTTATTTGCATAGATATTTCACCCGATCGCTCGGGAGTTGGAGCTATGCCCGCCACGATGCAGAAACCCTCATGAGTGGCCAACTCTTGCGTGTGGGACTCACTGTATTTAGTGTTTTGGTTAAACTATGATGATTGATGTTCTTGTGTCATGGTTGTGGATATCTACATTGAGTCTGAATAAGGATTGGTTGTTATGTACGAATACAAATGTTTCTACTAAGCGTAGACAGGGTAAAGGGAGAATTTATAACTTTTTAAAAATTGGTTTAGTGGGAGCTTGCATGTGCATTAGTTCTAATGATTTTCTTTTATAGTTTAAATACACACATGAAATCTGTTGAATAATTGCCCCAAAATTGACTTAAAAGACAAAAAAGTAAAGACCTTCCTAAATGAGAAAAATTAAATTTCATTTATATATCACAGAAGACATACGAAGACATGGGTGTAAGAACCAGACAGCTCTATTCTTGCACTGTATGATGCATCACTACAGCTGCTTTTCCTTTATATTTTAATAGCCTTTGTTTGGAACTGTATTGTTCTTGCACCAGTCAATAGAGGAATAAGTGAAAAACTGAAAAGCAGAAGAATAAAAGTGGAGCACTTCCACCCACATCTTTGTATGTTCTGATCAGTGAAATCGAATTAAGATATACGTAATTTCTAATTTCTAAATCTTGAATTTTGAAATAGAACATTTTCCATACAATTTAACATTTGAACCATACATCGAGCAAAACTGAAAAACTCCATAACAATTTAGGTAAAACCATACATCTGGCACCCCTATGGATAAGATAAGATAAGATAAGATACTTTATTGTCATAAACGCTTACAGTTGGTTGAGCATTGCTCAAGTAAACAGATGACTCGTCAGATTAGAATATATATCATATGGATTGGAATTTGTGCAATCGAGAACTCACCTCACCAGGCTTTTCAGTGAAGCTCTCAGTCAGAAAGTTGCTAAATACAGGTCCAGGGCATAGTAAAGTTACTTTGAGGTTTGTTAGCATCTTCTCAATGCGAAGCGCATTAAAGTAACCCTGAAATACATAAAATATCAAATCATAAAACTCTGAAATACATAAAATATCAATATCAGTAGGCTTCTTCTCATGGACGTTATAAATGTGTGAACCAAGTTTCATGAAAATCCGATAAAGCATATTTGAGTTATTGTGCGTACATACACACAGACAGACAGACATTTTCCCTTCCCCCATACAATCTCATAAAGTACCATTCTGGCACTTAATAACACAAAGCTAATGAAATCAATCTAAATTAATGAAAGCCTTAAAGGCTTTCTTATGGCATTGATGGCTGTTTAAACATCATTTTAAAAAACTAATCCATTGAGTTGACAGTTTGTACACATCACGTCGCAAATATTCACTGTGTAGGTTCCATTGTGGCATAACTTAATTCATTAAAATTTACTTTTGAGATTATTTTCTTTCGCTGCTTTGATTTGTTGGACATGATTTATTTTTCATTATCATTTCATTAATTTCAATCTATAAACTCGAGTCAATTTAGTAACAGTGTATTATTTCTGACAATACCTCATGTAACAGTATGAAATTCAACAGGTTGAAAAGATGACCAAGTGTAAAAAAAGTAAAAAAGAAGTTCTAATGAATTATTATTTTTTAATTATTCCTTTCTTATGCAGTTTTCCTACAATCATACAGGGAAGACAGTGTACGTAAATAGTTGGTTCCTCTGTCACTGTACGTAAATAGTTGGTTCCTATGTCACTGTACGTAAATAGTTGGTTCCTATGTCACATCCCTGTCTACACACATAACCATGCCTACCCATTTCAAAAATTACAAAGTGAACATTTTAAACAATTTTAAATTAACTATTAACACTCATTTTTTCTCAATTGCAAGTCTATCTGATACACTAAAATAAAAAGCATTTATTGATATGTTAAAATAATACATTATGCAACAAGCCTATAATGGCATTTATTAAGATACAAGTATGTTTGTGAAACGAGCAATGCAAGTTTCATAATTTTCATATGAGTATCTTAATTACCATTATAGGCAAGTCGCATACAACTGTTTTTGTTCGACCATAATTAGTCTAAATGTTTAAATTTTGAGATTTTAGATTCATACAAACGAACCAGCCACGCTTCAGTGCATTGACCTTTGCAACAGCTGGTTGACGTAGTTGATCTATGAGAGATCGCAGCTTACGTAGTCAGTCAAATCAAAGCTCCCTTTTGCTGTTTTCTTCAAACCAACGGAATTTTACAGCATGAAAATAATTCATTTTAGTATGACATTAAAATTAACACGAACAGAATTGATTTTATTTTAAATGCAATTAAAGCAGATTTCATCTGCTATCCTCAAGGTCTCAAGATCGTTCCATATTGGATAATAATCAATACCACAGCAGTTTTGAAATGATAAACAGTGTTGAAATGAGTGTCATTATGATACCTTTACATCACACGTAATAAGCATATTATAGTATAGTATTATAGTATAAAGATATTTTATTACTGTCCCTTACATGTATGGCATGCTTGGCACCCGTGTAGCTTGCAGAAAAAGGAACAGCTTTGAGCCCAGCAATGCTTGAAGTAACAACAATGTGACCATTGTTCTCTTTCAGGAAATGCTGCACTGCAATGCGAGACAGTGATAATACACCAAACACATTCAGATCAAACATCTCTTTGTCGACAGCTAGATCGATAGCCTCCCAGTTTGCTCTCTGAGACCGACCGGCATTGTTCACCAGGATGTCCAGCTAGAATGTAAGTTCCAAAATTCAATAAAATCTTAGCAGATAAATAACATACAGGTTGCAACAAAATGGAATAAACTTCAAGGACTCTAAAGGGGGAGGACAATTTATGTAGTTTGAAATAGGAAATCTATATCTATAGAACCCTCCATTGTAAAGTTCTATACCATGACAGCCTAGATAGTCAGCATTTAATTTTATTTTGATTTCTTCCTGTGTGGAAATTTGAAGAGCTTTGTGTGTATGAGGAGGACTCACCGTGTCTGCAGAGGTTTTGGTGGGCCATTCCAGGGGGGACAAAATTCAAAGTTACCTGGGTTATAGGATCAAAGGCCTGTGGTAGACTTGAGCATTGTAGCGGGTATGCTTGTGTCCATTCTGAATATTGAACGTCTTCTTCTCAGATCATTAGAATAAAATAGGTTTGATTTGTTTTAAAATCTATAATTTATTTTAATTTTTGTTTACAAGTGGCAAAGCTAATGGGTTTATTCTGGGTAGGTTGAAACTATTACTTACTTACCTTTGTTTTTGATACAGCAGTTCCATGAGATAGTTCTCTCTGCCGTCCACATAACTCACATTACTTATATCGATAATACAAGGCCATACTGTCTCAAGTAACAATTCTACAGTAGTATAAATGTTTAAACACAAAAATAAGAATGTGATATTCATGGTTTAAATCAGAGTGGTCCACCTGTTTTAGGGTGAAGGTCCAGATGTACTTTAAAAATTAATTTGCAGACCGGAATAAATATTAAAAATTAAATTATTATAATCATGAGAAAATGGAAAGAAATATGGTACATCAAACTAGTTTGTTATAGAGGCCTATTTTACAAACTCAAACTCAAGATAACAATCACATACACTTAATGAGAAATCTGAGCTACATGTTGGTTTACAACAGATTCAGTATCTGCTTCCACTTGAGTAATGGCAAGCCGCAGTGACAATTTCAGTAAATCTTGTGACAACTTATCCTATGCTTAGTTTTTAACAATTTCATGGTATACGCTCACCAGTATACGTTCTACCTAACATGGATTGTATTTTCAAAGCATAATTTCCAAGTTCAGATACTGCTCCTTGTTAACTAGTCTCCAAAACTCATGGGCAGATAATTTGTCATTGATATAAGAAAATTATCACATTGCTCCATTTGCATATCTGGATCATCAGTCAGAGATGCCTCCATAGGGTTTTTAAACGGAGAAAACCTAGGTGGAAAATTTTCAAAATCTGAAAATATCAAAGTAAGTTTCCTCTGAATCTCTGTCAAGTATTTAGCAAATAAATGCTAAAGGTTAGGAGTTTGGGGGGTTGCCAGTTGGTCCACACTGGTTTAGATTAATAATAGATAGAAAAGTTTATTTCGTCATTCAATATGTACATACAGGGAACTTTTGGTTATTGGTTTAGATCAATAATGATGCCTTTAAACCACTAGGGAACACTTATTGTATTTTACGGACCATAAGACGCTCCGGACCATAAGAAATTGAAGGAAAATAAATTTAATGTGATTCTAAACGAAATATTTTAAAGGGAATAATATACTTCATTACATAAGCAAATTATAACCTTGTGCAATGGAATCGGTGTAAATCACTTCTAACTTAAAACCTGCATTGTATGAAAATCTCTCCTGTACTGGTGGATTGCGTAAATTTCAACAACTGAACTGATTTCTCATAAAAGACTGAAAATACTCTAACCCTAAATTCAGCATACAATAAGTGTAACGAGACAAGGCTGTTTAGAGGTCATTGTATTCATTTAAACCACCCGGCGAAGACGTGCAGTGATGTACAGTCTGTGCTAAAATTTGTAAGTGTCTTATCGTTTACAACACCTTGTGTGTAACTATGGTATTCCAGCAATATTTACCATAATTTAATTTTTTTTAGTGTACTTTGGACCATTAGACGTACCCAACTTTCAAGGCTCTGTTTTCAAAGTAAAAAAGTGCGTCTTATGGTCCGTAAAATACGGCAATACTTAGTTTTAAATCACTCACACATGCATGTCCATCCTTGAAACTTCAGAGTATGCTTCTATTGAAATCATAAAGGCGAATTATCAATGGAATCAGATCTGCTATTCATTACAGTCTTGGCTTGAATCTAGCCTTAACACACTTGAATTCAAAACACCCACACCTTTTCTCTGCAAACTTATATGGTGCCAACAATTTATATAATGGATATAAATGACCTATCTCAAATTGATGAAAATATTTTCCTTAATAGTTTGTCTCAATCCTTTTGTTACATCCTATATACATCTCGCATGTATTTCTACATGTAACCATTATTAAATGTAAATCTCATATTTAAGTGAACTGTTACCTTCCCAAAATGATCAAGAACTTTCTGAAAGCAAGCCTTGTGCTTTTCTACTACCATTACATCCATGGGCAACACCAGAACATTATCTTTGTCAAGTCCTTTCCCAATTTCTGAAAAGAACACAACACAATTTAGTGGATATAGTTATGATTAGACCTTGGGAGATTCACTAGCGATTCATTGTCGAGGGATGGAAAAACAGTTTTAAAAGTAAACAGAGTACAGTAGAGCCTCGGTAATTCGAGCCCCGGTATTTCGAGGTTCCGTGTAATTCGAGCTGGTCTTAAGAAAATTAAAATTTTCAGAAAACTGGAGTAAAATCCCGTTTTTATACGGTGTCCGCAAGTAAGTTTTACGCACTTCCGAATGTGTTACATTTTGAGCTTTCTTTCAATTTTTCCATGTACAAAAATGCAGATAAAACTGTCCCACTTAGGGTTTTTGTTCATAATACACAGAAATAACCTTGGCTTCAGACTGCTAATACATTTCTATTACAGATTGACAGAAACCGTTAGATTCGTTCTTTCTTTGTCGGGACCTCGTGTCAATCAATTGTACAGGGCATACCATCCTTTCAGAAAAGAATACTGTATTGTTACAGTAATCCCTACTCAACGACAATAGTAATTAAAAGTGTTTCCTAGTAGGGCCGCTTTCCCGTTCCACTCCATTAAGGGTCAGACAATGACTTAATCCTTAAAGGATGCCGATGTAGCAAATCGGAAATGTTTGACAATATACATACAGGCGTAACACAGGTATATGTAGGCCTACTATATTGTTTATTTATTTATTATTTAAACCATTATTGTGCTCATTAAACATTTATTTGCGATTTACCCATTGATTTAGTGATATTTCCGTATAATCCGAGTTTTTTGTAATTCGAGGTAGCCTCAGCCCCAATTAGCTCGAATTATCGGGGTTCTACTGTATACAGAAGGAAATGTCCCTTGTTTGCAAACAAGGGAAGCAGAATTTGTGTTTGTGATGGTTATTTTGTGAGATGGCATGCTGCAAATTTGTCCTGCAGAAGTTCTTTTACATCCCTGCAAATCTACTGACATTGATCTGTGGCAATGCACACACAAATGCAGTCGATCTAGGCCAGGACTGAACCCGTTTACTTGGGAACAGAAAGCCATTGCTTAATAAACCATTTCACCCAGGCTGACAAATAGGAATTTTGTAAAACGGCTACCATCATCTCATTAAACATTTGACTAGATGGTAATACGTGCCACAACCTGCTCCCCCTTCCATCGGCGCAGCCACTTTCCCCACCTGGCCGCTGCTCAACGCCGGTAATGCAGCTTAATATTTCACATTTAAAATAAAAATTACCCTTGCACCAACGCCAACATAATATTTTACTATTATAAAAAACGATTATAAAAAAACATATTATTTCACAATAAATGACCCTTGCACCATATATAATATTTCACCGCTGCTAGATGTCTACACTGTTTTAAGTTTCTCCCCACCCAAAACCCCTACTTTCCAGGCTAGTCCCATTAGAGAGTTGGAGTGGGACTCGGTTGTGGCGTATAGGGCCTTCTACCATTTTCCCAAACATTCTATCATACTTAAAACAAGCACAAGGAAAATGGTTTCCTTTGTTCTTGAATACAAACCTGAGTTACTATATAATAAGAGGAAGTGTTCATCTGTCTTTCTATCTATCTGTCTGTGATGCCCAGCCAAATCTAGGGTGCATAGAGATCTGAAATTTGTGACCTGATTTTTAATTTTTGCTAATGTTCATGAGTTACGAAGGGAAAAATGGTAGAACACTAGGATTTTTGTGCCATCGAAGCATCAGTTTTGGCTATTATATTTCAGTTGTGATATTAATTGCAGTGGCCTTGCTCTGCTGCCATAGCAACCGGGGAAATCATTGCTGAAATTTTTTTCTTTCTTTCTTTTTTCTTTTTATTTTTTTCCTCTCTCTCAAATAATTCACGAAATTGTCAATAGATTTGATTTTGTTCGCCTACTCTGCTTGGTACAGTTTGTTTATAACATTAAGGCATGCAGATATCTGATTTTTTTCCCTAGGTGGATGGAAGGGGGATCATGATGTAGGTCTAATGTAAAAACCTTGATCGATTCAGATGAAATGCACTATGCAGGGTTTTTTTTTTGGGGGGGGGGGCAGGGAATTAGAATCTGAGGTTTTTTTTCTCTCTCTCTCATTTGCTGCTTTCTAATCATGAAATGCACCTCAAAGCGAGATTTTTAGCTTTTTCATTATTAATCATTTTAATTGTTTATTAATGATTCATGTGTAAGTGTTAATATATACAATTCTTTTATTACTGGCAGTTTGCTGTTAAATAAATTATTTAAAAAAACATCTAGAATTGAATTAATAAAGATGGCGCCATGGCCACCTGCTAATTTCAGTATAAAAGGAGTAAAGCATTGCATAAATTGTGTCATATTAGTAATATTAAAAGTGGAGAGGAGGAATTTTATTCAGATTATTCTTTAATTCCTATATCAGCACACGTGTGTCTGTGCCCAGCACAACACAAATCTTGTAACAATAAAACTACAGCTTCTGTATTCTCTCTCTCCCACTCTCTCTAACCTGCAACCTATAAATTTCAAAAGTTGCTTAACTTGAACACATATCTGAGGGTTAGTTATAACTGTACCTGCTGTAGGGCCAACTGTTGTCAATAGTTGTCTGTTGCTCATTCAAACTGCCATTTTCTTAATTCCATCTTTGAAACTTTGTTAATACTTCAAAGACTCATTAAAATTTAACTATTCAGGTTTTCAGCAGTGAAGGAATAAAAGACATCACAGAAAAAGTAAAGAGCTCTTTCATTTGTAACTAGAGTAAATTACAACTAAGTTCACAAAATATTCTTTCTAAGGATTAATTACATGCAATTTGAATTAATACAATAATAACAAACCATTTATAAGTTTTCACATCTGACCAATTTGCTCAAGAAAAAATTTCTTTCAAGCAGTCTAAATCAAAGGAAAATTGGTCCAAGAAATCAGTAAGAATGAAAAGATTCCTTACTGAGACAGTTTTCCTTGACCCGCTGTAGTTCGTGCTCCCTTCGAGCTGACAGAACAAGCTTGCATCCTGCACGTGCAAGGGATAAAGCTATGTGCTCGCCTATTCCACTGGATGCCCCTGTTATCCACACAACTTTCCCAGCCAATGACTCTGTAAATCCAGGAAATATCATTGCAGCATTCACTAATACAATAAAAAGCAATAATGATCAGTAGAATTAGAACCAAATCTGTTTAATTACAGCCTATTTATAGAGGATCAACTGGATGTAACGCCTGCCTTTTCAAGTTTTTTTATTTTACACTAGCCATCAATGCATGTCAGTGCTGTTATCTTCATAAATCAAAATTGAATGGTGTAGTGTACTTAGAAATAAAGCCATAGAAAGGAAAATGTGATAACATAAACTGAATCTTTGATCACAATAAACAGCATTTTTTCAATGTACGGTATCAGTATTAATCCGTACGGGACTTCATAAAAGTGATAACATTACCCGACTGATAACATTATCCACAATAACATTAAGCATTATACATTCACTGTACATGAAAACAGACTGTTCATTAAACAAAAAGTCAGGGGCAGGAAGATGACAGATATGCAGTTTTTGTTTAAATAATCCAGGCATAAGAGTGATGGAGAAATAATGGAATTCCATCCAGTGCTTTTCCATAGCAACAAAGTTTGTATGTACTTGAAACTGCATTAGTAGGCCTACTTTCTTTACAAGAAGTGACTTCCCATAATTTTTTACTTACAATTACATTTTAACAAAATTTATGAATTGCAGTAGACAGCCTATAATGAATTTATCGTAGAATTTATTAGAAGTTCTGTGTATTTATATTATTCGTATATTGTGAGTGGTGTAATATTGATTGCTTATGTGCCAATTGAAGAAAATGCAGGCAAAACTTGACCATGGTATTGATGTTAATATGTAGATTAGCTTAATATTTAAATGTCGTAATAGGCTATGCTGTAATTTTAAAGTTATAGTACCATAAACTTACCAACAGGTCTGCCGAACTTTTCTGCCCATGCCAGGCTGAGATCACAGTCTATCACAAAAATTATAGCCACATAAATAAAGAAAACAGCTGTAAGTATCAGGAAAAACATGACGACAACCTGGAAATAAATTCATGTGTCACTACGAATTGTAGTCAAAATTAACCATTGACTGTTAAACAATACAATGGCATAATAATCTATTTTTTTTATTGGGTTTTGCATATTGGCCCTTAAAATATTCTAAGTTTTGTAATATATCACACCTACATTTAACAACATTAAACAAATAAACAAATTTGCGTTTTCAACAAATTTCGGAATGAAAAGCTTTGTTTAATCATGCTGCATGGAGTTCCTGTAAATGATAAGGTAATTGTGTCTACATATTAGTACAGTATTGCATTTATGTTAACTTTGCATAAGATAATTATGATATGGGTCAGTAAGAGCCCCCTCATTTTAAATCCCACAAGTCACCAGTGTAAATAGGCCTTATCATTTTGACAGATTATAGGCCCACCATTCACTTCAAATGGTTATTTTATGCGTAGCTTGTGAGCTTGAGTACATTACGTTAAAGCGAGGGCATAAGGGTAGTATAAGTCGCCCACAAGCTCCACTGAATAATAAAAGACACTTGCACCAAACATAATATTTCACAACTATAAACAACAAAATAACATTTCATAATAATAATAATAATAATAATAATAATAATAATAATAATAATAATAATAATAATAAAAGACCCTTGCACCAAAAATCATGTTTCACAATAATTAACTTATAGGAATAGGAGTAGGGGACTCTGGGGCAACCTAATATACCTTTTTCCCAAAATCTTTATGCTATATACCAGGAATCTTCGAATGTCATTGAATGACATTCACTCTTTGCATAATAACCTTTCCACAGCTGTCACTCATTCATCAATCATTAGTTATCGGTGCCAAGAAAAGTTAGGATTCCTATGTCTGTAATATGTATTTTATAGAATATATTATGGTTTTATGGTACTTTTATGGTACTTTACCGGTAGGCCTAGGTGATTGACGTTATGTTGCAATAGTTGCAGTGCTCTGTGCTTTGATATCAAGCACTAGTAGGCGAATTACTACTTATTTAGATAAATATTATAGTTTGAGACCAAAGTCCACGTTGCATTGTATGTAAACACTAACAGCCCAGCCTGCACCGGTTTCCGGAATCGTTTAACGATCCAACAATACAGTCAACAGTGTTGGAAAATGTTCCTAATGCCAGTGACATCCGCTTAATTTTCTCACTTGGTGTGAATCACAGCTGCGTTTTGGCCGCGTTGTTCGAATATAATCGTAACATGTATGTGCAACATCCATGTCTGATTTTTGGTTCACAGTGTGTGCCGTCAGCTACCGTAGTCCAAGACTAGTATTAAGTATATACTTGACCGTAGCCCATCAGCTGAGTATCTTTGGATGAAATATTAAAAATGCTAAAAAGCATTGAAAATTGAAAGAAATAAAACCTCAACAGAAGGTACCTGAGGCAATGAGGAATCGCCCCAAAACTGATATATTTTCTCTTCCCATTATAGCATGGAAGTCATAACCACTGTCTTACTAACCGCAATCGCAGGTCCACGCAGGTGAGGATCCACGAAGGATTTGAAAACCCCTCCTCCCTATGATATTTATGTACCACTGGACGACGACAAGGTATTGTTGTCAAGCCAGTTAGAGCGATAAAAATCGTTGGGAAAAAAAAGAGAGAATAAAGGCTAATATCGAGTTGTAATAATAGTTAATAGCTGCATTTTTCCACAAGGGAACATGAGAAATCCATATAAAATGCATTTTGTGCAAAATTACTTCTCTTTCTGTCTTGGTCAGGCTACGAAATGCCGCCAGAATTCGTTCGCATGTAATATTTAGGCAGTGAGAAATAAATAAAATCTGCCGGAACTATCTGAAAGGTCGAACAGAAGTGGATAAGCTCTGAGCTTCGAGGACTTTTTTTAAAAAACTAGTAGAATTTTTATGATGAATACATTTTAGTCTATGCACGTTGAGCTTGAAATTTTATACTGTAGTTATATAGTTATGTAGTTATTTAACGACGGGAGTGTACTGCAAAGAACGTCTATCAGATCGGTTAGCATCGAGAACCGAACCAAGGGCTTCCAGATGCAAACGACTTTGCGGATTGTAAGAACATGCTCAGTACGGCCCTGAATTGGAGGACATCAATTAAATATGCGAGAAACCGTTCCAGCCTTACGGAGGCATGGCCATTTTTCTTCAGTGCAGGTAACTTGCCTGGATGCAACACTTGATTAAATACTGGTTTCTATTCCGTAAGTTTTCGGGTTCGATCCCAGCTCATGTCGATAGGATCTATGTGTGCATAAATGCGACAGTCGCATGTCATGTATGCAAAAGACTCCTATGGGGGGGGGGGATCCGGTACATCGTCGACCGTTACAGGCCTGAGTAGCAGAAGAAAACCGCCGTGAAATAAGCATAAGTAAATTCAGGGCCCGGATTCTGATGACCTAAAATTGTTTGAAAAATGACCTATAAAATGACCCTAAATTTTGAAGAAAATGACTTCATAATTATAAAAAATGACCTAAAAACTATTATTTTATTTATAAAAAAATATTATTGTACACACAAAGTTATAGACTAATGTGTACATAATTGTAAAAACTGTAAATAACTGTAATGTTGTGAATGTTCTTTTCTCACGGAAATTTACACTGGCACTGAGGCACTGGTGAGTCAAAATTTGGCACATCCTTTTGTGGTCTGCCGGATTTTATTGTTGTTTATTGAGAACAATAGTAATATTATACAAAATTTTTGCATTTCTTTGATTCTCACTTCCGACTGAGACATGACAACACTTAACGCCGAATTTTTCCTTCTTGCAATAAACAAACAACACTTCAATGGCAGCACCGCTAGCGACGAAAAAAGTTAATACACTCAATGTAAATACATGAAAATGACTAAATAAGGAAGCAAATGACACGAAAATGACAAAATAATGACCTATAATTGAAATAAATGCCCTAAAAATGCAAAATTGTATAAAATGACAAAAAATGACCTAATAAAAATGCATTTCTGTAATCTAGAGGCCATGATTAGGATTCATCCACAAGTTGGCAATGTCTATGCAGCATCAATAAAAAGATGACATGTCATTAGAATCCGGGCCCTAGTAATAACGCACTAACAAATTAATTTTAGCTCAAGAAGTGAATGCAATCGTCTAGTTACCTGCCAGATTTCTGAATTTTGAACAATCAACTTCAAATTTTCACCTCTTGAACACCGCTTTAAAAGACCCCACAAGACGTGTGTAATCCTATGTCTAAAAAGTTAGAACTTGCCTGTAGAACACAGCTGTGTGCAGCTCTTGAGTCACTTCTACTGAGGCCAAGAGACAAGGCAGATCACGCAATGAACCGAATTTCAAGGTAAACAGCACAGAAAAGAAATAATGAACACTGTTATAATAGTGCAGGAAAAATAACTCAAGTTACGAAATACCCTTAAGAAGCAATTGGTTTATGTGTTTCTTTTGAAAGTCGATGTAAAGGAACTACGTTGTAATTACTAATCAATAATTTTATAATTGCCTAACCAACCGAACTACGCCATTACATCGGTTTTACAGGACGGAATTACTCTAGCTATCTAGGCTTAAATGGGTGAATAATTGTCTTGAAATGAACTTGCATCTATTGAAAAGTTGTAATGTTGGAGAGAACATAAGCATAAATTCTTACGTTCTTGTTAGACATGTAAAAAAATTGTAATAGGTAATTTGTATCACGTGCTATAACTGTTGTAGAGAGAAAATAAGATATTGTTAAAGGCCTTATAAAATCAGTCCCGAGGTGGGCATATCTTTAGATCTTCAACTGATAATTCATTCTTCAAAATTGTTCAAACCTCTGTCATGTAGCGCTTCATTTGATAAAACCTTTACCGGATATTCATTATTTTTGTTAATGTGTAGGAACTGGTATTATTTATTTTCAAAGAAATACAATTAATTTATACATAAACCTATTTTGCTCGTATTTTTTCCTGTGGTCTATTTTCCTTCGCCGTTGAATATCGAAATCACGTCTTCGCCCTGGTGAAAAAAATCAATTACTCTTATTAAAACTAATAGAATTTTCTGGATTGTTGAGAATGTGGTGGGAATGGCTACCGGTGCTATGTTTGGTTTATATGACATTCACATGCACTTGACGGTTCGGAGTCTAATCACATTAATTTTGCATTCAACTAGAGCAAATGTGCATCAGGATAACCAGCCGTCCCAGTTTTACGTCAGTCTCGCTTTTGTGCACACTGTCCCAGTGTCCCGAGACAATTTTTCGGAACGTCTTAATGTCTCGCTTTTCGAGGAATTGTTACTTGGGCTAGAAAAAATAAGGATTCAGAGCCTTAGTGGTCCATCTCCACCAACCAGTGACACCTTTGCACCAGGTATTTAGTAATGTGGTCCAACACTGCCCCAGTGTCACGAGAAAATTTTTCGGAGCGTCTTAATGTCCCGCTTTTCGAGGAATTGTTACTTGTGCTAGAAAAAATAAGGATTCAGAGCCATAGTGGGCCATCTCCACCAACCAGTGACACCTTTGCATCAGGTATTTAGTAATGTGGTCCAACACTGCCCCAGTGTCCCGAGAAAATTTTTCGGAGCGTCTTAATGTCCCGCTTTTCGAGGAATTGTTCTTGTGCTAGAAAAAATAAGGATTCAGAGCCATAGTGGGCCATCTCCACCAACCAGTGACACCTTTGTATCTGGTATTTAGTAATGTGGTCCATGTCCATGTTTATTATTTTTCTCATAACAATTCGTGTGCTTTATTCGTAAAAAATAGTATATGTAATAAAGAACGCAGTGAAAAAGTTTGGATATTGTATTGTTCGGTGTCCCAGTTTTTTGTTTTACAATCTGGTCACCCTGTTCGTAACCAATCAGTAGAAAGTCTCACACATCAGAAATCGGCGAATTTATGTTAGAACTGATGAACAAAATGTTGTTTGTTGGAGAACTTGATTTATTATTTGAAAAATGCCGATAAAGGCTGTCCAGCTACTTCTGCTTTCCTTTCATAGGTTCGTGCCCATAAAAAAGAGATCCCAATTCCTCCTTCTGCAAGCAAACATGAGTGGCATTATTGCTGTAAAAATGAGGTAGATCTGCTGGACGTTGAGAGTAATTTTATTAATAATTATATTAACTTATTTAAAGTTAAAATCATAAATAATTGAACGAATAAAACGAATCTTATGCTGCCATATGGGAATACAAATTCGAAGTGAAACGATTAAAATGAACCATAGATTCATAAACCTTACCCAAATCATACATAAATAATTTTGTTACAACGATTGGTAATTAAACAACTAAAATCCCGGTTTCGATGTACATTTCACAAAAAAGTGCGATGCCCGAGGAAAAACGACCTCAGATTCAAGTTTCCTAGCCCCCATCCCAAAAGAAGGAAAACCCACATAATATAGTGAGTTTCGTCCAAATCATTCAATGTTTTCCCATTTAGGCGTGCATTCAATGATCCCCTTCTGTGTAACTCAGATCTCTGCGAATCGTAAACAAATGAATCAAGATAGCAACTGAGCAAGGCCGTTTTCCACAACAGTCGAATTGCTCATGTGTTAATTGTGGAAGGTAATTCTTCTCCTCGAAAACACTTGATTTTTGGCATTAAAAATAAAAATTTTGCAAAATCCCTTCGTAGTGTGTACTTACGTTATAAAACTAAGGTACTTCGAAAATTCCAAGTCTCTACCCATGATTTAGGATCTACGTCGATTCTCTCCAGGGCAAAGCCGCTTATATAGATAAGAGATATTTGCTAAAAAAAAAATAAGGCAGTTATTTTCGTTCTACGTTTAGGCACAATTATTAGATACTTTTTGGTGTGTGAATTATGTAAATATATAATCTTTAATTCTATTTCCATTAAAATGCCGTCAATTGTGGGAAAGACAACATGGAGAAACATAATTTAAAGATTACATGCAACACAAGTGACTTACATGTAGTGAACCATCACGGTAGCTCATGCTTAGTGCGTGGGCCTGGCATGCTAGCGGTCACGGGTTCAAACCCCGGGCCTGGCGGGCGTGTCATTCGTGGTGGACGAAGCCGTCCCGTTTCCCCCTCTTATTCCACCAACACTCTCCATTTCATCTTCAAACTCCCCCTCATTATCATCCCGTTTCCTTTCCCGGTTTCCGGTATGCCCTCGCTTCAGCACCTACTCCGGGCCTCTCCCGTCCTCCCCGTGGCTCGTGGCTTGTGGTCATGAAGTTGCTGAGCCGCCAACCTGGGGGCTCTATATCCCAAGAGGTAGGCAGCGGCACGCGTGGCATGGTAAAAGGTAACTGCTGGATGTAGGGGAGTCCCGTGGGGGCTCTCGGTTGGGTCTGTTGACGGGGGGCGTTGGGGATGTACATCTTCTCATTGCCAGAGGTTGGCACAGTGGGCCGAATGGCAGAAGTGTTTGGGGTCGTTCCCAACGCGCCTCCCCCCCCCCCTTCAGGGGACTGATCCTATCCCTACGTGTAGTGAACGCAAACGGGCTATAAAAGCTTAGTTAATTGTTATCGTGCAGAATAGAAACAATATTTTAGAAAAGGAAACTCCAAGTTTTCAGATGATATTAAGATCTAAAATGTATTTTTTTTTTAAATGAAAAATAGAAAATTACGTAAAGGAGTACATTAATCCATGAGCATTCAATCCTTTTCCAAAGATTTAAGTACACCTGTGTAAAGAATGAACATAGGTGCTTACCAGTACATAGAGAGAACATACATTCAGTCAATGTAGACTCTTGTATTACGCGTTAACCTGTAGCAGGAAGATGTTAGCTGTACAGAATCCAAGGACTTCCACATTGTAAAGCAATAAGCTAAGTCTCAGCACGCTAAGTAGGCTTAATATTTACAGTGCATAATGCGGTATGTGCACCGTGACTTGTTTTAAAGGAAACGGCCATCTGCAGAGCATTAGTTAGGTCGAACCTTTTATACAAGAGATCTTAATGGCTTCCTTCCATGCTAAGGATCCAGAAATTATTTTGGGACGGTTTCTCTTAATGTGCTACAGTGCTGCAGCACATAAAATATTTTCTGTTATTTGGAAATTTTATTTTCAAACGCAAACTGTTTTATTTTACGTAGATTTTGAACTTCTAGCATCCATGCGAGATCTCTGTAATATGAATTGTTGAACGTTAATATAAATGATTTAACTCTTAACTCTTCTTTTATTTGTTCGTTACGAATATGTTTTTCTCTTGAATATCCCTTCGCTGGACGCAAAAATCTCATTTCTGCTGCTTGGATTTTCATTATTATTATTAGGCCTATTATTATTATTATTTATTTTTTTATTGTTATTATTTTGCTTTGAGAGTCCATGCTTCGCTTCCGTAGAGAATAATTACTGTTGAGCCATAAACTGAATAGAATCTCGATTTTGTCACTTTTTCTAGTTTTATTTTAAATGTTCTATGTATTGCTCCACACACATTGTAAAGCTATTCTCAAAGTCCTCGGGTGGTGGAGTGAGACGAGGCCGGCATGTTTTGGAAAACACTATAGCTCTCGTGGTAATCCCATCCAGATGCCGAGGCTGAACACAGTTACGTACCGGTACCAGTAGTTCACTTTATCTAGCATTGTCCATATTTGTTGCATTACATGCGTCGAAGGTTGAATGTCCGAGACAGCTTTGAAGAATAGTTCTTGCTACATCCTCTGAGGAAACGTACACCAAATAAAGTAAAAGGGAAGACGGTGAGGGAGCCGGTTAAGGCAGTCAGTAGTCTGTCAGGCTGTCAGCTGGTGTGGTCCAGTTCGTTGTTACCAGCCGTGCGGGGCGCACGCACAACCTTGTGCTCGCTGTGAGTTTCGTTTGTTTACATTTTGCTTTTTTTTATACATCTGATTTTATAAGTACTATTGGAGTACGGGGCTGCTGATTACTTCTGCAGGTAGTATTATTTGTGTATTAAGTTAATTAAGGTATATGTACGCAGGGGGAGATAGGGGGGATATATCCCTCCGAAATTTGAACAAAGGCTATATATGCACTCTAAGTGGCCAGTTTTATAGACTAATTGTATATGTAAGTTGAGTAATTTGTTTAGTATTCTTTCTACCTATTCAAATCCCCCCCCCCCCCGAAAAAATGTCTGCGTCCGCCACTGTATGTACACCTGTAGGTATGAAAGTTTTATTTTTAAGCATTAGGACTCTCAGTTTTTTATTTATTATTATACAGCTGTATATTAAGACATTTCACAACAAAAATGTTTTCTAATTGTTTATGATTTGTTTATAAAAAAATTTTTATTGAAAATTTCGGCTATAAACTTGAAATATGTTTACTTCGAAACTATGAAAGATAAAATCATCACATTTTCACTATTGTGTAGACAGAATAATTATCTAATTGCTGATATTTAGATTTTTTTATATTTCAGATTTCAAAATGTTACGTAGATTTATATGAACTGAATATATATATATTGTTCACATCGTTATAAACAAAAATCTAGAACACAGCAGACAATTTATATATCAGAACTTTCTCCACGTCAAGCACTAGAGAACATTTTAAGCTTCAAAATGACACCAAAATCACTTTGGTATGTCAATTTATAGAGGAATAGTGATGTTTGAAATAATTGAATACCAATCGATTTACTACTTACGGGAAATTGATAGGAAAGCAAACCTTGTATCGAAAAGCATGGTAAACACATGTAGGGGTAAGCGAGAAAACAGGAAGTTCAAACAGGTTATACTTACTCAGCACATGACTCCACTTACTTACTAGTGTATTAGTGACAGTTAATAGTCAGTATTATAAGTTTAACAGAGAGGTAAAATTAAAAATACCGAAATTTGATAGCTGAGTAAGGTGCATGGCAAAATGACGCTCTTCATAAAAAGAGCTCTATCTAAGGAACTAGCAGCCAGAATTTAAAAATGAATACAGGCCTTTCAAATGAAAGAGAAAAGAACTGCCTATCTAAGTGAGATATTTTCAAAAAAATGACATTTTTCATTTTTTTTCCCTTTGAGTGTACATATACCTTAAGACGACTCCTACTTCAGGGAGCTTTCATGAATACTGTCTAGTAACTTGATTTGTGTGTGTGTGTGTGTGTGTGTGTGTGTGAAATAATAACGGCTGATTTCTGTTTTAACTTCCTTCTATTTCGTTGCATATTTCGCGAAATAAGTTATTTCATAGCGTACTATATTTGACATTGAAAAAGTTTGCTCCTTTACTTATATAGTAGATTCCCGCTAATCCAGACTAGATGGGACCGGACCCTATCTAGTTTACCGAAAGTCCGGATTAAAAAGAATTAAAATGCACACACACACTGTATTGTAATGCAAGTTTTAGCCGGGTAAAATTATAAAAATGTATTTTGTCCATAAATGTAACTTTCTCTACAACTTAATTTTATTTTTAATACTGTTGTATACGTAGACCTAAGTTTTAAACCTATGGACTGATGTAAGAGTAACAAAAAAATAATCTTGGTGATCAAAATCCCGTCCGGGTTAATTGGATATCCGGACGAGCATGAACCGGATTAATGGGACTACTGTACTCTAATAGCGATGTGAAATAAGAGTTATTAATAACAGCATTTGAAATGAAAATATAATTTAGTTCGAAGTGTTGAATGATAAAACATAATTAAATAGAGTATGCCTTATTTCTATTTATTTATTTATTTATTTTTAAGTTTTAGATCACTATATCTGTGATATTTCAATTTTCATATTTAATTCAAGTTCTAATGATTGTGTCAATGTTTGCTTGTGGCAGCATTTAATAAGGGAAGTTTCTGTTAGTAACTAATAATCATTTTTAAAAATTTATTCTGCAGATTTACAATCTGTTCAAATATGAACATTCAGTAAATGGTATAAATGACACAGTAATGATATGAGAGCTGTAAAAAACAACTCTTTTAAGGTAAGTCACTGAATAACAACTCTTTAAGGCAAGTCACTGAATCGGAATGCCGAGTCTAAAATCGTATGTCGGTGTAAACGGTTGATTGAGGAACTCTTGTCCAATAGATTGGAAATAGAAGTGTCAATCACATTTTTCATGAGGCATTTTTTCAAGTTTAGGCTCCCGATAACTGAGAGGTTCGAAATGGAAGCAGTGTGCAGGGTGATCAGCAGGGCCCGGATTTTGATGACCTAAATATACTTTTAAAATGAGCTATAAAATGACTGCAAAAATACAAAAATTACCTAAAAACATTTTTTTTTAAATGTATGAAAATACTAGTTTATTCATAAGATTTGTGTCTAATCTACATTTATTTTGTTGGCCCGATTATAGGCTTGTAATTAATAATTACATACAGTTAAACGCAAACAGCAAACACCGCCTTTCAGTATCCAAATTATAATTACAAGAAGATTTATTTATTTATGCTTGTTTAGAGTTCCGATGATATTCAATGTAAGTAAATGCACAAAACCTCTATGTAATGCGACTACAACACAAAATAAGAAAATAATTACTTTATATTTTAAAAATTACCTAAAAATATATCTACCGCTGTGGCGTAGGGGATGCGTATGTTTTCACGCAGCTGGCCCTGATTCGATTCCTGGTCGGGACAAGTTTCTTAGATGGGATTTTTCCTCTTCTGTGAGACAGATGTCGGGTAACTTTAGGCCCTTATGGCACCCGAATGTCCGTCATTACCCGTCAATATGGTCGTCATTATCTTCTTCATACCATCCTCGTCTTATTCGTGTTCGTGTTGTCTCGGAGGTGGCCCTAGCATTGGGCTGATCAATCACCCAGGGAGGCCCTCCATGTGCTTGTCTGGTTAGAAAAGTATACTCCAATAGATAGTCCCTTTCCCGACAGGTCGCGGCCTATAAGGCTGGCATTCTCCTTTGCGAGTGTGTAAAACTCCAAGCCGACGTAGATGAGACTTCCTAAGTGTGAATCCGCAAAGTTCCTCCTCGTCCATTATTTGGCATATTTCATTTACAAGATTTGTAATTGAAATCTACATTGTAATACTAATTATATATCTCTAGACTATGATCACTGATTAGAATTCAGAATCCCATTTATCATTCGTGCGTATAATATCTGCGGAAATTTACTGGGTATACTGAAGTTATTAGTGACAACATTCCTATTACGTTACAGCTAATCACGGAGCCATTGACATATCCATTATTTCTGACAGTCGTTTCTTGGATGGGGCAGGCCTAACCTTCACACGAAAGCTATTCTTATACCACTTGGTTTGAATTTGTTTTTTTCACTGCTGCGAATCATTAAAAATTGTACTCATGAATTGGGGCAAGGCATTTGATGATTTTGCATCTTATATGGAGGTTGAAAAATAGCTCGATTTATACAATTGTATATAATGAATTAATTACTTAAATAAGGACTATTTCTTTTAGCATTGTTTTGCATTTCACGTCATTTTAAGTGATTGGCCATTTTTGAGCATTTTTCGCCATTTTGGTAATTTTTAAGATCAAATGCCTACATTGCGTTTTATTTTAATTTTGAATTATTATTATTATTATTATTATTATTATTATTATTATTATTATTATTATTATTATTAATACGTGCCTATTATAACTTTATAAGCAAAGAACGTCAGCAGGAAACAAAGCAGAACTTGCATCGTAACTGGAAGGAAAGTGCATCATGAACTGGACTGCATTTCCAAGAAAACATTATATAGGCTTCTCCTATTTTAAAGGAACGTACATAATGAATTCGTCAGAGCATATCCATTATTGCTCATTTTCAGGCATATCAGAAAGACTTTCACTGTGTCTTTCATCTGTACAGTATAAAATAGTTGAGTGAGGTATTTGCTAGAGGTAATCTGACGAGCATGTTAGTTCAGATTTTTTTTTTTTTTTTTCGCAAAGGGTATTCAAATAGTATTAATTTACTTTTCGTTAGTAACAAACTAAGAGTGTTTTGTCTTGTAAATTTATCATCCATTAAAGTGCTCTCTAAAACCACCTCATTACTTCTAAAAAACTAAATACTAGGTATAGGTCTAATAATATATCATGTATTGGTTATTTTTAAAAGTTTTGTGTCATTTTTGTACTATCTTTAGGGGATAAGTAAATTTTTTCCAATGTTTTTTGGTCATTAAATGCCTTGCCCTACTTATGACATTTTGTTACTTCAGTTTCCATATATAGATTAGGCCTACCAGGATAAAACGGGCCCTCGGTTAATCGTACACTTACTGTATTAGTAAAGAACTCCATATTTGATTCATAATCTTGGTAAATATATTGACTATTCAAACAATTTCTTGTGCAGGTTAGGTAATCTAATATAATGTGTAGGTACTAACCCTACTTCCACAGTAAAACGAAAACAAAATATTTTATTTCAGTTCATAAAGCTTGCATATGAATGAAACAAGATTATAATGAACCGATCGAGGTGGCCGAGATGGTAGCGTGTTGGACTTGCATTCGGGAGTCCCCGGGTTCAAATCACGTGGTCGGTCAATTTGACATGGGGTATTTCATGGTTTCCGCAGTCACAAAGGCAAATGCTGAATTACTTATTTACTTACCATGAATCATCCCGCCTATGTCATTCTGTATAATATTCATTAAAATTATCAGTGAAATTTAGCAGACGTCATAAATACGTCAACAGTAGAAAACAGTTGTACATCAATAGTCAGTGGCGCCAACTTTTGAAGAACATTGAGTGGGCTCAAAGATTTTAAAATTTTCACACTCCCACCCCTATTAAGGTTTATGAAGTGGTCTTATAATGTAGTATTGATGTGACTACAGATAAATATAGAACTATGCAAGAAACGAAATCAGTGTTTGTAATAATCACATTTTGTAATTCAACAGCCAAAAAAGTTGTGTGTAGCCTGGTTAATAATTTTTTTTTTTTAAGTTTATAATACTGTGTACACTTTTTTCGGTTTTAGGCAACTTCTAAAATAAAATTATGTAAGCACGGAGTGTTGAAAAATGTAAGTTATTTCTCCTGACAGGAGTTCTCCCGATAAATTCGTCACAAGCATCATACTTATCTTCTTTATCAGTAAAACTGCATTGTCAGAGTAAGATGTAAAACTTTAATGAATTCGACTATTTCAAACGATCATGAGTGATTTCGAACAAGAGGAGATCGTACTATATAAGTCAAAAAAATAGCCTAATCAACAAAGAAACACGATTTTTAATAATAGCAACAAATAATAATAATAATACACGACAAATTATTGGGTGGGCTAGAGCCGCTAGGGCCCATATAAATTCAGCGCCACTGTCAATAGTTACATGCCCTACTGATATACACACAATGGCCTCAATGTCCAAAGGAGTATAAATAAAGCTGAATTTTAAAAAAAGAAATATTATGTGGTTGTTCTATCGAGTTTTAATTATACAGTATTTAGTTTTTAATAATATTTTAATTTTAATATAACCGTAGTCTAGTCTAAGCCTATTGACTTGGAAGAGAAATATGCTCTGGTGTTATTAGCGAGTATCTATTTTTGCTTTCAATAATACGAATCGCTAACTGCCCTGTTTGGAAGAACAGTTCAACCGAGTCTGTATATAGAATTAACAGGATATGCTGCATTGTAACGGTGTTGTGGTAAACTTATAATGGCACGAACAGTAGCAAGTGCTGACAACCAGGGTTATGAAATAAATAAAGTTAAATAGTTAATAGCTTAACAAGTCTCGTTCTAATATCGGCATAATTTTTTATACTCATAACCAGAGCACTCTATGTAATGCTTCACGAAAAGAAAATATTTTTCACCGCCGGAGCTAATTGTCAAAATTTGTTTATTTTTAGTGAAATTTGCTGGGACTGTTTTACTGACTGGGTTTGGAAATATTGAAAAGAAATGTATAGCAACGATTATGTTGTTTATCGTGTGTTGATTACAATGTTAAGTTAAATGCAAAATGGAGTTTTGGTGGGCCAAAAGATAGTACTGTATAACCCAATAACGTATATTAATAAATTTCATTTTGCCACTAGTGCTAATTGTAATTCTAAAAGTATGTATATATTTCAACCTTGTGCACTAGTAATAATATAAGGAATAATTAAACGTTGATAAGGAATCAATAAAAAGCGTTAAGTACATTGTCTAAAATTATAATGTATTCAGAAAAATATAAAAAGAGCTAGTAAAAAGGCCTACTAATGAACAATATATACACAAAATCTAGAATAAAAACTGCAAGACAGTCAGTATGTAATCTTAAACTAGGTATCTATTGAAGTATTATCATATTTATATTTTTAAGAAGGAAGAATATGTTCATAAATACGCTTAAATAGAGAATGTTCTTATACAAGCATAAGAAACCTAAAAAACAATCATAGAAGATACGTCAAGAATTTTTAAAAACATATGTACAAATTGTAGAGCAAGATTTGCTGATTAATCTTCTATATTGTAGTCACTTTCAAGAACAGTTGAGTACATCAGAGTTAGGTTAAAACTTAGCTCACACAAATTTGTTATCTTAGTTTGTAAAACACATGTAGATTTTAAAACACTGGTGCAGTATGGTGTTAGATGTATTGATTCCTTTTCAATCTATTATTCCATTCATAAAGTTTTTTTGAGGCAGTTGCTAGTTTATTGCCAAAAAATCTAGAATATTATACGAAGGGGCGTATCGGTACACACGTTTTAAAGAATGTTATTTACTGAAGACTGTAGAAAAAGTGTTGTTGGTGTATTTCACGGAAAGGGAGAAAGAATACAAGTTCTTCTACGATATCAGATTCGGGCACAATATTCTACGTTAAGACTTAAGATCTTGTTTAATGGTAAATGATATCATTGATATCAGGCCCGTAGCCAGGGATGGGCTAGAGAGGGCGCTGCCCCCCCCCCCCCAAATGTTGCCTTGCCCCCTCTAAATTAGATTACTAAGGGGGTAGTATAAGCCTTTGCCGGCTTCTCAACACTGCGACCTTTATAGATCTATTGTGAACCCCCCTCTAAATTTTTAGCATTTAATATCATAAAAATATATTCAAGCAGTACTTCGGAAATGTTCTTTAAATAGCTTTTGAAATGTATGTTGAACATAAGCTTTTATGTAAAATTTAAAGCCTTTGTTGGATATACTAAAAAAAGAGTGAAAACCGGAAGCAGTTGGAAAATATTGGAGCTGAAATCCAGTTGGTTACAAATCTCATTCTCAAGCAAACAATCTTTAATCTTTGTAAAACGTCCAATTAACATGAAGTAGCATTTCATTTAAGTGGCTGGTAGGGGTACATCACAAGGATGCTTAGACTAGCTCCTAGATGGGTCCAAGTCGTATTGGTTTGATGTCAAAAGTGTGACAAACATTAACCTATGAACTTAGGTCGTTTTCAGGTTCAGGAACGTAGGATTGGGGAGAATAAGACATACATTAAGTGGAAGGTTGGATGAAATTGCCTTGTAAATAGTGTCTAATATAATACACATACAATCATTTGAAATGAAATTGGACATGGTCAACTGAGGTACTGGTGTAATTTACTTTCTTATTTCATATCGTACACTTGTATAAAACTGTAGTGGTTCGTGTCTGTCTGTGATGATATGACGCAAAAACTACTAAACTGATAAAGTTGAATTTTTACATGAACATGTTTCTTATGCCCGCAAAGAACATAGGACTGTAGTCATTCACTCTTCTCCGCTATTTCACCTGATACCATGAACATTAAAATTCAGTATAAGTTAATACTTTAAGTAAATACTAAATATTTATTATGCTAATTAATAATAATAATAATAATATTGTTAAATAGACAGTTGCACATAAATATATCATGGCCTACTGGTAAATCCAAAAATAGCTTTTCCTCTCTCCCTACCTCCCTATCTTTCTCTCTTTCTCTCTTTATTGTTACAAACAAGCACTAATGTTTTACAGTAAGTGAAAGGATTTATCCAATAGAATAAAGACAATTGTTAACAATACAGGTACTTAAAAATTCTAGGATAAAAATTGTAAGGATTTAGGGCCATTTACACTTAGGTTGTTACACATTGTGGATACAATGTCCAGGACAACATTTTTAATTTTTCCTAACATCTTATATTTCTCATGGCATCTTATTTTTTTTTACGTAGGCTTAAATATAATGGACGGATTTTTATGTCCAGCACTTTTCAAGGCATTGACTGACCTATACGGAGGAGACAGGAGTCGTTTAGCATTTACACATGAAGAGGTTTATTAGCATTATTAAACATTGACATTAGCATTAAACATTGATCAAGCAAACTTCTCCATAATAGAAAACAAATACTGCAGTGAAATGACATAATTAAGTTATGTGAAGGAATTTGAAACTCAGCTCACTAACCGCTGCTTTCTTCACAAGTAATTGGGGTCACAATAGAAATGCGAAGATTGTCTATTAGGATAGGAAGCATCTGTACTTGACGAAAATATGTTATTATAACTAACTTAATTTGGCGTTTTTTATTTAATATTTTGTCGAAGTTTCGTAAACTCCGTGTGATACAAATGCTTCAAAAGGGGACGTGCTTCAACCACTAGAAGCACCGGGCTCATCATTCTCATTCATTCATGGTACTTCTGCCTTACGGCAGGTCTACACTCCCATGTAAAATTCCATTTTCCAGCTCCTTCTATTTTCTGCTGCATCCTTTAACTCTCCATAATTTCTTTTCTTCTTGATGTCATCCAGTATCTCAATTCTTCTTCTTCTTCCTAGTCTTCTCTTTCCTTCTATTTTTCATCATTCTAACGGATATAATGTCTTCAGAGAATTATTTCTCGTACATGGTCTATCCTGTAACATCCTTGTTCGATGACTTTTGATAAAATACTTGTGATGTATACTTCTGAAAAAAATTAAGACTCTCCCTGCCTCCCTGATAAATGTTACAAGCAATTGCTACTAGAAGCACCAGACCCGTCGTTTTGACGGGGAAGTCTGGCAGTCTGAGCTGAATTCATGACTGACATTGCTAATGAAGTTTATGTGTTGAAACCTCAGATAACCTGGTATTTGATTTGATTTCTAAAAACCGGAACATTTAGGCGTCCTGCAGAACCCGATTGGAACAAGGGGACTTGACTTCGAAAATTGAATCTCTCCTGGCCAAATTGGGATTTTATTTTATTTTTTATTTCGGATAATCTAAAAAGAAACTTAGTACATCGCAAGGAACCGTCCTCATTTACATAACAAAGCAGTTTATATATACAGTGAAAGCAATATAATATGAATAATGTAAATTGATTTATATAGAATTTAAACAGTACTTAATGTACAGACATATTTGTTTTTCATATGGATAGTATTGAGAAACATTAGCGATCAAGCTTCTGGAAAGGATTATCTTTCTTTTGCTAGGTGTTTTTCCATCTCATTGGGATACTGAACTGCTCGAGGGAAGTCTTTGAAGGTCGCATACTATACACACTGGATAAAAATGTGAATTAGACTTGTTATTACTTTCTGCTCCTGAGGAGATGCTGGGTGACCTACGGTATCATAGACCGTGATAACAGATTTTGTCAGGGCTCATCTAAAGCGGAGACAATACGTTCGATCTTTACAGTATAATATTATGATAAGCAAGGTCCTCTCTCTCAAAGAGTACGTGAGGAGAATGGAAGTTGTGGAAGAAATCTCAGTGTCCTTGGGAGGGGGCCAGCACTAAGCAAGGTTATACCAGAGCACTCCTTGTATTTGTTTATTTACAAGTTTGTAGTTGTAATTCATTCAAATCACGCATTCATCCTTTCTTTTTATTTGCATTCACCAGAATTTATTTATTCTTATTTTGCTTATATTTCTTTCTTAATCACTCCCTTCTCGATTCCTGTTTTCCTTATTTGATCCTGTTCTGATCTGACACTTCAACGTTTTATCATTTAATTTCACTCTTTTTCCCATAGCCCTACCTTTGTCACTTTTGTGTCTTTATTTTTTCTTTCGGTGTTTATTTTTTATTCCGTTATTTATTTGTTTTAGTTTATTTGTTTACGTATGTATTTTAATGGATTCACGAAATATGTCGTTTATTTTTCATTAATTCATGTCTGTTCTTGTAGGCGTTTATCAAGTAACTATCTCCCTTCCACTCGTTACTTTATTTTCTAGCAATGGAGCCCATTCTTCTGATGGATACTTGTTAAGTTTTACATAAGGAACTTGTGCTGGTGTATCTGTCAAATCTAAGAAATTTGTCCTTTTTTCGAAAGTAATTTCAAATAATCTCGTACGTATTTCTTGGATTAGCATTTACACATTTGCCGATACTCGTCTTAAAACAGTAGTTCTACGACAAAATAGAATTTCCACGACAACGGAGTTTAGACTAAAAATAAGAGTATGCTATGAAAACAAAACCTTAGTAAGAAATTTATGTTTTTTTTATTTATACGTTATTCAACTTTATTTATATGCGCTTTAACCCAATAATGATCAAAGTTGTACTTTTCAGTGAAGTCAATTTGAATCTTTGCTACACTACATGTGGTTGCAAAGAGTGGTGGTATAGTTCTTTCCAAAACATGAAAGCCTCGTCTCACTCCACCGCCCGAGGCCTGGACTAACTTTACAGAATGGTTTCACAATGAGTCCCTTCCTAATAAACAATTAAAGCGATTGATAATTGAAAAGCTAAAATCCTGGTTTTGATGTGCGATGCCCGCAGTTTCCTAAGTCAAACCAAGCAAGTCAACCTTCAATTTTAATTTTACAATTGAATTCTGTCTTGTTAATAGGTGGTGTTGGATATTCACGGAAACACGAGTTCAAATATTATATTGCATAACTTATTACATTTCATAAAGTAATAGACAACGGATTTTGACCTGCCTATTTAATTGATTTAGAATCCTGGATATTCTGACAGCCAGAAAAAGTTGCGTACGGTGCCACGTATGGTATAGGCTACTGGCCACTAGTGGGTTAACAGCGTATGCCCTATATTTTTTTCCCCTCGTTTTCTTCATTGCTTTTATCACTTTTTTCCCTTACAACACCCATGCCCGAGGCGGGACTCGAACCCACAGCCACGGCTCCAAGGCTTAGCTATCTTGGCTAAGGAGACCGGCTATATTTGGGGCAAACCAGCGATGCGTCATTTTAAGGAATTACCCACTCCAACATTTGCTTGTGCGACTTGAGAAACCATGAAGAAAGCGGGGAAAAAGTAAAATTAGTCGACCACGTATTTTGATCCGAGACCCTCAGAGTAGGGGCCCATGTCGGCGCTACTTACGGGATTGTCGGCAGATTTATATTTTTATCTTATACGCTGGATAGTGTAGGGAAAAACACGCCGAGTATGTATTTGATGCAAATTTTGAGGGCTTGTCGACAGTGGACAAAGAAAAATTACCACGAAAAAAAGGCACTGGTATGGGGTGTCCCACATGATAAAATTTAACTCTATAAAAAATTTCATCAACTGTAAATTCCGCTACCTTCCTATTTGACTCTTATCTTAACACGTTGATTAAATTATATTAATCCCATTATTGTATTATATTACAGAATTTAATACCTGTAACTTATGTTGTCCCAGCCCGCCGATATGACATAGGGGATCCGTTCGCTCTCACGCAGCGAGTCCATGTTCTCTTTCTGGTCGGGACAAGTCTCCTAGGTGGAACGTTTTCTGGGGTTTTTCTTCGCATGTGAGACTAATGTCGGGGAACCTTAGGCCCTCGTGGTCCCCGGATATAATCTGTCCGGCTTTGTCACCTTCGTCCCTTCCGCGCCTTGTTCTGAATGAGTGGGTGTGTGACTGACGTGTCTCGTCGCATTTGTTCGTGATTTCTCGGAGGTGGTCTCGGCATTAGGCTGATCACTCATCCGGGGAGGCCCTCCATATCTTTTTTTTTTTGTTAAAAAAATATGGTTCCATAAAAACTCTTCCCGCTATCCTGTAAGGCCCATCCTCCCCTACAACGGGGGAGGTAAAACTCAGATAAAAAAGATACACTGCAGAGAGGCAGGAGACAGAAGACAGATCAGAGCATGGAAGGCAATAGGGATTCTTTATAGTTCCAGTTTGGATCATTAGTGCGTGTATGTGTGTTTTATATAATTTAATATGCTTGCATTTTACATAATTGGTATGGTTGCATATTTTGTGTATTTGATTGTCATTTGTATGTCATTAGACTAATGCTAATTAGAATGGTGCATCAGACCATATCCAGTGCTGTACTGAAGAGTAATCTGCCGGAAACCATGTACGTGCCTTTGCAATCTTAATTGCTTTCCCACATTTCTTTTAGGTACCTGTACTTCAAAACAAAGAAGGAATTCCAACGTAGTCCTTGGAAAACGTAATGAACAAGTCTTTAAAAATCCAACGTTTGCATCACTTTTCTCCACCCTAAGCATGGACTGTGTTATTTTCTCACTTCACATTCCTGCATAGTGCATAATAGCATTGTGGGATTGCGCGTTCACTTGTCTCTACCACACGCAATGCCGGTATTGCTTGCGAGATTATGAAAAAGAAAAGAAAGAAAGAAAAAAAAATAAACTGTACGCTTGTCAGCCTTACGTACCTGCCGCCTTTGCCCCCCCCCCCCCCAGGATTGCTTCTCATACTCATGTTTGTTGGAGGCTAAATCACCCCAGGGCGATAGTGCCATCCGGAAGGATTAGGCAAATTGAAAAGTCCCAGTGACTTCATTGGGGTTTGAACTCGCGATCTTCCGGCTTGTAGCGCTGTGCCTCAACCAACTACGCACGGCGTATTCCTATTTTAATAATTTAAAAAATCGTTTAAAGTCGTCGAGAAAATAGTAAAAAATGAAATTGTCTTCACATAAAGTGGTAGTGTTGAGAGTTGGAGCAGGTCTTTGAAATGCTTGTATCATGCTAATACGCTTTTATTTTCAAATATTTTTTCGTTTTCCAACTAAGTTTTTCAGACATTTAGACATTTCCATACTCAGAATTTTTATGAAAAATTATCTCCGGAGACTTCACAAGACATATATTTGTGCTAAAAACTCGATATCAAATGTTAGGGACGGATACAATAGGTCATTTCCTCTTTGTACAGTATTTATGATATGGATAAAGAGAGTAAAATGTCCATCCCTATGGCGCAGGGGATACGCTCGTTCCTCCTACGCAACGGGCTCGGATTCGATTTCTGAACTACAAATATTTCATAAGAAATCCGAATGATAATTAATTTTACATTACTGAACAGATTCAGAATATCAAAACAAGCTATGGGTAAGCTAATTGTATTACCTTGAGTCTGAAAGGGGACATTGTGATTGTAAAAACCTGGTAACGGATAAATGGACATTACATGGACATACCATTTCGTTCCATCACTACACTGCTTGTCCACTGTAATAAATTTGAATTATTTTTGTAGGTCTTTATTAAAACTGCACTTTCAACATTCTGACATTGCTGACATATGCTTAAAGTTATAAAAATAAAACTTTGAACCAGGGGCGTATCCAAGATTTCTTTTCGGGAGGGGGTATGATAAACCTAACATTATTATCACTAGGGCTCAGAAGTTCATGATCTACCGCCTTCCTCCATTGATAATTACTTACTATGACTCGTAGATAATTCGGGCGGCTTCGGCCAGTAAATCTCAGGGTTTGCATGGATCTTAATCTCCGTGGGGTAGTAGTCCATTACAGTAATTGTTGATGAAGAAATGAATAGTCCGTGTGTTAGTGTGATTAAATGTTTATTTATTCCTTTAAATCTTTGTATGGCAGATATTTTATTCGGAGAATTCTTGGCACTAGGCTATATGTGAAACTGAGCTGTGTAGGCTGACACCGTTCATCTCACTTTGCGTTAATTGTAATTAGAAAGTTTGGTAAATTCCTTGCCAGATTGAGGCAAGTAACTACCTGGAGTTCATTCGACACATGATTTTAACAGATACTTGACATTAACCTTCCTTCAGAATCACGTCTGAAGAAAGTACAACTTTGGCAAGTTCCGTGACAACTTTCTCGTAAACCTGTCTCTGTCTACAGTATTTCCCACTCTTGTTTATGAATATATTTTACTCTCGCTTTTCGGGATGTAACTGAGGTCTAACTTAAATGAAGAAGGCATATAATATGAAAATAATAAAGTTAGCTACTGATTGGCGTAAACAACCATTGTTGAGCCCTAGCATATTAAACTACCAGAACTTGGGATCATGGGATCACAGTTGAAGAGCAAGCACTGTTATGCATTAAGCCTACGCCTCATGCGGGAAGGAAAAACGTAGGCCTACGCACGTACTACCTGTTTTCCATGTGCTTCTTTCATAATCTGTTGCCGTTTCTGTTTAAAATAGAAATAAATGTTTCAGTTGGTGATGGTTGCCATCCATAGCCAAGAAGTGAATTTTGAGGCGTAGACAATTTTTTTGGCAAACGAAGCTAGGAATTGTATCCCACTTTAAAAGATTTTTGTTTTAGGAGCACAAATCGGAGGCCAGACTGTCTGAACTTTTGAAGGAGAAAAAAAGGAATTTTATTGTAACTCTTATATACTTTAACTTCCGATAGTCAGCGTCGATTTTTTGTGGGTAAAATGCGTTAATCCTGAACGTCTGAGTTTTACCTTTCGCATTCGATCTGTGAGTTTTTTGTTTTTGTTTTTTTTTACTCCATGGATGCATAGTCCACTAGGATTTGTATCCATTTACGCTCCTCTCTGATAATGTGATATTGAAGGATTCCAGATCATTTAGTTTAATGTCAAATGACCTGATATTAAGTTATAAGGTGAAAAATAATGATCAAAAACTAATTTTATCTAAAAATAATAAGATAAATAATAACTTAGGTAAATTTAGATAAATGTCTATAACAAAATATCCAATTTGAAAAAATCTAATTTATAACGTCTATTGCCATTTTGGCTAAAACAAAATGTCATGATTGTAAATTCATATATGACGCTCTGTCATCCATTAAATTGTTTTTAGCAATTCATTTCTTTAAAAAAAGAACTGTAAGTAATAACGGCAAATTCATTGGTATTTTTTAAAATGTTGAACTGTATAATTTTTTCCACTATTTTTAGGTAATAAATGCATTTTCACAATTTTATGGTCATTAAATGCCTTGCCCTATAATGACAATAATAATGTATTATAGTTTATAATAATAATTTATTATACGGTAATCTATAATAATACTTTATTATTATTTTTTTGTAAGGATGTATTGCTAACCTCATTTTAAGTAACAGGAGCCTTTTTAAAATTTCTTTCTTCTTTCTCTATCTTAGTTTAACCTCTCCCTTTTAGGATTTAAGCGACACAAGCCTCCCGGGCCTTACAGGGCCGCGACCTATCGGGAGAGGGATTATCTTTGGATCACATACATACTTTTTTGACCAGACAAGGCCATGGAGGGCCTCCCCGGATGAGTGATCTGCCCAATGCCGGGGCCACCTCCGAGACAACACGAACATATAGGACGAGACACACCATTCACATACACACAGAGATGATAATGACGGCCAGATGATATTTGGGGACCACAAGGGCCTAAAGTTACCCCAGAAAAAAACCCACTTAGGTAACTTGTCCCGACCAGGAATCGAACCCGGGAGAGAACCGAACGCATCCCCTATGTCACAGTGGTGGGCAGTAGGAAGCTTACCTCTTGATATTCACAATTCTTAGGTCATCAGTACATATTTTCCGTTAAAAATTATTGCTGTCGTAAATGTTTGTGTAGCATGTGTAATATCGCAATTAGCTGATTGTGCAAGCCCATCTCTACACTGTACATGAAAGCGAAGTAAGGAAAAGGCTTGGCTTTAAGTATACATCAGATTTATCGTCAATATTTTCAATGTTATCAATCTCACACGTCACTAATGATGAAATCGTCTTCAAGTTATTCCAGTATTCATTCCCTGCAGTAGTCATCTGCTGCTACTCCTGGCTTCTGTTTTAAATGAAAGTGAGTAGTGTGACAAAGTTGTTTTTGTTTTGTTGTAAGTGACGTGGGAAATAATGCGATTCATCACATGAACTGATATGAATTAAGATAGCAGTGGTGTTGATGGAGTAAAAGTGGGAAAACAGTGTCATGGTTGAATGTTTAGCTTGGATGTTTATTCACATAAAAATAACAATAAAAGAAAGTGGTTTGTATATCCTGTACTCACAGTGTAGTGGACCCATCTTGTATGTTTGTCTATTTTACCTGCAAAACAGGTCTAAATATGTTGGTGTAATGGGACAAATTTTTAGGTTTCTATTTTTTTTGACTTCAGTAAAATTTATTTAGGGTTGAGTTGGGATATGGTTATTTAACGACGGGGATATACTGCAACTTAGACCTGTGACCGTCGCTGGTGTCCCGCCAGGGGCGTATTTAGCTACTTAAGCGCCCCTAGGCAGAGAGAAATATTTTCGCCCCTTATTTCCACATGAATGTACAAAGTAACCTACAATAAGCATTATTGTAACTGAAATAGTAGGCTAATAATAATAGTAGTAATAATAATAACAATAATAAATAAATAAATAAACAAGTGCGTATTGTTAATGTTATTCATTTCTTTTTCATTGTGCGTTACATTAGTACTATTTCGAAGAGTTATGAATAAAATGTTATTAAAAATAAAAAACAGTAACAGCTTAAAAGCCGCCCTTCAAATCAGCCGCCCTAGGCAGCTGCCTAGGCTTAAATACGGCACTGTGTCCCGCAGGAGTTCTTTTACGTGCCAGTAAATCTACTGACATGGACCTGTAACATTTACGCGCACATAAATGTATGTTGTGGTTTACCCTTAGTGATATCGTTATTTAATCATATATCTTATCACGGAGATCACCATTAACGGCCGTGGGTGTCGGCGTGCTGACCACATGTCCCCAATCCTTCCATCTGCCTGTGGAAGGCGATGCAGAGGTCGGATGGTGGGCCTAGTCCTTCCAGGGATCCAGCGCCATGGTGTTAGTCATTGTAAATGCTATAACGGTTTAGATTAAATTTTATACTGTAACTGCTTTTATTGAGTCTCACAAGTTTCCACTTTCTGATAAATTTTGTAAATGCTGTGCCTTAAATTTTTCTGAAAGCCAACTGTGTAGCCCATTATAATGAATGACAAAATCAGTGGATGCTAGGTGGTTACTTACACTATGCTGGAATGTGATACAAGAAGATAGCCAGATTTGAGCTGAAATCATTAAAAATCGGTGGGGGAGAAAAGTCTGAATTTCAAATAGGATAATTTCACTGAATTGGAAAAGTACAAGTAATTTTTAACTCTTTAAACGAAAATGTAGATCCATAGTAAATAAAGCGAGATGATAAAATATATTAAATAAAACTAACTACATTGATGAAGTTCAAATGATCATTCTATTACTTCTATTCTATAGGTAGTATTGTTATTTTTATAGAAATACACACTGAATGAATTAATAAATACTTTGTTTTCAGTAAGCTTAATATAAGTTGTATGATTTCTATGTGATTTTGAAAGAATTCTCCCCCTGGGAAATTTTGATGGGGAAGGGGTGTAATAAAATCTGCGATGGGTGGGAAACTCCCCTGTCCATCCAGCGATTTCACACCTTGTGGTTAGGGAGAGAAAGTCGTGTGAGTGTAATCTTTGCATTTATTATTGGCATTTAAAAAAATTCTTGTTCTGTATTGAGAAAGAATAACAGTTCTTTATGAAAGATCTGCGTTGTTACAGCTAGCAGAAGATGGGCGTCTGTGCATGGATAGTGGTGATAGTGGTGGTGTGTATAGCTGCCTACATCATCGCATTGCTGCTCGTGGACTGTGATCTTGGTCTGGCCTGGGCCACTAAAGTTGGAAAATCTGTAGGTGAGTAAAGTTACAACAGCACCACTAATGTTACATCTCTAGATGCTTACTTACTTATTTACTTAATGGCAATAGACAATTCCTAAGCAAGCTAAAGGAATTTTATCTATTTTGTAGGACCCAAAGGTTCACCTTACCTGAGCCCGCCATTCAACCTTTTTCTGTGCTAATTCCAACCATCCCTCTTAAATCATACTTCTCTTAAATCTATCCTAATATTGTCCTCCCACCTACGTCTAAGTCTTCCAAGTGGTCTTTTCCCTTCGGGTCTCCCAGTCAATATTTTTTAGATATGATTTGGGATGTGATAACTAACTGGATATTATTGAGCATTTTTTTAGATCTATAATGTTTGTCTTGTGTTTTGGCATTATTATAGATACGCTTGGAGGAAAAGTGGTATGGATCACTGGGGCTTCCAGTGGCATTGGAGAACACATAGCTCTCGCACTTGCTAAGGGAGGAGCCAAGCTGGTGCTGTCAGCAAGGAGACTGAGTGAGCTAGAGAGAGTTAAAGAGACTTGTATCAGTAAGTGAATATTCCTACCTTTGCATGTTAATCATCTAGATTAAGTTATAGTACTTCAAGATTCTGTCATGGGTTTTGTAGTGTGGAGTATAGAGACTTAAAAGATGTACTAATATCAAACAATGTACAGCTGATAGATTATTTCCATTAAAATATTTTTATGATCAGAAAATCTTAGATGGGTATACCCAGACATGGCAGACAGCATAGCCAATCGTGGCAGCCAAAGGGATAAAAGTAATTGGATTCAGTCTGGTAAAGACAGATACATCGTGTATAATAAAATTTGTAGGAAATAATTATGCCTAAATCGCATGAAGGAGAATGAGTTGTGTATTAAACACAAATGTTACATTGTCTGATCAAGTCAGCTAGTCTGAGATTTTCATTCTATATTTTTTCTCCATTTTTTTGTTATAGAACATGGGAAGAATCTCACTGAGAGAGATATTCTGGTGCTCCCCATGGATGTGACAGCCATAGACAAGCATGAAATTCATTTCCAGCGCGTGATTCATCATTTTGGAAAGGTGGGTTGTGTGAATACATATTGTAGGACTGTTCTTAACATGTATGAGAGTTTCTTGGGCTTTTAGGCAGGTGAGTAAGTTTATACTAACTAAGTTTCAGTAACAGTTTCAGCTGATCTTAGTACTAGACTAATGAGTAATGACCATATCGATAAAGGTAAAATAAATAAATAAATAAAATCTGCTTGATTAGATCCTGGTGTTCTAGGTTTATTAACCTGGATGTATTGTGCTAAGATTCTGTTTTGAATTTAATAGTGGAAATAATTCCAGTGCCATGAACAGAAATGCTACAAACCTAAACATGCAAAAGTAGTTGTGTTGTCTTTCAGAGTAAATAAAGGCAAGTATTAGCAAAGGCTAATGGATGTTGCAAGATAAGAAACAGAATCAGGAATCCCTGTATAGTGGGGCGGAAGGAGATTAGAAATGAGAGTTGCTACAAGTAACTTAATTTCAGTAATCGGAAACAATTAAAGGATAGATTATAATTATAATTATAATAATAATAATAATAATAATAATAATAATTTATATATTAATAATAATTATTATTTATTAATAACAATAATAATGTATTATTATAATAATTATTATATTATATTATAATATATAATAATTTATTAATAACAATAATAATGTATTATAATAATTATTATATTATATTATAATTTATTATTATTATTATTATTATTATTATTATTATTATTATTATTATTATTATTATTATTATTATTATTATTATTATTATTGGCCCAATAACATGGCCAATTATTATTATTTTGAACATTGTGTCACTATGATTTTTGCCCCTACTTTTTTTGCCTTTTGAGGCATTCTGGTTTTTTCGCCAGTTCTATTCAAGACATATTTGGTCATTATAAGCATAGTTTCATTTTCACTGTGAAATGTTCGGTTGATATAAGCATCATTTCATTTTTGTTTTGAAGTCGAGCCTAGTCTAGATCATTTTATGCAATCTACCAATAGAGACTATCCTGATTGCATAATGACATCTCTGGCTATGATAATCAATTACTCTTGTATTCTTAAGAACATTGAAAACATTGAGCAAAAAAGAGCATTTAGGTTGGAAGAGAATGGCCATATTATTGTTTACTGCATTGTGATTGGGTTGTATATTAACCATTATATCTGTAATTATACTGAGCAGTATTTTGATTCAGATGTAGTGACCTCTTTAAACCTTAATTTGACTATGTAAAATTTGCTATTTACATGACTTAGTAACTTTGTACATCAGTATTCATACTTCCATCCTTCGCAGTTGTGTTACAATTTCTTGGGTTAATTCCAAGTTGAAATTCACAGATTTTAAAATATAAAAGGATATATTTGGGACAATAGAATAAAATTAAAATTAAAATTTCCGAATGTAACTAAAATATTAACTGCTTTCCTTTCATAGCTGGATATTTTGGTGAACAATGCTGGCCGATCACAGAGAGCAAACTGGGAGGATATTGAGCTTGGAGTAGACAAAGAGATGTTTGATCTGAATGTGTTTGCTGTCGTCGCACTGTCTCGCATTGCTGTGCGCTATTTCCAAAAGAAGAAAGCTGGTCATATTGTGGTTACTTCAAGCATAGCTGGGGTAAAAGCCGTCCCATTCTCAGCAAGTTATACTGGTGCCAAATATGCTCTCCATGTGAGTACAGGTTCAGTGCATTAGTTTATACAGTGAGGCTCAAACATGATACCTCCAGACTTCTGCCATACATTGCACATGGCCTTCACCAGGAATCAGGCAGCCGATTGCTGTAACAGTTTTTAGCTACCTCCACTACTTCACCTTGTGTCGAAACTTCAAGTAAAAGAATACCCAATTGAAGAGTATGTAAGTTATCTACCTTAAAGTAGATGTTGAAAATGCTATCTAAAATGCTCTGTTCTGCACATATACAGGGCCGTAGCAAAGTCCTTCTGCGCCCTTGGCGAGTTTGACAAATCTGCGCCCTCCAATACTGGGGGGTCAGAACAATTCTTTTAAATTTCTGTAAAATTGTTTTATTATTTTAATATAAAATCACTGTTATTATCAAAGAAAACCTGAACCTCAATTTGAAAGTGAACTAAGTGTTGGACGTTCAAAGTACTTAAACCTTATTTTCAGACTTAAAAAAGAATTAAATAATAAAATCTAGTATCAAAAGTAAATTACATAATAGGCCTGAGGCCTACTAAAATGTTTAACACATTAATATAGGTAAAAGTTTTTTTTTCGAATAGTTGAACCACTTTCATCTCAATAATAACGTACAATAAAAACGTGTTAGTTAAAGAATGTTGCATGACTGTTTTTTCTTTGTAGACAATCGGCATAATACTACAGATAGTTCAGGTACAGTAATTTTTAATAATCTGAAAGATTTCTTCCATTAACGTGGAATTTTTATTGTTTGATAAATTGGACCAGTCTAAAAAAAGGCGGGATTTTTCATGGTTAATTTTGCGCCCTCTCTGTACCTGCGCCCTTGGCGGGGGCCCATCTCACCACCGCCTAGCTACGGCCCTGCACATATATGACAACTTACTTACTCACTCAATGGCAATACACAATTTCCCAGCAAGCTAAAGGAATATTATCTATTTTATGGAACCCGAAGGTTCATTGCCGCTCTTACGTGAGCCCGCCATTCAACCCTATTCTGTGCTAACTCTATCCAATCATCCCTTGCAAATCCTACGTCCGTTAAATCTATCCCAATACTGTATTGTCCTCCCACCTATGTCTAGGTCTTCCAAGTGGTCTTTTCCCTTCGGGTATCTGAAGGTCATATTTATTTTTGTATATGGCATGAATGCTTTCTTCTCTACATCGCCATTATAAGCTGTCTACTATGAGTCTCAGTCCGGACAGTTGTGTCAACTATGATGTGTCTTTTATAAAGAATTTCATAATATTTGTGAAGATAGAGGGATTTTCCATGGAAAAATAAAAATTAAGCAATGTTAAATTTAAAAATGTGAAGCACAGAATACAAGTTATTATGTACAACATGAAAACTGAATTCATGTTATTGTTTTTCATTTCAGGGATATTTTGATGCTTTAAGACTTGAGAAATTGGCAAGCAATATAAACGTTACATTGCTTTGTCCTGGTCCAGTGTTCAGTAACTTCTTAGCTGAGAGTTTTACTGAGAAGCGTGGAGAGGTAAGTTTCCTTTTGAGATGGGAAAGTGATAATAAATGGAATTGATTACAGGTAGTAAATTAAAGGCAACATGGAAATACAATATAATTACCTGTGTAAAACCTGCTACATGTATTGAAATATTTCAGTAAGTACCTTTACTGT
This sequence comes from Ectobius pallidus, assembly GCA_964059195.1. Classification (NCBI taxonomy): domain Eukaryota; kingdom Metazoa; phylum Arthropoda; class Insecta; order Blattodea; family Ectobiidae; genus Ectobius; species Ectobius pallidus. The sequence continues at coordinate 54,794,755 of CAXKWD010000002.1, forward strand.
GAATACATGTTTGATTTAGGCCTACCTATTCCAGTGTTTGTTCTTTTATACTTGTTACTTGGTATTCATATGCAGGTTTCTTTTAGTGTGCCACAGTGCTGCAGCACACAGCTTGTTTCTTCTCTTCATTAAATTTTATTTTCGAATGCAATACCATATTTTATTTTATGTAGATCGGCGCATCTGGATGAGATTCCATTTGTAGATGGCTTTTGTCAGTAGTATGAATACCATCTTTATCGCTGTTAGCTCGCTTCATTCTCTGCAGAGAGATCTGCTCATGTGCAATATCCCAATTTGATCTTTGTTATAACATCAAGTCTCTGTCTACATGTAATTCCCATTCATGAACATGATGAACTGCAGAAAGATGCAGACTTCATTGAGACATTTATGAAGAGTCAAGCATAAATATTGTTTGAGAGAGGGAACAAACTACACTCCTGTCTTAAATATGACACAGGTGAATGAAACAAAAGTGTCTTTATGAAAGTAATTGATAAATTCTGGAGTAAAAAAATGAATGCCACATGGAACAGTAGTTACATAGGAAGGCCTACCAACATTTTCTCTATGAATTGGTATGACTTATGCAGCACGCTCTTGCTTTAAGCCATGAGCTAAGACTACTCGTATGTTTGTTTTGTCTCTTTTGTAAAATTGTGTACATGAACATTGTAATTGGGTTTGCCTGTAATGTTTACATTTTCATTCCATAAAATAAATAAATTAAATTACCGGTAATAAAGAAGTAAACTATATCGTTCAGTGTACTCTGGAATTTCTATTTATTTATTTTTGATTACAGAAATTTGGTCAGGCAGTGGAAGCTACAGATCGCAGAATGTCAACAGAGCGCTGTGGGTATCTGTGTGCTGTTGCAATAGCCAACAAACTTGAGGAAGCATGGATGGCACTGTTCCCAATCATTCCTTTCTACTATATTTTTGTCTATTATCCCGTTATCAGATCTATGTAAGTACTGAACCATTTTAGCAGATCTCTAAAATTACCTGCATGAAGAGGCTGTATGTGTGAAAGTTGTGGCCATTTTGTCTATACCATACCAGCCATGAGATGTAGGCTACACTGCTTGCAAAAGTTAAAGTCATATGGTTAATAGCCAATCAGAGGAGTTGGGACGCTTAGTATTTTGCAGTTTGAGATAGTATGAGCCATGCCATTGGCTGATGTTGTCCATAACTCCACCTGTATAGGCCTTTAACTACAGTGAAGCAACAAATTATATAATTAACTAAGCTGTTGACTATAAGAAATCAAGAAATAATGGAACTTAATACAGTGAAGCAACAAATTATGTAATTAATAAAGTTGTTGACTCTTAAACACTTTTGGCTTCACTTTTCCTTACATTTTTGTAGGACATACGTTTCATGGGCTTTGCCCACATTTTCAACTGCTTGTCAACTGGTTTTGGTTTAACAAACTTCTTGATCAAGTTTTCTTCTAGTGGTATTTCAAAATTCATCAGTTTATCTTCATACTTTTTCATATAAATCTTTTCCCACAACCTTAAGGAAGCCAACCTATTGAAATCAGTTAATAAACAAAAAGATCTGGAAGTGTGGGAAAAGATTTATATGAAAAAGTATGAAGATAAACTGATGAATTTTGAAATACCGCTAGAAGAAAACTTGATCAAGAAGTTTGTTAAACCAAAACCAGAAGGCGCCAGTGTTCTCCAAGCAGAAAATAGACAGTTGATAGGCAGTTGAAAATGTGGGCAAAGCCCATGAAACGTACGTCCTGCAAAAATGTAAGGAAAAGTGAAGCCAAAAGTGTTTAAGAGTCAACAACTTTATTAATTACATAATCTGTTGACTAATAAACACTTTAGGCTTCACTTTTCCTTACATTTTTGACAACCTTGACAAGCAGTTGAAAATGTGGGCTAAGCCCATGAAACTGCAAAAATGTAAGGAAAAGTGAAGCCTAAAGTGTTTAATAGTCAACAACTTAGCTAATTACATAATTAGCTAAATTCCTTCTGATCATCAAACTTCATGCACTGAAATTTCAATGCGCTATCTTGTATAACAGCATTAACAAGGGTTGGTAGATGAAATTTTTTCAGTGGTTACAACGATATGACTTACAGATCTTTACAATAGCAAAGATAGTTATTAATTAATTTATGATTTTGCCAATAATGGTGCCTCTGACAAGGACGAACAATAAACTTGGCTCGGTTGTATAAGTATGCATAAAGGACTTGAAGATCTTCCATGCTTATCACATTAATACATTTGATGGATTACCGAAGAGCACTCTGACTCAACTTGACTCAACCACCTCATACCGGGGGGGGCCTTCACAAAGGAGTTCCAATTTACCCTTCAATCCAGGTCTGCTACTCCTTGTGCTTGCCAAAGAGGAGCCCTTAAAGAGTTTAGCAAGCCAGCCATAGAGAGGTTATATATAGGCATGTATTTTTATCACCCAACTAGTTTTCCATAGGGCAATCCATCCTGTGATATTTAAATGCAATGGTTCTAACAATGCAATTAGCTCCACAATAAAATGACAGAAATTTAGTTTACCTATTATGGAAGTTCTTCTCTTTTAGGTCAGAGATTGGTTATGATTAGGGCCGGGATGTTTGTGACCTAAAAAGTCCATAAACATGCAAGAGAATATGACCTTAAAATAGCTAAATATTAGCCAAAAAAGACCAATAGTGTAAAAGTGATCCCTATACAGGCCATGGAGGCTTAGAGGGTTCCAGGAGGTTGGACATTTGGCACGTGAAGGTGGTAAGGTTGTCAGCCTTATGCACCGGCTGCAAAAAGAAGACCAATAGGCCCAAACAAATACACATTTAATGAATCACACAAAATGTCAACATTATTTGAATATTAAATCATGCTTTTTTAACAGTTTCATGGCATTGTCAAATAGTATGCAGTTATTGAATAATTTACTGCATCAAGGACTTGTGAATCCAGTAAAATATATTACCATGTTGGTCATAAAGCATTCGCAATGGATCTCTTACAAGCATCTGAAGTTTCATTAATGGACACCCAATTTTATTTCTCCCTAAAGCAATTTTAATTTGTCCAATGCACTTTGATAACAAGGAGGTAAATAATTTTTCCTTAATGTTGATGTGTCTAGAATCTGGTACGTCGTCTTTCAAAAAGTCAATTTGGAAGACTGCGCACTAGGCCACGTTCCATTGACAGTGAGACCAAAATGTTAGTAACTCTTTATAGGAATTGTATTTTTAGAACATAGACAAAAATTGTTTGCTAATGCTCAAGAACTTGGATTTCCTCCATTCTCCTTCATAGACAAAAATTAAAAAATACCATTTAACTCTTCTGAATATATTTCATATCCACAATTTAACCAACATATGATTTAAATTGTAAAAACATGCACAATATGATCAAAACTATAAAAATGATTTAAATATGCAAATATATTATGTATAAATTATACATATCTAAAAGTAATCAAGAATATTCATTTCTTGCTTAAATCAATGCTAAGACTGAAATAAAAGTCAGGAAGAAAATATGTCATGTCATAAACATCCAGGCCCTAGTCATGACGTACTTACATACTGTTTCCAAGGTTCTCGTCTAGTCTTGTCTGTTTGATAACTAGCCACAGACTGGTTGAAGGTACGGTATATGATCAATAATAATTTAAAACTAAACAATTCTGTTTGAATATTCATATTCTAAATCTAATAGGTAAAAGAGAAACAAATTGGTCTGGTTATATATTACATTTTATAAGTGACTACTTCTATTCTTATGTGAAAAGTTGTTTTATTTTGTGTCCTTTAGATACTAACTGGTAGTTAGCAATTCTTTTGGCTGAAATCACTTTAACTGCTTAGGAATTAGGCACTGCATTAATAGATGTGAAGAAGGCTGCAACTACTTCCTGGCGTAATGTAATTAATATACATGAGGAATGACAAATAGAATGAGATGCATAATATTAAAGCATCATATTATCAAGTGTAAGTCAGTTGTACATTCAAAGTAAATTTTTTTTAAGAATGATGTAAAATGAGCCTTAAATAAAAAATGACTGATCTTTTTAAGATGTAGAAAGGTCTATAATGTTACAAAAAGAGTAATTCATAAAATTGTTTTCTCCCATTTAGCCCTTATGTAGATAAGGTGTGTTTGTTGAACAGGTTGTTGGTTTCATTTGTAAGTTAATATTTTTCACACCGTTTGGCTTTTAATTTATTATGTACTGCTGCTCTGACTAATTTTTTCATTCCAGATGTCTTACTTGCTGACTTCTTGGAATAAAATATGTTCATATTTTATTAAATTAATCAGAGAATTTGTTATGGTATATTGTATATACAGTATATATTTCTACATATTTAAATTATTTATTGATAAATTTAATTTTTCCTTTCGAGGGTGAATATCAACAAAATGAGAATTTGAAGATTTTTTACCACCTTATACCCCCAAAAATAATACCCTCTACCGACTAATTCAAAACTGCAAACAACGTCATTGGGATTGCTACGAAAACACTGGCTGGTAATTACTTCTGTTCACACCACAAATATTTTAGCAGTTATAGAATACAATAGACTATAGCTATATTTGTGCTGAATATAAATAGCTTAATGACTATGCCTAATGATAAAATAGGAACATTTTTAATGATGTGATAATTTATACACAAACTCAAGACAATTTCATAGTCTGTTATAAGATAATTTTACATATTTTAATTTACAAGGTGGTGTTTTTTTATTGATTACTGATCCATTTTATATGGCTGATAAATTGTGACAGATCTTAAAGATTGTTGAGATCGGGATTTGCACACGAACTTCACTTAATAGGTATATTTACCTCAGAATGCATTTCGATGGACAATTTCCACCATCATCAGCTGATCCGACTGCAGATCAGTCGGATCAGCTGTTGATGGTGGAAATTGTCCATCGAAATGCATTCTGAGGTAAATATACCTATTAAGTGAAGTTCGTGTGCAAATCCCGATCTCAACAATCTTTAAGTTTGAAATCACTTCACTGTGTATCTTCCCAACTCAAATTATAAGTGACAGATCTATTATTATATTAATGATAGATTTGTCGATGTGTATAATTTAACAAGTAGGCCTATACCTGGCTTTTGTAAATATATTCTACTCTTTTAATGTAATCTGTTAACAATATAGCCTAGCATAGAATATGTAAATAAATTCCTGTACAAAATCTGGTATTACTATGTAATTTTCAAAGCAATCCCAAATTATCTTATGACAGTTTTGTAGGTTATTTATCATTATAGGATTATTTTTTTGGGTATAAGGGGGTGAAAAAATCTTGAAATTCTCATTTCATTTAAATTATTTAGATTGTAAAATATTTAAAACATTTATCCATACCATATTAATAATTTCCAAACATTACAATATTATTACATTATGTAATAAGCCTATAAATAGCATTCATTAAGATGAGAGGATGTTTATGGAAAAAGCACAGCAAGTTTCGTAATCTTCATACGAGCATCTTAATGACCATTATAGGCATAATGACCATTATTGCTTACGACTTATTGCTCGACCTTAACTAAATGTCTAAGTTATGAAGTTATAGAATACCCTGTAATTGATAAAACAAAGCATCTCTCTCTATATAAGTGAGCAGCTGTTAGTAAATTCTCGTCTTTTGCAATACATGGCAGGTGAAGACGTGCAGAGAACGGGCTTCTCCTGCTTTTTAACCTCAAAGCAACACACATTAAAACATACGAAATGAACTAAATTTAGTGTAATATTAAAGTTAATATGAACAGAATTGATTTTATTTTAAATACAGGTTGTTTATTGTGCATTTTGAATTGCTGCTTTCAAGGCTTAATTAATCGAGGCAATATTAATCGATAGTTGGACAACAGTGTTTTTATGAAATTGCATTTTATTGGCTATCAATATGATCCCCACATAAATAAGCATATTGTAGTGTGGTCAAATTAAAAAATAATATATGGGCCTATGCCTATCAGTGAGTTTTAACCAAAAAAAAATTAACTGAACCAAGAAAGGGATCATGATTGTAGATAAAACTCTTTTTAACGAAATTTGGGGGAACTGAATTTGTTCCCTTAAGTGGAGGTATTTCTTAAATGGGCCTTGCTTAAAATTAAACATTAAATGGACTGAATTGTAGAAAAGTGTGTAATTTACAGTACCCTAACATATTTTTTATGTAACACAATTTAAGAACTCAAAGCAGAAATTGCTTGTTGAGATCAATGGTGCTGTTGCTAAAAGTGATAATCTTAAAATGGGTTTTACTGCAGTAGTTTTAATGTGTTCTGAATTTCTTACTGAAAAAGACTGCTTACGAGGGTGGAGTTTAATTTGTGGATTGAATGTCATGGAAAAATTAAGTCCCAGAAGGTTTCCAAGATGACTAGTGCTTATATGGGCCTGACAGAAACTCATGTGGAACCCAGTTTCACCAAAGGGAACTAGAAAGGACTGACTTTTCCCTACTAATATGGGGATATTTTGGGGATTTAAGGTGCTAAAGCCATACATCCCAAAGATTCTGTAGGTTCCCAGAAAGAACTCAAAGGAGAATGAATCAAGAGTTCAAAGGGGACTCAGAAATCTCAGGTTTCCTGAAAGGTCATGAAGTGGACCAATCAGACAGAAGAGGGACGACAGTTTCATAAACCCTTTGCATGCTGTGAGCCGATTTGCACATATTCCCAAAGTCAGCTGGAGAGTGCCCTGCCACTCTTTACTGGTGTAAAGTGCCGAATGATTTGTGCAGAAAAGATGCATTACGGAAAAATGCATAAAAGTAACGATACTTAATAGATAAATTCATGAAAGCTTTGTTATAAATACGCCAATGTATATACTATTTGCTTACAATATTAACAGATACAATAACTTAATATTAGCTTTTAAATATAGCAAAAAATCAATATTTTTGTAATATAGGATCAAAATCAATATTTTTGTAAGAAAAATATTATTTTCATACTTTCAGTTTAAAAATTTGGTATAAAAATGCACATGAAAAGAATTAAATGTTTTAAAGTAAAGAATGGCATGTCTAAAACAAATAACATGCATTATTAATTATTATTCTATATTTGTTGAATTTATTAAAACAATAACACGCAGAAGAGTAAAAAAAAATTTTAGAGCCATGAAACATTGCTCTGGAATATTTCTGTTGAATTGTACACATTATGATATTTCACGCTATATTTTATTTACCTTTATAATATTAAAAACACTGTTAATGTGTTACAAACATCCAAACAGTTTCTTGCAAGGTGGAGAACCAGGAAACGTGATGTAATCATTATCATAATTGCTGCTATTGCTATCCAATAACAATTCACAACTGTCCAAATACTACAATAACTGTTTGTCGTCCCCTAAAGAGAAAATCTGCTCAACCACTTGGCGCTGGATGGGTTAAAGGGTGCATGAGGATCCACCATCACCCTCAGAAAATTGAAGTGTGCTCAGTAAGCTTGCCAGCAATATTAACATCTTATAACATCTTGCTTTACAACCATGTGGAGTCATGTGAAATGTCATTTGATTAAATTCCCATTAGTTAATCATAAGTATACATTTTTGACACAGATTTTTAGTTTCTTAGTACACATAATAACAGGTGCTCTCCTTATTTTCAGATTCCTACGATTTCTGGGAGCTCGATTCTTCCTTAAGATGCGAGACAGCAAGGTGAGGATGGAGACAAGGGAAGTTTAATGATTGTACTAGTATGTGTGTTTGTGTGCCAATTACAGGTATTGTTACCTGCATAAATGATGAGGGATAACTGGGAGTATTAAAAAATATGGAGGGTAGTCAAAGCAGAAGCTCCAAGGTTTGTGATCTGTATCACTCAAACGATTGGTCTCTGTCATTCTTCAATTCTACAGCTACAGCATTGAATTTAAAGTTTGAACAGGAATTTGATGTACCATTAGGGACAAAAGTATTGAGCAGGCAGGAAATCACAAGTTTTTACGATGTGGTTCACCAGTGATTGTATTACTAGTACTGAGGCTTTCTTTGCTTACATCAAGGTAAACATAAGCAAAGATTAGTCTTGAAATGATAAAGGCTCATTATTTTGGCATGTTCTTACGTGCAGATAAAATTCCCTCTGCTACATTTATTTACTTTTTTTATTCTCGGCTATGCTTAAATTATAATATATATTATCATTCATGGATCCATGGTTTGCAAAGAGTACTGGTAACCAGTGGCATAACTAGACCACTTGGGGCCCAGGGCAGATTTATTTTTGAGGCCCTCTCCCCCATTAAAACCTACCACACAGCTATTTTTAACTTCTTTTTCTATGGCTAGCTTTTTTGTCTGTCAGATCTTCTCCACGGGCTAATCTATACGAAAAAATAATAGACAGAATAAAGAGCCATGCTTATAATTGTCTTTTTATAGCTTTTACACCAGAAAATTGTCTAATTGTCTCATTAACGTTTATTTTCATAGCCAAATTGTTCTCGATGTATAGGCCTAACGTTGCTAGTCCATTTAATCTGATTTGGCTCATTGTTGAGCGCAAATAGTTTTTGATTCATTTCAGTTCTGAAAAACTTCTTTCACAAGTTGCAACTGAAATGAAAATAGTTAAAAACAACTTTAGTGCTAAACATAAGTTTGGAATTTATTCTTGAACGTCTTTGAGCTCTTACAGACCATCGTACACATTAAGTGTTTTGTTAAGTAAATTTATAAATTAAGACTTGCTCTATTTTCTTCAATTAAATGATACATCTTCTACATGTAACCCATAGCACATCTTTTAGAGGCCTCTCGGGGTCAACTCGTGAACTCATTGTTAAATTTTTCCGTCAATGTTAAATGAAATTACAGGTTTTATTTTTCATCAGTTAAATGATACATTTCAGCACAGTATCCAACTGCGCATCTCCTAGTAATCTCTCGTGGCCGACTCATGAACCTGAGACCAAAGCAGTGGTAGCTAGAGTCAATTTTTTGTTTATTGGTAACACGTCAAATAAGATATATTTTTATTTAATACAAAAATTCCGATGAGTGAAAAAAGGTGGAACATTAATTTTTATATTAGGATGGGGCATCAATGGGGGCCCCCAAAGTAGGTGGGACCCGGGCCGAACTGCCCCCACCGCCCCACTCTAGGAACGCCACTGCTGGTAACAAGGAAGGGAACTAGAATTTTAAAAATATCTATACAGAGCAGAGGCAGTGTAACTCTGCAGATTTTAATAGCTTGTTTCTTATGTAGAAACAACAAACAATTCAAATACAATTTTTGTTGCAAGTGAGTACTTTCCTCTGAAATAAATAATTATTTTCTTAAACTTTAATTTTGGTTTACGTGCATAAACATTGAATTTTGAAAGCCCCTTCAAGAATACTGTAAGTAAAGAGACATTTGAAATTTGAAAAAATCAGTTATGACAACATTTTTGCTACGGTAAGTTCAGCATGTTCTGTGTTTTTGTCTATCGTAAATTTATCCAAATACTACATTTTATTTTTTTGCCAGATTTGATTACAGTTCGGTGGTCAAGAAACTTAAACAATGGACTTAACTGGCTGTTTCTACAGTTGGCATTATAAAATGTGAATCAACAATCTAAAAAGTAATTAGGTTCGTTCCAGTAGATATTCTGAAACAGTCATCATAAAACAAGGTGTGCACACATTGCCAGTTTGCTGACAAATGACATGTGCATACATTGCACAGTGAACAGACAATGTTGCACATGCATCTTATTGCAAGAACGATTTGTGATGTCCATAGGAACAAATATAATTATCCAGAAAATTTTCTTCTCCAGAATCATCCAAGTCCTATTCATTTTGGTTAAGAGAGGTGTTATAGTCACAAGCTGAACTGCATGCTTTTAATTAATATACATTGGTGTAAAACAACTTCAAAAGTACTTATTATACGGCTTTTAAATGTATTTTTTTGTAGTTGGACTTCTGCTGAAATTTAAGTAAGCAATTTATTATTTTTCAGAAATAGGAAAAGCAGTGGCGGACGCAGAGGGGGGGGATAGGGGGGGTTATATCCCCCCCCCCCGAAATTTGAAAAAAGGCTACATATGCACTCTAAGTGGCAAGTTTAAAAACTAATTATATATATATAAGTTAATTAATTTTTCAAATCCCCCCCCCCGAAAAAAAATTCTGCGTCCGCTACTGAGGAAAAGGGATAAGTATCAGTAGAAGAAGATGATTATGACACAATATTATAAGATAATTAATTAATTGCCCATTTACTACCCTTTATAGACATACAGGAATGCTTTATCCCTGAATTTACTTCCTTTTTGGAGGAAATATGTTACAGGGATATCTGCCACAGTGAGTCATTCATGCTGACCATGTTTGTACTACAAACTATGGATCTAGTAATGAATGGATTTGCAGTACTCTTTGCGTATCATGGGGAGCATAATTAAAATGATCTGATGGTACTAGAACTGAAAGAAGAACATACCATATACGGAAATGGTAACAAAATATAAGTTTGACACTAAGTTATATTTTTTTGGTAATTATTGTTCTTTGAAAATATTTAGGCACTTACTATAAATCTCTGAATTGTAGAAATTATAAGTCTTCAGTAAAAAAGATATAAGTGGGGATTAATCTAAGTGTCTTTCAAAATTTGCAAACAAGAAATTTCTCATCTTAGCATCTGATATATATTGTTTTATTAAGTCAAGGTATCATTACAGGATGAAATAAGCTAAAAAGACTGTTCCTCATATTGGATAGACTCCAAAGAACCAATCATAGGTATAAGAAAATGGGTACAGGTAGATAAATATTCAGAATGTAAGAAATGTATTGTGGTCAGCCAAAAAGTGGAATACAGTATATGAATTATTTTGTTGACATATGACAACCTCTCTATCTTTTAAATATATTTTTGTACTGATTTTGATGTACTTTATTATAATGTATGAATAGTAAGGGCAGGTAGTATATGATTTTTTAACTTTAAATATGTCAATATACAAAGAGTAAATATGAATTCTTTGGTGAATATTTACAAAATAGAATTCATACACTTATTCAAAGACTTTAAGAGGTGACCCTTGTAATATAATTACTATTTTCATGATAACTTTCATATGATGCCACTATTTCAATACTTGGATCCCAATTTTACCAATGGTCCTCTATTATATCAATTACCATGTTTACATGCAGGATTGAAATTTATCTGAATCAAATCCCAACTCAATACGTTCCCAGTTTACATGGAAAGTTCTAGGAGTCTATTGAGGTTTGTTGTACAAATTTATCACTTTTTTTGTGACTAACCTGTGTAAACATTTGCCGTGTTTATTCCATGATTAAAAATATTGAAAAATGTCTGTTCTATTAACAATTTCTAGTCACCATAAACAAGTTATAGCTTAAAAGAGTAACATAACAATATTAGTATTATAGTGTATTTGATTAATTTGATAATCAGCTGACAGAACAAATGACGAACTCTGTGCGAGTGCATGCACATGCACCAGAATTGAGTTCGCTAGCATTTACTTGGAATTACATACAGCTTGAATCTGATCTGTTCCTCCATTTACAGAGGATTGGATCAAAAATTCATTCTGGACTGAGTCCGCGTTTACATCACGATCTCAATATGGGAAACAGACTCAGATCAATCTGCATCCTGCTTGTAAACGTACTAAATGAACTCCAAAAGGTGGCAGTTATTAACAGCTAGCAAGTAAACTTAATTTACTATCAGGGAGCTTACTTGGTGGTTACTGAAAAATAAGGGGTACACCGTAGTGTAGTGGTTGAGGCACTGCGCTACAAACCCGAAGGTCGCGGGTTCGATTCCTGATGAGGTTGTTGGAGTTTTTCAATTGGCCTCATCCTTCTGGTGGCACTGTGGCCCTGGGGTCGACTCAGCCTCTAACAGAAATGAGTACCAGGAGCAATCCTGGGAGTGAAGGCGGCCGGTACGTAAGGCTGACAACCTTACCACCTCCATGTGCCGAATGTCCAAAATCTGGGAGCCTCAACCTCCTGGAACCTTCTGGGCCTTCAAGGCCTGTATAGGGATCACTTTACTTTACTGAAAAATTAAGCTAGGAATTCAACATTAATTTCGTAAATTTTATGGACTAAATTTTTGGTTACATAAATTTGTTGAAGTCTTACCTACAGAAGTTAAGATTCAATTCTTCCTGTGTATCAATCTTCTAGCTGATTCCTTCTATAAAGAGATATTTTAAGTTGTCACTAGCCTGTTTTAGTTAATTCACTATCAATATTGGCGGAGCTTACACAGTGAAGTGACCATACCCCTACAGTGGGGTCCCCCAAAACAAAAGTATTTCAAGGGGTTCATGACACTTAAAAGATTGGGAACCAACCATACTTTGACTTAGAAATTGCGAATAAACAAAACAAACAAGTTATTCTAGGAAAACAGCTGATTGATCTGCCGTCTTGTTACATTTTCTGATCACCACTGTTGCAGCATCAGTACCCGTATACTGTGGTTTCATATCTCTATCATGGAGAAGAAATCATTTGGGAAATCCTATATAGCCTAAGTACTGAACCGCTTCCATAGTGCTAAAGCAGACAGAAGTATCATTCCAGCAATCACATAATAGGAATTGTGGAATAAGGTATCAAATCTGTGAAATATTTTAGTGTGAATATTGTTGATGAGCGTGAAATGTTAATTGTATAACTATATGTTTATTTGTTACAAACTTTTGTTACATACAATTTTTTTATTTTACTTCATGTTTTTCTTCTGTTTCATTTTCCTTGTTCATCTGTTTCAACCTATAGTCTTTACCCCTGCGTATTGCTTCTTTAAACAGTTTACAGTACAATTCAATTGCAGAAGGTGAATCATCGTTACCAGGAACTGGGTATGTCACTAAATTAGGATTACAGTTTGTGTCCACTATTCCTATTGTGGGGATACACATTTTGGCAGAATCTCGCACTGCTATATGCTGCTGAAGAACATTGTTAAGCGTATTCAGGAATATGCAAAGATCTGGCAGTCTAGTAACTGCACCAAACTGCATTTCTGCATTTGTGAACACACCCCCTGCCCAGAACCTGGTGTGTGCAAACTCCTGGCAATCACGAGCTGTCTGCTCTATGAAGTGAGAGTTCTGAGCACCACGCCCAACGAACAAGATAATACCATCACGTGCTGCTATGTGGGCTGCAAAGTTGAGAGCCTGGCGTAGATGATAAGCTGCGATGTCCAAGTCGATGATGAGATGTCCAAGACGAGAACCAAAAATAAAGGGCCTCATGCGATCATCCAGAGAGCCTTCTCGATGTCCGTAGTGAACTCTAGCATCAAAGAGATCCTTGACTGTGAAGAGTTCTGTGATCCGAAAGAAATCTGGATGCTGCAGAGGATCTATTTTCTGCATTTCTCCTGAGAGAGAGAAAAAAAAATTAAGTTTTGTAAATATATTTAACACAAAGATGTAGTAATATGCACTTAATGGGAATATATTGAGCATGTAGGTTCTAAAATTCAGAAGAGAGAAAGCGTGAACCTAAATTTTTATAAAAGCAGGTGAATTCCTGGAACATCTGGTGCGAGAGAACGCGTGTATGTAAAGGTCTTGAAACACAGTTGAATAGGGTCGTGGCAGGCTGAAAGATGGACGAGGATGTTACTATAGAATAACGTGAAATCCCTGAAGGGGGAGGTTCAGAGAGAGAAGTCGGAGGAGATGGAAGTAGCTATAAGAATAATGGGTTGTAGTAGCTAGACAGTGTATATACTGATGTAACTAAAATGGGGAGCAACTGAGAAACTAAGTATCATTGCTAGCATTAAGAAATTCCCATACATCCTCATATCTGCAAGGGGTGCGTACGCCATCAGAGGTAGCGGCAGCATGGAACAGAGTTAGGACATCAAGGTAGATCACCATGGACATGCTACACTCCATTAAGGGACGTTACCACCACAATTGGAATCGGTAAGGGTTTTCAAACTTTTATATATATATAAAAACATATATATGTGTGTGTATATATATATATATATATACATACACACACACACACACACATGTATATGTGCATATATCCAGAGGGGCCGACTTGAAAATATTGTGGGGGGGGGGGGGCAAGAATTGGATTTTAGTAGTTATACATTGGCCTCATATGGCAAAAACTTAAATGTGGGGGGGGGGGCATCTATGTTCCCCATTATGGTTAATCTTTTTCTTTCACTGGTTTAATCTCTTTTTCCGATCTCTCTCACTTTTTAAATATAAATTTCTCCCTCTATCGCGCTATCTCCCGGGTCTGTTTGTTTATGTTCTCTTATTGTTGTGTATTGCCGAAAATAGGTGATATATTCATTCCAAGAATATGTGGATGAAGATTCGTTTAAAATGCGTGCGCTAAATTAGGAACACTTTCACGACATTAATAGGAACAGTTTGCACCCTGTATTTATTTTGCTTTCGGCAATATAAGTCGGTTTACATCATCAGGAAACTTCCCTACTAAACATTTCAACGGGAAGTCCCGCGATGATGGAATGTGTTGCCGAAAGCTTGGGCGAGATATCTATGACACGGACACAAGACGGGGAAGTAATCTGAATAATATTCGCCGGGAAAGTTTTCGATTTTTTGTTGGAACATGTAAAAGTCTAATTTAATGCGTATTTATTTAAAAGGGATGGAGATATTATTCGCATCAGACATGAATTTGAACATGCATTGCATGGCTGGTCCAAGAAATATTCTCGAGAGAAACCTCCTCCAGCTGGGAGAATTCCCTTGAGCGGGAAGGTCGGACGTGCTTCCTTGTGATAACTATATTTCACTCTGTAGGCCTACAGTATTTGTATAGCCTATACCTAAAACATATCTAATATACGCGGTAAAGCTTTCGCTATCTTCCCCCCCCCCCCGTACCGATAAAGTAAACATTACTGAATACCGGTTTGTGGGGTTATGGTACCGCTATTCTCATATCTCGAGAAGGCGGGAACTATGAAAAAAACGCACCCCCAATGACGTAACTTCCTTGTTGTGCAGGTAGTTTCGTGCGGGTGTAGGAAAGGGTTGAAAAGTGTTGCGTTTTAATGTGTGTAAATCGTTTATTTACGGACAGTTAAAAACATAACATTAAGTTTAATTAATACATAGAACATTCCGAAATTCGAGTAAGGAGCAAAGTTAAGTTGAACTATAACTGCTTAGTGAATATACTGCAAGTGGTCGCCGTGATTTTCATTACCGTGATGGCGAATATTAAGACTCATCAACACCTTTGAATAATACGCCGGTAAGCAGATACAAATACAAATAACTATTATGCATGGTTAACTTCATTCCATTTTGTGTTGTGTTAAGGAAAACTAGCCTAAATAACGTCACTATTCTTGCACTGTCTAGTCAAGAATTCTCGAATGTAGGTTAGTACAGTAAAGTTTAGTGGGTAGTTAAACATTCATCGCTCAAAGTTTTAAACAGTCTTCCACATTACCTAGTACCTTTAGTCATACTTGAACATAAACACACAAAGTGATAGATCCTTTTCCAGTAACTAAAAGAACCTAACCAAATTTTTAAAGAAGTTTTGTGTCACATTGTGTGGAAAGGAACAAAATGTAAATCCTTAAAAATAAAAATGTTTTCACGGTCTGCATCCTTTCATAGAGATATCTCCCCTCTGTAGCACCGTATTTATATTAAAAAGGATAAGCTAGTACGAATGAACAAGGTTTCTTGATTGTGTGTAGGGCCTACTGTTCATTTTGTCGGCTTCTGTGGAGTGAGTCCTGATCTGTTAACTGGGACCTATTTCAACCCCATATTAAAATTTCTCCATAACATATAGTCTGTACACATTTCATTTACCCTTTAAAAAAAAAGCCAATTCTATACATATACGAAAAATAACATAATCTCGCATAGATCATAACCCAAAATAATTCCAGTTACCTTTAAGGAATGGATTCTATGGGAAAGAAAAAAAAGGGTACCGGTAATGAAATACTGGTATGTAGAATAATTGTGAAATATAAGAGGAACAAATGGAACATAACTTGACATAGAAAGTTGTTCTTAATAATGCAAGTGGTACTAAAAATATTAATGCAAAATACATTTAGGTGGTGGCTATATTGGAAGTCAGGAAATCAAAATTTAAGGTGTTATACTCAAACCTAATATGCTAAGACCTACTGGTAAAGACTCAAGAAAATAAAAATAAAATAGAAAACTCACCCACCCCTTTACATCCTGCTTCATGTTGGGTTTTCCGACCACTGCAAATCTAAGTGAGGTTATGTAAACAGTAATTACAGTAGCCCAATATTTTAAAATTTACAGTACCATGGAAACTGCAGACACGAATGGATATAAAAGTTCTATGAATATCCCGAATTCTCCCGAAGAGATTTCCTTGCTTAGGTCAACCTAAGCAAGCAAAAGTCTTATGCTAGTAGATGCTTCCCAAGGTATTGCCACCAAGCTGCAGT
Organism: Ectobius pallidus; assembly: GCA_964059195.1. Classification (NCBI taxonomy): domain Eukaryota; kingdom Metazoa; phylum Arthropoda; class Insecta; order Blattodea; family Ectobiidae; genus Ectobius; species Ectobius pallidus. The sequence continues at coordinate 54,811,295 of CAXKWD010000002.1, forward strand.
TTCGGAAAATTCAAGCTAGATCGCTGCTGGTTGTTACTTATATAGTAGGTAAAGGATCATCATCAGTATGCAGCTCTAGGAACTTGCTCCCATTAGCGTCTACCACAAGGAAAGCTGAACAGTAAGCCAGTTTGTAAACTCAGTGGCAGTTCCTGTAACTGCACGGAAGTAATTTTGCGAAATAAATCGATTTGAACACTACCCGACAGGCCTGAATCTGACTGCTGCTGTGCTGAGGGAGGGTATGAATGATGTCAACATTTTCCCCCTCTTCTTTCCGTTGCTCTCATCATGCTTATGTACTGAGCTGGCAAGCTCCAAATCAGACTGCTCAGTACTGGATTAATAGCTGTTATATATCATCAGGGTTGAGACTTGACATATAAGAAAAAGGTTTCTTAATGACATGTGAAATATGTGTAAAAACAAGTCATTAACGTAACAAACAAAAAATATGTACAGAACCGTTACCGTACAACTTTTTAACTTTGTTCTGTTTTATAAATTTATTACAGTTCATACATATAGAACACACTAATGCAGAATTATAATTTGGCACTTGTTATGAAGAAAATCAATTTCCAAACCCTTAGCTAGACTGGACCGGAAGCAGTATAGCTTCTGTCAACAAATTTTTCTTCACAGTATTTCATGTAGATCACTAGTAAATCATTTTGAACCTTCCAGCCAAAAGCAATACAAATTATAAGGATGCAAAACTAAAATTAGAGATGAGCAAGGGCTGGGCTGAATTAGATCTTGATCCCACTTTAGGGGGCAGAATCGGTTGCATCATCATAACAGAAAGGCTGAAACATTTGAAAGCATCAGTTGCGGGCTCTGCTTACACCACAGTGCCTCAACTAAGGGGCAATTCACTGATGCATAATAGAAGCCCTGTTGTTAGTAGTAATGAGGACAGAGTAGGATGAGCTGTAGCAGTTTCAAACAGTAAATGACTTCGAGGAAGATAATGAAATTAAGCAGTTAAAATTGCAATTCAAAATACTCGAAAATATGTTAAGTTCAAAATATTAAGTTACGCTATAATGAAATTAAGCAGTTAAAATTGTAATTCTAAAATACTTGGAAATATGTTGCTTCAGACTTCGGACCTTTCTTTTTTGTTTACCTACATTTAAAATGGAAAAACATCATAAAAATTAAAGAAACACTAAATTATAACACAAAAAATAACTGCCACTGTGAATAATTAATTATGCTCAGTTATTTAAAGTTACAAGTTTGAAAAATGTCATACCATATTTTAATAGCTTGGTTTTTTAGTGTAGGCTACACTATTAATTTTATAAGTCATATGCAATAAGGGAAGCAAGACTGAGCATGGTCCATTTTTCAGTGCTTTAAGCTGTAGGACTATCTACTTTCTTGTGTGTGCAAATTGGTCACATTTAATTTGTTATACAAAAAACTGATTCTTTTTTATTCTTATGACTTTTACAGTTCTGTTAAAAAAAAATCGGCTTATTTTTCTTTAAAATAATGTAGACAAAATGGCTTATTGTATTTTATGATACTTAATGGTCAAATTCACTTAATGATAAAATTACATATTATTTTTCCCAGACCATGTGACAAGCTTAATTATTTACTTAGTTATTAATAGCAGTGAAAGTCTTCATTAGTTTGATGTAAATCCCTGTAATAGATGCAACTATAGCAAGATTGTGCTAGGGTCTAGTGGAATATGTAGAATAGGACCAAGCATGGTCTTTGGGGGGGGGGTAGAGTTTTCTGAATGTGAGAGCACAAAGCTGAAAATCCGGATTCGACTTTCTGCCTAGGGAAAATTATCCTCTACAAAATGCAATACAAACCTTTTCAGTGAGATAAAATTGAAAGTGCCTTAGTCCCAATGAAGAGAGCCCCATATTGTGGTATGCAGGTTCACAAGAATGAGGCAATGTTTTTTGTTTTCCACCAACAACTAAGCAGGATACCAACTAAGCTTCTTGCACCTTGCTTACCAGTACAATGCCATTTAGGTACATAGTGGCAGGTAGATTCTAGCTTAGCATTATTTATGTTAGGAATAGTGATATTAGTGTGACATGTAGCACTAGGTTAGTGGCAGTTAGGTTAGGAACAGTGATATTAGTTCACCAGGGGCATACTGAATTGTTTCATAATGTGCCTAATCTCCCATGTGTTTTCTTACATTGGTCACTCCTTATTCAGCACTTGCGACTACATACAGGAAGACCCTACCGACCACGCATGCTCGGTAGTAGTCGAGCAGCCATGTGTTCTATATAACTCTACCGACCACGTGTTCTATTGCTGATGTGCGAACGCTGCGAGGAAGTGTGTATACAAGCGTTGTTCATTGCCTCGTTTTTCTGATTAGTTAGAAAATGTTTGTTTGTCCAGAGTGTGGTAGTGAGAACAAAATAAGTGATACTTTTCAGAAACATGTAAGACGAAAACATCCTTCTAAAGCTAGATGAACTGGCGCCAAGAGAGCGGCACTCTAAAGATACTTAACTTAACTTAACTTAACTCTGTGGCGCTACATCCCTAGAGGGATTTGGCCTACCACCCGACTGCTGCGTCATCTACTACAGGCAGATGGCAGGATTGGGAGGCATGTGGTCAGCATGCCGACACCCACAGCCGTTAATGGTGGTTTTCATGACCAGAGTCGCTACTTCTCTATCAAGTAGCTCCTCAATTTGAATCACGAGGCTGAGTGAACTCCTGCCAGACCTCCCTACCTCAGAAAAATCCGAGGTGGCACCGGGGATCGAACCCAGGTCGACAGATCTGTAGTCTGCGACACTAACCACAAGACCATGCCGGCGGTCCTCAAAAGGTACTAGGTCTCATTGATGTGATCGGTGTGGTAAATATTTTTCTCATCAGCGGGGTCTTCACCAACATGATCAACACTGCATTGATGGTAGGCAGTCTTAATTGGAAAGGTAACAGAAATAATCAATTATGCTAGTACAGAACAACAAATATATGCTCTAGCCAAACAGATAGACCCTATGCCGGCTCTAATGAAGGCAGTTGAGCAAACCAAGAACTCTGCAACAAAACTGATGCCGAGAGACATTTTGACATCAAATAAAAACAAATTGCCTCAAAGATTAAATATTTTTAACCAGAAAACAGAAGATTACTCCACGATCCCTGACAAAACCAACATCTGCCAAAGCTCACAATAAGTTACAGGTGCAAGTATTATAATTGAAAATAAATAAAGTTGCGCCAAGATTATTTAATTTGTATTCAGTTATTAATATTATTTTTTAATAATAATATCTTATGCCTCCTAAATTAATTTCAGGTATCCGAAAAGAAGTACCTGTCCATGTTTATGAACTTAACAGTTGTGTGTTGTGTGCAACATGTGCAATACCATAGACAGTCATCTGTCAAAATATAGGCTACCGGTAACCATGACATCCCAAGTGGACACGTCGATGCTTGGCTACTGCCGTGCATGCGTGGTTGGTAGGGTCTTCCTGTATTTAGTCGCAAGTCTTATTCAGCAGTCTTGCTATGTGACATCACACCAACACCCAAGTTCTGGAAAGTAAATACCCAGTAGCGGAATATAAAAGAAAGGGTGCATGGTGGATTAGACTCCGGTGGATTAAATCGTCAAGACATCCGCTCCACAGAACAAGGCATATTTAAATATGTGTGATTATGGATGTTTTATGAAGAGAATCTCATTTTAAAGTAATAGACTTTACCCTGAAAACCGGTCCGTTAGGAATACATTTATAAATTATACTACATTAATTTCGTATTCTAATGCTAACTTATAAGTATGTTATCAGGATGTTATGTTAGTTTTATCGTGCAGAAGTCTTTATTACAAACAAAATGAGAATCTGATACATTGTTAACACTAGGTACCAATTGATTTGCATACTGGTATTGCTAGTAGGCCTCTAGCATGTCAGTTATGCCGGATTTAATGCATGCATACTATTATACCAGCTAAAATGAACTAATCACCTTTGTCTGTTGGCTGTATTTCCTTTTGTTCTTGCACATCTGGCTGTGGTTGTGTTGAAAATCGCAAGATTTTGGTTATGTTTGGCGATGAGCGGCGTAAAATTCCAAGCATTTTCTTGTTAACTAAGAACGGAATCCAAATGACGGTATGAATTGGTTTGCGGTGTATAGGAATTAAATACGTTAAATCAACTGAAATATGTGTTCAGATTATTAACATAACGATGCTTTCACATAGAAAACTGGTAACGTTGGTCCGCCATTGTACCAGATTCAAGTGTTGGTATCTTCATGGTTGGAGATATTTAACATATGAATGTTGGTTGTTCTGTTAGCAGTTACTTAATTACATAATAGATGGCGTGAAATGAGCTATTGTGCTAAAGTTGAAGCACGCTATGGGTAAGACCACAGATATATAGACACTAAGACACTAAGATAGTAATTAATTATATTAGGCCTATACATTAATAAAAATAATATTTCATTTCTGAAACTTTCATGAATCCATGTGATAGTTCGAGTATCGTGTTTCTCATTCGTGTGCAGTTTTCATCCATTATTATTATTATTATTATTATTATTATTATTATTATTATTATTGTTGTTGTTAATTCTATTGTTATTATTGCTGTTATATTATTATTATTGTTATTGGGTGCTTGGTCATAAGCATCGATTACCACAAATAACATTTATATAGGCTACATGTACTACTAGAACATGAATGATTTACATAGACCAGCTAATTCATTAAAACTCTTTCAGAACGGTGCTTATTATTCTGCAATACAGATTTTTAAGAAGCTTCCAATAAACATTAAATTATTATGTATTAAAATCAAATGCATATCTTTCAAAAGATTTCTCAAGGAATTTTAATGATGAATATTTTCAGCTTGAATAAATTTGGCAGCTTACAGTTTTGTACGAGTATATAGTTAAATGCATATAGCAGGGGTGCCCACCCCCCCCCAAACTTCATGACTCACCCCCCCCCCCCCAAACTTCATGACTCACCCCCCCCCCAACTTCATGACTCACCCCCCCCCCCAACTTCATTGCTCACCCCCCCAAACTTCACTGCTCATCCCCCCAACCTGATTGGCTGTCGACAAGGGCACCCACATGATATTTTCTAACGGGGGGTTATTTTTTAATTTATTAATATTTTGTTGCTTTAACGTCTTGGGCCACTTTGTAACATTATATTAATAATATAATAAGTGCAACAATGACGTAGCCAGAAAATAATTTCGGAGAGGGTCGAAAATGCCGAGGGGGGGGGGTTGGAACACCCCCCAAAAAAGGGGTCGGGGGTCCATCCCCAGAGAATTTTTAAATATTGAACTAATGAAAATCACATTTTAAGCTATTTTAGCACAGAAAAACTAGTTAGGAAATTTGTTTATTGTACTCTAAGACATGCCAATGTAAACAAGAAATTGTTACCTAAGTTGGTGTCCACCCCGGGAAATTTTTAAATATTGAACTAACGAAAATCACATTTTAGTCTATTTTAGCACTAAAAAACTAGTTAGGAAATTTGTCTACCATACTGTTGTGCCCTCGCCCAGGAGGTGGCACATGTCAGGAATATTCGAACGATCGGCTCTACGTTCGTTATCTTCATCTTTAATTAACTTTCATTCGATTCTGAAATAAATATTATTTCTAACACCAACAATCATGATTTTACTCTTTTAATTATTTAACTTAAATAAAACTATTAATTCGGATGGATCAGGATCTTATACTCTCGTAAGAAAACACTTGAAATTAATTTACATATTTATTCTAAAAATCTATAAGTGTATATGTTTCCTTGAACTTACATTTTACGGAGTTCTTCGCAACCATCCTCAACTTCATGGCTTCCGTCGTCTAGCGACGTCGATGCACTTATCAACTTCATGTAGAGTAAAGTCTGAGTCTGAGAGTGAGGCCTATTTCGGCCAGGTTTATATAACCATCCTTGCCACACCCAAACCTCGGTCAAGAGTCGTGATCAAACAAAATAACATAAGAAAGTACTATATGCCTTTCTTGTATGCAAATCGCCTATTATTTGCATGAACACAATATGAATATTACTGAATTGACTTAATTCAATAAAAGCTTAAATCTTGCGTTAAGCAACGGAAAATAATGACATAATTATGACCTCATCAACAACCAATAGAAACTAGTCTATTTTATCCTTACTCAGTACTCTGTGAATAATGTTTACGCAAATGTGCTATACTTCATGTTCTGACAATGAACGTAATATAATACTTCTTTCCTTTTACAAACTGCAATCTTTGCTTTATTCATGTGACTTCTAAAGCAATATCCATAAAAATATGTAATTGTCTTAACTTTATATTTCAACAATAAAATGTTAATCTCTTTGACCCATGCATTGTCGTATCCTAAATTATAACATTGCTATTATAATCCGGGAGAAACAATGACAATGATTTCCGGTATAACCGTGGTATACGAAGGTATACTCAGGTATATACCAGGGCTCAACATCACCCCCTTCTTTTTTTAAAACGAGCTGTTCCGTTTGGAACACTCGATTTTCAAGAAAATTCCAAAATTCTCGATCTTGTTGAGAGCTGCAAGATTCATTCATTCAACAGTTATCGCTTGTAGAGTTTTAATTCCACAGTGGCTTCAATCATACATCAATCAGGCTTACAAGAATGTTATTCCGTTCCAGCGGCCTTCAATTATTTACTTACAGTCTTAACAAGTCGACAAACTGATAGGGGTTATGTATGCCTCCTCTTTTGGTCACTTTAATTTAAATACAGCTCAAATTTATTTAATCTTTAAATTCATTATTCATTTCTTTCTTATTGGCTTTGATGTCCATAATTTTCCTCTTATTACATAATCATTAATTTTACTTTAATCTATTAACACGACTGTTTGATCCTGTTTGGTTTTTAACTACAAAAATTTAATTTTACTTTAAAATCATTTTATAGTTGTGATAGTTGTGAATCCTCCTATATATACTGATATGTATATACTCATTTAACATTTAGTTATTTAGAGTGAGTGTGTGTGTGTGTGTTTGTTTACATTCCTTCATTATTACATAATCTTTTCTTTTCATCTTAAATAAAATTATTACATTCAATTGATTTAATGTCTTTTACTAAACAAACTGAAAATCTGTGCCAGTGAAATTGTCGGACTAATTAAAATAACTCTTCAATGAACGGTGACGTCGTTCTTCTCATCTCTGCACATCATATGGTCGGAAGGTTATTGCTTCTTCTGGACTCTTGGACCATGACGTCTTGTTTGGTTAAGATCAGGTTCCTTAACTCCTGGCTTCATCAGCTTGGCTCGTATCTGTATTAAACACAGACCACAATAATAATTATTTCATCGTAATATTTGCTTTTTTCTGACACCATAACTTAATTTGTTATTCTTTAACATTTTTATTTAAACTTTAACGTCATCTAAAATTAATCTTTCATCAATATCTTTAATTTTCTGACTATTCTTTCATTAATGACTTACTTCATTTCGCAAAAACTTCAAGTCTATGCTGAATATATCTTTATTTACTTCTGGCAACAACATTTTATTATCACATAATTTATGTAATTATCTTCAGTAATATAGGGCAAAACTCAAAATTATTTAAATAATATTGCAATTAATAATGTCTTCAAGTAGCCTATGCTTGTTATTCAAACAAAATGATGAATCTACTCGTAATTCATTTTTAAAGTAACTTACGCACTTCCAGTGGAAGGCTATACCCTCATAATAATACATATAAATTAAAGTAGGCGATACCACACAGGTGATTGTTGATCTCCTCCGATCTTCCTGTCACAAGTCTCAATGGCTTCTTTGGCTGTCCTGTGAATCGGCAGGTTCACAGTTTAGCTGGTTGGCTAAAATGTTACTAGTCGTCTGGACTATGGTACATAAATCGCCTTACATCTGCAATTATTTCTATCATCAAGCAAACACAATATATTGTATTAATTGTCATAATTAAACATTGGAAATCAAGCTGGATAAAATAAAAACTTAATGCGCTATCATTATATCTATACTCTGTAACAAAGTATTTTATTTGTATTAAATTCTATAATGACTTTCTTGTGTTGCTTGGATTACTGTTACTACTAATTTCATTTTCTGTGCATTCTTGGGATTTCTTATATTCTTAATATTCTTTACGTTCCTAGGGGTTTTAGTATTTTTAATATTCTTTACGTTCCTTTGAAATTCTATGGTGCAAACTTATTTATTCTGCGCGTTCACTTTTCATTCGTGACCCTGCTCGAGTGGTTCTAAATTATATATATGTCTTCTTCGTACCTAACTTCATGGGATTTATTTCTATTGCGGGTTCCACTATTCCTTCGGAGTTCCTTCCCGTGAGTTTTGTCCTCACTACTCCGGTACACACCGTTTTTGAACCTAAACCTCACATGGGGTTTACACACACCAAGTTATATTCATTCTCAAAAGTTCTCCTACTTTTGAAAGTTTCATTATTTACAGAACTATCATTATTGATAACTTTGGTAGTTTCTTCATTTGCGGTTCTCTTTAATTCCTGGGAGCTTTATTAATCACGCGTTGCTCGATAATCTTCGGGACTTTCATTCATTTTCGAAAGCTTCATTAAACTTTGGTAGCTTCATTAACTGTTGGAGTCCTTTTATTTACGTGTGCCTCGTTAAATATTAAAATCTCATTAAATGTGAAAATCTCTTAAATGTAAAAGTCTCTTGGTCAAATATTGAAAATCTAGTTATCAATGTGCACTCGCTAACTGATCATAATTCTTAATAGTGAAAGAGATGACTACTTGTGCGCGCTCCCGTTGCAACCTGTCCCTTAGTCTGCTTCAACGGACTCTCATTCACCTTACTGAAATGACTTCTGTCGTCATTTTTCCCATCGTCATCCATGTGACGGTATACTAACTGGCTAAAGGCTTTCCGTCCTCTGACGACCAATATTCATCCACCGGTTACTGTGTCCTAGCTAATCGGTAGGCTTGCTTTCATGACCCCTTTTCATGACATTTTTTTTTCTTCATGGCATCTTTTCATGACATTAGGCTTCGCTTACTATTTTTCTATCTTTCTATTGTGGGTGTATTGCTGGCACCATTTCATGTCGTCTGGTTTCCTTTCCAGAAACAATGTCCTCCCCCATTAGGACGTAACTTTATCCTACTAATATGAACTACCAATGTTTTTCCATTTTAAACATAATACGATAGTAAACCTCATTTATGTTCCCCTCAGTGGTAGTAATTACTGACTTCATCCACGCTTTGCTCGAAGAGCTGTAAAACTGGATTAAAATTATACAATGGAACGACGGGGTTTTCCTTGTCTTACGACTGTTATATAATAAACATTGGCAATATTTCCTCTATTTCAACTATAATACCATATTTGGACAATAAAAATTCTACGTTTCAACATTCTAACGTCTTTCTTTTGTCTTCCGATAAACACTAATTGACAATTCGTAAAAATTCTGTATTATTCTGCAATATTCTGAAATGTTCGGAACAACTAGCCTGAATTCCTTATCATTCTTTATTAACATAACTTCTGTTATCATCAAACTAAAATTCTTTTCAAAATTTTCTAACCATTTAAAATATTACAACTTGGTAATCTGATTACCCGTAAATACCTTTACATCATTATCAATGTAAAAATTTTGCATACGTCTGTGACAAATCGATGTATTTGTATTGGACTGTAAAATGTAATTCGAAAAAATCTTATATCTAACGCAAAAATTTCGAACTCAATTCTTTTAAACTAAATTACCATTATTATTATTATTATTATTATTATTATTATTATTATTATTATTTTAATCTATTATCGCGGTAAACTCATTACATTTTCATTCATATAGTTTATTAAAACAACTTAATTGGCTAAACGTCTGTAACAGCTCGCGTTGAATGATCACGCACGCTCTTTGATACCATCGAATGCAAGCGAAGGAGTTTTCTGCATTCCATCTCCAGATAACCAACTTCTTGCAGTCTGGTATTTTAATACTGACTGACGACATAACATCTCTCTTAATGTTTCAAATATAATTTATTAAATTCTTCTCGTACGCATTCTGTATTTCCTTTAATTAAAATCTATCATAAACTTCGCTACATAAGCAAATTCGTTTTGTATCTGCGATAATCTACAAAACCTAAAAATTATCTAACTTCTTTAATTGTACACGTACAATAAAATAATTCACTATAACCTGAACTTTTCTTTCTTTCTTTTCCTTCTATTTCCACTTACTAAAACTCAATGTAGCTTAAACTCACTAAATATTTTAAATAAACCAAATTCATTAAAATTTCATTTATATACAATAATTAACATCTCTATGCGTTATCTTCTGAAAAATCTGTTCAGAACCTAATTCGATCCTCTTCATCGGAACTCTTTCCGGAACAAAACTTTATCGGAGCTAACCAAACGCTCGCAGAAGGCCTGATAATGTTCTTATCCAACATCATCTATCATTTCTATACCTTCTCATTATATTTACGTAGTAGGGGTATTTTCTTAACTTGGGGCACATCCCAGTTATTAATTCCATGTTTTACTTTGTTGGTGCAGCCTATGTTTTCTATCTCTTGGGTCATGAAATACATCTACAAACTTTTCTAACACTCCACATTTTATTTTGCCTGTCACTTAAGGTAAGTGATTTAAGTTCTCTGACTCAAGTAAGCCTATAATGTCGCATTCCGACTTCATTCGGAGCCAACACATTTACCTGATTTTTTTTTTTTTCTTCCCAGATGTGAATCTGAATGTGTTGTTCGTGCTGTTGCATTTTTTTAGTAATTTGACGTCACTATCTCGTATCGTACCCACAGCAACAAAAGTACTCATCACGCCTGCACTTACGTGGTTTTTGAGATGCATCCTATTCTTTGATTTTCGGTAACTCTATTTAAAAATTAATTGTTTAATTATTTTCACAGGAATTTTGTTCTACATCTCTGTTTCCCATCGCTTATCTCCCTATCGCTAAGCGATCTAGCTAGGTAAATCCCATAATACCTTGCTCTTCAGGTCTAAAACACTTTATCTTATTCTCGGGACAAGCTAAACATAGTTGTGCACTTCCTATGCGCTATAGCTTCATACCTTCATGGTATCGTCTGTTTACGTGCAGCATAAACTAGACAAACATCACGACTATCATACTGAGATATGAGATTGTTTCTAGAACTCTTCTCTGATGCTTCCACCTAACCATGCAAGATATCGCAGGAGTTACTTCTATTCCCATTCGTATGGTAAGTAAGTGGATTATTTCGGGTGTACAGTCCGAATCCATCTCTCCTAGCGTCAATACACGGGGGTTACTACAACAGATTTATGATCTCTTCTCATATGACTAGTGCGCGGTTCAAAACATCAATGTTTCCATGTTTTGATTCATCCAATCAAGACCTATTCCGTCTTGTTCTATTTCAATTTGGACACTCTATAAACTCATGCGAATATTTCCCTTCATTCGCGAAATCCATCTACTTGAAATCCATCAAATAGGTAATACCTTTAGCTTGTGACGTCACTCTTTAAGAAATAACCTGTGAAACACCTGGATTGATACAGCCGCATCTGTATCCTCTAAAACTAAAACTAAAGAGTTTTTCAATCGATCAGTGCTTATGACCATGAGTTCCTTATTTTTTTTTTCCATTACGTCTATCTTAATAATGATCTCTTTGCGCGAGGTGTTCTAAAAATCCTACGAGAAGTTCTACTCCCTCAAACTCTCGTATATCTCTTTGCAATCCCTAATTATGTCCCTTTTTCTTACAATAAACAGTCTGTATGTTAGCCCATCCTTTTAAACTGATTATTTTCTTTGCTGATTAAAATTGTCGTTTATCTAATCCTGCTGTCGTGCATACCGCAAGCATAACATGTAACGTAAATAAATACATTTCTGGCTTGTGCACTTCGCACTTAAAAAAAATATAAACTGAATCTCTTGTTCTGAATTCTGTTGTGACTGCTAATTGTACTACTTGCATGTAACATGGTAACCTGAGTTGAATCTGTTCCCGACTTCTCATCCTGTTACATCAGCTGCTAAAAGTCTGCATCTGCCTTCTCAGCACGAATATGCTTTTCCTGTGAGTTATTAGTTGACTTTAGTATTATAATGATAAATCTTGGACATGATTAAACCTTTTGCGTTGCTATTTTAAAACTAAATATAATAATAATCATCGGGTAGTTTTTTTTTTTTGTTTGTTAACCCTATTCTCGAAAGTGGATCTCAACTAATCATACGTAGTTTCGTCACTAACTAAATCAGTGTCTCCCTGACAATGAAAAATTCTGTTGCGGGACCTACAACTTTAAACTTTACAATCTGCTTTTTGTCTGCAATCTCTGTCTGAATTCGCTGTCTGAATCTACTGTCTGAATTCACTGTCTGAATTCTCTGTTTGAATCTCGAAACTCCCATTATAATTTTTAAAAAAATTAAAAATTCCTTTACCATTCCTTCACTGGTAAGCTATCTGCTGAGCCACTCCACTCATTTATCGCACTATTTTCCGTAAAATCTTTCGTCGAGTTACCTGAACTATTTATCTTGCTACAAGATTTGCTTTGCTGCCGTTAATTCTGTTACCCTAGTTTTAAACTTTAATTCTGTTACCCTAGTGTTAAGCTTTACAAAGCTCGTCTAATACCTTCGTCAAGCAACATTCTGACCTATGTGAATTGTACACTATCAGCAATCAATTAATCGTTAACCAAGTAATGTTAATCAACCCTTGACTTACAATGCACCAACCATTTGTAAAGAATTTCCCAAGAAGCTTAATTTGCCACTAACTTATAATGCCCACATTTTCTAAACAATTTATAACAACAACTTATTACTAACACCTACACACACCCTAACATTTTCCGAGAGCATGAGATCGTGAAACCATTTTTCCATCTTTAAACATTAATTTTATTCGCGGTAAACATCCCGCTTATGACACCATTGTTGTGCCCTCGCCCAGGAGGTGGCACATGTCAGGAATATTCGAACGATCGGCTCTACGTTCGTTATCTTCATCTTTAATTAACTTTCATTCGATTCTGAAATAAATATTATTTCTAACACCAACAATCATGATTTTACTCTTTTAATTATTTAACTTAAATAAAACTATTAATTCGGATGGATCAGGATCTTATACTCTCGTAAGAAAACACTTGAAATTAATTTACATATTTATTCTAAAAATCTATAAGTGTATATGTTTCCTTGAACTTACATTTTACGGAGTTCTTCGCAACCATCCTCAACTTCATGGCTTCCGTCGTCTAGCGACGTCGATGCACTTATCAACTTCATGTAGAGTAAAGTCTGAGTCTGAGAGTGAGGCCTATTTCGGCCAGGTTTATATAACCATCCTTGCCACACCCAAACCTCGGTCAAGAGTCGTGATCAAACAAAATAACATAAGAAAGTACTATATGCCTTTCTTGTATGCAAATCGCCTATTATTTGCATGAACACAATATGAATATTACTGAATTGACTTAATTCAATAAAAGCTTAAATCTTGCGTTAAGCAACGGAAAATAATGACATAATTATGACCTCATCAACAACCAATAGAAACTAGTCTATTTTATCCTTACTCAGTACTCTGTGAATAATGTTTACGCAAATGTGCTATACTTCATGTTCTGACAATGAACGTAATATAATACTTCTTTCCTTTTACAAACTGCAATCTTTGCTTTATTCATGTGACTTCTAAAGCAATATCCATAAAAATATGTAATTGTCTTAACTTTATATTTCAACAATAAAATGTTAATCTCTTTGACCCATGCATTGTCGTATCCTAAATTATAACATTGCTATTATAATCCGGGAGAAACAATGACAATGATTTCCGGTATAACCGTGGTATACGAAGGTATACTCAGGTATATACCAGGGCTCAACAATACTCTAAGACATGCCAATGTAAACAAGAAATTGTTACCTAAGTTGGTGTCCACCCCGGGAAATTTTTAAATATTGAACTAACGAAAATCACATTTTACGCTATTTAAGCACTAAAAAACTAGTTAGGAAATTTGTCTACCATACTCTAAGACATGCCAATGTAAATAAGAAATCATTACCTAAGTGGGGGCTCCACCCCCGGAAAATTTTTAAATACTGAACTAATGAAAATCACATTTTACGCTATTTTAGCACTCAAAAACTAGTTAGGAAATTTATTTACCCCCTGACATGCCAATGTAAACAAGAAAATGTTACCCAAGTCAGGTGTCCACCCCCGGGAAATTTTTAAATGTTGAACTAATGAAAGTCACATTTTATGCTATTTTAGCACTGAAAAACTAGTTAGCAAATTTGTTTACTATACTCTAAGACATGGCAACTTAAACAAGAAATTGTTACCTAAGTTATAATACTTATTACTATTTATAAGAAAAGTTGAATAACATATGGAACAGTTTACATAATAGGCCTACTCATTATGTTATGAAAAGAAAATAACTGCTATATCATATTTCACACACCAACAAATCTTGTTTAATTAAATATTTTGTAAAAAATACAAATATAGAATTTTATGTTTTGACTTTTGGGGGTCCAAACCCCCTGGACCCCCCTTTCCTAATCCACTGTTAGAAGAGACCTTTTGGAGTTATAAAACTTGACCGTTTTTATTTTTAACATATAAAACGCTAATTTTGCAAAAAATTTCAACCCCCCCCCCAGAAAATTCATAAAACTATAATATTTTGCCCCCCCCCCCCAGAAATTTCAATGACGCAGTCTGCGTCTTAACCCCCCCCTGTGGGCACCCCTGCATATAGGTTTTTTTTTATCTGATGTGTTTTATATCCTTGAGCCTCGTTTAACACAGGATCTACAGGACGAGATACATCTATATCTACATACATACTTCCCATAATTGGCAAAAATAATAATAATAATAATTTTTATTATTAATATATTATCACTATATTATTATTATATTACAATGATCACTATTGATATTAGTTATACTTAAAGAATAACTCGCTATTGGTACTGCTTCTGTGATGTCCGCTATTATTGCTGCTAAATGTTAGGTTAAAATAATGTGCATACTCTACTGTGTAGTTAAACAAAAGGTACTTGAAAGCCACTGACGATATGAGCAAAATGTGGGCATACTTTTTTAAGGAGTTGATGTGCTTTCATATGTTTTGTTAAGTATTGGAACTTTTAAAACACCGTTCTCCAATACGTATGTACAGACCAATAGACACATGCGACAAACAAGTTATACGGCTCTTTCAGATTTCAGATATAGGTTTATCTGTTCTGGAGAAAAGGGGCTGTTATGGGAGGTGTAGCGCACTATACAAATATAGGGAATCTGTTATCACAAACAGGAGAAAAAACGAAGGATGGTTTTAATTCCAACCTTTTTATTTTTTTGTATCTCAGCTTTATTTTTTCGGCAAATATTTCTAACAACACCCATGGTAATATTAAAACACAGATCTGAAGAATCGCATAGGATATAGCTTTATTCGCATATATGAAATTGTCAATAAATTAAGAGATAACTAGAAGCTTGTTCCGGATTCCATAGAATAGCCACGGTATTCTAAACTGTGATCTGTGACAAAGAATATGGCAGAAGTCAAGTCTATTTCAGCTACCGGTACCACGCTGAGAATATCCCCTTACGGGATCACCAGGGGTCGCTCGCGAACCTGAGGAATAACTTAACCTCTTTGTAAGAAAACCGCACAGTTTGAATTGTAAAGGCTAGAAGAGGTGCTTGTTTTTCACCCTTTAGCAGAGTAGAAAGAAAAAAAGATCATTAAGTTACAATGCAACAAAGAAACATATATTGTATTTTAAGAAAACAAATATATGTTGCGTTTAGGCCTACAACATTGCGGGTTAAAGATTCGTCTTATTTTAGTCTATAATTTTGGGGAAGCACTACTACCCTTTCTTTCTAAAGTAGCTACGTCCCTGGACGCACACTACGATGAGTTTCGCTATATGGATTGATTTTATAACCAAGGGTTCCAACTGGGCTAGCATAAAAACAGGGACTGACTGGGATAAAAATTCGGTCCGGGAATTATTTTAAGAAGTCAACCTACAATAATAATAATAATAATAATAATAATAATAATAATAATAATAATAATAATAATAATAATAATAACAATAATAATAATAATTATTATTATATTATTATAATAACATTATTATTATTACAATAATAATTCCACCAGAAGCTACAAGAAATTAGCCAATGGTGCCCTAAGATAAGTTGCGGGTAGTGGCAGAGATATATCGTATCACATTGAATGAGCAGGTCCCATATTTTGTTTTCAATTTTTTCTGCTACAGCATTTACTCCGCGATCCACGTCCACATTATTAAAAAGAAACCGTATTGGTCTCTGGATCGTAATAATATATTTAATGCAATTTAACTTTACCTTTGAATTTACATTTCAAACAGAACACGGACTATATTAGAACTGTAAACGTTTGCACGCGCTAGGGATAGAGTATAATAATCCAACGAAATGTAGCTAAATCCACCGTTGATCATTTTGGGAATATGCATGCTATTTTTTGCCTTGTGATTTTCTGTAGCTATGCAGATCTTCTCTATGCAAAAACATAATGAAGAATCACTTTCTAGTGATGAAAGTGGATTTCTGTTTCTCTCAATGGTATCAATGTTCAATTGTTAATAAATATGATGAAACGAATATAAAATTGGATTGCTTTGGTATTCTAAAGTATAAACTATTTCAATATTATTGATAATTAAATTATTTTCTCACATAAATAAATTACTATAAAGAGCCCCATATGCAGTGTTACTTAACATTGACTTCATAATGATTCCCATAGGATACAGTAGTTTGTCTTAATTTTTTTAAAATAAAATATTGAAAAAGAAATTAGAAGACAAATTTACATTTCATACTTAGTTATAAAATTAACATTTAAAATAAATCCTAAATTTGTTTCTTTTATTTTAAGGCAAAAATAATATTGAACATTAACATGTGTCTTAAATCACTACAAACATATGATTTCTAACAAACAAAAAAATGCAAAATATCAGTGTTAAACTAAAAGATGTATTTATATGTGCTGTAAAAATGTCTGAGTGCACGACATCTACTAATTACTGCAATGAAAATTAAACTCCGCGGCGCTATATCCCTGAAAGGACTAAGCCTACCACCCTACCATAGACAGGTGGCAGGATTGGCATATCCACGGCATGTTAATGGTGGTTTCCATGACCGGAGCCGCTACGTCTCTATCAAGTAGCTCTTCAATTTGAATCACGAGGCTGTGTGCACCTCGTTCCAGACCTCCCTACCTTAGAAAAATACGAGGAGGTACCGGGGATCGAGCCCGGGCCGATGGATCTGTATTCAACGACAATAACCACAAGACCACGCCGGCGGCCTCCTGTAACGAATGGGATGCCTAAATTCACTGAGAATCAGGGTTGCCAGATCAGAAACGTAGAACAGTCGTACCAATATCCGAAAATAGTCGTATGTTAGTTAAAACTGTCGTATACTTCGTGATTTTTCAGTGTAATGAACTTTTGCGTTAATAATAATAATAATAATAATAATAATAATAATAATAATAATAATAATAATAATAATAATAATGATAATAATAATAATAATAATAATAATAATAATAATAATAATAATAATAAATAATCGGTATCATGCACCTTAATGTACTATACCATGTAATTGTTAATGAATCATCTGTGAATGATTAGGTGTGTTTCATTATTTTCCGGTGTGCTAAATTTGATTAAATACAATAAAATTAAATAAACAGTAGTTGCCACAGTGCTGTAACTTTTGCAAGAGGCACAGGACTGCTTTCGAATCATACTGATTTTACAAACATGCTTACAACAGAAACCATGAGAAAACAAAAAGCTGGATACATATTAAAATTTAAAATTCGTCAGTAGATTGATTTAAAAAATGTAAAACGCTATGTTAAAATAGTCGTACAAATAGGCGTACGACTCATCGTTGCGTCGTACGTCGTACAAATCTATGAAATAGTCGTATGTGTACGACTATAGTCGTACGTATGGCAACCCTGCGTGAGAATGAACAGACTTGTCTCATTTCTCTGCGGAAATGTGCGTCTAGAGAGAACAATAACAACCTTAACTCGTTTTCGCGTGTTTCTTGATTTATTCCCTTCCTGCAACGATACTAGGGATAGGTAATATGATTTTGAATAACAATAACATGTTCTTGTATTTATTATCTGCTCGCAATCATTCTAAATTTGCTTCATAAAACGCAAGCCTCATGAACCAAGTGAATCTACAATTAACTTGATTTGCTCATGTACTGCCTTAGGAGGGAAGGACTGCGTTACAATGATTGCAATTGTGTGTCGATTTTATTATTTAGCCTATTTATTTATTTGTACGGTTATTTACTGGCAAATCTGTAAATTGTTTCATTATTGCTTTTCAGATTGCTTTTGCTGAGTAAGGAAAAAAGAGGAAATAGAGCTGTAACTGAAACATAGCAGGGGGGGGGGGGGCATGAAATGAGCTAATACTCGTACAGAGAAAAACTTTTTAAGCTGCAGGAACAGCCCCGATTTGTTGCGCGAGTTTATTTCAATTGTAATGGAGCATCGTCATTGAATGGCTAAGTGTCGCGACGGACAATAATAATAATTACAATGGGCCGGTGCGAAACTGACTCATCGCAACGAGAGGCGCGTGCCCACGTGGCAGCGGACAGATGGCAGGCCTGGCGACAATACCCGCGCAGCCCGGCAACAATCGCCGTCGTGAATCATTGACACATTACACGTCATCTCAAGCTTCTTTTGTTTTCGCCGTCAATAGATGACTAATGGCGTGCACCCTTCTCCCAGACTCTCAGTCCGAATTCATGAAAGTGGTTGCTTGCTTGCATCGCTCGATTTCACATTGATTGTATCGGGAATACAGAGAGACAATACTCAGGAGGTTTGATCCTTTCTCAAATAATTAAATTGTTGCATTACGTAATGCTGTCAGTGTTTCCCCCCCCCCCCCCCGAAATTAACGCTGAACGCTCAGAGACTTCAAACAAGTTGATGTTTCTACAATTTTCCCTGTTTAAATTGACTGTTTAAAGTACCGGTTCTGCAGTAAATTTCCCGGCAACCATCTCTTGAATTTATAGAGCCCATATATTTTTCAACCGCTCACCGTTGGCTAAGAAACAAATACAGAAAGAGAATAAATCTACGAGTGGATCTTTGATACAAGCCTGACGATAATTTTTATATTTTTCTTGATAAGCACTGACTGGAGGTGAATGGATTCTCCTAACTCACGCATGAGACACTTCTTTGCCAAGATTCGTTTGTGAGTGATTTTATTAAACAGTAGGCCTACCCACTAACTCGCTAACCGCCTACCCGCTAACATCCCAGGAGGGACGAGGCCTACCACCCGACCGCTGCGTCATCTACCATAGGCAGACTGCAGGATTGGGGGGCCTGCGGTCAGCATGCCGACACCCACGGCCGTTAATGGTGGTTTCCATGACCAGAGCCGCTTCTTCTCTATCAAGTAGCTCCTCAATTTGAATCACGAGGCTGAGTGCACCTCTACCAGAACCTCCGGGGATCGAATCCGGGCCGACAGATCTGTAGTCAGCGACGCTAACCACAAGACCACGCCGGCGGACAGGCCTACCCACTACCCAACTAAAATTGTCTGAGAGAGTACGGTGGTACGGAGGAGTTTGGGACATCCCGAGGCACGTCAGCCTTACAGAGAAATTATTGTGCACGTACGATGAATGATATGAATGGCTGTGAAGTGTTTTTACGGCCCACCGCCTGCAGGTGCCCCCTTAGCCGCTCGCCAAACCCAACAGACCCCATCTCTAACTCCACCTGTCCGAGTGCCAATTCAGCCCCACCGCACACGAATCCCTCTTAATACTCCATGAGTACTCAAGAAGTTCCTCGTGAAGCTCAAGGATTCGATCCGGGCAACTACCTTCCCAAAGGGCTCGGAAAATACCGATAGGTGAGAAGGAGCAAGTGTCCGCTCCGTAAGCAGCATATTACCTGCGCGAAGCCTGTATTATGGCTATGGAATGATAGGATGAGATCGAATGGCATGAAGGATGGTAATGGGGTAAGGGAGAGTTTAGAGGACCGTGGTATTGAAAATCAAACCCAGCATTTGCTTCAATGACTGCGGAAAACCACGGGAATACCACAGTCATGTTGGCCGGTCTCGGGATTTGAACCCGGGATCTTCCCTATGAGAGTCCAGTCACTGTGCCACCCAGGCAGACGCAGGCTCTAGGGATATGCAAAACGAACTTGACAGTTTCCTTTCTGAGATGAGATGATGCTTACATCACGTCAGTACATTTAAAAAAATACTTTTAATAACTGACTAAAATAATCATTTAAAATAGGCTACATAAAATTCAGGGTAAAGCAACCTTAGGAATTAAGATACAGATTGTTCTGGAACCTTCTCACTGTTTTTTTTTCTTTTACATTATAATAATTAATGCACGATTAGTTTAATGGATTAGTAAAAGTAAGTAAAGTGTTCCCTATTACAGGCCATGGAGGCCCAGAGGGTTCCAGGAGGTTGAGGCTCCCAGATTTTTAGACATCGGCACATGAAGGTGGTAAGGTTGTCAGCCTTACGCACCGGCCGCCTTTACCCCCAGGATTGCTCCTGGTACTCATTTCTGTTAGAGGCTGAGTCGACCCCAGGGCCATAGTGCCACCAGAAGGATTAGGCCAATTGAAAAACTCCAACGACCTCATCGGGAATCGAACCCGCGACCTTCCGGTTTGTAGCGCAGCGCCTCAACCACTACGCTACGGCGTACCCATAATGGATTAGTAATATTCGTTAATACAGTAATAATTTGTATAACCCTGCATTAACATTTTCACTGCTTCTGACGTATAAATACTGTACGTCACCTAGTATTATATAAACACAGAGTTATATAATTATAAGATTAATACCACAGTGCTTTATGTAAAACGTGATGATCTTGATCCTCGTTTTAGGATTGTCATTTATGGAAAACAGCTATTGCACCGAAATATTCTTCATCGATTTCAAACTTAGTGCACGCTGATAATTTTGTTTTATGAATACCTTATTATGAGTGTATAAATTTAGATTCGAAAGGTTTTATTTACGTATTCAGTCGTTTGGACAACGAAAAAAAGTTTAATTTAAATGTTTGGGTCTCAACAGTGCAGATGTCGTACAGTACATTTGCGCAAAATCTAGGGGTCCATCGCAAAGAAGGAGTTACGACTAGGGCCTGGATTTGAAGGTTTTAGCCTATTTTTCCCCAGCTTCCTAATTAGAACATTTTAACGTACTTTTCCGTTTCATGCCCCTTGCTTCCGAATATATGAATCTTATAGAACCTAAGAAGGGCTAAATCGGACTGAAGGGTCTAAAAGGGGCTAAGGAGGAGTTCTGTTGAAAAACTAGGGGCTAAAGAGGACTTTTGCAAAAACAAAACAAACAAAAAAACAAACCAAAAAAACAAACAAAAAACACACAATTTTAAAATAGATTTTGCAACTGATGCAAAGGAAAATAAATATGTTAATTTGTGCATTTTAAGAAAAGACATAATAAAAATAAATGTATCTTTATAGTTCGAAAATGTACCGCCTCGCCGTCGCAGGAAATAAAACTTGAGCAGTCTGCAATACTTTGAAATCAGCAACTAATCCATTGTCGTTTCAACCTTAAAATAATAAATTGCGACCAACGACAGATACGTATATTAAAGGAACAAATTCATGACACTCGAGTAGGCCTATACTTATTTTTGTAGATCGGAAGTGAATCGAGAGGTGTATCGAATAATTGTATCATTAAATGGTAAATATCTCAATTGTTTATACTGTTTTTCGAGCACCGATATAAGGAATAGTTACCTATTTATTTGGTAAAAAAAAAAAAACTAGAATAGCTGTGCCACAATTATAGTACGATTTTCGGTGTTAATATTAGTGTTCATTATATGTTTTATTAAGACAGCTAAAATCGTTTGTTTAAAGCCTAAAAAGGGCTATTTCACGAAAATAAAGAACTAAAATACCTTTTATAAAAGCCTAACAATCCGGGCCCTAGTTATGACGCAATGTAAAAATATATTAGCCAATATATTTTTTCGATTTCATAGAACTTTTTACCGGTATATCTTCTTCTTGAGAAAGGGCGTTGAAAAAGTTTGATAAGCATATTCAGTTCTATCGACTGATGCAATAAAAATTCTATTTAAAAAGCATGTGCCTGTTAATTGGTCGTTACTCCGGTAACGGTCAACCGATTTTGTCCAAAATCAATAAGGTTCTTGCTAGGAACTTTATAAGTGCGTATACTAAGTTTAATGAAAATGATAAACGATCGTAAAGTGTATTCGAGATATCGCACGTACAGACACACGGACAAATGGACAGACGTTCTTCTCCATTCACCAAGTCTTCTTAGAAAGTTCCATTCTGTCACTTAATAAATTAAAAGAAATACAAATTAAGATATCAAATATGGTAGTTATTTTGTTAAGCTACTTAGTCTGAATAGATGGAAGACATAATCTCTTAAGGAAAGTGTTGCGCAAGAAAATTTTGTTTAGATTAGAAAATTTGTAAGACGTTTCTTACAATCTACATGATTTGAGGAATTCCCTGGTTAATTTCAGGGTTCTCAGGCACGCTCGTGGCAACAACATTAACTATACTGGGAACAAAAGTTATTAAAATCGAGGGGAGGCAAAAGGCTATTTTGTGAAGATACCGAAGTAATTTATTTGGTTACATCATTAGGCGGCTGTTAATGTTAAAGATGTTTAACGCATTAGTCTCGTGCAGTTTGCATCACTTGACATCTGAAAGCTGATTCATGGCACTGTATTTTGAATTGCGAGATGTGTGAGTCAGTGTTAATCTTATCTTTATGTATTAACACACTAGGGGAAATGCTTTTAAAATGGCATTTTAATGATTTACAGCCTTTCCCTACCCGGTTATGATAGCTAGCCTTTAAGTTGGCATCTTACTTTTCATCGTTTTGTATATAGTCTGATTTATATTTCTTCTTTCTTTCTTTTTTCTTTCTATCATTCTTTCTTTCCTTTTCTTTCCTTTTCTTTCCTTCTCTTTCCTTTTTTTGCCTAGAAACTCACTTGCTTCAACAATATTCATTATTCTTCCTATCTTTTTTATCCATTTCCCTTTACTTCGTTTGTGTGTATTTGTTTGGTTACTTATTTCTTGGTTCCTTACTTCTTATTTTTTTACTTTCTTACATATCCTTAATACTGGTAAAATAAGTTATAGTGATTGTGAGAAAAACTAAATAAAGATCACACTACACAAACAATGAGGATATTATAGCCCGGTCACAAAAATCACTAATTAATGTGCCTCACAGTAGGCCTACTGCATATGAGATAACTTGTCTTGTCAGTGAGGTAGATCATTAAGGGCATTCAGTCATAGCAGTGAAATGAACTCTGGCTTAGCTCAGCTGGTAGAGCAGTGGCACGGATAGCCAAAGGTCCCATTGTCAGAGGATATTTTCTCCTATAATATTCTCGTGTAATGTCCAACAGAGACAATGATCTGTGGTTCATGAATGCATATATATCTACAGAAACAATGTTTAATTATGCTTAGAAAAAGCAATATAGGAATATTTTAAGGTCCCCAAACGAATTAAAGCCTAAGTTGTAATATTACTTGAATGAGACGACTAAGTAGGTATAGATCTTTCGTTTACCCAAGAACACAAGTCTCATGTGTAAACAACAAATGCTTGTACAAAATATAAGTAGGGCTGATTGCTTTCCGGATATGCTGCGGTCCATAGTTTCCATAACGTGACGTTTCGCCCTCTTCTATGGCAGCATCTTCAGAGACTGCTGGGGCGTTGGCTTTAACGAAGCTTTCTCGTGTAACTCCGACTGCGCATTATCAACTCAGAAAATATATTTCCTTAGTAAAGTACCTGAATATTTGTGCTTTGTCATTTTGATGTTTTCTTACCAAATTACACATGTAGGCCTATTTGAAACATTGATATATTCAGTTTATTATTATTATTATTATTATTATTATTATTATTATTATTATTATTTCCTTAGCTTTTTTGCCTGGTGTTGGGGGAAATGGGAGCCTAAAAGTCAAATATTTCACTCCTATAGAAATTTGCGGACAGTATGTATTGAATTGAGAATGACAGCTTTCTACGTTGTTCAAATCAAATGGTTTCAGTCCTAAGTTATTGTCTCTGTAGTTGAAATTACTTTTGATAGAATGTGAACTTTGTCTCAATTTAATATCATGTTTCTATAACTCAATGATCAGAAAGTGTCCTGATCTCTCAGCACACTCCACTGTTAAATTTAATAGATATGTAAAGTATTTTCTGTAATTTTTTAGATGTTAAGATATTTTTGTTTCATTCCTTTTATGAATTATATTTAACATTTTTTACTTTCTTTATTAGTTAATCAGATTTTTATACACTCTGTTTCTTTGGCTCTCCTCTTTTCTTCACTTTGATATTTTTGAAACTGCACCCGAACACGAGCAGTCTTGCTCATTCGGGTATATTTCTTAACGTTACTATTTCTTGTGATAGAATAGTTATTAATTATGTAAGATTGGCCTATCTTTCTTTTCCTCTTTTTAAATAGCAGTTGTAGTTATTTTTGAAATTTGTATTTGTTCTGCTTTATTTTACTTGTATAAATATGTATTTGTTTAAATAAATTTGTATTTGTAAAAAAAAAAAGACCAGTATGACAACAATCAGAAGTAATTTTTTTTAAGTCTCATTGATTGTGATATTTAGTCTTCGGCTATTAGAGACAGATCAATTAAGAGACGACAGAAACGTCGGTTTAGCTATATCGGTAAAATAAATGCTATTTTCTGGATTTTAATTTTAAAACATGTGAATACTACTTTTTTGTATAGGCCTTAGTTTCTTTTAAGTATTTACTGCCATCATAGTCATTTTTTAAACTTTTGATTTCCCTGTGTAATTTTTTAAAACGAAAAGTATAAAGAAAGTGAAAATACCCATCAGTAATTTTGTAGTCTAAATCAAGCATCAAAGAATGTCATATAAAAATTGAGGTACTTATTTTTAATATTTGTCGGAGAGACAGAGATTGAAACTGAGAAAATGAGTGATTTAAGTCTGCATGCACGAGTAGTTTAAAGAGCACGATTTTTAAAATGTCTCTCTCTCTCTCTCTCTCTCTCTCTCTCTCTCTCTCTCTCTTCCTCCCCCCTCTCTCTCTCCAATCCTATGCCCCCCATGTTGGGGCGAAGGGCCTCCAAGTGGAGGTTTCTGTATACCGATGTGAATTTTTGGTTACGCTTATTTTCCTAGAGAGGGCAGAGGGACAGGTGGTAAGCCCATCGCCCCTTAACCCCTCTCCGGAAACTAAGGTGAAAGGGCCGAGAAATTTTGTCCAGACGCTCTAATTTAGGCTTGGAGTTCTTTTACGTGCCGTAAATCTACGACACGTCCCCCCCCCCCCCAGCTTAAACTCTCTCCCGGAGGACTCCGTGCCCAGAATTTTTACGTCCTGAAAAACCCATCGACTGCGGCCGGGTTTGATCCCGCGGATCTAGAGGCGGGCACGCTACCTCTAGACCACCGCAGCCGACCGATATTTAAAATAGATTAAATTAATGAATACCTCAGAAACAAATTGAGATATTAAACTGAAATTTGAAACTGTAACTTCTGTTCAGGTTTTATTTAATTAAATGTGCCGGATTTCAAGTTAATAGAACAAATAGTTTAAAAAAACCATTCTCAACACTTCGGCCATCCCTTAAAATAAAACCAGTGCTTTCTTCTTACTCAGAAGCATGTGATTTTTGTTATTGTTGGTAAGTGCTGGTGCTACCGTAGAATCAATCAGCGAAATCAAATGGACACGCCCTGATATCATCCCCTTGTTCTGTTTACACATAAGTAATAAGTCCTGATACTTCATGAGTCACTGAGTTGACGATTCTTGCATCAATGGCGTATGTATGGGTTACGTCATTTAAGTTGCATACACTCACCCTCCGATTTTACTCTCCCCTCCTGTTAGTTTTGCCAAAACGCAGAGGCTGTTGAAGTTCTATTTGGTCATACATAGTTCGTGCAAAACTAATAATTAATTCAAGTTTAGGCCATATAACCGCCGGCGTGGTCTTATGGTTAGGGTCGCTGACTACAGATCCGTCGGCCCGGGGTCGATCCCTGGTACCTCCTCGTATTTTTCTGAGGTAGGGAGGTCTGGTAGGGGTGCACTCAGCCTCGTGATTCAAATTGAGGAGTACCTGATAGGAAAGTAGCGGCTCCGGTCATGAAAACCACCATTAACGGCCGTGGGTGTCGGCATGCTGACCACATGCCCCCCAATCCTGCCATCTGCCTTCGGTAGATGACGCAGCGGTCGGATGGTAGGCCAAGTCCCTCCAGGGATTTAGTGCCACGGAGTTTAGTTTTAGGCCATATACTATAATAAACTTTTGTTATTAGTAATCATAAGTATGCATTTAATTTTCATTTTGAAGTTTAGGTAATTATAGGGTAATGTTACTTGTTACAATATCCAATATTTTTCATAGGTATTTTATAATTGATCCCATTCTAGTTTGATCCTAGTCAAAACAAAGGGGAGGAGAACTCTCAGAGAGTTCGCGGAAAATTCGCATCATGTGACAAAACGTGATTGGTTAATGTCATTAGCATGCGCCATTACCAGGGCGTGGCTAACGAGTGTTCGTAAGTTCATGCAACAATAATAGGCAACATTTACACGTGAAATAACAAACTCTCACTGGCATCGTCATCATTATGGTATATCAATTAGCAAACAAAACAAAGGATTCATTGTTTACGACGACCCTGCGGGTCAGTTGTACTGAGAATAAACAAACTAACATTAAATAGGTGAACACGTGCGTTCTCACGTGCGGACTATGACAGCCACGCCTCTTTGTTTTGAACAGTATCGTTCATAATGGGACAGAGAATAACATGCACTATTGAGACTACTAGTAATGCAACGGAGTACTTAAACTGCACAGACAGCTCAAGAAAACGTAAACAATACTCATGTCACTGCCGGTATCGGCATAATTATTTTGCCCCACCTCCACAAGCCAGCGTAATAAACAGCGTAGGGGTAACTGGCCGTTTAATATAATGACTGACTGGCTTGTTCCTGTAACCCTTACGGTGGAACATAGGACCTCCAAGAAGAGGTTTAATTACCTATACTAATTTTGTTACGCTTATTTTCCGAGAGTGGGCAGAGGGACAGGTGGTAAGCCCATCGCCTCTCAACCCCCCCTCCGGAAACTAAGGTATTACTTGGACGTGAAAGGGCCGAGGAATTTTGTCCAGATAATAAGAAACTCCATATGTAAAAATATAAGGTATAAATCATATAGATCCTAGAACATTTCTAAGATAATACAATTTTATTATTAACAATCATAAATCAATCCTACATTTTGAAAGCGCTAATTTAGGCTTTGAGTTATTTTACATGCCGTAAATCTACGATACGGGCCCAGGATTTTTACGTCCTGAAAAATCCATCGATCGCGGCCGGGTTTGATCCCGTGGATCTAGAGGCGGGCACGCTACCTCTGGACCACCGCGGCCGACTGATTAACATAGGCCTAATAGCCTGTATATAATGCAAGTGAACGAATCCTACAGATTGGCTTTTTGTAATCATATAAAACAAAATACCAAATTTCTCCCAATTTACTAATACTGTAGTAGAAAAATATATTTCATAGAAACAGTTAGATTTCTCCTTTACCGAAAACTGTTAGGCCTAAGTAGCCGAGATTCATAGTTTTCGTTATAGAGAATGAAACAGCGAATGGAACAAATTAATTCTTTGGAGTTATTCAATAAAATTAATCGTTTTCGAGTAAATAGACAAGTTATAAACAGCTTCGGTGTTGCTATTATTCCTTTCATGATCTCTGTATTAAAATCCATAAAAGGAAGTAATTAATACTTATATAATTTTCATTTTTCTCTCTCAACGTGAATAAAGTTTAATGTATTTCGAGGAATACGTTTTCGAGAAAACAGCATTCAAAAGTGATTGGTTATATTTATAATTAAAGGCAAGAAAACAGAAATAATCAAACACTTAATTTATCGCAAAATATACAAAACATCATTAATATATTAGTAGAAAGTTATTCTTATATAATATAATAATACTTATAATAACAGCATAATAATAACATAATAATAACAGCCTATTAATTATTTTAATAGCAACCGTTGTAACCAAACACAAACCACCCAGTGGAAACCGAGTTCTGAAAAAGTCCTAGGGAATTATAAAAGTCTTGTATGGTACATATCGAAATGAATGCATGTACATAATGAAGTAGGCCTATTCTGTACATATAACAATGTAATATACCGATCTTGTATTGCACAGAATCTAGGGAACTTGTCGTATGCCATTGTTGCCCTAAAATGCAGCGCATCAAGCTGGACCTGTCACTGCTATTAGTACAGTTCTACCGGAATTCGCACATGATCGAGTCAATAATTATAAATAAATTTTAAATAATTAAAAATGGCAAACATTATACTCAATTTTATGGGTGTATGTAATCTGCGCCACGGTTGACACCGAATTTGAAATAGAATAAAAATGAGATATGTAAACTGCGGCACACAGATATGTAAACTGCGCCACCCTCAGTATGGGCGAATGAACATTCCACAGAATGCAAAGAAACTACTAATGCAAAATATAAATCTATGTTTTACCACGATTCTCCTAACATCTTCCTTATGTTAGATGCACTTCTCCAGTTCCAAACAAGTGCCTACATAAAACTGAGATGTATTGAACAAGGGATACCTGTATGAAGAACAGCTCAAATAAATGACAAGTATTTTCGTGTACTCAAGTGGAGAGAACAATATATAAACAATGAAATATCCCTTTTGATTTTATTAAGAAGGCGTCATATGAGAACAAAGTGCTCATGCAAAAAAATTAAAGTAGTGTTTTTAACGATTGTATATGCAATTTCATAGCTAGTCCTGTCTGAAGAAGTGGGAAGAAAAATGTTAGTGCGTTAGTATGACGGTGACGCCATTTAAATGTCGGTGGCGCAATTTACATATGTCGGTGGCGCATTTTACATATGTCGGTGGCGTAGTTTACATATGTCGGTGGCGCAGTTTACATATGTCGGTGTCTCAGTTTACATATGTCGGTGACGCAGTTTACATCGTGTAGGTTGGGGGAAAAGGTAGAAGTGGCGCAGATTACCATTTCCCAATTTTATAAGAATGATAGTCCTGCATGTAACGTAAAAATGTCATAAAGACTGGTGATATTTATTACGAGAAGATTTACCTTGAATTGGTCGAAATACAAATTTTGTCAAAATACAATAAAAGTGGAAACATGTTCACGTGTAGCCATATAATAAATCCACTTATTCTTAAAACTAGCCCTTTGATTACAGTAAAACCGCAAAACAGTATTTGGTGAAAAATCCCGAAAATGAATATTTTTCTAACTTTTTCTAATGAGTGTTGCTTTATCTGTAATATCAGAATGTCGGATTTTTATATAACAAATCTGGTAGATCAATACATGTTTCACAGAGAGACATATGAATATGATACAGCGACATAGATCTTTCTTGCTCTGGTCCTCAAGAGAGTTGGGCAGGGCATTTTGCATAGAGCACTCTCTCACTGACATAGAGTATGAGTAAACTCAAGGCTATTGTTAACACACATTACTCATTGTTTTGACGTCATGCTTGCTGCGTCACACTCCTTACATTATGCCAGTTCAATAGCGATAACAGTAAGTTATTACCGGGAATTGGGATTTGTTTATATTATATTAAGTTATTGACTCTATTACTGTAACACAAATGTGGTTATTATTTATTATTATCATCATTACTGTTATAGAAATATAATTATTACTCTTAAACTATAGGCTGAGGAAAATTCGTATTGTATCCGACTCTGAAACTGGATAGTATTTTGCATGTCCCCTGAGTTCAAAATTGCTATTTACGCACCAAATAAGCAAAGCAAAGCTTTAGCGGACGAATCTAGTCGGGATGAGCCAGCTAAAACTAAACGTGGTGCATACAATAATTTTTAGTAAAAAATGTCTAATTTTACAACTAATCTCAGTTTTCACTAATTTTCAACAAGTACAAAGAAATGGCGCTTGTACCAGCAGTTCATGTTTATAAACTTGGCTTGGTGTGGGTTTGTTTCTTTTTCTTGAAAATACTATTAAAATAACATTAAAATAATAATTTTTATTAATTAAACTAAATATATTTACTTCATTTTAAATTAAACGTCATTTTTATCAAATTTCTTGGTACACGTTCGCAGCACATGGTACACGTTCGCAGCACGTGGTACACGTTCGCAGCACTTGGTACACGTTCGCAGCACAACTCTCTGTTATCAATTCCTCGTCATCATACAACCTCATACTCTCATTCATTCACCATAGCCACAGCCCGTTCTTGGAATTCCTTGTCACAAGATATTAGGGGTAGTCGGAGTGTACACTCTTTCAAATCTGCGCTTATTAAACAATTATTGCCCACTGAACAGAACTAGCTCTTTGTAGTCACTCCATCTTTCACTGTATATAACATTACTTAGTCTCCTTATAACGTATCTACAGCTAGACTTAAATTTCCATTATAACATAATTCTACATATTCCTTGTTTTACTTGTAACATTATTACTATTTTCTTTGATGACACTTGCGCTCTCTATGAAGCCTGTGCTTTTTATGAAACCTATGCTTTTTATGAAACCTATGCTTTTTACTTATTTAATTTATTATTATGATTAGCCTTAACCTTAGTCTTAGTATTAGTCATAAGTCTCTTATTCACTAATTTGCTATTTATGTAAACCTACATTGTATATATTTTCTGAAACCTGGTTGAGTGGAAGAGAAGGCCTTATGGCCTTAACTCTGCCAGGCAAAATAAATCATTTACTACTACTACTACTACTACTACAAAACGTATGAAGTGATAAAAGGAGCAATTCGCACAAGAGGCTCATCTGAACCCCTTCCCTTCAACTAGTTTTATTGTAGCCTATTGGTCTGAAGTGCGGCGTTCAAGACCCACTCCAGCCACGTTCAACATAAAACACTGTTATTATCAAATTATTTATTGAATATAAGATGTTCGAGTGAAGAGGATTACGAAGGTTCTTAACGATATTAACTTATGTTGATTATAATAAGTGTTCTGCCTTAAGACTGGTCCAGACCCGGGGCGATGAATCGTCAGAGGTGATTCAGGTAAGGGTGATACCGCGGAGATTTGCCTCTCGCGGAATGGGAATGAGAAGACACAATACCCAGTCCTGAACCCATGAAGGAATCGCTGAAAATTCCCCGACCTGGCCGGGATTCGAACTTGGGCCAGGGTGGAAGGTAGTCACGCTACCAACTCACCCACGGCGGCGGACATAAACGTATACGGATAAAACACTTATTTAAAAAGTATGATGTGAAACTCACATGACTTCTAAGTTAGCCTCTTAGGCAGCGTTCATACTGAGGCGATAAGCGATAAGCGATTTATCGGAAGGACTTTGTTGCGGCGATATATTGCTAGGAAGGTTCACACAGCGAGCGATAAATCGGCGCGACCTGGGCGATAAAAATTCCCTTTAGGCAGGCCTACAGGCTGAGGTAGATTTCGATGTGCTAAATATCGCCTTATATGAGAGCTATCGAGAAACCAGTTACTGATTTGTAGAGTACTCATCAAGCGCTTTTCAACGATACCCCATAAGACGTGGTTTCAAAAATTTCGAACTTCCATCCCCCAACCAACCACCCCAACTCGTACCCCCAAAACTCCCGAATCGTTGGTGTCAGTGTGAACTCCATAGGG
Source organism: Ectobius pallidus (assembly GCA_964059195.1). NCBI lineage: Eukaryota > Metazoa > Arthropoda > Insecta > Blattodea > Ectobiidae > Ectobius > Ectobius pallidus. The sequence goes on from CAXKWD010000002.1 coordinate 54,843,386, forward strand.
AGTTCTCTAATTTATTCAAACAAAGTTTCCCTCTATACTTCATAGGGGCCGAGATATACATATTTCAAAATTTCTACCCCTCCCCGACCCTCCCCTGGGGCCAAATTTGGTCATTAACGAACTTGTCCGAACTATTGGGCCTAGAAATAACATATTAAATTTGGTTCAAATATCTTCAAAATTATGGCTGCTAGCGTGTAAAGATATATATACATATATATATATATATATATATATCACTTTTTTTTTTTTTTTGAACGGGCGGTGGTTTCGTACTTGGAGGCATGAAACGTAAAGATATGAAATAATTTTTCGAAAGTCATGACATGGTATCGATTGCAATAGGTAGATTGTTCTTCGAAATCTACCTAAAATGTGGTGGGAACACAATCTTCACTACAAAAGTTACAATATCGTAAGCAACAAATCGCTCAGGCGACCAGCATGCTGCACTTCGAGCGATATAGCACTTCCGATATGTTGCGCTATCGCGTGAGTGTGAACCTTTTTTATCGCCTCCCTTTAGATTTCAAGTATCTGTCCGTGCGTGTCGCGTATCGTATATCGCTCGCGATATATCGCTTATCGCTTATCGCCTGAGTGTGAACCCTGCCTTAGTGTAATATATTATGTATGCCATTCTCTTCTTATAAATTAGTTGTAAAAATGAAAAGAATGTCGTTACCATATCATATCGCATCCCCGAATGATACATAACCCAAATAAAATCTGATTAATGCAATCTCGTAATTTTCTTTGAGGCCAATGTATTTTTCTCACATTCTGATAGGTCTATAGAACAAAAGGCCATATTGCAAAGAACGCGTATTCAGAGTGGGTGTTTTTACTGCCCTTCAAAGATTTTTTCTCGAAAAAAAGGTTTTGAATGAAAGTTTTAGCTCTTTGTTTAAACTTTCAACAAAGTTGTTAGAGCTGGTTTCGAGAAAATTGCGACAAACGAAATTTTCTTCAAGTAAAGTCCCTTTAAAAATATGAGAAAGTTGTCTCCAATCTTTGTGTCACATCCACTGAAGGTACTTAACCTAAACACAACATTTTCTTTTCACACTAATTTCCGTTACAATTGGCCATATTGCAAAGAGTGCGTATTCAGAGTGAGTAGTTTATAACTACCCTTGAGAGAATGTTTTGGCCGTCGACTTTTAAACCCTTTACACCTTGTGCATTTATTGTTTAAAAAGTTAAATATTATTTCATTTGACACTTAGTTCAACTTAAATTTAATAGTTATCCAAAGGATACATTAGGTATGAGATTGTATTGTTTTATCCGTTGTTGGTGCTTTCTGAAATGTGAGAAAGTGATAAATGCGTTGATTAAGGTTATTCACCCTAGCTCTCCCTATACCCTGTATTTTATTTATAAATTTCTCCCCTTTGCTTGTCTTCGCAGGGCAACCCTCCTGCATGATGTGGGTGTTGGGTAGCCTAGGCAGGAGGCGTTTCCAGCCCCGAAAACCGGATAAAACGCCTGCGCTGAAGCATAGCATCGAAATGGAACTTTACCCTTTGCACTAAATTTATTGCTTCCTTTCCATTGCGAAATTTAAATATTGTGCTGATAAATAAACAGATCTGTGGTCCCTTGCTTTGAATTTGTACCTTAAACCCTATGCTAAAATTTTCCTGTTTCTCGACTGAGACTTTTAATATCGGCCTTAGGCATGTACGTCAAATTTCGAGGAGGCAGAACTAATCCTACCTTTGTCCTTTAATGCATATAAAAATAAATAATGAAGAGGTCTCCTTAACATCAATAAATTTAATTACTTACAGATTGTATTGTTATATTAAATTGCGGTATTTTTTATGTGATTCTGATCTTTTGTCTTAGGATCGTATAGGTATAAATGTTGTCAATAAAATTACAGTTCTATAATATCTTTTTAAAATTAAACTAAAATTTTAAAATAACGATTTTACCTCTTTTCAATTTTTTATTAATTTCAGATAATTTTCCCATTTAAAAGAAGAGCATTTTACTGACCATCTTTAAGCGATTTTAGGTCATCAACATCCGCCCTCTAGTTATAAGTAGAGGGTCTGCTTATGGCATGCCGGAGGGGAAAAGAGAGGCAACGGGGGTAAATTAGTAATCACGAGCAGAGAAAGCTAATTGCTCTGAATCACCACCGCCCTTGATGAACATTAGAGTATCTGCACATTAGCAGCAAAGAAGTTTCTTTATTCGCATGGTCCTTACGGCCATTGTAATAATACGCAAGAGAGAAATGCACTTGCATGCCTTCTGACTCATGATTGAATGGATTTCTGAGGTCCTAAACATCAAAATATATAACAGGCCTTATGTGAAATACAGTGAAACGTCTGAAAATTCACTCATACAAGATACATTTTTAAAGTTATAATCTATTTATTTTACTTCCTTAAATTGCCACAACCGACCACGACCACCCATAAAATAGCAGTTTTCTTAATTTTACCCCTTGTAAGAGAAGATTTCAAAATCACAGTTTTAAAATGTACACAAGAATATGTTACAAGAAAAATAAATTCATTGTTTTCAGAAATAGAATAGAGCTTTAGTAATGCTAAGTTCTTCTAACAATAGCCTATGTGACAATTATTTATGGGGGAACTTGAAAAATAAAGTGTAAAGGTCAATTCCCCCTTCATTAGAAGGACTTAAATATAGTATCACAAGATAAATTAAACTCTATCTCGGAAACTGAACTTACGCGCGTGAAAGATTTCCTAAAAAGGTGCCAGTGCTGCGTGGATGCAAGAGGAGGACATTTCCAACATCTCTTGTGATGAAGTACGTGGTTATTTTCATTGTAATTTTAACTGTAAATGTGAGAACCTGAATCATTACACCGATCGCGGCTTTATTTGCGTAGATATTTCACCCGATCGCTCGGGAGTTGGAGCTGTGCCCGCCGCGACGTAGAAACCCGCGTTATTGGCCAACTCTTGCATGGGACTCACTGTATATGTTATTAAAAACAGGACTAACGGAGCCCTCAACCTATGGACTCCAGCACCGCCCATTTGGAGCCCTGCATTTAATGCAAATGAAACATAATATTTTAAATTTGGGTAATATATTCGTAGCACCGTTCGACTTTTTGGGAGGTACATTTCAAAGCGAAAAATCAAGAAGCACTATCGAAAATGTTACAAAAACATACCTATACTATCAAATAAATGTAGAAGTCATTTTTATAAGAATTTCGCTGTTAAACGAATATCTTATTTCACCAATCTAATGCCATGAAAGTTTTAAACTACTAAAAATATACATAAGCTATTACCGGTCAACATTAAACAGGATAAGCCTATAGTCTAAATACTTTTTTTGAAAAGCAGCTGGTATTAGCAGAATATTATAACATCAGGCACACGCTCTGTGATTCACGGTTCCCAGGAAAGGAAAGTGTTGCATTTCTTAGTATGCTTCGCCCACATTTTCTTGTTTGCATCATCACATACAGAGATTCACGAAAGATGCGGTCAGTGCGTAGAAACGATTTCAGGGAAATATTAATAATTTTAATTTTTTTTCTAAGCATCGCACGTTATGACACTTTCCTCTACACCTGTGCGGCATTTATTTACTGTCATCAGCAGTGGTTACACGCATCAACACCTACTGTAAATACCGGTCTATGGGATTTAGTAGTCAAAATCATTATCGTAGGTAACGTAATTTAATTATCGCCATTAAAATTATCGATAACTGTAGGCTACGAAATGAATGGCTATGTCAAGGATTAAATGAAAATTTAAAAATCTTATATGAATGCCTATCTCTGCCTTAAGTATGGATAATATGGACAGTCAGAACGTTCAAGATGAAGTTAGTTGACTACTTGACCACCAACCAGTAACATTTATATCATATAACTTAGTCTACTACCGGTACTTTTTTACCTTTTTTTTATCTCTCCCTTTTAGGAACTTGTCGGGAGAGTGATTGTCTATAGAATCAGATACATACTTTTTTGACCAGACAAACACATGGAGGGCCTCCCCGAATGAGTGATCAGACCAATGCCTGTACCACCTCCACAATAACACGAACACATAGGACGTGACGTGACATACATTCACTCTTAACAAGGCGAGGATAGGATGAAGAAGAGGATGGCCATATTATAACCGGGGACCAGAAAGGTCTAAAGTTACCGACATTTGTCTCACAGGTGAGGAAAAAGCCAACCTAGGTAACTTGTCCCGACCAGGATTCGAACCCGGGCCCGCTGCGTGTGAGGAGCGAACGACGCATCCCCTGCGCCAAGGCGGTGGACATACACTGTAGTCTACTACTTAAGTTACGTGTTAAAAATTATTTTATCTTTTTGTATTGCTTCAATTATTTTTCTTTCTTATCTTTTTCATTTCTTCTACTTACCATGTTGAATTGTCGAACCACAGTGCCGGATGGAATCTCACTCCTATGACTGATTAGTGATTTACTAGGGGGCGGATTTTTATGACATGTCATATTTTCCCCCTTTGCATTATTTCAGGTTTCCGATTAATTTAAACCCGATTCCAAGCATCCTGGTGAAAATGGAACGGCTTTTATTGTGCATATAACTGCATATTTAGGAAATTTTCAACTATTGTAACATATTTAGGTCATATATATATAATATATATGTTTAGGTCATATTTTTTGCATATTTGTGTGCATATTAAAGAAATTTTGAAGTTTCATATCATATTTTGTAAATGTTGCATTATAATGATACATTTTGAGAATTTACAGATATTTTAAATAATTAACACTATAGGCCTATTTTATTAAAATTAATTGTAATGCAACTTAAAAAATATATACATAATGTGTAAGTGGTAAAGTCATATTTTAAATGTTATTGGTCATATTTTAATGTTTTTTAGGTCATAAATGCATGCATATATCCTATATTTTAGGTCATAGAAATCCGCCCCCTAGTGATTACCATTAATGGTCTACCTGACGAGGATGAAGAGTACTGGTGAAATTAAATTAGGAAAGAGGAGAACACCATGAAAAATCGAGATATCTCGACTTCATCCATTACAATTATGGCCCTAACCTCCATTAGATTCCAACTCAGATCCTTGGTCACCCTAAGTCGCCGGGACTGCTACATAATATAGCGTCGAATAGTTTGATATGGCTGGATACAATATATCTACACATATGACGTAAGTTTGTTAAAATTCAACTGTCAAATACGACATAAGATTTTGTGTTCAAACAAAAACGACTCCAGGGCGTTTAAATCACGCCCTGGCGACTATTAACTTTGTGTAGGCCTATTAGAAAATCTATATACAAGACTATAAAGTCTAAAACCTAAATAATGGACCCAGGGTTCCAGTATTATTATTATTATTATTATTATTATTACTATTACTATTATTATTATTATTATTATTATTATTATTATTATTATTATTATTATTATTATTATTATTATTATTATTTCCTTAATTTTACTTGTTTAGTTATACAAAAGGAGGAAATTATATTATTTCCATTTCAGATACATACAGTAGGCTACATAGCCTATAACATGTGGCCTGGCCTTCTGTACAACCATCTCATGTTACTCATACGGGTCAGAATTACGCATTGTGACATGGCATGACATTCCTTACTCTTATAGTAATCTAATTACACAGTAGTTTCACACATCTTACTGTCAATGACTCACTTTTATAAACTGCGACTTACGCATAGACCATGACTAAAACAAGAGATTGCTACTTACCGGTACTTGAATCGCTGACAAAGTACAACCATAAAGTTCTCTGGTTGCTAGCCAGGTGAGTGATTGGAAAAGCTCCGACGTTTCAGAAGAGCTCGCTTCCTTCCTCCATCTTCAGAGAAACTGAACTACCCGAGAACGGTTCTACCCCCAAATTTGAAGTTGAGATTTTAACATTTATATAAGTTTTGTGGTCCCCTGAATCCGAAAGTACTATTTTCATAAACATGTGTGTCTGTGAATAGCCTAGCTCTGGAACGAAAAATCGCATGAAAAAAAATTGTATTTGGGTTAGGTATGGGGATGTGACAAGAAGATTAGCGATGACTTTTTCGTACTTTTACTGCCACTTTACAAAAAGAAAATTTTGTTTATCGCGATTTTTTCGAAAACAGCTCTAACAGTTTCGTTTAAATTTTATACATGAGGTGCTTATACTAAGAGCTAAAACTTTTATTTGAAATTTTTTTCGTAAAAATTATCTGAAGGTTAGTTATAACTAGGGGGCGGATTTCTTTGACCTAAAAAATAGGATATATGCATGCATTTATGACCTAAAAATCATTAAAATATGACCAATAAAATTTAAAATATTACTTTACCACTTACACATTGTGTATATTTTTTTAAAGTTTCATTACAATTCATTTTATTAAAATATAATGTTAATTATTTAAAGTATCTGTAAATTCTCAAAAGGTATCAGTATAATGCAAAATTTACAAACTATGATATGAAACTTCAAAATTTCTTTAATATGCACACAAATATGCCGAAAATATGACCTAAATATGCATATTCATACTAAATATGCTACAATATTTGAACATTTCCTAAATATGCAGTTATGTGCACAATAAAACCCGTTTCATTTGCACCAGGATGCTTGGAATCGGGTTTAAATTAGTCGGAAACCTGAAATAATGTAAAGGGGAAAAATATGACATGTCATAGAAATCCGCCCCCTAGTTATAAGCCATCCACTGATAGCACAAATTCATTCTTCCTTGGTGAAAAATAAAGTTTTACATCAGGTTGAAACAACTGAATACGCAATATGGCCTCTAATTCTAGCCTATATCAGAATGTGAGTATGTCCATGTTTAGGGTAAAGAAAGTTGCGTGAGTGCATTAATCAGATTTTATTTGGGGTAAGTATCCTTCGGGGCTATGATGCTATATAGTAAGGACGTTCTCTTCACTTTTGCAACCATTTTATTTAAAAAAGAATGTCATACATAATATATTATACTAAGAGGCAAAACTTTGATTTGGGCAGAGGGAGTTATGTGTTTCAAATAAGATTTTTTTGTCATAAGCGTCCGGAAGATCTCGCCGAAGGGTGTTTGTTTCGTCCCAAAAGTCTGTGGACGCCATCGGGCATAAACCCTGATCAGATGCCAGGACGTAGCCACCGAGGTTACCTGGATTTAAACACGTGAAGTGAGAATGAAAAATTCAATGCCATAGCCAGGATTTGAAATTTTCTTTCTGACTTCACGTGTTTATCTTGTTAGCCTACACACGGCCAGTGTGAAAGAATTATCATTACCTGGATTGAGATTCCAACATTGGAAATACCATCGATTTACACGTCACCGATCACGTTCCTCGGAAGTGTATATATTAGAGACGGAGAAAATTATTGCCGGTTTAATGTAAGTTCTTTAAAAACCAATGTTCATGCTTTCATTCTGGTTGCATAAATTCCCGGATCTCATTTGTTTACGCTGCAAGAAAAACAATGGTGAGTCAGAACCGACCTGACGTTCGAGGAAAAGCTGTGATATTATGGACCGCAGGCGGCACATGTTCCACGAAATGACACTGCATTCGCACACACCTCTATTTTAGTTCCTTTATGCTTCTACGTATTCGGTTTATCAGGTGGCTTTGGGCGTTTCATGGAAACTTATTAGGCAGGTACGGTAGCACTGCATATAACACAGAACGCAAATCAGTATTTTTCTTACCCGTCCCTGGATCTTCTGGATCTTCTTTTTATGGCTGTAAAGTTTGGTGGTTCCTCTTATTAAATTAAAATCTTCCAATAAATGGGAAGAAATACCATTTAGGTCTACTTTCAATTGAGAATATTATAGCAGAAGAATTCCTCCGAAACTGGGACTTGAACCCAGGACCTTTGGCTATTCGCGCCAATGCTCTACCAACTGAGCTAAGCCGGAGTTCAATTCACAGCGCCAGATGGAACCTCTCTCCTATGACTGATGACCTTAATGGTCTACCTCACAGACAGACAAGTAATGTCATATGCGCTATATAAACCCCCCAGATGTCTTTATACTGTAGTTAGGAAAGGGCAAAATATGTTTCTTGGAACTGAAAGGCTAAGATTTTCTGCTTAATGCTGATCGATTGCTGTTCACTGATGTCAGGCTTAAGGAATAGAGGACTTTATAAATGTAAGATCAAGTTTACTGTAGATGACGAAATGTTTTTTCAGTGAGGTCTACCGCAGTGGTTCTCAAAGTGGGGTCCGCGATGGTGTTTCAGGGGGTCCGCAGGCGGTTTAACTAGAAATAGGATATCCCGAAATTTTGAAGTGCTTAACTGTGTTCCCCACTACTTATCTATGTGAAACAGCAGTTGATAAATAAACATGAAGTTGAAAGTGACTTAATATTGAAATTATCAGACATTAAACCTAACATTGCAGAGCTAATTAATCAAAAGCAGCTTCACTGTGCACATTAAGGAGTAAACTCTGTTTGTTACCATTGATATTGTTATTTTGTCTATTGAATTTAATACATTTGAATCAAAGTATTTATTTACCGTATTTTACGGACTATAAGACGCTCCGGACCATAAGACGCACCTTGATTTTAGGATGGAAATTTAAAGGAAAAGAAATCTAATTTGATTCTAAACGAAGCATTTTAAAGGAGATGTATTTCATTGCATAAACAAACTACAACCTTGTACAATGGAATCAGTGTAAATTACTTCTAACTTAAAACCTGCGTTGTACAAAAATCTCTTCTGTACAGGTGGAATCGCGTAAATTTTAATAATTGAACTGATTTCTCATGAAATACTGAAAATACCTTTACACCCTCTAACCGTCAATTCAGCATACGGTTAGTGTACGGGACAAAGCTATTTAGAGGTCATGCTCTTCATTTAAACCACCAGGCGGATACAACTCCTTTCGTATAAAATAACTCAACATTACTTTCTTTTCGCATTGTTTACCTGGCTTCCAGCTACCTTCATTTTACGATTGTGACAATGCACTAATATACAGTCTGTGCCACCTTCTTTATAATTATGGTGTTCTGACAGTATTTACCATTTTAATATGTTTAAATGCACTTCGGACCATTAGACGCACCCAATTTTCACGGCTCTGTTTTAAGGTAAAAAAGTGCATCTTATGGTCCGTAAAATACGGTAGTTTTTGTTTCAAAACCCAGAGGGGGTCCGCGAAATTTTAATTATTTTCAAGGGGTCCCTGGACTGAAAAGTTTGGGAACCACTGGTCTACCGAATCATAGGAGAGATATTCCATCTCGCACCACGAATCGAACTCTTAATTCTGTTGGCAGAGAATCAGCATGAAAGGCCGAAGGCGTCGAATCATTTTAATAATAACAGGCTGTATAAAAAATACTCATACCCTCTTCATAATAAACGTAGGCTTAAAATGGGTTTCTTTATTTTGAATGTAGGCCTATGAAATATCCGCAGCACACCCTCGTTTTAAGCCACGAGCCGCGACTTACACGCAGATAAATTCCAGTCATTTGGATATTTCTGGATGGAACAGTTTGTTCAGTGGTTTATCTAAACGTGGGCTTGGGGATGGAAGAGATAAAAAAGTTAATGTTTCCTGCAGGTTTCCGTTGCTGTGTAACATTTCATTTGACTGTACAGGGGATGAGGTGTGACGAAGGCAAGTAGCAGCTTAAAGGAGGGTTGTAATGGACCACAGCTATCAATTTAACTTGTATTCACCCTTTCCCTCCATCAGACCCTCGAGTGACAATTGCAGTAAATCCGTGTTTTTTTACTACAGCAAAAAATGTAATGTACACTCACATAACTTTCTCTAGCCTATGCATGGGCAATACAACTTATTTACTTTAATTCCTGATATAGAATAAGAAACCGTGTTGCAAGGATGCGTTGCCTCAGCCTCATGTTCACTACGCAATTTTAAAGCCGAATTTGCGCAAGCGATGACTTATTTATAACTACCCTTTAAAGGAATTGTTAGGAAAAAATGTTTAGTATAAGCACCTCTTGTATAAAGAAAACCATTGGAGCTTTTTACGAATAAAATTCGAGAACTGGTAAAAGTAAGAGAAAATTGTTACTATTTTTCGTGTCACATCCCCAGACGACATATAGCCTAATCCAAGTATAAAATTTCATTTAGAGACGATTTCTCCTTCTTGAGCCATTTTGTTCACGATAGGCAGACAGATAGATAGACTGACTGACAGACAGACAGACAGACAGACAGACAGACACACAGACACACAGATAGACAGACTTGTTTCTTAAAAATGCATTTCCACACTCAGTGGACTTCAAAACGAATATTTATACTGAAAAGTAAAAACTGTTTGTAGTGGACCATATCTGAACACAAAAATGTAATTTCTGTGCCTAGGAATTGCCAATGTGGGTGGCGGTTATGTATGATTAGCTTTATTGCCAGAATAAGAGATCTGCCTCTTATTATTTAAATTCTGTTATTATTATTATTATTATTATTATTATTATTATTATTATTATTATTATTATTATTATTATTATTATTATTATTATTATTATTATTATTCACTCTGATATTGTTGTTCTTTTTCTCCGCTTTCTAACATACCTCTTTAACCTGAATGATTGTACAATTTTTTTTTTTTTTTTAATTTCTTGAGGGTCTGTAGACAAGTTAAAGAAGGCACTGTAGGTGTAGGCCTAAATCGACATAACATTTTGCCAAGGAACGTGCTACAGCGCCTACAAGACTTTCAAGTCTACAACGTGCAACCAATGGCTTTACTTCCTATCCAAATAAATGTATGATGGTAATGTTTGGAGCCCGGAGGATCAGAGATTCGAAAGTCACTTTTTGAGTTAATGGTAGCATGAGAACCGCTGAGAACTCGAAGATAATGTATACACGTTAGAAACGATGAATGAATAAACGGAAGAACGATTGAGTCATCGGATTCGAGTCATGGAGTCACCAAGATGAAGGGTTGCCCCCGAGGCCCTTAGTCATCGAGCAGCTGTACAAGGGTTACAGCGCACAAAACCACCCCTCCTGAAGGGGGCAGAGGTCACAGCTGTGTTGCATGACGTCACACATCACCAGCTAGGGTAATATTCTGTTGTGATTCTAAAATCACCACCAGCACTAAAAGCTTTGCTAAGTGTTTAGGTATGTCTGAATGTATTTTATATTGGTATTGAGCCATATAAAAGTACAATAAAGTAAAGTAAAGTATTCTCTATACAGATCATGGAGGCCCTGAAGGTTCCAGGAGATTGAGGATCCCAGATTTTATACATTCGAGCCGTGAAGGTGGTAAGGTCAGCCTCACGCACCGGCCCCCATTACCCCCAGGATTGCTCCTGGTACTCATTTCTGAGTCGACCTCAGGGCCATAGGGCCACCAGAAGGGTTAGGCCAATTGAAAAAATCCAACAACCTCATCGGGGAACGAACCCGCTACCTCCCGGTTTGCAGCGCAGTGACTCAACCGCTATGCTATGGCGTATCCCCAACTGACACAATTAGTCAGTTTATATTTCTGAGGCCAATAGGAGAAATCGTAGAATACATTGGAAGCAGTTTCCCCCTTCGAATAGGCCTATAGCTTACCGTAACAACTATTTCTGAGTATAGACATTTATAGGATCACGTAGAACTTGATCTTAATATTTGTAATTTGTCTGCTTTCAAATTTGTTCTAGAAAATGTAACAACTAGGATATATCTCTACCCACCACTTTCTTTGGGCTTCTTATGTGCACTAGGTCAAAGGAATATTTAAAATTTTCTTTAGCGATTGAAAATATTGTTAGGTTGCATGATCAAAAATAAATAATTAACCTACAAAATTGAATAACAGAATATAATTTATATTTTCATAACGTCTTTTTTCGAAAAATGAACTTTTTCTCAATCTCTCTCTCTCTTTTTTTTTCTAAATCTTTTTACTTTCTTAACTTCTTTCTTCCTGTTCCTTCCAATAACATTTTCTGAAAGATAGTTTAAGCTGACGTTCTCCTACTTATTTAGGTATTTTGTGATTTTGAAACAACTGAGTAAATATTCACATTGTTCTATGCAAGAAAACCTAAGTTCCAGCTTAGGTAGAGAAAGGAACGCGTGAGTCTCATATTTTTCAAATGCTGTATTTATTACAATAATAGGCAGGAACATTAGAGTAGGTAATCTAATACCATGATGTGCTAATCGCTAGGCAGCTACAGTGATTGAAAGTTGTAAAAGTGGAATTTTTGAAGGTCATGATTAGAGACAGGCAAAATATGAAATTTCATATTCTAAAATATGGCTACTAGCGTTCTGAAAACTCGGATCTTTACGAATCACGAAGTTTAGATGGCAATGCAAGCAAGAAAAAAGTTCATATTTCATAATAATTTGGTAAAATCTTCATATTTCGTGAAAATCTTCATAAAGCTTCATATTTTGTATGATTTGCAAATTTTTCCTTCATTAATACTTATTTGACAAATGAATCGAGTTTTCCACATTATTAAAATGTTTTGAAAAATTTCCCTGGCATCGCATCTCAAATCCCTAAACCGCTAACTCCAGAAAGCTAAGACATTTGGCAACACTTCTAACTGTTAAGAGGTACCGTACACCATTCCACTCTAATAATAGCCTACTTCCATTATGATCGGGAATGGAATTTCTACATATTGAGTGGAGGTAGTCAAATTTTTTTTGCATTAAAAAAGATAACTCGACAGCAAGGGCGGGGGTAGGGGATGTTTACAGTTAGAGGAACCAGCTCACTAGCAGGTAGGAGGGAATATTCATTTATGTGTTGTTTGCGATTCGTGGTGATTTGGATCGTGTGCCTAAATCTGGAATGCGCAATTGGTGACAGTGTTAAACTGTTTTAAAACAGATGGAACGATTGTTATGTGCACATTTTGTAACAAAAGTGTTAAGTATGGAATATAGGGTAAGTCCTTTTTATTACCTGTGTAATATTATCTAAAGACAAATTTGTACTAACATTCAAATTATGTTTACGCTACATTTGATATCTTGGGAAAGAACAAATATAAGATGCATCTTCGCATGAGACATATCCCGGCCAGCCCTCCCCCAGTGAAGCAATTCATTTTATGCCGTGATCTAGCGAATTCTTTGAGGATGAATAGGCTGACAAACCGTTGGGTACAAGGCACATATTCTCGCATTTAATATTTGGTACAAGGGGCGCTCTGGAATTTTTAATATTTGGTACAAGGGGTGCTCTAGAATTTTTAATATTCGGTACAAGGGGCACTCTAGCAGTTTTAATATTTGTTACAAGGGGCACTCTCGCATTTTTAATATTTGGTACTGTCGGGAGTGTTGGCGACAATATACAAGGATAGTTTGTCACCTGCTTCCCTGAGAAACAAAATGTGAATATTGAGTGATCGAGTGGGCGGAGCTTAAAGTGCACTTAATATTTGGCTTTCGCCGTTATCTTTATTCTGAACAAATGGGTGACTGAATTACATAATAATTTTGTTATTAATTTATTTTTTAATACTGGTATCTGCAAACACAAAGTTTCAGCTGAAACAACACACAAATAGCATTATACATAAAAAAAAAATGAAAATTAAAAAGACACACACACAGTTCAGACGTTTCTTACCGACAGAAAATGTACTTTTTGCCAGAAAACATTGAAAAGCTGCTTTTATCTTATTGTAATAAATATTAGTTGATGTGATGATGTGATGTGAAAAATGTAGGTGAATAGAATATTGTGAATATTTAACGTATTAATTACCAGTTAACTAGTGATGGGTAACTTGTGAGTGAGTAGTTCAAAATGAACGCTTCACTCGTTTGAAGTGTGAATGAGTTACTCACTTTTAGTGAACTAGTAGTTCAAACAGTTCAAACAGTTCACAAGGTTATACAACTCAAGAAGTTCCAATTGTAGTTCGTTTATTTTCTACTTCACTCATTCGTATACTTCAACACTTCAGTGAATGCTTTACTCATTCCGATCTCGTTTGTTGTCACTCTACTTCACTTTCAAATTCTTTACTTCGGATTACCGTGGAGCTTTCAGGCAATACGAAAACAAGTTCAAATCGTCACGAAATTAATGTAACGCTCAAAATCAGTACAGCTGAAAAACACATTTAATTTTTGAAGTGAAGCTTCTTTAGCCGCGGAAGGGGTAAATCGAGAGCTTGTGCAACGCTCAAAAATCGTCACGAAATTAATGTAACGCTCAAAATCGTCACGAAATTTGTGAGGTGTGACTGCACAGAAAACAATAACTCAATGATTAGGCTTATCCAAAGTTTAAAAAATAAAAAAAAAACATTTAAAAAATCCAAAATAAAGAGTTCAAAGACCCAAATTTTAAAACATCCAAAATTCCAAAATTAAAAGATCCAAAATAAAACATTAAAAAAAAATCAAATACCCAAAATTTTAAAAAAATCCAAAATTAAAAGATCCAAAATTTAAAAATTGAAAGATCCAAATTTTAAAAGTCCAAAAATCCAAAATTTAAAAATTAAAAGATCCAAATATCCAAAATTCAATAATCAAAAAATTCAAAATTAAAAAATAAAACAATTAAAAAATAAAAATCTAAAATTAAAAAATCCAATATTAAAAATGTCCAAAAACCCAATATTAAAAAGTCCAAAAATCCAAAATTCAAATAATCCAAATTTGAAAAATAAAAAAATTAAAATGAGCTTCACTTCTGTCGCGTGGCGTTCCACGCACACTTTTTTTAAGATGATAACCAAATCAGTATGTACGTGATTCTATCAAAACTAAAACGAAAATGAAAATTAATAAATTGCCGATTAAGATATACTGCAAATTAAATTATTTTATTGCAGTAACGTATTATTAAAAAATAGATATATATTTTTAAAGACCATAAGAAATTTTTGATTCACGAAGTTGGAAACAGCGATGTTTCCTTTTTACATACCAAATAAGTCATGTGTTTTATGTCAAGTCACGTATCTTTATGTCCCCCTCCGGTCTGAAAACAACCGTGTTTGCAAACCGCGTTGGATACCCCAAGTATTTCTCCCCAGGTAAATGTGTGTGAAAGAGAGAGCGTGAGCTTTGTGAACGATGTTATGAGAAAGAACACTTCAAAGAACACTTCAAAAATGAAGTGTTCATATAGAAGAGTGGCACAGAAAAAATAGCTTATGGGTGAGGCCGGCCAGGAGGAAAAATGTACTTCACGAACGAACTACTTCATTTGAAGCGTTCACAGAGAAGAGTGAGAGATAGTGAAGTAGTTCACATAAATGAACTGGTTCGACCCATCGTTAACTAGTGTTTTTATTTTACCCTCTCATTGTGAATATGGTAGATATTCCTTTGTGTGTTGTCTTAAATCAAATAAATATTCAGATGATAAAATTGGTGATTTATTGCATTTCATAATATTTTTAATTTTTTTCTTCATAATTTCATATTTAGCATAAATAAATTTCATATTTTGGCAAAATTTTCTTCATATTGTGCCTGTCTCTAGTCATGATGCATGCATCTCCCAGGCAACCGAATTAAAATTGAAATAACAAAATGAGCATCTCGTTTGCATTCCATCTCTCTTCAGTCACTGCCATTCTCACTAGTGCCGTAGCCCGTCTGCAAGGTCATGGGTTCGATAACCAGGTAAATCCAAGCACAGTTATAGAGCCTGTCTGTTGAGTTGGTGAGAAGCAGTTTTTTTTTTCAGCATAGGTTTTGCCATTTTAGGTTAAGTTAGGTTAGATTAGATTAGATTAGATTAGATTAGATTAGATTAGATGCCATCTTGCGGCAATTTTTGAGAATATCTCAAAACCTATGCTGAAAAAGAACTGCTGGTGAGAAATGCCACATTAATTTAATTTAATTGAAAAAATATATATAACACAACCCCAAAGAGCAAAGCTCATGAGAGGGGTGACATAAATACATTGGTTCAAAGGAAAAAAAAAATTCAACACATACTACAATTATCTTAAGGCTATAACAAATTCACTGTGACAAACATACTACAAAAAAAACTTGACATATACGGTACTAAGCAATTTTGAAATATGCATTTTTTATACGACTTCACAGAAATATATTATAACTATCCTGAATATTAAATGCCAGGGTTTTACTGTGAGAGAGAGAGGGATATGAGGGGAAAGAGAGAGAGGAAGATAAATTGGAAAAGAGAGAAGGAGAAGACAGAAAGAGTGGGATGACAGCTTATGCCTTTTTCGTACATCCCCGCAGGTCTATACGTCAACCTTTCAAACATAATGATTATCTTATAGGCTTATAATAGCAGTGAGGTGTTTGCTCAAGGCACAAAAAAAAAAAAAAAAGAAGAAGAAGAAGAAGAAGAAGAAGAAAAAAGGAAAGACTGAGCAGAGTTATTTTGTGGTTACCAGCAGGTACCCATGGCTTCTCCCGGGTTTTATTAAAGTGGTAGATGTTTTATTTAAATTATTTAACAGAAAATATTTATTAACACTAACATCGTTTACGTACATAAAAGGCATCGACCGTGCTATACCCTTTCAGAGGTCGTTAGATGTAGACCCGAGAGGACGACACATGGGAGCCTGGATGGCGGGGATAAAGCTTTAATATATTCTTAATAATATTTACTAATTTTCGTTGTTCCTAAAACAAAGGCCAAGTCTTGCAATTCCTCGTGGAAATGCTGCCTCTGTCATGGGAACATTCTTACCTTCTTCCACTATGGTAGAAATTTTTTACATTTTATAATATATTTTGTTCAAAAACTTGTTTGTTCTTATGAGTGTTTTGTATGTGATACATCTTAATTAAATGTATTTCCACAATTATCTATAATCTGTGAGTGAATCATTAGTGAATTCTGAGATTTATTGTTTCACATTTTATACAAGAAAAGGTAATCTGCGCCGCTTCTACCTTTTCCCCAACCTACAAGATGCAAACCGCGTCACCGACATATGTCAACTGCGCCACCGACATTTAAATGGCGTCACCGTCATACTAACGCACTAAAATTTTCCTTCCCACTTCTCCAGACTTAGGACTGGCTATGAAATTGCATAGGTATTGTAACTTTGTCATTTTAAAAAATGTTAAAAACATTACCCTAATTTATTTTGCATGAACGCTTCGTCACTTATAAAATTGTTAAAAACACTACCCAGATTGTTTCGCATGAGCACTTTGTTCTCATATGACGCCTTCTTAATAAAATCAAAACGGGAGATTTCATTGTTTATATATTGTTCTCTCCACTTGAGTAGACGAGAATACTTGTCATTTATTTTAGCTGTTCTTACAGGTATCCCTTGTTCAATACTTCTCAGTTTTATGAGGCACTTGTTTGGAACTGGGCAAGTGCATCTACATATCTCCGTGGCGCAGTTTACATATCTCATTTTTATTCTATTTCAAATTCGGTGTCAACCGTGGCGCAGATTACATAATATACTGATTACATATACTACTTTTATCACAATTAATAAACCTCTAGATTTAAAGAAAAAATTTCATATAACAAATTGAATCGGTTATTTGAGTAACCACACATGTCCTCTACTACTAGTTTTGAGAAAAGTCTGCAGCATATAATATTTGGTAGATTGTTATGATTTTCATATAGTGACTTTATTAGATCATTTTAATTATGTTTCATACTTTTACACAAATTATACTGGTTTTCTTTTCATCAAGTTTTAAACAGCTTTTGGCTCCTTCGAGAAGAAATTAGTATTATTAGAAATGAAAGGCGAATCACAAGATAAGCTATGTGACGCAGGGGCGTATTCAGAGGGGGGTGAGGGGGCTAGAGCCCCCCCAAAAACGTTAAGTAATGCTAATATGTTGCACATAAGAACATTTTAATTTGGCAAATAGGTCTAGTAGACAGTTTAATTCCATATTCTGACAAAATTCAGCCTAACATCGAATTTTTACCTGAAATTTGTGAAATATGCTCCGGAAAAATTAGGTATGCTCTATTATTTAAGTAAATTTAATACTTACTAGACGTTCTGTTGTTGGCTGAAATACATCACGAATTTTGAAAGATAGTAGGCTATAAGTCTTATGAATTACAAATAAAATTAAAATAAAACAAGGTTAAGTTATTCCAATAAATTTTAGTAAATTGAAAAATAATGAATATAACGTTTCTTTAATATTATATAATCGGTTACAAAAAATATAGTCTATTTACTATCAACAAATTTTATAGTCGGTTTCCAAAACATTTACTTAGCCAAATAGCTTTTTCTTTTAATTAACAGAGATATGCACAATATTTGACATCTCTCATAATATACTGTTATAAATGTGACAAATTGGTTAAATATGCACAAATATTTTAATATTGAGCAAATATGATACATCATTGCAAAACTAACAAAATATGCAAAATTAAACCATCAATTTCTTAATATTTCTTTGACACTTTGTAATAATTTGCATTATTAAAAATATGATTTTCATAAATTTCCGGGCACTAGTGATAGAGCTACTCACTAGCGCGGAGTAGCTCGCCGTGCTAGATAAGAGGAGCTAAACCCTTCTTAGGAGGCCTTTGCCCTACATGGGACACGATAGGCTTATTTTATTTATTATTTATATAGTGATAACAGTGTTAGACTTATATGGCCCCTCCCGAAAAAATATCTTGGATACGTCCCTGATGTGACGGTAGTAATTGACTTGAAGATTTGACATTCCTGATAGATATTGCAGGGAATTTTAATTACTTAGATTTAAAATTATCATAGGTAATCCAACGAGAGTTGACGAGTTTGTCGATAGATTCTGACGCAACTCGTCAACTCGAGTTAGATTTTATTAAGACTATTCCATGAATAAAATGTAACGGATTATATAAATAATAATTTCTTTCTTGCATAAAAAAGTAACAGTTGTGAGATCACGGCATTCTGTGAATGTATCGATTCGAGCTACCCTGGTATAATCAGCACTACCAATGGTGCATAGTTAACTTCATTCAGGTAAGCTAACAGCAGAACAGAATAAAAGCACACGAACTGGCTTGGACCGAATTGAAACTGTGTTCTTAATCAATGTACATTTCAATTTCCAAACAAGTTATGTTGCATAACATAATCTGATTTCATGTCGCTTAGTGGCAGCAGTGACTAGTAGTCACTGAACACTGATACTTGCGTCTCCAGTAACGAGCAGCTGGTTTTACCGCGATGAAATGCCATCCTCACGATTTATACAAGAATATTGTAAGATAAACGGCCGTGATTGGTCTATATCCGAGGAATTGCTAAACGTTATTGGTCAATATCAAACACGCGGCGTATGAGTGGGGTAGTCAGAGAAAGATCAGATGTAATTTCATTGTACGATAATATTATGGCTTTTTAATTAAATCTAAGACTTTTGGAGGGACAACTGGTAAGAGGCAGCTTAATTAATTTTCCTCCTTTCCTCCCACTTTATATTTAAACTTAGTAGAGCGGGTTTAAAGTTAAAAAATGTAGGCATGCATGAGAAAGTTATAATGATTCCTGACTGTGTGACCAAGTCGTGAAACATTGCCTATGTTTTATCGTTTTTAAAATCAGTGCTCGTTGACCTATTAATGAGGACTTCAACAAAACAATTCAATTTGATAGGCCTACTCTATTTGCACATTTTATTTTAAAAGCAACAGGTAGTGAGCACAGCCGAGGATAAACAAGGACATTTATTAGATATTTGTATGAAAACAGCTGGATGTATGTATGTCCGATCGCGAGGGCTCTTTCCTGTTTTCCTGTTATAAAAATGGAGATTGGCTGAACTTTGTCTTTTTTCGTGTTCTCATTCATTTCCATGATTTTCTTCATTGATAGAATGCCTATGTGCAAAAATGGGGGAAATAAAGTTACTCCACTTTAAAAAAAAAAAAAACCTGATTTACCCGTGTAAAATGCAACTTCCGTGATTAATTTCTTTAAAAACAGTTTCAAGACAAAATACATATCATGGCATGCTGAATTAGCCAGTTGGGTTTACTTATAAGTAGGGTTCGGATGTTTATGAAATGTCATATTTTTATCCTGACCTCCATTCTCGCCGAAAACACAAATTAAACACTAATTGCATGCTTGTTATCGTAATCGGACCGTTTTTATTTTGCATATAAAGTCATATTTTGGTCGTTTTCATGGTCTTGGTCATATTTCGGTCATATTCGTAATTTAACGTCATATTTCAGCTATAAATTCGGTTTTAGTTTAACTGAAATGTGAAGGGACAATAACAAGTAATAGCACAATTACCTTTTCCTCTTTGCTGTTAACAACTTCCAATGGACATGTTTTTAAAAGATTTTCAGTTCACAGTTACAGTGGTAACTGGAAACATTAACAGATTAGACATTCTTTTTAAATAAACCAGTAAATCACCTGTGAAATTTTAAAAAGCGATTATCCGATGGAATTAATGTGATGTAATAATTTAGTGTCATAAAAGTTTTAAATTGGTACATTTATTTTTGGATAATTCGTTCTTTTATGAAGGGATATTTAAGATTTTAGGGTCATATTTTGTCATTTTTAAAGTCATATGTAGTTATTTTTAAGGTCATATTTACAGTCATATCTTCCACTTTTTTAGGTCATAAACATCCGAACCCTACTTATAAGCACTAACTTGAAAAATCATATTGTATGGGGTTTATCCGAGCTAGGTACAGTAATAGAAACTTTAAATACATTTAAAACTTTATAAAATGCATATTTTTGCATGAATATTATAAGAAATATTCGATCCACATAAATAATGGTTTTTAAAGATAAAAGATAATGTCTGCTATTGTGATGATCAACCGACTACCTTCCCATGAGAAGCTTCCTGTGCACCGCTTCAATGATAAATTAACTGTCAGTGTTATTGAGTTTCCAATGTGGCATCTTCGGATATTATTTCATTTACGTTTCATTAGAATTTATTTTCATTGATACCTTTTGCAATTCGATCCTACTTATAGGACTCATTGGTTGTGAACTGCATTTGCGATAATTTCAGTTGTAAGAGTCATTTCACATACTTCTAGACTGAGTGATGAAGTAAAATACACGTTCAATTGAGGCATATTTAATTGCAGTTCTTTAATCATGTCTTCATTAATGCTGTAGCAGTTACTAACTTTAAGCTCTATTAAATTAGGAAATATTGCAGGAATCTCTTTTAAGTATATCTCTGTCTGTCCTTCAATCCAGAGGAATTTTAGTTTCTCACAGGGTGACAGTATTTCTAAGTCAAAACCATATCTGATATAAGAGTAAGATAAATCCAAAAACTCTAGCTGTGCGCATTCTGATATGAATCCCATAGTGTTCTCACAAACTCCAGATCTATTCAGCGACAGATCCATGTGTTTCAAAGCTCTGCATTTTCCAATGCCTCGAAAACATTCCGAGGAAAGGTTTTCCCCGCGTATTCTAACATGCTCCAAATTTGGACAAAGATCCCATATTGTTCTTGTGCAATCTACCTGCAGATAAACTGCGCCAATAATCTCTAATTTCACTAAAGAACTAAACTGGTCGTAACTGTCGGAACATGGTAAAACTAATGTTTTAACTGGAAAGTTGAGTTGTAAAGTATCAAGATTTTCTAAAGAAATTAGGTCTTCCAAATAAAGCTCTCTACTTTCCCAGCAATCGGAAAAAATTAACAATTTTTTCAAGTTCCTGCATTTCAAAATAGTCGCGTACATATCTGCAGTAACCTCTGGGCCAATCCCTAAATATTCTAGGGCGTCTATCTTCTGACTGATCAAAGTTAACGCTTCATTTCCATAACCCATCAAAACTGTATTGTGTTTCATGTATATTCCAAATAACCTCTTTCTCGTTTCTGATAGTTCACTCGTGATCACGACTAAACTAGAATCCTTGAAGGTTTTGCCAAATAGTTTGGCATAATCTAGATGAAATAAAGCTTGTTCACAATAAATATCCAGAGTTAGTATTTGAGGGTAGGTGTTGAGCAACTTTTCTACACTACAAAAAGACCTTGGACCATGTTTCCTGTCCATTATTATAGTTTTTATATCTGGACAGGCCTTGCACAGAGCTTCTGATATCTCATCAAAATCATGTCCATGTCGTATGATAAAATGTTGTAAACTTGGTAACATTTTTAAGATGTCCGTAATTTCGCCAGTAGACATTGTTGACTGCGGAGTAAAAATTTTGTGTTTCCAGAGCTCCTTCACTGACATCGCCTCTTGCCATTTTCTGCAGACTTTCGAAACAGATAAAATTAGGTCATCTGCAGGCAGGAAATGAAAGATGTGTGTTAGGATCTCTTCTGGCATGAGATCCATGTCCATGGAATTCCCTGAAAAATCAAAGAGGTTAAATCCTTGCTAGATAGGAGGTCAAATTAATTTAGTTTATATGTTATTCGTAAATATATTAATTTATTTCAATTTGCTTAAAGTCTGGCCGTTCCTAGAAGGAAACCTGAAATAAACAAGAACCATTAGGATATATCTGTCTCACTCTAGCACATTACTCGTATGACCTAAGAGTGAGACAGACATACTGATTTTTGTTTACTTCAGGTTTCCTTCTTAGCTCATCTCGGGTATAGCTTTTTATTCTTCTTGACTACAAGGCTGGCAATAATTAATATGCCTGGTATATTTCATTAAATGAAATCTTATATTCGTGTTATCTATAACAAGATTGATTTTTCATAAAACTACAAAAGCGAAAATTCAAATGAAGCAACAACTTGTTGCCGAAATTTCAATGTTTCTTTAGCATCCCTATTAATTAATTGAAACCATCTTATTCGAATATCCTTCTGTGACCTGAATTATTTCACATTAAAAGCTAAAAAACCATGCCATGAACCTAGGGTCAGTGTTGGGCGTTAATCAATTCATTTTTCAAACAACTCGTTAATTGACTAAAAAAGTATTTGAGATTAAATTAATTGCAATTAAATTAATCGCAATTAAACATTTAATTGCATATTGCAATTAAATTATTTGGATTAATGTATGTTAATCGTAACTCGCAATTAAAATAATTGCAATTAACTTGTTTAATTGTTCTATGAAACAATTAAAACTAACAATTAACTTACTTACCATTACCGAAATCAATTAAAAGTATTACAAGATTTTGTACATTTTACCTACATTAATAAAAATCAATACTACTTATTGATAAAAAAATGAATATCATCCTTCATTATACCCATTATTTATATTTTAATGTATGTTTTTCATTTGTGCAATGTTTAGACAACTTACATAACAAAAAGTTACAAGTCATCCAACTGTTACTGTATTTGTAACTAACATGCGTATTTCAGTATCTCACTTACGCATTTTGTTATGATACCAGGCCCGTACAGTAGTCCTTTTTAATTGTTGGTTTTTATTTAAATTCATAAAACAATTGAAAAGTAATTAATTGTTAACTGTAGCATATCAAGATTGACAATTGATTAATTGTTAATTGCTACCACTACAATTAACAATTAATCAATTGTTAATTGTAATGTTCCACAATTAAGTTGATCAATTGTTAGTTGTTATGGTGACAATTAACAATTAATCAATTGGATAACATTCTGCAGAAAGGAACCAACCCTCAAATTAAAAAAAAACTGGAATAGATGCTAAATTTTTGCTACTGAACTATATATTTACGTGCAAAATAACCAACCCTCTTCATCCATTTATATGCCATCTATTAAGCAAACAAAAACACACTGAAAAGATCCAGGTGGCTTTTTATTTAACTTTAAATGCCTGTTTTTTAGCTTAAAAATCATGTGGGTTGGTTCCTTTCTGCAGAATGTCGTCCAATTGTAAATCTTTAATTGTCTTTACAATTAAAATGTGTCCAACACTGCCTAAGGTACCGTACATAAAATTAAACTTATTTGTCCATTGAACGTAGTTATAGGTTACATGTGTCCGTGTAAAGAGAAGTGTGTTTCAATTACTACTCAACGTTCCTAATGTTTCTCAATTTCGCAACACTCCATAACCTTATATAATATTTTTCTCTGTTTATTATAAAAGATGTTATTTTTGCCTATAGGAGTTCATGGCGTTTCTACTGATTCCCCTATAATTGTTTCCGCCATTGCATTCGAACGGGAGTTTTTCTTTCCTTTGCGAATGAAATAAATAAAAATATAGTTAAGTTAAAAACTAGTTCAATAATTTCGCCAATAGGAAAACTATATGGGTACGGGCAGGGCCGTGGAGAGAAAGTAAGGGTCCAAGGGACAAATTTTCCCGGGCCCCCGTCAAATATAAAATTCACCACTCAAACCCAACCTCGTCTTTTATATTGTATGCAACAAAAAGATTATGTGAAGATATTACATAATATTATTACATAATGTAATCTTACGTAAGTAACCTATTACTTGAAAACATATATTTTTGTTAGCCATTATAAAAGTTAGTAATATTTTACAACAAATAAAATCATGTAAGTTTGAATGGTTTACAGTTGTGCTCATAACATGTAATAATAATGTTTTTTATAAACACTTTTTAATAATAATCATAAAAACTAATCACTATACAACTTGTGCCTTTGACTTTTCAACACTTAAATTATAGATGCAACTATAAAAATAGCAAAACAAAAGGAATCCCGGGGATAACTTTGCATCGGTATGTACCAAAATTAATCTTTTGAAAATCATTATTTTAAATGCCGAACGTTAGTGAGGCCTACTGTTCAGTCCAAAAGGATTTCTGCTTCTACTTTTCAAAAAATAATAGCAATTTTTATTTAAAAATAATCCATTTCAGATGAACTAATTAATCCCGTGTCACCGTTATACGACAGGGCAATGCAAATAAAAATAAGCACATAACACATAACTTGATCTGTTTATTGACTTATAATTCATTTTATGTTATGTTAGAGTAAATTTAGGAGGTAAAACACAAATCCTGATCGGCCGGGCCGGGCCGGGGCCCCTGGGCTGCAGCCATGCCTCCCCCCCCGTCTCGTCGGGCCTGGGTACGTCAACATTGGCAATGGTCAGTGATGACTAATGTTTTCGAGGCTTTCTTGATGTGGATTATTGAGTCGGGAATTTAAGAAACATTAAACAATTAATAAACCGAGGGTGCCAGAGCTGTTGAACGAACGGAAGGCTATTATGAACAGTTAGGGACAAAAAGATTGAGCAGGCAGGATCAATAAGTCAATGTACATGTTCAGTTTGAAAAGCTCAAGTCGCAAGTGGAACTGTATTTCCACATGGTATGACATAAACCGTGTAAATGAAATATTTGTTTCTGAACAAGAGTCATAACTTCGATCAGTCTAAAGATCATTCTGATAGATTTAAATAGGGGCTCACAGCCACTGTGTTGGTATAATCAATGAAACTAGACGCTCAACGTGCTCCGTTATCTGTTTCATCATTACTAGGGCAAGGCATTTGATGATTATGCTTCTATTTTTATGAAGGTTAAAAATATAGCTCGATATATATAATTAAGTAAGGGCAATTTGTTTTTGCATTTTTCGTCGTTTTCAAGAGATAGATCATTTTTTGGAAACTTTTAAGTCATTTTCGGAATTTTTAGGTTATCTTTCAGTGGAGGTAGAGCGAAGCTTTTCCGTGTACAAATAGTTACTTTCATACAACAGACAATTGTTTTTATTTGAGGATCTACGCCAAATGTTCATAGTTCATTTTAATTCAGGTTTATTGTATTCTCCTGTCCGATCCACACATTAGAAAGATTTGCACTCATTTCTTATC
This sequence comes from Ectobius pallidus, assembly GCA_964059195.1. Taxonomy (NCBI): domain Eukaryota; kingdom Metazoa; phylum Arthropoda; class Insecta; order Blattodea; family Ectobiidae; genus Ectobius; species Ectobius pallidus. Next base: position 54,869,143 of record CAXKWD010000002.1, read on the forward strand.
TGAACCAACTGAACATTCAGTATACTATCCCCCTTCATGACATACTCTTTAGTAAAGCAGGATACAAATTTTTCACATCTTTTGTTAATAGTATATATTCAAAAATATGACTTACATTCACTGCTCTCACTTTTATATTAATGTTATACTTGTTATCTCCCACCCCATTTTCTTTCACATCACTTCTGTTTTAATGTATAGACTAATCATTTATGTTAATCATTATTATTGAATTTCTTTGAAGACAGTGCTCAGATTAAGATTGTATACGTATATTGTAAACCTGTAAGTGTATAATATCTCTAACCCTAATATACCTTCGGGTGAAATAGGGTTTATTTCAATTTGGATATTCAATAAATAAATAAACACCATAGCAGTTTATCTTGTAGCAATTTTTTTTTTGTGTGCCCACCCTTACCCCCGGAGTGCCAAGCAATTAAGCCTAAACCTCCGGTCAGACCAAATTTTGGTAACCATATGTGATGTGTGTATACCTATTGTGCCCTTATGTACATCCGTAGGGGATGTTGATGGTGTGACGTTATCTTGTAGCAATAAAGAATTCTTTCTTTCTTTTTAAATGGTACATATTTTCTAGGGGCAATTTTATAGGCATGCCAGTTCAGAAATAATTTTTTTTCGCTAAGGGGTCCAAGTAGTATAAATTTACTTACTTCTTTGGTAACAAAATAAGTGTTTTTTTTTTAATTGTAAATTCATATATAACGCACTGTCTTCCATTAAATTGCTTTTAGCAATTCACTGCTTAAAAAAACTAATTATAAGTAATAGTGGTAAATTTATTGGTCATTTTTTTTTTAAATTTTGCCATTTTTCACGATTTTTAGGTCATAAATGCATTTTTTATTTTGCATTTTTTCATTATTTTATGGTCATTAAATGCCTTGTCCTAGTCATTACTCAAGCTGTTGATTTTATTGGTTTGATACATTAAATTCAGTTGAAATAACAGTAGATTAATATTAAAATCGTGGTGTCCATTCGAATTACTAAAATAAAATAGAAGGGGATAATGTTAAAAGACAGAACTTTACTAAACAGAAGTGGATGAAATCGAATCCGCATGAATTAACGAATCTGTGTTAGATTACACGTTTTAAGCTTACTGTTACTTTGTAATTGTATTACAGCGGTACTTTTCTAGATGTAGGCAAGGCATGCGATGTCTAAAACCTGTAGCCTAAACCTCCTAGATCCTCCACGACCTGCCTAGAAATCCCTTTCCTTTCACATAATTACACACACGTTGTTACACATAGAGTGTAGCCGACTACTTCCAGAGTCCCTTGTTTGGAAGGATAACTTAATTTTATTTTTATTTTTATACAGGGTGTTAATAAATAACACCGAAATATTTTACCTGCATATAGAGGGGACTTAGACAAGCAACTTTTATTAGGAGATTTTTGCTATATGTCGTAAAATGTGTATGCTACAGGGCATTAAAGTCATTATAATTTGGTGCTCATAAATTTTCATTAAATTGACTTCATGCCTTCCTAGCGATCGATAAAATCCTGACTCTTAATCAATCGTCAATAATTTAGTGTTTCCATAATCTGCAAAATTTACAGACTAATCACATGACTGGTCGCCACTGCATTAGTCTTTTTTTTTTTTTTACTCATAACTACTTACTACAGTGTTAACAACGAAGTTCCTTTGTTTTGCATTTTTTTCTAATGTTAGAAATCAGTGGCGGCCATGCCCTGGGAGATTTTTAGCTGTAACTGGAAAAATTGAATCCTAAAAGAGCAAAAATTTCCTAATAAAAGTTGCTTGTCTATGTCCCCTCTATACACAGGTGAAATATTTCGGTATTATTCATTAACACCCTAGCTTGTGCCCTGCTGTTTAAAGTAGGTATTGCAATATTTGCCTTACTTTTTAATACGCGAGTTAAGATGGTAGAGGCCTAGCTTACTAGAAACCATTTTCTGTTTTCACTTGTCTTTTACCTTTCATGTCGTATTCTATTTATAATTTACAACTGGAAGCGAATCGGTTACTGGAGGGTACAGAGGCTTTTCTTACTCTATTCCAGACTTTTTCCACTGAATAATAAGTCTATATCAGAAGTTCCTGTCTCAGTAATGTAAGTGGAATTTGTTAATCCTGTTAATGTTAAATTGAAACGTAATGCTGCTTTTCGGCGATGCTTTTTCGTATTCGTAAATTTTAGTTTACGTACATGAGGTAATGAATAAGTAAATTGTAAATGCAGAAACGTTATATGGAATAATTAGAGTACTATGTAATATGCGATAAGAGATAAGGTAACTTACCGATCACTTTTCTTAGCGGTTCGCTCAACGCAGCGTCTTCTTCCGAACTAACAGTTGTCTCATTTACCTAAACAAAACGCTGTTACTATGACGCCGCATTCAGAAATGTGATGTTGATCAAGGTCTTGAATAATGTACTTATGAAACCAATACTGTAAGTTACATGAAAGAATCCGACATTTTGAATGCACACTAACTCAATGGACTTCTTTTTTTTTTAATAGAGAAGATAGAGTTATATATAGGAGTAATATTTTTAATAATATCTTAGTCCATCATGTTATTCAGACTTAATTATCATACTTAAACAATGCTACTTCCTTAGAGTGTATATATATTGGTATATATAGGAGTAATATTTTTAATAATTTCTTAGTCCATCATGTTATTCAAACAATTATCATACTTAAACAATGTCACTTCCTTAGAGTGTAAATAAATCTATTAAAACTCCATTAAAAGAACTTGTAACAGGTAAACAGTGAGAGCGTGCCTGATTAAACTCTATTAAGGCCATTAGTCTATGAAAATTCCGGACGTTCCCTCGAAATTGTCTGCTGATACCTTAAATTTAGTAACCAACACCCAGACCTGCACAGGTCTACACCGACCTCGAAGTTGCATCCGCCATTTTGAATGTTATTAGGAAAAATTAATTAAAAATCAGAATTTTTGTGGAATATACTCAAGCTGTTGATTTTATTTGTTTGGTACATAAGCTATAAGTCAACCAGATTTCAAGTTTCTGGCTCATGTGGAAGTGGACAAACAATTATGTCAGTGAGTTACCCTCTCGGCTTTATAATATAGTGATGATTTGCTATTTAAAAAGCATGTAACCGTTAAATAGTTGCTCGCATCGTAGTCACGAATGTTAGCTTAGACCAATGGAAGCAAACTTCGTCCAGGGATGACGTTTGTGAAGGAAGTGCACGGCATGTCTCTGTGTGTGATGTCAGACAAGTGCACACCCCTGTCACAATACTAATGCCCCTCTCTTCCCCTCTGTTGAATGGTGCCAACATTTTTCAAACTCTTCGCAGAAGTTTTCCGTGCGAACCAGGAGCCGACTGAACTGACGTCACAGAGCAAACTTCTGACCTCTCCTGGCTTAGACCTAACCGAAAACCTTAAGAAATTTCAAGGAATTTTTTATCATTGAGAACCACTTAATTTTTGTGCCTCGTTTAAATTGACTATTTCATTATCTTAATCTCATAGCATCTTAGAAAGTCTTCGAATTCCCTGTCTCTTTATGTACTAGTATAGGATGTTCAGGTAGACTCATCGAATTCTCTACGAAGTTCAAAGTACGACTGGTTATTTCATAGTTATTAACTGGGATAATGTTTTTGGCATTAATTTTTCACGTTCTTTTTGTATAATAAATGTAGTGTACATTGAAACAGTAACAACTTACACGTTTTGTTATTCACAAATATAACCTAATAATTTTCTTTTTCTGATTTTTTTAAAATTATGGTGATTTGAAAACTTGGATTAATGCGAAAAACTTTAACATAGAATTTCAGGGTATACAGAAAATACAACCCCAACAGAAGTGTTAAATACCAGATTTCATGAATATATGGGTGATTCTTCAAATACGGGAAAATTTGTGTTCCGGAGTGATATTTCTCTTCAAATTCAACCTAAAAAAATTAAAATAAAATTTTGTTTCTACTACTCCCATACTACAACTATCACTTTGAAATGTCACTAACTTTAAATTCTGATATTGCAGAATCAAATTTAATTCAATTAATTCAGTGAAATGTCATCCAGATGCCATGTCCCATTCCCCGGTTTTGAATATTCTAATGCATTTTTCCACAAAACAAAATGTTATTTCCTTTTCAACTTTTTTCCTGCCAATGAATATGAATGTGTGAAGAAAATTAACCCCTAAAAAATTAAATGAAATAAAATTGTCACTCCAACTAATGAACATAAAGAATGTCCCAAGGGTTTTTGGTGATCCACATGGCTGAAAAGAATGGAATTTTTTCTACAGAAATGAGAAATTTGTATAACTGGCTACAGTGTTAGATGGAGATTGGTGGAATAAAGAATAACTGAAAAGAAAAGGCTACACTTCGTGTTTTTTCGTGTTCTCATTCATTTCCATGATTCTCTTCACTGATAGAATGCCTATGTGCAAAAATGGGGAAAATAAAGTTACTCTATTTAAAGAAAATCTGATTTACCAATGTAAAATGCAATTTTACTCAATTTATTTAAAAACAGTTCCAAGACAAACTACATATAATGGCATACTGAATTAGCCAGTTGATTTTACTTATAAGCACTAACTTCAAAAATCATATCAGCCTATATGGAGTTTATCCGAGCTAGGTACAGTAATAGAAACTTTAAATACATTTAATGCTTTATAAAATAATAGTTTTAAATAATTTTAAAGATAAAATTTGCTGTTGTGATGATGATCAAATGACTACCTTCCCATGAAAAGCTCCCTGTGCATCGCTTCAATGATAAATGAACTATCACTATTGTTGAGTTGCCAATCACTATTGTTGAGTTGCCAATCCTCAGTCCATTTGAGTTGCATTAGAATTTATTTTAATTGACAGCTTTTGCAATTTGATCTTACTTATAGGACACTTTGGTTGTGAATTATATTTACGATCCTTCCAGTTGTAAGAATCGTTTCATGCAATTTTTGATTGAGTGATGAAGTAACAAAATACACGTTCAATTGAGGCATATTTACTTGCAGTTCTTTAATCATGTCTTCATTAACGGTGGAGCAGTTACTTTAAGCTCTATTAAATTAGGAAAAAGTATAGGGATCTCATTTAAGTATAGGCCTAGTTCTGTCTGACCTTCAATCCAGAGGAATTTTAGTTTCTTGCAGGGTGACAGTATTTTTAAGTCAAAACCATATCTGAAACTAGAGTAAGATAAATCCAAAAACTCTAGCTGTGCACATTTTGATATGAATCCCATACTCTTCTTACAAACTCCAGAATTATTCAGCGACAGATCCATGTGTTTCAAAGCTCTGCATTTTCCAATGCCTCGAAAACATTCCGAGGAAAGGTTTTCCCCGCGTATTCTAACATGCTCCAAATTTGGACAAAGATCCCATATTCTTCTTGCACAATCTGGTGACGGATAAACTACGCCAATAATCTCTAATTTCACCAAAGAACTAAACTGGTGGCAATAGTCTAAACTTGGTAATAAGTATGTTTGAACTGGAAAGTCGAGTTGTAAAGTATCAAGATTTTCTAGAGAAATCAGATTTTCCAAATGAAACATTCCACCTTCCCAACAATCGGAAAAAATTAACAATTTTTTCAATTTCCTGTATTTCAAAAATGTCTTATACATATCTACAGTAATCTCTGGGCCAATCCATAAATATTCTAGGGCGTCTATCTTCTGACTGATAAATGTTAGCGCTTCCTTTCCGGAACCCATCAACACTGTATTGTGTTTCAAGTATATTCCAAATAACTTTTTTCTCGTTTCCGTTAGTTCACTCGTGAACAGAACTAAACTAGAATACTTGAAGGTTTTGCCAAATAGTTTGGCATAATCTAGGTGATATAAAGCTTGTTCACAATAAACATCCAGAGTTTGTATTTGAGGGTAGGTGTTGAGAATTTTTTTTACAGTACAAAAAGACCTTGGACCATGTTTCCTGTCCATTATTATAGTTTTCATATCTGGACAGGCCTTGCACAGAGCTTCTGATATCTCATCAAAATCATGTCCATGTCGTATGATAAAATGTTGTAAACTTGGTAACATTTTAAAGATGTCCGTAATTTCGCCAGTAGACATTGTTGACTGCGGAGTAAGTTTTGTGTTTCCAGAGCTCCTTCACTGACATCGTCTCTTGCCATCTTCTGCAGACTTTCGAAACAGATAAAATTAGGTCATCTGCAGGCAGGAAATGAAAGATGTGTACTAGGATCTCTTCTGGCATAAGATCCATGTCGATGGAAATGTCTGAAAATCAAATAAAGAAGATATACCCTTGCTAGATAAATCCTTTTCATAATGTAAATGAATTTGTTGATTCGTCTATAAATATTTACAAGCAAACGTGCTAATTCTGTGACCCTGTCCATTCATCGTTTTTATGTTCACGACATTGAATGACTAAAAAATAAAATGGGGGATGAAGGAGTTTATGTTTTATGAGATGTAAAATACTGGTTATTATAGAAGACGATGAGCTTTAACAATTCTGTAGGCTTAACTAGTACAATTCACAGGCGAAGAATGATTTTCATATTAAAAGCTACAAAACCATGCAGGAACTCTCTAGGGCACATAAAATTAGATTGCTTTATACATGGGTCAATCCATTAGAAATGAACCAAATTTAATAAAATTTGTTGCTCGACATTTTTGATTTTCCTAATTTTTTTACCAGTTATTTCCCAACTAAAGGTGAGTTCAAAACTATGGTAATAAAATTTTTGGGCTCATACTTTTTTTTTGGCGGCCATTTTAAGTTTGCTTTTTAACCATATTTCAGTCGAAAACATGTTTTGCACAAATGTATGTAACTCCGTTAATTTTATAGATAACAAGACAAAATAAACACCAAAATTATCAGAATGAAATGCTCTACATTTTTTTAACACAATATTACCTAAGTAGTGAGGAAAGTGAAGAAAAAAATTAAAAACTACAAATTGAAAATTGACTCAAAACGGGATTTTTAGTGCCGCAAAATTATTAGAAAGAAGAAAGACTCGCCCTTAATTTTTTTTTCTGGTGTAGATCTACTATAGGACTACTCGCTGTAGAAGTTTAAAACTTGAGAACTTTGCTTTTTTTTTTATACAATTTTTCAAAAATGCCCCAAACCGTATTTTGGCAATATTTGAAGTAGAATACCTCAAAAGGGACTGAGTGAAAAATTATGAAATTTATACAGATAACACCTCTTTATGATATAAAGATGTGGTATAAATTTGGTGACTGAGACTCAACTGGTTCCCGAGTTACAGTGCATCGAATTTGGCCAAAACTTGCGTTATAGGCACACGAAATTTAACGGTAATTTAATAGTAAAAATTCACTTTGTAATTTTAAATATAAAACTTTTGTGAGCCTAAGTTTGTTACACAAAAGAGTTGTATATGTAGGCTACATTTCATCAGTTAGCATGACAAATATTTGGTTTCCTCAAAGCTTTGAAGAGTGTTGAAATTTTGGTGCATAGTTTGCAGTTATGGCCAACTTCGATGCACTATAACTCGGGAACCAGTTGAGTCTCAGTCACCAAATTTTTAACACATCTTTATATTATATAGAGGTGTTATCTGTATAAATTTCATAATATTTCACTCAGTCCCTCTTGAGATATTCTACTTCAAATATTGCCAAAATACGGTTTTGGGCATTTTTGAAAAATTGTATAAAAAAACCGCAAAGTTCTCAAGCTTTAAACTTCTACAGCGAGTAGTCCTGTAGTAGATCTACACCAGAAAAAAAATTAAGGGCGATCTTTCTTCCTTCTAATAATTTTGCGGCACCAAAACTCCCGTATTAAGTCAATTTTCAATTTGTAGCTTTGATATTTTTTTTCACTTTCCTCACTACTTAGGTAATATTGTGTTAAAAAAAATGTAGAGGATTTCATTATGATAATTTTGGTGTTTATTTTGTCTTGTTATCTATAAAATTAACAGAGTTACATACATTTGTGCAAAAAAGTTTCCGGCCGAAAAACTGTTACAAAGAAAACTTAAAATGGCCGCCAAGAAAAACGTATGAGCCTAAAAAATGTTTTACTCTAGTTTTGAACTCACCTAATATTGGGGAGTAACTGAAAAAAAATTAAGAAAATAAAAAATGTTCAGCAAAAAATGTTATTCAATTTGGTTCATTTCTAATGGATTGACCCTATTTTGGCATTATTTGAAGTAGAATATCTCAGAAGGGCCTGAGTGAAAATTATGAAATTTATACACATATCACCTCCTTATGATATAAAGATGTGATAATAATTTGGTGACTGAGACTGAACTGGTTCCAGAGTTAGAGTGCATCGAAGTTGGCCAAAAATTGCAAACTATGCACCGAAATTTCAACGCTCTTCAACGCTTTGAGGAAATAATAAATCGGTCATGTTAACTGATGAAATGTAGCCTACATGTACAACTCTTTTGTGTAACACACATAGGTTCACTAAAATGTTGCATTTAAAATTACAATTTGAATTTTTACTATTAAATTACCGTTAAAATTCATGTGCGTATAATGCAAGTTTTGGCCAAATTCGATGCACTGTAACTCGGGAACCAGTTGAGTCTCAGTCACCAAATTTATATCACATTTTTATATCATAAAGAGGTGTTATCTGTATAAATTTCATAATTTTTCACTCAGTCCCTTTTGACATATTCTACTTCAAATATTGCCAAAATACGGTTTTGGGCATTTTTGAAATATTGTATAAAAAAAACCGCAAAGTTCTCAAGCTTTAAACTTCTACAGCGAGTAGTCCTATAGTAGATCTACACCAGAAAAAAAATCAAGGGCGAGTCTTTCTTCCTTCTAATAATTTTGCGGCACTAAAAATCCCGTTTTGAGTCAATTTTCAATTTGTAGTTTTGAATTTTTTTCTTCACTTTCCTCACTACTTAGGTAATATTGTGTTAAAACAAAAATGTAGAGGATTTCATTCTGATAATTTTGGTGTTTATTTTGTCTTGTTATCTATAAAATTAACAGAGTTACATACATTTGTGCAAAACATGTTTTCGACTGAAATATGGTTAAAAAGCAAACTTAAAATGGCCGCCAAAAAAAAAGTATGAGCCCAAAAATTTTTTTACCATAGATTTGAACTCACCTTTAGTTGGGAAATAACTGGTAAAAAAATTAGGAAAATCAAAAATGTCGAGCAACTTGGCCTGGTTCATTTCTAATGGATTGACCCACATTTAATTATAGTTATAGGCTATATGTCAACATATAGACGGAAGTACATTTCAATTACTACTCAACGTTCCTAGGGTTACTAGGGTTCGGATGTTTGTGACATGACATATTTTTATCCTGACCTCCATTCTCCCGCAAGCACAAATTAAACATGAATTACTCATTTATTATCCTAATTGGACCGTTTTTATATCGCATATAAAGTCATATTTTGGTAATTTTCATGGCCTTGATCATATTTCAGTCATATTTGTAATTTAACGTCACAGTTATAAATTCGGTAAAAGAGCACAATTATAGGCTACAGTGTGTGCACTGGATCGTCGACTTAAACTTTTTCAGAAAAAAGAGTCGCGAATGTTTTTACTGTAACTGAAATGTGAAGGGACAGTAACAATAGCACAAATATCTCTTCCTCCTTGTTGTTAACAACTTCTAATAGACATGTTTTAAAAATATTTTCAGTTCACATTTGCAGTGGTATCTGGAAACATTAACAGATTAGAAGTTCTTTACAAGTAAAACTGTAAACCACCTTTAAAATTTTTAAAAAGTGATTATCTGACTGAATTAATGAGATGTAATAATTTAGTGTCATTAAACGTTTTAAATTAGAAAATTTATTTTTAGAAAATACGTTATTTTATCATGCCATATTTAGGATTTTTGGGACATATTTAGTCATTTTTAGGGTCGTATATGCAGTCATATTTTTCACTTTTTTAGGTCATAAACCCTAGTTACTATTGTTTGGTACATTTCATTTTAAGTTCAGTTGAAATAACAGTTGATTAATATTAAAATCGTGGTGCCCATTCGATTTTCTACAGTAAAACAGAAGCGGAGAACGTTAAAAAAACAGAACGTTTACTAAACAGAAGTGGAGGATTCGAATCCTCATGAATTAACGAATCTGTGTTATTCTACATGTTTTAAGCTTAATGTTACTTTGTGTTACAGCGGTACTTTCCTAGATATAGGAAAGACATGCGATGTCTAAAACCTGTAGCCTAAGAATAAGAATAAGAATAAGAATATTTATTAACCTTAAAAAAACATTTATCATGTGTAGGTTTCGTCAAATTAATTTAAAAGAAACTAGACACTGTTACAGTGGGTATTTCAAAAAATTCATTAATAGAATATAGAGGTGAAGACACAAGGAGATTCCACGCACACTTTTTAAACTTAGCCAGAGACAAGTTCCTGACCATGTGCGGAAGTGAGTTAAACATCTTTAGTTTTAAGTGTGTCTTCTTTACCCTAGTCAGCCTGGAATAAGGCACTTCCAACATACCACTACCTCTTGTATTATACAAATGTCTGTTTGATCTACATGGGAGTGAGTCTAGTTCGGTCCGCACTTCTACCAGACATACATATGTATATAAACTGTATACTGTCATAATTTTCTCACTCATAAATATTGGTTTGCAGTGTTCATCGTATCCAGCGTCGGCAATTAGTCTTATAGCTTTTTTCTGTAGCATAAGGATTTTTTTGACCTCTGTTGCTGCACCCCACAGGGTGAGTCCATACAATATTATGCTTTGAAAGAAACCAAAATAACACACTCTCACATAGTTCTTATGGACACAGCTCTTAAGTCGCCTTATTAGGCAGATAACTCTTGACAGCCTACCACAAACTAGGGCAATGTGGGCACCCCAAGTTAATTTACAATCCAGCGTAATTCCCAACAGCTTGACACTTTCCACCTCGAATTGCAGATTTTTCACAGAAAAGGTTATTGACTGGGTCTTATCATTATTTAGTTGAAGGTAGTTTGCACTAAACCATATGGAGACTTCCTCAAGTGAGTGAGCCATAGCTTCCAGGAGTTCCTGTCTTGAGTCCTTAACTTTAATCAACGTAGTATCATCCGCATAGCACACCACATTACCATCAACACTAATATCATTCATCATTATGATGAAAAGCAAGGGTCCCAACACGGAACCTTGTGGGACTCCATATTCTACAAGTCTTGCCTGGGAATAATGACCATCGATATAAACAAGCTGTTTACGGCCACTCAGGTATGATCTTAGTAGCGATACATCATTGACACCGTACAATCTCAGTTTATCAAGAAGAACTTCGTGGTCGATAGTATCAAATGCCTTGCTGAGGTCGCACATAGTGACCCCAGTGAGGCCACCAGTCTCAAAGCCGGTTAGAATTTCGCTGACTACCTTGTCGACAGCATCAATGGTAGATAGACCTGATCTAAAGCCATATTGTACTGCTGCAAATAAATTATTTTCCTCGAAATAATTGTAAAGTTGTAATTTCATGAGGGATTCAATTATTTTGGAGAATACTGGTAAAATTGAAATAGGCCTATAGTTCATGGCCAATCCCTGCTACCCTTTTTGTAGATAGGGATGGTCTTTGACAGCTTCATTTTTGAGGGGAAAACCCCTTCCCTGAAACACATGTTTATGCAGATGGTCAATGGTGTCAAAATATAGTTTATTAATTGTTTTATCAGGTTAGCTGACATTGAATAAATGTCCTTACTAGTTGAATTTTTCATTCTATGTACAACTGTTAAAACGTCTTGACAGGTTAGCGTTTTCCATTCGAATCGGCAGTCGGGTCTTGGTATTATACCCAGCAATTGTTGAGCAGTTACGTGTGGAGTGCTGATATTAAGGCGAGCTTCCTGAACAGAATCCACAAAAAAAATTATTAAACTCATCAGGGCTTAGGGAGTTAGTCCTTGGTGGTGGCTGTCTTGATTCACCACGGATCACTTGCCAAGCGGCAGAACACCTGTTTGGAGCCAATTCGATAAAGCGGGCGTTAGAGTCAAACTTTGCTTTGTTTAGCTCACGTCTATATTCTTTTCTAAGGGCTATGTAGATATTCTTGGATTCTAATGTCCTGTTACTTTTGAAGAGGCTATATGCCAATAATACCCAATTTTTCTTGATATGTAGAGAGTCATTATACCATTTTATAAGAGGTTTTTTATTATCATTTTTCTGGATGATAACTTTGTTGGGGAAACAATGTTCAAACAGTCTTAAGAAATGATCAAAAAATAAATTGAAATTCACTTCAGCGTTGTCAGCCAGCAGAATACCACACCAGTTTGTATTGTCCAGCATTTCCATGAAGGCATGTATATTCTCCGGTGTAATGAATCTTACAATCCTGTTATTGGATTTCATAAATATTGAGTCACCGTTTGCTGTATCTTGAACGACACTAAAACACAGGGCATCATGGTCACTTATGGCAAACGATCGTACTTCAGTTATAAACTTATCTTGTTTCAGATCTGTAGCTACATTGTCTAGGCAAGCTTCGACCTGCATAGGAATCACTTTCCTTTCAAATAATTATACACACGTTGTTACACATAGAGCAGCTGACTAGTTCCCGAGTCCCTTGTTTGGAAGGATAGCTTAATTTTAGTTTTCTTTTTATATATTGCCTAGCTTGTGCCTTGCTGTTTAAAGTAGGTATTGCAATATTTGCTGTTTAGTACGCGGGTTAAGATGATATAGGCCTAGCTTACTAGAAACCATTTTCTGTTTTCACTAGTCGTTTACCTTTCATGTCTTTATTCTATTTATAATTTACAACTGGAAGCGAATCGGTTACTGGAGGGTACAGAGGCTTTTCTTACTCTATTCCGGACTTGGGCTAAATCCAGAAACAGGGCGCCCCTTAACTCCCCCCACTCTATATTCACATTTGCGCGGACTATATGATGTATCTTGTTTCTTAGCGAAGCAGGGTGACAAACTCTCCTTCTATATTGTCGCAAGTGCCTTGTACCCACCTCATTATATCTCCCGCGAGGTTTGTCAGCCTGTCACCGGTATCTAGCGATATGACGTCACACCTCCAACGTCCAATCACGAGTTTCTTCATAATACGAGGACAGAATAATTCCCTAGATCGTGGTATAAAAGAAAGTGCACCATTTTGGGTGGGATACCACTATCCCAAGGTGGCACCTGTTTTTGGATTTTTCCCGGACTTGTTCCACTGAGAACCGAGATTCTCTTCATAAAACACGAATTTTGTTATAGACAGATGTGTGGAGAGGAGATGTCTTGGCGAGTGATTTGGTCCGATTATGCCGAAGTTCCTGTCTCAGTAATTTAAGTGGAGTTAATCCTGTTAATGTTAAATTGAAACGTAATGCTGCTTTTCGGCGATCCTTTTTCGTATTCGTAAATTTTAGTTTACGTAAATAAGGTAATGAATAAATACATTGTAAATGAAGAAACGTTATATGGAATAATGTTACCACTTGAGAGTAACATTTAACATGCGGTAAGAGATAAGGTAACTTACCGATCACTTTTCCTAGCGCTTCGCTTAACGCAGCGTCTTCTTCCGAAATAACTGTCGTCTCATTTAGCTAAACAAAACGCTGTTGCTATGACGACGCATTCAGGAATGTGATGTTGATCAAGGTCTTGAGTAATTGTCACCGCAGTCTTGAGAATTACACTGCCTCCTATGCTTAATTATTACTCCAAAATTCCATTTCAAGGTAAGTGTCATATACTGGAATAATATTATGTTCTAAACAAATAACGCAAGTATCTGTGTCTGTTTAATGCTTATTTTGACGCAGCAAACTCATAGAAGCAATGTACGATAATGTATAGGGCACTGCCTTATAGACTCTTTTACTCGTGTATTCTCGAGACGGCGGTTGTATAGGCGGCGGTGATTGCTGCAATCTGGGTGTGAACTCTGTCGCCTCTACTGGAGAAATTAGGCAATTGAGCAATTCTCTAAACTCCATGTTAAAATAAAGCATAGGACAGGCAGTGTAATTCTCGAGATGGCGGTGATTTTAACATGGAGTTCAGAGTATTGTTAAATTGCCTAATTTCTCCAGTAGAGGCGACACAGTTCACACCCAGAAATTCCAGCATGTTTCAGTTTTAGATTATACTTCAGAGGGCAACAATATAGTAGCAGTGTACGCTAATGTATAGGCTATTGCAGCAAGTTGCGGTAGGTGCTGCCATCTCTAATGTCGCCGCCTACTAAAAAAAAAATTAGCCGTATAGGACAGGCACGACACACATTAAGGGCAATGAAATTGCTGATACATTTGCTAAGGCCGCTACACGTCAAAACACACTCCACACTTTATGAAACTGACTGAGTGTTCTGCTAAGAAATGTTTACGATTCAAAATAACAAAAATGAATTTTCTAGTTTTTGTTAAATTGTTTGTACTAACTGCATTATTATCAATTCTATTACTGTAATATGAGCTTTCGTTTCAAACATTTCTTGGTGGAGTTACCTTTAGTACGATAAAACAATAGCTGTCCCTTCCACAAACTAACAATAGGCTTTTGAGACAACTGAACAATCATTCCTGCTATACACCGCCTTCTAGACTGTATTACTCGTGTGTGCTGCTATACGATCACTAATTCTACGTGGGAATGTGAAGCGACATAATCCAACTATACAAGTTTAGGATAGAGGAAATCGTGTGAATATTTAATTTTAAATCATGTTCACTGTAAGAGGACCACGTAAACAAGATTTTCGAGATAATTGTGTTAAGAATATCGTAATATGCCTGCATGTAATACATTTATATAATATCAAAATCAAAATATCCTATGCAGTGAACATAATTTTTTTTTGCGTGTAATGAACTAAACCATTAAATTGCAAACTTTTTAATTGTTTAATTATTTTTAAAAAGGTTTTACATCAAAACACAACTTCTTAAAACTACGACTAAAGACAGTTATTTCTACATTTACTATAGTGAACTTTTATATCACTTTTGAACATGCTGTTACAAACTTACTTACTATACGCATGCAAAATTAAATCAAACCTCAAACAACCACAGTTAATATTACTAAAATGATATGTAATGAGACTTCTCAGACTAATTGAGACAGAAGACAAGGGGGATTTCTACTTTATTGTTCTCTATCCTGATCAGTTTTTATACTGAAGAAATTAGTTCCCTCTAACGACTTAAAGTACATCTATTCTCATCAACGTATAAGTTTTTTTAGAATACTTCATCTATGTTTAATGTTAATCTATATTTGTGTTGTGTGTGGCCGTAGGCGTATAGATCTTAGCGACAAAAAATAAAATATTAATATAGAATGTACAATATCTTTTTGTTTGCAATTTAACTTCTATTTTATTTTTCTTGATAATTATCAATGTCTAACTGGCACATGTAAATTAGTTTTAGTATTGGTTTTAATAAATAAAGTAGAGGTATAATTTATTTAAACCAGATATGTTGCTTTCAAATAATTTAGATCAAATCACTCCCTATGCATGGATTAATAATGCATACCTAGTTTAAAAATTTTAAATCATTAAAACTAATATATATTGTGCCTTTAACATAATATGCTGTTAGCTAGAAAATAAATATTCAGAATTACCGTTATAGCATGCATAAAATGAAAAAAATAACTTCTTAAAACTTCCAAAAGTCAGATAACGTTGTGAAATTATTTACCGTAATTTTTATTATTGTTCTCTATCCTGATCTGTCTTTAATAATACAAAAAATAATTTTATAACTTGTATCTGCCTATCAGATGTTTTGTACTTTGTTTTTATTAGTATGATTGACTATTTTCAAGAAGTTATTTTGTACAAGTTTGCAGCTACATCTGTAATTTTATTTTAAACTACTAACCATAAGAAAAAGCAATTTACAATAAAGTGTATAACGTGGTATTCTGTAGCATTATACATTTTGTGCTATTTTCAGGAGTAAGTACGATTTTTAAACATAATGATTTCATTATCACGCAGAGATCAGTACTCCTTGAGAATTAGATTACAGAATAATAATATTATATCTATAATAAGTTCGTTCTTAAATTCTGTACCGTACATTTAATGTTTAGTGCAATATTATTTCCTCATTTGCTTAGATTTTGAAAATCAGTTCTTCAAGGTTACAACTAACACATGCTAAAATAAATCTAAAAAGATTTCTTGAGCATCAGAAATCAATCATAATGAATCATACTGAAATTCTTAGATGTACGCTACATCTAATCAGATAGATGTAGGGTAATTTTGGTGATTATTTAGTGCATATTCTAGCTTCCTATACTTTCATTGTAATTGTTCTCTAACCTGATCAGCATTTAAAAACAATTAAAAACAAAACGAACTAAATAATCACCAGTTATTTCCCCTGCCTGTAGAATTTGTTGCACTCAGAAAATTCAGCATTTTATTATAATTTTTTATTAATGTTCAAGAAATGCCTTTACAATATTTTTGCACGAATTCATAATAAGCCTGAAGAACTTATTTCCTTAGTGAACATAGATGAAAAATTAGCAAAACATCTGCTTACAATAATCAAATCTGTTTATCACGGCCATTCTTACTACTCTGTTTATTAACAATAAAGCTATTTTAGAGGAAATCTTAAAATACTATAGTTTAAAATATTGCAGCTGAGTGAACTTTTTAATGTGAGATTAGATTGAGTTTGAATATTATTTCTTACTATTGAAACAAATTATTACTCTTTAACATTTTATCTTTTAGAATACCTATAACCAAACCTTTCAAATAAAGCTTAGTATGAATTTTTTCTACATTAATTGATAAAGTCTTTTTCAAAGCTATGAGAATTTCCGAGACATATTCATTACATTTCTAAGGACAGCGACCTGTCAGGTCTAAATGAAGGAAGATTCCATGTTCAGAGGAGAATGAGAGTAAATATTTTAAGAGTAGATTGTAAGCTCACAATTAAGACCCAAAAGGTTCAATGCAGTTTTCAGAATCGAATAAACATTAATGTAGCTGAAGATTAAACGCCATTTATTGAAGAGGTTCTAAAAATAATAATTTGTTATTAATAAAATCATTCTAGGATTCTCAGCAGAATAATATTATAACAAACATTATTTAATAATAATTCTTTATGCTATTATTCCCTCCCATATTCCGTCCAAAAGTTAACAGTATCTAGCTATCTCATAAATGGGGTTCGAAAATTGCAAGTTGTTAAAATAATGCATATTGAAACACATGAGTGAAAACGTTTTGTCATAAGCATTGCAGATTTTGGAATTAGTTCCTATTAAGGATTTTTTCCCTTTGAACTTATTAACGATCAACCCCACAATTAGAATGCTAAGTATGAAAAAGGATCGAGATTGAGTTTTCTAATAGCTGTGTTCAATGACCTTCAAATAATGACTGAAAAGAAGGAAATTTATGTATTTATCAAATTGTTTTGTTTTATTTTGTCGAGAATGTATTTTCATGAAAAAACGGATATTTTCTTCAGTAATATTCTTTGGTGGAATAGAATCCTCGTTAATTTGGTTATTGAGAGCGCTAATGATGAGGAAATGTGAATATACTGTACCGAACTATACTCCGATTTTAAGATGAAAAAAAAAAAACTTTCTCGATAAATCCAATATAGTTGTCATTGAAATGGGTTCTTAGTTGAAATTGACCAAACGTATGCTATAGGCTAGGTCTATCATAGCGTTAAAGACTGCGGATGTGGAATAATCAAGTACTGTTCTTCGTTTCTTTTATGCTACATGAAACCACACCATTGAGAGCGCTAATGATGAGTTCTGTGAATCTCTGAATTGATTCTAAATTAGTTTCCGAAAGGTATTACTAGTACTGAAATATTTCTGAAGCAGCTTGCCGACTGAAAAACGCTATAGGCCTTATGAAACTGCCGATCAAGAGGATTTTTATGAAAATCGCAACGATATGCTTTTGTATTGTTAGTTATTCATATCTAAACATCTACTGTCATAATCGGTCGAAACATTATGGTGATGACTGTAGGTCATCCAATCCCACCGTTGAATGAGTGAATGTTTGGAAACTTTTCCCTCCAACAATAGTATTGAGTTTTTAATAAAAACAATAAGCAAGGCATTTTACATGTACAACAAATGTATATGTAGAACTACTGTTGCTAAAATAAATAAGGAAACTAACGATAAAATAAATAAACACAAATGCAGTATAACAAGTATACTAAGATCCAAAACTTGGTGCGGCTAAATTTTGAACAAGGAACAATGTGCACCACGCTTTAATTCAGTCCCTTGAAGTGACGTTTACTTGCCAGACTAATGCACTCGTGTGCTTATTTTTCTGAAAACTACGTTATTAATACATTCAGCAGAGAAAGTGCGTGTATTGACACTTAAACAAGTTTTGATTTTCCTTCACCTTCTTCAGAAGATGTGATCCCTCCCCATGGGATAGTTTCGGAGAGCATAACAGAATTCGATACAAATTCCAAGTCTGCAACTGCTTTAAAAACACAGGGTCGAAATTATAAAACCGCAGCTCATTTTAGTCATCAGCTATAAATTTGTTCAAGAAAAACTCGTCCTTCCCGTAACTACCCTCAGGTTTGGCATCACATGCTTTAAGTCTTCCAGCACCCCCTTATCTATTTTTTTGCAATTTACCAAATTCAATTCAACCAAACGAGGAAAATATGTTGAAATCTTTGCCAACTGATTTAACAATATTCCTTGATTTCTCAGCCATAAGTACTTTAACTTTGGACATGTTCTGAGTATCTTCAAATTGTAAAATATAACGTTATAGGAATATGAGACATCTAGGAACTCCAATTCTTTACATCCTTCCGCTATCAGTTCAAGAGCAGTGTTATAAAATCCCGGATCGTTATATGATAAGTCTATGTGCTTTAGATATTTACATTTTCCTATTCCTTGGAAAGCTTCATCTAAAAGGTTCCCAGCTCTTAGCCTAATATACCTAAGATTCGGACAGTGTCCCCACAGGTTACGAGCTTCAAAGTTAGAGAGTGAAAACATGCAACAGATTTCCAATTTCACCAATCTACTAGAAGAATTTGGCGAAATTCCTCCTAACGTCACTCTCGTCCCGTAAGATAGATACATCTGCAATGACTCTAACCTCTCAAGACTCATCAGTTTCTCGATGTCTATAGCATCTCTTTCTTCCTCGTCACTGAACAAGAACAGTTTCTTTAGTTTCGTACACTTACAAATTTCAGAAGTGATCTTTTCCCTTATTCTTGAACAGATTGCAAGATACTCAAGACCACCAGCCCTTTCTGCAAGAACCCTAATCATTTCTTCCTCTGAACGCGTTGTTGCCATGGTCTGCCATTTTTCACCAAAAAGTTTGTTCAGGTTTCGGACAACCTTGTCCCCAAACATGTACAAACTGTTGGCTGTTGGATTTGTTCCGAAGAGTTTAGCGTAGTCAAGGTGAAACAGCTCATCAGGAGTATACAAATCCAAGGTCTTTATCTTTGGATAAGTGTTGAGTAATTTTAGTACTCTAGACCAACTTGGACCTGGCTTTCTTTCCATTACTACACTACACATGTTCGGACAGGTTTTACAAAGCACGTCAACTATCTGATCGACATTTGCTCCGTGTTGGAGTTTGAAATGTCTGAGATATGGGAGTTCAGACAAATAACCTACTATTTCTTCGTCTGTCATCGTCGTCTGTGGCGCAAACGTCTTGTTTGTCCATGTCGTACAATTTGATACTAAGTGCTTCCATCTCTTGTTGACTCTCGAAACTGAATCAACCAGATCTTCACAGGAGACGAACTGGAAGATAAGGAGTAGGACTTCTGCTGGTAGATTCTCTATTGTCAGCATGATTTCCTAAAAATACATATTGAATAAATTATATAATAAAGTAAATAATTTAGCGGTTAATCCTAGAAACTTTTGAATATTTAATTTGAATAAGAAATGTAAATAGATCCCCCGGGATAAAAAAAATACTGCTTCAACCATGTAAAGAAAATACATTTATGCTTACTATGCCAATAAATACAAATGCAATAAATCAACTTAAGTTAATATAGTACTTTTCGCCTAAGCAGGATTAAAATATACAGTTTCCAAAAGAGGTTAAAGAGAAGCTTGTTACATCATAAATATAATAATATATAAATTTAAACAAATATAACAAAAATATAATTTCACAAATTGCTGATGATAAAGTATTTAGAGGTTGTAAGAATAGGGGAAAATGTGAAAATGGAGCATTAAAATATGTTTCTATTGAGGGACTTCGAAAGATTAAATGTGTGTTTTTTTTTAATAAATAATATTAACATTACGGAGGTATGGGAATTTCTAAGTAATTCTATGATTTATAGTCTTAAATTTAAACTAGACTAATAATAGTCGTATTGACCTTTTAATTTCTAACTTCGATGGTAAGTTGCAGGTTATTGTTAGTTCAGATGAATTGCAAATGGCGGAGTGCGTTTTGCCCGAAAAATGAAAATTGAGGTTAATTAAATGTATAATGGACAGATTGGTGCAAGTTCCGCAAGTCGTGTTATTTGTATAGCCTATCATTTTAACTTTAAAACACAAACACCACCACACTACTTATGCGTAAATTACACACCCTCAGACCTCGCAACGCGTACGCGTATAGAAGTTTAAGACCGTTAGAGATGTTTAGGAACCATCTCATAAGAAAAAAAAATTCCTTCATATTTTCTTCTAACAATTTTGCATCACATTCTTTTGTGTTTTTTTTTAATGTTTTTAAAGTTTATTAACGGTATGATCCATTACGTCATAGTAATACTACATGCTAGGTTTTACATTCTTTCGTTTGTTTGTCGTTATTATTATTTAACTACCAGCAATATATCTGAGTAATAAATAGTAATTCAATCATATGCAAAAGTGTCTTTCTAGGAATTAAGATTTTTTTTTACAGTGATTGGGAAAAGACTGAAGATTACGACTTAGGCTACGCCTTAATCCACGCCTTAATTTCGTGTCAAAATTTATTAAGTTTACTACTTGCTATGATGTCACTCTTAATTGCATAGGTGAGGGGTTAGCAAAAATTATGATTCATGTCAAAGACCTCTCTTACCTAACCTTTCAAATTAGGGAAACAGTATGTTAAATGAAGCAAAGTCCTAATGTCGGGGTCCCGTTTTCGCGATATGCAGGTTTGCACACACGATGTGTTTTTTTTTTTTAAATCAAAGCATGATGACCAACTATACTTCTTGTTGTACATTGCTGGCAATTAGGTTAAGAACGAATATTAGTGTTAATGACAGGCTCTGTTAGGTTATGAACAGTGATATTACTTTTTAGAGCATTCTAAATTCTCCCGTTTCGTAAATATGCCATGTAATATCTTCCACTTGCCTTTGTGTTGTGAACATATTTACCCCGGATTCTAGCTGTCCTGTCAAGAGTTTCTTCAAGATTGCAAAGTAAATATGGCGGAATTTTCGCTACTTTTATCTTGATCGTGGTATAAAAGAAATTGTATCATTTAGGGCTGGAGGTTGGACCAAATCGTTCAAGACATCTGCTCTCCACAGAAAGATTTATAACAAAACATGTGTGATAGGCCTATTAGGTTTTAAAATAAGGTCCCCCTATAATTTCACTTTAGCGAGGGTAAATTGAATTCCCTGTCAAAATACCCTGATATGTAAACAGCCGTAGTTTCCTATAGTCGCAATGCCATGAATAGGCTAGTATGTTTTTATGTGAATTTAAAATGGGTGTCGCTTAAAAATCAATTGTAACGATTATGGGCTGATTGCTTTTGGTTTTGAGTTCACTCGAAACGACGCTTCACTGCTACGAAAGTTAAACTTTGTTACAATTTCTCAGGAGCCTTAACTGCCATTGGGAAAATATTCTGGAAATTACACTACACTACGCATTTTGTAAAATCTGGAACTTTACAGACGAATCACAACAATATTTGAGCACAAAAATAGCTCTTCTTCTGATGCAAATCCTTACCTTATCAATTTTCTTCACGCCTGGCCCTCAAGACATATCGGTCACAACTGAACCTCTGTTTTATTACGAAAGGAGCACTGATATTTTGAGTACGTTCAGTAATGTTTTTGTTTGTTAACGTGTTCAGAATCTCGAACTTCATTTATTCTGTCGTTAGTGAAACCAAACCAACTGATTGGTGTTTTCTCAATTTCAGATTTAGTTTTCTATAAATCTATATTTTAATTTAACAGCAAATATAATTGGTAGGCCATTTGAAGTATGAAGGTTATATTTAGGCCTATTTGGATTCTTGACTCAGTTACTAAAAGATTTTAAAAACAACACAAGGTGGCATGTTATAAGTGAAAATATTAGCCAACCATCTCTGCAAATAGTTTTTGCATCCCAAAAATACCAGATCTTAATAATATTGATATTAATAATAATAGTAATAAATAATGATAATAATAACAATAATAATAACAATAGTAATAATAATAGTAATGGTAATAAATCAAATACAGTGCAACACGAATAACCGGTTATCAGTTCATAGAATCGTTAAAAATGAGCTCATATCTATCCAACTCAGGGCGGATCCCAAATGCTTCAGCATAACGGGGTTGAATTCAGCGTAACGGTTGGAAACACACACACTTTTTTTCAGTTTAATATCACAGTGAATTAAAACACCTGGCTCGGGGTTTATGAAGAAAGACAATTCAAATGAGTATTCTGATAAAATCTGAGAATGGGGAATCTATAGACCATATTTTCCTGAAATATTTCAGATCCCACGGCCGGGGTGCGCGGGCAAAGAGAGTTAAGTCCACTTTCTTGTTACTGAGAATTAGAGTGACTTAACACACTATACCAGCTAAACATAGCTTAGAGATGGATAAACCCATGAGGCATACATCCATAACTACCGTACAATTTTGAATATGACCTACTGGACTTAACACAAATGTAGAGAACATTTTTATCTATAACTCTATGGACATATCTCAATTTTTTTTTAGGATGGTGGACTTAACTCTCTTTGCCCGCGCACCCGCGTATTCATCAAATAACATTTATTTCAGGCTAAATTTTTCTCATTTTTCTTGATCGGATCAGATTATTTTGCTGTTATTTAAAAATAAGACACGAATACGTACAACAAATAGGATTTTAACTGAAGTTTTTTAACGTTTGCCCAACCTGTGAATATATGTATGTTTATATCTAAACATTTTTGAGGTGACATTTATACGTAAGTAACAGTGAAAAGTTTAATGCAGCAGTTTTCTGAAGTACGTAGCATGACAGAGACAATGTTCCATAAACAGCAAATATAATATAACACATTTTGTAACTTGTGAAGCGGTGTTAAAAGTGAACCCGTCCATCGAAGTTCTGTGCTGATAGCAACAAATGCAAAGCACTCTCAAATACTTTTTTATTATTATTTATTATTTATTTTGTTGAAAATATAACAGGCTCATTACCCAATACAATATTCTCTTATACAAATTACACCAGCTTTACAACACTAATATTATATGTTTAATCAAAAAATAAAAATATTTAAACTGATAAAAAACTAAAAAAACAGAAAAGAAACAAAACACACTTACATTATGATAATTACACACTGAAGGGAACAGAACAAAACATAAGTAATATAATAGTTCTGGAGGAAACGAAAGACTTAAATAAAGAAAATGAAATGGAGCATATTTTAACGAACACTTTTTAATTATTACTATTTTAAAGTTTTCAAATTTTTATCACAGATATTTTTAAACAGCTTATTTTTAATATTAAATATATCTTAATTGCCTATTTTGTGCAATTTTTTGTATAGACGGAGCACATTATATAAAGAGAAGAATTATTATGAGAGTCAGAATACAAATACGATAGTGTTTTTTTTTTTCCATTCGTTTCCCGTTCATGCTATGCTAGCAATGGTGAAAAATCAAACTTCCAACACCAGTAACCTAACTTAATGCACTACTTACTGCACTGCTTTCCGCATTACTTACCGTACATATTCGTCATTATATCAAGGCGTATAAATTTTGATACATCTATTAGGCCTACTGCAGAAATGGAATATAATTACATTTGCTAGTTGTTGATGTTTAAAATTTCAATCATCCTGTGTCTTCACTTCATTTTATTTCTTAATATTGAGTTACGATTTAATTCACAGCAGCTAACAGGAAGGAAGGGAGAAACACGGAAAAAATACTAAAGAAAGGAAGCGAAGAAAGGAATAAATAAATTCTCAACTCTTCTCACATAATGCCCCCTTAAAATGTGGCAACTTATAGTATTAAGATAGTGCGGCAACTTCCCAAAGTGAAGTGGTCACGGGCCACTTTATTCGACCGGCTACGTCTAGTATTCTTGGAACTGTTGATTTGCAACATTTTCCGTGTGTTGCGGGTTGCGTGCTGTTATCGACTTTCCTCTTGTTTCTATGGAGATTGAAAACAAAGAAAGCAATGACTTGGAACGGAACCATTACTGCTACCTCCAGTTGCCAAACCAGTTCCATTGGTTAATATTCTTTCGTTATTTTCGTAACATTTGAATACTAATTTTGATAAACTAACTTGATTTGTTGTTTTACCTATGAGTCATATTGCTACCATTACGTAATTTTTCTTGGCCATGCATACTGTAGGTCAATAATTGATAATAGTTAATCAAACATTCAAACTTAGTTATACACCAAGTAATATTTTTGCTGTCTCATTGTTAAAAAGTTTCCGCCCCGTGAAATGAGTGAGCAGTTTCCTTTAATTTTCTTAGCACTTTATGGAAGTGAAATCATTCGTCCACGATGCAGTTTGAAAATAAACTGTTGGACTTTTCTACGTTATTAATATATATATATATCACCACTGCATAAAGATTTCCTTTGAATTTTTTAAATAAAAATAATTCTTAAAATCCATCTATTCTGTTCCAACAAAGAATCTACTAACATAAGTTTACAATAAAATTATTTTGAGAGGCATAATAATTCTGACATCAGTTAGGCAGTAAAATGTTCACATTGATATATAATCTCGAAATTATCAATAAATGAGATCATGAAAATTAACGAATGACATTTGCTTCACTTAGCAATAAATATAAAACACCCTAGATCTTAAATTCGAAATAAATACCTATTAATATTAATACTTTCAAATAATACAAATAATTAGGCCTACCGGTACTACAAAGTATCTTAAATTAAAACAGTTCTTTCTTTAGGGCATGTCTCACCCTTTCCGTCTTGTAATAAGCCTCAAGAGTAGACTTTCAAAGAAAAGTATTGTTGCTGGCGAAATATATTTCACTATTTTCGTATATAATCCATCTTCTTATTTCCAATAGGAACTTTTTCAGTTGGATTTGCTAGTGTCAGAACAATAAAAAAAACAAGAAACTGGAAACTCTTACTTCCTGGTATTTTTCTGAGATGAAATGAGTGTGTAACAGTGAAGGGAAAGACAACTAACTTTCCAGGTGACAGAACTCAAAACATATTACACTTGAAGGCGTGAACATAAAAATTATTTATTTAACAAAAGTGTGAATGACAATGTTTTCAAACAAATCTCCAAACAAATATATACAAGATAAAGCTGCCTATAATGGAATCCGCAATATTTTCAGCTTCAACACCAATCGATAGACCTCGTTTTTAGGTATATTAAGATACCGTTCCTGTGCTACCATCTTGAGATCGCTTTCGAGGGATCCGGAGTTCGATCCGAGGTTAGCAACTCATACTATGTTTCCGCAGTCTTCCAGGAAGAATTCAATGGTCATTGTTTATGTAGATGTAGATTATGGGCATTGTGCCAATAAGTATGTGAATATTCATAACTTATATAGTTTATTTTCGTAAAAATGTACACTGAATTCTTGATTCTACTAGCCCAAGGTTCTGTACTTTCATGCATGTAAATCTCTAAATTTTCAATGAAAAATATAAAGATAAAAATACATTAGAAAATTGAATTACAGTGAGTTATTATAAATTCCTCTTTTGTGAACAATTTTGTTCCATAAAAAAATTAAATTTGAAAAATAAACCCTTCAGTTATTAATTATCATTGAAGTCAGAAATTCTTTTGCCAGCCTTAAGACAAGAAATATAGTGACTACTTATATTGCAAGGAGAGGAAGGAAGTTGAGATGGGATCGAACTCGGATTGATGAAAAGCCAATTAATTAGAAGGCCCTGAGTCACTGGCCTGTGAATCTGCCCTGTCTCCCGGACAACGCCGTGTAAACACTGACTCATGCGCCCGGCGCGGCGAGGCGTCTATAAACTCCAGCTAATTTTAACACTTAGGTGCTCTCTCAGCAGTGTTTATATCATTCATTTCATCTGATGCAACTGTTTTCTACTCACAAGATCTGCTACAGTGTTAATAAAAATAATGTGGTTCATGCATGTCAGATGATCAGCAATATCCCGTAGCAGTCCTGAGATCGGAAAAAATAAATAAATTTAACGTCTTCTGCTGAAAGGTGCAAGAAACCTTCTGAGCAAATCATAGAGTAAACTGTAGCTTACTGGTAGAATATTGATGTGTACGAACACAGGGGTGTCCACAGGGTTAAGACGCAGACTGAGTCATTGAAATTTCTGGGGGGGGGGCAAAATATTATCATTCATGAATTTTCTGGGGGGGGGGTTGAAAATTGTTGCAAAATTAGAGTTTTATATGTTAAAAATAAAAACAGTCAAGTTCTATAACTTCAAAAGGTCTCTTCTAATTCTTTATAAAGATAAAGATGAAGAATTTCGACAGCCATGGGCGCCCATACCCGGGGGCGGGGGGGGGCGCAAGGAAAAGATGTATATTAATAATTATTATAGTCAGGTGTTTTTCCTAAGACAATTATTTGAATTGCAGAAGTTTTACCAAATCGACAACATGGAATCAGAATCCACAGTGGATTAGGAAAGGGGAGTCCAGGGGGTTCGGATCCCCAAAATCAAAACCTAAAATTCTATTTCTGTATTTTTTAAAAATATGGTGTGTTAAATATGACATAGCAGTTATTTCGTTTTCATAACATAATGAGTAGGCCTATTATTTCCAGTGTTCCATGTGTTATTTAACTCTCCTTATAAATACTAATAAGTATTATAACTTAGGTAACGAATTCTTATTTACGTTGACATGTCTTAGAGTATGGTAAACAAATTTCCTAACCAGTTTTTCAGTGCTAAAATAGCGTAAAATGTGATTTTCATTAGTTCAATATTTAAAAATTTCCCGGGGGTGGACACCCGACTTAGGTAACACTTTCATGTTTACATTGGCATGTTTTAAGAGTATGGTAAATAAATTTCCTAACTAGTTTTTGAGTGCTAAAATAGCGTAAAATGTTATTTTCATTAGTTCAGTACTTAAAAATTTTCCGGGGGTGGACCTCACGCTTAGGGAATGATTTCTTATTTACATTGGCATGTCTTCGAGTATGGTAAACAAATTTCCTAACTAGTTTTTCTTTGCTAAAATAGCGTAAAATGTGATTTTCATTAGTTCAATATTTAAAAATGTTCTGGGAATGGACCCCCGACCCCCTTTTTGGGGGGTATTCCAAACCCCCCCGGCACTTCCGACCTTCCCCGCAATTATTTTCTGGCTACGTCATTGTTGCACTTATTATATTATTAATATAATGTTACAAAGTAGCCCGAGAAGTTAAAGCGACAAAAAATAAATTAATTTAAAAAATTGCCCCCCCCCCTAGAAAATATCATATGGGCGCCCTTGTCGACAGCCAATTGGGATTTGGGTGAGCAATGAAGTTTGGGGGGTGAGCAATGAAGTTTGGGGGGGTAAGCAATGAAGTTGGGGGGTGAGCAATGAAGTTTTGGGGGGTGAGTCATGACTAGAGACAGGCACAATATGAAGAAAATTTTGCCAAAATATGAAATTTATTTATGCTAAATATGAAATTATGAAGAAAAAAACTAAAAATATTATGAAATGCAATAAATCACCAATTTTATCATCTGAACATTTATTTGATTTAAGACAACACACAAAGGAATATCTACCATATTCACAATGAGAGGGCAAAATAAAAACACTAGTTAACTGGTAATTAATACGTTAAATATTCACAATATTCTATTCACCTACATTTTTCAGATCACATAATCACATCAACTAATATTCATTACAATAAGATAAAAGCAGCTTTTCAATGTTTTCTGGCAAAAAGTTGCATCTTCTGTCGGTAAGAAACGTCTGAACTGTGTGTGTGTCTTTTTAATTTTCATTTTTTTAATGTATAATGCTATTTGTGTGTTGTTTCAGCTGAAACTTTGTCTTTGCAGATACGAGTATTAAAAAATAAATTAATAACAAAATTATGTAATTCAGTCACCCATTTGTTCAGAATAATGATAACGGCGAAAGCCAAATATTAAGTGCACTTTAAGCTCCGCCCACTCGATCACTCAATATTCACATTTTGTTTCTCAGGGAAGCAGGTGACAAACTATCCTTGTATATTGTCGCCGACACTCCCGACAGTACCAAATATTAAAAATGCATGAGTGCCCCTTGTAACAAATATTAAAACTGCTAGAGTGCCCCTTGTACCGAATATTAAAAATTCTAGAGCACCCCTTGTACCAAATATTAAAAATTCGAAAGCGCCCCTTGTACCAAATATTAAATGCGAGAATACGAGTATGTGCCTTGTACCCAACGGTTTGTCAGCCTATTCATCCTCGAAGAATTCGCTAGATCACGGCATAAAATGAATTGCTTCACTGGGGGAGGGCTGGCCGGGATATGTCTCATGCGAAGATGCATCTTATATTTGTTCTTTCCCAAGATATCAAATGTAGCGTAAACATAATTTGAATGTTAGTACAAATTTGTCTTTAGATAATATTACACAGGTAATAAAAAGGACTATATCCCATACTCAACACTTTTGTTACAAAATGTGCACATAACAATCGTTCCATCTGTTTTAAAACAGTTTAACTCCGTCACCAATTGCGCATTCCAGATTTAGGCACACGATCCAAATCACCACGAATCGCAAACAACCATACATGTATATTCCCTCCTCCCTGCTAGTGAGCTGGTTCCTCTAACTGTAAACATTCCCTACCCCCGCCCTTGCTGTCGAGTTATCTTTTGGAATGCAAGGAATGTGACTACTTCCAAACAATATGTAGAAATCCCATTCCTGTTCATAGTGGAAGTAGGCTATTATTAGAGTGGAATTGTGTTGGGTACCTCTTAACAGTGAGAAGTGTTGCCAAATGTCTTAGCTTTCTGGAGTTAGCGGTTTAGGGATTTGAGATGCGATTCCAGGAAAATTTTTCAAATCATTTTAATAATGTGGAAAACTCAATTCATTTGTCAAATAAGTATTAATGAAGGAAAAATTTGCAAATCATACAAAATATGAAGCTTTATGAAGATTTTCACGGAATATGAAGATTTTACCAAAATATTATGAAATATGAACTTTTTTCTTGCGTGCATTGCCATCTAAACTTCGTGATTCGCAAAGATCCGAGTTTTCAGAGTGCTAGGAGCCATATTTTAGAATATGAAATTTCATATTTTGCCTGTCTCTAGTCATGACGTTTGGAAGGGTGGGCACCCCTGACGAACAGATTCCACCTTAGAGGACGTTATGCATAATATATGCGATTCCATTCCATTCTAAATGTGTGGGTAAGTCTGGAAATGTTCCGTCAAGTCAAAAGCTAGAATACCCCTTAAAAAAAAACACTGGATATGTCTTCTTTCAACCTACATGGACGGCTCAGTGCCAGAGGTGACTAAGTGCCATCAAGGTCAATTTTAATATTTTGTATTTAATGGCTAGTGAAGATCGTATTCTATCTATCCCAAACATGACTAACAGCCTGACTGTGTCTGGAAAGTGTTGCCACTTGCAAGCAAGTTTGGCTCTACAAGAACCAACTGCAAATTTTGTGCCAGACATGTAGTCCAGTCAATGAAAAGTTGTAGAGGGAAATGGAAGGAACACAATTTTTGACTTTGGGACTTTGTTTGGACTAGTTAGGAGGTAAACATACTAAAAGTCCTCACTCCTAGGAGGTGAGCGGGGGGCAGGGGGGCCCTCAGAATATCCCTTTTTTCAGTTTTTCGCTTATATCTCGGGAACTATGGGTCCTAGCGATAATATTGCTCTATACAAAATTAAAGCTGACAAAATTGTGCACAAGATTTATTCTATTAATGTTTTCGCTATCTCTCCTAGTTTCCGAGATATCCGCGCTCAAAGTTAGCTAATTTTGAAAAAAAATAAAATTGCCTCGCGTTTCATGCCATATATCATTAGCTAACTCTTCGGCCCTTCGTCCTACAAAAAAATCATAAGGACAAAGGTTGTAGAGAATTAAATGTCCTTTAAGAATATATGATACTTTGCGCTTTATCTTCAACCGTTCAAACCTTAAAGCAATTTTAACTTTATGTATAAATTCCGGGATTTTGTAGAAAATCCTTAACTTGTGTATTTTTCGTTGTTCCACTGCTCAAACTCTATATAAAATCCAATATACACGTATGATATATAGTTATATGTATATATTTACATGTATACATAGTATATACTATATATGTGGCACATAAAGAAATTATATGTATATATAAGTATTTATATTATATTTTCAAAATTAATATTGTTTGGTGTAGAATTGATGAATTTATTGTTTGGTGTAGTTTAAAACTATTTTCCACACCCCGAATCTAATGGAACCACTTTGAGAGCTCCACCTCCTACCCCTACATAAATACAATTACTATATATATATATATATGATCGAAATCTCTGATAGTACTCAAAGTTGACAATTTATCGAGGATCGCTGAATCTTTATTGTTATTTTGGAGCCATAATAACCCCCTTCATAGGCAATAATACTTGTATTCAATATATATTATATATAATACACAGTTAACATATTATATATTAACTGTACATTCGCTCCGCAAAGGCATTGGGGTAGGGTAATTCCAGAGTCAAGAACAATTTGTACATAACTTTTTTGTTAACACATTAACTCGTAAATGTTTCTTTGAAACTGTGTTACGTTTAATTTAATAATATATTTACACCTTTTAGTAAAATAATTATTATATATTCCTGACTCTCTTGGAGCGGGATGGTCCTGGCTGGTCATGGGAACTTGGTTCTGGGGTGGGTTCTGCGTCGGTTTCTTCTTTATCCGTAGAGAAAGATACATCTGTAGATACATCTTCTTGGATAACCGGCAGAGGATCAATGTCGAGTTCTTCATCCTCATTGTCCAAGAGGGGCCCCCATTAAGACAGTTCCCCTGGCAGTTTTGGCACGTAGGGGAACACTTGAGAGATGCTTTTCTGCATCCGCATTTGGTGGTGGCACAATCCTTTGTGATCCGGTGCAGCCTGCTGCTCACTGTGCACCGGGGATAGAAATTTGTTGGTGGTTAACTCCCGCCCATACATCTGAGGAGGCAGCTCATGACCAAACCACATCTGGACTTGGTGATATGTCCTCAGATAATGTTGTTTCGCTGCCCCCTCAGTTAATGGGAGGCATGAGATGTCTGGTTTGATATTGGCTACCGATTTTACGAAGGATTGGTAACGGTAAGCGTTTAGAGATTTCTCTTTAGATGGGGCCCCGTACCACCTCAAAATACAGTTTTTCCCAGCTTCCTCTATATCATCCTTTGTTGAGGAAGTGTCTGAGAAAACTGCAGCTGCTCCCTGGACATCTGGAGACCTCAAATACAGTTTGAGAAATCCCAGCTTACTCTTTCGGAAGGCTGCTGAGGTGATATCGCACCCAGTGAAGGCATGTAGAAATAGTATGTCTTGCAGCCCCTGGGTCTGAAGCTCCTGGGTAGAAAACAGTGTAGGTTTTATGTTTCCACGTCCAGGCTTGACGAAATTTATGTCCTGGTCACCAGGTGTTTTGGCCATCAACAGGATTGTTAGGTCGACATCCTCACCAACAACAGCTACAGCGGTGGTACGTGAAAACTCCACAGCCGTGTCTACACTGAGGACATCCGCATCATTCTGTGCTTGAAGGGTTCTGACTCCATGTGCCTGTAGTGCGACCTCCAGCATCTTAATCAGCCGACTTTTATTGTGAGCATTTGACAGGAAGTCTTCCTGCTTCACAGTTATGACTGTCTCCTGATTGAAGTGTATGTCTGCTGACTTGCTGAGATGGTACCGCCTTTGCTGCTCAGCGACCTTTGTACTTGAGGATGAGCTTGTGTACCCATCAAACACTACAGTGATACTCCTTCCACGATAGTGACTGTTCACAAAATTGACATACCCATCACAAATGGCAGATATCTTGGAACCTCTTTGCCAAATAACCATAGTATCTGAGACATAAAAGAAAAACCGAAAAAAGGTAACTTCTACGGACCCCCTGCCCCCCGCTCACCACCTAGGAGGGAGGGTTTTTAGTATGCTTAACTTCTAACTAGTCCAAACAAAGTCTCAAAGTAAAAAATTGTGTTCCATTTCCCTCCATTCATTCATTGAGTGGACTATGCATAGGCATATATTTTATTTGAAAATTTATTATAAAATACATATATGCATATTAATTCCTTTATGTACAACTTATATATAGTACATACTATTTATGCATATAAATATGTATATATTGGCTTTTATATAGAGTTAGAGCAGTGGAATAACGGAAAATACGAAAGTTAAGTTTTTCTGCAAAATCCCGGAATTTACACATAAAGTTAAAATTGCTTTAACGTATGAACGGTTAAAGATAAAACGCAAAATATCATATATTCTTGAAGGACATTTAATTCTCTACAACTTTCTTTCTTAGGACTTTTTCGTTGAACGAAGGGCCGAAGAGTTAGCTAATGAAATATGGCCAAAAACACGAGGCATTTTTATTTTTTTTCAAAATTAGCTAACTTTGATCGCGGATATCTCGGAAACTAGAAGAGATAGCGAAAACATTAACAGAATCAATCTTGTGGACCATTTTGTCAGCTTTAATTTTATATAGAGCAATATTATCGATAGGACCAATAGTTTCCGAGATATAAGCGAAAAACCGAAAAAAGGGATCTTCTAAGGGCCCCCCTGCCCCCCGCTCACCTCCTAGGAGTGAGGACTTTTAGTATGTTTACCTCCTAACTAGTCCAAACAAAGTCCCATAGTCAAAAATTGTGTTCCTTCCATTTCCCTCTACATCTCTTTTAGAGCATTCATTGACTGGACTAATGACTAAGTAGCCTACTAGCAAGATGGTAGATGTGCTGAGTGGGTATTCTTCAGAGTCCGACTTTTCTGCTGTTAGCGACGATGATGGGACATATTTATTTACCAGAGGGAGAAATTTCCGCTAATGAATCAGGTATGCATACTTCATTTAGTTATGAAAACATGGATTGTGGACTCTAAAAACTGGCAGAAAATGTTATTAAATACTAGGGGCACTTATTCAGGTGTGGCCTTCTTACATTCTCGTATCATGACTGACTTATTGGGATTGTTAAAGTATATCCCTCCTGTCCATCATCAGTTCTACAGAAACCTTGCAACAGCGGAGTCATCGGAACAGGATGAAGAAATCACAGCACAGTTGTCTCCAGGGTGTGCTGACTTGTAGTTTAAGAATTTCTACATATTTTGAAATTCATACTATTCTATTCAATTATTTTTTTAATATACTTGTAAAAATATTAATGATTTATTGTCCTGAAAATTATTATACGATAATCTAGTTGTACAATGCTTTTTTTTCAAAAGAAGTGTGACATTTTAATTTGATCTTGAAGCAGACTGCTTTAAAATGGTTTCAATGTGAACACCTGATTTTATTTTCATTCACTATTTTTATAATATTGCTACCATGTTTTGTTTTTCTTTGATGTTCTGAGAGCCAAACATGACTAACTATTGCGTATGTGCCAATTTATTAAAGGCGATGTTACGCCAAGCATGACTATGTACAATCATGATTTTTGCAAGTGTGTGTACACATACTAGCATAAAAGTAAGAAGTGAATGCTTTGCCATTATGAAAGAGAGAACTTTCCTCTTGGTACAGATATTTAAATAAATGCTTTTGAAAACTGCTATAATTTTAAAATTACTGTTTACTTTAACCTTCATTTTCTCATAACTTGTCAAATGGTGCTTAGTCACCTCTGGCACTGAGCCGTCCACATTACAATACTGGCTTCATAATATCAAAACAAAATGCTAGCGCCTGTTTCCCCTCGACTAGACTAGCCAGCACGACGCAGATGGTGGAGAAGTGGCCGGAGAGTCACGGCGTTCTCTTTTCTCTGTCGCCAGGCAGTACAGTAATAAA
This sequence comes from Ectobius pallidus, assembly GCA_964059195.1. Taxonomy (NCBI): domain Eukaryota; kingdom Metazoa; phylum Arthropoda; class Insecta; order Blattodea; family Ectobiidae; genus Ectobius; species Ectobius pallidus. Next base: position 54,903,545 of record CAXKWD010000002.1, read on the forward strand.
TTGAAATTCGGGCTGTTCACAGCTAGCTGCAGACTAGCTTTAGGCAGCCTATTAAAATGATGTTTTATGATGATATTAAAAATATGAAGTTCGATGCAATTGAACTACTCTTATTGAGTAGAATCTCATTAATTTTAATTCAGGTCTTATTAATATACGTTGATATTGTTTTCCTTAAGGAGGACCTGTGTAAATCTTATTTTTCACAATAATTAGCGTCTACCTACAAGATGTTTAACGCATGATCATGTTCAAAGAGCACTACTCAGAACATTTATCCTTAATTAATTTCAGGTCCACCCTTTCGTTACCCACATTAAGAAAGTAGAAAAGTAGATGTGGATGCAAAACGAAGTTCAATATCCTTTCACATAGAGCGAAGCTTGGTCTTCAATAACAATTTATAAACGTGATGGTAGTTAATCAGCTTTCTTTTATTTAAAATGTTTTATCTTTTTGAAGTGAAACTTCTGTAGCCGCGCTAGGAGTAAATCGATAGCTAGCCCAAACTTACTTACGGACAAAATCGTCACGAAATTAGTGGGGCTGTGACGGAACGGACTGCACAGGAAACAATCAACTCAATAATTAGGCTTATCCAAAATTTAAAAAAATAAAAAAATAAAAAATTAAAAAATAAAATAAAATAAATAAAAATTACGGGAGCGCGCGGGGGAAAGGTATCAAGCATTGAGTGGGGGCTATTACTGCTTCGAGCTAGTGGCGTGGTGAAATCCAAAATTTAAAAATAAAAAAATTAAAAATATTTACGGGAGCGCGCGGGGTAGGCCTAAAGTTATCAGGCATTGAGTGGGGGGCTATTACTGCTTCGAGTTAGTGGCGTGGTGAGTTCTTCACCATTATAAAAAATCCAAAATTTAAAAAAATAAAAAATCCAGGATTAAAAAATATAAAAAATCCAAAATTTAAAAATAAAATAAAAAATCGAAAATGCAATTTTAAAAATCGAAGAATAAAAAATAATAAATTCGAAAACAAAATTAAAAATGCAAAGATCCTATTATAAAAAATTCCAAATTCAAAATTAAAAAATCCAAAATTAAAAATCGAAAATCCAAAATTAAAAAATCTTAAAATCCAAAATTAAAAATTAAAAATCCAAAATAAAAATTATTGATAAAAAACTTTAAAAATCCAAAATTAAATAATCTAAAATTCCAAAATTAAAAAATTCAAAGATCCAAACTTTAAAAATCCAAAAATTGAAAAAATAAAAATATAAAATAAAATATCCAAATTTAAAAAATCCAAAACAAAAAATTTAAAAAATTTAAAATCCAAAATAAAAAAATCTAAAGTTAAAAAACAAAAAAATTAAAAAATCAAAGATCCAAAAATTATAAAATCCAAAATTTAAGAAATCCAAAGTCCAAAATTTAAAAAATCCAAAATTTAAAAAGTCCAAAACCCAATATTAAAAAGTCCAACAACCCAAAATTGAAAAAATCCAAAAATTAAAACAAGTTTCACTTATGTCGCGTGGCGTTCTACGCACACTTTTTTTTTACTTTTTAAAGGAAATATACTTGCGTGTGTATATTGTAAATAGATGTGTGTGTGTGTGCGCGCGCGCATGCATGCATGCATGCATGCATGATATAAGATAATGTATATATATTAGTAATTTAATATATACAGAACACATTGACATTGACCAGCCACAGGTCGAAACCGACCGTTTGTGCTAATACAATGTGGTAAATCAAACGCATTATTACATGCTTGCCACGGAAAACAAAAAAGAAAATTATACTCGTAGCAGTGATTAATTTTCCCAGCACAGGAAGAGATTCAGTGACACATAATGAAACGCACGCAATTCAGTATGCCGCCGCTGAACTCTCACTATTCCTGATCAAACTTAATCTTCATGTCACTGGTCTAGAATCTGCCATTGCTTACCTTAATGCAGCAGCTTTGTTTCCCTTCCACGCTTTACACAAAAGTTCGTTACACTGAGAAATTCGACAGAAATTTCACAAGACTGAGTAATAAATTATTGTTGTAATTTTTATTGGAACAGATCGTTTCGGACGGTCATGCAGGCTTGTGGTTAGTAAATAAAACAATCTAAGACTTTTGAAAGTGATAATAAATTAACTAAATAATTGTTTTAACACTTTTTCTGCTTTTTTCATTTATTGAAATTCTGAAAGTGCTTAAATGAAGCCTCCCCTATTATAACTTTTAAGACTGGTTGAAAAAAAGTATCTTGAAACCCCAGGAGAAAAGGTTCACATCCCAACTAAAATTAACGCGTTAAATTTTAATATAATATATGATAAATATGAAAAAAACAATAACGGCAAAAAAGAGTTTCAAAAAATAATGCTAAAATAGCGATAACAGAGATTTGTACCATCAAATGATAGGCCTATCTAATATCTCCATAGCAGCTTGGAAAGTAATTGTTAATAAAGAACTTAATAACAGCAAGATGCAAACTGAAATATCACTCTCACCTGAGTTGGGCCTATTATTAATATTAAGCAACTTAATAATAAAACAAATGACAACAGTCGCAGCGACGTTGCAGGTAACAATAATTTCAATAACCGTGGAAACAGTGATGATTACCACGGTAATGGTAGGCTACTAATGATGAGAGTGATGATAATTGACTTTTGGATTCCTACCATCTAGTCGTCCCTCCGTCAATCCATTACGAACATGAATATATCCAAAATCTTACGTTCCAACGTTGTTAAAAAGCCACACCCACCATAATGCAAATTAAAACAACACGTAGAATCAATAAATTCATTACTCCTCTCCATATGCTTGCCTATTTTCAGAATACAGAACTCGACATTTTTCATAGATTGTAAATCCACCCCATTCTTCCACCAGTTTATCTTTCATCCATCCAACCGTTCATCCATCCATTCATCCATCAGTTCATATATACATCAGTCCATGAATATATCCAACCATCCATCCACATATCCATCAATCCACCCAACCCTCCATCTATCCGAAAATCAGTTCATCATAAAATCCATCCACATTGAGTGTTTCAATTTTTAGGGAAACTCCCCCCTGTTGTTGTGTGTGTTTTTTTTTTAATAATATATGAACAGTGATAATAAACATCTAGTGGAGTCTGGTTGAGATGAAGATGTAATGGCGGTACAGAAGAAGCAGTGAGCTGCTTTGTGTGGCGATGATGTCATCCTTATGGTACCTGGCAACCAGATGCCAGGCAATCTTCTCTTTTCTTGCTCATTCCCTATCCATGTACACTCAAGTTAACACACACTCGACCTGTCTGGCTTACACAGAATTTGACTTCATTTCGCACCTACATTAGATGAATGATCGGATAGACGGATGGATGAACGAACGAGCGGGTGGATGGCTTTCTTTATCTCAAGTGTACATGTTGCTATTTCTCGCTTAATTTTTCGACATAAAGTAGAGCCACTTTATAGTAGAAATGCGCATTCAATTGTTCCCACTAAGCAAGACAGCGCTGTTCAGGAAAAGGGTCTTATGGAGGGGAAGTGGATTTTTAACATATTATTACATTCATTAGTTCCTATCTTGGAATTCATATTACGTCCAACTGAAATACACATTGCTACATTTATGCCTATTATTAATTATCCGAGACTGAGACTTCTGAGATCAGACTTCTTCACTTTGCTAAGAAAGCGTTAAAAAGCCTACAGTTGTCAGAATTATAAATCTTTCAGCCTATAGTTGTTCTTACAAATCAGGTAGCCTACACTTCATGACATCGGAAATTAATTTGACAACAACATTTCTCAAAATGATTGTTTCTAACATGACTGTTGTGAAATAATTCAATAATCTTGTGATCCTATAATTCGACACAACAGTGGAAAAATTTAAAAAAAAACATAGGAACATTGAACTCTTTCTAAAAGGAACTGTTTCTAACATGACTGTTGTGAAATAATTCAATAATTATAATATCTTATTCAATGCAGCAATATTATAGATCAGCTTGCAGAACTAACAAACATACCAGTAGGCCTACGTGCCTTTCAGCCTAGTTAGGCCTAATAACTGCATTACGAAGGAATATAATTTTATTGATAACGTTTAGTTTGGGGAACACAATATTATTCCTTTCTTTTCCACCAAAACAAATAAGTTAACAGTAATTCATCTAACTAAGAGGAAACTACTAAAAGCAATTGCTAATATATAATTCGATAAAACATGTAAGCAACAAAATCTTATTCCCAGATAGGCTACATTAACATATGATCCAACACAAAGAATCCAACAGCAAGGACAACGATTAATCAAGCAAAAAACCTTTGGCTTAATAATTTAATTAAATTTTTATATAAGAAAAACAACACCTTAATGAACAGGTATAGACTACATACTACACTTAGAAGCAGTAAAGGTCTTCCAGATTGAATGGCCATGTATTAAAATGAAATTCAAAATAAACTTGAAAGAGAAATGGAAATGAAATATAATGTTATGAACAGAAAGACTACTGTAGCTGCAGCAGGGTAAATATTTCCTAGAACTGAGGAAGTTAGGATCTATCTGATTACAACTAAGTGAGTTACTGGAAAGGATGGGTCAGTTTGAGAATTTAATGTTATAACGGCTTGCCATGAGAGATGTATAAAGAAGTTTTTAGTCTTATACCCTCAAAATAAAATACTAAGATATATGAACAACACAGGAAAGAGGGGACAACCTTTTACAATATAAATTGTTATAATATAATTTGTAAATTATAAATCAATAATATTTTATTAGTTGATTCTTACATTGTATGATATATGGCAACTTGTAATTAAAGTTAGCAAGATAAAATTCTAAGATTAATATTGGATTGGCTATACATAAAACATCTATATCATATAGTCAAGAGTTAAAATTTTTTTGATCAACTTATATATTCAAGCGATTACATATGTGCATAGTCCATATAGTTGAATTAATATATGAGATCAATATATAGGATCAACTTTGGATTGTTATAGTTGTTACATTAATGGTTATAATGGTTAATAAAATAAGTAGCAAGAGTAATTCTTGCATGTCATAATGTTAAAATGTCACATTTAAAATTAAAATTAATAAATATCTTGAAATTGTGATTAAAAGAAGAGCTTACAAGCATATACTTGTGCGTGACTATTATAATTATATTCTATGATTTTGTAATTAATACTTGAATGTCCAGATTCTCGTAATTATTGTTCACATATATACATGTATACAAAAGCTTGATGCTTCGTGATGATAGATTATTATAAGGTTGTTAAGGTTGTCCTCATTAAAATTGTGTTGTAGATGGTAGTTGTTTTTCTTAGTAGTTAGATATGTACATTTCGGTACAGTATATGTACCATCTTCAGTCTGTAAGCTTATTAGCTATCTGATGAAAGTTCCAACTTTCATCAGATAGCTAATAAGCTTACAGACTGAAGATGGTACATATACTGTACCGAAATGTACATATCTAACTACTAAGAAAAACAACTACCATCTACAACACAATTTTAATGAGGACAACCTTAACAACCTTATAATAATCTATCATCACGAAGCATCAAGCTTTTGTATACATGTATATATGTGAACAATAATTACGAGAATCTGGACATTCAAGTATTAATTACAAAATCATAGAATATAATTATAATAGTCACGCACAAGTATATGCTTGTAAGCTCTTCTTTTAATCACAATTTCAAGATATTTATTAATTTTAATTTTAAATGTGACATTTTAACATTATGACATGCAAGAATTACTCTTGCTACTTATTTTATTAACCATTATAACCATTAATGTAACAACTATAACAATCCAAAGTTGATCCTATATATTGATCTCATATATTAATTCAACTATATGGACTATGCACATATGTAATCGCTTGAATATATAAGTTGATCAAAAAAATTTTAACTCTTGACTATATGATATAGATGTTTTATGTATAGCCAATCCAATATTAATCTTAGAATTTTATCTTGCTAACTTTAATTACAAGTTGCCATATATCATACAATGTAAGAATCAACTAATAAAATATTATTGATTTATAATTTACAAATTATATTATAACAATTTATATTGTAAAAGGTTGTCCCCTCTTTCCTGTGTTGTTCATATATCTTAGTATTTTATTTTGAGGGTATAAGACTAAAAACTTCTTTATACATCTAATATTTCCCTCAAAGAACCAAGATGAAATTTATCAATAATTGCCATGAGAGCTCAATTGGTAAGAGCACGGAGAGCCGAAGGTCCTGGTTCAAATCCCGGCTATGGCATTGAATTTTCAGTCTGACTCTACCTTACCGCTTTAGTCTACACAAGACCAGTGTGAAAGTATTATCATTCCACTAATTGAATTGCTGTTTACTGATTGACAGGTTTAAGCGGAGTGGGCAAAATAGTGTAAGTGGCAGTTCTAGGAAAAGAGGTCGTCACAACATTCTGTTAGTAACTTAGGCTTGTGTTTTAGAAAATACACGGTTAATTTGGACAAACAGATTTTATTACTTGCTTTGAAATTATGAGAAAATGTAATAATGAGATTGACAAGACCATATTGCAACGTCAGATAAATTGGATAAGTCGTTCCCCTTCAATTCACAAAGTTTAAACCACATAACTATAGTGGATGTGTTCCACCCCTCCGACCACCCAAAATAAAATTCCTTGCGCCGTTACTGCCAGTCAGGTGGTCGAATGGATTATTTATTACTGCTTCCAGTCGACTGGACGATGAACCTTATTGTTGTTATTATAATTATCATTATTATGATTATTATTATTATTTGGCATTATTATTACTGTCATTAATATACAGGGTGTCCACTGGTCGGGAAAATCCGGGAATCCGGGAAAAGGCCGGGAATTTCGTATTGTCGGGAAAAGTCAATGAATTTGTTAAAATATTCGGGAAAATTCGAAAAATTGCAAAGCTGAACTAAAAGAGAAAAAAAAAGAAAACTACTCTTAGAGTCCGAAAAAGCTGCAGTTGCTCTAGAATCAGAACCCAAGGACCTCTAAAATTCTAAAAAAAAAATTACGGAACCCTAATTTTAATCCCATTTTTAAAAGTAGGCTATATGTAGGCCTATATTCTTAATATTTGGGGTATTAATTTTAGGCCTAGGTCATTATAACGAAATAAATCTAAATACTTTTTGTTTAATTTTACGGAAACACGGTTATTGAATTGGAAAAATAATAAAACCGGAGTTTTACTTCTTTACTTTCCACTTGCTTTATGATATTTTTAAATTATATCTGCGGACCATCTGCACCATCTTCGCGGACCACCATAGGTTGAGAAACGCTGCTCTAGATGAACAAATTAAGTTGCTGAAGAAAAAATAAGTGGGATCAAAAAGACTTCTAGACAATAATAGGCCTATATGAAGGTATATTTAATTTATTTTACTGTTCCTTACTGTATCTGTTATAGCCTAAGTAATTATTGTTTGCAATTACTTTTGTTACTAAAAATTTTTTTCTTATTTAAAGTATGTATAATCCTATAATTTTTCTTACACAGTTATTAGAAAGTGCTTCATAATCATATTTCGGTCGGGAATTTCTGAAATGATCAATGAAAATCAGGGAATAAGTCGGGAATTTCTTCAGCATTGCTTGGTGGACATCTTGATATAGCATTATTGCCAACATTCGTAATTATTACAACATTATCAACCCTAATTATATCTACTTCTTACTTTCTATCACCACTATTTTCGTTAACATCATTCATAATAGGCTATTACTAATAGGTCTCAACAACTTTTCTAATATATCGTTTTCTTCGACGGGAGCCGAAGGCTTCTTGGTATACTAGACGCTTCGATGAGGGCATTTGCTTTTTCTTGTATGCATAATTTAGTTTGAAATATACATTAATATCAAAATGGGGGTGGGGGACTGCTATTATTAGTTCGCTCACAGATGCCGCTAGTGAGGCGTGAGGCCATAAGCATGGACAGAGGGCAGCAGCCAGGCCGATGATATATTTAACAGCTGGGCTGACTTCCCAGTGAATCATGCAGCGTTCTTTCCCAGACGAACAGCACAGTTTTACCTTTTTTAGGTATTCTCACACCATGGAAGTAGTTCCTCGGTTCATTACCATAGGAAGTTCCATGGATTTAATATGAGCAAAATGGTCCATTATCTCAACGGCTGCTAGTTTCATGTAAGGAAATTGCTATATGCACCGTAACCTGGGCCTATTTTTTCTCTTGGGTAACTTGAAGGAAATTTGTACAAGTTTGAAATATTGTATTTTTTTAGGACTTATGCACTTTGATCAAAAATGGTTTTGTGTAAATAATGTACTGCAAACACACGGTTAATAGAATTTTTAGACACAGAGTTTTAAATATTAGTTGTAACTTTAAGCCTTGTTGTTGATTTCTTTTTTAATTAAACGTTATGGTGTTAAAGCAGTCCTCCAATCAGATTACAGATTAAAATGATTTTGTCCAATAAAATTATAGCTGAAAAAATTCTAATAGTGGATTTCCAAGAGAAATTGTGATTTTACTAAAAAAATCTTGAGTGGAAATAGCACATAGCTTGTTTCTTCTTCTTTTTTGTTGTTCCATCTCAGATTTGTAGAATACGAAAATGCAGTTAGTGCGCGAAATCTGGAACAGTCTCTATATCGCAATTTCTCTACCTGTTTTGTGTGTATGCTTCTGACGGGGATTTATAATCCTGGCCCTCAATCAAAAAGTACCGTTTCACATTATTTTGTACCCTCAGAAAGTGCAATTTCATCAAAATTATGAAGATGATTAAAGGGGAAGGAAAATGTTATCTGCAGGCTGTAGTGTGTAGAGTGTGTCTTTAGTTCGCAATACATTCCTTGCTTTTATGGCAAAGAACCTTCTGCTTCCAAGTAAGAGTATTTAAGATGGTGTTAAAATTAATGAGGGAATCCCCACAAGCAGTTAAATTTTCCCAACATAAATAGTGAAAAGTCGTGAGGTCTTCATTTTCAGGGGGTATTCACTTTAGAATATAGTGATAGCCTCATATGGGAAACTTCCTGTGTCATTGGATATGATGGGATCTTTTGTCGAGGACAGAGTTTTTAATTTTTTTTCTTAATCACTATACTACTGGAGCGAATGAGAAGGTTCTCCCTAAACGGACATCCCTTTCGAACTAATGTACTTATCCACAGTTAACAAAATAATTTTGCATTGTGATTAACCCTAGCACTCTATGATCTCTAAAGTTACAAAAATTATATTTGAAGTCGGCCGTACGTACGTTTTTATTTTTCATTGCATTTTTTGTTTGACTGCATTCCTTTAGATTTATTTTTGTCATTATTGCTATATTATAATACAGTTGTGCAGTTTATAATTTCATTACATTTGTATCAGGTACTACGTAATAGGCTTTCCTTCTCCTTAACTATATCTTTCAAATTGCTATGTAGCACAGTTACATAGCACTTTCATAACAACATCGTCTTGACAGACATAATCCCCACAATTATCACAAAGCTTGTTTGTTTGTTTGTTTTTTTTTTTTACTTTACTTTCATTATCTCATGTCACTATTACTCGATTATAAAAAGAACAATTGTCATCTTAAATTCCGAGCAACCTTACACCACACCAGAAAAAATGGATAGGCCTATACTGCATTTACAACGATGAAAATGTGCGAATAAATACAATAACAATATATAATTTTTTGTTAAACAGATTTTAACATAAGATAATTTTTTAAGAATTAAGATTTTAAGATAATTTTAAGAAATTATATATATTTTAAAGTTTAATATTGGAAATGTTGTAGTAGTGACATAAATAGGGAAATGAGAGTCGCCTAATTGTATAACATTTCTAATTTTAGACTTAATTAGTTTAATGTTTAAGCCAGTTAATTCAGAATGGTTGCTAATAAAAGAATTGAATAGTCTTGGGCCGAAACTTGAACAGTGCTTAACTCCAGCAGTTGTAATTTTTTCGTTCAGTTAATAAATTTAATTGATTCCTTCCCGTGTTATATTCATGACCTTCTGATCTATAATTGTCACGATGATTATGAAAATAACCTAATAGGACGTACTTGCAAATTTGGTCTATGCTGAATACGTTAAATTGAGAAAATAATAATTTGGAAGATTAGCCGGAAGGCTTTGATAAACAAATATTTATGAAGCGTTTTTTAAGCCAAAACAAAGGGCTGAGAATCGTTTTTGCAACTCCTCCCCATTCAGTTATGCCATATTGAATAATAGAATGAATTAGGTCTAAATTATCTGTAGGTAATACATAAGCTGGTAAACATGAACGGAGAATAACAAATCTATAAATGATTTTACGTAACCTGTTGCATAAATATGCGATGTACATGTCTCACCTTAAATGTCGATCAATTCTGATGCCTAGATATTAAACTTGATATGATTTACGTAAGGAGGGACAAGTGCAGCTATTAATACAGCAATCTGAATTATGTATTTTGAAGCTTAAATTGTTACATGATTTTAATTGTTGCATACCGGTCATTGTTAAAGAGAAAGGAATTAGAGTAGTTTTCCTACAGTTTAAGGAAAGTAGATTAAAATCTAACTACGATTTTACGAGATTGATGTCTTTGGTGGCATTTTCATAAGTTTCACTCCACGAAGAACCACTATAAATTCCATTAGTTCGAGAAAGTTTGTATCAATTCCACTTATTTTAAGGTTCTTCCACAATGAAGATGACACACTACTAATAATATTAGATGAAAAATAAAATAATAAAACATTAATAACGAAAGTAAATAATTCTGAAGGTTTATTTATTGCAAAAGGAACCATAAAGCCTGATATCATTACGTTATAATTAGAAGATTTGTTTTAAAACTATTTCTCAAGAAATTACACAGAAATATTTTGAAATAAGAATATAATCCATAAAGTTGGAATTTGTTAACTTTTCATAATGTTTTCAATTCGTTTCCCACTTTTGTCCGGTATTTACCAGTTTTTCTTACTGGAGTGGTAGCCTATATATTAGTTTTGGACGGGAAAATGCCAATCCTGTACTATAAACCAAACTATATTATATTCAAACTAGAAACCTTCGGCGATATGACAAAAACTCATCATTATTTCCGGTTTGAAAATCCGTTTGAAGTGGTTTTATCTTTGAATTAATTTTTTTTTTTTTTTTACAGACAGTGCATTTTTACTTTATCTTGCCTCTTTTCGAAAGAAATACATTTTCAAATAATATCCACTTTTTACATTTAGTTTTGGACTCGAATAACTCAAAACATGTATTACGGCAAAACTGTCGAATTAGAATATTTTCCCTGTCTATATTATTTATGATACTGGTAGAGAAAGTAAAAAATAAAATAATTAAAAAATAAAAATAATAATAATAATACCTTCCCTTAATAACATAGCAATTTCTTGGTTCATTAGATCTGTGCAATCTGACTCTTTATCATCGACAAGTTTACAATATCTGCTTATGTTGACTTGCCTTCCCCCTCGGCAATCCTAAGTGCCTGAGTCATATTTCACATCCAGTGAACCCCCTCCCCCCACATGACTCAGTACGTCATTAGGCGTCCATATTAAACAGGGTATGAGTTCTGCACGTGGAGCATATTTTCATAGTTCTATGGTACCTGAAGCTTTCAGTATTCTAGAACGTATTTTGTCACGGCATGGGTGTAGGCCTACCTACACACAAAAATCTATGTCCGAGAAATTGTTAAAACAATACTAAAATTGTGTATAGAATAATACAGTGTGAGCATGCTTGGATGTTTTAAATGACACCTCGCGGTGTTCTTATCTCACAAAAAAAAGAGTTATTTGTTTAATTGTACTGTATATGTGTATTATATGTATATGTGTATGATTTTCAACATATGCAATATGTTCTGCAATAGAAATATAGAAACATAGTAACTACAGACATTTATTTGTGTAGGCTTTACAACCGACACACTAAGTATCACCGTAAGTGCGAGGTATAAAATAGCTGTTTATTTATCAAGTACGCAAAGCAAGACTTTAGCGGACGAGGCGTAGCCGAATCTGAAAAGCTGGATGAGTCCGCTAAGTTATTGCGTACGTGGTGCATACAATAGTTTTTAGTAAAATTCCTCTAAAATCAGTTTTGCACTTTTTTTTCAGTTTTTCAGTCTCCCCCATGTTTATAAACTTGGCTTGCTATGGATTTGTTTCTTTTTCTTAAAAATACTTTTTAAAACATCGTTAAGATAATAATTTTATTAAGTAAACTAAATTTATTTACTTAAATTAAAATTAAGTGTCATTTTTATCATATTTTCCGCAACAAAACTTCATACCCTGTTAAAAGATGCTACTAATGTAAGTGCGTCTGAACACGTTTTCAACCCGCACTGTAGTCTATTATGTCTTCACTAGACATCTAGGTGTCATAGCTAGAACTACGCCAGTTAAAGGTTATCATGGCAACCTTTAGTAGCCTAGGCCGATAAAACTACTTTAGCGGCCTAGGACGATAAAGTGCTACTAAAGTGTTAACATTCCGAGAAGCAGCTGTTTTAGAGAGCGTATACCAAAAAATAATTTTGTATGCTTTATATGCTTATTGTTATTATATGCTTATAAAAACTATGAAACCAATGCTACAAAAATACGCGTAATATATTTTTGAGCCTAAGCGTAATAGTGAAACAAGTCAAAGACATAGCTCTAATTCTGGCTCAAGATTGAGTAATAGCTTCATTAAAAAGTGCCCAAAACTATCATCTCCAAAAAATAAATTATTAAAGAAGAAGCTTATACAATCTTACCAATTCATAAGATATTCCATTAACTTGTTAAACAAAACGTAAAAAATAGCATACCGTAGGCCTACATGCATTTTAAAAATTACGTTTTATGTACCGATAAAATATATTTAAAGATGTTGAGTACACTCCCGCCACAAGCAGTAGGCCTACCTTACTCGGAAGTATTTTCGTGTATGCTGTAAGATAAATGTGAAATTGTAAAGTAAGATGTTTCAATTTAGTTCATTTTAAAATAAATGTTGAGTTTGAATTAGGTATGTATATAAAATGCAACTTCCATTCGTCATCATGTTGTCAAAATCGAACTGGTATGCGTATACTTGATTGATTTCTCTTTCTTGGCGGATTTAGGGATAGAATTTACATTAACTTAGATATTCTAAATGAAGTAGGAATCAATAAAAAAAAAAAAATTGACAATCTCTTTTTTTTTAATAGAATCTTTGAGAGATTCCTTACCCATTTTAGGCAGACCTTCCGCATCATAAGTCATCAACACTCTGTGAAATAATACTTTTTAGCGAAAGAACTTTGCCTATCAGGGAAGATTATAAGCTTACGTAATATCCAAACAGGGTACTTTTCATTTCTTTGCTTTCTAATTGGTTCGAGTTGAAAAGTTTATAATAATAAAGTTGTACATAAACGTGCTTCATGAAAAACGTACACTTTAATTATCTCAAAAACATAACTACATATAACTTACTTTTCAGGTATTTCCTATCTGATCGAAATAAACGAAAAAAAAATCGTAAACTACTCCAAGTCAATTTTTATCGAGAAACAAAACGAAGAGCTAGGTTCTGGCTCCGATTAAAGCAAGCCATGTGATCGTCGTTCATCAGGTGTTCAAAGCTTGTTTCATATAATGGCCTTTAAGTTGTACAATAACTTACCTGCATAAGTATTCCAAATGAATCAGTACGTTTTCAAAAAAATCATTCAGAAGTGGTTGATGGAAAATGTCTTTTATAACATTAATGAATATCTCCAGACTCCATTTTTGTACTATACCTTGTAATTATGTCTATTGCAATTGTATATTGCCAAATGACAATATTAAAATAATGTTTAAAATTATGATTTATATCGATTTCAAACATAGTTCAATAATATGTTTTACTAGGGCACTTAAGAGAACTTAGAAGATTTTGTACTTAACTAACTCATAGATAACTAAACTACTGTACCACATTTTGCACATAACATTTTTACCTATTCAAATATTCTCATCTTATCACTGTGATAATTCTATTTTGATATATATATATATATATATAAGATAAAAGATAAAATTTGCCTTAACTACTTAGCCAGCTCATTGCTTACTTTAGAAAACAATCGTTACTCTTTGAGTCATGATTTCGACTGAAATGAAATCAGAGAATTGGTGTGCGCTGAGCAGTTCTCAACTGTTCGAACAAGTGACTAACGTAATAACACGATAAAACAGGGAAACAGTTGAAGACTGATGAGCATGATACAGGAGAAGTTATTATTACTTGAAGCAGTTTCCTGGAAAACTCAGAGATAATATTATGATTAATATGCGTACGTGTCAGTCAGCTGTTTCAGTTGAATAACTAAAATACAAGATGGACCTGTCATTTTTAAAAATGAGAATTTTGTAAAAAAAAAAAATTTGCAGTAATTCAATGTAAAAAAACGCTTTCCTTTTTAAAGCCCATTATTTTGTGGCAATGGAAAGTCTGTGTGGTTTATAGGCTTACTAAGCAACACGTACAGTAGACCAAAAATTTATTTTGAGTTAGTACATGTAAATATAAGTTAGTATTAATTTACGTTTATCTCTCTCTCTCTCTCTCTCTCTCTCTCTCTCTCTCTCTCTCTCTCTCTCTCTCTCTCTCTAAAGTAAACTGAAGTCTACAGTGAAATATGGATGGGATGTATGTACGTATTACTTACTTACTTACTTACATAGGCCTACATATTTACTTACTTACTTGCTCAATGGCAATAGACAATTCCGAAGCAAGCTAAAGGAATATTATCTATTTTATTGAACCCAGAAGTTCATTGTCGCGCTTTTCTGGGCTCGCCATTCAACCCTATTCTGAGCTAACTCCATTCAACCATTCCTCGCAAATCCTACTTTCCTTAATCTACTCTGATATTGCCCTCCCATCTACGGCTAGGTCTTCCAAGAGGTTTCTTCCCTTCGGATCTCCCAGTCAATATTTTTGAGATATGTCTTTCCTTCTCTATGCGCGCAACATATCCAGCCCATTTCATCCCCGTGATTTTACCCTTACTACATTCGGTGAAGAGTACAGGTTATGAAGTACAGTTTTTTCCAGTACCCGTTTTCATCTCTCTTAGGTCCGAATATTATCCTAAGTTTATGTACGTCATGTCTATTTAAATCAAGGCACACTTCAGTAGTACTAACTACTGCGCTTTTTTTAATATCTCAGATGTGCTTAGATTGTATTTTAGGTTTGACATGACTTGCGCAAAGGTGCAATGTGCGTTTTAAGTAGTACTGTACAGACAGGGAAAGTAATTCAAGGCAGTTTACCTAATATGTAGACCTGGATTTTAAGGCAAATGCCTATTTTGTTCCTTATGAAATAACGTGAAAATTTTTAAATATGTGGACGTTTCATGATAAATCATTTACATTTATAGAGTTTATAGTGCCCTAAAATGCCTATATGGACCTTTAGAGCCTATTTTACTATTTTAGTGCCTAAAATGCCCATTTTGTACATTTAAAATAAAATTCAACTACTGTAATTTTTTTATCTTATAATTGTCATCCCTCAATGAAAAGCAGAACAGCAGAAGTGGATTTTTCACAGAAACATGATTATTCCAAACAATTGTCTCTAAAGGAATAGGCCTACTGACTGACGGGGGAGAGGGAGGATTAAGGGGGAAGAACTACTGTGTCAAGTCACCAGTGAAAGAACATCTGTTTAAGTGAATATAGTTCGTGATGCCTAATTTTGCAGTTAATTCTGTTAAAAATAGGTATACCACGTGTCTTGCAGTTAAAAAAAGACCATGTTAGAGTTTAAGTGTATATTGTAATATTTTAAAGTCTGTTTTCTACACATTTTTAAAGCATATTTTAAGTGCCTATTTTCTCTTTTAAAAGCCTATTTACTTGTTTTAAAAGCCTATTTTAGGTGCCTAAAACTAATATTTTTAGAGCCTAAAATCCCAGGTCTACTAATATGTGCTGAAAAAGCTGAGGATGAAATTATTTATTAAATCAGTCTGTGAACTCCTGGTGCAGAAATGAAAATATCCTGGCTGGAAGGAATTTTCCTGTGAACATTATTGTCCATGTTTGCATGTTGGCACGGGGACACCTGGAAATGTTTAGAGGGTTCCCGGTGCCCTATATAAAACTGTGACTAAGCGTTCCCGATTCTCGCGCCAAATATCTGACTCACAGGTTCAACAACCACAAGTCCAAATAAACAAAATGTACCTCTGGAAATGACTGATGTATCAGACTCAAAAATCTGTGTTCAAGTGTGTGTGCGCGCGCGTGTGTACGCAGGCCCGAGTTGACCCTCTCCTATGGAGTACTGAAACAAAATATTTCTATAATGTTTATACATATTTGTCCATTTTTAGTACATAAGAAAAAATAGGTCCATCGCTGTGTCGTAGGGGACGAGTTCGCTCCTCTCACGCAGCGGGTCGAATCCTGGTCGGGACAAGTTGCCTAGGTGGAGTATTTTTCTGGGGTTTTTCCTCACCTGTGAGACAAATGTCGGGTAACTTTAGGTCCTTATGGTCCCCAGATATCATCTGGCCGTCATTATCATCTTCATCCCACCATCCTCGCTTTTTTGGAGTGAGTGTGTGTGTGTGTGTGTGTGTGTAAATGGTGTGTTCGTGTTGTCTCGGAGGTGGCCCCGGCATTGGGCTGATCACTCATCCGGGGAGGCTCTCCATGTCCTTGTCTGGTCAAAAAAGTTTGTATGTGATCCATAGATAATCCCTCTCCCGACAAGTCGCGGCCCTGTAAGGCCCGGGCGGCTTGGGTCGCTTATTCAATGGCAATAAACAATTCCGAAACAAGCTAAAGGAATATTACCTATTTTATGGAACCCGGAGGTCCACTGCCACGCTTACATGAGTCCGCAATTAAACCTTTCTCTGTGCTAAATCCATCCAACACATCCCTCGGGAACTCTACTTCCCTTAAATCTATTCTAGTATTGGCCTTCCACCTACGTCTAAGTCTTGATCTCCCAGTCAATATTTTTGAGATATGGTATGTCTTTCCTCCCCCACGCGCGCAACATCTCCAGCCCATTTCATCTTCCTTGATTTAATTACCCTTACTATATTCGCTGAAGAGTACAGGTTATGAAACTCGTCTTTATGCAGTTTTTTTCCAGTCCCCGTTTTCATCTCTCTTAGGTCCGGATATTTTCATAACTTTGTATAAGTTAGTATTACATTTAACATTATTATAAGTTAATATTATTATTGTTATTATTATTATTATTACAATATTATTTTTTTTATTATTGCGACTACTGAAATGAAAACCTGCGGGCATCCCTGCTACGACACAAGCAGAACGAATAGAAATAGGCTGTTACCTCTTCTCCCACCATTATACAAATAGGGCAAGCTGTAGCATGCCGATCGAAGGTGGCCCGATTAATTAGTTCCACGCTGAAATTTTATGCAGGAGCCACGTGTTAATTTATGGTGTTGGGGTTGTTTTCTTCAGTGAATTCTCTTGATTACTTTTAACCTTTTCATGCAACTGACTTATAAATGCGTTTGTGCAAAAGCAGAGATATAAAAATTATAGTCTAAGGCTTTATGCAAAATATGAGGATTTTTATTCGCATGTTACGATTATCATTTATGGAAACCATTTATTGCACAGATATTATCCTGCAGAAGTTCGGTGGGGAGGTGTTTAATCATCCACCCTACAGCCCGGACCTCGCTCCCAGTGATTTCCATATTTTCCTACCCCTCAAGAAATGACAAGTAATGACAGAGAGGAGGAGATGTTTGTCACACAGTGGTTCAAATCCCAGGCGGCAGACTTCTACGACACAGGTATTCAAAAGTTGATTCCACGTTATGACAAATGTTTCAATTCCAGCGGCGAATATGTTGAATAAAACCTGAATACTTGCTGTATCTGTTGGAATATATATGCCCACGAAATTGTGTTTTGTTTCTGTAAACGGCCGCAGGAAAACTTACTTTATGGATGCGCCTCGTATTATTGTTATTATTACTAAGCCCGTTATTATTATTATTATTATTATTATTATTATTATTATTATTATTATTATTATTATTATTATTACTATTAGGTCTGGTAGTTTAACATATCCATGATTTGGGTAAATATAAGCTTAAGATATAATATAAAACTTGAAAATACGAACTGCAACAAAATACCAATACAAATAAAGATTAGCGTACTGTACTAAAATAAATTACTGGATATCGATAATTTTCTGTATGACTACGCAATTGCTTTGAATTGGCCATCTCCTTGCCTATATATCTGCTGCATTTTTTGTTTATGTCGCTTGAGACCATTTATATCCTTGGCACAGTCTCAGCTCTGTGCAGCGAATGCCAAAAATACCGCAGCTTTATCCGTTTTGTGTGTTTTATAAGTGAGCATGACTCACTGCTCGTACCATCTGAAACGCACGGGTGTCGTGTCTGGCGAGTACAGCAAAGCAGGTCATGAAGGCTCACACGATGTTCTCTTACACTTATACTGTAATACGATTACTGATTATTATTTATAATAGAACCCGCAAATTTATGAAAAATCGTTTTTTTTAATAATACACTCTATTACATGCCAGTGATAAAATGAGTACAAGGTATAAAAAACAGGAATGTGATGGTGTCTTTTGGATATTGTTTCGTACTTTGTTTGTTTTCCAATTATGCATAGTATTTTCTTGAAATTAAAATATTTATAGGCCTACACATTTTGTTAATTTATCACATTTTTTATAGATTTTAAATATTTTGAATGTCTCTGTTAATCCAAACATTTACAGCAGATATTATTTTGAAAACCGACCGTTCAATACATATTATCCTAATGTTTTCGGAACTGGCTGTATAATATTGAAGTGAAGTTTCTCTTCATTAGTTTTCAATTTACTCAAATTTGTTGTATTGACCTCGTTTCATTTTTTTAAGTTTTGTAATTTAATTTGCACAACTTCTATTTTTTTGTAATTTATAATGTAATTCAGGTAACAAGAGAACATAAAGAAAAAAATTGCTTAAAATGATTGAGCTACCTAATTGGTTCTGGAGCATATTTTACCAATTTTAGAGCATATTTTCATGCATCTTTCGTCATTTGATAGAGCATTGACTTCCGGGCTTTACTGGTTAACTTATTTGGATTTACGTGCCTCGACAAATGTAATTTTCGAACTTACAATTCTGTAGAGACCATTGTGACGGGCTTTTCTTACTTTATGCTATAAAGTTCCTTAACTTCTTGGATTAAATCTTCGCCAAAATTCTTCGCCAAAATCTGTGACGACTAATATGTGATTATTCTCAATCGTAGTATATAAGTTTACTGAACTCCTACAAAACAAGGTCACTCATACACCTGTCGTGTCATCACAACACTGCCTGCATAGTCCACATTCCAACGTTCAGTACAACTACCTTTGACACCGGGTGATTGCAAACTTCCTACTCTCAGTCTACTTTCTCTCTCTTTTAACAATTTACCCAGTCTTGATACTATTGATGAAAATTTATATTAACGGGCGCCATCATCAATACGCTTCCTCTTTTCTTTTTGTTATGTATCAGCCCAGACACAAATTAAATTATAGATACACAGGCTATGTATCTACATGCCCCTCGACTAGCTTTTAAATTAACAGTGGAGACGGGAGTTGGGTTCGGATTTACCTTTCTTTTTTTTATTCTGCTTCTTCTTTTTCTCCTTTTTCAATACTCACTACAATAAATTACATTTACACTACATTAACCATTCAACACTTTTATTGGTAGGATAATATTTGATCATTCAAGGTTAGTATACCCAATTTTAACTATATAAGTACGTTCTCTGTTCAACAATAACAAATCCTTAATTAATTACTTTAATTTTCTTTCTTTGTTTTTCAGGTATCTACTAGAACGTCTTGTATTATTCTTCTAATTTACTACTGACTTGTGTAGTCATTTACATTTGCAACTTCAGGATAGTTCAATATATATGTTATACTGGGTGTTTTTTTTTTCTCTTGAATAAATAAAGGTTTTCAATTCATAATCCAGTCCTTACTCTACAGATTACACTCAATAATCCCACCTATGTCTCCTATATTAGTCTATTAGTCAGCTTAGTCCATGAAGAATTGTATTTAAAGATAGATAGAAAAGACAGTCTCACGAAGAAAGAAATAGAAGTTTAGGCCTATACCCACAGAGTGACTGTGGCGATAGACCACCGATACAGGAGCGACGTCTAGATCTTGAGTTACAAACAATCTGACTCCTCTCCTGCAACCGGGAAAATATTAATGGGCCGCAAACAAAAATAAAATTTTGTAAATCGACGTCAGAGGTCCCTGACACTCTCTCCTAGAGGCACGTGGGGCCGTTGTTCGCCTCCAACATCGATGGCTTTCACAATCTCTCATAAATTTCTTTTCTTTATATGTTACTGGTATAGGCCTTGTCTACTACCAGATTTTATTTGTTTGATTCGGGATACTTCCGGCGTTCCCTCACCTCACCCTTACAATCTCTAGTACTTGCTAATAAACTACTTATCATCAGTACACTACTCGCAATTACCTATTCTCCTCTTTCTAACCTAACCAATCATGTGTTGTTATCTTTCAACTCACTCTCCTCTTTCTAACCTGACCAGTCATCAGCTATTATCTTTTAACCCCTTTCTTTCTTTAAGTAGAGTTCCCTTCAGCTTATACCATTGATTTAATTCACTCGGTGGTTATTCTAGTTTTCCTACTTCTTACGTTACTACTCTTTAGCATGGGCACCCAATCTTCTTTTGTCTCTAAATTCCCTAGAATTCTAACTGAAACTAATTCACGCCCAGATTAGTAAGCTTCTCTATAACCCCTTTAGTGACTTCTACTTCTACCCTAACATGTAAATTTTCCAATGGTACACACCTAATGCACTACCACTCGTAGGCCTTCTTTTGCCCTTCAATCTTTCCACTTCTTATCCCCCTCTACCATGTTCCATACACCTTCGCTTGTAGATAAATCTCTATAAAAAAACATAACTTAACATTACAGGCCAGCATGAAATCTATTTATAGATAGTCACCCGTCACCTGAAAGAAACCCAAGTGGGAGGGGCCCTCGTAAGAAGTACTAAGCATGCCCCTTAATTACTTTTCTTCCTTACTCCCCTCGCGTCCTGTCTCAAAAATAACAAAGTTTCTATGAGCATCACCAATTGCCCCTAGCTATGTATTCATTCGTGGAACAATCACCCAAAAAAACCTAAAGTGAAGAGATCTATCTGTATCCTTCAGCGGTTGGGCTCTTGACTGCTCTTTTATAATTAACTTAGACCAGAAATAGAAAGTAGTTGGATTACTGGATTTCATCACTTTACTTCTAGAATTCTCACTTCTATATTTCTATTCTATTCTTCTATCATACCCTACGGCGTCTGATTGCCATACATGACTTAGAAACCATCCTTAAAAAAGGAATATCTCAGTTTTCTCACTCCTCAAACAATAAGAAAAAGTCTAGACTATTATACTCAACCAGTGATGTCCAACTTATCCTCCGATCCTGAGTTGTCTCCCATTACTTCCTGATGTCCATATCTGCTCTTATTCAGAGCGAGCAGTCACGACTCACTCTCACAGCTGATGTTCGCTGTAGCGGTGTCTCGTACTGGCCGACTTGGTGTATTCTTCTGATTAATGACTATCTCCATATAGTCGGGTCAAGGAAGTTCACAACCAGAATTTCCTTAGATGGAAGTCTGACACATCATCATGCCAGAACGTCGCTACCGCTGTCACACATCCCAATCTCGTCTTCTCCCTTCTGCCTTTTCAACTTCTCTCACTCGTAGTCAGGCACGTACTCCTTACTGTCTTTTTCGGATCAGCTCTTCTCCCGTCGACTCACCGTCGGCGCATGCGCACTTCTCTTTTTTCTGTAATTCAAAATAAATTCAGGGCAGTATCGATAGTCATAACAGGGTTCAATATCGATTAATCGAAGTCTCCCAAACCCTTCCTTTGTTTAGAAATGGTTTCTTATCGTCTATTATGCACGCAGCCATTCGCTACGTGACATTCTTCCCCCACTCACCATAAAAAAAATAATGTTAACACTGTTCACATTTTTTTTTTTTTTTTTTTTTTGTTTAGTTTACCAGCCTTAAAGAATGTTTATCCAGGAACAAAGGGTTTCAAGTCTTTGACGTGCCACTTCCCCAACTTTTTACCAAAACGGTTTGTCAGTTCGTAGCTATTTTCACTGAACTTTTTCTTTATAATATAGGGCCCGACAAACTTTGCACTTAAACCTGCTGTATAAGCTTGTGAGGCATCACTTAATTTAAAGTTTCTTCTTAACACTAGATCTCCTGGACGAAATTTCACCTCTCTCCTCCGAAGATTATAATAATGACTCGAATTCTTATAGGCGGTTTCTAAGTTATGTCTAACCATCAAACGTACCGTTTTCAATTTATTGAGTTTTTCCACCCAAAGTTTTGGGATTTCTTTATGAATCGGTTGGTTTTCCACCTTTTCAATCCTACTGATAATTTCAGGCTCCTTCCCATAATTTAGCATATAAGGAGTGCATCCAGTGGAACTATGCTTAGCCGTATTTATAGCAAAATTAAATTCTCTCAAATACACATCCCAAACTGTCTGATCCTTTTGAATATAACTAGAAATCATTGTTTTCAATACTCTATTGACTCTTTCTACTGGATTTCCTTGTGGCGAATATACAGGTAAATAACAAGGAGTTATATTAAAAGCTTTAGCTATCTCTCGCATTAATTTACTAGTATATTGCGGTCCATTATCCATCAGCAAATATCCCGGAATTCCCCATTTAAGGATAATCAATTCATAAAATGCTTCCGTAACTGCTCTACTGGTTGCTTTCCTTAACGCTTTACATTCTACATACTTGGTAAAGGTGTCCTGAAATACAATCACATATCGGTTCCCTTTTTTGGAACGTGGGTAAGGTCCCAACAAATCCGTAGCTACAGTCATCCAAGGTTTCTCTTTCTGGTAAAAATGCATTGGTCCTGCTTGAGCTGTTTGTAACACCTTCTGTCTCTGACATATTTCACAAGCAGTAACATACTTAGCAACATCTCTAAACATTCCCGGCCAATAATACTTGTTTGCTATTCTAAAGAAAGTTTTAGCTATCCCCATATGTCCTGCAGTAGGTGCATCATGACATTCCTGCAATACTTTAATCCTAAAATCTTGCGGAATAACTAATTTCCACCTATTCACTGTTCCCTCTAAAGTTTGTTCTAACTGATCTAATCTTAAATGGTACAACTTCTCATCTACGACCTTCCAATCTGGCCAAAATTTAGGTTTACTTTGTACTTGCTCCTTCCGCTTAATATACCAAGCATCTTGTATATTTTCCCATTCCACTACTTCAGAGTTATCAGTCAACAAGAGGCAAAATTCTTCCTCTACCGTTTTCTCTTGAACTTTCCCTTCGTGTATTCTAGATAAAGCATCCGGAACTTTTTGTAATCTACCAGGCCTATGTATTACTTCAAAATCATACTCCTGGAGCAATAAACTCCACCTAGCTAATCGTCCGGTCGGATTCTGTAATGTATTTAACCATTTCAGAGCAAAATGATCAGTATATACTTTAAAATGATAACCTTCCAAATAAGGACGAAACTTTTGAACTGCCCACAATATAGCTAACAATTCCTTCTCAACTATTGCCCACTTTTGCTCACCTACCGTTAAAGTTCTACTAGCATAAGCTATTACTTTTTCCTCTCCTTCCTCTCCTGTCTGAATTAATGCTGCTCCTAGTCCTGAAAAACTAGCATCGGTCTGTAGCACTAGGGGTTTAGTATAATCTGGACAAGTTAATATAGGACTACTAGATAATTTCGATTTTAATTCATCAAAAGATTCCTGACATTCCTTAGTCCAACGCCATTTCTGATTCTTTTTCAGAAGTGCAGTGAGGGGCTTTACAACTTCAGAAAAAAATGGAATGAATCGTCGGTACCAAGAAGCCAATCCTAAAAATGCTCGTACTTCCTTGACTTTTGTAGGGGCTGGATACTCAAGGATACACGAGATTTTATCTGAATCTACAGCAATTCCTAATGGAGTAATGATATGACCCAAATATTTTAATTCACTTCTACAAAATTTTGATTTTTCCCTATTAATTTTCAGGTTAGCTTTTCTTAATTTCTCTAAGACTTTTTCTAACAAGGACAAATGTTCTTCAAATGTCTCGCTAATAAGTACTATATCATCCAAATAACAAAAGCATTTCTCTCCTATCTCTTCTCTTAATATAGTATCAACTAATCTTTGAAACGAGGCTGGTGCGTTATGGATTCCAAAAGGCATAACTCGAAACTGATACAATCCTCTACCAGGTACGGTAAATGCTGTTTTTTCTTTACTTGCTTCATCTAATGGAACTTGCCAATACCCATTTTTCAAATCTATTGTACTGATATACCTAGCATGTCGTAATTTACTCAAAACATGTTCAATGTATGGCAAAGGATAACTATCTCTTTTAGTACAATTGTTTACTTTTCTGAAATCTACGCAGAACCTCCATGTTCTATCTGGTTTCTTTACCATAACTACCGGAGACGACCAAGGTGAATTTGAAGGCTCTATAACTTTTTCCAATAACATTTTATCTATTTCCGCGTGTATAACTTTTTCCAAAATGGGTGATACTGGATAATATCTTTGTTTTATAGGTTTTGCATCGCCTGTATCAATAACATGAGAAATCAGATCGGTAAGTCCAGTACACTGATCAAATTTCTGTAACTGATTTTCCAAAAACACATTCAATCTGTCCCTTTCCTGAGGTGTAGGTAAAGTAAGAATATTATGTAGTTGATCTTCTTCTTTTAAATCTATAGCCTTAACAAATTGAAAAATTTTTGCTGGTTCATCTTTGAAATACCAAGTCCCATCTTGCAAATCTACTACTAACCCAATTTGTTTCAAAACGTCCATGCCCAGAATCATATCTACTGCTAAATTTGGCATAATTTTACATTTTATCTGAAAGATCCTGTCCTGCAATTTCATCTCAAAAGTTCTCTCTCCTGTTATAGAACTATAAGTTTTATCTGCTAATTGCACCACCCTAACTTCAGATTCTTCTACTGCTAAATCTAACATTTTACATAAAAAGTCACCTTTCTCTCCCACATAAGTTTTATCTGAACCGGAATCTATTAAAGAAATAAACGTAATATCCTCTAGCAAAATTTCAACAAAACATCTGTCTCCATTAACTAAATCTGTAGGATTTATATTTAACATCACACAAGCCTGATTTTTAGTTAATTGCCTTAAAGAATTTGTAGGCCTAACTTTTCTTTCTTGGGGCATCCTACAATCAATAGACCTATGTCCAAGCTTATTACAATTATAACATTTAATCGTAGTGCGTGGAGTAACTCTACGAGGTGCCTTACACTCGAACTGTCTATGTCCTGTTTTATCACAATTCCAACATCGCTGGTTATTTGAAAAACGTAAGGTGGTGTTTTTACCATTATCCCTCGACTCATCCTGTCTCTCTTTATTTTCTGTTGCTTTAACTATTCTAGAATCATTTACAGGACTTGAATTCCGTTCCTTATCCCACGTCTTTGCAGAAAAACTAACATTGGGTTTCTTTTGTAACTCGGACGATGGAAGTTCCTGTTTTCCCTGAATTCCTAGCGCTGTATGAACTGAAGGTATAACAACTTGTCTCTGAGGTTTATAAGCCGTTTCTTTAATTGTAGCTCTAACCTGCGTTGGAGGAGGAATATATCTCTCAGAATCTAACAATATTTGTTCATACTGTCTACCTACACGTATTAAATCTGTTATAGTTTGAATCTCTGCAGGTCTAAGGTACAATTTTACATCAGGACGCAAATTTTTGATAACAGTCTTCATCATTTGTTGAGGACTCATTGGAGTACTCAGCCTCCTCATTAACGTTTGAATAGCATTAACATAATCAAAAATCGATTCTTTGGGACCTTGCGTTCTCTGTCTAATCTCATCCAAAAGCGAGTCTTCCTCATCAATAGGCAAATAATATTCTCTAAATTCTTTCAAAAAAGCTTCCCATGTAGGCCAATCTGTTAATCTGTTCCTGTACCAAAGTAAAGCTGAATCTTGTAAAATTTCGGGTAATACTGACAATAACTCTACACCCTGTAACTTAGAACTTTGTTTTAAATCTTCCAATCTCTCCAAAAATAAGTAAATACTATCCCCAGGTTTGAATTTAATGTTCCATTTACGAACCAGATCCAAAGTATTTGGTTTATGCGGCTCTAACTGAATTGTAAACGATGGTATTACTGGTACAACTTCTTCTGAATCAGCTACCGCCATGGCCTTCCTATGCATTAACTTAACCCATGTATACACTACATCTCCATATGAATCTTGTGGTACCGTTATATTATGTTCAACTAAATCTTCTTCCAAAACTTCCTGACTCAGAGCAAAAGCCGTAATTAACACTTGAAATGACTGAGGGTTCTTACGGGCATAATCTAACAAGCGTTGTCTTAACTCATCCCTTGTACCTGTGGTCGGTAACTTTACTCTATCACATTCTGCCTCTAAATCCGCCTTCCTCAACTTCCTAATAGCTTGGGTTAGCTCAGCTGCTCTTATTTGTGTATACGGATCAACATAAGTAGCCATATTTATATATTAACAATACCACTGGAAAAAAAGATTAGAACACACAATAGTTCAGTCGTCTGTCTTAGTCATCTATAGAAGTCCTTACTTGTCAATAGTCATTATTCTTTTCCCAAAAATATGTTATTATTATTATTATTATTTGTTTTTGAGAATAAATTTCAGTTATACTAACCTAACTCCCAAAATTCTTTTAACCCTATCTCGCCTCACGTTAGGATATCAAACTATCACTGCCTCACGCTATGGGCTATCATAATATGGAACTTCAACTGAATAAAGGTTTCTTTTTTTTTTTAACAATTTTAACTAAATTAAGTTGCAACAATTAGCAATACTGTTTTGTTTTAACACTACTCAGCCTCACGATATGGGCGCCAAACTTTTGAAGGGGACTTCACGTTAACTTTGCTTTAAGTAACAATAACCGTATTTTATTTAATATATTTTTTTTTTTTTTTTTTTCAACAATAACAATCTTATATACAATAAATTACATTTACACTACATTAACCATTCAACACTTTTATTGGTAGGATAATATTTGATCATTCAAGGTTAGTATACCCAATTTTAACTATATAAGTACGTTCTCTGTTCAACAATAACAAATCCTTAATTAATTACTTTAATTTTCTTTCTTTGTTTTTCAGGTATCTACTAGAACGTCTTGTATTATTCTTCTAATTTACTACTGACTTGTGTAGTCATTTACATTTGCAACTTCAGGATAGTTCAATATATATGTTATACTGGGTGTTTTTTTTTTCTCTTGAATAAATAAAGGTTTTCAATTCATAATCCAGTCCTTACTCTACAGATTACACTCAATAATCCCACCTATGTCTCCTATATTAGTCTATTAGTCAGCTTAGTCCATGAAGAATTGTATTTAAAGATAGATAGAAAAGACAGTCTCACGAAGAAAGAAATAGAAGTTTAGGCCTATACCCACAGAGTGACTGTGGCGATAGACCACCGATACAGGAGCGACGTCTAGATCTTGAGTTACAAACAATCTGACTCCTCTCCTGCAACCGGGAAAATATTAATGGGCCGCAAACAAAAATAAAATTTTGTAAATCGACGTCAGAGGTCCCTGACACTCTCTCCTAGAGGCACGTGGGGCCGTTGTTCGCCTCCAACATCGATGGCTTTCACAATCTCTCATAAATTTCTTTTCTTTATATGTTACTGGTATAGGCCTTGTCTACTACCAGATTTTATTTGTTTGATTCGGGATACTTCCGGCGTTCCCTCACCTCACCCTTACAATCTCTAGTACTTGCTAATAAACTACTTATCATCAGTACACTACTCGCAATTACCTATTCTCCTCTTTCTAACCTAACCAATCATGTGTTGTTATCTTTCAACTCACTCTCCTCTTTCTAACCTGACCAGTCATCAGCTATTATCTTTTAACCCCTTTCTTTCTTTAAGTAGAGTTCCCTTCAGCTTATACCATTGATTTAATTCACTCGGTGGTTATTCTAGTTTTCCTACTTCTTACGTTACTACTCTTTAGCATGGGCACCCAATCTTCTTTTGTCTCTAAATTCCCTAGAATTCTAACTGAAACTAATTCACGCCCAGATTAGTAAGCTTCTCTATAACCCCTTTAGTGACTTCTACTTCTACCCTAACATGTAAATTTTCCAATGGTACACACCTAATGCACTACCACTCGTAGGCCTTCTTTTGCCCTTCAATCTTTCCACTTCTTATCCCCCTCTACCATGTTCCATACACCTTCGCTTGTAGATAAATCTCTATAAAAAAACATAACTTAACATTACAGGCCAGCATGAAATCTATTTATAGATAGTCACCCGTCACCTGAAAGAAACCCAAGTGGGAGGGGCCCTCGTAAGAAGTACTAAGCATGCCCCTTAATTACTTTTCTTCCTTACTCCCCTCGCGTCCTGTCTCAAAAATAACAAAGTTTCTATGAGCATCACCAATTGCCCCTAGCTATGTATTCATTCGTGGAACAATCACCCAAAAAAACCTAAAGTGAAGAGATCTATCTGTATCCTTCAGCGGTTGGGCTCTTGACTGCTCTTTTATAATTAACTTAGACCAGAAATAGAAAGTAGTTGGATTACTGGATTTCATCACTTTACTTCTAGAATTCTCACTTCTATATTTCTATTCTATTCTTCTATCATACCCTACGGCGTCTGATTGCCATACATGACTTAGAAACCATCCTTAAAAAAGGAATATCTCAGTTTTCTCACTCCTCAAACAATAAGAAAAAGTCTAGACTATTATACTCAACCAGTGATGTCCAACTTATCCTCCGATCCTGAGTTGTCTCCCATTACTTCCTGATGTCCATATCTGCTCTTATTCAGAGCGAGCAGTCACGACTCACTCTCACAGCTGATGTTCGCTGTAGCGGTGTCTCGTACTGGCCGACTTGGTGTATTCTTCTGATTAATGACTATCTCCATATAGTCGGGTCAAGGAAGTTCACAACCAGAATTTCCTTAGATGGAAGTCTGACACATCATCATGCCAGAACGTCGCTACCGCTGTCACACATCCCAATCTCGTCTTCTCCCTTCTGCCTTTTCAACTTCTCTCACTCGTAGTCAGGCACGTACTCCTTACTGTCTTTTTCGGATCAGCTCTTCTCCCGTCGACTCACCGTCGGCGCATGCGCACTTCTCTTTTTTCTGTAATTCAAAATAAATTCAGGGCAGTATCGATAGTCATAACAGGGTTCAATATCGATTAATCGAAGTCTCCCAAACCCTTCCTTTGTTTAGAAATGGTTTCTTATCGTCTATTATGCACGCAGCCATTCGCTACGTGACACCATCTCGTATTGGTTAGAAATTGGTTGTAACGGGTTTCATTTTAACCAGTAATAATTTAATAAAAAATTAAGCATGACTCCGTTCACATTTCGAGGCTTCCATAGAAAAGAAAGAAGAATTAAACAAAGAATGAGAATTTTTACTTAAATACTTGGACGAAATACGATATAGGAGAGAAAGGAGATGATTGAAAAGAACAGGAAGTAAGGAAATTTTACTTACTGTTTTACTTTCTCTGTTTGTGCTATAAAGGTGTAGCCTAGACCTACTAGGCCTATAACTTAAATAGATTAATTATGTTATTGTATTCAACCCAAAAAATGCCATGTGTAATTTTTTGCATTAACAGAAAAGTTGAGGATCCCGGACCCCCCCAATCGGAAACATTTCTGTGTGTTAATAAATGTGTGTATGTGAACATCAAAGCTCCAAAACGACCAATAAATTCAAAACAACATTTTTTGACGACACATTCTTTTACCACCACTTTGCATGCACTCATTTTTTTGCGATTTTCTCCAATGGGACTCTAATGATTTTGTTTATTTTTTATTTTTATTTTTTACAGAAACTGAGTTTATTAAATCCCGTGCACTTTCTTTTACATTTTTTCCAAATATATTCCCTAAAGGCTAGTCACAGGCTGTGCTTCTAGTCAATAAACTCGGACGAATGAGGTTTACCAATGCTTACTAGAAGTCTGAAGAAGGCCATTCACTCTCTGTGCAACATAAAGGGTAGATAAAATTATGTATTTTACAAGAAACTTTTTATGTACATTCACTGATACCTTCAGTGATCCCTGTATAGGCCGTTGATGCCCTTAAAGTTTAAGTTCTTCTAATGTACGGGAAATTGACCTATACACTTTATTTTCAAGTTTTCCCATCAATAATATTCACATACTGTTAGAAGAAGAACTTAAAGACAATACCACATAGGCCTATCACAAGAGAAATTAACTCGGTCTCGGAAGCTGAACTTATGCGCGTGAAAGAAACTTTCCTAAAAAGGTACCAGTATTGTATTGATGCAAGAGGAGAACATTTCCAACATCTCTTGTGATGAGGTACGTGGTTATTTTCATTGTAATTTTAACTTTAAATGTGAGATCCTGAATCATTACACCGATCGCGGCTTTATTTGCGTAGATATTTCACCCGATCGCTCGGGAGTTGGAGCTGTGCCCGCCGCGACGCAGAAACCCGCGTCATTGGCCAACTCTTGCGTGGGACTCACTGTACAAGTGACAACTGCTAAAGCTTATTTCGTGTAGTAAAAGTATTATCACTCAGTTATATGGACAGCCCAGGAAAACGTTTTTACTTTTATTTAATAGAAAAAATAGAAATCTGTCCTTCCTTAGCTCTTCATACGAACCAAGGCTACTTTTACCATTTTATCATTATACATATAATATATACTGTGTATGTATATATATACATACATACACACACACACATATACATATATATAAATAAATATGTATATACATTGTCACTAACATGACTTTTTTTTTCTTGTCCAAAAACTCACCGTAACTTCGTTCAGAATATTTGTGTCTTTGGCTGCTGAATCTGCTGGACTTACTTCCTTACTTATTCAATGGAAATAGACAATTCCTCAGAAAGCTAAAGGAATATTATCTATTTTATGGAACCCTTAGGTTCTTTGCCGCGCTTACCTGAGCCCGCCATTCAACCCTATTCTGTGCTAATTCCATCCAACCATCCCTAGTTCCCTTAAATCTATCTTAATATTGTCCCCCCACCCATGTTTAGATTATATTATAGTATCTGCAAATTCCTATCTGTTATGAACCATTTTTGGTTATTTAAAGAGTAGAAGTAAACAAGAGTATTTCATCTCATCTTCTTTTCTTCCTTTAATTGCTGAAAATAAAATCCTGACTTATCAATATGATAAATGTTTTATTGTTTCCGTTGCTTAATTTTGTAATCAAGGTGTACAGGATCTCTGAGAACTTTGAAGATAAATTAATGTTTTTACACAACAATAAGATATCATTAAAGTCCTCGTCAGAGTATAATGGAAATGGAAATACAGTAGAACCATGCTAGTCTGAACACCGCTAATCTGAAGTCTGGCTATTCTCAACAATGTTGATAAAACAGAGCTATACTGACATGAGTTTAAAATGCGGTAACTCCGCCTTGTCAATATAAAATTAACACTTTTAAAATCAAATGTATTTCAACCAACTTTTGGTTATCTTCAGTAAAAAAATCTAAGTAAAAAGTAAAACATAGGTACGCCGAATGAACATAATTATTATTATGTGTTATGTATCTATGCTGGGAAGTTGGTTTAAATATATTTGATTTTTAACATATTACATTTTATATTGACAAGTCAGAGTTACGGCATTTTATTTCGAACGTCTAATGCTATATTCACACTGAGGAATTTGTTGCAGGGATATGTGTTTGAACACATGTATCGCAACCTATTTGCCACATTTCAAAAACCTATTGAACATATTCCTACTCCCCGGGCACAAATAGTTGAATAAAATGTATCAAAAACAAGGTTCTGATGCAAGTTCTAGTTTCTGATCCGAGAGCGATAACATGGAACAGAGAATGTTCTATGCGCATGTGAAACTGATATTCTACGTTCACGCTGTTTTATTTCACAAAATCTTGGATATTTTGCCATGGACTGTTCTAAACAGAACATAAAAGGATCTAGAAGTGTTGTCCATCACATTCGTAATACCTTCGTAGAAAGTTTGCATTTAGGCCTACAGGCACAGTTTCTTCTTCCTTGAATAGGTTCTCTATCTAGTGCCAAGTAATCAAGAAAACATCCACATGTGCTTAGTGATAAAATTGATGAAATAGGAGAGATATTGGAACCGCTCAGAATTGAATTAGGCCTAGGCAGCATTCATGGAAGATGAATGTGTGCGTGTAGGTCTTAATGCAAATTCTCTACAAAGGTGCCAGAAATGTGTGGTAATGGGCCTTTTATAATCAGTTTAAGCACATTAATAATGTACAAATTTATATACATAATAATGCTATTTTTCGAGATTAAACAAACCCATTACTTTCCACTACCGACTATATTGGCCCCACCTTATCCAGTGTTGCTGAGTGAACTACCGGCGGCTTAACTTCGAGGCTCCGGGGACATAAAACAAAAGGCTTCGCAAAAGGAATTAAACAAGTTTGAATTTACAAAAAATAATACATCTGAACACAGCTGTACAACTGAAGTATCAATTTTTAATAAACCATTCCTATGTAAAATTCAGAATAAAAAATACGGACTGCCCAGATAAATAAAAATCCATGGTTTTTAAGGGCCCAGTAACTTATACCATGACCCAACCGCTCAGAAGATTTAATCGGCATTAGCACAGTATAATATTGTCCATTTTATTCTGCAAATTGAGTGTTTATCAGTTACAAACTTGTTCTGGATGAATCATCAATATTTTTAAAGCAGAAAGAAGCAAGTTCTCCATCTGAAGCCATACTTGTGCCTGACAATAAACCCCACAGTGTAAACACACATGGGATGAGTATCCAGATACAAGTATTAAGGACACATGTATCTGGGATTTTTATGGAGGACATGTGTCTGCAACAAATTCCTTAGTATGAACATGGCATAACAAGCACGGTAGCTTACAAAGTAATACTACACAAACTGCACTGTACAAATGACACGGTCATTCTGAATAGCTACTCACAGATATGACTGAGTAACCCCATCACTTCGGTAACCTTGTTTCAGTGGAGTGGCACACAAACCTTAAAGCTGACTTTTTTGTTTGTTTGGCCCTCTCACCAGCTTAAACCAAAATTCTACTAATCCAAACGAACTTTGGTGCAAATTAGTTTGGACTACCAGGGTTCTACTGTAATACGTGGTGTATCAATAACAAGACAAGTGTTCTATAGATTTTCAAGTATTTTAGTTCTCAGAAATTTTGTTCCATTTACAATTCGGCACAAATTCCAATGCTGGCATTAGAAATAAAATAAATTAAAAGGAATGTCTGTCCTTGTTTTTACAATGCATATATTATTCATATAATATAGTTTTGTCATATTTTACAAACCTTCAAACAAAAACTTTGCTCTATGCTTCCTACAGAAATCTTCCTACACTTCCTTTCTACAGGACTTAATGCTCAGTCTAAAAAAACACAAACCATGTGCCACTTATTAAACCCCTAGGATAATAATAATATTGATAATTCAGAGATAAAGAGAAATACAGTACAAATAAATTGAAAACACAGCCTTTTAGCCCCTTGAATCGACTAGATTATCAAAAACCACCCCATGTATTTTCCATTTTGTTACCTTGGGTAGGTTCTATGTACACTATACAATGATAAATATTACAT
This sequence comes from Ectobius pallidus, assembly GCA_964059195.1. Taxonomy (NCBI): domain Eukaryota; kingdom Metazoa; phylum Arthropoda; class Insecta; order Blattodea; family Ectobiidae; genus Ectobius; species Ectobius pallidus. Next base: position 54,937,527 of record CAXKWD010000002.1, read on the forward strand.
ACAATATGTTAAAATGGCTGAAGTGAAGTGCTTCTAATGGGTTTTCTCCATTTTTATATACTTGAAAACTTAACTTCATTTTTCTTATCATACAAGTCCTTACTTATCATGGCACACTCTTAATTCACACATCCCACCACATATCTATTCTCTACTCGGTTTATGTGTAGTGATTACTGCCTCTGGTTTTTCTACTTTTTATAAAATTTTACATTTTAAAAGAGGTTACAAAATTGTATGTATTAATATTGGCTAAATCCCATATTTTAGAAAAAGTTCATAATTCTGAAAAACTTACAATCATTTTTGATACATATTATATTTTAGGTCCAACACCTTTTAACTGATATATTAGGTACTGCCAGTTTAGGACGTGTTCCATAATATGCTTAGTCAAATCTTTTTAACGTACTATATTGTTATAGGAGGGTGTAACTCAAATGACAACATGAGACCAAAGATTTATAATTTTAAGTTTGTAATTTTCCAAGCCTCCAATAAGATTTTTTTTTTAGAATTCCTAAAAAATCTTCTCCAGCGGATTTATTTGAGATATAAACACACGTAATTTAATGTATAATACTTCGGACATGTTTTATGCATTTATTCGCTACAAGTTGCTTTCTATTTGAAAACTGACTAATATGAAAGCGAAAATTGCATAAACAATAATATATTTTCACGCAATTGTTAAGTTCTACAGCAATCATGTAGACAAGTTGAAAAAAAAAATGATCCATGGAACATGTCCTAAAATGTGATACAACTGGCACTCAGATTTCAAAGGGAATATAAATATGTTTTCTGAAATAGAGGCAGAGACCTGACTGATTGATGGAACTCCTTAAGAAGGTACTGACTACAAATCACGGCCCTCAAAAATATATTTTATAAGGCAGATTGACCCTGCTGAAGGACTTCAGTCCTGTCTACTTTTGATGATTTCAACAGAAAAAAGGCACATACTGAATTATTATAATTAGGCCTACAAGTGGAGTGGTGGTTATGTGTGGCTCAACTTCAAACATTTCTAATTTTTCTATCGCTCAATAAATTATATAACCCGTAACTCTTCACATGGGGTGTAACTTTTCCTTAATGAATATATAATACAAAAAACTGTCCACTTTTTCAGGATTAATACATTTTTTCTCTCCACCTTTGTCCATTTTATTCATGCTTTAACTCACATGATGGAAGACATCTCCTCATGCAAGTGGGAACAGATTTTAGGAACTGTATCACTCTGCAGTTCCATTCCATCTGTGATATAGCTTTAGTGATCATTTCTGTAAGTTTTCATTCTTGGGTTCGTTTTCTTGTGATGAAATACTATTTATCACTCATCTGAACTATACCTCTACTGCTCCCTCTAAAGGTTTTTCGCCAAGTAATGCCTTGAAGCCATGATGGGAGAGCAGGATACTTCTAGAAGCTTAAGATCACATTGGCTGCCACTGCTGACCTCTTCAAAATCTGTCCCCTCAATGTTCAACCTTCTCTAGGATGCATTCTTCTTCAGAAAAGCTGTCCGCTTTTCCTTCTTCTTCCTCGTGCCCTGCCATCTTCAAGTAATTTCATTCAAAAGACATGCTTATAGGAACTCAGTGCTGCCAAATGAACAAAATAAAAGCGCTTTCGTGTCTGATGAGATGAAATGCAAGGCACAGATCTTGATTTTTTCAGGATGCTGGTTAGCATCCTAGTCGACTAGTTAAGATGACCGCAGTCCCTGGACTAGACACTGCAGCCGGAGGATACCTCCTCGTTGGACTGATGTGTCCAGCGACACTGATGACATGCAGGTGGTTTCAGGTCTGCTCCCGTGGGGTCTGCAGGACTGCCTAATGTGCCAACTGCTGCCCTCAGTCCTTGCTCTAACTCCAAGAGCTGACCCATGAAGTTGAGGTTAGGTGAGATGATGGGTCGTGCGTTCTTGACAAATTTGTAGGCCTCTACCATTGTCAGCAGTTTGTGCTTCATAATGTAGGCAATGGCGATTGTTGCCGAGCGTGATACACCAGCTTGACAATGGACTAACACACTTGCACCTGTTTTCCTCGCCTCCTCTGCAACAAAGAGAAACACAAACATTAGATTTTACTTACACAGATTCAAAGTAGTGCAGCAGCATTCATATTTATTGGTGGAGTTAAGGCCTTCAAACCTTGTTTTCACTCAACTAGAGGTACAATATACTCTTCATAATTATATAGTCATTTAGTAATATTAAGAGACAGATTATGTAGAAAAAAGTTACATCTGGAGTGATCAATGAATCTTAAAAGCTAAACCATTGTTTTACTAATTTCATATTGTAAGCAATCTTATTAATAAGTAACATATGAATCTAACAAAGAAACTAGGAAGTAAGCTAAATTACATGCACATTGGATTCCAGAAAGAAAGAATGACAAAAGTAATATAAAACTTAAATACAATTAAATCACCAATTTATACATTCATTTAAAACAGGAGTTTATATTATTTTCAATTATTCTGTATAGTAGTCATAGGCATTTTGTTTGGTGTTTACAGTACTTGATTTGTGATTCCAATAATAGAGGAATAAATTATCCACAACATTGCTGGTTCTGGCCATGTCTTAAAGTAAATAAACAAGTTGATATCTTTAAAGCAGTAGGATTAGAGAATTTGCCAATATGCTGGAACACGCTCGCAGTTTGGTACAGAGTCATGACGCAGAATCTCCAGCTTGAAAGTTGTAATGGAATAAAGTGAAGTTTAGGTTTACCATTATACAGACCAGGGATATTTTTTAAAAGGATCTAGGATTAATTGTTCAATTGTATGCTAACACTAGCACTAGGTGATAACTACTTTTCAGTAGGTATTATTTATAAGAGCTACTACAATAACTGATACCATTAACAAAAGGGTATTTTTCTGTTCATTTTCAGGTAGATGGTGGTATTTGCTGCAAAGATATGGTGAGTTTTATTTTGATATATCTTGTAGTTAAGTAAGTTAGGATGTGAATCATTCTCTATACCAGTATTTATAAATCTTGCTTAATACTGAATAGAAAGGAAATCTTGAAATCAGGAGTTTTGTATTCCCTGAAATAGGGACTGAGTCATGCCCTATTGCTCCTGAAGTCCTTTCTTCTGAGAACTAAAGGCATCTAATGTTTAGATCTCGTTATTATGAAATGAACTGTCCTTCCCTTTATACCTGCGAAATGATTAGGATCAGCATAGGTTAATAAGATGCACCTCTCCTTTCAAACATACTTTACAATTTATCTTTGAGACAGAGTTTCCTGAACATTTAAAAGAACGTGCAAGGGACAATAAGTCTTCATTACAAAGTATAGTACACCTACACAGATGAACTGGGCCAGAACATTTTTCGCAATCCTTTCTTAGTACCGGTACTCAATAAACAATACAACCAGTGTAGAAAGAGGTCATCATGAAGGACTTAAGAAAATATATTGATCGACATTTTAACTAGAATTTAAAAATTTAATTATAACGCCACCTTAACAATGTAGTCATTGCCCGATTTAAAATTTACATTACAATATAAAAATGTAGTATAACTAGCCTTCTTCCCAAAATCTGAACGCTCAGAGAGCACAAAATGTGCACTGGAACGTTGTTGAACGATATCAATAATTTTGGACTGTTGAAACTAGTTTAAATAACGTCTACCGGTCCCTAAGTATAACATTATAATACCTGTGATTTTTTTGCACAGTTTACAATGCAATTACGAACAGTTATCAGCCGTGTCACACTAATGGCTCGGGTTGTGGTTTTATAAAAATATCGAATTTTCGATAGCATTAGACCACACCAATAACTATTTCTTCAAGAAATTAGACAATGCGCTTAAAACTACAGTACTATAATTCACGAGATCCTGCAACCTTTTATCTTCAAATCAAAGACCTGCAAACACTAGTAAACTTCCCACAACTTCAGTATACCTGCAATAGGTACAATTGGATAGATATTTTTATTACTATTTTCATCGCAATAAGTCTGAAATGTGACTCATACTTGGAGGAATAAATCGCGTGTTATCAGCCAGTCGATTAAGCTAAAATTGAAGTAGATGAAAATACAGGTGTATTTATGTTCGGCTAACTTCGTACCTGGTCGTGTTCGATCGCTTTGAATTCGTATTTGTAAGAAAAATGGTTTGCGTGTGCAGCTATACTTAAATGGATATTTCGGTGAAAGTCGTAGCTAGAGGAATATCTAATCGCGTGTGTGCTATTGTAGCATAGTAATTATACAGTAGAACATGCAAATTTAGCCCTTACGAGCTAGTGGTATCGACTGCAGAGAGCTGAGTCATCGGGCAGGCATGCGGGGCGACGCATTCCGATGATGTTCTGCTGCTTGTAGGAGGCCAAGAAGCGACAAACAAAAACAGTTTTCTCCTCTTAGCAATTTACTCCTATCTTTATATTTTAATTATTCTCTGATCTGTTGTTCTCTGGTAACCATTTCAATTAAACACAGAAGGCCTACTGAGTATAGCAGTGGCGTAACGGAGAAAGGTTGCCCCCCCCCCGGCAAAATTGATTTCCCCAAACAAAATTATTAATGTACAGTAGCGTGTTTTCGACCTCGGGAAATATCAAATTTGATAGGCTCACAAGATTTCGGAGGCATTAAAATCTGCCTGTTTATTACTGGTAGGTGGTAGAAGTAAGTAGAATTTCTAAGTGGTATTAAAGAAAAAAAATTTTTTTACTAATTCTGAAACTAATTTATCAATCTCTCTTTTTTCGTTTTTGCGCACCACTCAAGTGTTCACAACTAGTTATAAATGGCTTCATTTCGAAACGGAATAAAAAAGTAAAAAAGGATTAAACTCAGAACATAAAAACTGAATGCTAGAACTAAGCTATTTTAGTCTGATGTTGTAGGCATCACTAGACTAGAATCAATTATTATGATTCACATTTAGCCTATCATCGTACAAGACTCGATGTAATATCCAAGCAATACTGCAACTGCCTCAACAATAATGCATTATAAAATCAACGGAAAATAATTCTATATCAAAACATTCACGAATATGTTAGGTTTCGAGTTTTCTCTAACCTAACCATTTTCTGATAATTGACATGTATTGGCGTGTTCGTGAAGGCTCCAAACTTTTTATTTTCATTTTACTGCTTTATATGTTTTTCTCCACGTTATGACAACCTATTTACATTCCTTTTCTTCCGGTTTTATTTTGGCCTCCCCCCCCCCCCGGCATTGCGGGAGCTACTGATGAATTTATGAGATAGCTATATGTAATATGCATTTCCGTTATTAGTTATCTGGATTTAGTAATGATTCACTTTCTGTATCTTTTACTAGGAATTCTTATTCTGCTTAAATACAGCCTTGGGGACAATTTTCCACCACATTGCATGAGATTGGGTGGGTAGCTAAAGATAGATATAAAATTCCTGACAAGCACTGGTAAAGATATATTTTTGGGTTAATGTAAATCTCTGGAATGTAATAACTAGCTATAGTGGAGACTAATTATGCATATTCTATATCTTATATAAAAACATTACAGTTCTAATTTATTTAAATTCTGATACTTTCAATATAAACCATAAAAATACAAAAATGATACGAATTTCGGAGTTTAATTGAATCCAAATGAGCAGCGAGGCTGCATACCTCACAATAATTAATAATTAACTCGAATAACCTTAATTCAAATACTATATTATCTTCCCCGGGAAACAGTGGCTCAGCATAAAAATTCAAACAAGACAAGAATGAAATAAAAGAAAACTGATAATGCGGGAAGACCCTTTAATACTGTAGAACAGCAGTTCCTCTCCATATTAAACAAAATACACAGAGGGAAAAACAAGAGGAAGATAATGAAGGGAGCCGAAGTGACTTAACCAAGGAGACAATGAAACCATCTCAGCCGTCCAACCCCCGTGGTTTTTTTTATATTTTCTATCAAGTCTGTGAGTCACCTTTGCCCCCGCATAGGGGGAGGAGATTTGAGTCATCTACACCAAAGAGGATAGAGGCCACTTGATAATTGTCAACTAATTGTTGTCTCACTCCTAACTGCCATGTATTGGTCCGTCATGTCATCAAGTGATGCCCGAGGATCTTTAGGGGGGTGTGTCGAATCCATCTTCTTTCCCCTATGGTTGACGTCACCACAAATCAATTTGTTTTTACAACCGCGGTTATTTTTCTGCCGGAGTAGAAGCAACGGAAGAGAAATTCTAGGTTAATTTGCCATAAGAACCTGAAGAGTCATCCATCATGTACTTTATTCTGAAATTCCTTGATCAGTATAGGCATATCCACCCCAATTTTGTTTTTACAAATGTCTATCCTCCGAGTGAGTTTAAATCTCCTATTATCTCCTATCCCATCTGTGGAATTATTCTAGAGCTATCCTCCACTGTGAGAGGCCATTGCTTGTATGGGATTCTTCATGGCTATTATTATTATCTACGAAGCTGCGATTTTATATAATATCCAGTTTTCTATTACTTTTGTCAGTACACATAGCAGCGATTTTATTGAATAATTTTAATATTTCTCCTTTTACAAATGGCCAGAAAATTACTGCTAAATCGTTCATTTATTTTATCCATAAATATTCATTCTGCAGTATAATACAGTCAACCTAGGTTTTGAAAATCAGCAAATAGTAGTATTTTTTTTTAAACTCAACTAAAGAATGAAAACGATGGAGTAATATAGGGAGATGATGTCCTTATTAAAGGATTTTCCCATGTTGACTAATAGCATTCTTAGACATGACCGCAGAATCGTACAGCCTCTGGTGCTTCCCAGGATACCCCGTTCCGCATCGGAAATCCTTTGTTACAAAACGGAATTTTTTAAATACACATTGCCTTTGCCATGTGCTAAAATATGTGACATATTGAAGATTAAGTTCCTTTTCGTATTTCCCCTCCGATGATAGTAAATTCTTATCTCAATCGGAACCTTACTTCTGGAACTTCTAACGACGAGAAAACCATGTACGGAGAATTCAATCTTTACAGACGGTATGAATCAAAATATTTTATTTTACTTTTACCTGGGCTTACCAGAGGACATGTTTCGATTTTCATTTTACAATAATACAATTTCATTCTGAAGACAGGATAGTTACTCGTAACGCAATGAACTAATTTTGCTCGCACGAATTACCCTACACAGCTCATCACATGGAATAATAATAATAATAATAATAATAATAATAACACACAATGGACATCATTAGTAGATTGCATGTTTTTAAACAATTACATGAAAATAAAAGTCAATTTAACTGTAAATACAGGAAATGAAAACTGACTTTTAACATTATGATTACAGTACATAAACTTAAGAATTTTTTTTTTATGTAACAATTTAACTGGTGAAATTTATTTACTTTTTACAAAGTTGTAATGAAAATATGTATTATCTACGTAACTTACGAAATATAAGCAATATAAACAACAGATTTGTAGTTCGTTCGAATGCAATATTCTATAATGCCTGCAAACAAATAGGACCTATTTACAAGATTAGAATTACAAGGCTAACATCCGCTAGGATTATAGATCAGCACTGTGGAGACGATGTCTTGGGAAATATAAATATTTACATAACATACTGATAAAGCAGTTATAAAAAGCGATTCAACAGGCTGTGAGATGCAGGTGAGACAAGGGGGCCATGTTAGCAGCTGTTGCGCATGCGCTCAAAGGGAAGGTGAATCATAACCACAAAATCGCATCTGTCCCCTTTTCCTTTATCGCCGTTTTCTGCGTTAGTCACCGGGCGTTATCTCTTTCGCCACCATTAACTTTGTGCTACATTTCATTCATTCACACAAACAATTAACTAAAAAGTAAAATGTATGTAAGAAAAGATACAACTTGTCCATTCAAGAGTTTGTAACACTTCTCGAATATTATGAATGACCAGATTGTTTCCGTTTTCATTAACCAAAGTAGGAATTACTGGATAATGAACTGAAAAAATAAATTATCGACTCAGGAAGTGGAACACTACTATCGGGCCTCCGATTACGCGAGAAAGTCAGTCGTGTAGTATATACACTGATGAATGTAACCACGTCGAAAAATAAAACTTGTACAGGCCTGCATATATTTTGTTGCTCTTTCCTTTATTAATTTCTCACGAATATATTGTAAGCATCTGTCCCGGCCGCTGTCTTGATCTATTCGTGATAGTTTTAGTTATTTTATAACATGATCAAACACTAGGTTTGTTGTTTTTCCCCTTTTCTACTCTTTGTGGCTATTCAAATATGGTACATCTAACGTAGGACTAATAGCCTAGGCTATAACAAAGTTCATGTAACCGATAATATACAGTTTTTCTCGTATTATGAATAATTTCACATACAAATTAATAACCAATGCCAGCTTCATTACTACTTTCATTTTAATACCATAACACGCTAGTAACATCATGTAGGATAAAATGCTAACATAATAACGAAACATAGCCTACATCAGCAGAAATGTATCGCACGTCCGCCATATTGAATTGTTATCTGGAGTTTCGTGAGATATCTAGTGATCTATCTACCGATAATTTATCGAATGTTTCATTGAATGAATAACCGTCATCTGACGTTTCAGAAACACTTATCGATTAATTAATGCAATCTAGTATATATCTAACGTTTCAGAAACCCGGCCTAAGTCAGTGAGTTGGGATAAATTTCTACCTGATCTACAATACATACTTCGCATTTATGTGTTTTTAAGACATATTATTCTGTCAATAATGTTTGGTGTTTCCATTCTTGCAGTGAGTCGTGAATTATATCTTAAGAAATAAATATAAACAGTTATGAGCAGCCTAATTGGTGCTGAGAAACAGTGGAGCATGCAGGACGGGTTGCGGATATCTAAGTAACCTGGTTACGCAAGGAATGAGTCACTCTTCACACACAAGTACCATGGTCTAACGCTGATAGGGGTATACATCCAGTAAGCCACGACTCACTGCGTTTCATTAATGATTCTATGACTGGATGCAAATATCGACATAACCAAGACACAATATTACGGCTTAGTTTCGTACGTATTGTTCTGATCACACTGCCTATCGTATTCGGATCGGACTGTTTCCCCCTTTATTTATAAGATTATTCTATTTTTATTTTGCACGTTAATACTTTTAAAAGCCCGCTATAGAGGTTTGCAAAAAACGATGTACAGTTATATACCTCAAGCTCTTCATTTTTATTTGTGTGATTAAGTTAATATTATATCGCACTAATATAATTTGTTATACAAGATCTGAGGCACATTGTAATCGTTCAAGGCGGCTGTCAGAATCGTTTACACAAACAGTATTATCGTTGCTTTCCTGCAGATCAAAACATATGGCACTCTGAAACGACACTTGATTACGCTTGGCTTAACCCATTTACGGATATTGAATTTGCGGCCATGTAAAGGGCTTGTTCACCCCTCGGGGGAAGGGGAACGATGAGTAATGTGTGACTCAAAACCATGAATTGAAACACAACATAAGGGAGAAACGGGTGAAAGGGCAAGAGGAGAGCGTCCACGTGGTTCCGGAAACTAACGATATCTATAACAAACCCTCCGTCAGGAAGTGTCGCCAAAACTTTCCGAACAGATTTGAGGTAAGGGAGGGATCAACAGATGGCGGCACTCGACATATGTGCAGGAAGTGGACGGACCCACCTGCTGTAAGGACCTTTACATCTCACACATGTTACCATAATAAATAGAAACTGTGGTTAAATGAGGAGTGCTTTTTCATTTTAGTAATTTTATCTTAAACAAAGGCTTTTGTGCTACTGAAATTAGCGTTTTACAAGGACCATACTCATGGTAATTTAAACTTTTCTGATCTGATGAACCATTCTGAACTGGAATTACTTTAAATAACATCTGACGAACGCTTTAGTTCTGCTTCGTATCACTTAAAATTAAAAAGAAAGTCTACATCGTATCTTAAAGAAGGCATATTATTATTATTAATATTACTGTACTAAAGTCTGGGTGTTCTAAGAAGGAAACCTAAAGTAAACAAAAACCAGTATAGTGCAGTTACTCATTGGATGGCCAGTCGGCTTCAAAGGTTTCGGTGTTTCTTTATGTTAACTGATCTGACAAAATCGGTCTTGGGCTTCCGCTTTCCAAACCAAAAGCAACGATGCAATATTATTCTCTCATTGTTATCACTGACCTCAGTTCTTCCTTCGCTTTATTCAAGTCACACGTGTTACTGTTTACTGTAACTTGATCTTGCAACCATCCATTTCACTCCACGCGGAGTAGACGAGTAGCTGTCAAAATCGCCACAGGACATTCTTAGATTTTTATTGGCTGGAGCAATTAGCTGATAGGTGCGGTAAAACAAAGAACATGGTTTGAGCTGTCGGCAAACTTTTCCTCCTAACGAAAGGAAGCCGCCTGGGTATGCAATGAGTAACTGAACTATACATCTGTCTCACTCTAGCATATTACTCGTATGACATAAGAGTGAGACAGATACTGGTTTTCGTTTGCTTCAGGTTTCTTTCTTAGCTCGTCTCGAGTATAGTACTAATGATACATCAATATTTAAAATCTGTAAGTTTTATTTCAGTACTAACTACTAAGACTACTACTCAGCAAACTAAAAACAACGGTAGTTCTTTACCTAGTGTAGGCCTACTTACAAACATCAGTTTATGATTAAACTCTAGTCTGTCGACCCTATTACTGCCTTGTAAAGTCAGTACGCCCGGGTATACGCAGTTAATGCCCCATCTAAAATAGTTTATATTTTAGTATCTCCGATCTATGTAAATGAGAAATTTTTACGCTATTCATGGAATATTTCTTGATAGATTCCGCCTTTTAAAGGCCTCGAAACCTTGCAACTAACTACAGTACCAGGAAAGGTGGCTGTGTTGGCGGTAAAGTTTATCATCAATTAGAAGTGATTAAACGTGGTGCGTAGTTTCGTCACCCTGGACGGAAATGGGGGTTGCTCCATTCATGTCACCCTCCCCCACACGCACCGAAAACAGAGGATGTAGAAGTGTATGTATGAGTCACTCAAATGATTGTTCCACGTCACAGCTGCCCCACTTCATTCATCCCATCTCTCTCATTCAGCCTCTGCTCGGTGACAGGAAAATCTTTCTGGTGTTTACAGGAATCTTGGAAACCTGATATGCTCAGGAGCCTGTCAAACAACTGGGTTCCTTTTAGAAAAATTCGGGAACATTCCGCTCTTCTTTTATATCTATCAGTTTAACGAATTTAAATTGTACATGGTTACGCAATAAATTTTATTACTTAAAGGACAAAAATTATTTGGGGGGGGGGGGGAGAAGAGCTACCGGGACTCAAAATTAGAGAGTGCTTTTGGAAGCTGCAGTTACATTTAATTTTAAGAACAAGACTACAAGGTGAAGAACAAAAGTGAAACAAAAAGCCTATTAATTAACCATGACCTTGACTGAAGAACACGACTTCAAGAAATATAACTTCTTCTTCTTCTTCTTTACCTTAGTTTTACCTCTCCCTTTTATGGGGCATTTTTTGCCGCCCGGGCAAGAAATATAACAATGTCGTATTTTCATATTCTACAACGAAACATAACTGTGAGAAATATAATATACTTAATGTAGCTATATAATATAAACTTATATATTATATACATTATAAGTTTCGGCAAGAACATTTTTTTAAACGTTCTGTATAAATTATGCAGCCATTATTATTATTCAAGGTACTTTATTATTAAAGTCAATGTATCTGATTTCGCAATTCAAAGAAATTATTTTTAGGGAAAGATATGTTATATTCTTTCTGGCAGCAATAGGAGGCTATTTCAAAATAGGCTACAGATAACGGATTAGCCCGTTTGCTATATTACCCTCATTCCCATTGAATAGCCTATTATTCAAAGCCGTGCAGAGGAATTATTCTTGACTGACTCAAGGGTAGGGAAACTCAACGTTTCTCCCCTTTGAAGCGTCGTCCCTGTTCTTTGAAATTTAACCTCTCACCGAGGTAAGCAGGAAGGAGGGAAAATCTCAGCTTGCTGCTGAAGCCTTGGAACGATTTCTCTTCTTTATTAACAGGAAGAAGTAAGTGAGAAGACCATGTGGTGCCACCGGAAGTGGTTCAATCTCGGTTCTAGGGTTGAACAATAATTTCTGATTATCGTCTTCCCTTGGAAATACAATTCCGAATATAGGGCTTCATAAAATTCACATGTGTTTTGCCCATTGTTCCAATTACTGGGGTCGAGTGTTTAGTATACTTGCACTATAGTCAAGATTCGATTTAAGAAATCGGTTTATCTACGGAATGTTTTCCTTCGTAAGGGAAGTAAACTTTTGGTCTCGATAAGTAAGTTTTGCCTACGGTAGTAAAAAACTCCATACCCCGAAAGAGAAGGTTCTTTCACAAAATTCCGAACTTTCTGACTTTTCTCATCTGTTCTTCCTCCTCCAGGAATTTATGGGAATGAATGTTTTCCTTCGTAAGGGAAGTAAACCTTTGGTCTCGATAAGTAAGTTTTGCCTACGGTACTAAAAAACTCCATACCCCGAAAGAGAAGGTTCTTTCAGAAAATAACGAATTTTCCGACTTTTCTCATCTGTTCTTCCTCCTCCAGGAATTTATGGGAGTGAAGGGAAGTTCTTAAAAGAGCTCTCATTGGGGAGAATAGATGAACTCCAATTGTTTTCCCTTTCACAATAGATACATTAAAAAGAGCTAATGAACAACCATAGACTGTACATCTATGGGAGAATATATTGTAATATGGTATAAATTATATATTTTTTCGATAGCCAAAAATAGAACTCGTTGACTAAAGCCAAGCATGATTTCAAAAATAAATTGAATGAACTCTGTAACAAGGGTGAAATAAGTGTAAGATTTTCATTCACAATTTCATCCAGAAATTACGATATAATAGCGAGCCTGTTTATTGCATAGCAGGTGTTAACTATTGAAAGCTCTGTTCACAAAATCTGAAGATATATATACCGGTATACAATATAAGATCTGTTAGCAGGATATTATCTGACGAGAAGTGCCAGTTTCCGGTGTCCTATTCCCACGAAGCAGCACAAATAACGGTGCCACCCCGGCACACCTGTTTAATATCAAACAAGGAACCTTTTCTTTTTTGGTAAAGAGTGAACGGGCAAGTGGTGTTATCTGAGTGGCAGTGATTCAGATCCTGTGTACAGTCACCGCGAGATAACAGATTCCCAAGGAAGTGCTTACTGGATGGATCCTGTAACTACTAAGCCAACGACCGAAATACAATAAATAGGGTGAACCAGTATTTAAGTTAATGGAACTGTTTCTGCTTTAAATTATTAATGGATTCTGAAGTTCAAGTGATTTCAAGTTTACTTCTAGCATTACCCCTTCCATTCAATAGCACATCAAGCGTTGATATTACAAATAAATATTTTTATAACTTTCAAATAAAAGTTTTATACAATTCGTGTGAACCTTTCCTAATTCAGAATCATGTTTCAAGCGTTACATAAAAATTACTTTCAGGGGTTTTAAATTGCATATGGATATTTAAAAAAAACACACTATGATAATATAATAACGAATTTGTGGTAAATTCATTTATATCACACATTTGGGTACATTACACTGATTAATCGTGACTGGGCATGTGTATTACTGAACTAGACTTTGATGCATAAGATGGATGTTTATTCGAAGTATTGTACAAAGAACAAACTTTGAACCATTTAAAGTGTATTACAAAAGACAGCTTTTTCTTCCATACAATCATTTCTGTTCTGTGAGGCAAAACAATTTCGCTAGATTTGTGATCTTATGATTTTAGCGATTTATGCAAAACGTCCACTGCAATCTTTTAAACAGAAAATGCACTCTTATTCACTGCATATAGGCACAATCTTAACCAAGGCTAAATAAGTAGCCGGGTAGGCCTATATGCTTGGCTTTCAGCTAATGCCTTTTCTGACTTTTGAGCGTTTTGTTTTTTAATTACACAAGCCTCGGACAAGCAGCTTTTAATACCAGCAACTGATCAGTACTGATGGATGGCAAACGGAAGACCGTACGAATTTAAAACTAAGTCAGAATGATTTCTTAAAGTTACTTTCTTTCTTCTTTCTTTCTTTTTCGCAGTTTCACCTCTCCCTTTTAGGATTTAAGCGACCCAAGCCGCCCGGGCCTTACAGGGCCGCGACCTGTCGGGAGAGGGATTATCTTTGGATCACATACATACTTTTTTGACCAGACAAGGACATGGAGGGCCTCCCCGGATGCGTGATCAGCCCAACGCGGGGCCACCTCCGAGACAACACGAACACATAGGACGATACACGCCATTCACACAACAAGGCGAGGATGGGGATGAAGATGATAATGACGGCCAGATGATATCCGGGGACCACAAGGGCCTAAAGTTACCTGACATTTGTCTCACAGGTGAGGGAAAACCCCGGAAAAAACCTCGACCAGGAATCGAACCCGGGCCCGCTGCGTGAGGATTGAACGCATCCCCTGAGCCACAGCGGCGGACTTCTTAAAATTACAGGAATTAAAATTCTCAATTCCCTTACCCACGAAAACATAATCAAAGGAATACGCCAGCTTCTCTCTGCGTAGACAATGATATAACTGAATATTGGTACAGGAGAAACAGAATGGAATGGTACAGCGAGATGCTGAGGGAGATTTTGTTGGTGCCGACTGCACATTCCAGGTGTGACTCAGATGGGCTGAACACAAACAACCTCCAGTCTTCGACCTTCACATGTTCACCTTGACAGCAGTCACGTGACCCCCCGCCCGCCATTTTAAAAATTAAAAATTCTCTCCTACCATTGATACAAAACTCTTCTGTGATTTATCAAATACTCTTGTTCTCTTAATGAATGAGTGTGAATCATTCTTAGTTGTAGCAAGACTGGTTAATGTTTTACAATGAAATTAATGCACAGAGAGGCAAGGCAGCTCGATAATTAAAATTAACGCACGTGAAAAACTGATACACAGTGAATCAGGCGTCCAGTAATTGGTATAAACTTGCTGAGAAAATTTTACATATTAAAGTCAGGTTGTTGAACATATGCTAAGTATTTTCTAATAAAAATGGCTTGACGGGATGTAAAGGACGAAACTAGCCATGAAGAACAAAATAAATAATCGTTAAGACTTTCAAGCTTCCCAAGAATTTTACACGAAAATATAAAGTGCCATAAATAAATACAATATAGTTTTCAATTTTAGTGTAATCCACAGTTACAGCGTATTTATTTGTCGGACGCGGTGGTCCAGAGGTAGCGTGCCCGCCTCTAGGTCCGCAAGGCGCGGGATCAAACCGGCCGCGGTCGATCGATTTTTCTGGACGTAAAAATTCTGGGCACGCAGTCCTCCAGGAGGGACTTTAAGCTGGGGGTCCCGTGTCGTAGATTTACGGCACGTAAAAGAACTCCAAGCCTAAATTAGAGCCTCTGGACAAAATTTCTCGGCCCTTTCACGTCCAAGAAATACTTAGTTTCCTGAGGGGGGTTGCGAGGCGATGGGCTTACCACCTGTCCCTCTACCCTCTCTCGGAAAATAAGCATATCAAGATTAGTATAGGTAATGAAACCTCCATTGGAGGCCCCTTCGCCCCACCTGGGGATCATAGGGTACCAGATACAGATAAGCGTATTTATTTGTACATAAGATTTATTTTCAAGCCAAATAAGATGTAAGATGTGTTGGTAGAAAATGATAATACGAAATATATCAAATACTTTCTAAGCTATTTCCCTAAACTAATGGCATTTAATATGCTTAAAAAGGGCGCAACGTTTCGTCGTCCAAAGCTTACCATCTATATATAGGCTTTTTTTTTTTTTACATTTTACCTATAATTAGTCCATTACAACAACATAAGTTGTATTAATTAAAGAACCATGTTCATGAGACGGAGTTGTGATAGTCTGAATTGGCAAAGTAGGTTCGTGGACACGCGATCTCTTCCCAATAAAGGAAAGCAACTTCGCGAAGTGAGTCACAAAGTTTGCGATCTCCGTACACCAATGAAACATTAAATAAATGAGTAATAAATTAACGTATTCCGTAATGCAAACTTCTCTTCAGGATTACTCTTAATCAAAAAGTTACAAAAGGAACTTGGTGGTCGCTCGTACAAGCTTTTTGTCGTATTTAAATCAAAAGTGTATTTTTTTAAATTAGGTTTCACTCAGTAACGAGAATGTAGTTAAACCCCATAGTGCTGCATCCAACGAAGGGACGTTGGTCTTCCGTTGATCAAAGGTAGTTCACATCTCTTACAATTATATACTTTTCAACAGCACAGGAACTAGATAATCTCCCCATTACAGAGATGGTCCTTTTATCGCAGTTAGAATCTTCTTCAGATACAGGACGTGTATTAGTAAGTCTACTAAACTCCGTGGCGCTACATCCCTTGTGAGACTAGGCCTTAGCATCCGACCGCTGCATCACCTAACATAGGCAAAAAGCAGGATCGACTCTCACAGCCGTTATTTATGGCTTTCTTGTCGCCGCTATTTCTTTATCCAACAGCTCCTTAGTTGGGTTAAGCCTACTACTGTTATTAATACTTAAAAAGACTACGGCATGGCCAGTCAAATTAAACTGAGCTGATCATACTTTTTTTTATAGGAAATGAACAGATTTAAGAAGGGAATGAAAAAAAAAAGAGTTAACAATTTCGAGTAATTCCATGACAGGGCGTAACAAAAGACTTCTTGGAAGCAGGATGATCGAGGGGCAGCGACCTTAAGAAGAGTATTTTTCACTGGAAGTGAAATTAACAAACAATGGCCTCACATGACATAGGCATGTTAATTTTCCCAACACCTAATCTGAATTGTAGAAAGCGTTCTCCTTGTATGTTTATAAGGTTATGCAACGCGCACACACTTTTCTTTCACACGCTTTTTTCTATGCCTCTTGTTTCATTTGGTAGCAAGGACACTGGGCTGCTTAAGTAGCAAAAATAGCTCTCCTAGTACATAATACAAGCACTGATCATGCAATAATTTCAGAGAGAAAAAAACTCCGAGGACAACCAGTACAAAAAATTATAAAACTTTGTTTAACAATATCAGACAATGATGGTGGTGAGCCCTTCCCTGTTAAACACAGCATTATTCATTTGAAATAATTTTCTGCCATCTTCACTGTGGTCTTGTGTTTAAAAATGTCTCGTTAAATTTATGTACAAGTACAATATTGCCAACTATTTGTACCTAAAACTAAACTCCGTGGCGCAACATCCCCGAAGGAACAAGGCCTACCACCCGACCGCTGCGTCATCTACCTACAGGCAGATGGCAGGATTGGGGGGGGCATGTGGTCAATTGAAAATATTTAGTAATCCTAAAAAAATAATACGGAAATTATTTATGGACTTCTGAATTAGCCTATCTGCTTGATAAACAATGAATTCTTGAAAAGTTATACCTGTATAAAAGCAAGGAGAAATAGGCAGAATGATAAGCAAGTTTATGAGATGTATTTCTCCTTTATATCTGAAAGGGTTCATAAAACTAATTTTCCTCTTCCAACAAAGACATTCGTTATTTTACGATCTTTCAATTTACGTTTTATTCAAATATTTCAAATTAAATAATAATTAAGCCTAATAGATCCTGATAGATATTAGTAGTGTATAAATTTAACACTTCCCTAGAAGATGGCATGTGGATTTATCGTGGAAAACTTATAAACAAAGTCTGTTTATTTCGGAAGCCTCAGTTCTTTATTTTTAGCAATGTACTCAATTCCTAGCAATACTGTATGGAGTGACCTACAAATACAGAACTCTTTTATTGCAATTTTAACCTCTTTGCAATGGCCAATAAAAACAGGGATCAAGATTTCAACCTACATTCGTAAATAAACAACTAATGATTCACTCGTGCTCAGGTGAAAGTACTGCACTCTTCTATTATGCAAGATCCTGCAGTTGATTTACCTTATGCTTAAGGCAGTATTAACGTTGACATTTTGTGACCAACATTTTTTTATTGTCTGCTTTAAAAAAAATACGTAGCTTGTATGAAAATTCCAACAGGAAGTCGTTAAAAATAGTATTAAATGGCTCAGTGTACACACGTTTTACCATTTGAGTTCAACATTGTCCTTGCTTTCCTCTCAATTCTTATTTTACATTTTCTACCCTTCAAACGTACAAATCCTTAAATTTCCGTGATTATTGAGCGGTATCTCTTTCTCATATTGTAATTTTTCTCTGTTTTGAACTTACACTACCCAGTACCTACACACAAAAAAAAAAAAAAAAAAAAAAAAAACCGGAATGAATATGTGCATTAAGCCCAACATAATGAACAACTGATTTTCATAATATATCTCTCTAGTTTCCTACATCCCCTAGTGTTGGGGCTTAGGGAATCCGACTGGAGGTTTGGATACGCTCACTTTCTGAGAGGGCAGAGGGACAGATGGTAAGCCCATCGCCCATCGCCCATCGCCCTCGGAAACTAAGGTATTACTTAACGTGAAAGGGCCTGGAATTTTGTCCAGAGGCTCTAATTTAGGCTTGGATTTCTTTATTTTCATAATACTGCATGGTAAATAGAATTTATCCTCCACGTTCTCTATTATATTTCCTGCAGCCGATAGTTTTTTATATTTTCCTGGTACCGATGGAACAGGGCAAAAGTTGGGAATCCGAGGGCTGAACCGTGGGGGTAAGAACCACCTCGGCTTACCAGGTAGAGTGATACCACTGTGGTTTTCCTGCGGATTGGAGACTTAAAAGCATACACACACCACCACCACCCACTCTTGAAACCAAGAAGAACATTTTCACGTATAGAAAATCTCCAACCCGGCCGGGAATCGAACCAGAGCCGCTGGAGTGGAAGGCAGTTGCGCTACAAGTTCAGTCTCAACCACGGAGGAACTACATTCTATTACAAAACAGATTTTTAAATTTTGGGCAGGAAGACTCACCTATAAAGTCAAAAGCCTCCTCGAAGTACTGTTTGAGGTTCTGGTGGCCTGAGTCGGAGGCGGGGAGCTGCTTGTACGTGATGCCGCATGCTTCGTGGTAGCCGGGGAGGTGTGAGGTGACGTTTAGGACCCGGGTCACTCCCAGGGACCTGAGGGTGTCTAGGCAGGCGGCGTCGTGCTGGTTGCCAAGATACAGGAACGGCAACACCCGAGACGCGGGATGGCTGTCGATGTCGGGTGTCACGACGCAGTCGCTCGGGCTCGGGCACGACAACAGCGGCCTCCCACTAGGCGGCAGCAGCGTATCCTCGCAGAACTCTTTGTGCCGCCTATGGAACTCCTTGTGACCTCCTGGAATCAAAATAATGGAGTATAAAAATGAGGTTCTCAGTACAAAAAATAAATAAAAAATAAAATTTAAACAAATATCAATAATAATTTGCATTAGCGCCTAGGAGACTTTTCAGGGCGGTGGCTAGCTGGTCTTTCATATATCTAGTTAATCTTCTACTGTACAGTATTTAATAAAGAATCAGCAGTTGAAGTGAATCTTATACTGAAAAGTATCAAATATGGAATCAACAGTTTAAAGATGAAGGCAGTATGACCTTTTCATCCTGAACGTGTTACGGGATACCCCAGGAAATATTTAAACCAAAATTGACACAATTATTTGCCATTTATAGCTGGATAATAAAACTGAATACAGTTTCCAGCAGGGCTCGAATGAGACTTCCTTAGCCAAGACGATTTTACATTTCTTTACTGCGACGCATCGGGGCCCCCCCGTCGCGCATTGACAGAATGTAAAGAGGGACGATTTGGTTGGTTGGCATGAAATTCTGAATGCGGAACATCAGTAATAAAGCTTCGAAGTTGGCAATTTTCATGTACAGTACATATACCACGATGTACCATTTTTTCATGTAGGCCTATAATCTTAACTTTATTATTATTGGTAGTACGTTTTTTATTCTTAATTTCTGAAAGTTTTTTATATTATTTTTAATTCAGTTATAAGAAGTTAAGAAACCCCATAAATTATAAACTTACAGATGTAAGAGAGGACTCTAATAAACATGAAAGACGGGGCCAAACGTATGAAATAAATAATAAATAAAGACATTATTCTAATAAGATATGAGTATAGTCTTTAGTAATAGGCTTGTTTTATAATGGCCTACGTGAATAGACGATGATAATATTTATAATAATAATAATAATGAACTAAAGAGATATTACCGCAATTATAGCGATCTCCTCGAATGTTTTCCAGCATACATTATTGTAACCTAAAACCAGCAATGGCTTATTTATAGTAAAATAAATGCAAGGTTTAGCTTTACTGCTAAAACAATGCTTTTAGAGAAAAATTCTGACTGGAATTTATGAAGTCGTGGTACAACTATGATCTCACTCGAGTCCTGTATATTAAATATAGTATCTACAGGAATTTTTATTACATATAATTGCAAATATAAAATTCAAGAATGTTTAGTATTTGCTAGTATAGTTCATAGATGTAGGGCTCAGTTATAAAAATCAATACGCCTACGCAAAAATTACGAAAAAAAAACAAACAACAAAAACCTGAAATGATTATTCCAAAACACAGACCATCACCTTATCCCTCGCAAGTATATTTTTTGTGAACTGGTGGTAGTATATAAGAAAATAATTAGTTCTTTACTTTGTAGGAAACGATATGAAATTACAATTATGAAGTTCTCCAGACTATGGTATATATTCAAACAAGAAACAGTATTAGAGATCACTGTTGTAAACACGCCTCCCTCCCGGCCACCCCCCCCCCCACCATAGGGAAGTAAATATTAACACGTGGCGTGATAATAAATCAGAGTAGAAATACATAAAATATGTAATTTTACATTAATGACTTCAGGCATTTAAAATCCACTGCGGTTTACAAGTTCATTTATACCACATAAGCTTCATATTTACTATCTATTAAACAGAGCACAAGATACAGAACTACTGGTTCTTTAAATTGTCAGGAATTTTTTCCCACTAACGTGAATTGCAAATAAAAGCGGATCCAGCGGTCACTATATGTAAAGAACTTATAATAAAATTAGATTAACTTGTATAGCTTGGACAATGTTTATTTAGCAAAGAAAAATACAGTAATTAATATGCACTGAAAGCATTGGATTGATACCCCATAACAGATATTAAGCACAGCCTACAGCTTACACAGTTATCACTAACACTCATAAAATATGATAAAAACAAAATAACATACCCCATGTGGGTGTAGGAAGAGGTATTAACCTCAGAACTAAACACGGAGCGTCCTTCTTCATTTTGCGTGATTTTTCTACTTGGGGCGCCAACTCCACAGCTTCTCTTAACACTGGCTGCACACTCACTGAAGCCACGTTCAATGCTTCCCTTTCCACTACTCAACAGATGTTGCTCCGATGATTCATCATGCGAGCAGCTAGCTGGCTATCGACTTTCACAACTATCGAGAACTCTCTCACACAATCGAGAAGTAGTCACACGTCCTTGCGCGTGAAAATTGGACTGCACTGTTTACTGTATACTTCACTTCTTTACACACACGCGCTAATATATCACTTGCCAGCAGATTGTAACTTTATCAGAAACTTCAGAAAACTGGTCGAGATAAAGTAATTCACTATTCCAATCGATGTTAAGATCTCACACAAATCTTTTAACTTCACTCAATAATTCACGATTATTTCCAAAATATGAAGGCACTCATTAATAGTAAGTGACTTGACTATTCAGATAACACTGGGACTGTTGAGACGAAATCCGAAGACTCGCACATAACATAAGAAACTGTACCACTTGTGTCTATCCTCGACATCGGATAGTGTCGGACTGAAGTTCGGATCGGCTGGCAGACACCAAGATGACTGTTCGCAACTTGGCAATAAGCCACTCCTGAAGATGACCACACAAAACAACACACAACACAGAGATTTAGATGCGTAATCTATGCGTGATTCGTATCCCCAGCTCGGGAGGTGGGGAGAGGGGGAAGAGGAGTGGAGTAAATTCCAAAGCCTCCTCCTGCTTCCCTTTTTTGATTCGCAACTCTTTCCCTTTCGATTTAAAAATGGTATGACTTGAACTGTAACGTCCCTATGCTGTTAAACGACTGAGGGACTGACGTAAATTGCTCGGCTTCCTATAAGCATTAGTTTTACTTCTCTTTCTTCAGGGTCGCCAACCATTCAGCTGGTGGCCGTGAACGACTGAGTCATGCAGCTTGAGAATGACGTGTGTTGGGGAATAATTATTATTCCATAATATTCCTCGACTTTGAAGCCTCAAGCGGGAAAACAAATTCACATACCTAAGATTATGTCATCTTTTAGGATTTGCCCTTTATCCCTCCTTTCCTCTCTCCCATCCTTAAGGCGTTTATACATTTGGCAAATCGTCCTGTCTAATGACTAAGATCGAAAGAACTTTGAGAAGACTTTGAAATTCCGAAGCGGAGCCAAAACCACAAAACACTGAGTCATCAGCATACAGTGTGATGAGCCCTTCATATTTTTTTTCCTTGTAGGGACATGAAGTAATTCGTCAGTTAAAAATTACCATGGGCAAACCCATTCCCATGAGTAAACTCATCCAAATATCCTTCATTACAAAATTACAACAATCCATATTTACCAAGAATAAGTCAATACTAAGAGCCGCAGTAGTTAACCCTTCCAGTGATTAAATTTATCAACAAGAGATTAGTAATGGATCCTACTTCAAATTTAATTTACATTACTGGAAGGGGTTTCCCTGCGAGTCACCGAAATAGCGATTGCTCGTATAAAGGGTTGATAAATGCAACTGTGTGACAAACGAGTCATCGTAAACGGACTTTGTCCCCATATTAGTTTTATAATGTAGAAATGTAATATTTTGCGATATAACACATGCTTTCCCCCTTTCTTTGTAGGCTTAAGTATGAACGTTATCAGCATACGTTACCGTAATTAATAATAATAAATAATAATACTAATAATGCTACTAAATGTTAATAAAAATAATAATAGGCCTAATAATAATAATAATAATAATAATAATAGCAATAAAATAAACATCACTATCATTATCTCCATCACAATAAACATTAAATCAGGGCAAAAGAGATGAGGGAAATGACAGAAGATAGAAAGAAAGGAAAAATTAAAGAATAATGAAAAAATTAACAAAATCAGAAGCAGGTATTATTTGATGCTAGAGTACAACTAAATATGTCTGTTCCAGCAGTTTTCAATACTAATTATAATATCAATGTGGTTCATGTATTTACATTAGTAGCCTACTCATTACGATACTGCTAATGTGCAAAGTACAATTTCAATAAAATTGATGACTGATCAGTTGATCACATAGAACTTGTGGTCTTTTCTATCTACGGTATAACCGTTCAAATGCTATTGATGGTGATGATAAGGATGACGAATCTTGAAGTATATAATGGAAGTTCAGTAATGTTAGCGTAAGCTATTGTTTTGACTGTCTTCATTATTTTTAATTACTTTATATTATCACATATACACACACATATTACGATTAGTGCGAATTTCAAGACTCGTGGTAAATTTACATTACATTATTATGTCTGTGGTTTCCATTATTTATTTATTTATTTGCAATATAAATAATAGGTTTCCTAATAACATCACGCGAATCTAATCATCGCAAAAATGAAATAAAACAAGCAGTTACAGCGTCAGCATATCTGGGAATTGACAATCCAGCTAATTTTTGCCTTGGAAACCCCCGCGACGGTTGACGTCAGTCATTCGTTCGCCTGGAAGCAACAAGTGGCGCCGGGCTAAGAGGGATCTAAGTTTGAAATCAATGGAGAGAATTGCAGTAGAACAACTAGTTTCTGTGGATTACAATCGTAACACAAGGATAAAAATTCTCAAAATATTGCATACAGCTTTACTTTGTAAATATTACATTTCTGGTTTTATATAGTTTTTTTAGGTAACGAATTTATTCGTCAGTGGCAGTGGAAAGGTTAACCTTAGAACAGACATCACACAATAACTCAATCTAGCAATAATATTATTACTTTCTATATAATAGTATATAATATAACATACAGTATAACATGTGTTTAGGAAAATATAATATACCGTGTCCACCTTATACCCTCATTTAAAAACAATAATAATTTAGATGGTTTGCCTTTAACTCCTCAAGTTTATTCTTTTAAGACAATATTCCTTATACAATATATAGAATGCCATGGATTAAAATTATAAAGCTAACTTAGGCCTACTTCTCTTTTTAGCGTGAATGATTAAAATTCCAATAAAATAATACTGACGCAAAAAAGAGAAGTAGGCCTAAATTACCTTTATAATTTTAATCCACGGTATTCTATATATTGTATAAGGAATATTGTACTAACAAGAGGAGTTAAAGTCAAACCATTGAAAGTATTATTATTTTTAAATGAGGGTATAAGGTGGACACGGTATATTATATTTTATTATAACACCACCCTCATTGAAGAAAACTGAAGATTATTAATGTGTTTAGGAGCATTTTGCAATTCTGTAAAACCACTTTCACAATAATTAATATTGTAGTACACTGATTAATTGATGCTAGAAAGAATTTCATATATAAAAAATCTGATGTGAAAGTCACATAACTTCCTCTGCCCAAAAAAAAGTTAGCAGTATTCACATATCCTTTTACAGAATCGCAAGACACAATTTTACGCTAATTATCCTATAAATACCTCTTCTTTCAATGATGCGACTAAAAGCGCAGGCTATATAACAAACTTTTAAAAAAAGAACAGGTGACTGCAGACGTTTATTGAACTTTCCGCCGTAAAGAATAATTTCCGAAATTTATCGGATATTTCCCTCAGATACTTCTTTACTCTATACCTGGCCAACAATACATCTTTCTCACTTCACATTCTTATATAGAATAAGAGGCCGTGAAAGAGCGCCTATTCAGTTGTTCATCACGCAAGACAAAATTACTACAAACAGTGGGTGAACAGTGGGTGGCTTGTAACTACCCTCAGAGAATTTTTTCGAAAAAAAGTTTCAAATAAAAGTTTTAGCTCTCAGTAAAAGGAACACATGTGCAAATTGTAAAGAAAATCGTTAGAGCCGTTTTCGATAAAATCGCGAAAAACGAAAATTTCTTCATGTAAAGTCCCCTTAAAAATAAGAGAAATTTGTCGCCAATCTTCGAATCACGTCTTCAGAAGGTACCTGACGCAAATACGAAATTTTGTTTTCATACGATTCTCCGTTTCGGAGCTAGCCTGTTCACAAACTTCCACACAGACATGTTTCCAAAAATAGTATTTTTGGATTCAGGGGGCCTTGAAACGTGTATATATGCTAAAAACTCAACTTCGAATTTTAGGGTCGAAAACAATACTTCCTCTACCAATAGTACCTATGGTACGGGCAGAGGAAGTAAAAACTCGTATACTATACTACCGGGTATAATCTAGCCGTGAATCGAGAAGTAAGCTATTTTTGTACATATGTTTCAACAGCAAATTTATCAGACTCACTTTCTACTATAGGCCTATTTTTTCTGATACTCCATGAACGGTTGGGCAAATAAGTTTTTGGATCAATATAATAATGCTAAAAATGAGCTATACCGGTACCTTTCATTTTCGCATCGCCTACCTCTACTATCGGTGATGACAAGGGGCGGATTTCTATGACCTAAAAAATAGGATATATGCATGCATTTATGACCTAAAAAACATTAAAATATGACCAATAAAATTTAAAATATGACTTTACAACTTACACATTGTCTATATTTCTTTAGTTTCATTACAATACATTTTATTAAAATATAGTGTTAATTATTAAAAATATTTTTAAATTCTCAAAAAGTATCATTATAATGCAAAATTTACAAAATATGATATGAAATTTCAAAATTTCTTTAATATGCACACAAATATGCAAAAAAATATGACCTAAATATGCTACGGTAGTTGAAAATTTCCTAAATATGCAATTATTGCACAATAAAAGTCGTTCCATTTTCACCAGGATGCTTGGAATCGGGTTTAAATTAGTCGGAAACCTGAAATAATGCAAAGGGGAAAAATAATTATGACATGTCATAGAAATCCACCCCCTAGTGATGACGAATGACTCAAGCATAAATTTCATAGCTTTCCGTCAGTTTAGAGACATAATAAAGGTTGTAAATCTGATTGACGCACACATACGTTACATGCAGTACTCAGTACAATACTGTTCGTGTGCTTGACCTCTAAAAAGCAGTGATAGGTGACAGAGCCGTACGGTGTTTAGCTGATTGTCGTTTATTTTTACGCTAAAACAGCGAAGCTAGACGCAATATAAGTAGTGATAAAACAGCTTACGAGCTCAATCCTTCCATAACTAATCGGCTTATAACACTCCTATAACAAGTTATAAGTGCTTACAAGCGAATATATATTCAATAAAACGACTGTATTTTATTCCAGATTAGAGACCATTACTTAAGTAATGATGAGTGACGTTGCTATAGGCTACTATAGTTATATATTTTGGTAATGGCACAATCAATTGATTACTTTCATACTAGCCTGTTCCAATTGGAATTCTATAAACTTAGATTGATAATTCAAAATCCGCATTATTATTATTATCATTATTATTATTATTATTATTATTATTATTATTATTATTACTATTGTTATTATTATTATTATAAAACCACTCTATACATAAAATTATAAGGATTTCCGCGTCAGTTATTTGACCTTTTTAGACAATCGTCTTAATAAATGAAGCAAGTAGGACAAAATTAGACTATTAAATTCATAGAATTCCAGGTATTGGCCCTCATAGATCCCATTTTAAAGCTCTCTTAATACCTATTTATTAAATGGCACAGAATAATCTTTCCTACAAGGTTGATTCTATTAAGAATTTTGATAGACTCAGTATAATTATAGGCCTACATATTTTATGGTCCCTTAATGATGCAAATATTGATAGGCCTACATATTTTATGGTCCCTTAATGATGCAAATATTGCTATTTTTATATTAAAATAGTCAACTTCAAATGCTGCTAATGTGCATACTAGTAAAGATATCTCATTTTTTTCCCGAGAAAAAATTGGAAATTCTTATAAATATCCCGTTTTATTGCAAACTGATGTTTCCTTAAGTAAAATACCACTAGCACTGGTGCGGAAAACGAGCTTTCTTTTGCTAGTTGTAATTATGATTATTATTATTATTATTATTATTATTATTTTATTATTATTGTTATTACTATTTTCTTCAAATAGTCCTGGAACGTTACAAAAAATGAGTGAAAAATACAGGGCAAGAAGGTCAGGTTGTCAAGTTTCATCCTTCACAATGTGATATTAACCGATATTGGATATGCCTCGTTGGAAATCGATACTTGGGATAATAACGACAACATTAGAGGAGTTCAATTCCAAAAGGTCTCTTGTCCACAAATTTTCGAAACTAAGTTATGACAACCTCCATTTTCTTCACATCTCTTTGCATCTAAATACGGTGAAATTTTGCTTCAAAACTGCTTTTATACCAGAAAGAAACATACTTCAAATTGGCGTTTGTTTCCATAATGTATACATCATTTCAACGTTTTTTGCAATTTCCCAACATTTTTGTTAGATGGACAAGAGACCTTTTGGAAATAAGCTCCTCTACTTTAATACATGTCATTAAGATACATTTACGTCACATGTAATAAACGTATTATGGTATGGTCGAAGAAAATATTTAAAAATACATTTAATACCAGTACGTTCAAATCAGTTTATTAATTAAAAACTGAATGAAGATAATAATGTAGTAAATGATAATAGTACAAGGCTGCATGACTTCATGATGTATAATAGTTACAACCACAATCTACACTCATTGAGAGAATTATCCCCGCCTGCAGAGTAGGCTCAACATGTGCACTATGAAAGTGAATGTACAGGAAAGGAAGGGCGCTGTAATCCCACACACAAGCTAATGTTGATTCATCCTCCATCATTTGTTATTCAATTTTATTGCGCACTGCTTCCATCGACTGCGTCAAAAGCAGTGTCGTAGTGCTTTATTATTATTCTGCTGTTTAGCTACCGGAAAGTGCCAGGCCGACACTTACAAATGCTAGTTTGTTAGTTCCTTCATTTTCCCTCACGATCTGTGACAATAAGGGGTCGACCAATCGTGTACAGGTGGATCATGAAGGATATGACTGAACACGACAGGAAATTTTGCCCAGGGACCCTCTTGAGAGTATGGTTTTTAGATCTGTCGTCAATCAACGTACGGCATAAAACCAAACATTACTTCCCTTATAATGGAAGGAATGATGCTGATGATGGCAAGCTTGCTAACTTCTCTACAACTGAAAATGCTGGATAGTGAAATGAGAGAAAGGAGAGAGCCACGAGAGAGTGAAAACATTATCTGGAATCCTGGATAATTCGAAGTGACTGGAACAAACTACTTAATGGAAATTAATGGAAAATCTAAAGAATAAATTTATATATATTAAAATTTTGCAGAATTTTATCAGGGCATTGGATGTACAAATTTGAAATGAATACCGGAGTGTATATGTAAATTTACTTTAATTCTGAATGATTTAAATCTTGAATTTTCTGCAGTTTCGCGCAGTTGTCAAGGATGGATTTGGATGCTGTCAGAGTAGACCCCACAGTGAAACAATATGAATTACTGCATGAGGAAAGCGAAGATCATGTCGCCATATTACAGTATCCCCAACATATTGGAGAAGTGACTCAGATTCAATAAATAAAATGGGGGTTTATTTGAAACCGTTTCCTTTGAGTTAACAGAAGCAATAAATCTGCCAGAGATCAAGCGTGTGAACAGAATAGACTCGAAGAACCATGACTATTGTCTTGTTGAAGGTTCAGATCTGGGAAACCCAGTAAATATAGAGTTGTAGGCAGAAGGGCAGTTAGAGCAGTGATCCATAAACAGAACCATTTTGGCATAAATTATAAAAGCCATATCTTAAACATCCCTAAAAGTATGGTCACGGTTTACGATAGCCTATATTAAATGACGGTAAGAGAATGTAGTTTAAAAAAAAATCATCATATGCACATGCTTTGGTCAACCCAAAAAAAAAAAAAAAATTAAAAAAAAAATAATAAAAAATACAAAATGAAAACTAATCCTGCACGCGGCGGCTTAAAATCTGAAGTGACGATTTGAAGAGAAATTAAGATGTATATAAATTTAATCCAAAACTTCAAAGATTTTTTAAATTTGGGTCTAAGTTTCCTTATGTGTTTTCAGAGCTAATATTATAAACACCGAGTAATTCAAACTAGTCTATTTTTTAATATTATAAGATGAAACTTGGCTAAATTTCAAGAAACAATAAAATAAAGTAAATACAATAATAATAATAATAATAATAATAATAATATTGCAATAATATATGCATGTAAATTTCACTTCTGCAATTGGGCAAATACCCGGTGGCAGAACAATAATTACAAAGCAGAAGAATAACAATAACAATAAACAACATTATAACAATAAAATAATAAATTAACAGCAGCAATGTCCGTCATATCATTATAAAACTAGAACCAATAACAGTTTGAACTTAAAGGAAAGAATTACCATTTCTGGTGGTCGGAATTGTTACGGATAAGTAAGGTTATGGTGAAGGCCGAAGAGTATTGGAATGCAACAGTGCCATTTTTGAATTAAGATTTGAAAGAGAATGTGACAAGGAGCTCCAGATGCAATAGCATCACATAACCACCCACTAGGAGGGATATAGCTGATAGCCACACTATCGCTGCGTGCTTTAGTGACAGCTCATCAGATGTCTCTCACGCAACTCAGGAGATTCCTTATTAGTGGGAGATGACGTGTCACAATTAAGACACAACAACCGTTTCTTGTCTCATTGTTACCCGGAATATTGTTGTTGTGCGTCATGCCAAGGTCTTTCTGTGAGAAACATTGCATCGCAGACTTGGTTCTTGTTCTTCAGAAGGTCATTCTAGTCGTGCCTTCAGGGCGGGACTCTTGACTTGCAAATCACTGCTTCGGCATGCGGGTATGAACCAGAGGAATATACAAAAACATATAGGCAATACCACGAATTTTTCTGAATAATTTGCTTACATGAAATGCAGAATATAGTTTTAAAAAACGAAGGACTGTACTAAAAAGAATAAAAAAAAATTTAAAAATAAAAATAATAATAATAAAATAAAATAAAAAAGACAGGAGAGAGATACATGCACAGACAAGAGAGCGAGAGTGAATTTGGATTTATTTTATTTTGAGGATTGTAAGCGTACAGCTTAAAAGTTCCTTTTTAGGCATGTAATAAGCTCACAAAAACAGAAAAAAAATCGAATAACAAGAGAGAGAGAAAGAGAGAGAGAGAGAGAGAGAGAGAGAGGTGAAGAGAGGAGGCAGAGTAACGGACTCTTCTCTTTCATGACACCGTCTATAACGAACCGTACACTCACATTTTTACACATTCGTGGCTCACTACCATGTGCGAAGAACGGGTGCATCAGCTAGAATATAAGACGTGGAAGCAACCAACGGCACATGTCTTCTTCCAGGAATAGGAAATGGTTTGGCTCATGTCGTAAATCAATGTAAAGCAAATTTGCACCCTGGGGTAATAAACCATACTACAATTTATTGTATCCCTGCCCCATCAACTGAAAGGTCGCAGATTCAATCCCCGGTGAGGCCATACCTAATAAGGCTATATGCCTGAGATCGATTGTCTCCCGGTCCTGGTGGTAAATGCGTTCGAAACCTTACATTCCATGTGGTCTACTGATTCTTTAGACCTTGACCTTGCATGGTATTGGTCAATATCAAAGATTCTGAAATTCTTATTCTCCCTAGTCATAAATAATAACAAATAATTTTACTGTCTGAATAAACATGTCAAATTAGGTAAAAATACTGCAGAACGATGTAAACATGTTTCGTATTTGTCCTTGTATAAAATATTTTCTCGAGGTGTCTGGAATGAATCTCTCTTTCTTTCTCTCCTCTCTCTGGTAGCTCAAAGTCAAATGGTGAAACAAGCTTCTTTTTTTCTTTCAGAGCTTTGATTAGAGAAAACAATGATGGCTTGTGGCAACTCAAAAATATACGAGTAAAATAATACAATGATACAATAAATCGCCAACATTTTTACGTTATCTTCAATACATTTCAAACTTACATTCCCAGCATCTTGATTTAGGTATAGGGGAGTTCTTATGAAGAAAACTTTCTTTTCTTTCCATTTTTACCCCCGCTTGAACAATATGAAAAAAATGAACAGGACCAAGGGCACGCTTTTTGGTCTATTGATGCTTTTTTGTAAAGAAGGGTAGTATGAAATCTGGTATGAGTAACGAAGAAGAAGAGGAAATGTGGGTAAGGAGCCATGGCATAGAAACGTGATAAATGTATGCATGAAATATCCGAAGGAACTTAAGCTAACCTCGCCTTCTAATCATAAGGATTATCAAGAGATACATTTTGTCATTACTTCATTGGTATGCTATAAGTTGGTTACATGGCAAACTAAAACATTAGGCCTATACCTAGCAATTACAAGTAAGATTCGGGACAAATCAATTTTAAAGATTTCTTACGGCATAGTTTAATACGATTAATGGAAAATTTAACTGATAAGGGATGTATTCTGTTCCCAAGTTCTGGTTTCGATCCCGACCCAAGTCGATGGCATTTAACTGTGCATAAGCTTAAACTCAACATAGGCCTACCTATGTCTGAGCTTTGCATGCATGTAAAATAACTCCTATGTTACAAAATTCCGATACATAGGCGACGGTTACAGGCCTAAGTAGCAGTAAACAACCGGCCTTGAATAATTACACACACATTCTTCTTCTTCTTTTCCTTAGTTTTCCATCTCCCTTTTAGGAACGTTTAAGCGAGCCACGCCGCCCGGGCCTTATAGGGACGCGACCTGTCGGGAGAGGGATTATCTATTGGAACACATATATAATTTTTGGACCAGACAAGGACATGCAGGACTTCCCCGGATGAGTGATCAGCCCAATGCTGGGGCCACCTCCGAGACAATCCGAACACATAGGACGAGACACGAGAGCTTAAGTTACCTGAAATTTGTCAAACAAGTGAGGAAAATCCCCGGAAAACCCCACCTAGGTAACTTGTCCCGACCAGGATTCGAACACGAGATTAGCTTTTACCTGCCTACACTTGTCGGGATGGAACAAAGCTACTTCAGGATGCAAATCGGCCGGTGGTGACAAATTCATTGCTTAGTGATGGGAACTAAAAACTAGTAGTCTAAGTAGGGCAGTATACTTTCATTGCTTAAGATATTATTTTTATTGTATCTTGATTTTACTTTCACCTGTTCTCCACACTTATGCTCGGAGTATTTCCTAAGGTATATTTTTAGATTTCTCTGAATCAGACAATTTTACATGATTAATACGAGCGCAAACATGTTTACGCATGTATTTCCTAGACAGTGAGTCGTCAGGGATAGAACCCGGACTCGTGACTCACAAGAACATGTCTCAGGGAACAGCAATTTCCTTCAGCTACTAACAGACACCTGCGGATGATTTCACTCCCAAGAAGTCCGTAGGTTCCCATATCGAAGATCTAAAGTAACGTACAAGCACCCTGAATCACGGCAAGTTGCGAAGCTTCAGATGAATTTATTTCATATTTCGAGTTCTTCAGGAGCTTTAATTGTTAGGAAC
Organism: Ectobius pallidus; assembly: GCA_964059195.1. Classification (NCBI taxonomy): domain Eukaryota; kingdom Metazoa; phylum Arthropoda; class Insecta; order Blattodea; family Ectobiidae; genus Ectobius; species Ectobius pallidus. Next base: position 54,970,297 of record CAXKWD010000002.1, read on the forward strand.
TGACCTCAGAATAATTGAAATGGCCCTCGAGGTTTCAAGAATAAAGCAGATATCATTTTCCTGTTAGTAGGCAACAAAGTAGTAGGCGTCAAAGTTCTCTGAAAGGAGATTATGGAGAATTTTGTCTGACATTTTGGTCGGGCTATTGAGACATGTTTCTTCGTCGATCTTTCCGTCTATCTCACCGTCTGACCAACTGAGGTTTAATGTAATAAAATAATCTGTTAGATATAGGTTTTAACATATACATATACATATAGGTTATACATATGGGCGGGTATTCTTTTAGCAACTTAATGCTTTAATACAAAAATATAGATATAGGCAATGAGTCTAACGTTGCATTTATTGGAGTACGACTCTAATCTACTCCCTACTCTGCCTCTCAAAACAACAAAATGTGAAGTAAAACTTAAATCTCTTTCATCTTTACAAGTAGGCTTGTTATATGAAAACTCACATTCTTTATGAAGTAGGGCTGAATATTCTGACACGGGGAACAAAACGTAGCATACTAGTAAGAAAACAGCTATCTCCGTATAGACCTCAAGAAGAAATGCTAAGTTACAAAATGCTGCCAATTCGTTGAATTTTGATTACTGTTTTTGGGAATAGAGTCAAAATCATCTGACTCAGAAGCCTGACATTCACATACCTGAAAATGACATCACAGCCTGACATGTCCGCCGTACCTATCATGCTCACACATCGGCGTCTCGAATTGCAAATAGTAACTGAATCACGCCTGACTCACACGAATTTACGAAATCATAGGGCGGCTTGAATGATTAATAGGATTGTTTCATTTTATTTTATGAATAATCCGCCATTATGTTTGAATATATAGTTAAACTATTACTCAACATTCCTAAAAATTGTAATCTATGTGATCTTGTGATCAAAGTTCAAGTTTCACATTAAGCTTATTAGTAAGCTATACAATATTATACGTAGTCTGATATCAAATTAAAAGTTTGTACACATCCATCTCTTCTTCTTCTTTATCTTCTACTTCTTTTCTTCTTTCCCATAGTCGTACCTCTCTCATCGCAGGGTCGTTTATGCGGCCCGCGCAGCCCTGGCCTTACAAGACCGGGACCTGTCGGGAGAGGAATTACCAGATGTGTAAGCTTTGCTTTATAAAAGGGCCGAAAAGTGTTAAATTTTGTACAGTATTCGCAATATCTTTTTAGTTCGCTAGACTGTTTTCACTTGCAGTCAATGTCCAAAACAGAATGCATTTGCTTTACCAGTAATTTTAGTCTAAACTCTAACATATACATAAGGCAAACTAACTTATTGCAGTACCAGGCCTTCGGTATCGAAAAAATATTATCTTGTACTATGAATGCAGTGTCACACTGGTATACTACACATGCAAAAAAATGGCAGGCGAGTCGTCTTAAAATAAGCTTAATTAATGATCACTCGCGATAATTACGCGTAGTAATAAATTATACCATTCGCGAAAAGAATCATACAATCAAAATACTTTTAAATGTAAATTAAATGTTACAACCACTATTATGTTACACAATACATTAATAACTTACGATACACATTCACGCACCTTCTTTATCAAACTTTTACGTGTAATCTACGATGTCCCGGTACAACAATTACTGGCGAAACTACGCCAACTGTAATTAATTCATTCCTGTAAATAATTAAATACTCTATATAAGATTTGAATTTTTCTCGGCGAATAATACATAAGAGTTCTTCACAGGCTAACAGCCGAGTCAAGGGTTTGATAAACTCCGAGCTTTCGGACTCCATATCTTTGAGTCCTTCTTCAGGGAAAGTGATGAGAAGGCGGAAGGGGCCTGTATATATACGCCGGAGCAGAATGCGTATATATACAGGCCCCTTCCGCCTTCTCATCACTTTCCCTGAAGAAGGACTCAGAGATATGGAGTCCGAAAGCTCGGAGTTTATCAAACCCTTGACTCGGCTGTTAGCCTGTGAAGAACTCTTATGAATTAAATACTCTGCTCATTCTAGGGAGTCTTGTTATTAATGATACTTTCACTGTAAACAAATTATTACAAATAGTGGCCCTTAATAAATTTACATTTTGGTATCACATAAATAAAACGTTGACAAGAATAGATTTACATTCATAAACTCGTTTTCCTTATTCAGTTGAAAAAGTAAGAAACCTCCACCTCCTCCTTATTCTTATTCTTCTTCTTCGCCTGGCTCTACAGCCCGGGGTGAGCTTTGGCCTCTTCTGCAACAGCTTTCCATCGGTCTTGATCCTGGGTAACAGACCTCCAGATCTTATATTCATAGTTCTCAAGTCTGCCTCCACTTCATCTTTCCACCTATTCCTTGGTCTACCAGGGCGACGACTTCCTTCCATTTTAGCTTTATATATGGCTTCAGATTTCCTTGTATCTGTCTCCCAGCTTATTCTTTGCGACTTTATAAACCGAACAATTCTTCAAAATCGAGAATTTCATCTATTTCTTTGTTGTTTCTTATCATCTACTCCTCTTTATCCAAAACTGCACCATAGATTCTTCGTATTATTTCTCTCTCAAACACTTGGAGTTTGTTACAGTTGCTTAATTTGACATTGACAGGTTTCATGTTTCGGAGCCATAGGTTAACAGCCACTGGTCTAATTTGCAAACTATATCTCCTAAGAGGTGACAATCCTTGAGCAATACTATTTTAAGCTCTCAAACTTATTAGTTTATATAACATTTTCAACAAGAGAGAGAAAGGGAGAAAGCAGTGTCTTAAGATAAATAACTTTAAACTTTAACACAGTTTATGATAGATTATAGCCAGACCTATTGGATAGAAGGGGATTAAATTTTAAGTGTGCATGTCTTAGCCTATATCGGATACAATATTTAAGGGAAAAAATGTATACTGTACCAATTTCCGTTAAACGTTTTCAATGCTAATTAGTAATTACGTAGTTATTTTTAACTAGTTTTGGTAGTTTTGAAAGATATGACTTGCGGCAGACTGCTATGTTAAAATACATGTTATGCTTGCGATGATTTCATACTGGCATAGCCAGCATAATGTAATGACCTCACTATCTTTTCAGTGAGGTGAAAACATTATCAAACAGCTTGGATAACCCGCAGCAAAACAGTATTAAGCATATCATATCTGTAACTGGTTGAAAAATGCTTGCAAAAAACACGAAACGCTTCACGCATGCGCTCAAGTGAGTGACCTTTCCATTGCGTCTAGTCGCGAATTGTTGTTACCTGCCTGAAAGCAACAATCACTGCTGCCATCTGTCGACAATTATTCGCTTCATCCAAGCAACCGTTAGATAAATCAGCCAGCATTTGTTAGCAGTTCTTTAAATCTCCCAGCGGACGTTTCATTACTCTCCTAGTCTCTGTACTAGTTAGTTGATTGGTATATAGTAATTTAACGACGGGGATGTACTGCAACTTAGGCCTGTGACTGTCGCCAGTGTGCCGGAATTTTGCCCCGCAGGAGTTCTGTTTACATGCTAGTAAATCTACTGACATGGGCCTGTCACATTTATGCACACATAAATGCTATCGACCTGGGCCGGGATCGAGCCCGCAACCTTGGGCACAGAAAGCCAGCGCGATACTAACTGCTTCACCCAGACTGACGGTACAAGTCGGTATTAATCAGTCAATGCTCGTCAAGCTAATCATAATTGTTTGCACTGCACTGTTTTAACTCTTAATAAATTACATGGGTAAAAATTCAGGCCATGGTAGCCCTTGGGGTTCCGGGAAGTTAAGGGTCCAAGATTTTTAAACATTAAAAACGTGAAGGTAGTAAGGTTGTCAGTCTTGTGCATCGGCCGCCTTTACCCCCAAGACTGCTCCTGGTACTAATTTCTGTTAGAGGCTGAGTCGATCCCAAGGCCATAAGGGTTCGGTGATTGAACCCGCGACCTTCCGGTTTGTAGCGCTGTGCCTCAACTACGCCACGGCGTACCCAAAATTACGGTATATGGATGTAAGGGGAGTAATCTTGCCTTAGGCATCTCATTCTAACTTTCCATTTTAGGTGTGCACCTTCATGAAAAAATAAAATACGAAAGAATCTTGAAACTTCAGTTGATCATAAAAATATTGAAAGTCATTTCGGTATAACTTTCCAAATTAACTTATTTTTAAAACAGTGTAGGTCTAGTATAGGATAAAACTACACTAGATTTCGAAGTAAAAAAGAATTAAAGTTTTGCACTTCTAATTTTAACAACACGTATCCTTTTTACTTCAGCATTCCCACATTGAAGTCTTTTCTATGATGTGAGTAACGTTCAAAATACGTCAGTTTAGCCTTTTCACTGCTACTGGCGTATAAATTCGTTACCTCAAAATATTGTATAAACGCATCCGCAATCTCATGAATATAATCATAGGTATAAGAGTACTTATTACGAGGAACTAGGCATTTCAACGGGAAATGTAGGCAATTTTACATTTAAATTAAATTTACATTAATCGCGGTACGATACCATGATTATCTGTCATAATACTATTGAAATCGCATTAATACATTCGTTTTAATAACTCCTATATGAAGAATGTATATTTCTACAGGATTTGTTAATTCACATACAGGTTCACACTAAACGAGAAATGAAAGTTTGTTTTGACTTGTAACAATGCTTTGTTTGTTTGTTTGAACTTTATTCACCAAACCAGATTGAATTCACACAGGAGAAAACTCTTTCAATAGTTAATGTTACTACCTGGGAGACACGTGACTATTGGCATTATTTTAAGAAGATGTTTATATGCAACTTATTTATTCAGGAAATTTTAAATTATCTCATACCACTTTTCATCTTTCAGCTACTTATAACATTCTCATTTTTTTAAATTACTTAGAAACTTCTGACGAAAAACTGTTTTCTGGGAACAAATCGGGAACAGTAACTCCTAATCAGGGGCTACCCCCGGAAGTCGGGGACGTCTATTCGTATCACCGTTAGGGCAAGCACTTTTCCTGCATACCCAAGGAGAATTTAAGTCCCCGAAATAATGAATACTGTAGGCCTACTGTAAATTAAAATACAAGACCGAAGAAGTTTTCAAAAAGAAAAGGAGCAGTGGCGGTAGAATTTCTCCTGTAGGTGGGCTAGAAGAATGTGAAGGTAGGTCACGAGTGTGCGTATTTATAATGAAGTTAAGAATTTAAATTTACGAGTAATTGAGTTCAATGTTTAGTACTCTAAGGTATGCTATATTTTTTGCATTGTAATATGGTCTGATAAGCAATTTAAAAATCTTCACAAGAAATCAGGTCTCTGGGATGCTTGGATTCAATTTCTTCCCCAGTAAACTATCTCACTAGTTATTTTTTAAAATGTGAAACGTTTCTGGAACTAGACTCTAGTGCCAGAGCAACACATTTCTTCTTCCGAAATATCAGACAGCTCTAACTCGGTAAATTTTGAAAACTGCACAGATCACACATGTTTTAAAACAAGAAATGACTTCTGTTAAGTCCATTTTAAGTCTTTTTAACATTTTATTCTCTAATCTTTCATAATCGATTTTGTATATAGCGAGATGAGCCAGGGTCACGTGTATATGGATGATTTCTTTTAATGAGAAAGAGAAACAAAAACAAACTATAGCGCAAAGAAATAAAATACAAACAAGAAATTACTTCACTAACATTCATCGACAGTTATTTAGTATTTTACTATCTACCCGTAGTATTTGATCATCAATTTTGTATAAAGCGAGAGTGAGCCAAAAAGTGGGCCGTAGCTCACCCAGACACCCCCTTGGCGCCGCCCCTGAAAAGGAGTCCTATAACTTATTTTTAAAATAAACTTTGTGATTGAAATTTGGACTGAGGTTATGTGATGGGAGTTGCTCTCCCCGCGGCAGTGGGCTGTGCAGGTAAGTGACCGTCCTCCGAGACAGAGCGCAGCCTTCACTTTCATCCATTCGACCAGTCTGAGTCACGCGCTTTCACCTCAAATTCTTTCCACCGAGCCCGCTCGGCCTCTACTAAAATAGCAATCAACCTATTACCATCATTCTAAACAAAGCACGTCGATAAAACATGAATGTTAACCATGGAAAACACGTCTGATATACATATCACCAAAGTGGGATTTCTAAGTTCTTCGTATCAGTTTTACATTTTCTAGATTAATTACAAGGCAACCTTGAGGATCCAACAAACGAAGACAAAAGAAAGAGAGCAAGAATGAATGAATGAAAGTAAAAGTAAATAAATCTCAACTGCAACAAGTCGCAAGTCCATTTTTGTCAAAGATAAAACAAAATAAACTCAGTGGATCAATTGCACAAATATGCAGTTTTCTCCCTTCAAGTGTAAAAAAATCTGGATTTTCTTTTTCTAGACCTCAGATTTTACAATAATGAATTCATGGGTTCAAGTCCCAGTGTCAGAGTAATTTTTCTCCTAAAATTTTCTTATATATTGTCAAACAGAGACAATATTCTGTGGTTCTTGAAAACATTTTCACATTACTAGTAGCATAACACTCTAGGGGTACGCCCACGACTCTCATCTATAGACATAGGCTACTTCTGATTCAATTTTTATATATTAAATTTATTTATTTAACCAAGAATGAACATAACATGTATTAGCAATAAGCTCTGCAGGTTTGATGTGAAAATGCGGAAGTTGTTTCGCATCTCTGTGAAACTGCTGATGTTCAATGAATTGTCAGACGAAGCTGACTGGGGATTTAAATGGATTTAAGGGATGTGCCGTAGAAGCGTTGGTACAAAGTTATGTAACCTAATTAAAGGGATAAATGATTTAAAATAAATATTATTCGTACTTAATTTTAGTACAAAGTGTCATAAAAATTGTATTTTTACGTGAATCCAGCGCAAAGCAAAATACTACAATTTCTGGAATGAACTTGGACGAATCTAATGTAGTGCACCTACACAAATACAGGTTTCTTAATGTTGGGTAGTTCTAAGGAAAATAACAAGTTAACTACGCCAGTGTGCGCATGAACCGCTTATTGTAATAGTTAAGTTGATGTTTAGAAAGTTTTTGAAACGCCTTCCAAAGAAAACGTCATTACACGCTCGCTCACGCAGCGAAGTGAATAGCAAGTTACACAACAGTTTGCACATTCTAGTTGTGCTTTTTCTATTTCGCTATTACTGTCCTTCCTAACTGAGAAAGATAACTTAAGCATTTTTGCAAACTAATATTAAAGGTAAAACCGTTAAGGTGCATAGGAAACGAGGTTGAGGGTTTGGTTGATGTCTGATAAACCTATGTGTCGTTCAACGTTAGATTTTCATATGAAAGAAAATTGTTCCGCAATGACAATTTCACCTCAGCGTTTAACGACTTTAAACACGTTTAAACACTACAGAAGAATACATTAAGTGAAATGTGTATTGCGAAATGGGAATTGTTGTAAAATGGTGGAAAAATTACATGAAACAAATAGGATGAGGCAATCAAATGCCCAATCTAATAATGTATTGAATTCTGACATAGCAGATCTAAAAGCTACCCACTCTGTCATTATTAGTTATGGATACAGTAAGCCTATGCTAGTATTTCACAGCACGAAACTACTATTTGTATCCTAGGCTATATAAAATAATCTGTTTTCCCTAATAGAGAATTATGATGTGATACACTCAAATAACTTTATATAGACCTACCCTCAGCAGGAACAATAAAATTGTGTTATAGAACTAGAGGTTGCATTGTAGGGTGCGCCTATCCAGTCATCTTAGTCTCACTCGAAGGATGTAGCCTATAGTTCGCGAGGTAAGATGCTAAGACATAAAACCTGAGTTCTGGAAACGATGGCTTGTTTATAACTCCCCTTCAAAGAATTTTACGAAAAGGTAATTAAAATGAAAGGTCTACTGGTAGATCGTGTACAACATTGGGGGGGGGGGGCTCTTCAGAGCCTTTCTTTGAGAAAATAGTAAAATATTGAAGTTTTCTTTATACATTAAGTTGTATTAAGTGGTAAAAAAGTAAGAGAAGTGGTCGTCATGCTTTATGAAATTACTAATCAGATTATTTGCTAAAAAGTTTTTTATTTTATTTCCTTTGTAAAATATTTCTTTTAAAGCAAAAAGCATAAATAAGATTTTTTTAAATCCGTCAATAATTTTGTACAGCAAGCATCAAAGATTGGTACACAAAATATTCAGGTTCATGTTTTATTTCTCTGTCGAAGGAGATGAATTTCACTTTCCATTCAAGAATCAATTAAATTAGTATCTCAGAAACAAACTGAGATAATAAATTGTAATTTGAATATGTAATTTGTGTTCAGGTTTTGGTTAAGTGTATCAAATTTCAAGTTTATAGCACAAATAGTTTAGAAAATCACTCTCGGCCAACCCGTAAAAGACACATAGATATGTTTCCAAGATTTCGGGGGAAATTAAAGCACATATTATTGTTAAAAACTCCACAGCAAATTTCATGATTGAAGATGATGCTGCTACACCTATAGTACTTATAGTGCAGGTAGATAAAGTAAAAAACTGTGTCTGCTACAATAATTAAAGCAATGTAAGTGAACTACTATACCGAGTAACTTTTCCTTCAGAACTGGGCTGAGCATGATTTTTTTTTTCCCATCCGCTACAAAGTAATATTATACAAATATTATTAAGGGAGGTTAACATAAGGTTGGGTCCAAAAAATATTTTAAGGTATCCCCAAGTTACATTTAGTTTGCCAGTTAAACATTTTTGTTGGAATAATATTGTTTCCTCTCCTGGTGCAAGGTATTACAGAACCATCCATTGAAATAGACAAACGTAAAAAATCCTCACTTAAGAAGGGAAATGACTAAGACCGTGAGACACAAAAAATCCCCCTCCCCTCACTCTATTTCCTGGCATTGCAACATTTTTGTGATGAATATATTTGCTAAGAATGCCGTGTGAACAACTGTTACAATGAGTTAATGCTGGTTCCCACCCCTCCCAACGGCACCCTAAACGAAGAGGGGCTGGAAACAACTAGATTGCTGGTGCAGAGATCACAGATATTTCTACATAAACGTTGCATGTTGAGTCGTAATTAACCGATCTTTCATCTTCCGTTAAAATGGGACGCATTACTGTATACGGGTATGATGGACATAGCATGCGAAAACACGTCAACTATTATACTAGCATTTTAGATTGGTGGCGGATTACAATAAATTATACAGCATATTTTAACTGATGACAAGTTCATTATTTTATGGAATTATATAAAAGAAGAATGGAATTTACTAAAAATAATGGTTGATGATAAATTTTATTTAAACATTCAGATGGATGAATTTAGCATAATTTTAGTAGGCCTACTCGTTCTACTGACTTGATTAGACTGACATCAAAAAACGACGGTGTTATGACAGCTTCCTGTGGCGTGGATAGGTCATTCAGTATGGCAACGGCTTTCCATTCCAAAGCTCGCGGGTTCGATATCAGCCCAGGTCGATGCACACGCACATAGATTACATATTTACATACATTTAAGAGAACTCACACGAGACGAAAACTCGTGACATGATCAACTCACAGACCTAACAAGCAGCAGTCCAAAATCCTTCTTAAATAACCATAAACCAATCAGTGATTTATAAAAAATCAAGCTCCCAGACTTCAGTCTCTACAATATTTCTATACTACAGGCTTAGTTAATTTAAGACATTTGGTGTCCACACTTCTGGCCTTATTCATAACCCATGGTAAGATTGTTCGTCTATCAATGATGAAATCCCCAAAAGTATTTTATTCCGGCTGGTTTAAGTTTGAACCGCTGAGCATTGGGTTCAGAGAACGGCATGCACTCAAATGAACCACCAAGGGCGAAAGTAGATTAACTTTCCATTTTCAAGAATATTATTAAGCAATCCTCCCTAAAACATGACGGACAAAAGTGATTCCTCCTTACATGGAGGTCGACACTCGGGCACCTCCCTCACCCCCGACGCGCCCCCTAGGATTGCTCATGTGATGACGTATCACCAACACGTCATAATTGTGACATCATTGCAAGAAGATCTTAATCATCGTGTCGGGGGAGGGGGTGCACGTGACTCATTGTGGTCTCAGGGGTTGGGGGTGTATATTCATCTCCTCAAGCGTATGCACATCTATTATACAAATCTGTGAAGCTCTGTCAGCTAACAGCTACACTTGTAAGGGGGTTGCCACTTTATTATTAAATACACCAATCGTATTAATATGGGGGAGCTAATCTGACAAGGGGGCCGTGTCCATACAATAACTATTAAAGAGTGCCAGGTCACCGGTTATGCATCACTGTCTATTGAATTGAATATTACTCATCTGTTTCTCGACCAAGTGACGTCATCTGGGGACACATGGCATTTTTAAGATCCTATTTCAAACAATAATGCAACGTATTGGGCAATCGCGACCATACTGGCAGGGGTTTCTTGCACACCCAGGCAATTCGACTTCAAATCACAGTAGATCTAACTAGTAACTACCAGTAAAGTAGTAGGGTTGGTATTCGCTGTTACAGTTCCATAAAGAAATATGTAGACCAAAAATGCTTATTTAGATCCGATGTCAATGAAAATTTAATTTAAAGATATGAAATGGTAAAAAAAAGTTTCACAGTATTATTGTTACTTTCCGTTATTGTTACTTTCCGGTTCTCCGATGTCTCGCTTAAAGAGCCTTCCAAAAGATTAGTAGTCAACGAGTTCATTTGTTGGTCACTAAATTGGGAAATAGAATAATTTCAGTCAGATACGTTTCAGCCTCAACAGTTCATCACTGTATAAAACTGTGACAGAAATATACTCGTAGTTTTTGGTTTGCCTGTATCGCATATCTTATAGCCAGTGCTTTAGTTGGGCCGGTACGCACCGGTACTGCGTACCGGTATAAAATTATTTTCCTTCTACCATACCGGGAAAAAGATGTGCTCCGGTACGTCGTACTGGCAGTACAGGAACGATATTGTCCTAAAATACTTATTAAATGTCCAATTCAATAAGAGAATGTATTTGTTAATAATGACAAACACTATTAAATTCGCAATAGATATGCGTTCTAATCTTCACCTTCGTGCGCATTTCTACAATAATTACTTTCTCTTTAGATTACATGTTGGCTATCCTGATAAGGTGCTCGTTTTTTTAAAACTCTTTTGTATGAGGCGATATTGAAAATTTTGAAGTAAGGTGAGTACCCCCATAAAATATTTTCCAACTAAAGCACTGCTTATAGCCTATATGAATTTAGTAAAACAAATAAACAGTCAAATAGATATAATTCCCAAGACCCTGCCATATTGTTCATCTGCTATATTTCCCATAATTAATTGTTTTATAACCCATAATTCATTACAGTTCCGGTAATGAATGCCAACTATTATCTGGATAATTGTAATGAATGAGAATATATTTTACTAAATAATACATGTAATATTACTTTTATTAAATTGTTACATGTCATAAATCTGCAATGTTAGTTCAATACATTATCTAACGAGAAAAATATTTACGAAATAATTTTAAAACCTGGGATTACTGGAGATCCCTTGTATTCTAATCGTTAAATTACATGGGAAGTGAAATAATTAAATGCTGTGAGCATTGGGAAAGAAACTTGCTAAAAAAAAGGTCTCGCTAGAAGCTATTGGGAAACTACATTCATAAATGGAAATAATTCTCATTTCATACGTTCTCATTATTACAATTAATTTATATTATCATGCCACAATGTTGAAACGAAGCGTCCAAAATATACAAGTAGCCCTACTTATTCTGTATAGTTTGTGGCAGTAGATTCTCGGACAGGCAGACAAACACTGGTCTACCGACAATGATTCTACACATATTCTTATTTATAATTTCATGAACCGCACTAAAGCGCATGGGCCCTGTTTGTGTGTGTAAAAAAAAAGTTTATATGTGATACTTCACTCTGTTCATATTTCTTGCCATACCAAGATTTTTTTAAAGTAAGATAAGCAAATATGAGATAAGCAGCGACTCGCGACAACAGGTTGGGTATCCTTTTGGCCGCGGATCGAAGTAACTGGTGACTCATCGGCCCCAGGTGCGTCCTCGCGCATGCGCTATGTCACGTTAAAATTTTAAACGCCACAATTAGAACATTTTACGTAAGCGCGGCACGTCTCCGAATGCCCCTATGACCTCCCGCGTCTATGCCCGACCTCACCCCTGTTTATTTACTTCATTTCATTATACTACAAGAGAAAGCGATTGTTATGGGGGACACATAGAGAACAAGGTCGATATCACTATATTTAGGAACCTAGGAATAAGATGGAAAGAAGATGAAAAAGACGGTAGGCTTATAAATACCACGAAAGAATTAAAGAACGACGGAAATTTCAACATGACTATGAAACTTCATATTGCAATAGGAATGTCATAAATTGGCTAATTTCCTTTTCTGATAATTCAAGGGAACATTTCAATGAACTTTCTAGATCTAAAATCTTGAGTTTCTAACCAAACAATAATTTTATGACAAGATGCGAACAGCATTCTTACGTCAAAATAGTCACTATCGGAGGAACAAATGCCAGAGAATCTCATAAGGAGCAGATGAAAGCATTGGGGAATAATGCCCATCCGTACCAAACTTGAAGGGACCTTGGAGTGCCCATGTGTGCTTTTATGCCTCCTCAATATAGAATAGTGGGCCGCCCCCATGGCTAAGTGGTAAGTGGTAAGCCTTCCACCGCTGGGACCTGGGTTCGAATCTCGGTGGATCCATGTGGAATTTGTGGTGGAGAAAATGGGGTTGGGACAGGTTTTCGCGGGGTGCTCCTGTTTCTCCGGCCATTTATCATTCCGCCGTTGCTCTATTCATCATAGTATGACCATTTGGTTGCAATAAAGAATTATAAATACAGTAGAGTGGCAGTCGCGTATGGATGTTTATGGGTATTTGTTTCCATCACTATCCTACATCTGAATATTAATCTGAATTATACATACATTCCATACCCTACCTTTTCATTTGTATATTTCAAAATTTAAAAATGGTCCCATATTTTCAAAATTTAAAATAGTTGCCATAACTTGTGCCCCATCCCTCATATTTAGCCCTATAGAAATTTTCTAAAGGTTAACTACAACCTAGACATCTCGTCAAAAAATATGAAAATCTAATTTACCCCTACAAGACCAAAAATCTCTTCTTTGACTGAGGGGGAGGGCAGCGGAATGCGCAGTACTACTACGCTGTCGCTCAATCTGCCGTAATTAAAGAGAGGAAAGTACATGGACCAAACATAGGGCAGAGAAAGTCACTGTATTTAATTTTCATCAGACATTTTTTGGATAAATCTGGACATAGTTATTATGGGTATCGACGGAGTGAAGGATGGATTACACACGCAGAAGCTTGTATAAATTCCCGAGCGTCGCGCTGATGCGAAGTTAATGGGGGGGATGTTCTTAATGGCCTGACAAGAATTTGACGGCTTGATGTTTTGATGTAATGTGTTAAGCACATTATCTGTAGCAAACAGTATTAGTCACTGATAACGGCCTTGGCCTCCAGACTGCCATCTAACGACAACTGGCTTCTTGGACATTGTTTACACTTGACACATGCTGTTATTTTACTATGTAAATTCCGTGCGTTTTGTACTCGAGAAATAAATAAATAGTAGTCAAGTTTACATCGGTTCGGTGTGTTTATAAATAATCCAATTTGTTTATTATAGTATGAAGTAATGTACCACATATCCTCTCGAATTTATTATTATGTAATCTTTTAAAAATATAAAATAGGCCTACTTAGTATTAAAATACAAGTTGTAAATCGTTGGGTTCGGTCAATAAAATAAAAATGGACTTTATACAAGCAACTAAAATATTTTTAATATTTCAATATATTAAAATAAAATATTGTTGAGTTGCTGGTATAAAGTCCATTTTTATTTTTAAAATACTACATTAAAAGGACCGCCGTCGCCCGGGTTTTGTTTTGCGTGTGATTCGAAATTAACATATGGACGACTAGATTTTCAAACTCTAGATTTTTATAAAGGTATCTAGACTTTGAAATGAGGAGGAACGACTTATCATACTCAAACCCATTCAAACTATTCCCTCAGAAAACGGGATACAACCTTTCCTTTTTCATATCGGTTTTAGGAATTTGCAACCCAATGCTTACCATGCCTGGGAGGGGTTCAAATACGAATACGTAAACATAAATTCCGGTTACATAAAATTTTACTGTCTTTACGGGATATTTTATTTCCCATACAACCGCTTTAGGCTGAAAGAAAAAATAAAATCAATATCACTTTCACACTTTCCTCCACAAAACCCGGGTCATAGGCTAATTTACTGCGCATATAGGACTAAAAATGTTGAATCCTATTTTGTATAGGCCTATTTCAGCTTTTCTCAACCTTTTTGAACCCGAGGATCTCTAAAATGTCAAAAAAACTTCACGGACCCCTAATTTTACATCCCATTTTTAAAAGAAGGCCTATATTCTTAATATTTGGGGTATTAATTATAGGTCATTATAACGAAATATGTGAAAAAATTTTTACTTCTTTACTTTCCACTTGCTTTATGATATTTTTAATTATGTCTGAGGACTATCTGCATCATCTTCGCGGATCACCGGTGGTCCGTGGACCATAGGTTGAGAAACGCTGGTGTATTTCACACGCTTCAGACTTAGCCTACAATAATATCCCTATTTCTCAACTAATACTAAGCCTAAAGCGATGAATAACGTATCAGTATCTGCGTCATCTTCGCGGACCACCGGTGGTCCGTGGACCATAGGTTGAGAAACGCTGGTGTATTTCACACGCTTCAGACTTAGCCTACAATAATATCCCTATTTCTCAACTAATACAAAGCCTAAAGCGATGAATAACGTATCAGTGGATAGGATTTATTTCTGACTTCTGGCATAGCGTCCATCGTTGCCACACAGGGGAATGGTAAACTCGTCCGAAAGTCGTAAACATATCGCATTTCGAAGGTAAGATAGGCCTATTTTAATCGAACACGTAAATTCGTCCGCTTAGCGTTTAGAATGTAAACTCGTTCCTCCTCGGGGCCATTTTAAAACGCGGTCGTTGCCTTATCAACTTATCATCAATAAGTCCAAAAGATGAACGGCTAGTAATTTTTTTTTACTATTTATTACATATCAGAAGATCCCACATTCCCTCCATAGATATGGGCTAACTCAAACAGCGTTTACCACACAACTAAGGCATGTGGATCTTTTCATGCAAATTTTAACTAGAACTTTAACACTATTCATTCAAATATTTACGATTTTATCAACGCTTTAAAAGAACTTCAGACAGAAACCCACATCAAGCTGCGAAGTTTAAGTACACAGAGAAGAAATAAACACAATACCAGGAATAAACAACGGCATATATGCAAAGCTCTTGAAAGTTATAAAGCAGGGAATTAGTCTATGTTAGATTTTATTAACATTACTTCTTATTTTAATTCAAGATAAATTTGTCCATGCTAGATTTGATCAAAATTACTTTTCTTTTCACTAAGACGTAGTCTAAGTTTTTATAAATCAACTCTTTTAGGGGTTGCAATCACATGCAATTTACTCCATGTTTTATTAATATAATTATTTTCAAGTCGGGAAATAAGATTTAACTTGAATTATGCATAGACCTATCTATTAAGTACCGTTGTATTACTACAGAAACACAATACCAAACATATAACCAAACCAATAATGAACTTCGAAAATACAGGACTATTAAAATGCAGGACAGTTCAGCCAAGATCTCATATCCCTAGCGAGCATTCTCTGTTTAATTAATATTTAGGATCTAGATTTAATGATCCAATTCCCGGTTGCTACGAATTCAATTAATCGGGATAACACCTCGAGAAATGGGGATGCACTTCCGCCAAGCTAGGGAACACAGCTAACACTGTAGTGCTAACGTTGGTTTAGGCAGAAAAAATTAATTTACGCATTTTGTTTTTGTTGTTTATGATACTGTTAGTAAAGTAAGGTGTTCCCTATACAGATTGTTACTGTATTGTTGTTGTTGTTGTTGTTATTATTATTATTATTATTATTACCATCATCATCACTATCTCCATTATTATTATCAGCATCGCCGTATTTAAGTAGGGCCTAATACCGAAAATTGTCAATGTGATTATTATTTTATTAACCCTTAAATGCACGAGACTCGACTTCTCATGCGAATTATTATAAAATCCGTGCCGGACTTCTAAGAAAACAGCTAACGCAGTGATTCGGCTTGCAAGTTTATTATTTCTTGTACGCTATTCTGTAAATGTTTCATATATTGATGTTCTTTCGAGTTATTTTATTCCAAACTTATTGTACCGGTATTCTATAGGATGCATTAGGATAACCTGCTAATCCTATAGGATAGGCCTACATTTAAGGATTAGATGGTGCTGTCATCTTTTACTGCAAACTCTACTGACATGCTACCCACATTTTTGTTCTTTCTACTTCCCCGATCTTGGCAACAGCCACAACTTAACCGAAGGAACCATTAAGAGTTTTTCTCGTGCGGCCACATCTTGAAATCAAAACAAACGTGATCGAAACTGGTGGTAAATAAAGAAAAAAGACAAAAAGAATTTAACCTTTCGGACGTCCTTCGAAGATTTAAGAAAAAAACTGCTACTGCGCAGCCGTCATTGCGCAAGTCTTGTAATTGAAGATGAGTCACAAGAAGACAAGAAAGAGAGAGCGTCGAGGTTTCCCTGACAATTAAGTTCGAATGACGTCATAATGTTTACCTTGCTCGTGCTCACAGACTAAATTTTCCATTACGTTCTGCCGGCAGTGCACCTAACTGCCTTACCCACAGCACATGAACATGCAGATTCGCAAATGCAGTGTTACGTCATATTATTTGCATTGCTTGCACTTTCAGTAAAATTTCCATTGCGCACAGGATACGAACCATGAAGACGCCCTCTTGCTTTTCATTTTCCCATGGAGGTCGGTTTATATTATGACGAGTGGGGCTCTTGAGATAGGAATCGAACCCTCCTGCCATCTCAACCGTTGCCACCTGTCCCAAATTTGGCGGGACATCCCGCATTTTAAGAACATTTTCAGTATCCCGAATTATGCCTAAGAGGGAAGCATATATTTTTTTTTATTATTTTGCTAGCCTTTTCTTTTCAAATGTTAGTGTTACTGTTACATAGCCTATTCAGTTTTGGCTTGGTAACGAATATATACCATCTTTCTCTTATTATTAAATTGTTCCATGTACAAATTTATGTATGAAGATCAGCGATATGCATATATTCGATAAGTGTCCCTCCTTGGCCTTACCAAAAGGTGGCAACCCTATATATTGACCTTCACTGGAAAGAAAAGTTGTAGAGCAAACTGTTAAGTAGTCTCTGTAGATCAGTGGCAGAGTACTAATCTGGTAAACGAATGGCAATATTAATCACCGTACGTTGATGCCTTACGTGAGCTGACGTTTTATCAGATAAAATTGCATCCTTGCGAGGCGAGGAAGGATATTACAAGATAAACGATTGTGATTGGTCTGTATCCGAGAATTGCTAAACGTTATTGGTCAATATCAAACACGCGGCGTATGAGTGGAATAGTCTTTTAAAGATATATTGTTTGCTATTAATTAGATTTAATTCTATGAGCCAAATTCATTTGTTCCCTTCTTCATTGCATTTTTATAGTCAATCTGTTGTAACAGGTACAATCTGTTAAAATAAAAATTACATCTCTATAAATAAATAAAGTTAGTATATCCTAGAAACAGTTTTCAACAATATAAAATAAAAGTAGGTAACTTGATGGAAATGTTACATTAAAATACATATTTTTATAAGATGATTATTATAAGAAATATTATTGAAAAAATCATTTATCTTCGGTAGAGGTAAATAGAAATATCTCCTCTTAAATCTTAAGCTGTACAGTACACTGCATCATACTGTAATACAATATGAGAGGAAGGCTTACTTACATAGTATTGTCTGCATCTGGTCGATAGATTGAGTCTGTACTCACCTGCAAAGACAAAGAAATATTTTATTAGTATTACATGAATAGTAAATGTAAAATAAAACAACAACAAACTGTAACAAACCCTAACGTAGAACACATAACTAGTAAGTTTTCCTCCACTTAGAAACAAGATAAGCAATGAAATTCCGCCTTCAGCAGCATTGCTCATTCAGGAAGTCTATACAAACAAATATAAAGAGACAAGTGTTTCCAATATTATTATCCACAACTTTTCATTTTTAACTTTTAATTTTGATTTCACATATTTCTTAGTAATAGTTAATATTTAAGTCATAGTTTAAACCTTAGTAAGTAGCAAACTATTTAACATATTTTTTGTGTATTGTATTTTCTCTAGAAAACTAGTCCTTAAGCCTTAAATAATAATAGTGTAATCATGTTTCTGTGTATTTGTAACTTTGTATTGTACTTGTATCATACTTGTTCTATTGTAATATAATCATTTGTATTAATCCTGGTTGAATGGAAGAGAAGGCATAATGGCCTTAATTCCACCAGGTAAAATAAACCAATTCTAATTCTAATTCTAATGTTTTAGACTTCCGTATGCATAATATCTTACTTGGGAACACCACACATGCAAATTTGTACATGACATGTTCGAACAGACGTAACTTCTCACTTCAGCATCTATTTGGCAGTCTTTGAGCCTGCATTTTTCCAAAAATACCCCACAAGCCGATCTCATAAGTCAGAAAAGATCTCCCTGCTACGAATCTAAATCTAGGTTGGTTGCACGAATTCCTAGAACGTATATTCTTTAATAAGGAGATTGGAACAGACGGCGAGATTTTATAATTAATAATAATAAAACTTTCTTTCTTTCTTTTTCGTAGTTTTGCTTCTCCCTTTTAGGATTTAAGCGACCCAAGCCGCCCGGGCCTTACAGGGCCGCGACCTGTCGGGAGAGGGATTACCTTTTGGATCACATACATACTTTTTTTGACCAGACAAGGACATGGATGGCCTCCCCGGATGAGTGATCAGCCCAATGCCAGGGCCACCTCCGAGACAACACGAACACATAGGACAATACACACCATTCACACACACACACTCACTCACTCAGAACAAGGCGAGGATGAGGATGAAGATGATAATGACGGCCAGATGATATCCGGGGACCACAAGGGCCTAAAGTTACCTGACATTTGTCTCATAGGTGAGGGAAAACCCCGGAAAAAACCTCACCTAGGTAACTTGTCCCGACCAGGAATCGAACCCGGGCCCACTTCGTGAGAGGATTGGACGCATCTCCTGAGCCACAGCGGTGGACATAATAAAAGTAATAATAATAATAATAATAATAATAATAATAATAATAATAATGAGAGAAAGGATTTATATGTTAGTGCATGTTTAATATTATATGAACCAACATCAATAATTGAATTTTGTGATTCATAACGTGTAGAGTTGAAAAATGCATTTTTATCCTCCATATTTTTTTCTCCATTCATATTTTACGATTTAGTAGATATCTACATTAAGGTAAATATAATCCATATTCAGGCTACTGAATGAAAAATTATGAAAATCCCTTAAATATTAAATATATTTCAGACAGATCTACAGTAAACAATAGCGTTTTAACATTTACAGTCATTCCTTTAAAATTGCAAAATTTTAACATGCCTAAACTAAGCAGACTCAATCAGTTCCAATTTTTTTTCAAAGCTCCTAGGAAATTCCATATGTGACCTTTAAATATATAGGTTAGTTAATAATGTTGATAATAATAACCATCATAATAATTAATAATGAGAATAAAGAAATCAATATAAGCAGGCTGTGATTTATAACTGGGCAGACTGGGTATTTGCCTAGGGCGGAAACCCAAGGAAAAACAGATTTTTAATAATAAATAACATATCTATATTAATAAAAGGAAGTGTCTGTCTTCCTCCGTCTGTCTGTCTGTCTGTCCGCGATGCCCAGCGAAATCTACTGAACGCAGAGATCTGAAATAAACATAGATGGACTAAATCACTAAAGGGTCGGAAAGTGCACCTCGAAGCCGGAATTTTAATTTTAGCTTTCCTTCGCGAGTTATGAGTGAAAAACGGGCAGAAAACGTGCATTTTTTGCGTTTTCGAAGCATCAGTTTTCAGTAATATATTTCAATGTCAATTCAATTACAGTTGGCTTTGGCTATTTTTGTCATACCTTGGAAATGAAACTTTCGCGATCGCTTGAATGTTGTAGCTCACGCTGGTCGATACATTTGTTTATAATATCAAGGCACGCAGACATATGAAATTTTCAACCTACACCGAAGAGGATTATTAATGTTATTATTAAGTGCCAGTATGGTACTTTATGAGATTGTGTGTGGGGACGAAAAATGTCTGTCCGTCTGTCCGTGTGTCTGTATGCGCGATAACTCAAATACGCTTTGTCGAATTTTAATGAAACTTGGTATACACGTTTATAATGTCCATGGGAAGAACCCTATTGATATTGAACCAAATCGGTTCACCGGTACCGGAGTAATGCCCAATCTAGTGCCTATTTTAATAGATTATGGCGCCTTTCTATCGGATTTCCATGAAACTTGGTATACTCATTTATGACGTTCATGAGAAGTGCCCTATTGAATTTGAACCTAATCTGTTGACCGGTACCGGAGTAAACCCCAATTTAGTGTCTACTTTAAAGGCGCAATAACTCAAATACGCTTTATCGTATATTTATGAAACTTCGTATACGCATTTATAATGTCCATGGGAAGACGTTTATTTATAATGGATAAAATCGGTTGACCTGTTTCGGAGTAATTCTCAATTTAGTGCCTATTTTATGGTAATATACGTATTCCAAAGAATTCATTTAAAAAAATGAGAATCAGTTATCTTGACAACACTGCCTATTGTTTTACTGTGATCTTATAAGGCCTTGGAAATTAAAATACAGGTAGCTATGACAAAAAACACTATTGATTTACATGCGCTTATCCAACTAGACCGTTAAAATGACCCCGGTGGCCGAGATGGTAACGCTTTGGCCTCACATTCTGGAGTCCATGATCAAAACCCGAAACCGGCCAATTTGAATTTTTTTTTGTATTTCTATGTGAGTGTGCGATTGTCATGATATCACAAATCTGTACAGTTCAGGTGATGCTGGATTATTTTAATCTCATTAAAAAAACTAGACCTTTGTTCTTCCGTAAGCCCTGCTTAATGAATAAATCTGGAGCTTAACTTGGAAATCAATTAAAAAAAAAAAACATATTGTGCATATCATAATTGCAGTCATAACTGATTAAACAGTTTACCTGATTTTATTATTATTATTATTATTATAAGAGGGAAAATCAATATAGGCCTAAATATGGTCAAACGTTGTTCGATTTGGACGAAACTCACTATACAGGGGTTTTCTGGGTCAAGGACCTCGAATCTGAGGTCGCTTTTACCAGGCGACGCGACGCTATCTAATCGTGGTATGTAATTCACGTGAGTTAGGTGTTAATAAATATAATTATTTAACTATTATGCTCTTAATTTTTGAAATAATTATCGCGGGCGAAGCCGCGGGCACATGCTAGTAATAAATAAATGCCAGGGTACAAAGTACCTGAAAACGGGGCTTGAATATAAGTAGGAAGTAGCCATGACAACTGACAACTGACAACGGACGCCCTCTCACCTCTGCACGTGGAATAGGTGTGTGCCGGGCATGCTGACCGCGTGCTTCGGCTGCCCATATAGGCAGTCTCCGACAATCACCTGGAGGAAGGTCGTCTCTACAATCCAAATCCAAGCATTACATTTTCTTGCTTTACCAACCGCTACTTCATCTTGGTTTACCGCTGTGAGCACGGTTTTTCATGCATATCTATTTCACTGATTACTATCTGAACAATTATTAAATTTAAGAAAATAATTAAGTTTATTATATAAATATTTATTTTCCGTGTTTCTTTTCAAAATTTCCTGCCCCATAATACTGAAAATGAATGTAATTGATTATATTTTTATTTAAAATTTTTTTGTATTTTTATTTAATGTATGTAATGTGTGTAGATTCTTTCTGAACTGCCCCCGACCACGAGCGTATGCTGATGCGCATGATGTCTTAATGAAAAAGAAGTAAAATGTGGAAACATAGTAAATTGTAATTGAATAAAATCGAACTATATTGTAAAATTCCACACATAAGTTCTTTAATATGGCCCGGCGGTTCTAAACTTTGCATTGATACTTCCATATAGTTATTCCCAAGATATCACAAAGATTTATAAACATTTTTTAAAAGACAGGTTACAAATTACAACAAACTAGTTCATTTCAGGTTAAATAAACTATTATTATTATTATTATTATTATTATTATTATTATTATTATGCTTTATCATTTCGTTGTACTTTGCTCTGAAACTGAAACAAGACAAGTTTAACGATTATCCTGTAAACGTTTATGGGAATATTTTATACATTTTTAAAATAATTTGTTAATTTTATGCTGCAGCTTGTGTTAACACAAATTGAGACGAAACATGATATTTAAGTAATCTGTGCATTTTATTTACACATGGAGGGTTAACATTTTTATCTTATACAAAAAATATTAGTTTGAGAAAGGCACGAGAGGCGGCATGAGGAAACATATCCAGTTTCTGCAAGCGAAATAGGTGAAGTTCTCGTTGCTAAACAAATTTCTACATATTTAATCAAATTCCAACAACGGTAGCGAAGTTGGCCTGGGTGGGGCGGTTAGTATCGCGCTGGTTTTCTGTGCTCAAGGTTGCTGGTTCGATCCCGCCTCAGGTCCGCGGCATTTATGTGTGCATAATGTGACAGGTCAATGTCATAGATTTATTGCCACGTAGAAGAACTCCTGCGGGACAAAATTCCGGCACACCGATGATGGTCACAGCCCTAAGTTACAGTACATCCCGTTGTTAAATAACCATATACCAAGTACCAACCAACCAACGGTAGCGAATACTTGATCGTGCACAGCAAAGCTGAATAGAATGTCAAAATGTAATCATATAACTCAAATCTACTACATAGTGTTCAGCACCAGAACATGAAACATCCGAAAGGGTGGATTTCTTCAAGAAAGTAGGCGATTAACATACAGAATATCTACTCACATAGACGAGACTGCTTGCCCCGGCACACAATTTATCTACTTCCATCAGGGGAGAAATTCTCATCAACCACCTAGAAAAGTGTCTCGTTCTGAATTCTGCAGTGTCAAAGCACAAATTCATCAATGAAACGATGGAGTTCCTCTTCTTATCAGTTGTGGTGCTAATGAAGTAATTCTTGTTTTAAGGGAAATAATGCAAGGAGAATAAAATTTATGGCTTTTTCTTTCTTTCTTTCTTTCTTTCTTTCTTTCTTTCTTTCTTTCTCCTCAGAACGAGGATACTGGCCTGATCTTATGGAAGCTGACGTTTGAGTAAGGAAATTTTAAAAAATGCTTCAGTTGGAATATTTCTATACGGGAAGGGGGGACCGGTTTAGTTATCAACCACATTGGGTGAATTTTACCAGCAATATCTATTATAAAATATTACAAAGGATTATATTATTCAATTTAAATTATTAGCAGTGAAGTCATGATTTACTCATTTACTCCTTTAAAACATCACTATTGACGATATAGACTAGTCTTGATGCAAAAATTATTTTAAATACCAACATTCAAGAACGCAATAAAAAAAAAGTCCGGAGTAACCTATCAGTATGTGGCAAATGTATCTTGTACATCCATCAACAATAAAATCAGGCTGATAAAACAGTTGAGTATGTGGGGAAACTGAAGATGCTAACTAATTCTTATCGAATCATCTGAGTCAGGTAACAGTATCAGCATTCCAAGATATTGACTTGATAGTATGATAAAGATAGTTTGATATTTTTTCTGCGTCATTTAGTTCCTATTCTTATCATTGACATTTATATTTATATTTATTTACCATGACATTAATGCTTTACCGTCGAAATTAACAATAGTGAACGCCTTGATAGCGGCAACACCCTTTACTCTTATGGGAGAAGTCTCTTGTTTTGGTCACTTTTCATCTTTTCTACCTATAAAGGTAAGTCCAGTTACGTTTCGGAATGTGTCAGATCGCCGAGGAGGAGATTTTCATAGATGTGGCTCCAGGAAGCTGGCTTCGCGCATGCTTTTGATCAGCTGTTTTCCCGGCATCTATCAGACTCCATTTTTTTGTTCCACTGCTTCTATTGGAAAGGGCGCTACATATAAAGGTGATACTTATCGATAAATCGTGACTCATTCAATGGTTACATTGCTAATATTTTATCTATCCGTTATCGACAAAAAAGTGACATCTGTAATTAATATAAATAGACTTGCTGATAAAATGCACAGTTTCGACACTTTAAGTGGATGATTCAACGTATCACTTAAAACAGGGGTTATCAAATCTCTGAGATGAGTAATAAATTGAATGTAGGCTACATAACCAAGATATTTACAGCAATATTGACTATCTTGGCAAGTTTGCTGGAATGATGAATAGCGAGGTAATTGGTTAATGATATCAGATTCAGATTCTTTAAGTTTAGTAGCATCCTTTATTACCCTAGTCATCATCGTGATCATCATCATACCTCCTCCTCCTCCTTCTTCTTCTTCTTCTTCTTCTTCTTCTTCTTCTTCTTCTTCTTCTTCATCATCATCATCCACAAATGTGAACGTAGCCAACATCTAATGAAGAAATCGTTCATAATGTTGTGGATATTAAAATGCAGTCTTACGCGGTCGTCTTACTTTTGTTACGATGACTTTTGGAAATACCCTGTGTTGTAGCCTATCACGTGCAAGATGGTGAACTGAATGAAACGAAGTTGTCACAGTTTGGCTTGAAACAAGGCCACCAACAGACCGGCAACTCCACGTCACGGCACTCAATCTGAGGTCTTTCGACCGTACAGAATTATTACTTTAGGCCTATCTCCGATTCAAGCAGAATGTAGAATAGACCATCATGCAAAAGTCTTCTCATAAAATTGCATAAGCTAGGCCTACACATTTTTAGGAAAAATGAACATAAGGCATGGTACAAGTTCAATTCAAACTAACCTTGTAAGATAGAAAACCACAGGATACATGTAAACAAATTATAGTTAGCCAAGCGCGAAAATACAGTCTTGCAGCACTGTTAAATTTTACTGCCGTTGTTGTAAGTTATTTTTAAAAAATAATTAATTCATTATTTTTCAAAGGACTCGGCCCTAACAGAAATTAGTATCACGAGCAATCCTGGACCGGTGCTTAAGGCTCACGAGCAATCCTGGACCGGTGCTTAAGGCTCACGAGCGGCGAGTGTCATGAAATCAGGGAGCCTCATATCCGGGAATCCTAGCCTCTGCTGGTTGTATAATAAAGAGGGAGACCTACTCGCATATGCTACCCATTAATTCTGAAGATCACTTAATTAGATCCTGTATAATAACAATGATAATGATGATAGCTGCCAAGAAATCTGAGCGCCCCAAATCCGGAACTCTATATAGCTCTGCGGGTTGTATAATAAAGAGGGAGATCTATCGCGTAAACTACCCATTACTTCTAAAAGGCATTTAATTAAATACTACAATACTACAATAATAATAAGAATGCAACCAATTCTGATGGTCGTAAAAATCATTATTACTGATAAGACTTGAGAGACTTCTTGTCTAGTTCTTTGTTGGCGTCGAATGGCCAATAAATATAATGCAAAAATGTGACACCCAGCTCCTTAAGATTTGGCCATTCTTACCACAAGATCTCCACGAGGCATAGCCAGGATTTTGGTTCGGGAGGGGCCAAACGGGGGATCTGGGGATAGGCCTACTCCCGGATTCTTTTGTAAAATTAAACCTTCAAATTTAATTTTAACTTAATTCCTTCCGTTACAAACAAAATAGGTTTCCTTAAAAACACATTCCACACTTTTTACTGTTTCAAAATAATATTTTGAAAAAAAGGCATTTAAATGAAATTTGAATGCTGCTAATAAGTACTGCTAGTCTAATATAAAATTCCATAAGGGTAATAAAATACTTTATTTAAGAATAGCTACTAAATGAGAGGTAGCATACATTTTAATTTAGTGACATTTTCGTAATTTTTTTTTCATTTCAGGGGAGCGTGGGCTAGTCTCTGAATTTCTATAGGCCATGCGTTAAAAAAGTTATTAATCCGATTTTTATGCCAGTGTTTCATCTGGGTCAAACAAACCGGATTGAGCGTAAATTCGATCTTGACGAATCTGGAATCGTGAAGTACATTAATTAATAAAATTAGAGGATAAAGTTGGCACGTCGGAGCTATAATAAACACATGTATTAGCACAGAGATTATTTCTGCTGCTGACGCCACGTTTCCACACGATAACCCCAGCTAGCGTCCCACCAACAACATTAACTACACGCTGCCTGAAAATACTGATCACCACCTGCTAAATTTCATCGGATACGAAATTCAAGCCAAATAGTCTCTGGCAAAGATCCTTTGCGAAAGACGGCTTTGAAATTGATTACCTCTTTTCCTTCAACGAAGTTCACACTTGGGTCTAATAAAAAATGCTGTATCGCCATTCAAGAAGCACCAAATTTTGCGTATTCAATCCCAGCCGACTAGCAGAGGCAATTTTTTTTTTCGTGGTGGGGGATAGCAGTATGTCAATATTTGTTTTCATATAATTTTATTATTATTAATTATTTTTAAAATTTTTATTTATTTTATATATAAATTTTAAACAACACAAGACCACCCGAATGAGCAAAGCGCTCGTGCTCGGGCACAGTTCAGCCATTAACATTACAAAAATAGTACACAAATACAAATACATAAAGAAAATATAACTAATTTGAAATCAAAACCTAGAAAAATAATAAAAAAAGAACAGAAAAAAGAAAAGTGGGAAGAACAAAATTGTAATCCTGAGTTATAACAAATAAAATGGTTCCTTAATTGTCTAGTAATTACAGAGTGAAGTAAATTCTTAACTATGAAATAATGCATAATTAATTTAAAAAAAAAAAAAAAAAGGTGCTAGGAAAACTTTGCCATTCGTTCCACGTGAATAAGTTCGATTGAAACAAAATTTAGAGCTAAAATTTTTATGGATTTATAGCTTTTTCTTTTCCTTAGGGACATATAAGCCACCCACGCCGCCCGGGCCTTACAGGGACCACAATTAACGGCCCTGGGTGTCAGCATGCTGACCACATGCCCTTCAGTCCTAACTTCTTCCTAAGGTAGATGACTCAGCGGTCGGGTGGTAGGCCTATTCCCTTGAGGGATGTAACGCAACAGAGTTTAGTTTAGTTTTAGTCTAGTCTAGTCGTATATGCAAAATAGAATAATCCAGTCACATAACTAAGCACTTCGCATTGATTAAATCCTATTCCCATTTTACTCTACAACAACAAATTCCCTTATTTTATTTGGCATCAATGTAGCACATTTTCATCCTGCGAATCGCATCCCACTGGTTATGTAATTAGTAGGTTCTGGTAAGTAGGGATTGGAAGAGCACTGCTGTGAACTCTGATATTATAACAATAGTGCTTATCTTAACAACCTGGCGTTAACGATAAGGGCTGCTGAGTTTGCAGGAGGCCTTGAAACGCAATGCTCAGGTAGCAACAGTTCCTATCACTCATGCAACGTTCTGCTTTTATTCCTACCTCATGAAAATTACATTTAAAAAGAGATTTCCATTATTTCTTTAACGTCATCTGATCTTATAGCCCAGCGAATCTCAACCTGTGGTCCATTCATATACGATGGGAGGTGCAACGATTTACTGCTCTTCTGATATGGAAACTATCGACAGGTTACCGATAGATCACCAATGTGATCTACCGATACGTACGGTGTTTAGTTGACGTTCAACACCCGTATGTTATTCTTAAACATATGGAAATTGCACAAGTCCTGCTGGGAAATTAAATAAATGGAAAATACAGAAAAATACACTTCAGAAAAGTAACATCTGGTTATGACTTTAGAAGACCTAAGTTTACTGTGGTCACTGAAGATATTAACTAGTTACTGGCCATTTAAAAGTGATGTAATTTCAAAAATTGTACAATTTAATATTGCAATTTGTCTACATTGATCTTAAAATTACAACACAGTACAACATAAATTTAGCCTATTGTAATTTACTTCCAACGAATTAATATCTATAAATAATTATTTATAACCTAAGCTACTTATAATATTGAATCATAAATTTAAATGTAATTTTCAATGAAAATTGGTGGTAGGGCTCCTTTCACTTCACTGTAATTCGCACTAGATATTTAAATGTTAAGAGTAACTTAGATGGCATTATGCTTAAACATAAATACACCTAAGAAACAATTATCACTTGCTTGGAATTAATATTCTTACCAGTTAGCAATGTTACGCTGTTACGTATCCTGTGACGACCGAAATGTGTAATTATTAGGTTGGTATTGCAAGTAATTTGCCTCGGAGACGCAGTTAGCTTTCATTAAGGTTCAATTTATATGCAAACTTGCACTTGACATGTGGCTTACGATGTCAAGTGTCACAGCTAAGTGAAGTAAAACAAAACAAAAATGACGACTCCTTCGCAAACAACATAATGCAGAAACTGTTTTCAAAATGCAAAGAATATGCAACTCAGATGTTGATAAAACTAATTACGAATTTTATGGATGGAAAAAGGGCTTACAGTTTAGAGATTCCGATAACTTATTGAAAGTTGACCTATATTAAAGGAGTCGGGGAAATTAGAAAAAAGTCAATTTTTTAAAGAAATTCACTAATTCTACCATATTAAGGCACCATCAGATGCTAGAATGTGACTGGCAGAGAACGAGGAATGTCTTAGTGTATCATCAAAGTTAGCCCTACTAATCTTGATTATCAAAATGAAGCTTAAGTTTTTTGTAATTTCTTAACTTCCATAAGCAGTGTTATAATCTGAAGCTGATTTCAAAGACGGTGTAACACTTCCAATGCTGCTTAAAACTTTAACTAAAAATTAAAATAAAATTGACGTTCCCTGTTTTTTTCAATGTCCTATAATTATGAAGAAAAATCAAAGCAATCTCGAACAACAAACATCCTATGGGTATCATTATTATTATTATTATTATTATTATTATTATTATTATTATTATTATTATTATTATTATTATTATCATCATCATCATCATCCGTACTAGTGCAATTAGGTGATGTAAGTAGGCTTAGAGGCAGCAGACTATTGTATTCTACCCAGAAATTCTATGTCGAGATTTTCTAGACAACAGCTAGTTTTATTCTATCAATGGCTGAGAGTCGTTTATCCTGGACAGACAGGCTTTTTACCTCCATCGGTTCTGATAAATTATAAGTTAGTAGTTATAATATTATAAACTTATAACTGTTACGGATAACGTTGCTAAACTAAAATCCTACATTCTAGTTTTACAACTTTTTAGAATCATTTGCTTATTGTGAGAAGAAAAGAAAGATGTTCCTTCAAAACAATATTTATAATAATTAATTATTACAGAAGGCGTTGCATTTCTTTCAAGGGCAAAATGTACAGGTATGAAGCAAACATTTTTATTACGGTATTTGTTTTTTATTTAAAATAAATAAAACCTTAATAGTCTAGTTTTTTATGCTTAAGATGTTTTGTTTTGATGCTGTTGTATTAACCTTAATATTCTAGGTAATTCAAGAGCATCTTCATAGAATAAAATAGCTCGTACGCATGACCGTCCGGAAGGGGGGCAGGGTAGGGCCGCTGCCCCTCCCTGGAAATTTTGTTTACACATAATCCTCTAAATTAAATTACTGTAAGCAACTAATGTGAAGTGAGGTGAAAGTCTCCAAATACTGTAGTATGTTCGCGTTGTTTGGATGAAAACGAGCTGTAACAGCTGACTAGATATGAGCATGTAGGAATAATTACTTCCCCTAAAATTGAGACCATTTATACCCAAACATTTTGTTACAATGAAGATAAGGCAAGAAAATGTTGCATTATGGTAAGCTGTAGTAAAAATCATGTGAGTGTATAGCCTACATCAGATGTTTTCTTTGGATCGATGATCATAGGTCACGATAAATGAAGGATGTTATTATAATAATAATAGCAATAATTTGAATAGTAATAATAATAGCAATGATGATGATGATGATGATAATAATAATAATAATAATAATAATAATAATAATAATAATAATAATAATAAAGTGGTTGTAGTAATAATAACATAATGATGGTGGTGGTGGCAGTAATTTGTTTTTATAAAATGTCTGCGGACGCCCATGCTTGAACTAGCGTGTAGCATATAACATAATTTCCTTTGTAAACTGTCCTCTCGTTTCATGCCGATTCTGTACAGAAAATTCTCGGAAAAGTTCATCGTTCAATAAAAAAAATAAAAAAATAATTTCATTGAGTGCGCTCAATTCAGCATGGCGACTTTCATTGTTAGTTGTGAATGACTGCTATAAAGTTGAATGATGTAGACCAGCCATACCCTAAATAATGTGAATGAGCCTGGACATGCATTCATCATTCTTGTGAAAACTGTGTGAAATACGATCACGCTAGGCCGAGCTCTCCTACGCCGGTTTTTATTATTACAAATTATCTGTGTGACTCAGTGGTAAGTTGCATCTTCCGGAAACGCCATTTCTCAATTCTCCACTACGTCACCGCCATTGTTACAAGGAAAGCGACGCAAAACATATAGCATTAGAGCTATTATTCTCATGCATTTCAACATCATGATCACAGTATAGGCCTACAAATTAATATAATAATTAGGGGGCGGATTTCTATGACCTCAAAAATGAGATATATGCATGCATTTATGACCTAAAAAACATTAAA
Organism: Ectobius pallidus; assembly: GCA_964059195.1. Taxonomy (NCBI): domain Eukaryota; kingdom Metazoa; phylum Arthropoda; class Insecta; order Blattodea; family Ectobiidae; genus Ectobius; species Ectobius pallidus. Next base: position 55,001,178 of record CAXKWD010000002.1, read on the forward strand.
ATATGGCCAATAAAATTTAAAATATGACTTTAACACTTACACATTGTGTCTGTTTTTTTAAGTTTCATTACAATACATTTTTATAAATATAGTGTTAATTACTTAAAATATCTGTAAATTCTCAAAAAGTATCATTATAATGCAAAATTTACAAAATATGATATGAAACTTCAACATTTATGCAATACGCACACAAATATGCCAAAAATATGACCTAAATATGCATATTCATACTAAATATGCTACAATCGTTGAAAATTTCCTAAATATGCAATTATATGCACAATAAAATCCGTTCCATTTTCACCAGGATGCTTGGAATCGGCTTTAAATTAGTCGGAAACCTGAAATAATGCAAAGAAGAAAAATATGACGTCATAGAAATCCTCCCCCTAATAATAATAAATAGGTTTTTATGTATTGTGTTTGTGGTGACGAATTTATACATCAGTAACAGTGAAAAGGCTAAAAGAAATATATTTTATTTATTTATATTTATGTCATGAGCATCGTGAATGATGCTATAGATTAAACTGTACCGCAATACGAACACAAACGACAAAATCGGTATACATAAATAATATATAATTCCGGGTGGCAATGATCTACGTCACGCGCATAAAAACAAACACACTACGGGACGAAGACATTCTTACCTCGACGTTGCCTTATTTCGCGGAACATGTGGTTCACGTAATAATCTTTATATTTAATTTGCACCAAAATTGTCACCTTTAAAATGGACATAAAGCCAAAATTTATTCCTTCTTATTTCTTCTGTCAATGTAAAAACATTAACAGCATGGACAATACTTATCGAGTAAAGCAGATTAAGTTTAGGAACTTTTTTTTCTGAGAAAAGTAGCCTACTCACTTGGGTCAATTATGGCACTGAATTTTCTATGGTACTGTTTCTATTGAAGGAACAAGCTGTTAAAATGAGCTGATGATACTAGTTCCGCCTTGAATAGGCCTAAATACAGAACTGTCTGTAAGCAATATTGTTGACGGAAATATTAGCGTAGGTTATTTTTCAAACTTTGAAGTTTAGCTAAGCATATATGAAACTTGGACAGTAATCTTCCATTAATGTTCTGCTGTTTAAGTTCACTAACAATCTGAAGTGGTGTGATATTTGCATTGGTTATCAAATGTTTGAATTTCACTGAGACTGAGCTTGACACTTATGAAGTACCCTACCCGAAATAGGCTACATTGCATAACAAAGTTGTGTAAGGAGGAAGAGGAAACAAAATCTTGCAGATGAAGTATGGATCCCGTAGCTTTCAGACTGAAATACATAATAAATCGTCTATTGCGTGTATGTTTTTTTTTTTTAAAGCTTTCATTAAATAATATAAGTTAGATACAAACTTTTATCTTTGTGTTATGTTTGATTTTCTTTGAGAATGGGCCCATAAACTGTACAATTTTGGGTCTATCCTTAGCCTATCTCTTGTTTTGTAACTGAAATGTAAGATACCGTATATGTCGGCACCTAAGTATTTAACCTTTTCACTGCTACTGACGTATTTACGGGTCTTCGAAAAAATGCATAGATCGATGCTTTATTTTTTAATATTATTCACGTTTAAGAATTGTCATCCACGGAAACCAGCTAATCCATTAAAATTTTTCCGGCAAAGTCCCAATGTGGAGGCCCGTTCTTGCGAATTGCAGGTGTGCGAGCATGATGCGATTTTTTTTTCCGCCGAAGCAGGACGACAAATTATGCTTATTACCAGGGCCCGGATTCTAATGACATGTCATCTTTTTATTGATGCTGCATAGGCTTGCCAACTTGTAGATAAAACCTAAACATGACACCTAGATTATAGAAATGCACTTTTATTATGTCATTTTGTGGCCTTACTCCGTCCCAAACTTTTTGGCGCTTGTGCTCTATTGTGTTATTTTTCGCTCTACCATTTTAAGGCTCAAAACAATTATCCTCTCATCCTCCTACCTAATAGGTTTGGCAATAATCTTAAGCCACCCAACTGCTGTACGCTAAATTATTCTCCTTTTATTAATCGAAATTGCATCATAAGTACGGTATCTAGTACTTTGCAGCGTCTTCTACGTACATGTACAAAAATACATCACTTGATTGATGCCTCTTCTGTCTCCCAGTTTCCACATCGCATGAGTCACAAACTTAGTATGGCGTAAAAGTACGTATGAATGATACTTCCAGAGAAAAAAAGTTATTTCCGTTGTTTTCTTATGATAAGTCACTTGAAAATATTATTCTGCAAAGCATTGACGACATAAATTACATGTCTTGCAATGATATTGCATTATTATGTGTTTTGAAAATCTCCAGCTATATTTTATGTCACTATAAACATTGTTTGTTGTATAAGCTTGGTCATGTGTTTTTTAAAAGTTGCTTATATTAAAAATGCCATTAAAAATGTAAGTTTAGTACTGTTTATGAAAATAATTCTGATCCTTTTAGGTTAATTTGAATTGACCGTATCGAAAGGTGTTAGCAAACTAACAAACAAATAATTTTCATATGAAAAATTCAGTGGTTATTTTAGCTTCCTAATCCATAATAGTTAAATCAGCTTTCACAGATGGTAAAGGTATCACCCTATTTTATAATAGTTTCAGGTCCATTTCACGACAAAACTGGCAAATGAGAAAATTTCCATTTTATGATGTACAATGATAATGAACCAAAAAAAGCTAACGTAAAGAACGCATTTTTATGAATACAGAAATTACGTAAAGAAAGAACTGTATTTACTGCAAATTCACGCAGATCTATTTACAAAATCCCAAGTTTTCTGGAGGCCTTGGAAATTTGGCGTCTCAGTGGCCGTGATGTTACGTAAATGCTGCACGTGACTCGAATTTCACGCTGCGATTGCAGTCGATAGTAATCACGCACTCATTTAAACGAAGCTTCTGTGTAACTATTTTTACACTCTGCATTCTGCAGACTTGGTTACTTCATGACAACTCATCGCTAGAAACTCCAATGGTGTGATATATTTGAAAACTAAGTTATATTATAAAAACAAGTATATTATATGCTTAGTTGCGATTATTTTATAAACTGAAGTGGCATCTTCTTATGAATCGTTCATGTTCTTCGAATATGTTTGGAGATTTAGAGACTGAGGACCCTTCAATGTAATCTGTAACGATAGTCAGTTACATCATTTACTTATTGTTTCATACAGCTACATACCGGTGTCGTTAGTGTAAACTGTCATGCTGTCATAGAGTAAAAAGTTCGAAAATGCAAATCACACGACATCTTAAAGCCTCATCTCAATTAAGAACATCAAAAGTTAAACAAAAATCCTAGCAGCAACCTCATTTCACAAAAAAGGAACAAGACATGCTTAACACTTTACTTCTTGATGGTTAATAATTAAAATCGAAATGAAGTTATAATTTTTAAAAGATAACCAGTTACATCGTTTATTAACTTAATACAAATAAAACATAAAATGCAAGTGAGTCAAATTAAAACATTCCTTGAAGGATCAACAAAATGATGAATGAAATTTACTCGGTGGTAGTTACATAGCCAAAGCTTATTAACAATACACTAAATACTAGTTACTAGTAAAATGTAAAATGATCCCTATACAGACCATGGAGGCCTAGGGGGTTCCAGGAGGTTGAGGCTCCCAGATTTTGGACATTCGGCACATGAAGGTGGTAAGGTTGTCAACCTTACGCACCGGGCGCCGTTACCCCCAGGATTGCTCCTGGTACTCATTTCTGTTAGAAGCTGAGTCGACCGCAGGGCCATAGTGCCCCCAGAAGGATTAGGTCAGTTGAAAAATCTCAACGACCTCATCGGGAATCGAACCCGCGGCCTTCCGGATTGTAGCGCTGCGCCTCAACCATTATGCTACAGCGTACCCCAGTACTTACTAGTACTTAAAACTAATATTAATCTACCTTAATACTATTTAATATAAATATTTACATGATACTTATATAACATGATTACTACCTAACTGTCTCTGTCACTGTCACCATACGTCACTTCCGTATCACTGCCTCTGTTGACTGTCATTTAAATACTACAGTGGAGCGATTTGAGTCTATTCTTAAACGCCTTATCGCTTCTTGGGAAAACCTCTATCTAGTACGCTTGCAGGTAAATCATTCCAATCCTTGATAGTCCGGTATAGAAAAGAAAATTTGTCTACACCTGTTTTCTGTGATATGAAATACAAGAAGGATCCTGAGCAAAATTACCTCGTCACTTATTCAAATACGAATGAATGAATGAATGAATGAAGCCAATTAGATCCCATAAAGGGCAATAATCTCCTATAAGGGAAAGCTCATGTGAAGTTCATGTGGCGAGCTAATCCATAATCCACATGAACTGTGAATTTCTGGCTTTGAGCCCTATTTTTCATTGCTACACTGTGCACATGAATTGTTGGTTGCTTCTCGTTGTTGTGGACCAATGCACTCCCACGGACTTCTTAAACGTGTCGGACCATATAGTCCTGCAAGAAATATCGCCAAGCACAGTCCCCAACTGAATTTTACTGTTATGTTTCAGTTTTCTCTAACAATATTGTTATTATTGTGTGATTTTATTTTTTTATTGTTGATGTTATTGTTGTTATTATTATTATTATTATTATTGACATTGTGTCATTCATATTATTACACTGCGCAAACCGGAAGTAGGCGTCATGCGATCCTCCTTCAATTTCCGAATGAGCAGGCTCAGTACAGTAGGCCTACGTAGCGACTAGCGAGTTCCCCGTACAGTCTCCGACAAAACACATTCTGCAGATAAGAAGCGTGCAGTTTTGAAATTAACGTGGGCCGTGTCCTCTCAGTGATTATCGGAGGACAGAAGTCTCGCATCAGGAGAATACTCAAACGAAATTACCAGTTTGAAGTAAGGTCCTTAGGCCTACTAATCTCAAAGAAAAGCATTTCTATGTTTTTGTCATTGGAAAAGAAATAATTCCTATCGTAAATTCTGTTTAGTCACAAGTGTAGTTCAGTGATGCTTTGAAGATCTCTCATTTTGATTGTACAATTTACAAGGATGACAATCCCATTCCTCGAGTTCCTTATTTGCGGATTTGCAGCTAGCATAGCATCAACTTAAGGTTAAACAATCATTTCGGAACTTTAACAACCGACAATACATCTGGAGCTGATATTCAGTCGTCATTTCTTTTAAATGGGCTTGTGAATGGTAGACTTGTCCTTGTTTCCTATTGTACATAGGAAGACTGTTTCATGACACAGATTATCAAATGGGCACTCAGCATTTCGTTGTAAAGCAGATGCACTCCCAATACCTAAAACACCGATTTTGTTTTGTTTAGTATTAGGCCCGCAGCGTGTTAGTCATATTGTCAATATCCAAAGCGAACCATGAAGGTTGATGATAAGAGCCCGGATTTTTAATGACATGTCATCTTTTAACAGGTACTTCTTGGACGTTGCCCACTTTTGGAGATTTGCTGATCATGACTCCTAGATTATAAAAATGGTAATTTGTAGTCATTTTTGGTAATTTTCCCCATTTGTTTATATTTTAAGTCATTTTTTAAAAATCTAATGTAATCGTTTAGTCATTTTTGGCCATTTTAGGTCTTTTTTTCCTCCAGTTCATATTTTTAGGTATTTTTTTAAAATTTGAAATCATTATATTCTCATTTTGTATTGTTTCTTGCATTATAAAGAGTGTTTGTGAATTTACTTACATTCAATAGCCTATCGGAAGCCTAAATAAGCATAAATAAATAAATATTGTTGTAATTTTAATTTCTATGTTGAAACACGGTGTTCTCTGTAGGCATTGAAAGGTATGTAATGAACTAATTACAAGCCTTCAAGGGGGTCAACAATTTAAATGTAGATTAGGCGGATGGCCCTTTTTTTTGTTTTGTAATTTTTCTGTACTTTTACGATCATTTTATATCTCATTTTTATAGTTTTTAGGTAATCAAAATCCGGGCCCTGGTGATAATGAATTACAGCTTGGGAACTGTGAAGTGTAGTAAGTCCTACTCCGGCATTGACACTAGAAAACTGGCATAGGTCTAACTGGATTCAATCTTTGCTTGTATGGTTTCCTGTCTTCTTACGTCCATCTCTTTCCGTCACCCTCGTAAATGCCTGGAATGATGTAAGTAGGATAAGAAGTCCGCCTAACGTAAGAACTCATTCCACGTTCCACTCTTAAAAATAGGCCTATTGTACGAAATCTTCATAGACTGCTGTTAGGCTAAGAGTTTCTTATAAGCCAGCAAAGATAGACTCAATGTTACGGCTTTCGTTAATACAAATGAACTGCATTAAGCACCGGATGTTTTTGAAACATGCCCAGCAGTTGGTTGGGTGGTCTACCCAGACCGCTGTAGGCGAACACGCTTGCGACTTGCAGTAGACCTATGTAAAATAACAGGGTAGGTTGGTTGGTAAATAGTTATTTAAAGACGGGGATATACTGCGACTTAGGCCTGTGACCGTTGCCGTTGCCGTTGCCGTTGTGCCCGGAATTTTGTCCCGCAGGAGTTCTTTTACATGCCAGTAAATTACTGACTTGGGCCTGTCACATTTATATAAACATAAACGGCATCAACCTGGGTCGGGATCGAACCCGCGATCTTGAACACAGAAAGCCAGCGCAATATTAACTGCGCCACCCAGGCCGACAACAGGGTGGGTAAGGTGACAATATTCTTAATGTTGATGCGTATGGCCAAGAGAGGGATTCTCAACTGAACAAGTAATAATCACAATAGGCCGAATTCTGTAAAATAGTGTTAGTACGGAAATAAATGATAGTTCAACCTATAGGCCTATCTGCCATTCAACACCCCTCTCCTTATAACATTTTACAATAATCCATTTATCGTTTATTTAGCACCCTTTGGAAGTTTTGGAGGAATTCACCCTACGTTCTTCATGTTGTCTGCGTAACTTATATTAACCATGAATGAAGTGAGAATAGCTTACTGCCAGCGCTCTCATGTGCTGGTACAGACACGGCTAGAACTATTTTATAGGTGTTATTTGCGAGATCATGTTTACCACAATTTTACCTGTTCCAGGGATGAACTAGTGAACAAAGTTCATACAACAATTCTAGAGTGATAGGGAAAAAGCGAATAAGTCAAAATACGAAAGTTTTAGGAGACTCAAATAACCATTTATTTTCACAGCATTTTTACAATATTTAGATCAGTCCACCCTGATATTTTATATAGTATAAGATACTGTGTAAAAATATCTGGTGGACTGAACTAAATAGTGCAACAATGCTGTGGAAATAAATTGTTTTTTGCCGATCCTGAAACTTTGGAATTTTTACTTATTCGCTTTTCCCCTATCACTCTAGAATTAGCACCCCCGAAATGTTGCTGAAAATATTCACACAAGCTACTTAGTAGCAAGCCGCCTTTAATAACCATGGTAGGCCACCTAACTAGCTACTCTGTGAGACACAATACGTTTGTCTGAAAGACCCGGTCTTGAACTCTTTCATACAGTTCATAGATGAAAATTAACTTTTATTCACGTTAAGGGTTCAATGGGCAACATTTTAAACGATAGGACAAGTTCATTCATAGTCTGTGCGCTTGACGTGCGTTGTACTGTTTATGAGAATTTTACGAGTCATTGAGTGGCTATGAGAAATATGCGTTTCATAACGAATGCTGGGCACATTCAACGAATTCAAGGACCACAATGTTTCATTCACTTATTCATCATGCTGTAAGAGGAAGTTCCCACAACCATGCAATGTAAAGGAACGCCATTCGCAATTTCTAAGCCTTGCGGTCTGCCTGGTTCAGGCGGCTCAGTGTATCGGTTACACACGTTATTGTCGTGTGCTTGTATATTTCTGTAACATGACGCTGTTGTTATTAGTGTGGGTGTGATCCACAAGACAGTAAAGATGACCTCGGCTTTTAGGGAAAATCCAGCCTCTCCATTTTATCATACTCTGTCAATTTGATGAGTTGTGCGATATAACTTTGACACATACTACGACAGCAACATAAACTGCCACAAAGAGTTTTAACATAAAATATTAAAATTGGCACCCTTTCGGCAAGAATATTGATGACCAATTCTTATAGTCTTCTTAATTGTTCATCCATTGTTGTAGTAACATTTGGCAATAAGCAATGAATGCTAAAATTATTCTCAAAAACTCAAATTGAAAAAAAAAATGCAAGAATATATAAACTCGTTGCAGATATGATTCTTAAAAAAGAACTAAATCCTTAGTCAAGAAGAAAGCATGCTGTTTCAGAAACTTTCGTACATACAAAAATAATAACACAGCTATAAAAATAAGAAATACGATAATTGAGAGATTAAATACCTTTACACTTTATATGAGACCTACTCTAAGAGATTCATTCTTAACCTGATAAAACATATTGAATTTATCATAACAAAATAATAATAATAATAATAATAATAATAATAATAATAATAATAATGTCATTAGCATTCTTTAGGGGCTAAGAGAAATTCATTAAAATAATATATTTTACTTATCATTAATTGACTCAAAGTAGCTTACATCAATTTTATTTTGGTGCATTAGTAGAAGAGAATAATTAAGGAGTGTAGACATTTTGTAAAAAAGGGCAATTACCACTTCTGAATATAATTTTTATTAAACTAACAGAAGAAATGATGAAAGAAAACAATATCAATACAGTTTCTATAGGCCTAATAGGTTTATAATAGTGAAGCAGTTTTAATGTCAAAACTGAGAATAATTGTTACTTATTAATGCTAATATCCGACACAAAATAATACCGTATATTTATTATGACATAAAACCAGTAAAAATATATATATATCACGTAAATTCAATTAACTATGGTTAAAAATTTACTATAAGTTGTTTATCACAGCCCAAAACATAACTTCCTCCAACAGTTTAAAAAATCCTTAGACACTTAGTTCCTTAGGACATTCTGTACATAAATTTTAAAAAAATTACTTGCATGACCTTTTACTATTATGGAGTTCCACGGCTAGAATAAAATTTAGTCACAATCTTTCAACATCCATTTAAACTTCCAAGCAATTATATGATTTTCGTAACCATTGTCATCACTTCAACTCAAATTTAGTAATGCAATAGTACTAGAACAAGACAGTGTTCTTACGACCATAAGGCCGAATATGATTCGTTATCAAAATAATTGACACACTATAATTAAAATAAACTATAAGGCCACCTTACCCTCAATACAGATTGTCCCAATAAAATGTATACACTCTTTGACAGTTCATAACAACCACACTTTTTGTTCTTTTTTGAATTGTGACTGCTTAAAATAATGGCTGGAGTCACACTAAACTTTGAGGAAAGAAAAATCGTTCTAAAGTGCTACTGGAAGACTGAGAACATCAGTGAAGTGCAAAGACGGTTTAGAATGGAGTTTCAACGAGATGCACCAGAATAATTGTGAGTCTCGTTTGCGAGATAAGTTTGAGGAAGAAGGAACTGTTAAGGATGTCTATAAGAACCACCACAAAACCAGCTACAATCAATGAGTTGTGAGCAGCCATAGAAAGAGAATGTGCCGAAATACCAATTGAAATGATTAGGTACGTTTTGGATTCAATCAGTCAGCGTTATCAGCTGTGCATGGACCACAATGGCCAACAATTTGAACACTTTCGATAATTGGCTGGTTTCTACATTTGTTCACATTATTTTGATTTTTGAAACTTTTCTGTATTATAATAATTGTCAGTGTTATAAGTTAGTCGTTTAAAGAGTGTATACATTTTATTGGGCCACTCTGTAGATATCCATCTAATGAATATGACCACTGTTTACAAAAAGCATTTTAACCACAAACTCTACGAACGTGTGCAGAAACCTTTTCAGGTGGATGTGAAAAAAGAGGCACATCCGACTTTTCCTATTATTTTATTTACTTTTGAGTTATGAGTTTTATGAAGTTATAATATCGTAGTTCAATGGAATATTACAGCAGAAAATGTACAATTGCAAATACAACCGTTTCACTTGCACTTACGAGCTGAAAGTGTCGCTCTGTATCGGTTTCTTTAATGAGATTGTGTAAGACCAACGTTCTCGTGTATTAATTTATGTTTTTAGGGACTTATTTTCTATAAACATTCAACCTTCACGATTAAGAAATAACTCCAACCATAGTATGTTGAAATGTTCGTTACCGTTTAAAACATCATGCTTGTTAATTCGTTTAAATGTCTTGCGAGACGCTTCAATTAAATTTTTAAAGGAAATCCCCTTTCCTGCATCTGTTAACAGACAGGAAATTCATGCAAGTCCATCACATAGCAAGCAGGACGTTTGAATTTTGCCTTAACTCCATACCTGTCAGCATTTTATTTGTAACTTGTGTTGACGGAATTACATTTTTTGTTGTGGTTAAAAGACTTTCTCATGTTGTGGATAAAATCTTTTAAATTTCCGTATCTATTATATCGTCTCAGCGGCCTAGTGGTTAAGAACTGATGATATGAAGACTTCATTAAATCGCCACGCCTCCCCCATTTTTTTCCAAATTATAGAACTTTGAAGCGGGATGCACTATAGTGATATAGAGTTTAGTTTCCTCATTTGTAAAAAGGATGTATAGTGATAAATAGCTATTTTATTTATGCTATCTATATATCCTTAATTTGCAGGGCATAAAGAAGGAATCAATCGAAGATTGTTAGTTGTTGTTCTTCTAAACACCTTCAAAATATAGCCTATTCTTGTGACATACGTACTGAAAACATTAATTACCTACAGGTCTTTTTGCTTATTTATTTATTATACACTTATCATTTACAAAACTCTCGACATTCGGGCCTTTTCTTTTTAAAGATACATATTCCAGAGTTAAGGGTAATTTCCAATCCGGCATTCGCCTCTGGCAGTGGGTAACACCCCGATAACTACCACTCACATTCGCAGGCAGTGAGACATGTTATTTAAATTGAGAGTTGTTTGATTTCTATCCTTCGACATTATTTTATTTATGTTGGCATTGAGTTTTATGACTACCACTATGCTGAAAGTGACAAATCCTTTGTTGACATAACCTCATTTAACAGTCCTTCGCTTGAAGTTCTATGCTGCGGCAGGTCAAGAAAAGGCTAAGTACGCACATAAAAATGGCACAATGACAAAGCCAGCTGTCACAACTACTTTGCAAATTTCCTAAGTTTTGGCAACAATGTTATGGGTCACTGGTACTAACCACAACAAGACCTTCGCAAAACTCTGATGTTAAAAGCCAGCACTACCATCTGGCGCCTCAAAAAATAAATGCGGTCTTCTGGCAATACTTCATGGCTTTTTGTTTAATTCTCTAACCTTGAAATGATTTAATTTTGTCTCGCTTTAAATTAGTAGAGTGATGATATTAAAATGAGTGGAAAGGGAAAATTTAGCACTTGTCCGAGGAAGAAAAGTTTTATGATCAGACGACGCATTTAGTTGGCCGTGACTCAATTCACTACAGTGTGACTTCTGTGTAGTCTGCCTAAATTTTCCACCACCAAGCGATCTGGCCTATACTTTGTATCTTAGAATACTGAAGACATTTTCTACAAGTTAGTAGAACTTGAATTCTGAAAACATTTTCTACAAGTTAGTAGAACTTGATTTATTTAAGGAGTACACCGTAGCGTATTGGTTGAGGCACTGTAGGAGTAAAAGCGACCGGTGCATAAAGCTGAAACCTTACCATCTTCATGTGCCGAATGTCTAAAATCTGAGAGCATCATTCTCCTGGAAGCCTTAGGGCCTCCATGGCCCGCATAGGGAACACTTTACTTTATATGTTTCTTAAATAAGTAGAAAAATTTCTGGTGAAACACCGAACATGAATTTTCAATTATTTACTCCAGTACACATTCAAAAAATAAGATTATCGATCTAGGCTTGCTTGTCTTGTGGGGCATTATAGGGGAGCAGGAAAGTTGCACATTGTAGGTTGGATGGAATAAACAGAGGTGACCGTCCGGGAATTGAACCAGGGAGTATCCACAAATAACCACATCACACTGTGGCTTCATGATGGCTGCACGCCTCCGCCTGGGCTCGAAGCCAAGCCCGGAATAGGCAGCTCATTGAAAACGGCCAGGAAATGCAAGCTAGTGCGGAGCCCAACTCAGCCCTTTTTAAATTCTGCTATCCATTATTACAAACTTACACTTTAATTACTTACAACTTGCTAATTTGGTAAAAAAAAAACATTAAATTAATAGCCTTCACAGTGAACTCTCATTACCTCTAGAATCTATCTTCACATTACGAATGCAAAATTTAATTCTTTAACAGGACTTCTCAGTTGTATGGCACTGATGAGTTCTGTTTTATAATCTTTAGAATTAAAATTGACCTAACCCCCAAAAACTATAAGGTCGGGATATGATTCATTTTAATACTGTAGTAGATATGTTCATCCTTAAATCTAGGCATTAGAAGGTCCAGAAGAACGTTGTGGACGAATTGCATTTTACCTTCGGTTGGCTCAGTTATAGGCATCTTTAAGAATTAATACAAGGAAGACCTCGGTTCGGATGCCGTCTCAGGTCAATATACGTAATGGTTATATTGCAAGTTTTGTCTTAAAGGTAAAACTGAAAAATGTTTTGTTGCTTACCTGCTAACTAAAATATATATCAATAAATTACGGTATCAAGAGTTAAATCTTTTATTGTAATTTGTAATGGCACTGTTTTAATTTTAAAGCATTTTTTTTTTTTTTTTTTTTTTTTTTTTTTTTTTACAGAAAGGTTAAAACAAGCATAAGTAGGCTAATTCCTAATTTCATGCTTTATTCCATACCGTTTATGTCCAGTGTTGCTTTTTTTTCTAATGACTCCCAAAATGTAGCCTATTTATCAAGAAACATTTTTACAACTTACAGCACCGCGATCTGTCGAAAGAAGGATCACCTCTGCATCTCAAGCATACCGTTTTGACCAGTCAAACACATGGAAGTTCTCTCCGGATAGGTGATCAGCCCAATGACGGGGCCACCTCAGAAACAACACGAATACATAGGACGAGACACACTAGTCGCGCACACACACTCACTCCCAGCAAGGCGCGGGTGGGATGAAGGTGATAATGACGGACAGATGATATCCGGAGGCCACAAGGGCATAAAGTTACTGAATATTTGTCTCACAGACGAAGAAAGAAAAAAAAAGGTAGCCTAAATTGTCCCGACCGGGAATTGAACCCTGGCCCGCTGCGTGAGGTGTACGAATGTATCTTCTGCGTAAGTTTTATTGTTGGTTGTTTGTTAAGTTATCCTAATAACTTACAGCCCAAGCGAGCAAGATAGATTTTGTAAGTTTAAAGTGTACCGGTACTGTACATGTTTTCCCATGTTCTCAGCATTAGTAACTACACAAACATTTATTTTTTTCGACAGATGTTAATGAAAACATTATAAAGTGAATCATCATTCTTTGACGTTAGTCTACTATTTAAGATATAGTGGAGATATTAAAGTACAAAGTACTCTCTAACTAAACTCGTCTTCATTAGTTTTCTTGATTACAAAGCAATGGAAACATCCAGCTGTGCTCTTCAGAATTAGCGGTTGTTTTGTAGTAGTAAGTAACGGCCGTGGGTGTCGGCATGCTGACCACATGCCCCCCAATCCTGCCATCTTCCTACGGGAGATGACGCAGCGGCCGGGTGGTAGGCCAAGTCCCTCCAGGGATGTAGCGCTACGGAGTTTAGTTTAGTTTAGTTGTAGTAGTAAGTACGCCTACTATAACTATATCGTTATGTAAGTGGCATGTTAGTAAGTTCCTCAAGTTTCACAGAAATCTAACCAACAGAAATGGAATAAAGCGTACTTACATCAAGGCAAGCAGCGATAAAAATAATTATCTCCTACATGTTAAAAATTATTTCCTACCAAACAGCGAGTTCTAGAACAACCATTCTTTACTTACTTTAAACTGCAGAGATCACATGCAAAGAATAACTTGTTCTTTCTTTCTTTCTTTATCTTAGTTTTACTTCTCCCTTTTAGGATTTAAGCGTCCCAAGCCGCCCGGGCCTTACAAGGCCGTGACCTGTCGGGAGAGGGATTATCTTTGGATCACATACATAGTTTTTTGACCAGACAAGAACACGGAGGGCCTCCCCGGATGAGTGATCAGCCCAATGCCGGGACCACCTCCGAGACAACCATAGGCGTAACCAGGCCGCCCATATGGGGGGGGGGGTTATAACATCCGCGGGGTCTGGGGGGTAAGGAATACCCCCCAGAGAGAGGGGGGTCCTCCCCCGGAAAATTTTAAAAATTAAGATGCAAAATAACGAGTTTTAAGCTTCCGGGGGTCCTCCCCCGGAAAATTTTAAAACTAACATGCAAAATAACGAGTTTTAAAGCTTTCGGGGGTCTCCCCCGGAAAATTTAAGAAATTAAGACGCAAAATAACGAGTTTTAAGCTTCCCACGCTTTATACTTGTATTAAGTAATTTATGGGCATACTTAAAAAAATTAAACAATTTTCATTTTTTTAATCAATGGGGGGGGGGGTTCAAACCCCCAAACCCCCCCCCCTCCGGTACGCCTATGGAGACAACACGAACACATAGGACGAGACACACCATTCACACATACACTCACTCCAAACAAGGCGAGGATGGGATGAAGATGATAATGACGGCCAGATGATATCTGGGGACCACAAGGGACTAAAGTTACCCGACATTTGTGTCATAGGTGAGGAAAACTCTAGAAAAAAACCCTACCTACGTAACTTGTCCCGACCAGGAATCGAACCCGGGCCCGCTGCGTGAGAGGAGCGGTGGACGTAAAGCATAACATGTTTCAAAAATCTTACTGTTAACACCTGATTGATGACTTCTTGAACATACACCACATTCCCCTTCTTTTTGCCAGCGTTAAGTACCAACTCTCCTTAATACAATTGTAAGTACTTCAATATCCTAAGTCCAGACAATACTGCAACTGACAGTAAGTAGCACTATGGGTGCGATTTGTAGGGCTTGCTATCAACAGTAGGCCTATATAGGCTTTCTTTAATGGAATTATGCTCTCATATCTTATATCAATTGCCTGCCGCATGTAAACAGGAAGAGTATGACCTACTGGCCTATTTTTATCGAGTAAAATGCGTGCTATACAAATCTAATAAAACAGAACAATGCATATACTACCGGAATGATTGTTTGGTATAAGTTCATGTAAAAATTTTAACACGTTGTTCAATATAAACTGGCGATTGTGATTGCCTTCATAGATTTTATACTATCATTATATCGCCAAAATAACAATTTATTATTATTGTCATCATTTATCATCAATCATCATCCACGTGCTATGTGATGTGGGGCACGGGTATGACATCATGCATAGCGTCATAGCATCGGATTTAATTGCAACATTAACGCCGGTTTACAGCAGTTTTATGGGTCGTTCCATTTAATGGCACTTGGTGCCATCTTGTGACTCACTTAAAGGGGCCGCTATAAAATTACACAGATTTCACCATTAATTAACGCTAAGGCTGCTTTGCTGAGGATTGATACGCAATACTTTAACAAGTCTGGGTATAACTTTGATATCCAATGACAAACCATTACGTAAGTTGTTAGAAGTACAGCGGATATAGCCTACTCATAAACTTTCCACTTGACGTCTACCATTTACGATTTTACTCTACTTGCCTGTAAATCTCCCATTTCTTCTTTGAAATACAATACGGTACAGTATCTGACATTTTAGATCACGCCCAGAGTAGAGATTAAATCTTCTCTCCAAGAAATTATCTTTTCTAGGGGATTGTCAAGACTAAATTCTCGTACAAAAAATTGATATCTGCTATTTATTATATGCTTCAAGAATAACCTTTTTATACGCCAAACCGTAATCATAATATAAAAAACTAAAACGAATAAAATTCAAGAAAACAATCTAAAAAATACAACGTTAAAACAAGTTTTCCATCTTTCTTTGACATTTTAAGGCTAGATCAATTCTTATGGTGGGACCTGTCGACATATTGATCTATAAAAAAGTAGGGATAATTTATTTCAAAGTAGCCTATCAAGAATTATGTTACGGGGACAATCATGTCGCCAAGTCTCCTAAATCACCTTTTAAGTAACGAACTACTGTACAGTATTACTCTTTTTAGAAATGTCACAAATTTCACTTGGAGACCTCCTAGTCAGTTTTGGATTTTTTTAACTAGCCTGGAATCCTGAACTCAGTACTCTCAGCCTCTTCAAGTCTGAAAATTTAGCCTTTTTGGCAGGTCTGAATCAGCAATATTTATTGATTCAGATACATACTAAGCAACCAAGCATTTAAAGAGATTTTAGCTGTTAAAAGGGAAATAATCTTTCCTTAATAATACTGTTTACTTATAATCATGTCTTCATTCTGTTTTGCATGATAATGATAACTGAAGGGGTAAACAGTGGTACAAGTGTAATCAGCTGAAAATTGTATTTTATATGGTGTAGGCATTTTTAGTTGTTCCAAGAACTCAAGAAAACTTTTTCCCTAAGCTCTTCACACACCTGAGAGTAGGCCTACTTATACAGTACTGAATAACATTTTCTGTTGTCACTTGTACCACTTGTATGACGTCTTTTTAATTTTCTTATTTTGTACCGAAAGAATGTTTACTATTCTGTGTATGTTAGCGATCTCAAATTTGAGGGGCTATTCAAATATACGTACCTATTCCTGGTCACAGGATGCACAAAGGTGATAAAAGAAGTTATTATTTTTGGTACCTTTGTTTCTCGAATTTTATTCTACCCATACCCTCTCTTCGTCGTCTTAATTTCATTTATAATTCTCAATTCATTAAAAACTCATCCACCCGGCAACCACACATAAAGTTCTAGCAGGGTTATTCTTGACTCCCACGTTTACTTTTCTCATGGGATCCTAAACCTTTTGTCAGGTATTTTACCAGTGAAGTGTGGCGGTCCATTTGTGTGAGACCCTTGGATGTGTGACTCGTGTGTTTGGAATAATCTCCTTGGAAGATGTGAGGGGGCTGTAGGAGGTCTTGGCATGTCCGCATGACACCGAAGTGCACATAATCTTATCGTCTCACAGCGCGGTAAGGGTGGTAATATTTAATTCCCCTATCCGACCCTTAAATCGTGAATTATGTTTTTATTGAACAAAACAGGAATTTAAACTTAAGTAGCCTATTTTAAATCAGTCATGTCACAGATTTATCTTGCCGATATTTGTTTGTCAAACTGTTACCTCTCAAATGCTTGCATGCTACTCTGCAGTTTATGAGCCCTCACAAACCCTTGTCACGATCCCGTGTACTGTAAAGTTATAAATGATACCTTCTGAAACACGGAATTCCAAATTTTGTAGTTACATGCTACAAACATTTTCTGTAAATTTCGACTTGGGCCAGAACCGAACCTGCTGACTTGGGAACACCCTGGCAAATTACAATCATGTAATTTAATTATCATCGTACTCTAAATGATGGAAAACAGTTTGATTACGAAAAAATTTTATCACATAGAATAGCATCTCGAAGATGACGAGACTATCCATGGAAATATCAGTAAACTCCGTGGTGTGTTATGTTGTGACCTACAGTTTGTAAATAACGCCATTACATAACCTGGAAAGATGCAGGACTAAATCTTTCTATTGACGTCATAGTAAAACGATAAGAAAGTCAAGGACTTGCAGTAGCAGATTCAATAACTTGGCATGATTGCTACTTGAATAATGAGATGTTAACTTTTGTCATGACCGATCTCTCTTAAATGGATACAGATAGAACCCATGCCACGGGTGCAGACAATATGAAGAAAATTACAAGGGGTATCAATGAATAACGATGATCGTTATGAACTGCAACAATTATTACTGGGTTTAATATGTTCCCACAATTAATTTTTTGTATTATGCTATTTCTTAATGGGCAGAGAGAGAGATCTAAAATTAAAGTTTCGGCCTATCCTTCATAAGTTTTCATCATCAGTAATACATTTCATTCTCAATTTTCGTAAAAAGATTTGTCTTTTAAATTAAATAAAAAGTTATAATAAAGCCATCCAAAATGTTCATAATTATTTTACATAATATTTGTCACCGATTTTTTCAGAACTCGTTCATATATTAAGCGTAGGCATAAGGTTTTCACTTCTGTCTCTTTGATTCTAGCACTAGAATAATTCGACATATTCGTGACCCTTTTAAGGTGTAGGCCGTCGCTACTTTAACCTTTTCACTACTACTGACGTTAAAATGCGTCACTTCGAACAGTTGTTTAAAGCAGAACTTCAGAGTAACAGACCGAGCGAGGTGGCCGAGATGGTAAAGTCTTGGACTCGCAATCGGGAGGTCTCAGGTTCAAAACCAATGGCCGGTCAATATATTTAGATACTATGAATCATCCTTACCATTTTATCCTGCATCATATTCATTTAAATTAACATCAGTTGAAATATACTGATATAGCCTCGTAGCTAAAAGGAATATAAATACAACTAAAATTAAAAAAAAAAAAAAAAAAAAAGGCCAAGAGTAATGTTTTAAGTAAAATGTTAGGATTCTTATCCACGCATTACATTTATTTGACAGTCAGCTATTACTGATATTTTTTCCACTGATTTCAAACTCAGAGCCCAGTGATGGTTTTACTTGCTGACTGCTTATTTACCAATACAGATTCAGCTCTGGAAGGGTTATACTTTCGAGTTGAAATATGCTGTTGTTTATTTTAAAAATTTTATTATAAAAGTTTCCTAAATATAGGCTATAGTATACTGTACGAGTTATAGAATCCAAGTATGCCTATATCTCAGGAGGTATTTGATTTTTTTAATTCTCTGAAATTATTAGCAACTGTGACTAAATGCTTTCTTATAAGTCTTTGTGCAGGTGTAATGAGACAATAGTCAGTTCATACAAAGAATGACAGCGGTAACACGCCAGGAAACATTAAATGCTTCCTACACCTACAACCCTAAGATGCCGTGACGTAGTTTTAATTTTCAAGAAGGTGATGAATCATAAAGTCAGCGCACATAGATACTTTTTTTTTTACCCGGAAACGATGAGCTCGTGTCCTTAGAAGGCAATGGTGAGCATTCATGATGACAAACGAATCACAAACTGCATGCAAGGAACTCCGCAGAATACGCACGATTTACGCCGCCTTGGAACTCCAGAGCTAGTGTTGTAAATATTTAAATTTGGCGAGCCGCCATGATTGTGCAAAACAGAATTCTGTTGGAAAAAAAAAACTTAATTAAGTACAACACGTGACTTTCAAACGTCAGTCCGCTCTTTCCGTAAAACTGCCACTGGAAAGTCACTATTACATTAGGTCATGGTATTTACCCAGATTATAAAGAATTAGCACGGACGTTTTAAGAACACTATTAGTAAATGCTCATTCTTTAAGAATGAAACACATTAATAAGAAATAAATGCTCTGAATATGTCAATATTATTTAAAACATTTGGCAGTGGAATTTCGTAAAAAAATAGCAGATTCTACATTTCTAAATTGTTCCAATTGTTCAAGTTGGAGGAAAAAGTAACTTACGTGCATTTTGCACCAAATATTGCATCTGTAAGAATTGTAGGGCCTACTACTGTATCATGTTACAAGACAGTTTTTTTTTAATCAAGTGACAAGATAGTTAAAAAGCCCATTATTAAATTGCTGCTCAACTGAGAGTGGGTGAGCTTATAACTTATATTTAAAATGTTTTGTTGCAAGTTTGATTTTCAGGCACTCGAGGGTATCGTAATATTGAACAGATTTGATGAAATATTTACAACATGTGCGAATCATTGTAAAAATAAAACCTCTTATTAAAGGTTCACAGATTACTATATTTGTACAAGTTTTAAATAATAATAATAATAATAATAATAATAATAATAATAATAATAATAATAATAATAATAATAATAATAACCATTATAACACAAAATATAGAAATCCCATGTACCGTAAACCGGGGCGGCTTCGGACAAACGGGGCGGCTTCGGACACGCTGTTAATGAACAGATTTCTTAGTTCAGATTTCTCGAAATTCTGGCGTAAGAACGCAACAATGGAAATAACTTGAATTCAGAAGTCCTCTCAACCAATCTTGACTGGCGGAAAGAAAATTAGGGCAGTGTAAGCAATATTATCGTACATTTTTGTGCGAATAGGAATTTCATATTCAGAACAAAGCTTCATAAAACCTCTTGTTGTGGAAGAGTGTGTACGTCTTCAGAACAAGGTGAGTAATTAATTATGTTTACATTGCTATACTTTATTCATATCTTGCATTGGCTCGCTTTGAACATCAATACTGTATTTAAGACTAGCATTTTTATGTTTTTCCAGAAACTTAAGGGCGACTTCGGACATGGTTCGAAATTATAAAAATAAATTAGGATGAAGAAAGTATCAACATTATACTAATGAAAACCTACAAAAAAGTTGTAGAAGGGAATGGAAACGAAAATGACTAATCCTCGTCAAACGAATTTGTAGAAATGCTTCGTGATGTTCGAGCTGATAAAGACACCGACACAGAGAAGAGCCAAACGCATCAATGTCCAGCCAGGAAAACGCATCAAAGTCCATCCAGGAAAAAGTGTTGGCCCCGAAGACATCAGACAGGAAAGATTATACGATAACGAGGTTGCAGAGTCATTTTCCTAATCTTTGTCGTCATCTGAATCGTCTGAAGATTCTACTGAAGCTGAATGCATTCAGTGTGGGAAACTGTGGTCGTCAAGCAAGCCTGGAGATGACTGGGTGCAATGTAGTAATTGCAACGCGATGGTCACATGAAGGTGTGCAGGGTTTCCACGCAAAATGTACAAGTGTGTGAAGTGCTCTAAAAAATAAGACATGCAAAAACTTTGTATTTAATATTATTCCTACCTGAGTTCCAATAAGTCCATTTATTTCAGTTGTAATCTGTTCACTTCTTTCAATGTATCAATGATATAATTAATAAAATGATTTTTTCCCCAAACCTAGATGTTCTATATATTTTTTAAAATGTAAACACTGTCCGAAGTCACTCCAGTAACGCGTAATACATCGGAGTACATAAGAAACACACGATGTCCGAAGTCACCCCAAAATGCGGGGCGACATCGGACACGATTTAAGTAAATATTATCTCATGAGAATATTGCAGTACCTTGTGTTACACTATAGACTGACAAAATAACGACAATTACAAACATACATGCGAAAAAAATGTCCATCTATGACTATTATCATACGAGCTACTCCATAAAATGAACAAAAAATGTCCGAAGTCGCCCCAGTTTACGGTAGTTCAAATGAATACTAACGAAGGTGTAAAAACCAAATATCGTGATCGCAGTATTTCTTTCACAAATCAGTAGAAATAATTGCTGTTCGCTGTCAGAACATGCAATTTAAAGCAGCTAGGCCTACTGTATCTACCCAAGCTGCTGACCGGACAAAACGTAATACTTAAATGTCTAACTTTCTACAGGAAGGCTAGTTTCAGGGCGTTAAACACTGCTGCTGGTAATTTAAGAAATATAGTTGCACAGTTCAATGGATTTACATCTGATAATAAAGTGAAGATTTGAATATATTTATGTATTGAGTTAATGTGAAATTATCCTCGTAAGAAATTAATTACAAATTCCATTGCACATGGAGAGATACAGAAATGCGGAGACAAGAAATGAGGAAAATATGTTTTTAAAGATAAAGTATATGAATTGATATCCCCCGGACTCTAAGACTAGCTAACGTGGGCGTTAAAGATTACATGTGGTCTATCTACTTGCATACGTCAAAAGTACACGACACAGGAGCAAGAAAGCAATCTACGTCATTCCGAAACAAGGAAAACAAACGGACCTGCATCCACGGATACATATTCGTTAAGAAATACATAATTATAATGGAAGTGTTCAGGATTAGTAATGCGATGTTGAGAAATATAAAGGAAAATATTTAAGTCTTTTCCATTTCATAAAGGAATCTGACGTTGCACTTCAAAAGGCAGGAACAATAACTTGCTGTAACTTACATTGTCATTTTCATGATGTAAGGATGGAAAACTCATACGAAAGAAACGATGAAAATGTCAAATCATTGCTATGGAAAGTAACTGCGACATACTATGATTGCCTGAGACAAATTAGCAAGCTTTACAACCATCACACTATCGTCATCTGTCTGTGTCAATCCTATTTCAGGAACACAATATTCCACAAACATAGGCTACTCTTTGTCATCTCGGGTTTTGAAATAGATTCAAGAAAACATATTCTTCGATATCATGGATAATACTATTATTGTATCTTACTATTTTGGCAAATAGTTTTGTTTGGTTATAGAATTTGTCATCTGTCAAAAGCATCCGAACGAGATTAGAACAGTAGGCTATTACATTAAATTAACCGTGAAAGTTCATTTGGTTACTTAAGGTAAGCTATACCAGTAAACTTGGTTTTTTAAGAAGAATACTGTCCTAGATTATAAAATCATAATAAAATAGTATTGTATGGTTAATTGAAGAATGAGTTTAAATAATAATTTGTTTTAGTCACTGCTCGTTACGGACAAACCAAAAACAAACAAACAAAACAAAAAAACACACAAAAAAACCAAGAATCACAAGATAGTAGGTCTTTTCGTCGTCCGGGAATATGGAGAGCTAATACTGTTTGCGTTGAGAACCACTGCCTATTTGGACTGTACAAATTCACTATTTAGAAAGAAACATTAAAAAAAAAACTCCACTTAAAAAACAAATAATATAGCAGGACATCAGTCAGACTTAGTAAAATCCAAAATCATGCACGTCATTGGGTCTGGTTCCACATGGCACAACATTAGAGTAACTGACAGTTGTTACTATAGCAACATGCAGTGCAAGAGTGAGAATTGGGAAATTCTCCAACGAGGACATTTCATTCAGTGAGTCCTCATTTAGAAAGTTCAATGCTGGAAAATGTTAATGAAGTAATACTTCGTAACTCACCTAAAAGGAAAGCCGGATCCCTGTTATCCTCCACTAGCGTGGTAAGCACCAGGAACAGGGGATGAGACGTAGGAAGACGATCGAAGTCCGTGGTACAGTCATCATACACGACCACTTCCTTGAAGGTCCTCTTCTTGAGCAAGTCCTTGCCCTCCCTCGTGGTGGCGAGGTCCGCCAGCGTGGCTTTACCCTGCTGCAGCCGCTTCCGGTTGAATCTGTCGGAGCAGTTGACGTTGATGGAACCTCTGATGTGGTTGACGTTGTAGGCAATGAAGGGCCTGCAGTCGACCACCAAGAAGTTACGGCCTGTGCGCTGGAGTTTGGACACCAGGCTATCTGGGTCTAAGGGCTTTACTTTCTTCATGACGAGGGATCGCTGAAGAGTGGCGCTGTCGGAGCAAGGGGATGCGGGCAGACTGACGGACTCCAGTTTGCAGCGTTTGGGAGGCGCGGAAGAGCAGCTAGATAGGTCGGGCGGGCCAGGTTCGCTCAGACTCCTGTTCAGCGCCAGTTTGAGGCCTTCTCGCGGCCGCGCCGACGATCCCAGCTCGCAGCAAACTGACATGACGTCACGGGATGCTAAATCGGGACCTGCAACAACAAAGTTCCTGGCTGCAATCCCAATACTCTCAATCTATGCGCTACCGGATTCACATCCAGAACACGCTGGTCACATGAAGAAAACAATGAAAGAATCACTAGTCAGGAGGGCGGGGGAAAACAGAGAAAAAATAACAAGACGAAAGAAATCCGGGAATTATAAAAGGAAAATTGGGATGAAGAAAGAGTAAGAGACCAAAGTGGGTGAAACACTGATGTATTTATAAAAGGTCGAAATACAAAATAATATTTATAATGACGTGGAAGATTGACAACAAGGAAAATATGACAAAGAAGGTTATTAGAATTGTATGAAATAGATTAAATAATAATGGGTTTCTAAAGGATATAAATATAGAAAAGATAATCGGTTAAACAAATGGAAGCAGGCTATGGCCAGAAATGGAAAAAAATGTAAGAGAACGTAATATGATGGAAGATGGTGTCAAAGCAAAGAACAATAATGAAAATTTAAAGGAAGTAAAGAAATTATAACCTAGAGAAAGCCAAAGAGGACGGTGATTGGCAGGTTACAGGCTATGGATGAAATCGAGGATACGGCTAGCTGATAATTCCGTGTAAAGGAAGAAAGAAAATAAAGCCATAGAATTTGAAAACGGAAAGAACGGGAGGAAAATTTGAAGAGTAAACCAATAAGAAAATGAGAAGTATTGTGGCAACAAGAATTTGTGAAGGGTTCTGAGAAATATAAACAAAATATCTTACATATAAGCTACACACAAGGTAGAAAATTAAACATTGTAAAAATTCGAAATTGCTGTCACGACAAATCGAATTTGCAACTCTACATATACGGGCACGGGTGGCACTAGGCAGCCCGCATGATGCTTGAGGTTAGCATGTTGCAGACTGGTATAGGCTTACTGTCAGTTCGGCGTATCACTTTATATTAATATTGTTATGTTATTATTTATCATTAGTCTATTATTTACTTCTGTGGAAGATTTAGTTTCCTTAAACCGCTGCTTCTCCGAACATGAATTATTAAGAACTCTTTCATATACAAAATGAATCTTGCTAGCTACGCTGATTTCATAAAACAACAGCAAACAATAACAATAATAATACAGCAATTATAATAAACTAAACTAAATTCCCTGGCGCCTACCATCCTAGGCGGTACGCATCCACCTTGGCAGATGGCAGGACTGGGAGCATGTGGCGATTTCCATGGCCGTTAATAATGGCTTTCTTGACCAGAGCCGCTACTTCTTTATCAAGTAGCCTAGTTCCTCAATTGGTCTTACGAGGCAAAGTAATAATAATACCGTAATGATAATAACTAAAGCAATAATATATATTTTAAAAATCGTATTAATATAATAAAACAACAATAATAATTGAAAGAAAACACTGCAAGAAAGAACACAAATCATTTTAAAAATTTGGACCGATACTCACTGACAACCAATATAGATCTAGAAGCAAACAGGAAATAAAACAATACACGGACATTCACAGTGACTTTAAAAAAGCAGATTAAAATGTTAAGTACCCATCAAGAATTTGAACTCTGAAAGGCTCACAAAACAATCAGTCGAATCCTATGAAAAGAGCAGTAAAGTTAACACAGATACCATAAAATGGATCGGCAAAATTTAAAGACTTAAAACTGGTATCAGACAAGAAGACATTCGAAATAGGACATCTGTAGATACCAAATTCTCAAGAGTCAAGTTGACCAAGAAGAAAAATTGAACAGAAAGGCAGGAACAATAATTTGGACTGAGGAAGGGGGAGGGAAGCTCACAGCAAATTGGAAAATCCGTCTTAGGTTGGTGACCCTTTTCATGGTTTATTATGACAAACTACGGGAAAAATGTTGGCGATTTAAACCATGATTTTTAGTAAATATCAAGGAGGGTAAAAGTGTCTGATTACAAAGGCCAGCTATAGAACTTCCTAATGTAACATCACTAGCACCCATTCAAAGAACGTGTTTTTTTTATAGTAGAAATAATTGAAGAGCTTTTAGCAAAAACCACCTTAGTCCAAAAATTTGAAAATTGAGTTTCCTGTGTCATTGGGTGCTACAACCTACTGGTCATTGTTTAAACTACATGATATGGCAAAATCTGCTATAGTCCCTCAAATATAGGGTTACAAAATTTACCAAGTTTAGCAAAAACAACCATTATCCATTCAGTTTTTTGCAAATACCTAGTGATTTGGTTTTTGGACTATGGTTGTTTTTGCTAAAAGCTCTTCAATTATTTTTTTAAAGAATCCAACTTTCACAAAACCAACCGAGAATATACATTAAAACTGAGTTTCTGTAGCTGGAGTTATTTTAGTTACATAGGTCGAAGGGCCTTTACGTTGGCATTAAGGGCCATAATTCTCTTGTCGCCAAGCTCAAACGTGTGGACAAAGTGACCACGAGCGCCTGCTGACTGGCTCCATTACCTCACACCTCCGATTTGCTGGACTGTCCACGAGGTGCGCAAATCCGTGTTGACAATGCACCTGGTCCACCACAGTATGTCGACACAAGGTAGGGTCATCAGATGAGTCAATATTACCACACCACTCCCAAAGGAAAATATGTAATGAAATAGCTGCACCGACTACTACTACTACTACATTATTCTATTCTTCATGCCAGGTTGAAGCGCTGAGCTACAAACCGGAAGGTCGCGGGATCGATCCCCGATGAGGTCGTTGGAGTTTTTCAATTGGCCTAATCCTTCTGGTGGCACTATGGTCGACTCAACCTCTAACATAAATAAGCACCAGGAGCAATCCTGGGGGTAAAGGCGGCCGGTGCGTAAGGCTGACAACCTTACCATCTTCACGTGCCGAATATCTAAAATCTGGGAATCTTGTTACAACAATTCTATATACGCTATCGGTTAGACCAGTGTGGTCCAACTGCTTTCGGTGAATGGCCAGATGACACTTTAAATATTAATTCGCTGGCCGGAATACTATATTATTATTATTATTATTATTATTATTATTATTATTAAAAATTAAATTATTATAATTATTAGAACACGGGAATGGGAATATGATTCAAACTAGATTGTCTTAAAGGCCTAATTTATAAACTCAAATACTACAAAGATAACAATCACATTCTTAATGAGAAAATTGTGCTACATGTTGGTTTACTACAGATTCGATACCATTTGAGTAATGGCAAGCTACAGTGACGAATTCAGTAAATCTTGTGACAACTTGTTCCCCTTTTAATGGCAGAAAATGGACACTCACATTATACGTATTACCAAACATGGATTGTATTTTCAGAGCAGCAAGTTTGGATACTGCTCCTTGCTAACTAGTCTCCGAAACACGATGGACTGACAATTTATCATTGATATAAGGAAATTATCAGTCTGTATGTGTAGGTCACAAAGCTCCAATAATATAGAACGTATTGCCGCTACATGACAGTGAACAATGTTGAAAATAGAGTGCCTGTCGATTAAAAAGAATTGCTAATAGAAGTTCAGGGGACGGTATATTAACAACGCGGGCTGATATATTTTATTAACAAAAGCGGACCAGATCTGCCCCGGACCACATCTATAATCTACATCGTACCATAATGAATAGAGGAGACTATTCATTATGATCGTACTTTTATTATTAGTGCCAGCTAAGCTATGCTAACATAGCCTAATCTAAGCTTACCTAATTTAACCTATCCTAATTAAATTAACCTGATAACTTAAGCTTACTTGGGATTACTTGGCCTATTGGAGGATGTTTATTTCACGAAGGCTTATCTGTATGAACTAGCATCCGCAATCGAGACAGGCAAAAACATTTTACTTCTTTACTTTCCACTTTCTTTATGATATTTTTTAATAGGTTGAGAAACGCTGATCTAACCTATCCTGCCTTTACCCAGTCCGAAATTAAAAGAGGGGACCTACAGCTTACTTCGATTCATCTAGCTATAACCTTCCAAGGCCTTCCTCAACCGGAGATTGCCTATCAGAAACAATTTCCTGAAAACAGATAATTTATAGTGCTTCCTGAATACCTGCGACCTCATGACTTCCGGAAACTTGTAAATTTTACGGGGGGGGGGGGCTGCAGATAACCCACAGAATTATGTTAATGATTTGGAAACAAATGAAGGTCGCGCTTACGTAATGGCAAGGAGGGTCTGGTTCGGTTTGTGAACTCGCCTCCGCTAGCTGAGAGACAGGTGTGTTTGGAATGTACCCGTCCTATTAACGCATTCAATTGTTTCATTCAGCAGCTCTTACAGTAGAGAATAGAAATCATTGGCAAAGCAATGGGGATTCTCTGACCGAAGAGTTACATTCAATACAATATTTAAAAACTGACGAATTTTACACTATGTTTGTCATTATCGAAATTAAGCGAGATGGAAGTCCCTCTTCTTTAGATATTAGGCTATGGGTATGTTTGGAAATGGAAGTTGAATTTGATGTTGCAATTACGTTCGAATTATCGTTTCGGTTAAAGAAGCTATAAAGATATTTATGTATTTATTGTATTAAGAATATTACAGGCTAATGCCCACTTACAATATTCTCGCTTATATTAATACACCAGATTCTAATATTAAATATTTAAAGTGATATTCAAAATAATTGAACTAATAGGCCTACTATAACTATTAAAAAAACACACAGAAAAGAAAAACACAAACACAAACAATATGACAATTACACAAGAGAACATAATATGAAAAACTAATAATAATATAATAGTTCTGGAGGAAAATATAGCCTATTATATCAGAAAGATTCAAATAAATAAAATGACACGGAGCATATTTTTATTATTATTATTTTAAAATTTTTTTCATATATATTTTTAAACCGGTTATTGTCAGTATTAATATTTCAGTACGCAGGCGTGAATTCACATAGAAAACAACAGAACGTAGGTGCGATAGAAATAAAATAATAAAAATAAGGCAACTGACAGCAGTAATTAGTTGAAATTTTACACACGTTATCATTTCATCGGACTAGTCTCTGGCCTATTTATTTTTCGAAGAAAAAAATTGGATATAATTTACTTCGTGTTCTGTTTACTTTCTTTAGTTTGTGTTTTAGGCCTACATTGTTCAACCATTCTTGTTCATTTATATTAAAAATATGTTTATCGCTATCTTTGCATTACATTAATCAAAATAATTTGACAATTTTCTACCAAAGTAATTAATTATTTCGTTATTTTATTAGGGCTGCATCATTCTCACAATTTATATTATTTTATTCCTTAAAATATAATCTGGTTAGTTGGGTACAATTGTCTTATGCAGGTTAGATTTATAAAGAGGTGAAACAATTAAAATTGCAATAACTTTTTTAAAGTAAACTGACGACTGCAAGGTAACAAATTTCACAATATTTTACTAACTTCATTCTTATGTTTATTATTTTGTTCTTCACAATGAATAATTGATACTCAAAGTCAAAATAAAAAAGGATAATTATCTTCCATAGATTTGTGTTAATTTTTCAAATATGCCACACAAAATACAAACCAAAAATCAGTCTCTTATGCATTTTATTGATTTCTCAGATAAAATCTTAGTCGTGAAAGCTTGTGTTCGGGCTTGCATTGTCGCTACCTGAAAATACTGAAATGGGAACATAACTAGGTGCTTTGTAATTCGCATGGTATTCATGTTTAGTCATCAGTGGTACACACTTTATAAGGCAAGTGTGTCGGCTGCCGAGACCACAGAACCGTTTCTGTACGCATGCGTGAACACTGAGTAATTGCAGTGAAATAATACATAATATTTTTACTTTATGCACCCGCTTTCTTCATCAGGAGTGTTTGCAGAAGATAGGTTTCTTTTGGTTCTATAATGATGAGCTGTGCTAATAAAATTGGCCAGTAATTACTGCCCAGTTGTATCAATTGTTAGTCAACTGGTGAATTTAATACTACATTATTATTATAATTATAATAATAATAATAATAATAATAATAATTATTATTATTATTATTATGGAGGTTATGATCTTACTTCAACATTTTAAAGAAATTTTAAAATTGTGGTTATTAGTACTACTTACTGTTAATATTTAAAAAAAATAGTCTGCAATGATTTTATAAAAAGACACATTTCAGCTTACTTTGTATAATTAATGTAACTGAGCATAGGTGGAAGAATTGGCATTTACTATGCTATGCTATGCTGTGCTATGCTATTTTAATACCGGTACACGACTTGTCAAAAATCCCTTATTACTTCTAATTATGCATACGTTATGAGAATTCAAAATTATTCCTAATAAAATAAAATAGCATTAGTTTGAATATTATACATTATCAGAAATTGCATTTTAGTTTCCAAACCGGAATGTAAGATACAGACATGGGATGTGAACTTAGCCCGAGACATGATTATCACTTGTATGTAATGATGTGAATCACAGCTTCTGACTCACTGTACATGAGTTACGACAGGCCATGGACCCCTCAGACAAACATTCCATTAAAACTATCTATCGCGTTATTGGTTACTGCCTGCTGTAACGGTTTTCACAATAATTAACCATTAGGCAATTAATGGCATTCGAAATATTATCCCTAAGAAGAAAAAAACAAAAGTAATATGGAAAAGAAAACATTTATGCCGGCCCTCAAAAGTCGTACAATATTTATAAAGTACCTACTTGTAACTTACATGCACAAATATCCTATTATGTAAGTAAAGTAATCCCTATACAGGCCATGGAGGCCCAGAGGGTTCCAGGAGGTTGAGGCTCCCAGATTTTGGACATTCGGCACATGAAGGTGGTAAGGTTGTCAGCCTTACGCACCGGCCGCCTTTACCCCCAGGATTGCTCCTGGTACTCATTTCTGTTAGAGGCTGAGTCGACCCCAGGGCCATAGTGCCACCAGAAGGATGAGGTCAATTGAAAAATCTCAACGACCTCATCGGGAATCGAACCCGCGACCTTCCGGTTTGTAGCGCAGCGCCTCAACCACTACGCTACGGCGTACCCCATCCTATTATGTACACCCACAAATTTACGCATGTAGAGCAAGAATGCGACGTTAGGTATACTGCTTGACGGTAATGAATAAACAGAGATATTCAGTCTAATGTACTGTAGGCCTATCTGCCGAAGACTACATGTCTGCATATGGATTTTGTTTCATCATTTAGTCCAGTTTGAAAATGAATAAAATACGTTGCTAATAAGTGCTATTTTAAGCGAGACAGTCAACGTTACCTAAGCGGCACTGCGATATCCGAGATGAAACAATCGATGTAGTCCTATTATCGCGATGGTGGCGCTGCTACCAACACTTTTCGTTAATAACAGCTGGATATTTTTTAGACCAATGTCACTGCTACAACAATATTGTGCAATTAATACTGTATTTATTATTATACGAGGTTTAAATTGCTAGGGTGTATGTAATCTGCGCCACGGTTGACACCTAATTCCGGGGTGCGCGGGCAAAGAGAGTTAAGTCCACTCTCTTGTTACTGAGAATTAGAGTGTCTTAACACACTATACCAGACCAACAAAGCTTTAGAGATGGATAAACCCATGAGGAACACATCCATAACTACAGTACAATTTTGATTATGACTTACTGGACTTACACAAATGTAGAGAACATTTTTATCTATAACTCTATGGACATATCTCAATTTTTTTAGGATGGTGGACTTAACTCTCTTTGCCCGCGCACCCCGGAATTTGAAATAGAATAAAAATGAGATATGTAAACTGCGGCACATAGATATGTAAACTGCGCCACGGAAATATGTAGGTCATTTCACGCAAAATATAATTCGATGTTCTACCACGCTTCTCCCAACATCTTCCTTGTGTTAGATGCACTTCTCCAGTTCCAAACAAGTGCCTACATAAAACTGAGAAATATTGAATAAGGGATACCTGTAAGAAAAACAGCTAAAATAAATGACAAGTATTCTCATCTACTCAAGTGGAGAGAACAATATATAATCAATGAATTATCCCGTTTTGATTTTATTAAGAAGGCGTCATATGAGAACAAAGTGCTCTTGTAAAAAAATTAGGGTAGTGTTTTTAACAATTTTATAAGTGACGAAGCGTTCATGCAAAAGAAATTAGGGTATTGTTTTTAACATTTTTAAAAATGACAAAGCTACTAAGCCTAAAATTTTTAACCACATCTATGCAATTTCATAGCCAGTCCTAAGTCTGGAGAAGTGGAAAGGAAAATGTTAGTGCGTTAGTATGACGGTGACGCCATTTAAATGTCGGTGGCGCAGTTTACATCGTGTAGGTTGGTGGAAAAGGTAGAAGTGGCGCAGATTACCTTTTCCCAATTGCTACACCACACAAACAAATAATTATACATTATTTTTATATCTCTTTTTGTTCATAAGCAGTTTATATTTACCAAATCGTTGTGTTAAATGATTAATTATTTTTTTTATCAAAGAAACTACAGGTTTTGAAGATGTTTCAGTGTTCACTCCTTGTGAATTTACATAAAATACAAGTGCAGGTAGGAGCGATAAAATGTAAGTGATAAAAATAAAATGTTAAATTATGAGGACAGATACCTGCGATTGGTTGAATTTCCACATTTTCTTATTACATTCTATACTAGTCATTGATACATGAGCTAAATGGTCAGTTTAAAAACAGATTTATCAATACAAGGTTAACTAAAAACGACTACAATCCGTTGACCATCTCTAGAGAACGGACGAAGGAAGTATTTCCAATAGCTGAGATACATTCAGGTGGGAAAGCGAAGAAAAGATGGCGATGGTCCCGAAATGCGAATAGCCTATCCCACAAATATCTTTACATCCGAAATTAATAATTATTTAATTGTTTTCCAAATGCTCAATATATGCATACAGACATGCAGACCTTCAATACTGGTTCAAAACTACACCTTTTCAACCTCAATTTCGGAAAAAGTAATTTCAATTTCGGAAAAAGTAATTCCAATTTCGGAAAAAGTAACTTCAATTTCGGAAAAGGTAATTTCAATTTCGGAAAAAGTAACTTCAATTTCGGAAATGCGAGGGCTATGAAGAGGGTATAGTAAAGTTGGTACCACGCTAGGACAAATGACTCAATCGGAGCGAGATTATGTAGAGAAGTAGCTAGAAGGTGTACCTAAATGTTCCAAATAAAACAGTTTTGATTTTCACTGTGGTTTTCATTTTATGCCCCATCGAATGCTTTAAAAAATAGCCCTCGTATTTCCGAAATTGAAGTTACTTTTTCCGAAATTGAGATGACTTTTTCCGAAATTGAAATTACTTTTTCCGAAATTGAAATTACTTTCTCCGAAATTGAGGTTGAAATGGTGTAGTACTGAATTGGTTGTAACCAAGTTGTAACTGAACAATCGTGTTGCCTAGGTGACTATTCGCTGGGCCTAGCCGAGCAGCGAGAAACAAGGTTGGAAATTTACTCGTAGTTTATTAACAGTTAATTATTGCAGTAGGTAAGTGGCAGAAGTCTTGCTTGTGCAATGTAAAAAATGAAAGAGCAAACAAAAATCAGGGCTGCGTTCCCTCATACCTCCAATATTCGGCCACTGTCTAATTGAAGCGGCATGGCTACCTTCCGCTTTATCGAATATTTTATTTATTTTATGCGAATATCAGGCTTACGTGTGTTTCCAACAGTTCAGAACAGTGTTGGGTTGCCTGAAGAACTGCTTTTGTTACAGCTTCCATCGTTAGGGAATGTTCGATCTTTCCGATTCTTAATGGGGAACATTAAATACCGTTCCAGGAGCAAGGCATGCAGTAGATTATGTAATTCCATTCATGAATGGCTACAATGAATCATAAAAGTAATGCTTTGGTTGTTCTGAGTTCAGTCCACCTGAAAGTCATTAAAGCAAGTTTACAGCACTGGTGTTTGAACTCAGCACTTCTGCTATTTCATTCACATATCCTTAATGATGGCGCCAGCCAAGAACAATATTGTATGCTTGGCGATAAGAGAATATTAACGTTAATTCTACCCTACAGTATTAAGCGTATCCAGATTTATGTCTGTTGTTTGTTGCGGTTATTTAATGACGGTTGTATACTGCTACTTAGGCCTGTTTATCGTCTTATGTGAGACGGAATTTTATTATTAGCACAATAACATCCCAGTGCGGGCTAGGGCCTCCTGTTACAGGGTGGCTTACAAAAAAAAGTGCCTCGGACCTATTTTGTTAATAAAGTTTTTTTTTCATTTTTTCATTTTTTACATGTAAGTAAATCTATAGATGGATCTTATGCTGTCAACTTGGACCGAAATCGATCCCGCGGATTTGGGTACGGAATGCTAGTTAAGGAGTGGGGAACGGAGGAATTTGCTAATTCTAACCATGATTACACAGATTCTTAATTTATGGTACAGATAGGCTTACTCTTCACTTAATGATTATATAGACATAGATTACCAATATCATCTTGCCAAGACATGCACCGGTATTATTAATAATTCCTCTGTTGCAAACAAATGGTCATACTGTATTGTGATGAATGGAGCAACGGAGAAATGGTATATGGCAGACGAAACAGGAGCACCCCAAGAAAACCTGCTCCAACCCCATTTTGTCTACCACAAATTCCTCATGGATCCACCGAGATTTGCACCGGTATTACTTGCGATATGAGAATGTATGGAAAGAATAGTAGGCACTTTTAAAAATTCTACTCCTCTCCAAATTTAATTTAAAGAAGACGGAAAAATACGATAAATTCATTCAAATACATAACAACCATGCAATTATAATTTTCATAATATAGACAGAAGCAAGAGACATTACTTTTTAAACAAATATTGTTAATTTTCTAGCCATTTCCGTAAACAATTTATAAAAAAAATTGCTCTTTTAGAACAGGAAGGAAGTTAGGCCTACACATCCTATCGTTGCTGATAATTGTTTATAGAATATTATTAATTAGGCCTACATTTAAAGTGAACTTTGAAAAGAGTTATGTGCAGCTCTCTTAGTTTCCTGTAACTTGTTATAAATAACATGAGTCCAAACACATGAAAGTTCTTGTTCGTCTTTGCCAATCTGCAAAAGGGAACTTCCAGATTGTCAATAGTATGGTGATCGTGAGTGTTCCTTTTACATTATTTAAATATGATTGTGTATTGTATTTTATACAGATTATCCCGTTCATTATTCTATATTTCGTGAACAAAGGTTTCGCACTTTCCCTTACATTGGATTTATTCATTAACCTAAATATTTATTTCTGTTGTTTAAGTATGGAATTTATTTTGCTACAATTTCTCCACAATATATTACCATATCTTAGGTTCGATTAAAACATGTAAAATATAGTCTATCGTTCTAATAAATGTCATAGGCCGAATTCTCTTTACACTTTTATTAGGTAAGTTACTCTTGACAACTTAGTCGTAACGTAATTGGCTTGATACTTCAAGTTAGACTGAGTCAATAAATATACCAAGGAGTTTGGCATTATCATTATGCTTACGATCTGTAAGAAATTGTTATTTTCTGAGTCTGAGTTTCATTTAAGAACAATTGGTTTGCACAATACCATAATTTAGCTTCATTAAATAAGATATCAGCTTAAATATTTAAAGTATCAATATTCTTTCTAGGGATGGGTCCTCGATACTTTCGATACCTCGATACTCTCGATACTTGCATGGTATCGGCATCGAACGATACTTCAGAAAACTCGCTCGATACTTTTTCGATACTTTTGTAATTCTGAAATTCTGCAATTAAGTGAGAATGCTAGTATTTCTTAACAACACTTGTAAGTCGACTGTTTAAAAAAACTAATTTTAGTTTTAATGTAAAGTTTAAAAATAATTATAGGCTACTGATGATATTAAATTTTGTCTCATTAAATATGCAGACTTAATTAATTTAGTTTGTATCACACAGTTCTCTCAAATTTTAATGTTTAATGTACCTATTTATTGAAACTGGAAATGTTGAAGGTATCGAGTATCGAAGTATCGAGTATCGAGGAAAAAGTCATGTATCGGTATCGAGTATCGAGAAAATCTGGTATCGACCCATCCCTAATTCTTTCACAATATTTCAAAATATTTTCACAAACATCGTGCAAAATACACATCCGGTGATCATGCATACAGCACTAGAAGAAATAATAATCTACTTCTATCAGAACCTAAATGTCTCACATCGGCAGGATTAAACCATAGCATTAATTTTGGTTCCCGCTTCTATAACTCTATGATCAGTAGATACCCCGATCTCGCAGTTTACCCCAATTTTAAATTTAATAAGTATGTAAAACATTTTTTGTAATTTTATTAGCTTTAAGTCATTTATTTTATTATTATTTATTGTGTGTATTTGTGTTTAATATTTTTTGTCTCCTTTTTATAAATTTGTATTTTCTATTTCTAGCTCTGTTTTACATTTTTCACCTTTTTTATAAGTGTGTCATTCTTTCTCATTTTGTTTTTTGTTTCTCCTCTTTTCCACTCTGACGTTCTGAATCTACACCCGAGCACGAGCAGTCTGCTCATTCGGGTGTATTTCTACATAAATATTTGGTTCTTTTCTTTCTTTTTTCTTTTCTGTACTTTAATTTTGAAATTTGTAAATGTTTTTTGTTTATTTGTGTATTTTTGTATTTGTATTTGTACATAAGTTTGTAAATGTAATTTAAATAAAATAAAATAATTTAAAGCTGAAAAAAAATTCAATGGCATCACCTCTTATTATTAAAAAGGTTTAAGCAGGTAATTTCAGCAAAGATAACGTTTGAGTTGATACATTGCTGAGGAAACCATTTACCAACATTGAAAACAGTAGTGGTCCCAATGCAAATAATAGAAAAATGAAACAATACTCTTTGTGTGTGAGTTCAAAACAATGCACCTAATGCACTGATTAGAATATATATATATATATATTTATATATTAATACCAGAACAATTTGTATACTTTGGTCAGAGTCTTCTGTGACAGTGGAATGGGTAGATATCGTAGTACCGGCCCTAAAGTAAACAAGTATGTCTGTCTCACTCTAACGCATTGCTCGTATCTTCATAAGAATGAGATAGATTTACTTGTTTACTTCAGGGCCGGTTCTACGTAGAGCGCACGAAATATCTAACACCTCCAGTGTCTCAAAAGACTTTGACGCAAGAATATATTCCCCTTATTAACTGAAAGAACATTTTCCCACGAGTTAAGCCCTCATTGAACTTAAAATATAATTCCAGCTGACAGTAGTCATGAGGGAGTTCTTAAGACAATGCTTGTTAAAGGCCTGTGCAATTAAGGATGGGGAAATGCGGACATCGCCAGTGTTTTGTCTGGGAGAAAGTCTGATGGCATGGAGCAAGGTGTCGCGAAAATGACGTCACCACACCTGTGCGTGGTACAGTCCCTTCAAATAGCTGTCCGCCTCTTCGCTCCATTGTTTATAGAGCAAACCCAATCACCAATCTAAAACAAACTTGTGTTCCTAAATGATGTATTACACCAAAATAATATAGGGGAGGGATTTGTTAATGAAATAGTAATACTAATAATTATTTAGAGCTTGGCAGTTGATGACCTAAAAATGCATGAAAAATGACGTACAAAATTACCTTAAATTTAAGAAAATATAAATTTTGCAAGGAAAAAGCTCAGTATTTCTAAATATGTATTTAAACAGGGAATACACAGTATAAGGGCCTATAACAATAAATATTAATAAACAAATGACAAGATTTAAATATAGCACTGTTACTACTTTATTATTATGCTTTCTGTTATTATTGTTATTTTACTATGTTTATTAATGGATGTCCCATAGCTAAGAAATTATTAGATCTATTGTAAAGAGATTGATTATGAGTTCTGTAATGTTGCAAAAATCTATTCTGGAGACAAAATACGGAATACATGCAAAGAAACGATGAAAATTTCCTAAACAAGTGACCAGTAAATAATAAAATGTCGAAAAATGAAAAAATAAAAGTAAGCTATTTTTTATTTCTTTTTTGAGGCGAGACGAATCCTACATTGTCTGTGATGTCTCAGAAAAATTATGACATTTCATCAACTTCCGAGCCTTAATAATAACAATAACAACTAATAATAATAATAATAATAATAATCATAATAATAATAATAATAATAAGCATTTTTTCACTCTGGTTTTCCATCCTTTTCTCGTATAATAATAATAATAATTATTATTATTATTATTATTGTTATTTCACCGTTAGTATCACAGCAGTGTGTCGTACTGCTACATTCATGCAAAAGTCACACGCATCTCCTGTGATTGGGATTCCCTGCTAATTGTAGGTATAGCTTTCCTGATGAAAATACTGGCTTATCTCTTAGTACTGTATATACTCCATTGGCTGGTGGCTACCCTTTACCCCGAAAGCATGAAAAGCTGATAGTTCAAGAAATATTAATTGAAGATCTTGTTATACAACAAAATTAGCAAAAAAACTCGAAGATAATAATACATATTACAAGTAAAAAATTTTAGAATTTAAATTTTATTCAAGATGGCAAACGATTGTTTTCCGCAAAACCAGCTTAATACATTCTAGGTCTCGATGCTTTCAACCATTTCTGTTCGTCTTATAAACTCAGTAACTAATAAAATAAACGTTTCAACTATAGGACGTCTAAGAACTTAAGCTTAAAGTTGGAAGTAATTTTTTTCTTAAGGAAGGTTTAGTCTATAATAATGTATTGAGGCAAATTAAGAAGGTTCTAAAAGGGCCAACGTCATAAAACTTGCTTTTGAGAAAACTGACTTGTAGCCTTTATAGAAGTAACATTTTTTGCTGAGAACTTCCGACATTGACCTCTAAGATTTCTGAATTATAGCATCAGGTATTGGCACTTTTAATATACGAAAGATAAAGACTAGCCGAGCTCAATAATACATAGAACTCTTTTTGCAAGAAATTGACATTGGCCCTTTTAGAACCAATTTAATATAGTGATCTCCAAATAATGATACAACTGTACTGTATTATAAACGCATACTTTTTTTTATACATTCTTACATTATTATGACTTCTTCATCTATCATAATCAACATTGTTATTATTATTAGTAATACTACTTAGTACTCGGTGGCAACAGACTTATTCCTAAGCAAGATAAAGGAATATTATCTATTTTATGGACCCCGGAGGTTCATTATTATTATTATTATGATTAACATTACTCTAATTTTATGTTATCCCAATGCTACTCATTTTGCATGTTACTATTACCATCGAACAACGTTTGTAGCATCTAAAATAAAACACACATGTGCCTTTTTGTGAATGCCAATGAAATGGCAAAATGAAGAAACAAATCTTATACGAAAGCAGAGGGGGATTTTTATAATTGCTGTTTGTAGGAGTCAGCCTCTATATATAGTTCGGGTGATTTCGTGAAGGAGCCGATCACGGCCGAAACAGGAGTGTTTACAGCGATGACCAAGAGTTGAGGAATCTGCTGGCGGCGTTCTATGGCCTTCACCAGCTGAGCAGCTGGGAAATTCTAATCTCCCGAGGGAAATTTATCTCTATCCAGTTATTATCCCAATTTCTTCCTGCCGATCGATTTAAAAATAAATTGGCACGACACTATCTATAATAGAATAATTATTATTGCTGTATTTTGCATACGTAATAAAACAGACAAGATCTATGTTTTGTTATGGCCAGTTGAGAACAACCCATTGTGAGATGTTTGGATGTCAAATTATCTTTAATCTATTAACGTTTTGTCCGTTATTTATGATACGATGACTGCAGCTTTAGGTGCCGTACATTATTATTATTGTTATTATTATTATTATTATTATTATTATTATTATTAT
This sequence comes from Ectobius pallidus, assembly GCA_964059195.1. Classification (NCBI taxonomy): domain Eukaryota; kingdom Metazoa; phylum Arthropoda; class Insecta; order Blattodea; family Ectobiidae; genus Ectobius; species Ectobius pallidus. The sequence goes on from CAXKWD010000002.1 coordinate 55,040,597, forward strand.
TATTATTATTATTATTATTATTATTATTATTATTATTTAGTCAAGGATGCTATTAAAAAATCAATTCCTGAAACCGCTGTTTTCAAATCAAAATATCCTGCCTGGTTTTCGAGGGAGCTTAAACTATATATAAGGAAAAAGAAACATTTTTATCGACTTTACAAAAAGCACTCTTCTGATCATTACTATCAAATTTTTTCGAACTATCGTAGATTAGTTAAAATTACTATTAACTCTGATAGACAACAATGGTACAAGTCAATTGACAATGAGTTAAAGACAAACCCAACTAAATTTTGGGGGTATGTCTCAAAATTAAGAAATAAAAGTGACCCCTCCCTTCAAGTAAAAGTAAACAATTCCATCATCACGCAGCCTACGACTCTAGTGAATATTTTTGCAGAGCATTTTGAGTCTATGAATAAACCGATTTTAACAGAGCCTGTACCTCAACTCCAAACTTACACTTCAGATTGTTTATATGTCCCGTCTATTTCAAACCTGGATGTCCTGTCATCGATAAGAAAACTCAAAGCATCCAAGACTAGTGGGCCAGATCAAATTCCAAGCTTCATTGTGAAGGGATGTGCTCCCATATTATCACCAGTCCTGACATATATCTTTAATTTATCAATTAAAACAGAAACTTTTCCATCCCTGTGGAAAAACTGTGCTATCAGGCCAGTTCACAAGAAAGGGAAAAGTAAGGAAGTAATGAACTTTCGACCAATATCTTTATTGAATACTTTTAGTAAAATTTTCGAGTCAGTTATCCATAATCATGTTTCATTTTTCTGCAAAAGTAAACTACATGATTTCCAACACGGTTTCACTAAAAATAAATCAACCACAACCAACATTGTTACCCTCCTTAATGACATAGTTAAAGAAAATTGCACACAGTCCCAATCAGACGCCATATTTTTTGACCTAAGTCGAGCTTTCGATGTTGTAAATCATGATTTACTATTGCAGAAGCTGACCAATTTAGGATTACATGGAAACTATATAAATTGGTTTACGAGCTACTTGCAAAACAGGACTGCCTGTGTTAGAATAGCAAACTGCCTTTCTAAGCCCTTCAATATACCACAAGGCGTTCCCCAGGGGTCAGTAATCGGCCCTTTTTTGTTCGTTGTATTCATTAATGATTTATTTAACATATTAAAATGTAATAGCCTCGCGTATGCTGACGATCTATGCATTTGGAAAAAGATTTCAAGTGTTTCTGACTGTAAATTATTGCAAAGCAATATTGATCTTATAAGTCAATGGGCCTCTTCAAATAGAATGATTATTAATTCCAGTAAAACTTACAATGTAATTTTTAGTAGAAAAACTAATCCTATTATATTTAATTATTTTATTGGCCAAGATACCATCACACGTTCGGACAAAATCAGATACCTGGGTGTTTATTTAGATTCAAAACTATATTTTCATGCCCACATTGAACACATATTCACCCAAGCACTAAAAACTCTGGGATTAATCCGTTTTATTTCTACTAAACTAAAAAGCCTGGAATCAATAATCACTCTCTATAAATCTCTTGTCCTAAGTGTCTTAGACTATGCAAGTGTATCTTGGAACAGTATAACCATATCTGACAGCAACAAATTAGAACGTATACAAATCAAATTTGTTTCATTAATACGAAGAAAGTTTTTCCAAAATCAAGACCTGCAGTACAAGCAAATTCTCGCTTTTCTAAAACTGGAATCACTATACGAAAGACGCAACTCATCCGATGCAAACTTCATAGTAAATGTTTTTCGAGGTAATATAGATTGTAAATCATTTCTTGAAAACTCTGGACTTAGAGTTCCACACACAAGACTGACAAGGAATCATTCATTATTTTTGGTAAAACAACCATATACTTTGCCAGTTTTCCGTTGTTGTATTTCGGCTAACAAGAAATTCCAAAATGCTAAAATATTTTAAATATAAGTGTTTGACCTGGTTTCTTTAAACCAGAATAATTTCATATCAAATCTGCAAATCTGCAACAACTGAACAGAGACATTTCACCACTTGGAATGTGATGACTAGTCTAAACATGCTGACCACACAAAATACCTAATTGATCAATGAGGCTTACAAAGCTGACTAGACATATTCACAAGTCATATGTCTTATAAAGAATCATTATGTAATTCCTGTTTGTATATGTAATCTATTACTATTGTATATCATCCAATTATTAAATAAGAAGCCTACTGTTCAAAATTTGTAAAAATTGTATGTAGCTTCTCTAAATAAACAAATGAAATGAAATGAAATGAAATGAAATTATGGTATTTCAAATCCGCGAGCGGCGAAGGAGTAGGTAATAGTCTGCTTTATTCCCACAATTCATTCCTCTACCTCATATTTCATTGTATCATTATTGTCAACTGAGAATATTTGAATTATAAATAATACATGTTAGGCCTATATGAATTTTAGGAAATTGTTAACATTTTAATTTTGTTTACTTATAATTCACTGATAATGAATATGGACATGTTAATTGTGAAAGCCAGCAAATGATAGCAGGATGAAAGTTGAGGATCACACGCCCACATCCGTTTTTGTTCTTCTTGTAGGAACGATATCTACCCTTCTCTTCTCCCCTATACGCCTACATCCTATTCAAAGGAATGTAGCATTATTCATATGTCTCGTTTCATGCAAACAATTACTAATTACTTTATACCATAATTATTTTTATGTCTTAATTCTTATAAGGGTGATTATTGACATTATACTTTGGTCAGAGTCTTTTGAGACAGTGGAATGGGTAGATATTTTCCGTCCTAGTACCGTCCCTGAATTAAACAAGTAAGTTTGTCTTACTCTAGCGCATTACTCGTATCTACGTAAGAGCGAGACAGACTTACTCGTTTAATTTAGGGCCGGTTCTAGAGAGGAAAATATCTTCTCTTTCGATTGTCTCAAAAGACTCTGAGCAAATTTATAATCGCAAGGAACGAATATGACGATTATTTACATATTTTGATCACACCAATAGCCACTTGAATCCTAGTTAGCCAATGGTAACCTCAATAAAATCTTTGACATTCCCATTCAGTAATAGCGGCAACGGCAGAGGAACAAAAACTGAAAGAAATTTAAAGAAGACGAAAAAACTACAGTCTCATAGGCTATATTTATAAGGGATTTCTCTTTGCCGAAAGTCCACATAAAGTGGCATACTTTATTTCAAATGAATTTCGTTACTGTTAAATATTAGAAAGTTAAAAATGGATTGATTTGTTACCGCAGAGTTCAAGCTAGTAACTGACGATTGCCACATGTGAATTCCAGATTTTTTAAAAGGCTTCCGAGGTTAAATTTTAATGGTCAAACGTTTCTTCTGTAATGAATAAAGTGTAGTAGAAAGTTCGGATGAAGCTGATATATCAAAATGTCTGATCAAGCACTGATGAAATGATGAGATAAATAAGCATTCTGATAGTGATAATATTGCAAAAATTAAGGAATGTTTCTTGAATAGTAAGTTATATGATTTAAAAAAGGCAGCTGGAAAAATGGAAAGTAGAATAACAAATCATAGAGTAAGAAAACAAAAGAATTTAAGCTGAACTTTGTTTCATTTAAGTTTTTAATTTCATAGGCACAGGTTGGGCGTAAGAAGGGAATGCAGCTGATTCCTCTCCCCCCCCCCCCCCCCCATGGACAGGGCAGCAGGTGCCAAAGCCCAGCACCTGTCGTTAGTAAGTCAGCCAGTCCGCACTACAAAGCGAATTACATAATGTGTTTGCAGGGAAGATGATCAAAGACTGACATCATCTCATATAAATACACCGCAAACCATGACTTCATCTCATGCTAACTACCTCAAAATGTGAATGAACTGCGAATTTAAAAACACTGCACAAGTTTAGCTAATTCAGAGAAAGAATGCGAATGTATTCCCCATAGTTTTCGTGGTGATGATGTGGGTTACGAAAATGTATAATATGATGAATAAACCAAACGAAATGTCTAGAACGTATTTGCATTAATTTACAAAACATTTTTACGCAAACTTTGGTGTCATAATATCGTGTTTGCAATGTAAATTAAAAGAAAAACGCATTCAATTTTAATTCACTAACTGCACTAAAGATTAAATACATTGATTAGTTTGGAAAATCTATCAAGTCGTTCAATCTTATTAATATGTATGATAGGTCTAGGAAAAATAATTACGATACTGCAATTCTCATTACGCTTATTGGCGCTGGAAGGATCGGAAATTACAAGGTTAATCAGTACTAGAAATATTCTACATTTGAGAAAACAATGGAGAGAGAAAGTGTGTGTGTATGAGAAAGAGAGAGAGAGAGAGAGAGGAAGGGAAAGAAAGTGAAAAAGAGACGGTCCCGTATAGTCTTCTTTTAGTGTCGAAATTACGAATCTGTAGGAAGCAATAGGAACGCTAAAATCTGAAGTGGCAGAGAATTTTCCATATTAAACGCATTCGGCTTTGTGTGTTGCCTAGTTGTTCGTTTAAGGGGCGTTACGAAAATTGAGGAATACTGAAGGGTTTGAATGACACAAAAATTATAAAATATTCATTTCTTCCTCTTTGGTGGAAAATGTGCTTTCTCTCTGCGTATAAATGTATCTTAAGGAAAATATTTATCTCAGCAAAGCCCAGAGGAGAATTAAAATTACCGTATGTCGAGTCATACCGAACAATCACGGAAAAAATTGAAGAAACGGGGAACAATAACAATAATTTTCGATTTTTTTTTAACAAACACGCATTTGGCATATTTTCTCCATCTTAAAAATACTTTTTATTATTTTTTATTTATTTTATTTATTGAATTAATACAGCATGTTCCATTGCTTAAGTGCTGCAATACTACATGCTATGTCTCATTAAAAAATTAAGTATATACAAGTATCTACAATGTTAGATACATTACATCATTAAGTTAATAGTTTCTGAGCAAATTCTAATAAATTACAATTTTCTTATAAAATTCTACCATTGTACAGCTTTGTTATCTAAACCTGTATTATTATTAACTATAATGAACTGAAGTCTATTGCGTGCATAAAGCGTTTAAATGATGTATAGTGTTTCACAATGAGTTGATCTGGAGGAACCGGCCATTGCCCGTGTTTGATATACTTGAAATTAGGATTGTGGGTCTAAATAGCCTATACAAGTATCTGGGGGGGGGGAAATAGTACACTCGAGTTACCAGCAGACCTAAAACTCCGGTTATCCGGATAACTGAGACCAAACCCTATCCGTATAATCAGATATCCAGATAATTCGATAAAAGGTAATTTAATGAGATAACTAAATTGTATAGTACTATCTTAAGATAAAGACGGCACATCTTGAACTTATCGGTCAGAGTCAATTGTTTTGCTGGCCAACTGTCGATTTTGTCGGCTAAAAAATTTTCTTTTTCGCAAATAATCGGCCCTGAAAGAGCGTTTATCAATGCTCGCTACTGCAAAAACAACTAGAATATGGCCTCAAGGCGATCCGGATAGTTGGAGTTCAAATAATTGGAGTTATACTGTATTTTTAAGAAATCTATTAAAACCAGGATAAAGTGTTGAGTACTGGTACGCCATAACTTTATATCACACCCTCCGAGGATAGGAACTCGAATATGAAATTTCGTCTTCATATTAATTTCTGTGTGTTGTTTTTGTTTTCGAGGTAGGCTAGCTATTTACAGACCATAGGCGTAACCAGGCCGACCATATGGGGGGGGGGTGGGGGTATGGAATACCCCCAGGGAGAGGGGGGTTCGGGGGTTCGGGGGTTCTCCCCCGGAAAATTTTAAAAATTAAGATGCACAATAACGAGTTTTAAGCTTCCCATTATTTATACTCATATTAAGTAATTTATAAGCAGACTTAAACAAATTGTACAATTTCCCTTTTTTAATCACGGGGGGGGGGGGAAGGTTCAAACCCCCAACCCCCCCCCCCCTCGTTACGCCTCTGTTACAGACAGGCAGCCATGAATTACACATGAATTAGTTTTAAGCTGTATCAAAATATTTTTGCAATCAAGTTATAGCCTATATGTTGAGAATTATTGGATTTGTGAGTGAAAATTACAACAAATTAGTATTCGGCACATGCCAGATGAGTTAGTTTACATAATTGGATGATATGCAGCGTTATGTAAGGATCTTGCGTCACTCACGGTAAAATTAAATCTTATTTCATAATTTCCTGCTCCTTAACACTGCAGTCAATTGTTACAACAAGCCTTGTTTCAACAACAGTTTTTTCATTCATGTTTCGACACAGAGCGTCACTCCTAATGATTACAAAGATGGTCATTATTATCTGCTTTACTTGCAGTTATAAATGAATGAAGACTGCATATTAATTTTAACGAGCGAAAATGAGAATACATGATAATAGTTCCCTAATTCGTTATGTATTTTAAAATATTATGTACGTGATTATATTTTACGTAAACCCTTGTACCTAGTAGGCCTAAATTTCAACCTGCGGAAGTTAGAAAGCAAACCACTAATCATAAACATATTTTCTCCACGCAGCTTCAAGGCAGCATGAGAAAATAGGTTTAACAGATTTTACGAAAGTTCTACAAATGACAAGTAATTGTGACGCCTATCGCATTCACTGCCAACAAGTATTCCACGACATAGCCTACACACACTAAACTCTGTGGTGCTACATATCTTCATGGGACATGTCCTACCGTCGGACAACGAATCAACTACTCCGGGCGTCGGAAACCGCACACCAAAATTTTCTACAAAATTTTCTGGTTTATAGTCATATGGAAACTGTCACCAAAATTTTCTACTTAGTTTTTGGTCATATGAAAACGGCACACTTTTTTGTGCCTCGATTATGCTCATTTGGAAAATGCATACCATAATGACAGTTTTTACAGCAATCGTTCTTTTTTGTACAAGTTGTTAATAAACTTTTGGACAGATAAACTGAGACATATAATAAACTGCAAAGCAATGTAGGAAGTAAGAAGTTTTAATGTGAAGTCAGCCAAATGCATAAGAAACATTGAGGGGAGAATGGAATTATGTAGCTCTTCCCAAATATCCCGTATGCAATTTGTGAAATACGTTATCCACTTCAGTGGTACTGACGAGTAGGTATGTACTTAAGATTCAGTTTACATGTGTGCAATTTCCAATTAGTATTAACCATTCTGAATCAGTGTGCAGTACCCGGGCAGGATTAGTGGGACTCTCAAAAACGGTATGCAGTTTCCGAATTAAAATGTGCAGTTTCCGCGCAGCTCAACTACTTGTGTTTACGGACTTTATTGGTAGATGGCAGGATTTAGGCCTGTGATCAACAAGCTAACTTTAACTGCTTGATAGTTGTTTTGGTATAACTCAATAAGTACGAATTTCTAACATATAGAAATTCATTCATTAAAGACTACTCATTAATATTTAGATCCTTCAGCTAATTTCAATTAACTGTTAATTGTTTTCAAACAAAAAAAAATTATTTGACAAACTTTACTTCCCTTAACAAACTTTCCTTAACTTTGTAGTCTAGATCATTTTATTTTTAATGAAACTGTAATTTCCTTTTAAAAAAGTCATTCACGGACCAATGTAATGACTACACTATTCCCAAACACTAAATACATAAAATATAAACAAAATGCTGTCACGAATATGTCCTCAAAACTTTTCCAGAAAGTGCTGCCAAAACAACAAAATAACAATTAAGTTTGTTATGTTTTTATTGTCGTTATCGGAACGAAGTCGTGGCGTAACGGATTGTTTCTTATTGACGTCACGAATTCCCACAGCCTTCTAGATGTGCACGTCCTTAGCGTGAGCTCCTGACGAATTTTTGCACAAATTTATGCGTGACTGATCTGAGACGAGATAATCTACCAGCAGTCCAAGGACGGAAAACACAAACCTAAGAATTCCAGACTTTTTGGTGGAATTAAAGACGACATCCATTCTAGCAACATTGTAGCACGATTTTGTGGATAAGAATCTCTCAGTCTACGGCGTTTCCTGAACTTATTTTCTCTAATTATTTTCACAAAGTTTTAATTTGCTTATGCAGTTAAGAACAAGAAGATTTACATCCAGAACTGGAAATTTAAAACAAATTCCTTGCCTCTCTAGGAACCGTCTGCATTGTCTCGTGTTAGCGTTGCTGGCTACAGATTAGCAGACCGGGTTCAATCTCCGGTACCTCCTCGGATTTTTCTGAGGTAGGCATGTCTGGACGGGGTGCACTCAGCCTCGTGATTCAAACTGAGGAGCTACTTGATAGATAATTAGTGGCTTCGGTCATGGGAAACCATCATTAACGGCCGTGGGTGTCGGCATGCTGACCACATGCCCCGGGGGGGGGGGGGACCAAGCCTATGTGGGTCTGCCTATGATAGATGACGTAGCTGTCGGGTGGTAGGTCTGGTCCCTTCAGACATGTAGCGCCACGGAGTTTAGTTTAGTATCTTTCACCTAAGCTACCTACAATACTGGGGGTGGATTTTTCAGCTGAACAAATTTTGTTGCATGGCTTTAAAGCACTTTTTAACCAAATGATTCTACAGTTACTATACTTTACACAAAGCTCATAGTGATGAAGGGTCGGCTCTAAGAAGAAAAGCGACTAGTAGTTATGCCGTGAGACTCAGAGAATTCTTGAACTTTCTTTAAATCTGCTTGACTTTCAAAGGATTTTAACGCCAAAAAGAATTCAAACGTTCGACGAAGTCTAGACTTCTGAAAGAGGTCTAATTGCAATTTTTAACAACTTATAAAGGTAAAGCTATTCGCCTTAACTGATTTCTTGGCTACTGAGAGCAGTACAATAGTGATAATTCTTATTAGTTATACCAGAATTTTTTTTCATAAAAACGTGCCTTGTTAGGGAGGTTTTTATAATTTTTTTAAAAACATAATATCATTAGTTATTTTTCGTCAGTAATAAGCTCTATAAAGCAAATACTGTCAGCATTGATTGTATTCAAGTAAAGCCTATATGTTTCTTTCGCTGTAGAATATTCCTTCTTTACTGCCATAATGTCGTGTGTTTGTTAATTTAATTTCTGCAGACCAATATTTACGCTGGAATATTTATACTGTACTAAAATGGCTTGGGAAAGAAAAACGGGCAAGTGTACCGGTATAAATATTGTACTCCGTTAATGTATTTTCAGATTAAACTGCAGAAGGCGTTGCATTTTCTGAGACGTGAACACTGCATTGTTGTGTGCGGTCACTCACCCGTGCTGGAGATTGTTGGAATGAGACACGCGCAACAATGAGACCACGCTGCCTGACAACAAAGTGGCGCTCATTGAGAAAGAGCTGAAAACCGGTCCAGCCACCCGCTAGATTGCTTAACATTGATTCATAGCCTCACTCTTAGTACTTCTGGAATGCTACTATTGTTACTAACTTCCTGTCATTGTTACCTTTTTGTATTCATTGTTGAAAATGTTTTACAAGCTTCAGAAAACAGGACATGTTAATGATTAAGGAACCAGCATATTAAATGTAGAACTCGAAGAACGAAGAAAATATTTAGCTATTATAATTGTCTTATTCTAAAGTATAGCAAATATTTTTGTGTAGCTTACTATTTTTGCAATTTTATTATTTTGTTGATCTCTGTTGAGTCTCACAAGAAACATTACATCTAAAACATTAATTAAATATAAGGATTATATTTTGTACAGTATGAAAACAGTATTTCTCGAAACTATTTTGTTCCTTTTCTTGTCTTACTTTATATTTGTGTATATACCGCATATCACTGACATAAGTAAAATCTGTTTGCACAAAGATTCAATAAATGATAAACGCAGAGATGGAAGTAAAAAAATAAGTCCTATTATAACATACGTTATATTGTAATATAATTTAAAATATAGGCATGACATGATTTCCAAACAACAAATCCTTTATTAAAAAAAAAATAAAAAAACTTAATTTCAGGGCAAGTGAGTTAATATTCTGAGCAATCACTATGTAAATGGTAAAAATAAATGCAGTTATACGTTACTGCAACCGTACAGCCACAGCGCACTTGCCGTAGTACATCAAATCGAGTATAGACCATTTTAGTCCAGGCAACGAACGAAAAATAGAAAAAAAAAATCGTGTAGTTTTGAAATTTTGCAGAGATGTCGGAGGGAGTGTCCCGAACAACATACTAAAAGTCCCCGAAGGTGGGGGATGAGCGGGGGACAGGGGGGCCCGCAGAAGGTCCCAGTTTTAGGGTTTTCGCTTATATCTAAACAACGGTGCATCATAGAGGAAAAATTGCTATATACAAAATTAAAGCTGATAAAATTTCCTACAAGACTGATCCTACACATTTCTTTCTATTTCCAATAGTTTTCGAGATATCCGCCAACGAAAATAACAAATTTTCGAAGAAAGCTCTCTTGCCTCGCGCTTTTCGACACACTTTGCCTTCTAGCGCTTCGGCCCTTAGGTATACAGCAATGTTCTCATGAAAGACGTTGTAGCGAAATAAATTCGCTTTAAAATGAGTAGTCATTTGTTATTATTTATTCAAATGTTCAAAAGTTATAACAATTTAAAGTTTCGGTCAAATTTCGAGATTTCGAAAGAAAACCGTACATCGCACTTTCTCTATATTTAGGGGGTAATATATTAGTATATAAACTGTATATTGTGTATTTACATCACGAAACAAGTGGAGAAATATAAAAAAAACCATTAAAGTTGAATTTACTAAAAATCCTATCACGGTACAAGCAGAGGACATGTAATGGAAAATACATTATATTTTAGGCAAGAAAGGAAAAGTGGTGACAAAAAAAATCATGTAGTTTTAAAATTTGGCAGAGATGTGGGGGAAAGTGTCTTAAATAACATAGTAAAAGTCCCCATGGATAGGGGGTGAGCGGGGGGTGGGGGGAACTTTTGAATGTAATTTCTCGCAGTTTTCCCTAAACACACTAAGGCTATGGGTTCTAGCAAAAAACAGTTTATGCACAAAATTAACTACACAAAAGTTCTTATAAAATTGATCTGAATGATATTTTTGTGGATTTAATGGTTCAGGAAATAGAAGGATATGAAGTATTACATAGTTCTGGATATTCTGTTTTACATACACCTATATATTATATTTTTTAACAAAAAGGAAAGGAGATGATAAATAAATTAGCATGATGCCAAGCAAGCAAACTATAGTTCTTAGAAAAATATACTTATAATGGTTAACGTCACACTTAAAACTCATTATCGTTATTATTATTATTATTATTATTATTATTATTATTATTATATTATTATTATTATCATCATCATCATCATCATCATCATCATCATCATCATAATTATTATTATCCTTGTTGTAAAGCTTAGCCGTTCTATGTTACGTTAAAAAAATTACCGGTATTTTGAAAAATGGTAAGGAATTAGATATATTGAGATATTGTAAGAATAGTAGGCCTACCTATTACTTTAAATAAATGTTTACTTGTCTATGTGGCTTCTGAGAATATTTGAACATCATAATTTGTCACTGTGCAACTCGGTGTGGTGGCAGATTTGGATGCCGAAAAGCTGGTATTAAATGCTCATCCGTTTGTGGAACCTGTCATGGTACATGCACCAACAAGTATACCATTAGAAGAAGAAGAAGAAGAAGAAGAAGAAGGAGTTTAAAATTGATGACGTCCAAGCAAAATAAGTAATTGTTCAGGCACTCTTTAATTAATGTTGTATATGTGTATAAATGCTGAATGTTGATAGAACAATATAACCCTAAGTTATCATACGATGTACTAGGATTCCAGTGTTGGAGACTGAAAAAAAAGACAACTATACATTTATTTCAAGTATTATGTAGGCCTACTAGGTCTTATAATTACTAAATATATCTAACTCTTCACAATTTTTCCAAATGATATTTTATAAGAAAAATATAATGGATAATAGGCCTGGTTTATACTTCTTATAACGTACACTCATACCATGAGATTTTTGTAAGCTTTATAATAATAATGAGTTTTATGTTTCATGTTTACCTTTAGTACGAATATTATTCTAAGAACTAGTTTGCTTGCTTGGCATCATGCTAATTTAATTATCATCTCCTTTCATTTTTGTTAAAAAATATAATATATAGGTGTATGTAAAACAGAATATCCAGAACTATGTCATACTTCATATCCTTCTATTTCCTGAACCATTAAATCCACAAAAATACTATTCAGATCAATTTTATAAGAACTTTTATGTAGTTAATTTTGTGCATAAACTGTTTTTTGCTAGAACCCATAGCCTTAGTGTGTTTAGGGAAAACTGCGAGGAATTACATTCAAAAGTTCCCCCCACACCCCGCTCACCCCCTATCCATGGGGACTTTTACTATGTTGTTTAAGACACTTTCCCCCACATCTCTGCCAAATTTTAAAACTACATGATTTTTTTTGTGCCCACTTTTCCTTTCTTGCCTAAAATATAATGTATTTTCCATTACATGTCCTGTGCTTGTACCGTGATCGGATTTTTAATAAATTCAACTTTAATGTTTTTTTATATTTCTCCACTTGTTTCATGATGTAAATACACAATATACAGTTTATATACAAATACATTACCCCTAAATATAGAGAAAGTGCGATGTACGGTTTTCTTTCGAAATCTCGAAATTTGACCGAAACTTTAAATTGTTATAACTTTTGAACATTTGAATAAATAATAACAAATGACTACTCATTTTAAAGCGAATTTATTTCGCTACAACTTCTTTCATGAGAACATTGCTGTATACCTAAGGGCCGAAGCGCTAGAAGGCAAAGTGTGTCGAAAAGCGCGAGGCGAAAGAGCTTTCTTCGAAAATTTGTTATTTTCGTTGGCGGATATCTCGAAAACTATTGGAAATAGAAAGAAATGTGTAGGATCAGTCTTGTAGGAAATTTTATCAGCTTTAATTTTGTATATAGCAATTTTTCCTCTATGATGCACCGTTGTTTAGATATAAGCGAAAAACCTAAAACTGGGACCTTCTGCGGGCCCCCCTGTCCCCCGCTCACCCCCCACCTTCGGGGACTTTTAGTGTTTTTTTCGGGACACTCCCTCCGACATCTCTGCAAAATTTCAAAACTACACGATTTTTTTTTCTATTTGGTGTTTTTCGACGTTTATTGACTGGACTATTTACACTCTCTCGCATTTTTCTTGCCATTACCACACCCTCAAGACAAGATTTCTACATTCATAGGCCTATTTTCGCCTACAGGGATATACCTATTCTTATTGCTTAGGTTTACGTTTCAGTTAGAAATAATTTTACCGCCCTCGCATAGCATGTGCATAGAGCAGATTGTTTACCTGTTCCTTAGTAGTTATGCCTCTGTCATATATTTAAAGACGAACTAAAACAAAAGAGTTTAAATATTTTTGCACGACGTAACTAATTAGTGGTACTTACGAATATTGTTGCGGTGGATCGTAACTTGACATTCCCGCATTCAATCTTGTTGCTATGGAAACAAAACAAATTTCCGTGCGGTAAGAATTACAAAAAGCACACTGTGCCGTAAGTAAAATCATAATACAAGCCTTTATGGAACAAGGCCCCCCAGTTTGTGGCGACTTTAACAGGACAAATATTCGGTTCCCATAACAACAAACACATGCGAATCACTTTCTGAAATAAACATCTAACTTCAATAATGTATATACATAATATTTTCAGGTAATATCTCAATTAATATAATTAAATTGACATAAAGAATCATCGTGCAAAAAATAGCATGCAATACTCGTGCCGTAAGCGCATAACGGACATGGGAAATTGAAAAAAACTCTTTCCTCGATCCGTATGCACCGCTCACGGCACTTGTATCGCAATATACTATTTTCTACTATAGAACCTAAAGTAGCAATTTGGCCAACTAACTGTTGTTGGTCCCTAAGGCGGGCTTTCAAAACATGTCCCTAAATAAATCAATTTCACTACACACTGTTATTATTATTATTTTACACACCTAAAAATTAATGCAAATGATGATTGCAGTTTCAGGTGGCCATGAAATCATTATCTTATAACCCCTTTATTTTGAAACATTTATTTAGGCCTGCTGTAATTTTAGATATTTATTTTCTGTAAACTTAGTGCTTAGAAAAACAGTGAATGGTATTATAGGTTTATATTTCTTTCGAACACGTGCAAATATTCGCTTCGATTCGCTCCTTAACTTCACACTGATTCGAAATAACATAAACTTGTCAGAATAACATAATAACATAACATAACAGAAACTTAATAACATGAGATAAGAGAAACTTGTTTCGTAATAATAATTTATATATACTTTTTTGGTGGGAATAATTGTAGAATTACCCGTAAGTGTTATCTCGACAGTTACATTTGGCCGCAAAAACGAGTTGGCACTGTAGAATTTGAAAAATATTAACTCCTTACACAGCAGCTGCTGGAAATGGTCTCCATTCGCTGTCACAGTCTCATGCAATAGTTTCTCCGTTGGTATTTCTCGGATGGTTCCTCACTTGGTGGTTATTTCCATCCGATTCCTTTCCACGAGCATTTCTCTAAGCCTATGTAATCTTATGTAATTGATGAAGATTTTAATTTTTTTTATCAATAATGCAAGACTAAAAGTAATTTTAATTTTTAATGAACACCGGCAACATCTTGTGAAGTTGAAGACTAATTAATTTATGAATATGAAAGACTACAAGTCACTTAAATTTTTAATTGTTAATGAATCAACACCAGCGTGACAAGATGCCCTGAGGATGACACAAGTGTCGAAAAGCCTAGGATACATATAATAAAGATTGCTGAACTGATGGTTTTAATTATATTAGGTATTTTATTTTATTGGTCGAGCTCAATGGTATTACATCATGTTTAAACACTTTACGATAACCCAACTTTATTACTGTATTATACAATAATATTTAGGCAGGGCGATTATTATTACGGAAGCTTTGATACATGATCTGTTATACCTGGGGGCAAATGTTGGGTGTGTGTTCAATGGACGCAGACTAGCGCTCCCCATTTCCTGGCTACGCAAGTCTCATGGGGTTACAAAGGGCGGATTTTTCTTTCCATCTCAAGTGTTGTCGAATTAGCGATCGAATACCGGTAATACACGTCTCAACGTTCGTCCAGAAATTACACAAGAATAGGCCTACTGGTCTGTACAAATTATGATATATTATAATTATACGAGAGATGGAGCACAAATCCGGGCAACTATTTTTTTCTCAAAGTAAGGCTACGCGATGGTACCGTGAGAGTATGTCACGGGAGAGTGTGGCATCTCATGTAAGCCTATAATCATTTGGTAGCATGGTGATAGAGGCGATGGTAATTTAGTTGAGAGTCATAATGCCGTGCAGAATGGACATGATAAGATGTGAACTGCATTCTTACGTCAAAATAGTCACTATACGAGGGAGAAATTGGGTCATTCCATGTCAAGTGAACCAATTTTTTGTCAATTTTGAACATGACCATCTCCGATTTTAGTCATACTTGGTTGTCATGAAGTACCACCTGAGATATGTTAAAGTGCAAAATATCAGATTTTTATGTGTTGTAGTTTTCCAGTTATACCCTTCTGAAATATGGAAAAAAACCAAATTTTCTGCATAAGTGCAATCACAAAATGACGCATAAATCAAGCTGGAATTGACATAGATGAGTGGGAAAAGTACCAAAATGTAGCTTATATTATGAGCTTTAATTTGATATGTCACACGAGTACTTTCGAAAAAAAAATATTTTCAAGGTTACCCCCAAAAAATTTGAAAACTGAATTTTTCAAAAACCTATATTTTGAAAATTTTGAAAAAAATCTCACAGAAACATACATATTTCAGCATCATGTCCTACAAGTTTTGTTATGGGATCGAAATGGGATCATATTTTTTTACATTTATAACAAATACTATGCACGCTGGGTAAGAATATATGGCACCGTAATCTTGCACTTAATTCTAAAATTTCATTACAATCAAAAAGAAAAACTTACAGAAAACATGTTACCTTCCCTTCTTCAATGACAAAAACGTGAATTTATTGTCTACAGTAATTTTCTAGAGCCATGGTTGCCGCATCCATCTCTTCCTTCGAGAGGTAATAACTACGGCCAGTGGGACATGTAGGTTGCACAAGGGTGAGGATCTGAGAGAGAGGCACAGTCAGTTTATTTGGACAGTCACTTTTGAAAGTAAATGATGGAGAAGGACCTGCAGGGTGCAGAAACATCAGTTCCACTATCTGTGCTGTCTCATTTTTGTCCACAACTACACCAAGCCACCAATGATTGTTGTTCTCACATGTAACATATCCTTTTACTTCTGCTAGCTTCAGCCTCTGTTGCACACGTGGTCCTAACACTGAAAAAGTGGATGACTGTTCACTTCTTGAAAATACCTTTGTCAACAACACTTTATCTGACAATGGGATGAAACTGTGGAACTTCTGTGTGCCTGGTATTGCTTTTGTAGACAGAAATCTGTCTGCAAGTATTTTTTCCTCTTTGTTGTATTGTGCTTCATTGAAGAAGAAGAACTGCATGGAGTCGATGTTTTCCTCACTCCATGTAAACAGCTGTGCTGGTGTCATGATTTGATGCTCGTATGGCCGCTGTAGGCTTGCCTTTCCTGCAAGTCTTTTCACAGTACCACCCAGACCGTCACATACTCCTTTCCCATGGGCTGTTGCATAGAAATGCCACTCTGCCTCAATTCCAAAATCATGAACATGGTGGCATAAGTTTGAAAAGTTTTCTGTTTTTAAATTGCGCAGCTGCACCATCTGAGAAGTAGTAAATTTTTTTCAAATCTCTAATTACTTCCAACTTCAAATGAGAGATAAGCCTTTTCTGGAATAAATGAACAGCAGTGGTGTCATGCTGTAGACATTCAGAGATACATACAATACTTTTGTAGTGTATATTATGATCATTGTAGTAGACTGCTATAGGAAAAATAGTTGCTTGATCATTGTTCCAATGAAAAGACTGGGCTTCATCCTGTAGTACAAACGAATAATTTTCTGCAAAGTCCATACATACCACAGCTTCATTTACTCCAATATTCTGCTTCAAGTGATTATAATATTCTGCCTGTCTTCTTGCAATAAAAGAATGTCTCTTCAAAATCAACAACTGTTCACACAAAGTTTCTATAAACTCATCTGCAGTTTTGATGAAGGTTACTAAATTACATCTGTCAACAGAAACCCACTGCTTGTATGTAATGTTGTCCACCAGTTCATTATCTAGCAGCAACTGTAACTCATCTTTCAAATTATCTACACCTGGACATGAAGGACATTCATTAAGGTGGCATGCTGTGCCTGGCTCTTCACACATTAACTTCGCTAAACAGGAATTATAATTACTTATATCTGTGCCATCATTCAGTGTAATTTGTTTGGATTTCAACACTTGTAGCATTAATTTAACATTCTGATGCACTGTACAAACGCATACTGTGTGGGTACCACTTCCTCCAGCCAAGACGCAATGTTTAGGTCGTAAATCAGCAAATTTCGAAAATCCAATCTTATCAGTAGGATTTTTGTTTTTGAACAGCTCGTACACTTCCTTCAAGTTGCCCATCACTAGCCTCTTCTGTACATGAATTCTACTACTGTCACCCGTTTTCACAGAAACAAAATCTTTTTTTCCAGGCATAAGACGGCTGACATCATCACTGTTGTAGAACCCTATTACCTTCTCAATCACAGATTCATTTAAAACCTTTCCTGGTTTAGGATTTGGTGTTGCCAGAATACCCTTCGCTTTCACCAATGCTTTAGCTTTTCTTGCCATTCTGTTGCTAACCTGAAATTCATTTTGTATTTCACTGCATGACCAGCTTTTAGGTAGTACTGTTAAAATTTGCAATTTTTCACTAACACTTATATTTTCTTCTTGAAACTTTTCTTTTAGCTGACAAATGACTTCACATGATTCTGATTTATGGTCAACAGTTTTCTCTGTATTTGTACTTGCTGCTGTTAGTACCTTTTCTGTCAAACATTTTTTTATTTTACTGTATTTTTTATCACAGTATGATTTCATTTGCAACTTCCTCTTAGCAACAGGTGACTCCTCTAGAGAGCTTAGAGACTTATTAAGGTACTCTAAGGTAACATCTAAAGCTACAAATGATTCATCAACATTAGTAGGCCTAGTGGTATTGGCTACTGGTACTAAACAGTCATCTGTTGTATCTGTAACCTGTTTCTGCTTTGATAGTTCTTTCCTACAACTGTCACAAATTTTCATACCTACCACAATGGTGTCAAACATGTCACACATCCAGTCAGTAACAGGCCTCACACTTCTTTTCACACCCTGATGTCTGTCTTTCTTGAAAGGGTTGCAGCAGAAAATCTTTGCTGTTTCACTTACTTTTTCAGCCATACTGGGGAAATACACAATGCCTATTTTAATCACTGAACCCACTACTTTACATGCAGCAATACAGTCTTTGTACAGCCTTTGAAGAAAGGAAGCACACTGCATGAGAGTCAAGGCACAACTGAAGCCAGGTCCAACAGGTTACAACTTGCATTCCCTGGCTGACTCACATGCTTGCAGACTGTGTTTACTCATACCCATTTGACCACTTGCACAAGTTGGTATATGCATGTTGGTAAACAACTCCCTGGACAAAGGAATGGATTTTAGAATTAAGTGCAATATTCCTGTGTCATATATTCTTACCCAGCGTGCATAGTATTTGTTATAAATGTAAAAAAATATGATCCCATTGCGATCCCTTATCAAAACTTGTAGGACATGATGCTGAAATATGTATGTTTCTATGAGAATTGTTTCAAAATTTTCAAAATATAGGTTTTTGAAAAATTCAGTTTTCAAATTTTTTTTGGGTAACCTTGAAAATATTTTTTTTCGAAAGTAGTCGTGTGACGTATCAAATTAAAGCTCATAATATAAGCTACATTTTGATACTTTTCCCACTCATCTATGTCAATTCCAGCTTGATTTATGCGTCATTTTGTGATTGCACTTATGCAGAAAATTTGGTTTTTTTCCATATTTCAGAAGGGTATAACTGGAAAACTACAACACATAAAAATCTGATATTTTGTACTTCAACATATCTCAGGTGGTACTTCATGACAACCAAGTATGACTAAAATCGGAGGTGGTCACGTTTTTCCATTGGTTCACTTGACATGGAATGACCCAATTCCAGAGAATACCACAAGGAGCAGATGAAAGCTTTGGGGAATAATGCCCATTCGTACCGAACTTTAAGGGGTAATGGAGTTGGTATGTGTGCGTTCATGCTTCCAACTATCGGAATACATTAGAGTGGCACGATACAGTTGCGTATGGAAGTTTCTGGGTGTTTGTTTGTTTCACTATCCTACATCTAGTACCCATAACCTGCATTATACACATATTCCATACCCTGCCTTTTCATTTGCATGTTTCAAAATTTTAAAATGGTCCCACGTTTTCAAAAGGTAGTTGCCATGACTTATGCTCCATTTCGTATACATACATGCATATATTACCAGAGACTTGCATTTACTGTATTTCATTCCCCTTTTAACCGGTCTCTCACACTAACATTCTCCTTCCTGGCTCAGTGTCTTTCCCAATATTTTTATCTCGTTCTTTTCCCCCCTATTTCCTCTGGCTGTATTTCTCCCTCTTGTTTTTCAAACCTGTTTGATTAGTGACAGACAAAACCTATTTGATACAATGCTAAAAAAGTAATAGTGATGTAAAGTCTTTGAATTGAATACATGGACAGCAGGGAATCTGGGAGCACAGAAATTCCCACACAGCCCTCATTCCAATGCTCTGGAGAAGAACAATAACATGTGACCCTGTGAGATGAAAAGGAATGGCTCACCCCTGGTAAATCTGTCCCCGAGCGATGACGATAGCAGTTGCTATGGTTACCGGAACAACAGTTGCGATACGTGCACAAATTTGCATATTCAATAGCCTTATACCTACGTATTTTCTTAAAAACTTGCGTACAACCATTATCGAAATCAATAGTGCAGCCTACTTCTTAATCCTTCAATATGGCCAACGCCAAAAACGACTGACTTGTTCCTGTATCCACTATGGTGGGGCATAGGGCCTCCACTTGTAGGTTTCAATACCCATACTAATTTTGTTACGCTTATTTACCGACAGAGAGAGGACAAAAGGGGCGGGTGGTAAGCCCATCGCCTCACAAACCCCCATCCGGAAACTAAGGTATTACTTATACGTGAAAGGGCCAAGGAATTTTGTCCAGAGGTTCTAATTTAGGCCGTAAATCTACGACATGCACCCCCCAGCTTAAAGTACATCCCGGAGGACTCCTTGCCCAGAATTTTTAAGCCCTGAAAAATCCATCGACCTCGGCCGGGTTTGATCCGAGTCCTTCAGATCTAGAGGGCGGGCACGCTACCTCTACATCACCGCGTCCGACAACGCCAAAAAGAGCTTACCGATAATTTATGTTTGTCTTTCAATGACCTACAACCACTTTACATTCCTTCAATACAAAGATTATGGAAATTATTAGAATTTCCGATTCCTTGAAGGCATATGGTCTAGCATGCGAGAATATTATAATAACTTTGGGGGAGGGTAGTTATGTCAATAGCTAAGAAAAAAGGTGCTTTTATTTTCAAGTTAACGGAAATTAAAATTTTAAATTATGGTAAAAGAAATATTTCTTTCCTGAATTTTGTCCAGAGGCTCTAATTTAGGCTTGGAGTTCTTTTACTTGCCGTAAATCTACGACACGGGCCCCCCAGCTTAAAGACATCTCGGAGGACTCCTTGCCCAGAATTTTTACGCCCTGAAAAATCCAGGGTTTGATCCACGTCCTTCATATCTAGAGGGCGGGCACGCTACCGCGTCCGACAACGCCAAAAAGGGCTTACCGGTAAATTACTGAGCTCTTCACACAACTCAAGAGTACTTCTTTTACCACAACATACAGTGCTTTAGTTGGGCCGGTACGCACCGGTACTGCGTACCGGAATAAAATTATTTTCCTTCTACCATACCGGGAAAAAGATGTGCTCCGGTACGTCGTACTGGCAGTACAGGAACGATATTGTCCTAAAATTCTTATTAAATGTCCAATTCAATAAGAGAGTGTATTTGTTAATAATGACAAACACTATTAAATTCGCAATAGATATGCGTTCTAATGTTCACCTTCGTGCGCATTTCTACAATAATTACTTTCTCCTTAGATTACATGTTGGCTATCCTGATAAGGTGCTCGGTTTTTTAAAACTCTTTTGTATGAGGCGATATGGAAAATTTTGAAGTAAGGTGAGTACCCCCATAAAATATTTTCCAACTAAAGCACTGACAACATATAAAATACGTTTCATTGGTTGTCACTTGTACCACCTTTTTTCCTAGCTCAATCGTTTAAAACACACTCTACACTGATAACAACTCTCAGCGACATAATTTTATGCATCCCACTCGTTTGGTTACGTACAATACAAGGCAGCATTGCGAAAATATTTCGCAACAAGGCCAAATAAATTGTGCGTGTGTGTCTACGTAACCAATATGGGAAGCTATGCGATTCTTCTTTTCACAAGGCTTATATAATATGGTAATTACGGCGAGGATAGCTCACTTATGAAGGGCACATTATTCTAAACTGTTGCGGCATGACAAACATGATTTTCTTTACATAGTTTAGCAAATTAACAAAAATAGTCACAAAATTATCGAATAGTTATATATTTTATGCTACAAAACTAATTATTAACACTATGTCTTTATTTTTGTTTCGTGTTATTAATATTCTGGGAATAAAATAAGTACTTACGGTAAATAAGAAATAAACTTCTACTCATGAGTATTAAGTATAATTAATAAAAATAAATTTATGAATAAAAAAACTTTTCGTTAGGCCTACCGTAATGTAGATATATGCATAGGCCCTATGCATTCATGTACCACAGATTATTGTCTCTGTTGGACATTACATGATAATATTATAGGAGAAAAATTCCTCTGACACTGGGATTTGAACCCAAGACCTTTGGCTATCTGTGCCAATGCTCTTACCAACTGAGCTACGCCAGAGTTCCATTTACCATTAAGTGCAGTCAGTCATAGGAGAGAAGATCTATCTGACGCTGTTAATTGAACTCTGGCGTAGCTCAGTTGGTTAGAGCACTGGCACGGATAGCCAAAGGTCCTGGGTTCAAGTCCAAGGGTCAGAGGAATTTTTCTCCTATAATATTATCACTTCCGTAATGTTAAAGAAAACTTAAGTAATTTGGGTGAAAAAAGTATTATGAGAATTTAACATTAAGAATAATAAGTTAAGGTATGTTCAAGAAGTGATTAATTTCATAAATGTAATATTTAGTTTACCTAAGTTATGTTGTAACGAATCTTAAATTATTTTTTTAAAATTGTATAATATCGTGACTGATCAACTATCGTCCAGAACTCATTCTGATGTTTCGTGATTACCCTAAATGCACCGCCGTCTCGAGAATTACACTGTCTGTCCATGCTTAATTTTAACATGGAGTTCAGAGTATTGTTAAATTGCCTAATTTCTCCAGTAGAGGCGACACAGTTTACGTCCAGATAGCATGAAATTCCAGCATATTTCAGTTTCCGAGTTTATACTTCAGAGGGCAACACAGCATACGGTAATGTAAAGGGTATTGCAGCTGGGTGTGAAAGGTGCTGCCATCTGTAATGTCGCCGCTACGCAAAATTAGCCGTATAGGACAGGCAGTGTATACACGAGTAATACAGTCTAGAAGGCAGTGCCACAATGCATGGGGATACATTATAAAAACCACGACATAAATTTCGCTTCGTGATCGTTTTGAGTATAGGCCTACTAAAATGCGATGTGGTCGAATTTTCCGCTCATTAAGCGTTTTCGATCTTTCAGCCTTCCAAATACATCAGCGTGAATCAAAATTTTACCTCGACTGGACTAAGTTGGTTCAATACCTTGTTTCAAACAGAAAGCTATTTATCGTCCTCTACATTCAATACATTATTCACAGAACGTGTCATATTTTTATCTTGTACAAGAATGCATTTTTGTTCGTAACACAAAACATAACGAGAAAGTTGCGATTCCGTCACGTCCCAGTGGTTGTCCGGAATGCTAACGAAAGAACGAGAAACGATTCATGCTTTTAATAAAAATGTAAGAATGTACCTTAAAAGAAACGAAACTTGCAGCAATATCATTGTTCGGTTAACTGCTTAAAATAGTCAGCACTTTTTATGCCCAATCATACTCTTCCTATTATTGCTACCACTAACACTACGATTTATAGTCTTTTTAGTCTCACGCGGCCATCTTAATGGTGACTTTAGTGACCACAAAGTTCACGGCCCAACATCTTGAGTTACGAAAATCAGGATTTTTGAAGAGAAACTTCTTTAGCGGCGGTAAATCGGGAACTTGTGTCACGCTAAAACCGTCACGAAATTAGTGTCACACTCAAAACCGTCACGAAATTAGTAGGGTGTTTCGGAGCGGACTGCACAGAAAACAATCAACTGAATGATTAGGAGTAATCAAAGGAAATTTTTCAACCTAGTACGAGGACCTGCAAATGGGAATAGTAGTAGTAGTAGTAGTAGTAGTAGTAGTAGTAGTAGTAGTAGTAGTAGTAGTAGTAGTAGTAAAGTAAAAGTATTCCCTATTACAGGCCATGAAGGCCCAGAGGGTTCCAGGAGGTTGAGGCTCCCAGATTTTTAGACATCGGCACATGAAGGTGGTAAGGTTGTCAGCCTTACGCACCGGCCGCCTTTACCCCCAGGATTGCTCCTGGTACTCATTTCTGTTAGAGGCTGAGTCGACCCCAGGGCCATAGTGCTACCAGAAGGATTAGGCCAATTGAAAAGTCTCAACGACCTCATCGGGAATCGAACCCGCGACCTTCCGGTTTAGTAGTAGTAGTAGTAGTAGTAATAATAATAATAATAATAATAATAATACTTGCTCAATGGCAATAGATAATTCCTAAGCAATCTAAAGGTAAAAATAAAAAAAAATAAAAAAATTAAAGATCCAAAATTTAAAAAATCCAAAATAAAAAAACAAAAATTCCAAAATTAAACAAATCAAAGATCCAACATTTAAAAAATCAAAAAATTTAAAAAATAAAAAAATCCAAAATTAAAGAAAAAAAAATTTCCAAAGTAAAAAAAAAAAATTAAATTAAAAAGTCCGAAAATCTAAAATTTAAAAAATAATAAAATCCAAAATTTTAAATAAAAAAATAAAAAATTCAAAGATCGAAAATTTAAAAAAATCCAAAGTTAAAAATTCAAGGATCCAAAATTTAAAAAGTCCAATAATGCAAAATTGAAAAAATCCAATAATCAAAAATTGAAAAAATAAAAATGAGTTTCACTTCTGTCACATGGCGTTCCACGCACACTTTTTTTAATGCCCTAGCAAGGTAACAGATTTTTTACTTTTGTATCTAGTTGAATTTTATATTTATTGTGATCAGTAGGCCTAATTGCTATTTACCATTTTTTCATCAAATTGTTGTCCAGAAATCGAATTTGCATAGTTTAATGGAAAAGGTCATGGTATATACCCCAAGGAAAATATAGCCTATTTATAATCATAACATTCAACTCATTTATTTTCAGAAAAATTCTCTGCATGACAGAGTATCAAAGATTAGTTTAACAACTCCAACACATACAGTTGAATTCTGCTGGTGGGCCTATTTGTCCGTATGTGTGATTTTATGAATAATAAATTATTAAAAAGATTAGAGCTAGAATTTTATTTCTTTAGGTTAACAATTTCAGAAAATCTGTCTTGCATTTTTTTCGTTTAACCTTCCCTCAGAACTAGGCATTAATGGGTTAATAATAATAATAATAATTTGTGATAGATACCACGTACTGACTTGCAAACGTCGAGATGTATCTTTGACCAACTTTTGCAAAGAGTGATAAACTCAACTAATACCCATTGGGTGCATTCCCACATATTAATAATAATAATAATAATAATAATAATAATAATAATAATAATAATAATAACGCTTTAAACACACTACTATCATCTTTGATATATTTATATTTATTGTACATAACCAGTCTGTAAAGCAATGTAGCATTGTTATTTAAAAACTTCTATAATGTACACCAAAAATATAAAAATACACTTTGTGAAAAATAAGAAATCATTAATAACGAAATAACAATAGGCCTACAATACTACAATAACCTAAGAGGTTAATTTTTTCGTGGTATGGTACATAGGCGTACCGAGGGGGGGCTTTTGGGGGTTTGAACCCCCCCCCCCCATTGATTAAAAAAAGGAAAATTGTATAATTTTTTTAAGTCTGCCCATAAATTACTTAATACAAGTATAAAGCGTGGGAAGCTTAAAACTCGTTATTTTGCGTCTTAATTTTTAAAATTTTCCGGGGGAGGGGTATTCCATACCCCCCAGACCCCGCGGATGTTATAACCCCCCCCATATGGTCGGCCTGGTTACGCCTATATATGGTATTAAAAATTCCCATAAAATAAATGATTCGTTCATATTATTATAATGTTTCTTATGTAACAGTCTTGTTTTCGTAAAATTAGCCATATAATAATAAAAATAAAACCAAATACCATTAATACCATAAATCCATTCGTATATGGGCGTAATTATATCTATACCTTTTCCAGTTCTTTTTCAGAAAAAAAAAATCAACTGTATTTCAGATCAGTATAATTAGCGTATTGTATTTTAGAACCCATCAATTTATTTCAGATCTGTCAATTTTATTTTAAAATTAAAACTGCGGAAATAATTTGCATTATTTTCAGCTGTCCCGAAAATAATCACGCGCTTGTTGGACCGTAAAATGTAAATTACCACCTTCAGAAATGCAATTCGATGGCCTACTTCAGTAAGGCAACAATTCAATAAACAAAATGACGTTTCAAGTTTTTTTGCTCTCACTACTTCCAACAATAGAAAAAATAAATGAATTAGAAACAGTGCCGGTATTTATTTTTATCTACATCCAAAAAAAAATCACTTTTAAAATATCTCCCTATGCTATGGTATGGTGAAATGTTGCCGTATTGACCTGTTTTATTTGAACAAAAAAACATTATTTTGGGAATATTATCTCCCCTATAAAACATATTATCGTACTATACAAGGATTTTGATTGTAATTCTCTACGGGTGTCGTACACGTAGAACTCGAAATTACACATTTTTGTAGTTGTCTATTGAATTGACGTATTCAGAAATACAACCGTTTAAAATTTCACAAATATAACAATTAAAGGAAGAATTTTAAATATAAATTTATACTTACCAATGTTGGAATCTGGAAGAAGGGGCGGTAATCCTTGGTTTAAAAATACACAATGTCCGAACAAATTTTCTTCTTTTCTTTTCAACACTTCACTTCAACATTGTTGCTTGTAGACGAGCGTTATATATTTTTTTCGTAGCGATGTGCGAAAAACTTTGAATACTGACCCCCCTTCCAGAAGGTTCCGTATTTTAATATTTAAATAAAATAAATAAATACAATATTTTCAAGACAGAGTGGTGTTTTGTTTATTAGCATTGGTGACATCCGTGATTCGGACGCGGATATGTAATTGTTTCCTCAGTAGCATTGTTGCGCGGTGTATTGTTGTAATTTGAACGCGCACACACTCCCACACACAGGATGTAGATTGTCTGATTGTTGAATTTCTCAATGCACCTCCGCACTACAGCTTAGCTGAATGCTTACTAGCGTAAAGGTCTGGCGAAGCGACGTGTATAGCAATGAGTCAGCAGAGGGAGAAGTGGAATCAGTCGGCCGAGTTGGAGCGAGCAAACCTACTTCCTACTTCACTCTCTCAAAGCGGGCGGAGAAGAGAAATTTAGTCGGTACAGGCTTTATTAATAATACAGGTTTAGAATCTAAAATCTTCACGATAGAAATTCGTCTACGTTTGTAATATAAACAGAAAGATTAATAAAATTTAGAGCTATAAAACAAGGCCTTCGGACAAGCGCTGATAATTACACTTGTAGCAGCATTCGCACATTCGGTACCTTCCTTTTCCCCCTTTGCAATGGCAATCTGCAAGCCAGGGAATCTCATCTTAATATTGTACTAAGTGCACGGACCGAATGAGGTTATATTTCACCTCGGTTTAAGCAATATTCAATAGTCAATGTATTTATTGACTTAATGGGAGGAGGGAGAACAAATGGTTGAAATTTCTATCACCCAAAATTTCAAATCTAGAGGCCTGAAATTCTGTACATATTTCCCTTTTAGTAGATGTAATGAGCAAGGTCTGGATTCTAATGACATGTCATCTTTTTATTGATGCTGCATAGGCAATTCTAACTTGTGGATAAATCCTAATCATGGCCTTTAGATTACAGAAATGCATTTTTATTAGGTCATTTTTTGCAATTTTATATTTTTAGGGCCTTTATTTCAATTTTAGGTCATTATTTTGCCATTTTCATGTCATTTGCTTCCTTATTTAGTCATTTTCATGTATTTACATTGAGTGTATTAACTTTTTTCGTTGCTAGCGGTGTTATCTTTGAAGTGTTGTTTGTTTAATGCAAGAAGGAAAAATTCGGCGTTAAAGTGTTGTCAAGTCTCAGTAGGAAGTGAGAATCAAAGAAACGCCAAAATTTTTGACCATATTACTATTGTTATTAGATTGACTTGGCACCAGAGTCTGCCACCTGCTTGGATTTGAGATTGCAAACTACTGTTTACCCTCAATAAATAACAATATAGTCCGGCTGATCACAAAAGGATGTGCTGAATTATTTTGACTCACCAGTGCCTCAGTGCCAGTATAAATTTCCGTGAGAAAAAGAACATTCACAACATTACAGTTATTTACAGTTTTTACAATTATGTACAAACTAGTCTATAAGTTTTTGTGTACAATAATAATTTTTTATAAATAAAATATCAGTTTTTAGGTCATTTTTATATAATTATTATGTCATTTTTCTTTAAAATTTAGGGTCATTTTATAGGTAATTTTTCAAACAATCTTAGGTCATCAGAATCCGGGCCCTGGTAATGAGATACACTGATTTCTCTGTTATGTTGTGTAATAGTTTTTAATAATAGTTTCTTTTTCAAAAATAATTTTATTTATTTTTTAAATGTATCTGTATGTAAGATTATCACAACATCCCTGACATGTTTAGAAAAGAAGTATTCGAAATTTTAAGATTTTCCGAATGAAATGATCAAAACCATTTTTTAAAGTGAAGATATCAGCTCGATTAAATAGAGTATAGGCTACCTAGTAAACTGCAAATTAATTTGTAATCATTTTAAATTTTATTAATAATATCTTTTGGTACCTCTAATAACATTGTCATGCACATAACATCAAAATTGTAGAAGCCTGTTCTTTTTCAAACATTTGATAAAATCTTGAAAATACAAAACTATGAGCAAATAGCTTTAAAAGTATGCATGCAGGGGTATTTAAACAGCGGATTCAACTAAATATGACGCCATTAATATCACATTCAAGTGACATGGAATTTTAAAATATGGTTAGTATGTTCACTGATTCATCTGGCACAAAAAAAAAAAAAATAATAATAATAATAGACCCAAAATGACGAATAATTCAACTACACCTCTTAATTTGTTATGAACATTAGGTGCAAAATTTCTTGATCACAGACAGTACGCATTCTTGTTTGTAATTGTGGTATTTCTCTCTGCTGGACGACATATCACAAAACAATGCAATGAGAGTACGGTTTTCATAGCAATTCATGAGGTTCGACTTACACGCAATAACCCTTGCGCACCCTGCAACATCTCCAGCATATCAAGCGTGCGGGAAGGCTAAACAACGTTTCACAGGCGATTGCAATCAAGGGGAGGAAAGTTTATTGTGCAGATGAATAGACCTAGGCTTCTTGGGTAGACATCTCAAGAAGCCTTTATCCATACGCTACGCCAGGAAAATCTGAAATCACGCGTTACCATGCAGCTGTCTACAGGATCCTTTAACATTGCAAATCCTTATTTTTCGAAGATGTAGTTAGAATGAAAATATTAGGCCTATCAGTACTTAAAAACTAAAACTAAAGTTTTCTAAATCCAAAAACAGGTCGCCTCCTTAAGCTCCGCCTACTCCTGTGTGATGTTTTTTGGTTTGTTTTTGAGCGAAGCAGGGTGACCAACTGCCCTTCTTGTATATTGTCGCAAGTTCCTTGTACCCACCTCTGCATCGAAGTGCCTTGTACCCACCTCTGCATTAAGGTAAGTTGTCCAAAGATAGCCTAAATAATGCATAACACTAACCACATAGTTAAGTGCGTGAAGAGGAGGCGGCAGCCTTAGCGAAGCGTCCTTGCATTTTCGAATGAAGTACGATACACTGTTTGTAGGTTTCGAAAATGTGCCATATTATAACTCCCGCGAGGTTTGTCAGCCTGTTCACCCACAATAATAGCTCGTCTAGCGGTATGACGTCACACCTCCAACGTCCAATCACGAGTTTCTTCGTAATACGAGGACAGAAAAATGGCGGATAACAAGCAAGTTTTTGCTAGATCGTGGTATATAAGAAAATGCACCATTTAAGGTGGGAGTGGAGGGACCGATTCATTCCAAGGCGCGATCTATTTTTGGATTGTCGCTAAATTTTAAATCAAGTTTTAAATTAAGAAATTTTCGTTATCTTCTCTTGATTCTTCACTTGATAAACGACTGTTTCAATCATAATTACCAAAGTTTAGGCAGGAGAAACTAACAACATAGTCTGAAGATACTTTACGAGGAACAGCCCAACATTCGGACAGTTAGGATTGATGTTCGTGGGAGGCAGATAGAAATGTTAAATGAGGATCTTCGTCATGGTTACGTCAGCTGGAGGTGAAGGACCTCATCTGCCACCTGCATTCATGTCTCTGTCTGCATTCATATCTGCAATCCTCGAGCATCATTCACCACGGTACATGGCTCTGTGGCTCTCAGCAACACATTTCTCTCAATTAACTGAAAGGGGCCAAGCTTTTGCGCCATTCACAGTGAGATCTTTATCTGCATCAGAATGCAATGCTTTTCTTCAGTCGGTGGAGAAAAAAATAAACGTAGATTGTGCGATACTTCATGTTTTAAGGGAATTACTGGAACAGCCACTGTTGAAACAAGAAACGGGAATTGCTTTTCGAAAATTTATTCACCAATATTATTTATTTAATTCATTTTACCAAAATGTTAGATTTATTTTACCGAATTCAGTGAGCTCATCACTGACTGACCACTCCCAAGTGGGATGTTGAATATTTCAAAATGACGAACATTAAAACAAAAAATCTCTAACAAGATATCCTGAAAATTGACATTTGATATCGTGCCTCTCAAATAGCATTAAACTTGTACCTTAAGTCCAAAATAGTCTTTCTGTATTATAATTTGGACTAGAGTACCAAAAATATTTGTTGAGAAACATAGGCCTACGTGATGCTGCTGAGAGGACCAAGGTGTTAATAAACTCGGTTATAAAATTACAAGTGGTTACATATTTTCTACCTACTGTGATTGAAAAATATATAAAATGGGGTATATAAGATTTTGAGGCAATTCATATAAACTCTAGACAAGAGTACGAAAAGTCAGATGAATGAGTGCATTATTTATTTAGCCCACTTACTCAGTGGCAATAGACAATTCCCAAGCAAGTTAAAGGAATATTGTCTGGGCTTCCATGTGCTACGGTATAGGGAAAACTTTTCTTTTACCCATTTTCATCCCTCATAGGTCAAAATATTTTCCTAAGCGCCCTGTTTTCGAATCCTCTCAGATTATGTTCTTTCCGAAGAGGAAGCGACCATGGTTCACACCCATATAATTCAACCGGCAGGATAACTGTGCCTTCAGTGCTATCAAGAAGTCTCTCCGTATCGAAGATTACATTTCATCAACTTCCGAGCCCTAATCATTATCATGGACTATATTATTTCTTGTCGGCCACGGTGCCTGCCTGCCTGCTTCTAGATCCGAAAGTCGCGGGATCAAACCCAGGCGCGGTCGAACGATTTTTCAGGACGTAAAAATCCTGGGCATGAAGTCCTCCGCGAGCCCTTGTCGTAGATTTACAGCACGTAAAAGAACTCCAAACCTAAATTAAAACCAAATTCGTCGGAATTTTCACGTCCAAATAATACCTTAGTTTCCGGAGGTGGAGGGTTTGTGAGGCGATGGGTT
The DNA here is from genome assembly GCA_964059195.1 of Ectobius pallidus. Classification (NCBI taxonomy): domain Eukaryota; kingdom Metazoa; phylum Arthropoda; class Insecta; order Blattodea; family Ectobiidae; genus Ectobius; species Ectobius pallidus. The sequence continues at coordinate 55,071,832 of CAXKWD010000002.1, forward strand.
GTCACAGTGCCTAGTTAACAGAAACATCAACTTGGAGACTCTACGCCTCACCATTGGAGGCAAGAGGAAGAGATAGACATACACATAGGCGTAGCCAGGCCGACCATATGGGGGGGGGTTATAACATCCGCGGGGTCTGGCGAGTATGGAAGGAGAGGGGGTCCGGGGGCCCTCCCCCGGAAATTTTTAAAAATTAAGATGCAAAATAACGAGTTTTAAGCTTCCGGGGGTTCTCCCACGGAAAATTTTAAAAATTAAGATGCAAAATAACAAGTTTTAAGCTTCCGGGGGTCCTTCCCCGGGAAATTTTTAAAAATTAAGACGCAAAATAACGAGTTTTAAGCTTCCCACGCTTTATACTTGTATTAAGCAATTTATGGGCAGACTTAAAAAAATTATACAATTTTCATTTTTTTAATCAATGGGGGGGGGGGGGTTCAAACCCCCAAAACCCCCCCCCTCGCTACGCCTATGGACATACATATTATATTTGTTCTTGATTAAGCTACAGTATGATATCGGATCCATACTCGAGCACATGCTTGGTTTTTCTTTTTAGTAATGTTATTTGTGAACGTTTAAATAATTATATAAATCGATAATTCAAAACACTGTGCTGAGAGATGGATGGAGAGCTGAGCGTTTGATGTAGAGATGTCATCGTATACGTCTGCTTTCTAGTTGTGAAGGTGTTTAGCATAAGATACGAGTTGTATCCATCACAAGCGTTGACAGGAAGAGTTGTATGAATGGAAGGTGGGTTTAACCTTTAAAGGTCAGGCGTTTGATACACAGTGCCAGCAAAGTGTTGGCTTCGACTCAAGAATCTCCATGCCCGCTTAATGACCCAGCCCTGGCGATTTAACATAATTACGGGCATATTAAGACACATCAACAAACAAACTCCGGTTTATTATGACTTGCCTACACTTTTCAATCTGAATAAATTATGATATTTTCAGTTTCTTCTGACTCTATTAAGCAATTGTATTCATGAATATTATACAACAGAATAAGAGAGTTAGATTGTCACTAATGGCAACAGATCTGCAGAATCTCACTGAGACTGAGGAAGTAGACACCACTTTAACTTGACATTGGCCAGAAATCCAGCATGTTATCTATTAGAAGAATGAATTTTCTCTATCACCAAACACCTTAATAAGAATTAAATAACCATCCTCCCTCCAAAAAATCTCAAATACTGCTTTAAAATTTCAAAAAGTGGTGTTAAATAAAAGTTCAAATTTTAAATATGGTTGTTGGCTTATAATAGATATTTATAACACAAGTTTCTAAAGTGTTTATATTTTGGAATGGGTGTGGAGTTACGAAGCAAGGCAAAATAGACTAGTTAAAAATGTTTAGGATCTTATAGGCCCATCATATATTGTTTTTTATCTAAGAAAGAGTTAAATTTACCGAAAATTCTGGGATTTTTTAAAAATAGAGAGGTTCTAACGTAACGATTCCATGGCCATCTGAAGCTGCTATCATCTATTGCATTTATTTTTTCGGTGCTTAAAATGAATAACACTACAGCAGTGTCGATGTGCACTGGCCAAACTGGCCAAAGCGCAGCTTTACGCACTATCGTATGAAAATGGCTAATATCGAATAATTGATATGACCATAAGGAGCGGTTAGGTAGAATGGTATGAATCTCATTAGAGACTCACTAAAATCTTTTATACTTATTTTCTTTTGTAATACCGGTAGGTCTGCTGTAAGGCGAAGATTCCTGACAAGCTTTTATGAGTTACTCCTAGTATTCGGCTAATGTAAATTTTATCAAACTGCATCTTTGAAATATTAATATATTTAAATATATATATTTTTAATATAGGCTATTTAATTTTATTATCTGCTAGCCTTCAAATTAACTGATCTACAATCTTCTTTTACAATTATTTTGTACTACTTCTCATAACAATGGAACATGTTATGTTGTTTACAGCATAGGCGTAACCAGGCCGACCATATGGGGGGGGTTATAACATCCGCGGGGTCTGGCGAGTATGGAAGGAGAGGGGGGTCCGGGGGCCCTCCCCCGGAAAATTTAAAAAATTAAGATGCAAAATAACGAGTTTTAAGCTTCCGGGGGTTCTCCCACTGAAAATTTTTAAAATTAAGATGCAAAATAACAAGTTTTAAGCTTCCGGGGGTCCTTCCCCGGAAAATTTTAAAAATTAAGACGCAAAATTACGAGTTTTAAGCTTCCCACGCTTTATACTTGTATTAAGCAATATATGGGCAGACTTAAAAAAATTATACAATTTTCCTTTTTTTAATCAATGGGGGGGGTTCAAACCCCCAAACCCCCCCCTCGCTACGCCTATGGTTTACAGTACAATGTTTTAGATCAGCAATGACCAACTGCCGATCCTCGAACTCATTCTGTGCGGTCAGCGACAAGGCCAATTAATAAAATTTAAAATATTTATAGTTTTATTTAGAGTTTTGTATTATGGATAGCTTTTGGCCGCAGATATCCTGATGTGTCTATAATCCAAACTACAGTCTAGGTAAAGGATAACAGTTAAATATAAAATCTCAACTACCTACACAGACCATTCCATTTATACAAAATGTTACATTTTGTGAATCATCTGGATGAAGGCATGTTTACTGATACCCATTTTCAGGACTTGTTAAAAAATATCAACAATATCTTTGGAAATTTGATTTTGGTGAACTTGTTACTTGCGTCCACAGTGCTCTCATTAATGTGTAGGCCTACTGCGTTATACTGCATTAAAAAATGCGCGGCCCGTGACGTCATGTATTGGATCTCTTAAGTAAAGAAGCTGTCCACGTCTGTTTTAGTTCATCTAGCTCCGACATTTTAAACCAAATTGCATGTACTCGCAACTTTGACAGAAACTGTTTCCAATATACGGTGGAGTACTTTTTAATTGCTGTAATTTCTTCTGTACCAGGAGGTATGCCACATTCATTATTTCTGCACATTCTTTGCTCTGTCAATTGTATTTGCAATCTGGAGTTTTAAAAATAGCCTAGACGCAGATTCTTCTATCTCTGTATAAAAGTCACAGCAATATTATTGTTCTCAAAGTCGCATAAAAATATAGGCCTATACTTTCTCATGGATGTTTCAAGGTAACATGACAGTGATAGGTCACTTGGACTTACAGTACTTGCGTTCTTTATACTAAAGTAAATAGTAAGTAAATTCCTTTCAGGCATTCCCTTCTGCGAACCCTGAAAATCCCAATCATATTGCCGGCCATTTGATTTGAACTCATGACCTCTGGATGTAAATCGACGCCTATGCGTCGAACCCAATCTCCGGAAATATCTTAAATATTATAGATTTTAAAGGATAATTTATAGAATTCCTTTGCCCGCATCTATTCTAAGGATAGTACATTATTTTTTTTAACTCAAAGTTTAAGAATTAAAAAATAAAGACATTCTGCCCTGGAGCACTTGAAATGGCGTTTTTTTCAAGTTTCTCAAGCAGAATTTAGTTTGAATTGTTAACCTTTTAAAACAAAATTATTTGTACTAGACTGTGTACTTCCATTCTATTTTCGAAAGTAGACGATCAAAATCCTTTGATATTCTGACCACAAGAGAGGAGAAAACGTTTAAGAAATAAAAGAACGCATATGATCCTAAAAATACATATGTTAAGAAAACATGAAAATTATGTGCTCAATAGAAAGTGGAGTGTGTTGAGTTGGGCAACGTCTTTTTCTGGACGTCTGCTGACAATTGACATTCTTATAATTGCACAGGTGACAGCTGAATACGCAACTAAGCTTCCTCATATTTCTTGTAACAGATCGGCATATGTGGAAACATTCGCGAGCTACTTTACACAAAAAGAGCACTCGCACAATTTGGCAATTTCCTTGTGCATCGTATTTTTATTGTTTGGCAGAAAAATTTACATTTCTGGAAACGTATGCTAAAATCTGTACTGTGACACGTTTAAAAAGGATTAATAACCTATTTTGTCATTTATATTAATTTACATTTAATGCGCTATAGGCTTAAGGTTTTCAGTTAATTTCCTTTCATAAAAACAGAAGTGAGATTTGACTAAAACTAAAACTTCCATGTGAAGAAACTTAAAAAAAGTGGTAAAAATCTGTCTATTATCGGTAGGCCTATATGTGGAAACTATAGATTCTTAAAGAATCTATAATTATATAGATTTTGTAGACCTACTATAGATTATTTTGTTCCAAGAAATGTCTTATTTAGGCCTACTTCTACTGCACAGGTTCCTTAAGTCAGGAATATATTGGATTTTTATATTCCCACTTTTTTAAATCTAAAGCACAGAAATAATTATTCTTACACTCCGAGTGTCCGAACTATATACAAGCTCGAATACCATACAGACTAAGATCATATACTAATACGATTTGATTACATAAATTATTTATTTATTTATTTATTTAATTATGTAACCCTTACTGATAATAAAAATAACAAGACAGATTAGAACAAGAAGTTAGATGTAAAAAAAAATCAAATTATGTGGAAATTAATAACAAAACGTCGTATTATATTAATATATTATATTATATTATATTAATATATTATTATTATTATATTAATATCATTTTACTGTGTAAGTAAATATTTTCAGCGTGAGTTACGTGAATTAGTAATTGACTAGTTTACTCCTTTGTTCAACATCCCTTGCAGACACAGGATCTATGCACCATAAACATCCGTCTTACGATTTCACTGGCAGATTTGCTGTCGGTATAATTGAGGGTATGTGGTCAGCATGCCGACTCCAGCAACATTAATGGTGTCAAGTCCTCAAGTCACTCCTCACTTGCCCTCACGAGGCTGAATGCACCATATTTCATATCGCCCTATCCCATAAAAATCAAAGGAGTCGCCCAGAATCAAACACGGACGCCAGATTCATCAAACTTTACTATATGGAGGCCGTCAATAGTCTTTAATTTTAGGGTATACCAATTCCTATTTTAAACCCCTAATAATAGATTCAGTATCGCGAAGTAAGATAACCCTTTTTTTGCAGTTTCTACGTAGGCTACGATGGAGTCTAAAGGTGTCTAGGGGATTTTATAGCAAGCATTTCGGTAAGTTTAGCAGGTTTGTCATAGGACCTTGCAGATTAAATAAAATTCCCGCATTGTTTTTTTCCGATCAGGATATATTTTCTGTAACTCATTTATTTCTGTTACAGAATTCTTCCAGACCCTGTAATCTTCCAGAAGGCAATATATGCTCAAGAGAATCTCCAGCAACTCAAATAGTGAGTAAAAGAGAAATATTGTAATTATAATACTAGGTAACATTTATTTGTTCCTCAGTTAATGGATTCACTCATATAAGTTATAATTATACCCATACGAGTATATAGAAATTCTTCACACACTTGTAAGTAAACAAACATTTTAACCTTTTCACTGCTCCTGACTTAAAAATTCGTTACTTCAAAAACTGTATAAAAGGAAAAATTTAACATTTATAGAGGAAAGATATATGCAAAACTGTGAAAATTTTTATCCTTGTGTTAAGACTGTAATTTATAGAAACTAGTTATTCTCTTGCAATTTTCTCCATTGATTTCAAACTTAGATCCCACAGATGATTTCACTTGATGATTGTTTCATCATAGTATAACCAACTCACACAACTACATATACTGTGGCAAGATATATACACTTTTTTATAGGCTAATGGTGTGTTCAAAACTTAAAGACATGTGGCACTGGCTGAGAAGAAAATGTAATGTTTACATTGTATATAAAAATAATAATATTAAAACATAATTTTAAAAACTAATGCGCTAGAGTGAGACAGACATACTTGTTTGCTTCAGGGGAGGTTCTACAGCACACTGTATCTACCCATTCCACTGTCTAAAACAGTTGCGACAATAGTCTGTAAGACGTAAATGTCTTTCAATGTGTAGACCATTAAATATAATTAATCATTGGTCCCCTTCTCGTACCTCTTGCAAATTATGAAAAATCAGTTAAATATTTTATAATGCCCAATATCAAAACACACGGATTTCTTCAGGTAAATAAAAATGAACACAGAACATTTTCGTCTTTAGGAGGAAACATATTTTCTTCATCTAAGAAGTTATTTCGGTTTGGTTGTTTCTACGGTTAAACCGACGGAATCTAATTCAACTTTGGCCTGTGACAGGCGGCGGTGTCCCGAAATTTTGTCCCGCAGGAGTTCTTTCTATTGCTTTCTCTGGGTAATAAACAACTGAACTCAGTGAAGAATGACTGGCCTTTATTTGAACACTAAATATCTCCTAGGCACAAAAAGGAAGAAAATACTTTCCTTAAACGAACCAATCTCAATCCTGTCGATTAGGTAGTAGCCTACTACCCACTGAACATATCGCCAGTGAACAGTAGACGAAGCTTCAGCGGCGGCCCATACGCACAAAGGCATACACAGAATTAGCCCTGTCAAAAACATTACTATCTTAAGCCTGTGATCATCGCCGGTGTGCCGGAATTTTGTCCCTCAGGAGTTCTTTTACATGCCTATAAATCCACAGACATGGGCCTGTCACATTTATGCACACATAAATGCCATCGACCTGAGACGGGATCGGACCCACAACCTTGGGCACAGAAAGCTAGCGCGATACTCACTGCACACCCAGGCCGACAAGTTGTTGAGAATACAGAATAAAATAGGCACACCGAAAACTTGGATCTCACGTTAAAATGAGCTTAAATAATTAATATTGATACTTAATAACCCTATTATACTATTCGCATTGATTGGGATCTTGTTTTTTTTCTTTGAGCCTATTTACTATTCCACTTCGTATAGCCTACTATTTTCAAATATAGTCTATTACAGATTTTTATGTGCCTTTTATTTTTAAGCGACCTACTATCCCGATTAAACCATAGGCCTAGGTTCTTGTAATAATTAACGACAGAAAAAAAATTAAATCTTAATAACCGTTCTTAACCTTTACAATGCTGAATTTATACAATTATTATTTAATTCACCACTTCGTCATTCTCAATGTGACGTCTCTTCTTGTTTCATCTATTTATTAATTTCATTTATCATCCCTCCCCGTCCGAAAACCATATCCCATTACTAAGATGAGGAAAGCATTCATGAAACCACAGAATGTTGTTTCTGTTGAACTTGAGAACATGAGAATATTTAGGAGAAAAATTCCTCTGACTCTAGGATACGAACCCATGACATTAGGATCCAATCTGCGTTCGCATCACAACTCCAGACAGAATCTCTACTATGACTGATTATATATGCATTATAAAGTTTTCATGGATTATGGAAGATTTCACATATAACCCATATATAAACATAAGCCTACTTATGGTATAAAAGAATCTTAAGATTTCAGAAACTATATCATTCACCAGATATATAACAATACACCTAGGTCCTGAACTGCTATTAGAAGACCACACAAGACCAAGATACATCTGTGGGGTCATGTAAGAGCAAAGATAACTGTTGGATGTAGCCTATACATCTTGAAATCCCATCCATCACTACACATTTTATGACATCCGTTCAGACAAATTATATTATTCAGTAACATAGCCTATACATTTATAATGTTTCCGTCATTAGGAGTAAAAAGGCAGATGTCATACTGTTAATATCGTGCGGGGGAGAGGGGAAGTGATTAATTTAAGACGTAGATACTCAATCAGAACGTCTTACTATTAATAACTGTGAATCTGGAGGCTCTCCTTCCATCTCAAAACCTTCTCGGTTTTTTTTTCTGATGTAGATGATATATGGATGCAATTTAGCATCTTGAGGATAACTGAGGAACTCCATCTATAAAAAGGTAGCGGATCCGGCCAAGAAGACATCGTTAAGGCCATGGAAATCGGTATCCTGTTGGTAACCAATTAAGTCGAAATACGATAGATGCATGAAGCAGTAGTCTGACTGAAAGGCCTTTCCCCCACGAGTAAGCCTATGGTTTGTAAACCAAGCTGAATTAAAATATCACTTAGCCTATATGTAAAATGTTGTTATATTGCAAATGGTCAACTGAGTCTGACCAAGATGTCTGTGCTCTATAAGAATTTTTAATAATTTACAGACTACTACATTTTTCATTGCTAGAAACTCGGATATTTAGGTTTTTAAGTGAATAAAATAAGCTTTCATACTTTATGAAAAATAAATAATTAGGGTAGACTATGAAAAAGGAAGAAGACGGAATAGGTAAAAAACATTTGTACAGAAACCAATTTGCACGACATTATAGCAAAAATTAAGAGTCGGGGAGGCTGATAAAGCGCACAATGAAAATCTCTAGGTCTCCTTAATCCATTGGGATTAAATGCAATGCACAAACCTGCAATTAAAAACGCATAACGGATTAACATAACATCACGTATATGCATTAGTAGAAATAACTATTCCTATCTCTTTAGTTATATTCATGTAGGCCTAGTCCTGTAACAAAATCATTCACTTTCCGTTACATTTCTGTGATTCTATTGACTGAATGTATACGTGAAAATGCAGAACCTAGTACTTTTAAAGAACGTTTGTTTGGAATGAAATGTTCACGCTTTATAGCAGGTATCCACTTGTTTTTAAGAACTTCATCTTAAGGAAACCTAAAACCTATATATAGCACCGTTGTTCCCACTACACCCACCTTCCGTGGTATTTCATCCTATACACCTATTTACAAAATTGTTTTCATTGCACCTAAAGTTCATCATATTGTTTTTAATCTCGATCCCTGCAAAGGCCTTCTGGTCTTGTACAGTGAACGTGGTTTCTACATTAATTTGTCCAGACTTGACTCATTACAGTCACTGGCGGCAAGCACGGAAATACGAAGATTAAGGGTTTGATTCCCGGTGTTAGAGGTATTTTCATAGGTAATCCCAATTGACGAATTTATCTGATGAAACTCGTCAACTCGAGTTGGATTTAATAAGACTATCCCATGAATAAAAATTTAACGGATTATACAAATGATAATTACTTTCGTGCTTTGTTGTATAAAACAAAACTAACAGTTATGAGATCACGGCATACTATGAATCAGCCATCCATGAATCGATTCGAGTTACCATGTTCTAACAAGGCTACCAATAGTGCATATAAGACATAGTTAACTTCATTCAGGTAAGCTAACAGCAGAACAGAATAAAAGCACACGAGCTGGCTTGCACCGAATCGAAATTGTGTTCTTAATCGAAGTACATTTCTATTATTTCAATTTCCAAACTAGTTATGTTGTATAAAGTAATCTGTTTTCTTGCCGCTTAGTGGCAGCATCTGACTATTAATCACTGCACACTGATACTTGCGTGTCCAGTAACGAGCAGACGATGTTATTCCGATAAAACACCATCGTCGTGATTCCTACAAGAATATTGTAAGATAAACGGCCGTGATAGGTCTATATCCGAGGAATTTCTAAACGTTATTGGTCAATATCAAACATGCGGCGTATGAGTTGAATAGTGCTGTAAATCATTCCCATTAGTTGAAGATTAGTATCTAAATTGAATGTTTTGCGGTCCTTTAAACGATAGGCTAAGTTAGTGAAGATATTAAAGTTTTATCAGTATTTTCGACTTGTTCCCCCATTCACATTTTCCATGAAATCTTCTCTTGCTGGCATCATAGCTCGCAAGATTCTTCTGTAATAAAAATGTCATCACTAGGGTTCGGATGTTTATGAAATGTCATATTTTTATCATGACCTCCATTCTCACTGCAAACAGAAATTAAACACGAATTGCACACTTGTTATTCTGATCGGGCCGTTTTTATTTTGCATATAAAGTCATATTTTGGTATTTTTTGTGACATTGGTCATATTTTGGTCATATTTGTAATTTAACGTCATATTTCAGTCATAAATTCGGTAAAAGAGCACAATTATACAGTATAGGCCTAATAGGTACTACATGGTCGAGTTAAATTTGAAATTTATTTCTTTAATTTAATGTTTAGGCTATGCCAAATGAGTAGGTAACTTACATTTTAAAATTAATGCAATTGTTCATATTTTATAGGGACACGCAAGGTCTCCAAAATATTAGGAGTACTTTGAGCTGATTAAAAAGTAAACAGGAGCCAATTCTTTAAAAATTGAAGTTCATTACAAGTAAAACTGTGAATCACCAACATTTTAAAAAAGTTATCTGATTGAATTCGTGTGATGTAAGAATTTAGTGTCTTTAAACGTTTTAAATTGGAACGTTTAATTTTGGAAATTACGTTATTTTATTAAGTTATATTTAGGGTTTTTGGGTCATATTTAGTCATTTTTAAGGGCACATTTGCAGTCATATTTTCCAGTTTTTTTAGGTCATTAACATCCGAACCCTAGTCATCACTGACCACACTTAATCGAGGACGGCATTTGGCCCGCGGGCCGCACTGAGCCAGACCAGGAAAACACAGGCCTTTATAAAAGTCCATCCGGAATCTAGTGATAACTGTTATGTTGCAAGCGCTCTATTAACGCATTACTTTTCCTGTGGAATGCTTCCTTGACCACCACGATTGCTTAAATAAGAAAGGACTGCAAATTCCCGTTCTTCCATTTTGCAAACTCTGCTGCCAGAGATCATCACTTCCGCAGGTCTTCCCCAAATGATTTATTTAGTTTTCCCGGAAAACCGCTCATGTCAGATGGGTTTTGAAGCTGGTCACTTTTTAGGTGAACCGCAACTTTTTCCCCAGTGCTGTGCCATCTTGAAAGTGGGGCGGTGAGTCATGTAGAGACGCCATGTTGGTCCCAAGGCTGGAGCAAGGTCGCAACAATTACTACTGTATGAAATCATGATCATGAACAAGAAGTACAAGCATCAGTTATGATATGATTCACTACAATTTAATGCGAGATGATAGTTAGGAACGTCCTTACACATGAAATCAATTACTATTAACACCAGTATCTACATATTATATATAATTATACATATATATATATATATATATATATATATATATATATATATATATATATATATATATATACAAATGTGATGCCACATTATGAACGCTTGGAGAATCAGTTTGTTATGTGTTGACCCTATCAGTTCAAACACACACGGGTGGCAAGTTTAAGGAGCGAAAACCTTTTTCAGCACGGATCATGGCCAGGGTCGAGTGCGAGATTTCAGGCTCTTAAGGAAAACTTTTTTTTTTTAATTCTGCGAGTATATCTTCCTTTTTGTCTCTTGAAGTTACTTGTTTTCTATCTTGTTCTTGTTTTGTCTATTTCTCTTTCATAAAGCTTTTCTTCTGTTAGGCTACTTCTATCGTATTCTTTTTGTTCTGCCTATTTTTTCTTATAGGCCTGTCATCTAATAAGCGGCTTCGCCCGCGATTATTTACTCAGCTGCTAGATGTCTTATTTAAACAATTTATTTAACCTAAAATATTTATAACATTATATTTATTAACACTTATATAGTTTTTTTTCTTTCTTAAATTGCATGAATTATATAGTTTTATTCTGAAATAAATTAAACAAATACGAGCAATTAAACAATTAGAAGGAATATTGTGCTTTCGTATGGACATAAAGATTCGACGTACCACAGACTCATGAACCTTACCCAAATAATGCATAAACAATTGGTAATTTAAAAACTAAAATCCCGGTTTCGATATACATTTCTCGATTAAAGTGCGATGCCCGGAGGAAAAAAAGACCTCGCATGTCAGATCCGGGTTCCCCAGTTCAAAAAACCCCCACATAGAGAGTTTCGTCCAAGTCATTCAATGTTTTTTTCCCCACAGTTGCTATGGAATTTAGTCTCAGAATTGAATACTGTCTTCTTTAATAGGTGGTGTTGGCTGTGCCTTAATAGGCCAAATTATGGCCAAATTATGATTAGGTTACAACAAATTTGAGGAAAAGTCGGATATTTAAAAATGTACATATTGATCACTATAGGTACAACAGAAGAATATGTAAATAATACAGTTAAATATAAAATTAAAATTAAGGAAGGTTATGTAAATAAACTTGGTATACTCATTTATGACGTTCATGAGAAGTGCCCTATTGAATTTGAACCTAATCTGTTGACCGGTACCGGAGTAAACCCCAATTTAGTGTCTACTTTAAAGGCGCAATAACTCAAATACGCTTTATCGTATATTTATGAAACTTCGTATACGCATTTATAATGTTCATGGGAAGACGTCTATTTATAATGGATAAAATCGGTTGACCTGTTTCGGAGTAATGCTCAATTTAGTGCCTATTTTATGGTAATATACGTATTCGAAAGGATTTATAAAAAAAAATGAAAATCAGTTATCTTGACAACACTGCCTATTGTTTTACTGTGATCTTATAAGGCCTTGGAAATTAAAATACAGGTAGCTATGACAAAAAACACGATTGATTTACATGCGCTTATCCAACTAGACCGTTAAAATGACCCCGGTGGCCGAGATGGTAACGCTTTGGCCTCACATTCTGGAGTCCATGGTTCAAAACCCGAAACCGGCCAATTTGAATTGTTTTGGTATTTTTATGTGAGTGTGCGATTGTCATGATATCACAAATCTGTACAGTTCATGTGATGCTGGAAGATTTTAATCTCATTAAAAAAAACTAGACCTTTGTTCTTCCGTAAGCCCTGCTTAATGAATAAATCTGGAGCTTAACTTGGAAATCAATTTTTAAAAAAACATATTCTGCATATCATAATTGCAGTCATAACTGATTAAACAAAAACATACTGGTACTTTGTTACATCAGTTTACCTGATTTTATTATATACAGTATTATATTATAAATTTGGTGATAATAGTATCTTTAAAAAATAAAGGAAACCAATTGTATGTATGTACTCAAAACCTAGGAATATTTCAACTATGTTTTAGTATGCCCATTATTGTAGAGTAAGGGTAACATACCTTATAGGTGTGAGAATCCGGCCTCTCACTTATTTCTACTGCTGAACTTTCTGATACGTATATGGCTGAGCTGTCTCCACTACACTAGGGACCTCAACAGCTTATCCAAAGTGAATCAGATACTGGTAGCATTTTGAGTTATCTGATTCTTAAACACTGACATGAGTAATTAGATAAATTGTGAATCAGGCAATGGCAAATGCAGTGACACATGCATAGAAATTCAACCCTTACTGTATATCTCTGCCATCTGTAATTTGAAAATTTGATAAAATGGGAATCATATTGTGTTTCAATATAGTTTAAGAGTCAGTGTTGTATGTTCATACATTTAGAACTGTTAATAAGAGGCTTTTCAATTCGCTCTTAATTTGAAAGGTTCAACATTCATAACATTTTATTCGTACCTATGTGTAACGTACCAACGATTATCGAAACAGTTTGTACTCACTGCAGATGTAAATAGTAACTGAGTTCAATCATTAACTGATTAAGTCGAACGGCAGATTGAAACAACTGTTCAGTAATTCTCGATCTGAAATATCTTGGAGCACTTTTCTTAAGAGAGTCACCTCTTGTCTAGAAGTGTGTATAAGGAGTAATTTACTGTTTATGATTTTTAATTTTAATTTTTATCCAGTAACTTACTTTCTAACAATGAATACAAAGTCACTCCTCATGAATTTTTCCCAAGTGGGTTACCCCAAATAACTACCTTGTAATGTATAATGAAGAAAGAGAAAAGCACAGAGAATGGAAGCTTTTGACGTATTTGGTTTCAACAATTTACGATTCAATTCTCCTTATGGGGTAGCTACGGCACTCTGTACGCTGTGTTCTTTTTTAGAACCACGAAAAATTGCATATTTGAGGTTAGAATGTTCTTTAAAACCTATAGAATTCTTATATAAATCCACTTGGTTGCTAAAATATATGCGAAATGAAAGCAAAATTCTGAAGAAGTGGGCATTCATATAGCCTAAAATGGCGTAATTTATACGCACAAAAGTGCTAGCTATTGTGGATAAAATACGAAATCTTTTAATCTACACTCTTTATAGCAATCTAGGCGTCCCAAACTCGGCATTTGCTGTAATCGATCACAAGTATCGATAATTTCTCGGCAGCCATAGAAATAGCAGAAAGCAAGTATGTTACAAGAAATTAAGGAAAAATCACAGTGAAACAAAATATAACGATTTCCAATAAAAGTTTTGTACACATTTCTCCATTTATGTATGGAAAGGGGCGTATTTCGCGCTATTTAGACACATCGCACAACCGAATAGATTTCGCGATATTTCATGAATTCGTTTTCTTTAATTTTGGTATTTTACGCATGTACAAAGCCAAATACAGCTAAGGAAAGCTGATTTGTAAAATTTCGCACTTATCGCTGTTACGAAATATGCTGTTCCTAATTAGCGTGCATAAAGGTAATTGATGATGCTACTTGTTGAGCAGCAGCGTCGCCAGGAAATTTATTAAGGGGGGGCAAAATCAATTTCGGACCTCAATTTCAAATGATTAGGCTAAACACATAAAAATTCACTTAGTTAACCGGATCGTTATTTTGAACCCAAGCTGAATTCGACGTGGCTACAAAGTTTTTTAAGTTAACAGAATACGCTCTTTTGAGCAATGGCCTTGGTGAGATATTATTATAAATACATATTATAGTTATAATTGGTTAATACTTGCTAAACTCATTATAAAGTAATTCTATTTCTTTTTATTATCCATGCTACAACTGTAGGTTGACAAAGAGTACCACAAATAAACGAATCCATTAGGCAATCCAGAGGGGGCAGTTGCCCCCCCCCCCTTGCCCCTCATGCCGACGCCCATGCTGTTGAGACGAACAGCTTATGTATGGATTCTACAACAATATAACATGATATCTGCCAATTTTTGGTGGTGGAAAAGTAAATAAATAGACCGCAGTACCAGTTATAGAATCTCCTAGTCGGTTTTAGTAATTGTATGTGAGCTATCCAGCCAGCCTGGAATTTGAACACGCATGTATCGATACACAGCAAACCACAGAGCAAAACAAGAACATCGCGAATCACATCCTGTACAAGTTCTGTAATTACACAATTACAATACCTGTAGAAACTTCACAATGAGAACACATGAAACTAAATTGTGAGTTTCTTATTTTTAATATCTGGTCTGCATTAGGCTCGCAGTAACACAAAATAACATAGATAGGGGTTCATACGTTTAGAAATGTTTTATAGAGCTCTACCTGAGTACCCGACCTTCGGTACGAGTGGAAAAGTATTTGCACTATTTTTAGTCTTACACGAGAAACCTCACTTGAAAAGTAGGCTAATCGTACTTCGTTATTCAGAACGCCTTACGTTCTCCCGGAATTTTGGAAATGACGCCTGTTTGCATCTTGCTCTATGCGAACCAGTTTTGTTGTTGTTGCAGTATTAGTTATTTAAATATTTGAATCTATAGGCTATAAGTATGCACATACTAGATGTTTGATCCAAAGGTAGAGCAATGTCGTCTGGGCGAGTCGCATCAAGCCCTGCAACAGACATTAGAATCAGATGCTGGAAGACATATTTCCCAACGCTCAATCAGACAATGGAAGAGTATTATGCATTTGGTTCGCATGGAGTTATGTGCAGATATGAGTCATTCTCAAACTTCGGAAGAAGGTCAGGCACATTAACTCGAACTTTTATTATGAAAAAAAATTAGCGAAAATTGTCTGAAGCGTGGTTATGAAACAGATTTTCATTATAACACAGGTGTGGTATCGATTATTATCGAACACGGAACGATCTTTATACCTTGAGAGTAGCAATTAAAACTACGTAATAAACAACCTGTATTTAAAATAAAATCAATTCTGCTCGTGTTAATTTTAATATTAAATTGTGTTAGTTTCGTCTTGCAATTATCCGTTCGTTTCAAGAAAACGGCCAATAACAACTTGACCGTACGCCATCAGTTGTCATCTATTGCATAAGGCAAATAATTTACTATCAGCTGACCGCCGGGGTCTATATTGGTAATTATCTAATTAAGATTCTCGTATGAAAATTATGAAACTTCGTATCTTAAATATACTCGTATCCCAATAAATGGGTTTTATAAGTTTGATGCCATCAAACTTTTATAAATTAACCTTCTTACTGCTACTGATGTATATGTGTCACAAAGAAAAACTGCATAAAAGCAAAGATATTAAATTAATAGAGTAATGCTTTATGTTACAATATGAGCAATTTTATCAACTTCTTAGAAATACCATTGTTGAAAACAAGTTATTCCAAAAAAATTTTATCATAGCATTCAAACTTATAAACCCGTTGATATTACTTCATGATTGCTTATATTAATATGAATTCAGCTCTGAAAGAAACAAATGAATAGGTAATTGGGCTATAGTACTATACTGTGGCTATAGCAAGATTTTGTTGAACAGTTGAACAGTTTTTGTAAGTAAAGTGGTAGTAAGGCCTAAATAAAGTCGTCGATATCTTGTTACGATTTATACTTTCTCTGCCCGTAACATAGGCTACGTAGAGGAAGTATTGTGTTCGATCCCCGAATTCGAAAGTGATATTTGAATATAAATTCACGCTTTGAGGTTCCCTGAATGCAAAATTATTATTTTCAGAAACATGCCTGCGTGTGTGTCTGTAAAAAAAAAAAACAAAAAATCTTATGAAACAAATTATTTGGGTTAGGTATCTTCTGGGGATACGCCGTAGCGTAGTGGTTGAGGTGCTGCGCTACAAACCGGAGGGTCGCGGGTTCGATTCCCGATGAGGTCATTGGAGTTTTTCAATTGGCCTAATCCTTCAGGTGGCACTATGGCCCTGGGGTCGACTCAGCCTCTAACAGAAATGAGTACCAGGAGCAATCCTGGGGGTAAAGGCGGCCGGTGCGTAAGGCTGACAACCTTACCACCTTCATGTGCCGACTGTCTAAAAATCTGGGAGCCTCAACTTCCTGGAACCCTCTGGGCCTCCATGGTCTGTAATAGGGAACACTTTACCTTTCCCTTTACCTTATCTTCTGGGGATATGGAGATTGGTGACGAATTTTTCTTACTTTTAATGCCACTTTACATGATTTTTGAAGTGAAACTTCTTTAGTGGCGGTAGGGGTAAATCGGGAACTTGTATCACACTCAAAATCGGAATCGGAATCGAATTGAGAATATCTGCAACGTACTTTTGATACGTGGCTCCTTCCTCTTTTATGCCCACTACTATGTAGTAGGCAATGGGTACCTAGGCTAAGCCCATTTGCCCCATAATTCAAAACCGTCACGACATTAGTAAGGTGTTTCGGAGCGGACTGCACAGAAAAAAGTGAACTCAATGATTAGGAATAATCAAAGGAAATTTTTCAGACCTAGTACGAGGACCTGCTAATGGGAATAGTAGTAGTAGTAGTAAAAAAACAAAGATCCAAAATTTAAAAAATCCAAAATTCCAAAATAAAAATATCAAAGATCCAAAATTAAAAAGTCCAATAATCCAAAATTTAAAAAATAAAAAATTGAAAAATTAAAAAACCAAATATACAAAATTTAAAAAATTAAAGAATAAAAAATGCAAAATTAAAAAATCCTAATCCAAAATTTAAAAATTAAAAAATCCAAAATCCAAAATTTAAAAAATCTAAAAATACAAAATTAAAAAACCAAAATTAAAAAAAAAAAAAACTTCAAAGAATCAAAGTAAAAATCCAAAATTAAAAAATTCAAAGATCCAAAATTTAAAAATCAAAAAATCCAAAATTTAAAAAGTCAAATATTAAAAATTAAAAAATTGAAAATCCAAAATTGAAAAATCTAAAAATCCAAAATTAAAAAGTCAATAATCAATAAGTTAATAAAATTTAAAAATTCGAAAAATAAAAATTTCAAAGATCTAAAATTTAAAAAACCTAAAATAAAAAAATTAAAAATTACAAAATTCAAAAATTCAAAGATCCATAATTTAAAAATCAAAAAATCCAAAATTAAAAAATTAAAAAATCCAAAATTAATAAATCCAAATTTCCAAAATTCAAAAAAATTAAAAATTAAAAAATCCAAAAATCCAAAATATAAATAATAAAAATCCAAAAATCCACAATGTAAAAAATAAAATAAAAAAATCAATGATTGAAAATTTTAAAAATCCAAAATTCAAAATTCAAAGATCCAAAATTAAAAAATTAAAAAAGTCCAAAAACCCAATATTAAAAAGTCAAATAATACAAAATTGAAAAAACCAATAATCAAAAATTGAAAAAATAAAAATTAAAACAAGTCTCACTTCTGTCGCGTAGCGTTCCATGCACACTTTTTTGTTGCGTTTTTCTCGAAAACGGTTCTAACGATTTTGTTTACAATGTGTACATCTACTGATACTAAGAGCTAAAACTTTTATTTGAATAATTTTTTTCACAAAAATTCTCTAAACAAAATTCTCCCATTGTTTGTATCAACTCAGTCTTGCCTGGTGAACAATAAAGCTTTGCATGAGGTTGAAGCAACTAAATATGCGCTCTTTGCAATACGACCTCATATTGTATATCAGGATATGAAGCCAGAAAGGTGTAAAGAAAGTTACGCGAATGCATTAGTCAGACTTTATTTGGGTTGTACATCCTTCAGGAAAGCGATATGGTAACGACATTCTCTTCAGTGTTACTACCAATTTACATAAAGAGAGTGTTCATAAATATTATATTATACTAAGAGGCATTTTTTATTATTTGGGCAGAGGAATTTATGTTTCACATCAGATTTTTGTTTTTGTTTTCGAGCGATGCTGTTCAAACATAATTATTATGTAGGCATACACTTTTTTCTATCTGAAAATGGGCTTCTTAGATTCGCGGCCGCCATACCATGCATTTTCGGTGAAAACTCTACATCAAATTTCAGGGTTGAGTTCAATACTTCTTGTATCTTGCATATCAAGGGTACGAGTAGACAAAAGTAATAACTTCGCGGTAAAACGTTTTGTTCTTAAGACTTTCTTTTAGTGGGATAATCACATAAGCTAAGCTCTGCAATATGAAAAGCACCGTAGAGTTCATAACTCAAGAAAGCTATAGTAATCTGTGTAGATAATTTATGTGCTTGTCATACGCTAATTATAAGCAAAATCCCATGTCTTCAAGGGTGAAGTTCGCGCTTATAATGAAGCAAGTCGTTATAGGAAATAAGTTAAGTGAATCAGACACTGTCTAAGGTCAAAGATACGACTAATAACTTACGACAGTTTGAAGTTCATTTCTTACTTGTTTTTGCTAGTTCTCGGCCTCGGAAACCGATTCGTCACTGTTTTAATGTTGTTTAGTGACGTCACTGATGACCCGTGACATGTAAATGCTGATAAGAGATAAGTGCGCGTGCACCCTCACACGATGTTTCTCGTGCTCAGCGCTGGAGATCTCGATGCGAGGGTAGGAAAAACTCAAGTGCTATAATATACTCAACAGAATTAATGGTGGTTTCAATGTTTTTCCTGCTAATATTAAATTTGCCAGCGTTTATTAATTTTTCTCAGTATCTATTGCATCTAACCCAGCGTTTCTCAACCTTTTTGAACCCGAGGACCTCTAAAATGTCTAAAAAAATTTACGGACTGTTAAATTTACATCCCATTTTTAAAAGAAGGCCTATATTCTTAATATTTAGGGTATTAATTATAACGAAATGTGTGAAACAATTTTTCTTCTTTACTTTCCACTTACTTTATGATATATTTTAATTATGTCTGCGGACCATCTGCACCATCTTCGCGGACCACTAGTGGTCCGCGGACCATAGGTTGAGAAACGATTATCTAACCCAATACAGATTTTACAATTCACTAATGCATCCTTGATACTTTAATCCTATAATACACACTCAAGCACACTGTATTCTACTTATGCCTCTCCTCGTTTACACTGAAATCAGAAGAAAAACTGTCAGAGTAGGTACCGGGAAATACTGTCAAATAGTTTCGCAGAAAGCAAGAATATGAAGTTGTTTCCGGCCCCTTATGCTCCATTACAACTTCTTTCATTATTTGGTACACCCGTTTAAGCTAGTGAACCTGTGAGAAAACAAGACAATGCAATTAAAGATCGACCACAGAATTACGCGTACAGAGTGCATTATCAGGTGAAACAACGGCACACACAGAACTCTGGATGTTACGCTTTGAGATCGTTTGGCTGGTTATAGCATACCTGTTAACGGTTCTGATTGTAACAGATGTGTATTGTCAAATTCCTGCCCTTCTCCGCAAAGCGCCAGATCATGGCCCCACAGTTCGTGTCGAGGCCGTTTTCAATGACAACTGAATGTCTGCTTCCGCATCCAGCGTATACAAACCTGGGAGTACCTTATTCGAGTAGCCTATCTTAAAAATACTTATCTTTGAATGATAATAATAAGCATAATAATAATAATAATTGTTAACATTCCATGAATTATCATAGGTAATGTAACGAATTCTTTTTAAATTACTGATACTATTAAAATGTATTCAGGACATAAGCTGCAGCTATTGTTTCAACAAACAAAAATCAGAAAGTAAATACAGCAAATAAATAAAGATGAAATTCCGATTCGTGGACAGATAAAAGCCTGATATTCACAATTCACTTTTTTTACTGAAGAAATCTTGAAATACCATTGCAGCCTCTTTATGTACGTTACTTTACATCACTCACCGCTTCGTATTAGTAGACTGGATTGCGATAATAGGTCGGAAAGTGCTCTATAACAATCAAAGTGCTTTTGCCAAGTTTTTATTATTATTATTATTATTATTATTTTTAATAAATCAATTCTCTAGGTTCTGTTGTGCACTTAACGGCCATGCATTCCATGCCGGTACTATTTTCTTCGACGACAGTGAATAATAAAACTATTAATTACGTGAATAAACAATAAATCACCAACCAATAACTAATCACTTAGTTACCGATACTAATGCCGGTTGTCGACCAAGAGCTAAGCTAACTTAGCTTAGCTTAGCTCACATACAGTGAGGGATTTCATATATAGTTGTGCCGGATTTCTTATGTAGTTTTGTCGGCACAACTACGTATGAAATCCCGCACTGTATGTGAGCTAAGCTAAACTAACTTAGCTTAGCTCTTGGTCGACAACCGGCATTAAGCTTGTAGGAGCTCGGCCGCTAGTTGGATATCCGCGAACCAATAAAAATGCTTCGGGTGTTTGCACAATGCAGATTATATTATAAATAGATGTGACCGTTAATTATTTCTTATTCCGGTATCAGTCAACGGATTTGGTAAAAATTCAATAGGCTTCTTCCCATGGACGTTATGAATGCGTATACCAAGTTTCATGAAATTCAGGTAAAGTGTATTTGAGTTATCGCGCGTACAGACGGACAGACAGACAGACGGACAGACATTTTCCAATCCACCACACAATCTCATAAAGTACCATTGTGGCACTTAATAACATTAAACAGCTGCGACAGACATCAAAAATACCTCTCTCTTTTAAATGAATGATAATGACATGAGATAAAAGGTAAAGTGATCCCTATAGAGGCCCTGGAGGCCCAGAGGGTTCCAGGAGGTTGAGGCTCCCAGATTTTAGACATTCGGCATCTGAAGGTGGTAAGGTTGTCAGCCTTACGCAACCGGTCGCCTTTACCCCCAGGATTGCTCCTGGTACTCATTTCTGTTAGAGGCTGAGTCGACCCCAGGGCCATAGTGCCACCAGAAGGATTAGGCCAATTGAAAAACTGCAACGACCTCATCGGGAATCGAACCCGCGACCTTCCGGTTTGTAGCGCTGCGCCTCGACCACTACGCTACGGCGAACCCCAATGACATGAGTTATCGTGTCACAAAAAAGAAGCAATACGAGGGAAAAATAGTCATAAAATAAAATAAACTCTCATAAGACGTTTTATGATGTGGGATGAAAATAGTAAAACCGTGGCAACATTCACACTCTCATGTCGCTTTTCTCTCGGCTTGTAAAGATGTGTCTATAATATAAAAGTTATGCTGCATTCACATGGGAAATTAACCGTAAACTTAATAACACAAAACGTAACGCAAACTTTAGCGGGGCATTGAGCATTCAAGACGAAAACTTAACGCTGGTTACAACCAATCACAAATAAAAACGTGAACAGCTGATAAAATGGCTGCCACACACAGGCTGTATTGCCTGTATTTACTACTGTAGTTAATTTCTTGGGAAACTAATGTCCATATATTTTCCTCCAATGCCCCATCTTTATATAGGCTAATGGAAGGTTTTTGAAGTAAAACTTCTTTTCTCGCGGTAGGGGGTAAATCGGAAACTTGTGTCACGCTAAAACCGTCACGGTCACACTGAAACCGTCACGAAATAAATGTCACACTGAAACTGTCACGAAATAGTGTCACACTCAAAATTGAGTAGACTGTTTCGAAGCGGACTGCACAGAAAACAATCAACTCAATGATTAGGAGTAATCAAAGGAAATTTTTCAGACATTACTTCCTCAATGGCAATAGACAATTCCTAAGCAATCTAAAGGTATATTATCTATTTTATGGAACCCGGAGGTCGATTACCGCGCAAATCCAAAATTAAAAAATACAAATTTCCAAAATTTATTTTATTCAAATGATTTCCTTCTTCCGTTCGATATAATTAGCCTATATGTATTCCTCTATTTCACTCTCAACATTGCCAAAATTAAAAATCCAAATATCCAAAATTTAAAAAATAAAAAAATTAAAAATTCAAAATTGAACAAATTAAAAAATCCAAAATTAAAAAAATTAAAAATCCAAAATTAAAAAATTAAAAAAAAAACAAAATAAAAAATTATAGCATCCACAAATCCAAAATTTAATAAATAATAAAATACAAAATTTAAAAATCCAAAAATAAAAAATTTAAAAAATAAAAAAATAAACAATTGAAAGATTGAAAATTTAAAAAATGCAAAATTAAAAATTCAAAGAACCAAAATTAAAAAGTCCAAAATCCAAAATTAAAAAAGTCCAAAAAACCAATATTAAAAGTCCAATAATACAATTGAAAAATCCAATAATCCAAAATTGAAAAAATAAAAAAAATAAAATAAAGTTTTACTTCTGTCGCGTGGCGTTCCACGCACTCTTTTTTGTTTATCATACAGACAGGGATATGATGCAACGTTACTAGTTTCTCATTCATAGACACAATTTCTTGGCTACTTCCACTTCCGTCTCCTCTTCTGTGGAGTTGAGAGCTCTGCTTGGTTGTATCGTTATTTTTCGCATAAACTTAACGCGGAAGTTTGGAGTTTGCAAGGTTCTAAGTTAACGTTTAATTTTACGTTATGTTTAAAGTTTACGTGATGCATTGTGAATGGTCCCATTGAAAAACATGGCCCCGAACTTTTAAATTTACGTTACGTTTACGGTTAATTTTTTATGTGAATGCGGCATTACGCCTGTGAACATGCAGGGCGTCGCGTAACTGAATATATTACACCGACTCCAGTAACATGTTGCAATTCCAAGAACGGGTCACAACAGGAAAACACTAGGATGTGGATAATGGAAATGTTATATCGCTTCAGGAAAGTAGCACAGTAATTTATTATATCAGCGAATAAATAATGAAAATGATAATTCCGCCTCATTTACGGTCAATATGTGTGTATGAATAAAACTTCATAATTGATCTTGCCGATTCCATGAAAAATATTGAAATCATAAATGGTAGTCTATTTAAGATGACGTTTCCCCAAATAATTTACAAATTGAGCAAAGAATAAACCTATTAAAATGTGGAATTTTTTCCTTGTGATTTCTTTAATAAACACATTTTTTCTTGTATAAATCCCTATAATATGAAGCCACATGGCTAACTGACTGACATTAATGTTTACCACTTCTAGATAACCTAGAAACTTGAAATTCAATTTAGCCTGTAACCGATGGGAAAATTCCAAAATATTATTAAATAAAAAATAAAATAAATAAATAAAAAATACTTCAAGAGGGCGGGGACGTACTTGAAAATCTCTGCTCAGTTCCCATTGACAACAACACAGGGCTTTGGAAGTTGAAGTACACTGGGCTTTGACAAATCATTAGACATGCTAACGATAGAAATAATTTCCTGAAACCGAGCGAGATGGCCGAGATGGTAACGTCTTGGACTCGCATTTGGGAGGTCCCAGGTTCAAATCCCGTAGCCGGCCAATTTGACATGGGTTTCTTCATGGTTTCCCCAGTCGTAAAGGCAAATGCCGAATTGGATATTTACGTACCGTGAATTATCTTCGCCATTTCATCCTATATCATATCCGTTTAAATTAGTATCAGTTTAAATTTACTCCATAAAGTAGGCCATTAATGTTTACCCACTTCCAGATTAGCTAGAAACCTGAGATTTGGCAGACTTGTGGATTTTAGCCTGTAACCGATAGGAAAATTCCAAAAAGTTAATTTTTTTTATCTTTTTACCCCACAAAGAAAATTATGAAATGTTTTTGAGTCATTAATGTTTACGCCAAATTTATACCAAATAGCTTCAATCCCCTCTGTATAAATTTCCCGTTTTGTAGAATTAAATTAGGCAAATAAAAAGAGGAAAATGTTATTTGGCTGCAGGTCAGAAATTTGACTAATGTTATATTAAAAGAAGTAATGAATGCTGCTGAAAAAAATGTGGGTGGGTCGGATTTTTAATGTGTTATTAGACTATCTTTCTATATTTATTGTCCCTTTCTCTTACTCTTCGGAAGTACATAATCTGACAGTTTTCTTACTTACATATTTGGACCTAACAGGGATGAAAACAGGAACTGGAGAAAACAGCATAACCTGTACTCTTCACCGAATATAATTAGAATAATTAAATCACGGAGGATGAAATGGGCTGGGCATGTTGCGAATATGAGGGAGGAAAGGTATATCTAAAAAAATATTGACAGGGAGACCCGAAGGGAAGAGATCACTTAGAAGACCTAGGTGTAGATGGGAGGACAATATTAGAATAGGCTTAAGGGAAGTAGAATTTGCGAGGGATGGGTGGATGGAGTTTGCACAGAATAGGGTTGAATAGCGGACTCATGCATAGGCGCCGACTTAGTGGGGCAATGTACTTTCTGCCCCCCAAGACTTAAGATTTTATCATGTAAGACCTATGTATAGCTACTGAAAATCCAGTTCTTGCCCCCCAGAAATATTTCCAAGTTGGCGCCTCTGGACTCATGTAAGCGTGGCAATGAACCTCCAGGTTCCATGAAGTACAATATATTACTTTGCTTAGGAATTGTTTATGGCCATTGAGTAAGTAAGTAAGTAAGTAGGCCTAAGTAAGTAAGTTCAAGTATAAGCTAACGTTGAGTATTATTTAAATTCTTATTCTTGTAAAGAACGTTAAAGTACGAGGGTTGATCCACAAATAAGGTTCCCATCAATTTTACAAATAGACAACATTGTTTATTCTCATAGCAATGTACATCGTTGGAAAGAAGACACTTTTCTCTATTTTTCGACACATTCGCCATCTTTTTATAGGCATTTTTGTAGACGGTGGTCCACTTTTTGGATCCCAATGTCGTAGAACTCCGCCGCCAACCCGTTGAGGAAGCGTTTCACCCCGTCTTTGACTTCATCGTCACTCCGGAAGCGTTATTAACAGACTTATGCTTAAACATTTTATTTAACACACTTAATATATAGCCTCTTATAAATCGGGAAATAGCTTGTAATTTGCAAGGGAGCAAGTACATTTTAACGGCGCGGCGTTTTGAATTAGGATGAGAGCTTGTGTAATTACAGAGTACCGGTTCACCTTCCCATTTGCATACTGTATCTGCGAGCAAGGCCGTGCAAGCTAGTCTGCTCCGTTCCCTTCAACATATCACTCCTCTTTGCGGACTTACATGAGGACCTCACCTCTAATGTTATGCACGTTTCCTCAAACGGATGTTAAAAATATAACGAATAAGTTATTTTGTCTTAACAGGCTATGTTAGAATGCTAGTCAGAATATAAAATAACATTTTAACATCCAGAAAAGAGGTAAATATACAGTGCAGATTATTTATTTTTATGAAATTTTTATTCACTTTCGACACCCAGCCTACATTTAATTCCAGTGTTTTATAACTTATTATAGCGAGCCCCCACTCGGAAGGTACGGATTCAAAACAGATTATTTATCTATTTATTTTCATGAACTTTTCAGTCCCTTTCGACAACTATACGGAGTGTGATAAAAAGATAGACCAAAACTTTGAGAAAACAATTTTTATACAGAGGGCGAAATGGGATTACTGTATTTGAAAATGGGTCTGATAATACTTTATTTCCTTGTAAGTACCCTTTCTCTACGCCTGCAACATTTAGCAGAATACTCGAAAACAGAAAAGCATACACAATGGTTCTCAAAACAGAACTGTGGGTAACATAACACCAGACGAAATGTTGAAAATTTCCTCCATTAGCACGGATATATCTGTCAACCCGCCGTCGCATGGACTCCTTGGAGTATATCGTATTAACTGGCAGCCTTTCAGAATACTAGTACGGAAACTCTACATCTTGCACCGGTGTTGCATACACAATGGTTTTTAAATGCCTTCAAAAGTAAAAATCGAGTGGGTTCAGGTCAGGCGAGCGTGGAGGCCAAGATATTGGTTCACATTTTCCTATCCATTTATCACGGAACCGTCTATTTAGAAACTGACGAACAGACTGATATGAGCAGGAGCTCCATCGTTCATGAAGTACATGTATCGTCGTATTCGTAATGGCACATGTTCCAACAGGACAGGTAATTTTTTTAAATCTTTTTTTTTTTTTAAGTACGCTCTGTACCTTTATCCATTGAGACTATGTGACAGTGCATTCGGTCCCGCCAGTCACCAATAATGCAGGTCCAGAGTTGTAGGCAAAGGGCTTTAACCTGGAAACCCCCGAAACCCCCTCTTAGATTGACGGGCCATGGAATTAAAACCTGTACCTCCGTAACACTAGCGGTTCGGATACTTCGGTGGTACTGTAGAATATTATTTATTACATAATGTCGAGAAGGTCACAATAATTTGAAGTGGTTTGACTTTGTTAATTGAGTGCAAACTTGCATTGTGAAACATACTTATACCTCCATTTTCTTTGGGGTAGTTTTTCACACAAATTACTATTCTGTATTACGTACTTTGAGCGCATTTGACGATTGCCATGAAGACTGATCGATAATGTTTGAAATAAGTGTGTATATGTGTTTGTATGTCTGTGTGTATAATGAGTAGGGTGCGGATTTTTAAGTTTTTATGAACTCTTTTTTTAGTTTGTAATCATATTAAAATAGTTTTATTTTAGTTTTTTCTTCATTTTCAAGCGATTATTTAAGTTTCACTTTAATAAGCACAATAAACACATTGAAAAAATATGTTCATTCATTTTATTCTTACTTAAATTTCCATAGCTCTGAACCACTAAACTTTATGAATACTTTTTGCTTCGTTTTAGAACTACCCCTGTCATTTCAAACTCCATCATTAACTCAATAAGAACGTTTTTCAATTAATCATATTTTAGAATACTCGAATTTCGGCATCTCTGGAGCTAACATTGTAAATAAACAGCTGCAAGTGTAAGCTCCTTAAGAATGTCTTTAATTTGTTTCCAAAGAAACCGGGGATTTCGGTCCACTTAAGATTTCCTTTGCCGGGACAAAATTACAAAACGCAATACTATATTTTATCTTACAAAATAATATACTGGCAACAGTGAGCAAGATGCAGAATGTAGGCAGTGACCTTAAAAGTAATTTTTAGTAGAACAATAATAATTAGAAAGGTAAAGGCCTCTTACTTTAAAGCGAACAAATGCTAACAGCTAACAAATGAGATCTACGTCACAAGAACTAACTTCTGCAGAATCCTTTCTTGAAGAAATTGTTTTAAACCTACTATACGTCAGTCTAACTATTTTATCGGTTTTCTATGGTGAAATTTCATTCAATTAAAAGAATATATATTTTTTGCCCAGATATAGGCTAATTTCTAATAGACATGAAAGCTTTCGTTCTAAAGCATGTAATTTTGAGGGCACACTATAGAAGATGCTGGATATAAAAGATGTCCTGAGCCCCAGATATAATATATTATACAAACAAACTAAAACAGTAGCCTAATAGATAATTAGATTTGTAGAAAATTAATTGCGTCCAAACAAAACTTTGAAATTTAAACTGGGCACAAGTATTAATAACGATTTGATATTGTGATGCGCTAGATGAAATGGTGTTTTTTGTTTGTTTTTTATTTTTTTTATTTGGTAATATCTGGGATAGGCATACTTAACATAAAATGCTGATGATTTATAATGCCGGGGTGCGCAAAAGAACTTACCTGTTGAAAAGAATATTAACGGTAATAATAAATAAAAATATTAAAGCGGATAAAAAATGCGTTTTCAATTTCTAATATTTTATAGTGAAATTTAAGTGTGTTTCTTTAGATAAATAAATGTACATAACAAATATATTTTAATTTGTTTATAGCTTCTCAAACCGGAAGTCTTTGCATCTCAAGAAAAGCTCAACAAATTCTAAATATCTAGATCAATATTGTGACAGTCCAAAAGTTGGACAAATTAATGGAAGAAAATAATTTTGCCGTTGAAGCTAATTTTATTATGACTTCTTAAAGATATTACTGCTTAAGAATTGCCTATTTCTATTTTTCAATAATAATATTCCTTGAGGTCCACAATTGCCATTCGCTACACCTGGCTATGACCGAGCTAACGGGGCCGATTGAGTTCACTCCCGCCCGCTCGTGACGTCAGCAGCACGGATCCTGAGTCATCAGCTTTGGTGGTGGCGTACGTCACAGGGGCAGCTAGTACTGTCTGGCTGCATCGATTATCAGGTGGCTCAGGCAGCACGTGGCATGTGCCGGCCCACCCACCTCCTTCCCAACCCTTCACAATATTTATAAAATATCAATATTTCGCAATATACATAAATTAAACGGGATTTATTGCAAGTAAAATATACCAAGTATGTTATATTTCATATGACTTGATAACAGTATTTGTTATATTTTACAGCAATTTATTACAGAAGAATTAATGACATATTTAAAAAAAAAAGTATAAGTTGAGAGTCTAAACAAAATTATGAATAAATATATTTTGATTTAAATTGGTATATTGTACAATAAATTTAGGTTAATTATTTTTAAACATAATTTATAGCCATAATCTACCGGCAGATGACCTCAAGAATATTAAAGAAAGTATTTTAAATAAATTTATTAGTGTGTTATTATTGTCATAGTGTCATCATATAGGACAAATTTAGAAATAGGAATTATAGGTTATCCCAAATTATTGTACATTAGGCCTACTACGATTTATTATTATTATTATTATTATTATTATTATTATTACAACTGCTATTAGGCTATTATTACTATTTCTACAACTACTACCGCCATTAATATTACTCCTTTGTTCAATTTGCGTTATTTTAAAACGAGAGATATTATTAGCATAGTTTTGAATATCAGTTTACAGCAATAATGAAATTATTAAGCATACTTAAGTGTTCATTTAAAATAACACTGTCTTCCTATCCACATAATTATAGCCTACACTATTTATTATGGTCTTACAATGCTTTGCTATAGGGTGTTTCAGTTGAGTTTAATAATTATGTTTAAGTTACTACACACAGCACACACACATAAATTAATATTTCACTCAAATAACACTTATTATCACTTATATGTAATATTTCACTTATAATGTATGAAGTAATCAAATCATGTTGTCAAGATCTTATAATATTTACCACAGCAAATTTAATAAATGAAAAGAATGGCATAATTTTTAAACTGCAGTTTACAGTTTTCAAAAACAGAAAATCAAAGGAAACAAAATAAGCTGTATAGATACCTAACCATTCATTCAGATATCGTTTAAGAGACGTTCAGTTACAAACTCGATTCGACCATTTTTTCTCGAAAAATATAGTTTTACTACCAGGGAATTCTGTAATCTAAAATACGCATCACAGCATAATTTTATTTTATAACACATTTTGCGCCACTTGAAACGTGGTGTCAATAATTAGACAATGCAGCCGTTCTCGTAACGACGAATGACAGTTTTTGCACTTATTGAAAAATCTGTTTCATTGGATATAACGAATGTAATTTGCATGTAAAGCTAATGATGTTCCTTTGATTTGCCTTATATTTTGTTTAAACTAGTTTAAAATTAAATGCTAGTGGAAGATGTGCGGTAAATTTAAAATCCATATTAACCTTTTGACTGCTGTTGACATGTTGACATATTATAAATGCGTCACTTCGAACAATTGTTTTAAACAGATATTTGAGACTATTAGAGTAATGCTTTATAGCCTTTATATATAAATAGTGAGGAATTTTGTCCACGTACTAGGTTTATTACCTATAGATGCCAGCTATTCCAATGATTCTTCTTATATGAGTTTAAAGTTAGAGCTCACTGATGGTTTCACTTGATTATTGCTTAGATACCCATAACAAATTCCTCTCTGAAAAAGTTGTAGTTTACAATGAAACTGATCCTGACATAGGCCCACAGTTAAAAATGCCTTTAATATAAAATCATGGTTGATATGAATATAAGATGCGTATTTATGAAATGGCGGGGTACGCCGTGGTGTAGTGATTGAGGCACTTCGCTACAAATCGGAAGGGCGCAGGTTCGATCCGTGATGAGGTCAATGGGGCTTTTACATTAGCCCATTTCTTATGGCGGCACTATGGCACTGGGATCGACTCAGCCTCTAACAGAAATTATTACCAGGAATATTTTTGAGGGTAAAAAGAGGCCAGTGCTTAGGACTGACAACCTTATCAACTTAATGGCCCGAATGTCTCAATCTGGGAGCCTCAACCTCCCGAAACCCTACGGGTCTCCACAACCCATACAAGGATTACTTTACCTTTTTACTTACGAAATGACATATCATTCCTATTAGGAACCGTTCGTGATTAATGTGTGCTCTTTCACGTTATATTGAGAGAATCTTACAAAGTACAACTGAATGTCAGATTAACTGATTCTCTTGGAATTGACTGCAAACGATTATGTGCAGTGGCGTACCAAGGCTACTTGGCGCTCGGGGCTAACTAGATGGTAGTCGCCCCCTAACACTAAAAGGTTCAAGGTTTAATGAGTTTAATTTAAACACAGTTTAACGTTCACAATTATTTATTTTTCAATAAGTAGTATGTTACTTTAACACATTATAAAGAGAAAAATATTAATGAAATAAAACTGTAAGTATTATAAGGTTAGTTTGTTTGAAAAAATAAAGATAAATTAAGTTTCAGAGTCATAACAAAAATTTAAAAATGTGCCTTCCTAGCCTAGATAGATGCAAACTTGTTTATAATAGAGTTCAAGTCTATAGTAGCAGCCACATCACGTTCAATTGATAAAATTGATAAATTACTTGGTCTTTCTTTCGCCCGTACACCGTAAACTTTTCCTGTGTGCTCGGCGCCACGTATTTTTTTGTATTCTCTATAAATAGTTTAAAACGAAACGCTTATTTAATTTCTAAATAATCTTACTGTAGTATTTAACAAGGTAATAAATAAAATTTTACCAATAAAACCGTATATTTTGCCTGAAAATTTTTTCTTAAACAAAAAAATTTGTTTTTCAATTTTGGCGCCTCCCCCTTTACGGCGGCCGGTGCGGCCGCCTCGTTCGCCCCCCCCTTGGTACGCCACTGATGTGTAACCAACAACGTCTATTCTAGTGATGGGAACCATTCGAATGAATTCATTCGAAATATTCGATTGTTAAAATCATTCGAAATGTTCGAGATGTTAAAAAAATCATTCGAATGATTTTGCTCTCTCCAGACTAGGGTTAGAGCGCTTCGCTTACTGAACTGAAATGTGAAAGCGAATGAATTCATTCGAATGCTTCTTCAACCTCTCGGAAACTGGCTTCTCGGCTCGTTCTCTCGTTCATTCGATTGTTTTCGTGTTCCATCGTGTCCCAGTTAGTAACTTCCGTCTCTCCCATTCCAAGCACGGATGGCATGACGCAGAGCTAGAAGGTTTATTTTCATGAGTTTCAACCCCAGGCTACAAAATATATTTTGATAATAAAATAGCCGTTCTCACGAATATTAAAAAGCACAATTTTTCGCAGATTGTTCCTATTTTACATCCATCATTAGCTTCTACATGAAGCATATGCATTCTCAAATGGATTATTTATTTGATTAATTACCGTATGTTATGAATTATGGTATTAAATACATCCATTCAAATTTTTATATTTGATACATTTATAAGATTTTTAAGCAGTACCAACTGCAATCGGTCACATTAGCTATTTACATAAATACATATCTTCAACAACCTAAGCTATGAGTATTTACAATCTTACAAAGTTAATTATACCAGTCAAAATTAATATTCTAAGTTATACGTACTAATGCCATAGCCTAAGTGACACTAAATGAATAAAATATACTTACATATCACACATGTAATACTTACAACCATATTGATATACTTTTGATAGCAATATTTAAAGCTTTAACTCTATATACTTTCAAGTTCTTGGCGGAATGTAGAATTGGAAGGAATATTTTGACACGAAATCCATAAACCGTTTATATAACGTACACGTTTGGAGGATTCAGTGGTTCTTTAATTATTGACTCGAGATCAGATTACTTAAGCAGGAGGCAACATGTTGTTTAGAGTCAATTTAGATATCAATCATAATTAATAATTCTATACCACATTGAACTGTTGAATTAGTTAACTGAGACATGTTCCAATTACCTCCATATTTTAGAAATTATCTAAGTAAGAGCATATTTTCCGCGACAAACTGTAATATGAGTATACTAATTTAACCTTTTCACTTCTGTTGTTTCTACTGTTTTTGTCTAAAGATCTGCAGTGTTCCAACATGTCAGAGAACTGGCAACATCTAATTTATTTTAATGGTATTGCCACCAAAGTGGGAATGCTTGCATTTTTTCCCTTTTAAAATCTTCAAAAAAATCATCCGCCCCTGAAGGGTTGTGTTCAGAAGGTGAATGGACTTGCAGTCTTTTCAATTTCCACATCCTAATAAAGGGGAAAAAAATTAGGAAGAAAGGAAGGAAAAAAACCAGACTGCTCTCACCCCATCGCCAACCTACATGTGCTCAATCACGGCTCAATTTACTCAGGCTTTGCAGAGACCTTGAATTGCTTTTGTTGGTTCCTAATTATACAAGAAAATTATATATAAAACAACAAACATACATCTTTATAAAATTAATAATTATTGAGATACAGATTAAAGAGCCACGACCTATAGTGCATGAAAATAGCATTGTACTAAACGTTATTCTACTGTTTATTAACTGAAATGTTCGTTCTTGTCTTGTTTTGATTCTTTGTCTTTGAACAGTTATGTCTGCATTTATGCAAAAATACTGTAATATGACATAACACTACCTTCAGTATGCTATTATAACACAGTAATAAAATAAATAGTACTAAATGTGTTTCACATATGGTCTCGCATATGTGTTATTGAATTTCTTAGTTAAACGAACGATGTCTACCCTATTAAATAATCATTTGAAATCTTCAGATTTAAATAGATTTGGAGATCTTATCGAATTATAGATATAATTACTTTACAGCATCGCATATAACTGACAATATAGTTATTCGGATTTCCGAACGTAATAAAATAAACTGAAGAATACACTGCACATAATCAATTTAATAACTTATTTACCTTAATTACTATTTATTAAACTTGAAAATTTGAATGGACCTAATACTAAAATTAGATACATTTCATTTCGTTGTATTCAAATTTTGTCGTGAAAATATATTTGTCTATTTTAGGCCTAGTATTGTCTTTTCGTGTATTATATTTATCCTTCCATGCTTTAACTGCATATTACATATTACATCGCTTAATTAGGAGCTTAGGGTATACCAATAAGCCGTGTAATAATAATAATAATAATAATAATAATATAATAATAATCTGTTTCTGTTGTCGTTATGTTCTCTATTCATTGGGATTGATAGGCCTATACAGTTATAATGATTATGATAATATGGTATTATTAGGTGAATAGTAACGATAAGTCATGATAAGTAAATGTTCAATCCTTTGTGAATGGGATACTAAAATTAACCTACGACAAATTATTTTTTTATAGTCAAAGATAATGATGCAAACTTATTTTTGTTAGGCTATTAGGATAGTCATATGAGTTTTATTGCAAGACAAAAGGATTGAATGATATTTTATTTAAAATTGTAAGTCCAAAGAGAAAACTAATATGAACAGATTTTTTGTAATTTATGATTGATTTAAAGCTTTAAGAACGTGTCTTGAAATTACATAATTTTTACTTTTTCGTAAATTGAAAAGTTAGATTATTTTGTACTTGATCGTATTATGCTTGTTATTATTAAACACCACAGGTATGCAAATTCAAATAATAACTACGAAGTTGTCTGGTTATTGCTGCATTAAGCAATTTATATTTGTAGGACTTCAAGAAATTTCATGTTAGGCCTAATTTACTGTATTTACTACAGCACCTGTTCGAGAATACATGACTAAAATAATAAACATCTCTGGAGGCCGTGTTTGTTGTAAGCTGGCCGCATTGTTCTCTGCCGGAAATGTGCGCACTAAATTGAAATCTACCCGCTTTCGAATGCCAATGAAGTGAAGTGAGTGAGAACGGAAGATTCATTCGAAAAATATTGACGCTAGCGAATGAACATCTCGTAGGTTGCATGTAACTATCCCTCTATGAACAAAACACTTCGAATGATTTCATTCGAAATATTCATTCGAAATGTTTAGTTCTGCATTCGAATGATCATTCGATTGTTAAAATCATTCGATTTTTCCCATCACTAGTCTATTCTCTAGAGTTACACATAAATATGTACGGCCAGTTCATAAATATTAAATGTGACACATTTAAATATTCTGAAGCAGTGAGTCATACAGAAGTTCATCCACCTTAGAATGTTTAATGCTACGATATATACATAAGCTGTAGATTCTATGATTATTTCCCCCCATGAAGAATATACACTTACGGGGGGACATACATCTTTCGATGCTGAAAAATAGGTGAAGATTAATTTTTTTTCTCAGCAATGAATTGTTCTGCAGCCTTGCAATCTGGCATGTTCTATATTAATTAGTTATACAATTGCATACTATTTTCATAATTAATTTAACTATTACAGTTAATGGGTAATTATCATTACAAAATGGCAGCCAAATTTTGTGCACTGAAGTGCCGTTTCATTGATAATTTTCATAAATACCAATATTTCGGGATTATTCTTTTTCCTATCTATTTGTAAATATTATAACAACATAATGTAGGATCTTTGGATTATCTCCAGTATAAATATTTTTTTTTTTAAATTCATTACTTGTTAATTTTTTTCAGAAATTTTTAAATAAGAAATATATATTTTTAGAAATAAACTATTAAAGTTACATAAATGATTCTAGATAGTGTTGTTCAATAATATCAAATATACTTGCATGCAAAATTTCACTGCAATAAGTTAATAATTGTTTGAGTTATCAATAATAATAATACACTAAAATTCACTAAAAAAATAGTCTATAGGCCTATTGAAGGGAATAACTCAAATAAAACAGTTGATGAGTAGTCAGAGACATTGAGTAATTTCAGAAGGGTAAGATTAGCTTATAACCCCCATCTATATCCATCTATGCCATGCAGAATAATGGACTGATTCAAGATGTGTGGTAGGTCCATCGGGTAGCGAGACACATTGGTGATCCCAGAAAAGGATATTCTCAGAGAATACGTTTCCGTGATGCACTCCTCTCCTCATCACTTATATCCAACTTAAACCTAAGGATAACACAAATACCCAGTCCATACATAGCATAACATAAACCTTGACCCAAGAAAAATCCCACGGCAAAAGCGGGAATCCAACCCAGGGCCGTCGATAAATAACGGTACTTACTAGGCCAAGAGACCGAAAAGGCTAGATAGTAATCCGTGGGTAAAGTAGTTTAATCATAATGCGAGATTTAGTGGAACATCAGCAATCCATCAACTATAAGAGCTCTGATGAGTTAGTTACCATAGGTAACGCCACGAGTGACGTGGAAATCGCAGATATAATCACTCTAATTTATCTAATGGAGTTCCAAATCTCAAGTTGCATTTAAAATTACTATTTAACGAATAATATGTAATAAATAATCGATAAAATATATTGAAAAATTGAATTATTTGAATAACATTTTAGATTGAGATAATGCTATTTAAAATGCATTCATGACATAGCCTATAATTAATGTAGCTGTTTTGCCTGATCAAAATACGATCGTAGACCGGATGGAAAGCCAGTAGGTAATAGATATCCATTTATTCAAGTACAAGTAATCAGCAAGCCTACTTTCACAACCATTAATCATGTTTTTTTTAGACATTAACTGCTATTTCGTTATTCAAGTATTTATCCTATGGGCCTGAGTGCATCCTGTTCCAAACCTCATTACTTAAAAAAAAAAAAAAAAAAAAAAAAAAAAAAAAAAAAAAAAAAAATCCGAGATGTTATGGGAATTGATTCCAGGTTTCAAAATCTATACTAACTATACTAACCAGTAGACTGTGGATATTATAGCAGTCCAAGCTATTGAGTGTCATGCCTTCGTGACTAAAGAAACTAATGTTAGCATGTCTCTGCCATCACCATATTGGTACCCGTATTGTCAGTCATGGGGTGATGCATCAATCTGGTTCATCTCGTTATTGTGTGCATTTCAAAGTTGCGGTAAAGAATGGCACCAAATATATATATATATTACAGCGCAGAATATTTATGGTAAAATTCATAAGAAAATATCCCGATATTCTGATCAAGGACAGAAGTACTGTACATAGAATTGTAAAATAAACTGAACGGAACAGGTCCAGTATTGAATAACATATAACACAAGAAACTAATGAAATTGGAGAAAGATTATCAAAATCAAATTAGGCAGAATTCTTGGAAGAATGTATGTGTGTAGGCCTAAAATAGAATTAAATTCACAAATGTATGGTAATGAAGAGACAGCACTTCTAGTACCTCTTATAATCAAAGTTAGCATAATAATACACAATTTTCTTAAGTAGTAAGTAGTAAGTTTTTAAATAAACCCGTTTGTTTCCACTACTGACTACATGGGCCCAGAATTAGACAGTGACAGTTCCGGGTAGCAGTAGGCCTACTCCGGAGAAAGCATACAATAGCTTGGACCTTTGTGTATCTAGCTGGTATGAATAAATATATGCACACAAATATAGAAATTAATACAATTTTTAATGGCTAATATATGTACTATCTCCAACAAAATGATAATAGCCTGATTTCAAGATATCTTTGATTCACAGTCAGTAGTCTGAAGTAGGTTTATTAGTACTTGCTAAAACACATGTAACCACTACACCTTCCAATATTTTGATTTCAAAAAATAGAGATACGATACCTAATTATAGCCTTTTCGCCACATTAGAAAAATAGGAAAATTGGAGATCTTTGGTTATAAACTTCTTAACATAATGCAATCTACCAGTCAGTGAATTTTTCTAACCCAACTTGGATAATTACAAGGCAAGTAACTAAACAGAAGATATATTGTACACGTTAATTTACCATTATTTAAAAAATACAATGCCGACTTAATTCAATTATTTATCCTGATAATATCTATGTTAAGTTAGAAAAATACTCTAGAGAGATAACTTACGTTGCGTTAAAAATTGACAACTTTCTTTTACATTTACATCATTGGTTGTAATTAAGGACTAAAAATGGACAACTTTGTTTTTAAAATCTGTACAACTATTATTTATTTTTAAGCATTAATTAGTAATTTTACTTCACTTCACCTAAAGTAACTCAAAATAAATAATATGGTCAATTATCCTCATATACCAAGTATGAAGAATAAAGTTAAATAGATAGTAAAAGAAAACGCCAGCTCTTTTTATATTCTATAGCAACGGGAATTTACGAAATCCATGTCAAAGTTATGGGTAATTTTACTACTGTGTAATGCATTAATTTGTCTGTAGCTCTGTTGGTAGATGTATAGGTAACAGCTCATGGTGGAAGTAGGCCTACTTATGTTCCAGAATTTTAACATTTTTATAATAAAATGTATTCCACTACTGTACTATGATTTCTAAAGTTTGCACTGCATTATTACAGCGTTCTATATCAATTTTATAACTTTTCTTTTTAAACAAAACCAAAAGGAATCTTGAAAACACAGATGACAGCATAAATATTAAGATAACATTAGATAGATATACGCACGATAAAACTTCAAATCCGTAACCTCAATCACTTTACATCTTGATGATCAATTTGCACATGTATTAAATGGATTTATTATAAAACTAAATAACACGTATGATCTAAAGCATTTCACTCATTACTTGTTTAAGACAGGGTCAGGAGCAGGTGTGACAATAAAACGGCTCTTTCCATTACCATTACCTTGAGTTTTACGTGAAACATCATTGAATTCCGAGGATACCGTGGATGCATTAGAATCCGACTGACATGGCAACATGCCTTCTGAAATAGGTGCTAGTCCACTGAGAGTATTGCAAGATGTTGACATTGAAGAAGTTACACTCACTCTTGGCCATGATGTGGTACCTCCTGAGTGTCTACGTCTTCTGGACTGTGACTTAAGATTATCATTACTTTGATATTTTGCAGATCCTAATGTATATATCTCTTCCAGATCTTTTAGAGTAGGTCTGTTATCACACAAGAAGTTGGTTGTGCTAGGTGACCATGTCTGCTGCATATTGAATGCAGCTGGACTGAATAGCTGGCGATGCCTGGACAATGCTTGGAACTGATTCTGCAATTCTGAGCAAGCTAAGTTTTCAGCTAGTCTGTTTCTAAGGTCATTTGCCTCTGAACCAGAAAAAGTCCTATTATAATCTCTGGCAACTTTGATATCATGCTTCCAGAATTGTTCTTGGTCTCTGGAGGTCCTTGGAGCAACTTCTTTGATCTTGAGAACAAGAATTCCAGCTAAGAATATGCAGACGATATTAATGATGGTAAGACAAAGGCTGACAGCACCAAGAACTGCCAGTTCAACAGATGTTTGATCAGAGTATATTGGTGTATATGTTGCTGTATTGTTTGGATCCCCATCTTCATTTTCTAGCTGCATTCGACCTGTCCACATTAAATCCATGCAGGCTAAGGCCCATAGTAAGCCTGCATTGACAGCAGGAGGCATCAGAGAAGCAGAAATTGCAACTCCTACTAAAGATCCGGTGTTATTTCCAAGTATAGCAATAGCTACTGCAGCTCCAGAAGCCAATGCAAGTAAAACTCCAACCCACAAAGATCTGATGAGCCCCCTAGACATCATTTCTTCTGTGGGCCATCCAGCATTACCCCAGTGCTCATTTGCCAAACCAGCCCCTAGACCAAACACGTAGCCAACAACGATGCATACAAGTAAGCCAAACAGCTCATTTAGCACTCCTATCTTCTGGAGGTGTCTATCTCCAATTACTGTACCAAATGTCCCTGCCATGACAGGACCCATGAGAGGAGAGATGAGCATGCTAGCTACCAAGATCACAGTACTGTCTTCTACAAGACCAAGAGCAGCTATGAATCCCGAAATAAGCAGCAGTACAAAAAAATCAAATGTTAAATCTGCAGCCGCTTTGACTCCTTCCACAACCTGCGCTACGGTCAGTCGAGCACGCACAGACAATACAAACTTGTCCCATGCTGATATCTTGGAGGAAAGTCTTCTGTCTTGTTGTGTTCCTGCACTGCTTGGTGAATCGTTGGGTTGTAGTTGCTGCTCTTTGCCTTGATAGTACAGGGTACAAGGAATAACGCTAACCACAGAATTAAGCTTAATACCTATTCCAGATTCGCTGAAATGCCTCAAAATTTCTTCACAGCGATCCCCAGACCCAACAGAAAAGAGTACTTGGTAATACTCTCCACTTTCGCCAGCACACCAAACTGCATTATTAATCTTTAGCATTTTAAGGAGTTTAGCAAGAACTTTTTCCATTGGAAATTCACCTTCACTGAATGGTATTTTAGTCCTCTCGGTTGTTCCCTTCCGCACAACTATTCTCGATAGTTCTTCGTGTTCGCCGTGCATATCAATTTTAGTGTCTCTAACTTCACTTTCATTAACGATCGTAATATTTTCCGAGTTTTCTTCACACTTATTTTCAGCACTGGCTGGCAACCGACCTACTTCATACTGACAGTAGTGTTTATTTTCTTCATTTTGACGAACTTGTATATTTTCTGAGCTTGGAACGGAGTGTTTGGAATGCGAATCAGAATTGTGTATCTGAATATCTGTATCACTCGAAAAGCTTTTACGACTGCATTTCTCACTCATACCTCTTTCGTAGTCACTGGTAGGAACACAAACTACGAACATGAGTCCAGCCATCTTGATGTCACCGTCGTTACTGCACTGTACACTGTCTCAGGACCTCTTTCTAGCCAGACTGAATACAACGAACAAGGAGTCCGCAAAGCGACATCTTTTCAATAGCGGCAATTTCTCGAAACTAAACAAGATTGCTATTTATAAATCATATCACCATCATATAGTTCAACAACAATATAGCCTTTTTTATAAGTATTTTGTCAAGAAAGTATATTATGCTAAATTACCGTTTGAGTAATATTTAAACTTACAAGGTGATTTCCTGGAACGTAGGCCTACCGGCACCAAACAAATGATGATGACATAGTTCGACATCATTTCACATAATTTATATTAGATTCGATTTTTATATAGTCCAGCTGAAGACCCTACATGTTAGGCCTATACGATATGTCAGAATTAGGTATAAGAACACGAAACATCAGAAACTTATCTGTAAATTGAAAAAAGAGTTTATAAACATAACGCAATATTTTAATAATAACAGGCTTATAAGTTACTAGCTTAAAAGGCCAGGCGTTACCCGGGTTGTAATTCGAAATTAACTTATGAAGGACTTTAATTTTAGAATTCTAGGTCCTTATGTAAGTATTAAAAATTTGAAATGAAGAAGAACGACTTACCACACTCAGACTATTCCCTCAGAAAACGCTTGATATAGCTTTTTATGGCTCCAGAGAGGAAGTAGAATTTTGCATCCCATCGCTTGTACACACCAAGCCTGGTAGGGGTTCAAATAAGGAGAAACAGAAATTCCGGTAACATATAATTGTATTGTCTTTGCGGAATATTTTCTTTCTCACTCACATGTTACTAAACAACCGTTTCGGGGATGAAATTAAAAAAGAAATTCAACATCACTTTCACACTTCCTTTCCCGAAAACCTGAGATATAATAATATACATATTACCGTACCTCGTATGGTATTCTCTATTTCCAGGGTAGAGAAAGTTATGTGACTGCTTCACATTGTACTGTACATTTGATGAATTACATCGATAGCTTCTCTAATTTGTCGAAGTCCCGTTTCATTTATTAACCAAAGCTACATGTGACCACTGCCAACAGTACACTGTTGTCATGGAATGTGATTTGGATTTGATAATTCTGTGTAAAAAAGTATTATGTCTCGTCTAAAACGTTTGATTTTTGGCATTTAAAATAAAAAAAATTCAAAATCCTTCCTTAGTGAGCACTTACATTATGAAACGAAGGTACAGTCGGTCAAATAAAAAACGTCGGGCGGTATTTGATTAAGTATCACGAACGAGCATATGCGCATGTACAGGAAGACTTAAGGTTAGGTTCACACACGCCTCTTGTCTATCCATGTATTTTCTTGATTATTTAGTCAGTTTTGTTCCAAAACAAACATGTGTAGAAGGCTGTGGCTATATGCCTCAAATCCGCCATATTCTTGGTTGCAAATTTTTATAATATTAATAATTAATAGATTCGCGAGGAATATGTTTATTCAAGGAGCATTTTTTAAAGATTTTATTTTATAAAACCGGTACTTCTAGTGCAAATTCAATTACTTACGTTCAACTTCTGCCACCAATCTAATAGCATCGAAATACGCCGGCCAGATCCACGATTCCTATGAAAACTTCCGGTCGCATTATAGTGAAGTACCCACCTCTTTAAGAAATATGGAACCTTCTCGCTGCTTCAGAGGCCGAAAAATGCAGGTCAATTACAACCCTAACTACACTTTCTCTCACTTTAGCATTTGTATGTGGTGATGACACAAAGCAAAATGAATTATGACAATACATTAAGTTGAATATCGTGTATTGCGCTTTCCGCGTTTTTCATTTTTCCCTAGGTGTTCATTTTTTCCCTCCTGTCGCATGGCCTCATATGTTCCGAAAATGACTTGTATTTTATGTTTTTTATAGGAAACTTGTGAACTAATGCGTTAAAACTTTAATTTTAACTGCATACGAGTCCCGACGTTTTTTATTTGACCGACTGTACTGTCAAAATTCCAAGTCTCTACCTATTACAGTTTAGGCTCTACATTGATTCTCAGTCAGTCATTAAGTCAGGACAAAGCCTCTTATATAAGAGATTACCTCCTGAAATATTAAATATATCTTGCGTAAAATATAATTATATTAGGCTATTATTGTTCCTAGCTATGCTATACTGTTTTTTAAGATATTACGCACGTAGGCACATATCTATTTCATTCATGCTTGTTGAAGAGATGTCTTTATAGTGTTTATAGGAGGTGATTATTAAATGTCAACATTTCTGAATTATACTAGGTAGAATACATTTCCCGTAAAATATTACAAAGCTGATTCCTGAACAGATGTAAGCGTAATTAACTTCATTTCCAGAATAAATCTTAATGTATCGCGACAATGGTGATGTAAGCATACGTCGTTCGCTGGCGATTCTGCGACCTGGTTAGAAAATAATGAAAAGAGGAGATCTATTTATCACTTTTGTAGGCGATAAAGCAAATTTCGATCAAGATTGAGTGAATCACGTCATTGATTGGGTTGATTTCGGACTCATTCGTATATGCTATTGGTTCAAATCAAAATAAAGACTTATGAACCCCATAGTCAACGAAATTATGATGAATTCATCGATGATTAAATATATTCTGTTGTGGAAATGCATGTAGCGATGTTCACAGCTAAGGTTAGGTTTGAGATTCGTGTTGCATCTCGAGAACTGGAACCTTGAACCCGTGGTCTCCCGGAATGGAATCCGGAGACTTCCTAATACGGGACAGCTAATTGCGTCTCTAGCTTCTTGTACTGCACAATATCATTACGTTACCACATTACAAGGCAAATCATTTCAAGAATTTTCTTCTGACTCTGCTATTGACTTGTTTCTTGCTTTATCCGTCGGCTGGGTAGCTGTTTAGATTGATTTGCTCTTTTCTTGGACATGATTGTACTGTTTTTACGAAGGTTTACATTTAATTATTGCTCAATATGTAAATGTATTATTGATAAATTTCATCTTTTTCTTTGTGGGAAAATCAAATTGGTCAACAAAATTTTCGCCTTATACCCTCAAAATAGCATTATGAGGCCAGGATATATATATATATATATATATATATATATATAAGTAGTTCTGAATTTTATTATTTTATCTGTAAAT
This sequence comes from Ectobius pallidus, assembly GCA_964059195.1. NCBI lineage: Eukaryota > Metazoa > Arthropoda > Insecta > Blattodea > Ectobiidae > Ectobius > Ectobius pallidus. The sequence continues at coordinate 55,115,399 of CAXKWD010000002.1, forward strand.
ACAGTAGTAACAAGCAATATTGTAAACAAATGACTTGAAAACTGTAGGCCTACATTTATTATTTAGTTATTTTACTACAGCCAAACAGGTCGCCGAACTACATCATTTTATGAATATACTCCTCCAATTTTAATCAGAATTAGAGTTTATATTCCTCAGATTCACGACCGATAACATATATAGACTTGCTATTAATCAATAAAAAGAACTACATATAAATCATGTTTCTTTCTTTTTTGTAAAGGTGGTCCACAAAATGTATATACATATATATATGAATAACATTGAATGGGAAAGACAGATGTTTTCTCAAGCACCCCTAGTTAGTATACAGAACCTAAAAAAAGTTTCAGCCTTCATAAAAAAAAATTAAAGAAGAGAGTGAAAAATGTTTAAACTGGTAGTAAGATAAAATCGTAAACATATCACCGATAATTGCCTAACCTGATTCAAAATTTTTGTTCATACAGTTCATCATTTTACAACTACATAGTATTCGCAGAGACAGACACACACACACATATCCATAGGCACACATACATGTAGGCTGTACCATTTCCCCTAAATTCGTATTTTTGATTGTAGGGGCCTCGAAACATTCAGACCAATTAATGTTGAAAACTCTACATCCAATCTGAATGCAAAATAACTATGTGTTTATTTCACTTTTCAGGATAAAGCAATAACTGAAAATTGTGTCTTTAATACGGCCAATGCAATATTATAATTGCTATTAAATATTTTATCTCCAGAAAACTATCAAAGGATGACTCACAGTAGTTAATAGCTTCGTCAATCGGCACATTTTATATCTTATGGGAAAATTAGATACAATATATATATGTTTAAATCTGGAATAATTATGGTAAAAAATGCATGCACGACACCGGATGATTAATTGAATAGTTATCACGTAAAGGAAAGTCGTATTTTGACTATTTTGACAAATTTTTCCCCCTACAGAAATCTCATCAGGTTTTATAGTCAATATTTTTACTTTTCTCTTAGTGCCCCTTCCATTCTTTCATACGAATCGTGCCAATTCTTACTTCTAGCACGGAATTGTTTCTACCGATACAATTATCTGGTAAGTATACTTTTGCCCAAAGCACTTAACTGTTCCCATACTAGAGTGTGTAGGGAAGTGCCCATCCCTATTATATTTCCGCAAGCAGACAAACAAATGGGTTCGCGGCTGCACTCAATCACTTCCGGAACCGGAAACAGTAGTTCCACCCACACGAGTCATCAGGAAAACAGGGATTCTAACACTATACACAATGTAGCATCCTCACATACTGAGCCAGCTACGCGATTTTATCTTCACAGATTTTACAGAATCTATACGAAATCCAAATTGAGAAAGCAATTGCGAAGAAAGTTAGGCCTATAAGTGTTTTATTCATTAAATGGAGATTATGAATAACATTTTCAATTTCACGTTTAGGATAGAATTATATTATTTGTGTTTTTATAAATCACTCTAAACCCAGATGTGGAGAATCCAGAATTAAATTGAGGTCTTATATAATATAATATAATTTTATATATTATATTGTCCGAAACAATAACTTTTCTTTATTAACTATCCGGCCATATGAAATTCAATTTCATCATTAATACAAGTTTTCATTTCTCCACAGTACAGTCGAGTGCTCCGTAACTTTCCTATATAATGCTTATGTTTATAAGGAATGCATAACGGATCCACCAGGCTTAATCACCACCCCTGCGCTTATTCTTTCTTCGCGCGGGCGGATAGTTGCAGAGACTAACCCTCCATTGAATGTTTGTTTTATTAGCCACGCTCCTTCGTTCCTGAACCTCAAACCTGATTTGTGTTCATGGGTTAATGTTTGAGTGCCAGATTTGTTCATCAAACCAATACGAGTCAGACTCATTCAGTGGTGTGGACATTCGTTGTGACGCACGTCTTCCAGCCACTCAAATGAAATGTTTCCATACCCTATTCTCTTTCACCGCTCATAGAGGCCTGGGCATTGTTCATTGGCTCACCCCGGGCTGGTGTGAAACACAGATGATAAGGAGATTTAATGCCAACATTAAATAAAGAAAGAAAAAATACTAGATGAAATAGAAGCATCGGGAAGTTTACATATACTCGACTGTACAAAAATATTATGTAGGTCTATGAATGTGTATCTTGAAATAATTGTACAAAACAAAATATTAAATATTTGGGTTAAGTGCCTTCTAGGAATGTGACAAATATCATGTTAATGAATTTCTCATTCTTACTGCCTCGTTGTATTAAGAACATTTCACTATAACATTATTCATTATTAACATTTAATTAATTCATTATCGCATTATAATGTGCTTCACATCAGATATTTAAAACTGTAATCACTATTGCTTAAATAAGTGTAGGCTGTTTGTTTTTGAAGTCAGCATCGTACTTCAATAATAAACCAAAATACCCTATATTACACAATGCACCATTAGCAAATTCCGAACCTTTCTCACAATAGTTCTTATATACATTTCTTGGAGGGAAAATGATGAAATTTGGAAGTGCTAATAAATGCATCATAAAATTGTCTTCATTATGAAAAAAGAAGGCTTTCTTTCGAGGGAAAGTCACAACGGGTAAGAGGTACCGGTACCTTACTATTTTCTGAAAGAAAAGATCTAAATATTTTAGTTTTGGAAAGGCTAAAAGTAATTTTGTAGTAATTACTAAAACATTTTTTGCAACTATTCTAAATCAAATGGTTTTATTTGCGACAAACCGGGATGCAGCCCACCTAACTAGGTATAATTCTACAGACAGGGGACTGTCGAATTTATCCACGGGTAAATATGATCGACCTGGGCCGGGATAGAACCGGAGAACTTTTAACATAAAGCCAATGTCAAACCAAGCAAGGCCAGGTTCATATGACAGAATATTCCATCTACAAAGAAGTATTTGCATAACCCACCTCTCACGGCATGTAGAGATCAACGTCATCGCTTTTGTGAAAACTACAAAAGTTGTATTTTTAATTAATGAAGCACAGCCACAAGATGTTGGCACTGAGAAGAAGATCATTTGCAACCCTACAATCCAATAGTAGGCTACCTCGACAAATAACTGCTGGAAGACCTCGAAGTAGTTGGACTTCTAGAGGATGCATGTGGCACAACTACAAACTTAATGAAAAACACCCTTCAAGTCTGGAATACCATCCTTGGTCGTCATGTCAGCTTTCGAAAGGTACATTGCAGTCTTCAGACCCCATGCATACTGGATATAATTGTTGTATGTACGGTACTTAGAATTTCTGTAGAAAATCATCTAGCTTCTTATTTAACTTAAAAAAATGTATGGTTTTCTTCGTTCTTCTATTGCAACCTACGGTTCTGGGGATGTTATAGCCAACAACAAATAAATACTGAATCTACGAATGTGATACTGATGTGTTGAGGTAGGACAAACCCTAAGGCTAGGAATTCTAACGGAAGATAATATTGAGATTTTACGATTGGCCTAATGCTTCGGGTACATATAAGGTACTGGGGGTCTACTCAGTCTTTCATACAAGAAGCATTTCACACAAAAGAAGAAGAAGCAATTCTAGGGCAAAACAGTCGATGTGTAAGGCAATCAATCATATCAACTTCATGTATCGTTTTGTGAAAACTCTGGAAATTAATTCCACCAAACCCCACGTCAGTCTCCAAGACCAATAGATAGGGAGCATTTTACTAAATTTTAAACATTTCTGAAGAGAATGCAGTGTTTTAGGAACTCCTACGAACATGCAACTTGTTCGGTTCTTCATTAGCAGCTAAATAAAAATACTGGTACTGCTGTATTTGCAGGATTGAGTGTGCAGGTAAATTAGAAGATGACTCATGTGTTGCGTCACTGCTGTGTTTGTGTTTGTGTTGTTAATTACACACTCTGCACGTGTGTTCACACCACTAAAGCTTCTGGTAAGAACTTGACATATGTAACAAAATTATTCTCTGTTCCTCAGAACTTCTTTAGTCCTCTATCCCATTAGTTTGAATCCTAAATGGTTTACACTGGAAGGTATACTTTTCTTCCAGTAGGCATATGGGGTTAAATTTACCCGACCCCAATAAAACCCCTTCAGGTGACACTCAACTTCCAGGAACTTTTTTCTTTTTTCAATTTCAGGACTTTTTAATACATGCCTGGATAATTATATGCAAAATTTCAATAGTTTTAATAGTTTTCATATTACGAAAATATTTTAAAATTTAACAGGTCTTTAGACAAATATAAATGTTCCTTTTTGATTGACTCAACTTTGTTTTTGGAGTTTTTTGTGTTCCCTATTAAAAGGATTAAATTCAAACGTACTGGTTTTTATATAACGTGTAAATAGTCTGCCAGGATGGTAGGCCTACTGCCTTTCTGTCCCCACAATGATCCCGATTCAGGTGGAAGGCAGTACTGTGTACTCAAATGCTTCAGTACCATGTCTGTACATATACAGACAAGTAAACTAACTCCTGCTGGCTAAAATTACCGCACACAGACGAGGGTTACAGGCCTAAGTAGCAGTACACAAACAGAAGAACATATAATAATTCAGTTGGTATCTATTATAGGCCTATAGGACAAATTAGATGCGTCCCGTTTTTTGCTTTATAAGTTGTATAAGGTCCCATTTTTTCCTTTTGAAAATTTGGTCCCCTTGGTCTTTTGATAGTCTTTGTACATTGTTGTTTACCAACTATAAATGTTCAAACCTGAGTCAATTCAATGATTTTAAAGTTACATTGATATATGGATTTCCGTGTAAAGTTATAACAACTTCCCTTGCTGACCAAAATATCAATGCATGTGCGTCCTTCACGACAGAAAACAATATGAAGTCCTGGCTTCGTTTCTCCGCACGAGTCCAAGGTGAGGCTGAGCTACATTTGCACATGTGCGTACTCCTTCCCTCTCGCATTGCAATTTGAATGTTTGAGATGTACCTGTGATATCATCCATACTCGGGCAAATTAACCTGAATCGCAGGTAAACGCACATTGTCCCTGAATTTAGCAGCTCGGACTGAAATATTCTACGATAGCTTGGATAGTGACAAGCTTATATGAAATATTAGCTCTGTATAAATAAGGAAATGGCTCAGGTTCGGTTAGGTCGTCCCCTCTGCTTCAATTAACCTCAGCTGTTGATAAGGCGCCATTAAACAATCGCGAGTGAGTCAGGGGATCCTGTTCCCCGACCTTCCAGGGTCGCCCGGCCTTCCCCCAGGAGGTGCAGGAAATTGTTATCACCACACAGCCTTTCACCTTGTTAATTCAGGCTTGCTACCAGTCTTACTTTAGTCACCATGCTAACATGTTACGATATTGCTTCTGTCTAGTTAAACCTGCATAATACAGCGTAGGACAGTATAATTACTATAATGAAGTCTCCAGGGCATAACTTGTGTGGTCATATTTAGTTTTTAATGTTTACAAACCTGTAACAATGAAAGGGTATACAGTAGAGTCCCGCTATTCAGAAATAATTGGGACCGAACACCGTTCGGTTTAGCGGGAATTCGGAATAGGCGGATTTCATGAATAATATCAACATGTTGACTTGTTAAGTCGTATATTAAGTGCGGGGAATTGCAAAAATGGAGCCGACATGTGCTGTAAATAACCAGCTTTCATTCCAGTTTGGTTTCAGGCGTTTTCATCAAGCTAAGGCTCTATGTATGTCTCTATTTAACTTCTTTGTATAACAATAAATGTACGTTTTTCACGAACGTCTTTTTAATTTCACCTAACTTTAAGTTAAAACAATCGATATTTTTTCTCAACTCTTTTCGGAATAGGCGGATTTTCGGAATAGCGGGGTTCGGAATAGTGGGACTCTACTGTATTATAGATCCTGCATTTCTAAGATTCATCCCGAAAATGACCATGAAGAGGACGCCTTTTAGGCCTACTGTAAGTTTACTCTAAGTTTGCTCCATCTGCATCGGAAAAGGCCAACAAAATAATTAATTTCTTACGCAGAACTAGCCTTCATTAAACGTGTAATGTTTATGTTGTAGCACAAAATCAGTGTTTTGTGACATGTTAATAAGATCGTCAGTATTTTGTGACATGTTATTAAGATCGACATTATCCTTTCTTCGCGTTGGTGGATACGCTGCAGAGGTGTCTTATAGCTCCATTCATTCGTTCCTGAACCTAAAACCGACTTGTGTTTTTAGGTTAATGTTTGAGTGCCAATTTTTTTTACATCAAACCAACACGAATCAGACTCATTCAGGGGTGTGAACATTCCTTGTGACGCACGCCTTCCAGTCACTTAAATTAAATGTTTCCATACCCCACCCCCTTCTCCTTTCATCTAGGTCTAGACGTTGTTCATAGGCTTGAATTCAAACCAATAAGAAATTGACTCACCCATACATATAAAATACATATCTAAGAAATATCATTAGGCTTGTTTGATTGATTAGCAGTAATAATAACCAATATATAATTCATGTTTGTATTTACATAACAATAGATATCAGCGATAATAATATCGGCACATTATCGCATGAACTGTTATCTTTCCAGCAAGAATCAGCTTGCTGTTAATTCATTACACATGTCCAGTACAACACATTTTTAAAAATCCCTGTTTGTTTGATGTACCCTCTGCTTGTACTGAAGCCAAAATTATTTTCAATATTTTAAAATTTTAAAAGCGCATATTTCCTTTTTTTTTTTTTTTTTTTTCAGCAACTAAGCAAGATTCACCATTGCGACAGAAAATTCAGAAGGTTTTAAGCTCTCCCGAATTCTGCTGAGTTCAAAAATACTATTTTCAGAGTGTACTGAGTGTATGTGAGTTTCTATTAACATCTTAACGAGAAAACGAAAAATTGCATTACAATGAAATTTCATATTCGAATTAAACATAACACGAAGCATGACTTATTTTATTGTATCTTTCTTACATGAAAAAATTCTGTTTTTCGTGTTTTCTCGGAACTGACTCCAAAGATTTTGATGCGCATGTACCCAAAAAATCCATGGCACAACATCCCCTGGCGGGACAATGCCTTTCACCCGAACGCTGCGTCAACTGCCATACCTTTGTCGTTGGCATGTGGGAAGATTGGTGACATGTGGTCAGCATGGCGTCACATGTTATAGTCTTCATTACTCTAGCTGCTACTTCTGTATCAAATACCTCATCTATTGTTTTCACGAAATAAATACTAGACTTTCCTACCTCAGAATAATCTTAGAAAGTAATGGGGACCGAACTAAGCTTGCGGCGACGCTAATCATTAGGCTATATCATTCAGGCGGACTTCGGTGAACATTTGGATGGAATACTGCTTCCTTCACTTACGACCAGAGCCCGGATTTTATGACATGCCATCTTTCAACTGGTACATCTTGGACGTTGCCCATTAGTGCAGATATTCTGATCATGGCTCCTAGTTTTTAAAATGTTAATTTTTAGGGTCAATTTTGGTCTTTTTTATTTTTAGGGTTTTTAGAATTTTAATGTCTTTATTTGGTCATATGTGACCATTTTACTATTTTTTTCACACTTCATATTTTTAAGCATTTAAAAAAAATAAAGTAATTATTTTCTTATTTTATGTTGCTTCTGACATTATATAACTTAGAGCTTTTTTGTATTAGGCCTACTTGCATAGAATATTATCGGAACTCTAAATAACCATAAATAAATCTGGTTATAATTATAATTTGAATGCAGAAATGGGGTGTTTGCTGTTTGTATTTAACCATATGTACCAATTAGGTAATTACAAGCCTATAATTGAACAGCATACATATAGAAAAGACACAAATCTGATGAATGTACTAGCATTTCCATGTATATTTCTGGGTCTTTTCTTTTTAGTTTAAGGACATTTTTGTATTTTTGGAGTCATTTTATAACTCATTTTAAAAATATTTTTAGGTCATCAAAATCCGGGCCCTGCTTATGACATTTCATGTTAGGTAAAAAAACACGAGAGAGTTGCTATTGGTCGAATTCCATGTTAAGCTGTTGGTCCCGGCTGTTGTAATAATAGTTCTAGCATAAAATAGTGAGTTTATTTTTCTACCCTCTATACTCTAGGCAGACAGCAGCCACCCTATGATCATTCCGCAAATATGACAAAGTAATCAAATCTATAAGAGGAAGAAGAAAACTTATTAAAGTGTAAAAGTAATTCATCCCCTTTAAATCAAAGCCCGCAAGCCAATGTTAAAATTCCAACATTCCATTACTGTAGTTCAGGCTCTCAATGGAATTTGAGGTTTTAGTTACAGTTCCTTTCAACTATGAATGTTTTAAAATTAACTAGACAAAGAAACTCGATAGGATGGTACAGTTATTGTTCAACCTTCCTGCAGCTCCTAATATAATATGGCGAGAATGTAGAGTCATATCTATTTCAATAGCAACTTTTTCCTCACTTTAGGAGTAGTATTGATATCATCTCTAGCATTACGTCATACCCCTCATGGCGCCATTCTAGGAGAAAAACAAGGCGGTCATTGTTGTCACTATCTGTGCTGTTTCCTCGTTCGAATCCAGGTGCAGTGACAGTTCCATTGTACGTCTTTCCGTCCGTCCTCAATTTGAAGATAAGCTGAACATTTTGACAGTTTCGTAGAACAAAACTGTCAGTGACAGGCATTATTAGTAGTACTTGTGTAAAATATAGGCTAGATTTAAACAGAAGTTCTATAGCGATTCACAGCCTTTTGTATGCAATTCTATGAACTTAAAGAAAACATAAAGTCACTTCCCCTGTCACAAGAAATTACAAGTACTTTCAAATAACTTGTTTACTACTCTGCTTTAAGTCAGTTCTTTGTAATAACCAGGGCCCAGATTCTGATGACATGTCATCTTTTTATTGATGCTGCCTAGACATTGCCAACTTGTAGATAAATGCTAATCGTGGCCTCTAGATTATAGAAATGCATTTCATTAGGTAATTTTTTGTCATTTTATCCAATTTTATATTTTAGGGCATTTATTTCAATTTTACGTCATTATTTTGTCATTTTCGTGTCATTTGCTTCCTTATTTTGTAATTTTTATGCATTTACTTTAAATAAATGACTAGATTACTATAATGCAACATTTTTGTAGAATCTACTTTAAAAACAATTTTCTTATTTTTCTTCTCAAATGTTCCAATCAAGAACAAAGTTTTTAAACCCACAATATCCTTTCTTCATTTACAGTTTTTAGAATTATGTACAAATTAGTCTATATCTTTGCGTGCACAATAATAATTTTTATAAATAAAATATCAGTTTTTAGGCCATTCTTTGTAATTATTAAGTAATTTCTTTAAAATGTAGGGTCATTTTATAGGTCATTTTTCAAACAACTTTAGGTCATCAGAATCCGGGCCCTAGTAATAACTAATAAGCTATAGCTTCATTGGTTTCATTCTGAACACAGATAATCGATTCACTGCTTGCATCATGAGCGAATTTAGTTATTTATGCCTAATGCCTCTTAGCAGATTAAATATTTCTGCCTTATACTTTTAAGATGAAAATATTACCAGGAAAAATTGTGACATTATTTTCTTTAATTGCAGGTATGGCATCCAGTAATCTGCATCTGGTAAGTTATAACAGACTTCTCTTTATTATCAACACCACTGCTTAAAAACTAGGTTTAGGTCAACAAACGCTTCTTTAATGTAGGCTACTTGAAACTCCTTTACTCTTATGACACTTATCTCTCGAGATTTATTCGATAAATACAGGTAGCTGACAAACACTTTTTGTAACTTTTAATTCCGATAGTGCAAGTCACCAAGTACTTTTCTGACCGTCACCCATTAAACATGAAATAAAATTACCAAGCTGCACTCACACTTTTTTCTTACAATTGCAGTCTTTAATGATATGCTTCATTTGTCTATTGACACTATATTATAGTACGCTTTCTTTAGTTTAGTGTAGTATAAATCATAAACTGTAAGATTGCACCATTCTGTCTTAAAAAGACAAACATATAATAGCCTTTGTGGAATAGTACAGTATATCGAAATACCGTATCGGCAAAAAGTTACGACATGCGACGTCCGAGAAAATGAGACTGTCTGACAATATGAATGATTTTATGGCATACTAGATTGCCCCTGAGTTTTTAATTAGTCATGCAATGTTAATTATTCATATGGTAGGCCTAATTTTTTGCATCAACATTAAAGAAGACTCTTTGCCTTGCTTGCTGCTTCTCAGATTACGCTCTGCATGCACCATTTGATGGCTTATATAATTTTGTTATTATAATAACATTTACACTTAGCCTACTGTTATGCGCATTTTAAAAAAAGAACACAAATAGATACCTATTTAATTTGTAACTTTGAGAGCTTAGAACTAGCCCCCTTGAAATCTACCCCCCTTACTCTAAGCATAGATCTCGTTGGCCTACCAAGTCACAATATAAGTATTCCTTTAGATCAGCATTTCTCAACCTATGGTCCGCGGACCACTGGTGGTCCGTGAAGATGGTGCAGATGGTCCGCAGACATAATTTAAAAATATCATAAAGCAAGTGGAAAATAAAGAAGTAAAAAAGTTTCACATAGAATGGACACTAGATGTCAAAGTTTTAAAAATCTTCGAAAATACAGGTCCTATTGCAAGTTTCCTTACTTTTGCGGTTACGAACCACAGTTTGAAACCCTGATGCACTGACGTCTATGGTTCCCTCTTTCATTCAAAACCCTGAAAAATAAGACTTTGTCGGAATTTGTTATCAGGGGTTTAACAAGGGTTTTATGTATTTAGATTTATTTGTTATATTGACCTACCTACACTTAGCCTACTTTTAAAAATGGGATGTAAAATTGGGGGTCTGTAAAACTTTTTAGACATTTTAGAGGTCCTCGGATTTAAAAAGGTTGAGAAACGCTGCTTTAGATGCTAGCCCGTCTCCAATGTAATGAGGATGCATAAAAAACAGAGGTGTAACTTATATTTTAGCCGTCAGTAGTGGGGCGTGCAGAAACATAGGTTCTAAAGGAATATTGAGAATGGGAATATTCTTGGGAATGCCGAAGATAAATTTTCCTCTAAAGAATATACATAACTCTATACCCACCAATGAAAGAACGTTTTACTAAAGTCTTGCTATTTTGGCAATTTTTCGTACCAAGTTCGGATCTTGTGCCGAAGCCCCAGCGAAATTTAAGAACTAAGAAGGCCAGGGCCACTGGTATAGTTCATGTTCATCTACGAAGCAATATCCGAACACGCTGTGCCTGCTCGACCTATTTGGGGGGTTGCTCAATTTCCGTTCTCTGATTGCTCGATGCAACCGAATTCCTTGCAAGGAACTCCGCTTTCTATGCGTGACGTAACAATGCCAGCCATTTTCACGCTCCATAACAGAAGAAAGTCGCTCACGGCTGCACAGATAGCTACGATAGTCTTGCGCCCCATTACGTATAAATCTCGTGACTAAGCCCGTAATCGTGCCTAGACAACCGGCTTAGTTAACTCAAAGGCAGGCAGTTCCAAAATACATTGCACACTTCCAGTTACTTTAATTTACGAAAATCTGTGTAGAGCCCTAAGTATGGTGTTCTGTTTATTAAGCATGGAACTTTCAATTTTCTCGCAGCAGATTCTGATATATAAAGTAACCGACCGCTAGCAGGATTTTAACCCCGGGTATATGGGACTGAACCTACATTATTGTGGAGGATACGGCTATGTTAAGCAATATGTTCGAAGTGTTTTAAATAAAGATTGTGGATCAATGTAAAGAGGTATACAAGAGGTAAAAGGAATCATTCTACTCATTTTTAATAAAATCGTGAAAAACCAAAATTGTCAAAGTATGCTGAGGAAGTCACCTACATGATTCGTACCACATCTTGGAATATACTTATTTGGGAGGCTAGGATTTTGCCAATGGTGAATGCACAAGAAAAAGAAGCAGGAAGCCGGGAACGTGTCAATTTTATTGTTTCAATATAACTTGTTTAAAGTTTTTAATTATTTTCTCACAATGACAAGGCTAGAAGATGGTTTCCATTTTAATTTTTAATTAATAATACATCTAGTCATGCCTAACAAGATGCCCTGATGATGATACAAGAGTATCAAAAGGCCTAGGCATAAAATAAACGTTGTAGAGCTGATGGTATCATCTATCCCCTGCTGGTGGAAATTAAAGGTAAATAACATGAATTTTACCACTCTAGTCTATGGTGTTTTGTTTTCAGATTATACAGACACCGTAGGCAGAGCAAGAAAATTTAATTAGGAAGTCCCAACAATCTTTAGCCGTAACCATTATGGCATGTAACTACAGTGTGGATGGAAAAAGACGTATTATTTTCAAATAGCTTGTTGCATTTTTAAATATTTTTCATCCAACAATCAGAAAAAAATTATAATATTCTATAAACATTAACATTATCAACCTACACATTAAAATGTGAAGTTTTAATTGCGCGTACAGTATTTAATTTTTCGGTCGCCAGGAAGTGCGTTCCAATCGTGCCTGTCTTCACTCCGTTTCAATTCCCGAGATGGCTGGGGAGTTTTCTTTTTAGATGTGAGATCCCTTCTTCGATTCAGGATTTGCTTCCTCTACTTGTTGTAACTCTGGTATGGATATAAGAAAGTAAAATTATACAGCTTTGTTCGGAAACTGAAGTACTGTTCTTCTGGAGCTTCATATCAAAATCACGGAATTTGCTGAAGATCTTCTATTCTCCGGCTGTTATGAGGTTCCCTGCACCCCGATATAGCTGAAAATTTAATTCTTGTCTTAATTTAACTTATTGTTATTCTTTCCTCCCAATGGCAAAGGATACAAATCCTGATGAGAAAGTTGAGGTTGAACAGTTACCGTTTTCAAAAAATGACTCCCCCCACCCAAAAGAAAATTACTGAAACAACTTCAAGGAACCCAGATAAAAAATCTTAGATATAAATAATGATTACTTTGCTTTACTTTCTAGCGAAGTGATAACGTTCGGAATGTAAGAATTTATTTTATGGTAGTAAAAGATGCTAGAACGGTACAACAACTTGTATGGTAACCTTCAAGCGACCACAATAATTGCTATCTATATCGTTTCAACATGAGTCATGTGCATTATTAAAGCGCTCTTAGACCTTGGTGATCAAGAAATATGTTATAATTGCAAAGAAAATATTCTTTTAACAAAGTAATTTAAAATATTCTCAAGCTAGTTTTCCTTCTATAAGAGACGTGACGAGAACAATAATAATTAGTACTTGTCAACAACCGAACACAGTACATATCAAAGAAGTAGGCTGTGTTGTCTACAACAAATTTTATTTCAAGATAATATATTTAAATAGGCCTATATATATTTTTAAGAAGTAAAGCCTATAAGCGTGTTATCATTTCCAACGGAATGCAAAATGTGAATCATAGAGGTATAGGTAAACAATTTAATAATGACCAGAAAGTGGTAGTACAGTTGATATCCTAGCCTGATGACTTCAAAAGAAAAATAACTATCGATATGGCACAAAAAAACAAAGTAAGCAAGACCGATATAGATGAAGCTTTTCAAAGAGAGAGACTTGCTAACTCCTTATGCAAGGATGCAACGAAAAAATCAAGGATGTAAGAAGAAATGAGATGAATGTAAGGAAGGAAGGAAAGAAAGAAAGAAAGAAAGATAGATAGGAAGAAAGGAAATGGCAAAAAATGTAAAGTTGGAAAGTGAAGATAACACTAAAGAAGAAATAAATTACGGTATGAATTAATGAAAAAGGCGGACATAGATTACGGGAAAGTACGAAGCAAAATGAAGAAACCATGAAAAAGGAACAAAGCTAAGAAATTTTAAAATGAAAAGAGTGGATGAAAATAATAAACTTTTTGTTGAATTATTACGAAAGAGACTGATCAACTATGGTAAACTACTCAGAAATGTTTTATGATCTACTATTCAAGTGAAATGGGTCATGTTGGGAGAATTTCCAGTTTTAAATGAATTAAAGCAACCTCCTCTCTTAGTTTTCAGGTTACATAACTCCACAATGAAATGCACTTCTGCGGAAGAGTCCATCTTGGTGGAATATTTATTTCGGAAATTGTGATTTCTGCTATGTATTTTCAATGGACATAAAGTTTTTCATGCCACTTCTGAATAACATTTAACCCTGGAAAGGATACAGAAGTTGACAGTCATCATTGGATACATGGGGTATTTGATTACCCCAAACGGATTTCAATGTATGTTAATTAACTCAATGCAGTAATTTATTTTCACACTTAATCATTTGCTGTCAGTTTATATTTATGTGTTTTTACACATTGAACATATATTCAAACAGTAGTCTTGGCATCCATGCTTATTAATTTGTGAGTTTTTTGTCCTTTGCTCTTGAACACAGGTGACACCAGGTATTTTTACTTTGCTTTCTTGGCACTTCTTATCATCCTCTTCAATGCTTAGTATTTCCTGAATGTTGAGCGAAGCTCTGTAGGCAAGTTCATGATCAGTTTTCTTCTCATTTGTTGTTACGTCAGCTGAAGCTCAAGTTGATACCTCAACATTATCTTCAATTTCATTGTTATCACGAACATGTCTGCACCTCATTTATCCACAGATTTAAGTAATTCTCGAAGTTTTTGTTTTTTTAATTTTACGCCATTACTGATTGTCATGTCCAGAAATAGAACGTTGAAAGCAAAAAATGTGCATACTTAGTTGGACTGTTTGCCCCACCACGTATGCATATTGGCTTTGTTCAGAGCAATGCACAAAAAACAACCAGTAACAATTACAGCTCAGGTGTAATTGAAAATACACGAAGCGTCAGATGTGCCAATATCAAAAATAATAAACAGTATAAACATAAATAATCGGATGGGGTAACGTATTACCCTTGCACCTTTTCAGGGTTACTAAAAGTTTGCTTTTCAATTTTGTTTTCAGTGACGAACTAAGCCAGGGGAAGACAGAAGGTTGCTCTGTGACGTCACTGCTTTCTGCTCTCACTGCTCGCGTAATACCTCTGCGAGGAGCATGTGAAATGGTGGCATCAGTGAACAGGGGGGAAGAGAGGGGCATTAGTATTGCGGGCAGCGGGAATTTAGGGGGTTAGAACTTACGTAATACGTGTTTCCGAGTTAATGAAACATCAATCGATGTTCTTGATAGTTTATCGGTTAATTACAGCACAGTAGTTTAACATATTATAAATAATTCTATTTTTCTATTCTGTGAGAACAATTGCCTTTCCACAAAATCTATGTTCTTTGACAAAAATAGACAATACTATCATTTGAATTAACAAAATTCACTACAATAAAAAAAAAAATGAACTGAATTAATTACCATACAAGCTCGTCTGCACCTTAGATGATACAAGATTACAGTAACAATTTTCTGACTTTCCTGTCTCTTTTTTCTTTAACAAGTTTATCAATGTTGGGACGTAATGTTTGAGCAATATTTAATCGAAGACTACATTTAGGTTGTGATTTGACAATGTACTTCTTGATTTGAGCTTTGCACATTTCATTAGTGAAAAAAATTGTTAGGCCACATATGACGATCCAAAATTACATAATATTCGTGCGGCAAGTTTCGGGAATCTGGTTTCAGAGAAATTTCTGAAAAAGTTACCCAAGACCACTTTACGTTCATATTTGTCCTTTAACATATCGTCGCATTGTATGTTTAGCAGTTCCAACTGATACCGGCAAGGAACGTCTGGCATTAACAGAATATGGGGTAGCAAAAAGTTTAAACATTGGAGAAAGGTTTTCCACATCCTGAAACCTCGATTCGAACTGAAGAAGAATGTTTTGCAGAACTAACACATGTTCTGCAGAGAGAACACTATCAGGATCGCATACTTGCATTAACTTTGAAAAATGCTCCGTATTTCCAACCAGAAGTTGTTTACCCACAGAGCTAAAGTAGGTCCTCTAGTACCTAAATCTAGCGTACTCTAATTTCTAAACACCCCTACTACCGTGCGCTCTTGCTGACGTCACACACAAGGGATCCGCATGCTCTTGCTCCACAAACGTCATCACAAGACGTAGTTGACTTCCCCTGAACTAAGCTTTATCAGTTATGGCAATTCTCCCTGAAGCGCTTCCGCCTTCCTTAATAGAATTGGACTGAATTGCAATAGAAATAAAGTGGTTAGGTTTTTCATCAAGCTTTTTCAGTCATTGTCTGAAGTTGTCAAAGTAGGAGATCTACCAGTGGAAAAAGTAACAACGCTAATATGAAGATCAGAACATTCAGTCAATGTCAACTAGCTAACTTCCTACAATGGGGTTTTAATTATGACAGCTTGTAAACTCTTTTGTTTCTTCATCGCCCAGCAAGAACAATAACATTTGTAGTTGATGTTTGAATGCCAGCTTTGTGCGAGTACAATAAAACAATAAAAATGCAAATTTGAAGACTAGTCAAGTGTCATCTCGTACTTGAAAGGCCGCAGTGCACGGCCACCTTGATATTCCGTACAAGGAAGAAAAAAGTATCAAGTACGTCGTGACTCATTCTCCACTGTTGGAGAGAAACTCGCTGTGACGCAACAATGCCAGCAGCAACCAGAGAGAATAAAAATTCGCAAGGGAGATGGAATGAGGAATGAGTCATTCCATTAAACAAGGAAGACTTAAGAGTAATTGCTCATGGATATGTAAACATATACATTACGATCTTTAATCTTATTTTCATGTCATCAATGAAACTGAGAGATTATGGGGTGACCTTCTGAGTAAGTAAACTAATTTATTTTGTATTGAATACAAACAAACTCATGCCGTAAAATTATGTTTGAATTGGAAACAGCATTCATAAAATAAATGGAGATAACGGCAGAAATATTGGAACAAATATGTATGCTATGATTTTATTTTATATCTCTATACAGGGTGTTAATGAAAAACACCGAAAAATTGTACCTATGTATAGAGGGGACATAGACAAGCAACTTTTATTAAGAAATTTCTGCTCTATGACGTAAAATGTGTATGCTACAGGGCATTAAAGTCATTACAATTTGGTGCTCATAAGTCAATAATGGACCGAGATAGGCTTAAAATTTTCATTAAATTGATTCATGCTTTTTTAATGAACGATAAAACCCGATTCTTAATCATTCGTCAACAGCTATATCATAATTTAGAGTTTTCATAACTTGCAAATTTACGAGACTAATCACATGACTGGCCGCTACTGCAATAGTTTTTTATTCATTACTCCAGCGTTAAGAACGGAGTTCCTTTGTTTTGCATTTTTTTGAAATGTTAGAAGTCAGTGGCGGCCATGCCCTGGGAGATTTTATACTGTAACAGGAACACTTGAATCCATAGAGCAAAAATCTCCTAATAAAAGTTGGTTGTCTATGTCCCCGCTATACACAGGTAAAATATTTCGGTGTTATTCATTAACACTCTGTATATATAAAAGGCTTTGTCCTGACTGACTGATTGACTTAATGACAGAGATATGTAGATAGCCTAACACAACTCAGTGATTGGTCATATCAAAGAATTTAATCACTTATTTTCATTAAGTCATAATTTTTTCTTATTATAAGAAGGGCTACATACATTCTCTGGTTATTTTATTTTACTACAATTTGGTTTACTGCTGTTTTAACTTAAGTATTGAACCACGAGTATAATGCAATACCATCACAATTATGCACCAATAGAGTACTCATGGTTACTGTCAGCTGATAGAAGTGTTAAAATATGGTTCCCATTTGCACAGATAATATTATAAGTAAAACATTGGCACAATAAATCTCTTCTGAATAGCATTAATTTTAAAAAAATAACTTAATATGAAAAATATGGCTAATTACTCAGATAATTAGTTTAAATGTTTTTTACCAACATACACTAACGCTTAGGCAACGTTCTCACAACCATTGATTCATCTGCAAATAAACCGTTACATACTATAAACTATCATAAGCCTACATATAGGCCTATTTGAATTTAATTTGTAATGTAGTTACGGAAAAGTTGTGCATAAAATAAATAAAATTATTGTCTGATATTTATAAATTTTACTTTTTAATTAATTTTAAATGTTAATTTTAAAAATAATACTGCACAACATGGATAATAATTTTAAGTGGAAAAAGAAGAGCTTCTTTTCTTATAAAATTGCGTTTAACATAATCAGCTTAAAAGACCCCAGATCCAAATTCATTTTTTTTCTGTTCTTAAAAGCGAGCTAACACATGTTTTTGGAAAGCAGATTGTTGTCCTTTTTTTGAGGTATGAAAGGGTCGATTTTTTAGTCCAAATGACTACCCACTGCCCACAAAAAGGTAAAATGATTTTATAAATCCTCTTGACACATTTTAATATCAAGATCTGGAAATCTTCAACCAATAAGAGTCGACTCACCAGTGCTGATTTCGACGAGTGGCGCTCGTCGTGCAATACGCGGTAGGGTGACGAAGCTCTGTCGACGGGTAATGGCACGAACGTACATCTTGAATCTGTGCGCAGGCGTCGCGGTGTCTCCTGCAAACACAAACAAATGAGCGTCATGTTCCGCACCCAAACAGAAGTTAGTCATTCCCCTGGGTAGGGCAATGAGCCAAAATTAAACATTCTCTCAGTTTTGACATCAGTCTCAGATCCCTTCTTTTGCATTCCATTTGAATTAAGTCATTTTAAAAGTATAAATAGGTCGGACAGTTATATTAATACAATATACTGTAATAAAAGTATAATTAACCTTGAAATAATACAAATACGCATATAATAAATCCAATCAGAAGAATTATCCTGGTTCAGGAACACTGCAAAACATATACACTATAAGCGAGTATGAAGAAACTATAAATAAATAACAATAAACACTATAAATAAATTACAATAAACACACACACAACTGACTATCTCATTTAATATGTAGCAGAAGTAACGTTTTGAAAGAAATTATTACAGTTCAATGACTCGTCTCAAGAATTTTCATTCTTCAGTTGCCTTATAAGTTGGCTTTGTAGATTGGGAATAATTATTTCAATCAAAAACAGTTCATTAAAAAATTAAGAAAACGTTACATTTTTTCAATTTCTTTCATTTTGGAAACACAGATTCCTATAGAAATTGTGTTACTTCACATCCATAAAGAGAAGACCCTTCACTTATTTCGTGGCCAGAAAATTGCTTATAACTTTTTCCAACCTACTGAGCTTTGCAAGAATACGTCCTTTTCTTAAAACATTAACTTCTTTCCGGTCTTCAATTTGCCGGTAAGCCTTTTTGTATTCGCAAGCAGACCACTTGACTTTTCAATTTTCATATATGTGTTGTTTGAATGTAAGAATCCGCTACAGCATCAAAGTAAATAAAAAAATCTTTAAAACATTTTTTATTGCGTTTATTTTAAATGGTATCTTTCCCTAGCAATTTTCACACTATCTTGCGCTACCATTGCTTAACACTTTCTTTTCTTCCTTTTTACTATCTCAAAGTCCCGGTCACAGGGTAAATAACTGAGCCCTGAAGTAAAAAAAAAAATAATAATTTTAGGGATGAAAACTTCCCTCTTCCGTTTACTCGCTAATCCGTGTTGGATTTTGTAATATAATATAATTTGTTTTACTAAATGATATGAGAATGCGCCCACAAGAATAAAGATACTGCTACATTAACAGCTGATATCCAGTCTGCTTATGGTGTTTGTATCCTTCTCTACATATCCAGCTGTATGGAATTATATCTTGCACCATTTACTGGCAACTGTATTAACGGGAAAAGGTAATCTGCGCCACTTCTACCTTTTCCCCAACCTACACGATGTAAACTGCGTTACCGACATATGTAAACTGCGCCACCGACATATGTAAACTGCGCCACCGACATATGTAAACTGCGCCACCGTAAAATGGCGTCACCGTTATACTAACGCGCTAACATTTTCCTTCCTACTTCTCCAGACATAGGGCTGGCTATGAAATTGCATAGGTGTGGTTAAAAATGCTAGGCTTAGTAGCTTTGTCATTTTATAAAATGTTAAAAACAGTATCCTAATTTATTTTGCATGAACGCTACGTCACTTATAAAATTGTTAAAAACACTACCCAAATTTTTTTGCATGAGCACTTTGTTCTCGTATGAAAGTTGTTACCAACCTAAAGATAGAGCAGATAAATCACTACAGTAGTTACCAACATAATATAGAACGGTAGGTCTACCAACCAACATACAAGTACGCTCCCATCACCTCATGTGCAAAAAATTGTTACTGAATAGAAACGAACATTCACATATTAGGTCTAACTTTTGTTTGCCTATAACTACTGTCGCAACCTACATATCTCGGTGGCGCAGTTTACATATCTGTGTGCCGCAGTTTACATATCTCATTTTTATTCTACTTCAAATTCGGTGTCAACCGTGGCGCAGATATCAGTAATGTATTAATTGCTAAATTACACAGTATTATTGTTAATTACATCGCATTATTATTATTATTATTATTATTATTATTATTATTATTATGACTTAATTTTTTAATAAATATGCAGTCAAAGTGAAGAAGAAAATTAAGGAAAATGTGCAGTATTTTTTATAAATAAATGCATTAGAAAGCAAAGATTTTTGTGTAGTAGAATGTTCAATACAAAAAATATGAAAACAGGAATTATGTATGTATTTGAGAAGGATCTGATTAAATGTTGAGTCTTACTTAGAGCATCTTAGGTCGATCAGGATGGAACGGGTTTTTTGCGCCCAAGGTCCAGATCGATGGCTGTTTTCGTACATAAAGTTAACGTGTCCATGTCTATCATAGGCGTACCGAGGGGGGGGGGTTTGGGGGTTTGAACCCCCCCCCCCATTGATTAAAAAAAGGAAAATTATATAATTTTTTAAGTCTGCCCATAAATTACTTAATACAAGTATAAAGCGTGGGAAGCTTAAAACTCGTTATTTTGCGTCTTAATTTTTAAAATTTTCCGGGGGAGGACCCCCGAAAGCTTAAAACTCGTTATTTTGCATCTTAATTTTTTAAATTTTCCGGAGGAGGACCCCCGGAAGCTTAAAACTCGTTATTTTGCATCTTAATTTTTTAAATTTTCCGGGGGAGGACCCCCGGAACCTTCTCTCCCTGGGGGGTATTCCATACCCCGCGGATGTTATAACCCCCCCCATATGGTCGGCCTGGTTACGCCTATGATGTCTATAGATTTACAGGCAAGTAAAAGAACTCCAGCGGGATAAAATTCTGGCACACCTGCAATGGCCACAGCCCTAAGTTGCAGTACGCCTCTTCATTAAGTAACCACAAATCCAACCAACCAGACATAGACATTTGATTATAAAAATGTGTTTATACTGGAGTTGCTTAAGAGCAGAACATGATTCACGTCTTATTTGAATGTGGTCAGTGCATGTGAGTGAGTAATGCTCAGGTGTGGCGAGTATCAAGTGACTAATGTAGCGAATTGAGACTCAAATGGGCCGTATTTTCTTCCATTTCTAAGAGTTCCTTCACTCTTCGCAACCTTTGTGATCCCTCAGCGTCCTACTGCATTCATCAAGGTTTTCCTCCAGACTAAACAGATTTCAAACACTCTGCACATACATTCTGTACGATTTAATCAACATAACATCACATACTTGAATATGCATAACTGTAAATTAGTTTAGTAATTGAAGGATTAGATGGAAGTACCAGGTCAATCAAAATATCCGAAAATTCTCCTCTACATTTGGGCCCTTCTAGCCATCGGCTCCCCTCGTTGCGGGGTCTGCCGACGTTTTGCCGTAATGTATATTTACAGTAGGCCTATGAGTTGTACCAGTACAAGCGAATCCATAATATATAATACACCAAGGTTTTATTTTGTTATTTGTAAAGGAGTATTATGCTAAGACCAATACAATTTCAGTTTGCGAGTGGGACATTTTCGTAATTCCAAGTGGATTTCTTTTGCGAACATTGGCAGCCTTGGAAAATAAGGGTAAGACGCAAGCCGGTAGTCATTTTTTCGCCGCTATTTCTCAAAACACCGGTCAGATGACGTTGGTTTCTCTTATGAGAATTTTTAGGAATACGGTTAAACTCCGGCACGGTCATTTAAATACAGCATTCAGTTAATGTAAACTCCGGCACTAGCATGTGTAAACTCTGGCACTAGCAATGTGTAAACTCTGGCACTATCAATGTGTAAACTCCGGCACTAGCAATGTGTAAACTCCGGCACTAGCAATGTGTAAACTCCGGTACTAGCAACGTGTAAACTCCGGTACTAGCAACGTGTAAACTCCGCCACCATAACATTTTTCTTCGCACTATACCAGACTGAGAACTGGCTATACGAAATGCATGGGTGTGGTTAAAAATGTTTGGTCACTTTTACTCTTCGTTACTAGCCGAAATTTAAAATTACATATCAGAAAATGCCTACTTTGTAATTCCGTTGAAATAAGATGCTCTTTTAACGAAATCAAATCTAAATATTTCTTTTAGAAAGTATCGTTTCGCAAGTGTGAAATACGCTGATATTTAGTTATTGCTTTTTACATTCTTCCTGGTGGGAATTTACTGTTGGCTGCTTCGGATCTTTATATAGGTTTGCACTTGAAACTGTAATGTGGTGCACATGCAGGTTACTCAGCCTTACTCGCTTTGTAGTCAACATTGGTAATAAGTTAATAACATTACGTACCGGAGTTCACGTCTTTTCTTTACACTACATCTCAAATCCGGAGTTTAGGCACAATATTCAAGCGTTTCAGAAAAAAAGGATCTACCGCCGGAGTTTACTACCACCTTATCCTGCGCAGAGAAAAGTAGACAGAATCCCAGCTTTCGAAAATCAAGATAACTAAATAAACCCGAAAGATCTACCATCCAAAATAATGGTATACTCTGAGTTTTCGACATTTAAACTGACGAGAAATGTTGTCCGTGTTGATGAAGCAAGCTTATATGGAAAATTCTCAGCTTGTATTTATAATTAGAGAATTCAAGTTTTTCAGCCTTACGCTAAATTCAAAAAAAGGCAGTTCAACGTTTGAAATTGGACTACATTCTGCAGAAAGGAACCAACCCTCAAACTAAAAAAAAACCGGAGTAGATGCTAAATTTTTGCTACTGAACTATGTTGTGCAAACTAACCAACCTTCATCATCCGTTTATATGCCATCTATGGAACAAACTAAAACACACTGAAAATATCCAGGTGGCTTTTTGTTTAACTTTAAATGTTTTTTAATAATTTTCATTTTTTTAAGCTTAAAATCATGTGGATTGGTGCTTTCTGCAGAATGTGGTCCAATTTATGACCGTTCCATAAAAGCGGATGTTTCAATTACTAACCCTTAGCATGTGAGTTATCTCACTTTGTAGCAAAATGTTTTCTTCGAGCTTTTGCGTGTTGTCTCCCATTCACGGGCATTGTACTAAACTCATCTCTGCACTTCATTTTCCTTTCATTCCTTCTATAGGTCTACTGTATCTCGTCATGTTGACCATTTGCACTCTATGTTTTTTACTCATCAGTTCTCTCTGAAGCATTCTGTAATAAAGATTTGTACAGGAAGATTCTGCTGTAGGACAGTGTTTTATTAAGTAATAGGCCTATATGGTATCCATATTACTTCGTATTGCATGCTTTTATTTATTCTATAAGTTAATTACCTTCCATTCTTGAAAGAAATCGGTTCAGTTTTATCTCTTTCAACATATGCTTCTTCTTTTCTTCTTCTCATTTTCTTCATCATCATCATCATCATCATCATCATCATCATTTCTCTTTAACCCTGTTATTTCACCTAGACTGTCACTGATCAGATTCCTCTACGGACAAGAGTGATGACAGAAATAACCGAACTTGACTTGTTAGGCCTGTTGCACGCCTTACATGTGTCATTTGTTAATCCTTTTATGAATAACGTACTCTATAGGCCTAGGATGCAGTAGTTGATCTTAATTTTGCAATAAAATGACGGAAAATAAATCAGAAGAATGTCAAATTGCATAAAAATATTTAGAAAATAAACGATTTGCTTAAGTCATTGGATTAAATATTTTCTTCAGAATCCGAAAAGTTAATCTGGAGGCCTTATCTGTTAATTTAACAGTTTTTGTTCAGAGGAAAATCGGAAACTGCAGAAAAAATATGGTAATAACGTGATATTGTGGCATCAGATTGTTTCACGGTATTTTTCTGTTGCTGAGAAAGTACAGCAAGTAATGATCAATAACTCTTACACAACTGGTTGCTCGTGAATCAGTTCTTTCTGACAAAAGCCATGCAACCTGACATACTGTAGCTTCTTGGAAAACCAGGTTATTCGAGTAGGCAACAGAAAGGGCACGTTTTTAAAGTCATCGATTGATTTCACCGGTGCCATCGGTCTTTCACCAGGGCGTTTGTAAAGTCAACGGACAATCCACCGGGAAAGCATCAGGCCGTTCATAAACTCACCGGTGAAAGTCCGGTGGAAGTCACCGATTGCAACCAGACTCACCGACTTAAAGTACGATGCTTCTTAGATGACAAACATGGCGGAGCAGAGAAGCAGACGATACTTGCCACTAGCATTAATACATTGAGTTTATTTTCGTGCGAAAGCTAACGAACTGCTCTTCATCAGAGTTTGAGTCCTCCGAAAATGAAAGTGATGAGTTGATTTTGTTTGAAGACGAGAAAAGAAAGAAAAAATACTCTACATAAGAAATCTATTAATTCCAAATATCTCGAATAATAAGCTTTCATGGGACCAACAAATAAACAAATGCTACTGCTAAGCTGTCTCGAGTTATTTCTTTTTCTACTCCTTAAACTAAAAGCCTCAGTTAGTCAAGATATGTTAATAACAGCGTATTTTTCATCCACATATCCTATATGGCATCCGGTTATGGGGCAGTACCGGTAGTTCAGGGTCAATAAAGGTGTTCCTATGTCAGAAAAAAATCATAAGTATTTTAGCAGGAGTAAAACATCGAGATAGTTGTGTAGGTCTACCTGATATTTCGTCAATTAAAACCAAACACTGTTCCTAGTCTTTATATAAATTTAGTACACCTGAAAGAAAACCTACAACAATTCACACAACGCTTTTATATACACGAACACAGAACTAGAAACAATTTGAAATTAGATTTCCCGTCATTCAGATTAAATAAATGTGTTGACAGTCATTTATATAAGCAATGTACATTTTATAATAATTTTCCCTTTCTGCTGTTGAAGGGCCTACTAACAAATTTAAGAAAGTCCTAAAAAGCTGGCTCATATCAAAAGCATTTTATACTGTAATGTAAATGATTTCCTAAACATGGAATGGACATACAATTTTAATTAGGCCAGATTAATATTTATAAGTATATGGTATTTTAATTGATCACATAACATAATATAATTTATTGTTTAATTTACTTTTAGTTTTAAGGGCCATTGATGCAATTGTAAATAGTTAAGTAGGCCTATCATCTTAAAACTTATTTTATTTCTTTTGTGTAACATTGTAAGTTGTATATATCCTTTTCCCCCTGATTGAATGGAAGATAAAGCCTTAACTCTGCCAGGTAGAATAAAACATTATTGTAAACTGACAGCACAGGCTATCTATAATGAGGTCAGGTACCGCATTTAACTATGCAATATTTTATGGATTTTAATATGCTCAAAATATTATTTATGAGAATGGTAGCACTCAGTTATTAGTTCCCTGCCCATCATATATTATTATTTCCATTTCTAGCAAATCCATGATACAATAATTATTATACAATTCGAATATTCCCGCTGGAATCCATCAACCCGTTCGTAAATTCAACGGCTCATCAGATGAAAAAAATGGCGGATGACGTTCATCGTACATTCACCGGACTTTCACCGCACTTTTCCACCGGTGGATTTACTGATGACTTTAAAAACGTGCCCAACTCCTTATGTACTCTAACGAAGGTTGGGCAAGTAATTTAACTATAATAATTTACACGTAAAATACATATAAGACACGTAATGTTGATTACTTTATCAATGTTTTTATACACAAAATATTCAGTGCAACTGCAAATTTAATTCAGTCACATTATGGGAACTCTTGAACTGATACGAAGCATCACAATTATTTTTATTTTATCATTAATATATTCACATGTAAGTGTGAAGTTGTCTGGTTCATAATCGGTAAACATAACTTTACCTTAAGTTTTTAACTTCTTGAATCTGTTAAATCACTGACTCCATGTAATTATACTTGTATTTATACCTCTAAGCTGCGTCTCCATTGATATACATTTAACACCAACATGTCAATATTAACAAGTTGATATTGACATGTATATTGCAATTTCGTGTTCCAATTGACTTGACATGCAAACCCAGCGTGTTGCACTTCTCATTTTCAGATGTTAATTTGTTTTCCGGAGAAAATGGACAGCATGCCAAGTCAATTGACTATTCGGGCAATATTGGCTTTGTTTCGGGAATTTCCGGGAAACGAAAAGCGATCGCCAGCTTAATCGGCTTTGGTTCGGGGATTACCGGGTAAACAACAAGCAGTCGACAGCTTCCTCAATATTCCCGGCATCCATTTTGTATTATGTGAGTATTTGGTATATCAGTGTTCTCAATAGTATTGCATCTACTTTTAAAATTATTTTTTATGGCATACTCCATTGCTGAAAAATGTGATAGTTATTCCGAAAAGACCAAGACATCTGTACAAAATTAGTATTTAAGAAAGTCATAGACAGTTAACAAGAAGATAATAACGAGTATATAAATATACTCTCATTTTGTAATGTTGGCTGCCCTCTTCAGAGGCGTTTTCTTTTTAAATGTTATTCATTTCTGTTCGTAACCGCGCCAACACATGTTAACCTATAACATGTAGTGGAGACAGTTGTTAATTGGCAAACCACTTGACTTGTATGCATCAACAAGTTGATGATAAACATTTAACATATGTTAACTGCAACATGTTGGTGTTAAATGTATATCAATGGAGACGCAGCTTAAGGATTTTACTAAAAATCTTTCTATTTTAGTTTTTCAAGTTAATAATAATTGTTATTGTTGTTGGGCATCAGCACATTCGAATTCTAGTTCTTGAACTACACGTATCTTTTTTAAATGTAACCAAGTCAAAAAGTCAAAAAAGTTTTTTAAAATGTATTTTACATTTATTACGTTAATTGCGTTTTTTCCGCGTATTTTACACGTTATGAAGAAAACATTTTTTATACGTCAAACCCATCTCGACTCCTGGAGTGACCATATACCCTGACAACTACTGTGCAAATGCATTATTAATACAACAATGAAAAACAACAATAATAAACACTAAAAATAAACAATAAACCTATAATAATAATAATAACAATAATACAGTACATTAACCCTATTTCGAATTAGCCTGCCAAATGACATGATCCAAATAAGGAGCTCACAGAAACATACTAGTAAATAATACTATAA
The DNA here is from genome assembly GCA_964059195.1 of Ectobius pallidus. Lineage (NCBI taxonomy): Eukaryota > Metazoa > Arthropoda > Insecta > Blattodea > Ectobiidae > Ectobius > Ectobius pallidus. Next base: position 55,142,819 of record CAXKWD010000002.1, read on the forward strand.
AGTTATTCCTCAGGTTCGCGAGCGACCCCTGGTGATCCCGTAAAGAGATATTCTCAGCGTATTTGTTACCGGGGTGCGCCAGTCCCCTACCTACTTAAACCTAAGGACACAAACACACACCCAGTCCTGAACCCGGGAAAGAAATTTTTCACTACTGAAAAATGCCCGACCCGGCCGGAAATCGAACCCGGGCCGCCGGAGTGGAAGGCAGGCGCGCTACCGACTCACCCACGGAGGCGGACAAGTAATACTATAGACTACATTAATTAATATGAAATAAGCAAATATCTTATAGCTACTCACATGCAAGCAACGATTATACCTATTTTTGAAGTTACCGGCAACGTCGCCTAGGCAATTATTTAGAGAAGTCAAATGTACACATTACATTCATATGCATTTTGTCAAGGCAAATAAATAAAGCATAACACTTATGAATAGTCTTATTTACATTTTTACTCTAACTATAGGTAACTGAAAGGAGATCGTTAAAATATCAGTCTCAAGCAGAATAATGAATATATTTAAGGATATTTTTAGTCTTCTTCATATAATTCGCAGTGTTAGCTTTTAGCCTGGCCGAAATATTTCAGTTTGCTTGTTTAGTATATAATTATTATTAAATATATAATTAATGAATTATTATAGTATTATTATATATTATGGTATATAGTAAGTATATTAATATATAATTATTATTATATTATTAATATTGTTATGTACTATTATATAATTATTAATAGTATTTAATTATTATAATTATTATTATCTAGTATACAGTAATTATTATTGTATATAATATATTATTTTATATTATATAGTTATTATGAAACATTTAATATATATAATTATAATAATTATTATTAATATTATTATATATAATTATAATCATTTTATATAATAATTATTATTAATATTATTATTATTTTTATTGTTATTATTATTATTATTATAAAATACTATCCTTGTCCTAATTTTATTTTGTCCGCTATTCGTACTCACTCTTGCGAAGGGTTTCCAAAGATAGGATCCTCCGTACCGACGAGGCGGTAGTCTTCATGTTTGCAATTGCACTGGCTACAATCAGGAAGTGGCCGGTCGCTCGCTGAGAGGCCACTGGTGCGGAAGGAAGTGTACCAGAAGACCTTGCAGCGGCCCTCAAATAGATAAACACCAAGGTGATGAACCAGATAACTTTGTGCAACTCACCTCATCGATCCAGGCTCAAAACCCCGTGACGTAACACTAATTAAACCCAAGCGATTTCTTTTATCTGTGCAATATTGTGATTATTGTGGATCTGCGCATGCTTCCCAAAGTCTCATGTACCACCACGTGCAGGCTTAGTCATATCTTTTCTGAGTCTGTAGCAACCTTATGGTGATACATCTCACTACTATCTGGGAAATGAGAATTGGCTAAAAGTGTGACACTTCACTGTTACGGATGAGAGCACAATACATTTAGCTGAATCTGCGACATAGCATTGTACAATACACCTCACAATACGGATTCCCCATATGTGCCAGTACCTAAAACATATTTTACTGAACATTCAGGCAACGATGTTTCTAAACTAGTAATTCTATGAACATCAGATCTCGCGTGCAAATAATAATAATAATAATAATAATAATAATAATAATAATAATAATAATAATGAAAATTTTTTTCTTCATCATTTTAAAACGGCCACCATCTTGAAACGAAATAAAACAACACAAATCTTTACACATGGGTCGTTTCTAATTACCTAAAGCAGCGTTTCTCAACCTATGGTCCGCGGACCACTGGTGGTGCAGATAGTCCGCAGACTTAATTAAAAAAATATAAAGCAAGTGAAGTAAAGAAGTAAAATTTTTCACATATTTCGTTACAATTACCTATAATTAATACCCCGAATATTAAGAATATAGGCCTTCTTTTATAAATGGGGTGTAAAATTAGGGGTCCGTAAAAGTTTTTAGGCATTTTAGAGGTCCTCGGGTCCAAAAAGGTTGAGAAACGCTGACCTAAAGGATTTCTCAAAACATAAAAATCCAAGACACGAAGTCCTATAAGTTGTAAGTTCCATGTATTAGATTTCCAATATAGTCTAGGTGTATTTATGGCACGTTAAAGAAAGCCGAGTAGAAAATGTTTGAAATCTTTCCAGCTTCTAGTAATAGGCTACTTTAGTTTCCTCCTACAGTCGATGGGTCTAACACTGTAGCTCTGTGCCCTCTGCAGAAAAAAAAACTTAAATATTCGATAATGAAAATATTTTTTGAGATTTTTCATGAATACATGTCTTCGTTCGGCAAAGAAACCTCTCCCTGGAGGCCCCATTTCTCCGGAGAAAAAATATGGGCACATTGATTGATTAATTGGAATATAAAGACATGGCTGTCGCACGCATGACTACAAAAATGCCAAATCACGAATTTGAGAACAGAACATTATCGTATTATCGACCGTGTATTTTTTCTACTTATTTTACACAACTTATATACCTTAAACATGTTATCAATTACAAACTGCAACCATCATGAATAAATTTATTGAAAGCCTCCAGGTGAGCGAAGTGCATGTTTTGGGGCTGCAATAGTCATATAGGCCTATATTAATAAGGGAAAAATATACAAAGTTATACGGAAGCTAACATATAAAGTAAAATTGAGCAAAACAATATTTAGGAAAAAATTTAAAATACTTCAAAAATACAGAGCTCAGAATTAGTTCTGTATTAATAGGCCTACTAATCATTTAGTAATAGACAATAGGTGGACCGAATTAAGAGGAAACAATTGCAAACCAAAATTATTAGAGTATTATTTAAAATATTTTTATTGTGTACCTTAAAGTGATTGATAGTCTATTGTTTTTTCTCATCTCAAGATTTTCAGTAACAACAATATTTTAATTTTGAAACCATAATAAAGCGAATGTAATGGCTCAACAGTAGTCCTGCATTTTGTGTCTGTTAAAGGAAACATAAAATTTCTTCTTGTTTACTGATAATATTCGAAAGAAATTAAATGTTGAAAGAATATTATGGTAATATGATAATAATGCAAGCTTATACAGCTGTTCGATTTTCATTACCTTGAATTCAGAATATAGAAGATCTCAAGGGTAGTCGATTAGCTTGTTTAGGCGAATCTTTTATATTATCTTTTGAAGTAAAATTAGTTAGGCCTATAAGCAAATGGTTTTAGAAACGTTACACAACTAGAATTCTATATTGGATTATCTACTCAACTAGAGCCGAGTATATTGTTCTTAAGATAGAAAGCGGTCATTATCCTAACTTTTCTACTTTCTATTATATCTACTTCATATTTGTGTTATTGTAAGTACATAATGTATTGCTAGTATAGTCATGAACATTGTAATTGGGTGTATACCTGTAATGTTCATTCTTGATTAAATAAAATTAGGAAGGATGACAAATTTATAAATGGTTCTACGCAATTTATTACTGATGAAAACAATATATCTATCCCATAGTTATATGCATTTTATTAATAATTAATAATTTTATTGATAATATACCATTTAAGTATTTAACTTCAAAAGACCCGTTTAAATATAGGCAATTGCAGTTTGGGGAGAATCGTAAAGAGAGCACCTTATCAAATGTATTAAAAGGATATTCGAATTGAAGAGCATGAAGGAGTAGGCTAAGTACCATAACACTAGTAATCACGAAATGCAAAGGTTCGTGTCTGGGTACATGTGAACTTGCGCGAAAATTCGGAGACGTCACACTCATAAGTCACGCGAAAAGAACATTACAATATTGTGTGCACATTTATTGATACCGCATAACCCAGCACGCGAAATCGCTCTTTATAACTCGCCTCAACATAGCATTAAACAACCATTTTGATGCCTTTTCAGTTTAGTCCCTGGCCCAAGATAGCAAGAACTAGAAATAGGCTGAATTCAAAAGCCACGTACTCTATCGTGTCATGAATCATTTTATTCTTGCTTCGTTATTATTATCATTATTTACTATTACCATAGGTAATATAACGTGTTGCCCGGATTTTATCGATCAAGTTAATTCTCTTGAGAGAATTCGAGTTATATTATTGTGACTATTTAGGAATACTTACAGAATGAAACATGTAATGATTAACTAAAACCATAAACGTAAATAAAACATATCGTTATTGTGTCATTGTAGGCGAGATAGACGACAGCGAAACAATCGATTGTGTTATAGCCATGGTCGTGCTGCGCGCGATTATTACTAACACTTTTTCACCGCCGTTCGAGAATTACACTGCCTGTCCATGCTTAATTTTAACATGGAGTTCAGAGTATTGTTAAATTGCCTAATTTCTCCAGTAGAGACGACACAGTTCACACCCAGATAGCATGAAATTCCAGCATATGTCAGTTTCCGAGTTTATACTTCAGAGGACAACAAAGCATACGGTAATGTAAATGGTATTGCAGCTGGGTGTGAAAGGTGCTGCCATCTGTAATGTCGCCGCGAACGCAAAATCAGCCGTATAGGACAGGCAGTGTATACACGAGTAATACAATCTAGTCTAGAAGGCAGTGCACTTTTCGTTATGGATCCTGTTTTATTTTTCAGAAGATTCCCTTTTGCACTACTAATAATACCCAATTAAATTAATATTGTATTTATTACCATATGAGATTTAAAATGCTTCACCATACACATATAAAAGATTATACACTATTTTCGTATTTCCTTTTGCTAAAAAAACAAACAAACAAACAAACAAACAAAACATGGGCTCGTCAGTGCGATAAAATGAAAGTGACACGACGATAGACAATTCCGTTTCGTTCAAATTACACATAGGCTATTCTTATGATGGATTGGTCGCTGATTCATGAGCTGATCGGTCAATATTATTATTATTATTATTATTATTATTATTATTATTTTAACGTTGTTTGTTGCTAACGTAGCAGACTACGGTCCTCTTGAAGTTTTTCTCGGGTGTAGGGAGGTCAGGAAAGGGATGCATTCAGTTTCATGAGATAAACTGTAGAGGTATTTAATTAAAGAAGTAGTGTATGGTCAAGAAGATCATTATCGGCCGTGGAAGTCGGTGTGTGAAGCCCAAATTCTGCCATTACCATGAAGATGAAAGACGAAGGTAGATGACGCAGCTGTCGGAAGGTAAGGCTTTCCATGGAATGCAACGCTATGCAGTTGTTATTATTATTGCTGTTATTATTATTATTATTATTATTATTATTATTATTATTATTATTATTATTATTATTATTATTATTATTATTGGTGTGCGAATTAACCAACCATGAACAGCTACAAGAACAAAAGCAAAACTGAACCACTACCATTAAGGAGACATGGACAGGATTGGTCAAGATGGAATTAGTGGAGAGAGCAATAAAGAAAATAGTGACAACTGTAAGAAAAGAATTTGAGTCGAACAGAAAGAAATGTAACCAAAGATTACGCCTCAAGATGAGAAAGATTGCAGTCACTTTTCAGAAAAGAAAGAAAGAAAAAGCGTGTTCTTTTGGCACATCTACAAAATGGGCCCGGCAAGATAAGCCCATCAAATTAGTGAGGACTACGGAGAATTGGTATCAGAACCCAGAAGAAAGGAATACAAGGAAAAGAACTCAGCAACAAGGAAGCCTACAAGTCTACTATCAAAAGTTGATCAAAAGTTTATATGAAAACATTTGACACCATGGACGGAAGGAGAAGAATGAGTAAAATGATGGAGTAACGGGTGCGGATACAAGCCCGAAAGTAACTGAAATAAATTTATTGATGTTACGTTGATCTTCAAAAGCTAGCAGATACCTCAGTGCTTAGAAGTTTTTAAATACTGAAATGGCCTCCAGTTATTTTATTAAACTTATCTCTTTCGTACATTGAACATGATACTAAATCTTGCTCCATCAGATGATGCAATAACTAATATTAAAAATCACATAGCCCTTTGAAGAGTAGTATTTCCTAATAAGCAATAATTTGTTATCATAACATCTATCCATCCATTTACTGATTGCATATCAGAGATGACTACTTAAATCCTACACTACAAAGATAAAACTCCTAGGCCTATATGTTTTCCATTCATCTCTTATGGATGCTGGCCTCGCTCTCATATTTTCAACTGTCACATCCCCCAGCCAATGGCCACTCAGAGCGGCTATTGGCGCAACCTTTAGTATTTGAAGAACCAAGGATAGTTTCAACCTGGCTGCCTGGTGCATGACACTAAAAGATTGTCCAATAGGTGAGGGGAAGAGTGTGTAATATCCACTCATGGTTGGCAGATGCTTACTCTTTGCCGGGACATTAAGCAAGAAAATTGCAAGGTCAGCAGAAGTCATGTGAGTGCATCGCATTAGATTTCTTCGTTTGCAAATATCCCGCATGCAAACTGGCTTCTCCCATTCTACGCCTGAGGCTAGGCAATTCTTCACGCACGAGCGAAGTAGGCGAAGTAATAAAGTGACATAACCCGACTATTGCATTTCCTTGACATTAACTCGCTGCATACAGTTACATAATACACATGCGCATGCAACTTTTAAGTTTATATCATATAACGCCTATGTGTAACTACAAAACCTAAAATCCAATTTTTTGCCCCCCCCCCCCCAGAAATAATAATGTAGCTAACTGTATTTTTTTAAATTTAAAAAGTATCTGTTAAAAAGTGAAGTTAGAGTTTAACCATCCCGTTCTGAATAATCAACTTATAATATTCCAAATGAAATTTGTATTTGAAAAAAATAATTTTACATTACAGTTGAGTCCCGTTAATCCGGACTAGATGGGACCGGAGCCTGTCTGGATTACCGAAAGTCCGGATTAAACGGAATTTGCCTTAAAATGAGTGCACTGTACAAGATTTACATGGGTAAAACTATTTTTAAAAAAACTATTTTTTTCATAAATAGGCTATAACTTTTCCTACAACTTAATTTCAGTTTTAATACTACTATATACGTAGACCTAGTTTCTAACCTACGAACTGATGTAGGATTAACAAAACAAAATATCTTTGTGATTCAAATAAAAAATCTATTGACTGTTCGTCCGTTTGTATTAACCGGATATCCGGACGAGCGGGTCCGGATTAGCGGGACTCTACTGTTTTTATACCATCCATAGCTCATGACTCGTAATTCTACCTATTGTAATTCCTTAAATGTATTTCAACCACTCTCGAGAAAGTACTCAATATTAGCTCTTTATTTATTTATTTTTGTTTGATTATAGTGATGACTTGCATCAGAGAGCTGTTATTTTTCTCGCACTTCCCATAATGTGCGAATAACAAGGCATGACCTGCAGATTGTGAAAATAACAATTGCGAGGTTATCACGCAACATCATTGGCAGTAGATAACACCGTTCTGACGTAACGCGTGACGCGCCATTATTGCGCACATTTGCCACCCACTCCTGTGACGTAGGAAAACTACAGGGCAGCCATAAAAAATATGCCGGTACTTGAACTGTATAATCTAGCTGAGAGACGCCAACTTGAAAACATTGTTTGGGGGCGAGAATTGAATTTTGGTAGTTATACGTAGGCCTTAGGCCTATATGATATAAAATTCATTGAAAAGCATACAATTAAGGGTCTGTTTTGTACGTACTGTATATTATTCACCATAATATAATATTTATTATCAAGTAGCATGAGTATTTTGGCACCTGGTTCAATTTAAACTTAATGAAATCTTTATCTTTTTCTTTGAAAGATATTGTAATTGCTTTTAACACCCATCAACATTTTGTAAATTATAGGGTAAAGCAATCTCTTTTTAATCGACTATATTGTTTATTTTTTACAAAGGATGTCTAGTGTGTCTTTTGTGTGTTATTCCCCGGGGCACTTGTTATTGGCCTAGTTAAAATGTCCTCATAAAACTGTTTTGGCTTATCAGATATACTGTACAGTGCATAACTTTCGCGACATCATCAATCTTTTTCTTAATAGGAACTTTCCAGATTTGTTTTCTTTAAAAAAAAAAAAAAAAAAAACTCACTCTGAACTTCAACCTCCAATAGTGCCGTAGAAATTAGTGAAATAGTTCCTAGTTTTCACCTTTCAATGTGACAACTTATAAGCTGCACAATGGCTATATCAGTTAACCCATTATATCCCAGCATCCTATTTTTAATTCTGCGTAAAAAATTATTAATTTGCACCAAAAATAGAGATTGCTATCTGTAACATTAAGCGTCCTATTATTTATGTTGCTGTATCTCGAAATTTAGACATAATTTGTATTTTCTTTTCAACTTCGTTGTAGTTCGCAAATATAACATAGGCTATCACTAATTAAACCATTGAATATAATATGCAAGATGTTGAAGTTCAAGGCACAGTTGCAAATTGAAACGTTACTAACTTGAAAGAAAATATAAATTATGTCTAAATTTTGTTGTTTTATGGCTAGCATAAAGTTCCTTATAATAATAAAACCAGATCAGACACTGGGATGTCGGTATACAGCTTACTTTTTAAAAATCAGAAGTGGTCATTGTTTCGAAATCATGACTCTGGTAGAAATGATCATCACTTATTTGAATAAATTTGTTGAGTTTGAAGAGTTTTTGTCTATTTTACATGATGTAATTGTTAGGTATTATGGTCCCAGCTTCCTATATCAGTTCACATGAATTAATACATATACTGTTTAGGTGTGAATTGTGGTGGCGTATTCCTCAACTTGAACGTGTACTATGTTAAGAACTCGTCCAGCAATTAAAAGGACCTGCCTTGTGGATAAAATGTTGTCTTAGATAATTATGCTACATGATGTTAAAGTCCTCACAAGCCATTGCTTTTTTAATACATTTTACGGTAGCTTCGTTACGGGGCATTTGAATGAGTTTGGAAGCCATAGACAGATAAGTAAAATCTTGGTGCAAGAACATTTGGGACAATCGATTATTAAGTATCACCTCAGTGGGGAAAAATTATTTTCGTGCGATGACATGATAATATTTACAGAAATTTTGGTATTCTCTATCGTCTTTCATCAGCTCCTACATGAAACAAAAAATTAAGCATAGAATGAGCATAAAACTGTCCAAAGCTGAGGAATCCTAGAACTCTTGAACACCATGACTGGCTAATAGGAAAGCGAATGCATGTGTTTTGTATAGACATATCCATGGATTCAATTCTTATCATATGCTTTATATCTCACGTAAACCAACAGGATGAAATTTTTAGCCATGTCAAAATGAATCCTGGTGTCCATTTTGATTGTACTGGCCACATGTTCGCAAGAAAGAAGTTACAGAGAGATTTGTTATTTCAGGATTAGGAGAAAAATCAACCAATTGGTTCTAAAAGGGTCAATGTCATAAAACTTACTTTTGAGATAACTGACTTCGAAGTCTTTATAGAAGTAACTTCTTTTTTTAGCTGAAAAATTATGACATTGGCCCCTAAGGTTTCTGTATTATGCTTATTAATAGCAGCAGACATTGCCACTTTCAGTATATGAAAGATAAAGACTAGCCGAGCTCAATAATGCATACATATCATTTTTGTATTAAAAAAAAAAAGACATTGGCCCTTTTAGAACCAAGCTACATTTACAGCATAAAGTTTGATGAAATGTTGTGAATTAGGCGCTTCGCATTGTATCACAGGAAGGAAACTTTCGTGGCAAATATTTTTTCATGTGTATGTTATATTATGTGAGTTAGAGAAGAACTATGGCATATAAACAAATAACAACAATATATTATACCATTTTCCCTAAGTCCGGTAAAAGAAGAACTTGTTTAGTACCGGTATTGATGAATAATGAAATTAATATTTTATTATATAATAACTATGGTGTTATTTTCAATGTTTAAATTCATTGTAGTCCACTATATATTTACAACAATAGTACTGAAGTAACATGCAAATTGAAAACGAGTATTTCCAAACATCTTCTGAAGTTATAAATAGAGAACATACAGAAATCGTTACACCAGCACCCCAGTGTCCTCTTTTGAGGAAGTGTGCTTCACATTTATAAAATTATTTGTTATTATGATTTTTTTCATTCTTTAACCTGTTTTTACCAAAATCAAAATAATTTGGGTTTTTATAGATTAGTTTGACCAATAAGTACAATCTTTTCCTTTTTAATCTCACTCATTCAATTACAGTTGAGTCTATTGCGACACATCCGGTATTAACTAACTTGTTCTTCAAGGAACTCTATAAAAAATATGTAACGTTAGATTCTAGCTTGTAATTTTAAAGAGGTAATTTAACATTATCCCTCAGAATGTCTTCAATAAGTATGTAATAATAACTGGAAGTGAAACAATAATTCCAAATATTTACATGACATCCATCTTAAATTCCAGAAATGACATGATTGAAATGTGGGATCACATCGATTGTGTAAATTAAAAAACGTATACAGGTCCCACCGAGATTTGAACTCGGATCGCTGGATTCAAAGTCCAGAGTGCTAACCATTACACCATGGGACCGGTTAAGAAACCACTTATCACATGTATTTCACTTTTAGAGGCACTGCAAATAGAGTCCAAACTGCAGAGAGGATAACTGATAAGAGTATTTTTGCTAGTATGCATAATATTATAACGGCCATAAAGTACGATAAACTTTACATACGTAATGAGTTCTGGTAATTGTTGTTCTTCCGCAGTGGCGAAATTTAAACGTTTCTAGTAACCACTTTTTAAAACATGTCTTGCACCAGGTATTGTAAGGTAAGGGGACAATGAAAATTGCGGGAAAAGTATAAAAAAGAGCAATTTTTACTTATTCACTCGTACGTTTATTATGGATAAGGGAAATGTTCCGGTTGGCCCTGAAAAGTCGAGTTTTCACCTGAAGTAGTTAATCTAAAAATATATTTATAGAAAGATGACTATGCCTATCTTCTAGGCTATCAGTGAAAAGTATAACGAGCTAAAAACGAAAAATCGTAGCATTTGGACATCCCTCAGTAGCTAGATAGCGATGCACCGTGATTTATTGCTCGTATAGTAGTCAGGAATGTCCAACTCCTCTTTTTGGGAACTTCCAATTAAAAAAAAATATATATATAGTTTTTGGTTTCTATAGGATACAGGCTCGTCTGCAAAATTTCAAAGCAAGCTTGGATATAAGCTTGGGAGATTATGTGTTTCATTTTAACACTGCCCTACATAGGCTATTTCACAGAATAACATATTCCGTTTAGAAGATATTTACATAACATAGGAATTAATATCCGTACCAGATGTATAATTAAACGCCTGATAAAGATGATACTCAATATTACAGTATGAACTAATACCAAATCATAAAAATACAAATACAATTTTATATTCAGAGTAATCCTGATCTAATTATATACTAGAGTATATCCCAAGTAAGTTTGATCCTGTTCAAAACAAAGGGGAGGAGAACGCACAGAGAGTTCGCGGAAAACTCGCATCATGTGACAAAACGTGATTGGTTAATGTCATTAGCATGCGCCATTACCAGGGTGTGGCATGCTAGTGGAGAAGTAGTGTTCGTAAGTTCATGCAACAATAATATCAACATTTACACGTGAAATAACAAACTCTCATTGGCATCGTCATCTTTTTAGTATATCAATTAACAAACAAAACAAAGGATGCATTGTTCACGACGACCCTGCGGGACACCCACGCATATCTTACTCCTCTCTACTTGTATTTCCCTCTCATGTTTATTTGTTCAAGATAGAGTTGTACTGAGAATAAACAAACTACCATTATCACGGTGATGACATGCGTTCTCTCGTGCGGACTATTACAGCCACGCCTTGTTTTGAACAGGAACATTCTTACTTGGGATATAATATAATCTCAGCATTCAGAATGGTATCACTGAAGTGTAAACTGTCCAAAATGACGTCGTATGTAGGAAATGAATCCCCTTATTTGCCTTGATTTAAAATACTTCTTCAGAAAAAAAAAGTACTCTATGCAAGTTTGATAAGCATAAGGCCTATGTTTCAGCAACATTCAGAAATTTTTATCAAATATCCTTAATTCATGCGCACATTGTAATGTTGTTGATAAAGGTGTTCCAGCAGAGCAAATTCTAATCACTAATCCGATGTTCCAGGAAACTGTCCAGGGAGTTTTTCACTGCCAGAAAGTCTATTTGCATACTGGGACTGCATGAACAATTTGTTATTGTCAGAAATAAATGTAAAGGAGTCAGAAGCAGATCTGTGTTATGATAGGCTGACACGCTTGCCGTCTCTGACGCCTTTAAAAAGACGTAAAACCCGCAATGACGCCACGTCACTCGTGACGCACAGGTGCTCTACATCGATTATTCAACAGCACAAGCCCTTGTTACCTGTGACGTCTGCAGCAGAAGACATTTCCTTGTTTCGTGTAATATAGCACATCTAAAATATAATATAATATTTGAGCTGGTGTTTCCGTGTGTACTATTCAATTGTGAAATTAATAATTGAAGGTGGCCTTGCTCGGTTGCCATAGCACACCTTGTTTTTTAATAGGTTGAAGGGAGGGGGATAATGGATGGGAAAATGTCGAATGATTTGGAATACTCATAATGCGGAGATTTTTTATTTATTTTTGCTTTTTCTTTGTCACTTACCTTGTGCGGGGAAAATGGGTCATATACCACACGACCAGCAATAATCCGTTAGCATTGGCCCAGCCTGTACGCAAAAGACCAATGAGACAAAAGCTCGTCGCTAGCCAATGGGAGAGTAGGTTGGCGAGCTAGGGCCCTCATAACCGCTTGTGACAACTCCGTGTAGAAACCCAGATATGAGCTATAACAAACCCATCTTACACTCCTAAGATGCAGTACACCCCTTTGTTAAGTAACCATAAAACCAACATACCAACAATACATGAGAAAGAGGCTTTTACAAGGAAACAAATGATAGAGCTTGGAGAGAATTAAAAGAGGTATAGTAATATCAGCAGCACATTAATTAAGACATTTTTTGATAGCTCGCCGTCTGAATATGGTTTAGATTTCTTTGCAGTAATTTCCGCAGCTGCGTAACTTGCTTTTACCAGACATTCGGATGAAAGGACATATTCGTAAAAATTAACTGCTGCCCGAAACTTTATCTTTAAGATCATAAATTTTATCTTTGCGAAATTAACTAAAAGCTCGAATTATGAAACTCCTGTGGCAAGAGACTGACTTTAGATTTGGGGTCTGTCATGCTACAAACGGCATTCAGATCAACTCAAAGTAGTGCATGGCAGAAACTGGATATACTTTGCTTTACAATGATACTTTAACCATTTTTGTAAGGCATGTGGATAAATTTCTGTAAGCTTCTGAAGTTGTAAAGTTCTTTCTAAACACCCAGTATAGTGAGGTTGCTAATGTTAGGAATAAGTTAGTTTCGTCACGAGTAGGCCTACCTTTCTATGCTGGGAGATGTACAGTCTTCACAACGCTACTATGTTATTGAAAGTGCTATAAATCTCTGATGAACCAGAGATGAGGGTAGGTGCCAAGTGGGGAAGCAGGTGCGTTTTAGGTGCTGAGCGCACCTTGTCACATAAATACATCGAAGTGAAAGTTTTAAGAATTTTCCGTTCAACTTTACGAAATATGTATTGCTGAAGGCCTAAATTTCTTAATAGATGTAATGTAAATTCGGCAACATGCTTCGAACATCAACAGTAAGCCTTGAACATCCATTTATCTGGAGAAACATATATTCCACTCAGAAAGTGTAGAAATGATAGGCTTACATATTATATGACCTGCTTTACCATAATAACAATTGAAGCCAGATCGATGTCCCTTTCGAAGCAATGAAATATCAAACCACAGTTTCTCTATTGATACGATGTCAGGTCTTCTGTTTGAGTCCTCAATTGAAACGCAGTGAATCTCTTTGTGCAATTCCCAGCAGAGCTTACTTTACGATGCCTGTAGTTCCGCAGCAATTCCGATTTCCTGCAAAACTCCGACACAAGAGATTCTGTCTAGTTGCAGTCAGCATGACAACAACGGGTTGTCTTGTAGGGCCTGACCAGCTAGGAAGACGTTTGCGCTCTTGGTACAGTGCAATGCAATACAATGGTAGATCTCCCTTCCACTCACTCTCCCTCTCACCGGCGTCATATATCTTTTTAGATGGACCGCTCACTAGGTTTTCCCAGCAACAAATCTTAGCGCAACTAGATTGCAAGATATTTTCTCTGAATTCTTACACCCTGAAGATTGGAGATTTCCTTTTGCGTTCATCCAGGAATTAATCTTTGTACACTTCCCACCGACAACGACTCCCTTCCCTTTATGACGTAGTTGGCACTTCGAACAGGACCAACAGATTTTCAGGCTCTAGTTTGCTTTATGAAATATAAATATTGGTCCTCTGTGTTTTTATTGTGTTGATTTTATTTGTTCTTATCAATATCCACAGTATTATATATATATATATATATATATATATATATATAGTTGTAAAGGCCCGGCGTCGCCCGGGCTTTGTATTTTGTAATTTGAAATTAACTTATGGAGGACTTTCGATGTTGAAACTCTAGGTCCTGATATAATAATGTATGTAGAATTCGAAATGAGGAAGAACAACATATGGCACTCAGACTATTCCCTCAGAAAACGCTAGATATAGCTTTTTATGGTTCATAGAGGATGTCGAATGCTGCATTCCGTTGCTTCTACTCATCATGCCTGGGAGGGGTTGAAATAAGAAGAAACATAAATTACATAAGATTGTATTGACTTGACGGAAAATTGTATTTCTCATTCTCATGTTACCATACAACCGTTTCGGAGCTGAAATAAAATAGAAATGCAGTATCACTTTCATACTTTCCTCCCCTAAAACCCGGGACATAATATACTGCGAGCATAGGACTCAAAATGTTCCATCCCATGCTTAGGGCCTATGATAAATCTCAACTAATAAAAAGCCTACAGATATGGATAACTGACTATTTACCGACTTCTGATATAGCATACTCACACACTTAAGTTGCTCCTGCAATACGACCTCTTATTAAGTGCCAGTATGGTACTTTATGAAATTGTGTGGTGGACGAAAAAATGTCTGTCCGTCTGTCTGTCCGTCTGTCCGTGTGTCTGTACACACCATAACTCAAATACGCTTTTTCGGATTTTCATGAAACTTGGAAAACACATTTATAATGTCCATGGGAAGAACCCTATTGATATTGAACCTAATCTGTTGACCGGTACCGGAGTAAAACCCAATTTAGTGTATATTTTAAAGACGCGGTAACTCAAATACGCTTTACCGGATTTTTATGAAACTTGGTATACACATTTATAATGTCCATGGGAAGACGTCTATTCATAATGGATAAAATCGGTTGACCTGTTTCGGTGTAATGCTAAATTTAGTGTCTATTTTATGGTAATATACGTATTCGAAAGAATTTATAAAAAAATGAAAATCAGTTATCTTGACAACATAGCCTATTGTTTTACTGTGATCTTATAAGGCCTTGGAAATTAAAATACAGGTAGCTATGACAAAAAACATTGATTTACATGTGCTTATCCAACTAGACCGTTAAAATGACCCAGGTGGCCGAGATGGGAGACCTTTCTTCTTCCGTAAGCCCTGCTTAATGAATAAATCTGGAGCTTAACTTGGAAATCAATTTAAAAAAAAACACATTCTGCATATCATAATTGCAGTCATAACTGATTAAAGAAAACATACTGGCACTTTGTTACATCAGTTTACCTGATTTTATTCTACATCAAAATGTGAAGTGAGAAAATATTTCTTATGTCGAGGGTAGAGAAAGTTATGTGACTGCATCACACTGTGCTTTATACTTCCCGGGCTTAACTGGGTATGTGTGCAAAATGTCGTGTAAATTGGTAAAGAAATGTAGATTTGTATAAGGAACAAACATACATACATACATACATACACACTTTCGATTTTATATATTAGATATATATATATATAGAGTCTCTCTGACTAGTTCGCTATTATTTGAACCTCTTTGTATGTGGTTCCATGGTGTAATGGTTAGCACTCAGGACTCTGAATCCAGCGATCCGAGTTCAAATCTCGGTGGGACCTAATTTTAATTTCAGAAATATAAATTGCGATTGGGAAATCACGAATTATTAATATCAACGTGTTTTAAATATTTTTCTGCTTTCTTTTCTAAGGCATCACTAGTGATTTTTTAAATGTGTAAATCCACGATTTTTTACTATATTATATTATATTTTTACTATATTTACTATATTATATATATATATATATATATATATATATATATATATATATATAATTTCCATACTTACGGACCCAAAAAATTATGTAGAAAATATTTATTAAATTATTGGAAAAATAGGTTAAACTTTTTTCAATTTTTATTTTTTATTTATTTCAGAATTTTTGAAGGATTAACTTTCCTTATTTCACAGCATACTACAGTATATAATAGAATTGCAGGACACTTTTCATAGCTGTACGATGACAGCTGTTTCATATTTGCCAACTCAAGATTCGCTTAAATCAAACGAGCCAAATGCGAGAAACAAAATATTCTAGTACATAACTGAAAGATAAATACAGAATGCGAATAATAAGAAATTACTAAAATCCACAAAAAGTAAAGAATCGTGAGTTTACACATTTAAAATATCACTAGTGATACTTGAGAAAATAAAGCAGAAAACTATTTAAAACACGTTGATATCAATAATTTCATGATTTCCCAAATCGCAATTTATATTTCTGAAATTAAAATTAGGTCCCACCGAGATTTGAACTCGGATCGCTGGATTCAGAGTCCAGAGTGCTAACCATTACACCATGGAACCACATACAAAGAGGTTCTAATAATAGCTAACTAGTCAGAGAGACTATTCTTATAGCAGACCTAAGCTGGGGTGACATTGCCAGTGAACTCCATTGCGATGTGTCATCTACAGGAATTCTCTGCAAGGAGAAGTCATCTGCTGCCCCAGCGAATTTCAGGGATATATTATTCCTTGCTTGTAATACGAAGAAAATTATTTCTTTCAGTGGAATCATAAGAAGTTGAAATAAATATTCGAAGATTCGTCTTCAAAGATCGATAGCTGCCTGGAACTCTCTTCGGAAATCAAAGGAAGTTTAGCCTACGTATTAATGATGATGACGACGATGATTATGTTGATGGTTGTTATGCCAGTACACATACCGTTAAAAAATTTGGTCAGAGCGCTACACTGATTGGGTATAATGTAAGTTGTGCCGGGAATTGTAAAGAAATTCTTAACAAAAAAAATTTAAAACTAAATAATATGTTCAAAATGCCATTAACAGCAAGTAAACTGATTTTCTTGTTTTGGTAGTGGCTTTTTTGTCAGACTATGAGGTGAAACACTGCTCAGCAATATTTTCCGAATAAAAATCAAATCATTTCAATAGTTTCTACGATGTATTTATTATATATAGAATAAATTATTTAAAATACTGTAATAAGTCTTAATAACGTTTTTTTATGATTTAGATTACTACTCCACATTAGGAGTATGTAGTTATAGTTATCTGTGAATCCTGAAAATTCAGTGAAGCTGGTTTCATAACTTTTTGGAATTCACCTGCTATAATGTCTGTAGAACCCAAAGGTTTTACTTCTGTTGATTTCTCACATAGCTCTAGTTTCGGTCCTCGTCTGTATAATTCTAAATTCAAATTACATCCAGGTTTAGCAAACTGTAGTTAGGGAGTCTTTAAATCTAGAATTATAAAAAAATAATCTTATAAACCTTAATTTTCTTCTCTTTTAAATTTTGTCTATGTGGTACCATTATCATGATAATTTTTTCAGTATTATAATTGTTAATTATATCACTTGAGTCATGCCATTGCACTCAGCTATTCCCTTTCTTGCCTAGTATTTCTTCTTCATATTTAGTCTACTTCTTGGTTTCAAGATATTTTAGGTTAACATTACACATCAATTGTAAGACATTGACCTATATGTAACGATGGAACTGCCCCCCGAACACGAGCTCCTGCTCTTTCGGTGTTTCAGTACCAACATATTATGTATTATTTATGTGTTTGTGTAATTTTGAAGTAAATTAAATTGACATTGAAATATCCTGTTTTTCAACGTTTAGGAAAAATACACACATATCTTAATGTTGTCTTGGATTCTGGATCCTTGAGGTCACCCTCAATGGAGGGCCGACGATGTTAAATCCTCTTCTCTAAATGGTTCAGTAAAATTATAAATCAGATGAACAGCATTGTAAGAGTACAGAATTAGTCAGACACGGAGGCTAATGTTTATTGATTAGATAAATAACATTAAAACTAATGTATTTAATATAAGTTAATATAATAAGTCTGAAATTGTTACTTTCCATTTAGACCTGTACGAATTTAAGACATATAACTTTCGACTTTGCGAAATATTCTACAATTAAAATGTACCTAGATAAATTTAGTCGATAATGAGTTTTTTAACTATTCCAAAAACCTTTTGTAAATGGAGTTCAAAACTGTTCTGTTCTGTGACATCAGTCTCCATCATAAATGTCAGGCATTATGCAATGTCTAATGTAAATTAACGTAGGCTAATCTTAGAATAAAAATACAATAACGACAAATAATTATACTTGGCAGAAAAATGGCTAAATTCAAGAATGACGACACAATAAAAAGAGTTTGTTTTTTAACATGTATGATGAAAATAATACGCTAACAAATTAAATCTATTGCTAGTGGCTAATGAGAACGGCTTCTATAGATTTTTTTAAATAAAAGTTTTCACTCTTAATATAAGCACCCCATGTACAAAATTTGCACAAAATCGATAGAGCCGTTTTCGAGAAAACTGCGGATAATAAAATTTTCTTCGTATATATTAGCGGAAAGTCTTTGCAGTATTCGTGTCATATCCCTAAAAGAGACCTAACCCAAATATAAAATTTTATTTTTATACGATTCTTCGTTTTCGAGCTTCTATAGGAGGCTTCTATAGGGGACTATCTAGCCAACTGTTTTGCCGTAAACACTGGATAATACTAATAGAGTGACAGAGAACATCCACTCTATTTAATATAAATTGAAGTAGAACTTACATGTGATTACGTAAACTAAACTAAACTAAAGATGCAAAACTTGAGTTTACAGGAATTCGCTTTCTGGATAAGGAAATAACTAGTTAAGTATACAGACATAATTCATAGGCCATCATAAAAATAAAGTTAATAATGTAAATAGGCTAATTAGTGTAAAATAAAGTAAAATAAACAGCAGATAAAGGAGTTAATAGATACGTACTTGTAAACAGGAGTTATCAGCAAGTAGTGTAAATATTTGCCAAGCTTCTTGACAGCAATTAAGGTGGCCTCAAGGCGAGGCCGGATTAGTCACCACTCTTATATGTTATTTATCACTGGTTACGTACTGAGCTTCTTCACTTCTTATAGCCTGCTTTCCGCAAGAACACTAATGACTGACAATAACTACGAATAAGGCGTTTACTATACAAAAACTAAGTCTACCGATATTAGGAGAACATCTGCTATATACAGTAAAACCTCTCTTAACGGACACCCCTTCAGAGCGGACACCCCTTCTTTACAGACGATTTTTCTGGTCCCTAGGTCACTATAATAATAATTAACCCTTCTAAGACGGACACCCTATATTACGGACACGGACACAAAAAATCCACTTAAAAAGCCTCTTCAGATCTCTCTTAACGGACACTTGACGAGAAAATCATATATCTACAGTATATTGTACTGTATTGTACTGAACTTCTTTTCTTCTTCGGTTGACTTAGTTTTGACGCAGACTGTAGTTCTTGAAATGTAGGCCTAAAGTGGACTACTGTATAGTGTTCAGGATTTTCGCAATATGTAGGCCTACAGCATAACATATCTGTGTAATGAATTAGTGTAAACTAAAGAGATTTTCATTTACTTTATAATACTGTCATGTAAGTACTGTACAGTAGATTATTTTACTCCAGAATTTTTTAACCTCTCTAGAGCGGACACCCCTCTTTAGCGGACGATTTTTACGGTCCCGGACATGTCCGTTATAGAGAGGTTTCACTGTACTTGTAAGACATTTGGATCGAAGAAGTTGAAGATATTTTATGCTGTGTACATGATTTCTGTTCATTTAGACTCATCGCTTTTATTTAAAACTAGGATTAACATATTTCTGATTTCCCAAACTGGGACACTTCAGCAGGTTCGATTCTACATATATTATTAATGCTAACTTTTCACTTTTCGTGAAATACAGTTTACATTAACAAAAATGGAAACTAATCCAACTTATCTACCTACAACTTGCGCAACTTCACCTTCTGTTGTTACCTTTCATATTTTTCACTATAACAATTTTCTTTAGACATTTTGTATTCAGTTTTAATGCTTTCAAAAAATTCTAGACATGTTAAATTTAAATTGATCAGAAAACATTTGATAGCATTTTAGGTGAGACCGTGAGACGATTTCTCTCATCGGACCACAAATTTGCCATCATTGAAAACAGTCTCTCTGCACATGCAGACGTCTCTGGTAAACTGAACCCCATTTCCAACAACTCAGAAAGAAATTTATTTTCATGTGATATGCCGGAAATTTATCAAATGTTCGTTTTATTTCCCCATAAAAACTGTTATCATCATCGTCTTTATCCTCTGTTGGTGCATGGATATTCAAAACTATGATGTCACACCACCGTCGTCTTAGAATAACATAATAAACTCGTTAACAAGCTCTACTTTCTTAATGGCTGAATTGATTATCCTACGTATGAAGAACCCAGTTCTTAATTGATGGTTATCATTCCCTTTCCCATAGAACAAGGTATACGCGTTTGTCTGTATTGAATCTTCGCCCTCCCATCTACTCGTAACTTCCTGTACTGTACTGGTACTACATCTAACCTGTATTTACATAACTCTCTACAATTTAGTTACCTATTTAAGCGCCCAGGCTCTGCTCGTATGCATATAACTGCTCATATAAATATTTCTTGAATTTTTTGGAAGAAAATCCAAAGTTGCAGTTTGACTGCTTCTAAGATTGTAGCTGGTGACCATTAAATTCATCTTCTTTACTCATATTTACTTTCTCAAGCAAAATCTAAAATGGGTTTGTACACATAGCTTATAAACAGGCTTTGACCGACTCAAATGTTTAATTATAAAAATAATTTTGTTAAATAGACGGGACGTAGATATATTGTACACTACATGTA
This sequence comes from Ectobius pallidus, assembly GCA_964059195.1. Lineage (NCBI taxonomy): Eukaryota > Metazoa > Arthropoda > Insecta > Blattodea > Ectobiidae > Ectobius > Ectobius pallidus. The sequence goes on from CAXKWD010000002.1 coordinate 55,164,031, forward strand.
GACCTCCGGTAGACCTCTTGAGTATCTCGTTACTAAATCTCTATTATTATAACTTTTATAACTAGTTGTCTAAGTAACCATTAACTATTTCTAATTTGAATATAAAATACTCGTATATCTATAACTAAGAGAGAGACAAGATAATTCAGACAGGATATATATATAATTTTGGGATCCGAAAATTCGCGTTCAAAAGTGAAATAGCCAATTAAAAAATTAGTCCAGTCGCCCTTTCGATTCCATTCTATAGTCATCCTTCCCCGGTGCCTAAATGCATTGCGGCGCCCCTTCAAAATAAAGTAAAAATGGGCCGTGACCTTTGAAAGAGACAAAAAGCAAGGTGAGCGGTCACATCTGATAGTTTCATCACAACAGCAAGTTGACTGAACACTAACAAATAAGAAATTGAGTTAGACCGTAGGATATAGGCCTAATGCAGTGGTGAAGACAGCGAAAGTCGTCCACTTGCTTGGAGGTCGTGTCAGATATGTAAAATGTGAGGCGACAGAGGCGTTTTGATTGATTATAATAATTTAATGTGGAGCTGGGGCACGTGAAGTAGACGCACGGGTTTTTTCGGTCAAGGACCCAATGTGACTCAGAATGCGTGTGTACTTATTTGCATATGTATTGCTCTGCACTGAGTCACACGTAGCAATGGGAACCAATACAACTCATCAAAAATTGCGTAAAAACAGCTGCCTGCGTGCCTTACTCCGTACTATAAAACTCGTAAATAATCAGGACGTTCAGCTCTAAAATTGGCCGCTAGCCTAAAAGGTTTAGCTTCCTACATGTTTTTGAAACAGTATTTGAACCATTCTAATTGTACTTTTAATTACATCGATTAATTTTTTTAAACGGTTCTTTTCAGTTGTGCAACAAGGAATAAAAACTTATGGGAACACATAACATCCTCTACCTCATTCAAAGTAGCATTATTCGCAAGGCAATAGCTAAAATCTATTCTTTGCATTAAATGGGTAGCTTATAAAATAATTTATTATAAAATTATTATTAATTATTTATTTATTAATTATTAATAATTTAATTATTATTACTAGAAGAAACCCTAATATGATACCACTAAACAATAAATTGTTTAAAAAAAGAGTACTCGATTTGATTAAATCTAACTTGTAATTGTACTTTTACTCACTTTTTTCTGTTAATCATTCTCAACTGTAAATTTTTAATTTTTAACATTGGGTATTTTGTTTGTAACTCTGTTATGTTATTGTAATTTGTTTATGTATTTATTTCATATAAGCAATCTTATTTATTTTTATTCTAATTTTTTGCCTAAAACTATAATATGTATGTTTTTTATATAATGTTCAAAATATAATTTTAGTATGACTGAACTGACCCCGAACACGAGCTATGCTCATGCGGGGCAAATAATACTCTTTTCAAATTGTACTAATTGTGTTTATATTATTTTTATTTGTAATAATTTTGTATTAATTTGTATTTTCTGATTTGTAATTTGTAATATAAATTTAGTAAAAAAAAAAAAAAAAAAAAAAAAATTCAAATGAAAGTTTATAATACATAATATGCCATATTTATTCAATTTCTGTAATCGAGTTTTAAAAAATCGTTAAAGCCGTTTTCGAGGAAATAAGGAAAATTGAAATTATTTTCACGTAAAATCGTAAAAATAAAAAATAAAAACATTAATAACACGCTTCGTATCGCATCCCCGAAGGACATACAACCCAAAATATAAACTTAGGCATGGTCAATAAACCTTTCTCATTTTACATTTTGGTATGGAATAAGAGGCTGTATTGCAAGGAATACTTACTCAGTTGCTTCAACCTGATGCAAAAACTTATTGCTCATCAGGGAAGACTGAGTTTCTATGAACGGTACCTAGTTTACAACTACCCTTCAGATATATTTTTTTTAATAAAAGTTTTAACTCTTAATATAAGCACCTCATGTACAATATTTGCACAAAATCGTTAGAGCCGTTTTCGGGAAAACTGCGGAAAATAAAAACTTCTTCATGTAAAAAAGTAGAAAGTCTTTGCAGTCTTCGTGTTGTGTCCTTAAAAAAGACCTAACCCAAATATAAAATTTTATTTGTATACGATTCTTCGTTTTCGAGCTCTTCATAAACTCACACATGCATATACACACTTAGGCTACATATGTTACCGAAAATAGTATTTTTGGATCCAGGGTACCTCAAAACGTGTATTTATTTTAAAATCTCGACATCGAATTTCGGGATCGACCACAATATTTTCTCTACCATACCTATGGTATGGGCACAGGAAATAAAAATAGGTAGTATGCATTTAAGGAGACAGCAATTTGAAAATGTTGTGCTCTAATAAGGTCGATAGTGATAATCGTGAATTCGGGTAAAAAAATCTTGGTTGGTAAATAAACGGTCTGATTTGTTTTGCCATCTCTTCATTGAATAACGTAATATCAGGTGTGAGTAGTCTGATATGAATCATCCCTGAAAAATTTTGGCGCTGTCAGTATTTTTATTCTAGCATTTGGAAAGTCAAATTTTCTCAGATTTTAGAAAATGAGGGTTAATCTGTTTTTGCGCACATGTATTTAGTTACTTTGTGAAGCAATTGATTATCGACTATTATTGTATTTTTCGCGGTTGCACTGTATATTGGAAGAGTGAAAACGTTCTAGGAACACCAACTAAGGTAATACTTTAGAAGGAAGAAGCAGCATAGTAAAGAAGGACAGTCGATTCTAGGAGTCGCTGTAAGTCAAATTGTCATTCTGTGAAATTATCTATCAAATTGGGGCGATGGGCTTACCACCTGTCCCTCTGCCCTCTCTAGGAAAATAGGCGTAACAAAATTCATATCGGTAAACAGAAACCTCCACTTGGAGGCCCTTCGCCCCAACATGGGGGCATAGGATTCGAGAGAGCAAGAAATCTATCAAATTAATCGGAGAAAATGCTGTCTGTGCATTGTAACGATGAGGAAGCGAGTCACTGGCCTCCTTTAATAAGCAGATCGGTGTGGATGCCTTGGATGGATTCCAGTCTTCACCTGAAACTTGGAGCCTAGCCATATTAATCAGATTCCATCCTGAATTCCGATCCTAATCATCTCCTACCTCCCTCATTACAGGTTGTAAAGTATCTAAAATTGTAAATGTAGCCATGGCCGCAAAAATCAGTGTTGTATATTTGTATGGGATATATCTTTCTTTCTTTCTTTCTTTCTTTCTTTCTTTCTTTCTTTCTTTCTTTCTTTCTTTCTTTCTTTCTTTCTTTGTCTTAGTTTTACCTCTCCCTTTTAGGATTTAAGCCGGCCGGGCCTTACAGGGTCGCGACCTGTCGGAAGAGGGATTATCTTTTGGATCACATACATACTTTTTTGAACAGACAAAGACATGGAGGGCCTCCCCGGACGAGTGGTCAGCCCAATGCCGGGGCCACCTCCGAGACAACACGAACACATAGGACGAGACACACCATTCACACACACTCACTCCAAACAAGGCGAAGATGGGATGAAGATGATAATGACAGCCAGATGATATCTGGGGACCAGAAGGGCCTAAAGTTACCTGACATTTGTCTCACAGGTGAGGAAAAAACCCAGAAAAACCCACCTAGGTAACTTGTCCCGACCAGGAATCAAACCCGGGCTCGCTGCATGAGAGGATCGAACGCATCCTATGGGATATATAAATCCCAAAAAATGAGTCATGTTCTGAAAATGCAACAACAGCTAATATGGGCCAAAATTTGTCACGAAAAACTCCTGTAATTTCTGGAAAGTTGAATTAGTGGTGCTATAAGTCTGTAATATCTAACAGAAGCCTTAGCCTATTAGAAACATGCTAAACATATAATAATAAAATGTTTTCCGTATTGCATTTCTAGGCGATTTATGTCTGTCTGTGCAGGCCTGTTGTCTTGTAGTGTGGTTCGTTACATTTTTTGCAAATTATGAATTCTGAGCATTGTTTCTTTTTGAAACTTCTTACATCTTTAAAGTCGAATGCATTGGAAGAATATTGTGCATGATTTGTTTTATTTCTATTTTAAGTCTTACTATAAGGAAGTACATTTTGAAACTTTTTATAAATGATGGATATCAAAACATTTAGACCGGTACCCGTATTCTATTTTTGAAAATATTTAAAGAATTATTTCCTCATTTCCAGACCGGTATCAATTTTTCAGGCGAGCTTGACATTGACTAATGTAGTAGATACTTGAAAAGTTATCATAGTGAAGATAGAGAAAATGTAATCGATATAGCCTACATCTAGGCACTCTACTTTTTATAAAACTGTAGTGTTTTATATCATTCACCATAATCGAGATAAAAAATAAACTGCGTGTCTTCTCTTAAAAATTACACATATTTCTCGGAATAGGCTACATCTTCCGAAATTTGCTTGCGATCTGAACGCGACCATGTATTTCTTAGCTCATACTTACAGCAAGGAACATTTTCTCCTTCTATAACTTTTTTTGGCAGCATTGTCATAATTTCGGGTCTTTAAGTAATAATTATTTAAAATATAAATGACAATCGCTGATTCGCAATTCTTCAAGCCAAGAAGTCAAAATTACCGCATTTTAAATAACTGCGTGGCCACCCATGATTTAAGAGGAATTAGTTATGAAGGGATGATCAATGGACTTTGTTTTATGTAATATTTACTTTTGATTTCCACAAATACGAACATTTTTTTTTTTTTTTTTTTTAAACCTTTATTTGCTACATGCTCCATTGCATAGCGCAATATTACATGTTTCATGTATTAATTACAGTCTATGTAGTAAATACTTAGCCTAGATTACAATTTTGTGTAGCCTGTCAAAATCTATACTATTTACAAATTTCTGCCGAACATTGTTCAAACGTAGGCTAATGTAAGAACATTTCATGATGAATAATTTGATTGACATGTTTCAAAAGAACGCAGACAGATAGACCCACGAAAGATGAACACTGAGAGAAACATAGAAACAAATAAGACACCATTTAAGAAGGAAAGGAAAGAAAAGAAGAACAAATCAAGTGGAAAAACGGAGTGAGCTAATTTAAGAAATTGGAAAAAAGAAAATAGAAAGAAATAACATTAAAAGGGAGCAAAATAAAATGTAGTAAGAGAGAGAGAGAGAAAGAAAGAAAGAAAGAAAGAAAGATAGAAAGAAAGAAAGAAAGAAAGAAAGAAAGAAAGAAAGAAATAGGACGATAGAAATAGCCTAAGAATTTTTTTCATGATAATAAATCAATCTATATATGCAATAAAATAGAATTAATAATAATAAACGTTTAGCTCTGTTTCTATAAGCCTCATGGAAATTCCAAATTTTGAGAAGGACCAATGTTATGTGGCTATAATTATCCTTCAGAGAATTTCATTGTAAAATATTTCAAATAAATATTTTAGTTCTTGGTACACAGTTTAGTGTGTCGTTTTGTCAGTATTTTTCAGTTTCTGTGCTCTGTTGTTCAACGCAAAAAAAAAAAAAAAAAAAAAAAAACAACAACAACAACAACAACAACAAACAAACAAAACCAAAAACACACACATACAGACACAAACACGATTAAATGGTACGTAGGCTATATTTTGACTTAGGGGACTTGAAAACTTGTAATACTTAAAACGTGACACTATAGTAAATACTTCCTCAATTTCAACACGACTGTAGGTCAAAACACAGCTGTAGTTTTGGTTCCAGATTATTCAATTTAATTGTTAAAAATAATCCTGAACTAATTAATCTGAACAATTATAATTTACCAATTAAGTTTATTATATAAACATTTATTCTTGTTTTTCTTATATTTCCTTCCTATTATCGTGAATTATTATATTTTATTGTATTTTTATATATTTATGTTTAATTTCATATGATTGGGTTTTTGAGAAACACCATATGTCCTGAAATTCAAACTTTTGAGGAAAAACAAACTGTTGAAACGAAAAGCCGTAGTTAACAATTGAAATATTTTTCTAAATTTATTTATTTAATGTTGCTCTTTAACAACCAGGGTCACCAGCGACCACAATTGAAATATCTGAAATGGGAAATGATGATAAGAACATAACGAATAATGCACTGTTTTTATGGGCTTATATACCTGTATTTCACTTAAAACAAATTAATCTTCAAAATGTTATAATTAAATTATTACTTTCAGAAAAGGGACATTTTGAACTTCCCGAAGGTTTTTCTTCTTTACCTGGGACGCTGCAAATCATGACTGTCCCAATGGTTTCAGAAAAGATGGAAAGATTCTGGCGTCATTCTATCGTAAAATCACTTGTAGCAATATACTTCCCACTTAAAGCCTTGTCTGCGTTTGTTAAACGAGATGAAATCAGCGTGTTATATTTTAGTGTAAAACAGCATACAAGACAGTCATCCTAGGAAGTGCTGTACTCAATATCCTGCAGTTTTCTCTTCCAAGCTACACTATAACAATAATTGATAACAACCTGACCCGTCTTTTGTTAAATGTAAAATAGACAGAAGTTTGAAAAATTATCTTCGCTACTTCTTGGTACACGCATGTAGAATCGTAAGCGCCCGTGCGTCTGCATTTTGACCCTTTTAGAAAAATCAATTAATTATCCCCTTGGGAGGGAATGCTCACCATTTCTTGGATATTCAATTTTCATGTCCGTTCGACTGTTTGCCTATCTGTCTGCCTGTTAATCACGGTATCCATAGGCCTATGTTCCTCCAGTGAGACCTGTGATTCAAAAATTGTTTGTACGCACTATTAATTTAATTAATGTATCTAAATAATAATAATAATAATAATAATAATAATAATAATAATAATAAATAGTAATAATCATAGTAATATCCATGATAGTAGTGATAATAATAGTCGAAATAAGTACCAAAATCATTCCAAAATTTCACTCGACCAGCCTACAGAATAATTATTCACAACCTCAAACAACTTCAGATTAGATTGCATTAAAATCAATGAAAAGTGCGTTATACTATATAGAATAGATTGAAAATGGGAATGAAACTGTACATGTTTTTGGATATCTTCTTGGCAGGCAACTCGGAATATTGAATCAGTTAGCCCATACATTTCTTCATACATTGAATAAATTTAAAAAAAATAAAAAATCAGGCTTGCTAGCTTTTGTTTTTCTATTTGTTATAACTGATAAGATCAGACAAGAATCATGACCTGCGCGAGAATGCCGCTTCGAAGTCACTCCACAAACTCATATTGCTACCGCGCATCTTCAAACCAAGCGTCTTGTCTCGCCTTCCCAGTTATACCATGGACATTTTAAGTACATTTTTTCTTAATAAACTTATGATGATATTCCGCCACCAATCACCTTTATAATGTAAAAAAATAAGTGCAATAAAATATCAGAAATAGTTAAGAAAAATGCCTCCATTTTCTGACATTTGACATATCCCAGTATGGCATCTTTACATGAGCCTCTCAGAACCCAAAGTGATTAAATACAAAATGAGATACTCAGGAAATTAGATTTAAAGTACAATTTAGGCAACAGAAATCGTTTCAATAGCAAACAACAGGCTCCATCTTTTAGTGCAGCAGAGAACTACAGTTAATCAATTTTGCACCTAAAAGTAAATGTCTGCGGAAATATATTTAATGGAAAGAAAATACACTTCTGGTTAGCATATACTGTTTTTATTGCTGGCATTTGGTCTAACGATAGGTGTGTAGGCCTACTACTACTTAGGCCTTTAAATGTTGCTAGTGCGGCTGGATTTTGTCCAGCAGGTGTTGTTACATTACGCACATAAATACCATTGACCGGGTAGGCCTATGGATTATACGTTATACCCATGAACATGAAGACAGAATGCCAATACCGAACCAACAGTTCTACCCGACACCCTTATATAAAATATATCTATTTCTTATACGAAGAACTAGTGTCTTGCTTACATCTCTAAATTAGATTGGGAAGCGTCTTGTATGACACTAGTAGCGATCATGTGACACCCGGTTTTACATAATGTAAGAGAATGAGAACAATGGCTGATAGGTGATTCATATCCTGACTCAAATGACACCGTGTCCATTGTCTCTCCTTGGCCCTGACCCTCCACCTCTAGTAGTATTTGTTTGCAAATATGAGACTCCACCATGTTAAAATAAGTTCAGCTACTACGTCAATGGGACTTCTTCAGCATGATGGAGTCGAACTGATTTACAAATCTGACTGAATTGCTCATTTAGCTGGAATTTTTGTTACTTTTTCTGTCTATTAAAGGTAAAGGCCCAGAGGGTTCCAGGAGTTTGAGGCTCCCAGATTTTGGACATTCGGCGCGTGAAGGTGGTGAAGCCTTACGCACCGGCCACCTTTATCCCCAGGATTGCTCCTGGTACTCATTTCTGTTAGAGACTGAGTCGACCCCAGGACCATAGTGCCACCAGAAGGATTAGGCCAATTGAAATCTATAAAAGGTGGGGTGGTATAAGTAGAAGTATTATGTTCGAGCTTGAAATTAGAAGCAGAACTTTCACAAGAAATAGGCCTACACGGTTTGAGGTCCTCAGAGTTCAAAAATGTCCGTTTCAGAAGACTGGGTTTGAAATCATAGACGTACCAATTTTTATATTCAAGTTAAATATGTTCAGACGATGTAAAATGTTGCAAGTTGACAACTTTCTCTGATCTTTTTTATCTACTGAACTTTGCTTTAAAAAATCGTTTATAGGCATAATCTATGTTCTATGTTATAGACATAATCATAAGAGACAGAATCCAAAGATTAAGTAATTAAACAAACAAAATAAATGCAAGACTGGTTCCATTGCTAATAACATGTTACGTTTGTATCTAAAAATCAACAATGAGGCATAGGACAGTAATTATTTCTTTCTTTAACGTAGTTTTACCTCTCCCTTTTAGGATTGAAGCGACCAAAGCCGCCCGGACCTTACAGGGCCGCGACCTGTCGGGAGGACAGTAATTTATATAATTAATATTACTAAGAATTTTTTAAACGGAGAAATAAATAACATTCCTGCATAACAGAGTAGAAAAAGGATAGGAATCAGAAAGGAAACAAATGATTATCTTAATAAAATCAGGTAAACTGATAAAAGAAAGAGCTAGGTAGAGTTAATATTACAGGTGTACAAAGGCGAGAATAAGAAACCTCAAGAGAATAACCACAGAATAAAGAAATATAAACAATGGAATACAACACTGACAACAATAGGCAGGGCCGTAGCAAGGTCCTTCTGCGCCCTTGGCGAGTTTGACAAATCTGCGCCCTCCAATACTGGGGGTCTGAACAATTGTTTTTTAAATTTCTGTAAAATTGTTTATTATTTTAATATAAAAAACATTGTTATTATCAAAGAAAACCTAAACCTCAATTTTAAAATGAACTAAGTGTTGGACTTTCAAGGTACTAAAACCTTATTTTCAGATGATTGAACTACTTAGAAAAGAATTAAATAATAAAATCTAGTATCAAAAGTAAATTAAATAATAGGCCTGAGACCTACTAAAATGTTTAACACATTAATATAGATAAAATATTTTTTTTTCGAATAGTTGAACCACTTTCATATCAATAATAACGTACATTTTAATTTTTATTGTTATATCATTCCATACTGTTCATGATTTATGTTATACTCTGTCAATAAAAAACGTGTTAATTAAAGAACGTTGCATGACTACTTTTTGTTTGTAGACAATCGGAAAAATATTACAGATAGTTCACGTACAGTAATTTTTAATAACCTGAAATATTTCTTCCATTAACGTGGAAATTTTATTGCTTGATAAATTGCACCAGTCTAAAAAAGGCGGGATTTTTCATGGTTAATTTTGCGCCCTCTCTGTGCCTGCGCCCTTGGCGGGGGCCCATCTCGCCACCGCCTAGCTACGGCCCTGACAATAGGTTCTGATATTTTCGGTGTTCAAGTCACCCAAGCAAAGTCATTAGGTGGTTAAAATAACTGTTTGGGATAAGAGAGATCTCCCGATGTGTGTAGCAACGAGAGAGCCATATTGTTGGTCGCTCAGGCAATTTGGATGGAAGTACTTAATCCCCCTATGGAGTTACTAGGGAAGGGGGCAAGGATGGCACCCTAGAGGCATTTCAAACAAGACCTATTAGAGGGGTTAAAATGCTAATTTAATTCACCCCACTATTTTCTGGTGGGCGGACTTCCCTAATCCAATCACCATCAAAAAGAAAATAACACCACTTGTCATGGCCACTGTTCACCACATCCACATAGGCCTACCGGTAAACACTGAACAGTTTATCATTCTTTAACTTACTTTTTTCTCCATTTGGTTTATTCGTGTTTCCTTTGTTCTTGTTCTCTACATTATCTGGAACCTTGTCCACATCCAATTCACTCTCTTTGTTCCATTTCTCCTCTATCTCTCTCGCGTTCAAGTTTTCCATTTCTGCACCTCTGTATTCTGCGGAATTTTTTTTCGACAGATAGCCTATGGTCATAGGTAATACCACGAGAGATCCGGCATTTATGTTGAGAAAAGCCGGACCTCGAGTTTTATTATTTGGTGTGACTATTAAGAGAATTCTCCCAAAGTTAATCACGTAAAAAAGAATAAAAGGGGAACTGCGAAACGCATTTTCTATTATTCTGGTTTCATTTTAAGCGAGATAGCCTTTGGCGAAACAGTCGATGTATTGTATCGATCATCGCGCCACCTTCGATAATCGCGTTTCATGCGATTCTCATTACGCGTGAGCTATTGCATTTTTTCAAATTAACTTCATGGCGAAAATAATATCGTGTAATCGATCTTTTATATCTTTATGATACGAGATTTAAAATGCTACACCTCACACATGAATAAATAATTATAAATTAATTATTCTTCTAATGATCTCCTTTTGCTCATAAGGAGCTTATATATACCCAATCGCTGAGTTTAATGACTGTCATGATCAAAAAGGCTACAGGCATGAAGATAATTAAATTAAAATTGAATTTAGATGAAAAAACGATTTCACATAGGTGCGATAAAATGAATGTGATAAAAATAAAACAATTAAATGATGACGAAAGACACTTGCGATTGGTTGAAATTCCACATATTCTTACACTGGATTGGTCACTGGATTCATGAGCTAAATAGTGATGGTATATTTACTAAGAATAGGCTAATGAATTCGTATTAGGCCTATCAATTCTACACATAATCATCTTCGTTAACCTGACTTAAGATAGGAGTACCAATATTTCCTTATAAATAATAGTAAAAGATTTTTTTCAATATTATTACCATCATTAAAGTGTTTAATTTTCATACATCCGGTTTATCCGGACGGGATAAAAAAATTAATTTTGGATTTCAATCACAAAGATGTTTTTTTAATGCTACATCACTTCATAGGTTAAGAGCTTAGGTCTACGTACACAGTGGTATTAAAACAAAATTAAGTTTTAGGACAAGTTATATTAATAAAAAAAACATCGATATTTATAATTTTGCCCATCTGGAACTTCTATTACAGTAGAGTACGTGCATTTAAGGCAAATTCCGTTTAAACCGGACTTTCGGTGATCCGGACAGGGTCCGGTCTCATCTAGTTCGGATTGGCGGGACTGCACTGTATGCTGAAAATAAGTGCGGACATTTTTTCCACACTCATTGCAACAATGCCTTAGTCCAATTCCTTCCTTCCTCCATGACTCTACAGCCTTTGATGGGCCTTGGTCTCCCTCACAATCCGTTTCCAATCGTCTCTCTGCTGGGCAATCCTTTTCCAACCTCTTATTTCCATTCTCAGCAAATCATGCTCCACATCTTGTAACCATCTTTTCCTTGGTCTTCCTTTTCTTCTAACACCTATTATATCATTATATAGGAGACGTTTTGGTGTTCTATCCATTTCCATCCTCTCAACATGTCCCAACCAACTAATTCGTAGGGATTTGACTAACCTTACCAAGTCTTCTCCTTCCAGAATTTGGTTTATTTCCGTGTTTGTTCTTATTCTCCAAACTCCAGATTCATATATTGGGCCATATATACGTCTAATAACTTAGTCCAATTAGGTTGATGAAAATATGTTTCTGCACTTTCATGGAAGAAAATTATTTCTCTATTGTGTGGTACATTCAGAAAACGACTGTCTTTAAAAACTGTAGGTTCCAGATACCTATTCTTCTATAGTCTTCCTGGTAAACCATCACTCTGCCTCAAATGAGTCTGAATTTACTCTTAAGGATTTTCAAAACATTACAAAGTTATGACAAACTTACTCAAGTTTTAAAATAAATGAGGATTTCTAGGATAGATGTGTTATGTTAAAAGGAGCGCAAAGAAGAATTATCATTCCATCAGTATGAAACAGGATTTTCTTGGAAACTGTTAAACGAGTCTGGTGTATAGCCTACAATCGGATAGCCTAGTTGCAAGAAATTCGCGGAAAATCTGCGGACATTACCGTTGCTAGGAAGCTTACTGGTTCCCGGAACCATCCCGCTGACTTGAAGTAGGATCTCATTACCTGTCCAACACGTTACACATCATTATTACACCAGCTTGCTTCAGTGCAAAAACGCGTCTCTTTTAAAACCACCTGACTCCTGTGATTTTATCCCTTGCACATAATACTTCTAGTTCTACTCCTTGCCATACTTAAACCATTAAATTTGATAAAGTTTATTTGCGCCCCAGACTCAAATTTACATATTGTACGAATTGCGCATCGTACGAATTGCGGCTCATCATGTGAGAGGGACGCTTGAGTTGCAGCTTAGTAATTAATAGGGAGCGGATTTCCATGACCTAAAAATAGGATATATGCATGCATTTATGACCTAAAACATTAAAATATGGCCAATAAAATTTAAAATATGACTTTACCACTTACACATTGTGTATATTTTTTTAAGTTAATTATTTAAAATATTTATAAATTCTCAAAAAGTATCATTATAATGCAAAATTTACAAAATATGATATGAAACTTCAAAATTTCTTGAATATGCACACAAATATGCCGAAAATATGACCTAAATATGCATATTAATACTAAATATGGTACACCAGTTGAAAATGTCCTAAATATGCAGTTATATGCGCAATAAAAGGCGTTCCATTTTCACCAGGATGCTTGGAATCGGGTTTAAATTAGTCGGAAACCTGAAATAATGCATGAGTAGTTTCCAAAAAATCTGTGCTTGTAAGCAATTAGAAAAGTTATATACAACACAATGTCATTGTCCTAGTACGGTATAAAGTTTGCGGCAAAAATTACTTTTTTACAACTTGTAAAAAGTAAAGTGGCCATGGAGGCCCAGAGGGTTCCAGGAGGTTGAGGTTGAGCTTCCCAGATTTTAGACATTCGGCACGTGAAGGTGGTAAGATTGTCAGCCTTACGCACCGGCCGCCTTTACCCCCAGGATTGCTCCTGGTACTCATTTCTGTTGGAGGCTGAGTCGACCCCAGGGTCATAGTGCCACCAGAAGGATTAGGTCAATTAAAACTCCAACAACCTCATTGGGGATCGATCCCGGGACCTTCCGCTTTGTAGCGCAGTGCCTCAACAACTACACCACGGCCTAAGCAATACAGGTAGCTTTGACAAATAACACTATCCACATTTTCCTTCACATATGCTTTTTTCAAACTAGAGTTTTGTTCTTCCGCAAGCCCTGTTAAATGAATCGATCTGGAGCTTAACTCGGAAATCGATTTTAAAAAATAACTTATTTTCTGCATATCATACTTGCAATTATGACCGATTAAAAAAAGCATTCTGGCACTTTGTTACAACAATTTACCTGATTTTGTTATTAATCTGCTTTTTAAATCTTTGCTATTTGCTATTGGGTTTTGTTTCTTTTGTACATAAAATAATATTGTGAAATCACAAATATTTAGTTGACCTACAAATATTTAGTTGTAGGCTCAGTACAATCAGAACTGGACTTGTTCTACAGATCTAATTGATAGGCCTACTTACTTACTTACTCAATGGGAATAGACAATTCCTAAGCAAGCTAAATGAATACTATCTATTTTATGGAATCGAAGGTTCATTGCAGCGCTTACCTGTGTCCGCCATTCAACCCTATTCAATGCTAACTATCCAACCATCCCTCTCAAATCCCACTTCTCTTAAATCTATCCTAATATTGCCCTCCCACCTACGTCTAGGTCTTCCAAGTGTCATTTCCCTTCGGGTCTCCCAGTCATTATTGTTGAGATATGTTCAGCCTCTATGACATCTCCAGCCCATTTCATCCTCCGTGATTTAATTACCCTTACTATATCCGGTGAAGAGTACAAGTAGTTTTCTCCAGTCCCCATTTTCATCTCTCTTATGCCCAAATATTTTCCTAAGCACCCTGCTTTCGAACACTCTCAGATTATGTTCTTCCCGCAGAGTAAGCGAACATATCTCACATCCATATAATACAACCGGCAAGATAATAGTCTTTTTGTTTTTAGATTTATGGACAGAAGACGAGAAGATAAGAGTTTCTGAACTGAAAAGGAAAACATTTAAGTTTAATATAATTTAAGTCAAACGTCCTTCACTATAATTTATTACAAGAATCTTTAATTTGATAAACATAAACACTCTGTCCATGGTCTATTTGAACTTTAATCAATATTTATTACATTATTATCAACACTATCATTTTTCTTGAGCATTAAAATCTCAACGGGTAGCTTTTTTTGCTAATTGTGCTTTCATTGAAAATATCAGTGATAAAAATTTAATTTATAGTGATGAACTCGTGTGCTATTTCATCCAGATCTAAATGCAAACTTTCTTTTCTGTGAGAATGAATGATTGCTACATTCATTTGGTCTTGACTCATTGGAAGAAAGAGTATTTGAAATGTATTAATTTTATTTATGCAAGGGGACTTCTAATTTATCATGTTTCTGAGAAAGTGTCACTTGAAATTCAAACAATTTTATCTAGTAATTTGTCACTTATTATTAAAAATCGCTTGTTTTTCGTATTTATTAATTTTACCTCACAAAATATTACTTGTAATTCAGATTTATGAATAAGAAAATGTGACCTGTAATTCAAATGTATGAATTTTATTTATGCAAGGGAGACTTCTAATTTATAATTTTTCTGAGAAAGTGTCACTTGAAGTTCAGATAATATTATCTGGTAACTTGTCACATATTAAAAATAGCTTGTAATTCATATTTATTAACTTATCTGAGAAAATATTATTTGTAATTAAGATTTATCGACTTTATTAAGAAAATATCGCCTGCAGTTCAGATTTATTAATTATGTTTTAGAAAAGGTTACTTGCAAGAACCAACTTGTTTTAACAAAATATCGCTTATAATTTAGGTTTATCAATAATTGATAAACCTAAATTATAAGCGATATTTTGTATTTGAGAGAATGTTACTTGTAGTCAGATTTATCGTGCATCGTATAAATTGTCACTTGTAATTAAGATTTTTCAATATTATATTTAATAAGTAGGCCTAAGTCAGTATCATAACGTCAATTAACATGTCCTTCATAATAATATATTCCATACTTAATTTTGGATTCTATGCAGCTAAAATTCTGTTATGATAAGAATGCATACTGTCAAAACAATAGCAGAGGGATTCCCCCTAATGAGGCAATAATATATCCCTAAGCGGCGCCAGTCGTGCAATACCAGGCAGTCTGCCAGCTGAACCGGTTCAGTATACCTGGAATGTGACTCATCGCTGACCTCTCAGAGGGTCGAACCCGGTACTGTGTGACTCATTCTCTGCTTTTACGTAATCTGTGTTGATGTCTCCATAGATGTGAGCATCCTGATACCTACTTCTCTGCTAGTAAAATCTCGTTTACTGTGCTGTAAATATTCTTCTTCTTCTTCTTCTTCTTCTTATTATTATTATATGAAATGGATTTTTGGAGGCGTTCAGCAAGAAAATTCAGGAATGAAAAAATTCGGAATAAGGGAAATAATGCAAG
The DNA here is from genome assembly GCA_964059195.1 of Ectobius pallidus. Taxonomy (NCBI): domain Eukaryota; kingdom Metazoa; phylum Arthropoda; class Insecta; order Blattodea; family Ectobiidae; genus Ectobius; species Ectobius pallidus. The sequence goes on from CAXKWD010000002.1 coordinate 55,179,977, forward strand.
TTGAAAAGAATATTTTGGAAACTGTAGAAGAAAGACACTTGAAATGGTATGGACATGTGCTCAGAATGACAGAGGATAGAATACCCAAGAAAATTTTGGATTGGAAAGTAGAAGGAAAAAGAAGAAGATGGAAGCCCAAAGAGTGCTGGATGGATGGGGTGAAAAGGAGTTTGGCGAGAAAAGGATTAAGTGAAGAAGATGCTATGGACAGGGACTTATAGAGGCAAAAGATTGTTGTGGGATGAAGGAAAACAATTTTATTGTGGAATATTCCTTAATAAAAACAAATATTATTGTTACATATCTGATTTTTACCACACCCGTTGTAGGGAGGTTTATCCAGGCCCACTCCACTCGGGCCTTAAAGGGCGGCGACCTATCGACAGAGGGATTATCTTTGGATCATAGACATACTTTTTAGACCAGACAAGGACATATAGGGCCTCCACGGATGGTTGATCAGCCCAATTCCGAGCCACCTCCGAGACAACACGTACACACCAGTCGCGCACACACTCATTCGGATGAAGACGACAATGGCGGCGAGATGAAGTTTCGGGAATCACAAGGGCCAACAGTTTTTCGCCTCCCCTGCGCCACAGTGGTGGATTATTGAAAGGTTCATTTCAAATAAGTATGTCGCAGTAAATCTCCTGAGCAATGCGACAAGCACTTGTAGGGTCAATAGAAACAGAATGCTGGACTTCATCTACTGATCTAATTATTGATACTTACTTACTCAATGGCAATAGACAATTCCTTAGCAAGCTAAAGGAATATTATCTATTTTATGGAACCCGAAGGTTCATTGCCGCGCTTACCTTAGCTCGCCGTTCAACCCTATTCAATGCTAATTCCATTCAACCAACCCTCGCAAAACATACTTCCCTTAAATCTATACTAACATTTTCCTCCCACCTATGTCTAGATCTACCAAGTGATCTTTTCCCTTCGGGTCTCCCAGCCAATATTTTTTAGATATGTCTTTCCTCCCCCATGCACGCAACATGTTCAGCCCATATTATTCTCCATGATTTAATTACCCTTACTATATTCGGTGGAGAGTACAGGTCATGAAGCTTGTCGTTATGCAGTTTTCTCCAGTCCCCATTTTCATTTCTCTTAGGCCTAGTTATTCTCCCAAGCAGTCTGTTTTTTAATGTTCTCAGATCATGTTCTTTCCGAAGAATAAGCGATCATGTCTCACATCCATATTATACAAGCGGCAAGATAATAGTCTTATAATTGTTTTATTTTTAGATTTCTGGACAGAAGACGAGAAGATAAGAGTATCTAATTGATACATCGGACAGAATTGTTACGATATTTATACACAATATTATTAGTAACGGGCGTATCTTTTGTAACTTTGTTTGTAATTAATCTTGTAGACTTATTACTCATTGGATATATGCATTCATGAACCACAGAACATAAGAGAAAAATTCTTCCGGCACTGGGATTCGAACTAGGACCTTTGACTATCCGTGCCGCTGCTCTACCAACTGAGTTAAATCAGAGTTCGCTGCACAGCGCCAGATGGAACCTCTCTCCTATGACTGATTACCCTCTTGAACGTTACCGTAAAATAACAGTGCAAGCCCGGTCACAAAAATAACTAATTAGTGTGTCTCACAGTACTGCATATGACATAACTTGTCTTTCAGTAGGTAGACCATTGTGCAAAAATTATGCAAAAATTGTGCAGCGACTAATCTAAAGAACCCTACAACGCTTGTATATATGGTACTTTTTTACTCGTAAGGCTGGTATTGTGTAGTGTGTGTTAACTTACAGGACGTAGGTCTATCAGGACTTATGGCACCTTGTTATGAAACTTAAAGTACAGAATTCCCACAGGGAAGAATATACTGTACCAGCCATTCGTATTCCCAGCCAAGCATAGTAAGTCGAGTTTGTTACAAGACTAAATTGGCTTGTACCGAAAGATTTGTTTAGGAATCGTGACTGGGCGGACACCTTTTAAATGTGTTTCTGAAGTCAAGTGAAATATTCCACTTTGTGAAAAGATGATGTCATTGTGACTCAGTGGCTTAGAATGGGCACAGCTTGATAACAAATGTTGGATTCTTGAACTCTCTCTCTCCATCAAAGAGCGCTTTCAATCTTTTTGTAGCGCTATAAAACTTTCCAACAGATGAGCTTCTTAAAAACAAATCGCAGCCGCCAAGAGAAATGTTCCGCCACACTGTCAAGCGATGAAGCAAGGCACTGTCAGTTTGCACGAGTGTTATCGGCTACTTCCTTTCCTTTGCTGGACATTATTTAATCTTAGGATCATTACATGCATTCTAGGGGTGGCTTATGAGAGGATTGTTTATTATTTTCATTTTTATGATACGTTATTGAAAATTGATTAGACTGTAAAAATTTGTAAACTTGGACTATTCCAGTCGCGGTCCTGTAAGGCCCGGGCGGCCGTTGCCGCATAAACGTCCCTACACCGGGAGAGGTTAAACCACCGCCGTCTCGAGAATTACACTGCCTGTCCATACTTAATTTTAACATGGAGTTCAGAGTATTGTTAAATTGCCTAATTTATCCAGTAGAAGCGACAGTTCACACCCAGATAGCATGAAATTCCAGCATATTTCAGTTTCCGAGTTTATACTTCAGAGGGCAACACAGCATACGGTAATGTAAAGGGTATTGCAGCTGGGTGTGAAAGGTGCTGCCATCTGTAATGTCGCCGCGTACGCAAAATTAGCCGTATAGGACAGGCAGTGTATACACGAGTAATACAGTCTAGAAGGCAGTGGGTTAAACTAAGTGAAAGTTGAAGAAGAAGAAGAATAAAAATAATAAGAATAAGAACTATTCCAAGTGACAACATTTAAGTTATGCCTGTTTTCCATTGAAGTAATTTGCGTTATATTTTTTCAGCAAAATCTGAGCTGAGCCGCTAATCGAACCCAGAATTTCTAGTGAGTAAGTGTTGTAGATGCGAAAAAAGCAGAAACTAACGAAGATACGACCAAATATTTCAATGTTGTGTAAATATAACTGAAAACTTGTCATGAACTCTCGTATATCTCATGTAACTTACCTATAACTTGTAAATTGCTGGTAATTTTTGTAAAACACATTGCATTTTGAAATAACGTTTTCGATAATGAAATGAAAAACACATGCCTTTAATGTCAATGTACATTGTTTTAAAATTTTCTTAATTATAGCTTGGAACAATATTAGCTGAGAAGTGATTATGATTATAAATACGTTATTGGATAAATAAATAAATACTTTGGATACATTTAAATGTGAACGGTGAGCTATTTACAGTGGAACATACATATATAATTTGTGAAAACAAAATTAGCCCCATATAAAACTACTAGCTTAAAAGGCCCGGCGTCGCCCAGGATTTTTATTCTGTAATGGGAAATTAACTTAAGGACTTTAAAATAGGTATTTATAAATTTAAATAGGAATAACGACTTATCACACTCAAATTATTCCCTCAGAAAACGCTTGATATAGTTTTTTATGGCTCATAGAGGATGTAGACCCAATTATGCATCCCATCGCTTCACCAAGCCTGGCAGGGGTTCGAATCAGAAGAAACAGAAATTCCGGTAACATAAAATTGTATTGTCTTTGCGGAATATTTATTTCTCACTCTTATGTTACCATAAAATCGTTTTGGGGATGAAATTAAACAGAAATGCAATATCAATTTCATACTTCTCTCCCCAAACCATATTGCCTTAACTAGTATTGTTTTCTCTATGTCCAGGGTAGAGAAAGTTATGTGACTTCATTATTTTCGTGGATTTCATTCTTTAATATTTATTTATAACGTGAATTATATTATATAAGCTTTCATGAACCACAGATTATTGTCTCTGTTGGACGAACATTATGAAACGAAGATACTGTAAAATTCCAAGTCTATAACTGTTATAGTTTAGGCTCTACGTTGATTCTCTGCCAGTCAGTCAGTCAGGACAAAGCCTTTTATATATATATATATATAGAGAGAGAGAGAGAGAGAGAGAGAGAGAGAGCGAGAGAGATAAATTACTATCAGTTGACAGTTAAATTCATAATCAGGCTCAATTGTTATCGTTAAATGAAGTTAAGATCGATTTCTGCAGGCCGTTCCCATAGGTGAAGGCGTCCGTCCCTTCCTCGAGACGTGTAGCGCCTTGACGTCCCTCCCTTTCGACATTATGATTCACACCAGGAGGGTGGAGGGAACCTGATTCATCTTGAGAAATTCTTAAGGAATCGATGAACTGCAAACCTGATATGGCGCTGATTCCATTAGCTATGTGCAAACACCGGGTGTTACAGTAATTCCATGTCGCAGAAAATGTTAACCAGATACATAATCTTAACTCATTAATGCCCAGGTAAAGGCAAGGCAACGGCAATGAATCCGATTCGAATCTGGCGGGTCTAAGAACTGTGCTTCACTACTTGTAACCTTAATAAAAGTGGCTGCAAAGAGGGGCGGTACATGTCTTTGAGGTTTGACCGCGTGGTCTAAATAGGGTGACCAGATGTTCTACTTTTCGCAGATCATACCTTTCTTAACGCTTCATCGTGCGACCCGCAAATAGGCTTGGAAATCTGATAAATATTCTGCTTTTAAAAAATAAATGGAAATGGAATTTTACTTAAAATAGTATGCTGCACTAAAAATGTAAATCGTTAAAGCCGGGTTTGTACATGCGCCTGCAAGATTCGATTAGACCATACGCAGTACTCCAGTGGTGAAGAAATTGCCGCATTAGTCGGTAGGGATTATGCATGCGCCTGGAAGGTACGATTAGACTACACGCACTACTCCCGTGGTGGAGAAATTGCCGCATGAGTCGGCGCATTAACTGTAATCAGTTTATGAAATAACTAACTTAAAAGGCCAGGCGTACTTAATTTTTATATGCAATTTTTATATGCATTTTGTCAATTAAATGCAAAATACTTAATTCGTTAGTTGCATCTAATAAAGAGAGTAGATCATTGAAGTGATTTCTATAAGACTTCCTTGGAAAAATAAAGTGTCATAGCCATTTACATGTTTGGATCCTGCTTTTTGTTTCTGAAATTCTGGTTATCCTAGGTCTAAGGCATCACTTACTTCTGGTCAGGGTGTCTGAGGGTGAGCTACATTCAGAACGTGGCAAGTTCGATCAACAAATAAACTGTGTTAAACACTTTTTTTTAAACATTAGGGAAACTTATTAATTGGACAACCCTCATATCTATAAATTTACAAAAAAAAGTATTCTTTATTTTAATGAGGGCCTACAATACGCGTCATATTGAGCCTTTTTTAAGAATACTTTCGGTTTTTAGGCATCGTGAAGCATGTTATCCCTATTTTATTTTGTGTCTTCATCGCTACTCTTTCTCTGTAGGCCTACAATGTAATGGGATAAAGTAAAAACTGATTTCGTTTTAAAATGTTCATATTTGTATTAATAATGATGACTAGGGTTCAAATGTTTATGAAATGTCACATTTTTTTCATTACTTTCATTTCAGTCTTAGCATTGATTTAAAGAGAACTGAACGTTTCTGCTTCCTTTTATAAATTTTTATGTCATATAAAACGTTAAATGGTTGATATTTTGAAGGGAAAAAAAGACTACATTCAGGATGTTCAACAATATGCAGAATCAGCGTCATTTTAAGCGGCGATCAAGCTTTTTTGGGTGAATCAAAGTGCAGCGAATTGACTCTGTTCAAATAAACCCCTAAAGCGTATTGTGACGTTGATAGGAGGTTCTCGCGATACAAGACAATATTTTGACTGATAACTGGAGAATATTCCTCTTTCATAATTATAAGATGCACCTGATAATATATTGCAATGCTGGAACATTACAAGAGAAAACAAAACAGTTAAAATATCCATTAATGTAGGCATTTTGTGTGACTCATAAAATATGTGATATGTTGCCTTTTTTTGGGCCATATTTAGCTATTTTTAAGGTCGTATTGTCTTGCATATTTCTGACCTTTGAGGCCATAAAGTCCTAACCCTAAAGGTGACATATAAATAAAGCAATGCTTCTGTGAAAAATAGGTGAAAAAAATCTGCCACTGGATGTGATCCGTCACTGGAGACGGAAACCAGACTACACAGAGTCTGAGGCTGGATGCATGAGTCACACGGAGAGTGAAAGGAAGATGAGTTCAGGGCTACCCAAACCCAGATTCATTCATTCCACAGGAAAGTAGCACATACAGGAAGGAAGAGTCGATTCTAATCGCCTCGACATGGAAGCATACTGTATATTACCCTAGTTTCAATTTTTACAATCACTATTAAATTATGATTACCCGATAATTCCAATGAACTTCACTCAGGATTTTAATCAGTTTGGGTGGTGTTAATACCTAGCGCCTTGGGTTTGTGGTCAGGGGAGATAGATTTTTTGGGATGAAAATATCTTAAGCTCTAGTCGTCTGAGATGGACTTTTAAGGCGTGGGTACAGAGTCTGAGATTTCATGCACGTTAGTGAAATTTCTAATTTCTACAGTTTTAAAATGTTATTTCAAACATTCTTATCTTTGGTGCATATAATAAGGCATATGGATTTGATATAGCGATGGAATTGTTTTGACGTAATTGGATTTCATGGGGAAATGCGTATTTTCAAATTGTAACGTTTTCTATAAAACTTGTATAATATGTTTATTTTTTGCATCTGTATGTTTACAGAAACGTTTATTCTATATTTTTAAATTTAAGTCAAAGAAATCATAAAAGAAATATTTTAATTTAAATTAAACATTTTAATTTTTAACATTTCTTCTGAAATTAAAATTTATTAATCTTTAATTTTAAAATTTTTTAATAAAACATAATAATTTTTATTAGTTTCAGATAGGATTCAGTTTAAAAATTCGCACACGTAGCATGTAATGTGTTGATATTTACATTTGAAAATATCCTGAATATAATAGTGTGAGAAATTGGCTTTAAAAATGGTTTGCAGCGAGGCGTACTAAATTAACGGATCGATTAATCCTTTATAGGGTTAGTGATGCCTATAGCTACTACCTGATTTTATATTTTATTATTTAAGGGGTACATGGAATGTTTACTGGTTTACAGTAACCACACCCGTAGTTATGTCCCTAACGAATATTTTGGCCTGATTTGCCCTGTTATAGATTCTGCAAGTAGACTCTTATGCCTTCATATATATACGTAGGTATTTATTTATTTATTTTTACAGCTTCGAAGTTTTATACTATGAAGTGTTAAAATACATTACTCCGTTAATACATTTCCAATATTATCGAACAACTTATAATCTTGAACAGCGTGTTTCACTGATTCACTTAGCATAAAAATTATTTTTGACAAAATTGATTTCATCCATCAGTCCTTAAGAACCATAGGGATACATTAAAGACCTCGAGAAAATTCCTCATTATTTCTAGCCCAAATAATACTTACTTTCGTGATCACGTGGCTCATGTGGCGACAAGCCGCCTACCTTGGTCTGTGAAATACGTGTAATTACGCTATAGTGGCTTAAATAGGATTGGCAGATCACACGGTAAATAAAATTACCCTATTCTGCTAATGTTAATTTTGCTAGTTCAGTTCATGGCCATTCTGTCAAGAAGCACGGCATGCATGCAATTCAACAGAATGAATTCTTTCAAGTACCTTTGGTCTATACCCCACCTACTTTAATGAATTAGAAATACTGGGAAATGTATAGGTCTAGTGGTCTTACCTGTAGTATAGGTAGCTTATATGATAGATGATGAATGCCTGTTGTGTTCGACCTTTAGGTCCGATGACGAGTTTTCAGAATTAATATAGCCATAAATTTTGAGAGTCACTAAATCCAAAAATACTATTTTCAGAAACTTGTCTCTCTCTTTTTTTCTCTCTTTTCTTTCTTTCTTTCTCGCTTTCTTTCTTTCTCCCTCTCTGTAAATTTTTCTTTCTTTTTTATGTTTCTCTTCGTGTCTTTCTCTCTCTGTTGAATAAGCAGATATTTACCCACTGTGCTGAGAACTAACGAATAAGTTGATAAACTTTGAACTTTTCTTTATTTTGTATATTTTACAACCATGGCAAGGGACATAATACCTTATTCTAGAGGTGCTTTAACCATTTCTCCATCTTTTAAACATATTAAATTATGGACCAAAAGCACAATAAATACAATTATCCTACATGGTTGTGCCTCAATGACATCTGAAAATAAAATTATATTACATGTCATGTTTATTAACAACAAAAGCCGATATTGCAATTAACAGACTGATATTACAGTCGAATGATTTGTATTTCATAATTTGCAAGAGCTTCAAGTTATATTCGTTAATATATAGGCCTAGGCCTATATTTTCCAATTATATAAACTTTCAAAATATATTAAATATATGCTTGGACTCCCAAACGTATCCCCCCCCGCCCCCCACACCAAGGGGTCTGCGGAAGCCTAATCTAGCCGAATAAACGATACCCGGTCTCAGCAGATTACTTATGTTTATCACCTAACCAGCTCCCAAAAGACAACTGATGGGGAACGTCTAAGATTGATGGAACTATAACATTCCAGTCCGGCATTCGCTATTGCCTCTGGTGTAACACCCACACTCAAATTGTCTGAACGTGGGATTTGAAACTCTGACTACCTGAAGTTTAATCCTTGAAATTGCCTACTCAATAACCATTCGGCATACTTTCATGTACTGGAACAAAATACAGAGTTGTTACAGTTAATAAATTGAATGTTTATATCCAATTAAAGAGATCTGAAGCACTAAATTGAAATGTCACGGTTTGTTCACACTGACAAAGGTGGAGAAACCCATTCTCCAGGTAATGTGTGACTCATCAAATTGATGGATGTTTGAGATCACCTACTGATTTAGCTGATACGACTTGGATCATCTGTAAATAGGACAGCTTGTGTGTTTCTGCTCTATTGTGCATGTCCAACTGCTCTTTGTCTTAAGGCAACGTTCAATAAAGTAATTTTCATTTCTGCCATCAGTAACCCTTTGCACATGTTCACATTTTCTAGAAAAGTTAATTTCGCAGTCAGCAATATTTCATGTGCCAATTTTCATTTTGTAGATAAATTTAATCGTTATTTTTTTAATGTATTAGCCTACTTGGTCTCGGAAGTTCATTTCTACAAATCTTACAATGTCGAAATGATCCGAGATTGGATCGTTTTATTTTTTATATATTATGCAATAATGTGAAAATGTAAACATTTTGGTGAAGAAAAGCAATTAACAAGAATTCACGTTTTTAGTCCGCGTACGTGGTTTCGTTTTTAGCATTTCTGATTACGGATCCTTAGTTTTGGGTTCGATCCATGGTACCTCGATTTTTTCTGAGGTTGGGAGGTCTGGAACAGGGTGTACTCAGAGGAGTACTCGATAAAGAAGTAGCGATTCCAGTCTCGAAAGCCATCGAAAACGGCTGTAAACTGACCACAGTGCCCTCAATCCTACCATCTACCATGATAGATGACGGATGGTAGGCTCTGTTGCAAAAGGGATGTGGCGCCGCGGAGATTTCAGGGTTTTTTAAGACTTAAAACCCTGTATTTATATCATCTGCACATGCATAATACTGACGAAAAGATTAATGACATAGCGGTTTATAGTATGTGTTCTTGACAACCAACTTCTCATGTTTTGATCTTTAACTTGCTATATTTTCTAATTATAGCGAGTGAATGATGATTGTCATAGTTAGAAATCCATCCTCTGCGATCTGAGTCGAATTATCCATAACTATAACTCTTCTGATAATCCGCAAAGAAATTTTCAATAGTATTCGCAGACAAAAATTCAATTCGTTCATATACAGAGCCATGATTTAACATGTACTTTTTTTTTGGTACTATATTCCGTCAATGGACGTTATTGGTCTAATGGTTAGTGTAAGAGGTACAGTTGTTCGTCTCTTCGTACATTTCTGCACACGATTTGGCCTCCATATCAAATAATTTCCATTGCTGCCATTAGAGGAACATTTGCTGTGTTAATAAAGCACTAATGCACCTTAGAAGTATAACTTTTGTAATATGTGCCATATATTTTGACTGCATGCTTTTCTATATAAGGAACTCTGTTATGTTCCTAGGTAGGCCTAAGTGTTTGTACTAGGTATTTGTTTCCTAATGCTTATACAATTTTGCTTTGTCGTTTGGCAGCCTCTTAAAGGAGGAGGCTGAAGGAATTACTTTTAAAATAAATAATAACTTCATAGTGCCGTTATTTAAATTTTGATCGTTGGCTGTAATACATTTTATTAGATTCCAAAATTGAAAGACTGTATCATGGGATATATATTCGTTAGAAAATCACTTTAAGACTAATTTAGGGATATGAACCGAAAGTCAGTGCAGACAGCTCGGTGGTTGACAGCAGATCTTATTGCCTCCCTGACTGACACACATTCCTTCTGATTGCCTTAAAAGTCGAGTGGTACCCTCATTATCTAATTGGAGTAGAGTGTCATGGAGAAAGAATTCGGGAGTCTATGACTCATGCTCATTGCGCAGTGTGGGATTCCTCCACCATTGTTTTATTCATATTAATACACATCCTCTCTAGCCATTGCTTTGTTCTAGTTCATTTTAATGTATACGTAGAACTTCGGAATGTATTGGGTTTAGGCTTATGACTGATTTCTGCCTTCGTTTGCACAGTTTTGCCAGATCTGAAAAATTATTTGGAAAATTGGACTAAAAATTTCTGAAAATTTAAGCAAAATTTTGGAAGTTATTTTCAATAAAATGGTATTGTATCTGTAACACTGATATCACGGTTGTTGAGTCTTCTTTTTTCTTCATAATCTTTCAATACCTTGCAGACAATATGGCGTCCAATATTGGATTCGATTCTGATCAACGAGTTAATGAATGAGAAGGCGAATCAATGATTTTGGTATTATTCCTATAACCGAAAGAAATGTGGAATAATTTTAGCACATGGTAGTTCCATGGTAGTTATTATTAGCCTTTTATTACTACTACTACTACTACTACTACTACTACTACTACTACTATTACTATTACTACTACTACTACTACTACTACTACTACTACTACTGCTACTGCTACTACCACTACTACTACTACTACTACTACTACTACTACTGCTGCTGCTATTACTACTGCTACTGCTGCTCCTGCTCCTGCTGCTGCTGCTACTGCTACTACTACTACTACTACTACTACTACTACTACTACTACTACTACTACTACTACTACTACTACTTCTACTACTACTATTACTATTACTACTACCACTATTACTATTACTATTTAGAGATGCTGATTTAATATATTAGAATTAGAATTAGAATTGGTTTATTTTACCTGGTGGAATTAAGGCCATTAGGCCTTCTCTTCCATTCAACCAAGATTAATACAAATGAACTTTAAAATATTACAATATAACAAGTATGATACAAGTACAATACAAAGTTACAAATACAAATATATAGTACAATTTTATAGTAGGGTGATAATGAAACAATAGAGTCGAAAGCACAATTTAGAACAGAATTTACAACGTACAGAGAGGTATCGGTTTGGTAGAGGCAATATCGTGGTGAATGTCAGCTAGCGTTATGAGGAAATTAACGTTTATTAAAGAAGAAGTGAATTAATGTTCTTACTAAGTGATTTAAAATACAATTCGACGTTTCATCTAGACATTATCTAAGCACTATTTAGTTCAGCTACAGTACCTCCACACTCACCGGACATTTCTTTATTCACCGGTAGCAATTTTGGGATAAATTAGGCCACCAACAACTTTACAAGACCTTCTGAAGGAGTACAGGAAACATGAGAAATTTCATTCTATTATACAAAGAATATCGTAAAATATAATTAACATGCCTAACGAAATAAAATAAATATCAAGAAGAAAGGAAAGTGGACAAGGCATTAAATTCTGGGTGAGGTACATTTATTTTAGAACGCCGAAGTTTATTTTTATAGTAAGTTAGCGGGACATTATTTTCTTTAAATTATATAAATATATAAATTATCATTTTTAACTGAATTACCTGTGACTTACGGATGACTTATTGACTTACGTATTTAAATCATTTGTACACAACCAGAAATAGTCTATTACTGTTATGTTTTATACAGTTGAATACAGTTCATATTTAATTCAGCCACTGTATAGTGTATATTAAGCTTTTACATCCTTTATCTCTAGTTGAACTTCGAAATGGGTTGAACTTTTTCACTGCTACTGACGTATAAATCCACTTTAAGAATTTTATAGAAGCAGAGGTAAATGAAGGTTAATAAAGTATTGCTTTATGTAAAATGTGAGGATTTTAATCCACTTACTATTATTGTCATTTATGGAGACCAGTTAGTCTTAAGATATTTTCCTGAACGATTTCACGCGCAGAGCCCACTGATGGTATTTCGGTGGATATTTCGCGAAATAAATTATTTTATAGACTACAGTACTATAGGCCTATTTGCCCTTAAAAAGATTTGCTCCTTTATTTAGACCTACTTTAATACTCTTTATGCCAATGAGAAATACAACCAAAATTATTGTAAACATTGGTTGGAAATGAAAATAAACTTAAGTATCAGTGTTGAAAGATAGAACACTATTAATTATAATAGCCTTTGCCTTATATAGAGATCTTTTTCTTTTTGGAGCGTTGTATCTGTGACATTTCAATTTTTATTTTAACCTAAGTTTTGTTTATAACCACTTTGTCCATTTGCCAGTTTCTAATTAGGGAAGCTTTTAAGATAGCCATTTGCAAATAGCAGTGTCAATCTCATTCCATGAAATACTCTATGGAAACTGTGGAATATCGCATACCAATAATTGCGATAGCCTACATAACTTCTCAGCAGTCATAGACAGCATAAAAGGAGAAGAGACTACTAAGAGAACAAACAAGATATTTCAAACACACAATAATTATTGCGGTTTTAAATTACATTTTCGTACACATTTCTCAATATTCGACCTGGAAGGAGCGTATTTCGCGCTTATTTACACATTTCGTGGAATCCAACAAATTTCGCGATATTTCATGGGTGTAATTTGCATTATACACATATTTTAAGCATCTGTAAAGCTAATTATAGCTAAGGAAAGCTGTTTTATAAATTTTCGCGCATATCGCTTGTTGCCAAAATATACGGCCCCTGCTTATACTAGAATATAAATTCAGCTCTGACTGGATTAACCGATCATAAGACGCAAAGTGCGTCATTGAAATTTCAAGGGGAGGAGGGTAAAAATTGATGCAAAATTAGCATTTTATATGTTAAAAATAAAAACGGGCAAGTTTTATAACTTCAAGCCTTTTTTAATTCTTTAGAAGTGAATAAAATAGACAGTACAACTAATAGACTTAAAGTTGTAAAAACAGTTAGCGAAACGCATTTACTTGTAACCAATTAAAACTTTCAATTTTTCTTAAATTTGTCTTAGAACATAGACGCCGAATTGAGGGAGCAAGGTACTGTCATGCCCTCCCCCCAACATTTCAGTTTTTATCATACAACTAGGGCCAGCTAAAAATCCAATTCTTACCCTCCCCCAAAATATTTTCAGGTCGGTGCCTCTGTCTTAGAATATATTATGTAATTATTTTGTTATCAGATATGTACATACCATATAAAAGCAGCCTCAATAAACATACTTTTTTCTTTTTTTTCAATTTACACTTTTTTTTTTATTATAAATCGAAAGAAAAACGCATGAGTTTGATGTCATTGTAGTTTTCCTTGGGAAGAAGTTTTAGGATAGGCCTACCACCATTTGTAAGGGATTACTTTTCATGAAGTTAGTGTGATACGAAGTTGAGGGGGGTATTTTTCATGAAATTGAGGGGGGGAGTGAAACATGAAGCTATGGGGGGGGGGGGCACTACTCCTGTATAATGCATATGGAAGAAAATACGTAACTCCCGAGAGAACATTACAAAATAACCTACTTGTAAACAGAGCGGTACTACGCGTGCGTAGACAGACAGGTAATAAATGATCGGTTCTGGGGCAAAGCAATGGCGGTGAGTCATCGTATTATGGTCTTCTTGCGTGCGCTGCCCCACATTTTGTCGCTTCCTCCGTCAAAGTTGAAAAAATGATACCCCTGGTGCCATCTACTGATGGCGATGTGAACTTTCTGACAGCATGAACAACAATGTGGTGCAAGTGTTATTAACTTACACAGCTCAATAGTATTATAGAAATAACAATGCAATTTATGATTTTTATGTACCATCAAATTGTGAGGAATATGAAAAATCTTCATGATAGTTAATTGGTTTAAATGTTACCTACCATAATTATGATAATCCGGTACTATAAAATGAAAAGGATTTTTTAAGTTTCAATTTTTGAAATGCCTTAGCTATTTTAATATTATTTTTCATAATAGAAAGGATCAACATGCTGTACGTATTTAAAATCTTTTAATGTTACAACATATTATTAAATTATCTTAAATCTTCTAAAAAGTAAATTCTAAAAAAATAATTTTAAAAAAATTATATACCGGTACCAGTAATATTATTTATATAATAGCCTTCTGTTACCTAGGCCTGGTCTGAGCCTCTGAAACAAATTAAATAACTAGGCGTAAATTAAGGTGAGTAAGTAGGAAGCTAACAAATAAATGTCAAAGAAGAAATATATTAAAGAATGAAATGAATAATATTTTGATTTGCCACTCTTAAAAATAGTTAGCTTTTCCTCATAAGGGAGTGAGCTAAATCTAATTTTGAGCACCTTTTCAATAGCACAGTCAGACGTAGTGCTGCAAGCATTAGGACTGGAAATGCTTCCTTGACGGTCCAAAATTTCATGCAGCTGGCACTTGTCAATCGTTTTGCAATGTATAAGCTTGATATGAATTGCATTCATCTTTGCTGATGATTAAAAGTAATAAGAAAAATGTATTTTTATGTTAGAAAGATTATTTTACACATAATAAGACATTCTCTACTTCTCTACAATTAGAAATATAGTTACAGGTCCTGTTTTTGACAATAAATTGAATATAAATGATCATTACTCTATTGAAACGAAATTTTCTGCACCAGATGAATTCTGGTAGAGCTTACAGAGAAAATAATAATAATAATAATAATAATAATAATAATAATAATAATAATAATAATAATAATAATTAAAAAAAAATAAAAATAAAAATAATAATAATAATAATAATAATAATAATAATAATAATAATAGTTTATTCGTCCATTGATCAAAATACATTGATATAGGACATGTCTTCACAAAACAGAAATTTACAAATTTTCCGAACACACACATGCACACTCATACAAAGTTTTTGATTATGATACAATTTTAAAATTTTTCTATTAGCTATAATGTTTTTAAAATAATGAAGTTGTACAGTAATGCTGCCCATCAGCTACTATTGTGTTAGCCCACCTCTATGCTCAGGAAATAATGTGCACCAGACACCAATCAAGCAATCCTGGGCAGTGGAGCAGCCGTCTTGATTTTCAAAATGGCAAAAGTTTCTGAATGAATATAAAGATTGATTTACATCCAGAGCAATTTAAATAACATTATTTCTCTTAGAATTTAAGAGGAAGAGATGCTCCCAGTGCTTTCATGAACAATTTGCCACTGGCTGGGAGTTTGGACACCGAACATTTGAAGTTATCGAAGCTTAGGTACAGAAATATTGCTGTTTACAGCACAGTAATAGAGATTGTACGTCTGAATGAAAACACTGCTCAGTCAAATTATCTTCTGAATAGAGCAATAGTATTAAAATACATGTTATATACTGTTGAGCTCGATCAAAAAAATAAAGTTTATGTAAGATTCATACAATTTCGTATAACAAACAACAGATACTGTGAAATATAAATAGCAGGTAAGCTAAAAATCCCTGATAAAATAGAAATGGGATTACAATGGGCCCTACAGTCAGCACCAAAAACAATTCTTACTGCTTTCTTCTGTAATTTGAAAACGTTGAGGGCTGAAGTATAATCACCTCATAATAGAGTGCCATATGTTAGGTGGCTATGAATATAGGCTTAACATGCAGAAATTAACACACCTCTATTTACACAATTACTATTCCCCAAAACTTCATATCCTTATTGAAAGCATGATTTTTCCTTTCTAGAATGAACTTCAGGTCATTGATATATAAAGAATTAGCAGCAGTCCAGACTTTAACAATATAATTAATATCTTTAAGCACTATTTAAGGACCCACCGAATGTCGGCATATTTTCCTCCATAATATAATTCCTAGTGATGCCCCTGCTATGGGTACTTTGAATGGATATTGTGAAGAATAATAAAATACTGAACAGAGGGGTTGAAAAATAACTTTTATATTTTATAATTAAAAAAGGGAAGCAACACGGTTATTTCACATTGTTTGGTATTTCAATAGGAATGAAGGAGAAAAAGGTCGCAATAAGAATATATGGAGGCTATTAAGAAGGACAGGGAATATGAGAAAGTAAAAAATTGACATAGGTAGAAATAATTATTGTGATACCCACCATCCTCCAAGGTTGCAGAAGATTTGTCCAGTCCATTTTATGACACATGAGTTTATGAAATGAAAGTGTGGAAGTTCATAAAAATAATTTATAACGTGCTTGAGAACACCTAAATATATTTGAAAACAAACAGTTTTTTTAATATTTGTTTATTGTTATATTACATTCTGTACTTATAAATGTATATACATAAAACATTGTTAATAATAGAATAATTGTTTTCTTCAAAATACTTTAGAAATTATCTGAACACATTTCAGTTACTGCAAGTTACTTCTTTCCATCTGAATACCCATTTAATTAACCTGATAACCTACTCTAATTATCCTAACACCATACAATGAGGCAGTTAAACTGTGAGGTTAAACATGTAGGCCTACCATTTAAGAATATATCTCAAGAATTTAAATGGTGGAAATATTTGAAATAAACATATCAAACATAAGAGTCTGTCACAAAATCCACTTCATCCTCTATACATAGTGTGATAGTCACTCCTCAACATTGTCTGAATGCTCTTGGTCCCAAGATGTACTAGCAAAATCTCTTTCCATAGACTGATAAGTGTTAGATAGCAGTGGTTCAAATCTTCTGCTGAGCCTATCTGAGTGTTGTCTTCTTGTAGAATCTCGCCTGCTTCTAACTAGGGGATATCTTCCATGACCAAATGGCATTTGACTGATATTTTGATCCCTGTGGTATAGCTGGGGACCGACTGTTTGAGGAACCTGGGTATGGTATGGAGGATGATGATGAGATTGATGAGTTACCGTTGAAGGAAATTCTGGAGGTAAGCTTGTCATCTCATTTTCAGGAATAATGGAAGAATGATGTTGTATGTCAAATGGAGTGACTGAATTGCTAAGTGAATATAATTCTGCAGAAAGATGTGTTGCATTAGTTGTATTCAGTCCACAATGGAAAGGATGCAAACCATATTGATGAAGGTTACCAGAACCTGGTTCAAAACTTGGTAGAGCTGTATTAAATTCTTGTAAGTTCTGTGTTCTATCATCTCTTAGATGTCTTCTAGGTCTGTCATTTCCTGCATTTATGAAGTGTTGACTTGGGTGAAATAGAATTCCTTCTGGTTCTCTGAATTCGTTTCGTAACGCTGCATTGGGTTGTGTGTTATATTGGCATTGTATCCCATCATTTCCTGCTGTTGTGTTTCTTTGATGTTGTTGGTTTATATGAACTCTTGAACCATAGTTTGGAGTATCCCTTATAGTTGCGCCTCCATCATTCAGGTGCAGAGTATCTCTTAATCGATGAAGATATCTCTGATTGGTTGCCATATTTTTATTCACAGATCTGTCTCCATTTTCACTCTGTATATTGTATCCAGTAAATACTGGTAATGTATTGGGTCTATTTCCTCTTAATGTCTGCTGTGAATGTTTTGGCTGCTCTGTGTAACACCTTCTGCATGGTCTAGTAATTATTGTTTGGCGTCTAGTGTGAAAATTTGGATCTAAACTTTTTGGCATTTCTGTGGCTTGATAAGGAAACCCTCCAAATATTTGTTGTTGATATTGCCAGTTCATGTTATTTCTTGAATCAATGTTTCCATCTTGATTTTCTCTATATAGGCCTACTGGAGCTGTTCTTGTTCTTTGTCTTGTTATTTCTTGGTGTGAAATTACTGGCTGGTCTGTGAAATGTCTTCTATGTTGTCTAGGATTTAATGTTTGTTTTCTCAATCTTATATCTGAATTTGACTGTTCTGAGGAAAAATGTGCAACTTCATGAGGCAAACTTTCTGGCAGATGAAGGCATGGTAATTGATGACTCATTGTATTTTGAGTTCTTGTTTTTGACTGTTCTGTAAAATGTGTATCTTGATATTCATAATCAGACCGTGGTTGTCTAAAAGCCTGCTGCTCATTTGTCACAGGGCTATCAGGAAATGTGTCATGAACATACTGATTTTCATGTTGTACAAGAAGAAGCTTTTCATCATCACTCAGCATCAAATATCCACAACGGCTACAAAATCCAGGTGGTAGTAAGGAAGAATGAGAAATACTATCAGTATAATCATTGTTTTGGGATGATGAACCCGATAGCGAAGACAATTCATAATTACTTGTATTAAAAGTCTGTAAAAAGGCTTGAGATTCATCCAACAAAACTGCTGATGAATTCGATAAACTGTTATTATAAGAAGTATACAGTGAATCAGACTGGTTCAATCTTAATTGTTCAGTTGGCTGATGAAGTGAACAGTAGTCTTGTCTGTTTGTTTGAAAAATGGGTCTCCTTTGCCATTCATTAATTGCAGTTCTTCTTGCTTCGTCCTGAATGCAAATGGAACAACTGTTGAATATGCTATTCTGATCTATTGCCTCTGTGCTAGCTTCTGCACTTTGGTCATGAAATCCTGTTAACTCTGTTTGTGTGTACTGATTCTTAGTATATGGGAGCCAAGCATTGACAAATGGGGACTGTTTATGTGATTTAATAACAGTTATAGCAGCCACTGTGCCTTTCTCTTTTTTTCTAGTTGCATTATGAGTAGACTTATGTTGTCCTTCTTTCTTAGCATTGCTTGTAATTTTAGATTTTTCACTTATGTTTTGAGACCTCTTTTCAAATGGGAAGAGACCACAATAATCTCGCTCATATAAGGAGGCTGTAGGTTTTGTTGCTTTTGCTGGTGTTAATTCAGTAATCGGTGGCATAGGCAGAATGCTTCTGGTGTCAGAGGGTTCAGGTACTTCAGGTTTTCCTGTCGCTGGAACTATTGATACCTTTGGAGTGATTGGTTTGACTTTAGGACTTATTTTGTAATGCTCATTGGTGTCTGGTTTTCCTTTGAATTCATCCACTGTCTTTGATTTTTCAGGATACATAGAGCCACGTATTGACATAGGTATTAAAGTTTCTCCCATAGCAGGTTGATTTTCTCCATCTGCAAGTTTATCTTGATCACTTTTTCTATTCCTTTCTTGTTTAGCTGATTTCTTTTTACTTCTGCCAACAGAAGCAGGTGCTGGCATGGGGATTGAAGGTGACTGATCTTCTTCTTTTACTCTATTATCTTCATTTTTGTCAACATATTTCTTAGTTGACTCCTTCTGTTTGAGGTCCTTAGGTTTAAATCTGTCTGCATCATCCATAGCTGAGGGGCTCAGAATCGGTTCTCCATATTTCCCATTTCTCTGTATTTCTTTATCCTCAGTAGATTCTTCTTGTTCAATTTTACTCTTATCACCTTTTTCATCCGTACTTTCTTTCCCTTGGCGCTTCTTCATTTTCTTCAGCTTTTTACTTATTTGCTTATCACTTTTTTCTTTTACATCCTTCTCCCCTTTTTCTTCACATTTCCAATCAGAAATTATATTATGTAATTTTATCATCTGTCTGGCCAAAACATCAGCATATCCAACATTGTCCTCAGATTCTACTTCATCAAATTCATCTTCTTCTGTCTGAATATGTTTGTTTTCATGCATATGGGCTACATATCTATGGGCTCCCATCTTGTTAAGAAATGTTTCCATTTCGACTAATTTATCATCTGAAATTAGTTTTTGTTTTGGGCCGTCCAGCCCTCGATAAAAGTAACTTGGTTGTGGTTTTTCTTCATCAGGTTTTGATTGCTGAATAAAGTCTATAGCAACAGCTGACATTGCATGTTGATGGGCTTCACCCTGTCCTTGAATTGTGTTCAGCACAAGATGTCGCATGGCTTCTAATCGACTTGGTGGGATTTCTTCTGCATTATCAAGCCTGATTTCAACAGGTTTAGGAAGAGCAATTGCAGGAACATAAACTGGTTCGGCAAGAGAATCAGCACCTGCACGAAGTCGCATCTGTTTGGTGTGGATAAGGCGAGTGTTCAAAGCAGACTGAAGTGTACCAGTCTCTGTGTTGAGAACTTGGTGACCATTATTCATAGACCAGTTACGTTTTGTTTCCTGAAGATACAGAAAGACTTGTGGACTAGCATTATTTGAATTTTTCTTCATGTCTTGCATTTCAGATTCTTTTTCTTCATTAAAGTATTGTGGATATTTCTGCCTTGCTGATAGCTGTTTATCAAATTCTCTCTCTGTATCAATAGATTTATCCCAGCACTTACATATGTACTTCATTTCCTCATTAATAT
This sequence comes from Ectobius pallidus, assembly GCA_964059195.1. Lineage (NCBI taxonomy): Eukaryota > Metazoa > Arthropoda > Insecta > Blattodea > Ectobiidae > Ectobius > Ectobius pallidus. Next base: position 55,200,623 of record CAXKWD010000002.1, read on the forward strand.
AATCTCTCATTGTATAGTCAGCTTGAAATAAGCCTTCTTCTTTGTGTGATTGCTCATATGCTATATTGATGATACTAACAAAGATATTTATAAGATAAATAAAGTGAAAGAACCAGAATATAAGAACAAATATTGAACCAATTATTTCATCTTGTAGAAGGTATTCATTGCTATCAACTTCCCCAAATCCAATGCCATAGGTGAACATGGCAGAAATTGAAAGAAATAAAGATGAAAATAAATGACTGGAGTGACCTAGGAAGATATGTGAAAAGCATGCAAAACCCATGATAATGACTAACATCATAATTGTAATTGAGAAAAGAGCTTTTGATGCCTGAACCAATGTTCGCTCAAAGTTTCGGAACTTGCTGAGGAATCGGAGAAGTTTCCAGAGTCGAGCAGTGGATAGACAAACCAGAATAGCTGTGAAGTAACGCAACTGCAATTGCCAGTGAGCAGCCCAAATGAAGTTTACAAATTCATTGCCATCTGCTTCTTCTAGTTCTTTAATAAGATCAGATACGTAATCGCTTCGAAGGAAGTACAATGAAATAGTCGACACAGCCAAAACAAGAATAAGTAAATCAATTATGTTCCACCAACTGTGGAAGTAGCCATATACAGTGAAGCGACCAAATTTTGTCATTTGACGAACCATAAACAATAATAGCACCAGTATCCACAGTACCACTGCCACTAATATTGATGGACTGAATTCTTCTAAACTCATGAGCAGTTTAACAGTTTTGATCTGTAAGTAAAGTGCAAATACAAAAAGGTTGTTCAATAAATTTTTTAGTGATTTTAGTGTCATTAATACTATCGGTATTTAAAATTAAGAGATGAACACAATAATAAATAAAAAAAATTATTGGAACAACAACTTTCATAATAATAACAGGACACAATGGTGGCTTATTGTGCACATGTGTTAAGTGCAAATTTGAAATCTTCTGTAGGCCCTGGCTACTGTAATAACAGCTTCCGTAATCATCAAGCCTCAAAGATAAGAATATCTTTTCTATAGACAATAGACAAGTTTATTCGTCACTAAGCACTTCACACAAAATGCAATATACTTCGTCATGCAACTGTAATTTGTAGGCTACCAGCTTACTACATTGATATATATATATATATATATAGCTAGCCACTACCCTCATGATCATTCATGTAATTGCTGATAGTCCATCATGCAAAAGTGATAAAATATACAGACCTTAAAAGAACTGGTTCTCTTTCCCTCCTCTATCATTCTTGAAATGCAGTAAACAATCTATTTAATATTAATACATACTATCTTAAAGAACACTCACTACTTCATTAATATTCATTACTTACTAGTAGCTGGTTTTCGAAAGAACCTCTCTATCATCGTCAGCTATGTCAGCTTAATTACTGGTTCACATCCCCCTCAGTAAGATAGTATATGAAAAAGAATCCCAACAAATAGTAAATACTGCAGAAAAAAATGATTCAATAAAGAATCGATGGACAGATTCAGGATACGGAAAAACATTAGAGCAATCGCTGCACTGAACCCTATAAATGAAAAAAACCTGTTTTGAAAAGATGATATATCACCCTTGGGCAAATCATAAATTCAACAAGATCTTCAAAGATCATAACATAAAGTTGGCTCCTCAAAATAAATTCAAACTCAAGACATTACTGAGATCAGAATTGAAAGACAACATTCCTCAAGGACAGAAATCAGGCATTTACAGAATAATGTGCAATGATTGCGACAATATATACATAGGTAAAACAGATGGAAAGAGCATTTTAGAAATATTAAATGGGGAAATTGAAAAGTCCGCAGTAGCAGCACATGTATGGAATTCTGATCATGATGTGGTAAAGGAAGCAGCTCCACTTGAAAATCTGGATCATCCAATTCAGTTGACCGTATGGGAGAGGATCTAGATACAGAAAAATAGAAATAACCTCCAGAATTTTGACATCCCAGGGGAGAATGAGTTAGGCCTAATTGGGAAACTCATGAAACCACAACAGTATCATCAGGTGGTACAAGACGGAAGTGTGGCAGTTGGACATAGCTGACGATGATAGGGAGGTCCTATTGAAAACCAGTTACTAGTCTGTCTGTCTGTCTGGAACCCTACAGCCTCCTATGTTGGGGCAAAGGGGCCTCCAAGTGGAGGTTTCAGTTACTGATATGAATTTTGATACACTCATTTTTCCGAGAGAGGACAGAGGAACAGGTGGTAGGCCCATCGCCTCTCAACCCCCCTCAGGAAACTGAGGTGTTACTTGGACGTGAAAGGGCCGAGAAATTTTGTCCAGAGGCTCTAATTTAGGCTTGGAGTTCTTTTACGTGCCACAAATCTATGACACGGACCCCGCACCTTAAAGTCCCTCCCAGAGGACTCCGTGCCCAGGATTTTTAAGTCCTGAAAAACCCATCGACCATGGCCGGGTTTGATCTCGTGACCTTCGGATCTAGAGGTAGGCACGCTACCTCTAGACCACCGCGGCCAACAGGTTACTAGTAAGTAATGAATATTAATGAAGTAGTGATCTCCAAGATAGTATTATTAATATTGTTCCACTTCATTGTGTCTTCCCATTTTAAGTGAATTTAATCTTTTTAATAACCTGTTTAGACTAAACATACTACTGAGAGGATTTCCATGCACATTATACATACAGGTCTAAAAAGCCAGATCTCCAAGAACTGTTGTTATTGATAGTTTACTGAACAGGAGCCACTACTTCTCTATCAAGTAGCTCCTCAGTTTGTGTCACATGGCTGAGTTCACCCCATTCTAGATCTCTCTACTTCATAAAAATCCAAGGAGGTACCAAGGATCAAACCCAGACCTGCGGAACCATAGTCAGCAATGCTAATGACTAGACCATGCAAGCGGTCGCATACATGTCTACCTGGTTAAAATTTACATGCCTATTTCAATTGTAGAAACTGCATAAAGGAGGCATTCAGTTATATAAAGTCTTATGATTAATGTACTTACATTTTCACTTGTATGGATGGCCCCATAAGCTGCCATCTCCACTAGAAGAGTTACAATATTGAAAACATTTGTGTTGGCATTGTAAGTAGTGAACTCTATAAATAATGCTCGACTAAGATGATCCAGCCACTTCTCTTCAACCAGGAAATTGAATATGAGTATGGAATTTTCAAATGTACGACCCAGTGTTGTTATGTAGCCTCCTGCTGAATAGATGGCCATTAACCCTATTAAATGTAAAATACAAATGATTAACCATTAAACAGAATTTTTGAGGAAGCGCAATAGTTGGAAAATTATACAGTTTTTGCTAAATCTGAAGTGAATAGCATAGTACTTTGTGTGAAAGTCCGCAAGTATTGAGCAGCAACCTCATTTGTCAGAAACTTAATTTCATAGGAGAGTGAGAATTATTTTCTTTAAAATTGGTTCTTTAATTAATAATTGCTAAAATTAAATTAAATTCTTTTTATCCAGTGCATTAAATTAAAATAGACATATAGTGTTGTTGTATGAACAAATTGGAGGAATAGTGACATAAGGGGTAGCTGTTCGATACCACCAATAAGCAATTAGAAAAGTCAGAGCATATGCCATATGCCAATATTCATACAGATAGTACTTACACTAAGAAATTAAAAAAAATATATTTTCCCTTGTGAATGGTGAGTACAAGTGATATTGTGAGAAGACTTTTTTTATACTATAAAATTGAGTATAGTTGAAATTTGTGCTGCCCCAAAAAATTTGCCATCCTAGGTCCTGCACTGATGCCTATACCTAAATAGGCCACTAACAGGTTGTATGTCAGATGTCATAAATGTTTATTTTTGTGTTCAAGACATTTTGCCATGGTGCATAAATGTAATAGTTTCATACCTCTAAATTTAAATTATATATATGGATGGCAGATCATAACCACAGTTAAATAACCATAACAAACAAATAATATGTTCAAATCAAAATGTATTGAATCCTGTGACTCCATGCACAGAAAACAGAGCAAACCTCGTGGAGATTTCTTTTACACGAAATGATGAATTCAGTTAAGTGTATTTTTATATCACTTCGATGGCCATCTAGCAGGGAATTAAGGTGTTACTTGGATGTGAAAGGACCAAGGAATTTGATTCAGTAGCTTTAATCTAGGCTTGCAGTTCTTTAACATGCTTGTAGAACACTTTAATTCAGTCCATTGTCTTTTGTTGGGTTTGAATCCGCAACCCTCTAATCTATAGACATTACCTCTACACCATCCTAATAAAGCGCGTGTTCCCTATTATAGGCCATAGAGGTCCAGAGGGTTCCTGGAGGGTGAGGCTTCCAGATTTTTAGACTTTCAACACATGATGGTGGTAAGGTTGTCAGCCTTATGCACCGGCCGCTTTTACCCCCAGGATTGCTCCTGGTACTCATTTCTGTTAGAGGCGGAGTCGACCCCAGGGCCATAGTGCCACCAGAAGGATTAGGACAATTGAAAATCCAATGACCTCATCGAGGATCGAACCTGCGACCTTCCGGTTTGTAACGCAGTGCCTCAACCACTACACTATGGCGTACCCCCCCATCCTATTAAATTAGCTTCTTTTAGTTTATAGTAGGCCTACCTCTCTCTGGTACAGTTCCTGATTCCCATCCATTGCGATGAAGCCATGGCACTGATGCTCTTGTATTTCTGTGAGCTTCACTTTCAAACTGTCCCCAGCCAATACTGTAATTATTTGTGTCTTCATTTCTGAAAGTGAAGTCCACACTGCATCTGTCAATGATATTTCTCATCTCAGCCACAATATCACATGTTCCTGCAATACAGATTCATTATCAGGGCCTACTCTTCATAATAATAATAATGAACAAATTGTGCATTCATTAGATTTTACAGTTAACCACCTAGGAAAAAGATTCAGACCTATATTTTCCCTTAAATTTTACAGCCAAAACTTGTTTATGAACTATTCCAGTCACTCTCGAGCATCAGAAGCAATCTTCAAAATCTTTACACATTTATAGTATCTTTGGGTAACTTAAGGCATCTGTGGGCAGCATAAGGCAACTTGAGTATCTTCAAGCAGCTTCAGACATAATCTTCAGGCATCTTCATCATGCACTTTAACCCACTGGAGACTTTTAATGATTCTGCCTTGTGAGCAGGTAGGAAACCCAAATAGCTCCACCACTAGCTGGACTCGTGCTCTGTGTTAGATGTTATTGTGTTTTTCCTTAGTGGGCAGCGAGCAGCTCAGTTCATGTATAATATTCCTTCAAACAGGAATAAACGCATTCCTAATGATAAAATAGAACAAGTACTAAATTATGTTCTAAGCAGTGAATTATCATGGAGCAGTTATTCGAGGGATGAAATGATAACTTAAATAGCTAAAAATGTAAATTTGTTTACGGCAAACTGATTTGAAGGCATTAATTGCTTATTCTTTGATATTGTATGTAGATTGTATATTATTGTATATTGTATATAGATTATATTGTATATATATTGTATATAGATTGTATATATGATATTGTATATTGATAATGATATTGTAATAGTGGGCAGTAGTTCAATTTTATTTATTACCTAAGGTAACTCATTCCGGTTTATTATATTTTTTTATTTCTTTGCTGCTATTTTGAACTATTTTTCGTGTTTATGTTTCAGTCTATTGCTTGACAACACCAGTAAAATCAGGTTTAGAAAATCCTTCCCTCTTTCAGATCCTTGAAAGTAACAAAAGATAATAGACTGTAACGCAACAAATAGGTTGGTAGACTGGCCACATTCCTCTGTTATTCATAAAAGTTAAAAATACAGAAATACACACCGGGGTGACCAAACTACATGAAAAATATCAGAGATAGATCACAGAATGCTTGGTGAATATTATTCAAATTAAAACACGTGGACAAAACTACCAGCACTGGGGACATTTAAATGGGTTTCCAATGCATGGACTCGGCCTCTTTAAACGCATCTCCAATGGGTTAATGAATGTACCAGTGTGTGCTTTGTGAATTTATTAGAGGGGGATGCCCAGTAGGGCAGTGGTTCATGTTGGGGGTGTGGGAGAAAATCCCCCCATTCTCCCTACAAATTGCACCTTGGAACACACCTAATTCTGCATAATGAAAAGTCAAATGGATTAGTAAATATACTCACTATTTTTGACACGCAACTGCCTTAGTCGAACCAGACCTAGGAGTCGAGTTTCGTACAGAAGTGTGACACCTGCAGCAGACATTGTAGCCCCATTGTACCACTCCTCTGTGTGAATTGCAGGGATGAGAACATCTAACATGTAGTAAACAAGCCTGTACCGATGCAAAACAGAATAAATATTTATGATTTACTGGTATACTGAAAGTCAAATGTGGACTTTTCTGTACAGGGGGATGACATCACATTGAGATAGGAGAAAGTAACTATATAATATTTCAAACTTAACCCTACACCACCCAAGGTATTCTATAACTATAAAGTCTAAGGTGAGTCTCTTAGACTCTTCACTTATTTTGGCTACTATTATTGTGGAACAGTATTGAAAATTGGCTTAATATCAGTATTGAAAATTGGCTTAATATCATTAATAATATAAGAACAATAAAGTAGATTGAATATTAGAGTAGTTGTCCGACCATTTTATTAAATGTATAGGTGTACAGAGATCGCCTGGAATCTGAAAGCTTTGCGACTGTTAAAATTCGAACATGCCATTGACAGTGCTCATGTGTGGAGTGCTGAAGTCCACAGTGAAATAGTCCACGGCTCCATGCGCTTTAGTTAACCAAGTGGATACTAGTGTGATACTGCCAATGTTTTCAACTCAGCACGTTTCGCTTGCATTCGAATTCCCACCGCCACTGTCTGTGATGTTGTCCATGCTTTCAGTTTAAGGGCGAGCTCTGTAAGTCTTTTACTATCATGAGTCACATTTTGACATATAAATTGAAGATTTCTTTCTTTCTTTCATATTATTAACTTTTTTATAAACATAATGCTATTTTTCTTCATATTAGAAGTTTGGTAACTCATTTCTTCCTTTTGTAATTAATAAATAAATAAGTTATATTTCATTTAAAAACTTCATAATTCTAAAATTGAGTTTCTTTGTGCTGCTATACCTTAAATCTAATTTGCTTTATACATATATGCAGGTTACATATTTACTAGTATACTCCATATTCCATATCCGGATGTTAAAACCCTCTTAAGCTTGGAAAATAAATGTAGAATAAATAATGGATATTAGAATATTTTTAGGAAATTTATACAGATATAATTTTTTTTACATAAGGGAAATTATTTCCAAGTAAATGCAACAACAGGGTAGCGCTGTATTCTGAACTTGTTTATTATTAATAGCAATATTTAAACTTCTATCCCTTTTTTAAATGTTACTACTCATTATTCTCAGCTATAAAAATACATTACTAACATAATACTTACTCATGACCGGCTTGTAGCTCGGAGAAGTAGTCATTCACAATGACTGTCTGTCTGATGCTGTTAGTACTGTAAAAAGCCATACTGTCTCGGGTTCCCAGTACAAGCCAGTACAATGTGATGATGTAAATGATGAACATACAGAGATCAGTGAACAGTTCTGCTAGCTTTATTCGTGTCCTCTCTCGGCGTCCCAATCTCTGTAATAGATAATACTTAAGTTTTTGTTTTCTTGAGATGTTGGTCTAGTTTTTAACATATTATACACAGTTATATAAAGTATTGTCTGATTATGACAAATTGTTCCTAAAATAATAATTTGATGTAATTCAGAAAAATCTGATGAAATCATTCACATGAAGTTTAAACTCTTCAGGATATAAAGCCATGGTTGATCAATTGTTCTATAAATAATTTTATCTACTTGATTTATGGTAGAAATATTTTTTAAGAAATCTCAAATTTATTTCCATGAGTGACTAAGAAATCACTGGAAAATTTACGAGCAAATTTATCAAGGAGAGTTTCAAGTAATGAGTTGCATTTTATAATGACTATTTAATGAATAATATGTGATAAATCATTTTAAAAAAAATATTGAAATTGATTTATTTGAATATCATTGTAGATTGAATCACATATAACATAATTTTTGTAAAGAGTTATTTCATAAGCTGGAAAATATTTTGTATTTGCCTTATAGTTTCATCTCAACCAATAATTAATGTATAAAATGTAGAAAATTGAAATTAGGTTTCCCTTGATAGTCCCAATTCCCCACAGATCGTATTGTTTCAATTTGTTTTTAAAATATTTACAAAACATATTCCTGTTTTATACCAGAATGTCCTGAGGTTTTAGAGGATGGTACATCTGCTTTGCTCGTATGTTCTTCAGCTGGAGAACTTTTTTCCTATCCAACTCTTTCTCTTCATCAATTTCTCTTACATAGAGTACGTCAACATCATGCATTGAACCCGGTACCGTCTGTAAAAAATAGCATGATGTGTTTGAGAGGGACATACAAGTTGGAGGGTCAAAAACAGTAATTGAAGGGTTTAAAGCAAAGGAACAAATCCACTTTTTACATTTTTAAAGCTATATACAAATTATATTCAGAAAACTGTAGATTTCTCATTTGGTGCATGAAGATAGTGCCTATGAGCTTTAGTTCTCATGTGCTTGTTGATCAAAGAAAGGAGCTGACTCCTTGTCCCAATCCGTACATTTTTTTGTTTTTTGCTTGTTCAACCATACTATAATACACATATTACGTTTCATAATGATACTCATTTCAACACTGATTCCATTTTGAAATTAGTGTGTTATTATTATTGAACATGGAACAATCTTGAAATATTCAGAGCAGTAAATGAAAATGTGTAATTAAACAACCTGTATTTAAAATACAATCAATTCTGTTAGTCTTAATTTTAATATTGTACTACATTGAATTTATTTCCTGAGTTTTAATATGCATTGCTTGACATTAATGCTCAAGAGAAGCACTGCAAGCCTGCATGCCTTGCAGCCTGCATGCCTTGCAGCCTGCCATCTATCAGAAAAGACAAGAACTACAAAAGCTTATGGCGAGAGTTGTCTGCTTAATCAATCATGAGGTATTTTAAGAACCAAAAACTTAAACATTTAATTATGGTTGAACAAAAACAATCCTATGCAACTTGTTGCTTCTGAACAGATGAAATAGAATATTTTGTTTGAATTTGAAGTGATGAAAGGTACTCTATTTCCATTTTCACATTAATAAGCCATGTACCGGTACATAGATATTTACTGTACTAACAAAAATTACAAAAGAGTCTACTGGATTTGACGCTTGTTATTTTACCAGTAGTCATCTTAAACACAATAATACATTTTTGTGCAGGATTGCTTCCTTTTAGGCTATGTTCATAAGCCTTCTTTCAGTTCACTTCATGACACCATTATATTCTATTACTCATGCCTTTAAAAATGCCTAAATAAACAAACTGCAGTCATAAACTGGTCTTCTAAATAAACCAATAAGCCATGTGCGATGTAATTTGATGTCATTTATCTATAAATTAATCTTGTCACCATATTCCTCACTGACAAAAGTGGGTCCAAAAGGGGTTCCTGTTTTTTTTATCTCCATTTTGAGCACTGCTTCAGGGATATGCTATTTTAACAGTAGTTTTATTTACTCAACACCCTTTGTTAAATCAAACCACCCACACTCAAGCTATTGAACAAATTTATCACATTAATAAGTGATTTACCTTGCAAAGGAAGGAGAGGATAAGAGAGAAGATAACCACTTTGAGTGGTTGGAAAATAAAGATGCTGAAGCAGATGTACATGAGGACTGCTACCACCCACATCTGGCTTTTCACCTCTGGATACATGAGGCCAAAAAGGATGAGAACACTACTTGAGATTACTATAAGAACAATACATACTGTCCTGAAATGAAAGAACAGCTAAGATTTAATATATCATGAAACAGATACAGTATCCAGTAACGAAATTTGTCCTGAGCCTTGAATTAAAGCCTGAACCACAACCGAACTCAAATTCATTCTAATTTTTTTAATAAATAAATAAATAAATATGTTTGTAAACTTAATATTCTTGATAAATTCTTTAATGTAGACTCTTATATGACAAAGCTAACATTCTCTCCCTTGAACTTGCACTAAAATTTAATGCTGTTATCTATAATTATATGGTAACATGTAACATTGTCCGTAAAGTAATAATATTACTTTCAATCATTCTCTAAACATGTATTCATTTAAAACTAAAAAAACTAATTTATGTATAATTCAGAATTCATTACTTTCTTTTTAATGGGTCTAAAAACATTATCTGTTCACAGTTTATTACCACAAGATTTGAAAGATCAAAAGCACTTATCGACCTGTAGGAAAAACTAAAATCTTTTAATTCACTCAGTGTCAGATATTTTATAGAATGTATAAGCCCATAGTCATTTAAATGATACCAACACAGGACCTTATATCACTTTAGAAGATATAACATTGCTCCTAAACTATTAAGGCTAGAAAACGTAAATTTTATACATGTATCCAATAAAATGCCCTAGTAGGCATTGAACACAGTATGATATGAGTACATGCACAACGGATAAGGAACATAAGCTTCAATGAGTAACATCTTTTAATTCAGGGATTTGCTGACGTGAAATTTCATGAAATTATTTAAATACTCAATTTCTGTCAAGACATCACAGTACCAGTAATTCTTTTCACAGTAAACAATACTGCTCAGGAGAAAAGTATAGCATTACTGTGATAATATTACAAAACAAATATGTTTATTTTAAATGCCATTTCTGAAAATGTATGGAATAATATGCTTAACCGACCAATGGCTGACAGAAATGAGGTCCCATAGGTGTGTTAATAGGCAGAGGCGGCAAGTTTTGAAAAAATATTGGGTGGGCTCAAAGATTTTAAAATTTTCATACTTCTGCCCCTTATTTCGTTCTTCCCTCTGGTTAATTGTCCCTTGCTGATTTAACGAATATTTCTTAATTCATTCTTTCTATTTGTTCATTTCACTTTGACCTTTTGACCTTTTTTTCTTTTTCCAGTCGCCGATATCTTTTACTCCACACTCCTGGCTTATATCACAATTCTTTATTTTGTCAATTAATATCCTTCCTGTCATTTTTCTTAATCACAAGTATCATCGAAATTCTAAATCGAACTTTTCTGGCCTCTCCTTGTGTATACTTAAAACAGCAATCTGATTAAGTTATTTTCCCCTGAACGTAAAAAGTATATTTTTAAAGCGTAAAGTATATTTCGGTAGTATCTTAGAAAATTGCATAGACAGAGTAAGCCGTAAGTAAATTAATGAACATAGGAACAATTTCAAATGATCATGAGTGAATTGTAACAAAACCCCTTAAAATGTATGCCAACAATAGCCTGATTTTTCGCTTTAGAGCTATTCAACAACGAAACACGATTTTTAGTATTAGCAATAAATAGTTATGGCAATGAGACACAGCAAATTATTGGGTGGGCTTGAGCCCCACGGGCCCATATAAGTTGGCGCCACTGTTAATAGGCATTACAAGTATTAAGAACAATGGATTGAATTTCCCAATATACAAAGATCCACCTATGCTTACCATGCAACAAATATGAACCAGGATGGGAATAAGTACGTGGATAACATAAGTTCCTGTTTCAGAGTTTTGTACTCTTTGTATGTCTTCTGAATACTGGGAACTTGTATGAGAGGCTCCAGCATGATGAGGTAGAAGATCCTCTGCCACCACTTCATCTTTGTCTCTCCCTTTTCCAACTTAACATTCACGAGAATAGCTTCTGCTTTGGAACTGTACTCGATATTTCTGGGAACAGCTTTCCTGAATTTTGAAAAAGATAATAAAGAAGTTAATAGGGGGAAGAAAGAGATGAAATGAAAAAAATAATATTGAGATAGATCCATACACTGCTTCCCTTATTTTAATTACTAACCTGAACCCAGGTTTCGGTGAGCCTTCCCACCATGTTCACCAGTTATACTCCATCTGACTGTTGGTCTTCATCAGCATCCTCTCGTGGGCTGATGAAGACCAACAGTCAGATGGAGTATAACTGGTGAACATGGTGGGAAGGCTCACCGAAACCTGGGTTCAGGTTAGTAATTAAAATAAGGGAAGCAGTGTATGGATCTATCTCAATATTATTTTTTTCGTAATATTAACTTCCCTGTATAAACTTTCTAAAATTCTATATATTAAGAGATGAAATGTTTATATTATCATAATCCATGAAGAAGAATCAGTTAGACGTTTGGGATAGAAAAAAAAAAGGTTCTGTTACAATGATGAAGAGACCACAAAGCACTGTGTTCATGAACCTACAGCATGTCCTTCACAGTTTGATTCATACTTGATTATTAGGAGGCATCCAAGAGCACAGCAGCATTCTGATACTTCTGTACATCAAGCCTCCATTACATTTAATATTCCAAGGAAACCTCTAGAAAGAAGTGTGAAAACAGGAAAATCTACAAAGGGTGTAATGCGGCCAATGCATTGAGTGTGCATAGCCTGTGACAAAGCAATTATAAGGGATATTATGTTCGTAAGTGTCTGGATAGAACTTTGAACAATCTTTTTAAAAATATTTCTTTTGTTAAAAATTATTTCTGTTATGTAATAAAATATTTCTTTAACTTAAAAATAATGACCATCTTTCCCATCACCCTGTGGCCAACTTACCTGCATACTTGGGGAGAGTTGGCCAGTAGCTTAATATATTATTTTAATTGTGCCTTTTATTATATTAGTAAATTATGTTTGCCCTGATGTACTATAGTAATAAAATTTAACCTTACAGAAACACATACGATTTTCCTTATTTATTTATTTATTTATTTTATTTATTTATTTATTTATTTATTTTATTTTATTTTATTTTTTACTTAACTGGTCTCTTGTTATAGGAGATTTTAAAACATAAGACCATCTAACACAGAATTACGCCTACTTGAACACTTGTAGTTTTATTGCACCAGCAATATTAGTACTATAATTTTACTGTACTACTCAATAAATACTGCGCTACAAACCGGAAGGTCGCGGGTTCGATTCCCGATGAGGTCGTTGGAGTTTTTCAATTGGCCTAATCCTTCTGGTGGCACTATGGCCCTGGGGTCGACTCAGCCTCTAACAGAAATGAGTACCAGGAGCAATCCTGGGGGTAAAGGCGGCCGGTGCGTAAGGCTGACAACCTTACCACCTTCATGTGCCGATGTCTAAAAATCTGGGAGCCTCAACCTCCTGGGACCCTCTGGGCCTCCATGGCCTGTAATAGGGAATACTTTACTTTACTCAATAAATAAGTATATAAATAAATAAAGAGGAACTAAGCAGCTGCACCTGAACATTAACACCACAACAAAATGTAGTGGGGAAGAAATCAGAGCTGCCACAATCATGAACCCCAGTTCTCTTCTAGGGAAACGAAACTCAGCTTCATCAATCTGATCAGCTGTAATAAAATAAGTAAATAAATACCAATATCTAAATAAAAAGTAATTATCATAATAATAAAATAAAAAACACATTTTGTTTAAGCTGAAAAAGATATGTATGGTATTCAAAATTATTAATATGTTAACTTACTGGCATTTCCTTCTGGGGTGTTATAAAGTAGAAGACTTACAACCATAGTTGTGGTAATGATGCAGAACAGCACAGTGAATCTCTGTACTCTCGTATACATACTCCATGGATGTCTACAAAATTGAAAATGAATCATAATGAAGGTAGAATTTACCCCTTTATCACAACATTTGTAAAAACTATATATGGACCTATGGAAATTATTTCATTGGAAGTTACTCTCTATAAGTGGTTTGATTAGTTCATTTTTAGAAAAGTGTAATTTATATGAGTGAAATAGAAATTTTAAAAACACACACCCCTCCACCATCCCCTAAACCATTATACCTACCTTTATTCATCGGTAACTACAAATGTCCATTGTCGTTTAAAATTAAATATTAAGATAAAATACCAAATAATATATCCTATCATTGATGCATAGTACATTCGCCAACAAACTTATTTTCATGATTTGAAGTTTCAGAATTGGGATGTGCATTAGATTTGATGGTGCGTTAGATTCAATGGCACATTAGATTCTAGTATATATGGCTTGTTGACCACAAAGTGATGCCCTGTTTCTAAAATGACTCAAATGAGGTTATATGGTTTATGTACATTAAATTAATTCCTAGGATTGTAGTCACCTATGACATGATTCAAAACACACCAGGCAAGAGACTGCAACAGAATCTTCTACACCAATATTGTACTCGTTTTGAAGTTGGTGCAGCTGTTGTACTTAACATGTTGATATTTAAATGTGCCAATAAATATAAAGATTTTACAAATTGAAAATGACTGTGTAACTAATTGTACTTAATACCGTAAATAAAGTAACATAACATGGCATACAGTAAGCAAATGTAATGGACATATTTAAGTCATATCTCCTTCATCTGGCTTTTCAGACCCCCAGTTCCATAACTAGAAATCTTTAGTAGAACCTTCTCTATTAACTGTTTAATTTTTGCAAGCTTTTATTGAAACATTTTGTATATCAATTTGGCATTCACTCGTTTTCACATGTGCTTACAATACCTCTTCTGAGTGCAAGCACCAGTGAGTAGAATAACATGCATAAGGTCATGTATACTGTTCTTGATCCAGCAACCAGAAAGTCACTGTGCACAAAATAAAAATGAATTTACAGAATTTTTAGTCTAATCCAATAAGAGAATGAGGATAGAAATGGGTATATGTGTAATAAGTCTAAGTTTCACTGACCTCATAAAGATGTTTGTCCAGATGTGTTGTTCCTGGAATCCAAGTTTTATATTGTCTCTGAACAGCATTGATTCCTGTCGCTGTTGTGCGGGAGTAGCTGGCTGAGCAAAATAATAGACGTTGCTACCTTTGTGTACTACAGACAGCCAGTGCTGAATGATAAAAACATGTACTGTGTATTTTTGTATGTCTCTCACCACCACCTTCTCACAAAACCTGTATAATAATATATACAGCATGAAAAATATTTAAGTCACAAGAATAAAATGATTTACACACTTTACAAACCATGTGATTTGATAATGCATATTATAGTAAAAACTAATCAAATTGATTCATGAGACATAAATGTATGGTGCAAAAAGAAAAAGAAAAGATTAAAGTCGCATCAATATAATGACTTGCACACACATTTCAAGCTATGAGATGTCTTGAAACTTCATACTACTGTAAAACCCCATAAAATAGAATATACATAAAACAGATGATCTAAATAAATGGTGCAGAATACACTGCTCCTACTTTCTCACACAAATTATACATGTTATTAAGTTTGGAAGTGGATGAAAGATATTTATCTTTCTAAAAAATGTCAAATCAAGTTTAAATAGATTTAGGGAGCTTTTCGAATTATGGACATAATATTAATTTTCCACGTATTTACTGAGCCTCTCAGAAGAGATCTCTTTCTTGAAGACAAAGTTGGTTAAGCTATTTCTCCTGTAGAGAGAAGTGTGACAGGTGGTAGAGCCTCCAGGAGGAAACTAACATGTAAGTATGATCAAAGTGTGAAAGGGTGGGAAATTTATTCCAGAGACTCTAGTCTGGAGTTGGATTTCAGTAGTGTGCTTTAAATCTTTGACATGGGACCCAAGATTTATAGGCCATCCCAAGGACTTTTACTTCTTGAAAAATCTGTCAACGTCTGCTGGGTTTAAACCATAAACCTCAGGTCCAGAAGTGGACATGTTACCTCTGCACCATCGATCCTGAATCAGTTGAGAATTAAATCAAGATAAAGATAGTAGACTTCAAAATAATTAGTTTTGCCAAGAATTAGTAAGCAGCAGATATAAGGTAAATAAGAAAGGATAATTATTGTGTTCTTGATTTGAATGAAAATAATTACCATGGTGGGGAATGTCCTGTGTTGTCATGCCACAATCGCAGGCCCTGCAGTTCTCCCAGATCTTTCGCTGTGAAGACAACGAACCAGTTGCTAGAATTGCGGGCATGTAATACTCTTGTCTTGTCTTTTAGAACATGTGCCTGGTTGATGAAACAATAGTGTGTCATAGATTATTGTACCATTCTTTAAGTTTCTTTATACTTTGTACTTTCTTTAAGTTTCTTTCTTTGTTTCTAACTCTGAGAACTTTTCAAATAAACACAAAAATTAATCAATTTCAACCACTTTACTTAAAACATTACGATTCGATGTGCAAAAATATGTTATGGTACCAATACTCTATATTTTGCATATATCAGGTAGGCCTATTGTTCAGTGGCTTCAAAATATAACTATATCCTCAGTTATAAGAATTCAGCCATGCTTTCAGGACAAGATAATTTTTTATTACTGCTCAGGTTAGTAAAATCATCATTTTCTTCTACTTCCTCTTATAAATTAGGGCTTTTTCCACATTTACATTATGGACTATAAGCCCATTCATCAATGAATTCAAACTGGCTTGACAAACACCTGGCTTAGAGATGGTAATAGAATAATAGATTGATGATTCCTGAAGATGTAGCAGAGACTGTACTTAATGTAAAATCAGAACCATATGATCCTCCTGTATCCTTCACTTAACATAAGCCATCAGAAATGAAGACAGTTTTCAAAAGAACTAACAATGTTCAAGTCAATGATTATCTTGGAAGCACTACGGCCATTTGTCTTATTTTTCATATACAGTGGTACCTCGAGATACGAGTGCCCTAACATACGAGTTATTTGAGATACGAGCTGTCGAGCGCGCGAAGATTTGTTTTGAAATACGAGCGATATTTGAGATACGAGGAACAGCCAGCTGCGACGCTGCACACGGCCCACCAGTTTACTGCGCCTGCGCCTCGTGCGTCTCGCGCATTATCCCATGTATTCCCCCAGTGTGCTTGTTTACCTCGCAGTCGAAGCATCTTTGCTAAGTTTTTCTAGGGCTTTGCGCTTTTTGTGCGTTTACATACTTTATCACATTTCTTTTTATAACCATGGATCCGAAGAAAGTGTAACAAATATGTATGTACACTTTATAAAACCAGTTTTTTTCTTTACATTCTCTTTTATTATGTTTTTATACAATATTTGTCATTTATAAATACATTTTTCTTATTCAAAAACACGTAACAAAAACATTGGGGGTAGCATTTTTGGGGCTGGAACGGATTAATGGCATTTCAATTAATTTCAATGGGGAAAATTGCTTTGAGATACGAGCAAATTGACATACGAGCAAGGTTACGGAACGAATTAAACTCATATCTCGAGGTATCACTGTATATATATATGTACAACAACAAAATCGAAGAAGGAATAAACTGTAAGATCATAGACTTCCGCGGCCCGAGTTGACAATTGACGTGGCAGATACCCGGAAGCCAAGAAGATTTAAAGGAATAAACTGGTTTTAAGTTTTTCTTTGAAAAGCCACTGATAACGGCAGTATTGCATTGAGCAAGCAGAATGAAAACCCTACTGTGAAATAAATCCATAGCAAAAGTACATTGAATGCAAGCATCTCTCCTGAAATTTAATATTTTGGCATGTTGGATGGATTAATCTGCCATAAATCATGCAGCTTCCAGAGATGTAGAATTACAGTTTTCAGTAGGACTACCATAGTTTAACGAGAACATGTCATTTTATGTCATTGTCACTACAATTAATTTGAGATTATGGATAAATATAGCAGGCATGATCTGTTTGTATAATTTCCAATTAAGCTTATAACTCTTTCATCAAATAAAGCTGTCAAAAAACCTTTAAAATGAATACAGTTTATTATGACATTTACTGCTAATGAAAGCATGTCATGAATTGATGAAATAAGTACCGGTACCAGTATAAGAATAAAATAATATAAGGTATTACCATGCTTCTGTGTTTTTCTCCTATGAGCTGAATTCCAACATTAGATGTGGTGCCAGCATTTTTCTTCCATCCAGTGAATACTCCAATTAAATATGTGTAACTCCTGCCAGGATAGTTGTCTTCAAGAACTGTCACTACTCTCTGAAATATGTATTAAATTAAAAAGAGAAATATGGCAATTGTTAAATATCATTATAATGATACCAATACTGAATTCATCATAATCTTGTCACTGAAAGTGACATCAATGTAAAGTGGAACTAGTAGAACAAAATTTTATTTAATTTTCTAGATAGATGGCACTGGTGGTCTACACATAGTTGAAGTATTTTTTTTTAGTTACTATCCATAACAGTACACAGATCTACAAAATTTGACTCTGTATGTAAGCAGCGATATTTATTCTAGTTGTTATCCATGACATGGTTATTTTTTTATCTACTAGTCCCATAAAAAAGCCTCAAGCCATGTGCATCTTTATCGGTCTACCATACTGAAAAAGTGTTCCACAATTTCAATAGTAGTAATGATCCCTGGAGTCTCCAATAATTTATAATATAAATTTCCATCTTTCTTTTCATATTTAAACATTTTTAAAACAATAATTTATTGCAAATTCTATCAACTTCATAACTTAAGTGAACAAAGAAACAATTACATTCAATATGCAAAGAATGATTACTATTGGACTCCCTTGACTAATACTGTAGTCAACATGTTAAAGATTCTTAGCCATTACTAGGGCCCGAATTTTGATAACCTAAAGAAATATAAAAAATGATCTTAAAATGATGACTTGATTACTTCAAAATTAATTTAAAATGATTTAAAAAGAAAAAATAATGGCTCAAACATCACCTTTATTTTTTAATCTTGTACATTATCATCTAATACTGCATGACATTATGTCACAAACACCTTTTGCAAGTTTCAAATTTGAAGGAGTGTTAATTGTCAACTAACAGTGACTTATACATTGAATAGCTTCTTTCAACTTTGACTGAAGATACTTAAGGCATGTTAAAATAAAAATATAACTTCAGCACCTCAATCTCTAGCTTTTGCTCTGTGAATGATTCAATTGTATCAGTAGACACAACAACCCATGGTGCAACCCTGCAGAGTAGCAGGTAGTTTCGCCCACATCCCTTAAGGGATAATTCTGTCTTATAATAGATGTGAACCCTTTAGTTGGATGAGTCCAAATGTTTAACAAAATATGAATAGGGAAGGCCATGTTCCAACATATTTCTAATTTTCGAGATGCTGAAACTTAATTCCATTAGTAATAGAAAAATAATACAACCAAACTTGCTAAAAATGACAAAAACTTTGATTTATTCTTAAAAATTACTTAAAACCCCATAAAAAATGCCCATTGAAGAAAAATGTCTAAAAACGCAGAAAAAATGACCCATAAAAGTGGTTTAATTACACTCAAAATGGCATAAGCCTCATTTTTTCCCACAGAGCTTCTTCAGAAAAAGAATGCAAAATCATCAAATTCTGGGCCCTTACGTCAGTGGACATTGAAATAAGAGCTTATGAACCTGTCGCTATTCTATAAAAATTAATTGCATAAACTATAAATAAGTATACAAAATAAAAATGAATAATTAATTATTCAAAGATGGGGGGGGGGGAACTTTTGATTAACTGGTAGATGGAGGAGCAGAAAAATATAGCTATCAACATCTTGGGGATTAATAACGTATTACTGTTTTAGTAAGCAGTGCTTGAATTGATTTATTGATTTTTCTACAAAATTCTCCTGACATTGATCAGCTTGTGACACTCTGAAGTTGGCAACTGATGCAGCGAGTGATGATGAATAAGATGATGATTGGTATGAAGGAATAAAAAATACACATTTTGAAAATGTGTTAAGGATGAGATGAAAGGATAAATTTGGGAAGTGAAGCAAACGGTAAGATGGCGATGACATATGAAGAATTCCGGGGTGCACGGGCAAAGAGAGTTAAGTCCACTTTCTTGTTACTGAGAATTAGAGTGACTTAACACACTATACCAGCCCAACATAGCTTTAGAGATGGATAAACCCATGAGGCACACATCCTTAACTACCGTACAATTTTGAATATGACTTACTGGACTTAACACAAATGTAGAGAACATTTTTATCTATAACTGTATGGACATATCTCAATTTTTTAGGATGGTGGACTTAACTCTCTTTGCCCGCGCATCCCGGAATTGTGAAATGGGGACAAAGGCAGTGAGTTTAACTTTGATCGTTCAGACTTCCATTACAAATTAAATATATGCACATTGCACATTGCAGCCTCTGTGCCAAGTGGAGCTCAGATCTGTACACCTACCCAGTATCTCAAACAGATTTCATAAATGATTGCTCAGGCTTACCTTATTTTTATCGTTCTTGTCTTTCCAGGCTGCCCATGCCAGCAACATGAAGTAGAGAGCTAGGAAAGTTGCAATGAAGACAGGAATTGCAGCATTAGATGTTCCTAACAGAATCATGGGAATCTTTTGAAAGAAATCATCTTTGGACAGAGGAGCAAGCAGAGAGCCGGAGAAGATGGACAGGTGAGTACAAAGACAATGAAGGGTGGCTGGTTTAGTCTTAGGTCCTGGCTGAAAGTAAGCAATAGGATTCATAGTAGTAATTATTTTTCATTGGAAATCAATGTACCAGTACTTAGATAGCTTACTGCTAACTTAGTGCCAACACCATAAAACTGATTTACAGTTGGCAAAAAGGGCTAGAGAAATTATATCAACAATGTATATATACCAATTTGATATAACAATTTACAGGTATATTTAACATATAGGCAAGATTTTATGTTCAGTCTTAAATCTTTTAGGTAAAATCTTAAATCTTACAGGTAAAATCTTAAGTTCTATTATTTACTTGCTATCTGCTCTGATTGGTACCTACTTAATGCTTTTAATCATTCTTTTTTTCAACTTAAGTATATACAAAGATTTACCACTTTATTTATCTTCATATTATTACAAAAAATTGGGATCGATTCATGCAAAAAAAGGTTGACTGAACTTACAGTAACCGACATGGTTTCAATTGAGTTTAACTTACCAGTGCCGGTAAATTTATCAATCATAAATAATTTTTAATTGAAGGCCAGTTTTGCTGGTGTCATTAAGTCAGATCTTCGTGCCATCTGCAAATAGTAGGCCTACTGGGAAGGGTTATGGCAAATTTAAAGGAAGGTCATTTAAATACAAAAGAAAAAGAGTAGCCCAAAATTAATCTCGGTGGTATCCCATAATCAATATTAATCGAACTTGATTTCACAATTTGTATAGGTGTTCCATTACTTGAGAAAATCAGTTTTTGCTTCTCCTCTAATAACGAGGGGATTAAATTTTTTTATTATATATAAAATTGGTCAACTATGTCAAAAGATTTCCTGTAAACTAAGGAAAGGCCTATTGTTTGCTTTCTATTGCCTATTGCTTTGAATATAGGTTTTGTGTAGAAATGTAAGGTGTTACTGATTTCGCTACCCTTGCAAAATCCAAGGATTTTATTTGATCCTAAGAAGGACATTAGACTATTGTACATAATTTTCTCAATAATCTCTTAGAAAACAAATAATAGGGATATAGGCTGTTTTCAATATAGGCTGTTTTCAATATAGGCTGTTGACAATGATGAATTGTAAATATTGGTATCTAATAATCAGGTTATACTAAATAGGAAGTGGTACATCTTTTGGTAGGACATCCATTGCACTTGACAGTTGTCTTTTCCGAGTGTTCATCATGTTAAAAAATTCTTCTGGGGTTACTGGGAATAAGAATCTACTGTAAATACACACTAGAGTCTCGATTATCCAACCTTCAGTCATCCAATATTCCATGTTACCCTGTAAAGTCTGTTTTACATGCTAATCATGCAGCAGATGTACTCTAGTTCAGTTGATGTAATGTCTGTCAATAGGTTTGAGTCTCGGGTCAGAAGAATTTCTCTCATCTCCAATGTTGTTTAGCATGGAAGTTTGACTGTTGTGTTTATTTTCTTGAAGAATCCTCAGTAAGAGTTGTGTCTCACTTTACACAAAGTCTTTGAATCTTACCTTACATCCTTCACTGGACCATCGCATGGTTGTTACATTCCAAGAATGACACTTTATTATTTTTACATGGTATGAATATTTCATTGTGAAATTGGCATTCATTCCCATTCTTCTAGAAGCAGACTGTAAAAGGAGAAAATGTGTTCATTTACAGGTATTCATTTCTGTATGTTCATGATTAAAATGAAGACATCAAATATAAATGGAAGTCTTAATGGCGTGCCTTTGGTTGACCCATTGGCAGTAATAAGACTCTCTTGGACATAATGAGACTACTTTATTCTATCCCATGCTTTCATTACCTGCCTTCTTGAAATTAACAGATTGATATAGCCTAATATATTCATATTCATATTCATATTCATTTAATCCATTTTGACCGCAGTTCTGCGGTATAGGATACAATATAACAACAATATAACAAACTATTATAGTACAAGGGTACAAGAATAATATTAGAAATACATACATTGAAATATAAAGAGATACAAAGAAATACAAAGAAATACAGGATCAATACAACACTACAAAACAATAAATAAATAAATAAAAAGTGCAATGTGTAGGTCAAATAGTAGGTACTGAAAGATTATTTAAAGTTTTTGGCTACCTCAAAAAATTCATCATTTTTGTAGAAGCAGATTTGTTTTAGTTTCATCAGTACTAAGCCTTTAAAGTGTTTAAAAGTTAAATTTCTAGTAGCAACCGGAAGAGAATTAAACATTTTCACTGACATGTACCTAAAATTATGTTTGGTTGTTGCAAACAAGCATTGATCCTGTAAAATGTTATTGCGATTTCTGGTGCCAAAGGTATGTACATCAGAATAAGTTTTAAAGTTATCAGAATTACTCTTGACATATAACAAGCACTGTAAAATATATATAGATGGTAGGCTGAGAATACCAGATGAGATGAAAAGAGGTTTACAGTGGGCTTTACAATCAGCACCATAGATTATCCTTAAAGCCTTCTTCTGTAATTTGAAGATGTTAAGTGCAGAACTACAATTACCCCAAAGTAGAGTACCATAAGTTAAATGGCTATGAACATAAGCATAGTATGCAGAAATTAATACCTCTCTAGTCACATATTTTTGCAGTCTGCGAAGCACAAATATGCCTCTGGCAATCTTATTAGAGATTAATACAACATGAGATGACCAATTTAAACCTCCTTGGAGGACGATGCCAAGAAATTTAGCATCCTTATAGAAGTACTGATGTTTCCTATCAAAAGTGAATTTCAAGTCAGTAACTTTAGAGTCATTAACATATAGAGAATTAGCTGCAGTCCAATCTAGAACAATATCATCACTAACTTTTAAGAGATTTAAGGTGTTGAGGTCACAGTCAGTTACAGCAGTCAGAGCCAGATCATCTGCATAGAGATACGAATTTAGGAAATCTTTAGATGTGTTATTATAGACAGACAAGACACTAGGCAAATCATTTATATAAATAATAAATAAAATAGGGCCCAATATAGAACCCTGTGGTACACCATGTTTGATAGACTTAAACTGTGATTGCATACCATTGAAGTGAACACATTGCAGTCTTCCAGATAGATATGACTGAATTAAGTTAAGAGCTTCATCACTAAAACCATAAAATCTCAATTTATCAGCTAGAGTCACATGTGAGATAGTGTCAAAGGCTCTTGAAAAATCATACATTTTACACCATGTAGATTCTTTCTTGTTAAGTCCTGATAGGCAGTCATACACCAGGTTAATAACAGCATCACTAGTACATCGACCCTTGCGGAATCCAAACTGACAATTTGAGAAAAGATTTTCATTTTCAAAATATTTGATAATTTGATCATTAAGAATACACTCAAATACTTTAGAGACAATTGGTAAGACAGAAACAGGTCTGTAATTTTTAACATCAGATTTGTCACCTTTTTTGAAGACAGGTGTGATTTTACCAACCTTCAACAGTTCAGGAAAATAGCCTAGGTTGATACATTTGTTGATTAAAAATGATATAGGTTCAGCCACATATGGTGCTGACATCTTCACTAAAATGGAGTTGATACCATATATGTCTAGAGCTTTACTGTTCTTAAGTGATAAAATCTTACTATATACAGTATCTACTGTAACTTCACTAAAATTGAATGACCTACAGAGATCACCATTTTTCTCCCTCATATTATGAGTGGGCCTATTATTAGTATTATTTTTTTCAACCAACTCCATGTAATAGGATGAGTTATGTTCACATACTTTAATATCTCTTAAGATTTCATCAACAATATTAAAAAAATAATTATTAAACTCATCAGCAGAAATTTCAAGATTCACAGAGACAGGCTTACTGTTAATACCAGAGGTGTCCTTAATTACCGACCATATGGCTTTGGATTTATTAGAAGAGGAATTAATAAGATTGGAATTATAGTTTATCTTGGCTAGTTTGACTTCCTTAATGTATAATTTTTTGTGAAACAAGTAAGCCCTTTTTGAGCTTTCTGAACCACTGTTTTTATAAGTGACATACAGTTTCAAGCAATTCTTTTTCAGGTTACGGAGATCTTCTGTAAACCATTTATTTTTAGTATTAGATTTCTTAGATAGAGTTTTAAGGGGTAAGGCCATGTTTACAGTGTTCAGAAATGTACTCATGAAGAATTCAAACATGTTGTTAATATGTTGTATCTTATAAAGTGATAACCAATTAATTTTAGATAGTAAGAAACAAAAATAAGCACACCTTTGGTCATTGAGAGGTCTAAAGATGATTTTGGCACTCTGAGAGTTGTTAGAACAATTAGTATTAACAACTCTAGCTTTAACACTGATGGCATCATGATCCGACCCCACCATTGGTAAAACTTTAGCTTCAATTCTGTCAGAATGTAATGATGTCACAACGTTATCAATACATGTCCCAGACCTAGGTCTGGTAGCTTCTAGCACACTTAACTGTAGGCCAAAGGACTGAAAGAGATTATCTAATATTATCCTAAAATTACTATCACCTCCGTCAATGAAGTTAACATTAAAATCCCCACAAAGTATGACAGAATATTTTCCCAAACTAAAAACAGCAGCAAGAACAACTTGTAACGTGTCAATGAATTGATAGAAATTATTAGGATTAGGTGTTCTATATAGAACCACGATAATAACACTGATTTCAACAATAGTCACTGATGAAAGTAGATTATTGTAAAGTTCTCATAACATATTCTCAGTTCTCATAACATATTCTCAGTGACAAATATCTCATACCAGTACAAAAAGAAGAAAGACAGATGGTAAATGTGTACAACCTATATTTGAAATACATTACTGGAGAAATATCAGAAATATAATCAGGAATATCCAAACCGAAATGAAAGTTTTATAAAAAGAGCTCTGACAGTTTGGGTTCTTATAGTTAGAATATTTTCTACATTTCTTGTTATTCTTAAGAATATTGGCAATGAATAAATTTAAAACAGACAGAACTTAATATTTGATATTATTATGCTACAGTAAAACTCAATGCATACGCACCTCACACACATACACACACACACACCCAGATGCTATTGCATAAGCCACTTTTTTAGCGTCAGTGAGTAATAAAAGTCTAAATTCTAAATAGCCTGTCTGTGTCTAAATTCATTCATAGCTCAGAGATTTGTTAAATTATAAATCTGGCCTTTAAGGGGGTAAGTACAGCTTGAAGCAATGAAATAAAGACCATATTGAATCCTTTTTTCCCCTCGTAGCGTAGGCCTACATGGCTAGAAAAAACTGAAAATTAATACACCAAAAACCCAGGCTATTAAAAACATATTAACATCTCTTTCAAATTGTTTACATGCAATTAAATTTATATATTAATTAATCAAAATGGTAACTACTTCCCATGTCAGAATATAGCATTAACTCAATTTTAACACTTTCATGTTCTGTTCCCCCACCCCCAGTTTTAAAGCTTAAAGATGGATGGAGAAACAAAACCACCATAAAATTTGTAATTAAATACATAATATTTTTCACATATGTTTAAATTTGTGCTGTAGATTTTCAAGGCATTTTAAGCCCCAATTTATTTTATGTGGGCAAAATATTTAAAGGTCAGGCATTATTCTGGTCATTTTTGTAAACTTTGCACAACAAATTTCACAAAATTCTGTTCAGTAATTTTTTGAAAATGTAGTTCACAGTAAATGTGTATTAAACTTATAACATTAAATTAAACAGGTGGCTAATAGCTGCTTACAGCAAAGAGCAGCATCCTGCATTTAAATTCATAACTTTAACAATATGATATGATATGATATAGTTTATTCTTGTGTCGTAATATTAACACCCTTGGCGTTACAGAGGTTTTTCGCCATAGGATGTACCTCCTACCATTACACACTAATATTAACATAAAAGCCTTGAGTACCTATAAATTATGGTATTCCTGTATTTGCTTTACTTGTGAACAAAGCAAAAAAATAACTTTAAAAATAATGCAGATATTTAAATAATTGTTTTTTACCAAAATGAAGTTAAAAAGTTTTTCTTATTTTAAAAATTATTTTGAAAAATCATTTTTATAAAGTGCTACCACCTTATCAGAAAACAAGTCAATGAGTTTATGTTGTTTACAGAATTTACAATATACTGGTATAACTGTATGGTATTTGGTCAGTTAAGCATTTCACATCTATCTATCTATAATTATCAAATCATTTGCATAATTAAACACTAGTACCTCGAGTGTGTCAGGATGGGGTAGGATGCCAAGATAGAACCAAGAAGTCTCCTTAGTACTCACTCCATCTACAAACACTGTAAGATTGTCATACAAATCACCTGGCTGGGCACTGCGAGGAATTGTCTCAAAGTATTTCTCAAAGTGTTCCATCTCTGGATGAACACCAATTGTTATCACAATCTATAAAAAATATTACGGGAAATATAGTTTAGAAAGCAAATGTAACTTATCTTCATTTAGGCCAGTAGGCCTACTATGACACAATACAGTTAGTGTTGAAAATATCTGTTCAAAGTTAGTGACAACAGCTTGTTATAATTTTTTTATTATAATAACAAATCATGTTCTAGGGGCAACAGGTTTTATGCTAATCAGGATCTGAACACCTGGTGGTCTGGTATAAACCTTTCTAATCTATTATTATTGAATGTGAAGACTGAGAAAAATCATGTCTTCACTATGTAATTACCATTTCATAGGTTCGTAGTATTATCTCTTGTGATTGACTGACTAGCCAACGCCCATCCTTGGCTAACATATAATCACTTTTCAAACTAGCTGTACCAGTACTGAAAAAAATTACAACTTTCTTTTGCACTGAGTAATCATAAATGAACAATCAGAAATAATACGGTAATTTCCTTTGAAACAAGAACATGGCACATGTTTCTTGATGTAGAAGCCAATTTACTCAATGCCGAAAAGACCATTCAAATACCTGGGGATTATGATACAAGTAACAGAGTCAACCTTCTCAGTTCACATAAAAGAAAGACTGGGAGCAGTGATCAGAAGTATAAGTGACACCAGACACCTACAAAGGATGTCAATCAACACAGCTGTGGTACTTTCGGGTCAAAGTACTCCATACTCTCACATACGGCTTAGAACTTACTTGGGAATACCTAACACAGTGGCAGCTGGAAGAGCTTGAAAGCATGAAACCAAGGTACCTGAAAAGGGTACTTGGGGTCTCAAAATTTACGTGATCAAGGTATATGTATGTATTGGCCAGGAAAACCTTCTTACTTGAAGACCTGAGACTGAAAATGCTTCTGCCAAGTACATCTGCATATGAAATATTGTTGTGAGGGCTCCAAATGAAGAGGGATTCAATTAATGAGAGTTTCTACAGGACGGATGCCATGATAAATAAGGAATGGATGCAAGCTGAGTACGAGCTGAGTCATGCAGTAACATGCTTTGCGATTCATGGTTTTCATCATCGCATCTGCACCAGGAAGTCTTTCCATCAGGCCTGTGAGAAGTGCATATATGAATTGTGCGGTGAACAATGTGAAACTTATCATGCATTAACATGCAAGAATAGATCAGTCTCTCGGTTCAGTTCTGCTCAGATTAGATATACAGTAATTAGTCCAGTGTCATATGAATTATCTTTTCTTGCCCTTTGGGTACATATTAATAATATATGCATTATAATAGCAAGGCCAGGTGAGCGAACTGCTGGATGTATACATTTATAGCAGTGAAAGGGTTAAACAAGAATAGCGATTTTGCAATCACTCTTTGGAGGATAATGAATTATGAGTAATGAGTGATTCACAAAAATCGATAGAAAGTGTGTTATTTGTTGACGGTGGTACATGCTAATAATCTTCAATCCTGCATACAATTACTGTTCAGGCAAAGACTGAGATTTTACCATGGGATGCCTGTAATCAAAAACCAAAATTACACTACAGTTGGAGGTGGTACCAAATAAGAGTAGGAAAGGGCGAGTGCTGTGTGCAAGTGAAGGTTTGCGCACTGGTGTATGGAATCCAGTCTAAGAAGGGAAGAATAAGTATAAGTATAAGTATAGCCTTTATTTGTCTCCACGGGGCACGGGCACTCACCTGTAATTTGTATGATGGATCTTCTAGAGGTTCAAATATGAGGAGTGGAGCTGTTCCTTCCTTGGCTTCTATTTTGTGCACTGAAATGCAATCTTCAAGCTTATCCTTATTATGAATAGATTTCAGGAGGACTGTCACATTCCCATGTGCAGCTTGTGCAGTAAAGTTTGCAGGAGTGCTTACAAATAAATCAGCTAACTCAGTTATCAGCATAGGCTTAATTTCTTGGTTATAGATACTGATGTGTACTAGTCCGGTGTTCATATCAGTCTCTCTATCCCACAAGAAGGGATTGCCTTTTGTTAGGGTAACCTGAAATTAATTACATTCATTAACAAAATAAATACCGAAGTTCTCTTAAACATTTAAAGGCTTAGGTTACCTTTTTGTAGTATGGATATATCTCAGAGATGTCCATAATAGTAGCGTTCTAATAGTATTCTAGTCTGATATCTTTCCAAACCTCCTTATCTCTATAAATAACTTAAATTTTCCCAATCCTTCTTACCTCTATGAAAGGGAAGAACACATAATTCAAATCAAGTTTCCAGTATTTCTTAGTAAATACGTTACACTTGATTAAGTGCCAGAATGGTAATTTATGAGATTGTGTGGGGGACGGGAAAATGTATGTCCACCTGTCTGTCTGTCTGTATGTGGGATAACTCAAATAGGCTTCATCGGAAGAAGCCTATTGATATTTCACCAAATCGGTTGATTGGTACCGGAGTAGTGCCCTATTTAGTGCATATTTTATGGTAATATATTAGAGAGAATTCCTGAAGGCCGGTCCTGCCCAGGGACAGAGCTGTGGGGGGAAGGCCCACAACCCGACCGAGGGACACTAGGCTGGATAGCACATAGGGTGTCCAGGTCCTTTCACAGGATGGGGATGAGGACACAACACCCAAGGGTGCCGAATTGAAAATGTTGAGGGGGCAAGAATTGAATTTTTGGTAGTTATACATAAGCCTTATATGATAAAAACTTGAATGTAGGGGGGGACAGAAAAGGCCTTGCCCCTTTTATCAATTCTCAAGTTGTTTAGTACTTCAGGCAGGTCATTTTTCGTTTCTGAGGGAGGGAGATCTGGAATGGGTTCCTCTCAGCCTCATGAGGACAACTGAAGAATTAGTAAAGGCTATAAATAAATTTCAGCTTTAGTCAAATTGGCATGTTGTTGTTGATTCCAAAATCCTTTCTTCTATCACTGGAATTTAAAGATGCCCTTTCCCTCCATGGAATTCAGGTTTGATTTTTATCCATATATTTGAAATCAGCGTGTCGTATTTGGTCCAGATTTCCACCAGATAATGTATATGCAGTCAAATTAAATAAAATTGCCTTCAGTGGATCATGTGTTTTTCAAACTTTCACAACATATCGACCTGATCCTCCAGTCACCTGAGGAAGGCCTAGAGGATCAGGTTGAAACGTCGTGCAGGTTTGAAAAAAATGTGATACACTGAAGGGAATTTTATTTAATTTTACTACATATTTGAAATCTACTAGCATGTCTTCTATGTGTCCTATCTTTATTTTCATACGTACCTGAACACCTATATGGGATGACTTTTGCTGCATAGCTCGAGCCAATGCATCAGAAATATTTAATCCTTGACTCATGTTCCCCACACCAAGTAATTTGTTTTTCAAGTTGTCAGGTGTGTCAATCTGCAAATCCAAGGACAAGAAAAGACTTTTCTTTAATTCTGCTGTAGGGTACAGGTTAGAAAAAATTTAAATCATTCTTCATTAGTTTCTCAAGTGATATGACAGGTTAGTCCTATTACAGATTCGACAAAGCCATGTATCATTGATTACAAGTGGTGAATAATCAAATGTAATCTAATCTAATCCAATCCAATCTAATCTAATGCCATGAAAGTTTTTTGTTTTTGTTTGTTTTTTTGTTTTTGTTTTTTTTTTGTTTTGTTTGTTGGATCAACAAAATATAATAGTGAAAGTGAAGGAATTTAGGTTCTCTGCAGAAACAAAACTCTGAACAAGCATTATGAGGGGTAAAAATTCAATAGTCCTATTACAGATTCGACAAAGCCATGTATCATTGATTACAAATGGTGAATAATCAAATCTAATCTAATCTAATCCAATCCAATCTAATCTAATGCCATGAAAGTTTTTTTTTTTTTTTTGTTTTGTTTTTTTTTTGTTTTTTTTTTTTTTTTTGTTGGATCAACAAAATATAATAGTGAAAATAAAGGAATTTAGGTTCTCTGCAGAAACAAAACTCTGAACAAGCATTATGAGGGGTAAAAATTCAATAGTCCTATTACAGATTCGACAAAGCCATGTATCATTGATTACAAATGGTGAATAATCAAATCTAATCTAATTTAATCCAATCCAATCTAATCTAATGCCATGAAAGTTTTTTGTTTGTTTGTTTGTTTGTTTGTTTGTTTGTTTTTTTTTTTTTTTTTTTTTTTTTTTTTTTTTTTTTTTTTTTTTTTTTTTTTTTTTTTTTTTTTTTTTTTGTTTGTTTGTTTGTTGGATCAACAAAATATAATAGTGAAAGTGAAGGAATTTAGGTTCTCTGCAGAAACAAAACTCTGAACAAGCATTATGAGGGGTAAAAATTCAATATTTATTTAGAGGTACAGTTTTGTGCAAATAAAAATTGTGAGCTTCAACGTAAAAATTACTTTTGTTTTACACCAAAAAATTGTGAAAATCATAATTACCAGTATGTTAGGTTTCAAAAGCATATTATAAGAAATTTCTCATATAAGTCTATCAAAAATTCTTTTGAAGATAAAATAAACACACAAATTTTGTCACTATTTATTTATTTACAACAACAAATTAATAAAACTTGTTAAAATAGTCTAAATTATTTTACTAACTCTAATATTTAAGTCCAAGATAATAAGATCCCTCCTATTGGCTTAAGTGGTAAACAATATAAAATACTTTGAAATAAAAAATGAGTGCAGCTCTCACGTGTCGACCAACAACAGTTTAATAACCTGAATTTACATGTAAGGATTTCATCTTTCATCAGAAGTGAAAAACTCTAATTTAGCAGCCAGGAAACATCCAAATGTTTATTTGGATGATTAGCGATGCTTATTTTATGCTCACATGATACTCTTAAAATCATTGTTCGAAACTATGAGAAAATATACAGAATACATGGTATGCAGGCTGCATACTAAAATATTAACAGAGAAATTTACCTTTATCCAAGAAGTGATAGACTCCATCTCTATTGTCTTGGCTTGTTGTTCTTCTCCAAGACGATGTAATATGGCCTTCCCAACATTCTCTATACATGTTACTATCTTGGTTGAAGATTCTTTAAACTGTGTATGTAAAATTAAAAACAAATCTTTATTACAATTAGTTCATAGCAAATAATTAAATTCCTTATATCAATCAAAACAACTCATGCGTTTCAGCAATGTTATAGTCCGAAAATTTTCACAAGGTTTAGGCCTACACCTACTCTTACATAGGCTCTTAGCCACAGGGAGGCAGGGTTAGCAAGCCCACTCTGAGTTCATAACCCACCCACCCTTAAACTTTCTTTTCGGTAATGCTTAAAATAAAGTCATCTTTTTCAAGTCAGTTCATTTATTTGTCCAGTAGCAATCCAAGTGTGTCCAGTAGCAATCCAAGTGTCGAAGATGTGAATGTTGCAAAGAACTTCTTACATAAAAAAGAAGCATTGAAAAGTCTCTTTACTACAAAGAATAAGTAGCATGAACAAGAATGCCTTTGAGGAATGTTATAACATGTTAGGAGCAGTAAGAACTTTTGTATGTAGCCTACCTAGTAGGCCTAACATAAACCTAACATAACCCTAGCCCATTGTGAGAAATGTTTTGCCCACCCTGATCTTAAATTCTGGCTAAGGGCCTGCTTTCACATGTTAGGGAACTTTTAGTGGAGACGGAGTAAGTTAATATGAGACATTTAAAAATATAATAATTTAATTGCTGCAAAATACTTCACTGATTTGAAGAGAGGTAGTACAGCGAACTTATGCTCATGATTTGGCATAAAAGATTATTTTAAGATTTAGAAAATCTGAAACAAAATTTCTATCAGTAGCATTTAAACACAAATTTAATATGTGATATCATGAGGGTATCCTCTACAATTTCATAATTTATTGTACACCTCTTTAATTATTAGAAATAGAGTTCCTCTTTACCTGACGTATTATAATAGTTTTGTTCACTATAGAAGTTTTAAGTTACATTACCAGTAGGCCCTACTATAAAATCATGTATTATAATTGAGACTTTAGGTATTCTTTTAATGAACTTACTGCCTGCATGCTGTTCACATATTCAGTTTCGAGTTCAAAGTAAGTGGGATAATCAGGTCCCACTAGGTCCTCGTCAGCTATAGCAGGAAGAACAGTTGTGGTACTGATATTGCTGTTGGTGGTATTATGTGTCAAATTGTTCATAGTAGCTGTCATACTTGATAACAGGATTTGGAGGGTTTGTATTGCCATCCTGAAAAATAAGTTGTTGGTTTAACTTAGATGTTCAACTTGGGTGATCAACTTTGTGGATCTACTTTTTTTGAAGTGGAGTAAAACATTATGTTTTCCTTGTTGACTTTTGATAATAATCCTAGAAATCGATTGCTGTTAATAATGAAAACTGATAGTCTTTAGACAACTTAAAGAAAATTATCTTTGTTTCAAAATTTTAAGTCTACTAATTTATTTCTAATATCTCAACTAAAGATTGTATGAGAACTTAAGTAGGCCTATAATTTGAGGTTTAAACTACTTCTAGAGTGGAACAGAATTTTACGTCATCATTTCCAAAAATGTGGAACATCTTCATGAACATGCCAAGATGTTCTCTAATAGTTTTCGTGTAGGCCTACTAATAAGCTTAGTTACATTACAGTATCAGAGAAATGATGACTACTGGTATGCAAGTTTCAACAACTGGATTTATTGTTTATCAATTGGAACTTTATATAACTGGATTTATATTCGACTGTAGCTTTTGAAAATAAGGTAGTATTATTTTTTCAACAT
This sequence comes from Ectobius pallidus, assembly GCA_964059195.1. NCBI lineage: Eukaryota > Metazoa > Arthropoda > Insecta > Blattodea > Ectobiidae > Ectobius > Ectobius pallidus. The sequence goes on from CAXKWD010000002.1 coordinate 55,234,196, forward strand.
TAAACTTTAATGGGAGGATTTTTCACTTTAACACTGCTTATTTATGTAGAAGTGTTAATATATATCCCCTGATAGATTGTTTCCAAGGTGAAGGTGGTTTGCCGTACTTCATTCCTAACTTCTATACCCATTTTAAAGCTATACCCACTTTGCTTCTGGAACTCATTGCCTAGGTATCTCAGGAACCGCCAAAAAATATCACAGATCAAGTACATTTTATTCAAGTAGTATACAGATACACTTAGCTGGTTAAGAATGATATTAAAAAGTAAATACTTTAGCATGTTTTCAGCTCTTGTAGTTCAATTAGTTAAATTCATTTATTATAATTTCATATATTACTTAGTGCTTCTTTTTCTTTTATATTTTTAGATCATTTGTATAGTACCGTACTCTTTTATAACTAACTTTATAATTTTAAAACTGTAATTCATGTATTTTCCCCTGGTTGAGTGATCCCTTCAGGAATGCAATGCCACAGGGTTAAATTTTGTTCTATTCTAGATGTACGATAATTTAATAATCTCTGCATTATTCACATGCTCCTCAACCACTTACTCACTTTGATACATTCATTAGTTCTCCTGTTGACACCTCAAACTCAACATAGGGGTCATTGATCTCAACACAAAGCTGGCGGGTGACTTTCTGCAGAATACTGACTGCAGTTGAAACTGACTTGTATGGTACTGGTAACATCTCATCCTGAGTCTTGTCACTGCCACCAAACAGAAGATGGAGGGTTGCAGTCACCTGTCTGAGAGGTGTGTCTTGAAACATAGGCACCTGCAATTTCATCCATAAACTTATTCACAATATGAAAACTTTCCCTCAACCAGGGAAAAAACTTTACCCCTCCAAACAGTATGTCCAAACATAGCGGAATTTAGGTGCTCTTGAGACATAGGACATAGTGGCGAAAATAAAAAAACTTCATGAAATATAGTGAAATTTATTAAATACGTATCAAAACTTTAAATTTTATTTTCTTAGAAATCTATAAAATCTTAATTTTCGAATGTAATTCCCTTGTTGTGGCACTAATAGTCCAAATCACCAATAGAATATAACACATCATCCAGACTTGATCAGGCACCAATATAAACTTATTGCAATCTTTACATTTATCTGGTTAGCTGGAATTTGAACTATTTAATATCCAGCAGGAGTTACAAAATTAAATCCAATCAGTAGCAAGATTGAGTATGGAAATATGCACGCTAACTTCACTATTAGGTATATTTACCCAGAATGATTGTTTCAATGAGTATCCCCATCATCGTTCTGGGTAAATATACCTAATAGTGAAGTAGTGTGCTTATTTTCGTACTCAATCTTGCTACAGATATCATCACTTCACTGCGCTATTCCCCTAGTAATATTAATATTAAATCCAATAAATTTGAATACAATACCAGAAATCTGCACTTCTAACCAATGTACTGTACCTTGTAAATCACTTTTATAAAATCATTCATTATGAATATGATTAATATGTAGGCTATATTCTCAACCCATAAATAATGTAAAGTAAAATAAAGTAAAGTATTCCCTATTACAGGCCATGAAGGCCCAGAGGGTTCCAGGAGGTTGAGGCTCCCAGATTTTTAGACATCGGCACATGAAGGTGGTAAGGTTGTCAGCCTTACGCACCGGCCGCCTTTACCCCCAGGATTGCTCCTGGTACTCATTTCTGTTAGAGGCTGAGTCGACCCCAGGGCCATAGTGCCACCAGAAGGATTAGGCCAATTGAAAAATCTCAACGACCTCATCGGGAATCGAACCCGCGACCTTCCGGTTTGTAGTGCAGCGCCTCAACCACTACGCTACGGCGTACCCCCCATAAATAATGTAGAGCCTAATAATAATAATACATTTTAGGTAAATTTCGAAGAAAAAGTAGGCTTTCAGTAGGCCTACCTCTTGTTACTGCATTAACTTTATCTACATGATCTATTGATCTACTTTATCTAATGATCTCAGATATAGGGAAGAAACTTATGGCTCAAAATGGTGATTCTCGATCAACAGCTTTCCTAAGACAGAGAATCAGTATTGCTATTCAAAGGGGAAATGTAGCCTGCGTTATGGGTACTTTCCCTAAAAATCTTGCATTAGAGGGAATGTTTTACTTTGTTCAATGTCTTAAGATGTATATGTAATTATGTATTTTTATTTGCTTGAGAAGTTTTTCCAGGGAACATTTTGAATGATTACAGATCATTAAAAATTAATTAAACTTTAAGGTTTAATGGGGTACGCCGTAGCGTAGTGGTTGAGGCACTGCGCTACAAACTGGAAGGTCACGGGTTCGATTCCCGATGAGGTCATTGGAGTTTTTCAATGGGCCTAATCCTTCTGGTGGCACTATGGCCCTGGGGTCGACTCAGCCTCTAACAGAAATGAGTACCAGGAGCAATCCTGGGGGTAAAGGCGGCCGGTGCGTAAGGCTGACAACCTTACCACCTTCATGTGCCGATGTCTAAAAATCTGGGAGCCTCAACCTCCTGGAACCCTCTGGGCCTCCATGGCCTGTAATAGGGAACACTTTACACTTTACTTAAGGTTTAATCTAAAACATTTTTGCTTGAATCCAAAGCAACAGTTAATAGAGAGATTAGGTTAGTGCTCCAAAAAAATACACAATATATTAAATAAATTTATTGACTCAATATGAGATGTGATTATAGAATAATTGAACTGATTTTTTGTTATTATGGTGCGACTTGTGGAACATTTCTACATAATTTTACTGTGGTGTTTCCTGGTAAATCAAACATATCCTTAAAAATGGCACTCTTATAACTACTATATTTTAACTGAAAAATTTTTGATAATAAGAGAGGAATTGAAAAAAGTCTGAAAAACCGTTAACTTAAAAAACTTCTTTGCAATTAACTTGCTGGTGCTGGAGTTCATACCATGTTCTCAAATTAAATTGCTAATTGAATAGGCTATTGTAGAAAGGTTTTTACTAATTAAAATCTTTGTTCACAAAATGCTGATAAGAAAATTTATAGCATAAAATTAAAATACCTTATCCATAGCTTCCAAGAATTGCTGTTTTAAATGCCACGTATCCTTCTGACTCACATTTTTGCTTGAATCCAAAGCAACAGTTAACAGAGAGATTAGGGTTAGTGCTCCTGAAAAATACACAATATATTAAATAAATGTATTGCCTCAACATATGAAATGTGATTATAGAATAACCAAACTGATCTTTTTGGTGAGCTTTCTGTTGATATGGGAACAATGGGTTTGGTTGTGTGTTGACCCTGGCTTCCCACTCCATTCACTTTTAGACTGTGGTACAGTACTCGCTCTCAAACTGAAAGCATGGACAACGTCACAGACAGAGGCAGTGGGAATTCAAATGCAAGCAAAACGTGCTGAGATGAAAACATTGATGGCTCATGCTAGTATCCATGTGGTTAACTAAGTGCAGGGAGCTGTGGACTATATTTCATGGTGGACTTTAGCACTACACCCGTGTGCACTGCCAACGACATGTTCAAATTTTAACACTCGTGAGGCTTTCAGATTCCAGGCAATGTCTGTAGATATGCTTAGGCCTATATGAAGATTTTGTGCCCGTGCTGCTGTGGAATTTGCCTTTACTGTTGCAAAAGACGAGCCATGTTTCTTTCCATGCACACTCTTGATCTTACAGAATAAAAAAAATATGATTTGGAAGGAACCAACACATGGTACAAGAAGAGAAAAATAAAGCTGTATACTTGGAAAAGTCCTAGAGAGCTAACCGATATCAGGTTGATTACGGTGTAAGTTATTCTTTTGAAGCAATGATTCTGGGGAAGTGTGAAGGATGTGAAAACTCTATCAAATGCTGACATCTACTCACAGCATAATCTGCTTGTAGCAAATATCCAGATAAAACCCAAGTAGAAAAGAAAGATGACAGAAAGGAAACTGATGTGAAACAGAAAAATTTGCAAAGTGACAGTTGTGGAATTACAGAATCTTTGTAAGAAAAAATTGATGCAATGACCGAGGTGAATGGAAGTGTTGAGAAAGAGTGGAAGAGTATAAAGAATGTTTTGTTGGACACATTGAACAATAATACTGGAAAAATTGAGAGAACTACTAGAACTAATGTTAGAGAAGATGGAACAAAAGGAAGGAAACACAAAAAGTTCAATCCCATGGAATATAAGAGATTGAACAATGAACTAAGAAGAGAAACTGATAGGGCAGAGAGAAATACACCAATAAAGCCTGTCTCAAAATCATAAACCTTCAACAAAAAGGAAGGTACCTGATGTACCAGAAGATGAATGATCTCGAATGGAATGAGAATAAAGGAATCTAGACATTATCCCTGAGCAGTAAGCCAGTAGAGAATAAAAGGCACTGAGGATGCAGCATTTGCAATCATGTTGATTGCGTGAAAGGCATTAACAGACAGAAGACTCTCAAGGACACTTTGCAAAAGCTAATAGTAAATGCCTGGGAAATATGAAGTTTCTGAAAAATATGATTCCTAGCATAAATTCTACTTACCATAACATTTTTCGAAATGTCTTACCCGACATATCTCCATGAAGTACATAAGTCTCCAGGGAGGGTCTCCCCCTGTCTCCAGCTGTCAGTTTGTTAGCTGCATCTACCACATCTTTGAACTCAGTTGCAGCAATTATTGGCTTTACCTAAAGGAAGAAAGCATAAGAAAAATGTTTTAATCAATAAATTTTCCATGTGGATTGGGATTTTTTTTTTTAATTCAGCTGTATTTATACTCCTTTCAGCTTCGAGGCCATATCAGGAGTTCGATATTTGTATCTATACAGAAGGCCATGAAACTAATGATTGCCAATTGGTTCCATTGTTGTTGTATTTATGGAGTAAATTTCAACTGAAATTAATTTAAATGGATGTGATTTAGGATAAAATAGTGAGGATGATTCATAGCATGTAAATATTCAATTTGGCATTTGCCTTTACGACTGGGGAAACCATGAAAAACCCCATGTCAAATTGGCTGGCCATGGGATTTGAACCTGCAAACTCCCAAATGCGAGTACAAGACGTTACCATCTCAGCCATCTCGTTCTACTGGGAACGTTATGTTATGGGTATGATGGTGTGGATGGTATATTATGAGTTTGTATAATGAATAACATAAGTTCTTTAACTGAAAAGAGTTCTCTCTGTATGATACTAAACAAGATAACATTCTATGCTTGGTAAACATGCTGAATTGTTAATCACTATTTCATCTAGCACCGCTTATATATAACTCAGCCAGATCTGACACTAGCTTACAAATGCATATTGGCACAATAAGCTTTATATTTAGGAACTAACTGGGAGAATTCTTATGGAAGTAAGCCAGGCTCAGACAACGAAATTAAGATTTGACGAAAGATACGCTCCGAACAATGCGTTGCTATTGGCGACCACAAGCTTGTTATCTCGGCACTCCCAATCGTTCCTTTTCTCCAAACTCCTGATCGTACCAAATACCAGCTACCAACCCTTGCACCAAAATGACAACCCTCTAGCTCACTTGGCACTCCCGATCAGACCACAATCACCTCTTCACATAGTCTAAATAATTCATAACACTATCCACATAGTTAAGTGCACGAGCGGAGGCGGCAGCCGAATCACGAGTTTCTACGTAATATGAGGACAGAAGAAGTGGTATAAAAGAAAGTGCATCGCGAGGGAGTGGTGGGGGGGAACATTTGTCCAAGGTGCGACTTAAATTTATTTTTTCCCTAAGATTTTTACTCTTTTTGGATCTCTGATACAGAATGTGATAAATATCATATTAAAAATTAATTGCGAGTTTGAATATTTAATGCTTCAGTGTTCACCATTTTACGATATTTAAATCCAATGCAACCTTAAGAACGACAGAAGTTATCTCAATTTATAAAGCTTCAAAACTCACTGTTACAGTCCCTAGTTCTTTCTTCACAAAAGCTCCAAAGTGGTCCTCTATCCTGATATAAATCTTAGTAGCATAGTTCTGTTCTTCAATTCCTGCAGCCAGCAAAAGGTTTGTCATCTGGTTTTTAAGTGAATAGTAAACTAGTATTTCTGCAAAAAATAATTAATCTCATTTAATTTAACCATAATTTTTACTTTCTAAAGCTTCTAAATTTTACAAGTTCTATGTGCAAAAGTCTTGGGGGAGGGGAGACATGTACATTTATATTAAATTTGAGGCATTCCTGAGTTTGTAAACATTACAGTTTGTAAAATAGTACATCATTTAAACCAACTTAAATTTTATAATATTACAGTACTATTACTTAAATTCAAATAGAGATTTTTAACACTAATTTTGCTTACTGGCTTGAGCCAACTTTTATAGAGTTACCTTGTTTTCTCTTTCCCGCACAAGGATATTCCCAACGATATATTGGTTTTTACCCAGCATGCATTTTTACTATTTTCCCTGAGCTACAAGCAAGCATCTGGTGGTGCTTTTAACATCTCTCCAGATGTCAAGACAACATCACTGGTAATAGCTTTAAAAATAGATTTTTTTGTTTTCATCTAATGCCCTTCATGTAATGATTACTGGAATTACTAAATAAAATGGCTTGTTTTAAAATTGAAATGACACAAACTTGAGACAATTAGTTTATAAGTAGCAATTGATACCTTCCAATAAACACAGTAACTCAAAATCATCTAAATCCTGTCTCGTCAGCACATATAATTAAAAAAATATTTTTCCAGATAAACTTTTATTAACCTTCAACCAACATCAATGAGTTATAAATTGTAATCATGCTACATATTATTATATTACTCACTTGTCATTTATGTAGCTATTATTTCTTTTACTGTCAAAACTTAACAGGATCTATATAGCTACATAGCTTATAGTACAGTGAGTCCCATGCAAGAGTTGGCCAATCATGCAGGTTTCTGCATCATGGTGGCCTCTGCTGTAACTCCCAAGCAATCGGGTGAAATATCTATGCAAATAAAGCCGCTAACGGTGTAATGGTTGAGGTTCTCACATTTACAGTTGGAATTACAATGAAAATAACCATGCATCTCATCACAATGGAAATGTCCTCCTCTTACATCCACACAGCATGGCGTTTTTTCAGGAAATTTTCTTTCATGCACATAAGTTCAGCTTCCGAGATAGAGTTAATTTCTCTTGTGATATTGTCTTTAAGTTATTCTAACAGTATGTGACTATTATTTGTATGTATGTATGTATGTTTATTCATCCTTTGATCATTTTACACGATATAGGACACGTCAGATTCTTACATGACTACATTAATTATTAAATTATAACATAATTACTAAAGTTTACAATGCTAGTTTTTAAATTAAAATTGAAATGTTGAAAATATCACCTATAAGTTAAAATTAACATTTACAAAGTGCTTATAACTACTAACTTATTTTTATAACTAGTAACATAATTAACTTACTTATATCTAACAGTTTCAAAAAATTCATCTAAGCTATAAAAACAGTGCTCTATTAGAAACATTTTTACACAAGATTTGAATTTATGCAGTACAGAGATTTCCTTTAGATGTTGTGGTAGGCCATTATAAAGCTGGAGGCCAGTATATGGGGAAACTTGAAAAAATAAAGTGTGTAGGTCGATTTCCCGTACATTAGCTGGCAGATGTAGCTTTATTTTAATTTTTAATGTGCTCACGATATTCACAGGTTGTTCAAAAATGCATAAAACTGGTATTTTTAAATTTTATTAAATGACAGGCTGGAATTTTGATGTCAGTAAGTCTTTGTTTCATGAACGCTGTAAATTTGAAGTACCGGTAGATGTTCTTACATTCATACCTGAAAGAGGCTTGCTGGGATCAGGCACTTGAAAGATCTCAAATCTGAGTGGAAATCCCAAACTCTGTTCAGGATAATCACAAGTGCAGTTGAAGAAGTCCAGGCCACTGATCCCTTCACTGGGTGATAAGCTGCACTTCTTGCCTTCAAGTTCTGATTCCAATTCTCTCATTGTAGTGATTTCTATCTCTGCTTTTCCTGGAGAATCTTGGTCTCCTCCTGCAAGATGTAAAATTAAGGCTTATATTAATACACCAGTAAACCCAACCAAACATTTTGCACATTCAACCTTCAACCTCCTGCAGGAATTGGCATCTCTGGTATCAAAGTTCACTAGACATCTCACGCATTTCTGATGTGGTGTAAACTGCTGATTATGAGGCTTCAAGCAAGTTGTCGGGCGTGGGGGGAAAAAAGGCAAGCTAATCATGGCAAGAGACATCAAGTGAGTTGGACGTGTGAAGTAGAGAGATGAGGGATAGAAGTTGTATAAAATGTACATACCTAAAATAGGCTAATATGGGTGAATAAATGGGTTTAGCTTAGAACTAGTCAATGTGTCTATTATTTCTACAAGAGTGAACATCTCTAATAGAGTACGGGGGATGTTAAGGGTTGCATTGGGGAATTCAAGATCCACTACATAACTCCCGCCTTCAGAAGATGATGGCGACAAGAAGCTGCGCAAGGGGACGGTGCAGATAACCCCATCTTGAAGTGCCAGAAGGCACTTTGTAAATAATAATAATAATAATAACAATAATAATAATAATAATAATAATAATAATAATAACAACAATAATAATAATTATGATGATGATGATGATGATGATGATGATGATGATGATGATGAAATGTCTGGCAGTGATAAAAATGTCCTTATTTTTGCTTCTAAAATTATGGCAACCTTACCATTTACCTGAATATTTTGCTTGCTGCATTCTAACTATTTTCAAATTAAGGTATGCCAAAAATGGCACATTATATTTCTAACTGAATGTTTACCAGCAACTGTTATTGAGTATTTCTTTCCTGGACTGAGAACCTTCTCATTGATGATAAGATTTTCTGCATCCAACCCCATTTCTGTATCCTTCTGTTTTACTTCATCAGGCTTAACTGTCCACTGGTAGAATCCCTTTTTGTCAGCTCCCGTACAATGCTCACTGCAGACAGCTCTCAAAAATAACACCTCACCACTGTTCACTTCAAAGTCACAGTTTTTAATACATCTGCAACATATAACATAATATTCAGGAAATATTTATAATTTATTATTTGTAATTTCATACGAACTATTCAGGTTTATAGTTTCAGCAATGTCTGTTAGATCATTTGTTTGTTTGTTTGATTGTTTGTTATGGCCATTTAAGAATAGTTGTGTACTGTTACTTAGACCTATAAGCATAAACACCACTGGCAGTGGGAATCGTGGGTGTAGAAACAGAGTATTGCACTATTTTACAGGAATTAAATACGTAATGAACTGGTAGGTGGAACGCTGCCAAGATTGCTAAGATTACTTGTAACCTAAGAACATATAAATATAATATGATAGTGTCTAATAGGACCATGTGCATAGTCTTGGGATTAGCGTCGCTGGCTATGGATTCACAGGTTGAGTTCGATCCCTGGCACCTACTCAAGTTTTTCTGAGGTAGGGAGGTCTGGAATGGGGTGTACTCAGCCTAGTGACACAAACTGAGGAGCTACTTGACTGAGAAGTAGTGGCTCCAGTCACGGAAACCATTATTAATGGCCATGGTTGTTGGTATGCTGACCACATCCCTCAATCCTGCTATCTGCCTGTGGTAGATAACACAGCAGTGGAATGGTAGGCCTAGTCCCACCAGGGAAATAGAGCTATGGAGTTTAATTTAACATCTAAGAGAATATTGAAAGTAGCAATACAGATCTCGCCACAAAGTTATTACATTGGCAATTGGCATCTCTGCGAGGGTCTTTAAAGCTTGTTCTCTTGGAGAAGGGAAATCTCTCTTGCAGACTGTAAATGACTTGACGTAGAGAAATTCACGTGTTTCAGGGCGCTCTAGCGACGAAGGCAAGAATCATGCCTTGTCATTGAAAATCGCATACAACAACTAAAACCCAAATAGCCAGAAACGTTACTATGAAGTCAAGCGTCTTGCATAAGCTATTCACCCAAATGATGAGGCAGGAAGTCGTTGGTACTGGATTGCAAAGACCAACACACATTTACCTGTTTAAAGGATAAAATTGTTAAATATCATGCGTGGCATATTTTCAATCAATAAGAACCTATCGCAAAGACGATTTGGAAGTAGTTTAACTTTGTTTCAAGAGCTATTCACTCTGATCTTCATACCCAAGGTAAAAGTCAATTAAAAAGTGATGTCATGTGTGTGTTAAATTCTTAAATATGCTTTTGGACTAAATCTAGTAACTTACTTTATGGCTAAAAGTGGAATTTTTCCTTTAACAACGGTGACTGTTTGAGTTGCAGTGTCTGAATCAGGTAGGGTTTCTTCTGGATATGTACCAACTGATGGAGCTTTGTTCTTGTCCACACTGACTGTCACATAGAATGTGTAAGTTCCAGCAGCAGGTTTCACCACCACTTTGCTGCCTAGAAAAGTGATTTGTTTTAAAGTTCATTAACACACACTCCTTTTGATTACGGTACATAATATTATTACAATGTCCAGCCAGGAAAGAAACCTGATGTGAGAGATACCTACACAATTTCCTTTACCATGAGCGTGGATCTTCTGATTCTCTCACTTTTATTTTGGTATAGAGTAAGCAGCACATTCTGCTGCCTCCCTAGACAAGGGTATTGGTTTTTAGGCAAGGACTTAGCTTTCACTGCTGATGAGAAAGGGAGAGCAACTACTCATCAGACAGCTTCTCCGAAAAGATTCAAATAAAAGTTGTTGTTCTTAATGCTGTTCTTTATTGAACATAACTTAAACAATAATGTTAGTGCTATTTTCAAAGAACTCATTAAAACAAACTTTCTTTTAGGTAAGAAGGAAGTAATGGTATGGGACTCATTTACATGCTTTGTGTGAAGTCCTTGGAAGGATACTGCCTTGAATATAAAAGTTCATTTTTATACCATTTGTATTTCTTGAGCTATGTTGTCACACATACACACATAGCTCTTTTGTTAAATATAACTGTTTCCATGAAGAAACTTAGCCTACTAAAAACAGATATCAGATGTTCTAGATATGCGGTTCTGTAACTTTTTTTTCCTGGGACCCACCTTCACCTAGACATTTTTTTCGCGACCCAGTACTACATAATGATAACCAATATAGGCTATATAAAAAATGTTTTCACGACCCGCTACTACATAATGATAACCAATATAGGCTATATAAAATACAGCACATGTTTTTCATATGCCTTTCAATAGTTTTATTGTTTTTAAATGCCCTGCTTGTACTTGGTAGCAATAGAAGTTTCCTTCAGCTATGGAAGTTTTTGGATTCTTTAAATTAAACACTCTTTCCTTATATATTGAAAACAAGTTTAAATTTTTCCCGCCCTTTTTGCAACCCACCGAAATTGCTCCCGCGACCCTTTGGTGGATCCATAGTTTGGGAACCTCTGTTCTAGATCATATAGTTTTTAATGTAATCTGATAATATTACCTGTTTGCTTTGATACGTCTGAGCACACTTCATTTTGTTCAGGCTGGCATGACCACTTATACATAAGGTGACTCTTCTTTCCTGCTGGTTCATTTGGATCTCTCGAATTTGAAGCATCAACAATTAAATTAGTGTCTATGCTCACAGTTCTGGCATTTCCTCCAACCAATTCAGCAATAAGAGGAGCTGCTGTGACTTGAAACCAGCACTGTCAACATAACAATAGCAACAATGTTAACAATATTAAAAATTGTGTATTTGTCAGCTTAAGGAACTTGCTTCTTTCTCAGTATTGGGATGGATCTGAGAAGAATTACATCACCATTCACCAGAAACTAGTCATCAGTCATCTTCAGCCAATATCAATATTATCATCAGCTGCATCAATAGGCCTACCATTATCTATAGTAGGCCTAATCATCATCCTCATTATCTCTTCTTCCTTACATTTTAGACCTGTGACTGCTGTCAATATGTTTAATGGGCTCGGTTTGGTTACTGATTTCCCAGAGGAAATTAATGTTCGCGTGTTTTAAATTCTGTAAGTTTTACAGTGAAATATGTATATTGTGAACGAAATACATGGAATTGTGCATGACCGATAGGCTATGAGAGTATAAGCATATAGGATACGGAATATGCTTGAATGATTTTATCACCACTGAGCCAGTTTCACTTCCCCTCTCTCCCTCTCCAGACTCCAGCACACTGACTCCTCAGCAGGGGGGTTTGTGCAGTGTACAGCACAAACCAGCATGATTGTGCTTTGGGTTGACAACGACTGTGTTAGAGCTTCCTGCATACGGTCCCGGTCTCGCCCCGTCAGTGCTTTTCTTGCACTGTGAATTTCGCAATGGGGAGTGTTTTGAGTGGTGCCATACATTGAATGACAATCAGCAGATCTGTTTTTGTACACTATAAAATTTTGTTTAGTTTGAAAAATGTACAACTATTTAAATAGAGCGAAAGGGTGGCATGTTTAAAGAGCAGATATTCTACACAAGACTGAATGTCCAGTCCACACAGTTGACAAGCCTGCAACAGCTGGCGGTTGCGATTGTGTTGAGTGCAAAAAATGTCATACCGTATTAATTGAAGCTTTGACACTCTTATAAGGCTTCACTGCCACCATGAAGTTATACATTCCATAGTCCAGACTAGAAGGTCCTATGTTAAATTCTGTAGACCGTATATTTGTGTCAAGGCAGTTACCCTCTGCAAAAGAAAATCAGATTAAACTTTTTCTAACACTTTACACAACATCAGACATAGATACATTTCTTTGTTCAATAATCATGAATAAACAAAATATCCTCACTTTTCTTTGAATCTCGAAAAAGGACTTTCCTCTGGAAATCTGTTAAAGGATATGGAACTTCCGTAAAGATGCTACAGAGCTGCCATTGAAAGAATGGTTTTCCTTTCTGGTTGCACGGATCTATGATTGTTGCCCGGATAGCATAATCATTACCTCGGTGCATTTTTACTCTGTCTTTTGTACCTCTTCCACTGAAAAATAAAAAGTTTGATAGTAGAGAGAAACTAATATTGTCTTGGTGGGACTGTTTGTTAAGAACTCTCAAATTCAGGTTTTGATCCCAGCCCAGGTCAATGGCATTTATTCATGCATAAATGGAACAGTGTCGTGTCTGTGGATTTACCAGCATGTAAAAAACTCTGTTTGAACAAACTTACGATGCACACACCAGTGATGGTTACAAATCTAAGAAGCAATAACAGCTGTTAAATAACCATAATAAACAAACAAACAATAGTGTCTTGTTCTCACAAGGGTATTTTATTAATGCAATGGCTATAACCATCAAATTTTCCAAATGAGCATTCAATTGATCAAGAATTTGAATTTGTTTCAGTTTTTATTTCGTGTTGGCTAATCTAGTAGATCAGGGTATGCCATAGTGTGTTTGGTTGAAGCACTGAATTAGAAACCGGAGTTTGTGAAATTTTCTACAGCCTAATCTTTTTGGTTGTGTTTTGGCCCAGAGATCAACTTAGTCTAACAGAAATAAATATCAGTATCAGAAACAATCCTTGGATAAAAGCAGTGCAAGGGTAACAATCTTTTATCTTCATGTGAAGATTGTCTGAAATATCCAGAAACCATAATTCCAAGAACTCTAAGAGTCTTCAACACTTGTACAGGGAGACCCAATGAACTATGAACCGGCTGCTTTGTGTTTTTCCAGTTTGCAATGGTGGTGCATGTTGCCCTCTGCGGCTGTCATAGAGTGATGCAACCATACAACAATTTCCTCAACTATGTTTGAAGAATTTACGTTATGAAAGGAGGCACTGAAACTGGCAACCATTGTCCATATATTTTTGGAACCTCTTTAAGAAACTATCCATAATCACCATAGCTCATGTAGAAAAATGATGGCAATTTGTTTTAATTCTTCCAGGGTGTATAAGTTAGTCTTGTACACTCTGTGTTTTAATTTACCCTAGTGATAAAAGTTACAGGGGGTAAGGTAGGGTGACTGAGGGGGCCACAAATATCTACTAATAATTCTGTCTTCCTCAAACACACTTTCAATTGTTCTTATCTTATTATTGGTTGTATGGGCTGTGGCAGAAAAAAGGAAAAGGCATGCTCCCTATCTGCTTATTATCTGAAAAATGGGAGCAAAATTGTATTCATGTACCTGGGGGCATCAACTGTTGCCTCATAAAAAATGGACCTTATAATCCATTCTTTGCTCATGGCGCACCATACACCAATGCGACTTTTATCTCTAGGGTGGATTAAAACATAAAGATACATAAAGACACCTTGGAAGAATTAAAACAAAATATCCACCACGAAATTGTCAGTATTTTGCAATGTGAAATACAGAAAATGGTAGATGGTTTCTTAAAGAGGTGTGAAAAATGTATGGACTATGACTGTGGCCAGTTTCAGCACCTCCTTTCATCCCTCTCTCTTCGTCCTATATCCCCGGTGTCGGGGCGAAGGGCCTCCAATTGGAGGTTTCTGATACCTGTGTGAATTTTTGTTACGCTTATTTTCCGAGAGAGGGCAGAGGGACAGGTGGTAAGCCCATCGCCTCACAACCCCCCAGGAAACTAAGGTATTACTTGGACGTGAAAGGCCGGGCATTTTTGTCCAGAGGCTCTAATTTAGGCTTGGAGTTCTTTAACGTGCTGTAAATCTACGACACGGGCCCCCCAGCTTAAAGTCCCTCCCGGAGAACTCCGTGCCCAGATTTTGATGTCTGGAAAAATCCATCGACCGTGGCTGGGTTTGATCCCGCGACCTGCGGATCTAGAGGCGGGCATGCTACCCCTAGACCACCGCGGCCGACTCCTCCTTTCATAATGTTGGTAAATAGAGCCTTTAAATATAGTTAAGGAAAATTGTTACATGGTAGTATCTATGATAGCCACAGATGGCAATGTGCACTACCATCACAAACTGAAAAAACACCGTGCAGCTGGTTCATAGTTCTTGGATCTCCCTGTATGTAGAGAGTAGGTATACTTTGTATTCTAATAATAAAGCAGAATGTTGAATGAAATCCTTTTCCTCTCTAAGCACAGAGCATAGGCCTCCTGATGGATTTTATGAACCGAAAACTCATTTTAGTTAAGCTTATTTTCTTATAAACGGTAGAGTGACAGGTGGTAAGCCTCGAGACCACCTAGACTAAACTGAGGTATTACTTGGGTGAAAAAACCGTGGAATTTGGTCCAGCTGTAATTTAGGCTTGAGGTTCATTAATATGGCATAAACCTATGACACGGGACCAACAGTTCATAGTCCCTCATGAAGGGCCAGTATTTTAACATCCTGAAAATTCGAGGAGGAAGCGAGGAGAGGGTAACATAACAGAAACAATACATTGTCATTGCTAACCTAGCATTGAATGCAGAGCTTTAAACTGTGTGATTCTATTTCAATGTTGTGTGTTTTAATCATTTTAGAAGTGTGGGCAATCCCACCAATACAGTTGATTACTTATTAAAAACACCATTTATTACTGTCTTATGAGAAAACATGTGAACCAAAAGGTAAACGATCAACTTCTGAGCTTGACATTGTCTTGCAAAAATATAACCAAAAACGGACATTTCAAACATCTTAGTACAATAAATGTAATCGGTATTGCTTCATATGTTTGCTATTTAATAATAATAATAATAATAATAATAATAATAATAATAATAATAATAATAATAATAATAATAATAATAATAATAATAAATTTATTCACCGTTGGTATTTAAAAAAATACATGGTTTCGTCATCATTTCCTAAGATTAAGTCTAAACCTAGTTATAATACAGAGCAGAAAATACTACAGGACAAAATATAAATTAATTATATATGTTGCAGCTGTGAAAAGAAACTAAAATTAAGCTAGCCTAGGAGATTTTCTGCACATACACTAAATAAAAGAAATATGCGAGAAACAAGGTAATTGAGGTAGAAATGAGATTGAATAGTCACATGGCAGTTTAGTACTATGCATCACAATCACAAGGCATATAGAGACTAACAAGAGAAATTGGAGTAGAGAGAGAGAAGGAGTGATATCCTGTAATGGAGGAGAAATTAATCAAATTATAAATCTTTAAAGGAGGACTGAAAAAATTCGTTTACATTATAGAATGAGAAATCCTTTAATAGGGAGCTTACTTTGCGTTTAAATTTCTTAGGATCTAACTTTTTGAATGAGTTGGGCAATTTGTTATACAATGGTGAAAGGAATGGAGTGTTGAAGCAATATAAAGTGTAAATAATAATAGTAATAGTAATAACAGTAATTTTTGCTCTGGGCTTACCATCCATCTAGCTGCACAGCAACAGAGCAATCTTTGCTATCCTGAGGGACCATATACATGGTATAGTCCCCAGAGAACTGCATTACTCCAGCATTATTCACTGTCACAGACAGTGGTATTTTGTATTGTTCATTTTCTTTCCTCCTCGATTCTATATGTGGATAGAAAAATATCCATTTCTTTCCTGAAACTATGAACAAATTAAAATTTACAATTTTAAAAACAAATATTGTAGTAAATTCAGAATTTGTATAGAGTGGAAGTAAACAGAAGAAACTACAAGCTAAAACTGTAGTTCACAAGCTGCTATAGCTTTCTTTACAATTTTACTCATGTTGCTTATTCCTACTCTAACTGTTTTCACTGCTTTAACCACTATAACATTTGCACATATCTCCAGGCTTTCCTTTACCTTTACCTTTAAGAATTAGTGATAAACAGAGCTCGGTCTAGGGTACCCAAGTCAAGAAAGTTAAGAACACCAGGACCATTGCTTTGTGTAGGTTGAGCCAAATTGGAGATAGAGCATGGCATTGCTTGTTGCCTCAACATGTAAACATTCAGCCATAGTAGGGCACAAAATAATTGTTCACATTTACATCATAAATACATACATTACATTTCTAGTTTATAATGATTTGCCTTGCATTATGCGTTTCAATTTACATTATAATGTACAGGTTTTAATAATCTGAAATAATTCTTGGCTCCTGAAAAGAAAAGGAAATATATATACAGCCCACATTTTCTGGGTTTGCACCACTTCTCGAATCTCAATCAGAGGATCGTCATAACAAGGCCTTACTTAGGGTCGACTCCCGAGAAACTTTTTTACCCAAACATTTTTGAAGAAATTCTTTACAATATTTATTTTTGACCTTGTTGAAAGTGATGTTGGTATGTACCTGTATTATACGTAAAAGTCGGTAACATTCGGTTTGATCTTCAATGTCTAATTTTGACCATGGTTCAAATGATCCACTCACACTCGTATGGAATTTTTCTCCAGGAATGGCGAGCTTCATTATTTCATGGTTGTACCAGTCTTTAGTATGCACCCAATGAGAAGTTTTTGTCCCATCGGCCTTTGCACAAAAAAGCTGCCCATATTCAGAGCTATTTTTTTCTTTCTGGCTGCTTTGGACACCTAATAATTTGCTCAGCTATAATTTTATGTAAGCACTACACTTCGTATGACAATTACTCATCTTTTTTTAAGGAAAAGAATAGAAGGCCTATTATATGAAAATGTGTAATGTTATTTTTATACTAGAATGTCTGTTTTATAAAATACCAGCAACTTTGACCACGATAATTAATTTAAAAATTAAAAATTAAGAGCATAGCCTAATAATTAAAGCATTGTATTTACCAACACTTACACACGAATCATTCATAAACAAAACAATTAATAATTATAATGAAACAGCTAAAAATCCAGCTTTGGAGTGCATTCCACGATTAGAAAGTGCTGCCTGGGAAAAATGATCTAAGATTGGAGTTCCCTGGCCCAGAAAACCTCTGCATAGTGAGTTCCATCCAAATCGATAAATATTTGACCATTTAGGCGTGTATTCATTACTCCCCTTCCTTCTAGGTTGAAAATTTTAGATGTCTGCATGTCTTGACATTATAAACAAATGAATTGACCAGGGTGAGTTTACAAAATTAAAGCGATTGATAATTCCATGCGTTATGTTGAAAAAATCATGATGCTCTTATTTTCTAGTTACTACAAAAAAGGTAACGCCACCTGCAATTGATTTGACAATTGAAATGCAATAGCAAAAACCGATGCTTCGATAGCGTTTAAACTCACTTTTTGTGCCAGTTTTTCACCCATAACTTGCAAACAAAAGCGAAAATTAAAAATCCAGTTTCTAGATGCATTCAACCACCCTTCAGTCCAACTATGTTTAAAATTTCAGATCTCTATATGAAGTAGATTTTACTGGGGATCATGCACAGACAGACAAACAGACAAACAATTCCTCTTATTATCATGGGAAACTATGAATTGATAACATTTGTAGCTATTATTCCCCATAGGCTACACGTTCTACTTTGTAAATCCTCAGTTTCTAATGATTAGCTAATGCAAACCTTCAGAAGAATTAAGCCAAGTCCACTTTGAAACCACAGAATTTCTTAAAGTTCCACGTTCCAGATAACTTTCATCACCAACAATCACCACTTCATCCATAGAAAATAAAAAAGAAAACTTTGAGCCAACAGTGTCAAAAGCAAGGAACACTGCTGACATCTCATTGAATGCTGTGACAACTTCAAAAAGGAATTGTGGTTTCGAAATTCTTCCCACCTGTGTACCTCCTGAAAAACAAATGATTGCTTTTATTGTCTCTGATTGCAATATGCTAGAGCAGAGTTATCAAACTGTGCTCAAACTTTCAAACAGTGGCTTTCGGTGAAAAATCTCTCTCTTCATTCTACTACCGTATATTTGCACCATGTTTGCTTTCTCTCTGGTTTTATTTCAGTAACAACAACAACTTCTTGTTGTTTTTCTATCCCATTTTTGTTAAAATTTTTGCCTTATTGGCTCTAAATCATTAATGTCATCTACCACACATATATCCTATACATTTATTTCTAAAATTTGGTCTGGAGATCTGCTTTCAAAATTAACTCAGAAAAGAGTTCCTGTCTCACAATTATGTAGGCTATAGCATTTGATTCATACAGTCTACACAAATATGTGATAGTAAACTGCCTAATTCATTAGTCCTACACTATTTCTTTAGACCCTGAGCAAACTATTTAATAATGGAATAGATTTTTCCATTAGGAATTTACATTTTTATTATGCATTAGAAACTTTACGTTTTTACCGTAAGTTTGCTTAGAGTACCAGTACTGATTTATGGCCTAGCGTTGCCACCTGTCCCGAATTTTGCGGGATATCCCGCATTTTAAGAACATTTTCAGCTTCCCGAATCATGCCTATGAGGGACGGATTATATATTTTTATTATTATTTTGCTAGCCTTTTCTTTTCTAATGTTAGTGTTACTGTTACATACCCTATTCAGTTTTGACTTTGTAACGAATGTATACCATGTTTCTCTTAATAATAAATTGTTCCATGTACAAATTT
Source organism: Ectobius pallidus (assembly GCA_964059195.1). Lineage (NCBI taxonomy): Eukaryota > Metazoa > Arthropoda > Insecta > Blattodea > Ectobiidae > Ectobius > Ectobius pallidus. The sequence continues at coordinate 55,253,569 of CAXKWD010000002.1, forward strand.
AGGTATGAAGATCGGCGATATGCATATATTCGATAAGTGTCCCTCCTTAGCCTTACCAAAATGTGGCAACCCTATTATGGCCAGAGGAAATCCATGTAAGTATGCAATTCCTTTGGCCATAGTATTGAAAAGGTAGGTCAACTAAATATTTGTGATTTCACAATATTATTTTATGTACCAACAGCAAAGAAAACCCAATAGCAAACAGAAAAGATTTAAAAAGCAGATTAATAATAAAATCAGATAAGCTGATAAGTTATAACAAAGTGCCAGAATACTTTTGTTTAATCAGTGATATTGCAATTATGATATGCAGGAAATAAGTTATTTTTAAAATCAATTTCCAAGTTAAGCTCCAGTTCGATTCATTAAGCAGAGCTTACAGAATACATGGGTAGTGTTATCATTTGTCAAAGTTTGTAAATATTCATTCATAGGCCTTCTTAAATAAAAAATAATAAGTCTCTACCTGTTTCACAATTTTGGCCATGGTATCCTGAGCTGCATGTACAAAAGTAGTTTCCCCAGATATTCTCACATTTGCCGTTATTCTTACAGGGGTTGGATTCACAGTGGTTTTTTTCTTCACAGTTCTTCTCTGGATTTTCATAGAGGTTATTAAAACAGCAGGAGCATTGTTTTGGATTATTTTCATCTTCACAATAACCTTTGTTTGCACAGTTGCAGCCACTTTTCTTATACTGAGGTTCACAGACACCATTACTCTGCCTGAACCTATGAAGCTGTGTGGAAGCTCCTTGATTCCTTGTAATGCATTGTATCACATATGAGTGCACAATAATGCACAGAAAAAAGCTTACAATTCCTGAACAAAGACATAAAGAATAATTGCTTTATTTTCTTTTCCTAACTGAAAGATTTTACACTTCCTTAATAATAATAATAATAATAATAATAATAGACCTAATAATAATAGACCTAATAATAATAGACCTAATAATAATAGACCTAATAATAATAGACCTAATAATAATAATAATGATAAAAGAAATTGAATCTAAACGTGCTAAATGGCCAGTGAGTAAGGTGCAGCTAATCTCGAATCATTTGAGAGTCTTTAAAACATTTATACAGAGCATCGACTTTGGCGAACTAAAATAATATAAGCTACAAGTAACATTATGAAGACATTGTTAAGTAATATTGATAAGTGTTAAGTGAAGTGATAATCTAAAAAGTATCTATAGGCAGTGGCGCCGACTCCATGGGGCCTGAGGGGGCCCGAGCTCCCTCAAAAATTCGTTTGTGGGGCTTCGCCCCCAATAATTTAAGAAAATTATTAGTTATATTATGCTTTGTAAAATCACAAAATTATGTTGGTATTTTTTATTTTCCTTGTTTGACGATAGTTACCTTTTAAAATACATTCAGTAATGAGTTAAAACTAGGGATGGGTCGATACCAGATTTTCTCGATACTCGATACTCGATACCGATACATGATTTTTTCCTCGATACTAGATACTTCGATACTCGATACCTTCAACATTTCCAGTTTCAATAAATAGATACATTAAAAATTAAAATTTGAGAGAACTGTGTAATACCAACTAAATTAATTACGTCTGCATATTTAATGAGATAAAATTTAATATCACCAGTAGCCTATAATTATTTTTAAACTCTACATTAAAACCAAAATTAGTTTTTTAAACAGTCTATTTACAAGTTTTTGTTAAAAAATACTAGCATTCTCACTTAATTGCAGAATTACAAAAGTATCGAAAAAGTATCGAGCGAGTTTTCTGAAGTATCGTTCGATGCCGATACCATGCAAGTATCGAGAGTATCGAGGTATCGAAAGTATCGAGGACCCATCCCTAGTTAAAACAAATAATTATTACGGTAGTAAGCAGGTTAACTGAAAACGAGTGGTGTGAATCATGATAGTGTTACGGTGCTGCGGGCACACTTAGAATTTGTCCCGGTGCGCGAACCTTCGTGTAAGGTCTGGCGGGCCAGCGCTGCGGCCGCGGCGACATCAAAAGGACTGGAGCAGAAGTGCCTGGAACCCTCCACCTCGCGTCGCCTTGACGCTTCGAGACATTACGACGCCGTGGCTATATAAAGCCCACCCTGCTGGAGCAGTCATTCAGTGTGGATAGTTTCGTTCAGTGCATGCTGCAGACGTGTTTAGCGTTCCGACTTTAGTGTTTAGTGGACTCTTTTATATGACTATATTTTATTCGTTTACTTTAGTCTCTTAGTGTATTGTGAATTAAGTTTGCAATGGATAAATTTGTTACCAAAAAGGTGCGCTTGGAAGTTGATGATACTGCAAGTCAACCTCCGACAATAATTGTGTCGTCAATTGCTTCGTCGTCTTCAGGCGAGAACTGTTCACAGCCAAAACCTGGACAATCCGGTAAGGGAAGATCATTTCAGAAGTCTTGGTTGATCAAATATACATGGCTAGAATATGAAGCATCTACCGAAAAAGTTTTTTGCAAAACCTGCAAAGAGGCAGATGCTAAGAATCTATTACAATTTTCTTCAAAAAAAGAAGATGCATTTATTTCCGTAGGGTTTTCTAACTGGAAAAAGTCTTTGGAAAAATTCCGTCTTCATGAAAATACGTTTACGCATAAAGAAGGTGTTCTGAAACTAAATGCCATCACTAACCGAAGTGTGGCCTCCCAATTGAATGAACAGTTAGATAGTGATATGAAGAAAGGCCGTTTAGTTCTTGAGACAATTTTTACTACCGTGCAATTTCTATGCCGACAAGGCCTAGCAATTAGAGGGCACGAAGATGTAAACTCAAATTTTTTTCAATTGTTGGAACTCCGAAAGAATGACGTGCCTGAGTTAAAAGATTGGTTAGGGCGTTCGGGGTATAAGTGGACGTCCCACGATATTCAAAACGAGATCATTGATCTACTAGGAAAGTCTGTGTTGAGAAAAGTATTGGCTTCAATCAAGAAGACTGAACATTTTTCTATTATGGTTGACGAAACAAGTGATTCTTCGATTCACGAACAAGTGTCATTTTGTATTCGTACTGTCAATGATTCCTTAATTATCAACGAAGACTTTATTGGTTTATACGAGACCCCCAACACTGAATCACAAACTCTGTTTAGTATTTTAAAAGACGTATTTGCTCGTCTTGATTTGTCAATGGATAACTTAAGAGGACAGTGCTATGATGGTGCCTCGAATATGAGAGGTAAGTTCAAAGGACTAAAAAAGTTAGTTTTGGATATACAACGAAAAGCACGTTATGTGCACTGCACTGCTCACAGTTTAAACTTGTCAGTTGTAGACAGTCTCCGCCATCTTATGTCTATGAGGGATATTATGGCCTTAGCCAAGGACTTAATAAACACCGTAAGGGAATCCAACAAAAGGATGGGACTTTTCAGAAGCATACGCTGTGATAGCACCAACGACCAAGCTGGTCTACGACCCCTTTGCCCGACTCGATGGACTATGCGAGCTTCTAGTATCTTGAGAATATTGAAAAACTTTGAAGAACTTCTAGAGTTTTTTGAAACTTTTCTGCAGAGGACAAAACAGAGGCAGGTTACAAATGTGCAGGCTACCTTGAGTCAATGTTACAATTCAAAACTTATTTCTTTTTACGTCTTTATTGCCATGCAATGAACCCAGTAGAGGATGTCAATGAAAAAATTCAATGCCCTCATCTAAGTGTTGCTGATCTGAAAAAAATATATGAGGGCTTGATTTGTATATTGAATGGAAGGCGTGATAGTTTTGAACACTTTTGGGAATTGTGTTTAAAAGAAAAACCTTCACAAGTTGATGATCCTTCGCTTCCTCGGAATCGACGTATACCAAAGAAGTATGAAAACAACGAAGCCAGCTCACCGCACACTTTCAAAACCCCAAAGGAATACTACAAAGCTATTTACATTGAAGTTTGTGAAACGGTGCAATCTTGCATTACTGAGCGGTTTGCATCAACTGGACTCACACAGGTCATTGCAGTTGAATAAGAGTGCTTGCTTTTAGTAAACAGAGGTGAAACAAATTTTGAAAAATCAACTGAGTTTTTCAAAAATGACCTAGACATTGAGAGACTGCGCTTACACTTGAATATGTTATCCGATATCGCTAATAAAAAACAACTGGTCTTAAAAAACATGCGTGATGTGAGAAAGTACATTACACAAGAGCCTGCAGTTGGAGAAATGTTATGTGAAGTAGTGAAGTGCATTAAGCTTCTCCAAGTAGTTCCAATCACGACAGCAACAGCAGAACGGTCATTTAGCGCCCTTAGACGTCTGAAGTCATATCTCCGATCAACAATGGGACAGAAGCGATTGAACAACTTGGTTGTTCTTCAAGCCCACCGAGATGTTTTGGATGAATTGGATATCCGACCAGTCATCAACAACTTCATATTCAGTAATCCAGTCAGACGGTCGACATTTGCACCTTTCTAAAGACACTCTAGCCCTAATAATGGTATTTAGAGCAATATTAAAAATCTTTATAAAATTGAGAATTAAATACATACAGAATGTTAAATTTTCAGTTTTGAAATATTAGTACTAGTTTAGTACTGTATTTCTATATTACTATAGTACTGTATTAGTTATTTTCAAATACTTAAATATTTTTAGGGTGTAAGACCCAATTAAAGCCCGTTATTTACATACTTTTTGACTGAAAGTATTAGGCATACTGTATTAACTTTATTAACTGTATTAAAGCATTAACTTTGAGATATTGTTTTTATTTAATGAACCCTCAGCCTTATTCAAAGTAAGCTTAAATTAGCTATTTCACTTATTAATCAAAGTGCTATTACTGTGCGACAGTAATATTTTATGTTTTATTCTTTTAATGATAGTTTAGGATTTATTTAAATATAATTTCAGTCTTTTCAGAGCTATATATTCACTGCTCTGTAATAGTCTATAAGCATAATTATTACTGTAAATTAAATTAGCTTTTTACGAAAATACCGTGCGTGTTTATGTTTTGTTTCTTTTTTCAAAGCCAAAAAGTGTTTCAGGCTTGTCGAGTTTCCCGGAGTGTGGAGTTATAGAGAGTCGAGTTTTCGGGGTTCTAATGTTGATCATATGACTCTAAAATACTTAAAAAAAACTTTAAAACTCACTAATTTTCATCTAAAATTTAGAAAATTTCCCGGGGCAGGACCCCGGTATGGCCCCCCCCCCCAATATTTTTTCTAAGTCGGCGCCCCTGTCTATAGGAATAAGTCAACAATAAGTGTGTAAGACAATGTGCAAATAAGCACAAACTAACTTGAAATATGTAAAGTATGGCATGTAGTACTGCGTACTGCAATGGGGCATGCCAGCTAAAGCCAAGACAAAAACAACAAAAAAATAACAAACAAACAAAAAATAATAATAATAATAATAATAATAATAATAATAATAATAATAATAATAATAATAATAATAGACATAGGCCTAATAATAATATACCTAATAATAATAATAATAATAATAATAATAATAGACCTAATAATAATATTAATAATAATCATAGTAATAATAATATTAATAATAATAATAATAATAATAATAATAATAATAATAATAATAAGAAGAAGAAGAAGAAGAAGAAGAAGAAGAAGAAGAGTGTGTAGGTTTTTTCTTTGCAAATCAACAATAAATCTACAGATATGAGAGATTAAACCATCACTTCCAAATAACCCTAATGGACCATTCAAATAGAAAATTAATTGTAAACTTAAGAATGTAAAACTTAACGCAAACTTTAGCATGGCATTGAGCAATGAAAACTTAAACGTAGATAACAAACATCACAAAAGAGAACATGAACAGCTGATAAAATGGCTTTTGCAGATGAAAATATTTTCATATTTCTATTAAACACGTGTTGGCCTTTAAAAATTGAAATCATACAAGCCACAATGTATTTTTCAGGACTTAAAAATCCTAAGCACAAAATCCTCGGGCAGGGACTATAAGCCTAAATTAGAGCCTCCTGACCAAATTCCCCGCTTTTTCTTCTTAAAGTAACACCTTCCTTTCATCTAGACTCCAGCTAGTCGTCGAGGCTTACCATCTGTCCTTCTGCTCTCTGTAGGAAAATAAGCATAACTAAATTCGTGGTAACGAATCCTTCAATTGCAGGCAGCCTAGCTAGGTCTTTAGAGGATTCTAATGCCAGTTTGACGATGATGAAAACTCTGTAGGCATACACCTAAAATCTAATTTTCATTTTATTGAGAAAATCCAAGTGTAAATTTTGTTTTTAAGAATCATTGACAAGTATTTGAAAATACGTATATTAGAGTTTTAATTTCTATTAATAATACATGAGAGATATTTCAGATATTGTTCCACCGTTGTGTAGTCTTCATTGGCTTGTGTAGTCTTCACTGGCTTTCTAAATTTTTAAATGGATTCGCAATTGAATGAATGAATTTGAATTGAATGAATGAATTTTAGCCTTCAGAATCCCTTAAGGGCCAGGCCTACTTGCTGTGAAGGGAAGGGCTTCCTGTGCCTTGTGCCCCAAACAATAAGCGTATATTCTCCCCTAGTTAGTATCAATGATAATCTTATTATTATTTCCCACATCTGCTAAATGTTTAATTTCCCTTAATTGTTAATTTACTCCACAAATGGAAACCTTCCCAGGTCTTCACCGGAAATAAACAAAGATAATATTAAACACTGATACAGCTGTTGCTTTGTACATTGGAAAAGGGCGGATATCAGGCGCCTCAAAGTCCTCCATAGTAATTAATTTTAAGTTATAGGGAGGAAGAACGCGTATAATATACTTAATTTTAATATCAATGTTACCAGCATAGGCGCCGACTTTGGGGACACAAAGTATTTTCTGCCCCCAACATTGCAATTTTGATCTTATATTGCCTATGTATAACTACTAAAAATCCAATTCTTGACCCTCTAAAAATATTTTAAATTCTGATTGCCAGAGTCTCCTATCAAAGCTTTCCAAATCCTCACAATTAGGTACCGTATTGTATGTTAAGTTCTGACAGTATTGAAATTGGCTTTGTCCCCGTTGGACCAGAAAAAATCTGGATTACTAATTACTGTAGTGGACAGCAAACCGTAACCTCATTAATGCGGTTCCGAAAATAAATTTGCTTACCTTTTCTATGCATAGGACACTTAATGGTTAGCAGATGTAAATATGCCAAAATTGTAGCCTACTTCTTTAAAACTGTTTGCTAGATCTGTTTTCCAGAGTGGGAGTACTTGTTCAATACATTTTGAAAGCTAAAATAAACATCAAGTACTATGTAACGGTTTGAAGTACAGATTCTTGTATAATCTGCATCATTCACAAAGAAGAAAAAGTAACTTCGCCACTTCATACAATGTTTCATAAGTTATTAAATTCGGGTTTTTCTTCTTCTAATAACCGTGTTCTGTGATTACGGATGCCGCTATACATGATGGCGGTGTCATGGCCATTAATAATAATTAAGAGAATCTTCTGCTGACCATAGCCTACGCTAAAGAATGGATTCTTTAATTATACCGCTCTAGTATATAAACAAAAGAATGTAAAGTCAAGAGAAATCCGATCCATCGAACAATGAGGTGTCATCAAAAAAGTTTCGCACCTTAGCCTTCTTTACGAAATACTGGTACGTGTACCGGTTAACAGTTACAAAATTGGAAAACAATATTTTCCCCCTTTCTCCTTGTATTATGTTAGTTCTTATTTTCTATCTTATTTTCTATTTTTTTTTGGGGGGGGGGGGCTTTCCCTTTCCTTTTTGAGCATCCTTTTGAGGGTTCGAATCAACGGAGGGATGGGGGATTTCCCCCTCTCGTCAAAAAATTTCCCCAGTTCGTCAAATGAAAATTTCTTCCTTGCCAGGGATATATTTTTCTACATTTCATATCTTCAGTTTAAAATTACAATGCAATTACTGGAAACATGCACTCATGTTTCTACTTAATGTCTTTTTTAACGTAAATATATCATCAGCACAAAGCATAGCAACAAAATTTATCTAACAAACACAATATTTTTACTTGCGCCATGTGTTGGGGATACTTCCTCAACGCTGCTCAAGTGAGGGCAGCAACTGCTTTCTTGCCCATTGGGCGCTTTACATATTAACAAGTAAATAATATTTTGACTTGCGCGGTGTAACAGAAGCGGAACATTGGACATAAGGTATAATATATTACTGCTTTGTGTTGGTTTCTATTTGCCGGCAATAATTCGGTTAAAGAATGTTATGACATTGAGCGAAGTAGTGATTAATGTTCCGTGGTAGTCTGTCAAGTATGTATTTAAAGTTTGTTAATAACATGCATAGGCGTAGCGAGGGGGGGGGGGGTTTTGGGGGTTTGAACCCCCCCCCCCATTGATTAAAAAAAGGAAAATTGTATAATTTTTTTAAGTCTGCCCATAAATTGCGTAATACAAGTATAAAGCGTGGGAAGCTTAAAACTCGTTATTTTGCGTCTTAATTTTTAAAATTTTCCGGGGAAGGACCCCCGGAAGCTTAAAACTTGTTATTTTGCATCTTCATTTTTAAAATTTCCCGTGGGAGAACCCCCGGAAGCTTAAAACTCGTTATTTTGCATCTTAATTTTTAAAATTTTCCGGGGGAGGGCCCCCGGAGCCCCCTCTCCTTCCATACTCGCCAGACCCCGCGGATGTTATAACCCCCCCCCCCCATATGGTCGGCCTGGCTACGCCTATGATAACATGGATACATTTTTAATAAAAAAGCTTTAAGTAAAGAGTCTGAAACGTAATACCAGTGTCTTCCACTGAATGTGAAAGGGATTTTAGTGTCATGAATAACGATCCTACTATTTTACTAAACTACGGAAACAGATGAAAAAAAATTGTGATGTTTGTGAGCATTAATGGGCCATGTCTGAAAGATGGATAACGGGTGACATCATTCGGAAAAAGACACTTCTCACAAGGAAGAGTCTTCCAGCATTTGGTCACATCAAATCAAACAGTTCCTGATAATTCAGCTACTGGTATTACTTTTCAGCTGTCTGGTATTACTACATTTATTTTTATATGAGGTCAAATATAATTCTGTTAGTAGCCTACATTGGGCCCATTTCCAGTAGCGTAATTACGGGGTGGCAAGGAATGGCAGTTGCCACCCCATAATTCCCAAACCCCTCTTTTTGCCACCCCAAAAATCGACAGTAAAAATATCAGTTATTTGCAAACAAGTGAAAAATTAGAGTTTATAAACGTGGCACAATTTTGATTCTTTATTAAACTTTATTAAACTTAACATTTATGCTGGTATGGTATGTAAAAAAGTTTTAAAAATGCTTAAACTACATCATTTTAACGCCAAAGTTTAAAAAATTGCCATACCCCCCAGACCCCCCGGCAGACCTTGCCACCCCAGTTAAAAGCTGAAATTACTCCCATGCCCATTTCCCCCCTCGTCAAAATGTTTGCTTCGAACCCTGCTCCTTTCCGTCTCTTTACAAATCGTCTTTTGCGAATTGCGATCCGATTAAACTATCGTTCGATTGAAAATATCGATAGTCTGCTGAAACTCGATCGACGAAAACAATAATATAAGTAGCCCATTCAGTGCGTGGGGAAAACATGTAGAATCTGGGAAGTGGATTGTTTATGCCAAAAAGAATATAGCTACCCAAATGATTTGAATGTTTACTATGCAATCGTGGATTTTCGTACCAGGTAGGTAATCTTAAAGACTTTATCTGAAGGTCTGTCATTAATGGGAAAGGTTACAATCAGTTGTACGTAGGTTCGTCATCGTTATCTTCCAGGCGCTACGCGCTACACTAGAATAACCTGGGTCGTCTCCATTACCGCTAATTTAGTTACGCTTATTTTCCCATAAAGGATTTAGATATAAGACGTGTTTGGCCGGGAATCACTTCGACGATCATTTAAAGGAAACTAAGGTACAGAGGCTCTAATTAGGCCGAGTTCTTTGACGTGTTGTAAATATTTGTCTTGGGACCCATGATAGTTTATTAGTCCCTCACAAAGGAATGTCCAGGATTTTACATCCTGAAAAATCCATTGACCGCAACTAGATTTGGAGGCAGGCACATTGTCTCTGCACCACAACGGCAGATTGGACATAGGTTACTAAATGCAATAGTTCAACGGCAAGGACAAATCACAATGAATATTGCTATATTGATATGACTAAAGGAATGTTAAGATTATTGGATAAACTACGATAGGAGGTAGGTGCTTGCAGATGATTTCTACATGACTGCTCTGTACACGGTTCTCATTGATTTCCAATGAACTTGAAAACATAGGCTCCTAAATCTTAACAACAAGACTTATTCTCATTTCACTTATAATATTGAAATTTAGACCCTGATGCAGCTATTTTGACTGCCTTCAAATGGTTTTTGAACATGACAACAGATGGCACTCTTCCTACACATAAATATTCTAAAAAAAAAAAGGGCACGAAGTCCTCCGGGAGGGACTTTAAGCTGCTGGGCCCATGCCTTAGATTTACGGCATGCAAAAGGATTTCAAGCTAAATTAGAGCAGGGTTTCCACATATTGGAAAGTCAGTGAAAGTCTTGGAAATTGAAATCGGTCAGGGAAAGCAAGGGAATTTTGTAAAGTAAAGGAAGATGTTGGAAATGGTATCCTTGTGCCTCCACACACCTTTCACATCTTTTAAGAAAATGTGCATTAACACTCATTAATTCCTCTTCCGAAATTGCAGCATTTTCTCTTATTTTGTTGTCTTTCAGTTCTTCCAACATAAGCATATTATTCCAGTACAGTTTATTTTTTAAGGTATTCCAATCCAGCACGGTATGTGATTTTTATTTAGGCGTCCAGAGAAAGGCTCTTTATAAACTTCTGGGTGAAATCAATCATGCAGATAACCAAAAACTTCAGACGCCAATACAAAAATGCAAATTACCGGTACTGATTATAATCCAGTTTTATGGAAAATGCTGTGAAACAAAGAAAAGTTATTATGTTTAAGGCGAATGAGCAATGTGGTACGCCATATGCTAGGATAAAAAAAAATGACAAAGTGGAGTGGAGTGAAACTATCCAGGGAAAGGATAAAAAAATGTGATCTAATTAAGTAGTAGGGTTAGGTTACCATACTAGATTCTTTCAATGAAATGTAGGACAATAATGGTCTAAATGTAGGAAAATTAAACTAAGTTTGATATAGCTTTTTATGGCTCATAGAGGATGTAGTATTTTGCATCCCATCGCTTCTACACACCAAGCCTGGTAGGGGTTCCAATAAGAAGAAACAGAAATTCTGGTAACATAAAATTGTGTTGTCTTTGCAGAATATTTTATTTCTCACTCTCATGTTACAATACAACCGTTTTGGGGATAAAATTAAAAAGTAATTCCCCAAGAACCTGGGATATAATAATAAACATATTACCAAACCTCGTACGATATTCTCTATATCCAGGGTAGAGAAAGTTATGTGTCTGCATCACATTGTGCATTATTTTGTGGATTTCATCTTCAATATTTATTTACAGCAATGAATTATATTGATAGCTTCTCTAATTTTGTATCATTTATTTCCAAACCTACCTGAGACCATTGTAGTCATGTGAACTGTGATTTGGATTTGATAATTCTGTGTAAAAAGGGATTAAACATTCTCAAAAACATTTGTTTTTTGGCATTTAAATTCAAAATTTTTCCAAATCCTTTCGTAATGATCACTTACATTATGAAACAAAGGTACTGTCAAAATTCCAAGTCTCTACCTATTATAGTTTAGGCTCTACGCCGATTCTCTGTCAGTTATGTATTAAGTCTGTCAGTCAGTCAGTCGGTCAGGACAAAACCTCTTATATATAGAGATGGTATAATCACAAGTTTGAGGGAAGAAATTTTAGAAGTATATAATTACATCTGGATAGTAATGAGTGAAATGCATTGTATAACAATTTAATTGCCTTTTATTTGTTTATTTATTCATTTATTTACTAAGGCAATGTAAACAGTATTATTAAATATTAATTTTTTTATTGTAGGTTTATTCAGATATCTCATTATATTCTCAATTTCCCTGAGAATTTATGGGCTTTCATATGACTCTACTACAGAATTAGTAAGAAATGGTGATATAATTAATGGAATCAAGTTTCCTGGAATTTTCAAGCGTGCAGCCAACTGCAAACCAGAGGTTCCAAACCATAGGTGCAGTTGTCGTGGCAGAGGAAACTGTGGTGGAGGAAAGAAGTGTATATGCTGTTATCAAGAAGTTTATGAGAATCCTCAGAAGAACTGTGTAATGAGGAATTTTTGTAAGAATAATCCATGTCAAAATGGGGGCACTTGTGTATCCGTGTGGGGAAACCATTTCTGCTTATGTGCTCCATTATATCATGGTCAAAATTGTGAACACAGATCAGGTAAGAAAGTTGCATAACTAAATGGACAACTACTATAGAAAACTAAACCAAATTCCTTGGATTTGCATTTCATGCAGGGTTATGGCATACACTTTCATTATTAAGTGGTAGACGGCAAGATTGGGGGCATGTAGTCTGCATGATAACTCCCACAGTTATTTATAATTTTCTTGACTGCTGCTTCTCCAAAAAAGTAACTCACTTGTCTTCTCAAGGCTGGGTGCACCCTATTTTCACACCAGCCTAACTCAGACATGGGCAAGGTGGTATCAGTGATCGAACCTGGACCTTCTTCGAGGATCTTTTTTACATATATTGGCATTGTTCTTCATCACCACTGACATTACGAAAGCAGCTAAATAATTTCATCTCTCCATTTTAATTCAGTTTGCGAGAAGTAGGCCTACTGTATAGAGCAATGGCTGTTAAGAATAACCTCGATCTAAAACTTTTTAGTTTTTTCCTCTACCTCCTTAGATTGTATAGAGCTAACTTCAAATTGTATAGTAGAATGTAATGTGTGTATATATATATATATATATATATCCTATTTTTGAGCCAGGTAGAAAGGCAATGAGACTGCCTGCGAAGACTCATGGTAAGCATTACAGGCTACATATCAGCAGACCCGGGTTCGATCCCCAGTACCTCCTCGGATTTTTCTGAGGTAGGGAGGTCTGGAACAAGATGCACCCAGCCTTGTGCAAATTGAAGAGCTACTTGATTGAGAAGTAGCAGCTCTGGTCATGGAAACCATTGTTAACTGCCCATTGTAAGAAACTTTTGCCCATCCTGATCTTGATTTCTGGCTATGGGTTTGCTGTGGTCGTGAATGTTTTAAAAATAAGCTTTCCTTTAATCTTTGATAATTTTCTTTATTGTTGCAATAGATACACCCATGAAGAGGATATCCAATCCATTAATAGCTTTCAGACTTGTAGCTACCTATAATGAAGTCTCTATCATTTTTGTGATATTGGATGATCCTGGCAGCGAGTTTTCATTTTCTGTCACTGTTGGGTATGTGACATTTACAGGAGATGAAACCCTTCTGGAAAATAATATTGACCTCAGTAGTTTTATTACAACTTGGCTTGGGAAAGATGTGCCTCTTCCGAAGGGTGAGTTAATTTTCATGTTAATTAACATTTTTTTTTTTTTACTTCTTTGTTTAGAGTAGGAGTTGCCTACTTCTTGATGAGAGATTAATACACATTACAGTTCTTTCGACTTAACTGTTTTTACTTGAATATTGTGTTGTTTTGGATTTTAATGTACTGACCCACCATTACTGGTATTAAAATTATTTCCCCCTTTCATGAAATTCATACAATATTTTCATCTCTTTAATGCTCTTAATGGTCTTTTATTATCAGAATCTTGGCTCAAATCATCACTAAATTCTTCCTTTGTACAGTTACACTGCTATTTAGGTACTTTGGTATTTTGACAGTGGGCTGGGGGGAACATGGGAGGGCAATGCTATTGCTGCTTCTTCTAGCTCGAAGCACATCATAAGCATGTGTTTGTCAACCCAACTTCCAGAATCTACCTTTCTAAACCATTCCAATACTAGACATACAGTTAAATCTCAATAATACATGCCCATTTGTTGTGCTATCCCACATTATAAGCTCTTTTATTCAGTTCCTTGACGTCACTATATAAAAGTATATAATATTCACCTCTTAATACACTCCTCATTCTGTTTAAAGCACTCTTTCATCTGCCGAAAATTCTAAAATATCGTGCGCTTAAGGATACTGAGAAAACATTTTCCGGCTGCCTCAGAAACACTGTAGATCAAGGTTCCCCAGTTGTTGAATACAGTCTTCTTCTAATATCAGCAACAAGTGCTGTAGCCTCTTTGCACCATGAACCTATAGTTTCCACTGCAAAGATGATGAAAAAATTAATCTGAAGGAGAGCCTGCTGTTTCAGCAACTTAGCTTGCAAGGCAGGATGTTTACAAGAATAAGTGTCAATTTAGAAGTGTGATGAAGGAGGGAAGGTGTTGTGAAAAGTGTTAAGTGTTTTGTTATTAAAATATTTCTGAAGCCAGTTTGTGCAAATGCAGTTACAATATTACAACGTGCTAGAATTGGAGTAGTTCTAATTCAGGTATAACACTAATATATTTTACATATTATTTTTATGGCTTTAGTTTTGCTAACTTTTCATCCCTTTTCATCCCTTGACTATGAACCAGCTGCATGGTTTTTTTCTGCTAGGCATGTGAGCATGTGTTGCTGTAATCATGGTCCCACTATTGATGCTCTGATAAGGCCTAGTTACACCTTCATGGATATGTATGTACACAAAATAATCGTTGTTGGAGCTCTGACAAACAATATTGTTCATAGAATACCTCTCTATAATGAAAGAATTGGTGTATGGTGCGCCATAAACAGAGAACACTCTTACACTAAGGCCCACTTTTACGAGGCTACAGTTGACGTTTCGAGGTAGGTAAATACAATTTTGCCCCCTTTTTTTTTCAATAAAACTCTGTCACAACCTATACAATCAATATTTCGATGAGAACAATTGAGGAGCGTTTTTTCAAAAGCCGATAACTGCAGGTTGTGACGAAATTGAGATAAATTTTGTTTCATATAGTTTAAGTGGCTGCCTTTCCAATGGTTATAGTAGTTCTTTCATATTCCGACACCTGTTCCACTCAGAAATGGTAGAAAAACAGTAGTTTCTGCAAAATCTGATATCTACGGTTAAGGCGTTCTATCAAAATCCGATATCTCAAAACTATACTTTATGTAGATATCGGCTTGTGAAAAAACGCTCTTCAATTGAATGTGTGTTTGAGGACAGAATTATTAGTAAAGATTTGTGGCTTCCTCAATCACCCAACCTAACCCCCTGCAACTTTTATCTCTGGGGTAAATGAAAATATGAAGTATACAAGACAAACCTACACACTCTGGAAGAGTTATAACAAAATATCCATGAGGAAATTGCCAGCATTTTGCAACGTGAACTATGGTGAGTGATGGATGGTTTCTTAAAGAGGTGTCAAAAAAGTATGGACGACGGTAATCAGTTTAAGCACCTCCTTTCATAATGTTGATAAGTAAAGCCTTTAAAATATAGTTAAGGAAATTGTTGTATGATCATAACAGCACCACTCTATGATAGCCGCAGAAGATAACTTATGCCGTCATCACAAACCAAAAAACTCTATGCAACCAGTTCATAGTTAATTGGGTCTCCCTATATGTAGGTATAATATGTATGTGTATTCCTGAACTCAGCTGGGAGCATAAGACGAACAAGTGGATGTTTTAGTAGCTAGGACTAATTTATTTACACTTATTTGCCTTGAGAAGGCAAAGTGACAGGTGGTAAGTTCATCGCCTCAACGACCTTCGAGAGGAAACTAAGGTATTACTTGGATGTGAAAGGGTCGAGAAAGTCAGATGATGTATGTCTAGAATAGAGAAAATCATACATGAGAGTTCTTCTTTTGCAGTTGCAAAGAAGTTATTCTACTACCCATATAAGCGTTCTCCGAGGACAAGCAAGGGTGATCACACTGTTGGGTTGTCTATAGAGTTGAAAAACTCTAGAGAAGTGCAGTTCATTGGTGATCACAGTCTATATGTGGTGCATGATGCGAAGCGTTGTCCTCTTGTGGTTTATGTTAGTGGATGGTAAGTATAAGTTATTTTGTGATTATGAAATTTTATTCAAATTAATATTGGTCCTCTTTGTGCTTTTGATTAAACATCTTTCTCGTGCACAGATAGCAAATCAAAACAGCTCCATCATGAGTCATATCATGTGCCATGGCCTAGTTAGTTTGTCTTTCTGTAAATTCAAAATATGAGATAATTTGATCCTTGAAGTTTTACTTAGAGTGATATTATTGTTTTTCATATTGCATAATTAATTGTATTTTTAGTGGTATAAGTTCAATCTGAAACCAAAGGACCTTCTAGTTTTAAGTTTTCGTGAGTTCACTGCCTGAATGATATGTCTTCAGACAGATAGAAACTTATGCAATTGGTCCTGTGCATCTATGAGTTGCTGTTTCACATTAAAACATCCTGATAGAGCTGAAAATTTGCATAAATGTAGTTTTTATTCTGAAAGGAACATAGGATTTGAGACTTTCCTCACATTGATAGTAGATGAGAGTCTCTTGGCTTCTGGTGGGGTGAATGGATTTAGTAATTCCGAGCTTTCGGCTGCTACTAGCTGTGCAGCCATCTTCAGTTAGGGTTTGTGCTAGTCAGAAAAGATGGTTTATTATAATAGCCAAGAGACCTGCTGAAAGTGAACCAATAAGGAAGCAAGAAAGAGTTAGTCTGCACGACTAGCCCTTCTGAAAGAAGCCTTCCAGAAATGCTTCCAGTCATGGATTCAATGTTGGTACAAGTACATTACTAGCCAAGGACAGTACTTTGAAGGAGTTTAATTCAAATTCTAAGTAAGTTTATTACTTTGTTTGTAATATAATTATTTACCGTATTTTTTGGTTACACCTTGTAACTTTCTTCACAATATGAAAGATGTCATTAGTGCCACAAGGTTTTTCTGTCAGTCTTCTAGTGCAAATTTCAATTCATTTAGCAAGTTTATATGAAATAATTTTTCACCATTCGTAAACATGTTTCGGACCACAGAATATTCTTTAAACCAGTATTGTTGCAATGTCTATTATTAAAGACAGAGTCATTTCTCAGAAGACCTACTTATTCAATAGTGTATAGCAGTGGTTCCCAACCTTTTTCAACTGGCGACCCACCTTTCTTTATCGGAATACCTCCACGGTCCATCGATCCAGGGTGGAGTAAAAAACCTTATTTGTATCGTATCCCATCCTTATGTATATATAATTTATCATCATATATTGCAATTATATAAGCTTATAGATGCTTTTTTGAAGATACAGATTGATTATTGATAAATGATAAACAATTTGTGTTCTGATCTGAAATTGGTTGACAAAATATAAGCACTTCCTGTAGCAGAACAGTTATTTACTTAAAAATAGATATATGTTTGCAATATATGCAACAAATGGTTTCATACTCACTAACAAATGTTCCTAAGTGAAGATAAAAACTACAATTATAAAAGTACACAGAGACCATTTTAATTTTTCAGGCAAAATTGCTGTTTTTAATTAAGAATACTATATTAATGAGATTTTTGGGACTGTTTTTATTGAACTAACACGTCAATGTCAGGATTGAATAAAGATTTTTTAATCATAAGTCACTTGCAACATTGAGTTGATTTCTGTATTTGTTTTTTAGGGAAACCAAAGTTGAAAAAGTATGTTCACATAAATACTGTGTGAGTTATCTGGGAGGGATGTAGTGGTTCTGTTGTCTTCCCCAGATGCCAAAAATCAAGACCAATCAAAACAGAATTTGATTTGTTTCGATTTTTCTTATCTTTTCTGATGGTTTATTCCATGGTTTCTGATAGTTTTAGGATCGAGTCACGACCCACCTGTAACCCTTCCACGACCCACCGGTTGGGAACCGCTGCTGTATAGCTAGCTGATTTAGATTATTTCATTTTCAGTGCTGCAGGCAATATGCATATACTGAAGATACTGCGTGCAGATAGCCATGTGATAAGTGCTACAGTTAAAAAATCCTGTCCTGAAGATGACGATGATAAAATTATATACAGTTGGATGTACTGCAACATCAGCAAATCTGTACCTTATCCTTTTACTGAAAGTGAAAAGAAAGGATTCAACATTCCTACTTCAAAAAAAAGTAAGTTCACTCTAGGTTCCCTCACAAGGGCATTCTTAAGATTTCTTATGTTACCTGTATATGATTGTGTAAGAGTGAATTTAAGGGGGGACATACAAATTTCAGTGAAATTCATAGGTGAGAAATAGATGAATTTCATTATTTTTTTCTCAGCAATGAATTGCTCTACAATGTTGCTATCTGACATATTCTTTAATGACTTCTTTTACAATTGTATACTATTTTCAAAATTAATCAAACTGTTACAGTTACGGGTAATTATCGTTTCAAAATGGCAGCCACGTTTCATGTACTGCAATGCCGTTTTCTTGATAACTTCCACAAATATCAATATTTCTGAGTGATTATTTTTCTGTGTATTTTTTAATATCACACGAACATCACTGGTTGTAGCTAACTATTCATTTAACATTAACGGTTTATTTTTAAAAATATATAGGCCCTATATTTTAATGAAAATTAAAATTTTAAAAAATTGATTTTTTTAAAAATACTTAGGCTATACTGTAGATATTCTAAAGATTGTAGATGATGTTATTTATATGATGTTTGCAAATAGATAGAAAAAAGGGTCACTCAAAAATATTGCAATTTCTGGAAATTATCATGGAAATGGTATTTCAGTGCATGAAATGTGGCTGCCATTTTGTAACAATAATTACCCATAACTGTAACAGTTTGATTCATTTTGAAAATAGTATGCAATTGTAGAAGTAGTCAATAAAGAGCATGTCAGATTGCAAGCTTGTAGAGCAATTCATTGCTGAGGGAAGAATAATGAAATTTTATTCCTCACAGATGAATTTCACCGAAAGCTGTATGTCCCCCTTAATTACCTAGCTAAATGTACAATTTTTCTACGCACTTTTGAAAAAGGGCATAGTGTGAAAGCTTTGCATGTGCTGCTTTGTACGAGTTTACTAGTTCATATTATGGCCTATATTTCTTTACAAGAGAAGTACTCTGGAGAGTAGGTAATGGTGCTTGAAGGAAGACCTGGCTGCAGTGGTAGGCCTACTATTTATTTTAAAGCAAATGCAAAAATACCAACCAACAACACAGTTGGTATATAAAAGCTATTTTTAAAAGATTCTCTCATTAATCTTGATTCATCTCAGCATAGCACAACCCTGTTGGGTTTCTAATAGCTTGATGCATAGCACAGGGAAATGAAAAGCTTGAACCAGGAAAAGGCTGATTTGTATAGAAACCTCAGTATTTCGTTAATTATCAACTCACATTCTTAAAATAATATCAGAAGGTAAAATATTAAAAACTTTTTCATTAATTGGTGTACAGTGCACACCGGTTATTGTGATCACTTCGGGACACAGCTAATCTCATAATATTAACCAATTGATAACAGTAGCCAAAATAATTAAATGAAGGATATTTATTCATACTTCAGATAATACACTACAAAAACAGAATTAAAAGCTATTTAACGTAGCTATTTGCACGTAACTGTGCAAATCATTCAACCACTCATAATAGACTGCAAACAACTATTTTCACAAATAATAAAATGTTTTTACTGTTTCTGTTTTCCTTTTGGAGTTTATTAACCAATATTTCGTACTCATAGTGTTTTTTTGGAAGTTTACTGACCTCTGGTAAACACTGCTTAGCAAAACATCTAACCCCTATCTGTTCAAGTCTTTTCATTTTACACTAACAATCACTGCATGTCATGACTGTGACTTTCACAAATCAAAACCAACGCTAAACTGAGAGGTGAAACATGTTTTACTGCTTAAAAGAGAAAGTTATGGAGTACCACACCCTTGAGCAGGTCGTTCTGTGACCTGAGAACACTACCCCTACTTCTAATATAACACAGTACAGTTGAGTAGGAAACACAATCCTTAGATACAACATTTTGAATGACGTACAATACTTGGAAATAAAGCCTCAAAACGAAAAATATGATAACATAAACCGAATCTTTGATCACAATAAACAGCATTTTTTCAATGTATGAGTATTAATCCATACAGGACTTCATAAAAGTGATAATATTACCCGACTGATAGCATTATCCATGATTACATTAACCAGCGTTCACTGTATATAAAATATATTGTAGTAAATTTATTATGACTATTTAACTATTTGTCGGCCGCAGTGGTCTGGAGGTAGCGTGCCCGCCTCTAGATCCACAGGGCACGGGATCAAACCCGCGGTCGATGGATTTTTCAGGTTGTAAAAATCCTGGGCACGGACTCCTCCAGGAGGGACTTTAAGCTGGGGGTCCCATGTCGTAGATTTACGGCACGTGAAAGAACTCCAAGCCTAAATTAGAGCCTCTGGACAAAATTTCTGGGTCCTTTCACTTCCAAGAAATACTTAGTTTCCAGAGGGGGTTGCGAGGCGATGGGCTTACCACCTGTCCCTCTACCCTCTCTCGGAAAATAAGTATATCAAAATTAGTATAGGTAATGAAACCTCCACTTGGAGGCCTCTTCGCCCCACCTGAGGATCATAGGGTACCAGATACAGATACAGATATTTAACTATTTAAAACATTATTTGTATTTGTCTGTGCCTGTGTGATAGGCCTTCTTCAAAGGAGAGGTTTGTGAAAGAAGCAAAGGCAGTGCTTGAAATGTTAGGAGGATATTCTACTTTCTATTGAATCTATCAGCTTTACTTTTCTTTGTTCTAGAACCAAACTGCAGAGTTATTGCTGGTGCTACTACCTCACAGTACCATATTAAAAAATTCTCTATGACTTATGGAGACTATGCTATCATGTTGTTAGCTAAGACATCCAAGCACAATATAAATCGGGATACAGAAACTGTTGTATCGGTAAGAGTTCATTCTTTAAAGCTCATCTGTCCTCTTTACAAAGCAAACATTTTTTTTTTATTGTGTTTCTATTTTTTCCATTACTTAGAGCCCTTATGCATTGTTAAAGTCAGTACAGTTTTAGAAGGCATATGAGTTGAGCCGATGACAAATTTCTTATAGTATTTTTGGGGACTTGAAAAATAATATCTATTGCTCACATTTGTGCCGTGGGCTTTCGAATTAGGCAAAAGAACTTCTAAACGCTATTAAAAATTTGTTATTTTAATGCACGCATTGGCTAGCTCATTTACCTTCTAAAACCATGCAGAGTAAAGTTGCTGGCAGCCATGAGACAGCTTATTTGTAATGCATCTTTGTGCTTGTGGCTGTCACAGACCAAGAAACACTAGCAACTTGCTCAGAAACTAGTGATATGGGCGACCAATCTAGCTTTTATTACCTTTTTCCAATTGTTTTGTTAAGAGACTTTCACAGTCGCATTTAATACTTGAAGGTTTATTGTAGATATGAAAACAAGGGACTGATATGCTATGTATTTTCTGATTATTGTGGGACATTATGAAGAAGAATCTTTTCTCATACGGCCTTAGTTTGCTGGGAAAAGATTGAACATTCCCTTACAGTGATGTTCTTGCAATGGGAATGCACCTAGTGTTTCTATTTCTTCTGGGGTCATGGAGCTACAATGACTTTATTATCTTCCACATCTCTTTTGAAACACAGCTAGTGCAATACTGACACCCCCCCCCCCCCGGTTGCCCTATTGGTCACTTACGTTGGTCAGCGACAGTCGTGTCAACATTGCATAAAGGGCCCTTATCTCTATTTATACAAATTGCTTCTTATAGTAGGCCTAATAAAAATTTCTTGTAATATTAGTTGAGGGAAATATCTGAAAATTTTAATTGATTTAATAATAATTTAAGAAGATAGTGCCTATTATGTTGTTTATCATGATAATGAATTAGTATGCTAAATATAGTGATACCTTAAAAACTATACAATTATTTATATATAGCTGTTATATAAGATAAGATAAGATAATGCTTTATTGTCATTTGTCATAAACTGGTGACTCATCAAGTTTCCTTAAATCTAAACTTAATCTATTAATGGCAATATTTACAATTAAGGTAAGTTTTCTTGATGATTCATGTATTCTTGTGCTGAGTAGAAGGCATTGTCCATTAAGTATTTGCGAGCAGTTACTTTAAATTTTCTAACTGAGTTTACATTTTTCACACTTTTTGGCAATTTGTTGTACAGCATGGGTCCATTATGTTCGAAGCTTTGTTCATATATAAGATAAGTGATGGATGAAAGATATTCTATAGAGATCTAGGGGAAAAAATGGAAAATGGCAATATAATCCAATATAATGATCCACAAAATCATAATGGATGCCAGTTCCCTGCAGTGTAACTGTGTAATGTATCAGACCAGTAATATAAAAGCGATACACTTCCACCTTTCTGATATAATTGAGTTCTGAACATGCCAATGAGGCTATGTGAAAAAGAGAATGAAGAATTGTTTTATCACCTTTCTTGAAGTCAGCAGGGCATTTTATCACATTGAACACATCCATATATATATAGTCTCGAAAAATTACCTCTTCCATCTACTCTAGTAAGAATGTACAAAACCAATTTAAATTAGATGTGTTGCTCACTGTTCACAATCTCACACTCCTCTTTAAGAAGTAGATGTCTGTTAGATTATATATAATAGTCTTACATCAAAAGACTTACTTACTCACTTACTTAAATAACTATTAAATAAACTACACCTTAATGAGAGTCTTCCAGAAATATTCATTTTGAACTGTTGTAATTTTTGTATAATCTGTCTGTATTGCTATTTAAAATTTTGTTTTGTTTTCTTTTGTTAAACTACTTCAATACTTTGCGTTCATGAATATGGCTACACGATAAACCATTTGTATGCACATCGTATGTTTCTAAGTTGAAGTAAAAAAAATATTCTTTGTCACGTTTGATCCTTATGACAAAACAGATGTGGCCCATATGGTCCTCGGGGACTCTCAATTTTACATGCCTGGTGTAAAGCCTGTAGAGTGAGAATAAATTTTATATTAATTGAACTGATTTGAATTGAATCACAGTGATAACTGGTGTGTCAGGGATATTAATGTCATTTGCTTGTTTATGGTTCCTTTAAATTGATTTAAGGTGTATGTAATGACACATTTAGACTACATATTCTGAGATTTGTGTTGTTTTTTTATCATTGTTTTAGGGCTGGCTAAGAGTTGTGGCTGATCCTATCATTGCTGAACTGAAAGGAGGCAATGCCGTGAAAGTAGGTGATGGAACATTAATAGTTGATGCTTCCAACTCCAGAGATCCCAATGAACCACCAGGTGTCAATCATCATCTTTTATTTGATTGGTCATGTGAACCTAAAACAGAGAGACTTTGTTTAGAAGTACCCAAACAAAAAGGTAAAGGTTTTTACTTACTTTTGCAGGCGTTTCCACTTTTCAGCAGTTGCCTTTTCTCAGGTTCTATCTTTTTCTATCCTACCAATCTTCTTCAGATAGGCCTCTCCTTCCCTTGGCTTGAACTATTGTCCCCCCCTGCCCTCAGTCTTTCTCACCAACTTCTCCCTGGTGGTGACCAATTGAGCTGACATTGTGGCCATTACTGCTCCTCCATCCACCAAACATGTCCATACCATCTAGGTGCTCGAGCATCAATCCTACCTATAACTGGTTCCTCCGCATCCATCTCCATTCTTACATACTCATTCCTTAGCTGGGCCAAACGAGTAGCTCTTGTACTCCACTGCAAACCAACCATTTCCACCACCTCAATCTTACACATTTGCCTTTCATTAAGTCCAGCATTCCAAAGCATATGTCATAATAATTTCCCAAAATATCTCATTCAATGGTCTAATTGCTATCCTTGAGAGTCTTTTGTCTACTAATGTATCCAAGTATTTGAACACATCTACATTTCTGACTCGACCAAATTAAAAGATCAAGTCCTCCCCTTGCTCCCTTGTAACCACAAGATATTTAGTTTTATTCATATTAACAAACAATCTCCAGTGCCTATATGCATCCACTAACTTCCTCATTTGATACATGGCATCGTCTTTTTCCAGAGACAGAAGATTTTATCATCAACAACTCAATTAAGTGCAAAAATATTCAAACTATTATTGTCAGTTTAACCTATATTTAAATTTCATTAATAAAAACTAATTGGAAATTTTGGACTAGCTTTCATCAAAGAATAAGGCTAATTATGGTTTATAATGTGTGCCTAATTGTAGTGGGAACCATGGTACTAGATAGGCCTTCAGTTTATAGGTTTCCTCAAGATGTTCTAAAAAATAAATTTATATCTGCAAATAAAGCACATACATTTTATTCCAAATATACATTCATTGGTACCGTACATACCGGTATTCTGCTCAGTATTTTCAGTATGAATTCAGTTAGTAAAATCTCAGAAATGTAATGAACTAGGAGGTGCCCGCGGCGTTGCCCACGATAATTAATTGAAAAATTAAAAATTAATAGTATAATAATTATTAAAGCATTATATTTATTAACACTTGCACGCGAATCATTCTTAAACTAAACCATTAATAATTAATGAAACAGCTAAAATTCCGGCTTTAGAGTACATTCCATGATTAGAAATCGCCACCTGGGAAAACGATCTCAGATTCGATTATGCAGTTCCAAAGATAACTGTGAACCACTGCCTTCTAAACTGTATAATTCTCGTGCGTAATTCTCGAGACGGCGGTGGATAATACATATCGTTTCTCAACTGTTTGTTAACAGATGAATGTGATGTGAATTTTATTTGATAAATTCAGTGTAATTTTCAGAAATTATATAATTTTTCAAGAGAAGGAGTGATTGATTTGGATTTTTACTGTCCGCGATACTTCGAGGATTATACTATCAATATATTAAACCTGATCCCCGCGGCTTCACCCGCCATTATTAATTGACTCCAGGATTTTAAAGAAATTTACACTGGCAGTGTATTAAAAATGTTTGTCGTTCAGAGCTATGAAAATTGTAAGTAAAAATAAAATTAGAGTATTTGTTCATTGTGTTCATTTCACTCAGGCCTTATATAATAAAGAAACGGTTTTACTAATTTTGTAGTCGTCATGAAAGTTTACACTGCGAGAGACGAACATCGCCGAGTTTACCCGATGTCTCACGAAGCGGGCGAGCGAGCAAGCACGCTATTTAGGGCCGTTGAATTGTATAAGAGTATAGATAGGGAAAAAAATTGTTAATCTGTTATGCATTTTTAATCGCAGGTTTGTGAATTTTCCATATAAATTATCTGAAGGGTAGATGTAAGTTTCCCATTACATCAACAAACTCAGGTCTTTCTTCACGAATTATTTGACCTTGGATAAAACTTACACAACTAAAACCTAGTGCCATCATGAGAACTAGTCTTTATATATGCAGCAAGTATACTCAATCTTTTCATCTGTCAACTGTTTATTTTTAGTTTTATACTCCTTCACATGGATCTCACAAACTTCCATCTCTCACCTCATACAGCAACTGACTTTTTACTGTGTCAAATAGAGTCTTGTTTTGAGGGCTCAATGTGATAATAAATAAAAAAGTATTCTAGAAAGAAAATTTACCTTCTGTTCCTTCACAGGCAGCAAATTAGTACTGGTCTCCATTCCTGGAACATACAAATTCACTGTTACAGTCAGTGTGGACAAGAACAAAGCTCCATCAGTTGGTACATATCCAGAATTAATCCTACCAACGCCAGACACTGCAGTCTTCACCGCCACTGTGGAGAAAGATGAGATTCCTCACTTGTATATCAAGTAAGTTTTCTATCACTTCATATATTAAAAAGTAGAAGTTAGTAAAATCTTTGGTCTCCCTCCCTTCTCTCTCTTTCTCTCTGGAAAAATATCTGAAAATTCATAATCCTGAAGGTTATGAAAACTACTGTGAATTCCTTAATAAAGCCAAACAAATAATTCATAATGAAAAGCCGAATATTATTTTATCCTATTTGATAATTGTAAATTGATGACCGCATGCTGGCAAGTGGCAAAATCAATGGATATAGGAACTTCACAGGATCGTACTGTAGAGGCACCAGCGTTAATGTAAGCTTTATTATGTATGCGTCACTGAAGATGTCCACCATACAGTGGACAAAATATCTGAGTGTTTTAATTCCAGGGAAAATCAGCATGAAAAAATCTTATACTTTTAATGTGGACTTCAACAGTAAAAATTCTGTTTATTCAAAAATAAATATAGTTATCAAAATCTTCATTTTCTCTCTTAATGCTTACATTCTTATTAATTTTCAGGTGTGTTAAGAATTGTAATATTGAGGTAAATGCTGCAGAGGTGTTGTATTTAGCTGTAAATTGCTCACGTTTGTGTAACGGATCAGAAGACAAGAATTATTATCATTGGCAAGACAATCAGAATGTGCTGAACGAAGAGAACACTCAATTTGGTCTAAATACTGACAAACTTATCATAAGAGCAAATGTTCTAACTCATGGCAAGAATTACACAATCACAGTCTCTGGTAAGTACTTTAAATTTAAAAACAGTAAGATTTTTGTAGTTGTTTTGTTAGGAATCCTGTAGTTGCAGATCCCTCCAGGAATGTAGAGTCACGGAGTTTAGTTTAGTGTCTAATAGAATGGTTTAAATTAGCAATATAGATCTCGCCACAAAGTGATTGATTACGTTGGCAATTGGCATTCCTGTAAGGGACTTCATAGCTCACGCTGCTTGCCGGCTCAACCCAGCTCACATGCTTCAAGACGCTGTATTGGTGAATTAAAGAATCATGCCTTGTCATTGCAAGCTGCCTTGCGACAACCAGAACTCAGAAAGCACAGGAGTCCTACCACCAAGTCAAGCTTCTCTCACACGCTTCTCGCCTGCAGAATGAGGCAGGAAGTCGTTGCGAATGCATTGTGACGACCAGCCGGCATTTAGCTGTTTAAATGATTTAAAATTATAAAATATCATGTAAGGCATTTGTTTGGTCAATAAGAACCTAAAGACAATTTCGAAGTAGTTTAATAGAATAAAATACAGTAATACTAAATCTAAATATTCTTTACATTAAAAACTGGTCGATGTGCAACACTGCAACACGATCAGAGGCCGCCACTGGTTATTGTTACTAAGAATTAAAAACACTTCAAGGTGTTTTAAGAATGGGGCTCTTCTTTCCAAACTCAACAGAATAAGGCTCTAATAAAATAATACATATAAAACTGCTTATGCTTAAGATCAGTTAATGTCTTAAATATCTCACACGTACCGGATTAAAAAAAAATATTAAATTCGGAGCATATTATTTGTTATTTTTAAGCAGTTTTGATATATGTGAATTCCAGATACACAGGCAGCTAGCAAAACTGTTTACTACAAGCTAATTGATCTAATTTAGGATTCTGAAATTTTACTTGTCTTATTACTTTTTAAGGCATAGTAAAATATATCATATATCATCATCAAATAAATTGAAAATATTATTACAAAAAATTTCTACATTTATTCAGATCAGAATGTGCAATTCCTCATATATGTGTAACTTACACAGGGGTGCATGGAAATGTAGCAGCTATTTAGTTATCCAGGCTTGGGGAAATATATAAGTATTTAAAGAGACATAGTGGCCTTAGGGTGTTAATTCAAGATATCAGCACCTACAGCTTGAATTTATTTATGCTTTTGATGTTTTATTGTTAGGGGGTAAAAATAGCAAGATTGGAAAGGCAGAATGGCAAGTGAGAGTGAGAAGATCATTGGAATCGGTTCTAGGGGAAGGAAAGTGCAGTATAGTTCCCAGCACAGGGATCAGTGGTATCACTCTCTTCAATTTCACATGTGACAACTATCCTGAAACTTTATATGGCTTCCCTCTAAGATACGAAATGTTCCAGATCCCAGACAGTAACAACACTTTGTCAGGTAGGTGAAGCACATATTTCTAACATCAAGTTTTTATAAAATAAAACTCTGGATCCTAAAGTGAGGTTGACTATTGAGGTCCAGAATTTATTGACAGTAGATACACTTTTAACACTAAACCCTTAATACTAACATTATGTCCTTAACATTGGCATTTCCATTTTAACATTTTTTCCAATTATTTAGCCCACTATAATTGAAGTCCAGCCAAGTCCAATTTTTAAATTAAAAAAAAATTAAATTAAAACCAACCTGTGTACCATTACTAATTCACTCAAGTTAATATTTTAGTAATAGTTTAAATCTTAGTAAATAGCAAACTATTTAACATATTGTTTTTTGTGTATCTCTAGAGAACTAGTTCTTAAGCCTTAAATAATAATAGTGTAATCATGTTTCTGTGTATTTGTAACTTTGTATTGTAGGCCTACTTGTATCATACTTGTTCTTTTGTAATATTGTAAAGTTCATTTGTATTAATCCTGGTTGAATGGAAGAGAAGGCCTAATGGCCTTAATTCCACCAGGTAAAATAAACCAATTCTAATTCTAAGAAACAGCCATATGCCACTACCATTAGATGAACTAAAAACTGTAAATAGTGTTGTAGTTTAAGATGTAAACTTATGTCACCTGGCAGGTATTTTTCATCTAGAACTCCTAAACAACTTTTTGACAATTAACACGTTTTTGGTTTAGACTCTTCAATTTTAAGCACAATAAATTCGGCCTACTGGTTGTTAATAAATAGCTTTAAGTACCAGTACATAGGAAAAGGATGAAGGCGTAACTAGAAATCATAGGTTCATAGGTTTATTTCGTCCACTTGATCTTTACAAAATGATATTGAACACGTCATAATAGTAGTGATGTACGATAAAATCTACTCTTATACAATTCAACGGCCCTAAATAGCGTGCTTGCTCGCCTGCTTTGTGAGACATCGGGTATACTCGGCGATGTTCGTCGCTCGCAGTGTAAACTTTCATGACGACTACAAAATTAGGAAGGAAAACCGTTTCTTTATTATATAAGGCCTAAGTGAAATGAACACAATGAACAAATATTCTAATTTTATTTTTACTTACAATTTTCATAGCTCTGAACCACAAACATTTTTAATAATCTACCAGTGTAATTTTCTTAAAAATCCTGGAGTCAATGAATAATGGCGGGCGAAGCCGGGGGCAACAGCTGTAAAATATTGATGGTTTTATCTCTTGAAATATCGCTGATAATAATAATCCAAACAAACCATTCCTTCCCTTGAAACATTATATAATTTCTGAAAATTACACTGAATTGATAAAATAAAATTCACATCATATTCATATCAATAAACAGCTGAGAAACAATACGTATTATGTGTTCACAGGTTCTTTGGAACTGCATAATCGATTCTGATATAGTTTTCCCAGGGAAATGTACTCTAAAGCTGGAATTTTAGCTGCAAGTGTTAATAAATATAATGCTTTAATAATTATTATACTCTTAATTTTTAATTTTTAAAAGAATTATCGTGGCGAAGCCACGGGCACCTCCTAGTTAAGATACAAAACAATTAAAATGAACAACAAATTAAATAATACAATACAAATTGATTACAACATAAATAATTACAATAAAAATAATGTTAGTTACTATAGGAATTTAACATAGGTGATCTTATATTTGCTTACATCAAGTGATAATTATGATTAAGACTAAGTATGGAGAAGAACAGTGATGGAATATCCATCATTCAACGCACCAGATGCCCTGGCTCATTGCAGTTCTAACAGTGAATATCATTATTGTGTAGGGCAGCGATAAATGAGAAGTACATGTAATGTGATAAGTACATCTCACGTACAACATATTTCAGGAGAATTAGTGAAAAAATAGTGAAAGTATTGAATACAAAATTTGTGTATGGAAGTTATACACACACACAAAAAAGACATTTTTCTTCAAACTTATCATGTGTATTCATATTAGTCATTTGGTTCTTTCCTCAGAGATTCTGGTTTCATATTCATCCAATTGCACAATGAACAACTTGCAACTAACAGCAGGAAGGAAGAGCTACAACTATGCTACCAAAATCTACCTCAAAGTGGAAGATCATTATGCAGAATTGTTTTATAAGAAGGATATAGCTACAGTCACTGTAAGTGGTTTCAAAGCTCTCGTATATTAAGCTGAGGCCTCACCTTAAAAAACCCTAAAAATGATATCTTTTAACAGTGAATAACATTTTATGGAGAGAGCAAATACAATTATTTTTTAATCAACATTGTGGCAGTACTTGCTTGAAATGTACTTGGTTTATATTAGTACTTGCTGAACCCATAAAAATATATATACCATATTTCACCGCATAATCGTCACATTTTTTAGGCCTTTTTTTCCCGTGTGAAAATACAGTGCGATTATTATGTGAGGAAAGGCTGGAACTTAACATGTATAGGCCTACAGTAGATATACCTTACAATAAAAGAAAAAAGTATTATTAAACTACCAGAACACTTTATTATTTACAGTTACAGAATTATCAAACTGTATGTGCAATAAAATTATGTCAATTGTCATATCAGTTCATGGAAAGATGATCAATCTGAAAAAAGTTAGAATTTCTTTGTGTTACTGTGTTTAGCTGTAAATATTACGATTTTGAAAATTTATTGGGCATGATGTCTTGAAATACGAACTACATACTTTCACAATTTTTTTATTTTTTATTCTTCTTTGTCCAATGATTCATGGCAGAGCCTGTATCACGCATCTTTAATGCACTGCCTTCCCCTCTAGGTGCATCATTATCTTCAGATCAGAACCCCAAGCATCCACATCTCGTGCCATCTGTTGGAAATCCCTGGCTTCTTGAAGCTCTTTACAATTATTTTTTCATGAGAGATGTGATTCCAACTTTGAATTGCACATTAATTAATGAGTCTCAATGATGTGTGCTGCTGATAGTGAATGCTCTTTTATTCTGCGCCAGTCTCATACAAGTTTTTCATTCACTGAAAACTCCCTCTTTGCAACTCTATTTCCATTTTCTTCCATGAATGCTATTACTTACAACATAAAACTTTCAGTATAATTTTTATATCTTCCCATTTTCTACAGTAAATTACTGAAACTGACACCAAATGGTGTCTTTGTGTCAAGCCAGAGGTCAGCACATTTCTTAACCTTGAATGCATCGGGTGGAGGATAATGGTGTTCTAGATTGCATGTAAGTTGTAAATTTCCAAATCGTAAAAGAGAGAAATATGTCAAAATATACTTGCAATGATTATGCGATTAAATTTTTATACACCATTTTTGGAGTGAAAAATTAAGGTGCGATGATTACGCGGTGGCAACGATTACGTGATGATGTATGGTACGTTATTCTATTGTTGTTAAAAACTTCACAATTTCCCAAGGATAAAAGAAGAGATAAAATAATCATCAATGAAAATCTTATATTCCATAATTTCAGGTATATCTATATTGAAGAATAGCAGGAACTTTCTATACACGTTGTTTCCGTAAAGATGTGTCAGTCAGTGCATAAGGCTGACAACCTTACCAACTTCAAATTCCGAATGCCTAAAAATCCTCAATCTTCAGGAATCCAGTAGCTTGTAGTAGGGATTATTTTACTTTTATACTAGACTGTATTTTATTTTATAACAAGCTGTATTGACTTTATATTATACTAGCTTAAAAGGCCCGGCGACACCCGGGTTTTTATTTTGTAATTTGAAATTAACTTACGAAGGACTTTCGATTTGTAGGCCTACATAGAACTTGAAATGAGGAAGAACGACTTATCACACTTAAACTATTTCCTCAGAAAACGCTAGATATAGCCACTACATGCTTGATTTCCTTTTGCCACATTTCTGGTGTCACCATCAATACTGCTCTGTCAAACCGTTTCCTAACATCGCATAATTTAAAAGTTTTGTTATTTCTGGCCACAAACCCTTTGATAAAACTCCATACCAGTTCAATTGGATTCAAATTGATATGATAAGGGGGCAACCTCAGTATTTGATGGCCCGCTTTATTTGCCATATCTTCAACCACATATTTATTTTCATCTTTGTCCGCGAATTCCTGTGCTAAGATCACTAACACTACCTTAACACTTTTATCATTAAATGTTACATTCTTTTCTTGTAGGCATTCCACAATATCTTGTTTACGCCAAGAAGTATTTGGACGCCAATAGAGTTTCACACTGTGGTATGATGCATTGTCCATAACTATTAAACTGTTGGGTTCAAGTTTCGGCAAAACATTAGCAAACCAGTTACGGAATACCTCTCCATTCATGTCTTCGTGGTACTCACCTGTTTTCTTTGACTCAAAAATGAGCAAACCCCCATCTACGAAGCCTGTTTCACTACCTATATGCGTAACTATTAGGCGTTCCTCCTTACCCATAGGATTTTTTAAACCTTGACTTAATCCTGCCCTAAAAACTTTTTCCTTTGATTCAACAGTAGTGTCATGCCAAATTTTATGGGTGGTGTGTCCTGCATTTACCCATGTCTCGCCTAAGTAATAAAACTTTCGACCCTCTGCTCGGTATTGCCGTACAGCTCTAAGATATTGTCTTCTCCAAAGTACAATATCATCACGATCTACTATAACATTAACCTCACTTCTTTTCACATATTTCGATCCAATGTCCAACAATAACTTATAAATTGTTGTTCTTTTAAAATTAGGTAGGTCGGAGTCCTCATTGACAACACAAAGAAGTTTATCCACAGTTGGAGGTATGTTATCAAAAAAGAATTTATGAACTTTTGCTCGAATAGCACTTTTCACAAAGTCATCAATGTTATCTAAAACACTATGCAGCTTTTCAGCCTTTCTTGGGGGAGTTTTCACTACACCAGAGTCTCTGTATTCACTACGCACTTTCCAGATACTTCTGGTACATATACCGGTGAATTCAGATGTCAATTTTACAACGTCCTCAATTGGAAGTGCTGGATATATATTTTTTTAAACTCATTAAACACATTCAATATAATTTCCTTCTGTCCACTTCGCAAAGATTTACCTCTCTTATTTTTAATTATGCCACTTGGGCCTGGTTGAATTTCAGTCATTATGTTTAATGCTTCTCACAGACTGGGTTATAAATTATAATCACCACGTTTCGCTGTTCTCTGAAATTTGTATGTTTACATTATTCACAACAATGACTCGCAAACTGGAGGGTTATATCACGAATGCCACGTTTCGCAATACAATGAAACATTTGCAATAAGTTTATGTTGTTATCTTAAAAATTTTCGTCACATTTATGAGCTTTTACTGTTATAAAAATCTAATACCGCACTATATTGTCTTGTAGCATGATGTGTGGTGGGGTTCAAATCACGTGCATTTGTTTACACGGACTTGCATTCTCAAAATGAATGGATAACACACTTTCGATTTGGTTTGGTTGCAAGACTCACTTTTGTTTTTGTTTGTTTTGTTATGAAAACATGTGAAAGTGGAACTCTCAAACTGTGAATGTCACACTTCTTTTGTCACACTTCAATTTTTTAATCTTTTTTTTATGTAAACAATTGACAGCAGAACTCTCTAACTTTGTCTAACTTTGCCTCATTTCATCACATTTCCGACTTTTCCCGTGGATTTTCCAAAAATTTTCTTTCATACAAACCTTCTCCAGACAATTACGATCACAACAAAGAAAAAATCAGCCAAATCGGTCGAGCCGTTCTCAAGTGATGCGGCAACAACCCTTTTGTAAATTCATTTTTATTAATATAGATTTGTACTAAACAAGTGATTAGCGGTTGTTTAAGCCATGCACTTATTTTCTTGGGTCACAGGTACATGGGTCTCGAACACTTGGGTCAAGCTTTTTTGCTTAAAGCCATTTTTGCATCACTGCATGTTGGTTATGGTTTTGGGTCATTATTTATTATGTTCTTCGGTTATTCATCCTAGGTAAATGAAAATAGAAATGAAATAAATACCCTTTATTACTGTTTATAATAATTATTACCTAATATAGCCGACATATACTGTATT
The DNA here is from genome assembly GCA_964059195.1 of Ectobius pallidus. NCBI lineage: Eukaryota > Metazoa > Arthropoda > Insecta > Blattodea > Ectobiidae > Ectobius > Ectobius pallidus. The sequence continues at coordinate 55,287,535 of CAXKWD010000002.1, forward strand.
TTATAGTTATAACTGATTCCAATCTTCATCCCCCTCATGTTCGTCAACCTTGCTGAGGTTCTCTTTGGTTTAATTTTTAATTTATAGGATATTGCCGACAATTAAACATCCATTTGATCATTCTCTTTGTACTGCTGGCATCTTTGGACTGTGGCCAGTAGTTGCTCCAGGCTGTTCACATAGGCCTACTTCTTGTTCAGTGTTCGTCTGCGGCGGTCTCGATTGCGGTCTACAACACAACCTAACCGCCCTCCGGTAATTCGGGTTGTTATCACAACTTCACCGATCTGCGGGCGCCAATCTGCGTTGGGCAGATAAATTTATTTGCAGATCAGTTCCGAATCGCCCGAGTTTGCCTAGCTAGTCTCAGATGGTAGAGACGAGTACCCTTTCTCCGTGGTGCTTTCGAATTAAAGGAATGTCGAACTCTGTTTGAATAACAACACAAAATATCTCTAAAAGTTCAATGTTTAATGTCCACTTTACTGTAAATTAGTTTATTAGGCTTTTTTAAACGTCCATTGCACAAATGATGCGAATCTTTAGTGTTTTATACTTTATCAGAGTGTATTTTTTGACGTGGGTATAATAAACTTCTTATCTTTTATATATTAAATGGCACAATACCCCTTTACTTTACAATAACGTTGATCTCTATTATGACGCACTAAAATAAACTTAACTTCCGATTTTAAATATATACTGGATACTTGGTGCCTATCTGATTTCTATAGTGCGGATTCTGACTTTGTCTGCTTCACTCGGAGTTTGATGCGATAAGAGATGCTGGGTCGCTTCCCCAGTTTTCTATCTTCATTTACTCCGCTATGCCTATTCCTTCTTTTCTGTCCTTCGATTGGCTAACTATAATTCACATGTGCCCTTCTTGGTCTCATGTGTGTCCTTATTGGTTCTCTTAAATTTGTTCCTTTCGCGTCTTTCCAAGATTCTGCCGTTAAAAGATGCGGTTTCTCCCCTCATTCCATAGCTCAGAAGTGACATTTTTGTTCCGAGACACCAAGTCTGGACTCGGTCCCTCCTATTTCCTGTTTAATCTAAATCACTTTATAAATCTTTTAATTGAAGTCTTGTTGTCATATGATGATCTTAAAAATGTCGGTCTCATCTGTGGGAGTATTTTGATATAAGTATCCCTTCTGTCCGATAATTATTACTGAGTCTAAATAAATTCTGATATCAAAGGGTTATTTAATTAAGTAGTGTAACGAAATGTGGTATGTCATCTTTTAGGTCTTAATGTCCTCTGTCTGAAGGTGTAATTTGTTTGATTCTGTCATATGTCGTTTTGGGGTAATTAGTCATGAATGGTACCTGGTGTAGTGCGTGTTGCGTGCATGTAGGATTCGTAATCTGGTCCAAGTCGTGGAACGATCTCAAATGTCCGAATGAAAAGATTTAATAATCAGGTAATTGATTGTAAACATTCATGGTTACGAGAAATGCATGATTTTAAAACTTTTGATTCCCTCACTTTCAATCTCTACTATATCCTTGCTTCTCTAGTTATTTAATTTAGCCAATTTTCTCACTTAATCGCTTTCTTATATATCGCATTTTTCTTTCAAATATCCTTTTACATCATTTTACATTTATTGCCTCATCTGTGCAACATTCGCATCTCGCCTAGTTCAAGATTTTTGAAAACACACAAACTTCAAAACAATTACAAATATATATAAAAACAATACCTTGTTGTAGAGTTCCACACTTCAAATGAATATATGATGATTGTCCTCACGTGTCCTTCAATTTCTGTTAAACATAACATTTTTCAGTTTTTAACCCTTAACATATTATAGCATTTCACATTTTATATTTCTTCACTTTGCCTTTTTTTTTTTTTTTGCCTTTTTTTTTTTTTTTGCCTTTTTTTTTTTTTAACACCTTTTTATTAACACTGGTCACATTAATTTTTCGTTCTTCGATTTTCTTGCAGTGGTGAGGTAAGTGGGAGTATTTTGATATAAGTATCCCTTCTGTCCGATAATTATTACTGAGTCTAAATAAATTCTGATATCAAAGGGTTATTTAATTAAGTAGTGTAACGAAATGTGGTGTGTCATCTTTTAGGTCTTAATGTCCTCTGTCTGAAGGTGTAATTTGTTTGATTCTGTCATATGTCGTTTTGGGGTAATTAGTCATGAATGGTACCTGGTGTAGTGCGTGTTGCGTGCATTTAGGATTCGTAATCTGGTCCAAGTCGTGGAACGATCTCACGTCTCACATTCCTCTGTCCTCCAAGTAGCTGTGTAATATTCTGCTCATTGTCATGTTGCTCTTGTTTCAACTTATCCAATAATTTCCATATAGAATGATGCCACACAGAAACAGCGTTTTGGAATTTTTTGCAATTTTCCACTTCCAATTTTGAAATAATTTTGACAATAAATTGGCAACATGAAGTTATGGAGCATCCTAGAATACTGGAGGACATATATTACTGGCATGTGGAAACAAACATAAACCTGACCAACATAATACACATTGCCAAAGTGTTGGCCTGTCAGTGTGATTAAAATGACATTGAACCAAAAAAGATTTCTGACCCATTTCTGTATTGATATACAGGTAACTTAAAATAACCAGAATTTGTGTTAATTTTGTTAGGTTAAGCCATTAAAGGAAGCCAAGGAGTTTGAATCTTTGTCAGATGCTGTTAGTATGTTGATTGCTGGAGTGAATGGCACACCATCTTTGGATTCGTATGTTTCACTAGGAGATATGTCAGGTAAGCAGAATTGTTGCATGTGCTTTTTAATTTTTCAGAGCTGTTGTAATCTTTATAAAATATTATCTAACCAGCACATGCAGGAACAGGCATAATAGTGACAATATAATACACAACTTCCCTAACATAAATGTAATATCCACGATAAAGGTTACCATTTTTATAATCGTAATCATCATCATCATCATTATCTTCATTATTTTATTATGATTGTCTTTATAATCATTGCTGTCATCATTATCAACATCTTCACTATTATCCATCATCTTTGTTCTCATTACACTAGATTTGGTATTTTCTAATCTACCTTTATTATGCAGAAGTGTAATATAAATGTATATCCACAGTCATGTGTAAAGGCTTTATTTTAATAGTGGTTCAACTCAATATTGTTCATCTTGAGATAAAGAGTATTAAAGTCAAATGACTTCCAACTTGGCTTATCTACCTTGTCTGCATTGTGGTTCACTCTGCAGGCATGAGAAAGATGTGGAGGTGTACTAATTTTAAAGTAAACAGAAATAACTTGTATGAGTATAAAAATATGTGTGTGGATAATTCCAGTTTTTAGAAAGTGGAGTTGTACCAATATTAAAATAATGCCTTCATATATACTCACATGTATTAAGTAAGATAAGTTGCCCAATAATCATTCTCATGCACTAATTCATCCTCATAGGCTTCTCGTTTATAGAGTGCTGCACCCTGGTGGCAGAATATGCAATATGTGGTACCTAAGGTGTAGTAGAGAGCTTGCTATGCTCTGAAGAAGTTGCTGTAATTGTTAGGATTCTGTTCTTTCAGTTTTTTCCCTTTCTTTTCTTTCTTTTTTAAAATCAAAGTACGTGAAAATGTATTTCTAATGAACGTAATTTCTTTCCAGATAAATGCAGCCAGTTGTGTCTATTTTGAACTTACTTCTGCTGGTTGCAGGAAAATTAAGCTGTGTTTGCTAGCTGCCATTGTTCTTATATTTCCCCCCCCCCGGCACAATCCTAACTCTGCCACACTGTATGCTACTTTTCCTCATAGCTCTTCAACTTATTTAGTTATTGTAATTTTAATGTAGGTGCAAGTGTAACTTCTGCTACATTGTAGTAGATTCATTAAATTTCATTATTTCTAGTGTTTATCTCTGACTTATGAATGCTAAATGTCTTGTAAATAATTTAAACCTACCTTCAATACAATTTAATGATTATGTTTTGTGAAATAGTATATTGTAGAGCACATGAGATGATAGTCATGTACATTTCAGGATTAATGAAGAGCTATTTCACTTGCTGTGATTACTATGACACTTTATTTTAGTGTATGGGATATCTAAGAAAAAAATTTTCCATACATTTTTTCTCACCTTCTTTGCAGGTGCTCTGCAGCTTATATCCTTGCTCACAGTAGCTATAGATTCCAGCAACTTACCAAAGGAAGAAATATGGGAATTCAAAAAGCAGTTCATACGAGCTCTTAATAAGGTATTTCATCATTAACAGTAGTTAAATAAATTTGTATTTCACATGTATTAAAAAAAAAAATCCTTGATGACCAATTGATTGTGTGCTGGCTCTAAGCCCAGGGATTTGAGAGTTAAAAATACAGGCATTCCCACATATTCCCTTGTCTTGTGACACCAGTAATTGTTGCACAGCACTAGGAGAAAATGGTTGCACTAATATTGCCTCCTGCCAACTACTGACAAGAGGCATTATGCTTTTGCACAACAATGCATGAACCCACATGTAGCCAATGCTACATGGATTCAGTTGCTTCACTTTGGATGCAGGGGCGGATCCATGGGGGGAAATTGGGGGAAATTCCCCCCCCCCCAAAAAAAATTGTAACATTAAGCACAAATTATTCAAACGGTCAGCCTTCTAATAAATTTTGTAAAGACAACATAACCCAAATACTTAAATTAAAGCAATGACATTCATTATTTTGAAATATATTTGTATAAAATGCCGAAATGTTCATTTTGATTTCAATTGTATACTGGGAATAATTAATTTTTATGGGTAAAAACTTCCCTCTCTACTTTGGTCCCCCCCCCCCCAAAAATGTCTCTCTGGATCCGCTCCTGTCTGGATGGCAGATCTTCAATCATTCACCCTATTCTATAGCCCCGACCTCATGCCAAGTGACTTCCATCTCATGAAGCCCTTTCTGTCAGGAAAACATTTCCACAACAACACTAAGGTACAGATTTCATGGCTCCGGACATTGGCGGCAAAGTCCTGTGACATGGGCATACAATGTTTGTACACCACTACGATAAATGACTCAATAACAGTGGAGACTATGTAGAAAAGTAGTCAGTGAATCTCTGTAAATATTGCAATCAATATTTCTTACTTATGGATGTTTTTGTTTTATTTATTGGTGATTGAAACTTACTTTCTAGATGAACCTCATACATTGATACTTGGATACAGTAAAAAAAGAAACTAGTTTTTAAATACAGGGCAGAGAATTGAATTTTATGGGACAAGGGACATATTACTCAAATAAGGGATTGTCCTCTGAAATCCAGGACATTTGGCAACCCTGTTGATAACCTCACAACAGGTGTACTGTAGTGTGACGGAGTGGTAAGACAGAATAACTCTCACTAGGAGTCAGTGGAGGTTATTCAGGAGAAGTAGGTGAATTGCTACTTCACCTACGCATGCGCTCTTCATACGGTACAATGCAATGCAATGGTAGACTTCCATTCCATGCGATCTACCCTTACCGGTGTCAGGTGTCTTCCTAGTTAGACCGCTCTCTAGCTCTTCATCTAACTTCCCAGCCACGAGCCGCGCCTGCTAGGAGTAGGCTATGGTGTATTGCATACCATGACCATGTGCATAACAAATACACTACTGGAAACAAAGTATATGTTCTTAACAAAAAATGATGCTCTTTGTATGACCTATCATTCCTCAGCGTTGGAACTCAAAATGTTTGCTACATCACACTATACTTTGTCATGCCATATATGGTGAATTTATTTACAGATACCTATGTACAGTGATGTGCCACTTAGACAAGTCGCTGCTGTGGTTCATCTAATGCTTGGTGCAGGGAAGGAGACATTAGAAATACCACCTGAAGCAGTTCGAGGGGTGTCTACTATCTTGGAGAAGTTAACTTTTCAGCTAAGCCTGGAAATAAATGATTCTTATGTGGAGTATGAGGTTTCAACACCTGAAACAGTAAACCTTACACAGTTAAGTATCATATACAAGTGGCAGAAAAGTACCCCAGGTAAAGAAGGTGAAGGTTAAAAGCTGTTAGGACTCCTCCAAAATCAAGAATTTTCAATAAATATATTAGTTGTTAATTTTATTTATGTGATAGAAAAATTGATTTTCTTATAATAAAAAATGCGTGCGGTATTAAAAGAAAAAAATATTTTACTGCTGGGTATAGAGAATTGCACTGACACATTTCTGTTCAATCAGTTTAAACAACTTGAACTGTAAAGAAAGATTTAACACATTAAAAAATTTCTCCTGCCATATTTTGAGATTATAATAATCACCACAAGATTTATATATTTTGCTCGTTTCATCTTACTTGGATTGTCCCAAAGAATCATCTTCATATCTTCTTGCAATATTCAAAACCCCTTTTCTCCAATAATGCTCTTATTGTATGCTTCACTAAGTTATATCTGTAGTTAATAAATTAGTAATCTATTACACAAAAGCAGCTGCTGATAAATGTGGCATTACAAGACAAAATAAGAAGAGAAGAGTTCATATTTACCACAGCACAATTATAGAGAAACCAAATAACACATGGAAATATTTCTTAAAGTTGTCACCAGGTTCACAAGACTCGGGAGCACTAACATTTACAAAACGCTTGGAGCAGTCTTAGTGCCTGGCACTACATCATATAAGAAATATAATGGGGTGCGCACGCAATATTCAAATTCTAACAGAAAGCAGTCCCTGGTACTACCCAAGGCCTTCATACACCATCCAACTTGTTGGGACAACTGGTTGTTCGGACGACCAGTTGGATGGGAGGCTACACACTACCCAGTTTATCAGTACAGTTCAGAATAAGTAAATGTTTACTTTTTAATTTTGCATTTATATCAGAACAAAATCTTACAATATTATAATGTTATAAACTGATCAATACAAGATGAAGATATATATTTTTGTTTCTTCAGATTATTATATCTATTGGCATTATCTGAGAATAATAGGAGAAAGATTCATTTAACACCGGGACTCGCTATCCGTATTGATGCTCTAACAACTGAGCTACTCAGACTCCAGAAAACCGTCTATATTTCGGATTTGTAGTAATCCTGTGAGCCTTGTTTTTGCAAAGTGTTTAAAATCATAGTTCTTGGGTATCATTGTGCTTGATCAGTAAAATAACTATATAATACTGTACCTTTATTCTCAACTTGTTGCCTAAGCCTTTCGATTCCACTGAACCATGATCAGAGTTAATTATTTCATATCCCTGGTATTGGCACTAGTGACTAGTCACTAGCCACTGCATTTATAAAATGCCTTTCCTACATATAACAGTATTTATTTGTTTCAGAATGATGGCTGATATAATGGATTCATTATCATTCTGCATGAATAATACAATGAATAGACTGATGGGTGTTTCTAAAGATGATTTAACACCCCCACAGTATGAGGACATAAGCCAATACCAGGATTATTATGAACTGAATCCCAACTATACAGAAAGTGTGAGAGATGTAAGAATCATGTAACTTTATATTTTATTTTATAAGGTTCATTCCTACACATTTTGAGATGAGTAGGTAATATGTCAGCTCATTCATTAACTGAAAGACATGTGCTACTCACGGATCAGTTTAGAATAACATTGTTAATTTATTAAGGGTACGATACTGTTCAATTCGGGATATGTAAAGGTATATTTTATTACTTAATTTCTAAGTATTTCCCATAGTTTAGGTGTATTTTATTTTATTGTCTCTCCTGTGAAGTTTTGCTTTTTGGACAAAATACGGTTTTCAACGATACTTCTAATTTTTTGTGATTAATAACATTAAAAATTGAAATTTTATATTTTTGTTTAGTATCTTCCAAGGATGTGACAAGAAGTATATTCCTTAACTTTCTCTTACTACTGGAGGACAGAGTGGGGAAGGGAGAAATATGTGGATTGTTGTGATAAGCAAGGAAGAGAGGGATATGCATGGATGAGAACAGGGGTGATGTATCTGAAAGGGTTAAGGAAGGACAGAGAGGAAGGTTGTGTACTATGTAATAAAGAGGAAGGAATATCACACTACTTAACGGAATGTGAAGGGGTAAGATGGTGGAGGGAAGAAATATGGGAGACAAAGTGGGATAAATTTCATAATGAGATAATAACCATCAAGATGTTGAAATTCAGAGGAGAAGAAAAGACTAGGAATATAGGGGAGTATTTAGGAAAAATGAGAGAGAAGTGGATGAGAAAAATTAGGAAATAGATCAAGAGTAAAATAATCAAGAAAGGTGTGGTAAGTTAACCAGAATCCCCATTCATACACTAAATCCAGGGGTTATAGTATGAGGGGATTCTTAGTGGGTAGTGCTAGACTTATAGAAAAGAGATGTTTAAAGTGGATGTAGATAACTATGTATGTAAAAGTATGTGTAAATAAAATTATATTCAAATTCAAAATACTACTAGAGGACAAGAGGAAACTCTCATTACTTTATATTATTGTTTCTTGGGCTTTCAACCGGATGAGGAGGAGGATTGATTCTGAGCTTTCGACAGCTATCTCCACTGTTATGTTCTGAGAGAACTGGCAATGGAGATAGCTGTTGAAAGCTTGGAATAAATCCTCCACTGCCACCTCTCCCAGAACATGACAGTGGAAATAGCTGTCGAAAACTCAGAATCAATTCTCCTACTCAGCCGGTTGGAAACCAGAGAAACAATAATTTATTCTCAACACTGGGAAAGCCTCAAGTCACACTCTCATTACTTGTTATTTTTTCAAAAACCTCTCATTTTGTACATTTGGTAAATTTTTTATTAAAAACTTAATTTATTCTTTTATTTACAAACATCTAGTTTTGTCCTGCTTTCTTTTAAGCAATTGAGTTTTAGTGTTCCTAATTTTTCTTCACAGTTCACGATTTCTTCCATGAATCTGGTGGCATCCATACAGAATGTAGGGAAAGCTTTGCTAAGTCGTTTAGCAGAAGGGGAAGAAGAGATGAAGTTTGAAGCCGGGATTCTTTCTTTCTGGGTAAAAGTATGTACCCTTAACGTAGCTGTACTTTACCAAGTAGATGGCCTCCTCTCTTAATTTGTTAATTCCAGAATTGTAACCCACATGGGTTAAATTTTTTACTTCATTGGTTACATATTTCCTTTTTACCAGAGGCTCAGGAACCTATGGGAGTGGTGGATGTGGGATTTGCATGCATTCCTGGTAGCCATATCAAGTTTACACCTGTGGTTGCCAGCAATATGAGATTTTTTTTTGAGATGGTAAATGAAATGAAATTAAAAGTGAAGAAAATGGGGAATGAAATTTGAGAAACAGAAGAAAATAGAGAAAACCCTGAAAGTCATAAAATTGTACATAATGTAGTATGGTAGACCAGAGATGTGGATTGCTGATGTATTCCTGTTTATCTTTCCAGGTTGATGCACCTGACAACTTAAAAGGACATATGATTGGATTTAAAAAGGGGCAAGGCTTAAGAATTTCAGAAAAATTAGCTAAAGAACTAGAAACATATTCAAAATATATAAGGATTCAGGTAATATTCAAAGTCAGATTGGTATAATAAGTTGTTACTGTATAAATACAGTAAGTTAAGTAGGACTGTAGTAAAGAAAAATAACAGGTTTTAAAATATACAAAATAATCCACAAAACACTCACAGCTATCATGCAACTACCGATTATCCAGTTGTGCAAGGCTCTTCCTACCTGTGAACAGAATACGGATATAACCAGGTGTGAGATTTCATACTTTCTGCACTTTTTCATCATATTTTGCTCAGAGAATGTTACACTACTTCCAGGAGAAGCCATTCTCTATGCACAATATGGTGACATAAAGTGCAGGATACTGTATTCAAAATTAAATGTGGGAAATTCAAAATCTCGCACCTGGGCATATCCACATTCTGTTTTCAAAGGGTTAAAATTTACACCATTAATGCATACTGTGCATAAAGATTGCCACATCTCGCACTCTTCGAGAATGTCTTGTATCAATTGTTATTGGTCAGAAATGGCATCAGGCTACTAGGTGTAATTCAAGATATTTGCAACCAAAAGGAATGCCCTAGCTCTTTTCTCATTTCCTCACAAAATTTATTCTTTACTCAGGGAATACCCAAGTTTGGCTTTGCCTTGGGTCTATTGTCTGAGTCCCTTTCTATAGGTCTTCATGAATGGTATTAATAGCTGTGAACAATAGAATATACAATTAATTCAATATAAGTTCACTCTTTTAATAAAAATATGTTTATGATATTTTTATTATTTGCATTTAACTGAATATTTTGAAGTACAGTTTCATAAATAAATTAAGTCATCTTATGTGACTTTCTTTGGCTTGAATTATTTATTAGTTTTTTATTAATTGAATGAATTAATGAATTTTAGCCTTCAGAATCCCTTAAGGGCCATGGCCTCCTGCTGTTGCAGGGAAAAGCCCTCTAGTTTGACTCCCTAGGTGGGCTAGTCCTAAAGAGTAAGGAGTTTGTTCATGTACTTAACCTAGTTCACTACTCTCAAATTATACACTATATATACAGTTTTTCCATATCCTTCCACAATTGTCTGTCTCTTGCGCTTCTGCTCCACTGCGCCCCCGCCGTCTTCTTGAAACCTTCTACCCAACGGATCTTTTGCCGTCCCACGTTCCTCTTGCCAATTCTGGGGTCCCACATCGTTAGCGTGTGCGTCCATCTCTTATGGTCCAGTCTTGCCACGTGGCCTCCCCATTTCCATTAGAGTCTGTTGGCCGTGATGAGGGTGTCTGTCATGCCTGTCCTATTTCGTAGCTCTTCATTCCTTATTCTGTCTTTCAGGGAGACCTGAAGTATTTTACGCTCCATTCTGCGTTGGCACGTCTGAATCTTTTGTCTTTGCTTGGAGGATAATGACCACGTTTGGCAGCCATATAGGAGTACTGGCATCACACATGTCTCCAAAACTTCTCTCTTTAGTGTTAGTTTCTGGAATTTGTCTGTTAAGATAAATTTTAGAGACCAAAATTTCTTCCATGCTAGTCCTATGCGTCTCTTTATTTCTTTTTCCATGTTGTTGTGAAAGGAGAGGTTCTGTCCTAGGTATGTGTAATCCTGCACATATTCTAGAGGTCTACCGTTTAGGTGGACAGGTACTTCTATTGTGTTTGTCATGAGCTTAGTTTTTCCTGAGTTCATGGTCAGTCCCGTCGTCCGGCTGACTTCGTCCAGTTCTGTTAGCATTCTTTCTAGAGTAGGTGCCGAGTTGGCTAGTAGAACAATGTCGTCTACAAACCTTAGGTGGGTTAGTCTCCGTCCGTCTATGTTGATGCCGTAGTTAATACTTCTATATTAGGCCTACATTGCAGGAAAACGTAAATATTATATATAAATTCTTTATATTTTACTGATTAATTAGATATGTTGTGTGACATAATAATGACTTGGATTGCGTTAACATGGAATGTATGATGTAATTCAAGCTGATTTCTTTAATGCTTATTTCATTAGGTTACTTTTATGAATTATTAATCTTCAGACCTTAACGTCTACTACATATTCATATTGATATCAATATCGTTATTTTGCTTCCCTAATGGGAAGAGTTGAAGTTTTATTTAGCTTTCTGTTGTTACTGTAATTATCATTTTCAATAATATTAATAATATTGCATTAAATATTAATTTTGTTATTGATATTTAAAATATTATTAATGCTATGAATACTTTATAACAGGTGACTATGGCTACTGGTAACCCCTTTTCTTGGGACAAGGAGAGTAAGGATGTGAACACAGGACTTGCTATTATAAATATTTATGATGAAGCATTCAATTTTACTCCACAAGTCAGCACACCTACTGATCTCTTTTTCACCACACCAGATAACTCAAGCAACACATCTCGTGAACTAGAAAATGGAAATGTAACTGTACCTTTGAAAATTGCTCAATCTGGTGTTGATAATGATCTTTTGGAGGATTACATTTCAATCCACAAAATAGTAGCCAAGGAAGGACAGACACCTTATCTCCAGTTTGAGCCTTTACAGGATCCTTCGTTCAGATTACAGGTAAAGGTCAAGTAAAATGTTCTCTATACAGGTTTTGTTGATCCTTAGGGTTCCATGAAATTATGTACCTGGATTTTGTGACATATGGCATTTTAATGGCCAGTTTCTAGAAGTATAGTTATCACACCATAAAAAAAATAACCACTCCAGCTGAAGGGATACCTGCTTGATAAATTCTGTTATTTGGTGCTATGGCATTTTTATTCCATAAATAAATATAAATAATAATTTTTGTGGTATATACCTCATTTTCTTTTTATTTGCAAAATGAAACATGATAAGTGTGTCAGTGGCGTACCAAGGCTATTTGGCACCCGGGGCTAATTAGATGGTAGTCGCCCCCGTAATACTAAAAGGTTCAAGATTCAATGAGTTTAATTTAAACGCAGTTTAATGTTCACAATTATTTATTTTTAATAATTAGTATGTTACTTTAATACACTATAAAGAGAAAAATATGAATGAAATAAAACTGTGAGTATTATAAGGTTAGTTTGTTTTAAAAATAAATAAATAAAGAGAAAAGAAGTTTCAGAGTCATAACAAAATTTTTAAAATGTGCCTTCCCAGCCTTGATGGATGGAAACTTATTTATAATAGAGTTGAAGTCTATAGTAGCAGCCACATCACGTTCAATTGATAAAATTGCTGAATTACACCATAAACTTTTCCTGTGTGCTCGATGCCCACGACCTATTTCGTATTGTCTATAAGTAGTCTAAAACAAAACGTTTATTTCAATTTATTTAAATAATTATGCGGTATTTAACAAAGTAAAAAAAAAAATTGACCAATTAAAAGACCGCATATTTTGCCTGAAAAATTACTTTTTCAATTTTGGCGCCCCCTTCTTTACGGCGCCCGGTGCGGCCGCCCCGTTCGCACCCCCCTTGGTACGCCACTGAAGTGTGTTATTGGTAGAAAGGTGCAGTGGTAGCAGTTGCCAGCGATTCCAGATAGATATATAAAAAAACAGAGACGCCAGTCACAAAATCAAGCACCTTTGTTTGTTTGTTTTTTCAGTAATGGCTTCCCTTTGGATTTCCACTTTCTGTCATCTGAAACTGTACCGTTATTGTTGTTGTTTTTTTAAATAAGGTTTTTCTGGCATTATAAGTAATTGTCGAACTTTATTTGATAGTATACTTTTTCCCACCCAGAACAACAGACCTGATGCCATGATATAAAGCAAAATGAACTATTTTAAAGTAATATTTAGGAATACAATCTCTTGTCATTCAATGCAATCATACTATGCATATAAGATACTGCATGAACTAACAGTGTTACTGGATGTTTGTTCCAGATTGTAGTGACAGTAGGTGTTCGACCTGTAATAGAACACTTCAGAAGCAGTTCTATAACAGTGCCACACTTGGTTGAAGCAGGAAGTGGAGGAAACAATCTCACAGTATTTGTGGAAGGAGTAAGCACCCTGGAAAAATCTTGGTTTTACGTAGGCATTTTGCCTCATCCTGACACACTTGAGGTAGTAAACCTTTTCAAATTGTTGAATTCTTTATGCCAACAATTAAGTATTGGTGTAAGTCGTACTAGGCCTACCAATTAGTCACAGTTCACTATAATATAATGCCACATGGCTAACTCATTGACTGATTCACTCACTCACTGACATTAATGTTTACCCACTTCCAGATGAGCTAGAAACAATTTTATTTTATTCTTGTGTATATATAGAAACTTAAAATTTGGTGACTTTAAACTTATAGAAGTTAAATGGTAGGTCATATCATAAAACTGATTGTACTCCCAGTGACGGATTTTAAGAATTTTGAATTTTGTCGCATTTCCATTGGTTAAACCTTAGATAGAGTTACTTTTTTTATTTTAAGAAATTTTGTACATTTTCACCACATTAAGTAATTTTGAACTCATTTATAGAACAGGTAAAGTCAGAAAATTTAACACATTCAGTTGCGATAAGCATGTTAAATTTAGTCATTCTATCTGCTTTATAAATGTGGAAAAGATGACTGGATAGCTGTGACGCTAGTTAAATTGCTGTTAAATTGCTGCATCTCTTCCACAATATTGTGTTGTTGTTACGTACTAATAAACATATTGTTTATCTTAGGAAAGTGAGGCATAAAAATTATTTAGATCTAATCTATTTCATATAAATGATTTAAATTTTAAATTGTTTGTTTCTTTGCAGGCTATGGCTGAAAAAATGGGTGAAGATGGTAATTTCACCATTAAATACTCTTTCCATGTAAACATCATAAAATGCCTTTTTTGGGATACATCTGGCATGAGATGGTCAAGTGAAGGTTGTGAAGTAAGTCTAGTTTCTTTTATTTTTATTCAGAAAAACACAGAACTCATCATTATTTATTTTAATTTCTTTTTTCGTATAGTGTAGTACATAACTGCTGGGAAACTAACAGGAACATTGGATCAAATATCAGAATCGTGGATTCCTATCTGCTAAAGAGCTTTATCAACAAATTGACAATTGGTATGTGTCAGGCATTTGATGGTGGTTTCTGAATACTTGCTTCAAAACTCATTTCATAAGGTGTCATGTTATGAAATGCATTCACACGCCTTCATGTGATGTGTTCAAGTTCGAGAATTTCAATTATATTTGGGCAGAAGTTGGTAATACATAACTGGATTTGCTTCAAAATGTTATCTTATGAAAATATTTGTAAGCTTGTGGAATTTGTATTAGGCTTTCCTGCTACGAATACAGCATGAGCACGTGTTTCTTTGATGAGTAGGGCTGAACAGCTGAGAAATCTCAAATTAAAGTAAACACTTTGAAATCAAAACTGATGGTGACAATTAATTTGAAATGCAGTTGTTCAGAATTGAACGACCTCAAAGGGAAGCAAACATCTCCCGAATAAAATTCATTAGTCACAGAAGTATGGGAGCATTAAGAACTGAGTGTTATAAACTGTTTGTAGTTTTCGGCTTAAGCTTTGTGCCCTGTGTACTAACCATTAAGGGTATTGTTATATATTAATAATGAATGTGCCTAGCAGCATATTCTTTTTCTCAGTGATGTGACAGTGGGCCAGTGGCAATCTATGTCATGCTGCAGCAGAATAATAACAAAACTGCTGGATTTAATGCTGCCTTGATGGTGACTAAATTACAAAAGTGATTCTAGTATTTTCTTACAGAAAGCATTGGTGTTTTACGGTTTCAAACAAATAGCATTTACCATATTATTATATACATAAATGTCTCCACATCTATTAATAATTGTGAAATTTTCCCCCATTTGCCATACCCGTCACGTCTAACGTAAAACTCCCGGGAGAATTTTTTCATGTAAATATACAAACCCCTAACACAGCTGACAACAGTGTCACAGTTTTTAATATAAAACATTACTTCCAGCTAGGGTTGCTTAAACAACAAATACCATATCAAATTTAATCAGGTAGAATAATGTAATTGCTGGGGAGAGAAATTATTCAATTAGTCCCAGCTTCGACTCCCAGAAATATGGTGTCTTAGAATGAAAATAAGAAAAATAATCCATAAGCATTGTATTGTATTATAATATTTGTTGAGATTGCAAATACAATAATTATTAACATATAAGTACCATATTTATCTTAGGCACATAGGCTGTGGTAAAGTCACAATTATTAATTTTTCTACATAAATTATTTTGGTTAGACAGTCATTGAGTGTAAAAGTTAACAAAATAGAGTTATGTTAAATTATAGCTATAGGCCTATTAATTTTAAAATATTAACTAAAGGGTAGGCTATAGCCTATAACATGAGTACCGGTATACATAGGCCTACTACTTTTTCTATTTGTTGCAAATATGAAAATAAATATTGTAACATAGCATGCACAAGATGTTTTACATACCCATAGACTTTGTCCCTGATACACCCTCCCCGAGTTTTTCACCCCAAAATTAGGGTGGGCCTGTCCCCAAGAAATACGTAAATACATCAGGAAGCAAGAAAGAAAATACTTTATTGTTATATCAAGAGCATTAGGTACATTCTTACATTAACTTCTGCCTACACAGATATTTTTCTTTTGTGCAGACCTGCTCTTGTTATTCCTGCATAGTTGCACAAGTGAAATCCTCACTGTATTGTGATTTGTATGTTTTTGTGTTTCAGCCAGGGATAGAAACATTAACGGGGAAGCTTCACTGCCGCTGTCGACACTTGTCCATGTTCTCAGGGTCTATGCTGTCCCCTCACAAGGAATATGACTTCATGGAGAGTATCCCCATGATACTCCTTGGTTCCCACAATACTGTGATCCCTCTATTTGTTGCTTTTCTCCTCACGTTATACCTGGTACTTCTGCTTTGGGCTCGATGGAAGGATAAATATGATATTAATGAGGTTAGTTTTAAACTTTATTCAGAAACATATTGGAAAATACATTGGAGTCCTGATAATCTGAAATGATTGGGACCAGATCCATTTTGGATTAAGCGATATTAACATGTGATTACATAAATAGGCTATGTATTATTAAACCGGTATGTGATTACACAGTTTATTTTATAAGACCTGTCTAAACATAACAAAATCTTGGGACAAAATGGGTGATAAGAGACAATTTCCTTGTAATTTTCAGAAATATACTTTATATTACTTGGTATAACTGTGATTTTATTGTAACCTTAATATATAGGCCTATATATATATTCTTCTTCTTCTTCTTTTTTTTTTCACTTTTGGTTTCGGATTAAGAGAACTTTTGGATTACCGAAGTTCGAATTATTGGGACTCCACTATGTAAACAAAAGTTTACTAGAATTTGTAAATTGGCATGGGAAATGTTTCAGTGGATTTTTCCTCCTCATTAACATATTTTAAAAAGTTTTTATTAACTGCATGCTCTGGTATGAATGAATGAAGGAATGAATTTAGCCATAATGTCCCATGAAGGGCAAGGCCTCCTTTAAAAGGGGTGGCTCATTATTCCTCGCTTGATGAGCCATTCCAAGTGATTTTATCAGCCTATTTAACAGTAAATTTTAATACTAATTCTAATACCACTATTTCCCTCTTAGATTGGTCCTGTTTAGTTTCTCACTGTCACTTTAACTAATTATAGTTTGTGATGAGTTATGTCCTAGTTTCTTTCATTCGTTCTGTCTTTTGCATACCTGTAATCTTTTGGGAGTAATATTCCTGTACAATATTCCTCCAAACAGATTTAATGGTTACTCATCTTACTGAGTAGCAGGAAAGAAGTCATATTAGTATAAAAATTTTGCTGACGCCCAAGTACTGTAAACATTTCTCTAGAAATGAAAGCACTGGTTATATATTTAATTTCAATTTATAATTCCGTAGTTCTTGTTGCCTAATTTTAGAATTCAGATCATGTTAATGTACACAACTAGGAATTTTTATGTGGAATCCTGGCACATGATATAAGCAAAATAAGATTACCGGTACTTCAAAACTTCTTTAAAGGTCTTAAAAGAACCAAAGTTATTTACACCATTTATTTTATTTTCAGTTCATTATTTACAATTTGTTTATTTTATCCCCCAAAAATTGTGCGGCATGTCAGTCAAGTCCTGAACATAATGTTGAAGTAGGAAATTCCTGATTTATAACAAAAAAGATCCCTTAATTAGGCCTATTATAATAGTCTTATAGTTATTTTCAGCAAATGCCTCTGGGCATAATCTATTTACTCAGGGAGAAGACCAATCCAATATAAAGAGTGGCCGAGTGCAAACTTCATTTCATGTTCAATGTCAAAGTCAAACCCAATCCAAACCAGAACCCTGGTGCATACACAGAAGTAATGTCTTGTATTAATCATATTTCAGAGAATGGTGACACTTCTTGAAGACAACTATCCTGGCAGGAGTTACACATATTTGATTGGAGTATACACTGGATGGAAAAAAAATGCTGGCACCACATCTAATGTAGGAATTCAGCTTATAGGGAGAGAGTACAGAAGCACGGTATGAGTTATAAGTAGTCTAAAAATTTTGTTTTTAAGAGTTAAAATGTTTTGTCAAAACATAGTTCACTGATACTCCCTAGGAAGAAAGCAAACATAAGTTCAACTTCCTTTCAATCCGTTATTGCCTTGCAAATAAATGTTACCTCATCTAGAAATTTGAGAATATATTTAACTTCAATGTTGTTGATTGTAATATTAGAGATTTAGTAGGCTACAGTAAAGTTAATCGTGGTTTCAGTCAAGATTAACCTACCAGCCTGAGTCTAGCCAATTATACCTTTATTGCTTTACAATCCATTTACAATGTTTTCACTGGAATTAACTTGTTTGTATTAGAGTTTATGTTCACATATGTTTTTGAAGATAAATTGTAAGCCTACGAATTATCTGAGACCATTTTAGTCAAGTATTTAAAGAATACTGTATGATTTTTATAAATTTTAAACAGCTTGTTTTGAGTCATAGATTTTCCTGAGTGACAACCACAAATGTCTTGTTAGCATCCTGAATATTATCTGAATGTTATCTTCTTAATGTTGAGTCAAAATCTCAAATAGAAGAGTACAATAATAATGTTTCTGATTTCTTCTACATTGCTGTTTCTGCTGCAGGCACACATTTTGAATGACAGTTCAAGAACAGTTCATGCTCGAAATTCAGATAACTGGTTTGTAATTTTCACAGCCAAAGACTTGGGAGAGCTCATAATGTTACGACTTTGGCATGACAACTCAGGACACTTTCCACCTTGGTATGTAGAATATAAATAATATAAATTTTGTGAATATTATAAATAATATAATTAAATATAAATATTTTTCAGCCAGGTAAGTCAATGGGTTAATAACTATTACCCCTCTAATGCACAATATGGGCCTCAGAAACCTTTATAAATTCTCTCCAAAGAATTCATCCAAGAGAAAGGATTCCTCAAAATATTGGATAAAAAGCTAATGAAGCCACAAATTAATACACGAAGCATGAATGTAAAACTAAAAAAAAAGTTTTGATGACACGATGTCAATTGAGTTCTTGTGAAAAATCCTTCCAGTTTACACTATGACCTGAAAAAGCCTAATGTACATCTTAACAAAGAACAATAATTTGATGTAGAACATCAACAAAATACCAAATTTAATTGACAATGTCAAACTGTGCTTGAACTGCAACTGAATACTACAAGAGACAAAAGTTATTTTATTAATCATTTTGATAAAATTAATATTGTATTTTAATTTTCCAGTTGTGGATTTTTTCTGAAACGTTGAAATTACTCATACCACTTTTTACTTCTTGACTTTTCACAAAATTACTATTACTTTTTTTTTTAATTTAAGAACCAATCAAATTTTTTTTTCCAGGCACAGCAATGCAAAATCAGTAAAAGTGATGTGAAATTCTTGGTGCAACAACATGGAGCCAAATTTTGATTCACATAATTAGATTATTTGTGAATAATATATGAATTTATGGAACAATAGCACAATTGAAAATAAAATGTATTTATTAATATTTCTTGACAACAACAAAGGAATATGCATATCATAATTATTGACTAAGAACTAATGGTATATTTATGTTTTTGTGTAATTACATTTTGCACTTTGTGTAGGTAATTCACAGTGAAATTTAAATTTTTTTGTGAAGATGTGAAGGATGACGAAGCTTCTGAAGTAAAAAATAAGAGAATAATTAGCATTTAATTATAGTCCCATGTGATAGGCCTACATTAAAGAGTCAAATAAGATTTTTTACATTTTGTAACCTCTTGTAACATGGATATTCAGTTACACACACATGTTTACTTAAATATGATATTCATTACATTAAAGGCAAGACACCAAATGCTGCACCAATTACCAGTTCATTGGAACTTTTGATACTGAGTAATTTTGTTAATATTTTCTTCAGGTACTGTGAGAGAGTTGTGGTGGAAGATATACAAAAAGATACCAGTTACACATTCCTTGTGCAGCGCTGGCTCTCTGTTGTACACAAAGGAAGCAAAGTTTATTGTTCTTTGCAACCAGCTACTCCCTCACAACAGCGACAGGAATCAATGCTGTTTAGAAACAATGTAAATCTGGGATTTCAGGAACAACACATCTGGACCAACATCTTTATGAGGTGAGCTATTCACATTTTGTTTTACTGTTAACTCTGCTCTAGTCACTTGCTGTTCATTGTTAGAGAAGATTGTGCAGTGTCTCAGAGAGAATACTGCATTTTGTAGAGTGTATGGTCATTTAAATTGTTTTAAAGCATTGATAATAATTTTAGGCAGTTTTTATACATCATACATGATTTAATTTATAATATTCTAAAGAATCATGTGGATAACTGCAAGCCTAAATTTAACTCTCTGCACTAAATATCCTAGCTGTTTCATTAAGTAGTTTCTTATTGGATAGCCACCAAGATCTCTCACTCAGTCCTCTATAGCAGCGATTCTCAACCTTTTTGAACCCGAGGTCCTCTAAAATGTCTAAAAAAAATTTACGGACCCCTAATTTTACATCCCATTTTTAAAAGAAGTCATTATAACGAAATATGTGAAAGAATTTACTTCTTTACTTTCCACTTGCTTTATCTTTTTTAATTATGTCTGCGGACCATCTGCACCATCTTCGCGGACCACTGGTGGTCCATGGACCATAGGTTGAGAAATGCTGCTCTATAGGAAAGTAGGCAGACCTAGCTTCAATAACTGAAAGCTTCACCAGGAGGCCTTAAGCTTCATGCACAGACTCACAATGATTTAATTTGATTTAGCTCATCAATAGCCCTGGTTATATGGGATGTTTTGATTGTATGTTTATTAATTTTTTTAACCCAGAATCCTGATAATTCAAATAATCCTCTCCTGAAACATATAGTTTTAAAATAAAAATTGTATAATTTTTAAGAAACCTTAAAGTTCAAGAATAATGAGTAGCCTGTATATTCTAGATGTGCAAAGTCTACTGTAATTTATATTACATAATGACTGAATAAATATCAATGTCAATATTAGAAGTACTGAAAACACAAACAGTCTGCATGTGAAGGAAAGCTCATATTTATCTGACTGGTGTAAAATTACAGCTCTATCTCTAAAATCTAGTAGGCTTATAATGACTATTCCAATTCATAGGACACACATTTGATATTAACCAATGCATGTTTAGCAATGCCTCAGTTATCGACCAATCTTATAATATGCTTGCAAGGATCGCAAAGATGCAATTTTATCTGATAAAAGTCCATATCCAAAAAAAAACTGGCCATAATATTTTGGTTTGTATTTCAGGCATCCATTGAGCACTTACACTAGAATTGAAAGATTGTCTATTCTGCTCTGTATCATCCTCACCACAATGTTACTGGGGCTGCTACTGTATGATGTTCCTGAAGGCAATCCAGGTAAGACTTTGACTTCTTATCTGTACTGCATTAAAAAAAATGTATTACAATTATCCATCACATCAAGTTGCAGATCCTGAAGAGAGAAATAGCTCTAAGACTAATTAAGTATTCACATGTAAACTTTCTTGGTATTCCCGATAAAAAAAAAAACCATGGAAGCTCGAAAACCATTATCCAAAAAATTATGTTACAATGGGTTTCAATAAAAAAAGTACCTACAAATTATTAATGGGCATAATAAAGTTTTAATTAAAAATGAGATAATGTTTGACCTTCAAAGTCCTGAATACTGTCATAATTTACACTTTTAATAACAAAACTGAATTAAATAATGCTCACACCAATGTCTTCAGTGGTATTTTTGCTACCTTACTCTTCTTCTCTGATGGTATTCCAGCTTTCTTGGTGGATTTTGAGGGATATTTAGTAAATGGATTTGATAGGATGAAGCTAATTATCATGACGGACTTGGTGGATGTCTGCCATCTGATCGTGGAGAGTCCTGCTGCTATCCTGCCCTCCGAACCATCTCACTGGAGTGGAATCTTACACCTACTGATAACTGCTCTCTGCACGGAGGCTGGTCTCACTCGTTGTGGTCTAAAAACTCCCTAGGTAGATGGCTGGTCCTCAAAGTTTCACACACATAGTGATCCATTGATCTCATGCTTGGTGGAAGATAATTCTTGCTGTTGTTCTCTCTCCTTCTGGGTACCCTTCCAGCATGAACCGTTTTCCCCACATGCTGAGAGGGACATCTCATCACTCTTCTCCCCATGAGCAATGATAACATTTTTCCTACCACTGGTTGGTTTACAATTCTTCTTCCAAAGTCTTCATCATTGATATGTTGGGACACTTGATAATGCATTTACTAAGACTTATTATCTGGTTTAGCCTGTCATTTTCATTTTGAAAGTTAGCATTTTTTGCCTCTTCATAAGAGCTTCCATGGCTTCCTGGAGATTCATTTGGGTCATGTTGGCTAAATGACAGCACTCCCAAAGGTTATTAAATGACTGTCACACCACCTACCTTATTTGATGTAATATATCCTTGTTGCTGACTATAACACACGTTGGCTATTCCAGATGCATCCCCCACCCAACACATTACCAAGTCAGCAAAAAAATAATAGTGAAAAATGAAAAATTAAAACTTTATTAATACGTTCACACACACACACACAAAAAAAAATCATTTTGGTGTCCATGGCCGCACACATTACATAGCTTCTTCTGTTCTTAGCTGTTGCACGTGCATTGAATTTGATCAAGATTTTAACATTTTAACCCTTATCATAAAAATGAAATTTCTTAATGTGATACCTGGTTTTCTTTTGGATATATGCATTCATGAACCACAGATTATTGTCTTTGTTGGACAATTCATGAGAACATTATAGGAGAAAAATTCCTCTGATACTGGGACTCGAATCACAAAGTCTTGTTGAGAAGGACTTACTGATTGGTCATTCTAAATATGTTTGTAAAAATTGGTGGTAAGTCTCTGTCACCCTTAATGTATGATCTTTGTTTTAGATGATCAGCTAGATGAAGAGGAATTCTGCTTTCCTAACAGAGAATTTGGTATTATTATTGTGGCTGCTCTAATATTAATGCCATTGCATTATTTGCTGGTTCTGTTGTTCAGGTATGTACATGAAATCCATGCTGCTTAAAGAATTCCTTAAACAGGGGACTTGTCCATGATGTGATTTAAATGGTTTGTATTTTCAAATTGTGCATGAGAAGTGGGGTCTCAGAGTTAAAAATTGAACTAATTGTAAAATTCCATATGCCATTTCCTTTTTCAAAGTTACTTGCTATTACAGATATGGCATCATGTACACAGTTAAAGAAATAGAAGTAGCTTGAACAATTTAGATAATTCATATAGTGTAACTTCTTTACATCATAAAGGTTCTCCTTTTGTATAAGTGTTTGAGAAAGATATAGGCTGTACAACATATAATTAAATGAGAATGATGCAAACAGCAGAAACCCATTCGGTATAGGTATCTGCCAATACAAAACACTTCCAAGTGTGCATGAGTTGTATTGACGCCTCTTCCACAATCTAATGTTTTTAGTCTTGTCTCGAGAATAGTGTGGCTTTATGTGAGACTGAGACTTCTGAAAGTGCACTCTCACAATGCAGCCACTTTCTATAAGCAAAATACAATAATGCAATAAGAAATATATAGATATATATAATAAATAATAAATATATGTTGTATGTATATATATATATATAATAAAAATAAGATTCACAGTTTGTTTAGAGATCATCATGTGTTTCGTGTTAGATTATATTCTATAAATTTGGATTACATAATCATTTCCTGTTAGACTATGATTGTGTTTTGAAATGGTTAATCTTTCGTCATGTGCTACTATTACTGACACTATTGCAAACAATCTCACATTTTACTCCCTATATCAGTTTTTAAATGTTACTTTACATTACATTCTTATTTCAATCTTTTCCTAATGCTGGAAATATAGACTATTTTATCGGACTTTTAACAAGGTGGTAACTTGGATAAATTTTGACGTTTCAAGGCTGAACTAAGTCTCCATTGTCAAGGATAATGAAGTGTCGGGACTGAATTATGTTCATTTTATAGAGCTGATACGGCTAGAGCACCCACATTAGAGAGAAGGATTCTTGGGAACCAACCAATCAGGAACACTGAACGAATGAAGTGCGGGCCAGATGATATATGAGGATCGGGTGGTCCTCATTTCATTCAGTCCACAGTGTGATTCCTGATTGATCAGTTCTCAACAATCCTTCTCTTCAATCCAGATGCCCCTAGCCACATCAGCTCTATATAAAGAATGCATCCAGCCCCGGCACTTCAGTCTCCTTGTCAATGGTGCTTCTGATCAACCCCAAAATGTCGGAATTTATCCAACTTACCACCTGGTTAGAAGCCTGGAAAATTATTCTATGCATTTTTATTTTTTACAAAAAATTGCTATTAACGTATGTTGCAGGAAAACTGCTCCAAGACAAGTGAGATTCAATCCAATGGCAGAAGCATTTTTGATACAAGAGAGTGATAAAAAGCAAATATCAGAATGGTGGCAGTCATTCTTCTACGTTGTCATGATGGAGCCACTAATACATTATCCAAAAGTAAAGAAACATGAATATAATGCACGTAAAAATGTTAACCTGTCTCGGTATAATGACACTATGGGTACTAATAAAAATGATGATGGGGATGCGTCTTCTGAAGAAGTAGAGCAAGAATTTAAAGCTTCGAGATACTGGTTTCCTTCCTGGATGATCTACATAGCATGGTAAGTAAAGTATTTAAATTTGGTATGCTTATCTAATCTTCTACAGGCACATTTGTGTAAAGAGAAATAATACCAAAATTGTGGAAAGTGAGATATCTAGCCACGAATGATGACAGATTTGTTGTCGTGTATAAATAGGTATCTCTTATTGTCGGTAGTCTTGGGGTAATATCAAAGTGTATTTGGGATAAATATCATTTTTTCTAATTCATGGTGTGTAAAGAGCTATGAGTTCATTCACTATTGAGATCTCTCTCTTTACACTGGTTTCATTGTGGAAAAAGAAGTATGCTCGGAGTTATTAAAATCACTACTTACCTCATTATGAATTAAACTTTTATGAGATACCTCTCTTTTCACTACCATATTTATCTCATAAAAATTCAGTGTATAGTGAGGTAAGAAATGATTTAAATATCACCATTTGTTTAAGCATCAACAACGTAATCTACAACTTCACAATACATACAAACAGTGCTTTTTTTGTGACGGTACGCAACGGTATGCAGTACCGGCACCTTTTTCAAAAATAAAATTTGGATATTACTCAGAATATTTCTATCACAATTCCCATAAAGCTATGTTTTACTTAAAATCAAGCTTGTTTGTTGGTTTTGTTAGATTTCTACATACATAATAGCCTACATACGAGCACATGATAGTTTCTGTTAATTGCCGTGGTTACTGGACTGCAAGAGGGTTGGGGGTGGGTTTTTCCAGGCCTCAGCAAACTGCTCCTGTGGTCAAGGCCATTCTAACGGTATAAGAATTGCACCAAGTGCAGTTAATGCTAACGTAGTAACAAATGGGTAATAAGTAGTAAGTAGCTAACCATCGTAGATAATCAGGGGTTAGTGCGTGTTTAAATTTAACTGCATTCGTTGCTTACATATAATTTGAAAAGAAATCCCTTGGTTTGTGTTGCACAGGCAAGTGAATTCATAATTGTTTAGTACGGTTGTAGGAACAAGGGGTGCACGTGGTTCACGAGTAGAGAAGTGAAATTAGTAAAATCATTAATTATTTTGTACCGGTGCGTAATAGAAGAAAGCATGACGATGTTTTTTGAAGTATCTCATAAACCTGCCAACAATAAATAAACTGAATCTGAAGAGTACGTCGCAAGTGCCGGTAATTTCACTGGGAGAAACATTTCTGGCCATGATAGGGCCGATTGTTGGACGTTAACCCAGAAAAATGTCTTCTGGAAGGAGTGTGGGAGCTTAAAAAGTTACAATGAGTACCGTCACCTTTTTAGTTAGAAAAAAAGCACTGCATACAAATAATACAATCTTCAACAAAATAAAATTTATTTTCAATGCGTGTTCTTACAAATTCAGATAATGTTTAAAATTAACTTATCACAATACAAATAAATTAACAAGCAAAAATTACAACTCATTATTAATAATAAATACAGCTTCAACTTGCTTAACAATCTTCTACCTCAACTGCCACCAGACAGCTCCACGTATCTATAGTAGCCTACTGTACAAAGCTAGAATGCTGAAAATGAAAATTGCATAAGGTAAAAGTCATCAGTTTACAAAAAGATTGCATTGTCATAAAACAAACGTAAGCTCTCAGGCCATGAATGCTACATAGAAGACGACATGACGAAACAAGAGCGAGCAATCCAAGCAGCAATAAGGAAAAGGGCAAGAGAAGAAAGGGAAAGAGGGCTTGATGTAAAAGTGGGATACCAAAAACTGCAGATAAATGGAAAATGGGAATACTGGAGTGGTCACGAACCAGGAACAGCACCAAAATCCCAGTCCCAACACAGCCCACCAAAAACACAACTCAACCCTGCAAGACTTGACTCGGAGACGCACCCAGCACAAACATCTCAATCGCAACACAGCCCAATGAAAACACAGACCAACCCTACAAGGACTGAAACATCCACGGCCCACCTTCCACCCTCCCAAAAAAACACTCTTCCCACCATGACACAACCAACAAAAAACTAATCATAGCAACACTTAATGTAAGAACTTTAGCTGGAGAAGAGAGATTGACAGAACTAGAAGAAGCACTGGAGCACACACCAATCGACATCCTAGGAATTTGCGAAGTAAGGAGACAAGGAAACACACTGATGGAAACCAAATCTGGAAGACTCTTTAGTTATACAGGAGTAACAAGTGCGAACAGTGGAGTAGGTTTTTTGATCTCATCACAATTAAAGGGAAAGGTAACAGACGTAATAGGAATATCAGATAGGCTAGCAATAGCAAAACTAAACATAAACAACACCTCGATCACTATAATTCAGGTATATGCTCCAACTTCTACACACTCAGACGAAGCAATAGAAGACTTTTACGAAGAACTGGACAGGGCCATAAACTCTCACAGGTCAAGTCTGAATTTTATCATAGGAGATTTCAACTGCAAAATAGGCGGCAGAATAGATGCTAACGAAAATGACGCCATAGGACAATATGGTCTAGGCAGGAGGAACAAGAGAGGTGACCGGCTGATCCAATTTGCACTGGGACAAAAGCTAAGAATTGCCAACACCTTCTTTAAGAAAGAACCGAAAAGAAAATGGACCTGGAGATCACCGAATGGAGAAACAAAAAACTAAATAGACTTCATACTCAATGATTGTCCACACCTTATACACGATGTAGACGTCCTGCAGAGACTAAAATTTGACAGCGATCATAGAACAGTATGGGCATCAATAGACATAAACAAAAAGCACATCAGGAGCAAGAAATTCCAACGAAAACCTCCAAGGAACGCTTCATTTCAACATACTATATTTAAGGATATACTTGCTCAACACATCGAGAATCTAAGACGAAATGACACACTGAATGTGCATTCTTTATATTCCGGAATCGAACAAGGTATTATTGTTGCAGCCTCACAATCTGCAATAAGAAGTAAAGAGGGAAAAAAGAATACCAAGCTCAGTGACGAAACTATTAAAATGATTGAACTAAGAGCAGAAGCCGCAGCCACGAGAGATACCGACAATGCCTCCCGAATACAATATGCAGAAATTAACAAGATAACTAAAAGAATGATAAGAGATGATCTGCGCAAACACAGAGAAAACATAGTAAACCAAATAATGCAAAGCAACAAATCAATCAAGAAAATCAGACAAGAAACAAGCAGTGGCAAACCTTGGATAAAATCGCTCACATCAACTCAAGGACAAATCAAAACATCAAGATCAGAAATAGTTAAAACAGCAACAGACTTCTACAACAACCTCTATAAAAGCACAACACCCAATATACAGGGAACAATATCTCAGTTTACGACAAAGCCACGTGAAAACGTCCCACCTGTTCCACCGATATTGTGCAGTGAAGTGAGGAAAGCCATAACAGACCTGAAGAACCAGAAATCACCG
Source organism: Ectobius pallidus (assembly GCA_964059195.1). Lineage (NCBI taxonomy): Eukaryota > Metazoa > Arthropoda > Insecta > Blattodea > Ectobiidae > Ectobius > Ectobius pallidus. Next base: position 55,315,591 of record CAXKWD010000002.1, read on the forward strand.
GGTGACGACGGAATTTTGAATGAACATCTGAAAGCTGGAGAGAATGAACTGACAGACGTACTAACAGATTGTTTTAACAAAATCCTCTCAACAGAAGAAATCCCAGAATCATGGAGAACAAACAACATCATACTATTACACAAGAAGGGATCAAGGAACGATGTGAATAATTATCGCCCTATCAGCCTAATGTCCACCCTATATAAACTTTTTTCGACCATAATCACAAGAAGAATAAGCAAATGCTTGAACGAGAATCAACCCGTAGAGCAAGCGGGCTTTCGTGCTGGCTTCTCCACCACAGATCATTTGCAAACGGTATCCCAAATTATGGAAAAAGTTCAGGAATTCAACCTAGAGCTCTACTTGGCTTTCATAGATTTCACCAAAGCCTTTGACTCCGTCGAACATGTACCAATCTTGAACGCCCTACAAAATCAAGGACTAGAGGAAAAATACATCAGGATACTCGCCAAACTATATTCAAACATGCAAGCTAAGATCCAATTAGAGACAGAGGGCAATACTTTTAAACTGGAAAGAGGAGTAAGGCAAGGAGACCCCATATCCCCTAGTCTGTTTATCAGCACACTAGAAGATATCTTCCAGAGAATGAAATTGAAAGGTGGAATCAAAATTGATGGAAAACCACTCCGAGAACTGAGGTTTGCAGATGATATCATCCTATTTGCATCTTCAGCAGAAGAACTAAGACGGAACATCCATGAACTATCCCACAAGAGCAAGGAAGCAGGACTGGAACTGAACCCTCACAAAACAAAACTAATGACAAACAGTACCGAAAAAATTATCAAGGTTAACAACGAAGAACTACAATATGTCAATGAATACATTTACCTTGGCAAATTATGTCATTCGCAAACGCCACCCACAAAGAAGTTCAGAGACGCATCTCTACAGCATGGTCCAAATTCTGGAGTTTGAAATTTATTCTCACAAGTAAGGCCTATAACATCAGATTAAAGAAAGACATATTGGACACTTGCATCTTACCCATCCTTCTGTACGGAGCCCAAACCTGGGCCCTGACAGTTAAAGAAAGGAAAATGTTAGAAACATGCCAGAGGAAAATGGAGAGAAAAATCCTAGATGTTAAACTCCAAGACAGAATCCGCAACGAAGACTTAAGGGCAATGACAAACATCAAAGACATAACAACATCGGCCATATCTCTGAAAAGAAAGTGGGCAGGTCACGTCATGAGGATGGATCACAACAGATGGACGCATATAACAACAGCTTGGGACCCACGAATCGGCCACAGAACAGTAGGACGACAGAAGAGAAGATGGGCAGAAGACCTAAAGCTTCACCTTGGGACAAACTGGACTACGAAGGCCAAAGATCGAAGGGAATGGAGGCGACTGACAGAAGCAACATAAGAGGAATGAGGACCTTTCCCGCAGTGGCTAAGCGGGACTGCCGAAACAGCCACCTTGCCAGTCAAGAGGCCCTTGCCCTTTAGGGATGAAACGGGCTAATTCTAATTCTAATTCTAATGCAAAGCAGTACTGCTGTAGGCCCTACATCCTGTACATCTTTCCTACATTACTTGGCTACAGACTAAAAAGTACTGGACAGCCCTGGCAACTTTATGCCTCCTGTTTAGACTAGGCTGACCTTATTACCTTGAGTTAAAAATGGGACATTAGGATGGTAAAAACTGGGAAATGGAAAACTGGATTTTACAATGTTGGCATGCCATTTTTGTTTCATTACTACACTTAATTAAAATTATAGTAATTGATATCCGGGTTAGGCCACGTCGTGTTTATGGTGTCTTTTGACGTTTCGGACAACATATCGTGTCCTTCTTCTGAGAAAGAATTGCAAGAAAATAAGTGCTTGTGATTAGTAAACAGTCGCAGTTGTCATGACGTCAGTGTTATTGTTTCACGCCAGATGTCACTAATCTTATAACCATCTTCCCTGTTTATGTTATGGGGATGTTTAATGATTTCTATTGCTTCTGTGACAAGTCTAGGGAATTTTCTGTTTTCACTTTTAAGAAGAGCACTTATTTTCTTGCAATTCTTTCTCAGAAGAAGGACACGATATGTTGTCCGAAACGTCAAAAGACACCATAAACACGACGCGGCCTAACCCGGATATCAATTACTATAATTTTAATTATAACTCTGGCCGTGGAAGCCTGAGAACTAAGTCATTACTACACTGCTTGTCCACAGTAATAAATTTGAATTCTTTCTGGAGATTGTCAATAAAACTGCACTTTTACTTTTTTAACATTCAAGTATATACTTAAAACATTAAAAATAAAAGTTTATTTAAACTTGGAAAACTGTAAAATTCAAACCATCGATGCTCAATAGCAAAGCCACCAGTTGTAGGCTATAGCCTACACACTGAACAAAAGACTGATGCTTCTTCTCTAGAATTAATGCACTGTGTGTGTCCTTGTTCATGATGAAAGCACTAGTGTTCTAAACTCTCATTTCTTTATTTTCTTTAATAAATAGTAGGCCTAACTATAATAATATAGTTAACAAGTGCACAAGGTACTTGACCAGTATTAAAGTATAAGGATTTTGTTCATGTTAACCTTAAAGCACAGTAAAAATAGAAGTTCAAATAATAATTAACAATGACAGTTGTCCTTTTTGTGTTCTGTTTCAGGATGCTGTGCATAGTTCTCATATTAATTTGTCTTGCCTTGCTCTGTTTCTTTGGGCTCATGTATGCAGAAGTGAAGAGCCAGATGTGGGTAGTAGCAGTATTGATGTACATTTTCCTCAGCATCTTTATTTTCCAGCCACTCAAAGTTCTTATCTTCTCTCTTATCCTCTCTTTCCTTTGCAAGGTAACATAGTTTTTAAGAAAGTTAGGTTTTTAACCTTCATTTCATTCGCATCTGTAGACTCTAACAACAAATGGTGAATTTGCATCTTATGCACTATCATAGAAAAAAATTAAAATCATTGAAGACTCATAGAACCCCTACAGTTTGCTTGGAGAATCTCAAGAGCTCTACAGAACACACTTTGAGATTCACTATTTTACAACATTGAGAATCTTCCTCCACCTTTGAGTGGGGAAGATGGGGAGGATATTTTTGTGTGCAAAAATTTCAATATATCTGCTTGGGTAGAGAAAGTCATGTGGGAAATTCAAATCAAATTCTTTTTATTTTTGTTGCTCCTGAAATAGATGAATTTACTTGACTGATGATATTAGGGACCGTATTTTTTGGTAACAGCAATAAGCATGGAATTTTATAAAAATGCTTTCCTTAACTGGTATTTAGCTTTGAACATGCGTAAAATATCAATATTAAGCAAATTGAATCCACAAAATATTGCAAAATTTGTTCAATCGTGTAAAATGACTAAATAAGCTCAAAATATGCCCTTCCATAAATAAATGATAAATGTGTGCAAACATTTTATTCAAAATCATAATATTTTGTTTTAGTGTGAGTTTTTCATTAATTTCTTATAGTATGCTTCCTTTTCTGCTATTTCTATGGTTGCTGAGAAGTTATCAGTAGGCCTACTACTAATACATTACAGCAACGACTGAGGATGTATGCTATTCAGCGGTCACGATACACACCTTTTCTGCTATCTCTGTGGCGAGTTTGGGATACCTATGTTAGATTGCAGCAAAGAGTGTAGATTCATCAGATTTCATATTTTATCTGCAGTAGTTGGCATGTTTGTGCATATGAATTACACCATTTTAGTTTATATAAATGCCCACTTCTCGATTTTTCTTTCATTTCACATATTTTTAGCAACACACTGAGTTTATATATCAATTCTGAAGGTTTTAAAGAATATTATAATCTCAAATGTGGCCACTTTTTGTGGCACTAAAAAAGAACACAGCATGCAGAATGCTATAGCATCCCATATGGATAATTGTATAAAATATTTTATTTCACAAAATACCCACAAATGTTACCAAAATCAGTCATTTTGTTTTAGCAAAAAATACAGTCACTAACGATTATGTTTATTCCTATTATCGCAGTGCAGCAAATAATATCGCTTGAGTAATAGTGTTTTTTGTTTCTTGCATGAAGAAAGAGCCTAGTACAATGGAAGAAGTGGATGTATGTTTTATGAAAGAAATCAAAGAGCAGGAGCAGTTGGACAGGAAACAAGCTCAGAAACTGAGAGCTTTACGAGCACAACAGATGTATCGCCCACTCAAAGCTCAGGAGATTCTGGTATGTTGTGTCTGCCAAATTGTCATTTAGTATTACTAGGCCTATTTGCAAATTTTGCTTTTCTGTAAATCCAACCAATTATGAACAGTGTATTATGCTGAACTCTGATCACTCAACTTACCCAATCATTTATTATCCCATTTAAAGGTAAATTGTTCCCTATTATAGGCCATGGAGGCCCAGAGGGTTCCAGGAGGTTGAGGCTCCCAGATTTTAAGACAATCGGCACATGAAGGTTGTCAGCCTTACGCACCGGCCGCGTTTACCCCCAGGATTGCTCCCGTTACTCATTTCCATTAGAGGCTGAGTTAATCTCAGGGCCATAGTGCCACCAGAAGTATTAGGCCAATTGAAAAACTCCACTAACCTCATCGGGGGTCGAACCCGCGACCTTCCGCGCCTCAACCACTACGCTACGGCGTACCCCATTATCCCATTTAGTTATTGAAAATTGCATGAAATTTTATATTTTAGTGGTCCACAAACTGAACCTTCATTTTGATCCTATCTTTATCAGAAATAAATAAAATCAGGTTAACTGATAAAACAAAGTGCCAGATGAAGTTAATAGACCAAATATTTCAGAAACTATTGCGTATTTGATCACAGTTTCTTGATAAAGTTTATATATGTGTGTGCATGTTATATGTTAGCATGGTCAGCAGTGATGTGCGCTGATACATATATGGCTGTAGCAGTGAAAGGGTTAAAAAGCATGTGACCGTAAAGTGGTCATTACTCCAGTAACAGTCAATCGATTTGGTCCAAAATAAATAGGGTTCTTCCTATGGACTTTGTAAGTGTGTATACGAAGTTCCATGAAAATCTGATAATTGCAGTATTTGAGTTATCACATTTACAGACACATGGATGGACAGATGGACAGACAGACAGACATACATATTTCCCATTCACCAAGTAATCTTGGAAAATACCACTGTGGCACTTAATAATATTCGTTTATGAGCCCTATTTCAAAAATAAATATTTCAAATAAATAATTTTAATAATTTTGTTACAGTTTGTTAAATTGATTGTTTCCTTTATGAGAAAAAATTATTATTAAAATACAATATATTTAAGTTCTGGTGAATAAATTGTAACATCAGATTAGTTCAAATCTCACAATGAAGATTCTGGTAATTTAAAAAGTTATTAAGGTAAGGTAATTTTTTTCTTTTTTTTAGCCCAATTTTTTTTTTTTAACATTATGCATATAAAATGTGATCCTGTTTTAAGCTAGTGATGTGGAAGGTATATTAAATAAAACATGGCATATTTTTAATGGTAACCCCCTTTAAAACATCTACTTAGTTACGAACTCTCTTTGTGTTCATATACAGTAATTATCATATCCAAGTAGAAAGCTGGAAATCCCACTATTGATTTCATTCATATTACTCTTAAATTTTATGAAATTCAGGAATAGTGCTTTTAAAATATCGCCCAGCCTCTTGGGAATAGTTAGAAGCAATCTAAAATAACAATTCAAACTTATCACTACAAAGACTGGCATCATCTTGCTACCTAGTAGGAAATTACCAGTCATTTTGACCAGCTGCTTTTTCATGTTTTACTGTACAATATGTTTCGATATTGAACAAAATATATTTTATTAAACGCTCTTTAAAATGGCTGCTTGTCGTACTGTTAACACAATGTAAAATAGCATTTTATCATCCTAGGATGCAAAAGTAAGTTTGTAAATAAGTAATAAGTTTACTTTAATTACTCAAAATTATCTTAACAATGTTTTTAAAAGTATTTTCAAGAAAACGAAACAAATCCATAGCAAGCCAAGTTTATAAACATGCACTGTTGGTACAAGTACCATATCTGTTTGCTTTCTTTATGCAGGATCATTGAAAATGAGTGAAAAACTGAGCTCATTAGTTGTAAAATTAGATAACCTTTACTAAATATATTTTAAAATGGCATTTATTCTTTGTGTTAAACACCAACTATTATTTTTATTTTAATGATACACTGGTACAACTTTCAATGAAGTTCAGCTAACAGGAAAATTTGATTCATCTTTGTCATTTGCAACTACCTCTTTGAACCAAGAGCAGGAGTTTGGTGATTCTTGACTCAATCCTGCAAATGGTTCAAGTGTGATATTTTCATTTTTCTCAGATTTAGATGATTTACTTATATCAGATGTGTGAGGGACATATTCATCTTCATCGTTGTCAACTAGCTCATCACAATCAAAAATATATCCTCTCTTTCTAACTCATCTTCTGGTAAACTATTCAAATAATCCAAAAATCCATCGTCTCGAAGATAATTCTGATCTGCCATGGTTACAAGAAAGGGCAAAAATTACAAAAAGTAATACACCAGCAAACATTCTATGAGCAAGCCGGCTGTCAAACTGAACTATATATCACAAAATCTGAGATAAAATAAACGGGAAATGCAACTCAAAGAACAAACTGATAGCCATCAAGACATGCAAGAAACAGATTGTTATGGGTGGTAAACACCACTTGAAATATCATGCTGGTCAAAATAACCAGTTATGATCCTTTAAGGTAAAAAGTGTTTAAAATTTGCTAAAGATTTATGACAAAATGATGTATTTTTCAATTAAAAATACTCAGTCTAATTTGTTAAAAGTCATGGAAAATCAGCCAAAAAAATGAACATTGTCCAATTTATAAGAGCACTAAGAATCCTTACGGTCAAAATTACTAGTTCGGTCTTCCTAGTGTTAAGAGAATTGAGATTAATTGCTATGGAAAGAATTGTTTTAGTCATTTTAGTCTTGTCTGTGAAAGCTGACATTACTTTCTATTAACAGTCTGAGCTTACCAGGTTATAAATGCTCTGAGACTTTAAATCATGGTATGTAATTGAGCTCAATATTGTCCTAGGATGTAAAATATAAAAGTTTACAGTGGAGTGAACATGTTCTTACTACTCATGCTTTGTGTACATTTACTGGTAGTTGTTATTGTTGCAGAGGTTGAAAAGGCGTGAGAGAACCCGAGCGAAGATGGCTGACCTTTTTGTAGATTTGTGCATGTTCCTTGTATACATCATCACATTATACTGGATAGCTATGGGAACCAGAGATGATTTTGGGTACTACAGTACAAACAGTCTCAAAGATGCAGTTATTTTAGCAGATGGTTTCTTGAAGATTAAAACTGGAAAAGAGTAAGTTATATAGGCTAGAAATTTTAAATGTGCAGAATCTTCCTTCTATATAAGCAAAATGCTGTAAGGATTACATTTGTGTATCCCGGTCCCTTATATGGTCAGTATAGGCTACAGTATAGAAACCGTATGCCCTTTTTTACATGAGAGTTTTCCCACTCTTTTGGATATAAATTAACCAAAGTGTCACTCCAATATGCATTTTAATATTATGAGTAGGGCTCGAATTCTTAGGTAAATACATTTTTTGTTTGCTTCAGAATATAAACTTGAAACCAATTTTCATGTTCTGGATATTCACTCTGGAGCATATATTTTAGATTTTATACAACATAAAAAAACATTTTTGACATTTTCCACAAATATTTTTGACACTTTCAGCATATAAAAAATTAATATTTCTAAAGTTTTTAGCACCTAAAAATCTGTGCCCTAATTATGAGTAATGTAATGTGTTATAGACTTGAACAAACTCCTATAAAAATTATGGCCATCAATTGAGCATGCATTAAATTTATTAAATTGAATTAATTCAGCTGCCTTATGGTTTTATGTACAGTCGGTCAAATAAAAAACGTCGGGTGGTATTTGATTAAGTATCACGTACGAGCATATGCGCATGTACAGGAAGACTTAAGGTTAGGTTCACACCTGCCACTTGTCTCTCCATGTATTTTCTTGATTACTTAGTCAGTTTTGTTCCAAAACGAACATGTATAGAAGGCTATGGCTATATGTCTCACATCCGCCATATTCTTGGTTGCAAATTCTTATAATATTAATAATTAATAAATTCGCAAGGAATATGATTATTCAAGGAGCATTTTTTAAAGATTTTATTTTATCATACCGGTACTTGTAGTGCAAAATCAATAACTTACGTTCAACTTCTGCCACCAATCTAGCATCGAAATACGCGGCCGGCCAAATCCACGATTCCTATGAAAACTTCCGGTCGCATTATAGTGAAGTACCCACCTCTTTAAGAAATATGGAACCTTCTCCCTGCTTCAGAGGCCGAAAAATGCAGGTCAATTACAGCCCTAACTACACTTTCTCTCAAGCTAGCATTTGTATGTGGTGCGATGACAAAGCAAAATGAATTATGACAATACATTAAGTTGAACATCGTGTATTGCGCTTTCTGCGATTTTCCTTTTTCCCTCGTTCATTTTTCCCTCCTGCCGCATGGCCTCATATGATCCGAAAATGACCCGTATTTTATGTTTTTTATAGGAAACTTGTGAACTAATGCGTTAAAACTTTAATTTTAACTGCATACGAGTCCCGACGTTTTTTATTTGACCGACTGTATGTACCCCTATTAATTACATTTTATGTAGGCCTACATATTACATCAAATTTAATTGTATGCAGGTTCTTTAAATACATGAATGAAACCTTCATACCAGCAGTTCACACAGAGAAGTACTATAATGGGGAGCCAGTAAAGGTGCCTGCTGTTACAACTCTTTATGATACTCGTCTACTTGGACTTGTTCAACTCAGACAGATACGTATAAAAAATGGTAAGTTCAAAACTATGTTACTAACAGGGTGTAGGCAAAACTGCCGACAGTAGAGCAATATTTTAGGAGAATAAGCTCTTAAGTTTCAATACCGTACTTCTTTTGTTGAATAACCTGCTGAAACTACCTTCATATAGATTATCAAAATACAGTATTCCTTTCCGTAATCACTGGCAATCTGTTGGTAAAAGAATGCCTCAGTTTGTTTCTGGGAGAGAATAATTGTAGGAGGAAGTTACTTTAAAACAGTGACTAAAAAATCTAGTCATTGAATATTCAGTAGAACAGAACTGTAATTGCAAATTGATGACTACTGATGACATTATTTCCTCCAACATTTAATGATTACAGGAAGATACATTAGACACATCCCTGAGCAAATATAATTTATTATAATACACACTGGTCATTCTGAAAATCACCGCTAAGGAGAAGAATATTGATGAGTAACAATTTAATGATCAATGTTCAAATTCTAATCCATTAATAAAATCTAAAATTGAGAATACACATTTCACATCACATGTACAGTCGGTCAAATAAAAAACGTCGGGCGTTATTTGATTAAGTATCATGAACGAGCATATGCGCATGTACAGGAAGACTTAAGGTTAGGTTCACACCTGCCTCTTGTCTGTCCATGTATTTTCTTGATTATTTAGTCAGTTTTGTTCCAAAAGAAACATGTATAGAAGACTGTGGCTATATGCCTCACGTCCGCCATATTCTTGCATGGAAGTTCTTATAATAATAATGAATAAATTTGCGAGGAATATGTTTATTCAAGGAGTATTTTTTAAAGATTTTATTTTATAATACCGGTACTTGTAGTGCAAAATCAATAACTTACGTTCAACTTCTGCAACCAATCTAGCATTGAAATATGCGGCCGGCCAGATCCATGTTTTCTATGAAAACTTCCAGTCGCATTATAATTAAGTACCCACCTCTGAGCCGCTCTTTAAGAAATATGGAACCTTCTCGCTGCTTCAGAGGCCGAAAAATGCAAATCAATTACAGCCCTAACTACACTTTCTCTCAAGCTAGCATTTGTATGTGGCGCGATGACACAAAGCAAAATGAATTATGACATACATTAAGTTGAATATCGTGTGTTGCGCTTTCCGCATTGATCTTTTTTTCCCTCGTTCATTTTTTCCCTCCTGTTGCATGGCCTCATGTGTTCGGAGAATGACCTGCATTTTATGTCTTTTATAGGAAACGTGTGAACTAATGTGTTAAAACTTCAATTTTAACTGCATACGAGTCCCGACGTTTTTTATTTGACTGACTGTATTTCTTGTTTGTTGCAGGTTGTAGCACAATAATAACAAGGGAACAATGTTGCATAATATTAAAGTAATGTGTGTGGCCATAAAGGTCTTCTTCTTTCATGGTTTGCAGATTTATTAGCTTGAAGTACTGGTGGGCTAAAAGAAAATTCTGAGGCTTCTCATTTTGGACTTATTATTCTTTAACGAGACTGAGGACTCACTAGTGATTATAAACATTATTAGAATAAGTTGTTTATGAAATTCCCACAAGAAATAAAGTTGTAGCAAAATTCTAACTTCTTTAAGTGTGTTACTTATTTCTCTTTTAAGTCATACTTTCTGAAGGTGATTGTTTCCCAGGTTTTCTGAAATGATTTTTCAACCTGTTTCAAGGTAGAACATGCTGGGAGAGCTTCCATACTCTTGAACAAAATAATTGTTAAAAGCCTACTAGTAAAATCATACGCAGTATATTATGAAAATGAATACAGTATATAATTACATAAATTTAATTGTTTCAGTGAGTTGTGAAGTAGTTGAAGAGATGAGATTTATCCACCGGAATTGTAATGCAGAATTTGATAATAAGTACGAGCAGATGAGTGATTACGGTATTGGCTGGGACACTTCCAAATCAGTCATACAAAACAAGAAATTGATGCTGCCTTGGATGTACACTTCAGCTTGGCATAGTGGAACCGTTCCTACAGATGGTAATTGCATACATTTTAGTGAATATTTTAATAACCTCTTACATCTAATTTTAAGTTAACATATCAGCACCTCTCTCATCGCTTCCACTCCAACTTCATCTTTCCTCCACTTTTGTGGAACAGAATGCAATAGAATAGAATCAAATAATTTATTCAGCATATGAATTAAATTTTAGGCTCTGTCATATCTAGAATTAACTTATAACTTATATACAGCTGACAAATTTAATAAATTAGGTAAGTAAGAAAATTAACTGCGTGGTGTATAAACATTGTTAAAAGTTATAATAATTATATAAGAGTTGAATTTTTACACAAAATCTTCACTTTTGGTATAGTTTACCTGAATTAGTTTCGTGCCTTCACAGCCATTGTCAACAGCTATACTTCAACTGTTGACAATGGCGAAGGCGCCGAAACTAGTTCAGATAAACTATACCAAAAGTGAAGTTTTTGTGTAAAAATTCAACTCTTATATAATTATTATGTTATATAACTTCACTGTGTTGACTTCCAATACAATTTAATATCGTTAAAAGTGTTCTTTATACAAGCTATGAAGGCTCTTTAGGGTTCAAGGAGATTGAAGCTTCCACATTTGTAGACATTTAATACATGTAGATGATACGGTTGTCAGTCTTGTGCACTGGATTCCTTCTGTACTAATTTCTGTTGGAGGCAGAGTTAACCCCAGGGATATAGGATCATCAGATAGATTAGGCCAATCAAAAAATAAAAGCAGGATGGCAATAAATTATTAGGCCTATTATTATTGTTGTTGTTGTTGTTCCTACCAGTTGTCCAGATTCATCCCTTCATGAACTCTGTGGTCTTCCTAGTAGTCTTTTTCCACGTGTTATTTCCTTCATGATCTGTAAGACCATTCTGTTATCTTGCATCCTAAATAAATAAAGTCTTCTAAGTTCATGTTGTTATGTGGTGCGTGCTGTAAAGTTGTATGTATTTATGTATCTGATCTTATCTTCCAGCTCCAAAATAAGTTAGTCAAAAATGGTCCAAAAATGTTCCTAAAAACTTTATTTTCAAAAGTCTTTAATTGATGTTCTTTCTTTCTTTTTTTATTAAGCTTCATGATTCTGAACTGTTAGTTATAACTGATCTAATGATTGTATTGTATATTTTCAATGTTGTATGTTTTCTTAAACGTTTGAATCCAAATAAGGACTGAAATATATATAATCCATTATGTAGATGATGATAATACCACTTTAGTTACCATCAAATTCAAACTTTAGTTACCATCAAGTTCAAAGTCCAATATATTGCATTTTGAAAATCAAAATAATTAAAGAAAAGTGCCCTTGCAAAGCATTGAAGATGTTTATATATTTTCATTTGCAGGAGATTTTGCCTTGTATCCAGGTGGGGGTTACATTGCAACACTAGGACGCACTCTAAAGAACTCCTTGTTGGTTTTTGATTTCCTACAGAGAGAACGGTGGTTGGATCACCTGACTCGGGCAATCTTTATTGAATTCACAACATACAATGCAAATAGAAACATGTTCAACGTTGTGTATCTCCTTGTGGAAGTTGCAGCTACTGGTGCCATATCTACCAGGCATGAAGTAAGTTTTCTTCATACCATTAATTAATTTTCTAGAAATATTTATTGTTTTTTAGTGTTTTACAAGTGTAAATTTACCCTTTTAGTGCCAAGTGGCCATTATAATGGTCCCCAATGGTGTTGTAAAAGTTCAGAATCCAATAGGCCTATCTTGCATTTGAAAGTCACAATTTTTTTTAATACTCTTGCAAAGCATTATGATTCTCTTTTATGCATCCTAAACTAAACTAAACTCCGTGGTGCTACATCCCTGAAGGGACAAGGCCTACCACCCGACCGCTGTGTCATCTACCATAGGCAGATGGCAGGATTGGGGGACATGCGGTCAGCATGCCGATACCCATGGCCGTTAATGGTGGTTTCCATGACCAGAGCCTCTACTTCTCTATCAAGTAGCTCCTTAATATGAATCACGAGGCTGAGTGCACCCCTACCAGAGCTCCCTACCTCAGATAAATCCAAGGAGGTACCAGTGATTGAAAGCGGGCCAACAGATCTGTAGTCAGTGACGCTAACCACAAGACCATGCCCGCGGCCCTTTTAGTATCTATCAGAATATATTTATTGTGATCAGTTATTGATATTTCTGTATTTTCATTTGAAATTGTTTTTCAAAAAATGTGTTTGCTTAGTACAAGGGATGAAATCATATTTTTAAACATACGTAATAATAATAACGTAATCGTAATAATCAAACCACTTATTCTCAGACAAATACTCTGCAGGAAAGAGTAGGCTATTTCTTTTTGTTCAAAACAAAAACATTTAATTAAGAAAAACTGATTCCAAATGTTTTTGTAATAAAAAGTTCTGGCAATTTTGTTGTTATATTTTCAAAGATAAGTCTAAAAGCATTCCAACAAGTACATTTCAGTTCAGCTGGTATTTGGCTTTGTGTCTATTCAATTAGTAGGCTAATTTTTAATAAAAATGATAGGCTTACTATTGGTCTAGCTTTGAAGTGCTTAGCAGGCCAAAAAAAAAAGCAGCTTATGAGCTATGCCTTCAGGCCATAGTTCTGCAAACCCTTGTCTAGTGAATAAGTGTGCCTAACTCACATATTGCAGGAATGTGGTTTAAATCACAGCTGCATAGACTTTTCAGGCTACTATTACCACATCCCTTTAGCACCGTGGACATGTTCGTGTCACACCTACCAAGCCATTAATTACCATGGTTTGGATTACATTTTAAATTATCAAGGAATAAAGGCTTTAAATTAAGTCAATATAACTAGGTAGGCTGGGTGCAAAGCTGCACGTAAATAAAAGTGAAACGAGTTCCCTTAAGATTAAGGGTGATTTATGTGGTGCCCTTTCCAAAAATAAAAAAATCAGGCTCCGTCACGGCCTGGTTTGTAAGGTCACGTGCTATGTTTAAACGCTGCTGTCAATCAGATGTACCATCACTTAGAAGTCGAAAATAATATTTTTAAAAATTGGAGCACTTTTCAAAAATAAAAAAATCAGGCACCATTACAAGCTGGCATATGAAGTCATGTGCTTATGTTTAAAATTTCATGTCAATTGAACCCTTTTTTGATCAATAAATGTTCTGCCCTTTAGGGTGACTTTTTTATGCCAGTTTTGAAAATAAAAATTATATTCTACTCTGTCACAGTCTTGCTTGTAAAGTTTTGGATCATCGCTTAGGACTCACATTATAACCAAACCTTCACCCTTTAGGCTTCATCTGACAGTGAACTCTGACTAACATAACTATTTGTAATTATAGTTATTTTTTTTGTTCTTACAGATCAAAACTGTTAAACTCCTTACAACTTTAGAAGAATTTGGTCTTTCTATTTTAATAGCCCTGATATTATGGCTTCTTGTACTACTTGTATTCATGCTACGACAAGTTGCAAGATTCGGACGTATTTCTCCACGAGCATATTTTCAAAACTGGGAGAATATAGTTGATTTAATTATTCTCAGTTTTGCCATAATTATGATTGTGTTATACTTTCTTCGCAGTAAGTATGTGTCTGAACTAGTGCAAGAATTAGAAGAGAAAGATGGTAATGAATATGTTAATTTCCTATGGGCTGGCTACTGGCAAATACAGCTTCGTTACTTAATGGCAGCACTTGTATGCCTGTCCACAGCTCGACTCTGGAAACTCATGCGATTCATGAGCCAGTTCCGTTTTTTTGAACGCACTATGGTGATAGCATACAGGAGCTTACTTCCTATCACTTTCCAAATGTTGGTCATCATTGTTGGCTGTGCATGTTTTGCACATGTTTTCATTGGTCATTCAAGTCACCTGTTTTCAAGCTTTATGTCATCTCTTCGTGCCATGATAAGCTATGGTGTTGGCTTCAGTGAACTTGAAAACAAGGAATTTGTTGAACAACATGTTATTATTGGTCGTTTGTTTATTTTTGTTGTTTGGATCATTTACATGATTTATCTGATAAATATTTTCACTGCTATCATTAACATTTCCTATGAAGATTCTCAAAAGGAAGCAGGCTCTTTATGTGAAGACAACTATACAATGCTAGATTATATAATCGATGAATTACGGTATATCTTTACATGTTTTGGAAGAACTAGATCTGATGATATGACAGGTAGACAACTCTCAGTAAAAGAAAAATATCCCCATTACTTTAGTAAGACTCATGAGCCTGAAAGAGAAAATGAGATTGGACAAGGTAAACAAGGAATCAAGACTCAGCCTTTTAGAGGAGATGCACAAGTTTTCCTGTATGTTCAAGAAGAATTTGCAAAGTGGCCTACCATTAAAACAAAAGAAAGAGAGATAACAGAACCTGAAAGTGCTGGTTCTGATCCTTTTTCAGCAAAATATAATCAGAATCTTGACAATAAAAGCTTCAGGCTACGAGCTGGTGCTGATACCTTTGCAGAACCAGTTTATGCACCAGCAATTGCAGTTCCCAAGCCTGATGAGGTCAGATATGAAAATGCAGAAGAAATCCCAACAAGTCGCCTCCAAGCTATGAAGCAACTCGCATTGAACACAGTTTGTAAACAAGAGGAAGAATGTCAGCATGCCATAGCAGCTATCACCGTAGACTGTATTAGACGGGCAAGCAGTGAAGATGTGAAAATAGAACCAGACTATTTTTACCGTGGATTGATTGGGAAGAAGGAGAAAATTGTTCCTGATAACAAACTAATAGAAATGGAGACAGTTATCAACAAGATGGGTGCTGAAAGATATGTTGCTCAACTGGGTGAAGATAATGGTCATGCTGAGAAAGAAGAAGATGACAATGATGAAGAAGAAAATGAATTTGATGACAATATAGTACATGCAGATGTCCTGGTGTTACAGATGGTTCGACTGCACAACATACTATCTGGTTGGGCTGGAGAAGGTGAGGGTACAGGTATAATGAAGAAACATAAAGAAAATATAGGTAAACAGAAGACTCCAACATCTAAGGAAGAAAGTAAAGTTCCTCAAGATAAGGATGATGAAATACAAGTACCCATAGGGGCTGAACCTAGGGAACATGAAGTACTAATACCTGTACAAGAGCAACCTGCTAAGAAAGAGGTTGATGGCATTACAGATCAAGATTTTGAGGATATAAGTGGTAAAGATGAACCTACAGAAGTGCCTACAGGGGCTAAACTTATGGAACCAAAGGACAAGACTAAAAAGAAATATAAAACTGGGAGGAAAGATAAATTTGGAGATGAAATTCTAATACCTGTTCAAAAGCAACCTGCTAAGAAAGAGGTTGATGGCATTACGGATCAAGGTATTGAGGATATAAGTGATAAAGAAGAACGTACAGAAGTACCTACAGTGGCTAAACTTATGGAACCAAAGGACAAGACTAAAAAGAAAGATAAAACTGGAAGGAAAGATATATTTGGAGATGCTGTATTAATACCTGTTCAAAAGCAAAATGCTAAGAAAGAGGTTGATGGCATTATGGATCAAGGAATTGAGGCTGTAAGTGATAAAGAAGGATATACAGAAGTGCCTACAGGGGCTAAACATATGGAACCAAAGGACAAGACTAAAAAGAAAGATCAATTTAAAGATGAAGGATTAATACCTGTACAAAAGCAACCTGCTAAAAAAGAGGTTGATGGCATTAGGGATCAAAGTATTGAAGATATAAATGAAAAAGAAGATCAGACTAAAACCTCAGAAACAAAAGTTGCTGCGTCAGAACCAAGGATAGCAGATAGACAGAAGAAAAGAATTAAAAAGAAAATTCATCCAGAAGTAGATCAAGCAGTACCATTTACACAAATTGATGAAAGTGGTCTGTCTTCGGAAGCTACTCCAATTCCAGCATCTGTAGGAGTTATACCAACAGGGACACATGTATCTGCAGCTGGGGCTACAGTTGGAGCAATAGGTACTCAAATTCCACCAAGTAATATTTATGAGAGAGATTTTTGTGGTCTTTTTCCAATGACAGTTCCAACAGATGCAAAGATTAGAAAGTTGGAAGTTGATAAAACCAGACCAAAACAGGGAAAACCTCACACTTCACCCAAAACAAAGGGCACTAAACAGTCTATAAAGAGCAATTTAACAACCTATTCTTTTAAACCATTAATTCAAAATCCATTCTACAATGAATTGCTTGGTTCAGAGGTGACATTAGACCAAGAATTAACATCTCTAACTGCAGAAAACAGAATGGAATTGCAAGAAAATAGTGAGGCTGTAGATGCAGTGAACTTGACAAGTAATAATGCCAACAATTATATAAGAAGTGCAGAATTAGCATTTGTTAATATGCAAGGAAGATCCTCTCTTCCTTCCCAGCACTTTCCAGGTTTAGAGCATCCTATATCATTGAATTATTCATCAGATACACAAGAAGAGAGCTCAGGACAAAGGTCCCTTTTGACATTGCCTCCGTCTGATGTTAATATATTATCAGAATCTCGAGAGAGTCTCTATTGGACACTTAGCAATGAATCTAGTCCCAGATCAATATCATTCACTTCACCAAGAGATTCATCATCTTTCCATCATATGAGAAATTTCATGTCTTCTTCTGAAGACAGCTCAATGCCCCCTTGTTCAAGTGAATGTGCCAGTTCAACTTCATTTATATTTTCAAGGATAGAATCATCTTTTGATCATCAAATGAGTAATCTCACATCTTCTTCAGGTAGATCAGTGCCCAACCAAAGAAATGAATCTAGTCCCAGATCAACAACAATCATTTCACCAAGAGCAGAAGCATCTTCTTTGAGTCAAGTGAGAAATTTTGCATCTCCATCTATAAGTGGATCAGTTCACCATTATAGTAATGAATCTAGTTCCAGACCAACATCATTCTCTCCTCCTTCAGGTAGAATCATATCTTCTGATATCTGTAATATGATGATAAGCGATGATGAAAAACTACTTTTTGCCCAGAATGAAAACCAGCAAGATTCAGAAATATCTGTACATGATGACCAACAGTTACATTCAAATTCATATGAAGAATCTTTAGTAAATACTGACGACATACACAGACTGAGACCTCTTGAATTCATGTCTGCAGAACATCCTTTTGAAGCTAATTCAGAAACAATTGGAGAGGACTCAAGGGAGCAGTCACAAGTATTTTCTCTCCCATTCCAGGAGAGGTTACCATTTTCGTCAGGGATAATGCCATCATCTCAACGGCCTCCAGATATGCCACAAAATTTAAGTGAGGCAACCTTAGAAAGATCTCAATCTTCCTCAAGTAGAAATGCTTCAGCACAGATTCCATTAATTCCAGAGAGAGCTGTGTTCTCACCTGGCACAGATTCTGTTACTCCAGCTCCATCCTCAAATTCGAGAGTACAGTTACCATTAAATGAGCAAGAGTCTTTATATGAACAAAGTCAGCATATGGATCATAACAGAAGCTATCACAGAATGGATGAAGATGTCCTCAATAGAAGTCCACAAGAGGTATTCCCAGGACAAGGAATACAAACACAGAGTATCAGAATTGGCTCCACTACAAGAGTACAATCCGATCAAAGCAGAGAAACATTTGCAGAACAAAACACAATTCGTAATATTAGAGAGCTTAATGAATTACGAGTCACTATCCATCTCAGCAGTGGAGAAGTAACAGTAGAAGGTGTTCCAGATCGAAGCTCAGGATCAGAGGCAAGTCAACAAGCGAAAGATTATCCCCAGCAAAGTTCCGGAAGCCAGGATGAATTCAGACACATTCCATCTCAAAGAAGAGGCTTTAACCACTCAAGAAGTAGAACACACCCAGGAAATTTTTGTTCTCTGAGTCAATATTGTGGTATGCCTCAAGTGATTGTTCCTTATTTTGGAATGCCTTGCTTTCCTTCACCTTTTATGAATTTTATGACTTACTTTGATAATAGTTACACCCAGGATCAGGCTCATCAGTCATCTAGAGACCTTAGACATGGACGTGTGCAACCCTTTTATTTTTCTGGCAGTGATGATAGACCCCAAGTACCTTCACATATGGATTTTAGATATTCCCTGCCCCATCACTCTGATGTTACAAACTTCACTATACCAAGACAGGAATCATTATTTGGACGAACATCCTCTCATAGAAGTAACAGAACTCCTTTATCAAATAACTCACAAATGCAGAATATTGGCAGTTTAGATACTTCTTCTCAAAGATGGGATCATGATGATCAACGAGGTAGGCAACAACGTAGAAGGTTCAGACATCGTGGACCTCCTCCATATAACAGTAATGGAGATTCAGTTTAATTTATGTTCTAATTTTTTTTTTATGTTTAATCGATATTTTAGTAGTACCTAATGCTTAATGATCAATTAGCTATTTAAGTTATTTGTAAAATACAAATGGCAAAATATAAATTTAATGAAAATTAATTTCTTTCATTATTTCTGTAAAGCAGAAAAAACTGGGTTTTCACTTTGATATAGTAATTTTCTGCATATCATATTACTTAATGTAATAAATTGACCATAGGGGCTCTGAAACCAAAACATATGAACATGGAACAAATAGTGAAGTAACAATGAAAGTATTGTAGATCAAAATGTGTCTAATTGAAACGTATAGCAGAGTCAGGGTAGGGAAATTTATATCAGATAGGTTTGCCATTAGAAGCTCAGCGTTTAGGTAGAACAGCATACTAGCCTGTACTGCCCAACTACAACACACTGGTTGCAGCTGAAAATGATGGAGAACAGTACATTTTCCCTGCTTTATGTGACCAGGAAAATGGAACCCTTGTAGAAGCTGGGATAAAGTCCATTCAGTGTAAATCTGGTGCTGCAGGTCCGATCACAATGCACACATCAACAACAACAAAAGTTATGTTCGAATCTGAAGATTGTTCCCCTTTTGAATTGGAAAAGAGACTCTTAACATAATTACTGGAAGTACTTTCTTTTTAGAGACTTATCTGGGAAAAATAGGAATTAGAAGAATTAGCAGAAAGTTGACTTTGTTTATAAATGTGTAATAGTGATTATGTTGTATTTCTGATATTAAGTAATGTTTGCATTTCTTAAAGTGAAGTTCACTTAATAATAATAATTAAAATAAAAAATAAATAAAAAATAAGAATAATGATAATAATGATAATAATATAATAACGCTGTGCTACAAACCAGAAGGTCACAGGTTTCATCCCCGATGAGGTCAGAGTTTTTCAATTGGCCTAATCCTTCTGGTGGCACTATGACCCTGGGGTCAGCTCAGCCTCTAACTGAAATGAGTACCAGGAGCAATCCTGGGGGTGAAGGCGGCCGGTGCTTAAGGCTGACAACCTTACCACCTCCACATGCCGAATGTCTAAAATCTGGAAGCCCTCAACCTCCTGGAACCCTCTGGGCCTCCATGGCCTGTAATAGGGAACACTTTACTTTTTAATATTATAATTATAATTATAATAATAATAATAATAATAATAACAACAACAATCATCATCATAACTCACCTGGTTGGAAGCCCGAGAAACAATAATATATTCTTAACACCAGAAGAGCTTCAAGTCACCCATAACATAAATAATATTGCAACAACCCTTGACTTGGTGGCATGTGTACCAGGGATATGGTTAGGGGTGGGAAGATCCTAATAATCGTTTACAGATGAGTACTGTGATCAAACTTGGAAGCATTCTGTCCACTTTGAAGTTGCCTGGGGATCCTTTAGGCGAGATTTCTATACCCCTGGCATTATGGAAAAAAGAATTTATAACATATTATACAAGCATATGTTTTTTGTTCTGTCTCTTTCTTCACTTTACTGTATTTCAGTAATATGATGTATGAAAATTGGACCAAATACTTCTTATAACTATGATAAAATATGACCGTACTAACAACTACGAGGAGCATTCTATATAGCCTAGATCTTTGTTTCTTAAGTTATTTTTTGCAAGATACTTTCTCGCATATAAGAGAGTATTTGGTTTCCTATATCCCCTAGATTGAGGTGAAGGGCTTCCAAGTGGAGGTTTCTGTTACCTATGTGAATTTTGTTATGCTTAATTTCCGAGAGAGGGCAGAGGGACAGATGGTAAGCCCATCACCTCTCAAGCCCCCTCCGGAAACTAAGGTATTACTTGGACGTGAAAGGGCCAAGAAATTTTGTCCAGAGGCTCTTGGCTTGGAGTTCTTTTACGTGCTGTAAATCTACAACACAGGCCCCACAGCTTAAAGTCAATCCCGGAGGACTCCATGCCCAGGATTTTTATGTCCTGAAAAATCCATCAGCCGTGCCTGGGTTTGATACCGTGGCCTTTGTATCTAGAACACTACCTCTAGACCACCGCAGCCGACATACAGAGATTATAGAGAAGGTTTATTGTTTGTGACAGAAATTGAAATCGAGATAGCACCAGGAAAACCATATTGCTTTATTTATACAATAAGAGATACACATACATTAAGTCTGGAAAGTTGTTGTGCAGTTTCAACATATGTTGGAAATGTTGTCTATGTGAGGATGTACATTTAACCCACTTAATCTTATGTATTCACTCTTTTTGACAATGTCATGCAATTATGTTTGTGATATGCTTCCAGTTGTCAGCTGTGCGTGCCAGTTTGGTTCGAACTTCCAATATATTCTGTAGTCTAAGACTTTCAGAACGCACGGTATAATCTTATTAACCCATTGGAGACTTAACAGTCTCTTGAGCAGGTAAGAAATCCAAACACTCCACCAAGAGCTAGACTTGTGCTGTGTTAAATGTTATTGTCATTTTGTGTCTTTCTTTAACAGCCAGTAGGCAGTACAATTTGTGTGCAATATGCCTTCAAACAGGAATAAACACATTCCTAATGATAAAATTGAACAAATACTAAATGAAAATCTATGAGACAGTGACTGAAGTGATTATCATGGAGCGATGAAATGATAACAGAGATAACGTAATGGTGCATGGTAGTGACAACAGTGCCAGCAAAAGTGAACAATCCGATTAAGAAAATAGCGAGATTGGACCTAACATTCACAAATGCAGGAAAATTGCTAATAGCTGTGATGATTGTGGAAAAGATAACGATCTACCCAGTGCTTGTGCGTGATATTGCGACACGCATGAAGTAATTGCTACAGCCGAGGAATGTTTTTGGAAGTACCACACTCTTTGGAAATATTAGGTGAGTTTTGTAAATTATATTATCTATTCTACAGGTTCAAAGTTATGGTTACTTTGAGTGAAAGCAAAAAGTAATATATAATGTCTTGGATAAATATTAGTCGGTTGTCATTTTTTGTGTTTATTTATGTTTAGTTTATTTATATTTTTCTTAGATTTTTGTTCAGTTTTATTAGCTTACTCATTCCCTTTTTTGTATTTTATGTTTCTTTGCAGCTGTATGAACTATTTTTCATGTTTATATTTCAATCTACTGATTGACAACTCTAGTGAAAGCAGGTTCTGACTAATAAATTAAACAAATTAAACTGTGATTAAACAAAGAGGGTCTTGAGGGTCTTACATAGACCACATTCCTCTGGTATTCATAAAAGTTCAAAATATAGAAATACATACAGGGGGACAAAACTACCTGAAAAACGTAAAAAAATCATAGAACGCTTGGCAGATATTACACACACATGGGCGAAACTACCAGCACTGGGAACATTTAAGTGGGTTTCCAGCACGCGGACTCTTTAAACACAATAGTAACAAAAACGATATTTGTTTTTATTTTATCATACTTGTATACAAGGGTACTACTATATTACAGTATTTATACATTTCACATTCATTTAAAGATAAAATATGTGAAATTAACGATATATTGTTTATTTCTACATTTTTTCTTTTTAACATTTATTTTAAATAGGCCTAAAAAAAAGACCAAGAGTGAATAATTCAATGTTGAAGCAAAATTATCAAATATCAAATGTATGGTAACAAGAAAGATTCTAATGAATTTTAATGGTTACTTTGATACAGTGGCGTAGGAAGGGGGGTGCGGGGGGTGCGGGCCGCCCCGGGTGTCTTCACCTGGGGGGTGACAAAGTAAAAATATGTCTTTGCAAGTAAAAAATCGCTTAAGGAAATTTAAAGAAAATAATAATATTATTTAAAAAACAATTAAATAAGCTTAACAACTTTCTACAAGTCAACATGCGTGTTGAAACTTCTTTTATTTTTAAATGCAGTCAACAAAGGTAATAAAACGCGGCTGAATTGATACGAACAATAATATTATGGTTAGGGGGAGGGATGTTTATTTCTGCCGATGCTTGTCTCTGCAGTTTTATTAATTTAAATTAGACTTCAACAAACGGTGATATTTTATATCACTCAAGCCGCAACCAATAATTCTACCCGCTGCGGCAGTCATGACTTTGATGAAAAAAAACTTCGAATGTGAGTTGACTCCGAAGTCTCCGGTAATCTAGATTTTGAACTGGTATGTGCGCATATTTAAGAATAGATGATTAATAATACAGTTCCCTAAAATAGTTACATTACTTGTTTATGAAATTTATTAGGATCAACCTATAAAAAAATCTGATGTATAATTCACATAACTTCCTCTGCCCAAATAAAAGTTAGCAAGTCGTCGCCAATATTCGTGTCACATCCCCAAAAAGTACCTAACACAAATACAAAATTTTGTTTTCGTACAATTTTCCGTTGCAAGAGGCCGTAATGCAAAGAGCGCGTATTCAGAGTGTGTGGCTTATAACTACCCTTCAGAGAATTATCTCGAAAAAGCGTTTCAAATAAAAGATTTAGCTCTTAGTATAAGCAACCCACGGGCAAAATTTAAGGAAAAACATTAGAGCCGTTTTCAAGAAAACTTTCTTTATGTAAAAATAAGGAAAACTCGTCTCCAATCTTCGGTTCACATTTTGAAAGGTACCTGACATAAATACAAAATTTTCTTCTTTTATCAAAATTCATCTTTCCAAAATTCGAGATTTCGCTTGGAAAACATAAAAAAAATCACTCCAAAAATAAAACTTTGCACAATTTCGGGAGTTTATTTTGGCCTAGAAATGTGTGAAACAAAAGATGTTAGCTTTATTAATGGTAACACCCACAATTCGTGAATATGTCGCTCACGAAAACAATGTATAATATTATTATTACTATTATTATTAATAATATTATTGATAATAGCATTTATTGTCGTTTAACAGTAGGCTACAATGTACAACGTACAGCATAATGTGCTTGATATGTATGTCTCCTTAATCCTAAAAAAAATTGGCTGAGTTAGGTTAACTATGTCTTATATGCACCATTGGTAGCACTAGTTACAACATGGCGACAACATGGTAACTCGAATCGCTTTATGGATGGTTGATTCATAGTATGCCATGATTTCGGAGCTTAGTTTTGTTTTTATATAACAAAGTAATTATTACTAATTTTGTATAATCCGTTGAGTTTACGAGTTACATAAAATAAATCCGTTGCAGCTGCATCTACCGATGAACTCTTAAACTCTCGTGGGATTACCTTTGAGTATCCAAAAAATAACACTTGGAACTGTTCCATCTTTTCATAATTTAAATTGGGGGGGGGGGTGACAAGAAATTTTCCGCACCGGGTACCACCTAAGCTTGCTACGCCACTGCTTTGATATCCCAAACTATAAGAAATCAACATTTTACAAACTGTTGCTAACCACTATACCACAAGTTTTGACCAAAAAGAAAAAAAATTCAGTTGCTTTAATGTATGTACTCATTCGTAAAAAATTAACTCTTATGAACTGTGGTTTTTTACTTTTACACTGAATTGTTTACTTCTGTTCCATGCACTTATAGAATCAAGAATAATCATAGAGTGTAGTGTAGTAATCCTATAATTTATATGGTATCCAATATTATTGAGGTCTCTGATTGGAAGACTTTTAATAGAAGGAGGTACCAAATTTTTTCCATGGGATTACTTTGAAAAGTAATACTTGTAAGGTTTATCAGTTTCACAAGATTATTCAACTTGATAAACACACCTTTCTAGCCATGATGAAGCATTATGTCAGTAATTATTACATCACAGATTTGATAAGGAATTTAATGACAAAGAATGTCAAAAATAAATTATTCAGGGGTATTTGTATATCAAATTTACTTGAACCTAATGCACCATTGAATAATGTGCATCCAAATTTTGAATCTAATTCATAATAAAGGGTTTGTTGGTGAACACAATGCACTTCAATGGTAAGGTATTTTATTTGTATTTTATTTTATACTAGAATGGATTTGTGAATGCTGATAATAATGTTTAGTATAACAGTTTTGGAAGGCTAGTGGAGGGGATGAAGGACAATAGACACTTCACATTGAAACCCGCCACCTTTGAACATGCATGGTGTTAAGTTTGAGTGTCAAAATAATATGTTAACTTCAGCCTGCTTTTGTGCATACCAGTAATAGGCCAATGATAAATGTAACAAAGTCGAGAATTACAACAATGCATTGTTACGTAAGTGATCAAAGTTACTGCTGAACTACAGAACAGATTTGCAATCAAATTTAATGCGCCATCTAATCTTATGGGCACCCCTATTTTGAATGCTACAAATGGACAAAAAAAAGTGAGAAATGTTGTGGGCCTTGCATATAGAAAAAAAAAACATTAAGTGCCAGAATGGTACTTTTGGTGTGGGGATGGGAAATTGTATGTCTGTCTGTCCATGTGTCTGTACGTGCGATAACTCGAATACGCTTTATTTGATTTTCATGAAACTTAGTATACACATTCATAATGCCCATTGGTAGAAGCCTATTGATATTGGACCAGATTGGTTTACCACTACCGGAGTTGTGCCCAATTTAGTATCTATTTTGTGGTAGTATATTAGAAAGAATTTATCAAATGCAAATCAGTTCTCATGACAACATGGCTTTGGAAGTTACAATACAGTTAGCTATGATCAATAACACTACCCCCATATGCCTTCACATATGGTTATCAAACCAGATCTTTGTTCTTCCGTAAGCCCTGCTTAATGAATCGATCTGGAACTTAACTCAGAAATCGATTATGGTGCAAAAATAACTTATTTTCTGCATATCATAATTGCAATTATCACTGATTAAACAAAAGCATTCTGGCACATTGTTACATCAGTTTACCTGATTTTATTTAATATCATTTTGAATCATTTCTTCTCAGAATTTGAAAGTTTCAATATTCATATACCAGCAAATCCCTGCTAAGATTTCTAACATTCAACCTCCCCCCCACCCCCCAAAAAAAAATTATTGTTTTGTTTTATTTTTTAAATTAAATTGAATGTTGGAAAATTATTTGTGTTTATTGCCCAGAAAATACAGTGATCAGTTTCTTTAGTTTTGCTTTTCTGAAAGAATTTCCAGAGTGAAATTGTATCATAACAAATAAATTTTAAATTTCCATAGGCGTAGGTCTAACTTATAAAAAAAGTTGCATTGTATGGCATAATTTTTTCAACTTTCCTTTGAGCAATAATGAAAAGTGATGTAAACTCGTTAAATAATCCTGTATTTCCCCAGTAAATAACTTGACTCAAATTTTTTTAAAATTTATTTTTATTATTTTTTTACTGAAGATTTTTTGTGTATATTTATCTAATAATATAAGGACTATATACACGAAAATAATGGAATGAGTAAACCCTCGGTGTCCTATTAGAGTGTAGCAAGGTCATAACTACTGTTCCTGTATACAAAGGGCGTATTATCTTTCCGTCTGGCTTCCTGTACATGGCATTGAGATCCTCCCGCCCGCAGCTATTGAATGAGATTTTCATACCAAGCCCACCCCCGTTTAAATCACGTCATATTTATGTAATCCCCGGATCAATGTGTTTCTGTCCACTAGTAAGTATTTGTCCGACTTGAGTCCGATTCACCAAATACTTATGTTCAAAGTTCTCAGTTGTTTAATAGTTATCACGGTTGCAGATGCTTGCTATTATACCTATAACTTAGGTAACGATTTATTGTTTACGTTGGCATGTCTAGAGTATGGTAAACAAATTTTCAAGTGCTAAAATAGCGTAAATTGTTATTTTCATCAGTTCAATATTTAAAAATTTTCCGGGTGTGGACCCCGACCCCCCTTTCCTGGGGGGTATTCCATACCCCCAAATCCCTCAGTACTTTCGACCCTCCCCGAAATTATTTGCTGGCTACGTCATTGTTGCACTAATTATATTAATAATATAATGTTGCAAAGTGGGCCAAGAAATTAAAGCGGCAAAAAATAAATTTTAAAAAAAATTTCCCTCCCCCCCTATAAACTATCATATGGGCTCCCTTGTATGCAGTAGCAAAATAGAGCAGAAAAATCTGCCGGTAAGTGATCTTGGCTGCACGTTGCCGTGAATACGAGTAGATACAATGTAAACAACCTTTATATCTTATTTCTTATTTTTCTTCAGCGTAGTATATTCAGTTAACTCGTGCAAATTACTGCTAATAACAGATAACAGTGGATTAAAACTCTGCTTCGCCGTACTGACCTAGAAGCCCAATTTCATTTCCGAGCATTCTGATTGTATGCGAACTGACCATGTGGGGATAGTCGTAAATTAATGGCGGTCTCTCGCCCACCAGAGGAATCCTCAATCAAAAAATATGGTAGCTATTAAAAGGATGAAAAGGATATCCTACAATTTGAGAAGACTACTTTATTTTGGTGCGAGAGTATGTAGGCTGCGCAGTCCGGTTTCAAATTGCCCCCCCCCCTACATTATGCAACTAGTGCTGAATTATAATTAATGCAGCTGGAGAGAGAGAGGATTCGTCGCGAATGTCAACTATAAGGAGATCGTCATTGAGCTGTTGTGAAGCGTGATAAGAAACATATCATAGTAACTTACGTAAGGCTGATCAATCAATTATGCAGAGTATTGATTATATGCCTTATTATATTGTTTTTATGCAGTTCAGAAACTTTTATCTTCTAGTCTGCTTTCCAGAAATCTAAAAATAAAAATTTATAAGACGATTATCCTGCCGGTTGTATTATATGGATGCGAGACATGATCCCTTACTCTTCGGGAGAACATGTTCTTAGAGTAGGTCTATTAGAAAACAAACTGCTTAGGAAAATATTTGGACCAGACCCGATCCGGATATTCAAATATCCAAATAATTGGATAAATCATTAAAAAAATGTAATTTCTTTAAAGAAGACAAAATCGTACAGTACTGTACTTACATAAGGTGTCACATCTTGAACATAAATCGGCTAGAGTAAGTTTTTTGCTGACAAACCGTCGCGTCGATTTTATCGGCTAAAAGTTTCCGTTTTTTGCAAATAATCGGCCCTGAAAGAGGGTTTCCTAATTCTTTCTGCTGCAAAAACCACTTGAATTCTGTCACAAAGCGATCCGGATAGTTGGAGTATTACTGTATCTAAAAAATATTGAACGGGAGATCCGGAGGGAAGAGACTACTTGGAGGACTAGAAGTAGGTGGGAGGACAATATTAGGATAGATTTAAGGGAAGTGGGATTTGCGAGAGACAGTTGGATGGAGTTAGCACAGAATAGGGTTGAATTGGGGGGGGGGCGGGCTCATGTAAACGCGGCAGTGAACCTCCGGGTTCCTTGAAATAGGCAATATTCCTTTAGCTTACTTAGGAATTGACTATTACCATTGAGTAAGTAAAGTATTCTCTTCAACTGAAGTATTGATGTGTTCAGCAAACATTGTTTTAGGTACATTTCGAAGAAAAATCTACCTATTGCAATGGATACCATGTCATGATTTTCGAAAAATTCTTTCATATCTTTACGTTTCATGCTCCCCTAAGTACGAAACCACCGCCCGTTCCAAAAAAAAATTGTGATATTTATATATATATCTTTACACGCTAGCGGCCGTAATTTTGAAGATATTTGAACCAAATTTTAACATGTTATTTCTAGACCCAATAGTTCGGACAGGTTCGTTAATGAGCAAAATTGACCCAAGGGGGTGGTCGGGGGAGGGGGTTTAAATTTTAAAACATTTTTATCTCGGCCCCTATGAAGTATAGAGGGAAACTTTGTTTGAATAAATTAGAGTACTCCCTATGGAGTTCACAGTGACACCAACGATACGGGTGGGGGGGGGGATGGAAATTCGAAATTTTTGAAACCACGTCTTGTGGGGTATCATTGAAAAGCTCTTGATGAGTACTCTACAAATCAATAACTATTTTCTCGATAGCTCTCATTTAAGGCGAGATTTGAATGTTTGAAAAAGTGGTCTTTCCTCTTTTTTGCAATTATTATTGCGGGTTTGTCAAGCCAAGGCTAAAGAAGAAGAGTGCTACGCAGCGACAGTAAATTACACCAAAAACACTTTGAAATCTACCTCAGCCTGTAGGCTTGCCTAAAGGGATTTTTTATGTTGAGGTTTCTTAATAATAACTTGCAACAGAATTTGTGCTATCCTCACACCACCAAAAAGAGCGTATAGAGAGTGCTAAAGATTTTGCACAAGGTCTTCCTGAATTCAATAAATACAGTGCATATTATCGGTCCGTTAGTTCCAAGGTAGCAGGTTCGATCCCGACCCAGGTCGAGGCATTCATGTGTGCATAAATGTGACATGTCCATATATTTACAGGCATGTAAAAGAGAGCCTGTAAGACAGAAAATGGGCAACGGTCATAGGGTTAAGTAGCAGTAGGCTACACCCCCATTTTAAATAACCTAAAAATCTCATTAAATAATCGTTGTTTCAAAATAATAAGACCAATAACTTAAATCTTTTGGTTGGGGTTTTAATGCAATGACTTGTTCCACATTTAAATGTTATGAGTTATGACCAATATAGGATCTATGGAGTCCGTTAGTATGAATCCTATAAAGGTGATTTATCGCTGAGGAAGCCCTGAATTTCCCAAAGAATTCTACGAGTTATGGCATGCCTCTAACTTCAGCTTAGAGCAATGTCATTTATTCGAATTTTTCGTAAACAGATTTTAGGCAATGAACTGTTGTCAAAACGTAGATATACTTCATTGCCTTAGAAAGCAAAGACGACAAATCATTTTAAGAACGGACGTTACAACTAAATAAATGATAGTCTGGCTGCCCTGTGATGTACTGCAATAAGAACTGAGAAAGAAAAATTGCAATTCATGTTGTAACGATTCGTATTGAAAAATGCGACAGTTGCAAGTACTTCCTGTCAGTCATTATTATCGTGAATAATCGATTACTCTGCTACGAGTAACAGCCGGATTCTTGGGATTGTGTCTTACCACTTCCAGACTGCTATCAGGAAGTCTTGTAGATAACTCATCGTCATCATATTACATGAATGACCCTGACTACCAGTTAACAGAGCACAGTAACTGCATGTCAGCTGCGTTTGCATTAGCCTACAAACACTTGGTTGTTTGCTCAACTGACCTGGCCTTTGTTTATGTCTTTAACAGACATTTTACGATTTCAGGAACACAAAATTGAAATTTTCATTATTTAAAAAAAAAAAAAACTGTTGTTTTTATTTTGCCACCAAAAAGTAGTATAATCTTGACTCTACCGAAGTATTATTTTATTGATCCGATTTTTTAAAGGCCTTAATGGTAATTTAAATTTTAGGACATGGATCTTCCCTGCAACGCTAAACATGTCCCAATACTGACAATCAAAAATATAATATTTATTTTCATTAATTAAATATCACCTGCAAGAGAGATTGGTTGTATTTTTGCAGTGAAAAGATAAAAGCCTGTAAAATCAAAAGAGGTAATTAGTCAATTTTCTCCAAATAGAATTTTTTATCTTTAAGTACAACCGTTTTTCTCAGAATGCAGAATAGATGAAAACTAAAATCTAGTCTAGGATTTTTAACCCAGGATGTTTAAGGATCGTATTGGGTCTTTCAAAATTTTGAAAAGTGTATTTTTTCAAGCAATGGTAATTAAGTCACTCATATGAAAATGATTAAACTCGCTGCGCTCGTTTCATAAACAACATACTCGTTATGCCAATGTACCATTCACACGGTTGTAGTTGCGCTACCTACTACAATGTTGCTTTTGTAGTTTATTTTCCAAAAAAAATCAAAGTACGTTATCTTCCGTAAGAATTTAGATTTTTTAAAAATAGATAAGACAAGGATTCTAGGCGCTACTATTGTAGATGTATTATTCCTATTACTGATTCGATTTAAGATTACATAATACAAACACATATGAATGCTGGCATGTAAACGTTGACGGACTGCGCCAAATTCACTTATATACCTTCTACATTGTTCATAAAAGGTAGGCCTACTTAATGTATACAAGTATGTAATCAGGTAGGTCTACTTAAATTATGAAAGTATTTAATCAGGTAGGTCTAATGTAGATTAACCATGCCAAATTTCATTTCAATAGGTTTTCATGCTTCTGAACTATAATATAGGCCTACTGTATTACAGCATCTTCAATTTCAGTACGTATTTGGAAATCCAGCCGATAGATTGTTGGATTTCGTATTGTGTCGCGTGTTGTGATATTACGCATATGATTCACTGTTATGGTTAACTAGCATGTGCCCGCGGCCTCGCCCGCGATAATTATTTAAAAAATTAAAAATTAAAAGCATAACCCTAATAGTTAAATCATTATATTTATTAACACCTAAATCACGTGGACTACATATCACGATTAGATAGCTCGCCTGGTAAAGGCGTCCGCGGTTTCCCCCGCGATAATTATTTCAAAAATTAAAAACTAAAAATTAAGAGCATAATAGTTAAATCATTATATTTATTAACACCTAAATCACGTGAATTACATACCACGATTAGATAGCGTCGCCTGGTAAAAGCTATCTCAGATTCGAGTTCCTTGGCCCAGAAAATCCCTGTATAGTGAGTTTCGTCCAAATCGAACGATGTTTAACCATATTTAGGTCTATGTTGATTATCCCTCTTCCGTGTAGGTTGAAAATTTCATATGTCTACGGGCCTTGACATTCTAAACAAATGAATCGACCAGCGTGGGCTTACAACATTCAAGCGATCGCGATGCTTTTATTTCCACGGTATGACAAAAATAGCCAAAGCCAACTGCAATTGATTTGACATTGAAATGTATTACTGAAATCTGATGCTTCGACAGCGCTAAAATAACGTTTTCTGCCAGTTTTTCACTCATAACTCGCAATCGAAAGCTAAAATTACAAATTCGGCTTCGAGGTGCATTCGCCCACCTTTCAGTCCATCTATCTTTAAAATTTCAGATCTCTGCGTTCAGTAGATTTCGATGGGCATCGTGGACAGACAGACAAACAGCATGTGCCCGCATGTGCCCGCGGCTTCCCCCGCGATAATTGTTTGAAAAATTAAAAACTAAAAATTAAGAGCATAGTTAAATCAATATAATTATTAACACCTAAATCACGTGGAGTGCATTCCACGATTAGGTAGCGTCCCCTGGTAAAAGCGACCTCAGATTCGAGTTCCTTGGCCCAGAAAACCCCTGTATAGTGAGTTTCGTTCAAATCGAACAATGTTTGACCATATTTAGGGTTGATTATCCTTCTTCCGTGTAGGTTGAAAATGTCATATGTCTGTGGGCCTTGACACTCTAAACAAATGAATCGTCTAGGATGGACTAACAAAATCAAGCGATCGCGTTGCTTTTATTTCCAAGGTATGAGGTATGATGACAAAAATAGCCAAAGCCATCTGTAAGTGATTTGATATTGAAATTTATTACTGAAACTGATGCTTCTAAAACGCAAAAAAATGCACGTTTTCTGCCAGTTTTTCACTCATAACTCACGAACGAAAGCGAAAATTAAAATTCCGGCTTCGAGGTGCACATTCCGACCCTTTAGTCCGCCTATGTATAAAATTTCAGATCTCTGCGTTCAGTAGATTTCGCTGGGCATCGCGGACAGACAGACAGACAGACAGACACTTCCTTTTATTAATATAGAAGTTTAACTATTTCATTAAAATACGTTTCATTGTTTGTAGGCTATTAGACTTTTTTTTCCCACCCTATTTCAGGAGTGTTTATACTCCTTTTAGCTTCGAGGCTACATCAGGAGTTCGGGATCTGTGTCTGTACAGTAGGGTAGTCCATGGAACTATTGCTTGTCAATTGTTTCTATTGTTGTCTCTAACGGAGTAAATTTCAACTGATATTAATTTAAATGGATATGATATAGGATGAAATGATAAAGATGATTCATGTGAAGTAAATATCAAATTCGGCATTTGCCTTTACGACTGGGGAAACCACGAAAAAACCCATGTTAAATTGGCAGCCCCCGGGATTTGACCGTCTAGACCCAGGACCTCCCGAATACGAGTCCAAGACGTTACCATCTCGGCTACCTCGCTCGGTTAGACTATTATTGTTTTCATACTATCGAGTAATAATGGGAATGGAATTGTTTTATAATGAAATCCATTGTACATTTGATCATAGCCCTAGTAATAGGCCTAATACTAGAGTTTCTCAAAACCTGGGACCTCCAAACAGTCCAGTGAGCGGACTTCCTGCATCATAAATCCGTCCCTGGAGTAGTAATGCACAATAGATTAGTACAGTATATTGGTATCTTTGTAGCTCCATCATTCCTAGAGCACTACATTCATAAACACTGCAGTGCATTGAACTTATAATCAGCTGAATTAATTATTCTTTGTGTTCTCAATAGCTGATGGAGAAGTGATCTGATGTATTTACACTTCTCACATTCAGACGCTAATTATGACCGTCTAGACCACTGTTTCGGTCTGATTATGGTAGGGTGTCCATAAAATGTTTATATATAAACGGGACATATTTTGGGGGGAAAACCCCCATGTCAATTAAGGAAAAAAGGGACAACAAATTCATCCACAAAATTGAGCGAATATTTAAAATTTGTCTTTGCCTCGTTCACATAAATCATCCCAGTTGACTCAGTGAATTCTTAAATATATTTTGCAGACTGGTGTAGATATTCACAGAAGTAGATGCCTCATTCTCATTGTAGGACTACTTTTTTTTTCACTTATATTTTTGTATTGTGCATTTTATTCTGATATTTTGTCATAAAAGTCAGCATATGATACCCCATTAAAGTGTGTTTTGATAATGAGCAAGATCTTCACTGTTGCAACTGTTGCAACTGTTGCAACTGTTGCAATGTACCGTCAAGTAACTTATACTAGCCAAGAGGAATCACTAAAAAGAGGGACATCTAAAAACTATAGGAACAACAGGACACTTTGCAAAAACAGGAGAGAGAGAGAGAGAGAGAGAGAGAGAGAGAGAGAGAGAGAGAGAGAGAGAGAGAGAGAGAGAGAGAGAGAGAGAAAGAGTGTGAGAGAGAGAGAGAGAGACTGTGTGTGTGTGTGTGAGAGAGAGAGAGAGAGAGAGAGAGAGAGAGAGAGAGAGAGAGAGAGAGAGAGACCCTCCCGGGGAAAAAGGGACGAGTGGAAACCCCAGATAATGAATCTCATAAAGCCCTTAACTTACGCAATAGATTTCCCTCTTTCAGCAGTATTTCCATGGTTTTTAGTTCTTTTTTATTCCTCCTTCCCATACATTCACCCCACTTTTTTTCCTTGTTATATAACGCCTTCATTTAGATGTGAGGAATCTGTTGTAATTTCGTTCTGTTAATATTCTTGTTATCCCACTTATTCCTTCACATATGCTTATATTAATATATTGTGCTATTAATTGGGTTAAAAAATTAACACTTGTGAACCCTTGTCAGTAAACCCTTGTGTTTCTTATCACAATGTTTCTTCATTTCTTTCTTTGTCTTTGCTGAGTTATTGAGATTTCACTTTTTCTTATAAACCTTTATTTTTGTTAAATATGTCTTACATTTATGTCAAATCACAATTAAAGCCCTGATAGTTGGCTTAATATTCGGCCGGGGTGGATTTACGGCTTTTAATTGCAAAACCTTCACATCCTATCGCGAAGCACATTATATTAATTCCGTGAAAACTAGCAAGAAATTCTGTTTTAAAATGTGATTGGATTACATATTTTTCTTTGACGAAATTTTCAATTTATTAATAACAATATCTTCGTTGCTACTTTTTTCAACATACCAAAATACCACTGAACAGCGCGCTCTTAATGTACTACCACATTACGTAATTAAATTGTTGCAAGAAAACAATTACACTCAGTTTCTTCTCCCCTGGAATATTAAGCTACCTTTAGGACACAACCCAACCAGCATCGCACGTATTTTCCCTCATTAATATCTAACACGTTTTTTGGCTTATATAGGCTTGTCTGTACGTTGATTAGGATAATTATGTAATTTTAAGTGCCGGTATGCAATATAACCGAATGGAGTGGCAGAAGCCTAACGTCGTGGACTTACATTCGGGAGATCGTGGGTTCGAAATCCGTGGCCGTGAATCTTAGTGTGAGTTTTTCGGAGTTTTCCTCACTCGCAAAGGCGAATGCCAGATTAGACTTAACACCTATCCCGAACGTTCCTTGAGTGTTTAAATGTGTCTGTGTTGTCAGTTGTCACACGGGACGACCTCTGTCGTGTTGATCACACTGGATAGTCCCTGTTTAAATATAACGTGAGTCGTGAGCCAAAGATTTCCACCTCCCCTACGGATATTGTAGTTAAAGTTTTTGAAGTAAAACTTCTTTAGTGGCGGTAGAGGGTAAATCGGGAAAATCAGTCACACTAAAACCGTCACGAAATCAGTCACACTCAAAACCGAACGAAATTACTTACTTGTTTCGGTGCGGAATGTACAGAAAACAATCAACTCAATGTTAGGAGTAATCAAAGGAAATTTTTCAGACCTTACTTCCTCAATGGCAATAGACAATTCCTAAGCAATCTAAAGGTATATTGTTTATTTTATGGAACCCGGAGGTCCATTACCGCGCAAATCCAAAATTTAAAAAATACAAATTTCCAAAATTTAAGAAAACATAATTAAAAATTATAACATCCAAAAATCCAAAATTTAATAAATAATAAAATCAAAAATCAAAAATCAAAAATTTAAAAATCAAAAAATCAAACATTTTAAAAATAAAAAATAAACAATTCTAAGATCGAAAATTTAAAAAATCCAAAATTAAAAATTCAAAGATCCAAAATTAAAAAGTCCAAAAACCCAATATTAAAAAGCTCAATAATTCAAAATAGAAAAAATCCAATAATCAAACATTGAAAAAATAAAAAATAAAAAAAGTTTTACTTCTGTCGCGTGGCGTTCCACGCATTCTTTTTTTTTTTTTTTTTAACACTGTGTTATTCGACTAAGCTACTTTCTCCCCGTATTTAACGTCTTCAGGTTAGGACAGAATAATTATGTACAAATATACGCTGTTAACGTGCTTTTATAAAAACGAGAATAATTTTAATGCCTTTTGCCATAAGCGTAATACTAGAAGGAATATCCTTTTCCACTTTACAGTGTAAAAATGTGCAACAACTGCTACAATAAAATTAGCTCCAATTATGGCAAAAAAATATACAATAACTTTTTCTCACGATCTACATGGCCAAATTCAAAATCAAAATTAAAGACATTTTTAGAATCAATAACTTATAATTTAATTATTTACAGTCCAGATTATAATAATTATCATTGTTTAGGTGTATTAATTGTAAATATTGCTAGTAATTACAGTAGCCTAAGCCCAGTATTTCGTTTTAAGGTTTTACATTTTGATATATTATGCATTTACATATCCACTTCTATCTCCCTATATCCATTGTAAAACGTCATCAAGTGTGTTACGAAATATGGAGAAACATTCACGAAGTATTGTGCGATTTAGATTCTCAGAATAAAGCTTGCAAGTAAACGAATATGTACAGTCTGAATGAAAATAGAAGTTTTCGTACGTAGCCCATACGTGGCAAGTTTTCCACAATACAGCAAGATTCATAATTTCACAGTACGTGTGTTAAATTAACTGTTTTATGTTAGTATCGCTAATGGGCTGTAAATGAAAGTTAATGGAATGAGCTGGCGTTAAGGCATTCTCTTGGATAACAGAGCTCATCCTTATCTTCATCGATAGAGATAACAAATGATAGTTGCGTCAAGATAGACTTATTTCTTTACATCCTTCTGCCAAGTACACAGATTCAAGATCATTAATCTCAAGTATTCTCTTAGGAAATCTCATGAGTCATCAAAATGCCACACACTCCCTAGCAGCTACTTCTCGTCATCGCCGTCATCCAAAATCGTCATCGTCGTCGATGTGGCATTCTGGAGTCACAAATCAATGAATCGATCATATTTTTAGTTTCTCAATTCTTTCATTCCATTCTTGAAGTCCTTCGTTGGCCACGGGCAGCAAGAAAAGGTTTTCCTTGCCACCAATAAATTGTAAACCTCACGTTTATAACTACAAGTTTTTTTTTCCTGGTATTAGACAGGGGTGCCCACCCCCCCCCCCCAAACTTCATGACTCACCCCCCCCCCCCAAACTTCATTGCTCACCCCCCCCCCCCAACTTCATTGCTCACCCCCCAACCTGATTGACTGTCGACAAGGGCGCCCATATGATATTTTCTAGGGGGGCCATTTTTTTTATTTAATTTATTTTTTGTTGTTTAACTTCTTGGGTCACTTTGTAACATTATTTTAATAATATAATAAGTGCAACAATGACGTAGCCAGAAAATAATTGCGGGGAGGGACGAAAGTGCCGGGGAGGGGGGTTTGGAATACCCTCAAAAATGGGGGTCGGGGGTCCATCCCCAGAACATTTTTAAAAATTGAACAATGAAAATCACATTTTACGCTATTTTAGCACAGAAAAACTAGTTAGGAAATTTGTTTACCATACTCTAAGACATGCCAATGTAAATAAGAAATCATTACCTAAGTGGGGGTCCACCCCCCGGAAAATTGTTAAATATTGAACTAATGAAAATCACATTTTACGCTACTTTAGCACTCAAAAACTAGTTCGGAAATTTCTTTACCATTCTCTAAGACATGCCAATGTAAACAAGAAATTGTTACCTAAGTCGGGTGTCCACCCCCGGAAAATTTTTAAATATTGAACTAATGAAAATCACATTTTACGCTATTTTAGCACTGAAAAACTAGTTAGCAAATTTATTTACTATACTCTAAGACATGGCAACTTAAACAAGAAATTGTTACCTAAGTTATAATACTTATTACTATTTATAAGAAAAGTTTAATAACACATGGAACAGTGGACATAATACTACTCATTATGTTATGAGAAGAAAATAACTGCTATATCATATCTGACACACCAACAAATCTTGTTTAATTAAATATTTTTTTAAAGTACAAATATAGAATTTTAGGTTTTGACTTTTGGGGGTCAAAACCCCTGAACCCCCTTTCCTAATCCACTGTGGATTCTGCTTCCATGTTGTCGATTTGCAAACTTTTTATGTCTCAACTGACTTTAAAATAATTATCTTAAAAGAAAAACACCTGTCTATAATAATTATTAATATACATTTTTTCCCTTGCGCCCCCCCCCCCGCCCCCGGGTATGGGCGCTAATTTATTGATATTCATTTCTAAAGAATTAGAAGAGACCTTTTAAAGTTATAAAACTTGACCATTTTTATTTTTAACATATAAAACGCTAATTTTGCAACAATTTTCACCCCCCCCCCCCAGAAAAGTCATAAACAATAATATTTTGCCCCCCCCCAGAAATTTCAATGACGCAGTCTGCGTCTTAACCCCCCCCCCCTGTGGGCACCCCTGTATTAGAGAAACCCGTGTCAGGGGAAAAGGATTCAGAGGTGGGAGTTGAATTCAGAGAGACAAGCTATCTTCGCCTCCGCCAGTCATGACAGCTGTAGCTGTATACCTTATTCAACACGATGTGACTCCCCTGAAGACTGGCGCGCCAATGAAGCCTCACTATTCGGTATAATGCCGGACGTTCGTATGACCACCGTGGTCAGACCACGTTAAGTATCAAAGCATACTTCTGCTCATAGGTACGGTCATTCAACTATCTCGGTTATGAAACAATGAGAAGAATAAACTCATGGATTTTACCCCGAGTCCAACTTCTCTATGCTGGCTCATTCATTAAACATAATATTCTCAACTACATATTTGAGTTTATTGGAAAAAAATGTCCAGTATAATGTTTTTAAATTTCTATTTACAATAGTAATTTTAACCTAAAACTTTTGTTCATATTTTAAAGTTTATAAAAAAAATAAACTCCGTGGCGCGACATCCCCGAAGGGACAAGGCCTAACACCCGACCGCTGCGTCATCTACCTATAGGCAGATGGCAGGATTGGGGGACATGTGGTCAGCATGCCGACACCCACGGCCGTTAATGGTGGTTTCCATGAACGTGTCTTAAAAAAGTATTCAGCGAATACAGTCGAGGGCCAGAGGAGACCCGTCGAGGGCTGCATTGTCCTGCGGCCCAGCAGTTGGATCTCACCGATTCATACACAATCTTCTGTTATATTAATTCATTCACGATATTTACATTTTAATCAATACTATGACAAGTATTCCGAAGCGGAAAACTTATTTGAGACTTTTAATTTTGCCACTGAGCTATATTAAAAAATATATATATAAATTAAAGCTCGTCCGAATCTTCCTCTACCGTATAAGACTTGACTTAGCCATTAATTTTATATTCCTGCTTCGAGGAAGCTAATTTTGACAGATAAATTTAATGAAGAATGAAGACTATGACTGCATCCTGACATCTCTAAAAATTGAGTAACGAAAGCCCCAGATGAATGATGATAATTTCGTTTTTGTTTCCAACTAGAAATGCATTGCTATTGCAGGGGCTGTCTGTCATCCAGGGAAGTCTGCCATCCAGGATGTCACAAAGATGAACGTCTTGTTTTCGTTTGTATTATAAAATGCTGCTCAGTATGGATACCTTGGCTTCCCTAGTGACCTTTATGTGAGGTCTCAGTTTTACTCACAATTGAGTTAGCTGAAATAGCCTTCACGAGTAGCTTAGTCTGCAATGAAAATTGTTACCACATGACTCATGAACTGTCTCATCTCCACCTTGTACACAAACTAAGTTAAGATTTAAATATCTGACCTAGTTGGAAAATTGTGCCCCTTTTTGTTTTTTGTTATTGTTTATTTTTTGTTTTTTTCTATTCCATGTGCAAACGCTCGTTGGTTTCAAGAACGATCAAACTCGTCCAAATCGTCTAAGCACTTCGAGCAGCGATGAGTGATGACTAGACTTCGGACTTTTAGGTTGCTAAAAATGCTGTTTTAGGTACCTAAAATAGGCTCTAAAAATTGGAAAATAGGTTCTAAAAATCGTAAAATAGTCTCTTACAAAATCATTAAGTTGCCAATTTTCTGAAATATCTCAATTGCAATGCAGAATATTATATGTATTGAAGTCACCATTACTCAATAATCGTGATAAAACACAGATATAGGCCTATGGTACACAGTATTATATAGACCTATTACTAGTGCCTGTATTACTACCATAACAGTGAAAACCTAATCCCTGCGTCCAGAAGCTACGCATATCATACTAGCGTAACTAGCATATTCAACCCCTTGTATCCCTCAGTGATTCAGAGAACTATGTTTTTTTTATTTTTATTATATACTGGATGTGGGAGTCGGGAGAAAAACACTACATTTTCTTGGGAATTCCAAGCTAAAAAAATTAGTACGAACTGAAAAGTAATGCTAGAATTTATAACAAAAAAATGACTTATATTGAACTTTAGAGGAAAAACAAGTAAAATGGCAATATTAGGCTCTAACGTAAAAGTAGGCTGTTTTAGGTCCTATAAAAGTATCAGTTTTAGGCATAGTCACTTATGAAAAATATATATACAAGTTTTCGTCCGTATATCACTTAAGGATTAAAATAGGTTTTTACCTAAAATCCGAAGTCTACTGATGACGCTAGTATCTGAAAGAAGGCTTTGGGTAAAGTGCAATGGAAATCAGCAAATTATCATGGCAGGTAATTCTAAACGTTTTGGAGAGGAATATAAAGAATATTTATCAAGAACAGAAAAATGTAAGTAAGTAAGGTGTTCCGCCTTTTTATTTGCTAAATAGTCACAATAACTTCGAGGTCCTAATTTCCCATTGTCCTATTGAGAGAACTTGCCTTTCGATAAAATGTAATTCGTTCAAAATTTTCTTTATTTAATGTTCGAACCTTATAGGCGAGCACCATGAACCATGCACATAACCCATAACGACGTGTTTGGGGGTATATGTTCCTGAACAAAAAGTTATAGTCTCTGCATGGCCTATCATCCCTAACGGTTTGTCGATGAGGTTCTGTTACACAGTATAATAACAACAGTAGCAATAGCAACAACGATAATAAATCATCTTCAAAATGTGTATATTCTTTGGTGACAGCTTCGCTTTAAAGGGCGGAAATTTAGGTATATTTTCAAGCTCTAATAATTAGCGAGTAGCGACAATTACTAAGGGTGTTCATTTGCATTGCACATTGTACCGTTCTGAATTTCACGAACCGGTCAAAATACTGATTTAAGACATAGATAAGTTTGAGGAAACCGTGATTTTTTGTAAATCTTACGGTGAATAAAAATTCAATCAATGCAATAGCATTTAGAACTTCTGAATTAAAATAGCATCACTGATCTACACTTAAACATAAATTACATTATGAGCGACTATACCAAAGCAAAAATTACCGTACGAAAGTGGTGGTTTCTGAATTAGAATAATACGTAGACGCCAACTTTAGGGGGGGGGGGCAGGTACTTTCTGCTCCTAACTTTTAATTTTTCAAAATCATATAAGGCCTATGTATAACTACTAAAATCCAATTCTTGCTCACAAAAATATTTTCAAATTGGCGCCTCTGGAATAGTAAGTAAATTACAGTACAATTCCCGCTAATCAGGACGGGATTTAAAAAAAATGAATTACAATTACAAAGACGAAGATGTTTTTCTTAATCCTACATTAGTTCATAGACTAAAAACTTGGTCTACGTATAAAGTAGTACGGTATTAAAACTAAAATTAAGTTGTAGGAAAAGTTTTATATATATATATATATATATATATATATATATATATATATATATATATATGCCTATTAAATTAAAAAAAAATGATTTGTTATAGTTTTACCCATCTAAAACGTGTATTACAATACAGTACGTGCATTGTTAGGCAAATTCAGTTTAAACCAAACTTTCGATGATCCAGACAGGTTCCGGTCCCATCTATATTAATAAAAGGAAGTGTCTGTCCTCCGTCTGTCTGTCTTCCGTCTGTCTGTCCGCGATGCCCAGCGAAATCTACTCAACGCAGAGATCTGAAATTTTATACATAGGCGGACTAAAGGGTCGGAATGTGCACCTCGAAGCCGGAATTTTAATTTTCGCTTTAGTTCGTGAGTTATGAGTGAAAAACGGGCAGAAAACGTGTATTCTTTTGCGATTTCGAAGCATCAGTTTCAGTAATATATTTCAATGTTAAATCAATTACAGCTGGCTTTGTCTATTTTTGTCATCATACCTCATAGCCTACCTTGGAAATAAAAGCATCGCGATCGCTTGATTTTGTAAGTCCATCGTGGACGATTCATTTGTTTAGAGTGTCAAGGCCCGCAGATATATGAAATTTTCAACCTACACGTAAGAAGGATATCAACATAGGCTTAATTATGGTCAAACATTG
Organism: Ectobius pallidus; assembly: GCA_964059195.1. Taxonomy (NCBI): domain Eukaryota; kingdom Metazoa; phylum Arthropoda; class Insecta; order Blattodea; family Ectobiidae; genus Ectobius; species Ectobius pallidus. Next base: position 55,358,100 of record CAXKWD010000002.1, read on the forward strand.
TTCGATTTGAACGAAACTCACTATACAGGGGTTTTCTGGGCCAAGGAACTGGAACCTGAGGTCGCTTTTTCTACCAGGGGACGCTACCTAATCGTGGAATACACTCCACGTGATTTAGGTGTTAATAAATATAATGATTTAACTATTATGCGCTTAAGTTTAGAAATAATTATCGCGGGGGAAGCCGCGGGCACATGTTATCTTATAATAATAAAAGGACGTGTTTGTCTGTCTGTCCGCGATGCCCAGCGAAATCTACTGAACGCAGAAATCTGAAATTTTAAACATAGATGGACTGAAAGGTGGGCAAATGCACCTCGAAGCCGAATTTTTAATTTTAGCTTTTGTTCGCGAGGTATGAGTGAGAAACTGGCAGAAAACGTGATCTTAGCGCAGTCGAAGCATCAGATTTCAGTAATACATTTCAATGTCAAATCAATTGCAGTTGGCTTTGACTATTTTCGTCATACCGTGGAAATAAAAGCATCGCGATCGCTTGAATGTTGTAAGCCCACGCTGGTCGATTCATTTGTTTAGAATGTCAAGGCCCGTAGACATATGAAATGCCCAACCTACACGGAAGAGGGATAATCAACATAGACCTAAATATGGTTAAACATAGTTCGATTTGGACGAAACTCACTGTACAGGGGTATTCTGGGCCAAGGAACTCGAATCTGAGGTCGCTTTTACCAGGCGACGCTATCTAATCGTGGTATGTAGTCCACGTGATTTAGGTGTTAATAAATATAATGATTTAACTATTATGCTCTTAATTTTTAATTTTTGAAATAATTATCGCGGGCGAAGCCGCGGGCACATGCTAGTCTATAATAATCCAGATTAGCGGGACTACTGTAGCTGGAACTTTTTAAATGGATTCACACGTGTTTCCCATCCTCTGCGGCTTATGTTGGTACTTCGGAACATAGTGGGAAATATGTGTATGACAAATATAAAAGTACAGAATATTGTACTCTCATGAGTATATGGAAGTATAATTGTAAGGATTGTGTTAATATATTTTAGTAATGATTGTAAAATACATTACAGTAAATACCGCAAAGACGGTACTGTTTTTACATTAATTATTCTTAATTCAAGACGTTGAAGCTAGCGCTGTACTTGGCCCTCTTGAGACTTATGTTTCTCATACAGTGACGTCACCAATATTCCAGGTCATGGGAAGAAGACGCCCAGTCAGTCCATCGTTTGACAGTGCACGCGTGTAAAGATGTTCAGCTGGCTGAGTAAAGATGAGAACAAGAAAACGCCAGAACTGTTTGAAAATGTCGTGGAAGGACTTAAGAAGATTTACAGGACGAAGTTGCTCCCCTTGGAACAATTCTATCAGTTCCACGACTTCCATTCGCCTCAGCTAGATGATCCCGATTTCGACGCGAAGCCCATGATATTGCTGGTGGGGCAATACTCAACAGGAAAAACTACTTTTATTAAATATTTGCTGGAGCAGGATTTCCCAGGCATTCGGATAGGTCCTGAACCAACTACAGATAGGTTTATTGCTGTTATGTATGATGAAAAAGAAGGTGTTATTCCAGGAAATGCGTTAGTGGTGGATCCTAAGAAGCAGTTTCGTCCTCTGACAAAATTCGGAAATGCTTTTCTAAATAGGTTCCAGTGTTCTTTAGTGGGTTCTCCTGTACTTAAGGGAATGTCAATCGTTGATACGCCTGGTATTTTGTCTGGTGAAAAGCAAAGAGTGGATAGAGGTTATGACTTCACTGGTGTTTTGGAATGGTTCGCAGAAAGGGTGGATAGGATAATTTTATTATTTGATGCCCACAAACTGGATATTTCGGACGAATTCAGAAGATCCATCGAGGCACTTCGTGGACACGATGACAAAATCCGTATTGTGCTAAACAAGGCCGATATGGTTGACCATCAGCAGCTGATGAGGGTGTATGGTGCATTAATGTGGTCCCTTGGAAAGGTGCTTCAAACTCCAGAAGTGGCTCGTGTATACATTGGTTCATTCTGGGATCAGCCATTGAGATACGATGTAAATAGAAGGTAAGGTATACATTAGCATGCAGGGGTATGTTGCTAGGCCTATATGTCGTCAGTTTTGCTGCACAGCATAATATATTCACAGTGTCATTTTGGTATTTTTTCAGCAGACTGACAATGTCAGCATGTATTGTGGTACATGACAATCTTTGCATTCTTTTTTAAAGTGCTTGTAAAGCTTAGAGGTGGTGAAGCGATCTCAAACCTCGACATAAATCAAATGTAAGTCGCCCTGTAAGTTGCTCCGTTCACTGCGTTGCTATGGCAACCACTTCGGAACTCCCGACCATGCCCTCACTTGACACTCCCAACCGTACCAAATACCAGCTACCAACCCTTGTACCAAAATTACAACCCGCTAGCTCACTCTGCACTCCCGACCGTACCACAATCACCAGCGTCAATCAACTCTGCATATAGTCTAAATCAGGTATGGGCAACCTTTGGAAAGATGCGGGCTAAACTTTACGATATTTATGAAGTCGCGGGCCGTAGATAATAGGTATTTGTGAAAAAATAATCATGATACGGTTTTTTATATTTATAAAGTACAGGGTGCGGCATTTAAAGTTTCCCATTTTCAATACCATGTAACACATTTATTTAACAAAGAAATAAGCTAAATTGAACATTTTTAAATGTCTTACAGTCTTGGATTTACAATTCTGGTCTTACTTTTTTAAATATGATTTCCTTGAGATACCCTCTATTAACTTTAACACATTGCTGCAATCTCTCTCGTACACTGGCCATTACGCGGTGTGTGGTGTCTTGCGTAACATTTGCACTTTCTTGCTGAATTGCATTGTTAAGACTGTTAATGTCAGGGAGGGCATGAGCGAAAACTTTAGATTTCAGATAGTTCCACAGAAAAAAAATCTGGTGCAGTAAGGTCAGGAGATTTGGAGGGAATGAATTCAGCCGGGGAAAACATCATGAAGGGTGTCCATTGAAAGATGTGCAGTATGCGCTACCCTATAACACCATCCTGTTGAAACCACAATCCCTCAATATCCAGGTTACGATGTGTCAATTCTGGCAGGAAGAAAGTTTGCAGCATGTGATTGTAACGTTCAGAGTTGACAGAAACCGAAGCACCATTATAGCTGTCAAAGAAATAAGGGCCAATAATACCCTGTGCTGCAATGGCACACCACACCACGACCTTAGGACTGTGAAGTGGCCGCAGATTTGCAGGAAATTGCAAATGTTACGCAAGACACCACACAATGCGTAATGGCCAGTGTACGAGGGAGATTGCAACAATGTGTTGAAGTTAATGGAGGGCATCTCAAGGACATCATATTCAAAAAGTAAGACCAGAATTGCAAATCCAAAACTGTAAGACATTTAAAATGTTCAATGTAGCTTATTTATTTGTTAAATAAATGTGTTACACGGTTTTGAAAATGGGAAACGATTAATGCCACACCCTGTATAATGTTAAAGATACACGAATGAGAACAATATCGAACTGATTAGGCATTTACTTACAATCAGCAGAAATTAATGAGAAGCTTGAGCTTGAACTTGAGAATCAAGATAATCAATGTTGGCATAAATCCCACTAATACACAAGCACAGAGTGTTTACCAAATTTTCATCTGTATAGTCTGGTTCGATACTTTGATCTAGGCCTATTGTAGCATTTTCCTAGCGCTGACCGGAAGGAACACCCTCGTAGTTCAGGTTTTTGTTTCTCCCCTCGCTCTTGTTGGCGAGAACCGAAAATATTTACTTTTTCGAGCGCGATTTTAAAATGTTCCGCGGGCCGGATCAAAAGTCGGGGCGGGCCACATCCGGCCCGTGGGCCGGGCGTTGCCCATATATGGTCTAAATAATGCATAACACTAACCACATATAGTTAAGTGCGCAAAGCGGAGGTGGCAGCCGTAGCGAAGCACCCTTGCATTTTAGAATAATGTAAGATACACTGTTTGTAGGTTTCGAAAATGTGGCATATTATATCTCCCTGAGATTTGTCAGCCTGTCACCTTTTGTTTAGCGGTATGACGTCACAGCCACGAATGTCCAATCACGAGTTTCTTCGTAATATGAGGACAGAAGAATTCGCTAGATCGTGGTATAAAAGAAAGTGCATTGCGAGGGTGTGGTGGGTGGGAACATTCATCCCAAGGTGTGACTTAAATCTGTTTTTTCCCCAGATCTCTTCTTAAGGGTTTTCCTACATGGACTGTCATGGTCATTATTTTTTACACTCTGGTTGGTGTAGTGAAGCTGTTAGCGATTATGGTTATGGAACTCGAGATGGATGCGGAAGCAGACACACGACTTGGTGGTAGCAAGGAAATTTTATTACAGAACACATCTACCTCCATTACGAGCATTACACTGAGACACGACGTGACATATACATGTACTTATATACAGAACTCACTGCACACTAGATTACACATTGATACAGTATTACCAACAGAAGCTGATGCGCTTTATGGGTTCAGTTTAAAAAAGAATGCACATATAAGTTATACCTGTGCTGCTCAAACATTGCAGTTTACCTCTTATGTTGCCAGTACCGCAGATTAACAAATGAACTACTCGACCTTATTCTAGCGACTGACATGTGGCTGTATTAGACTTCAAACATTCATTATGTTTTCTGGTTCCTCCTTTTTATGCTCTTTCATGCAGTAGTTAACGTTGCAATATTAGCCTGTCTCATTGTCACTGATCTCAGTTCTTCCTTTACTTTTATCAGTTCACACGTGTTATTGTTTACTGTAACTAGATTTTGCAACCTTGCATTTCAGTCGAATTTCGGGAATTGACAAGTAGCTGTCACAGCTTAAACAAGGCAATCTTAGATTTTGATTCACTGGGGTAACTAACTGATTGGTGCGGTAAAAATAAAGAAATTGGTTGAGCTGTCGGCAAACTTTTCTTCCTAATGGAAGGAAGCTGCCTGGCTTTGCAATGAATAACTGAACTATATCATATCTGGCCTACATTAGGCTTGCATTTACACAGAATAACATACATAAATAATGGATTCATGCATTCACAAGTGTTATATGGAACAATAATTAAAAAAACTCATAGGACCTACTATCGTTCATGTACTCAAAGGTGGGTTTATTTTAAACCATACTGGTTCAGATCAGCAATAATCACACATCTTTCATGTTGTTAGTGGTTATGAAGCTTGACTATCGTGCAGAAATTTGCATGTTCGATTCCCGTTAGGGTATTGTTTTCTTTCTTAATATTTTTAACACACAATTGCAGTGTATAATTTTTAATTAATTTTAAAACTCTAATTATTCAAATTAGCTGCCTTATCTTATTATTATCAGTAGTCAAACCATTAACCCTCAGCCAGTTTAAATTTATTTTTGGCAAAAGAGTAAAACATGCCATGCACATGTCCCCCTTCCACTCAATACCCGCCTGCCCGGCCGATCCTAGCCAGCCTCTGCTCAACGCCAGTAATAATAGCCTATTTCACAATAAAAAAATACCCTTGCTCCAAACATATTTCACAATTATAAAAAACGCTGTATAGGCTATATACAACAGAACATTTCACAATTATAAAAACAAAATACCCTAATCTTTCATAATAAAAACAGACCCTTGCACCATACTACCGTTGCTAGTAGTTCAAATGCCGCCGGTAGAACCTCTACTTTCCAGGCGGGTCCCGTTAGCGAGTTGGAGTGGGGGACTCTTGTGCGGCATGTATTACTTTTTCCTCTTTTTTTATTTCATTTTATTAAAATGAGGGTTTACTATTAAAACTCACTTTTAGGTAGAGGGACCAGATGTCCTACTTCTTGCAGGATACTCATTTTTTAAACACCTTATCCTGCGGCTTGCAAATAGGCTTGGAAATCTCATAAATATTCTGCAAAACTCCAGCAAAATGAAAAATCATGTGAAATACACAGTGAGTCCCACGCAAGAGTTGGCCGTGGGTACGTGGTTATTTTCATTGTAATTTCAACTATAAATGTGAGAATCTGAATCATTATACTGATAGCGGCTTTATTTGCATAGATATTTCACCTGATCCCTTGAGAGTTGGAGCTGTGCCCGCCGCAACGCAGAAACCCGCGTCATTGGCCAACTCTTGCGTGGGACTCACTGTAGTATTAACCATGGTATAAATGTCTATCAAGTATTTTAAATGTGTAATAGCTTATGACTAAAAGAAAATTAAAACTAATGCCCATGATGGCAACTAGGCCTATATCTCATTAAATCTTAAGAAGTTACAGTGTGAGTTGTAATGTCTTAATGTAGGCCTATACAAATAAGCTAAGTTAATAGGTATTAATAGTAATACAGTTTTATATGCAGCAACTTTTTAACTGAATGCAAATTATTTCAATTGTTAGTTGCATCTAATAAAGAGAGCACATTAGCATTAAAGTGGTTGCTATAAGACTTCCTTTAAATGATCTCTTACATTGAGTAAGATGGTTCAATCCCACAAATTTAATGAGTCATAGCTATTTTAACGATTGGGTGCTGCTTATTGCGTCTGAAATTCTGGTCATCCAAGCTCAAGGATGTGTTTATAACTGCCTACTAATATAATTACAACAAACAACAAATTCCCAATTATATATGAGACAACTAAATACGCACTCGTGGAATGCAGACCCTGACTCAAGCGTAAGGATTTGTACGTCTCAAAACAAAAATAAAACCAAGCATTAAAAAATTGAACAGTGCAAAACAGATCAAAATGAAACAGAACAAAATTACACTAATAAGTAGTAACAAGTACCGGTTTCCTTTTTAGGCATTCTTGATGGAACCTTCCCATATTGTTTTAACTCTGGAAAGGTATTTACCTGTTTTTCTGAGGATTTCAGCATTGTATGTATTAATCATTTTAATACACGGTAAACAGTATCTTCATTAATACACGTACCGTATTACTAAAATAGGTTTCTGAACTTAGTAGCCCTATTACAATCAATCAAAATATGTTTGGCATCCTCTCTCAGATTACACAAAGGGCAAAATCCTTTATCTAAGGTTCCTCTTCTGCCTTTTAGTTTCCATATCCCCAGCCACCACCAAGCAATGCCAACAGTACCCTTTCTTCATAGTTGCATACTTCAACATATTTTTCTTTACACCATCTTGTTTTCGTGTCTGTATAAAATACAAGAGATCTCTTTTCTTCTAAACTTTGTGCTAATATTTCTCTCTCTACATCATTACATCTTCTCTTTACAATAAATACAGTAAATTTCCATGCACATGTTGATTAACCATTACCACATGAGACATAGTCGAAAGATTTCCTCCTTAATTTTATTTAACCAATTATTCTGAAAGCTATTGTTGTTTAAAAAGCTAAAACATTTGTATAGAAGACTGTCGGAGTTTTGATGTTTTATACGGTTTAAATATTTAAATGTTCTGCACATTATTCTATACCTTCTACTTTAAATTCGTAATTTGTTTCTTGCCACCCATTTGTTGAATGTAGCATGGCTCCAAGTCCTTTTTTAGAGAATCGAGACAGTATAGTGTCTGCAGTTACCCAGGCGTGCTCGATTCCCCAGATCTTAATTGATAAAAATAAATCCATATAGGCTAAATATGGATCTGAATGAATAAGTGCTTTCTGTTTCCAAAATATAACTTAGGCTATTTTATTCAGTTCAGTGAAATATTTTCAGTCAAAATTACGATGTTGACTAGAAACATGTTTTCTTAAATTTAGGTCTGGACATTGGATTTGTTTGATTTTTTTCTGACAGCTGAAAAATCTTAACAAATTACATAAATGGAACAACTGGAGAATTCGAGAGCAGTGCAACTGCTGCCTTCCATTGTAACTACGTAGGCCTACTCACTATACTGTGCCAAGGCACCAGATGCAAAAGATAAATAATTCTTGGATTAATTAATTTTCCGAACTATTAAGTTACTGTCACTTGAATATTGCAAATGATAGCTAATTGTCAGAAATCATACTTATGCAGTGTAAGAAAATGGTTGATGTGGGAAAACAGTGTGAATGAATATCAGGGATTTTGATTCATGTCTATGGTGTTCAGTTACTTCGCTACCAGTACTGTGATGTGGATGTCATCTTTCCTCCTCTTCTCTCAATCACATATTGGCAACATAGCACAACATAGAAAACATGTGGGCTCTTTTAGTCTGTTACAGTAAAGTTTCCGGAGGTAAGGCCCAAGACTGCTTAGCCTTTTGGCATTTTATGAACAGTTTGGCCAGTAATGTACCGGTACTCTTACCATAGGGAATTTGTAGGAAGTTAAACTTCCCAGTGTTCACATTTAGACAGAGGGCTGAATCAGTCATTTTGGACATGGTAGAAAGAAAAGATCCCTTGCAACTTCCAGGGTCAAACCTGGGTTATCCAAGTTATAGTTAATTGTCTTACAAGTTCAGCCACACTTGCAGGGGAAATCAGCAGTAAGACTTAATAAAATCTTGTCTTTTTTACTCTTCCTTATACTTTATAGGCTAAGTACTTACTTATAAGTATAAGTACCTTTATACAGTGAGTCCCACGCAAGAGTTGGCCAATGACATGGGTTTCTGTGTCGTGACGGACACAACTCCAACTCCCGGTCGATCGGGTGAAATACTACGCTAATAAAGCCGCGATCGGTGTAATGAGTTAAGTTCTCAGAAATACAGTTAAAATTACAATGAAAATAACCACGTACCTCATCACAAGTAGGGTGACCAGACGTCCGGATTTCGCCGGACATGTCCTGCTTTTTTGGTATTTTGTGAGCATCCGGCCGGCTTTTTATGGGAAAGGCAAAATGTCCGGCTTTCTGTCTTACAGCAATATAATGTACACAATATTGAAATATGATATATAAGATTTAAAACATGAGGTCAAAAGTTTGTCGTTACATGAAAAATGCGTATTTGAAGGAAATGTTGATGTTCGTAAAAATACGTGTGGTGACCCTGCTTCCGGTTACCTGCCACAACACTCGCACTCGAATTTCGCGTTCAGATCGATTTGTTACAACCAACCGTTTTCACTTCCTGTTCCTGCTTTTGTTGTTCAGAATCATTGCCGGCTTGTATTTGGTCGTAAGTTTGTTTGATTCCCGATCAAAGTGATATGTCGAAGGTAGGCAGTGATGAAAGGAAACCCGACTTAAAAAAACGAAAGTGCAAATTCGGTGATTCCATGAAAAGTAAATACCCATGCTTCACTGCGGGTCGAGTGGAAACCGAAGCGAAATGCACTATCTGTGACTGTTACGTATCTGTGGCTTCAAGAGGTGCGTTGGATTTAGATCGTCACCTAGCTACAAGTAAACATGTTACTTGCTTTAAAGGTGCATCTTCTTCTCGTGTGGTAACCTCGTTCTTCTCACCAAAATTTTCGAAGATAGACGAAAGCGTTAGTGCAGCTGAGGGTGCATTATCATTTCACACTGTACGTCACCACCAGACTTACAGATCAATGGATTGTACTTCATCACTACTTCCTAAACTGGTTGAGGATTCGGAGATCGCTAAGAAGCTACAATGCGCTCGAACAAAAACAGAGGCCATTGTTAACAAAGTACTGGCTCCACATTCTCTTGAATGTGTACTAAAATCTGTTGAGAACTCTCCATTTCTGGGAATAGCAACTGATGCCAGTAATCATGGCAGTGTGAAATTATTTCCAGTCATGATACAGTACTTTGATTGGAAAATTGGTGTTGTCTCAAAAATTATTGATTTATGTAGTTGCGAGAATGAAACTGCCAAAACAATAGCAGATGTTCTGCTTAGTGTTTTGAAATCACATGGTCATAGTGATAAATGTGTTTCATTTTGTGGTGATAATGCAAATGTAAACTTCGGAGGCATCAACAGACCTGCTTCAGGAAACAATGTTTTTGCCCTACTAAATAATGTTTTGACAAATGATCTTGCAGGAATAGGATGCCCTGCCCATATTCTCCACAATACTTTGCAGCATGGGACTGATTTATTGCCTGTAGATATAGAGTCTATAGTTCTGAAGATCTTCAATTTCTTTTCCATATACACTGTTCGCACTGAAAAGCTTAAGCAGTTCTGTGATTTTGTCAACATAAATTATCAACAGTTGCTTCGTCACTGTAAGACACGTTGGCTAAGTCTTTTTCCGGCCATTGAGAGAATTCTTAAGTTGTATCCTGCTTTGAGGTCTTATTTTCTATCAGAGTCTGGTGTCCCAAGAATCTTGAAAGATTTCTTCAAAGATGAGTTTTCTGAACTGTATCTTTCTCTAGTTCATTCACTCATGAATGTATTTCATACTACAATTAATGATCTGGAAAAGGAACACAACTGTTTATTGGATATAGTTCGGATTCAGAACTCTGTTTCAAAGTGTCTGGAAAACAGGTTGCAAAATAAGTTTATGCCAATGAATATTTCCCAAAAGCTTGACAGTCTAAGGGAAGATGGATTAGAAACAGAAGTAAACAATTTCATAAACTCTGCCCTGTGTCTGTACCAGTCGTGTAAGGACTATTTAGATAAATGGACTGTTCAGTGTGATGAATTTGAGTGCTTTTATTGGTTGAACATGAAATATTTGAAAGAGAAAGACTGTACTTTCAGTGATATTATTCCTTCTGTAAAGTACATTAATGAAAAACAGAAATGCATTGTTTTGGATGATGTGATATTGTTTGACGAATTTTGTGCTCTAAAAGAATTTGTTTTGAAGCAAGATGAAGCATTTTTCCTGGAATCAATAGATTTTCAATGGAGTAAGTTTTTTGAGCAGGCTGTGAATGTTAAGTGTTTTCAATCATTGCTGCATATATGTCAATTCTTTTTTTCAATAATTGCCCATAATGCCAATGTTGAAAGGGTATTTTCATTAATAAATGCCCAATGGTCAGAAGAAAGAAACAGACTATCAGTAGAATCAGTAAAGGGGATTGTAACAGTACAGTATAATTTGAAACATTATACGTGCAAGGAATTTCATGCCTATTTGTTGAAATCCCCAGAACTGCTGAAATACATTTCCTCTTCACAGAAATATTGTTAAATCCACTTGGTTATTGTATTTGTTGGATTTTAATTTGATTGAAAAGGAATTTAACGTGTTGTCAGGCTTTTTCTCAAAATGTCCTGCTTTTTTCCTTCAAATGTCCTGCTTTTGAAAATTTTCATCTGGTCACCCTAATCACAAGAGACGGAAATGTTTTCCTCTTGCATATGCACAACACTGGCACCTTTTTAGGGAATTTTCTTTCGCGCGAGTAAGTTCAGCTTCTGATATAGAGTTAATTTCTCTTCTAATGTTCTAATGTGTGGGGAATCGACCTATACACTTTATTTTTCAAGTTCACCCATAAATAATAGTCACATAGGCTATTGTTAGAAGAACTTAAAGATTTATCGCAAGAGAAATTAACTCTATCTCGGAAGCTGAACTTACGCGCGTGAAAGAAAATTCCCTAAAAAGGTGCCAGTGTTGTGCGTATTCAAGAGGAGAACATTTCTAACATCTCTTGTGATGTAATTGTAATTGTAATTTTAACGGTAAATGTGAGAACCTGAATCATTACACCGATCGCGGCTTTATTAGCGTAGATATTTCACCCGATCGCTCGGGAGTTGGAGCTGTACCCGCCGCGATACAGAAACCCGCATCATTGGCCAACTCTTGCGTGGGACTCGCGTACTTACATTCTTTAGGCCTACCAGGTATTTTCTCTTATTTCTTTAAGCAAGTGGTAAGTAGGAGCATTATCAGAAAAGAGCATTGTTTTTGTGACTCTAGTTCACAAATAAATAACTTAAGTTCACTTCAAGAAACATGAAGTCAATAACTAATGCATTGAAAGAACTGTTCTTTTTTATTAGGTTATTTGAAGATGAAGAACAGGACCTGTTCAAAGATATGCAGTCACTCCCCAGGAATGCAGCACTTCGCAAATTAAATGATTTAATCAAAAGGGCGAGGCTTGCAAAAGTAAGTTCCTTTATTTTCTTTTTGGAAATCACAGTTGTGGTGATGATATTGTTATTTTTATTATTATAATTATAAAATAAAATATGGCTCCAATAATTTAGTGTTCATTTCAGCCATTTCATAAAATACGGGAATTTTTCCCTCAAAGAGAGATGTTATAAAACTACCGTAATTGGGTGGTCAGATATAAGTTTAAAACCTCAAGTTCATTGAATATTCAGGAATTATGTGTATTTGAAGTTGTTTCATGTGTAAAATTTGTCGATTACTTATTTAACTTATTGCGTTGTAGTTAATTTTTTGGCATTTATAGCATGAATTTAACACTCATTAAAACTAAGTAGTCAAGAGTAATCAGCTATGTCCTGTTTGATTTAAGAAAATATACATCTTAAGGTACAATTTAGTATAAGATTGACTTCGAAAACTATGTGTGGTCAATTACTATGTAAAGTAGCAAAAAGTGACTTTTTGTCCCACCCGTAATGGTGATAGTTTTGTTAAATATTATTGTAAGAGTTAAATAAATGTTCTGACAGTCTGGAAACAGTTTATAATTTTTATTTATAACCCTCATACCTTCATTAATAATAACATTAAGACTCTAACATTAATAGCAGAACAGCATGAACTTATGTTTTGCATCATTAAAATCATTGTCCAAATTATGTCCCACCCGTAATAGATTTTGAAAAACAAATTTTAAATAATGCTTTCCATGTAGTATGAAGGAGAAGGCATGGTACATTTTACAGAATATGCAGAACCAGTTCTAATTCATTATTTATGACATGTAATGAACCAAAATAGTTGTCGTAATATGCTAGAATGTCCCACTTGTAATTATGAAATGGCTGATTTATCATGCAATAGCCTATAGCCTCCTTTTTCACTATGAGGTGAGGAATATTGCATGTGATTGATCATTTTTAACAGTGTGGGACTGCAGCTGTTGTGCATGGAGTGTGTGCTTTGTGGGTTTTATAGACGGTTTTTATGGTCTTTTATGGTGCAAACTTGAATTGTGCTGCTGATTTATTGAGCAACTGAATACAGTTACGTTGGACAGTACTGGACTACTGCCTCTGTGTTGCAATGAGTAGATAAGGAATGGCTCTGTATGTATAGGTATCTGCTTAGCCACTCGTATTTAGCATTTAGCAAGCTTTTCTTTTTTTCTTACTTATTCACTTAGGTACTTGTACTTTTGGAAATAGTAGTTTTGAAATTTATTGGGTAAGAGCCAGTATTATGTAAATCAATATTTTGTTCCATTGATGATTTGAGAGAGACAAGATTTAATCATTGTTTCACGTGCACTGAAGGAAGAAAGAGGGTGCAGTAATGCTTTTATGATCACTGAATGTATGCATAGATATTATTAAGAATATGAGAATACTTATCTAAGTAGATATTATCGTTAAAACGCACAAAAACTTCACTTAAGGATAACCATCTTAGCGGCTATGTTTCAATAGTGCTGTTGCTACCATCCTTAGCCAATCTCGACTGCTAGATGCTTTGTATTCCTCTGGTGTGGTTGGCTGTACCTTCTGATCAAACTGTCTTGGAGTGCTAGTATTTAAAAATTCATTAACCTTTTTTATTTCTATTATTTTTTTAATGAATGTTTTCTCCCAGACTAACTCTTGTGGTTTTAATAGCCTGATCTCATTCCCTTCCCCCCTCTCCCCCCCCCCCCCCCCAACAAAATAGCTGCTAATGCAGATTTATCTGTTTGTTGGAATTGAATATTCCTGAACTGTGCTTGGGATCTTGTTTAAATGTTCCCTTTTGTCTCTTCAATGTAAACTTTACCCAGTTCATTTAGTTCATTTGGTAGATAGCTGATTTTTCATTAGGAGGCTGTCTGTCTAACGTAAAAACCAGGTATCTATCAAATAAACTGTATCGACTGTGAAATGCTTTACATTTTGTAAGATTTGTAAGACATGCTGTATGTTGCAAATTTCACCTGTTCTTTGTAAATAATGAGTCACCGACAGTTAATGCACACTGTAACTTGTAATTACTGTGAAATGGATACCAGTACTATTAAGTAATTTGAAAGTGCTGATACACTTTTGGTTGAGAATGCCAATCCTGCTATTGATTTGAACAGTATTTGCTACAAACAATAACAGTACAGATTTTGGCCAAGCTGAATTGATACATGAATAATAAATGAGCTCACTCACTAGATGTCAGACATCAGTCGCATGAAACTAAACAACCCATGATACAGCCCTTCCCATTAACCAATCTTGTGATAGCATTTGAACATTGTGATACATTTTGCATTGTAATACGTTTTATCCCGTGTTTACATCAGGTTCGGAAGTAATCTTGGATATTGTATAGTTGTGATAGTCTACCTGAGGTAAGGGGAGTGTTTGATTATTTTTGCAGGTTCATGCATATATCATCAGTGCTCTCAGGAAGGAAATGCCATCCATGTTTGGTAAGGATGGAAAGAAGAAGGATCTGATAAAAAATTTGGGACAGATATACGATCAGTTGCAGAGAGAACATCAGATCTCTCCTGGGGACTTCCCTGAGTTGAAGAAGATGCAAGAATTACTGGTACACCATGATTTCACAAAGTTTCATCCCCTTAAACCTCGCCTTATTGAAGTTGTGGATAAGATGTTGGCAGAGGATATTGCTAACCTTATGGCCATGGTGCCATTGGATGATAGTCGCTCAGTTACTGAACCTCTAGTTAAAGGTGAGTTTGATGTTCATGGAATTTCAGAAGAATAGTGCATGATATATTACCAATGTTTGTTAGTTGTCACCAGAACAGTCCCATCTCTCCCTAAAGTCACAGTTCACTTGTGTATTTTAGGTTACATACTGTGGATTTCAATAGCTATTTTGGATTTATCATCTAGGTTTCTTTGTTCTTACTAATTTAAAAAAAATCTGATGTGAAAGTCACATAACTTCCTCTGCCCAAATAAAAGTTAGCAGTATTCACATATCCTTGTACAGAATCGCAAGACACAATTTTACGCTAATTATGCTGTAAATACCTTATAGCCCCTCATTTAAATGTTGCGACTAAAAACACAGGCTATGGACAAACTAAAAAAAAGAAGAAATTAATTCATGCTCGGAAATTACTTGAGAAAATTATATTTCAAATGAAATTTATATATTAATTGTTTTTAATAGCTTGTAATGGGCCCTGATTTAATGAAATTTCCATATTAAATTAAATTCTTTTCTGTCCATGTCAATTTCCGTGTAATCTCTCTCTTTTTTTTTTTAATAAAAAAATTGCGTTACTGTTAAAAACTGAGATGTTGACACTATTATTTCTACCTATATTATGTAAACTAATACTGGTATGGGTTCAGTATCTTACCTCATGGTAAATTATGTATAAGAAAAGTATTGATTTTGTGACTTATACTGTACAATTTAAAAGAGTTTATTGTTGTAAAATTTCTTGGTAGTTCAGTATTCAGATCCTGGCTATCAGTATTGACTTTGTATATAACCCTTGTGCAAAGGATCACAAACAGCTCATTCTTAGTACATTCTTTCAGGAGTTACTGCTGTAAACATTCACAAATTGGCAAAAACCATCTTAATGACCATTCCATGTGAAAGTTCCAGCACATGTAAACAAATCCACATGACTTGAACAACATGCTAGAAGACAGTGTAGTCCCATAGTAAATTTGGTTTTTGTAATAATAAAAGGTGACAGAAATTAGTAATATTACAATATCAACTTACTAAAATATATAGGCTATATGTAACCTTGAAACCATTGATTCTTCTGTCCTGGAAAATTTAATTTTTGGTCATGGAAAGTCACGGAATTTTATTTTGAAATTTCTGTGGACACCCTGAGTATAAAAAGATTAAATAACAAATAAAATATTCTGCCATTGATGCGCATTACGTTCGCCAACAAACTCATTTTTATTATTTAAAGTTTTAAAATTGGGATGCGCATTATATTCGAGTGAATACAGTAATATGCATTCTGTAGAGTATAACATTAGTTTCATCCTTTCAGAGCTGAATTTATGTATTGATATAAGCAATCGTGAAGTGAAATAATCAGTGGGCTTTATGTTTGAAATCGATGAGAAAAATTTCACTAGAATAGATGGTCTCCATAAATGACAATCCTAACGTGTGGATAAAAATTCACACATTTTAGCCTACGTAAAGTAATGCTCTATTAATTTTAAATATATGCTTTTTTTATAATTTTTTGAGGTGAAAAATTTATGCATCAGTAGCAGTGAAAAGATAAATTGTGTAGTAGTAATTGTAAGATTGAGCAATGAAATAATGAAGTCTTTACTTTATAGTATTTGGCATCAGCTGTTATTAACACAGGGGTGGACAATGTGTGGGATGAAAAGATGTAACAGATAATCAAATTGGGTTACAGGCAGAATGATACAAATGCAAGTTTACATGCACTAGAACTTTAGTAAGGAATGATTAATAATGATCACACGAAGAACTCTTATGTATTCACAACTTGCATAAAGAGGTTTTCAGAAAACATTGCTGTGCTTACTTGAGCCAGCAACATATAATACCCATAGCTTCATTTTTCAGAAATTGAAGGACTGCTTGTATTGATTGGTAATTGACTTGAAAAAAAACTAATAAAATGGGCGTCTGTTCTGTTTATAGGAGGTGCATTTGAAGGAGTAGAGGACACAGTGAGTCCATTCGGCTACAAGCGAGGGGAAGGTATAGACGCAGGATCTGGGGAGCCAGAATGGATTGTGAGCAAGGAAAGGTACAAGTATGATGCCATGTTCGACACACTCAACCCAGTTGATGGAAAGGTTACCGGAGCAGGTAAATATGGCAGTTACTTCATGCTCTTTTTTTTTTTTTTTTTTTTTTTTTGTGTGTGTGTGTGTACATTTTTAATGAAAAATTTATGGTTTAGTTTTCTTTTAATTGTTAAATCTCTGTATCTCCACACCATAACTAGTGATGCTCTGAGTTTGCCAAGTCACGTTAGTCTACCATCCCGTACTACACAAATACGAATGCCTTAATGAGATCTCGGCCATTGACTAATGATAGCCCGGGCAAGAGGCACAGTCCCTCAAGAATTGCATCAGTTTTAGGTTTCTTTCAGTGCTGGACAGAGAGCTACTTTGCATCTTTGTAGCCAATTAGAGGATCAGTGTCCATCTCAAGAAATTATTTATTTGATACTGAAGATCACATTATATTCATTCATGCTTTTTTAATTTTTATATCTTAGAGAAATATTTTTTGACCTAATTGTAGCTTATATATGTGTACTTAGTTGTTTGGGGTACGCTGTAGTGTAATGGTTGAGGCGCTGCTTTACAAACTGGAAGGTCGCGGGTTCGATTCCCGATGAGGTCGTTGGAGTTTTTCAACTGGCCTAATCCTTCTGGTGGTACTATGGCCCTGGGGTTGACTCAACCTCTAACAGAAATGAGTACCAGGATCAATCTTGGGGGTAATGGCGGCTGGTGCGTAAGGCTGACAACCTTACCACCTTCGTGTGCCGAAGTCTAAAATCTGGGAGCCTCAACCTTCTGGATCCCTCTGGGCCTCCATGGCCTGTATAGGGAACACTTTACTTTTACTTAGTTGTTTGGTAGCCTTCAGCCGAGGGATGTTGTGAACAAACAGTCAATAATCATGCAAGTGAACTGAATAAACAGCAAAGTGAAGTTAACTAATTACTAGAGGTCCGGGAAAGTGGGTTTATTTTTAGGGAAAATTCATTTAAAATTCATTATTTTGTTATTATTAATTTGGCGGTGTTATTTTTAAAAAATGTTATATATTTAATGTAAGTTTTATAATTCATCATTTACAATTATTATGAACTGCTCAAGTAATTTCTATTGCCACTCTTAGCTTATATTGAACATCCCGCCGCTTATATTTTACTTTATTATAGGAAATAATGAATTTGATTTTGTTGTAAGTTCATAATGAATTATCTCTGCTAAGCATTTGGAAAAGACATTACTTGAAAATTGATTTGTTATGGATTTTCTTAATAGACAATCTTGATGAATTTAAAAAATTCAATTGAATTTATATTCTTTTAACTTAAAAAAAATTGACATTTGCAAAGAGCTTAGATCTTATGGAGCAGACTGTGATAGTGCCAGAATGCTCCATTGAGCTCAATGGAGTGCACTTGGTCATGATAATCTATAAAATCCTAGTTTCTTTAGGTTATATGTGTGTTGTTAGATCAAGAGTCTATAAGTTTTATGTTTCAAATTTGCCTCTGTGGCAATTGGCGTAAGCCGCCAATTCTTTGCCGCGTGTGCTTGTCATATCCTGTGCAGGCACCTGCTTGTGGCGTCACCACGCCAGTTCAGTTGAGTCAGTTGTGATCTAGATGCAGCAGTGTACAGTCATGCGTTGCAATTGCTCCTAATTGGCGGGACAATTTTCGCTCTGTATACTTAGTGCTCATCTTCAATTCCACACCAATTTGCTCCTTCAGTGTTAGGCAGCTCGCGTGTGAAGTTCCGGGAATCAGATTGTATTTTTAGTGCAAATTACAATTATTTCCATTGTGTTAATTGCCTAGCCGCCACGTGCCTTGAAACAAAGAACTTGTGCTAGCGCTTGTATAATCTACTTGGCGGGAGTGTTGTATTGCTCCTAGCAACAGTAACTGTGTTTAACTACATCTATCGTATTCTTGTGTTAAGTGTTTATACAATTTCTCATTATTCAGAGTTCAGGATTCCTGAAAATACATTATTGCAAAACCCTCAAATTTAAATCTCTGTTCCAGCTGACCTACAGTCCTAGTTCTCCTTTGTGTAGTCTTAAGTGGTTTAAAAATAAACCTGGTCCTCCGAAAAATCTACTAGTTATCAATCATGTGTTTTATTCCTTGATTACTTTTAATAGCTTTCTTTCTCTCTATCAATTATAGCGGCAAAAGCTGAGATGGTGAAGTCCAAGTTGCCAAATTCAGTTCTGGGCAAGATATGGAAGCTCTCTGACATTGACAAAGATGGACTGCTGGATGCAGATGAGTTTGCATTGGCAATGCATCTAATCAACATAAAGTTAGATGGCCATGACCTTCCTTCAGAGCTCCCAGATCACCTAGTGCCACCATCTAAACGAGATATGTAACATTAAATATTAATACTAAATTATTTATATATTCACTAACACCTAGGCACAATCATCAATTTAGCTCATAAAGTCAGTATAAGGAAATGGAGCTGGTATGTAAGAATTTCTGTATCATATTGAAAATGTGTGGTATATTTCTGTAATATATATAAATGAAAGTATGGATTGCTAGTAATTAATGAATGAGGATAATAGCCCTTGACTGAAATTTTGTGACAACTACAGAGACTATTTCTTCACTTCTGTAGTCTGTCTTCATACCATTCTGTGTCTTACTTGTATTTAAATATAAAAAGCAAAACGTTAAAAAAATACTGCTATAGTAGTCTGAATGTTGTTTTATTTCTTTGCTTTTTCACTTCAAAGAACAAAGACAGTTCTTCCGCTAAAGCTTCTCATTCAGGTTTTATTATGTATATATTATTATTTCAGGATTTTAACTACTTTTCTTCGTTGTATTTTGTAGAGAAGTCTTGTGTATTCTTACATAAAATATATTTTGGAGGACAGTTGTTTATTTCCTAAATTTTTTTTTGTATCATTTCGGTGAATACAGTTGTACATTTCGGTATTAGTTTCATTTTCAGTACTCAAGTGTTTTGCATTTATGAATCATATATGTTGTCAGGTTATGTAAATATTTGACCATTTGGTAGCGTTGCATAAAATTTCCACCTTCTGAAGCATAAATCACTTTTCCCCTAACCATTCTGTGATATTGGTAAATGAGGAAAACAGAATAAATGGAATTTATTGTTAAGAAGCAGAGATATTATTTAGTGTTGTCTCACTCCACGAATCACAAGTTTTCTATAACCCCAGGGATGAAAGATTTAAAGAAGTTAAGTAATAAAGACAGCAAATTCCCGATTATTCTTGTTATTGAAACGGAGGGGTGGCACAGTTTATAACGGAAAACATGAATAATCGAATTTTATTGTATATTTATTGTCAAAACATGTTTCGAAAAATATTATGAACAAATTTATTGTAACGATCTTTATAACTAATAGAATTAATATATAAATTCAGTTTGTTCCTAAAAAGAGCTAAATATAGAGTAATATCAGTGAAGATAGACATGTGCAGATAATGGCAAAGTCCTGTAATTTTTAGACCCATAAACATGTTTGAATGTAACTTGGTTGACGGCTAACTTTTGACGTTCGCTAGTCAGTAAGTCAGTCAGTTGACTTGGGTCAGCAAAAATTCAAATTGGTGTAGAAGTATGATATATTTTGTAACATAGGAGCATTATCATGTATGAGTAATGCATTAATATTTTTAATGTTATTCCCTGTTGTGTAAAACCGGCATTTAAGATATAAAATTCTAAATTTATAATTTTTTCTTTAAATCATGTATCAGAATAATGCTAGCAATGCTGTGACATTTGATAGTCGCAATGTACAGCAGTCAGGCAATAGGATGCATATGCTGTTCTCTTCTTTTAACCAACAACTGGATCTGTAGTTTGGAAAACACTTTCCATGAATGAAATAAATGGTGCAAAAATACGTTGCACAAACTTTCTCGCATATACGTGTTAAAGGCTAGCACAGAAAAAATTAAATTAAAGAGACAATTAAATTTTATTTATTACATTTTCATAAAACTAAGAAGTATCTAGAACGGAAACCATCAGAGTCGATCTTCATGTTTAATGCTTTTACCGTGAAATAATAATAATAATAATGAATGACAGTAAAACTGCATATTATTAGTACTACTAGTATTACTAAGGGGAAAATTAAAATATAAGTCGCACCTTGGGATAAATCGGCACCACCCAACCCACCCACCAATACAAGGACAGTTGGTCACTCTGCTTCGCTCAGAAACAAAATACATCACACAGTAAATGCAATTGTGAATATCGAATGGACGGAGCTTAAGGGGTGACTTATATTTGAATTTCGCTATACTAAAACTAAACTCCGTGGCACTACATTCCTTTAGGGATTTGGTCTACCAACCGACCGGTGTGTCATCTACCACAGGCAGATGGCAGGGTTGGGGCATGTGGTCAGCATGCCGACCCCCACGACCGTTAATGGTGGTTTCCATGACCGGAGCCGCTACTTCTCTATCAAGTAGCTCCTCAATTTGAATCACGAGGAAGTGTACCCCTACCAGACCCCTCAACCTCAGAAAAATCCAAGGATGTACCGGGGATCGAACCCGGACCGACGGATCTGACGCTAACCACAAGACCACGCCGGCGGTCCTACTGCTACTACTACTCCTTAGGTTATATTGCACGCTTTAACTGCATTGTAGGTCATGTAATGTGTTTAGTATGTTTGCGTGAACTATTAGTCTATTGTAACAACTCATTCGCGTCATCTGTTTCTATTGTTTAGTGATGTCTTCGTATGTGGCATTCAGTTTAAACGATTATAATATCCAGTGACGTAGCGGCGATGAGTTATGGAAAATAAGCAAGTCCTATAAACCCGGCGTTTGCTTTTGCGAGGTAACCATGAAAAACCCAAGTCAATTTGGGCGGCCACGAGGTTTGATTTGAACTCAGGACCTCTTCCCTGTTAGCCCATAGGCCTACCACATCGCTGTAATTGGTTTAGTGTGTTCAATGCGACTGAGCTAAACTGATTGCATTTCACAACAATAAGTACATTAGGCCTATAGTTTTCTTGTTGCTAGTGGCAACAAAATGCCATTCATATTTTAATTGATATGTACCGTATTTACTCGTCTATAGCACCCCCTCACCTATAATACCCCCCCAATTTTCGACAACGCAACAAAAAAAAAAAAAAAAAAACGGCAACTGCAACATTCCTGTTAACGGTAAAACCCACGCTTCCCTGCCACCTGTGTGTTGGCCTTAGTTACTCTCACCTCCCCCATAGATTTCTCAATGCCCTTCAGGTTTCTGAGTTCAACTTCCGCCATATGCGTGTATTGTGTTGTTGCCTGCCTGAGAGTTAGTAAGCACGTGAAAATTGAGTTGGAGAGCAAGTTTCACGGCATCCTTCAAGTTGAGTGTGTTAGAATATGCAGCCATGTATGATATCAGAAAGACAAATTATCAGGAGCAAAAAAAATGTTGAAATCATTCCGTGGTGTGAAGAAAGGGAGATACGAAATTTAGGCAGTTGCTGCCCAGTTGGATGACAACATTGCAATGCTGAGTTAACCTTGAACACCACGCGGGCACGTGCAGCGTTTAGTCACGTGACCCAGTCAGCTGCGGTAATGCAGGAGGGAGCAATACCAAACTGTTTAAAACTCTAAAGTTAAATTGACGTGATAATTTAACTTTTTGTACAAAATGGATTTAAACTATTTTGCGTGTTGATTTAAAGACGCTAAATGTGTCTTTTTCTGTTTTTAAAGCATGACAATCCAACCTATGTCATGTGAAAATTTTCAACTATTATACCCTCCCCTATTTTAGAAGTTGAAAATTGTGAAAAAAGGGGGGTGTTATAGGTGAGTAAATACGGTATGTTCTGAAATTCGCATTTAAGCTGTACTTATTTCGTTTTTATCTTGATATCTATTAATTGTATAAAGAAATGTTTTAAACAAAAAATGTCCATTTTAATTTTCTCTACAACTTTACTGTGGTAGGTTTTCATGTATCACTTACTGTAATGGATATAATCTAGAAAAACTGAAAATGGATACGAGTAAAGTGCCCCTTAAGTCATTTTTGCGGAAATACGGATATAGCCATTTTATTAGTCACAGATAAGACTTTACAATTCTAAATTTTTATTAAAATCGTTAGAGCCATTTTTTTAAAAAAGTTTTCATGAAAAGTCCCCTTAATATTTCAGTTGTAAAACTAAATTTCTGGGCGGTTCGACAAAATTTCGAAAAAGTTCTTAATTCAAAAAATGAAGTAAATACGAGCCGTTTACCCGCTGTGCTTGTCCACGGACAGACGGACAGACGGACAGACGTCATTCCAAAAATACTTTTTTCGGTTTCTAGGCTTCATGAAACGTGCTCTCCCGGTGTTAACTCAACTTCGATTTTTTGTCACGATCACAATACTTTCTCTATACTCCGTATAAGCGAGAAAGTAAAAGTGCATATTATATTACCGTATATACCTGAATAATACCCACATCTAAATTTTTCAAAAGGAAATTTGGGGGAAAAATCTATAATAATAATAATAATAATAATAATATTTATTAACCAATCTCCATACAGGTGAGGCATCATCAATACGTAATAACAGTTCTTATAAGACAAAGTCAGCAGTAAGGAATTCGTGTACAGAGTAAAATGGTCTCCTTATCAGCCATGCATATACATCATTTTTAAAACTATTTATGGGTAAACAACGGACGCTCCATGTGCATAAGAAAGTATTTTCTTTGTCTCATTTCCCTTTCATTACAGCTTTACTACTGTGATACTACTACAAAGCATCGTGCTATATTGAGCCGATGTGGTACAAAATGTCAAAATTCAGATGAGAGGAGACCAGTATTCAACTAATACCCACACCCCAATTTTTCACTCGCAATTTTTTTTTAAAAATATGTGGGTAGTATTCGAGTATATACAGTATGTGAAGTAGAAAAATATCAGAATTGGCTATATCATGATTCAGCAAATACTTAATACTTAATTGTAATTTTTTTTTAAATATTTAAAGCATGGTTCATTAAAGAAAATTTCTGCATGATTCTGTTTTGTGTGTTTAAAAATAGCAAAACCCCCATTCAAGGTTCGACTGAACAACAGGTTTTGTGAGTAATGTAGCTCATCTTCACTTTTGATTAAGTTGTTTGTTAATAATGTCAGATTATCAAAGTGTTCATCTGTACAGTCTCACTAATAATCAGTGATTGATTCTATGCCAAGGGGACATTATTATCCAGCACGTCAGCAAATAATTCAGACAACGTATCCAAAGTCAACCCGTTTGGAGCCTATACTCTATAAATGTTCCTGATACGTACCTCCCAGATAGCTTAGCTTGAAAATGTCTTACACTCCCAGTGCCGATTTATTGTCTGGAAGAGGGCGGTAAAATGTTGTAGCTTGGATACAGCAGAGACATTATCTACACACTTGGCTAGTTACAGCTGGCAGCGCATACCGAATCTTGTGCTGCACTTGCCGATGAATGAACCGGTTCATTGAATCCATCATTCACCCCTGCATAAGCGAGGGGTCTTAAATTTTGTACGTACCGTGCTCACAGAAGATGCTGAAAATGTTCCACATTTGCTGCTACACATACTTCACCACAACTTCTGACGAATTTATTGTCTTGCACAAGTTCTTCTGTGCTGTTACTCTATTACATGTTTTACGTATGTTTCAGTTCATCTGGTGTGTGTAGATTACTTGCATACACCATTTTTTAAGGCTCCTCGCAAATAGGGTTGCTAGGTGTTCCTTATTATACAGGATTTCCCATATTTGAAAGTCTGAAGTTGTTCTGGTAGCTCATTTCTAGAATTTTAAATTATGTAAATAAACCAACAGAGATGAACAACATTCCAAGCTGGTTCAAATTGAACAAAGAAAAGCAAAGTACTGTCAGCCTTACAACTGAATGTAGTTAACAGCATAGCCTTTTTTCCTGTATTTACAACTCAATTCTGCCATGGTTAAAATTATCTATGTACATTTTCTGATTTTGAAGAAATAATTAATTCTTTGAAATTTATTGTCATTTGTTCAGCTTTTAATTTCATAGCTTTTATGAGGAATTTGGTTCCCATAAATTGCATTACGTGATTAGAGTTGTAATGTGAACTTAAAATGGGTTAATTTTTATCTCTAAATCTAGTTTAGATGCTGATCCGAATATACTAATATTGGTAAGTTTACCTGGTTCAAATGCATTTGATAAGAGTTTTTTTTTTTTTTTCATTTCTTAAAAACAAATGGAATGATGAAAGGAATAGATGTTCAGCAACTCTTATAAGTCAAAAATTCAATTCTCATTTAATTTTGATCATAGTTGTCAAGAATTTCATGACTTGATTAATGGAGATTCAGCATTATTGGAACAAAAAAAAAAAAAAGTGAAGAAAATTATGGGTTTTAAACTTTTTAAGTAGAAAATAAAATGGCTAAATGCTGTAAGAAAGTTTGTGCCTAAAATATAATTATAGTATCTACCTCAGTACTTTCTTGGGCAGATGTTGTTAAGAGACTTGTCCCTTATTGACGTTTTTAAGAAATCCTGGCAACCCTACCCACAAATAAAAATTGCACACTGTTAAGTGTGGGCTACGGTCAGGCCACAAATTCTAACTGATAATTCTCCTACCAAATAGACAATACAGTTCTATCAATACGGTATCTTACTCTGGGCATTATGTGTACATTAAAACACAGTAGACAATTAAGTATCACAGAGTTACAGACTGGACTTTGCAGTACACAGACACCCTGTACTGAGCCTCATAGAGTCACGGCATAACAACAATACACTCAGCTTTCCCAGCCGTTGAATAAACACCCTGTTAGTATGGCATGAGAAGTAGAATGTGTTGACTCTCATGGCACAATGTGCTGTAGATGGATGTCCCTGTAGAACCGCGAGCACCATCGTGTATTTCTTCTAGTTTGAGCGGTTTCCTATTCCAGATATCGATAATGAATGATATCCTCCTATCGAGTTATTTGAAATTTGTATATGCATTAAAAAAGTGTCTTTTCCTGTCCACATGTCTGTTGAGTGTGATTTGTTTCACCTGTCTGGAAGTGGATTCCTTAAAAGGAGTTAAAATATGTTGTTCTTACCAGTAATTACTCCAGGACTTCAAATTTTATCTTTAATGTTCTAGGGTAAAGGATAAAGCATATTTGACTAATGGGACACAGAGTGGAGTTCTCATAAATTGAGTGGATGAACTTTAATATTATGTTCTTTACATATTCACTAGATGGTGAGACATTTATTGGATTAATTTTAAGAAGGGAAAAAGAAACATATATATAATATATATAGTGCTTGAGAATTATAAGTAGGGCCCGGATGTTTATGACCTAAAAATGTTAGAAATATGCAAGCCTTTATGACCTAAAAAATGGCGAAATATGACTAATAATATGACCTAAAGACAATTTTTTTTCCAAAATCTTGTCGGTTTTTTCAATTAAAATTTTATGAGAACACATTAATAAATAATAATATTAATCTTTATTAATAAATTTTTGAATTTATTTAAACAAACCATAAGACACACTCGACACTACACAAAATGAAAGAAATGTTTCATTATGATGGACAGTCACAAAGAATTGCAATAACAGATCACATGCATTTTAAAGTTTTCAAATAAAAACGATCTTCTATTTTCACTCAGCATTGACTTATATCGGGAGAAAGACCGCTCAACGTCGCAGGATGTTATTGGGGCATATTTGAAATAAGTCAAATCATTACTGTTGAATTCAGGCTCACCTTCGTGGAATGTCACTGGCTTACCACATAGAATGTCGCCAATCTTGCAAAGTGTAGAGTACCCTTCGTTCCGACCTAGCACACGCTGTAGTTTTTCTTTAACACATTCACCAACTTTACCACGTGCAGCCGTTAACTCACTTTCCACATTTGTCACAAGGTGAAGAGCATCACAGAGTTTAACACCAGTTTCTTCTAATTGTGTGATTGTTGTTGATATTATACTGAAATTTGACTTAATATAAGCGAGGTCCCCGGTCAGTGTAGAATTTGAAAATAGCGTCTTTGCAGTTTTGATGGAGGAAGCTTCGCCTTCGTTGAACTCATTAACAACATCTTCGATAACATTGTAGTTGGCACAGTAGTAGTTTGCAGCATTAAGCCACGTTCCCCATCGTGTGAGGATGGGCTGGGGAGGCAAAGGAACAGAAGAGGCAATTTCCTTGAATTTCTGCACTCGAAGTGGAGCTTTGATGAAGATCTTTTTTACTGTTGCAATTAATTTGTCCACTTCAGGATAATTTCCCCGAATTTCTTCTGCAACCCTATGTAGTGCATGCGCAATGCATGTTACATGTATCATTTTAGGATATAGAAGCTGCAGACCTTTGCCAGCTTTCACCATGTAGGGAGCTGCATCAGTTACTAGAAGAAGAACATTTTCTCTCTTCACTCCCTCAGGCCACAACAGATTCAATGCGTTGTCGAAGGTAACAGCAATAGTTGAGTGGTTAGTCCTCTCCAATGCTTCACAAGAAATGAGAAATTTTTCACCTGGTCGGTCTTCCCTTAAAACACCAACAACAACGTTTGCTACATACCTTCCTTCAGCGTCGCTGGTTTCATCCATAGAAACCCAGATCTTGTTATCAGCGACGCAAGATCGTATCCTATTTAAAACATCTTCGTAACAAGTAGTCACGTAGTTCTTGCGAAGTGTTGTTGCATTAGGAATGTGCTGATTAGTGTATTTCTGCAGAAAATAGCTGAAGTGCTGATTATTAACTTTCTCCAGCGGTATATTAGCAGACATCATCATTGTACATAAATCCTTGTTAAAATCAGACATTTTGCTTGTGGTGGACGATGATGAAATCTTCTCAAACATGAGCTGTTGGCGGTTTTCTGATGCAACATTTCGAGTCAAATTGTTTTTGTGTTTTGCCGTACTGCAGTGCTGTTGCACATTAAATCGCTTTTTAGATTCTACCTTAACTTCGCACAGCTTACAGAACAGAATTGTGCCATCTGTACTGAAATGCTTATCTCCAAACTCCCGTACAAATGCTCTCAGTTTTTCACTTATCGGACCCTTAGTTTTAGGCATGATAAACCAAGAGTATTGAGATTGCGATGAAGCACACCATGCAGCAAAATCTTTTCAATAACTGAGGGATGGTTGTTCCTTCCTATCACCCCTTCCCCTTGGCACCACCAAGAAGAACTACCTGCTCAAGCTATTTACAGAAGCAGTTAGTTGACCTTGCTATGAAAACTGACAATAGCCATCCTAATATCTCCGTTCGCTTTCTTTGCATCTGTCCCTTTTTACGCATCTCTCTCTTTCTCCTAATTCTCAGAAATATACGTAGGCCAACGTATATTTTGTGAAAGTATTTTTAGGAAGAAAATACTGAGAAGTTACAAGCAACAATTCAGGGGTGTTCAAATCCCATCTCTGAGAGGGCTGTAAGCAAATAAATGAAAATGGAATAAAAAGCAAAAGCATGGGGAAAAATGAAAAATGATTGAAAATATGACCATAATATGAAAAATGACGGAAATATGACAAAAAATACTGAAAAAGCTAAAATATGACATTATATGACCAATGAAAATTGCATAATTCTAATCACATCAGATGATATCATGTTTAAATTATATTTGCTATGGTAACATCACAAAGGAAAAAAATATGACATGTCATAAACATCCGGGCCCTAATTATAAGGTATGTATGGATGAATGGATGTATTATTTCTTTTGTAAACAGTGTGTCCATACAATTATGTATGCTATATATTTCATGTCATTTCAAATGTACAATATACATATACAGTATACTATATATTTTATATATATATATATAAAGTGCTTTTCATGTATGAGTTATCCATTCATGCAGGTTTCTGCATTGTGGCGGCCACAGCTCTAATTCCCGAGCGATCGGGTGAAATATCTATGCAAATAAAGCCACCAATGGTGTAATTACAATGAAAATAACCATGTACCTCATCACAAGATATGTTGAAAATGTCCTCTACTTGCATCCGCAGAACACTGGCACCTTTTTAGGAAATTTTCTTTCATGCGCATAAGTTCATCTTCCTTGTGATATTGTCTTTAAGTTCTTGTAACGTATGGGGGTTTGAACTGTAACCTAAACATTATTTTTCAGGTTCCTCCATAAATAATAGTCATATACTGTTAGAACTTGAAGACAATATCACAAGAGAAATTAACTCTATCTTGGAAGCTGATCTTATGTGCATGTAAGAAAATTTCCTAAAAAGGTGCCAGTGTTGTGTGGATGCAAGAGGAAGACATTTCCACTTCTTTTGTGATGCGGTACCTGATTATTTTCATTGTAATTTTAACTGTAATCATGAGAACTAGAATCATTACACTGATAAAGGCTTTATTTGTGTAGATATTTCACCTGATCGTTTGGGAGTTAGAGGTATGGTCGCCACGATGCAGAAACCCGCATGATTGGCCAATTCGTATGTGAAACGCGCTGTATATATATATGTATATGTATATATATACACACGTATAAATAGTGGAATGCCGGGAATAATAGTTATGTTATATTAACTCTTTATTTTTAGCTAAGATAATAAAAACATGAAACACAAAAATATCAACTTGCTGGTAGTTCTTGGTTTTGTTTTTTGTAGCATTGTGCAACTTTTTCATATTATGTTCCAAGTCTTGTACTTCTTCTGGGAAGAATGCTCATAGCTTACTCATTTTTTGTTTTTTGAAATTGTTTGTAATAACAATTTTGAAAAGACACATTGTTAAATATTGATTTCACTCAAGATAATACCATATTTTCCCCCGCATCTATAAATCCCTGCAATTTTTTAATTCATAATTTCAAAAATATTAAAAATCGTGAAAAACAATGTTTCAAATTTGGATAACCGTGGCATGTTGAACGTTCTTTTGACTGAACATAGCGGTAAATTCTTCAGCTTCCTCCTTGACCTTCCTAATGCATTACTCTTCCCCTCCACCCTTAACATTTTGCAGCAGCTTGTTTTGTGAGCACTTGGTCCAAGGCGTGGGGTGGTCAATGTTTAATTTTGAAGTAGGCAGACAAGCGTCATGTGAAATTGATTGTTCAAAGAATTTGTTATTCTGTGTCTTGGAAATTAAGTGTACAGTTAAGTTACCAGATTTGTCAATGGATTTAAGGCACTTCATTTTCCACAATATGTAGCATTGGAATATGAAATGAAATTCACTGTTCATTAGTTAGTACAGAGTACTAATAACTGACTGACTGACAACATTGTTCATGTTTGCATAGTAAAGTACCCCTAATAGAAAGTAATTAGAGAAACCTTAAGGGAAACGAACAGGACAGACAGTACACATAAACATACCGAATATTGATAGTCAAAGAAATCACATCTCATTATTTCTTTATCAGTTTGAAAGGCAATGAATAGATTTCAGGAGCTAACACTTCATCTCCAATGGCCATTAGGGTTCAAAATTATTTTTTTAAGGTTAAGGAAGATGTGTAAAATTGTAAATAAGGGAAAAAAATTTGTTTGATAACAGAAAGATAAACCTGAGAAACAGAGACATCAGGTAACCTATACTACAGTGGTTTCACATTTCCTTGTATAGCTTTTTGAATGTTTCCTTCTTAAAATGTGTTGGAATTGAACCGAAAATTACATAAATGTTGTTAGTTTAACATAAAGGGTTTATTTAATAACTGAATTTTCAAGAAGTGACATCTTTTTTATTAAAAATTCATCATAATTGGTTTAGTAAAACTAAAAAAACTAAACTCCGTGGCTCTACATCCCTGGAGGGATTTGGCGTACCACCCGACTGCTGTGTCGTCTACCACAGACAGATGGCAGGATTGGGAGGCATGTGGTCAGCATGTGCTGACACCCATGGCCGTTAATGGTGGTTTTCATGACCGGAGCCGCTACTTCTCTATCAAGTAGCTCCTCAATTTGAATCACGAGGCTGGGTGCACCCCTGCCAGACCTCCCTACCTCAGAAAAATCTGAGGAGGTACTGGAGATTGAACCCGGGTTAACGGATCTGTAGTCAGCGACGCTAACCACTAGACTCCACCGGTGGTCCAATTGGTTTAGTATGAACATTGAAATCAAGGTAAAATAACACAGAATCACACCCATACCGATAGTAGTACATCTAGTTTAAAAACATACTGCATATTCTAGTGCTATTTTTGAAGTTTGGTAATTTTTTTTCCTAGAAAATAATAAAAATAGAATTTAATTGTGTAACTTTTGAAGAGCCTTAAAAAAATCTGTGTTGAAAGTACCCTCTCGGCCACCTCATTCCCACCATCAACCTTCCATCTCACCATCCCATTGGGATAGGTAGTTCATACCATATCATTGTCCATAACATTTAGTGTTCAATTTGTTTTGCTATCAAGGTTCTAACAATGTGTTCATTTTCAAAGATTATTACAGGTATGTGTATGAAATTTATATTTACAGTGTGTAAAACCCCCATAGAATACTGAACATTTTGTATATTTGTACTGAAAAGTACTTCCTTAATGAGTAATGAGCTGAATTTGGTTTATGTTCTATGTAAAACAAGGGCTAAAGTACCAGCAAGTTATTCATGTAGAAAGCTTTGGCCATACCGTGTTGCTAGTAATAAAAACATTGATTAGGAAACAGAGTCTCTGAATGATGCATTCTGTTGATTTTGAATGTGAGATGTTTCAGAGATAAAATATCTGTGCTATTTTTGCTATCAACTACTGAACTGATCATATTTAAGATTACATGTGAAATTAATTAAGTTACTTGTTGTATAACACTGCAAAAATTATACATTTAACCCTTTGCCGCTTACAATTTAAATTCCCCTGCATGGGTGTAATAATTCTGCTTTTTAAAAGTGGGCATTTAAGTTTCAAACACAGAGTTACTTAAATGCACCTCTTAAAGAAAAATAGGATATTAATAAAATAAAGAAAGCTGAACATATTCCATTTGCACTTTCATCCTGAAATATCCATAAATTTTTATTTGTAGTCACCCTAATTTTTTATTACCACATTTCGCTTCTGGTTGTATAGCAGCCTAACCTAGAGTGGTAAATGGATTGCTCTCATTTGAAAGTACTTTGTTTTCCCCTTCCAGAAGCAGCTTTCATTTTATTTTGCATTCATAAAACACACGCTTTAGCATGACCTGGTATTTTCACAAGACTGAAAAAGTTTGGGGGATACAGTAATTCCTTTTCCTGCCTGTATGTTTGTGAGACTTGAAACCCCTGATTAGCTTACTAAGTTGCATATATAGTTTATAATATGTTCACTCAAACAAAAATAA
Organism: Ectobius pallidus; assembly: GCA_964059195.1. NCBI lineage: Eukaryota > Metazoa > Arthropoda > Insecta > Blattodea > Ectobiidae > Ectobius > Ectobius pallidus. The sequence continues at coordinate 55,390,207 of CAXKWD010000002.1, forward strand.
CTTCTAACTGAGGGGAGATTTTGTACTTGTATCTGCATGGACAAAGACTATTTATTATTATTTGTGCAATAAAGCTAGAATGTTCGTCACATAAGCAGAACACAGTCTGTTTGTCCATGACTCATTCTGAGGTCTGGTGATAGCCTCATATGTCTTTCATGTGTTGAGAAAGAGCATGTGCTGAAGGAACGGCAAAGGGTTAAACTTGAATGTAAAGAAGTGTGCACTTAGATTAAGTCACTTGTTTTGTGAAACATATTTATTAATAGATTATTTTGAAAAGAAAACTTCATTCTAACTTACACGCTTGACTTGGAACATGTTTTTGAGAAGTGTTCTCATTATCCTCAGCTACATTCAACTGCCACACTTCTGACCTGTACTGCTGTATAGCTGTATGTTGCTGCTGTGGCTTAATATGCATCATCTGATTCAATTAACAATTTGGGAGAAGATGCACACACAAAAACACAGGGTTGACTTTAAAAAAGTTTAATATCCTGGTTGACAACAGAAGTTAGGCAGTTGAAACTATCCCAGGACGAGCAAAGAGGTAGCTAGAACGAAGTGTTTTCTCTTTCAAAAAGTGTGTTAATAAATGTGCTTAGATGCTTGCAATTGTATATAGCAACAACATTCTTCTAAAATGAACCAGGTCAGGAAAGTAAGTTGGATAATCAAAATGTATGATTTTCATGTCATATGTATAATGCTAATGTGATAGTGCACTGAAGTAAGTTTCTTTCATTTTAAATCGTCTGTAGATTTATAATTACCAAAGATAACTCAAATATAGCATAAAGAGGGTTTTTGGTAGAAAATAGGAGGTACGAAAAAGAAAAAATAATTTTGCTTAGAGCACTTGAATATGAGTAGATATCAGTGTTAGACTGAGAATAAAATTTGATTCTTGCATCCAGATATCATCGGCGCCTCTATCCCCTACCCCACCAATAATACGTCAACCATTCCATTCTAACATTACCTCTACCCTTGACTTCTCACAAAATGATAATATAAGTGTTTTTAAATTGTTGATTTTTGTTTTCAACCATATTAACAGGTAAATGCAAAAAAATGTATACATTACATTTTTTAGTTGTATTTTGAGTTCTATTTAAGGTAGAATTTCTTAAATATCTGCGACATCTAATTTTTGTTAAGTCTATGATGAGTAAAATTACCAATGTAGATAACAGAATTTTTGTGCCAACACATCTATAGTTGACCATGTAGTGTTAGGATTAAAATGCCAGGTTGATTGTTCTAGAAATACAATAAAATATGTTGTTTATTGAGGGTAAACAGTAGTTTGCACTCTCAGATCCAAGCAGGTGGCAGACTGGTGCCAAGTCAAGCTAATAACAATAGTTATAATACAAAATGTTGGTGTTTCTTAGATTCTCACTTCCGACTGAGACATGACAACACTTAACGCCGAATTTTTCCTTCTTGCATTATACAAACAACACTTCAAAGACAGCACCGCTACTGACGAAAAAAGTTAATACACTCAATGTAAATACATGAAAATGACTAAGTAAAGACACAAATGACACGAAAATGACAAAATAATGACCTAAAATTGAAATAAATGCCCTAAAAATATAAAATTGGATAAAACGACAAAAAATGACCTAATAAAAATGTATTTCTAAAATCTAGAGGCCATGATTAGGATTTATCTACAAGTTGGCAATGTCTATGCAGCATCAATAAAAAGATGACATGTCATTAGAGTCCGGGCCCTGGTAATGTTAATCACTGGTCATCCGGCACCTTTCAACAAAAATTAGGGCAATGTGATTCCCTGGGCATTTACCTGATCCTGGTAGACATACATGGTTTGTCTGTAAAACTATAAATGCTAAAGTTAAAGTAAAGTAGCACTTCACTTGTCAAAAATTATTTTCTTTTAAAAATAAATCCCATGGATTTCATTGAACTGGGTATTTTTATAGTTCACTAGTTTAAAAGGCCCGGCGTCGCCTGGGTTTTGTAATTTGAAATTAACTTATGAAGGACTTTCGATTTTCAAACTCCAGGTCATTAAATAATACATTTGTAGAATTTGAAATGAGGAAGTACAACTTATGGTACTCAAAATATTCCCTCAGAAAACACTAGATATAACTTTTTGTGGCTCATAGAGGGTGTCGAATGTTCTATTCCATTGCTTCTACACACCATGCCTGGGAGGGGTTGGATTAAGAAGAAATAGTAATTCTGGTTACATAAGATTGTGTTGTCTTTATGGAAAATTTAATTTCTCACTCTTATGTTACCGTACAACCGTTACATAAGATTGTGTTGTCTATGGAAAATTTCATTTCTCACACTCATGTTACCGTACAACCGTTTTGGGGCTGAAATAAAAAAGAAATTCACTATCACTTTCATACTTTCCTCCACAAAAACCTAAGACATATTATACTGCAGGCATAGGACTGAAAATGTTCCATCCTATTTTGTCTTCTTTTAGATGCTTATGATAATAGATGTAATTGGATTTATAGTGTCATTGTATGTATATATGTATGGCTGGTATTAATTGCAACACTACCACCGGGTTGTTGACCCACTTGCATTGTAACAAAATAAATAATTAAACATCCCTATTTCTCAACTAAAACAAAGTCTACAACTATGAATAAGGTATCAGTGGATAGGATTTTTTTTACAGACTTCTGATATAGCATACTCATTGGCACATGCTTAAGCTGTCCCTGCAAAACAACATCTTTCTCTTCATTGAAATGTGAAGTGAGAAAATGATATTTTCAATGTCGAGGAAGTTATGTGAGAGAGTAAGAGCTTTATTTTGTGGATTTCATTCTTCATTAATTATTATTTCCACCAATGTATTACATCAGTAGCTTCAGAATTTGTTAAAGCCCAGTATTATATAGCTCCCAAAGCCCTATGTGAACACTGCAAACAATACACGGTTGTCATGTGAACTGAATTGCATTTAATTTTTTCAGTATAATATTCTCAGAAATGATATAAATTTTCAAGGGAAGGAGTGACTTGTTTGAATTTTAATGTTTACCGCGTAACTTTCTGGGCTTAACTGGGTATGTATGCAAAACTTCGTGCAAATTGCTCAAGAAATGTAGATTTGTATAGGGAACATACATACCACATACACATGCACTTTCGATTTTATATAATAGATATGTAGATTGTTCTGTCTAGAACCAGCTCTATGTAAATAAGTATGTCTGTCTCTTAAGTAAATACAAGTAATTTGCTAGAGTAAATGTCTGTCCCTTAAGTGGATTTGAGTAATTTGCTAAAGTGAGACAGACATACTTGTTTACTACAGACCTGGTTCTAGAGCGGACATTATCTACCTTCCCACTGTCTTAAACATTTGGTCGTCGACTAGACCCTCATTATATAGAACATTTATAATAGCATTCACTACTAAATATTGGGTAAATTTTGTAAGTCATCCAAATCATTAAATTTGCTTATCTTTAAATAGCACCATAAATGAGCAATGAAATTATCTTGAGAGTCATTGGTTGCATATGCTTTCAATAAAAAGAAACATAATAATTGTGATTATAGATTTCCACAGCCTGAGTTGACAATAAAATAGTCTTGACTACAGGTGTCTGCTGATGTTTCTGTCATCTTACCAAGGCTTCATAAAGATGGTCGAAATGCCAGCAGACATTTTTAATCAGCAGATACCTGGAAGCCAAGAAGATTTTATTTTAAAAACAGAATCATTACCTGGCCAAGATGAATGCATTGCAATTCACAAGAAGTTGTCTCAGCCAACAAAATTCCTGAATTTGCCATCTTCAAATAATTGAGTAATAGTTGGCAATACTTCATAGACAAGAAAGAACTAATTCCGTAAATTTAACCGAATCCGAAGGATTGTTATTCAGGCTAGAATATAAATTGTAAAATCAGATGAGCATGATAATGCAGTGTGTTTTATTTTTCGTATCTCCTAATACTGCCAGTCAGGAAGTGTTCTATTTTCTCATTTCATGAAAATATACTTTTTTCATTTTCTAGGAGTGGATTTGGCATGCAAGATGAATGTTCCTATATGTAAGCCAGATAAGTTTTTGTTTCAGATATATCATTATGTTCAAATAATGTCTGTTCTGTTGTTTTTAATGGATATTTTATTCATATGCATTCTGTATGTATATAGCATTACATTATCATGAAATGCAATGTATGTTTGTAGTCAATTCCCACTTGATTCTTAAACTTCCCTTTTCATTCCATTCTACTGTTATTCATATCCTTTCATCTAAAGAAAGAAAAAAATAAGGGGCTTCTTTTGTTATAATTACCGTATTTTACAGACTATAGACGCTCCAGACCATAAGGCGCATCTTGATATTAGGATGGAAATTTAAAGAAAAAAAAATTTAACATGATTCTAAATGAAAAATTTTGAAGGGAATAATATACTTAATTGCATACACAAATTATAACCTTGTACAATGGAATCAGTGTAAATCACTTCTAACTTAAAACCTTCGTTGAACAAAAATCTCTTCTGTACAGGTGGCATAGAGTCTAACCCTCAATTCAGCATACAGTAAGTGTAACGGCACAAGGCTATTTAGAGATCATTGCCTTCATTCAAACCACCTGGTGGAGACAACTCCTTTCCTATAAAAGAACTCAACCTTCCTTACCTTTTGCATTGTATACCTGGCCTCCAAATAGCCTCATTTTACGATTGTGACAAATCCATTGATAAACAGTCTGTGCCAAAATTTGTAACTATCTTATTGTTTACAACACCTTGTTTATAACTATGGTATTCCGGTAATATTTACCATAATTTTAATTTTGTTAGTATAGTTTGGACCATTAGACACACTCAACGTTCAAGGCATCTTATGATCCGTAAAATACAGTACATTTTTTAAATCTTCCATCAGATAAATTTTGAAATGATCAAACTAAACTCCGTGGCGCTACATCCCTGGAGGAACTTGGCCTACCACCCGACCGCTGCGTCATCTCCTGTAGGCAGATGGCAGGATTGGGGGGCATGTGGTCAGCATGCCGACACCCACGGCCGTTAATGGTGGTTTTCTTGACCGGAGCCGCTACCTCTCTATCAAGTAGCTCCTCAATTTGGAATCACGAGGCTGAGTGCACCCCTACCAGACCTCCCTACCTCAGAAAAATCCGAGGAGGTACCGGGAATCGAACCCGGACCGACGGATCTGTAGTCAGCGATGCTAACCACAAGACCACGCCGGCGGACGAAATGATCAAACAGTTTTGCCAATTTTTTTAATTATTCGGATCTTGTTTATATTACATATGCTATTTACCTGCCATCTTTAGATTTGTTTCCTTCTTTGTGAGGATTAAGAAATATTTTATTGAATTACTTAATTTAAATGTGTGGATGGGGAAAAACATACAAAATGTTGGTGTCTGACTCACCCTCAAAGAAGGTCTTGAGTCAGACTCTTGTTTGCTTTCAAATGAATGGTTCCCTTACTTTGCTGTCTGAAATAGGGACATGCCATTTACGTAGTATCGAGTCTTTGTATAAGTAGAAAGAACTTGTGGAGGTAATAAAATTTAGAAATAATAGACTATTAATATGTCAAATATTAGAGGATTATGTTTTAATGGATTTTATTTGTTTTATATTTATTATATTGATACACTAAGTGAAAGTCTTACAATCTCTATATATAAAAGCCAAAACCCACTGTTCCGTCCAGCATTCGTGTCTGGCCGGATTTGAGGCATTAGCTGGTTTCGCGAGGTCATTCGCCGTGTTGCTATGGCAACAGGCTTGTGTCTTCGTTTGTTTTATTTTTCTTGTTGTGTCTTCAATATAATTTTAAATATGTTTACTTATCTGTTTGTTCTTTCTCCCATCAATTCTCATAAGAAATAACATTTGACTGTCGCATCTTTCATTTTTTGGATAGTCATGTTATAATCTCCAACCCAAAGTTTCAGTCTGATTATTTTTTAGTATATTTTATTCATAATTTTGTGTTTTTAAAGAAACAATTCAGTTTTGAAGTAATGCTATTAATTCTCTTATTTATGTTTTAGTATTTTAATGTAACTTAATTGATTTATTTCCAAGATTAATTATTTATTGTTTTTCTTGGCCAATGGGATTCTTGCTTTACGTCACATGTCGTGACGTCTGTCATTCTTGCTATTCATTCTTATTCTCTCGTTCGAAGCTTTCGCCAGGCTAGTTTTCAATTCAGAATTCTGAATCTAGTTATTATTGTCGAGCTGGGAATTTGAAGTTTCCCAGCCCTAGTTATTGCAGAGACGCAATTTAGTACATTCATCAAAGTAATTTATTTGTGATTTAATTACAAATGTGTGAAGCCAAGTTTTTTACTTCCCTGATCAAACCGTATGGACTTGAATGCGTAACTCATTAAGTAAAAGGATTTACTGTAAGTACTGCTGTGAAGTGAATATTTCAGAGTGCTTAATTTTAGTTGCAGTGTCGAAGCAACATCTAAAGGTTCTTCTTTTCGGTCGAAGCAGCAAGTCGACCTTAAAATAATTTGCTGATAGTGCGCATTCACTTCAAGAATAGTGAAATTCTTTCTCAGTCGTCCGAGCAAGCGCGACTATAAAAATTGCTCTGCTCTGGTCCTCCGAGCTATTCATCAGTCTTATAAGGCAAGCATGCCTTATTTTCCAGAAGGAGCTTACTAAGTCGTCTCCCCTTGACTTCATCAACATTTCATCTTCTTCGGCACCGCTAGGAAGAGGAATTTATTTGTAAAGCAAGATACAAAATTCCATCTTGTATTTTAAAGGGTCTATTTATCATTTTGTCCATTGTGCTCTTTGTATCTTTCAAGGGGCTCAATAAATGTATTTAAACTTGACTTAGTGTAGCATCCTTCAAACCGGAGAGGTTTCCCCGTGTCCCTATTTCGCCTGCGAGCTACCGTGGGAGCGGGAACATCTCTTTGTGGTTCCTCCGGGCCTGGATATGACCCAGAGGCCTATGGTTGAAGATGCATTGATAGTTAGTGACCTATAATTAACGTAGAGTAACTATTCAATTAACAGTTTGAATTTGTCTTGGTCACTTATTACAGAGACCTCAGTGATTAGCCACAATTCTAGTCATTCTTATATATCAATCTTGTTCTCCCGGTATAGTTTGCCGCCGGTGTGAGACGCTACCATCAGTAGCCATCAGTAATAAGTAGTTTAAAGTCAGTTGCTATAAGTATCTGTGGTTCTCCTCCGCATTGCGTTTGAGGGAGGTCTCTGACAGATTTCAATTAAGTTTTTTGTACTTTCTTGTAAAGTGTAAACATTTACATCTGTGTACTTACACCTGTACAGCTACACACTATTTCTTTGTCTACTCGTATGCTCCTATGCGGGCAACTCACTCCATTCTTATAAACAAACCTTAATTTGTCATTGTTGCACCGGCTCTAGGCGGGCAACCTATTTAATTCAGACATTGTATAAGCAAGTCGCTATGTCGAGTCCAGACGGTTTGACGGCTCTTAAAGCCAAGCGAGTTCCCATTAAGGCCCAGATTACGCGGCAGGTTAATGTCATTAGTAATTTAGCCATTGAGGATGTCACTTATCCTGAACTCAAGAAGTATGAGTCCAAGTTAGACGAACTTGCAGCTAAGTTCGACCTTGTTCAGACTGAAATCGACGGTGTGGATTATTCTGATGCTGAAGAAGCCTATAGGGCAGAAGTCGACGCCGTCATTTCCAGAGGCAACTCTCAGTTGTGTAAATTTCTTCAGGCCTTATCTGACAAGGAGGTCCTGGCCCAGCAGGCCCTTGCAGAAAGGCAGGCTCAGGCCCAGCTGGCTTTAGCCCGTGAGGAAGCCGAAGCTAAGAGAGCGGAGGCCCTGGCCCAGCAAGCCCTTGCAGAGAGGCAGGCTCAGGCCCAGCTGGCTTTAGCCGAAAAGGAAGCTGAGGCTAAGAGAGCCGAAGCCCACGCCCAGGCCGAAGCTGCCCAAAAGGCTAAAATAAGACGCTTCGAGTACTTGCAATCGCAACTTCTGCGTCAAATGCAGATTATGCGAGAGTACGAAATCGAAGATCTCACTACGCTTCATGAAGCGCGCATTCGCCGCTCTGAATTCGTAGAGGTCTTCAAGGCCTACAAGTCAGATTATGCTCAGGTGGCCATTGACGAGGCCTACCAGGATCATGAATTCGACTTTCACGCAGTGGAATCTGATTATTATAAAGTCATCAGTTTCTTTGACTCCATGATAGCTGAAAAGAAACAGCTATATGAACCCGAGCAGGCGCAGACTGCCAGTCAGCGCTCCTCGCTCGACCCTGTCACGCCGTTGTTACCGAAACTCCCCGAAATCCGTCTTCCTCAGTTCAATGGGAACCCCTCTGAGTGGATCGAGTTTCGTGACACTTTCTCGTCGTTGGTAATTCAACACAGGCACATTTCGGACATGGACAAGTATCAGTACTTGAAGTCCTGCCTGTCATCAGAGGTTAGTACGGTCATTCAGAATATTCCTGTCTCTGCTGCGACTTTCCAGGTGGCGTGGCAGACTTTGATTGATAGGTTTGATAACGACCGGCTAATCGCCAACACCCATCTGGACAATCTCTTCTCTCCCCCTCAGATTGAGAGGTATTCTGCAGAATCCCTGCAGAAATACCTGGATCATTTTATAAGCACGGTACATGCACTTAATTCCCTTAATACAGAAGTGGAGTTGTCAGATCTGATTATTACCAGAATTATCATCGACAAGCTTCCGATGAACCTCATCAGAGAATGGGAGTCATCTGTCAAAATAGGGAAGCTCCCTACTCTCAAGGAGTTATTTGTCTTCTTGGAAAGCCGAGTTCGCATACTGCAGATGACTGATGCTGCCACGAAAAGTCAGGCTGCTAAGTCAGTTCCGAGCTCTCCGGCTCCTTCCAAGTCAAAGTCTTCTTCTTCGAGGCCTAAATGTCTCTGTTGTCGTACTGCTGTGCATGACCTGTTTTCATGCAGCGACTTCAGGAGCATGACTTTCGCTCAAAGAGACCAGTTTGTTAGAGACCGCAAACTGTGTCGCGTATGCCTGTATAGTCAAGGGCATGCCAACAATTGTAGGACTTTTCAGTGCAGGAGATGTGCTGGGAGACATAGCACATTCCTCCACGACCCGACTAGCGATAGTCACCAGGCTGCCAACACTGCAGGTGTTATGGCTTCTAGTCAGACCCAGCAGCGCTGCTTGCTTCCTACTGCTACTGTCCGCATCCTGGACTCAGACGGCTCGCCTGTTGAGGCCACAGCCCTCCTGGATAGCGGTTCAGACTGCAATCTTATTAGCAACAGGCTGTTTAGGCGTCTTGGACTAGCTCCTCATGCGCAGCGGACTACGCTAGCGGGAATTTTGTCCACTAATGTTAGCACACATAAGCTAACCAGCATCACGATTCAGTCGCGAGTGACTTCATGGCGCTACAATGCACAGGCCATTGTCGTTCCGGAGATTTCGGAGAAAAGGTTCCCGAACTCTTTCATTGAGACCAAAGATTGGAACATTCCTCCGAATCTTCCCTTGGCTGACCCATTCTTTAGTCGTCCTAAGTGTGTCGATCTACTTCTTGGAGTGGAGATTTGCGCCCAAGTTGTGTGTCCAGGGCAAATTTCCACCTGTGAGTTACCTACGATTCAGAACTCGCACCTTGGTTGGTACTTCGCCGGGAAACTGCCCTCTGCGCCTTTCCCTTCACAGCGTTGCCATACTTCCAATGGTCATCGACGCCGATCCACGGCTAAGCGTTATCTTGAAGCAAGCCCAAAAGAGCCCGAATGCTCGAAGGCTATGTCTTCCAATTACTCAGCCTTCCTAACTGCAGACTTAAACCATTCACCTTCTAAACTTAAGACTTTCGTGGCTAACAGAGTCGCGGACGTCCAAGAATTCACTGCCATTGAATCTTGGTCGCATGTGTCATCTAAGGACAATCCCGCTGATCTCATCTCTAGGGGAGCCACCCCTTCTGACCTACTTAACAGCTCTCTGTGGTGGTCAGGCCCTTCTTGGCTTACTGCCGACTCCACTCAGTGGCCCAGTTTGCCCACTGAGCTCGAGTCTTCGTCTCTCCCAGAGGTGAAGATAGCAGCGCTAGTCACCATCGAAACCTCTAGCTTAAGCCCATGGCTGTCTAAGTTTTCACACTTGAAAACAATCAGGGTCATGGCTTATGTGCGACGTTTCATTAATAATTACTTGAAACTCAAGTCACCTATCAATGGCCCTTTATTGCCGTCAGAGCTTACTGAAGCTTTGCATTCTTGCATTAGAATCATTCAAAGGAATGCTTTCAGAAAGGAAATTCAAGCATTGTCTTCCTCGCAAGATTTGCCTTCTTCTAGTAAGATCCGGCAACTATGCCCCTTTATTCAGGATAACATCCTGCGTGTAGGTGGACGTCTAAGTCGGTCCAACCTACCCTTTGACAACAAGCATCAGATATTACTTCCTGCAGAGCATGCTTTCACCAGGCAGTTAGTTCTCCATGTGCACTTGCATCTAGGTCATGCAGGACCTCAGCTAGTCATCTCACACTTGCGAGAGTCGTATTGGATCCCTTGCATTCGCAAGCTGGTTCGCAGTGTACGGAGGCGCTGTAGTGTTTGCTTCCGCTTTGAGGCTCAGGCTTTTCAGCAAAAGATGGCTGATCTGCCTCCTGAGAGAGTAAATCCTCTCCCTCCTTTCACAAACTCTAGTGTGGACTACGCCGGTCCATTCTCTCTCAAGTTTGGTGGCCCGCGGTCCAAGGTGACTACTAAAGCCTACGTTGCTATTTTTGTCTGCATGTCCACGAAGGCCGTACACGTTGAGCTAGTGACTTCGCTCACCTCACGTGCCTTCCTGGCGGCATTGTCAAGGTTCACAAGTCGTCGTGGAATTCCAAGTTCAATCACTTGTGATAATGGTAGAAACTTTGTCGGAGCTCACGCCGACCTGCAGAACCTCTCTAGGCTTTTGATGTCATCAGAACATCACTCCGCAGTGCAAGACGCCACTGCGCATTTGAACATTCATTGGCGTTTCTTGCCTCCTCACTCTCCACACATGGGAGGACTTCATGAGGCGGCAGTACGCTCTTTGAAGTTCCACTTGAAGAGGATGTCCTCGTCCTGTAAGTACACTTACGAGGAGATGTCTACTGTTCTCACACAAATTGAGTCATTCTTGAATTCACGTCCTTTGATGTCGTTATCTGAGGACGTGGATGACTTTGGATATTTGTCTCCCGGCCACTTTCTTATTGGCAAGCCCATTGTGTCGGTGCCCAGTCCTGACCTCTCTGGTGGGTACAGCCTGCGTTCCCGTTGGAACCATCTTCAGCAGATGGTCACTTGTATTTGGAAGAAGTGGTCCGTGGATTATCTCCACACGCTACAGCGTCGTGCAAGGTGGCATAAGGTACTGCCAGACGTTCCTTTGGGTACCCCTGTATTGGTTCTCGAGGACAATGTACCTCCTCATAGGTGGGTGCTTGGTCTGGTGCACCAAGTACACCCAGGCCCAGACGGCCTTGTCAGAGTTGTCACTGTGCGCACTGTCTCAGGCACTTATAAGAGGCCCCTCATCAAGTTGGCTCCTCTGCCTGTCAGTGAAGAGGGACAGTGACACCTGCTTTCATTCAGAGTGCTGATGCCGGACGCATCCCACTCCACCGATTTTGACTTTATTGCGACTTGATAGTTGTTTTGGCCTCGAATCCTTGCATTCACGAATTTGCTTGACGTCACATTCTGTTAGATAATTTCACGAGCGAAATTATCGCGGGCAATATGTTCCGTCCAGCATTCGTGTCTGGCCGGATTTGAGGCATTAGCTGGTTTCGCGAGGTCATTCGCCGTGTTGCTATGGCAACAGGCTTGTGTCTTCGTTTGTTTTATTTTTCTTGTTGTGTCTTCAATATAATTTTAAATATGTTTACTTATCTGTTTGTTCTTTCTCCCATCAATTCTCATAAGAAATAACATTTGACTGTCGCATCTTTCATTTTTTGGATAGTCATGTTATAATCTCCAACCCAAAGTTTCAGTCTGATTATTTTTTAGTATATTTTATTCATAATTTTGTGTTTTTAAAGAAACAATTCAGTTTTGAAGTAATGCTATTAATTCTCTTATTTATGTTTTAGTATTTTAATGTAACTTAATTGATTTATTTCCAAGATTAATTATTTATTGTTTTTCTTGGCCAATGGGATTCTTGCTTTACGTCACATGTCGTGACGTCTGTCATTCTTGCTATTCATTCTTATTCTCTCGTTCGAAGCTTTCGCCAGGCTAGTTTTCAATTCAGAATTCTGAATCTAGTTATTATTGTCGAGCTGGGAATTTGAAGTTTCCCAGCCCTAGTTATTGCAGAGACGCAATTTAGTACATTCATCAAAGTAATTTATTTGTGATTTAATTACAAATGTGTGAAGCCAAGTTTTTTACTTCCCTGATCAAACCGTATGGACTTGAATGCGTAACTCATTAAGTAAAAGGATTTACTGTAAGTACTGCTGTGAAGTGAATATTTCAGAGTGCTTAATTTTAGTTGCAGTGTCGAAGCAACATCTAAAGGTTCTTCTTTTCGGTCGAAGCAGCAAGTCGACCTTAAAATAATTTGCTGATAGTGCGCATTCACTTCAAGAATAGTGAAATTCTTTCTCAGTCGTCCGAGCAAGCGCGACTATAAAAATTGCTCTGCTCTGGTCCTCCGAGCTATTCATCAGTCTTATAAGGCAAGCATGCCTTATTTTCCAGAAGGAGCTTACTAAGTCGTCTCCCCTTGACTTCATCAACATTTCATCTTCTTCGGCACCGCTAGGAAGAGGAATTTATTTGTAAAGCAAGATACAAAATTCCATCTTGTATTTTAAAGGGTCTATTTATCATTTTGTCCATTGTGCTCTTTGTATCTTTCAAGGGGCTCAATAAATGTATTTAAACTTGACTTAGTGTAGCATCCTTCAAACCGGAGAGGTTTCCCCGTGTCCCTATTTCGCCTGCGAGCTACCGTGGGAGCGGGAACACCCACTCACTCACTCACTGACTGATCACGGTTTCTCAAAAACTATACAGCCTAGGAACGTGAAACTTGGTACACATATTGCTACTAGGCTCTAGATGCGCACTAAGAAAGGATTTCAAAATCTTTGGCCTCTAAGGGCCTATAAGGGCCAAAATAGGGTTGTAAAGTTATGAAATTCACCAAAAGGAATTCATACTGCATGCATACAATCCCCATGACAACATAATTTTTTTAAACTACACAGGGGGCTTGGCATGACACTGGGATTTCATGTAGACCTAATGGATATAAAATTATGAGAAAGGCTATCCTATAAATTATTATTAACTATTTTTTGGCACGAAGTAAATTTAGAAGGTCCTGGGTTCTATTCTTAAGAGTTGAACTCTTTTCTTATAGCTAGCCTAGGACTGCATTGCAAAAGATAGTAAGTAAAGTGTTCCCTATTACAGGCCATGCGGGCCCAGAGGGTACCAAGAAGTTGAGGCTCCCGGATTTTTAGACAATAGGACGTGAAGTTGGTAAGGTTGTCAGCGGTACGCACCGGCCGCCTTTACCACCAGGTAGTTCATACAATATCAATAGATATAATTTCCTGATTAATTTCTATTTACCATATCATCTATCTATCTTTTACCTTAGTTTTTATCCAAACTTTTGGGGTCATTTAAGCGACCCATGTTGCCCGGGCCTTACAGGGCCGCGACCTGTCGGGATAGGGATTATCTATGGCTCACATACATACTTTCTTGACCAGACAAGGACATGGAGGGCCTCCCGGATGAGTGATCAGCCAAATGCCGGGGCCACCTCTGAGACAACACAAACATATAGGACGAGATACATCATTCACACACTCACTCTGAACAAAGCGAGGATGTGATGAGGATGATAATGGCTGCCAGATGATATCCGGAGACCACTAGGGCCTAAAGTTACCAGAGCCTAAAGTTACCAGACATTTGTCTCACAGGTGAGGAAAAATCCCGGGAAAAGCTCTACCTAGGTAACTTGTCCCGACCAGTATTCGAATCGGAGCCCGCTGCGTGAGACGAGCGAACGCATCCCCTACGCCCAACTATTTACTGTATGTTTGCCAAAATTGAAATAGAAAGATTAAATTTTTTCAGACATAATCAGAGTAAACTACGGGTGAAGGAGTAAGTTATGTGGAATATAAATACGTCCACCGTGTTGGCTGGACGGCTGATGATTTATAGAAGTACATCGAATCGACTTTAAATTGTGTTCACTTAACCTATATATACATCAATCTAACAATGCGAAGCATTGATGGGTCAGCTAGTATGCCTATAAATTTATTGAAATAATAGTGAACTTATGTGTTTAGACTAAAAAAGACCAAACATTTCTCATTTTAAACTTCAAAATTGATTTAGAATCCAAAATTTAACCCAAAATATACATTTAAAACACCAGTTTGTATCATTCTAAAAAATTGTACAGTTGTCTGTAGGCCTAATTGGATAACCTAATGAATGAATAATTTTTGTATGAGCTATGGTGGGAAACAAATTCAGTCGGTATAATACCATTTTAGATACTTTTTTATTTTACTTTTTTCCCAGTATGGTGAATATTTAATACTTTTAAGAGAGTTAAATGATATAATATAAATAATATACTTGTAATATTGCAGCCAGTCCAATGATTATGGTCAGCATTACTTGCTCAAGTCACTTGTGATTGCAGACTACAACATACTCATAGCTGCTACGCCAGAAGAACTAAAGGCCCATACGACAGGGCTAAACAACTTTAGCTCCTCAAAATGGTTTGAGATAGGTCTCAAAATGAACCCAATGAAGACCAATTTGTTGACAAATAGAAGGGAAGTAGGCATCATAACAATGAACCTCTGATATAAATCCAGGTAACTACATACTTAAGCAAATCATTTCCTTCAGGAACTCAGTGGACAAGGTATTAACAGGTCGCATCGCATCAGCATAGTCCATATTCTGCGTAGTAAAATTCATACTCTTAGATTAATTCGGAAAAGTCAAATAATGGACATGTGCTTTTTACCAGCTCTATTGTATGGATCTCAACAAAGAATCTCAAACAAGCAATAAATATCTGTAAAAAAAAAATCATAAAGAGGCAGACTGAAAGAAATACTTAAAAATTGCTATATAGACTTGCTTTTTAGACTAAAATTAGTACATATGTGTGGAACAGCCCATATTGCTTCCGTAAAGTGTTACTTTTTTTCTTAACCTTGGATGATTAAGTTCGTTCATAAACAGTACTTTCATATGGACGGCTCAGTGCCAGAGGTGACTAAGTGCCATCAAGATCAATTTTAATATTTTGTATTTAATGGCTAGTGAAGATCGTATTCTATCTATCCCAAACATGACTAACAGCCTGACTGTGTATGGAAAGTGTTGCCACTTGCAAGCAAGTTTGGCTCTACAAGAACCAAATGCAAATTTTGTGCCAGACATGACTAAGTAGCCTACTAGCAAGATAGTAGATGTGCTGAGTGAGTATTCTTCAGAGTCCGACTTTTCTGCTGTTAGCGACGATGATGGGACATATTTATTTACCAGAGGGAGAAATTTCCGCTAATGAATCAGGTATGCATACTTCATTTAGTTATGAAAACATGGGTTGTGGACTCAAAAAACTGGCAGAAAATGTTATTAAATACTAGGGGCACTTATTCAGGTGTGGCCTTCTTACATTCTCGTATCATGACTGACTTATTGGGATTGTTAAAGTATATCCCTCCTGTCCATCATCAGTTCTACAGAAACCTTGCAACAGCGGAGTCATCGGAACAGGATGAAGAAATCACAGCACAGTTGTCTCCAGGGTGTGTTGACTTGTAGTTTAAGAATTTCTACACATTTTTAAATTCATACTATTCTATTCAATTATTTTTTTAATATGCTTGTAAAAATATTAATGATTTATTGGTCTGAAAATTATTATACGATAATCTAGTTGTGCAATGCTTTTTTGTTAAAAAAGAAGTGTGACATTTTAATTTGATCTTGAAGCAGACTGCTTTAAAATGGTTTCAATGTGAACACCTGATTTTATTTTCATTCACTATTTTTATAATATTGCTACCATGTTTTGTTTTTCTTTGATCTTCTGAGAGCCAAACATGACTAACTATTGCGTATGTGCCAATTTATTAAAGGCGACGTTGCGCCAAACATGACTATGTACAATCATGATTTTTGCAAGTGTGTGTACACATACTAGCATAAAAGTAAGAAGTGAATGCTTTGCCATTATGAAAGAGAGAACTTTCCTCTTGGTACAGATATTTAAATAAATGCTTTTGATAACTGCTATAATTTTAAAATTACTGTTTACTTTAACCTTCATTTCCTCATAACTTGTCAAATGGTGCTTAGTCACCTCTGGCACTGAGCCGTCCATATAAACTTACGTAAATGCTTCATATACACTCGAATAAACTGACATAAGAAATACTTAAAAAATTTGATATTTACATAATACACTGGCAGTAATATTAATGATGTAAGTGTATGATTCACTGGTATGTATGTTAGAGCAGCCATATATGTTAGGAACGGATTACAACGAAACCACGTTCAATCTAAAAACAATCCATTGGGAACTACATTAGGCCTGTTACTTGCACATAAATAAGAAGCATTTAAAGTGATAAGTGTTTGTGTTAAAAGCTTAATGTAAATGAGGTAATTGTAGCCTTTACATTTCAATAAGAGGCACAATATTAAATCACAGCTTCAATTAATATGAATTTGGTCCATTTCATAATGGAGGCTTGTTATCTATAACTTGGCTTTGGTATGTTGAAATGGGACAATCTTCGAGACATCAAAAAAAAAAAAAAAAAAAACCCCACTTGACTATTTACTTTACATTAAATACAGACTTGTCTAAATTACATCAATTTTAAATTTCTAATTGAATGAAACATCAGCAGAGAAAAATGACATAAATATACATCAGGGATGTAGATGAGCCCACAGAGGTGTCTGGGGGTACTCCCTCCAAATGTTTTGTAATTTTAAGCCTTCGTATTTAATTGTTGGTTCTGTACAATGTATAATTTTTCAACTTCATATTTAAAACTTAAATATTTACTGTATTTAATTGTGTCTTTGTATTTTTTCCCATTTTGGAAGGGGACCCGGGCCACCTCCCTACATACGTTGTCGTATGCAATTAATAAGTAACGATTTTTAAAGAAGTCTAAACTCGATTTTTGAATTTACCGGGTTTATGTCAGCTTGGCCGCTGTTTGGCTGTGGTCGAGACCCAATCAAAATGCTTGGAGGGGGGGCTTCCAACATAACAGAATTTATATTTCCAATAATAAATGCCTTAATGCAAGGCGTATCGTGTTTTATGTACTAACTAGGTAAATATTTCGTGAGATGGCAATGACGTAAATAAGTACAGTTTAAGAATTGTAGAAAGAACAAAGTTCATCTGAAATGTTGAATGTTCATCCCACCGCCGTCTCGAGAATTACACGATTAATACAGTTTAGAAGGCAGTGGTTCATCCGCAAGCAATTAACACGCGCGTAATTTGATCACAGTCGACTGTGAAGTTATAGGGAGAAAGTACACAACTTCGTGACTGTTTAGCTTACTAAACTGCACTGCCTTCTAAACTGTATTAATCGTGTAATTCTCGAGACGGCGGTGCTAAACTGTGATTAATTCATAACTTGAGTGGTCGTATCGTTTACGTATTTTGGACAACAATTATAAAATAACTATTCTAGAGGGCTTTGGACACAATTATAATTCGTCCACAGTTCAGTGTGGTTCAGTAATATAATCATAATTATTAAAAGAATTGTTTTTGCACGAATTTATTTACTACTGCATCTTAAATATTACTAATAAGCTAAATAATCGCAAGGTGATATACATATCTGAATCCCAAACTGTTCCACGGCTTCCTCTTACGGCATATTTCACAAGGTATGTTACACGTCATGAAGATAGACTTAATTTATTAATGATAAATTGATAATGTTAACCCTTTGAGTTTAAGCCTGTACACAATCTCTTCGCAAGTAAACGCTGCGAGATACTATTACATTTTTATGTAACTTACAGAATATTGTAAAATGTTTTAACTTTTTTGTTTGTTTTATTTATACTATTACTCGTAGCATCGTCTTAGCGAATACTTGCCGATGTACGGTAAACTGTTTACGTTAAAATGTCAACGTGCTGACGAAAAGCTGCAGCTTATTTCCCCAATGATGTCCATAACAATACGTTCTCAGTTACGAATCATGAGAAAAAAGGAAAAACATAACCTTCGTCACATAGACGCTAGAGATATTCACGATAAGACGTTGAGGTAGCCTTAGTGATAACATTTCGCAATCACACTTGGGAGGTTCGATTATCATGCCGTTTACTCTGGGAGTGTGTTTTTTCGGGTTTTACCTCACTGGTAAAGACGAATATAAGATTTTTATGTTAGCATTTATCTCGAACGTTTCCTAATCACTGCATGTGCATGTTGTGTTGTCTCAGGAGGAGACCGTGATTCGTTCTGTTCACACAGCAGGGAGTCCTTCCATATCCTGTCTTCACATATTTGACCCCCTATTCGCCCCCCTCTCCTACAGGAATTGGACTATAAGACCATGAAATGGGAGGTAAATTAATAATTTATAAATATGACTACTACTTACGGCCATAATTATGATGACAAAATTATAAGGTAGTTGCAATGCAAAGTAAAATTTTCGCATCAAATTATACGAAAACCCTGTATTTCAGTGGATAACATTATCACGTAAATTTGTTTACATAAGACTTAAGAACCTGAATTTCGACAAAGGGTATTTTTTTTTTTTAAATACCGATAACCAAACTATCTGATGATCCAATCCACTTTATCATCAATAAAGGCGAACTTCAGGGTCAAACTTCACAGTACATAAATTATTTTGGCAGCCCAATATTATACATGCTCCTGCTGGAAGTTACCTAATACATTTTTATTGTTTTTACTTAAGGTATCACTTGGGACGAAGAATGTCAGAAGATAAGGAACGAATTGTGGTGGAAGCTGGAAAGCTTTCTGGTGCTTTGCTCACCATGGTGGGCATTTTGGCATGTTTGGTACTCGTAATTCTGTTGTTTTCAGTTGCTGTATTCATGTTTGTCGCAAAACTAACTTGTACACCTCAGGCTGCTAGAGGCAGAGGACAAAATAAACACGCCTGAGCTGTTTTAAGCTAATTCATGTAGAGATCCGCATGTAAATATGGTGCTCAAAATAAAACACAAAAAAATTGTACTTATATATGTATGTTTGAGTGTCCATTCTTGATTGCTTTAACAAAAGTTAGTTGTTAAATTTTCACTTGACAAGCAAACTTAGATTTACCTTTGGTAATCCGGACGGCCGTTTCGCACTATTTTAGTGCATCATCAGCGGTTTTCGAACTGCGCAGTTCGAAAACCGCTGATGATGCACTAAAATAGTGCGAAACGGCCGTCCGGATTACCAAAGGTAAATCTAAGTTTGCTTGTCAAGTGAAAAAAAATTTAACAACTAACTTATATATGTATGTATATGTATATATAGTTTTATTATCAAACAGAAGAACCTCCTGTATTTACAGGCTGCCTTTAAGACAAGTCTACCGCCGTGGGTGAGTCGGTAGCCTTCCACTCCGGCGGCCTGAGTTCGATTCCCGGTCGGGTTGGGAATTTTTCAATTAGGACTGGGTGTGTGTGTCCTTAGGTTTAAGTAGGTAGGGGACTGCCGTACCCCGGTAACAAATCCGCTGTGAATATCCACTTACGGGATCACCAGGGGTCGCTTGCGAACATGAGGAATATCCCTTTTAAGACCATCATACTACGAAATATCACGTTTGAAGGTAAAACTAAAAATACAATGTGACATTATTTGTCATTCTCTTGGCCGCAGGAAAATTTTAAGCTTGGGTGGGAGTTTGTTATGAGCTTGTAACTTTGTTATTTTGTTAGTTTACTTTTTTTCGGCACCTGTCTTCGACAGGAGGATTGAAGTGAAAGTCCATTCATAATTAATTTGTCAAGTCAATTGCAATAAGCAGTTTAAAAATAGCGGGGTCATTATTCCGGGTGATGAACAAGGATGCCAACATCAGTTTGTTCAGTAGGTAATTTTACATAGAGTATCCAAGATCATTTTATCATTATATGAAATTAAAATTACCAATTTATTAAGTTGTCAAGATGCAGTTGGATTAAATTATTTATGATTGTGCTTTATTAAGTCACGCTGTTTATCCAATATACTGCGAATTTAATTTGTAGTAGCCACCATAGGATTTAATTTATAGAAGTTAATTTTCTTAGTGGGAATGTTGTCAGCTTGGCATAAATCAGCTGTGAATGGCGTGTGGATTATTGCATTAAAACATCTTAATACATAACGCAGCTGTAAAATGCTATGGAAGGTTGTAATTTTAAAATCACGTTCAGCATGTTTTGCTCAACGCCGTTTTATGGGGTGAGTCAAAGTTTTAAAAATCTGAAGTTCGCAACAGATTAGGGATTTTTGTTATGAATTCAGGTTATGTTATTCCCCTTTTTTCAACAATACATCTGCGATAAGTATTCTGGTTCTGTATGAGACCATACCAAAACGTGTTAATTTAGAATATTTATATCATAAGGATGTTGCGAAGGTCGACATTTTTGGGTTCCATTAATGATTACGTAATTTTACCTAGAATGATGATTAATGAACCTTTAAAAAACAAGTACCTATATCTCAATTCGATTTTAAGGCAAGCTTGGTTTATCTGATACTATTTTATACTTATAATTATAAGTTTCAGTATTATAGGCCTATAGCTAACGGCTATAATAATTTTTGGTTTTTTGTTTTAGTTGAACCCTTCGTAAGGGTTGTATTAGCCAATATAATTAATTAAAGAGTTTGTGGTACCCAAATAAGTTAGGTTAGATTGTAAAACATTGAACTAGGCCTTAATTTAATCATTTTTGAAACAAAACAAGAGGTGAGTTGGGTTGATGTAGGCCTCTTGGATCTATGTGTGATAGAAGTCTCTGGTTTACTATGAGGAATCTTTGAAAATCTTATGGAAAACTGGGGTAAATGGTGAAATGTATGTTAAGTATGTGAATTAAACCCATTTTGTTTGTTACTTTCAATTTCTGTGCCGATTTATTGCCGAATTTATTGCTATTTTGTCACGAATGTTGAAATTTCAAACGCTTATAACAATGTAACTACACGTGAGATCACATTTTTGTATTTAGATTTTTGTTCCAAATATTTTCAAGAATGCACTCAGAAAGTGGCGGAAAAACTTCATGAAACATCCTGTATACATGTTTTATTTTTCTTCTTTTTTGTTCCAGTTGGTTCAGCAAAAGGAAGAGAGAGCCTGAAGTATTTTCTAGTGTTGTGGATGGACTAAAAAAAGTTTATAGAACAAAGCTTTTACCACTAGAAGAGACCTATTTGTTTCATGATTTCCACTCTCCTAAATTAAATGATGCAGACTTTGATTCAAAACCCATTGTATTATTCATGGGCCAGTATTCTACAGGAAAAACAACTTTAATAAAGTATTTGCTTGAAAGTGATTTCCCTGGGATGAGAATTGGTCCAGAGCCAACTACTGATCGATTCATTGCAGTCATGCATGATGAGAAGGAAGGTGTGATTCCTGGCAACGCACTAGTTGTGGATCCCAAAAAACAGTTCAGACCACTGTCAAAGTTTGGAAATGCATTTTTGAACAGATTCCAGTGCTCTACTGTGAACTCTCCTGTGTTAAAAACTATTTCCGTCATAGACACACCCGGCATCCTGTCTGGGGAGAAGCAACGAATTGATCGTGGTTATGATTTCACAGGTGAATACCATAGACAACAAATGCAGTTTTGCATCACAATGGCAGTCCCTTTAAAAAAATTACCATGTTACTCGTTGTACTCTAAGCATAGCATCACATTTTGCATAGAGTAAGTAGTAGCTTTGGTTTTCAGTGTTGTGGATGAGATTTCTAACTTCTAACTACCCTGCAGTCAGTCTGTAAAGCTGGTGTCCTAGGATTCAATTTTTTCGTTCAGAAAGTTGTATCAAGTAGAATTTCTATACAATTACTTGTGCACATGAGAATGTGTTTTTGTTCAATATATTTTTAGCCGAAAAGAAAATTGTTAGCTGGTACAATTGACATGGTGGTCGATATGCACTCAATGGTAACATTTTCTGCCTTTTTTTTTTTTTTTTTTCCTTTCTTTTCTTTCTTTCTTCATATTTTCTTAACATTTATGCATTGCTCTAAATTCAGTCTGTCTTAATGTCTGTTAATCTTCTTGATTGTAATATTCAATTTTACCTTCTTGATTAATGTTCTCTGACCAAACGCTGGCAGCACAGAGAATCTTCTGTACAGAAGAAACTGCCATGTTTCTACATCTTGGGCATCACGAGGCGAGAGAATGATGCTCATTTGTTGATTTCATATTTTTGGATTGAAAATTCTATTGCATGCAATTCAATTCGATGAAAAAATGTAGGATGAAATTATGTGCAATGGCAGTCCTCCATGTCACATGATCTAATTTGATGATTTATAGAAATTTGGACCAAAAATTAGGATATCAACTTAAGGAAATAAAACTCGTGGGTCTTCACAGTTATTTCAAAGTCTAAACAAAATTGTTACAGCCATTTTTTAGAGAGAAAGAGAAGAGGGGAACATTTTAAAAAAAACAAAATAAAATAAAAACTTGCTAGTATGCTTTATGCCATATCTTCTAAAATTGTAATGTTCAAATGTAAATATTATTTTATTTATTCTTGCCAGGCATCATTTTACAATAGTATAATTAATCACAGCCTTCCTGTAACTAGAATACATATATACCGTATTATTGTACAGGTATAGTAACAATGAAATTAACATATAAATATAGGATTGAGAATTCAAATCACATGTTTCTGTTGCTAAAAGATACTGTGTCAATTTTAAATATTAAAATAATGTCCTTTTGTTGGTAACAAATTTTAGGTCATTTTTTAAAATTACTGTAAGTTATAGAATAATGCTTACAAACTGTACAGTCACTATGCAGTATAGCATTGTTGTTATTTTAAAGTAGGCCTACAGTAATATTCATAATTTCTCTATCTCGAATTTTTGATAACTTGAATTTATTTTGGAATCCTCTAACAATTCGAGATTTCGAGATTCCACTGTATTACCATATACATTCACAATCTTTTTCTTCTTTAAAAATACTGTAGATATTGGATCCAAACAAATTTTCCATTATGAACAATGCATTGTTTTTCATTTTAATTGAGTTATTCATGTTTTCAATTTGTGTGGATTTTTAGGCGTGTTGCAGTGGTTTGCAGAACGTGTTGATAGAATAGTCCTATTATTCGATGCCCATAAACTGGACATCTCAGATGAATTCAGACGATCAATAGAAGCACTGCATGGACACGATGACAAGATACGCATTGTACTCAACAAAGCAGACATGGTCGATCATCAGCAGCTGATGAGGGTGTATGGTGCACTGATGTGGTCACTAGGAAAGATTCTGCTTACCCCAGAAGTTGCAAGAGTATACATTGGCTCTTTCTGGGATCAGCCTCTAAGGAACGACTTGAATAGGAGGCAAGGCTTAATATAGAATATCCATATCCCAAATATGTTTTCTTCTAAGTTAATAAATTAATCTAATATCATTAATAATGATAATATCATCTAACCCTAGTAGCACACTTCGTTGGCCCAACGGAAGGATTTGGTTGGCATGGAAGGGATATGCTGGGAAAACGTTAGTTGTAATTTCCTCGGTTGCGCCAACGCATTTATCGACTGCTTTGCCCGACCGTCCTACCGTTGGGGTTTGATTGTTGGCCTAACAATTTTTTTTGTTGGAATATAATCGCATTTATGTTAAAATGAAAAAGTGTTGAAATAACATTAAAAGCGTTAAATTTTTATTTCCTATAAAATAAACTGTGTTAATTCATTAATTATTCAAGCTTCTCATCCTGCGCGCTAGATCACCAGTCCTCTTCGGAAATTTCCGGCATAGCTCGTAGGTCGTCGACAACCACGCATAACATCGCATAACCGTCATTCCCCATCTTGATTGTATTAAGGAAGTATTTTTTGATCTGACGTGTTCTATATCCTTGAGCCCCGCTCAACACAGGATCTACAGGACGAGATATCTACATCTACATCTACATCTACATTAGGTAAGCCCTTTGATTGTTCTCTTAAAATAACGTTGTCATTTTTACACAATACTGTATTATGAGCAGTGCTTTAGTTGGAAAATATTTTATGGGGGTACTCACCTTCCATAGAACGCATATCTATTGCGAATTTAATAGTGTTTGTCATTATTAACAAATACACTATCGTGAATTGGACATTTAATAAGTATTTTAGGACAATATCGTTCCTGTACTGCCAGTACGACGTACCGGAGCACATATTTTTCCCGGTATGGTAGAAGGAAAATAATTTTATACCGGTACGCAGTACCGGTGCGTACCGGCCCAACTAAAGCACTGATTATGAGTGTTGCATTCATATTATAATTGAAGGTTCGTTCAACGTTACAGTACTGTAATTTCCTATTGCAAATTTGTTTCAGATGATTTACATAAAGAAAGGCAGAAGGAAGTAGAGAAGGAGCATCATATATAAGCAACGCAATTCCAACTGAATTGAAACGCAGTTCAAGATCAGCAGTTCTACAGTTCAAAATCTACATCAATTGCAGGATTTTCAAGATTTCAAACTTGCAAGTAGCCTACATGGAGCATGCATGATTATTTGTCAGAATCAAGTAAAAATGTTAAGGTATAAATATTTGATTTATTATTAAAATGCAGATGCCCTCATTATATAGTCTAAAAAATATGAAGTGAACATTGAGGTTAGGGAAACATTTTACAGTACAGATAAAGGGAAGGAATCGATTTATAGTGCATAATATGTAGGCTATAATAAATACATCTTGCTTTTCATAGTAACCTAATCTATTTCTTTGCACTAGTAGGCCTAAATAATTTTCAATCTCGTAATATGTAACTTGCAGTTGGGGTAGGTAAGCTCTATCCACAATGCGCAGTCTGCAGTTGTTAGTCGGTAGACGGTAGGTTGTAGTCGAAGTATAACGTGTGGTGATCAATGGACGCCATTCACAATGTGCAGTTGCAGACGACAGCTGACAATCGTCAGTTGGTAGACAGTAGTCGGCAGACGAGAAATTCATCTCTGACTGCAAGTAACATATTACGCGAATGAAAATTATTTACTAGTGCAAATACACAGATTAGCATACTACGAGAAAGCAAGATGTGTTTATAACATATATTATCCAATTATAAAGAGATTCCTCCACCTTTTTTATTCTGTAAAATGTTTCCCTAACCTCAATGTCGACAGCATATTGTAGACGACTCGAGTGCTGCTCCCAAGCGGCCGATTGCAAAAGCAAACTTCCGACTACTGACTAACAACTGACGACTGCGCATTGTGGATAGAGCTTTAGTCGAAGATGAATTTCTCGACTGCTGACAGCAACTGTATTTTGTGAATGGCGTACATTACTCACCACTTGTTTTACTTTGACTACCGACTACAGACTGCCACCTGCACATTGTGGATAGAGCTTTAGGCCTAATACGTTAGTTATATAATCAACTCTACCAAGTAACTTGCATTCTACAGTGAGTCCCACGCAAGAGTTGGCCAATGACGCTGGTTTCTGCGTCGCGGCTGGCACAGCTCCAACTCCCGAGCGATCGGGTGAAATATCTACGCAAATAATGCCGCGGTCGTTGTAATGATTCAGGTTCTCACATTTACAGTTAAAATTACAATAAAAATAACCACGTATCTCATCACAAAAGATGTTGGAAATGTTCTCCTCTTGCATCCAGACAATACTGGCACCTTTTTAGGAAATTTTCTTTCACGCGCATAAGTTCAGCTTCCGAGACAGAGTTACTTTCTCTTTTGATAGGCCTATGTGATATTGTCATTAATTTCTTCTAACTGTATGTAAATATTATTTATGGGGAACTTGAAAAATAAAGTGTATAGAACAATTTCCCATACATAAGAAGAACTTAAAGACAATATCACAAAAGAAATTAATTCTATCTCGGAAGCTGAACTTACGCGCGTGAAAGAAAATTCCCTAAAAAAGGTGCCAATGTTGCGCTTATGCAAGAGGAGAACATTTCCAACATCTCTTGTGATTAGGTACGTGGTTATTTTCATTGTAATTTTAACTGTAAATGTGAGAACCTGAATCATTACAAAGACCGCGGCATTATTTGCATAGATATTTCACCCGATCGCTCGGGAGTTGGAGCTGTGCCAGCCGCGCCGCAGAAACCCGCGTCATTGGCCAACTCTTGCGTGGAACTCACTGTATTTGCCTGTATAATTTTAAAACATAGTTCATGACAGGGTTAAAAAATGCATTTACATTATGTTTGAATAACCGTCTAAATCTGATTAGCTTAACTTGATTGCTAGAATGCTTTTCCATCAAATTGTTTCATCTATCCCAATAGGCCTATATGTGCACTTAATAGATTAGGTTATTTAAAACATCTTTACGAAATCATGTAAAATCTCTTCACAAATTTCTAAAGAATTCTATCTGTTCTATTCTTAATTTAGGCTTACATTCAGTCACAATTTTGGTTATAACCCCAATAGGCTACAGTTTGTAGAATTCAATTTATAATGAAATGATCTTAACATCAGTCTTTGTAAAAGTAAAATATTACTAGATTATGGAATAAAATGGGAATAATGGAACTTTGTGCCCCACGCGTTCCCCTTTCCACTCGCCTGGCTGCTTCCCGAATGCCACCTGCCACGCTTCCCTGCAGGTCATGCCGTCATAGCTGTAGCCGCTGCTCAACGCCGGTAATGCGTAATTGCGATTGGCATGTCACCTAATATTTCACAATAAAAATAAAATACCCTTGCACCTGGCATTCAACCCAATTCTGTACTAATTCCATCCTACTATCCCCCACAAATCCTATTTCCCTTAAATCTACATCCTAATATTTTCTTTCCACCTACGTATAAGTCTTCCAAGTGGTCATTTCCCTTTGGGTCTCCCACTCAGCATTTTTTAGATGTCTTTCCCCCCCATACGCACAACATGTTTAGCCCATTTCATTCCCTGTGATTTAATTTCCCTTACTATATCTGGTGGCGAGTACAGATTATGAACCTCGTCGTTATGCAGTTTCCTCCAGTCCCCATTTCCATCTCTCCCATAGGCCCAAATATTTTCCTAAGCAGCCTGTTTTCGAACACACTCAGATTATGTTACAAACTGCATCTTACAATCAAAATTGTAATTGAATGTAAATTAAGAATATAATAAATAGAATTATTATGAATTTTGAAGAGATTTTACACAAATTTTTAAAGCTTTTTTAAGCCTATATTGAAGTCTTTTAAATATTATTTGATAATGAATAAGCTAATCTAAGTGCATAGGTCTATAGGAATAGATGGAACAGCATTTTAGAAATAAAGCTCTTACAGGTTAAGCTAATCAGATTAGACTGTTTTTCAAACATAATGTAAATACGCCTTTTAACTCTGTTATGAACTATGTTTTTAAATTATACAGGCAAATAGAATGGAAGTTACTTGATAGAGTTGATTATATTTCTAACGTATAGGCCTAATAATGGTGATGCTATAACTGGTCACAAGACAGCTGTATAACAAATTAACTAATCACAGTAGGCTAAAAGATTGCACATTGTTACTTAGGCCTATATGAGAATATAAAGATTAACACCATATAATATTGTAAACGTTAATGGTAACATTCTTGGATTTCCTAGACTATATTGAGGGCATAAGGTGGAAAGATCAACTTACATAAATCAACTATTCTCACATTACATAAAAATGAAGTTTATTAATATATGTTATGTAGTTCATAATATATATATCTGACTTATCCATAACTTGTAAAGCAGCAATAACAATAAACTATTCATTATTCATTTCTCTGAATTTTATTTAGCCTATAGCCAAGATTCTTTCCTTATGTTATACCATGTATCACCATTTTTCTGAGGTATAGAATTCTGGACCAAGGTGCACATAGCCTCATGAAGACGAGGAGCCACTTGATAAAGAAATAGCGGTTTCAGTCATGAAGACAACCATCTGCCAATGTAGAAGAATGGAGGAAGAAGATGCAACATGGGATGAAGTTCTCGACCATTAGTATTACAGTGCTTTCACTGTACGACTTGGCCAGCAATCGCGCGGGCCGACTCCGTGACTCATGCATCAAGCTCCAGAGTGATGTCTCGTCTCACCGCTGAAGTCTAGCATGTGATCTGATTGTGTTCACACGTGAATAATTATTACAGCAGTGTTTGTGTTTTCTTATGGTTAAAGTAGTTTTTAGTTTTGCTTGTAGTGTTTTAAAAATGCCACAACATAATTATACATTAGAACTACTGCGTGTGAATAGCAATTTCCTCAAAAGGTGACGTAGATGTAATGATGCAGAAGGACGGCATTTCCAACATCTCCTGTGATAAGGTAAGTTTATATTTTCATATTTTATTGTGATTACAATTACGGAAATATATCGATTTGCCTGGAGTACCTTGATCTGGCCTCGCATGCGGTTAATCTGTGTCGGTGGAGCGGCCCGTGCGATTGCCAACCAAGTCGTACAGTGAAAGCACTGTATAACCATCAATAAGCCATCCAAATCCAATGATTTCCCTATATTTCTCCATTAGGTTCTGCTTTCTTGTCTTGGTTTCACGTTTATTTTATCATAATTAGGTAGTTGATAAAATATTTTCCTCAGCAACTGCAATTTGAGAATGATTAGCAAGTCCATGCAAATCTTTCACACTTCGTCCCTTTTGATAGGTGCCCAGGAAAACTAGGCATTTAGCTAACTAATAAATTCATTCTTATACATTCACAAAATACAGTATACGGTTGAATTAAGAGCAACATATGAACTGTATACTGTGTTTTGTGAATCTGTATGAGTGAATTTATTAGTTAGCTAAATACTTGGTTTTCTTGGACTATTATCAAAAGGGGTAAGTGCGAAAGATTTGCATGGATTTATAAGTCATTCTTAAATTGCAGTTGCTGGGGTAAATATTTTATCAACTACCTAATTGTGACAAAATAAACATGAAACCAAGGCAAAAAGCAGAACCCAATGGAGGAATGTAGGGAAATCGTTGGATTTTGGTTGGCTTATGGATGGAATTCGGATGGCAACAGTTGGCATTCTGTTGGCATTACAATGATGGCCCAACAGATCGCCAACGAACATTCCCAACTGTTGGGATTTTGTTGGATATTGGTTGGCTACAGTTGGCAGTTGGTTGGGTAAAATGCACTTTGCCAACCGAACCCCGACGGACATTCCTAACCGTTGACCAACGAAACATGGCGACCATTTCCCAACATTGGGCCAACGAAGTGTGCTACTAGGGAATATCATTAATATCAAATTATTACAGAGGCCAATAGAAAGAATATGCTAAGTTACACATTAGTTTTTTGATTCCTTATAATGGTTATTTATAAGACCATATATATTTATATGGCATTTGTAAATGCCTAGTCAAAGACCTGTGCCTTATAACCCATTTTGAATTTTTATTACTCCCATACTGTAGCTCAAAAGAAAATTTGTACATACCTTCAGATCTATAGTCCAGAAGCAAATCTGTACATACTTTCATACTCTTCTGTCCACATCTAAAATATTTACAATGATACATTTCATAAGGCATTGAAATGCCATGTTACCATGTGATCATCCGCCTTTTCCAGGTATAAATAAATTGGTCTCTATATGAAGAATTTCATTCTAAAAGTCATATCAAAATTTTCTCACCACATCGTATTAAATTGCAAAGAAAATTATAAACATTATAGATATAACTTTGTGTGTGTGTAAATTGTAACAATGTGCTACCTACTTCGAAAAGACTGTATTGCATGCAATTATATTTTATTGCAACATTTGACTAAAATTTTTAGGCTTTTTGGTCATCCAGTGATCTTATATCATTTATGGTAATATTTTTTGTTAGATTTGCATAGATATTATATTTTAATTTATTTTACAAAAGAAATTATTTGTTAAGAATGAAGAAGTTTTCACTAAACTTTTAAATCTGGTTTATATCACGCTTTCTTAACATAGTGTTTGAGGGAAATTACCATATATTAATGTTGAGTCATTTTTAGGTTATTTGAAGATGAGGAGCAGGACCTATTTAAGGATATCCAGTCCCTTCCAACAAATGCTGCATTGAGGAAACTAAATGACTTGATTAAACGAGCTCGCTTAGCCAAGGTAACCTTGATACTTTAATTACTCAGTACTGGTTTGATCCTACACATACGATCTGTTCATTATGTTCAGGGTTGCTAGATCAGAAATATAGAACAGTCGTATGATTTATCAGCATAATGAATGTATTGTATTAATAATAATAATAATAATAATAATAATTGTTGTTATTATTATTATTATTATTAATATTATTATTTTAATTTTATAGTACTTGTGAGTGCAGAAAACGTAGGTCCAGGGTTTATACAGAGTGGCGCAGGGAAACGGGAAATTTTGAAAGTTATGGTATCAACCCAGTAGTGCCGGCAGATTCCCGGAACCGATGCGTAATTGTTGTGAATGAGTTGCCATTTAGTAATCATGCAGCATTGGAGTGGTGCGGAACGAGCTGTTCCTGTGAGAGCATATTACAAACAGGGTGATGGTGTGCACAAAGGATATTTCGACAGCATTACTAGATCGGACATCATGGACCTGTGCCATCTGCTCATGCGATTACAACGTGGGTGCCTAATTTTGAAGAAAGTGGTTCAGCTTTGAAACGGAAGCCTTGAGGAGGCGTTCGAACGGTACGTACACCTGTGAACATTGCAGCTGTTTGAGTTTCCATCGAGAGAAGCCCTCGCCTCTCCGTTCTACAACATGCATCTGCATTAGGAATTGGGCAACGAAGAATCCTGCACGAATTCAAGTTCCACCTTTACAAAATACAGACTGTGCAGAAACTGAATCCACGAGACCCTGTGTTGCATAGGGAGTTTAGCGAACGGGTGTTGGCTAAAATCAACGATGACGCCAAAACCCACTGACTCACTGACTGACACGTGTTTGTGACTTCTTCCTGTGGGGACATCTCAAAAGTAAAGTGTACCACTCACGTCCTGCAACTATCCATGAACCAAAACAGAACATTGAAGATGCAATCACTGCCATTCCCAGAAATCTGCTAGAGCGAGCATCCGAGAGTTTTTGTAACAGGTTATTACAATGTGAACTTCAAAATGGAGCACATCTTTCCGATGTCATCTTTAAGAAGTAGAGTGACAGTATGTGACAGTTTGTAATGAAAACATAAATGGCATACTGTAAACATGTGCTTTCATCAATACAAATAATTTTGCCTGTGTTTATTCGTGCAAATTATGTTACTTGATAATTTCCCGTTTCCCTGCGCCACCCTGTACAAACTGTCTCCTAATGTGTCAGTGATACCAGCTGCCCTTTGTCGGTATAAAAAATTTTTTTATAGAGATTTGGGTTGTCTTGTTTTGCACATGTGGTGGAATGTTTGGAGAAAATTATAATGAAATAATTTTCAATTTAAGAGTAAACCTGCCAGAGAGTAGAACAGATCTGAGGTACGACCACCGCATCCATGTGGAAGCCTGATTAAGGGAGATGGTTTCATTGTGTCAGTGGCCATATAACATTCCACCAAAGGTTCTGTAAAGAAACAGGACTTCTTTCCAATCATATTGATTTTTTAGCAACATGCTTAAAACATAAACCATGAGAAAATAATGTATTATTTTTGCGAAGTTTAAACAAGGCTGTCAAGGTCATGTAAATTGTATACAACTTGTCATTATTGAGTTGCACACATTGATTATGGATTATTAGTGAAAAATTTTCCCCTTTGTTGTAGACATTCCTGGTATAAAAGAATAAATTATACACATGGAGTATTAGTCAGACTGGTAGTTTACGTTTTGAATTTTTGTATTAAAAAATAGTTAGTTAAAACATGTAACATAAAGTGAGGAAATTATTGCCAATTACAATGATTTTTTTGTTGTTAAATCTTAGATCATATTCTTAAGGTGGGCCATAAATGTTAAGATTTAATTTAAAATTACTGACTTGGATACAAACCTTAAAAATTAAATTAAAAAAAGTAATCTGAATTTGAAAAAAATAAGTAACATACCTACGCTCTCTGCTCACTGAGATCCACCCTTTAGAATATCTCAGTTCTAAAGGAAAAATTGATAATTGGAAATAATTTCTTCTAGATAAATGATATGTTCTTGATGGAGAGTATCATTTTTTAAAGAAAAATTAAAAATATACATTACATAACCAATTGAAGCTATTCTCATCCAGAATGAGTGCACAAAATTTTATTACTATAGTTCCTCAACTGTTCACTGGTGCACTGCAAGCAGGTACCGCTAGGCTGGACCAACCTTATAGCTCTGATACTGCTGATCTCACATAGTAAGTTGCTATCCTTACACCTTAAATTTCACTATTGGAGGATAACATAACCTAACCCTACCTAACTTAACCCTTCATAGTTTTTGGAATTAAAAACTTTCCCAGCCATTGTACCTGTTTGCATGGGATGAAAAGTGTGCATAGACAAATAATTGTATAGGAAGCATTGTGCAATTGAAGAACCACTGAGATGACAGATCATCGGTAGCCAATGGGATCAATGGTGAGCAACCTAGGGGCCGCATAACTGTATGGAACAATTGTTGCACAAGCTCAGTACTAACTATAGTAGACCCACAAATTTAAACAAATTATGAAATAGTATTAATTAATACAAAATTTAAAAAAGATCATGTAGAATCGTTTTCAAGTAATAATAAAGAAATATAATAATTGTAACACTGCCTGTAATACTTTGTAAAACAAAATATTAACAAATTAAGACATTTATTTTAGTGAACAGATCTTCATGTGATGAGTGGTATTCTGCTAGGTAATTCAACAATATTTCCTGTTCTTTTCCTTTAGGCACATGCATACATCATCAGTACCCTGCACAGTGAGATGCCGACGTTATTTGGGAAGGAGCAAAAGAAGATTGAGTTAATTCAGAATCTAGACTCTATCTATCAGCAGCTGGAACGTAAATACCTCATCTCTCCAGGAGACTTCCCTGACCTCAGAAAAATGCAGGTATATAGGGTATATGATAGTTTATAGTTTCTTCAGAAAATACTAGAATTTCCAGTTCTGTATGAGACTGATGGTTAC
Source organism: Ectobius pallidus (assembly GCA_964059195.1). Taxonomy (NCBI): domain Eukaryota; kingdom Metazoa; phylum Arthropoda; class Insecta; order Blattodea; family Ectobiidae; genus Ectobius; species Ectobius pallidus. The sequence continues at coordinate 55,423,663 of CAXKWD010000002.1, forward strand.
CATAAACCTCATCCATAGTAAAATAATTTATAATACGAGTTGAATTTTGATACTTATGCTTCTCTTACCAACTTTGTCCTCGATTCAAGGACCATTGTCCTCATCCTTGTCAACTGTCAAATCCTGCTGTTGAAAATCCTGATGTGCACCTGATGGGGTTTGACGAACTTCTTGATCAGGTTCTCATCTTCTGTTATCTCAAAATCATCAGTCTACTGTTGAATTTCTTAATATAGATTTTCTCTTTAGATGAATGGGTTGTATATTCCTGTACAGTATTGTTTTGATTTCTGGTTAATGCTATATAGCCTCCTATTAATGTTCATATCAATGAAGCGCTGCCAGGTAAGCATTCTCTGCCAGCTACCTGGCGAATGATCTATAAAGAGCTGCCACGTCTCAAGCTTCATGTATAACTGTCGTTTGAAGCAGACCTGACCCCTGGAACACATGGTGTTTCTTATGATCTTTGCCATAGGAGGTCTTAGGTAGAGGGCATCGTGACATATCACTATTTCCAACTTCCACTTCTAATAGTAATACTTTGTGATTTTGTTAAGAAAATGTTTAGTATTCCTCATAAATGATTTTTAAAAAAATACAACTAATGAAAATTTATATTGACTATCTTATTGGTCACTATGATGTAGCCAGTTTAGCTTGATATCATGTATCTACATGGTTGCCATATCGCTGTGAAATCCTGTACCGTTACTGGCAAGGCTTTATAGATACCGTAAACAAGCAGACTCTAGGGTATGGCAGCTAGGTGTGAGTAGGCTGCTATATCTGGCAGCAATTCATAGATATTAGTCATACGTTTCCCTTTGCTGGTACTTCAAGTTACACTTGCTATGGATAAGGTATAGTGCTACCCATATATCTCTGTTAAGTTCTTGAGAACTTCAGAGGAGAAAATGGCAATAGAAGGTGGGGAACAAGCTCAACCAGTGTGAAAACATCCCTTACTATTTGCAAAAACATTGGTCAGTTCAGTTGCTAGGTTAGTAGGAAGACAGCTCCTACTCTTTTAGTTTTACCTTAGTAGTAGAGCAACATTTCTTCTATCTCTTTTTTCCCCTCTGTCCATCCTCTGCCATGTTTCGTGTGTAAGGCTTAAAGATGTGGGGCATGATCTGTAGAATATCTACATTCTCATTGACTGAACATTTTGCAGTTGTTGTTCTTGTAGATTTCAAAGCATAGCAACAATATTTTCTGAGGAAGTGATAAGTGTAGTTGAGTTCAGTTTTAAATTTTAGATATCAGTGATTACTTCTGTTAGGTATGTTACAGTTTTTTTTCCAGATTTCAGTGTGCTGTTTTGTACATGTTTAGAATTCTGAATTTAAAATCCAAACCACACTTATTCGAGTTAATTTTGATAGTTAATGATGGACTATATTGATTTAATACTTTGACATTTGAGGGGCATTGTTTCAAATCACATTATGTCCAAAAAACAAAACTTTACAGGAAGAAGAAAAATGGATTACTCCTAAACTGGACATATTTTCACAGAGCAAAAATAAAGTATTTATACTTGCGTACTTTTAGGAAGTTACAAAAATGAAATCACTTCTCAATTGTGTTCTACAAACACTGAATATGATATGAAACAACATCTATTTTACCGCAGTCATATACGCTGTCAGTAAATACAATTTGAAACAAACAGATTTCAAAGCATGAAAGTATCTGTATCTGTATCTGGTACCCTATGATCCCCAGGTGGGGCGAAGGGGCCTCCAATGGAGGTTCCTATACTAATTTTCCGAGAGAGGGTAGAGGGACAGGTGGTAAGCCCATCGCCTCGCGACCCCCCTCTGGAAACTAAGTATTTCTTGGACGTGAAAGGGCCGAGAAATTTTGTCCAGAGGCTCTAATTTAGGCTTGGAGTTCTTTTACGTGCCGTAAATCTACGACACGGGACCCCCAGCTTAAAGTCCCTCCCAGAGGACTCCGTGCCCAGGATTTTTACGTCCTGAAAAATCCATCGACCGCGGCCGGGTTTGATCCCGCGCCCTGCGGATCTAGAGGCGGGCACGCTACCTCTAGACCACCGCGGCCGACAAAGCATGAAAGAGCGCATCTTAAACTATATGAAAATGTATCAAACTCAATTTTTTCCACTGGTGGACATAATATGATTTGAAACGATACTCCTCATTTATCCTTGATACCTGTCATGTACCTTGTCATATTTTTATTTTAAAAGCCCACTGTTGAGATGAGGACATAATAGTTTTGGTAACCTTGCTTTTTATTTGTTTGAATGTAGGAGCAACTGGCTCTTGAAGACTTCAGTAAGTTCACATCGCTGAATATCAGTCTTTTAGAGACTGTGGATCATATGCTAGCTGATGACATTGCACGTTTGATGGCAATGATTCCAGATGAGAGGCATTCAAAACCTGACTTCTTGGTTGAAGGTAATTATAAACATATTTGATGTTTGACAGCTTTGATGTTCTGGATCGTCTGAAAATTCTCTTGGAATTGTCAGATTTCTGGCAGTCGAAAAAAGTATAATTTAAAGAAAATTTTAAAAATTGCAAGAAAACACAAGTATGAAAAATCTGAGTAAAAAGGCTCATGTGACTATCTCTACTCTCTATTTTCCTACCTAGGGTGCATTGCAAGAGTGCTCATTCAGTTTTCCAAACATCATTCAAAGTCATAATATTTGTAAGGCAAGAATTAAAGCTTGATTTTTGTGTGAAATGAATGGCAAATTTTTTGAAAAAGAAAGAAGAAAGAAAGAAGAAAAAAAACAATTCAAATAAAAGTTTTAGCTCTTATTATGTGCAGTTTGGGTACAGCGTTTCAACAAAATTGTTTGAGCCATTAAAAAATATATATATATATATATTATATATAAAAATATATATATAAAATATATATATATATATATATATATTTCTTAATGTAAAGTACTAAATATTTATTCTACAATATTGTAAAATTTTTCATTGCATACCAGGTGGCTTCAAAGGATTGAATCATTAAGTCTGTGTTTCTTTATGTTAATTGATAGGACCAAGTTGGTCTTGGTTTCCGCTTTCCAAAACAAAAGCAACTTTGCAATATTCTCTCATTGTTATCACTGACCTCTCAGTTCTTCCCTCAGTTTAATCAATTCACACGTTTTATTGTTTATTAACTAGATCTTGCAAACCCGCTTTTGACTTAATGCGGAGTAGACTGGTAGCTGTCACAAAACATTCTTAGATTTTGATTGGCTGAGGTAACTATCTGATAAGCGTGTATTGAGCTGATGGCGAATTTCTCTTCTTAACAAAATACGCCACCTGGGTATGCAATTAATAACTGTGCTATAATAAAAGTAAGAGAAAGTAATTTCCAAGCTCTATGTCACATCCCTGGAAGTTAAGTATCCCATTTTGTAAAACTAAAGGAAATTTCAAGTTATTTTGTAGCTTTTTCATAGTTTTACTGTCCACTTTGGTTCATATTGAACACAGGTTTAATATTGTGCTTCCAGAACTGGAAAGATTTTGCATTAAAAAAATACTGTGTGTTTGTGCATGTAATTTTGTGACTTGAGGTATAATTATGTGTTTGATATTTAATTTTGATAGATGCATTAAAAAAAAGAGTTCTCTTTTCTGTGTGTAGATTTATTTAATCTGTCTAGATATTCACTTTGAACTTCTCAGAACGTTCCTTAAAATCAGGATTTTCTTTACAGTGGTGTTTCTCAAATGTGGGAATTAAATATATTGTTCTTATGATAATTATATAGGGTCTTGATTACAGTCGACTCCCTCTAGTCCGGCCAAATTATTGGAATGAGCCATCTGCGCACGGAAGGGTTTCTCATGGCAGTAATCTGTTTAGTTTCCAGTCTTAAGTGTAAACAAATCACATCATTTCACTTGATGATTGCGTTCATTTCAGACGTAAATTTTACTCTTGTGCTGTTAGTATCTTTTACTGTGAATTTAATTTTTACAGTGTGTCTGTTAGTGTAGTTACAAAAATGTTCTAAAAAATGAGTGAAAAACAAATGCATACAAAACCATCTTAAAAAATGATTTTTGCTTTAATAGGTTATATTTTACATGTTTAAAAGACCACCGGATGATCCGGCCATTTTTTTAATCCGGTCGAGGGTCCGGTCCCAGAGTGGCCAGATTAGAGGGAGTCTACTGTATTTATTCCTTAAGATAGGAAGTCCTTAAAAGTGAGAGCATTAAAATATGGTTTTACTGTAGTCTGAAACAGGTACAGTTCTGTGTAATTCAGTAGGTCATAATATTACATCCTTCACTGTTATACAGGAGGAGCATTTGAGGGTGTAGGAGATAAGGAGAGTCCATTTGGATACAAGCGAGGGGAAGGTGCTGATGCAGGGGCAGGAGATCTTGAATGGATCGTTGCGAAGAAGAAAGCTCAATATGACGCCTTGTTCAAAACACTAAATCCTGTGGAAGGCAAGCTTATGAGGACAGGTAAGAATGTTCTTGCTACTTAATTTGGTAATTTACTTTTCAGGGTTTGCTTCTTAATTTAAAAAATCTGAACAACTTTGGAGAATTTGTGTTTAGCTCTGTGGTAGAGACTGTGTGCCTGGATGTGCCAGATCTTTGTTTTTACCATTTTATTGAATCTCCTGTGTCCTGTGTAAGGAAGAAAATCTTCATATAAAATGAGTACTGTGCCTTAAACTTAGTTTTGGTTCTGGATTTTGTAAAACTAAAGGAAATTTCAAGTTTTTTGTAGCTTTTTCATAGTTTTACTGTCCACTTTGGTTCATATTGAACATCAGGTTGTATATTATGCTTCCAGAACTGGAAAGATTTTGCATTTTAAAAAAACTGTGTTTGTGCATGTAATTTTGTGACTTGAGGTATAATTATGTGTTTGATATTCACCTGAAACATTATGGAAGGATATTGTATATAGTTAATTTGGTCGTAGATAAGTGCCCTGCCTGTGTATATATGAATTACTAATTTTAAAGGCCCTTTCTTTGGGAAAAAATGAAGTGATAGATCTGTGTTCTGCTAGCCAGTAGTAGAATTCTGACTTGCTGACTGCTTTAGCTTGCTCAGCAAAGCTGTCCAGTATAAAGGGTCGACTTGATAACATTGTTGGCTATTTAGAATCGCACCACATTGCTGATTACATCTTATGATTTCACATTTATTGGCCCCACCCGTGTTTTTTATGGAACAATTAGACAATAATTGTGGTATTTACACAGAAGGAAGTATGGTACCAGTAGTATAAATATTTATGTATTGATAATTTTTAAATACTCTTATTTTCAGGTAATTTTTCTTATTTTCTTTGCTAAATTGGTGAATTCTCTTATTTTCAGTTTCACAATCTGGCAGGCTTGTTTGTGACTGAAGCAAAACGTTCAGACTCAATTTATGTTCATACATCTTGTAACCTTATTTTCAGATGTGAAGACAGAGATGGTAAAGTCGAAGCTACCCAACTCAGTTCTTGGAAAGATCTACAAACTGGCAGATGTAGATCAGGACGGCCTACTGGATTCAGATGAGTTTGCTCTCATGATGCATCTGATCTCCGTCAAACTGGAGGGCTATGACCTACCTCCAGAACTTCCTTCCCACTTGATTCCACCCACAAAGAGGCAGCAGAGACCACAAGCCAGAGTGCAGACAAGTACCTGATAATTTTAGAAAGTAGGTAATCCTGTGATAGACTTGTTTGATAGTTCCTCAAGGGCTGGCTGGCTCAGCCTTAGATGGAGTGGAGTGTTCTTAAGTTAACCCGGTATCTCTTCCAGAATGAAGTTATGTTTTCACATCTTTTTTGTTATGCATTTTTAAATTAAACATTTTTCACAAAAGTTTCTTTCAAACTTTCATTGCCACAGGTTTGGAGGTAAGGTATATTTGTTAGAATTTTATACACTAGAAAAGAAAGAAAAAAAAGGGGGAGATATAAAACTAGATACAAGCATAAAGATCCATAAACTCAAAGATACCTATTTGATGACAAAAATTGGTAGTATTTAAAAATAGTGTCATCTTAACACCACATCCAAGCAAATCGGTTATGTAAACATTACCTCAGGCCAGAATTTGGATAATCTTTGACAGTTCCTGTTAAGTGATGCATGTGGAAAGCCTTCTATAGTTCAGATTTCATTATTGATTACACAACCCAAATAACTTTTGAGTAATGTACTCACATAACTTTCTTTACCCTAAGCAAGGGCAATGCATCTTTCTCACCTAACATTCTGATGTAGAATAAGGTTGCCAAGAGAGCATATTCATTTGTTTCGAACTTGATGCAAAGCTTTATTGTTCACCAGGCAAGACACTTTCTGCAAACTGTGGGTGGCTTAAACTACCCTTCAGAGAATTTTTATGAAAAAACGTTTCAAATAAAAGTTTTAGCTCTTAGTATAAGCACTTCAAGCACATTTAAACCAAGTTGTTACAGCCGTTTTCAAGGAAATTGCAAAAAACAAAATTTTTGTTATGTAAAGTGGCATTACAAGTAAGAAAGTCATTGCCAATCTTCGTATCACAGCCCTAGAAGATAGTTAACCTAAATACAAAATTTTATTTCCATACGATTTTCTGTTCTGGAGCTAAGCTGTTCACAGACACATACACACAGACATGTTTTTGAAATAGTATTTTTGGATTCAAAGGACCTCAAAACTTCTACATATGTTAAGACTCGACTTTGAATTTTGGGGTTGAACACAATACCTAAAGTACCTATGGTGCGGGCAGAGGAAATAAAAAAACTTTTTATTAATTTTTAACGTGATTTCATGTAATGTGGAACTCATTTTTTTATGCATGAAGTTTTGCATGTCTTGTCACATTCTGTCCAATATAGGAAAGGATTTTTATCCTTGAAGAAAGTTCTATAAAGAGAATAATCTAGCCCAGTACCAAATATGAAAAATGTGATGAACTTACTTTCTTACAACTCAAGTTTTTGCATGATGGAAGATATGTATGGGACAAAATCTAGGGTTGGCTAAAAGAATACAGCAAAGTCCTTTTTACAAAAATATAGGCTATTTAATTTCAGTGCACCGTTTACTCACAACAGGCCTTATGGACATCCACCCAGGCAAAAACAGACAAACAGACACGTCTTTCCAAAAATACCTCTTTCAGTTCTAGGCATCATGATACATGTTTTCCGGTGTTACCTGAATCTTGAATTTTCTCACGATCACTATACTTTCTGTATACTTTGTATATGCGAGAAAATAAAATCAAGATGACTGACACTGTATATTGGACAAAATATTCACCAGCTATCATAGTATGTCGAGTAAAGCAAATTACCGGTAATAGTCTATATTCTACAGTGAAAATCACTAAGCATAATTATGTTCAGACCTTTTACACATGAGATTTAAACGGTGTAGAATTACAAATGAAATCACTGCATTATACCCTTGACTGTACTTCATAAATGGTTTGATGAGGTTTTTTAAGTATATTCTTATGGGAAATTGCTTTGTAGGGTTACGAGTGTTCTAGCTTCTTGAGCTAACATTGAGTAAAATGAAATGCTGTGAATAAAACCAAATTTTCAGTTAAACGTTATTATGAATTCTCGTGATGAGACAAATTAGAAGATAAGGAACATTTTTCAGAATTTTGAAAGTGTATAATCAGGAGAAGTCAGACGACTCACTGAATGCAGTATAAGACAACTTTCAGTAATCATGGTAGCCAAGAATGTAGTACGATAATATCACAGTTTATGTTTCTGTTACTTTTATTAGTTCACCAATGACTTGATTAACAGAATCACTCGCTACTTCATTTTTGTTGTTCACTTACCAGTAACTGGTTTTCAAGAGGTCTTCCTCTCATCCTTAAGCTTAACTGCCAAACTTCCGTCTTCACCAACAGATGTTGAGATCTAACATTTTGAGTTACTAGTGAGTATTTATTTTGTTAGGCGCCCCAAGTGTTCCTAGCAAAGAGGTCCAACCTTTCTCCGTTATATCACTGGATGTTGTGTTCAAGAATAGCATAAGGCAGACTAGTTGTCTGACAAACTCATTTTATTAGTAGGTCCTCAGTTGATATTCTTTATTGAACCCAGATCTCCTGATTCATAGTCAACAACACAAACCATTAGACCATGCAGATGGTTGCTTGCAGATGTTTATTATACAGTTTTTTTAATTGTTATATTGACAGATGAGTGATTTATTTTTGCCTCTAACTTATCCATATTGAAGCATTTTAATGTAATAATAATAAATAATAAAATTAGCCTAGACATCCCAAAGGGCAATGGCCTCCTGCAGAATGCAGGGCAAGCTCATATACCTCTCGTTAGGTGAGCTAATCCTAGCGAGAGTTAATTCTAGCGAGAGTTTTTGTGCATGGTTGGATTGCTTCTGTATTTCCACTAGTCACTTGGGGTGGAGGTTTCTCCCATTTTCTTCCACTCTTTTCTATTCCTCGCTACTCGAGACCATAGTCTTCCTGATGATTTGATGAAGTCATCCTCCCATCTTGTCTTTTGCCTCCCTACACTTCTCCAGCCTGTTCTGGGGTCCCAAATTGTAGCTTTTTGTGCCCATTTTCGTTGGTTCATTCGCATCACATGGCCTCCCCACCTGTTTTACATCAATTATTGTGTATACTTGATTGCCTCAGTTTTTTTTTTATTCATCACATTTCTATAAGAGAAAGAAACTAGAAGAATTTTGTTTTATCATGTGTGTTTAATAAATTATGTTACAAATATCTGGAAGTGGCATGAAAAATTATAGGTTTTATTCTAGGCAAGTTTTCTTTTCGGATGCCTTTACACCTCCATTTCAATTTTGAGTTTCTTCCTTTTATTCTTAATATTTCTTTCTGCATTTATTTATTTTTTATTTTTCTCTTTCTTTATTTCATTGTTGAGTTCTGTGCTTTTTTGTTTTTGTTTGTTTTTTATTTATTTATGTATTTTTTCATTGTCTCTTTCATTCTCTCTGTATTTTTTTATTTTTTCGTTCTTTCGAGGCATCTCTTTCTTTCTTTCTTTCTTTCTTTCTTTCTTTCTTTCTTCCTTTCTTTCTTTCTTTCTTCCCTTCTTTCTTTTTCCTTTGCCTCTCTTTTTTATCTGTAGTTCTGTCTTGGCAACCCTTTTCTTTCTTTCCTCCTTTTTATTTTTGTTTCCTTTCTTTCTTCCTTTCTCTTTTTTCATTCTTACTTCCTACTGTGATAATTTTGAATATTTATAATCTTGCTTCTCTTAAATTGGCAATTCTTGAAACGTAGTTTTGATGATAGTATCTGAAAAACAACAGCTTGTCATATCGTACAGCTTATCACATTGTGTAGTACCTATCTTTCAAACTAGTAGAAAAATAAAATCAGGTAAACTGATGTAACAAAGTGCCAGTATGTTTTTGTTTTATCAGTTATCATTGCAATTATAATATGCACAATATGTATTTTTTTAATTGATTCCAAGTTAAGCTCCAGATTTATTCATTAAGCAGGGCTTACGGAAGAACAAAGGTCTAGTTTTTTAAAATCAGATTAAAATCGTCCAGCATCAGCTGTACTGTACAGATTTGTGATATCTTGACAATCGCACACTCACATAAAAATAAATAAAAAATAAAAAAGTCAAATTTGTCGGCTCGGGATTTGAACCATTGAACTGCAGAATGTGAGTCCAAGACGTTACCATCTTGTCCACCATTGTCAGATTAACAGTCTAGTTGGATAAGCGTATGTAAAGCAATAATGTTATTTCTCATAGCCAACTGCATTTTAATCTCCAAATCCTTATAAGATCACAGTAAAACAATTGACTATGTTGTCATGATAACTGATTTGACTTTCATAAATTCTTTCGAATACGTATATTTACATAGAATTGGCACTAAATTGGGAATTACTCCGAAACCGTTCAACCGATTTTATCCAATATCAATAGACATGTTCCCATGGACATTATAAATGTGTACACCAGTTTCAAGAATATCCGGTAAAGCATGTTTGATTTACCGCGTCTTTAAAATAGACACTAAATTGGGTTTTACTCGGGTACCGGTCTACCCCATATCAGTACCCCATATCAGTAGACATCTTCTCATTTACATTATAAATGGTTATACAAAGTTTCATGAAAATCCAATAAAGCATATTTGAGTTGTCACGACTTCTTATATATTAACATAAAAGGCACTAAATTGGGCATAATTCCGCTACCGGCCTACCGATTTGGTCGAATATGAATAGAAGTCTTTCCATGGACATTATAAATGGGTATACCAAGTTTCATAAAAATCCGATAAAGCGTATTTGAGTTATTGCGCCTTTAAAATATACACTAAGTTGGGTTTTACTCCGGTACCGGTCAACAGATTAGGTTCAAATTCAATAGGATACTTCTCTTGGACGTCATAAATGCGTATACGAAGTTTCATGAAAATCCGATACAGCGTATTTCAGTTATGGTGCCTTTCTAATATAATACTATTAAAATAGGCACTAAATTGGGCATTACTCCGGTACCGGTGAACCGATTTGGTTCAATAACAATAGGATTCTTCCCATCGACATTATGAATGTTTATACCAAGTTTCATGAAAATCCAAAAAAGCGTACTTGAGTTATGGTATGTACAGACGCACGGACAGACGGACAGACAGACAGACAGACAGACATTTTTTCGTCCCCCACACAATCTCATAAAGTACCATACTGGCACTTAATAAATATTTGAATGCTTCTAAACTGAGACGGATAATCAAAATACATAATGAGGGAGACATATCTGAAATTTTCTCTTGTGGAAAGAGAAATTGTAAATATTTTGCTCCCCTTTTCTGGAGCTGAATTTCCCAATGAAAACTTTTATGATCCATCAGTATTTGTTCCCGTGATAATTCATTCAATGCTTAAGTGTAAATAAGAAGAGTGTATATAGAATATTTTCTGTATAAAACATTTGACAAATCAACTGAAGGATTTTGAATAAATTAGTGTATTCAGAAAAGTTATGGAACCTGAGTATTGTTAGTACTGGTAATGGTGTTGTAAGATAATTCTTCTAGATTGTTATAGAATTCTTGGTTTTTTTAAAATTTACATACTCTCAGGTTGAGAAAATAGAGAATTTATACAAACTTTCTTTATACAGTTAATCCTTGATATACTGTCCTGTGTGTGGAAGTATTATTTTCCTGCTTCCGTTATTTAATTCTGATCCTAAAAACACTCAAAATAAAACCACACCAGTCGATCCTCAGTTTGGTTGTTTCCCACATTTCTTGAGTAAATGAACTGTACTTTTTCTGTGGATTCATAAGAAGTTCTGTCTGTGATGGAAAAGATAGCACAACATTATTTTCGTTAATTCTAGTCATTGGTTAATCTGAGGCTTTCACAGCCGGAGTCGTGATAGTTAAACATCTTCCGAGCAGTGGGCTGTGGCTATAAATCTTGCATAGCACTAGGTTCCGATGAGCTAATACGCAGAAGAAACAGGATAGTAGCCACTGAAGAAGTTCCCCACAGCAGGGACGAAACATCTGGCAAGATTTATAGCCATGGCCCACAGCCTGGAAGTTGTTTAACTATCAGTTCTAGTAATTTTTGCTACAAACAAACAAAATCAATATTTTATCTGCATTAACACCATTTTTCTATGATATAGTGTTATTAGTCATCTTCTATTCTCAGCCAACAGGTCTGCCAACACCATTGCACCATTAGTTCAAGATAGAGCTACATATATAGTAAAGTACCTCGTAACATCATTCAGCATTTGCAGTTAAAGTTTGGATTCAGTTTAACTTAACATATAGATAATCTATGTAGAAAATATACGCTTGTGTTATATTCTGTTCAATAGATGAACTATCAGAATCTGTAGTTTCATCTTCTACTCTTAAGAAACATTTCTAAGAAATTATTTTATTTTTTATACCAGGTCACTTCAGACAATATGGCATTTGTGTTCACTCTAACACCTTATCTATTTTTTGAAAGTTCTTATTTTGCAATTGTGAAAACATCCTCTTTAACTGGCACAGTCATGATAAATATCCTTCACTGCCATCAGTTCACTATCTTGCACACCTAAGGTATTTCAACAAAATTATTAGTAAAAAGTTATAAATCAAACCATATTTACAAAGCTGAACTAACAAGAATTATTATAAGTATGACAAGCACCAATGCAAGAATGATTACAATTAGTGCCACAACACATATTGTGACGATAAGGACTTTACTCTGTGGTGTTTCGGCAGAGTGAGATACATAAACAGTTTGTTCCTTAATGATATGTTGTGGTGGTGATGGTGGTTCCCGTGGTATGTCAAAATCTGCAGCTTGTTGGTAAGAAACAAACTCTGATGATTGTGGTCTTGGCGGTAGCCCAGTGCGAGATATCTGATTTTGAGAAACACGATGACATGGGGATAGCTGTTGACTAGGTGCAGGAGTCTGGCACGATGATGGTTTTTGGAAATGTACTGGTGACTGACAGGAGGAAGATTCTTGGTAGAAAACTGGTGATGAGGATTGAGCAAGTTGTTTGTTTTGGTTTTGGGGAAGGTTAGGGCACACAATCTTTTCAACTTTCTTTTCATGCCGTTTGCATCGACAACGCAAAATTACTTGCTCGTTGGATTTTTGAACTCCATCTGTTCCGGTACCCTCTGTGTACCCTGTGCAGCAGCAACGTTGAAATGCTTGTTCATCAGGATTTGGTGATGATTCTGAAAATAAAAAATAATCATGGTTTATAGTCTTTATTCAGCATCATAAGTTGTCACAAACTTAATTTACTAAGCAAGAGCAGTCAATTGGAATAGAGTAATCATTAGAGACAAGACTCTCATGCAAATGCATGTTTTTATAGGAACTTAGGACATAGCTCAAACTTGTTCATTCTTTCCGGTTCCAGATATGTGTACTTTTACCGTATATGTTTGCATGTTTTGGCCTTTTGGGGAAAAAACATGCATAATGCATATTTAAGCTAATTTTAAATTTAATAATGCATAAAATATACATTTCAGCCTTCAGCTATTTCTGACCCAGCACGAAGTGTGTACTATTGTACTTCGTCATACAGCACTGTCAGAGCTCGGGATTGCCTGCAGTGTCTTTACAGTGTGTGAACCTCATTAGTGGTTAATGTGGTTATTTATTCTGTTTGCTTGTGTTAATGTGGTTCTACTATGCCTCCAATTAAATCTTCCAAAAATGTACTCCTTGCATAGTGAATTAAGAGAAAGGATTTTATTAGATCAGACAGAGAAGTCTTCTTTTGCAGCTATTGCATTGAAGACGTAAGCACTATTATTCTGTTTCTGAATATTTTCTGTGCCAGCATTCATTGTAAAAACATTACAAACTATCTTAAAATAATTAAATTACAATGTCCATTTTTAAACATTTTCTTCTTAACCTACAATTTCAGATAAAATGTACTAAAAAGGTTCAAGTCGACCAGCATGTCACATCTGCTTCACATATTGCAAGAGTGAAAAAAAGGAAAGAGCCTTCAACACAGAAAATCCAGTCATTTGTTACAGCTCTTGCACCTAAGTCACCACAAAATAAGTATTACGTAGATTTGTGGGAGCAAATATACCATTTGAGAAACTCTTAGGTTTTTTTTTTTTTTTTTTAAATATCAAGTGATGTCCCTGAGAAAGTAATTTTATTATGTTCCAGAATCTTATAATCAGGTAGGTCTACATTATATATTTAAATAACTTATTGTTCTGTAGAAATAATTAAAAATCTGTTTTCATATTATGTAAAAATACCTATTTTTTGGTTAGCAGGTATTGGATAACATTCACGAGGATTTGGAACTTCAGACTTGATTTGGACATCTGTTAATGAAACTACCAATTCCATGGTATGTTGATAATCTGATTGTAGGAAAATTAACTGCAGATTAATTACTGTCAACTTCATTTAGTGGATAATGTGGTTTAAAACAAAAAGTTTAAGTCTTGCAAAAAACAAACGACTCGACAAATAGGAATTTCTTTGATGATGGATTGCACGAGTTTTAACGAATAGGTATTGTAGTGTTTAACATTATAAATTGTAGGCCTATAACCCTTTAAAAGACCATTTTTGTGGTAACATTTCTGATGAATTGCTTCTGATATTTTAGGTATTCTTAAGACAAATAATCTAAATAAAAACAGAATTCTGTTGCTGTTAAGTAATGCTGCTCCATATATACTTAAGGCTGAGATTTAGCAAGATATTCTGCCCTAATCTAAAACACATTATGTGTCTTCCACATTGGCTTCATTGTGTTACTGAATTTATACAGTCTAATAATGACAACGGTCAATAATGTTATATTCTCAACTTGAAAGATAAGTGTAAAATCTAGCCTTATGTAACTTTTAATGGTTGCAAAATTTTTAAAAAGAAGTGTGGCAAAGATTAATCTTTTTAAAATATTTTGTTATGTACAGATGTTTCAGAAAGCCTCTGTACATGTAGATGCTTACAAAGAGAGAGTTCTTGATTTACCGTTACTCCCTCAGCACATCCGTACTACATGGGCTCCTGGTTAGAAGCTGTGACTCTGACTATTTAGCACGTGAATCATTGACCAATCGAGTATAAGAATATGTGAAATTTCAACCAATCAAAAGAGTCTTTCGTCATGTTTTTGTTTTATTTTTATCACTTTCATTTTGTTGCACCCGTGTGCAGTTGTTTTTTTTAAAAGGACTGAACACTAAAACATCTTCATACATGTAACGTCTTTGATCAAAAACAATAATTACCGTTAATCATTGGCCACAGCAGTTTCTTTGGCCTGTAAATATATAAGCTGCATATGAGCAAAAGGAGATATGAAAATAACGTATAATTATTTATTTGTGAGGTGAAGCATTTTTATTCTCGTATAATAATAAATAACCATATTAATAACTCTAGATTATAGTGGCACCGCTGGCAGCAGAGAATAAAACAACAAATATTCATAGAAAGTGTTAGTACTGGTAAAACAGTGCCACAACGCGATATATCGATTGGATCGTCATTCTTATCTCACTTATAGTGACTTAAAAGCGATGTGTTTTTATTCATTTTGTGATTTTAAATTATTCTTTACATGCTTAATTATGTAAGTATTTGCTAAATATTCACAATAAATATAAATCGAGGTCCGGATTGCCTCAAATTAAATTCCGAACCTCTCGCTATATTACCTATGACAATTTCGGTGTCGTTAAATTGGTATAAAATGAAATTGACAGTTACTGTACTTAATTGCAATCATTGGCATTAAAATTTATCTTATTTCATTTTAAAGTAAATACTTCTTCATTTTAGGTAGTAAACAGTTGCTTGCCGGACGATGCAGTGTGTATCAGAGATGCACAAGCAGCATTTGAATGCAAAAATGTGCAGCAGGATTTAGTTTACGTTAAAACAACAACTGTAAACTACCCACTACAGTAATTAAATTAGGATTCTTATCTCAGCCGCTTGTAGTTTTGATAGCACTTGAAGAATTTCATAGATACCTCAGTTATGCCCATGGGAAAGTGGGTACGGTGTGTCAGCAAAGAACAAACTAGATAGGGTAATAAATACAAATTTGGAGTACTCATTTATTTTATACTTCATGAGAGGACAAATAATTTCTGAATGATAATTCTTTTCTGTGAGAAAAATTGTACCCAGATTCACAAATTTAATCTTGCATGAGTAGCCTGGAACCTCTTAAGATACAAATATGGTCACTTTGAAGAATTCTCTTATAGGAAAAGAGTCTGAATTGGCCTTAACTTTTCCCAGGGACCTTGTATAGGATTCTTGAACAGTGGGACCAGTAACTTGAACTCCCTTCCGAAAGGATTTGATTCTCAAAGAACACTTTCAACTGTGTAGACACAATAGTCCATTCCTTTCATTAATTAGGCTTACATTGAAGTTACATTTCTGTACATTTACTATTTTTTTAATACAGTATTTGAATTTATAGGTCTTCAGTTTTCAGGTAGCAATGACTTTACTGCATAACTTGTCAGAAAGAGACTGATATAATATTTTAGGAATAAACTACAACTTATTAGTGCTACCAATTAATATAGGGCTTAGAATCGTTAGGTATTAGTTGGAAATTATAAGCCTAAAGTAAGTCCCCCCCCCCCCCCGAGAAACTAATTACCCAATAATATTACAAACTCGAGAACTAACTTAAACAGGAAACCTAATTAATGGGATCGGACTCGGAAGTTGAAATGTCATTTCCCCCCCGAGAGATCACAGACAATGCAAGGCTATGGCAATATTATGCAGAGTGAATAATTAAATCCCAAAACTAGTAATAGATATTTACAAAATTTGACGGTGATATGGAAACTAGGAAATCTTGAGTTATGCAACGGAAGCGATCTGCAGTAATTAATATTTTAGAAAAACGTTTTCTAGAACCCTTGCTGGTAAGATAGTTGCTAATTGCCGACATGTCGCGCGTGGTCATGCTGCGGTTCAATTTTCAACCAGGAAAGAGAGCTCGAGATAGATTTCATTTTGCGAAAATGGTCACAGTTTGGGTAAAAACGATGGAATTGAAATAGTTTTCTTGTCGGCTGCAAATCCGAGTGTACTTTTACATAGTGCTCGGACAATCGTAAAATAACCTTCGATTCTCAATAAAATTGCTTCAATTTATTACAATGGCTGCAATAATTTAATGTACCACGAAATAACAGAAAATTGGCGGCGTATGCTTCAAGATGGGCGCGACAAAATAGTATATAATCCAGTATTTAAATACGTACCTGGAGCTACTTTGTTGTTATACATGTCGTGTATTTACATAAGACATTACGGCATTAATTAGTTTCACTTTTCACAGTATAATTCGCTTCAAATTCCATGATTTCTTTCATTTATCAGAGTTATAAACTGTATCAATAAAATGTCAATAACATTTTCATTGTTGTTATCTCGAATGTTATTTGTTTCCTTCACGCTTTTTCAGGCCGACTATATTATGTTGCTAAACATGTTTGATTCGAATGGTACATTTTATCAATACCATCTAATCTGTTGCATTTTACTGTACCGATGGTTCCAGAAAAACGCGTAGCAAAGAAAACTAATATTATTTTAATCGATAAACAGTATTCTAGTATTCTAGTAACACCCGTGGCTGAGTGGTTAGCCAGTTCGCTTTCACCACTGAGCCCCGGTGGATCCATGTGGAATTTGTGGTGAACAAAATAGGATCGGGGCAAGTTTTCTTAGGGTGTTCCGTTTCTCTTGGAATATCGCTCCACGTTGCTCCACTCATGACATGGCCATTGGTTGCAATGGAAGAATTAATATTACCAGTTACAGCTGACCATTGTTTTGTTTATTCACAGACGTAGGATGAACTACTAGTCATAATATCATGTACACAATGTAGGTCTACATGTACGATAGGTCTGCGTATTATGTTTCTGATAGAAGAGTGAACACACTTACTTGTTTACTCTAGGGCCGGTTCTAGAGCTAAAAACTCATTCCACTGTCCCAAAAGACCCTGACCAAAGTATATAATGTAGGCCTAATATACCTTTACATGCTAGCAGGGCTGTAGCAAGGTCCTTCTGCGCCCTTGGCGAGTTTTACAAATCTGTGCCCTCCAATACTGGGGGTTCTGAACAATTTTTTCTTAATTTCTGTAAAACTGTTCAGTGGCGGACGCAGGGGGGATATGGGGGTTACATCCCCCCCCCCCCGAAATTTGAAAAAAAGGCTATATATGTATTCTAAGTGGCCAGTTTTATAAACTAATTGTATATGTAAGTTGATTAATTTTTTTAGTATTCTATCTACCTATTCAAATCCTCCCCCCGCCCGAAAAAATTTCTGCGTCCGCCACTGAAACTGTTTATTATTTTAATATAAAAACACTGTTATTATCAAGGAAACCTAAACCTCAATTTGAAAATGAACTAAGTGTTGGACTTTTAAGGTACTAAAACCTTATTTTCAGAAGATTGAACTACATCAAAAATAATTCAATCATAAAATCTAGTATCAAAAGTAAATTAAATAATAGGCCTGAGGCCTACAATAATGTTTAACACATTAATACAGGTAAAAGTACTTTTTTCGAATAGTTGTACCACTTTCATCTCAATAATAGCGTACATTTTAATTTTTATTGTTAACTTAGGCTATATCATTCCATACTGTTAATGATTTATGTTATACTCTGTGAATAAAAAACGTGTTAATTAAAGAACGTTGCATGACTGCTTTTTGTTTGTAGACAATTGGCATAATACTACAGATAGTTCACGTGCAGTAATTTTTAATAACCTGAAAAATTTCTTCCATTAACGTGGAATTTTTATTGTTTGATAAATTGCACCAGTCTAAAAAAAGGCGGGATTTTTCATGGTTAATTTTGCGCCCTCTGTGTACCTGCGGCCTTGGCGGCGGCCCATCTCGCCACCGCCTAGCTACGGCCCTGCATGCTAGTGTGCAAAAGTGGAACTAACTTAGGGATGGTACTTTAGATCCTAGCGTAGATTCTAGATTTAGGTCGTACAACAATGGATTAATTCACAAAAAAAGTCATCTGCCATTTTTACCTTGAAACATCTGAAGGGATGAACTACCCAATGAGTTGCAGTGAATAAAACACAGACACATGAAAGTTTAAAGCCTTATTTCCACGTGCAATTAAAAAATTTGAGCATTCTTTCAAGTGTACATTTTTACTCGATCGTTTGCAGGCAAGTAATCCCTCCTGACGTTTTTTACGTACAAGGGTGAATTTCGTTAAAATAGAGTAGGCACATATTACTGTTTTCTTTGAGCTCTACTTAAAAAATGGGTAACGATATTGTATTACTGTCCAATAGGATGAAACAGTTTTTTTTTGAGACTCAATGAGATGAAAAAATACGTTCAGGGAAAAAAAACTTACTCTGTGTGTCTGTTTTTCTTTAAACACAAAAGTTCGTAAATGAGAAACCGCACGAAAATAACTTCCATGAACAAATTTGTCATCTTTTGAGGGCAGAGATGCCGACTTGAAAATATTATTGAGGGAGAGGGAAGAACTGGATTGTTAGTAGACATGTACATGGACATTAATATGATAAAAGTTAAAAACTGATGGGGGGGGGGGAGGAATAAAGTAGCTTAACCCCCCCCCCCAAATGGCTTCTATGTTTGAGGGTGTGACGTGACTTGACGTGACATTTCTTTCTGGACTACTCTTTCAAGTGAGCTGACTACGAATAATCCTGAACCTCTGACCAAAATGTCATTTTGGATGTCTACCTGGTCTCTTTGTACAAATTTCATGGTAAGGGGTATTGGGTTTAATTATTTATTGAATAATCACAATTTAAAAATATAACTTTATTGTTTTAATACTTCAACAGTTCATACAATAACATGTTTTAACAAATGGGTCACAGTCACAAATATAAAAAAATAATTACAATATGCATTTCTTCCTTATGCGATGAGGCACTCTTTGTCCCAGTCTATTGGTACCACCGGCCGTGTAAGTTCGATGAACGTATCCAGATGGCATGGCTGGCCGCAATTCGGCATATTCAGTATGTACATATTCCGAGTCAACGTGTTATTTCTGTACAGCATCTGAAAAAAAAATGTATATATATTTGTTAGAAAACTGCTTTTGTAAAATTTACACAGGCCTACGTTTTTCCAGCTATTTAATCTTCTGTGATTTTGGTATAACTTAAGGCGAGAATGTATACTACTCTCAGCTCAAATATAACATTAAAAAGTATTATTATTATTATTATTATTATTTGAAATCTACAGAACAAACTTGTGTTATTTCAAGTATAATTTAACCCTATTTTGCTAGCTGAACAAGTTAATTCAAATTTGTACGTTATATCTGGGGTACGTCTAATGATTGAGGCACTCCACTACAAACCGGAAGTTCGTGGGTGCACATACCGAAAAGTTATACTTAAACAATGACGCTCATAGTCGCTGGTATTTTTGTTTACACATATTTTCAAACCTCAGTATTGGTAAGTTCAATAGGCCTACATAACGCTTTTTCGTCACTTGTGGTAATTTATTATTTCACAAACTAATATAATTATAAAATACCAGATCGCGACTTTTGGCGCACTCTGTAGGTTTTACATACTCATCATTTTTCTATAGCCTATGTTATTTGTTTTACTATTGCTTTATGATTGTATTTTGGATTATCGGGTTCACTTTTAATTGCTCCTATTAGTGGCATATTTATAAAACAAAAATAAAAGATAAGCCTTCGAACTATCATACCGACGACGCACAGTATAGAACGGTTTTAATATAAGTTCAGGAAAATATCATTGTTGTTATTGGCTAGTTTATATCATATTCTGTCGGTTACTAACCTTGATTTCGTGGTCCGTCCCTGAGCGAGTAACATGAAGTTCGAATACCATTGCAGCTCCGTATTCAGGCTTTATCAGGTCCGTGAATCCGAGAGCTCTCCAGAGATTCACCACTGTTGTGTCGTGCCCAGAGTAGAGGAACATTTTGCGGTCTGGTTTCAGAATTGCGCTTCGTTTGCTCTCCATATTTTTAACAATCTCACCAACCAATGGTCCTGTGGATAAAAGATCAAATCACTAATGGAGCCCTGCATGTCCGAGAATCACAGAATGAAAATACCATTATACAACCACAGAAGTAGGTAGTATAATGGCTTTTTCAGACTTTCCACGCAACTCCACTGTTCTGCTTTAAAATATAACATTTTAATTTAAATGTTTCAGTCAAAATGCTTATTATAATTAAACGGTATGCATTGTGTTTCTGTACACATCCAACGCGCGCACAGAGCGAAATCAGATTGACCTATCGGCTAGCGATATACATTCAATAAAGCTCGGCATCTAACTCAACAGCCAGGCGGCTAACCAAGCTGCGTCTGGTTCGAACCCTTAGTTACTTCCTGCACTTGCACTTTGATGATTTGGAAGACTAAATCATGTATACCTTATTTTTTAATCGACAAACATGAACTTAAAATCCCTCTCCTGACGAGACTCGAATCTCCTACCCCAAGGCCCTGCGCATTAGCGCTCCCGTACACTCAACTGTACGTAGCCGTCATACAAAGATCC
Source organism: Ectobius pallidus (assembly GCA_964059195.1). Classification (NCBI taxonomy): domain Eukaryota; kingdom Metazoa; phylum Arthropoda; class Insecta; order Blattodea; family Ectobiidae; genus Ectobius; species Ectobius pallidus. The sequence continues at coordinate 55,444,784 of CAXKWD010000002.1, forward strand.
GGCTTAATAGATTACCGGTAACTACTTGTTAAAGTAATGGTTGCCGGGCTAAGCTTTATTGTTCATCAGGCAGAAGAAATATTGAAGAGAATTTATGGACAGATAGACATAAATGGAGAATGAAAATTAAATTGGATGTGTAATCTTGGGTTACCGGAAAATGTTAATGGAAGTAGCCTACATTGTAAAACCGGTTAAAACATTAACTGTTAATTCAAGAAGTGCATGTGTAACGGATTTATAACTATCAGACTGAAGACAAATCGAGTCATCTGTGAGAGCCCTAGACGGACTTCTTTTTAAGTTACAAAGAGATAATAGTGGAAGTTTATTCTCAATTATAACTATTATGGTGATATGAAATCGTACAGAATATACTATTCCAAAGGCTATAAGGTGTTACCTGAGGCCATACGTTATGGAAGGCATTTATAATCCAACATTACATTCTATATACACATAATATAATATATAAATCACACTGGCTATATGGTTTAATTCTGGCCGGGGCCATTGCATTGAAAAAGAAGAAGAAGAAAAAATGAGACGAAAGTTCGATGTTCCTCGTGCATGAAGTGTATTCGCGGCTGGGATTTTGGATCGGGGAAAACATGACACTGGCTTATCTGTAATGGAAATGAGGGAAACAAACAGTGGTTAAAGACGATCTAAATACTGTTAATTTTAAAAGTGTAGAATGTTACCACAAACAAAAGGAGGCAATGTTTGAAGTTCGGTTCCGCAAGTAGGCCTAGTAGGCCTAGTGGGTGTGTGGTGTGGGCCTGATGTTTGAATGGAATTCAGCGTTAACAGCATGACAAGGTAAGAAAGAAAATTCTTGACAGCCTATCTCATGTGCGGTAAAGATATAGGCTTATGTATTTTTAAATGTTTAATAAAGTTCCGCCTTAACCCTTATGTTAAGGGTTAATGCATAACTTTATTAAATATTTAATATTACAACCCTTATCTGAAGAAAATGACATTTTTTAACTATATATTTTTCTTTCCAAGTTTATCACACCGATGCATTATGGTCGGAAAACAACATTAGCGTAGTCTTTGAATGTAACAGCTTATTTTGTGTCTCTCATACTGCTGCATCCCACTACTTTTCCGGTTTCGAATGAATTAAATTCACAAACACTGCTTTCACAACCCCTGAGTTTGTGTTCTGCTTCTCTACCTCGATCATTAAATTTACTACTTCTGACGCCTAATTCCGGCTCTTGGAACACTCACACAACTTTATTTCCCTCAATCATTAAAATTACTATTTTCTCGCGTCTTATTTCGGTTCCCCTCCCCTGTGCTTATATAAACCATGTGTCAATGAGACGATAAAAGATGTTATTTTTATTTTTCGTAGCAGGTTAGTTACAGTAAGATACAAGAAATATTCATCTCTAGACTGTAGTGGGATGCAGCAGTGTGGGAGGCACAGTATTATGTTCAAAGATCCCACATTAATTCCAAAAGTGCCTATTATGTTTGTCATATCGAGATAAAATCGCATAGGATGTAAGGTGCAAGCTGTGTTCTCTTCTTAGAGGTACGAAAACTGTTATATTTGAGGTTATAACGTTTGGAAATAAATAATTTTATGCCGCACACTAGGCTCCTCCCACCAACTCTCTAATGGGACCCGCCTCAGGAGGCAGGGTTTAGGGTTTTGTCGCAGAAGAGATTCAATGTGAGACATAATAAACCTCGCGCTAACCTAACAAAACCTGTCACTGACCTAGAATTTACCTATCATTATTTAACTAAATGCAGAAGCTTTTTACCTTTCATACCTTTCATAAAACATTGTTATAAGCGTCAAGGAAGGAAGTCAAGGAAGCCACAGGCTCGGAAGCGAGGGGAAGCAGCCGGCGGGCAGATATTGGCTGGTGCGCAGCATAAATCTATCTTTTGCCTAATGTTCTTTAGAACCTATAGAATTCATGCTTAGCTTGCTCCTAAAAATACACATAGTGTAAGAGATGTCGTGAAGAAGTGGACACTTACATAACCTAATTTATACTGGGCAATTCCTTTAGAATAGCGTAGCCAGCTAACAATGAGATATTCTCTGCCACTAGCGACCATGTCCCACCGAGCCACGAAAAACAAAACAGGAACGACTGGCACAAGGGTAAAATTTCCCATCGCAGAAGAGATTCAATATGGGACATAATAAACCCAGCGCTATTCAGTATATTGCTCCTAAACTATAGTCCTTTCACATTTGCCAGAGGTTTCAAGGCCAAACGTAGCAAGCCTATGATACCCCCACTTACCGCACTCATATGACATCATACCCCTCCAATGCCAGTCACATGACAAGCCAGTAAGGAGTTCCGCTTGGTGTCGTATGAGTGTGTGCGACAGCGCAGCTTCTCCGCGCAGAGGGGAATACTGTTGACTGCTGATCAGTGGGGGCATATTAGACGTGAGAAGTTGTGGCCTTGAAACCTCTGGCGAATGTGAAAGCACTATAATATAACTGTTCCTACCCTAACATAACCTGTCACTAACCTAGAATTTAGCTGTCACTACTTACCTTAATGTGGAAGCTTTTTTACCCTTCTACACCATTAATAAAACACCATTACACTAAGAAGTTCAATACTTTGGTTGGGAAAAAATAGTTTTATGCTGCACCCTAGGCTCCTCTCTAATGAGGCCCGCCTGGGAAGGTGGGGTTTAGGGTTTCGTCACAGAAGAGATTCAATGTGAGACATAATAAACCTCGTGCTATTCAGTATTCAATATTGCTCCTAAACTAACATAAACGTTCCTAACCTAACAAAACGGCGGAGCTTGGCTGGGGTGCAGCATAAATCTATCTTTTGCCCTTTGGGGGAGTAATAATTTCTTAAGGTAGTGGTAACTCTTGCTAATACTGATTTTACTTGTCATTCTGTATTTACCATCGTATTATGGGTATGACATTATGAAATAACACACCAGCGTGGCATGTGGTATCATTTATCTGTCAAAATCAATCAGCATATAGTCATGTTTGTAATATTGGCGACATTGTATACTCAGTATGGCCCGACTGAGATGGCTGTCACGTTATTTTCAAGTTCAGTGTATACTGGTTACTCACAAGATTCGGCAGGGGGTACTTTTTCTTTTGCATGTGGAATTGAGACAAATGTTACATATCTTCCCGTGGCAGTGAAAATATTTCTGTTCCTTACTTCAAGAAGAAAGTAGACCTATTAATTATACCATGCAGTTTTAAGAACTGTATAGGCTATTCTAGAGAAGTCAACGAACGACAAATCATGCTGATCATCCATTTCTTAAATAGTTAATTTTAATCCATGACCTTTAACAGGTGTTATTGGAGAATTATTATAATAATTTAACAGGATTAATCAAACGATTTGACCATTTTAACCAAGGAGAAAGAAACTATTGTAGATACCGGTATGGCATCATGTACATCCGACATAACGGATTTCTCTCATTATCAACCCGTGGCTTCACCTTGTATTTATTATTTCAACTGCTAGGTTTTTTTTTTAAATAATTTAAAAACAAAATAATAATACATTAAATATTTTATTAATACTGACATTTTTACATAAACTGTGTGAATTACATCATTTTATTTTTAATTAAACTTTTACTTTCAATGTTTATTGTGCCAGGTAGGTGGAGGTACAATTTATAGTAAAATGGCATAAAAAACCAATATTACCAAAAAAAGAACTAATTTTTTCTTACGTTTCCAGATAAACTAAATTAAGTGTCCTTCAATTGAAGTTAAAACGTACAGATTGTTTGCATTTCCAACTCTTAAACAACCATGGGAGTAGCTTCTAAAATAACTTTTAAGTTACTGGTACTGTTCTCGATTTTGTGATGATGATTGATCTCTTTCAGCAATGCTCTTCTTTCCCAGTTGTTATGGGAACAGAGCAAGATCATCTGCAATAATTTTCATAATTTATTGAAAAATATAGCAAAAACTGGTGCATCAATAGCGATATAAATAGCATTCTCTACCATGTTTTGGCTCATAATTCATGAACAAAAGCAAAAATTAAATAGCCAGCTTTGTTGAGATGCATTCCTTCAGTCCTTCATCTATGTTAAAATTTCAGATCTTTGTATGCCGTAGATTTGTTTGGGCATCACACAAACAAGTAAACAAACACGTCCTCTTATTCTTTTTATAGACACCACAGTTAAAAAAAATAGGTTCAGATAAACACATAGGCCTATTAATTAAATTTCTTTACGTTTACAACACTGGTCTATTGAGATTCAGTCTGGCAGGATTCTTCGATAGTCTTCGGGCTGTATTTTCTGTTTATTAGAAACATGACAAACAACTGTATTTGATGTTGCAATGTTTTTTAGAAATTATACAATTCATATTTAAAATCAGTTTTTTTCCTAAAAATATGCAAAATATAAGAAAAGTCTTGAAGAAATGGAAACATAACCTAAAATGGTATATTTTATACTGTTTTCATGAGATTTGGCTGCTGAACATGACATTAAGTGTGACTAGGTAGGCGGGGGAGTGGTACGTTGATTTGAAGCAGCATATAGCATGCTGTTCCAGAGTACCGCCAAGAAGGTATATAGCTAATCAGAGGCGGTGCAGTATTAAGAAGCCGGAAGCTAATATTACAGGCTTAATTATAGGCTACTATTATTTCATTATTACAGTGCCCATACATAAAGCATAAATCTCACAATATTTTTATGGTAATTAATGACTTATAGGTGGCATGGGTTGATATAATTAGAGAAATAAATCATGTTAAGAAAGCCTTCTAAAATAAATAAAAATTTTATCAGGTACAGGTACCAGGTGTCCCCTTCATCTTGTGGGCAGCTGGGGATTTTCCAGTCCACCTTGTAATTATGCCTTTGTACACTCTCCTACAATGATAGACATTTTGAACTAACTTGCAGTAATGCGGTTTGTAAGGCTTAAACTATTGCAGTACTACTGGTAACTTATCTGGTAGTTTGCATTATTATGATGTAGATAACTGATCTATCTAAAATGGTTTATTGGTTACTTGTTTATTGCAGGATGTTCACATGTCCAATATAGGTCTATCTTAATCAGGAGCACAAAACATTTGTGGGTGCAATAACAATTTTGAAAACTAAAAAAATTAATATAATTAAAACTGTTGACTTATTAATCTTTCTATTTAATTTGCAAAAAAACCTGCCACTTCATTTAAAAACTACAATGGAAAAGTTATTCTTTCTTTCCTTTGGAACAGTTCACATAATACATATCCAGTAAAACAGGATAAAGTTCAGGAACAAAACTTTTTGTTGTGAAAAGTAGGCCTACTCCTTTCAGATAAACAAGGCATTTGAATTTCTAGTTAATTTCTACCAAAGGAATAAGCTTTTAAAATTCTGCTCAGGTATACTACTTCTACTCTATATGGTTATGAGTGAGCATACTCAATTCAGTTCAATTCTGTATTCATCTTCTGGATCATATTACAATGATATGGGAATCGTCAATTTCTTAAACTAGGCCTACTAATTAAATCTAATTACTAATTAAGGAAACTAGAAATTTACAATTTACTATATCCCTATAATATAAAGCCACACAGCTGACTCACTCACTCACATTAATGTTTGCCCACTTCTAGATGAGCTACAAACTTGAAATTTTGTACACATTTAGGCTGTAAACCACAGGAAAATTCCAAAAAGTAAATTTTTAAAAAAATTTAGCCCTAAAAACCCCTGAGAAATGGCTCGCTCACTGACATGTTAATGTTTGCCCACTTGCCGATGAGCTAGAAACTTGAAATTTGGTACACATATAGCTTTTAGGCTGTAAACCACAGGAAAATTCCAAAAAGTTAATTTTTAAAAATCCTAAAAATCCCCGAAAAAGGGCTCGCTTACTGTTATTAATGTTGGCTCACTTCCAGATGAGCTACAAACTTGAAATTTGGTACACATTTGGCTGTAAACCACAGGAAAATTCCAAAAAGTTAATTTTTTAAATGTGTAGCACTAAAAACCCTTTGAAAAAGGACTCGGTTTCCATGGCAACGGTTTTATCAAACAGTGTTCACGTAAGGCTCTGAAAGTTTAGAAATAATTATTTCCGTAAACCTAACGGGCTGGTCGATATAGTAACTTCTTGGAGCCCCCACTGAGTGAAGCGAGTCATTACTATAAATTTACAATTAACATTCTACTATTATATGCTCCCCTTACTTACAATTTACCTTACCATTACTAGAAATTTACAATTCAAGTGCTACCACTATTAATATGTTCCCCTTACTTACAATTTACTGCTGGTGATGTACAATATTCACATGCTACCTTTAGGCTATATGTTCCCTTCCATTCCACTGGTTTCAATAAACTCTTCTATACTATAAAAACAGTTCTTATAGGCTATATAAAACAACTCAATTTATTTTTGAACAAGCTGTAATTGGATTTTTTTTTTAAATGTCCGGTAAACTATTGTATAATAGGCTATGATACTGTTATAGTGAAAGCTCTCTGCAAACAAAGCTGTATCATGAGTGGTTATATATAATTTGTCTTTATTACGAGTGTTATGGGAGTGAACTTGAAAGGAAACTTGGAATGTATTAATGTTTCTTTTTACATAGGGTAGTATCTCATATATGTACAATGAAGGTAGTGGTAAGATAGAGATTTGTTTGAACAATTCCCTAAAGCTACTGTTACTACTTTTCTTCATCATAAGCCTAATAACCCTTTTCTGAATTTTTTAATACAATTTTGCTGTTTACTGCATTTCCTCAAAAGAAAATCCCATAAGACAAAAAAGAATGAAAGTGTGAATAAAAAAGCACCCGTAGGCCTAATGAACCTAGACTTAGAGATTCCCTAGCTATTCTTATTGCAAAACAGACTTGGCTGAGTTTTTGTGAAAGAATTTGGATGTGCGTATGCCAATTTAAGTTTTTGTCTAGATGCATGCCAAGGAATTTGGTTTCATTTGCACATTCTACTAACCTCCAACAAGTTTCTTCATGGTGTCTGTCTGTGTAAAAAGGGCGAGAGACATAGCTGTTACTCGCTTCATTTTGTCTGGAAAAACTTTACTTGTCCATTCTGGCAGTGTGAGTCCATGTTGCTCCTAAAATAGAAAATCTGATCTAAAACATGCGTAGATCTTTAATTTTTTTACTTCTCAATGTGACTATAGTAAGCATAAGCAGTCACCTGGCAGGATCATATATTCCTCAGCCTTTTCACTAATAATTGTGTATGACCCCAAAATTCGAAGTTGAGTTTTTACTTAAATACCATACATGTTTTTAGGGCTCCTGAATCCAAAAATACTATTTTCAAAAAAACATCTCTGTAGGCCTGTGTGTCTGTCAACAGCCTAGCTTCAGAATGTAAAATCTGTATTAGTATTTGGGTGAAGTACCTCCTGGGGATATAACAGGAATATTGGCGATGACTTTCTCTTAATTTTAATGCCACTTTATATGAAGAGAATTTTGTTTTTCACGATTTTCTTGAAAATGGCTCTAACAATTTTTTAAAAATTTTGTACATAAGGTGCTTTTACTGAGTGTTAAAACTTTTATTTGAAACATTTTTTCGTACACTTTCTCTGAAGGGTAGTTATAAGCCGCCCACTGTTTGTAGTAACTCAATCTTGTCTGGTGAACATGAAAGTTTTGCATCAGGTTGATACACTCTTTGCAATATGGCCTGTTATTAAGTGCCAGTATGGTACTTTATGAGATTGTGTGGTGGACGAAAAAATGTCTGTCCGTCTATCTGTCCGTCTATCTGTCCGTCTGTCTGTCCGTCTGTCTGTCTGTCCGTGTGTCTGTATGCACCATAACTCAAATACGCTTTTTCGGATTTTCATGAAACTTGGAAAACACATTTATAATGTCCATGGGAAGAACCCTATTGATATTGAACCAAATCGGTTCACCGGTACCGGAGTAATGCCCAATATAGTGCCTATTTTAATAGATTATGGCGCCTTTCTAATAGAAACTCAAATACGCTGTATCGGATTTCCATGAAACTTGGTATACCCATTTATGACGTCCATGAGAATTGCTCTATTGAATTTGAACCTAATCTGTTGACCGGTACCGGAGTAAAACCCAATTTAGTGTCTACTTTAAAGGCGCAATAACTCAAATACGCTTTATCGGATATTTATGAAACTTCGTATACGCATTTATAATGTCCATGGGAAGACGTTTATTGATATTGGACCAAATCGGGTGGGTAGTACCGGAATAATGCCCAATTTAGTGTTTTTATGTTAATATATAAGAAGTCGCGATAACTCAAATATGCTTTATTGGATTTTCCTGAAATTTTGTATACCCATTTATAATGTACGTGGAAAGACGTCTACTGATATTGGACCAAATCGGTAGACCGGTACCGGAGTAAAACCCAATTTAGCAGTGGCGGCTCGTGGCCGGAAAATTAGGTGAAGAGGAAAAAATGCCACATGCTTACGTTAATAACCGAACTCACCTATGTCTTGTATAGCAAATCAATCCTTCGATAGTCCTTTATGGCTGCAAATTTGTCGGTGATATCATCATAGGACGGCTGCATTTCTTCTAGCTGCAGTAAAGGTTCTTTCTGAATTGAAATATTCGCTAAACAAGATACTTGTCTGGCAACATTTTTGATCCTTCATTTAGTAGGCCTACGTCGTGATTGACAGCTGGCACAATGATGATTTGATTTTAAACAATGCGGGTAAGAATATAGTTATTATTTATAAAATCTGATACATTTTATTCATGGAATACTCTTAATAAATCCCAATCGGGATTATGAGTTTCATTAGATAAATTCGATCCTGCTTTTCCGCCGCGAATCTATTGATGTTTATCGTAATTATTATTCTCCTAATCAGATTATTCAGAATATTCCATTCATGCGATGCGGACTTGAAATTGACTAATAATCTTTAGCAATGCCTCGGATATCGACCAATGACTGTTGTTTATCTTATAAGTTAATATGCTTGCAAGGGTCGGAAAGATGCAATTTTATCTGATAAACTTCAGCTCGTTACTGGATACTTCAAGGCATTAATATGCAGTGATTAATATGTCACATGTCGTATGATTGCCTATGAAAAAATATGCATTGTAGGAATGAAACGTCGTGATTCAACGTTGTCGTCCTATGGCGTCCTATCGGTGACGATCTCCGAAGATGGTTCAGTGTTGTGACACGTAACAGTGGGCTTTCATCACAGTACACAGTAGTCTTGGTATATGGTGACACACATTAAATAAATTAACTTCTAGTCTCATCCCTAAGCCTCACTTTTGTGCTATAGAATCGAACGCCTATGATTTTTTTTTCCGTTAATGATATTTAATTTTATGAGAAAGAATCCAAGCTCCTCTACCGTTCATACTTCAATGAAGTATATGGTTGTTTATAAACACCTTTTAAATAATTAATTGAAAATTGTTAAAAATAAAAATTCTAGCTCTTTAGCGTCTATGCAAATCGTGTGGAATATTTAAACAAAATTGTTAGTTTTTTTATTTTATAAAATCGTGAAGAATGAAAGTCTGTTCTAGCCTCGCCCAAAGATGTAAGACTTAAAAGCCTGAGTTTGTACAAACGATAGCTGGCTTATAACTACCCTTCAAAGTATAAGGATACCGTATAAAAGTAAGAAAAAGTCGTCAATCTCCCCAGAAGATATCTAATCCAAATACGTTTTATTAAAACACGATGTTTAGTTCTCAAGCCACACAGACACGTTCCTGAAAATATTATTGGACAGAGGAGAATTCAAAACAGGCATTTATGTTAAAAACATTGATTTCGAACATTTATTACCTTTGGTACGGGTAGAGGAAGTGAAATTGGTGCTGTTAGCAGAAGAGGAGTAGGTATGAAACCCGCCACACACTGTGGTGGCGCGCGCATCATGAAGCCGAAGGACGACACCTTCGTGGGTAGTCTGATCCCTTCAGCATGGACGTGGGATAAGCGAGAAAAATGCTGCTTGCAGCATCAGCTAGCATCATTTTTAGTGGACCAGACTACCCATGGAACAGGGGAAGTGAATCAAGGCTGCTTCGTGCTTCTTTGCAAGACTCGAGAGCTCTCTGGCGCCTTCTCCTTTAACATCACTCGTGGCGGGCAATACAAAATTACATAAATGCATTTATAGTAAAAACCAACATTCGAGATATGGGAAATAAACTTTAAAAATACGTATTGTAAAGGAAAAATACTGGTGAAGTGCTACTTCACCTACTTCACCTGAATAGCCGCCACTGCAATTTAGTGTATATTTTAAAGACGCGGTAACTCAAATACGCTTTACCGGATTTTTATGAAACTTGGTATACACATTTATAATGTCCATGGGAAGACGTCTATTCATAATGGATAAAATCGGTTGACCTGTTTCGGAGTAATGCTCAATTTAGTGCCTATTTTATGGTAATATACGTATTCGAAAGAATTTATTTAAAAAAATGAAAATCAGTTATCTTGACAACATAGCCTATTGTTTTACTGTGATCTTATAAGGCCTTGGAAATTAAAATACAGGTAGCTATGACAAAACACATATTGATTTACATGCGCTTATCCAACTAGACCGTTAAAATGACCCAGGTGGCCGAGATGGTAGACCTTTCTTCTTCCGTAAGCCCTGCTTAATGAATAAATCTGGAGCTTAACTTGGAAATCAATTAAAAAAAAAAAAACATATTCTGCATATCATAATTGCAGTCATAACTGATTAAACAAAAACATACCGGCACTTTGTTACATCAGTTTACATGATTTTATTCTATATCAGAACGTGAAGTCAGAAAAGTGTATTGTCCATGCTTAGCGTAAAGAAAGTTGTAACATGAGTGCATTAATCAGATTTTATATTAAAGATTATTATATTTATTATTATTATTTTATATTAAAGAACTTTAATAATCACTAATTCTTGGACAGTCAAGCAGGTGAGATATTCCATAGCCTGCTAGTATTACATTAACAACCTTGGCACTTTTCTTTCCCTTATGGAAGTAAGCATATTGTAGAAAGTTCCAATTATCATCACTTCAGTGCTAGGAGCCTACGTTAGGTTGAGGAGTCTGCCTTTCACAGCCATCTAATAATTTGTAAATGAAACTGCACTGCCATTTCTGTCAAAAGAAACCAGTATGTGCCAATAGGAAAATAATGTACAATTTCCACATAGGATAGATTTAGAAATCATATAATATTCTCCCTATGACATCACACACATGAGCTGAATAAATAATTGATCCAACTGTTCAATAGGTTTAGACTTCCTAGAATATTATAGGAGAAAAATTCCTCCGACACTGGGACTTGAACCCAGGACTTTTGGCTATTCGCGCCAATGCTCTACCAACTGAGCTAAGCCGGAGTTCAATTCACACCGCCAGATGGAACCTCTCTCCTAACTTGTCTGTCTGTGAGGTAGACCATTAGGGCAATTAGTCATAGGAGAGAGGTTCCATCTGGCGGTGTGAATTGAACTCCGGCTTAGCTCAGTTGGTAGAGCATTGGCGCGAATAGCCAAAGGTCCTGGGTTCAAGTCCCAGTGTCGGAGGAATTTTTCTCCTATAATACTCTCATGTAATGTCCAACAGAGACAATAATCTGTGGTTCATGAAAGCTTATATATCTATTTAGACTTCCTAGGTCAAGAAATGATTCAAGAGAGTGCATGTTAAACAAAGTCAATATAATACCTATCTTGACTCACTTCAAATATTGCAATTTTTATGTACCGGTAAAGATATTTTTATGGATCTGTGTAGTACAACATTTGAATACTTTTTCTTAAAATTCAGATTTATTCAAGAAAAGATAGTGTACTATATTTAAACATTAGGTTTAATTACTAGAAGTAATATAATTACTATGATTATTATTACTACCACTGCTACTTAGCTTATACAGCATGCTTTAACCACACATCATACATCATAACTGCATATCTTTGGGTATACCAGTAAGCTCTTGTAATAATTCATTTATGTGCATCTATTTCTATTACTCAGTCATTTTTTGAAAAAAGTTTTCATGAAATATTATATTATAGAAACCAAATAAAATTCTTGGTGGTCCGATGAAATTCCAAAAAGTTCACAATTTAAAAAATAAAAGTGGTGTAAATACAATTAACCTATTACCTGCTACGAATGTCCGCAAACAGACAAACACTTTTTTCAGTGAAACATGTTTCTCCGGTGTTTTCTCGATTTCGACTTTTTGTTATTATCACAATACTTTTCCTATACTATATATGTGCAAGAAAGTAAAGCATTAAAGAAGAATATATATTGCCAGAACCAGAAAAGGCCCATAGGCTAGCTTGTGAAGTGTACCATCATTTGAAACAATAAATGGACCAATAGTGTATGCAAGTAAAACTTGTGAAAATTAGCAAGACTGAGACATATGAAAGATGTAAATACTTGAATTCTAAACCTCTTAGACAAAAAAAGGTGCGTTTGTAATGGCGGGACACCAGCAAGAAACGTACGGAGTCAGCACCATGCAGTGGTCAGGGGCTTATGAGTTTTAACAAAGAAAGGCCCAGAGTGCCAAGGCTGATAGTGTAATACTAGCGGACTATGGACAAACACATTCCTCACTTTCAGCAGTTCATTCAGTTGCCATAGTGACACTGAAGAAATGTTAGAATGAGCATGTTACATTATCTTATTTCTACATTTCTTCATTGTTCTGAAAAATAATAACAGAATGTGTTTGCTGAAAGCTTGTGGTGTGTTTATCTCAAATTGCATATGAGATTATTTTGCTCATAGGGTTCACACACCTAGCTTTTGGGCCTAGAGTCACAATTTTTCAGCCTTACAAAATAAAACTTTGCTTTTAACACTTGTGTCATAAATAACTATTAACTTGCCTCAATCTCCAATGTATTAAAGAGATATTCCACCGCTAAAATGCTGTCGACAGCTTGACCTGAATGTTCGGTGAGATACTGATACAGATCTGCATTCTTCTTATTTATTTCTTGCATTCTGGAAGACTTCGACACCTTCTCCAGTTCCAGCTCATACCTCGGACATGGTTTCTTCACATTGATCAGCTGTAAAGACAAATAACATTAGATTAACTCAGAAGTATTGTTTGTTTTCCAAAATTGGAAATATTTTAGTCACAAAGACATTTGAGTCTGCACTACAATCTTTTTTTAAAATGATGCAATATTTCTACATACAAAAATAAATTAATAAACCTTTTAAATATTGTGAAATTCAGGAGACTTAGAAGTGCCTAAGAGCGCTGAAATTTAGCTAACTTATATGTTAAGGTACATGCATTTTTCATTTTAAAAAATCTGATGTGAAAGTCACATAACTTCCTCTGCCCAAGAAAAAAGTTAGCAGTATTCACATATCCTTTTACAGAATCGCAAGACACAATTTTACGCTATTATTATCCTATAAATACCTAAATTTTTACAAACAGTGGGTGAACAGTGGGTGGCCTGTAACTACCCTCAGAGAATTTTTTCGAAAAAAAGTTTCAAATAAAAGGTTTAGCTCTCAGTAAAAGGAACACATGTGCAAATTTTAAAGAAAATCGTTAGAGCCGTTTTCGAGAAAATCGCGAAAAACGAAAATTTCTTCATGTAAAGTCCCCTTAAAAATAAGAGAAATTTGTCGCCAATCTTCGAATCACATCTTCAGAAGGTACCTGACCCAAATACGAAATTTTGTTCTCATACGATTCTCCGTTTCGGAGCTAGCCTGTTCACAAACTTCCACACAGAAGACACACACACAGACATGTTTCCAAAAATAGTATTTTTGGATTCAAGGGGCCTTGAAACGTGTATATATGCTAAAAACTCAACTTCGAATTTTAGGGTCGAAAACAATACTTCCTCTACTATAGTACCTATGGTACGGGCAGAGGAAGTAAAAAATACTAATTTTAACCAAAAATGGTTAATAATTTACCCTCTTCTCAACTGTGAGAGCAGTAAAAAATGGATCAATTTTTTCATAGCAAAACATTTAAACAATGAAGATTTAATTGTTAAATTCCATGTCATAAAATAATGCCGAAAACAGCTGATGCTGCCAATTTATAATAGCCGTGCATCTGGAAAATTAACTCAGAACTATTCTTCATTTCTTGTAAAGGAAATTTGTTACATTTTCATTCTTCAAGTGAATTAAGTCTGAATATAACTGCATGAAATCTACAGGGCATTTTGGAAATGTGTTAATGATCAAGTCTATAATCTTCTATTGAAAACCAAGTATGTGAAAGGGTACTGAACATTAATTTTGTACCTGCACCTACTTATCTATTCTTTTCTTGATGTTGGTAATGAATCGGTTCCCTGTAAATGAAATCAGTGTAGAAATGCAAATTTGTTTGCTATTTCAATATGATCATGCATTATAATATCTCCTGGGCAAAAGATTAAGATAATGGGATTTTAATAGGTTCCCCTCTTAAAATCAAGTAAGCTTATTAACTTCCTTTTACTATATTGAATAGATAAGTTTAAGCCTTCAGTGTGCAGCCATTTCATAATTACGGGTGGGACATTTTAGCAAATTATAACAACTATTTTTGTTTATTACATGTCATAAATAATTAATTAGAACTGGTTCTGCACATTCTGTAAAATATACTATGGCTTCTCCTTCGTTCTACATGCAAAGCATTATTAAAAATTTATTTTGAATATTTTAAATTTGTTTTTCAAAATCTGTTACGGGTGGGACATAATTTGGACACTGATTTTAATGATGCAAAACAAAAGCTCATTTCCTATTCTGCTATTACTGTTAGGGTCTTAATGCTGTTATTAATGAAGGTATGAGGGATTAAATACATACTATAAACTGTTTCCAGGTTTTCAGAACATTTATTTAACTCATCACTATCACTGTTATGGGTGGGATGTTACGGGTGGGACAAAAATTCCCTTGTTTGTTATTTTACATAGTAATTAACCACACATATTTTTTGAAGTTAATCTTATACCAAATTGTACCTTAAGATGTATATTTTCTTAAATTAAAATGGTCATAGCTGATTACTCTTGACTACTTGGTATTAAAGAGTGTTAAAATCATGCTAAAAATGGCAAAAAAAAGTAACTCAACGCTATAAATAAGTAAATCGTCAGATTTTACACATGAAACCACTTCAAATACACCCAAGTCCTTAAAATTCAGATAATTTGAGGTTTTAAACTTATTTTTGACCACCCAATTACAATAATTTTATAACTTCTCTCTTTGAGGGAAAAATTCCCATATTTTATGAAATGGCTATGTGTGCTTTACCTGGTCCAGATGTCTAGGTGTTGAGTGCACAGGAATAGGTTGCCAATGTAGATCGTTATTCCACACTTGGGGTCCCACAGGGGGATACAGCCCCGCTAAGACTAGTTCTGCACTCATGAGGCAGCGGTCATGTGCACTGCTCTTCATAATCATCTCATTCTTTGAGTACAGATCTCCAAGATATCCATTGTAGCGAGTTCGTAGGAACTGTCCCAGTTTGTACATCTGCATTTTCCCTTCCTGGAATAAATTAATAAAAGAAAAAGGAAGCATGAGATACAGACTGACTTTCCTCTATTCTGATTATTACATCAATATCCAAATATACTTCCTCTCCCTCTTTATAAGACTTCGTTACACTTAAGTGGCTTATCATGAGTTTTTTCATGATTGATAGTGGCTACCTCTACAGGATAGAGAAGCTTTAGTGCTGATGGCTATTGAAACTGTTGTTATGGTATGGCAACCATTGTGGGCCCTCATATGCTTTTAACTAAAATGGTTTGTCAGGGGTGAAGACAGCTGTCATCCATCCAAGTTTCACAGAGCAAGACTGTGATTAGCTTGGAATAGGTACGACTACTAGCCCATAGGAGACCAAATGAGAGCCAGATGCAATTTTCCAATATAGAAGACGAATGTTTTCTCTTGTACTACCATTGGATCTCAAGTATGGGAGTGCTAGCTGGAATAATGATGTACTACACGTGTAAAGCATCATTGTGGGAATATTTAGACCCCATGCATTGATTGTCTATTAGGACACTTTTAAAGTAAATTTGTAGGCCTAGAGAGTATAAATAATAATAATAATAATAATAATAATAATAACAACAACTTATAAATTGTAATAATAAATTTATTCATGCTTTAAATTCCTTCTGTACTTTGTCATTCAAATACGAGTCTAAAACTTTCGTGTGTAACTCCCCAAAAATCAGAGGAGGAATTCAGGTAGCAATAGCCCTGTCATTTTGATTTTAGCATGCTTTCTTGCCTACCCGTTAGCAGTTAAGACTGCTGCTTGATTTAACACATAGAGAAAAGTCTTCTATAATAAACTGCAATTTCAGATAAATGTGCAACCTGCCAGGTAAATTATTTAAACCAGAGGTTTATCTTTCGTAGTAATGTACAAGTCCTAAGGAGTAATTAGTTAATGGCATTGTTAAGATTTTAAAAATAAAAAGGCACTTTACACAGTATGAATTAATAGACTGTAATTCTGCTACTAGCATCATAATGTGCTTGACATTCCGACCATACAGTAAGAGGCTACCAAGTAGAAGACATGCCCATTGCTATGTTGTTTCTAAAATTAGGAAAGTTGTATATGTAGGAGAACTTGCTTTGTACTTTTATGAAAGAAAATGCCTCCTAAAAATCTACTCCTACATCCTCGTTATTTAACGAGGATGTGGTTTTAAAATTAGTAGATCTTATCAGGATGAAGTACATTGGGCATTTCCTGTGTCTGCATGACACTGAGGTAAATATGAAGGCTTGATAATACTATGAAAATTCCAAAACAACATTCAGCCATTCACCCACATGATGCGTTAGAAGTGAATCAGAGAGGAATCAGTAGTCTTGGAAAGGATGGATTGATTCAATTTCTACTGGTAGAAAAAATGTTACATGATTTAGGGCATGGAAAAATTCACACTTACTACTATAATAATAATAATAATAATAATAATAATAATAATAGCCTATATATTTACATAAATTAGGGCACGGAGGAATCCCGTCTATTGAAACAGTATATTTAAGAGCAATTAATAAAGCCAGAAGAAACAAAATAATATATGTAGAAGTCAGAGAGCAAATAAATCAGAAAACATTGATGCACTGAGGATATCAGGGCATAGGATAGTACGCAATACTCGAAGTACATGTCCGAGGCCTAAGAGGAAAAGGAAGATAAAAAATATCTTGAATATTTTATAAGCCGGTCTTGTTAATGTAATATTTATGAAAATCATATACATGTCAGTAGTTTACAGAGCATTTTTTTACAATTTAAATATATACATATTACAGACACAACTATAGCAGTAGATTTTAAAAAGAAATTTATCACATAAAACATAATACGAAATTAAGTATTATAAAACTATTTTTGTAGTATGCCAATAATTGATTCTGTTTTAAACATTGACACTAATTCAATGAGAGAAATACGCGTAGTAGCCTACAGCCTTTACATGTTAATATCTCACTGAAGGAAATTATAGTAGGCCTATATTACTTGTACGTTGTTATAGAAATAAATAAAACTATAATAAATTATTAATATCACAGTGAAGAAATGATAACAAATCAATATATTTTATTCACTGAAAATCTGGATAAGAAAAATATTAAATGCTTTTACGTTGTCTGAAATATCAAAACCAAGGTCCTCATGAGTGATACGCAATATGTTGAGCTGAGAAGTTGATTTGAGATTCACTATCAGGTGTTAATAACAAGAATAACACTTAAACTGTTGATAAGGCTGTCATAGCATAGGCTATATGAATAATAAAGATAAGAGAATACATAAATTTAATCGGCCTGGATGGCGCAGTCTATATGGCACTGGCTTTCTGTGTCCAAGATAGTAGATTCGATGTTCGATATCACACCACGTCGATGTCGTTTATGTGTGCGTAAATATAACAGACCGACATTTCTTATTTTTAAAAAAGGTAAAATGATCCCTGTATAGGCCATGGAGATCCGTAGGGTTTCCCGGAGATTAAGGCTCCCGATTGTGACATACGGGATATGAAGGTGGCAGGGTTGTCAGCCCTACGCACCGGCCGTTATTTACCCCAGGATTACTCCTGGTACTCATTTCTGTTAGAAGCTGAGTCGACCCCAGGGTTCTAGTGCTAACAGAAGGATTAGGCCAATTGAAAAATCTTAACGACCTCATCGGGAATCGAACCCGCGACCTTCCGGTTTGTAGCGCAGTGGATACGCCTATTTCTTATTAACAGTCATGTAAAAGAACTCTTGCGGGACAAAAATTCCGGTACATCGGCGGCCAGGAGCGGGATTTCAATGTTTTTATTAGGGGGCAAATTTTTAAATAGTAGTTTATCTTTTGTCTTAATTACCCTCTTTAATTTGATCAAGTGAAATCGTCATTGACAACTTGTAGGCCTATCACGCTCAACAGCTAATAAAGCTAAGGATGATAACCTTGCTTGCCTTCTATTGGTTCGGCAATATGTTTTCAGCTGTCTCAAAGTAGAAAATGATCTTTCATTGGAAGCTAAAGTAATGGAATTGTAAAAATGTAAAACAAAATATTGGAAAAAAGTAACTTTTTTATATCCATATTTTTATAGGATTCGTAGATCCGTTATTTTTCAGTTGTTCTCTCAGTTTCTCCCTTCTTCTTTCTCCCCCGGATCCCGCCTCTAAGTTGTTGTACACCCCGGAATTTTGGTGGAAAACTACGTCGTTTCTGAGTTTCTCGGGGATGTAATCGAAAAGTCTTGTAGGAGTTGGATTATTCCCACAAAGTCTCTGGCCTTGAAGAGTAACCCAGCCAGCGAGCTTCTCGTTACGTCTCGTTACGTCTCGTTACCAAGATGCGCGAATTCGGTGCGCGTAAGATCAGTAAGCTACCGCTGGGCAGAGAGTGAACATCATGCAGAAAATACTATAATAGTTGAGTGGAGGGATAATGCGCAGCGAGAGAGACAGACAACACGTGGAGTGAAATAGGAGAGCTGAGCCAATCAGGGTTCAGCTACCTCCCCTGGCCAGGAACTCTACGAGCGGTGAGACTCGCTCCTAAGGTATATACGTAAAAACCCAGAGACGTTGTGGAGGTAATCCTACTCTACTTTTTGATAACATTAGGCAACAATATATCTGAGATGAATATGTGTTTAAGGGGTAATTTGTGCCGCTGAATCCGAAAAAAAAAATAGTTATCAGTGTGAGTTCATTTTGTTAGGTATATTTTTCTGTCAATATATTTAATCAATGTTATGCATTAAAACTCTTTCATTCATTCTGTTTTTCTGATTCATAAAAAACCATATGCGATAACAAAATACTATGCAACGTTCGACTTTTGTGCACCAAACAGTATTATAAAGTAGTTTTACTCTTTAACTAGTGGCTTTTGAAGAAAAATTGATTTTTTTTTTCGCTAAAATTACTTACACATCACTGGTAACTCTGAAACTACATCCGATAGATAGAGACTTTTGAATAGAAATTTACTTGCACCAAAAATTATCTAGAACACGTGATTTTGTCCAAAGATATCAATTCACTGTTGCCTAGTGTATAAAATTGTTATTTAAACATCTTCTTGTTCGGGTTCACAGATATTTTTTGGTCCCTAATACTTAGCTTCTTAAAAATAAATAAAATAAGACATCGAATCTGTGATGTTCTACCTGAAAATAAGTAGGGATGGGGATGACAAAATTCGACTTCGTGAGAAAAGTGATTGTGACAATGGACAAAAGGAAGAGTCTTTCTCCACATAAGGGTTATCTTTTAAGATTTGGATAATGAAAAATAGGTGAATTCATATTTCTCTTCTGAGCAATGAATTGCTTTACAACCTCGTAATCTGATATTATCTTTCTTGAATACAATTGCATACATTTTTCAGAATTAATCATAGTAACTTGTTTTTGTTGCGGGTAAATCGTTACAAAATCACTGCCCGTTTAGTGCACTGAAATGCCGTTCCCGTGATAATTTCCACAAACATCAATATTTTTTAGTGGTTTTTTCTATATATTTAATACCGTTTAAATAACACTTTGCACAATCATCGACTTACAATAGCAGTTAAAAAAGTTTTAATGTAAAAGAAAATGCAAAAAAATACTTAAACTGTGTGTATTCCAAGGATTGTAGATGTGTTCTTCATTTGATTTTTACAAATAGAAAGAAAAAGAGCCGCTCAGAAATAATCACGGAAACGGCATTTAGTGCACAAAACGGGGCTGCCATTTTGTAAAGATAATTACCCGTAACTGTAACAGCTTAATTAATTCTGAAAATAGTGTAACTCTAGAGGTATTCAATAATTAGCATGTCAGATTACGAGGTTACAGAACTCTTCATTGCTGAGAAAAATGTAATTACCCTTAAGTTTCGAGGCACTGAACCCTAAATAGCAGCACAATTTATGGAATTAACTATATTAACTAAAAAAAAAAAACATAATGAATAGCCCTTGCAATGGGAAAGTATTAGAGCAGGCGAACACAGTCTTAAGTGCAGTAGATTGTAATTAATTAATATGGCGTGACCAGAAATTAGATGGTGCGGTTAAATTAGCTTTACTAAGTAAAAGATTAGAATGTAACAAATTGCATAAATCTTACAATCCTTGAGAGAAACATGATATGTGTGAAGTATGATATTACACTGGTTTGCAGCTGGTTAGTGTGTGTCAGCTTCTACTGTAGTACTTGGGCCAGAAATACGCACTAAAACTATCACTTACCGCGTCATATTTCATTTTTAAACCTTGTAACGTTATTTTATATCAGTCAAGGTCCTGCAGGGAAACATCTAAGAAACAAATATATCCAATATTTAGTAAAGTTCATTGCACCAAAGAAGTTTATATTAATATTTTTCCTAGGCAAGAATATCCGTCCTTAGAATGCCCTGTAATTAAGACGTTTTTATAAAGTCCAATAATCGTAAATGCAAAATTGTTGACGATCCCCACGTGCCCCACAAATATTACCTCTGAGGTGATAACTTCATTTATCTTTTATTCAATTATAATATCCAATTTATATATGAGTACATATATGCTATTTATATAGCCTAGTTTTAAAAAATCAACTGGTATGATAATTAGCCTATTTTTTATTGGGTGGACCGTTTTTGTTAATTGGTTCTTACTGACATCCGGATCAAACTCTTCCGCGACAGAGTAGTTGACGGTCGCTGAATACAGATCTGGAGACCCATTTTCGATACCCAGTGCCTCAAATTTTTTTGAGATAGAGAGATCGGAAACAGAGTAGCCTACATTCAACTTGTGAGGCCAACTGAGGAGTTATTTGGTAAAGAAGTAGCGGCATCGGTCAATAACATATTAGTTATAGCTGTGGGAGTTAGCACTTCGACCACATTCCCTCAATCCTACTTTTATCAATGAAGTTGTGAACATATTATGATTCCTTATACTTACCAGGGCCGGCGAACTAGAAAACAAAACCGACCGCGTTGTAGATTTACAATTACAATTTACAATTTATTGTTCCAAATTACACGAAAAATACATACCAAAGTTGATACACCACCCGAAGAAGCAGAGTTTGTGTTCGGGGGTGGTTCAGTTCAATATATTAGAAAAACTTATACTAAATAATTACTTAAAACAATACATAATTTGGAGAAGTATGACAAAATATTATGTATAAAAGGTTAGAACATGTTCTATTTACAATACAAGGGTACGAGGTAATACAATAATAATACATAACAATTTAGTTGTTCAAATTTTAGGAAAAAACAAAGAAATTAAGTTCAATCCAAATTTTAATGGCTTATGACTTATGAGGGTGAAGTACTGTAGGAATTTGTGAGTCCCGTAAGAATACTTGGCAAAAATTATGAACATTTCAAATTAAGAGGGCCTCTGGTGAAGTCATTGCTGGGCCAACCGTCCGCATGATGGATTTTTGAGCTGATGGGATACTTATAAAAATATTTTTTTTCTGCCTGAAATTACAGGAGACCACTCGGGCCCAGAATACTGACATAATTTTCATTTACAGAAAAATAAACATAATGAATTATATAACTGCCTTTGTACTTTACCTTGTAATAAATGTCTATTGGAATTATATATTGCCAAATAACAATATTAAATAAATATTAAATATAAAATTAACACTCGAAGCTTAAAGTTTAAAACATTATGAGAACAAAAGATCCATTACAAGTGGTGGTGCAAGATTCTTATTGTATTAATGCTAATAACTGGAAATTAGAAATCGAATTCCTGGGTTAATCATAACACTCCCTCCACCCATTGTTCGGGTTGAGAAAGTAAACATTCAAGAATACTGTACCAAAATAAAGTGACATCCGCGTAACAGCTGATTACGTCATTTCATCAAGAAATACTATCAGTGAAAGTTTATGTGCATATGAATAATCCTGTCCTGTCTGCTTGAAGAGAATAAGAATTCTTATGTTGCGCTAATTGATTGTTAATGACGTCATCCAGCGCTGTCCTCCATAGTTCTGTTCACGTGTTAATCAATTATTCATGCCACTATTGCTGCAGAAATTCTACAGCTCACGCAAGGAATTAGTTTCCTAAGTTGTGTTTAGCTCATTACAGACATTTCCCTCTAAAATTTGAGTTTATTCGTCTCACTATATACTTTCCTTCAAAAGAAAAAATGCTGTTGATTCCAGCGTCAGTTTAGGATATATTAACACAATAAATCAAAAGAGAAGGTTATAAGGCAAAATTGAAGCGTTTTGTGCCAAAATCATGATTTTTCAGTTGATAATTTTATATTGATCTATGTACCCAGGTCAATGCATTTCAGAAGGGTCCTACGTCCAGGGAAAGCCACCTCGTAGCAATAAATTCCAAGATGTAGCGCTGGGTCTGTCTCCGGCACCTCTTTCTGTGGGTCTATGTCTTGTTTTCTACCCAATTAAGATTTTGGCACTTAGACCCTTAAATACTAAACGCTTCAATTACTGATCGTCCTTGGACTTCTCAGGAATAAATAAAGTGCACTGCGGAATATCTCTGCTTAAAGAGCTCTCTTGAGCTCTCTTTAGAGGGTTTGCGCAAGACTGAGGTAGCCGGAATCCCTCACTCATATAACACTTCTGAAATTAAAAATTATTATCTAAGTCGAGTAAATGATCTCGCAGTTGTACAAAGCATACACGCGGTTAGTTGCTTCGGTGTGTTGTAGTGAGACGCTTGTCTATTGTTGTCGTGTGTTACATAAGAAAATAATCGAAAATGTATACGGTTAAACAGCGAATTTATTTGGTGGAATGTTACTTATTGAGAAAAAA
This sequence comes from Ectobius pallidus, assembly GCA_964059195.1. Taxonomy (NCBI): domain Eukaryota; kingdom Metazoa; phylum Arthropoda; class Insecta; order Blattodea; family Ectobiidae; genus Ectobius; species Ectobius pallidus. The sequence goes on from CAXKWD010000002.1 coordinate 55,468,153, forward strand.
CCATAGAAGGCGCGTTCGGAGATTTTCTCTTAAATATCCTGACTGTACCATCCCTACAACATGGTGAGTAATAAGCCTCTACATGTAGGGCTATTTTGACAATAAATTGGTTTTGAGTTATTCTATTTTGTATTGTTTCTAAAGTCTTGATTTGCCGATTTGCCGGTAGTAACGGAACACGGTCCCCGCCGGTGCAAGCACAACAGTGGGGAAAGTGTGAGCAGGGGCAATGCTGTTAAAAAGTTTCCGCATAAAATGACCTCCCTTTATAATATATAGGCCTACAGCGTACATACATACGCCATTTCTAACTAAATAATATTACTGTGCAGCTAGTTGTAGTCAAACATAACGTGTCATTTTAGCTTAGACTCCACGTTAACTTGCCTCCAAGCTGAATATTTCTGTAATTCGTTGCAATTGCATTTAATTTTACCTCTATCTTGTCGGGTAATTTAAGGCTAGAAACAAATTGACAGCAGTTACCTAAGACTACTGTGACAGCTGACAGATGTGAAGGACAGGACTGACTATTAATTTAATGACTTGTTTATGTAAACGCCACATGTTAACGTGGATTTACGTAATTCTTATTACACTGGCAGTTTTCTTAGCTCAATCCCTCATTGTGCTGTAACTTAATGGACAGCGTGCTTGTATAGCAACTTGGACTGACTCGAATTCCTAAAATTGCATGTTGATTAAAGTGACGAAGTGTACTTGTTCACAAAATTACCGATAAAGAAATGTTATCATGATAACAGTTAGGCCTAATATGTAAGTTGAAATTCATTGATTTATATTATAGACATGATTTCTAATACTTTGAATGGATCCTTTAACAGCTAAAATGGCCAAATTTAAATATTCATTTTTGTGGTATTCCTGTATTGTTTTAAATAATTTAATTAAAAAACTGTTATTGTCCCCCTCGTTCATATGAAAATGCCTACTATTAATTTAGGATATATTATACATATCTTGAAAATACATTATTGTTGGATTATATATTTCCCGCTTCTCAAAACCGTTGTCTTCTGGCTGACTGGAGTTGTCATCAAATTTAATGCTGGAATTTAAATATAATATGGTGTATCCTCTTCGGTCAATTGCAGTGATGTCGATTCTTCTGCTCCTGCTTCCATTCGCTACGCATGCCACTTCTCATGAAAATACTCGTAGTAACCCCTCCATGTAAGGGCAGCTGCAGCAGGATTGCGGTTCATTTCCTGAATATGGAAAAATTTGATTCTAAATATTATAATGCTTCAGTTTATATTGTAAAAGTTCTGTGAGCCCGTTTTATTTGGGTTTGTATTTACAGTAGATTACAGCGTTCTCATAATATGACAATCTTATTTGGTCTTCACTCAGATAAACTAAGACGACTGTGTCAATAGCCATTCACATGAGCAGCAGAGCAGACTGTCTCAGAATGCTAGCCTATCGGACCATTTATAAATGGATGAAGAAGACGAATGTTTAAAGTACTTGCTGCATCTTGAAAACATGGATTCAACTGTGAGATTTTTCTATCAAGGGGCTGTTGTAAATTTTTAAGTAAATGCGAAATGTATAAATGGAAATGTGATTAAATCTTAAAGAACAGACAGGGAGGAAAAGTTCCCTTGCGGCACTATTTTACATTACTCCATTCTCCTTCATCGAGCAACTGGATGTAAAAACAATTGCTGATCCCAAGGGTAGTATAAAAGTGCGTACTGTGCAATATGCTGACGTTAAGCTGTAACTTACAAGAAGTATGAGAACTAAAATGGTTGTGCTTTTTAAATACTAACACCAAAGATAAATTATAATTCGCAGTATACGCAGACACGTTGATTTCTCCGAATGGCCAGGCTATCCACCGATAAAATCATCACCAAATTATTGGTCATTAAATTGGGAGCCTGAAGGGAGTTCACACAATTCCAAATATACCCCTGCCCTTACGATGGAAAATTCGTACATTTTCGCTGAAAATCACTTGTAAGTTTTCTGTACGTGTGCCACTATTTCATTAGGCCTCTGTGGGCAACTTCTGTTTTAGATTTTGCATTTCATTTCCAGCACTGAGTACATCTTGCAATAAAATGCATAATTCATGGCTGATTACGTCGATATAAAGTACAATATAATATATATATATATATATATATTTATAACTAGCAGGTGCCCGCGGCTTCGCCCGCGTTTATTAATGCAACGACTAGAAACTGTTTAAATCATTCATTTAAGAGCAAAATAATTAAAACGTTATATTTATTAACGCTTATTTAGTTTTTGCATAAATTACATGAATTACATAATTATATTTTAAATTATATCGTTACCTTCAATGTTTAGCATACCGGGATGGTTGTATTACAATAATAGTAAACCAATATAAAATACCCGACATTATACCAAAAACCAAGTACTTTTTCCTTATAGAGCTACTGAATTAATTATATTAAGTGATTTTCCATTTGAAGCAAAGCTGTTTGAATTTCCAATTCTTGAACAATCCAGATATTTTTACATAGAATAAGATACTGTGTAAAAATATCTAGTGGACTGAACTAAATATTGTAACAGTGCTGTGGAAATAAATTGTATTTTGTCTCTCCTAAAACTTCGGTATTTTGACTTATTCGCTTTTTCCTTATCACTCTAGAATTATTCTTTACCTGGAATTTACTCTCCTAAAATGTCTCCCCAGAGCTGCTAATACAAATTTTACAAAATAAGAATATGTTTAAATATCTTTAAAAACTTCATGTAGGATATATTTAGATTTTAAAACTGGTGCGACTTTGCGTGTTCTATATTTTTTTATCATTCGGTTTGAATATGGAAAATGGGAAAACCTGTTAAGAAATAGGATATCTGTCACCCATTATAATATTTTATCGTTCCTGGAGTCTAGACCAATCGCGATTAGACAGTCGTTGATATGTGTCTTTAATACACGTCCATGCAGTCAGGACTCGTCCTGCATACAGAAATTAAGGTTATAGGCCTAATAATGGTCTGTAAATAGACGTAAACCCGTAGACGTCACAATGGATTATGTAATCATATTTTGTTGTATAACTAGATGAGAGAAGCTGTATAGTTTTCCGAATGAAACGCTATTGTGCTCTTCTTTTGTTTTTGACGTGTATGGAAACCGCTGCTCAGATGTTTCCTTTTGTGCCTCTGAGACTAAGATGGCGGATATGTTACATCGTATTGTTTTCTGTAACAGCTTCGGGATTTCAATTTTCAATTCATCCGTTTATCTCCTATTTCAACTCGGCAGCCCGACAAGCAAATACCGAATGCTGTATCAGCAAACTTCTTGGGGTGCTATTGATGCAGATACACGGATGGTTTTACGTGGAAAAAAATTTAAAAAAGAACACAGATATAATTTTGATATCTCACTAAAGTGAAATTATGACATTGATTTATACTTTTAGCTGTTTCTTAAGATATTAAACTTTTATTGAACGAATCATTTCCGCCAAGGTCTATCGTAATATTATGACATAGGCCTATTTTCGTTGTTATGTAGCCTAAGGCTAAACTGCTTTGGCCTTTCTTTTGTAGTCGTAAATTAAAATACGTTCAGAAATTCGAGATTTAAAAAAATTGCATTGGAATTAATCTACTGACTCTTAAAAGTATTGATGGTGTTCCTGGAGATCCCTTAAGGGGACCACGGCGGATTTGTTTCCGGGGTGCGCCAGTCCCCTGCCTAACACTTAAACCTAGGGACAACACACACACCTAGTCCTGAACCCGGGAAAGGGATTTTCACTACTGAAAAATCCCCAACCCGGCCAGGAATCAAACCCGGGCCACTGGAGTGGAAGGCAAAGAGTGCTACCGACACACCCACAGCGGCGGCCACTCTTAAGAGAGCAACCGTTTAAATGCCCACATGACTTGATTAATTAATTATAAAAGTGATATTTACTTTCTCTACGCGTACCATAGTTACCATGGGAAGAGGAAGAACTGTGCTCGACCTGAAATTCTATGTCGAGTTTTCCGCATGAATACAATGTACCGCATGTTTTGAAACCCCATGATTCTAAAAATACAATTTTTAGATACATGCCCGTGGGTGTCTATGAACAGCACAACTTCAGAACGAAAAATCATATAAAAACGAAATCTCTCTTACTTGTACTGCCACTTTACGTCGAGAAAATTGTTTCGCGGTTTACTCGAAAAATGTTCTTATGATTTTGTTTAAATTTTGTTCATGAAGTGCTTATACTAAGGGATCTATATATCCCTTATATTTTAAAAATTTCGTAAAAAATCCTCTGTAGGATAGTTATAAGCCATCTATCCTTTATACAAATTGAAGTCTTGCGTGACGAACAATACACCATAGCAACCGAAAACTCCAACCCTGCAATACAACCTTTTATTCTGTACCTGAATTTGCAGAGAGAACGTTGTATTGCCCATGATAAGGAAGAGAAAGTTTTGTGAATATATCACATCATATTTTACGACATTTTAATTTCAGTACATTAAAATGTTAAAGGATACTACAACGCAATTTTCAGGAGGTAACGTGTGTAAAAAAGATTAACACTGACGTAAAAAGAAGTGTACTGTGAAATTTTACTCAATTTTCCCTTGGTAGGCCTACTTATTTATTTCTAGATGAATTTTTACGATTTGTCTTGCCTTATCTAACGTCAAGATCTAAATCATAAGTCACATAAACGGACAAAATTATTGCACAACTATATAACTTCAATTATAATAATAATTCATTTAAATGTAATTTTTAGGAAGTAGCAAAGCAAAGCGGTTTAGTTCTAGTAGCTTTAATTTAAAAACTAGTCTACTGTATGCGTAACAACTGTTGGCATTCATATGTAACCTATATTACACTCTCCTAGGATGAGAAAATTAAATTTATAATTCCAATATTATTGTATTTCGTTTGTGTTAATGCTATTGAACAGTCTATCGCCTGTAGACATTTTTGTCTTACCATGGATGGTTGAAAATTATCGTGGTACTGTACATGGTAACATTTCTACTGCTCCCAATGAGAAGGTGCCTACATATTAGTTAGTAGTATTTACTCAATTAAAGTAATTGTATTGGTGCGTAAAGTTGAAAATTTAGTCTAGAATGATGATTATCAAGTTTCTTTGAAACTTAAAAATGTTATTGCCGAAAGGGGCAGCGATAGAAGCGGGAAAGCGACTTGTTTCCTCTGCTCACATTCCCTGTGAGCCGATAGATCGTTAATCAAAATCATAAATACATTAAACCTGTTTACCTTTGTAAGCTCTCCCCATCCCTCAGGCCAGATTTTCTCATCCCGATGTGGATCTGTGGGGTATGTATCAGTCGGGGTACGGTCACCATGCCGGAAAACCTGAAACAATGGAAATGTACCTGATTTACCTGAGGATATAACTATATTAAATCAATAATACCAACAACAATGATGATAGCAATAAAAATAGCAATAAAGCAGAAATGAATAGGCATATAAATAATATTGTATGATCTGACAATCTGACAATAAATAGTGTTGATATTGTAACTCAAACTTGTTTCCTGTACACTTGTAATATCTATATTAATCTGGTGTTTAACCATCTAAGACGTTGGGGTCCCCTATCTAAGTATTTTTAGTTGTTGAAGCATTATTTGTAAAGAAGGGACCAAAAAACTCTTAATTTGGTATTACTTAAACTTTGTGTCAAAACATGTGGGTCATCTAATTGAATGAACCCTTCTTCTCCATAGAGCAACCTTAGTCCTTAGCCATACATTCTGAAACATGCATCAGAAGGAGATATTAAGAGCAAGAACAGGGAAGGGGAAAAAATGTTGATAAAACAAAGTGCAATGAATATGAAAAAAAATATGAAACATTTTATATGTTTTGGTTCGTTTTCACATGATACCGTTAAGTTAGTAGATTTTACATTTGATACTAAGATTTATGAAATTCAGCCTAAGATAGGTGGGGTTCAGCCATCTATGGACTATTATCTATGTTATAACAGAATCGCAAGAATTAGAAACCCACTAAGCTTAATAATGACTATGGTTTTTATAAAAATCACGCTCTACAGGAAAACAAACAAACAAAAAAATACGGTACATTAAGAAGTCATAGCACTTACTCGCCTAACTTTTACAACAGTCTACACCACTGCTGTATATTTGAATCATATAAACTGTCCCATTGGCCGGAATCCTTGACGATTTTAAATAATTAAATATTTTTAAACTGCAAATGGTTGCGTTGCTCAAATGTTGCTTTGTGGTTTTATGTAATAAGGCCTATATATGTAGGTGTAAAGTTATATATATAATAAAGGCAACTGGAATTTTACGTAAATACTGGTGCGTCACTACTACGTAGAGAATATCTTAACTATATCTAAAGTAGCCCAGATTTTTTCATGATAGGTTATGTATGCGGGGGAAATAGTTAACCAAATGTGTTTTAGGGTAGGCTATAATAACCATTAAAACCAGTGGTAATGGCAAGACAGGCTTTCTGTGCCCAAGGTTGCGGGTTCGATCCCGGCCCAGGTCGATGGCATTTATGTGCATAAATGTGACAGGCTTATCTCTGTAGATTTACAGGCATTAAACGAACTCATGTGGGACAAAATTCTGGCACACCGGCGACGGTCACAGGACTAAGTTGCAGTACATCCCCGTCGTTAAATAATCATATATCATCCAACATGTGAAAATAATATCTTAATGAACTTCGAACTCGCACCGTCTCAACGTTTGTTCAGCCACAGCCAATCGAAAAACAAACATGTTTACGTTAAAAAGAATACAACTTATTGTGTTGTGACATAGGACAGACAGAAACATTGCCAAGAATTGTGCAATGCCCTAATCTATCAAGAATGTGACTTGGCAAAGACGAGAGGTCTCACAGGAAAAAGGAAATTCTTAGAGTGGGCTCACAGCTTTTCTGAGATTTCATTTAACAACTCCTCTCACTAATCGAGATGATTCATATATTTCTGTTTTTTCGTTGTTTTTACTCTTACTGCCTGCAGTAAAGAAAGCGGTAGTAAGAAGAACACGATTATCCAAAAGAAGATGGTAGCCTACACTTTATCGAACATGGAATTACACACCTTACCAGAACTTATTTTCGGAGGGAAGCTTCACTTTTCTCCGAAATTGCGAATAATTCAAAATACCACGTTCTAACAGTTTGACCTACTTCCACAAGATTTTGCCTGGTGACTAAGGTAGTGTTCCGCAACCTTTTTTCTACTCGCAGCACACTATAAATTATTATCAACAAGGCACAATCCTCTAAAAGTGCATGACATGGAACTATTAATATTAATTAGTAATATAATCAACTTCTTAATATCATCAACATCATCTTGCCGTTTGTATTATATGGATGTGAGACATGATCCCTTACTCTTCAGGAAGAACATAGGCCTAATCTGAGTGTGTTCGAAAACAAGGTGCTTAGGAAAATATTCGGACCTAAGAGAGAGAGAAAAACAGGGACTAGGGAAAACTGCATAATGACGAATTTCATAACTTGTTCTTTAACCGAAGATGAAATGGGCTGGACATGTTGCGCGCAAGGTGAGGAAAGACATATATAAAACATATTGACTGCGAGCCAAAGAGAAAAGACCACTTGGAAGAGCTAGACGTAGGTGGGAGGATAATATTATAATAGGTTTAAGGGAAGTAGGGTTTGTGAGGGATGGTTGGAAGGAGTTAGCACACAATAGGGTTGAATGTTAGGATCATGTAAGCGCGGAATGAACCTCCTGGTTCCCTAAAATATATAATATTAATTTAGCTTGTTGTTTATTGCCGTTGAGTAAGTAAGCTTCATTATTTAACATAAATCGTCCCGTGTGCATTTATTGACAATTTGTGAACATCAATTTACTGTAGAAAATACACTTTTTTTTTCTATTAAAAAATTCTCATACTTTCAATGTGATGGTTGTGCCTTCGTAGCTGCACACAGGCGAGTGATAAGTGACGGAATCGTTGACAATTGTCTCATTTTTTCAACACTTTTGATTCTCTCCCTCTTTGATGATTTAGTTTTAGTTAACGTCGAGAAGCCCAATGGACACAACAATATAGTGGAAAATGAGAATAACACATTATGAGCCTAGTAATTGACGAAAAATGCTGAAAATGAATATTCCCCGTTTTTTCATCTCAAGTTATAACAATAAACAAATTCCCCAATTTTCTTTTGAAGATCTGGTCACACTACCTTATGTAGTCTTCATTTTTGAAGAATTTAAAGCTGTAGCGTATTACTGTGCCCCCAGGGTGGCACTTCTAGTATCGCGTTGGCTTTCTGTGCCCAAGGTTGTGAGGTCGATCCCGGCCCAGGTCGATGGCATTTATGTGTGCATAAATGTAACAGGCCCATATCAGTAGATTTACGGGCATGTAAAAGAACTCCTGCGGGACAAAATTCCAGCACACCGGCGTCTGTCACAGGCCTAAGTTGCAGTACATCCCCGTCGTTAAATAACCGTATACCAACCAACCCAAACTATTAAAATGTCTGTGTTCGGCTACGGAGAAATTAACCAAGATTATCCAAGTGGCCTACACATAACGCATTGCTAATGACCTAATTATTTTAGAGCCAAATGTACATAAACGCGAGGAAAATGGAATCAAGTACTTTTTTGCTGTATTAGTAGAGATGGCTATGTTAAACCTTGAGGGCTGCGTTGTTGTGAAGAGGCGCCAGTGAGGTGCGTCAGCCACTACGTTCACATCCGCACAATCTTGCAATTGAAGCCACTTGTGCGGAAATTACACATCGAGGTTTGCATTATGTTCAGTGGATATAGAACTGGCAGATGATGAGACTGTCGAACTTTCTTCCTAAAATAAGACGAACTAATGTTATAATCCAGCATCTGTATAATTTAAATATGTGGTCCTATTAGGGCCTATGATTTTTGTGTGATTTGAAGACTCCGAATCCATTAGGAAAAATCTGATATGAAACACATGATTTCCTCTGCTCAAATAAAAGTTTTGCCTCTTAGTATAATATACAGAGTGTCCCAATAAAATGTATACACTCTTTAAATGAATATAACACTGACAGTTATTATAATACAGAAAAGTTTCAAAAATCAAAATTCTGTGAACAAATGTAGAAACCAGCCAATTATCGAAAGTGTTCAAATTGTTGGCCATTGTGGTCCATGCACAGCTGATAACGCTGACTGATTGAAGTCAAAACGTTCCAAATCATTTCAATTGGTATTTCGGCACATTCTCTTTCAATGGATGCTCTCAACTCATTGATTGTAGCTGGTTTTGTGGTGGTTCTTATGGACATCCTTAACAGTTCCTTCTTCCTCAAACTTACTCGCAAACGAGTAATTGTGAGCCTCGTTGGTGCATCGCGTTGAAACTCCATTCTAAACAGTCTTTGCAATTCATTTATGTTCTCAGTCTTCCAGTAGCACTTTAGAATGAATTTTCTTTTCTCAGAGTTTAGTCTGACTCCAGCCATTATTTTAAGCAGTCACAACTCAAAAAAGAACAAAAAGTGTGGTTGTTATCAACTGTCAAAAAGTGTATACATTTTATTGGAACACTCTGTATTATGTGGGTAATTCTCTTCACTAAATTGCTTGTAAAAATTTATACATTGCTTTCCAGGATACATTACCTAAATAAAATCTCATTAATGCATTCACATAACTTTCTCTGCATGGGCAATACACCTCTCTCACTTCACATTCTGATATAGAATAAGAGAACGTATTGCAGAGAGTACGTTCTTTCAACCTGATACATAGCTTTATTGTTCACCAGGCAAGACTTTCTACAAACACTGGGTGACTTATAACTACGTAATTACCTTTAATAAATTTTGCGAACAGATATTTAAAGTAAGAGTTTTAGCTGTTAATGTACAAAATTTAAACAAAATCGATGGAGCTGTTTTCGAGAAACTCGCGAAAAACAAAGTTTTCTTTATGTAAAGTGGCATTAGAAATTAGAGAACGTCGTCGCTAATCTTCGGGTCACATTCCCAGAAGATACCTAACCCAAATACACAATGTTGTTTTCGTACAATTTTTCGTTCTAGAGCTAGGCTGTTCACAGACAGACACACACACACACACACACAGACATGTTTCTTAAAAAAGTATTTTTGGATTCAGGGGACCTCAAAATGTGTATTTATAATAAAACTCAACTTCGAATTACGGAGTCGAAAACAATTTTATACTTCCTCTACCTACAGTAGGCCTGTCTATGATACGGAGAGAGGAAGTAAAAATGTATTTGATTTGTTGGTAAATTTTCAGTTACTTCTCGCTGGAGTTATCTGCCTTAGCCTATATTCTAAAGTATATGGTTTTGCAGATATTCTCAATTCTATTCCGATTTTCCCACCTGTAGGTAATTATTATTATTATTATTATTATTACTATTTATAGTTGTACTTTTCAAAGGCATACATGCACATCTCCCCCCCTCCCGACAGTTGTAGGCCTATTCTATAACTCAGGAGACCTCAAAATATGTAGCTAGTGAGATCTGAAATGAGATAATTATTCTTCTTTAACATGCTGCTAGTAGAGAAAATAAAGACGATTCAATGAAGTGACACGTATACTACTGCAAATAGCAATGACAAAATGAAGGACTCTACCGTAAAATGAAAACTCATGCAATTCTGTAATAACTGTGCATGACTTTGCCCCATAAAGATTAATCAGAAACGACCTTCAGGCATGCCAGTATATTAAATTACTTGTACTCCATTCTCTCGTTTTATCAAGTGCATAAATCGCGATCAGTAGCCCTATGGCAAGTGCTATAGAGACCTGAGGAGTCTCTTTGAGTCTATAAGCATTATGTTTCTGTAATGTAAACAGAAATAAATTAGTAAAACGCAATTTTCTTCATAAGTTGGGAACAGCTTCTGAATTTGGCCTACATCTTAAGTGTCCCATCTCCTTACAATATGACCAATAGACTTAGTTAAGATCATGTCCGTAAGGGGTCAACGCTTCATCAACGGAAGGATCAGGAAGAGAGGAAGAAATAGATTAGGGGTGAAATGTCATGTGACGTTGCCCAATGGATCCACTTGGGCATAATTTATCTACCTATTGCAATCGATATCATGTTATGACTTACGAAAATATCTTTCATATCTTTACGTTTCATGCCTCCCTAAGTACGAAACCACCGCCCGTTCAAAATTTGTTTTTGTAATATATATAGCCTATATTTACACGCTAGCGGCCGTAATTTAGAATATATTTGAACCAAATTTTATTATGTTATTTCTAGGCCCAATAGTTCGGACAAGTTCGTTAATGAGCAAAATTGGCCCAAGGGGGGGGGGTCGAGGGAGGGGGTTGAAATTTTGAAAAATTTATATCTCGGCCCCTATGAAGTATAGAGGGAAACTTTGTTTGAATAAATTAGAGTACTCCCTATGGAGTTCACAGTTACACCAACGATTCGGGGGTTTTGGGGGTAAGAGTGGGGGTGGAGGGATGGAAATTCGACATTTTTGGGTTATCGTTGAAAAGCTCTTGATGTGACAAATTAATAACTAGTTTCTCGATAGCTCTCATATAAGGCGAGATTTGAATGTTTGAAAACGTGCTCTTTCCTCTTTTTTGCAGTTATTATTGCGGGTTTGTCATGCCAAGGCTAAAGAAGAAGAGTGCTGCGCAGCGACAAAAAATTAAACCAAAAGCACTTCAAAATCTACCTCAGCCTGTAGGGCTGCTTAAAGGGATTTTATTTGTACTGTGTCGTATCTCTACGATACCACACCAAAGTTCTACATTTATTTCGAAAGAAAATGTGTTTAGCTGGATTTGAACCTACGAACCTTTAGTGTTTTTGGCAACCGCAGTGATAGCTCAGTTACGTGATAAGTGAGAGATCATGAACGGTGTAATGTAAATATTTTAAAACGCGTTTTCTTATCTTGAACGACATGCCACAATAAAACCTTAACGCTGTAATTCAGTTGATATCAGTTGTTAAGGTTTATAAAGAAAGAATGCGATGTTAACACAATAGGCAATTCCTTCCAGTATATTAATCTTATCGCAGATATTTTAACACATTTGTAGCGAAAGACATAAATGCTGTTTTCCTATGTTAACGCACGAGTCTATAAGCTAATAATATCTGGAGCCCGTTATGACAACTAATGAGTTCAATAAACCTGATTTCCTAGGTCCTTTAAGGGCTGTAGTGCGTGAAATTTCTATTTTCTACATTTTTAAAGCTACATATTTGATTTTTTGTATACATTCATGTGGTGTAATAGATAATCTTGTGATGAAGTTTCATTCCTCTCAGTTTGTTATTTTTTTAGTTATTAAAAATTAGGCGAAAGACAAATACAAGGTGCACTTTAAGCTCCGCCCACTCGATATTCACATTTTGTTTCTCAGCGAAGTATGGTGACAAACTATCCTTGTATATTGTCGCCGACACTCCCAACCGTACCAAATATTAAAATGCGAGAGTGCCCCTTGTACAAAATATTAAAAATTCGAGAGTGCCCTTTGTACCAAATATTAAAAATGCGAGAGTAAGTGCCTTGTACCTACAGGTTTGCCTTGTACCCAATGGTTTGTCAGCCTGTTTATCCTCGAAGAATTCGCTAGATCGTGGTATAAAAGAAAGTGCTTCACTGAGGGTGGGTCAGGGCGGGATGTATCTCATGCGACGATGCACCTTATATTTGGTTTTTCCCAAAAATTAATGTTTAAAAATTTCAGACTCCTTGCATTAAATCTGTAGAACCCATTTAGTTCTGAATATATAAAAATACAGAAAAATAAAAGTATAGGAAAACGACTTCCAAACTTTGCATGATATTTGAATGAAAAATGTGTAGACAGTTTAATTTAATTTTCTGCTCCCTGTATAGTTTTCCTTAAATGAGCATTATCTATGACACAGTAACAAAAATTCCATAATATACTCCACACATAGAAAACAAATAATTGAATCTTTCCATTACCTTTGCTCAGAATATACAATTCTCTTCCTCCTGAAATCGTATCGCAGAAGTCAACATTAAAAAAGTTTCCGATAAAGTACAGTATTTGCTAAACAACTGGTTTTATAAATAAGCCACTTCTTTGACTCGTAAGTCCTAAGAGTCTACACTATCCACAACTCTCACCTTTGTCTTACGCCTTAAAACTACTACATTATATCTACTTCTCACATGTATTGTACTTTACTCTTTACTCTTTATAAGCAATTATTATTATTATTATTATTATTATTATTATTATTGCTCTTACCACCAGAATATTTATTGCATAGTAGTGGTAGGATAGGCCCTTATTTGTAACTGAAATTGTACTGAAATTATATTGTGCATATTCCACTTCAATGTCAACTAAAATTTAAATATTTAACATTTTAACGAGTGTAGCTTTTTCAATATTGCATAATTAGGGAGACTTAAAAGTGCCCGAGGGCAGTGAAACTTAGCCAACTTATACATTAAGGTACATAGTATTTTTTAATACAAAAACAACTAATGCTAAGTTTGAAAAAGTGAATATTTCACCCCTTACCCCTTAATTAAAAAACCCGTATGATTGACCAGCGAAAGAGTACATAAACATAACCTGGGATAAGGTGTAAAGGTAACGCTTTTTTCCCACTACACAGCAGTTGAGGTTTTTCGATGTAAATAACCCAACAACATGTAATCTGTGTTTAATTTTGGCATCATTTTACATTTAATACTCATGGGCATGGCTTTTAAGCTCAAACAATTTAATTATAGGGTAGTGCATTGTATAACAAGCATATAAAGGCATTTTAAGATCCGAATGTGTTTTTATGAACTATGCGAGTTGCATAATTTTCATATGAATGTCTTAATTGCCACTATAGGCAAGAAGTTGATTGTTTTTATTCGACCATAATTAAATCTTTAGTGTGTGTTTTTAGAATACCTCGTAATTGATGAAGCAAATTACTCTCGAACAACCGCTCTTAATAGTTCTCGTCTTTTTTCGACAGATGTCAGTCTACAAGGCATGCAGGCCGCTGGGCGTCTCTTGACGCTTTAACGTCAAACAACGTTTATTAAAAACGCACAAAATGAACTCAATTTAGTAAAATATTAAAATTAACACGAACGGTTCTTCTAGCTCTTAGGCAAGTGATTTTGAATATTTTACATTATTTTAAAATCCCCCAGGCTTCACCTACAACAGTCAACTGAAGCAGACAGAACTGACTTAAAGTTCCTGCTTTCTGCCCAAACGTGTTTTTTAGTTTTGTTTTTATTTTAAAAAGCTACAATAATTTTCTTTCAGTTTTATGACAAATGGAATTTCTACCACTGATCTTGGGTATTTAGTTCTATCAACGAATAACGTGCAATGGTAACAATGGAACGGGCATTCGTGCATTGTGAGTCGGTTAGAACGTGAAACGAGAGAACCGCAAGGCCTATGCTTAAATGTAGGCCTAGAAAAGGCCTAATTCATGTGAACGTCTCACGATATTAAAAAAAAAATCTTAACTCTGAAGAGCGAGAAGAAGCATGCTTTAAGATTTATGTTTCCTTTCTGAAGTTTATAATTGAAGATAAATTGCGAGGGACACTGAAAATTAGACTCAAAATAGCTCTGATAAAGGCCTCATTATATAAAGCGATTGGAGTGAAGTACTGTAATAAAATGTGTTATAATCATATCAGACATAGTTGTGGTAAAGATTATTCGCAACTAGAAAGTATGTGCTGCGAATGCAGAATTTTGCAATGATTAATGACGTGAAGATAATGAGTTAAGAATGGTGACGGACGTTTTGTTTTCAAATGATGGAATATCCTATTTTATATTCAGTGCTAAATTTCAAGTAAAAATTCCATTATTATTATTATTATTATTAAATGGTTTTTAGTGGATGATGTAAATGCAAGTGCGTGTCTCAGCTTTAAATGCGTTTATTCGAAAGTTTGATCTTTTACAATACCTCAAAAAACAACATGACTGACTAAATTCAAATTTTTCAAAGCTGTTCTTTGATATTACTAGAGGATGGATCATAATAGGTAAGATTAATTTGAAAATGACTGACTTGAAAATTTATTTAAAAAAAAAATAATTGAAAAATTGAAAATAATTAGGCTATAATGCAAATTTTAAAAATAGAAAATTTAATTTCAACGTAGAAATGATGCAGACGAGGTCCATCCTTGTTCCCTGATTTAAGGAAACTGATTGTAACTGTCAATAATAATAATAATAATACTAATAATAATGTATTTGTCACCATTAGGTAATACAAGATTACAATAGGTTAAGTCAAATGGTAAAAAATTAAAAATCACAATTCAAATATTCTTCAACAGTGTAAAAGTTCTTTGAAAGAAGGAAAGAAGGATTAAGGTAATGTGTTTTCAGATTATATAATATAGCCTATAAAATATATATATATTCAACAACATTAAACATTTAAAATTACCTTAAAATTTCTTCAGCCTGATTTGTGGTCCCCTAAGTGTAATGTATAGGCAATACGAAAATATTTTTCAAGAAATTCCCATGTCTGGTGATACTTGGTTATCTGTAATCATATTTTGTTATTAGTGCAAGAAATCAAGATTTACTGTACGCAAACATCCACTCGTAGCCCCCCGGTTAAAACCCAGGATTCCAGCTCGCAAGGACAACTTACCACGCTGACCAATCGAAGCGTAGCATGAGGCGAGGTTTCTTGTCCAAAGGCGAGGAATGCGAGAAGAATGGCAGCTATTACAAACCCGAGGACAGTGACTGTGATGCAGGCTGGACGGTTCCGTCTTTGACAGCATTTTTGCACTAAAAGAGGCTGATGCGACCTCAGCTGTTCCGGCATTTCACTTATATTTCACACAAACACACGCAACGATACGTCACGACACATCCATGTTCACGGCAACACTGTTCACCGTTAAGTATGCTGCCGGTCCAAGAGCGCTGCTTGAGTGCGCGCGCTAGTCTAGCGAGGCCTTGACTTTCCCGTCTTGGTGTGTTTGTGTTCTGTGGAGACTTTAATAACAGGTCATTCAACTTGTCAAAACAATTGAATGGGTCCCTGAGAGAGTGAGCTATCCTACTGTGAAGTGAAATATAGAAAAATACACTGTTATTACCAGGGCCCGGATTCTGATGACATGTCATCTTTTTATTGATGCTGCATAGACATTGCCAACTTGTAGATAAATCCTAATCATGGCCTCTAGAGTATAGAAATACATTTTTATTAGGTCATTTTTAGTAATTTTACAGTGAAACCTCTCTATAACGGACACGTACGGGACCGTAAAAATCGTCCGCTCTAGAGAGGTTAAACATTCTGGCGTAAAATAATCCACAGTACTTACATGAGATTGTTATAGAGTAGATGGAAATCTTTTTAGTTTACACTAATCCATCACACAGATATGTTATGCTGTAGGCCTACGTATTGCGAAAATCCCGAACACTATACTGTAGTCCACTTTAGGCCTACCATCAAAATTAAAACCACACGTTTTACAATGGAATACGCCTACACAACTGACAACTGCAGTTCTGCGTGTATTAGTCGAGCGCACTATTAACATGTGAAAAAATCTTTGTTTGTTTGTTTGTTTTGTACGCTTTGGTTACGCGTCAAAACTAAGTCAACAGAAGAAGAAAAGAAGTTCAGTACAATACAGTACACTGTAGATACATATGATTTTCTCGTCAAGTGTCCGTTAAGAGAGGTTTGAAGAGCCTTTTTAAGTGGATTTTTTGTGTACGTATCCGTATCCGTAATATAGGGTGTCCGTCTTAGAGGGGTTATCTATTATGACGTTTCATTATAGTGACCTAGGGACCAGAAAAATCGTCCGTAAAGAAGGGGTGTCCGTTAAGAGAGGCTTCACTGTATGGAATTTTATTTAGGGAATTTATTTAAATTTTACGTCATTATTTTGTCGTATTCATGCATTTACATTGAGTGTATTCTTATATTTAAATAAATTACTAGGTTACTATAATGCAACATTTTTATAGGATCTACTTTAAAATCTATTTTCTTACTTTTCTTCCCAAATGCTCCAATCAAGAACAAAACAAGTTTATTTAGACCTACAACATCGTTTCTACATTTACAGTTTTTACAGTTATGTATGAATTGGTCTATAACTTTGTGTGTACAATAATAATTTTTATAAATAAAATATCAGTTTTCGGTCATTCTTTATAAATATTAAGTAATCTTCTTTAAAACTGAAGGTCATTTTATAGGTCATTTTTCAAACAATTTTAGGTCATCAGAATCCGGGTCCTGGTTATTCCTATTAGAATCATTATAGACTTAATATTTGCCCTGTTATCCTAGTTTTTTTTTTTTTTTTTGAGATCTTTATTAGCCTAAACAAAGGGGGGGGGGAGGTGGCTTCGGATAACCAAAGTTTCGGTTAAAAATTAAAGTGTCATTTTTAGAGGTTGAATCTTTGTCAATCTATAGATAAATAAAGGCATTGATTGAAGCAAAGATGTCGAATGATCAGTTGACGACTTACGTAACCTAATGCTAGCCCTATTGTTGTTTAGCCTATACTATCCGCTTATCATGGCATATTGCTTTCTTGTGTAAAAAGTTTTTACAGGGATGGTCCTTATTATTGAAATAGGAACTGCCACTATGACTGATTTTATATCCATTCTTAGTTATCAGCTGAAAATCCCATTCAAACACATCTTAAATCACGGGAATTATATTCCTGCAACGGATTGTTTTGCAGCTGAATCAAACAAATAGAAGGAGGCTACTGGTCTAGCTATCTGTCTATTAGTGTAAGGTCGCAAACCCAATTACTGTACAATTACTGTACATATTGAGAGAAATTACGATTTCAGAAGGGTGGGCACAAAAAAAAAGTTGCTATTATTATCTTCGAGAGAGCGGTATCGGTTATTGCTATGTTACAAATATCGAAACTCTAATGAAAAGTTATGTCGATCTGCAAAAAAATAATGCACACACTACTTTACATTATGTAATTTAGTATTAACGACTTTATGTAAAGAGTTATTATGATTTACTGAAATCTGTAAATTTACGTAAATTTGATCCACATGACATAACCACTTACTAGGGATGGGTCCTCGATACTTTCGATACCTCGATACTCTCGATACTTGCATGGTATCGGCATCGAACGATACTTTAGAAAACTCGCTCGATACTTTTTCGATACTTTTGTAATTCTGCAATTCTGCAATTAAGTGAGAATGCTAGTATTTTTTAACAAAAACTTGTAAGTGGACTGTTTAAAAAACTAATTTAATATTTAATGTAAAGTTTAAAAATAATTATAGGCTACTGATGATATTAAATTTTGTCTCATTAAATATGCAGACTTAATTAATCTAGTTGGTATTACACAGTTCTCTCAAATTTTAATTTTTAATGTAGGCCTACCTATTTATTGAAACTGGAAATGTTGAAGGTATCGAGTATCGAAGTATCGATTATCGAGGAAAATATCATGTATCGGTATCGAGTATCGAGAAAATCTGGTATCGACCCATCCCTACCACTTACCATAGATACATAGATGATAGATATTATTAGGCTATATGTGAAGAATAAAAAAAAAATGCCATTATGAAAGATTTTAATGAAATTATCAACCAGTTAGTTTTCACACATGAAAAAGAACAGTAAATTACCTTGATCTAAATATTACAAGAAACAACTATAAACTCACATTCAACATTTCAGAAAATCGACTTACACCGCACAGTAAATATACAATAATTCAAACCACCCATATAGCCAGACAATAGCTCCTTTTCAAAGTATGGTATACAGTATCCTTAATATTCCAATGAACAAACGACAATACAATAAAGAGCTGAACACAATCATAGGCTACATATTGCAAGTAATATTATTATTATTGAATTCCCAAAAATACAGAACCCTATTTTACCAGATGGCATATTAGGGTTATAGATTAAACATATATACAGAGTATACAGTAAACTACATATACATATTACAATTTTGCAAAAACACTATTCATGAAACTTAAAACAACTTTGTAACTTTGCTTATTTAAGAAGAGACGGGAGATTGGTGTAGTAAAGTCAAAATTTAGAAAATTTAAATATAATATTAACTGATAACGTTCGTGCGTAAATAATGGACAATGAAATAAGAGGTGCTTAACAGATTGACTTTCCTCTTTACATTTACAATTTGCAGAGGTAGAAATTTTAAATCTATGTAAGTATTCACCAAATTTCCCATGCCCTGTTAAGAATTGAGTCGTAATATAATCCGGAATCAAAAGTGTACAAGCCATTCTATCTTGCACTCTAGGGAAAAACAAATCTTTCGTTGTGCTGCCGTTATTCGTTTCTTGCCAAATCCGATCCCATTGGCTGTGCATATGTTCTCTTAATGTTTTCTTAATGAAGGATATAGGGCATAAACTATAAGAAGTTTTAACATTTGAAGAAGCACCTAACTTAGCTAATTCATCTGCTTTCTCATTTCCTAAATTTCCCATGTGACCTCGGACCCAGGTTAAACAAATATGAATTGTGCTTGTATTTAGTGCATGTCTAATGTCTGTGGCTAGTGCATCCTTATTATATTTATCATCTACAGCTTGTAAAGCCGACTGTGAGTCACTGTTTATATAAGCACTATTGCTACTATCAATACACCATTTAACAGCTTCTTTTATGGCGAACAATTCCGCTTGAAACACAGAACAGTGTGACGATAGTTTATACAAAGCAGAATAAATTTCAGAAGCACTATTATCATAAACCACAAAAGCACATCCCACCATAACTTCCTGAGTTTCACAATTAATGTAACGTGACCCATCTGTATAAATGTAGTAAGAATGTTGGTCTACAAGTTCAGAACACAATTGCATGAAACTGGTGTTATAATGTGCTGGATGGCCGAGTAAACTACAATGTACCGGTGTTTGTAGTTGTAAATGGGAGACAATATCGGGGATCTTTCGACCTCTCTTAATATTATTTATACTAGCCAAGAAGAGTCCACTCAAATATAAGGGCTCTATGGCAGCTATAATTTGGGCAGCATCAGTAGAAATTGTACGATAACCTCTTATCATTCATAGAAGAAATCCTCTTTGTATTTGCTGTAATTTTTTCTGAGCCCATTTTTTATGTAAAATTTCTTCATAGGCAGCAACACAATATAAAATCAGAGGCTCAATCGCTCCGCGATAAATAATTTTCAGTATGGAGTAATTAAATCCCCAACTAGGTCTGGACGCCTTAGATAAGTTAAGAAGTAGTTTACTGGCTTTGTTGGCAATGTGATTCAAATGTGATCGAAATGTTAGCTTTGTATCTAGTATTACACCCAGATAGCAAAAGCTGTCAACCATTTTAATGTTTTGTCCATTCATTATGAAATTCACAACGTCTATTTTCCTTCGCTTGGTAATCATCATAGCAGAAGTTTTCTCAGGATTAAATTGAAGTTTATTTGTTTGACCCCATTCAAAAATGACCTGTAGCCCATTATTTACTTTGTGCTGTATATCTCCAAAAGTGCTTGATTTTGCAAGCAGTAAAGCATCATCTGCATACGCTATTAAGCTGCAGTCTTCTGGAAGCGTTTGTTTAAGAAGATCATCATATAATATGATCCAGAATCCTGGACTGCAGGTTGACCCTTGGGGGCAGCCACGTGTAATACCTTTGGTTACTTTCTGATCACTTATGGCAAGCTCTATTTTTCGATTATTAAAGTAGCTTTTAATTAGGTTGAATATATTTTTGGGGCATTTCTTTACTTTTAGTTGTAAAAGTATCTTCGGCCACCAAGCGTGGTCAAAAGCGCCCGATATATCTAAGGACACCATAGCGCCAATTTTCTTCTCTAAAAAAGTCTCTTTCATCCAATCAACCACTTGGCTCACTGCATCTTCGGTTGATTTTTGTTGAGTGAATCCAAATTGTCGGTCACTTAGCATATTATTAGTTTGGAACGCAAACATAACCCGCTCAATGATGAGTTTTTCCAAGCATTTCCCCAAGACAGGTAATAAACTAATGGGTCTGAAGGAGGCAGCTGTATGTTTTTGTTTACAATTAGGTTTTGGTATGACCTTCACTATCGCTGTTTTCCAGCAGTCAGGAAAGGCTCCTAATGTTAAACACTTATTAAAAATCTCCAACAACAATGTAGGTTGACTTATTTGTATAGCTTTAATAATGTTGGCAGAGATTTTATCGATTCCTGGCGCCTTAGAATCGTTTTGCAGACTTATAACACGTGCCACCTCAGAAAATGCAAAGGCACAGTCATCTGGTGTGTTGAGATCAGTCTGAGATTCAGAACGGATGTATTGCTGTTCTGGAGTGTCTTCTGTGTCATCAGGAAAAAATCTACGAACCAATACATTTGCAGTTTCTAACGCAGTTGTTGTAAATCCATCCTCTGTTTTCAGGGTAGACAACGTTCTGTTTAAGTTTTCTGGTCTTCTACATAGTTTGTATATTACGTTCCATGGATTTTGGGCAGACTGTAGAGAACAAAAGTTTTTCCAGCTATTGTTCTTTGCTTGATGGATTTTAGTCTTATACTCGTCTCTGACTTTATGATAGACCTCTTCGTAACGTTCCTTGAGTAGGAGACACTTAGCTCTTTTAAATCTCCTGTTACAGGCCAACAATCTTTTCCTCATTATTATTGCAAGTAAAAATGGGTACAAGAAAAAGACAATTTAGTCCAGTCAAAACAAGGTTTAACCTCATAAAAAATCCGAAAGTTTTGAAACTTTGCACACTTATTTAAAGGTACCTAGGGATGAATATACCAAAAGTCCTCATGAATATGAGGCGAGCTCTAGCGGCAATTAGCGAAAACAGGGCACGTTTTTTGTTTTTTGTTAATACCTCGAGGACCGTTGGTGGGAGGTAAAAGTTTGCTATATACATAATTGGAGCTTATTGAATTTGCAACAAAAATGATTATATACATTTTTTTGTAGTCCCAATGGTTACCGAGTTATATGCCGCTAAATGTTAACGTTTTTTTAAAAACCACGCTAGCGCGGTACGATATGGCATTTCTGATAATATTTGACAATGGTTTACCAATCTTTTTGGATACCAAGGATGATTGAGGAGATAAACTTCACAGCTTTGTATAAACAGGAAGACATGATATATATTAAACAATGAAATACGTGGGGAAAAAAGCTGAGGATATTCCAAGGAAAATTGTGTACAGAAAAATCAATCAACTCTTGATCGCTTCTTGGTAGAAGGCCTTGCAATCTGCTCATCTTGGTCAGCTTCTGAACTTGCTGCCTGAAACACAGTAAGAAGAGGTACTGTCCAGCGGTGAGTGGAAGGCCGAGCTGGTGGCATAGTGGGGGAAAGACATAAACAGTAAATGCAAGCGCATGGTTAGGTAGTGGGGGAACGCTAGCTCGACCTTCAGCTCGCTGCCAGACAGTAACTATGCATGATATGATGATGTGAGAGAACCAGTATACAGATAAGAACATGCAGGTAAAAAAAAAGTGGGTAAGCGAGCAGTAAAACAACGTATGAACATGACCGATTTATGTATACTATTGCAAGGTAAATGAATAACAAAAAAATACAAATGTGCAATCTCACCTGACTAAGCGTCCAGCAAGCACAGTGTTTTGATCTTCATGTACTAAATGTTCAGTGTTTGTTCTCTGCACTGAATGGTCTGTTTCTTCAAGTTTTATGACATCGGGATCATCAGGGTCATCAGTCTTTTTCGAGAGTGGAAGGAACACCATTCAAGCATTCGCCAAGGCAGTTGTGACTAATCCTTGTACACATTATTCCTTACTTTCGACAACCACATTCTGTTCCCACATCCACCTGTACATTTGCAACAAATGAGGTTGAGGACAGCTTCAGGTGCTGCTGGATTCTCTGTTGTCACAGGGATCAGCTGATCGCTTTCCAACTTCCAACCCCACTGCACAGGAGGAAGTTCATTCCCAAGCCAAAATTGAATTTGGTGGTACACTCGAAATGTGTGTTGTCTTGCTGCTCCTTCTGTGGGCGGCAGAGCAGAAAGGTTGGGTTTAGCATTGGCTACAGATTTGGTGAAAGCATTGTAGCGGTGCATGTTAAGAGAGGGTTGCTTCCTGGGGGCATTGTACAATGCCAGGAATATTTTTGTTTCCAGCAGCAGCTACAGCTTCACGGGATGAACTTGGGCTGTTAAATATATCAGCAACACCTTGCAGTACAGCTTGCTTCTTGAACAATTTGAAACAGGAAAGTTTTCCATTTCGATATGCAGCCGAAGTCGTATCGCATCCGCTGAACGCATGCACAAGAAGTATGTTGTCCTTCATTCCCAAAGTTTGCAATTGGTGGCTTGAATATACTTTCCTTCCTACTTTGCCATGGCTTGGTTTCACAAATAATATGTTTTGTTCAGTCGGAGTTAAGACCATGAGGAGAATAATAAGATCTACATCTTCACCGACTATTGCTACTTTGTCACAAGTGAAGGATTTCACGAGTGCTGTTTGGACGATCAAAATAGTGAAATAGTACGGTAGGTACCGGTACCTACTTTAATTTGCACCATTGTGCGCGCCTCGAAAAAAAAAAAGATGTGCACTGTTTTCGCTTATTGCCGCTAGAGCTCGCCTCATATTCATGAGGACTTTTGGTATATTCATCCCTAGGTACCTTTAAATAAGTGTACAAAGTTTCAAAACTTTCGGATTTTTTAGGAGGTTGGGTCATCTTTTGAGAGTTTTTCATATCGCGCGCTCCTCGACGGTTTTAGAAAAAAAAACTATCCTTTAGCGCCCTATAACTCGGTAAACATTAGGAATATAAGAAAAAGGTGCATAATCATTTTTGTTGCAAATTTAATAAGCTTTAATTATGTATACAATCAACTTTTACCTCAGACCAACGGTTCTCGAGATATTAACGAAAAACAAAAAAAAGTGCCCTGTTTTCGCTTATTGCCGCTAGAGCTCGCCTCATATTCATGAGGACTTTTGGTATATTCATCCCTAGGTACCTTTAAATAAGTGTACAAAGTTTCAAAACTTTCGGATTTTTTTAGAGGTTGGGTCATTTTTTTAGGTTTTTTGACTGGACTAATTCTAAATTAGTTGAAAAAACAAAAATAGATCCATATACAAAAAAAAAAAAACAAAACAAAATTAGTCAATTGACCCCAATAAGGAAAGAGAACCACAAGAAGAAATACGCATTTTCAATTACACTGGTAATAAGATACATCAGATAACAAAAATACTTAAACAGAACTACTTTAAAATAGCTTATAAAGCAAACAATAAATGTAGAAATAAATTATACAATATGAATAATAACAGGACATATAAATCTAGCGAAAACGGTATATACAAATTAAAACGTGGTTATTGCGAAAAGTTATATATAGGACAGACCGGACAAAAATTCAAACAGAGATTTCATGAACTTACTCTTGAGTACAGATTTGACAAACAAAAGTCTGCATACGCAAAACACCTATTGAACAAAAAAACATCAGCTTAACATCATAGAAAATACACTACAAATTTTACATGAACATAGTAAAGGACCTAAACTGAACACTCTGGAGTCACTGGAAATAAGGTAGGTGCTCCAGTTAAGGCCATGCTCCTGATAAGGCCACTAATACTTTAACGTAGAAGTATCACACTTTGGCCCCAGATTGCAACACCTACTTGAAGCTCGCCCTTCGAAGGTCAACTGACCAGAATTTCAGTGTTCCCTCTCCATTCCTCGAGGAAAGACAGAAACTTTTGTGAAATACGCGCTTCAGAAATAAAAACAAGATAAGAAATAAAATACATCTAACTATTTAAGTAGATTCATATCAGCATACAATTATACGTGGATATGTAGCTTACATTGTGATCTTTTAAAGCATCTCTTTGTTGTATCTGCATTAACATACCAAGTTTATTAACCGAGATTGCAAATAAAAAAATATATAGTGCACCTGTTAAGGCCACATACGATGCGATGCGATGAGGAACGCTATTTATCGGTCATAATTTTCAAGTTATGTTTGTGAATATCTACTTAATTTGCAACATTTAAACAATAATGTTCACACTTTTCATCGGACCTGGGTTTGACCGCGAACACATACATAATTTGCTTAATTGTTTATAATTAATTAATTAATTGAATTTTTATTAGTTTTACACCACTTAACACATGTTGATATGCCTATACGTTCAATTTATTTCAGATGGATAAAAAAGTGAGGCAAAGAGTACAGAGCTGGTCAGAAGATTACAGTGTACCCAAGTAGCCTTATCATGACAACATGCTCCTCATAAGGCCACTGTCACTTGATTTCATTTTATATTTTTTGCTATCAATGTAATTAAGTAATATCATTGTTTCTTGCCCAAAACAACTTATTATAGTCATCTGTTGATAGCTGAGTGTAAAAATTATAAATTTGGAAATTATAAATACTTTATTTTTAATTTTGAAAATTAACGTGGCCTTAACTGGACCACCTACCTTATATAAATATAAGCGTAAAATAATGATAATCCTATTGAATATAACCGCTTGTTTGAATTGATTAATAAAGTACGCACCCAACAGTCACAAATACTACGCAACACGAGAACAGTTACTCAGTAATGTTCTTTGAATACACTAAGGTTAGTAAGCAAACTCTCATGTTATATACATAAGTTGCATATTTGGTCAATTTGTTCGCGTGTTTCCTCTTTTGTTAATATGTATTTATTCAGGAAATGAGGATGGCATAACATGTGCCGAAATGCATCTTCTGTTAAATTAGCGCACATGGTTTCAAGAGAATGAACATATATCATAATAACAATTAGCAGATACTTCAAGAAGATGGCCAGAAACTACCAGAAAAGTAAAATTATAGCTACAGTGTTTTAACTTTTATCGAAAATAGATAATTACTGTAATTAACACTAAACACGTCATCCTGATATGACGACTTGAGTAAAGGCATCATTTCTATATTGTTAAAGAACAGGCTATTAAAATTGAATAGGCCTAGAGAATCAATTTACAGTGATATTTTATTCAGTGTGTATAGTTTTTAAGTTAAACATTTTCATTTGTGGAACCAGCATTAACAAAAGGCCTAGATTTTAAATGATCTATTTGACTTGTTAGGTATATTAACTTGTCATCACTGAAGTCATTATGTAACAAAATCTATAGTGAAGTTTAGTTTAATGTGTATAGCTTTTAAATTTTAAGTTGTAAATAGTTTTTTTTTCCACTTAACAGATCTTAAATCATTACTAATAATAGGCCTAGATTTTAACTTTTTCTATTTTGTAACAATCTATTATATTGACAAGGTATTGGTTTTAATTAAAGTAACAATATATAACTGAAGTATCCTGCAGTCATTTCTCATGAAAACCTAAGGCGCTGATGTTTTGTTAACATATTAGACTGTTGGAGGAAATAAGGCGGTAGTTACTGATTGCATTATTTGCTGATTATCTAGTTACGCTTTCCACAAATTTGGTTTAACGAAGAACAGGATTTGCATGCCACTAATCGAAGGTCATTGCCATGCAGAAACTTATTCAGTGTCAGAATATGAAGCAAAATAAAGAAATAAAGAAAGAAAGAAGAAAATTAAAGGAGAAAGAAAGAAAAAAAGGAGTCATTCGAGCTTTTCTCGTCAGACTTCTTTACTCAGTTCTAATTGACGTAGTTAATCAAACTTGTTGATTTAGTGATAGTTCTCAGTTTACGGGCTTCATTCAAGAAACATTCCAACTGTGGTGGCATTATTTTTAAGCAATTACTTCCAAGTATGTCTAATTTATTGTCTTCAAAGGCATGGGTTTTGCAGCATACAGATAAAACTTATTCCCTACTCTTCCTAATTATGACCATGGCTAAGGTGTAACAACTTTTCCGACTTTCTTAAAATCAATCTTCTTGTTCAATCTTGATGATCTTAGTAATCGTTCTCAGTTCACGATCTTCATTCAAGAAATATTCCAACTGTGGAGGCATGATTTTTAAGCAATTACTTCCAAGTATGTCTAATCTATCGTCTTCAAAGGCATGGGTTTTGCAGCATACAGATAAAATTTCTTCCCTATTCTCCCTAGCTGTGACCGTGGCTAAGGTGCAACTGAACTTTTCCGACAGCTTTTTGGGACCAATGTACTTAACATAACCAAAAAACCCTTCAGGTATGTATTCAAACCTCCTATAAAATAATTCATCATGCACAAAAATAGCAGCTTCAAAGAATTTTCCTTGTGTTACATCTTGAAGTTTTTGGACAAGAGTATCTTCTACTTCCCAGAATTGCGTTGAATGGTTGTTTCTTAGATGACCTTTAAGATGCGCTTTTGTACCTTTCCATGAACAGACAAGTCCGTCTTCTGAAATGGGACACTCGAAAATCTTGTGTAGACACTCTTTATGATGATTCTGTATTTCGGTCGAGGAAAAGTTGCTCAGACAGCCGTAATTCCTAAAGCGGCATGGGTAGTGAACTAGACTGGCTAGGTTCTCCAGTGCTATGTTCCGAGTTTCCAGACAATTTGCATTGCACTTTGGGCAACATTGGAATCGTTGTTGACACTTCTCACAGAAATTATGTCCCTCATAGCACATTCTTATGGGAGGGGCGATGATGTACTCTTTGCATCCATGGCAAGTTAGCTCATGTAAAATTGAACTCTGCAAATCTCTAACCATAATTTCTATGCGTTGACCATCACCTTGTTGTATTTCTGTAACAGGAATAAAGTTAACATTAATGGCTGCAATTCTTAATAATTTAAGACCATAAACAGGCCTTCTATCTATACAACAAGAGGAACTGTCTGTCTGTTTGCTTATGTGCGATGTGCAGCCTAATCTATAGCACGCAGGGAACAGAAATTTTGAACTGAAGATGCAGGTGAATAGGGAAAGCAATCTCTTAAGATTTCTCCAGACTCAGCAATTTAATGAAGGCAATAGTTATATATTATTGATAATTATTATTGCCTTCATTAATTCTTCAGTAATCACCTTGAAAGTGAAAAACTGTGAACCCCATCTGCAAAAACTTGAAAACTGGATAAGATAGGCCTATATATATTAACATAGGGCTACCAGATAATAACAAAACTAATAATAATTGTCGTATAAGCAATGTTATTGTAATACTGTATTTTTTTCTGGCAGAGAAAGGGCTGAGGACCTATCTTCCACTTAACCAGGTTAAATGCTAAATACCGGTACATCATTAGAATACCAGTAAATATACAGGTAATTAAGTAATAATCCTTATACTAATAAGCTATTATACCAATGCAGTGGAAGTTTATCCTCAGCAGTGAATGATATAGTTCTCTGCCTCCTGCCAAACGTGCTTGCTTTCTGCTCTGCCCCAGCATGCACTGGTTTTCTGATTAATGAATAGTTCATTCTAAACCTCATAAATCGTTCTTCTAAGTGGTAAGTTTATTATCAGGAATTCAGAGCTGAACTTTTCAATTTTCTAATATCATTATGGAGTATTGACAGAATTATACTTTCTAGAGCAGGGATCTCCAAACTCTTCACCTTATGGAGCTACTTCATAAACAGAACATAATAATAATTATGTGGCGAGCAACCAAGCTCAAAAACTTACAAAAAATACACATAACAAGTAGAGATTAATTTATTTCAATATACTGACAGATGGTTACTTGAATTATGACATAACTTTCAGCAACGATTGTTCTATTATCTGTACTAACACAAATGTGAGAAAATTCTTAATTATTTAATTAGAAATAATGGCACTCACTCGCAGCTGTAATTTCTTTAATATTGGGTGAATAGTTAGTCATAGCCATTGGAATGTGCCTAGGTAGTAGTCTGCATGTTCATTGATGAGTATGTTTCTGATTCCATGTTCCAAAATGAGGACTCTCACATACAGTTAGAGCTGAACAACCCCATCACTCGAAGAACAATGTGGAACAAAACAGGAAACAAGTGGCCGAACAGTTTTGAAATGAGATAGACTTCAAAGGCAGGTCACTTTGAAAAGTAATAATTTCCATTTCTGCTGTCGGAACATCTTCGTTAAAGTGTTTAATAATATAATAATTCGAAAATTGTTCAACGTCAATGTCCATAAAAAGTGTTGCAATGAACTGTGCCAGAAGTTAAATTTGCTTGAAATTCTGAAAGCGTTTCTGAAATACCCTCAAAATTGATAGAAACTCTACATTCTTTTTGACACAGCAGAATTGTAAAAGATCCTGTTTTTTAAGTCTGTCTTTCAAACCATGCACGATGTTCTTTTCCCAAAACTTAAGCTTCTTTAAAATTGTCTGAACATCAAATATGATTTTACTAAGGCCTTGTCTTTGCCTTGCAATTGGAAAATGAGTTCATTTAGTTTTATTAACAAGATGTCAATGAAGGAACTTTAAAACCACCATTGCAGAAGTCAGCTGGCGGTACGGTGTAGCTAATCTCATGAAGCCGAATTCGACAATAAACGTAGGCAGATTCCCGCGTGCCACTCAAAATATCAGATCGAGGTCCGGTACTCACGATCGACGGACCGGCGACCCCTGTTCTAGAGCAATAAACACAATTATGCAGAATACATACCCGTAGCCCACTCTTATTATAAAACGCATTGTAGGTAAATTTCATTATATTAGTTAGATTTGGTTAAAAGTTTACAATTTGATAGAACATTAAAAAAATCGATCATTATTAGCATATAAAAACACTGTACATCATAGATGCGTGACGTCTTTTGTCGTCATCGTATCACCGGTGACATTACACGAATCATAACCACTATTAGACTGCCATTTTCTTTTCTTCATATTCCTTGTATGCAGCGTGGAGACCCTTAATGCCCTTGGTGGTTTTAGGCTCTAGGATTTTTAGAGAATTTGCTTACGAAGGTGGACAAGGTTGTCCACTGTACTCTCCGGCCAATTTTATCCAAAAAGACATTCTTGTTATTCATTTATATACCTCTGGGTCATTCTCGTACTACCAGAAGGATTAGGTTAACTAATAAATCACAATGATTTATCAAACTCTGCCACCTCCCTTTTGTAGCGCAGTGTCAATTGTAAGTAGTCCTATAGTGTGTATAATCAGTAGGACGTTGGTCCATCCACATCTTCAAAATGGATATAATATTAAACGAAAATAAGGAAATTCGTCATAATATAAATAGATAGATTTAGAAACTATTAGGGAATCGACTTTACTTTTTTTATGCCACCTTGTCGTTGGTTCGAGAATGTTTTTTCAAGAAGTTATTTAAGTGTGAAAAAGGGCCGTAAGGCTCGAGGGAAGGAGGAAGGAAAAAAAAGTTGCTGATTTTTCAAAGCTAACGCTAACACTATCTTCTCCTATTCCTGACTTTACAGAACTAAACTCTTTAGCTGGGACGCCTATTGATGACAATGAACTGGGGAGGATTATTGAATGAGCACTATTATTGGCATCTAATACTGGATCCTTCTTCAGTTTCAGGTCTTCCAGTTATTTACTCGAGATAAGTGTTACTAATTTCACGATTGAATTGTGTCGTAAGATTTGAGAGAATGAGGGAGAGATCATGCTTACCGATTTGCTGCAGGGTGATCTGGCAGGGATTACAGTCATTAAAGTCTCGCATGCAGGTCCTACAGATATTGTGACCATTTTCACACCTCGTGAAAGGAGGCTGAAAAATTTGCATACAGCCTGGGCAATGGTTCTGTGCTTGTGGTTCCATTGTCTGTAACAGAAATATTCATTGTTAAGGAAGCATAGTAGTATTATGTAATAACATCGGTACTCCGGTTTAATGGATCTGCCATAACTCACCCAATTATTATTCAACGATTCTTCAGTAACTTCTGTGTCATGTTCTGTAGTTTCTTTTTCTGCAAAATTGTTTTCATCTTACAAAATTGATTTTGTAAAAAGTTATCATCAGGGCCCGGATTCTGTTGACATGTCATCTTTTTATTGATGCTGTATAGATATTGTCAACATGTAGATAAATCCTAATCATGGCCTCTAGATTGTAGAAATACATTTTTACTAGGTCTTTTATTAACATTTTATGAAATTTTATATTTTTAGGGCATTTATTTCAATTTTACGTCATTATTTTGTCATTTTCGTGTAATTTCCTACCTTATTTTGTCATTTTCATGCATTTACATTGAGTATATTCTTATATTTAAATAAAATACTAGGTTACTATAATGCAACATTTTTGTAGGATCTACTTTAATATCTATTTTCTTACTTTTCTTCTCTAATCAAGAAAAAAATATTTAGACCTACAAAATCCTTTCTACATTTACAGTTTTTACAATTATATATGAATTGGTCTATAACTTTGTGTGTACAATAATAATTTTTATAAATTAAATATCTGTTTTAGGTCATTCTTTATAATTATTAAGTCATTTTCTTTAAAATTTAGGGTAATTTTATAGGTCATTTTTCAAACAATTTTAGGTCATCAGAATCCGAATCCTGGTTAAACCTCTAGGTTTAAATTGACAGAGTTAACGTTAACCAGGGTTCATAATTTTTTTTTTTACGAAAATCACTAAAAACGTCATTCTTTTTACCGAAGTTGACTAATAAGTCATATGAATATATTAGCTTGTATTTAAAGGGAATAGCCCAACAGCCATTTCATAATTACGGGTGGGACATTCTAGCAAATTATAAAATTTTTTTTTGTTTATTGCATATCTTAACTAATAAACTAGAATTGGTTCTTCATATTATGTAAAATTTACAATGCCTTCTCCTCCACACTACATGCAAAGCATTACTTAAAATTTATTTTAAATTTGTTTTTCAAAATCTATTACTGGTGGGACATAATTGTTACACTGATTTTAATGATGCAAAACAAAAAGTTCATTTGCTGTTCTGCTATTACTGTTAGGGTCTTAATGTTGTTATTAATGAAGGTATGAGGGATTAAATAAAAATTATAAACTATTTCCAGATTGTCAAAACTTTATTTAACTCATCAGTTATAATTTAACAAAACTATCACCATTACGAGTGGGACAAAAAGTCACTTCTTTGTTATTTACATAGTAATTAACCACACATATTTTTTGAAGTTATACCAAATTGTACCTTAAGATGTATATTTTCTCAAATGAAAATGGACATAGCTGGTTACTCTTGACTACTTGGTTTTAAAGAGTATTAAAATCATGCTGAAAATTGCAAAAAAAAGTAGCTCAATGCAATAAATAAGTAAATCGACAGATTTTACACATGAAACCACTTCAGATACACCTGAGAATTTTGAGGTTTTAAACTTATTTTTGACCACCCAATTACAATAATTTTATAACTTCTCTCTTTGAGGGGGAAATTCCCATATTTTATGAAAAGGCTGCCAAATCTCTCTTTGTCTGATTTCACAAAATAAAGAATAAATAATCTAATAAGTAATTGCTGCCGGTGCTATGTAGTATAGAGTATTGTAGATGGCAAACGCGTTCTGAAAGCTGATTTTCGTTTAAATTGTCTGCTAACCATTAAACGCTCTAACACTTGATATTTTATATTATTTATTAAAATGCAAAAATGTTACTTCCATAAACCATAAGATTTTCTTGCTGTATATTAAACTAGTTTAAAACGCCAGGCGTCGTCGCCCGGGTTTTGTATTTTTTGTGATTCAAAATTAAATTATGGAGGACTTATGATTTTCAAACTGTAAGTCTTTATATAGGTTTTTAGAGTTTGAAGCAAAGAAGGACGACTTAACATTCTCAAGCTATTCCCTCAGAAAACGCTTTTATCGCTCATATAGGACTTAGAATTTTGCAACCCATTGATTTTACACTCCATGCCTCGTAGGGGTCGAAATATGAAGAAACAGAAATTCCGGTAACATAACATTTTACTGTCTTTACGGGATATTTTATTTCCCACCTGCATGATGCCATACAACCATTTCAGGGTTAAATTCAAAATAAAATCAATATTACTTTCACACATTCTAACCAAAAAATTCGAGACAAAATTTACTCCGCACATAGGACTAAAATATTCTATCCTATTTTTGCCTCTTTTTAAATTCTTCCATATTATATTATGGCCTATTGTTATGTTATATTATTATAGTAGGCTATTAATTGGACAACTATTTAAAATATTAAGAGGTTTGGAAAGTTTGAGCTACTTTTTATATTAACTTAATTTAAAACTTCCAAATTATAATTCTGAAATTGTGAATATCAAATTTATAAAGTGAAATTCAACTCAAAAGAAAGACCAGGTTCCAGATTCTGAAACAAATATCCGTTTTATGGTATCAGCTTTCATATGCAGGGGTCCCTTTTCTCCTAGCTAGTATCGAGCAAGTCTGTACGAGAACCACTGAACAACGTTCATGTAAATTTGTCTCATACAGTATTTGAAGTGGTTATTTATGAATGGGCCTAAATCTTGATTACTAAAGTTTTAGCAATGAAAATCTAACTGGAATGATACGAGCACTTACGAGTTTACGAGCGCTACTGGGTTGGTTTTTCGTACTGAGAACGCCTAGTGGTATAATGGGATATGTGAATCAGTTGGAGAATTTAATGTTGTACCGGCATATTGTTATGGTAGCTCAGTTGGTGAGAGCAGCGGCACGGAGAGCCGAAGATCTTGGTTCAAATCCCGGCTATGGCATTAACATTTTTCAGTTTGACTTCACCTCTCCATCTTTTTAAAATCTAACTTTTTATATGCCAGAACTTTGAACTAAAGGCTCAAATAAATATTATATCATAAATTCTTCTTTGCTCATAGGGGCATACCTTACATTTTAAAAGGTAAATTAGAAATAATACTTTCTGTTGGTTTTATTTGGTTTTACTTGTACTAAATGTGAAAAAATGTAAGTTTTGTAATGTAATGTAATAATGATTAAATAAATAAAAAATTAAATTAGAAAAAAAAAATGAATATGTACAACCAGTTATTAGAATTTTGCTGATTATATTTTTCTAGAGAAAATTGTTTGAACTCTGAAAATCTAGGCCCTTTCAAAAACAAATACTGTATTTCATGAAGAAGTTTTAGTGAATAAACAAATTTAAAAAACGCATATCGTTAACAGTTTTATGCAATTGGAACTTAATTTATTTTCTCTATGTATATATTTGAGTGTTCACACCATCCGTAATTAGAATTAGACTGTTAGACTTAGACCCTTTCACAAATATCCATTCTCTGCCGATTTGATAACCAATTTGCTTGCCATCAATAACAGCTAATATCCAACAATGAAAAATAGCAATTTGAGAGAATATGAATGTCTTGATTCATAATTTGTGTTGCCACATGCTGACAGCTTATATTTAATTATGAAACAATCCATTCCATTGAGTTATTTATTTTCAAAATCATATTAATATTAAGCAATAAAATATGGGACTTGGTTCTTTTCATAACTAAATCAGTGAAACTACACCCAAAGAACAATATACAATTAAAGGCTAATTTTCACAACAAAAGCTGAGTGAGGACCTTTCATAAATAAAAGTTTGAAGAAAGTTATCGTCTTGAATAAATTTACATATAAAAGACTTATTCATAATTTTTCCAAATTATTTTTTCATTAA
This sequence comes from Ectobius pallidus, assembly GCA_964059195.1. Classification (NCBI taxonomy): domain Eukaryota; kingdom Metazoa; phylum Arthropoda; class Insecta; order Blattodea; family Ectobiidae; genus Ectobius; species Ectobius pallidus. The sequence continues at coordinate 55,502,837 of CAXKWD010000002.1, forward strand.
GACGCACATGCTCGTATTCGAGATAGTTCAGAAATGGATGTAAATAACATTAAATAAAAATTTAAGTTATTTGAAATAAAAGTAAATCAGATACAATAAAAAAGGAATTCATTTATAACATTTTAGTAATTTGTTTGCAAAATAACCGTATATTGTTATTACCTTGATGTTTGTGTAAATAACTTATAAGACAGTCATGAGTTAACTGGGTTAGATAATAACACTACTTAACATTTTCCGCATAAACCAAAGTCCCATTATCATTTTTAACGTTCAGACAATACACGTACCAACATGTTGCATAATAAAAAAGCCCGGAAGTTAATGCTCTATCAGAAGACGAAATACGCATGCAAATATAGGCCTACTGTAAAACGCTAAAATATACTCCAGAACCAATTATGTATGCTCTATTATTTAATTAATTTTAACTACTTTACGTTCTCTTATTATCTAATTATATTATGCATTATAACAAGTGAGAAGTTGTATAAATTACATTACAAATCTTTTAAAATAACAAGATTAATGCGACAAATTTTAGTAAATTGAAATCCAATCTGAAACGTCACTTTAATATTATACAATCAGTTCTGAAAACATTAGACTAAGTACTGTCTATTATTGCACAGTCAGTTCTTAAAAAAAAAAATCACATAGCCAAATGCTCTAAATGTTTGAGTTGCAAAGCATGCATAATATTAAACACCCGTTAGAAATAGGCTATGCAGTTAAAAATGTGACAAAATAATAAAATATGCACAAATATTCTAATATCAAGCAAACGTATGCATTATACCAAATCTAACAAAAAATGCAAATGAAACGATCAATTTTCTGTTATTTCTTTCATGTCTTGTACACATTCCAACACTAGCATGTAATGGAATGCATTATTGAAAATATGATTTTTCATGAACTTCCAGGCCCTAGTAATAAGAATTCGTACTCACTGATTGTTGTATATTACGATCTTCCTAAGATAAGTTAGCAGGGGGTTCTTCCATCACCCAGCAATAAAAGAAAGATGAAAAGACGTGTAATTGATACAGTGCGGGGAATCCCCTACCTCGTTCATGAAGCATGAAATACTGTTGTCTTGTTTTGCTTTGCAGTGTAAGTGCGTGAGTAACTTAGCAACAAAGTGATCAATATTATACCGTGCATGTGAACCCGTTTTCCATTTCTATCACAATATGAGTTAGTAATATTGTAAAAATACAGTATAATGTCGTGGTGTAAAATACCCTACTATGCAGTGCCGTATTTAAGCCTAGGCAGACTAGGCAGGTGCCTAGGGCGGCAGATTTGAAGGGGCGGCTTTTAAGCTGTTACTGTTTTTTTTAAAAACATTTAACATTTTATTCATAACTCTTCAAAATAGTAAACTAATAATAAAGATGAATAGCGCACAAACGTGCATAAAATAAGAGTTTCCACTTGTTTCGCTGCTTAGTCTTTGCTGAAGTCCATCAGTGATCTTGTTCGATTATGACACACGCATAAACTAATGTAACGCACAATGAAATAGAAATGAATAATACTGAAACAAACGCTCAAATTTAATCAACGATCTAGTTCCATTGTTGTTGTCAATGAAATTGGAACTCTCTTTCCATTTAACCGCTTTTGATTAAACTCTGACATTCTGATATTGTTCTTGTTATTATTATTATTATTATTATTATTAGCCTACTATTTCAGTTACATTAATGCTTATTGTAGGTTACTTTGTGGTACATTCGTGTGGAAATAAGGGGGCGAAAATATTTTTCTCTTCCTAGGGGCGCTTAATTAGCTAAATACGCCCCTGCTACTATGCCTGATATTATTGGTATTAAATGGGATTAACATAGGTTGATATTTATTATCCGAAAGTGTAAACTTATTTTGCCCTAGGGTATATTAAGGTTTTTAGTTATTTACATACATAGGCTATAGGCCTAATACATCTCTAAATACTAAAACATAATATTATTATAGTGCACGAAATGGCTATTTATAGTACAGGAAGTAGCTAACAATCTAAGGTTGTGGTTATTTATAAACTGTACAATACATTTCTAAAAACTAAAGCATGCACAGTGAATGAGATGACTAACAATAGTAATTATATGAATTCACATTCACACACATACCTCTCTCCACATACATACACACACGCACATATGTACATATATACATGTAATACATAAGAATATAAAACAGATAATTTTATCTTAGAGAATATTGTGTTTAGATAAGAGATAAAGTAGGCTATGTATATGATTTACAGTTTGTTAAAACATTTGTATAAATGGGATGTACATAAATATTAATAGGTCTATATTCCAAGATACTTGATCAATTCAAATGAAATCTTAACTAGCTATCAACAAGTAATCAATGGAAGCCATTTTAATTTTGATTGATAATCATGCATGTCAATGAAGAAAGTTTCTTTTTTTCGGAACATCTAGCATTGATTGGTATGACATTTGACAGTTCGAAGTAGCAAATGACGAAACTAAAAATATTTGAAATATAGACTAGTATTTATAGATTTATTTGTAAGGATTTTCTTTGTAATTTTTCAAAATTCAATTATGCATTTTTATATGAGAAAACTAATGATAAAAGACTAAACATTTTATGTTCAGATTAACTATATTAATAAAAAAATCCATGTAAGTCCATTGAATAGTTTTTAGAAAAATAGAATGTTATACATGAAAATGCAATTTGTGAGAAAGTGCGATTTACTGTACCTGCACCTTGTATAACGTTATCTACCGAAAGTCTTTTAAATGTCACTATCACTTTAAATCGGTTGCTTTAAATGTCCATAATACCGGTAATAATCGACATATTCTCATGAAACAACTTTTATTGTGAAGGCCATTTATTTTCTTATTAGAAATGCCTGACAGACTACACGAATTTTTTTTTAAGAAGTCTGTGTTATTCATTTCAGAATAATTCAGATTACTCCGTAACGGATTAAAAGTTTTTTTTTTCGCTGTTCGTATTGAACAGAGACAACACTAGGAAATATGCAGACCGAAAGGGTCAAGACTGGACTGGAGCCTATTTATTGTTAACATATTTTGCTGCGAATGTGTGTTTCTCGAAATATGCCAAGTACATTAGAACATACTTACTGTAGCTAGAGGTTCATACCCAGGAATAACTCATTTTGGAGGTAGCTTCAGAAAGACTCTTCTCGTCTTCATTTGTTTTCTCGCTCAAGTATGCAGTCTAGGAGGAACACTTTCACAATCAATTAAATCATCAGTATAATCCGCAAAACAGAGAGGCCTTGAAAATGGAAAAATATTATTTAGCACAGTAGTGTCTCTCGGCTGACAGACATAGGTTAACCAGAGAGATGAAAATGGTTCTGCAAGTATCCACTGACTGTTACATTACATTTTATGAAATGGGGTATAGCTTCAGCCTGAAAGGTTATTTTCATAGATGAAATCTGTTTGCATAGAACTCATAATAGGATTGCGTGTTTACAATCTACTCTTATACAATTCAACGGCCCTAAATGGCGAGCTTGCTCGCTCGCCCGCTTCGTGAGACATCGGGTATACTCGGCGATGTTCGTCTCTCGCAGTGTAAACTTTCATGACGACTACAAAATTAGGAAAACTGTTTCTTTATTATATAAGGCCTAAGTGAAATGAACACAATGAACAAATATTCTAATTTTATTTTTACATACAATTTTCATAGCTCTGAACCACAAACATTTTTAATAATCTACCAGTGTAAATTTCTTAAAAATCCTGGAGTCAATGAATAATGGCGGGCGAAGCCGGGGGCACCAGCTGTAAAATATTGATGGTTTAACTGTTGAAATATCGCTGATAATAATCCAAACAAACCATTCCTTCCCTTGAAACATTATATAATTTCTGAAAATTACACTGAATTGATCAAATAAAATTCACATCATATTCATGTCAATAAACAATACGTTTTATGTGTTCATAGGTTCCTTTGGAACTGCATAATCGATTCTGATATAGTTTTCCCAGGGGGCGCTTTCATATCGTGGAATGTACTCTAAAGCAGGAATTTTAGCTGTTTCATTAATTATTAATGGCTTAGTTTACGAATGATTCGCGTGCAAGTGTTAATGAATATAATGCTTTAATAGTTATTATACTCTTAATTTTTAATTTTTAAATTATTTATCGTGGGCGAAGCCACGAGCACCTCCTAGTAAAACACATAGCCTTCGCCCTTTGTATTTAAGAGATTTTATCAGTGGTTGCCTGTGCATCCGTTTCATTCACTAAAGAATTTCTTGACCGGCCATGAAACATTATTGTAATTTGAATATTTTTCGCTTTTATATTAGACTATTTCAATGACTATTTAGCTTATGAACCAGTGACAAATCCAGTTAAGAATTTATAAATTTTAACCAATTGCAAGTATCTACCGTCATAATTTTATCGTTTTATTTTTATGATTTTCATTTTATCGCACCTACGTGCAATTTTTTTTTTCGTACATTCACAAGGACTGAACACTGAAACGTTATCACTTTTGTAAGTTCTTTAATAAAGAACAATAATTGAACACATCTATTGCTTATATATGAGCTGCATGTGAGCAAAAAAAGCATATGAAAATATTGTATAATCTATCTATCTATTCTATATTAATAAAAATGAATATACAAAAGGGTTGTTGCCGCATCACTTGAGAACGGCTCGACCGATTTGGCTGATTTCTTTTTTGTTGTGTTCGTAATTGTCAGGACAAGGTTTGTATGAAAGAAAATTTTTGGAAAATCCACGGGAAAAGTCGCAAATGTGAAATGAGGCACAGTTAGAGAGTACTGCTGTCAATTGTTTACATAACAAACAAAAATATTTAAAAAAATTGAAGTGTGACAAAAGAAGTGTGACATATTCACAGTTTGAGAGTAGCGCTTTCACATGTTTTCATAAAAAAATTAAAAAATAAAAGAATTGTGAGTCTTGCAACCAAGCCAAATCGAAAGTGTGTATGTGTGTATGTGGGTATGTATGATCCGTATACAAATCTACAAATCTACCAATTTGCACGAAATTTTGCACCTATACCCAATTAAGCCAGGGAAGTAACGCGGTGAACACTAAAATTCAAGTAAACCACGCATTCCCTTGAAAATTTATACCATTTCTGAAAATATTATACTGAAAAATGAAATGCAATTCAGTTATCATGACAACAGTGTATTGTTTACAATGTTCACATAGGGCTTTGGAAAATTCATAAATACTGGGGTTTAACAAACTCTGATGCTATTGATTTAATTAATATATTTGTGAAAATAATTCTTGAAGAATGAAATCCAAGAAAATAAAGCACAATGTGATGCAGTCACATAACTTTCTCTACCCTCAACATGGAAAATATCATTTTCTCACTTCACATTTTGATGTAGAATAAGCGGTCGTATTGCAGGGATAGCTTAAGTGTGTGCCAGTGAGTATACTATATCAGAAGTCGGTAAACTATCCTATTCACTGATACGTCACTCATAGCTGTAGGCTTTGTATAGGGAAGTTTATCATAGGCCCTAAACATCTACAAGAAGACAAAATAGGTTGGAACATTTTCAGTCCTATGCCCGAAGTGTATTATGTCCCAGGTTTTGGGGGAGGAAAGTATGAAAGTGGTAATTATTATTATTTTTTTTTTAATTTCAGCTCCGAAACGGTTGTATGGTAACATGAGAGTGAGAAATAAAAATGTCCATAAAGACAATACAATCTTATGTAATCGGAATATATGTTTCTTCTTATTTCAACCCCTCCCAGGTATGGTGTGTAGAAGCAACTGAATGCAACATTCGACATCTACTGTGAGCCATAAAAGCTGTATCTAGCGTTTTCTGAGGGAATAGTTTGAGTGTGATAAGTCGCGTTCTTCCTCATTTCAGTTTCTATGTATGGCTACATATTATACAAGGCCTAGAGTTTGAAAATCGAAAGTCCTTCATAAGTTAATTTCAAATTACAAAATAAAAACCCGGGAGACGCCGGGCCTTTTAAGCTAGTTTTATTATATAAACAAAATAGGTATGACTTCATTAAACAATATTCGAACGTATCTTAATAGAAATAATTACGAATAATGCTATTCGTTTGCTTCCCATAGTAACAAGAAAACTACGATTAATTTATTGTTGCGAAATTCAGTGCATCTGCATTGTAATGCACACAGTAAAACCAATCCAAGCGAGATGGCAGAAGTAAGAGGTGCCGGGTTCAAAACTCAAATCTCATGGCCAGCTAATTTGACTTGGGTTTTTCATGGTTTCCTCATTCCCAAAGGCAAAGGCTATGTTCAATTTCCATAACTCATCGCCGCTGTGCCACCCAATATCATGTTCAACTAAAGATAATATAATTCAAGAAGACATCACAGAACAATAGAAACAGATGCACATTATTATACCGACTTTGTTTAATATGAACTCTCTTTTATGGTCTATGGTCTGTAGTCTATGGTCTATGGTCTAGGAAATATAAACGGATAGTCGGATCAATTATTTATTCAGTTAAGTGTGATGCTGCAAGCATATATTGTATTTTTTAAAATTTGCAAGTCCCTATCTCTTAATCCTGGAGGATGTATACTCTTGATGGTAGGGCCTACCTACCGGTTTCTTTCGTCAACCTAAAAATCGTACTAATGCAAATGTTAACAAGTTTATGAGAGAAAGTTTGTACTACATTTTTGCACCGTTTATTTATTGGAGTTACACATCAGTTACACTGATTTCCCGACGACTTTATTAAAAAAATTATTGCTTTTCTCGAAACAGACTTTATTAATTTTGTTTAAATATTGCAATTGCTTAAGGACTGTTCGACTCATAATTTGTTTCGATTTCTATATTAATAAAAGGAAGTGTCTGTCTGTCTGTCTGTCTGTCCGCGATGCCCAGCGAAATCTACTGAACGCAGAGATCTGAAATTTTATACATAGGCGGACTAAAGGGTCGGAATGTGCACCTCGAAGCCGGAATTTAATTTTCGCTTTAGTTCGTGAGTTATGAGTGAAAAACGGGCAGAAAACGTGTATTTATTCCGTTTTCGAAGCATGAGTTTTCAGTAATACAAATCAATTATACTAGGCTTTGGCTATTTTTGTCAAACCTTCGACATAAAAGCATCGCGATCTCTTGAATGTTGTAGCTCACGCTGGTCGATTCATTTGTTTTTAATGTCAAGGCACGCAAACATAATGTGAAATTTTCAACCTACACCGAAGAGGATTATTATTATTATTATTATTATTATTATTATAGGGATAATCAATATTAGCCTAAATATGGTCAAACGTTGTTCGATATTGACGAAACTCACTATACAGGGGTTTTCTGGGCGAAGGAACTCGAATCTGAGGTCGCTTTTACCAGGTGACGCTATCTAATCGTGATATGTAGTCCACATGATTTAGGTGTTAATATAATGATTTAACTATTATGCTCTTAATTTTTAATTTTTGAAATAATTATCGCGGGCGAAGCCGCGGGCACATGCTATCTTAAAATAATAAAAGGACGTGTTTGTCTGTCCACGATGCCCAGCGAAATCTACTGAACGCAGAGATCTGAAATTTTAAACATAGATGGGCTGAAAGGTGGGCGCATGCGCATCGAAGCCGGATTCTTTATTTTAGCTTTCGTTCGCGAGTTGTGAGTGAAAAACTGGCAGAAAACGTGATTTTAGCGCTGTCGAAGCATCAGATTTCAGTAATACATTTCAATGTCAAATCAATTGCAGTTGGCTTTGGCTATTTTTGTCATACCGTGGTAATAAAAGCATCGCGATCGCTAGAATGTTGTAAGCCCACGCTGGTCGATTCATTTGTTTAGAATGTCAAGGCCCGTAGACATATGAAATTTTCAACCTACACGGAAGAGGGGTAATCAACATAGACCTAAATAGGCCTATGGTTAAACATAGTTCGATTTGGACGAAACTCACTATACAGGGATTTTCTGGGCCAAGGAACTCGAATCTGAGATCGCTTTTACCAGGCGACGCTATCTAATCGTGACATGTAGTCCACGTGATTTAGGTGTTAATAAATATAATGATTTAACTATTATGCTCTTAATTTTTAATTCTTGAAATAATTATCGCGGGCGATCGCTTGATTTTGTAAGTCCATCCTGGACGATTCATTTATTTAGAATATCAAGGCCCGAAGACATGAAATTTTCAACCTACACGGAAGAGGGATAATCAATATAGGCCTAAATATGGTCAAACATTGTTCGATTTGGACGAAACTGACTGTACAGGGGTATTCTGGGCCAAGGAACTCGAATCTGAGGTCGCTTTTACCAGGGGACGCTACCTAATCGTGGAATGCACTCCACGTGATTTAGGTGTTAATAATTATAATGATTTAACTATGCTCTTAATTTTTGAAATAATTATCGCGGGGGAAGCCGCGGGCACATGCTGTTTGTCTGTCTGTCCACGATGCCCATCGAAATCTACTGAACGCAGAGATCTGAAATTTTAAAGATAGATGGACTGAAAGGTGGGCGAATGCACCTCGAAGCCGAATTTTTAATTTTAGCTTTCGTTCGCGAGTTATGAGTGAAAAACTGGCAGAAAACGTGATTCGCGCTGTCGAAGCATCAGATTTCAGTAATACATTTCAATGTCAAATCAATTGCAGTTGTCTTTGGCTATTTTTGTCATACCGTGGAAATAAAAGCATCGCGATCGCTTGAATGTTGTAAGCCCACGCTGGTCGATTCATTTGTTTAGAATGTTAAGGCCCGTAGACATATTAAATTTTCAACCAACACGGAAGAGGGATATTCAATATAGGCCTAAATACTGTATGGTGAAACATTGTTTGATTTGAACGAAACTATACAAGGGTTTTCTGGGCCAAGCAACTCGAATCTGAGGTCGCTTTTACCAGGCGACGCTATCTAATCGTGGTATGTAGTCCACGTGATTTAGGTGTTAATAATTATAATGATTTAACTATTATGCTCTTAATTTTTTATTTTTGAAATAATTATCGCGGGCGAAGCCGCGGGCACATGCTAGTGTTTTCATAAAGACTGTCTGATGGGCTATTACTAGGGGGCGGATTTCTATGACCTAAAAATAGGATATATGCATGCATTTATGACCTAAAAAACATTAAAATATGACCAATAAAATTTAAAATATGACTTTACCACTTACACATTGTGTATATATTTTTTTAAGTTTCATTACAATACATTGTATTAAAATATAACGTTAAATATTTAAAATATCTGTGAATTCTCAGAAAGTATCATTATAATGCAAAATTTACAAAATATGATTTGAAACTTCAAAATTTCTTTCATATGCACACAAACATGCCAAAAATATGACCTAAATATGCATATTCATATTAAATATGCTACAATAGTTGAAAATTTCCTAACTATGCAGTTAAATGCACAATAAACGCCGTTCCATTTTCACCAGGATGCTTGGAATCTGGTTTAAATTAGTCGGAAACCTCAAATAATGCAAACGGGAAAAATATGTCATGTCATAGAAATCCGCCCCCTAGTTATTACAATCAAGCTCTTTTTCTTTAACGTTAGGCTTTGCCTCCCCTTCTCGTACGTACAATACGGCTTTGCATGAGGGAAAATACTGAATACTCGAAACGGGCAATGTTATTCAATTCGGAATGTTCAATTGAGAATTCCGAAAAATCCATGCTGTGGGTTGGATGTGAATGTTTCATTTATTTTATAGACTGTGTTCGGTTGTCATAACTGTAATAAATAAAATTGTATTTTTCTCTTGTTACAGGTGAGTGAAGCATTCTACAAACGTTATAGCAAGTAAATATTTTAGGTAAGTTACTAGAACAATGGATATAAATAAGTAGCCTATATCAGAAAAGTAGTTATATCAAAGTTATTGTTGCAGCATTTGCAATTAACTGGTAATATAATAATTCTTTGTCATTATAAAATTTTATAAATCAGGACATGGATTAGTAGTTCAATTAGTATAGGCATATGACAGCTTCCTTTGTACACTTTTATTATTAAAGTTAAGTTAGGACCTGGAAATTCAGGAGTATGCCCGTTAAACACCAAATGAGTTCAGTTCATAGACCTGGGTTCGAAACCCTCTGGGGAAGTCTAAAAGCCAAAGGTCCTGTATGGTAGACTTGCGGTCCTTTAAAGAACTCCAGGCCGAAATTAGAGTTTCCGGACAACATTTGATAATTAGTAATAATATCTTGGTTTTCTCCTAGACCTAGTTGGCTGTCGAATGTACATTCATTCATTCATTATAAGCTTGTAATTAAAATTGGTACATACAATTAAATGCAAACAGCAAACATCGTCTTTCTGTATCCAAATTAAAGTTATAAAAAAAGATCTATTTATTTGTGCTTATTTAGAGTTCCGATAATATTCAATGTAACTAAATGCATGAAAGCTCGTGAGAACCTGAATCATTACACCGACCGCGGCATTATTAGCGTAGATATTTCACCCGATCGCTCAGAAGTTGGAGCTGTGCCAGCCGCGATGCAGAAACCCGCGTCATTGGCCAACTCTTGCGTAGGACTCACTGTATATAATGCGACAAACAACACAAAATAAGAAAATAACGACTTTATACTTAAAAAATTACCTATAAATATAAAATATGAAAAAAGACCGTAAAATAACCAAAAACTGACATTTCACTCTAAAAATGGAGAAAAAGGCCCTAAAAATCATTATTTTTCAAATAATCTAGTAGTCATGATCATAATATCTGCACTAGTGAAAACGTATATGAAGTATATGAAGGCGAAATTGAATTTTATATCTTACTAGCTGGTTACCCGTCCTTCGTACGGGTGGAAAAGTATTTTGCACGGTTTTTAGCCATAGCCGAGAAACATTTAAACAGTGCAGATAGGCGAAATTAAATTTTATATTGTACTAGCTGGTTGCCCGTCCCTCGTACGGGTGTAAAATATTTTGAACTGTTTTTATCCTTACCCGAGAAACATCTCAAGGAAATAACCGTACTTCGTTTTGCCAGTGAGCTCGACGTTCTTGACTCACAACTAAATCACCGTATCCTCTATTCGTATAACCGTACAACACAATGCTACCAAATGATGTGACCATATACTGTAGATGGCACACTCTCACGTCATATAAAATATCTCCTGGTGCCATCGCCATACTTTGAGAAAATATAACAATTGCCATGACTTAAGCTCCATCCCTCGTATAATCCCTATAATATAAAGCCACATGGCTGACTCGCTCGCTCGCTCACTCACTCACTCACTCACTGACATCAATGCTTGCCCACTTCCAGATGAGCTAGAAACTCAAAATTTGGTACACGTATAGCTTTTAGGCTGTAAACCAAAGGAAAATTCCAAAAAGTTTATTCTTTATTTTTTAGCTCTAACCCCCCCCCCCCCCGAAAAAGGTCTTGGCTCGGCTCACCGACATTAATGTTTGTCCACTTCCAGATGAGCTAGAAACTTGAAATTTGGTACACTTATAGCTCTTAGGCTGTAAACCAAAGGAAAATTCCAGAAAGTTAATTTTTTAATTATTAGCCCTAAAAACCCCCAAAAAGGGCTCGGCTCGGCTCACTGGCATTAATGTTTGCCCACTTTCAGATAGGCTAGAAACTTGAAATTTGGTACACATATAGATTTTAGGCTGCAAACCACAGGAAAATTTCAAAAAGTCTACTTTTTCAATTTTTAGCCCTAAAAACCCCCGAAAAAGGGCTCGGCTGACTGAAACTAATGTGTGCCCACTTCCAGATGAGCTGGAAACTTGAAATTTGGTATACATACAGCTTTTAGGCTGTAAACCATAGGAAAAATCCAAAAATATATTTTTTTAATTTTTAGCCCTAAAACCCCCGAAAAAGGGCTTTGTTTCCATGGCAACGGTATTATCAAACAGAGTTCACATAGGGCTCTGCCAATACAGCAGACTAAATACACCATATCTCCCATAGATCTTTTTAAAAACCTTTCCCAAGATCCTCAGCGGGGGTTTGGGGGCGGAACCACCAATGAGCGAAGCGAGTATAATTTATAAAATAACACGTCCTGACTGACTGATTCATCATTGCTTAGCCGAAACCGCTGAAGCAATATGACATTTGGTCAGTAGTTTCATTTTTTTAATGTAGAGACTCAAAATTGTACGCCTAGGGGAGTCATAAGGAGTTAAAAATGTATTTAGCGAACAATTATTTAATGGTTATATTGATTTAATACTTAATAAAAGTACAAAACATAGATACATAATTAAACACTTGTTTTTAAGGAGTGAATGGGGATTTAATGTTTGTATTGAAAACAATACTTTTATGGTCCATTTTTTTAAAAACTAGCATAAATAATCTACAATACAAATAATAATGAAGCACATATTTAAGCATTTCCCAAAATTCATCTCCTAAGGAAGTCATAAGGGGATTCAAAGTTTTTATAGAATATATTATTTAACGATTCTGTTGACTTAAAAGTAAGTAAAGGTATTAGATTCGTTTTAACAAATTGACTGACCACGGAAATCAGCTGTAAGAAAGTTATTGTAGTTCTTGTCTTCTGCAATAGATTGCTGCTGATTCATACGGTCAAGTCGAAGCTTGTTCTTGACCGTTTTCTTGAACCTACCAGATGCAACAATAGAATGGCCATATCTACACCTTTTCAACCTCAATTTCGGAAAAAGTAAGTCTTTATTCGGAAAAAAGTAAGTTCACTTCGGAAAAAGTAACTTCGGAACATTGTTAAAATAAACACAAATTAAATTAAGATTATTAAAATTATAGCTTCCTAAACGGAATATGAGATGGCTGGGGGGCGTTCCTTGCCTGGCACAGTCTCTGTAAAGTAATTTGATTAGATATTTATATCCCTGTATGGAGTACGCCGTGGCGCTGTTGGTTCAGGTACTGCGCTGCAAACCGGAAGTCGCGGATTCGATTCCCGATGAGGTTTGAGATTTCTCAATGCATCCACTCCTTCTGGTGGAACTAAAGCTCTGGGATCGACTCAGCCTTTAACAGAAATGAGTAGTATCAGGAGCAATCCTGGGGGTAGACCTAATGTCGGCCGGTGCGAAAGGCCGACAACCTTCCCCTTCCTGTACCGAATACTTAATAATGGAAGCCTCAATCTCCTGAATCCCTAAGGGCCTTCAGGACTTGTATAGGGATCACTTTACTTTTCTTATACCCTTGCGATTATCGACATTGTTTGCACATATCTACCCGATAACAGCAGTAAGATCATATCTAGATATCTGGTGGCCGTTCCTTATTTGAATCAGCTGTAATTTTGATCTGAAGTAATTTTTTTAATTGTTTATTTCAAAATTACATGAATACATAGATAATATATAGGCTAAGGCACATAGATAATAATATATAAGGTCCTGAAACCCCGAAAGGGCTGGAGCTCAAGATCGGGGGCAGTTCCATTTTTACAAATTGATTTGATTTTACAAATCAAATTGAAATTTGATTAGGTACTTATACCCATGAGGTACGCCGTTACAAATCGGAAGATCGCTGGTTCGCTCCCAGATGAAGTCACTGAGATTTTCCAGTTGGTCTAATCCATCTGGTGGCACTACGACCCTGGTGTCGACTTTGGCTCTAAAATAAATTAGTACTATGAGCTATCCAGGAGGCTTAAGACGGTTATTGCGTAAGGCTGACAACCTTGCCACATTCATGTGCAGAATGCCTAAAAATCTTAGAGTCTCAATCTCTTGGAACCCTAAGGGCCTTCCCGGCCTTTACTTTTAATAGCAATGAATTGTCGGAACTGTTTGCACAGATCTACCAAATAATGTTAAACTAGACATATCATGTCTAGTTGGGTGATAGACGTTGCTTATCTTCTCTATAAACTGTGTATTTATTCACTTCTTCAATGACAGCGGAACCATCATTGTTTTATATGGAACATCAGCCAGCAGGAACTACTCCCGAGATCGTTCACCTTGGTATCTTTACTCTATCGCTGTCGTGAGTGTCAAGTTTCCCCAGACTTGACAAATTCCCTCCTGTTAGAAAAGTTTGGTGTAAAAGATTGTCAAACTTGATCCACTATTACCTACCACTTTTGAATTAACAGTGACTGTTATAAGAATATTAATTCACAATTGGTTAAAGAGTTTATTATTTATTTCGAAACAACTGTTAGACTCCTTGTCTGTATAGTGCACGGAATTCTCCTTCGGCCTCCAATGAAGAATGGCATTTCATATTCCGTTTATTTCCTCCTTATTTTCTATGCTGTCTGGGGCAGTGAATGGGTCCCAGTGTCCCAGCCCTACCATCTTCGCGCTCTCAGTCCACAGTCTTTTGGCTGCTTCGGCGTTTCTCGCCTTCGGCAGTAGAAACTCTTTAGCACAATCACTGAAAAACACATTCAAATAAAACATGATTTATTTCGATGTGGATAAAATGAAGTTACCTGTATTAGCATTTCAGCCTAACGTCTACTTATCTTTCGTACTCTTCTGTTCATTTTTTTCAACATTTGATATTTATTATTTGAATGGTTATCATCTACCAGAAAGAAATTTAGAACTGTAAACCCTATTTCAATTCAACGAATTCTTCTGGATAACTTGATTAGTTTTCTGTATTTTTTTTTCTGATTACAGAAGTACCCGAGTTTTTATGAATACAAAATAGCTTTAACAAAACCTTCGGGGAAAAAATCGGGAGGGGTTAAATCTAGGGACCAAGCACTTTCCATTTATGGGCTATCTTGGGTAAACACCAATCTGAGAACGATATTGGATATATTGACATTTCAGATATTCCGAGCCTACAGATTGTGTTAATCCTTTGCAAGACAACTGGGGGTATTTTCTGTACATATTTCTGCCAAGACAGCTTTGACGCATTGCCTGAGGTGGAGATAATTATTGTTTCACGTGTCTAACTTGATATCAGTGTCAAACACGGTTTTAGTTGCATGCCGTATACCAACGTTCAAACAGTACCCTGAATCAAAACCAATGAACAGCTTTTGTCACATAAATCCCACCCATATCTCTTATCTACTTTCCCAAATATGAAAGATTAATTTTACGAAAGCATGTGCCCAATGTCACATAAATCCCACCCATATCTCTTATCTACTTTCCCAAATATGAAAGATTAATTTTACGAAAGCATGTGCCGAATGTCCAAAATCTGGGAGTCTCAACCTTCTGGAACCCTCTGGGCCTCCATGGCCTGTATTGGGATCACTTTACTTAACGTTAATATCATTCACTCACATAATGTTATTACAGTAATTGTAAATTAATGCCACTATAACAAGAAACATCAATTTATTCACCTGTAATAGAGACCATTCTGTTTGCTCAGACTTTCTTCTACAGCGCAGTATATAGTCGTTTGGGCGCCCTGCTCCGGCGTCTTGTATATGAGGGCGAATGCAGTGTCCCATAGCCATTTGGCACCCCGGAAGTAGCCGTTGTCCATGTTCCGGAAAACTTCCGTGGCTACCACACCAGGATGAAGAGCGTATGCAGTTACCTCTGTACCTGTGTTTTAAACAAGACTATTCTACAAATGCTTCCTTGCCTGACTAAATTATTATTTCTATAATATTATCATGAATAAAACTGAATATCTGGTGATGGACGGTAGCGGGTGAGATATTCACATATCACAAGGATTAATTAAATCCGAGAGAGACTTTAAATATTTGAGGTCTATTAATCTATTGAGAGATATGAAGGGGACATGGACATGGATTATAGAATATACGACAGTAAGTCAACAGGTATTGTCAGTTTTTAATCTTTTGTAGGTTGACTGTACCGCTTGGTGCTCGCGCAAGTCGAAATGTTGTTCATTTATCTCCGCTTGTGGAATCTTTGACCGTTAAGACTCCACTGCGTGTTATGCTATTGCACCACTCAGCGTTTGCACCAAAGAAGAACCGGCTAATGTACTTATGGTTTGCTACTTCGACAGTCACTCTTCGGTTTGTCTGAATCATGATACGCACTTGCTCAATGTTGGCATCACTAGTGGATGTGGATGGGCGTCTTGTTCTTCCCTCGTCCTTCACACTTGTCCGACCATTTTTGAACTTTTAAATCCATTCCTACACGCTTCGCCGTAGTAAAACATTGGCCCCATGTTGTGCGGAAAGCCTTCGATAGTTTTAGGCTCCTGGTACACCTTCAGACGACAAAAACGGATCGCTGCACGCTCTTCTTCTTTGAAGCAAACGCTGAGCGGTGCAGCCATGTTTAATGTGCAACAGCGCAACACTAAGTGAAGTCATAATGTCAAAATTCCAAAAGTGGAAATAAATGAACAGCATGTCGACGTGTGCGAGCACAACGCAGTACAGCCAACCTACAAAAGATTAAACAAAAAGTGCGGATACTTATTGACTTACCCTCGTAGCAGGCGAGGAGGGCAACTAACATGCTCGATGGAGTTTTGTAGAGTAGGACCATCTCTAAACAGATGAAGAAAAGTTTCTTCAAAGTATGGAAGATTCTTATTAACATATGGGACATAAGGGGAAGATTCTTAACATAAGATTGGACACTTGTTAGTTACATTATTTGTTATACATTTCTTATATATAATTTACTACACTGGGTGTTAATGAACTAAATTTCATAAAGATTATTGAATGATTTTGTATCCTCAGGCAATCTATTTGAAGATACGAAACCTTGATCTGCGGTCTCAAAATTTCATGTCATAGCAATTATCATAATATAGAATAGTATGCATACGACCTTTGAAGAGATCCATTTTTACTGAAGGCAATCCCTTACCCATGGGGCACAGTGTTAACCGGCCGTTTTAGCTGTTTTAAACTAGTGATTTCTGTATATTTTCACAAAGCTTCTTTACTTTAAAATTTGAAGGGAGAAAGTTCAGGCGTGTTTCAGTTCAGCATAATATTGCTATTAATTGAACGAAAAATTTGAAATTTCATTAGCTTTAATTATCTAAAACATCCTGTTGAAATACATCACTGTCGGACATCAAAATTTATCTTTCTTGTGTTAAATATTGTTCTTCTATCTCCCCTCTACTCTCTCTGAAATTTACCGGTTTGTCAGATTAGTCAGGAAGATGTAAAAATTATTTAAATAAAAGAAAAATATATTAATCCCTCTTTTCCTTATATTTATATTTTTGTATAGCGCAAAGGGAGTGAAATATAATAAACGTTGTATTTACCATGAAGTCTTCTTGCGAGTTCCATGGCGAAGAGAATATTTGCAAGCTTGCTTCGACCATACGCTGCAGTTGCCTGGTAGGACTTATCCCAGTTTAAATCATCGAAGTTGATATGACCTCCTGGAATGTAAAGCTTTTCGTAAACTCAGTGAAACTGACAACGTGCGCATGCATCGTGGTACTGATAGTACATGACATGGCTGTTGGAACAAACTTATGTCTAGCAAGCGGGCACCGGACTTAATAGTAAATAGTATATTGCGATACAAGTGCCGTAAGCGGTGCATACGGATCGAGGAAAGAGTTTTTTTTTTTTCAATTTCCGAGATCCGTTATGCGCTTGCGGCACGAGTATTGCATGGTATTTTTTGCACGATGATTATTTATATCAATTTATTTATATTAATTGAAATATTAGCTGAAAATATTATGTATATACACTATTGAAGATGGATGTCATATTTCAGAAAGTGATTCGCATGTGTTGGTTGTTATGGGAACCGAATATTTGTCCTGTTAGTCGCCACAAACTAGGGGGACTTGAGAATATTATAGGAGAAAAATTCCTCCGACACTGGGACTTGAACCCATGACCTTTGGCTATTCGCGCCAATGCTCTACCAACTGAGCTAAGCCGGAGTTCAATTCACAGCGCCAGATGGAACCTCTCTCCTATGACTGATTGCCCTAATGGTCTACCTCACAGACAGACAAGTTATGTCATATGCAGCACTGTGAGACACACTAAGTAGTGATTTTTGTGACATAACTTGTCTGTCTGTGAGGTAGACCATTAGGGCAATCAGTCATAGGAGAGAGGTTCCATCTGGCGCTGTGAATTGAACTCCGGCTTAGCTCAGTTGGTAGAGCATTGGCGCGAATAGCCAAAGGTCCTGGGTTCAAGTCCCAGTGTCGGAGGAATTTTTCTCCTATAATATTCTCATGTAATGTCCAACAGAGACAATAATCTGTGGTTCATGAATGCTTACATATCTATCTAGGGGGACTTGGTTCCGGTCTTCCATAAAGGCTTGTATTATGATGATTTTACTTACGGCACTTGTGCTTTTTGTAATTTTTACCGCACGGAGATCTTTTGTTTTCATAGCAACCAGATTGCGTGCGGGAATGTCACGGCAAAAATATTCATAAGTACCACTAATTAGTTACGTCGTGCAAAAATTACTATTGAGGGCACTTACTTGTGTACAAGAGAGAAGAGACGACGACGATGCGCGCCGGCCCACTGCGTAGAATTCGTGGCAACAACAGACATGTGAAGAGAAAGTGACCCAGGTGGTTCACTCCAAAATGCATTTCAAATCCATCAACTGTTGTAGATTTGGGAAGACCAAACAGACCTATGACGAGAAAATGAGGGACATTATTATTATTATTATTATTATTATTATTATTATTATTATTATTACTGTATTACCATCACCATCAACAACAACATCATCATCATCATCTTCTTTATTATTAAATGCCACTATTGTAAAACATTGTAGTGAACAGTCTCAAGATACTGATGGTGCTGGACATTGGTCCAATCCAGTGTGGGATTTATAGAAGGGATGGGGGATTTCCCCCACCACATGATATATTTAAAATTGTAATTCTGATAGACATCCTCCCTCTGGCAAAAACACAAATCGCACATTGAGTATTGGGTATTGGTAGTAATGGTAGTTCTACGTATCTGCCCTAAAACTCATTACTAATATAATGACTACCGGAAGGATTAATGCAATAGAAAAGTTTTAATGAATTCTAAAGGGCAAATCCGGAGCCTTCCGTTTCGTAACCCATTGCCTCTCCTAAATGCGGTAGCCTACCATATGATCATGTTTTTGCTACTTATTTTCTCCACCAAAAACTGATCATTTGATTTTGTTATCTCTGAAACGTTTTGAGGTTTAAATACAGCTTTCAACGAAGATAAAACGTTTAATTTTATTAATATCAAAGGGATATGCCGGAAGGTTGCTGGTCCGATTCCCGATGAGGTCGGTGGGATTTTTTTTTTCCCCTTGGCCTAATCCTTGTGGTGGCACTGTGGCCCTGGGGTCGACTCAGCCTCTAACAGAAATGAGTACCATGAACATTCCTGGGGGTAAAAGCGGCTGGTACGTAGGCCCGACACCTTACCACTTTCATGTGCCGAATATCTCAATCTGGGAGTCTCAACCTCCCGGAACCCTACCGTTCTCCACGACCCATACAGGGATCACTTTACCTCACCTTTATTAATAGAAAACATGAAAATGAGGCAATTATTGGCATAGAGTTTATTCATTTGCTAATCTATTATAGATGTTACATTAATACTTCTTCAGCATATATATATATATATATATATATATATATATATATATATATAAAAGGTAAAGTGTTCCCTATCACAGGCCATGGAGGCCCAGAGGGTTCCATGATGTTGAGGCTCCCAGATTTTTAGACATTCGGCACGTGAAGGTGGTAAGGATGTCAGCCTTACGCAGCGGCCGCCTTTACCCCCAGGATTGCTCCTGGTACTCATTTTTCAGCATGTATAACAACTCTAATATCCCGAACTGGTACTTGAGAGTAATAGTTTCACTCATATATTAAAAAACCAAATTATGAAACATTACAAAAGATATTTAATCATACAGATACGAATCGACTGCCTACTGTACTTGATGGTAATTTTATTGCTTTCTTAACCACTTTGTGTCAAATTCCGAAGATCGCAATGTCAACTGAATCACAAATTTTACTTAGGCCTAAGCTCCAAATGAAACTAAATATTCCGTAATAAGACGTAAATTAGCATGACATTCAACAATGTGTTAATACCGTATAAAACAATTTTTCCTCTCCAGACATTTTGTGGGACACTAACCCCTGAACCCCACCCGCATGGATGAGACTGCTAAGCCCATTTGTTACATTCCTGAACCTGTACACCGGTAACTCAGAGGTTTCTGCTTACTAAATTCGGGCGATTTAAGAGGAGTGTTACTACTCCTGTTCACAAGGTTCTTTAAAAATACGTTTGACACATTGCAGAGACCATATGGGGGGGGGGGGTTATAACCATATGGGGGAGAGGGGAGTTCGGGGGTCCTCCCCCGGAAGTTTTTAAACATTAAGATGCACAATAACGAGTTTTAAGCTTCCCACGCTTTATCCTCCTATTAAGTAATTTATAAACAGACTTAAAAAATTGTACAATTTTCCTTTTTTTAATCAATGGGGGGGGGGGGGGGGGGTTTGCGCCTCTGGAGTAGTCATATTCAGTAGTTTATTGTTAGCATCGGCCGGAGGTTGAACTCAACACAACCCTTCCTTTTAAGTGGTGAGAATATGGACAATGAAAACAAAAGCCTGCACGGAAATTTTTTCCCAAGCCGAGCCTAAAATAAATGCCAAAGTGAACCTTACCAGCGTTGCAAATGAGAAGATTGATCTTGGGCTCTGTTCTCAACAAGTACTCCGCACATTCTTTCACTGATGCTAGGGACCCCAAATCGAGTCTCGTGACGACCACTTGTCCAACGCCTTCAAGCCCGGCTGTCTTTTTCCTGATATCTTCTGCTGCCATGTCTGCCTTCTCGAGATTTCTGCAAGCCATTATTACACGAGCCCCTGCAAGCATTCGTATATTTATATTTTACAACATTATTTGTTGGTGGGGGTTTATAACTGAAATTGTTACACTCAAGTTCTTTTACTATTAATAATTATTTTAAAATGCAATTGACGAAGCTTCTAGCAACTCAGGAATGTTCTGAATATCTCATCAAATGCTTCTGCTGGCGGAGAGGTTATGATAAAATGCAGGATTTGAGTAAAACAATTAAATTTCAGTTTCCAGTTTTTTTTTTTTTTTTCGAGAAATCCCCCAAATTGTTTATAATTAAGGGAAGTTTCAGAAAAATAGAAACTCGATACAATTTTATTTGCTTTTAGAGAAATGATCAGCTACCGGCATATTATTCTAAGGTTTGTTAACTTTATTTACTTAATAAATTATCATATTTTAATTCATATTTAATAGTGAAATAAAGAAAATATATTTCTTGTGGTGGATTTATGCTGTGCTTTACATTTTATAAAGTGCTCAGTAATTTAAATTTCAAAAAGCAGTATCACACAGTTTATACATATCAATCTTATTAACTATAGCTTTAGTTTTCACTTTCGTCTTTTGTTGATGTTGTTACTTCACCATTATGAGAGAATTTTTAGTTGAAATCACTATAAAAATCACATTTCTATTAGAAACAGGATCAGAACCCCACAGTGTAGTGGTTTCAACACATTTTTCCAACAAACCCTCCGAGAAAAATAAACCGATCATAATCCTGATTACACTATTCTATGCGCAGAATAATATTAACAAGAAAATATATATATATATATATATATATGTATAACTCGCCTCTTTTAACGAAGTCGAGAACAGTTTCTTTGCCGATGCCAGTGTTACAACCAGTAACAACAGCTGTCTTCCCATCTAGACGCGCCTTGCTGTGACACTTCCCGCTGAACAGCTTCATGTTTTAGTTCTGAAACATAGGCCTATATTAAGCAACATTTTCACATTTTAAGTAGTTACGTACATCTTCAAGAGTGAAAAATTCCATTAAGTTAGTTTAATATGAACCTTTAGCTTTAAATATGCAAAATAATTTGTAAGAATAAAACTACCTAAGTCTACTGGTGTCCGAACCGTTATGTATCTAAATTCCAAGTACGAATTTGCAAATACTCTCTTGCACTTGCACTTGCCCCCCCCCCTCTTCTTCATTATTCCTGTCCAGCCCGAGGCGTGCAAGAGGAAGTGCAGTCTTCGTCTGAACAGCTGTAATCAGGTTTGGACTTCAGGAAGTGCTATCCCTTACAATGTAAAAAACATATTCTTTTTTTATAATTTTCAATTTTTAAAATTTAAAATTTTTGGAAATATTACATACCGGCAAGTTCCTCCATATACTGACAATAAGAACATGCCCATTTCAAAATGACTGTCATCGAATAACCTTCAAAAGCATATTGCTACACTACTTGCTCGTTGAACTCTCGCATTCGGTTAATGACCTATGTGTAATGTCTGACGTTACTTCAGAGTGAAGGTAGGCGAGTATGCATTTCAACGCATATAGAATTCGCCTTGAAAATCTCATTTCTAGACAAAATATATTTATTATTACGAATATTTATTGAATATCCAAAAAAACATAAAAACCCTCTTTTGGGTATATTAGGATTATATTTTGCCATTTACAGTACATCTGATAGAGCCATACATCTTTTTATGAAAAAATATAGCTTTCTTAAAATATATAACATATTTAAAAATATATATTTTATATTTCAACTAGCACTAGAACTAGCTGAAAAATGAAATTTATTAATATATAATATATCTTTCAGTTCTTACACTTAAAAACCATATTTGATTGTAATAGATGACACTCGTTATGTAACATTAAACAAAATTAAATTAATAACTGCTAAGGATAACAGTATAATAATGCAACTAACTAGGTACTATGAATACTGTTAGAATGATTATTATTAATGGTTCACAAAATTTAGGTTGAAAATATAATTAAAGACTTAAATAATAGTTTTTTTTATAAATGCTATTTATAAACGAATTGAAATAACTTACTGAAAATATATTTTCTTTGAAAGTATATTTGTAAGTGGGATTAAATAGTTGTTTTCTATTCTGCTCAGTAACAACACAAGTTGGTATCTTTCCTACCAAAAGAGTGGACAATCAAATAATAAATGTTGGGAGCAATATATAGCCTATTTTAAAACGTTTTAGTAAATCCACGGAGAAGATTTAGAAATAAATGTTATTCAAACTTTCCACTTTTTATATAGTGTCTGACTCTCTTGATTTTGAATTAAGGAAAAACACATTTTTTCCCCCCTCTCAAGTACCGGTATTGCAGTGACATTAGCATTTTTAAGTTTGCTTCTCATGTCGATAGTTGAACACACTACATTCTACAAACATACTATCAGAACAACTTTTTACTTTCTCTGTCCGTAACAACATGGGGACATAATAAACTTAAGCTACTATGGGAATATAAAACATCATACATATTATTTTTATAATAAGTTAGTAGAAGTTTGTTTTGCTTCTATCCCATCAACAATTTGTTATGAAGGTTACCATTATTGACAGCTGAATAATTCGGTTACGTAGGTTACGTAGATTAAACCATGTTGGTAAAGGAATCAGAACACATAAATGGATATCAACTTAATCATAGTTTAATAGTAGAAACCGTTACAAGCAGTTCGGTTAATGCGAAATTTCCACCTTAAGAAAACCTAGAGGGAGATTGGGGGAAAATAGCTGATGATGCCATATTATGTTTCAGTTACCAGGAACAAACAGTGGATAATTTAATACCATCAAGTTTTAGGTCCCGCTACTGTAGTAAGAACTTCAGAGTCGCTAACCTTCAATAATAAGATCGACTCTTCTCTCAGAGACCAGCGACCCACAAGCAGTCGTGAAAAGACTCATAGCACGCAATGATAATGCTGAAAAATAAACAGACCGTAGGCGCATATAATAGGCCTATGGATGAAGATGGTGATAATGTTAATGAAAATTAATATGAAACTTTCTTAACGCCTGGTGAGAACACATTGGAAAGAATGTTGTAAATTTGGTCGTTCCATTGAAATTACAATGGTTAGTGAGCATGGGTGATATCAAAGCTTATGTTTTGTCAAGTAGGGCCTAACTCAACAAATTAGATGTGGCGTTATGCGAGTCCTTGGGCTAGGTAGGACTATCTATATATATAAAAATGAATGTATGTGTGTGTGTGTGTGTGTCCTTTATGCATTACTACACCATTCATCCGATCGCCATGAAACTTTGGGAAGTTGTTGGGTACATTCCCGGGAAGGTTTCTATCATACTACATTTTTAATTTTAGCCTTCGTTCGCGAGTTATGAGTGAAAAACGGCAAGAAAACGTGCATTTTTTACGCTTTCGAAGCATCAGTTTTGAGTTATTCATTTCAGTTGTCAAATCAATTGCAGAAGGCTTTGTCTATTATTGTCATACCTTGGAAATAATATCGTCGCGATCGCTATGGAAGGCAATGGATATCTCAGGTTATTATAAAAGCTATAGATGTCGATAAGGTAATGTTAAACATATTTTATTTGACATGGAATATAGTTTACAGAAAATTCCGGGGAAGTTGCTTAGTTCGGGGTCCTGGCTACAACGTTTTTATATGTAATCGTAATTAAAATATCTTATGTAGGGTCGTTAAATCTGCCTGAAATGTAACGGAATTATAAGTCTGGACAAACGAATATAGAAATCACGGCCTCAGTAGGCTTATTCCATTCTTCACCTATATAAATAAAAACTAATGTACTATGTCTGTCTGTCAAATACATTTACGCACTTTTTTTTATCGTGAGTTTAATCGATTTCAATTCTCATAATCTTTCGAATACTGCATTTTTCCATTTATTTTGTAATCGTGAAATTCACTTCAAAGCCGGATTTATAGCTGTTTCATTAATTAGGCCTATCAAATGTTTAGTTTACACCTATGAATGTTTCGCGCGCAAAGTGTTAATAAATATAATACTTTAATTATTTTGCTCTTAATTGTTAATTTTTCAATTAATTATCTTGGGAGAAGCCGTGGGGATCTGCTATAAGCTGTAATAAGCTATAGCCTATCTAGTGTTTTCTGAGGGAATAGTTTGTGTGTGATAAGTCGTTCTTCCCCATTTCAAATTCTTAATACCTATATAAAGACCTTAAAGACCTAGAGTTTGAAAATCGAAAGTCCTTCATAAGTTATTTTCGCATTAACAAAATACAAAACCCGAGCGACGCCGGGCCTTTTAAGCTAGTATTATATGAAAAGACGTCCGCATACATAATTTTAACTTTCAGATACATTTATCCTACATCACGAATCTCATTTGTCACTGTCTTCTTTGGATCCTTGCTTAAAATTGAAACTCTTTTCAAGGTCCTGGTGAAATAAATGTCTGGATTTTCTCTTTAATAAAATGCTCAGAAATCGCACGCTTCAGTCACACAGATATCAGTTCCCATGGCATTAGCATCTTTAATCCGTAAGGAAAGTACTGTAAATATTTTTGGTTTATATTAGAATATAAGTATGAAAACATGGTAAAATAACACAGATATTGGATAATTAAACGGCCATACCTCCTACCTAGCACGCTGCCATGTCAACATGTGACGCCATTTAAAGGTTAAAAAATTTGAGGAAGGTCACACTAAATAAAAAAATATATAATTTCAATAGATAGCCTATAATGTAACGATTACATCTGATATTACATACTGATATCTAATTTCTAAAGTTAATGACTGTTTGACGAATAACTGGAATTAATCTAAAACATTTATGAGCGAAGTATTATTCTATTGGGGAAGGTTTTCTCGGGAATCGAACTCCAGTTATTTACATACAATTTAAGTTCGTAGAATCTACATCATTTCGTGTTGGTAATACCCGCACAAAGAACAGGATCTTCTGCTACTTTTATAACAGAAAATATTGCTCTTATTAAAACATACGTATTACGCTAATAATACAGGGTTCCCACAAATGATCTTTCGGGTTTTGAAAATGTGTAACTTGTGTTTAAATAAACTTACAAACATGTAACTGGTACTAATGGAAAGAGAAACTCAAAAAGTTTTGATTATAGTATCACAGTTGGCAACAATGACGTATAATGACATTCAACATTGCGCATTGTCGAAAGCGAGAAAATGGCTGGTATAGAGCTCTGGGCTTTTGTAGTTTTTCCTCCTGCCACTTGAGCGCGCTGCTCTCCACATTCAGGTATTGTCGACTTCCGGTTTCCTCATTCTTGTGTGTTTTCAATATGAGTTCGGGACGGTTCGCCAATTTTACAGTGAAGGAGTTAAAAAGGATGTTATCCGAAGATGGTGCAACAAATATTTCATAGTCAACAAAGCAAGAGTTGATTGCAAGGTGATTGCAAACCTGTCTTCTGAAACGTTCGCTAACTGTTCTAATATGGTGCAATATGCCTGCGGTCTCAAATATTTTTGTATACGTTGCACGATTTATTTTCATGTTTTTTTACAAATATGCATGAATTTTTTCGTATCATAACTTATTAAACACACAGTCTAATATACGACGCTGTTTGTTTTGGTTGCAGGTCGCTCAGGCGAGAGAAAAATCCGGATAGGAACTTTGCCTTATTCGAAGTTGAGGTTCTAGAATCAGAAAGTACCCACGACTTTCCTTCGACAAATTTCTTCAAGATAAATTCATTCAAGAAAGAACGGTTCAAACTTTTGATGAAGACTCCATAACCACTTGGTTCGAAAAGCGTAGGGCAGGCAGCAGTATGAAAGCTGGCCGGACTCTAGCAATTAGAAAATTCATCAAGTTCAAGATAGTGAATAAGAAATATTATGCACAAGTACAGGCACAGATGTTACTGACTGATATTCACAGGTGTGACTTTGTTATTTGGACTAAGAAGGGCATCATTATTCAACACATAAAATTTAACAAAGCATTTTCTGAGGGGCTACTTCATAATGTAAATATTTATTATCAAACAGTATTTTTGCCTCTTCTGCAAAATACCAATAAAAATGATTAGTTGTACAGTTGCTATTGTCTTTTGATTTGTTTTAAATAAAAATAGCTGAACCACCATGCTTTTTATGACTACGACAAAAATAAGAGGCTACTTTAAAATTTTGAATATTTGACAAATTTATATATTCTGGGCTCAGTCAGTGTTCCGCCATTCCAATTACCTCCAAATTATTGTCTGATGACATAATACATAACATATCTGATTTACCTAGAAAACCATGAATGTTAAGAGAACATGACATTTACAAAATTAGTGTTATAATTAACTATAGGCCTATTATGATTACATTTTTCTTTATCAGGTTTTGATCTACTTGTTACAAGAGTTTCTATTACAGGCATACAACAAATCTGGAATTTTCAGATACATTTAAGCTATCCTACTTCTAAAGCCCGGACCCATGTTTTCCTAAAAATTTGTATGTAGTTTGTTTTTTACTCAATTACAATACAGAATGACCATTTTATCGGTTACGGGAGAAATTTCGATTGACATATACATTCTTAAATGTCAAAATAAATGACCAAATAAATTGGCAACAAAAATTACACTGAAAAGATGAAATACTAATTTAACATGGAAATGAAACTTGATTATGAGCCTAAACGAGGTTAAGTTGGTCAGGTATACTTATTAAATGCCAGTATGGTACTTTATGAGATTGTGTGTGGGGAGGGAAAATGTCTGTCCGTCTGTCTGTCTGTCCGTCCGTGTGTCTGTACGCGCAATAACTCAAATACGCTTAATCGGATTTTAATGAAACTTGGTATAGACATTCGTAATGTTCATGGGAAGAACTCTATTGATAATGGACCGAATCGGTTGACCGGTACCGGAGTAAAACTCAATTTAGTGTCTATTTTAAAGACGCGATAACTCAAATACGCTTTATCAGATTTTTATGAAACTTGGTATACGAATTTATAATGTCCCTGGAAAGAAGTCTATTGATATTGGACCAAATCGGTTGGCCCGTACCGGAATAATGCCCACTTTAGTGCCTTTTTATGGTAATATATCACAAAGGCGCGGATAACTCAAATACGCTTTATCGAATTTTCTTGAAACTTGTTATACGAATTTATGACGTTCTTGGGTACAAGCCTATTGAATTAGGGCCAAATCGGTTGACCGGTACCGAAATAACGGGTATATCAATATTAATTTTGTAATGAATATTCTTTCATGGCCCACAATATATTAATAAACGTAACAAATGGCCAATCGTATATTGATATTGTTAGCAACCTTCATTGATTTGTTTCTTCATAACTATGTCAGTGTGGGCTAAATAATACTTTAAATAATGGAAATAAACTATTTATAACAGCTAGCCGTTGAATATTGATATTATATTGTGTATTCTATGGTTATGTAGCTACCGATATTTATTTTAGGCTATATTTTAATGTGAGTATTTTTTATATTCGTTTCTGTGCAGCAATATACCTAATGTAATTCCTCACAGATTTCACATTGACTCTTTATTCATTCATAACTTTTAAGGCTGCTTTAAACTTGAAACAGACATATCAGCGAATCGTAGGCCTATTGCATCATTATTATTATTGCCAGGACATTTTTTTTTTGGAGTTTAACTCGGAGATTTATTACAAAAATAACTTTTCTGCATGGGCCTATCATAATAATTGCGTTTATCACTGATTAAAAAGAACATACTGGCACTTGGTTACATCAGTTTACCTGATTTTATTATTTCATAGGCTTATATATTTTTCTCAACATCTACTATATCAAAAATATCTTAATCACTCTAAAAAAAACATGAAATACTCGCCAAAACTGCTCAAAGGAACATTAAAATCATCTTCTGTGAAGTGACAGCTGCAAACACGAGAATACTGGGAAGGTGTCTTTCCATGGCGTAATTTTACCTTCCATTCTTGAAAAACAGCCCTTTCTTTTGTAAAACTAAGACCTAAATTTTTGTTTGCAACGGCTGAACAGCCGAAAACATAGCTGTTAATCGGCATAATTACTTCCAAAACAAGGCACAAGCACAGAACTGTATTGTAAACACAGGCATCTGAGATAACCGGAAGTGGATAATACCTCATTCTCGGCGGCCATCTTAAAAGCGCAGAGCTCTTATAGAGGATAGGCGAGCGTTCTGTGTTTCCGATTATCATGTTAATAAATCTGTAACTGTTGTTCAACGACATTTTCGAACAAGATTTGGTGAAGATCCACCCAGTAGCCCTTCAATTCGTAAGTGGCATTCTGATTTTACGACAAGAGGGTGCATCTGTAGGAGGAAATCTTCAGGACGCCTGGCAGTAAGTGAGGAAACTGTAGACCGGATTCGTGAATCTTTTACACGTAGTCCTCAAAAATCAACCATTGTAGCTGCAGATCCCTAAATCCACCGTATGGGAAGTTCTGCGTAAACGTTTGAATTTTCTTCCATACCGATTGCAGATGATGCAGTTCTTAAAGGAAGAAGATAAAATGGCGCGCTGTACTTTCTGCGAGAATATGCAGACTCTCATGGAAACTGATGGGTTTTTCGAATCCATAGTGTTTAGTGACAAGTGCACCTTCCATCTTTCAGGTCAAGTGAACAAACATAACGTTAGAGTTTGGGGGTTGGAAAAACCCAATACCTACGTGCAGCATGTCCGCGACTCTCCTAAAGTAAACGTATTCTGCGCTTTAAGTGTGCAGAAAATGTACGGCCCGTTCTTCTTTGTAGAGAAAACAATTGGAGGATTTGAGTACCTGGATATGCTACAACAATGGCTCCTACCTCAGTTGGAACAGGAAATGCCCAATGTGATATTTCAACAGGACGGCGCACCCCCTCATTTTCATAATGAAGTCAGATTAGAGCTCAACACCAGACTACCGAACCGATGGATTGGCCGTGTTGGTAATGACGATTAAGAACTTCTTCCTTGGCCTCCGCGTTCGCCAGACCTCACACCCCTTGACTTCTTTTTGTGGGGTTATGTCAAAGATCTTGTGTACAAGCCACCTCTTCCACAGACCAGGGCCGCCACATGGGGGGTACTGCCGGACCCAAGGGACCCGGGCCCAGACCCCAAAGGGGCCCGGCTGGGTTCCGGTGGTGTGATATTTTATGGAAATTTCGGGTTGAAAACTGAAAAAGTTATTTTGTATTATGTTTGTAAGTTATTATGTTTGTAACCTCTTTTAGCAAATAGGCCTACTTTTATTTTCATTTTCATATAGGTATTGGTATATGCCTAATATAATACTGCTGTAATGTTCTAGTTTATTTTTTTCCTTTTTGGATATTTACAGTCCTTATTTACTTTATTCTAGACTAGTAGTCTAGTTCTTGAAATTGTATTGATTGTAATAAAAACACAATGCAATCATTTTACAACAGTGTCATGTTTTGTATTTAGACGTTTCAACACAAAGATTTATTGTAATCAGGATAAACATAATTTAGAAAAAAATTGAATACAATTGAATAGGCTACAATTCTGGTATCATTTGATAACTAACGAGCAACTTAACATAAGTTTACACCAATTAATATGGCCAGAGCAAACTATCCTTTTTTTATTACTTAAATCAGAAAGCTGTATGAGAATGGTCGGCGGTCAGTGAGGGGCCCGCGACCAGTACGAAATAGTCCTGGGCCCGACCCCGAGATGTGGCGGCCCTGCCACAGACCATCCTTGATCTAAGAGAACGCATCACAGCAGCCATTGGAACAGTTGACCATGGCATGTTACAACGTGCCTGGGCGGAAATGGACTACAGGCTTGATGTGTGGCGTGTTACCAACGGAGCTCACATTGAACATCTGTAAGGTACTATAATCAAAACTTTTTGAGTTTCTCTTTCCATTAGTACCAGTTACATGTTTGTAAGTTTATTTAAACACAAGTTACACATTTTCGAAACCCGAAAGATCATTTGTGGGAACTCTGTATAAAATCCTATGCGTGTTTATTCCTCGGACTCTTTTGAAAAGCTGTCAAGTAACTGTAATTTTCGGAGGGAATACAGTTTTAGATTTTTTCAGCTTATCTGTCTGTTCGTCACGGTTTTAGTACCAGGGAATCTGTTGCATTTAAATTTAAACATTCCGGGTCATGCTATATATATGCTGAATATATGCTAGAGATTTCGCTTAGTTTCCATTTTACAAGAAATAATGCATAGTCTAACAAAAATCACATGGCTTAATACTTCCGGCTGATTTTATTCGTTCTAAAATATTGGTAAAAATATTTAATTTTATATAAAGGCCCAGAAATGTTATAGTGTTGCACTGTCTATTACAGATTATTTCTTTTGCTATCAGGACATTCTATAGTTCTAGTCCAATCTCACGGTTGCCATTTTACATCTAAAATAAGTCAAGGCATTTTTATGTTAAGAACTCTAAAAGATAGTTTATGTAAAGAATCTCTCTTAAACGTCTATTATGCCCATGTTAACTCTCACCTAAATTACGGTGTTATGCTTTGGGGGAACCATACATCCTCCGATAAACTTTTCATCTTACAAAAAAGAGCCATTAGAACTATATGTGGAGTCTCGTCGTCAACGCACTGTAAACCACTGTTTATCAGACTTGGCGTTTTGACTCTTCCAGCTATGTTTGTTTTTAATTGCCTTCTCTATGTATGTAATCATTTGGAAGCATTTACTAAATGCGCTGAAATCCATACCTATGACACACGCAATAGAGGTATATATATATCCAAAAATGTAAATATTCCAGAACATTCAATAGTTTCGAAAATATTTCTCTTAATTTATATAACAGCCTACCTGTAAATGTAAGACAAATGGCTTACTGTGTGGAGAAGAGAACTTTAAAATTCCAGCTGAAAAGAAATCCATTGTACAGCATCCAGGAATTTTATTCTATACATTGGTTGTAAGCTTTTATTGTTTGACGTTGCTATACATTTTTTTAATGTCCTGGCAAAAATAAATCTATATCTATATCTATATCTATAACATTTTCTTGTTGCGAAGACGTTATGGTAAAATTTTAAGGCATACGCTTATAAGAAATCCTTTCAAATTAGCTATTGTCTGATAATTTACACATAATCCGGCACAACAATATTTTACTCGATCTCTCTTAGGGATAGCGGGCTCTTTTGATAGTATTCAGACACTATTGATTTTCTAGTAATGGCTACTTACATGATGGAAAGATGTAATACTGATATGGATGATTAGCGACGGGTTGAACACTGATTACTCATTTAGCTAGG
Source organism: Ectobius pallidus (assembly GCA_964059195.1). Lineage (NCBI taxonomy): Eukaryota > Metazoa > Arthropoda > Insecta > Blattodea > Ectobiidae > Ectobius > Ectobius pallidus. Next base: position 55,534,990 of record CAXKWD010000002.1, read on the forward strand.
ATTACACTAATGGCCAGGATGTCCTTCGGTTGAATAAACTAAACTGAGAATGTTGTAATACTTTTGATCATGTAAAAATGAGGACAAACCGCACGTGACTTTGAAGACGCATAACTTTCCGTTAGCACTCAGAGAAGAGGATAGGAAAGTATGGGCCTGTTAATAATGAGATAAATAAATATTACCTACTGGCCCTCCTCCTAATGTTGTTTGGTACCTGATCATTCGCTGACGAAGAAGGAAAGTGTGAAATAGAAAGTAAAGTAAAAGGAGAATCAGGCAAGCAGAGAAAAAGAGAGAGGGAACAAAACTATTAATTTAATTATACGAGTGCACGTAATCACGTAATCACATCGGCAGGATTAAAGCATAGCATTAATTTTGGACCGCGCTTCTATAACTCAATTATCAGAAAATATCCTGATCTCTCAGCATACTCCACTGTTAAACAATTTAACAGTGGAGTTAAATTATTTAATAGATATGTAAAGAATTCTTTGTAATTTTTTAGTTTTTAAGTAATTTTTGTTTAAATAATTTAACAGTGGAGTTAAATTATTTAATATATATGTAAAGAATTTTTTGTAATTTTTTAGCTTTTAAGTAATTTTTGTTTCACTCCTTTTATGTATTTATGTTTAATATTTTTTACTTTCTTTTTCACAGTATACACTCTATTTTTTTGTCTGTCCTCTTTCTTCACTTTAATATTTTTGAAACGGCACCCGAGCACGAGCAGTCTTGCTCATTCGGGTGCATTACTAAATTTAATACTTCTTGTGAAAATATAGCCTATATTTCTTTTCCTCTTTTTAAATAGTAGTTGTAGTTACTTTTGAAATTTGAGAATTGTTTTATTTTACTTGTATAAATATGTATTTGTATTTGTATTTGCAGTTCTATGTAATAATAATAAATAATAACAATCAAATACATAGGTAGCCTACTAGTAATCCCGTGCTAAGTTTTCGCCCCTTTTGATACTGCCTACGGAAAATGGACATTTAGGGTGGCGTGCACCATCCAGGAGTAAATCTTACTAAAGTAGTAAATTTAAGACGGAGACCTGGAGTATACAAGAACCAGTACATCTGTCTCACTCTTAAGTCATACTAATGTATGTGCTAGAGTGAGACAGACAAACCGGTTTTTGTTACGTAAGGTTCCCTTCCTAAATTTACTACTTTAGTGCTACTCTTTTAGTAACTTACTATTTTAGTTGGTGTTGGAGAGCTCAATTGATAGTTACTTCTTTAGTTGTTACTAAAGTAGTAAGCGATTTTTACTAAAGAAGTAGTCGAATTCTGCGCAGAACAGAGCAGAAACGTTAGTGCAGCGCAGCAGAACACGTGCATTTCAATTGCCAGTATTATTCAAGTGCCAGATAATGAAAAGGAAAGGTTCGCTGAAACAATGAATATGAATTTGGGTTGTTCCAAATATTACTAATGACAATCTTCATGTTTTAAAATAGGTCTAATAGTAATGTTTTATTCATTACTAATTTTAATTCCTTCAATTGAGTATTTTCAGTTTAGTAGCCTACGTATGGGTACTGTGATTACAATTTTTGTGCAAACTATTTCTGTATTATAATGCAAACAATTGGAATTTCCAGTTGATTTTCATAATTGATTCACTGTCAATATTATAATTATTTCTCTCATAATAATAATAAAGTTCTAAAATATATTAAAATATTTATACTTCCTAAAGTTACATATTCTTCCCCAAAAACGATAAATCAATTATTCTATAGTTGTTTATCATAAATCTCACTATAATGAATTATTAATACTTATTGACTGTTTAACAATATTAATAAGAAGTATCACACAAAATCATGAAAAAGGGGGGATAAAAAGGATAACAATACTAATAAGGGGCATTATGTTTCTGTCCTTTTTCAAATGCACAGAACATTTACTTAAAAAATATTACCTTATAAAAATAATAATATTACAACTGAGAAATGTAATATTTAAACAAAAAATGGCGGTACAATATTTCGGAAGCTATGAACTCCAATAATAATTATGTAGATGGTTGTGTGTTTAAAAATAATTTCAGTGACTACTTCTCTAGATCCTGTGCAGCTTCAACCTCCGGGCCCCTCCTTAAAATTTTCTTTCGGCACTCATGTTGGCATTTTTTTTCTATATAGTTTATAATGCTTCTCACTTTCCTGCCCACAGGGTTAATTAAATAGTTAGCAGCATACTATAGACCTGCAGCATCTGTTATAGTTTATTCCCAAACATGAAAGTCTCGTCTCACTCCACCTTTCGAGACTTGGGGAGTCTTTAAGGAATGGTTTTACAATGTGTCCCCTTCTCAATGTACGCTAATCCCAGAGTCAGTCAAATTTTCTTCCGATGTGGCCTGTTTGGACATTTTTACACCTGGGTTAGAAAAAAGAACATATTATTCATTAACACTGCGGGTGCAACTATTGAACTTTTAGCTCTTATAATTATTATTATAATCTGGCATTCGCAATATTGTGCTTTAAGTTAAGCTATAGAAGTGTAATGTAATAAAATTGATTTACAATAATTACATTAAATCGTTTAACAATGAGAATCACCTATTGTTCAGTAATTCTATGGTTAAGTAGCAGGGGGAAGTGTTTTCTGGGTAGCTCCAAGAACGGAGGCTTTCATTTATTGGAATGTACTATACCTCGCCGATATCTGTATCCATATGATTAGCTTGAAATACATCGTCGTTTTCTGACCCAAAGTTAGGGAGAACTGCAACATCTAAAGGCCGATCCAGCTGGGAAGATATTTAAGAGCACATGAGCTCCTTGTACCGTGCAATGCAAACGTCCCTTCCACTCACTCTTCCCCTCACCTTTGGTGGACGTCTTCCTAGTTGGATCGCTCTCCGCAATGATATTTTCACATTTGACTGGCTGAAATCACATGGATGTAGTGAGAATCTGACATCGTTTCTTCCAAACGCCAAAATTTCATATAAGGATTTATGAGCTTAATTATTTACGTTATTAAATGCCCTACTAGGTATGGTTCGCTTAATATTTATTAAATCACCTGCCACAACTCTCATTTTTGGTATACAACCTTCTTCATCTCAATAACTTATCCTCAGTTTGAACTATGTAATCTATTTAATGTGATATGTAACTCATAACTCACGCAAATGCCACAGAACACACTTACTCCACAACTTTACTCCACCCCCTGAGTAGGAGTAAATATTGGCCTTATTTACTCCACAACTTACTACGTTAGTAACGTACTCCGTGTTGGTGCTCTCCACCACTTGTGGAGTAAGTTCATTTACTCTGGGAGTAAATAAAATTTTTACTTCTTTAGTACATTCCTCTATGTTGAAAGCCGCCGAGTTTAGTTTACTCCTGGTTGGTGCACGCCGTCCTTACTAAAAGAGTACGGTTACTAAAAGAGTAGCTTACTAAAGTAGTTAGAACTAAAGAAGTAAGGCTTACTAAAAGAGTAAATGGCATGAGTTTGGTGCACGCCACCCTTAGTGTATATGAAATGCACTCGTATTATACATTCATTTACAATCATATGAAAAGCTTAAAATATAACCCACTAGCAGCTTCGCCCACGATTATTAAGAGGTTAAAAATTAAGAACATAATAGTTAAACCATTGTATTTATTATCACCTAAATCACGTGGAGTACATTCCACGATTAGAAAGCGTTGTCTGGGAAAAACGACCTCAGATTCGAGAAACCCCTTGCATAGTGAGTTCCGTCCAAATCGATCAATGATTACCCACATTTAGGCCTATATTCATTATCCCTCTTCCGTACATGTTGAAAATTTCAGATGTCTGCGTGTCTTGATATTATAAATAAATGAATCGCACAGGGTGGGCTTACAAACTTCAAGCGATCGCGATGCATTTATTTCCAAGGTATGACAAAAATAGGCAAAACCACCTGCAATTGATTTGACAAATTTAAATCTATTACTGAAAACTGATGCTTCGAAAGCGCAAGAAATGCACGTTTTCTGCCCGTTTTTCACTCATAACTCTCGAACGAAAGCAAAAATTAAAAATCCGGCTTCGAGGTGCATTCGCCCACCCTTCAGTCCATCTTGTTTAAAATTTCAGATCTCTGCGTTCAGTAGATTCCACTGGGCATCGCGCACAGACAGACAGAAAGACAAACACTTCCTTTTATTATTATAGAGTTGCAAATACAGCTGATAAGTTATATGTAATCAATAATCATAACAACGAAGTTCCTTGCATATGAGCATGTTGAATATGTAGAAGTCAAAGTAGGATTTTATTCCAGACTGCTTTGAACAGAAATAACAGGAGTTTATACTGTATATTGCAAAGGAGTCACAATGACTCCATCGGGTATTCTGGCGTTAATGGATATGACTCATTTCATGTTAAGTTTCTCGGGCACTAGGCCTATACTTGACTGTATAAGAGCACAATAGAAACTGGCCGGTAGATCGTGGAATGTGAGTGAAGTTGCAGTGATCCTTCTACCTTAGACACTCTACCCCTTGATTTTTTCAGTGTTCAACTCCTTCTAAACATTACCAGTACGTAACTGTATATTTGGTTAATGGTACAGCTCTGTAGCAATTTCTAGATATCTTTCAGGCCTGATTTTAAAAGTGTTTCATGACATTTATCTTGGCACTAAGTGAATAGCCGAGGTTTTCATGTGTAAGTTATAAGTAGACCTGGGATTTTAGGCTCTAAAAAAATTAGTTTTAGGCACCTAAAACAGGCTTTTAAAACAAGTAAATAGGCTTTTAAAAGCAAAATAGGCACTTAAAACGAGCTTTAAAAATTTGTAAACGTGATCTTTTTTACTGTAAAAAATTTGGTATACCTATTCTCAACCGAAATAATTGCAAAATTAAGACAGAATTAAAAATACATTTATCAAAAACAGTTTAGGATTATAGGAAAAATTGACACAGTATGTCCCTTCTTACTATATATACCTGCTACTTGTTGTTTTGCGCGAATTCCCCCCCCCCCGTCAGTCAGCAACAGTTGTTTGGGAAAATCAAGTTTCTGTGAAAAACCCACCCTCTTCTGTTCTGCTCTTCATTCAGGGATGTCCATTAAATGATTGTAAAAGTTACAGAAGTTTAATTTTATTTTAAATGTACACAATAGGCATTTTAGGCACTAAAATAGTATAAATAGGCTCCAAAGGTCCAAATAGGCATTTATATAAACTCTATAAATATAAGTGATTTATCATGAAATGTCAACATATTTAGAAATTTTCATGTTATTTCATAAGGAACAAAATAGGCATTTGCCTTAAAATCCCAGGTCTAGTTATAAGTTACAAACAGGATATTCCTTGGCACTACACCAGGGCATTTTATCGGGGGTTGACTCTGCGAGTATGTAGAGAAGAGGTGTATAACACCAACAAATGAAAAATAGGATATGACAGAATGTCGATAATGGCCTCACAGACAAGATAATAGTTAAGGGTTAAATGGAATTACTAAAAAAGAAATGCTTTGCAAAATTAAATAGTTATTTTTTTAATACATTTCAAATATAAAGCAGGAGAGGAAGGAAGGTGTGCTGAGAAAGACAAAATAAACAGTTGCTTCTGTGAATGACCTAGTTTATGATGGTGCAATAAATAGGAAGGTCAAGGAGAACTTCCACATTGCTACAATATAACACTTAGTATGTTCCTAGAGGTTACCTGAGACCATGAAATTAAACAGGCTCGACATTTGGTTATAAAAATTATTTAACTAATTCCTTTTAATTTCATTTCATTTATTTATTTATAGATGTTGCAGACAATTTTTACCAGTTTTAAATAGTAGGAAGTGATAATGACGACGATGATGATGATGATAATAATAATAATAATAATAATAATAATAATAATAATAATAATTGACCAACCAATCGCTTTAGGCAGAGGCTAATTAGCGATAAATTGCCTAGCATTTGCGGACGATCTAACAATCTGAACTCGCGACATTACAACTTACAGCCCAATATCAGATAGAACTCCTGAAAGAAACTGCGGAAAAAGTCGACCTCCAGGTATCTTTTGAAAAGACAGAATACATTACCTGCAACAAACAAGCACCTAAATGCATGGAGACGAAATATGGAAAAATTAAACGAGTTTCACAATTTAAACATATATCGGTGAAACAATTCAGAAAAATGGAATCGAAATAAAAGCTAATGAAGTAAAATGCATAAAGACGGAGACTGCATATCGACTCACCCCCCCCCCCCAAAAATGTATCTCCAAGCACACAAAACTAATTACAATACAGTCATTAAACCAGAATGCCTCTATGGATCAGAAACAGTAATTTTGAACAAGAAAAAAGACATTGAGTAAAAGGAACGCAAAATCATAAGAAAAATTCTAGGCCCAAAACTCGCAGACGAACAATACCGTCTCAGAGGCAAACAGGAAATTAAACAATACACAAATATTCAAAGTGACATTAGACAATGCAGATTGAGATTCTACGGACACATTAAAAGAATGAACCCAGACAGACTTAAAAACAAATAGTCGAATTCTAAGAAAACAGGACTAAAGCGAAAACATATACTGTAAAGTGGATCGGCGAAAACAAAGCCGATTTGAAACTGTCAGGAATTATACCAGAAGATGTTCAAAGCCGGGAAATCTTCAGGACCAAAATTCACAAATGGCAAGTTTACCAAGGGGAAAAACCAAAGAAGAAGACTGGAACAACGTGGTCTAAAGAGAGAAAGAAAACCCACAATAAAAAGAATGAAAGATAGCCTATATGGGCACAAAGGAAGGCAAATGCACACCTCTAAGTACTTTGCGTAGTCATAATGAGCTTATTCGCTTATATATATAATTATTGTTGTTATTATTACTCAAACAAGAAAAATAACATTACTACATGAGTAAAAGTTGTAATAATTAATAATAAGTATAATTAAGAAACTGACTGAACCCTGAGAATCGGTATAACATTTGTAGTTGTATACAAAGGCCTCGCAGAGTTTCTTCCTATCATAAAATAAATGTTCAAAGCAACGAACAGGGAACATTAGGGTAGGCCTAAGTATTTTCGATAATTCGTGTTTTGGGGAAGGAGAACCCCCCAAATGGACGATCTTCGAATTTCAACCTATCATCTGTGATTCCTCAACGTTACCGCCCGGCCAACCCAACCGGTATTCTTCCAGTAAAAAATTAAGATACATTGTGTTTCATATGGGTTGAAGGTTCCCAGCAGTTGATGGAAGTTAACATTGCGCAGTTTCTGACAGGCTCCATAAATATTACTTGCGTCATGTCTTTTTTTCGAAATCTCTACCTCTGATCTTTTTTAATATACTGTAGTAGCATTTCAAGTGAGACCGCCTTCCTAGTCTGTGGTTAGCATTCATGAGGCATGACTACGGATTTGGAGGCCTGGGTTCGATCTCCGCTTCTCCTTTGAATTTTTCTATGGTAGGAAAGTCTGGAACGGGTGCACCCAGCCTAGCGAGACCAATGAGAAGCTAACGACCATTTTCTGATGGTAATAGACGAAGTTTGATTACACAGCAATCGGATGGTAGGCTCTGTTCACCTTGGGATGTAGGGTCATGGAATTTAGTTTAGTATTTTTCCTACAATAGTTATTTTTAACTATTTCCGTTCATGCTCCCATGGTGGAAACTCGAATTTCCTACGCCCAGTGCCGTAATCCTAACCTACCTGTGTCTTTTGGCCCCTTCCAGTCCACGTGCGTCATTAGGCTATATCAAAGCCTCTAACTTCTGATATATTTTTAATTTCATATATGAGATATACGAGGGCTGTCCATAAAGTAAGATTCCATGGGGCCTTTTACAGAAACAAAACACAATTTCATAGAAATGTTTATTGTAACAGATACAGCAAATGTTCAGCTTTTTTCAACATATTCGCCACCGGAATTGAGACATTTTTCATTCTGTGGGACCAACGTTTGAATACCTGTGTCGAAGAAGTCTGCCGCCTGGGATTTGAACCATTGTGTGGCAAACGCCTCTTTGTCATTCTCTGTCATTTCTTGAAGTGTAGGAAAAGATGGAAATTAATGGGAGCGAGATCCGAGCTGTAGGGTGGATTTTTAAACACATCTCAGCAAATCTCCTGCAGAAGTTCGATTGGGAGGTGTTTAAACATTCACCTTACAGCCCGGACCTCGCTTCCATTGATTTCCATATTTTCCTATAGTTTACTGATCTTGCTTCGCCCCAACATAAGGGATATAGAGAAGCAATTGCACTGTGAATATATTCACAATATTATGTGCTTTTCACAACAGGTAATTCTACGGCTCCTTCATTTCCCCGAGGTCCCTAGAAATGAGGAGCAAGTCAGAGCTTATTCTCACACATAGAGGTTTTTAGTTATATATTATTCCAATATGCCTCTTTCGCAAGTATTCCTATAGTTTATGGAAGTCAGTCCAAAATCGAATTCTATATAGGCTACACTCCCTCGCGAGCTCATCACCCACTGCTTGGCCAGTAATTTAGTTCTTAGCCCTTCTCTTAAAGGGGATGGGCTTCTTTAACGTAAGTCGTAAATCTACGAGACCCAATAGTTTTACTTTCTCTTCTAAGAAAGTCGTGTTGCAAGTTTTGGAAAAATCCAAGCCTTCAGCCTGGTTTGAACACTCGAACCTTGAGTTTAACCGGTAGACCGCTAGAGAGGGCTAGAAATAATTATGTTTTTTGCCTCTTGTCAGTGACACTGCTTTATGAGTTGCATTCCAGTTGACTAAGTTATCATTCATAGATAAATAAGCACAGATGACGCAGTGGTCAGATGGTAGTCCTAGTTCCAAAGGGATTTAGCGCCATGGAGTTCAGTTTAATAAACAATTACATTTAACTCCTCTCGAAATATCATTAAGATAGGAAAATGATGACTTTACTTTTATAATAAAACATACCGGTATCAATTCAATTATGTTTATTGTTATTAAAAAAAACAATAAAATATACTTTAATTGGTCTATACCAGGAAGGTACTTTAGAGTTTTAGTAGAAAACAGTTACATATTAAAAAGAAGTAATCAAACAGACATTAAAAGAACAATCCAGAAAGTGAGAAACAAATAAAGAAATAAAGAAAGGAAGAAAGAAAGAAAGAAAGAGAGCGAGAAAGATAGACAACCAAACAAACCTTTAAACATAGAAACGAAGCACAAAAGGACAAGAATACAAAATTAGCAAAACAAATTGAACGTAATTGAACATTAATAAATAAAAATAAAAAATAAAAAATGCTGCAACATCCAGTATGTTTGTTGAAATTTGTTACAGCTATCCAAACGGAATCGCAAATAATATCTAGCTCTCCCTTAACTTAGACAAAATGAAATAAAACATGTTCCACAGTTTCTTACACGAACGTTCAATTGGTCTGGATATCTGAACGTTAAATTTGTGAAAGTAATGTGCAAAGATACCAAGACCATGTAATAGTTCTGAAAGTCGTTATTTTTAAATATTCTATTGTCATCCTGCGTAATTTTTACAAAATGTTTACTTTTGGCATTATAAAGAATTATGTTTTGCTTGGCAGTTCAAAGTTATAGAGTACACATAGCCTAAAACTATTTATGACATTAATTGTAAAGATTTAAATCCGTTTAGGACATTCGAAAATGTGGAGTCTCTAAGTAGCATGTAACAATTTGTCATTTATACCCTTTCAAATAAACGATTATGTCAAAATAAACTCACCTTAGTTGTTTTCATCTACAAATCAATCTTCTTAACATGAAAGTAGATGTTTACTTCTTGTAGAAAAAAAATAATACCACTGATAACTGACTACCAATATGGATATGCTCTGAATGATACGTCAGCTGCATAGCAAGAACAGAGCAACTGATTTGCATCCTGTGGTTTAAGTATTTGTAAAGTAAAATATGGACATGCATACATTATTGGACAATAGGTTAAGTCATTAGTTTTTTGACGTCATTGTCCGCTTTAATGCTTTCTAGGCCTTTTGCATGTACGAATTCTGGGATTAGTTAAGAGGTTTCCAAATTGCTTGACGTCATTATTATTATTATTATTATTATGTGTAGCGTGTTACTAACAAGTGGACAAATGAGAGATTGAGCGCAACAGCGATCTAACACTGAATATTTGTCCATTGTAATAAGTAGGCATCAGACATTAAGGCACTTAAATAGTAAATAGGAGCCTAAAAAGGCGTTAAAAAGGGGGAATAAATAGTACAAAAAACTTAACTGAAATGATGTATGTAACTTGTCGAGTATGCAAGTTTCTGTAACAGTGCATTTAATTTTTTTTTAAATAAAAAAACGTACGAGTTGGCCAATCGTGTGGGTTTCTGCGTCGCGGCGACCACAGCTCTAACTCCCGAGCGATCGGGTGAAATAATTTAATTTAATTTAATATATAATATAATACAACCCCAAAGAGCAAAGCTCATGAGAGGGGTGACATAAATACATTGGTTCAAAGGGAAAAAAAATTGCAACACATACTACAATTATCTTAAGGCTATAACAAATTCACTGTGATAAACGTACTACAAACCACAAATAAAAAAACTTGAAATATACTAAGCAATTTTGAAATATGCATTTTTTATACGACTTCACAGAAATATATTATAACTATCCTACTGACTAAAGTACACATCTAAAAAATATGATAATGCTTTTGTTGCAAAATTTCTAAAGGAACTGGACACACTTTCAGGTAACATGTTATACAGTTTTATAGCATGAGGTAATATTCCATTTAGGCTATACGTAGTGGATTCGCTATGAGTTACAAAAAGATGAGTGACTTGTCTTGTTTTATGGAGATGAACATCTTCGGGTGTAATTAATTACGCAAATAAAGCCTCTAACGGTGTAATGATTCACGTTCTCACAATTAAAGCTAAATTACGATGAAAATAACCACGTACCTCATCATAAGAGATGTTGGAAATGACCTTCTCTTGCATCCACACAACACTGGCACCATTTTAGGAAGTTTTCTTTCACGCGCTTAAGTTCGGCTTCGGAGATAGTTGGTGAATTGGAAGCCCGAGAAACAATAATATAACAAAGTTATTGCTTTTAAATCATATATAGCCAAGTGCGAAACTATCTTCCCAGTTACAGTCTTCACTCATTTATTTTCCTGTGTTCTGTAACAGGATAACTGATGTGTTTACTGTAGCTAAAATTTTATAATTTATCTTCCTTTCTTATTTCATTCATTGTGGATTAACCGGAAACTATTATGTACTTTAACTTACATAGTATGTTTTTAAATATTTTACTTCGTATTTTTGTATTCTTTGCATCTTGTTTATTATAATTCTGTAAGCTTTTGTATTTTGCAGTTTATATTTTACACTTTTTCGTATTTCGTATTTTTATAACATTCTGTATTTTGTATTCTTCCTGGTTGAGTGTAAGAGAAGGGCAAATGGTCTTAACTCTGCAAGGTAAAATAAAACCACTCATAATCATACTCGTGGAATGCACTAGAGGCTATCCTAGATGGAGGAGATAGAGGAGAGATAGATCACTTAACTACTTTAGCTACATGGATTCTTGAATTAGGGCACTAATAACACATCAATCACATAGCCTATAGTCTAATAATGTTTACGGGATCAGTTTGTTCTGCTTGTGTGCACACGAGTGTTAATTCACATGCAGCCCCGGCAAAAACATCAAGGCATATTTGTTTGCTATTCATTACTTTTTTGTGAAGTGAGATGATGAATTAATTTTTTTAATTGAAACTTTAATTAAATCAAAATTTTTGAACATATACTACATTACAGACAAACAAAATTATCATAATTACAAAATCATATGATCACAGATGAGCAAAGCATTTTAGTCCCTGCAATTACCATGCATTAAATAAGAGAGAAACATGGAAATCTACAAATAAACACACAAATTAAATACCTATAACTAAAATCCGTTAATAATGTTTTCAAAAAAGAAAATTCTAAGGTAGAAAAGTAGAATGCAATTTTACAACTATGTTTATATTTACAAACAGAAGTGGGTGGAGTAAATTAAGATGAAACAATTAAAAAAAGAACAAGACAGTTACAAGGTTTTATTATTAATATTAAGTAGACTTTTAATATTTGTCTTAAATTGGTTGACACTATATTTTATGAAATCAGGATGCTCAGCAATAAACGTATTATAAAATTTCAAACCAAATTTAGACCATGTAACTGCCCAATAGTAGTACAGCGTGTGCATTTAGACGTGAGCACTTGCATGCGCCGCAAACATAGGGCGGGACGGAAGGGGATTGTATTGCTAGTATAAATCACGTGATGAATGATTCCACTGCGCATTGTGTTTACAGTGCTCAGTCTAAATGCACGGACAGTACTACATTTTGTTTCCGCAAAATGAAGCATGGTGTTTCTTCTTGTGTTTTGACAGTGAAAAAACAGATTTTTCCGCTGCCAATACTGCTCCAACGTCATTAAGATTCGAACTCAATTCCCTGGTTACTTTTAAGCACCGAATTGCTGAAAGGTATCGTTAAAGTAATTCGATCTAAAAAATTGCCTGAATGGTTTGTATTGGTCAGATAATTATAAGTAACATTTCGAAAGGTTACTTAGACCGATCATTTGTTGCATTATGCAAGATATTCTTTCCTTATGCCGAATGAAGAATAAATTAATCTCTGAGATGACTAGTTACTGCTAGTTACTGCTAGTTACTAGTTACTAGCGAAACTTGAACGGCTCAGTGCATAACTGGTCTAAGTTCTGGTGAACTACAAATTGAATATAAACGTTCTGTCCTTGAACTAAGTAGTGGAATTAATTAGACTAACTGGAAAATTAGTTTTCAGCTACCGTCGGTTCATGATTCTTTGGTCATGAATTAATGAGCTCTAATTAATAGTAACAAAACATGTTATTTATAATACAAATAATGGACAAGGTATACAATTTACGTAAAGGAAAAAACCCATATATCGTAAAACGCATATTCAGCTCCTCCCATCGTTCTCTTCCAATGATAATAACGTACATATTTATATTAGAACTCGATCCGTAGAAAATATGTAAAAACAACAAAATTGTTGATCACATTGTATATAGATGAAACATTCTTCATAAAAGAACGCGTCGGGAGGGGGATAAAAGTAGGCCTATTCATTTACAGTGTATCAATTTTGAGAAAAGCCTAATTAAACTTTCTAACCATCATTAGAGCTGTTATAAAATTATTACGTAATCGAAATCAAGTACAAAATATAATATAACTATTATTAGAAGTTAAGGAAACACAGATTTTTTAACGACTATTCCACTCATACGCCGCGGATATAGACCAATCACGGTCGTTTATCTTATAAAATGATTTCTATTAATATGAGGATGCTGTTTTATCGATGAAATCGTCTGCTCGTTACTGGACACGTAAGCATCAGTGTGCAGTGATTAATACGCCATATGCTGCCATTAAGCAACACGAAAACAGATTATTTCATACAATATAACTTTTTGGAAATTGCAATACCGGTATTAGAAATGTATGGAAATTGCAATTATGGAAATGTACATTGATTAAAAACACAATTTTGATTCGGTGCAAGCTAGCTGGTGTGCTTTTAGTCTGTTCTGCTGTTAGCTTACCTGAATGAAGTTAATTATGTCTTTTATGCGCCATTGGTAACACTGATCACACCATGGTAACTCAAATCGATTCATGGATGGTTGATTCATGGTATTCCGAGATCTCGTAGCTGTTAGTTTTGCTTTTATAGAACAAAGCACGAAAGTAATTATTATTTGTATAATCCGTTACATTTTTAGTCATGAAATAGTCTTAATAAATCCAACTCGAGTTGACGAGTTTCATCACATAAATTCGTTCCTGCTGCGCAGTCGCGAATCTATCGATAAACTCGTCAACTCTCGTGGGATTACCTATGCTAACATAGTTCAGAAACTTGATTTTCATAATCAATCTTAACAAGCCAATATTTCCTTCCTATAAAAGCCCGACGTGAATTATTTCAGTACATTTCTCGTTTTATTCAGCGACGTTTTAAGTGACCTTACAGTGTGCAAGCTAGAGATGGGGTATCGGAAGCAACATCAGGTTTTGTTCATTTGAAAGGTAGAAAATACAATAAAAAAGAATTAGGAGAAACAAAGGACAAAGTTGCACTCAAATGGTAGCACGTGTGCATACTGTGAATTTAACTTCTCTGCCCGTACCATAGGCACTATAGGTAGAGGAAGTATTGTTTTCGATCCCCAATTCTAAGTTGAGTTTTTAACATAAATATACGTTTTGAGGTTCCCTGATAAAAAAATACTATTTTCGGAAACATGTCTGTTTGTGTGTATGTGTGAACAGCCTAGCTCCAGAACCGAAAATCGTATGAAAACAACATTTTGTATTTGGGTTAGGTACCTTCTGAGAATCTGACACAAAGATTGGCGACGACTTTCTCTTATTGTTAAGGGGACTTTACTTGAAGAAAATTTCGTTCTTCGCGATTTTATGAAAATTTTGTACATGTGGTACTAAAACTTTTATTTGAACAATTTTTTCGAAAAAATAATCTTAAGGGTCGTTATAAGTCACCCGCTCTGAATACGCACTCTTTACAATACGGCCTCTTTTATAGGAAATCGTTTGAAAACAAAATTTTGTGTTGGGTTAGATACCTTCTGAGGATGTAACATAAAAATTGGCGACGTTTTCTATTATTTTTACGGAGACTAAATATGAAGAAAATTCAGTTTCTCGCGATTTTCTCGAAGAGCTAAAACTTTTATTTGCAACATTTCTTCTAAAACAATTATCGGAAGGGTGGTTATAAGTCACCAACTCTGAATATGCGCTCTTTGCAATATGCCTCTTGTTCTATATCAGAATGTGAAGTGAGAAAGATGTATTCGCAATGCCTAAAGTAAAGAAAGTTACGTGAGTGTATTAATCAGATTTTATTTGGGTTATATATCCTTCGGGGATGCGATGTGATGTGTTAGTGATATTCGCTTCATTTTACAACCAATTTAGATGAAGAGAATGACATACATAATATATTAGGCCTATACTAAGAGGCAAAACTTATTTGGGCACAGGAAGGTGAGTTTCACATCAGATTTTTTAAAATGACTTCCTGTTGGGATTTTCATGTAAACTAGGCATCGTATGGCTTCTTTTTGTAATAAAAAAAAATTGGCCAGAAAATGTAATTTCAAACGTTAGTATATGCCTTAAAGATCATACCCCAGCAGCCTTCATTAACAAATATAGTGCAATTGCTGTAATGCTCGACATAGAGAAGGCATTTGTCAAAACATGGCAAAATTGCCTACTGTACAAAATAAAAACACTCAAATACCCTGACCGTATTCTTTCTTCTCTTACCTAAACAATAGATATTTTTGTACAGATTAAAGGGTAGCCTATAATCCAAAATGAATGAATAGGCTTTATAGAAACAGGTGTAGGCCTACCTTAAGGAACTATACTATCCCCAGTTTTACACGATCTGTTCGTTTACGATATTCCTACATTCACCTTACCAACACAGCCATATAGGCCTATGCTGACGACGCATGCCTCTTGATTACAGGAAAATCAGAGTATATGAGGAAATGCTTTCAACACAGTATTTAAAATGGTTTGAAGAGTGGAATGTTAAAACAAGAAACAATGCAGCAAACGAAAACTGTCCCTTCCGAAGTGTTTAAAAAAATAAAAACCGACAGATCCCATTTGAAAAACTCTTAAATTACTTTGGAGTTCATCTGATAGCAAGTTATCTTTTACAAAGCATATATAACTTGCAACAGCCAAAGGAGTAGAAGCCTGCAAGCCATCCAATCCTTAATAAGTTCACCTACAATTGAATTGAATGCTAAAAAATCACTCTTTACCGCCATCGTGCGTAGCACACTATTATACTCCTGTGAAGTTTGCAGATAACATCAAATACAAATTTAAACAATATTTAGTTAATACAAAACCATGCTATGGGATAAATTCTTCACGCCCCCATATTAATCAGAAATTCATTCTTTCACGAAGAAAGTAACTTGCTTTTTATCATAGTCTTGAACGTTGTGATAGTGTCCAAAATATAACTCATAATTCTAAACCTTCCTTTGAATAGAATTGGCCAAATTAAAAAAAAAAAAAAACCGAAACACACATAAAGTCCCATAACCGTTAAGGGATACATTATATTCTAAGTCTATGAACGTTGTAGCCTATATATTGGGGATTCAATATATAAATGTAAATCTGCACTCACTGAAAAGAATACCATAACATGTTAATATATATATATAATATGTAATATAATGTAAATATAAAACAATGAAAAAAAGGACAATATTACTATCACAAGAATTATATAAAAACAAATACGTGCAGATAGAATTAATTGAAAAGCAAACGTGTACAATACAACCCATCCCAAAGCCCATGTAAGGAACCTGCTAAAGCTCTCCTCGCAAGACAAAAAACCAAAACCAACTGACAATAATTATAGGCAAGAATAAAAACGGGCTCAATTGCTTTGGCACTCTAAAGATTTTAAAACTCCATATATCACTGACTGAATGGCTGATTGATTGAATGACTGTCTGACTGACTGTTAGTGTCTGTTTTCTTTGGGATAGGGATCATTCCTGGATGAAATTTTCATAAACTTAACCCGAATATTGCCTTGGTGGGCACTGAACAGACAGAAGTAAAATAGTAAAACATAATTATTTATTATATTTAAGTTGTATAAATCTTGTATTTCTTGCGTCTTAACTCCGACAGTTTTAAATTAATACATAAAATAAAACAGTATCTATTTTTATGCTGTTTTAAATAAGTAAACAAGAAGCTTTTACAAAAAAACTGATACAACTGGTATATAAACAGAATACAATATTTCAACACTTACCAAATCCCAGCACGGTCAGCAGATGTATGTAAATATGTTGTCATTCTACAGTTTGTAAGAAAATTAGAATGCGGTGCAGTGGTTCTGTTAAGTGGACTTACTGGTAACTGGTACCTGGAGAGGGGGGGGTTATAAATCGCAGTGACCTACAGTAATGGCGCTGAATTCCATATACCGCTTATGCAATACCATACCAGGAAGACAGCTTCAAATAACTTCGTTGTGTCTACATTATATAGCCTATTATGAATGTTTCATTCAAGTTTGTTTTTTTTTTTTTTTTTTTTTTTTTTTTTTTTTTTTTTTTTTTTTTTTTTTTTTTTACTGACTTTAAATAAGATTTGTTACAGCATAGAAGTTTAACAGAATATTTTACAAACTTGTGATATGAATGTCAAAATCAAATAATGTAGGCCTACTTAACACATTAAAAAATGGAAACGTAAAATTGTTTAGGAATTGAACATGGTTTACTTTATTGGATTATGCTATTCATGCTTTAATAATATTTTATTATTAAGCAATATGATAAAGTAAGCTCCATTTTTGTGTTTTACTCTTCTTATTCGTTTACTAATTGGGTATTCTGAGGTTCCTTATTTATTACGTTGATATGTTTGTTTCGATCTATTGTTCAACGGACATACGAGGGATGGAGTATAAGTTACGTTCCATCAGTTCATCTCCACAGTATCTTTTGAAGATACATTACATTTTCGTATGTTCAAATTGCATATTTTAGACAGTAAATATGGGGGAAGACATGAAAGGATACGTTCTGGTAAATAACTCTAATGCCTTTCCTTTCCTTAAATCTCATTATCGGAATAGGGTCTACTATCCGACCGCTGAACTATCAATCTAAATCTTTCGACTTCATTAAAAGATGACAGGATTGAGGCACGTAGTCTACATGCTCACTCTGATGGCCGTGATTGTCTTGTACTTACATGTACACTGCTTTATCCAAATATACTCGTCAATTGTTCTCACGAGGGCACCTGTTCCATACTCCTTACCTCAGAAAAATCCGAACTCCAGTTCTGCGGTCCTGTGGTCATCAATACAGAATCTCTATTACCTCTAATAATACGCGTCATAAGTTTCAAATGAATAGGGCAAGAAATTTTAAGTCTGAAGTCGCCATATGAACAGATGATAATTTTATTTGTTTTAAAATATAAAATAGCAGCTGTTGCCCGCAGCTCTGCCTGCGATTATTGCTTCAATCGCTAGATTTTATAGTAATATATTTAAGATAAAAATAATTAATACATTACATTTAATAACACTTAAACGCGAATTCCTAAAGAGAACTATTAATAATTACTAAACAGCTAAAAATACGGCTTTGGAGTGCTTTTCACGATTATAGAGAGCGCCACCCGCGGAAAAAAGTGTCTTCAGATTCGAGTTCCTCGGTATAAGAAACCGCATATAGAGTTCTGTCCAAATCATTCAATGTTTTCCAATTTAGTCCCTATTTAGTTCTTCTCACCCATGTAAAAAAATATAATTTATACCTTCCATAACATTATAAACAAATGAATTAAGTAGAACGGGCTGACAAAATCGAAGAGATCGACAATTTGATGATATGCACACATATAGGCCTATACAGAATATTCAATAATGGATACTAACCGGATTCGTGTTAAAAAAAAATATTTTATCATTGCAATAAAATGAAATTTAAAAAAATATCAAATATGTAAAGCTGAAAAGTTCAACACTTAAATTTAAAACACGAAAGTGTGGAATCCAAAACTGTAAAATTAGTCTATCAGATCAGAGAAAAGCTTATTCAACCATACTGTTCTGGTTTTTTATTTATTGAAATTTACCGTAATAAGCCATTCTATCTTATCATTGATAGCTTTTTAAAGTGAAAGTTGCTAAGTCTATTGTGAAATATATACATTACCATTTTATATGTGTGTGCGTGCTTTAAATTCGTGTTTATTAAATTATTTTCATTTGATTGCATAATAGTTAAGCCAATGAACGATATCAGACCCGTACTTCTTCATTAAATCAAAATGACGGGCTACGCTCTGTCGAACGTATTCCACTTTTACTAGATCCTTAAAATAACGGGATTGAGGGGTCCTGTCCCTCAAATAATAGGAAGGAAACAATTTAGAAAAGTGTATTGTTAATTTGTCATGTAATCTGTAATAACTCAGTTAATGACATATATGAACCTAGTTTCGAACTACTGTATTCACATCCTATGTTAGGTTTTGTCTTTCCTTTTCAGCAGGCTCTTCCCTCAGTGGATAGAGCGTTGGACTGGCAAGGTTCATGGATCGAACTCTGACCTATGCAAGAAAAAGTTAATAAAAATGTCAATGCAATATGTGTAGTAGTATAGGTGGTAGAAATAATAAAAAAACATGTAGAGGAAAGAGAAATGGGGAGTGAAAAGAGAAAAGGATTAAAAAGAGTCAGGTTTCATTTTCAAGACTATTTGTGGTCAATGATATCATCCACCGTCATAAACATGATCACATTCTACGAAATTAGCAAAATTTCTATAAAGACTAAAATCTTCGACCTGCTAACTGACTGACTGACTGACTGAATATTGCGGGGATTTTCTCCCTCATGGCCGAGGGCTTGAGCCCCATTCTAGGTTTTTGTCCCTATATTTTATGTATTGGTGCTTGTTTTGCTCTTCGTATTGCGTATTTTGCACTCTTGGGTGGTTATTGTTTAATTAAGGCTTGTATATATGTATGAGAATATTATAGGAGAAAAATTCCTCCTCTAATGTAATACCCAACAGAGACAATAATCTGTGGTTCATGAATGCATATATATCCTTCATGTATATTTGTATGGGTTGTACCCTTTTGCGTCCCAAAGCGAGTGGTCGCTTCATCAAAACAACCCTCGTGCGTCCCGTGCAATTTGACGTAAACAACCCTCGTGCGTCCCGTCTTGAATAAGATCGATACATCATACAATGTTTTATCACTCGCACCCACACCTATTCCATTTAATCGAAGCTTTGAAGAATATACAAGCAGAAACATATATTGACACACGCTCAACAACCGTTGTCAATGCCAAGAAAAATGAAAAAGAGGCCTTCTTGGTAGAAAAAATTGTTGAATATAGAACTGAAGCACTCAGCAGACTGGAATATGTGCGAACAGTATCATTTAAGTTCCTCCCTACCACAATAAAGTAAACTGGTAGCCAAAAGACAAAGAGTAACTTCATTCTCCGCTTCAATTTTATTTAATATTGACAGTAATGGAAGGATTAAAATTTTTGGGGTGTGTAGCAGTTCGCCTCCTCGCGGTGTACCCTGGGTAATGCTAAACGAAATGCATGGTACCAATTATTAATTTTACCTGTATTCCATGGGACGCATTTTGGTCATTGCTCTAGAGAGACCCGGGACGCAAACGGGTCATTGGATCTGAGGATCTATGGACGCAAAAGTCCTAGTTTAGTGGTTTTGGGACGCAAATGTCCAGATCCCATTTGTATGTTTACAAAGGTAATATACAGTCGGATTTTATTAATTTTAATTATTGAAGATTGTTGGCTTGCTCCTGAATGTTAACTGGTTTAAATATTGGAATTAATGACCGAAAAGAATTTAGAAATCTTTACTTTGTCTTAGGATGTGCGTAGGAAAATACAGCATGCACCGCTTTTTAGTAGCCTATCTAGGAAGCTAATTAGGCTTATTATTTTTTAATATATTGCATGGATTTACAGCCTCATCAACTTGGCAAGATATTATATAATTAGTGACAGTAGCTTGATATGAATTCCCCCCCCCCCCAAAAAAAGCGTGTTAACCTTGAGGCCACTAAGAAAAATAAAACTTGTTTTTCCAAGGCAATGAATAGATTTTTTGATACATGTTTATCACAAAGTAATAAGCACGTGTTGGAAACATTGTTTTATTGTTTTTATTTCAGCGTTCGGTAAACTTGTAGTTGGAATTAATTTGTAAGAACATAATTTTTTTCGAAAATTCAACACAAATAAGATAAAGTATTAAAAAAAGTTTTGTTACATTCCGTGGGAAAAAAACACTTCAATATTAATTCGTGTACAGATCAAGTGAATTTACAAGGAGAGTTGGACATGATTCATTTTTACTAAGTTAGTTGGAAGTAAAATCCAATAATGAGAAGAAATCAAAACTATATAAATAAGATGTAGGAAGAGAAATTATGTTTGATAAACTTATTTTTTTTAATTCAACGTTTTGGAAATAGGTATACAAATATACTTTACTAACATATTTTTACCAAAAAAAAATTCAATACCTATTGGCATAATCTTAATACTACAGTATTTTTCATATGAGAAGCCTTTTCCTTCATCGCCAATTACGTGTACGGGCTAAAATACTGTCGCTTGCAGTAAGAGTCTTCCCTCCGTCTCGCCGTCTCTGATTGGACCGCGTATCTAAGCAGGAGAAGGAAGAAAGGGCTTGTCATCTGCAAAACACTGTAGACGGAGTACTGTCTTCCTTTTTACTTGATAAAGATTTCAACGATTGCTGCAATGAATCGTTACTCCAATTATGTCGAAAAAGAATATAATAAATTTCTCTCATAATATCCAGATCTAGAAAATAAATCCATGTCCAAATTTAAAATTAAAATTAAAGAAATCTTCAGAATTAGTAACTCACAATTTTATTAAGTGCCAGAATGCTGTTTTATGAGATTGTGTGGGGGACGAGAAAATGTCTGTCCGTCTATTTGTCCTTGTGTCTGTGCGCGCGATAACTCAAATACGCTTTATCGGATTTTCATGAAACTTGGTATAAGAATTTATAACGTGCATAGCAAGAAGCCTATTTATTAAGTGCCAGTATGGTACTTTATGAGATTGTGTGGTGGACGAAAAAATGTCTGTCTGTCCGTCTGTCCGTCTGTCTGTCTGTCCGTCTGTCCGTGTGACTGTACGCACGATAACTCAAATACGCTTTTTCGGATTTTCATGAAACTTGGAAAACACATTTATAATGTCCATGGGAAGAACCCTATTGATATTGAACCAAATCGGTTCACCGGTACCGGAGTAATGCCCAATTTAGTGCCTATTTTAATAGTCAAATACGCTGTATCGGATTTCCATGAAACTTGGTATACCCATTTATGACGTCCATGAGAAGTGCCCTATTGAAGTTGAACCTAATCTGTTGACCGGTACCGGAGTAAAACCCAATTTAGTGTCTACTTTAAAGGCGCAATAACTCGAATACGCTTTATCGGATATTTATGAAACTTCGTATACGCATTTATAATGTCCATGGGAAGACGTTTATTGATATTGGACCAAATCGGTTGGCCAGTACCGGAATAATGCGCAATTTAGTGTGTTTATGTTAATATATAAGAAGTCGCGATAACTCAAATATGCTTTATTGGATTTTCCTGAAATTTTGTATACCCATTTATAATGTACATGGAAAGACGTCTACTGATATTGGACCAAATCGGTAGACCGGTACCGGAGTAAAACCTAATTTAGTGTATATTTTAACGACGCGGTAACTCAAATACGCTTTACCGGATTTTTATGAAACTTGGTATACACATTTACAATGTCCATGGGAAGACGTCTATTCATAATGGATAAAATCGGTTGACCTGTTTCGGAGTAATGCTCAATTTAGTGCCTATTTTATGGTAATATACGTATTCGAAAGAATTTATATAAAGAAAATGAAAATCAGTTATCTTGACAACATAGACTATTGTTTTACTGTGATTTTATAAGGCCTTGGAATTTAAAATACAGGTAGCTATGACAAAAAACATATTGATTTACATGCGCTTATCCAACGACCGTTAAAATGACCCAGGTGGCCGAGATAGTAGACCTTTCTTCTTCCGTAAGCCCTGCTTAATGAATAAATCTGGAGCTTAACTTGAAAATCAATTTAAAAAAAACATATTCTGTATATCATAATTGCAGTCATAACTGATTAAACAAAAAACATACTGGCACTTTGTTACATCAGTTTACCTGATTTTATTTTGTACCAAATCGGTTGGCCGGTACCGGAGTAACGACTAATAGAAGGTCACATACTTTTAAAATGGGAAATCATCACTATACTACAAAGACGCGTTTCTAATCATTGAGGACCTTGACTCCAATGCAGTCAGATGTTTCTTCTATTTCGCTGATCAAGTTAAAATGAGTACTACATGAATACTGTGAAGTTATATTATTGTGATATAATTAGGCCTACGCACATTAAGCTGGAATGCCTGAGTAACTATTAACATATTATTATATCATTGTATTTTAAGCCATATCATTCAGTCATTTTGTGTAATTTAACGTATTTTTAAAATTAAATTGATTAAAATATTATTTTGTATCATATGATCTATTACTAATCCCTATCAAGTGGAAGAAATGCCTTATAGTCTTATCTTTCATCAGGTTAAAGAAAACCATTATTATGAATAATATTATTGCTATTTATTATTATTATCATTATTATTATCAATATTATTATTATTATTATTATTATTATTATTATTATTATTATTATTATTATTATTATTATTATTAAATTTTAATATAATCACTAAAAAGAACTCAGCCGTTTCCATGTTTGCCCCATGTTTTGAGATAAAACATTCTAGTCATATCATTAACTTTCGGCAATAACTAAGTTATGTATATTTTAAATGTTACATAGTAACAGGTGCGGCAGTGAAACTGGCGATTTTGAAACCTCCACCAGCGATACAATTTTATTTACAGTGATATAAAAGAATGACAACATGAATTTATAATGCTTGCAATTTGCGAGGAATGTTTCTGAACAACTTGCACATCTTGCACATCTTGCACAGCTTGCACAGACATGTTATGGCACAAAATGTCCATCACTTGAAAATGACATCACGTAGGTGGCCCTCATTTTCCTTCACACACATTCGAAATCTTTTACGGAAGTGAGACATCACATCTTGCAGGACTGGCACTGGAATTCGATTAACTTGCTCCTGAATTTGATCCTTCAGTTCCTGGATGGTGTGTGGTGGGTCACACCGGAAGATCTCAAATTTCAAATGTCCCTAAAGGAAGGAATCACACGCCGAAAGGTCAGGAGATCTTGGAGCCATGAAATATTCCCGTTCTTGGAGATGAGATAGCCAGGAAAGATATTCTGTAGCACGTTAATGGAAATCCGCGAGGTATGGCATATGGCCCCGTCTTGTTGGAAAATGTGTTTCCAGTTACAGGAAGATCAGCAAGCTGTGGCACTAGGAAATGGTTCAACGGTTCATGTGAGCATAACGTTCTGTATTCACAGTAACAGCATTACCGCGGTCGTCTTAAAAAAAATAAGGCCCGAGGATTCCAAACAACGAGCTAGAATAGAGATTATAGAGTGGCTGTTGCGCCGCCATATTTGAAGCAAATTGAATGTGCATCCGCCATGTTCTCAGCTGCCCGGCTGTCACATTGAAGTATTGTTGTATACGTGCTTTCACTGTACGACTTGGCCGGCAATCGCACGGGCCGACTATCCGTGACTCATGCATCAAGCGCCCAAGTGATGCCTCGTTGTCTCACCGCTGAAGTCTAGCATGTGATCTGATTGCGTTCACACGTGAATAATTATTACAGCAGTGTTTGTGTTTTTTTATGGTTAAAGTAGTTTTTAGTTTTGCTTGAAGTGTTTTAAAAATGCCACGACATAATTATACATTAGAACTACTGCGTGTGAATAGCAATTACCTCAAAAGGTGCCGTAGATGTAATGATGCAGAAGGACGGCATTTCCAACATCTCCTGTAGGAGTTCTGTGGGGGCTCAGGGTGGAACCTGCTCCGGGGGGCCTTTGGGCATGGCAATCATCCCATTCCCAGGGGCTGGCATAATGGGCCTGGACTTGTGGCCTGTGTGCTCATGGTTGCTCCCAACCCACCTCTCCCCCCTTCGTGGGGTTCCATACATATATAATATGAGGCATAAAACTGGTAGTTTGTTATTCATATTGAACAGAAGTGCAAAATCATGACCGTACAAATGAGTAAAATCAGTGGAAATCCATTTTGTGCTTAAAATTGCTGAAAACTTAAGGTAATTATTATTTTTTAAGGCAGTTTAGAAACAACTTTTTAAACATTAAAACAACCAACTTTGTCAAATAATAATAATTTATTTATATAACTCACCACCATAGTGGTCTGCAATGTACAGTATACAAAACTATATCAGTATAAAATTGTTACATGGTATAAACAAGGGGAGAGAAAATGAATACATTCCAATTTATCAGGCCCACATTAATGCCTAGGTTGAGTAGGCTGCAGCTTAGCGCATCCTGTATAATATGTATTATATTTAGAATTATTTCATTTGTTGTAGATGTATAATGTGAAACTGTTTCTGCATTAGAAATGCAGGGTTTCTGCAGTATAAACGTGTGCTTTGTGCACCAATGGATGTATAATGCAGCGCTGCTATAAGACTGATCACATAATAGGAAAAATGTCAAAAAACTCTCTCACATTTGAAAGTGATCACGATTTGAATAAACATACAGTATTTGTATGTGAACTTCTGAGCTCAGTTTGCATTAGTTCAGTGATATGTATATAATCAAGGCTGGTATGAACTGTCTGTATTTGAGCATTTTTTAAATTATCAAAGTGAAGGAATTATGTCAAAACTAGCTTACTTGTACAAGTTGATATCAAACACGCTTGAAGTTGTCATGTGTGTGAAAACTACACACAATGAAAAGGAATTCGGATGGCTCTGGAAGGGAGTGACAGTTTGTGTTAACCCAGCCCTGCTGTAGTGTCAAGGTCATTACTACCGTAAGTGGCATCGGATCACACTAATCTGTTTTTAATAACATATACACACATATCGTATTGAATACTATTCTAGAACACTCTCATGGATAGCGTACTAACTTTTCTAACTCACACAATTTACAGTAGATAGCAAGAATGGCAATTCATATTTCTCTACATGAAAGGAAATGGATATTTTAAATAATTTATATATCAAATTTAAGTGTTTAGGATTTACAAAATAAAGTCGGTCATCAAACTCATAATTAATGCTTGATTTGCATATATATATATATATATATATATATATATATATATATATATATATATACATATATATCAAACGGTACTGTGTGTGTGGTCTGTGTGTGTATATCAATTAAAAACAAAGCTGCATTGGGATATATTTTAGTCGTTTCATATGCAACTGTATACTCTTGTATAAGAATATATTTAATAATTAGGCTACTTAGCCAAATATCCAGTTTTTCTAGATATCAATGAACCTATCAAAAGAGACAGAAAATGAAAAGTCACACAGTATTGGGTTTACCAACATGAAAATGTTCAGATAATCCAACTAGATTTCAATGCGATACACAGATTTTTATATAGATGAGGAATGTACTGAATACGGTAAATTCATTCTGAATTAGCTTACAAACATAATGATTGATGTCAAAACAATGCTATTTTTTAAAAATAATATCAGATTCCATTATTATTACACTAAGTTTAGTTATATTTTATTGATTTCTTCTGTTTTGTCTTTTCATTATGGTTGTCATCTTCTATTTTCTTCACATTAATACTATTCATTGTTGGAAACAAAATACGTGCCAACACACATTCAAACATAATTTTTATACTGCATTATCAAGTCATAGCCTGCTTATTTCCGTTTCTAGTGGTGTGTCATCTGGGGCAGTGAATGGGTCCCAGTCTCCCATCCCTACCATCTTTGCGCTCTCAGTCCACAGTCTCTTTGCTACTTCAGCATTTCTTGCCTTTGCTGTTGGAGTCTCTTTTGAACAGTCACTGTAATGAACATAAACAATAGATTTTACGAGTTTTCTAGATTCCTTCGTTTGCCATATAATATTGAAAATTATTAGCCTTCAGCTCGAGAAATAAATCAGGAAACAGCTGAGGACAGGGGAAAAATTATTTAACCAAAATAAAAATTCTCAAAGAAATAATTGTCATTAATAGTCAGCGGTATTTAGTATTACATCAGTAACTATCATCTACTGGAGGGGACATCCTAAATGTCAAATGAGCTTTATTTTTGTTAATGTAAGGTTTGCTATGTATGTATATAAGGCCTACTTGAATTACACTGTTAAACACACATTTTGTGACATGGAAATTTTTATGTGTTTCCGATGTATTGAGGCACCCTAATAACAAATTTAAAAACAGAAATTGCCTATCACCCACGGATTTTTAATAACAAGCGTTTATATTCTGCAAGTATGCAACATTTGACTCACAAAACCGTTGCAATAACAATGAAAACAAATTTAAAATAAACTCTGAATAATTCATTTGTTGCTTCCATAGAATAAATGAAGACATTCTTCTCCACCCTACCCCACCATTCATTATTTTTTAAATATTATTTTACTGAATTTTTATAAAATATAACAATAAAAACAGCAATTATTGCAACAGTTTTGTGAGTCACTGTATGTATATTGTACCACTTCGTGTAATGCATGTATCAGCAGTGTAGCAGTATGTTAAGACAAGTTCCTTCCAGTATAGCCCATTACATGCAAGAAGTAGGCCTACGCACCCAAATGAGATTGTGCATTAGTAGGCATTTACCCGCGTATGAAGTTACTGCATTTACTATGTTGTCTATACTAACGTGCTTGTGTTCTACATACTTTGTTTATTTTTATTATTGTACTGTGATTGACTGTGAATTAACAAGTCAATACAATGCCTAGGCAGTGTGAATAATGTCAACAGTTTTTGTTATGTGTGAGAAGAAATAACTTTTAAATCGCAAAAATGTAATTTCACCCAACTTGTGCAAAGAGATTACGAATTTTATTTCGGAGTTAAAGCAGGAGATCAAGATAAGTCATGGGCCCCTCACATATGTTGCAAGACTTGTGTAACATTGTTAACAGGTTGATTGAAAGGTGAAAAACGTAATATGCGATTTGCAGTACCAATGGTGTGGAGAGAACCAAAAGATCATCCAACAGATTGTTACTTTTACCTCACTAAAATACAGGGCATCGGACTGAAGTCCAAGGATTCTGTTCAATATCCCAATTTACCATCAGCCCGGCACGTCAAACATAGTGAAGAACTTCCTATCCCAAACCCACCAGAATCGTGGAGTTCGGACGAAGAAGAATGTACTAGTGATCCACCTGATGTTGTGCAATTCGCACAGGAAATCGACAATGATCCAGACTTTCAAGAATCAAAATGCTCAACAAAACCACATCTGATTTCAAAAGCTGAACTGAATGATTTAGTTCAAGATTTAAAACTAGCAAAATCACAGTCAGAACTCTTAGCATCCAGATTAAAAGGATGGAATCTCCTCGAAGGTGACGTACATAACTGGCTTTCGAAAACGTCAAAAAGGACTTACACATTATTTCGCTCAAGAAGGGATTTTAGTGTAGGCTACTGCATGGCTGTTGACAACTTATTTGATTTATTGGGACAGAAACATGAACCAAGCAATTTGCGCCTATTTATTGATTCTTCTAAACTTAGCTTAAAAGTATTAGGCTAGATCGGAACGGAAGGGGGTTCTTGTATCTGAAACAGAAATTTCCAAGAATTAGTGAGGCAAAAATTAAAGAGAGCATATTTGTGGGACCGCAAGTACGATAAAGCAAATATGACAACATGCTGAATGAAGCTGAACTAAGAGCATGGAAAGCTTTTAAAACAGTTGTGACCAATTTTCTTGGATATGTCAAAGCTGAAAATTACAATGACCTTGTGACTCAATTACTTAGTGCCTACAGCGAAATGGGATGTAACATGTCATTAAAAATTCACTTTCTGGATGCTCACCTCGATTTCATTCCTGAAAATTTGGGTACCGTAAGCGACGAACATGGGGAACAATTCCACCAGGACATTGTTGCAAATATGGAAAAGCGATACCAAGGCAAATGGAGTCCTAGTTTGCTTGCTGATGACTGCTGGACATTTTGTAATAAAATTTTGAATTAAATACAATATTAAGAACATACCGAAATTAGCATATTTCAGTATAACACAAAACACTTCGTAGCAAAAAAATAGTGGGTGATAGAGAAAATCCAAGGTCATTTTCTGTTTTCTGGTGAAATTTTACATAAGGTATGCCTTGTTTTATCCATGTCACACGAAAAAGGTTGAGTTTTGTTTACCAGTGTTATTATACAAATCTGACTTTTATAGCTGAAATAAAAACATATAACCACTTATATCAACTGTAAGAGCAGAATCAATTGCCAAAGAATTTTTACCACTCACAGTAGCTTGTCATACAATAATGCATGATCATTGCAATTATTTTCATATTACTTTGTAATGCCATTGACTGACTGTCATTGTTCTTTATAGTAACATGTGCTGGGCGCTGGCTCTTGACATTCAGCATTAAGAATTAATAGTCTGGAACTGATTGTAGGTTAGGCATGAAAGGAGTATGTATGGTGTTTGTTTTATTACACTTTTATTAATATAACTTATCCAAAATATTTACCATTGCAGAAAAAGTAGAATATTGACACACGATATGGCACTGAAATTACTGGGGGGCGGAGGACCATCCCCCCATCCCTCCCTCTAACAACGTCCCTATTCGATAAAACATTAGGCCTATTAATTACAATGTTGACTGTGACAACCACTGACAATGTGAGTCATATTTTATTGGTAGAATATTAAAACACTCTAAAGAACAAATTTTATAAGTTGTGTTGAAATGTCATTAACATTTGAAACATTATACAAAAATTAAGTGAAAGATTCTTAAGATAACTGCTACAGTAGATGTGTTTATTTACCATTTTTTTTTTAAATATCTGACCTTTTGTGGTATAACATAGAAAATTAAAATAACCATGAAGATAAAAAAAACAGTAAAAATGAAGATTTTATGTAAATTAATGTTTATTTAAAGGGGAACATACCACAAAAACAGACATTTAGTTGATCATGTAGCTTACAGTGGAAACAACTACAGTCAGTTAGATCAAACAGTACTGTCTTCAAAAATACCTGTGGAAAACTGATCACTGATCAGTGATCACATCACTAGGCTCAGCCATCATAGACAGCAATACATACATACACTTATTTGTAAACAGTAAAAATAACATTGTTTTTCAGATAAATTATAGCTTATGATGGCTTCAGGGGGTATCCAACCATACCAGTTCAAACCAAAGAAATGGGATTTTGAAAATAATGATAGACATAATGAATACAAAACAATAATAGCAACTGGGAGATCATATAGAAAGGATTGGTGTAGATGTGCCCG
The DNA here is from genome assembly GCA_964059195.1 of Ectobius pallidus. Classification (NCBI taxonomy): domain Eukaryota; kingdom Metazoa; phylum Arthropoda; class Insecta; order Blattodea; family Ectobiidae; genus Ectobius; species Ectobius pallidus. Next base: position 55,565,265 of record CAXKWD010000002.1, read on the forward strand.
TTGCATTAAGATGCCAACAAACAATGAATGCATGTGTTGTGTCGATCTGAAAAAATGTGAGAACCACGAAAACTGATACCTCTATGGATGTTTTATTGAAAAGTCTCCTTTTAAAAAGCTGATTTGGAAGAGTGAATGAACTGATATTCTAAATTTGACCTAAATTTGTCATAATTTGAGTGTAAAGATACAGCACAAAGGTAAAAGGCATTTAGATATATAAGCTTTCATGAACCACAGATTATTGTCTCTGTTGGACATTACATGAGAATATTATAGGAGAAAAATTCCTCCGACACTGGGACTTGAACCCAGGACCTTTGGCTATTCGCGCCAATGCTCTACCAACTGAGCTAAGCCGGAGTTCAATTCACAGCGCCGGATGGAACCTCTCTCCTATGACTGACTGCCCTAATGGTCTACCTCACAGACAGACAAGTTATGTCATACGCAGTACTGTGAGGCACACAAATTAGTGATTTTTGTGACCGGGCTCCCACTGTTATTGTACAGTTGACATTCAAGATAGATATATAAGCTTTCATGAACCACAGATTATTGTCTCTGTTGGACATTACATGAGAATATTATAGGAGAAAAATTCCTCCGACACTGGGACTTGAACCCAGGACCTTTGGCTATTCGCGCCAATGCTCTACCAACTGAGCTAAGCCGGAGTTCAATTCACAGCGCCGGATGGAACCTCTCTCCTATGACTGACTGCCCTAATGGTCTACCTCACAGACAGACAAGTTATGTCATACGCAGTACTGTGAGGCACACAAATTAGTGATTTTTGTGACCGGGCTCCCACTGTTATTGTACAGTTGACATTCAAGATAGATATATAAGCTTTCATGAACCACAGATTATTGTCTCTGTTGGACATTACATGAGAATATTATAGGAGAAAAATTCCTCCGACACTGGGACTTGAACCCAGGACCTTTGGCTATTCGCGCCAATGCTCTACCAACTGAGCTAAGCCGGAGTTCAATTCACAGCGCCGGATGGAACCTCTCTCCTATGACTGACTGCCCTAATGGTCTACCTCACAGACAGACAAGTTATGTCATACGCAGTACTGTGAGGCACACAAATTAGTGATTTTTGTGACCGGGCTCCCACTGTTATTGTACAGTTGACATTCAAGATAGATATATAAGCTTTCATGAACCACAGATTATTGTCTCTGTGCCTCACAGTACTGCGTATGACATAACTTGTCTGTCTGTGAGGTAGACCATTAGGGCAGTCAGTCATAGGAGAGAGGTTCCATCCGGCGCTGTGAATTGAACTCCGGCTTAGCTCAGTTGGTAGAGCATTGGCGCGAATAGCCAAAGGTCCTGGGTTCAAGTCCCAGTGTCGGAGGAATTTTTCTCCTATAATATTCTCATGTAATGTCCAACAGAGACAATAATCTGTGGTTCATGAAAGCTTATATATCTATCTTGAATGTCAACTGTACAATAACAGTGGGAGCCCGGTCACAAAAATCACTAATTTGTGTGCCTCACAGTACTGCGTATGACATAACTTGTCTGTCTGTGAGGTAGACCATTAGGGCAGTCAGTCATAGGAGAGAGGTTCCATCCGGCGCTGTGAATTGAACTCCGGCTTAGCTCAGTTGGTAGAGCATTGGCGCGAATAGCCAAAGGTCCTGGGTTCAAGTCCCAGTGTCGGAGGAATTTTTCTCCTATAATATTCTCATGTAATGTCCAACAGAGACAATAATCTGTGGTTCATGAAAGCTTATATATCTATCTTGAATGTCAACTGTACAATAACAGTGGGAGCCCGGTCACAAAAATCACTAATTTGTGTGCCTCACAGTACTGCGTATGACATAACTTGTCTGTCTGTGAGGTAGACCATTAGGGCAGTCAGTCATAGGAGAGAGGTTCCATCCGGCGCTGTGAATTGAACTCCGGCTTAGCTCAGTTGGTAGAGCATTGGCGCGAATAGCCAAAGGTCCTGGGTTCAAGTCCCAGTGTCGGAGGAATTTTTCTCCTATAATATTCTCATTTAAAAGGCATTTACTTTCACCAAGTAGCCCTATAAATAAAACTTGGTGCTATGTGAGTTACAAGCAATTTACAAGTTGGAAAAGATTTCTTACCCTTTGTTTTCACATGCAATGCAAATCTGGAAAAGTAACTATAAAACTACTTCATGCTACAATATAATATGTCACCCACTCTGTTCAATATATATATGGAGAATGGTTAATGAATGAAGCTTTGGAAGGAATGGGAGATTTTAAAGTAGGAGGACGCATCATAAATAACATAAAATATGCAGATGATGTAGTACTTATGGCAAAATCAGAGAAAGAATTACAAAGAATGCTGGATCGGTTGGTGGAGATTGGAAAAATATATGGGATTAAGATAAATGCAGACAAATCAAAAGTCATGATGATTTCAATGACAGAAGAACCACTTAGTTGTTTGATAGAGAACAGTGCTAGATAATGTGTCTCAATTCCGTTATTTAGGAAGCATGATCACCAGAGATGCCCAATGCACCAAAGAAATCTGAGAAAGGATTGCTATGGCTAAAATAGCCTTCAACAAAAATAGGAATATACTCACAGGAAAACTAAATTTGCAGCTAAGAAAAAACTGATGAGATGCTACGTTTGGAGTGTAGCTTTGTATGAAGCCGAAACATGGACACTCAGAAAAAGGGAAAAGAAATATCTGGAGGGCTTTGAGATGTGGTGTTGGAGGAGGATGGAGAGGATTCGATGGACTGATAAAATCACAAATGAAGAAGTTTTAAGAAGAGTGGAAGAAAAGAGACACATCTTGCAAGATGTAAGAGTGAGAAAAGCCAACTGGATGGGACACATTATGAGAAGAAGAGGACTCTTGCTAGATGCCATAGAAGGAAAAATAGAAGGGAAGAGAAGACTAGGAAGAAGAAGAATTGAGATATTGGATGACATCAAGAAGAAAAGAAATTATGGAGAGTTAAAGGATGCAGCAGAAAACAGAAGGAGCTGGAAAATGGAATTTTACATGGGAGTGTAGACCTGCCGTAAGGCAGAAGTACCATGAATGAATGAATGAATGAAGTATTCATGTCCTCAGAATATTATTTCTGTTGAACATTACATGAGAAGAATTTGGGAATAAATTCCTGTAACACCAAACTTCAAGCCCATGACCTCTGACTTTCCATATTGATGGTCTCCCAACTGAGCTATAGTGCGACAAGTGAAATAACAATATTTATTATTAAACTAGACCTTTGTTCTTCCGTAAGCCCTGCTTAATGAATATGCAGCTTAACTCGGAAATCAGTTTAAGAAAATAACTTATTTTCTGCGTAACATAATTGCAATTATCACTGATTATACAAAAGCATTCTGGCACTTTGTTACATCAATTTACCTGATTTTATCCTTACCTGTAATAAAGCCCAGTTTCTTTACTGATACTCTCGTCTACAGCACAGTAAATTGTGGTTTGAGCTCCTTGCTCGGGTGTCTTGTAGAAGAACTTGAGTGACATGTTCCACAGCCAGGTGGCACCCCTGAAGTAGCCTTTGTCAAAATTACGAAACAGCTCTGTAGAAACCACTCCAGGGTGTACTGCATACACTGTTACATCTGTGCCTGTGAGAAAATAATTCACTTTACTAGTTGTTTCATAGGGTGAAAAGTGTGGTGTACAGTGTGAGGCCTGTTCTAAATATAACAAGACAACCTACTGACAAGAGTGCAGTAGAAAGGCAGATGACTGGAAATAGAGATCAGTAGGGAAAAGAGTGGAAGATGGGGCTGATGTGCTGAGCATGTGAAGCTACTGAAACTATGCGTGTGATTTGAAAGTATTTTCTCGAATGCTATGCTAGTCGAATTTCCTTGGGATGATATAATCATAATGCTTCATCTTTTTCATTACAGCAATAGAAATCCAGCTTCTCTGTTATTTCTACAGCGTGGTCACTAGCATTCTCTTTGAGCTTATTAGCTCTGCTCCCCTGCATGGTCCCCTGCTGCATCAGCAACGAAGTCAGATCCTGGTCACCCAGTGGGAGGAAGGAGTCGATTTGCTTAATCTTGTGAAATAACAGTATTATGTAGATAAATTCTATATTATTTTGCTTACCTTAATGATAAGAGGTGCTGGAAGTGTTGTCTCTCCATTACCACACATGTTTGGCATCTTTAACAACTTGCTTTTACATGCAGAAATTCATCTGTGATCCTGCCTAACTCAACTGTGATACATCTTTCGATTCCTCATGTGTGTGAGGATTTCTTTTATGCCTGCATGGCTAAGAAAGCTGACATAAGCATGCCAACTCACATCATACTGACACCCGAACTGTCAATCACGAGGTGAAATGACAGTCAGTCAGTCAGTCTGGTTTACCTCGTTATTGTGTGTGGATGTTTCAAAGTTCCAGTAATGAATGGCATCAAATAAATACTGTATACATTAGAGCCTTTTCACACTTGGTCACTTGTGACCACTCACCAGCGAAGAAGCATTGGTTTAAATGGGTGCATTCACACTGGGTCACAAGTGATGGTCACCACATTTTATGATTGCCAACAATGCAAGTTGTATATACATAATTCAGTTGTATAATTGAGCTCAGTGAAACTAGTTATCCAGCCATGAGTTTAGATTTGATTAATACTGAAGATTTTATAAGTGAAGTGGATTATTGACCTGCTATTTGGGATGTCAGAAGTTATTAAAAATTGTTTTATTATGTAGCTACTATTGACAATACCAGCGATGACCGTCACAAGTGACCCAAGTGTGTTCACTGCAAAAACCAGAGTGACCCAGTGTGAAAAAGCCCAGAATATTTATGGGTCAGACTTATTTCATAAAACGTGGTAGTAGAAATGTGCGCAGAAAATTAGTAAGAAAATATCCTGGTTTTCTGGTCCCATACAGAAGCACTATACGTAATCTTGTAAATAAGTAAAGATAGCATTGCAATTGAGTTAGGCAGGATCACAGAAGAACTCTGTGTGTAAATGCAAAATATTTTCTAAGAAAATGATAATGTGTGGTAATGGAGGGATAATGCTCCCAGCACCTCTTATAATTCTAGACTGTTAAGGCAAAAGAGTATAAGTAAAAAATTGTGAAAATCAGACAAGTAAATTACACTGTGAAAAAAGTATCTTTTTGAAAAAAAAAATTTGTTTTGACTTTATTCTTTTGGCTTAACAGTCCAGAAGAAGACTGTCAAGGCAAAAGAGAAAAGTAAAAAAAAAAAAAAATTAAATGAGATAATGTATAAATAAAAGTCTCTCCTGCAAATAATATGTTTTGACTTATACCCTTTTCCCTTAACAGTCTAGAATTAAGGTAAGCGAAATAATATAGAATTCTTATAGCCTACATGATACAATTATTTTGTGAGATTAAACAAACCCACTCCTTCCTCCTAATGGATGACAGGGACCCATATTGGCTGCTGACACATCGTGACTGTGCTGGGGAGCCGAGCTCTGAAGCTCAAAGAGAATGCTAGCGACCACTCATGTCTGTAGTCTTAAGGGGATCTATATTGAATTTTCATTAATTTCAACAACAGAAAAGTTAACTTTCATAATACAAAACAAGAATGTATACTCTTGAATTAAAATTTGTCAACTTTTACCGTAGACATTTTTAAACATGAGCTTGCAGAGTTTAATTGATCCATGATAAATTATGTTTTCTCTCAGTTATATTTATTTTCTTCTAATATATCCCTTGTGAAGTAATTTTTGTCAGATTGCCTTGAAGTTTTGAAAATAATCTGATGCATATGTGATTTGTACAATTTTATTTGGATTTTATTGCATTGCATGAAGCATGCTTTGTTCCTATTACTTTTTATAATATCCAAAGACATCTTTAAAATTACAAACATTATTACTAAAATACCATGAGCAGAGGATTATTAGAAATAAATAATTACATTTAGAATACATTATACATTCACAATACATCAGGATAATAAATGTAGATACAAAAGTTAGAAAAGTAAATTTTTAACCTTAAAAATTACAAATAGGTCTGGTCATCTCAGTTTCATACTCTTCTATAAAGTATAGTGGCTGTTGCAACAGTAATTTCCTTAACATTGATTACAATTTCGCTGTACTTTTTCTTCCTTGAGTGGCAATGGTGGTCTGTTAAATAAGTCTGTACCAGAGTAAGCAACACCTTTAGCCAATCAGGGTGGTCCTAAATGACACAGTACCTAAGTTATCTGTTCCTAGTATTTTGGTTCCTAGTATTTTGGTTGTGTCTGTCCGAATTTATTGCTAATTGAACATAGGTGATAAAACAGTTAAGCATATAGATTAACTAGTTGAAATGGAAAATGAACACAAAACCGAAATAAGGAGGGAATGTTTTGTTATACCTTCAAGCCTCCTTGCAAGTTCCTTAACAAACAGAATGTTAGCCAGTTTGCTCCTCCCATATGCTTTCGTTGTGTCGTAAGATTTTTCCCAGTTGAGGTCATTGAAGTCAATGTGTCCACCTGTAAGAAAACAATTAATAATATATCTGTAATTCAGCTTCTACCATGAATGACCCTTCATTGTATCAGTGGTTGTGAGGTTAGCATTTTAAATACTGAAGATCTAGAGGCTTTGCATAGCTTGCCTCTCAATATGCTGAAAAATATTATCTGAGAAATCCTTGATACTGACGGATAAATTTTGAACTCTTGAAGAAGTAGGGAGGCATGTCTGAAGTTGTTGCTAGATGAACACAATTGGCATGGGCTGTGTATTATATATGTGAGAGAAAGCCTCTGTTTAGAGATGTAGATATGTGTTTCTTCTCAATATTTTCTATTTTCTATTTAGAGAATGAGGGAGATCTAACTGTTATTTTTTATAGTTAGGTCTCTGTGTTTTTATTTAATTTTTATTCTGCTTGTGGGGGTGAGGGGTTATGTCTGTGAATACTCTTAGATAATTAAATAATGCAATATAGTTTTTTTTTTAATTGTGCATTTTTGGGGTAATAATTTAAGTATTACAGTGTACATTGTGAGCACATATGGTCAATACTGCCCCTACAGTGATTAATGTTAATAATGTGGTTTATATGTAAGAAATATTATGAGAAATAAATATTCACTACTACTACTATTTGTGGGGGCATTCTGGAAGTATCAAGAAATACTGTCACTTAAAAATAAATAAGAATTATTTTAAGTAACAAAGTCCAGTCAACACACAGACAACAATTCATGCAGCTCAGAGTAGTACATATTTTCTTATTAACAAATTATATAAGCACTTTATGTAAATCAAATCAAATCTTTTAATTTTCATTGTGGTATGTATAATCTAATGTTGAACATGATCTCAGAAATATGGGTATATGAAATTGGAAAGCCAGGGCTGAGAACAGAACCGAATGGAGGACAATTGTACGGGAAGCCAAGGTCCACTTTAAAGGACCGTAGAGCTGGTGATGATGATGATGATGATGATGTATAATCTACATATCAGAAATGGTTTAAAATTTAATTTTTAAAGTGTAACTTAATTGAACAAATGAACTTTTTAACTTTTCTTTTACTTTTTGTTTTGTTTTGTTTCTATGAAATATTAAAGAAAAGTACAATTTCCTCATGATAAAATTAAATTACTTTAATCTTTTTAAACAGATAGGCATATACATCTTACAACCTCTATTTACTGAGAATTTCGAATCCAACATACTAATTAATACCACTATTAATAAAGAATAATTATGTTTATCATTATGAATGTTCTATTTTTTATTATAAATGCTTAAATATTAAACTTTATCGGAATAATTTAATAGTAACTTGAAATAAGGATCAAGCAAATCATTTTTAATGGGGAAAGGAGTATCTTAACCACATTGGCTAATTTTTCCACCACAGCAACTTGATGACTGATGGAACTATTTACAGAATAATTTAAGAAAACTGTAGTATGATTGAAAAAAAGATGGCTAAAATAATAATTAATTGAAAAAATAAAATGTCAGCATAACTATAACCTGTTCAGGGTTTATAATGTTCACTATAGTGTAATGAAGAGAAGCTCAGACTTTTATACATTAACATGAGTTAATCTAGAAAACTACATAATAGATTTTGAAAGTCTTTCTTATTTCTTTGTCTTTGTTGTTTACTTATTTTATGTGGACCAAAATTCACAAAAAGATTTATTATCTTGAACATCCTACCAGTTAATGTTAAAAATGGTAGTCATCACTAGTTATTAATGCATAAAGCAAGATAGATTCACGAAATATATCTATCAATTTTCTTTAAATTTATAAATTATTTTTAACTCCCTTTTATTTTATGTGCTACTTGAGAGTTAGAGTTACCGGTACTTACTCCAATGTGCAATGGATGAAAGGACAATTATTCGCGCAGGTGCACTTCGGATTATGCGAGGGAGCAGCAAACATGTCAAAAGATAGTGACCTAGATGATTTATTCCCAAATGTGTCTCAAATCCATCTTCTGTTTTGCCTCTTGGACATCCCATTACACCTGAAAAATTGTTTAATTTATTAATTAGTTTCAATGTATGCATCACAGTGGTTATTATTATTCCATTGGTTCTAAGTAGAGATGGGTTCTCAATACTTTGGATACCTCAGTCTTTCAATGCCTCAATACCCTTCATACTCAAGAGGTATTGCTTTTACTCCTAATCTTGGAACAGTTGAAGAATGTAAAACTATATCCACCAACCAAAAAAATAAAAGAAAGTAAAGTTAAAGCTAATCTTACCGCATAAGAAATAGTTTGAAAGAGTACTACTATAGGTGAGCTTGATTTGGTACTGTGTTATTTTGTTGCAAGGAGTATTGAAAATAGCAGGTAGCATGAGACCCCACTTGAATATATTGGCATTTCTGTTGGGTTAATAAGACAGTCACAAGTCAGTAGAATTGCATGCGTGTAAAACAACTTCTGCTGTACAAAATTGCACTAGCACATACACAAGAGTTACAGGCCTTAGTAGTTGCAGAGAATCATCAGTTTATTACCATAAAAAACAAACAGCAAACAGAATAAATTAATATTATTTATTTGTATGTACTATATTGAGTTTTCATTAAAGTATATAACTGTCTAGAATAATAATTATGAGTTGCACTATGACGCTTATGACTCACCAACTTTTTGATAGTACATGCTTCAAGGACCCTCGTCCCCATCCTTGGCTTCTTGTTAACTGGCAAATCCTGCTTCTGAAAGTCCTGATGTGCACCTTGTGGAGGTTTGACAAACTTCTTGATCAGGTTCTCATTTTCTGGTATTTTGAAATTCATCAGTCTACTTTCAGATTTCTTCATATAAATCTTCTCCCAAATATCCAGATCTTTTGGCCTATTCACTGATTTTAATAATTTTGCTTCCCTACTTATTATGTGGTCATTGTCCTAAGAGTGAGTTGCTACTGCTGATTTCTCCATCATATGTTCTTTGAATCTAGTGTTAATATTTTGTTTGTTTGTTTGTTTTTCTTACATATATCTTGCTGAAATTTGTACAATTTATCTGATTTATCTGATAGATACCTGGTTTTTTTTCCCAGGAGGCATGTTGTCAGTGTGTTTGGTTTTAATTAACATTTTTATGCTGAATTTGTTGTGTGTAGCCAAAATTATGCCATGTTCCTTGAATATTTTTTGAAAATTAGGTGTTGCCCAAGGGTGGCAAATGAAACTAAACAATTTTCTCTTTTCTTTTTCTGAATAAAATGTAGTTATTGTTCTTGTTTCTTTCTGTTTGTAAAATTTGGCTTTTTACTTATCTATTAGTTTTTGTCAAAGCCATTCTTTTCTGCAATTTCTTGTATGTGGTAGTATTCATGTTGTATTCTTTTTTTAGGAGAATGTTCACTAATCTATGGGCTCTTGATGACTGCATGCTTATTTGTTCTGGGGTTATGGCTATTTGCTTTGATGTAGTCATTCGTCTATGTGAGTAGGTTTTCTGAATATTCCAAATTCTAATTTGCCATCTGTTCTTTTGATCTTCAGGTCTAGAAAATTTAGCATTCTATCTGTTTCAAAATAGACTCTGAATTTAGTAGAATTTTCTTGTAGATTTAGCCTGAATTTAGTAGAATTTTCTTGTAGATTTAGCCTGAATTTAGTAGAATTTTCTTGTAGATTTAGCATTTTGAATGCATCTTCTATTTTTTTTTCAGTGACAATACATATCCATACCAATATTTGAAAATGTAGGGAAAAGAATTCATGTTAATTTCAAAGTGGCTCACGAATCAGGCTTAGCAATGAGTAATCCCTTGTTAAGTTATCACCATTTCTAGCAAACCTTAAATCAGTGAATAGGTCAAAAGATCTGGATATGTGGGAGAAGATTTATATAAAGAAATCTGAAAATAGGCTGATGTATTTTGAAATAACAGAGAATGAGAACCCGATCGAGAAGTTCATCAAACCTCCTCCAGTGCACATCAGGATTTTCAGAAGCAGGAATTGCCTGTTGAAAAGTAGCCAAGGGTGGGGTTGAGTATCCTTGAAACATGTACTACCAAAGATTTGGTAAGTGAAGCATAAGTGTTAAGTTTAACTCATATTATAATTATTCTATTATAGTTGTTTTACTGTTTAAATTCCATCATTTTAATTATATAATTATATACCTTCCTGCTTTTCTCTATATTTACCAGTGGTAATTCTTACATTTTATGACTTTGGTTTAAAACATTTATGCAAATATTATAGTATGTATAAAAATACAAGATTCTAATTATTCTAATTATAAGTACAAACAATTTTGACTAGTTCTTCATACCTAAATCAAGATGAATTCATTGTTACTTATGAAAAATGCATAATGTTTTATGAGTTGAACCTGTGGCGGTTCATCCAGTCGGTCTTAACAGCTGATGGATTGCAACAATGATACATCTAGCCTTCCAGCTGGTAACACAATGACCATGCTGTTATTCTTTAACAAATTTTAGTATTTTTAGGAAAGCATTTTCATGTAAGAATCTCAGAAGAGTTGAAATTTTTAAACTACTGGCATAACATAACCATATACATATACATTACATAAAATGTATACAGAACCAGGCCCATAGCCAGGGGTGGGCTAGAGGGGCACTGCCCCCTCAAAATTTTGTGTTGCCTCCTGTAGATTTTTAGCATTTTAAATCATAAACTGGATACCCGGAAGCAGTTGGAAAATATTGAAACTGAACTCCAATGTGTCTCAAACCTTGCTCTCAATCTCAAACAAACAATCCTTAACTGGAGTTCATAAAACATTGAATAACTATGGAGGAGCATTTTCAGGGTTGCTGCTTTTAGTTGATCTGGCATCGACTATTCCAGCTAATACTACCACAGCAGTAACATGTTTTTTGTACATTTAACATCCATACAGTATTACAACCATAAAGATTTTATATGTCACTTGAAAGGAAGGGCAGAGCTTGTGCATTTGAGCTGTAACTAAGGCTTAACTGATGTGGATCAGTTTGTACTTGCAAAATCAAATGAATGAATAAATGGTTTATTTGTCATAGAGCATATTACAATGCTATGGACATAAACAGTTAATAATTATTACAGGAACACAGTTAATACAATAAATGTACAATATTCATTAACACTAACAAAGACAATTAAAACTGATTAATACACAATTTTGGTAACTCGCTTGTCTATTCATAATTTTCACTGGTAAATTAACATTTAATTCTTCCACATTTCTTTTAAAAGTAGATAATTTGTTGTAATTTTCAATATCTTAATTTCAGTGCCTGTAATTTGTGTTAAATTATTTGATCTGATGGAGTTATTTCCTTACTTACGATTCAGTTCATTTTGTTTGGGATGGTGATATATACCTGGGTATACCCACAGGCTAAACCTGATGCCTACCTCTGAAATGTGATTTGCCCCCTCGAAAAATTGACCCTGGCTATGAGCCTGTATAGAAGTATAACTTCTTTTACCATTTTTAAACTTTATAACACGATATCTTTTTTGTTTCAAATAATAAATATGTATCTATGATATACAAAGTGTTTTAGTAGCTGTTTGTGATACAGTAAATTACAATTTCGTGCAAAATTTATTAAAACGTCTTAAATAGGCTACTTTTTGAGTTATCTGAAAATGCTGTTTAAAAATGAACTTTCTGGGAGCGAGCAATGAACTTACCAATGCAAGTGTACCAGGGTTGATATAAAGGGTAAGCTTAGTGATATGCACTTACATTTAAGGTCATATCTCTGATAAGTATGTTGAGTATTTTTTATTAAATGAAATATGAGTTAAAATTAAAAAAAAAATCAGCTTTTATAACCCGAAAGATGTACAAGAAAGCTGCTTAAATTCCATTTGCTAGCTTAAATGAGAGAATTTAGGTGTAGAGAAAATACTACTGAATCTAAAATTGTTTTATCAGAATTATTGTCCAATTAAATTCTGAATTTGTGAAATATGGAGTAAAGAAGAAAGCTCAAAAGAAAAATTCGAAGATAACTTAATCTTGTAGTACTGTACATTTAAGGCTTAAAATATGTGTTACCAGCATTGCATATAAGGAGGTTGATCTTTGCCTCTGTTCTCAGCAGATGCTCTGCACATTCCTTCACTGAAACAAGGGATCCCAGATCGAGCCTCGTGACTACCACTTCTCCAGCACCTTCCAATCCTGCTGTCTGTTTCCTGATTTCTTCTGCTGCTGCCTCTGCCTTCTGCAGATCTCTGCATGCCATTATCACCCGAGCTCCTGAAAAAGCATCACATTTTATTAATAAATCTTCCAGAAATTTTTAATATTTATATTATCAAGAATAGGAAAATGTTCATTATTCAGGATTGTACTGTACTTGATTTTCAATGTTGCAAGTATTGACACTTGTTTAAATTAATCATGTCAATGTAATATTATATCAGGACTAGAAAGACAGTCTTAGGTGTGTTTGCATTTTGATGTTTTTTTTTTTTATCATGCCATCCACTGCACACTTGTACACTATGCAGCACTCTATAAGAACAAAATCATTCGAGTCATTACATTTAATTAATTAATTATTTTATTTAGTAATTTTGTTAGTATTATCAGGCATTTAAAGCTTTGTCATTGTCATATTTTAAAATAATAATTAAATAATAATTGCAGGCGTGCCAAATCAATAAATTCTTTTACAAAATATAAAATGTAGTTTGTGATAACCATGAAAGATAACATCATTTTAAAATGTCTTTATTCCACTGAATAAGTGGGCATGCACAAGTAGACCCACCTATTAATTTTTGCTAATTGAAGCTGTTTTATGTAATGTATATTTAACATACAGGATTAAAAAAGAAAAGTTGGGCCAAAACTTTGGGAAAAGTTCCTTGCATATAGAGGATGATATTATGTTATATGAAGATGGAACTCAAAATAACTTTTTTTCCTGGTTAAAGCCCTTTGTCTAAAACTCTGGGCCAGAAAAGGTAGACCAATCGCATTGCATCACTTCTAGTTTTTACACCTTGTTATTATAATCAAATTTGGCCATATTTATAACACAGTGAATTGAAGTTTATCTTTTTCACTAGTCCGTATTCAAATTTGGCATGGTTTATTAATTGTCTCTTAAAAATTTGACATGTTTATTTATGAATAATAAGTCTGCATTTTTCAGAAATGTTAATTTACTTAATTTTATATTTGATAATTCTATTATGATAGGCCTGCTGTTCTATGCGGAATTAAGACCTAGTTCCCTTACAACATACTAAAAAAAACTTGATATAATTCCTTTGTACATATTTCCATTTCTAGAAGCTGTACATACTGCGTGGAGCATAAATTTTGATTATACAATGTATGTAAGCCACAAAGTAACTGTTTTCGGTTTTGATATGAAAATCAAATTAATTAAATATATAAATTTCCTTATTTTTATTGATGTTGGAGCAGATGTTCTCCTAAGGCAAGCGCTCAAACTTCCTTGAAGAGATCTTCAAAATTTTTTGAGGTGTCAGCGATATGATTATTACAAAGTTACCATTAATGAGCCAAACAATAGCATAATGAAGGGCATTTAATTGACAGCACGGGCATAAGTTATAGGTAACATAAGTTAGGCTATTACACGTTAGAGTAGCTTTGTTTTAGAGAAAAATATATTGACATAACATTTTTTTTGCAATTAAATATACGTTCAATATTGGATAGGTTTTTACAGTACTTAACATTGACGCATGATTTTGAATTCCAGATGAGGAAAGATATGTTAGACCGTCTGCGTTCAAGAAGTTCACTGCAGCAACCATGTAACTAGAAGGTCCGCAAAATTGTGGAGCTGCCACCTGTTGCTTCAGATTCACTGGTAAGACAACTACGATTATTAACTAATATACTGCAACACTTCCATAAACACTTAATGCATTGTAACCAATAGAAAAGTTGTTACTAAAATATCTTGCGAGTATTTGTAGCCTACTCATGCGTAAGGTTTGGGGGAAGCTAAGGGATATTCTAGTTTGAACTTGATCGTCACATTTAGAACATTTCTAAACCAGAGTAATGCTGAAGAGTTCCTAGATTAGGCATAGTTTTTAAACTGTATTGCTTAGCTATAGATTTATACATTTCAATTTGATGTTTACCTGTATTGGAGGTTAAATTGATAGGGGAGGACTTAAGCCTACATTGCTATCAACAAGCTTCTAAAAGAATTGCTAAATAAATAGTACAGTTTTATTATAGATTATTTTCAGTATTTTCATTCAAAGGACTTTTATGATCTGCTTTTTAATTTTAACTGAACAAGTAAGCTTGACCTCACCTCTCTTAACGAAGTCCAAAACTGTGACTTTGCCGATGCCGGTATTGCATCCAGTAACAACAGCTGTCTTCTCGTCCAGCCGCGCCTTGCTATTACACTTCCCGCTGAACAGCTTCATGATTCAGACCTGAAAAAAAAGTAAAAATAAAAAGGATACTGTGACAGCGGTGCCAGAAATTATAATTTACAGCAATTTTATTGCCACCTAAGGGCTATTCAAATGTCCTATTCTAATAATCTTCTGTTATCATGGACAAAACAACAACCGAGTTTCATACTGCGATAATTATCGTGCTGTAATCTTGCTAATAATTAGAGCAGAGATAATGGAACACGATATACAGAAATACACACAAAAAATATTTGTAATCTCACTACAAGTTCGCTTATGTGTAGAGGTAACTATTTTTTTCACATGCCCGTGCTTCATTTTATTAATTAAAGTTTTAAAACACAAGTGTTTTATGCCTTTACATAGATGTGGGTAAAAATGAGTGTCTATTTAGGACGTGCAATTCTGCTGTCACAACTGCAGACACACTGGCATTATTGTACGTGTAAGATCACTGTTCTTTATATAGGGGAATGTGCAAATACGTATTGTTCATATAATAAATGACTTCAGGGTCTTATGAATTACAAAATCACATGGGTTATACTGATGTTGTTATGGAGGATAGATTTCTGAATAAAAAGAACAAATTCCAGCTTAGACAGCTTATAGGAGTAATCATAGCAAAACAAAAATGGGTTAATTGTTGCGAAAGCGTGTGCTTGCCTTAAGGAGTAAAATTGATAATTGAAAACTTTAAGCGATGGTTCGTGCAGAGATAGCTTAGTCCATAGGTGAGCAACTGAGGGGAAACGTTTTAGTCCCCATCCCTTGCTGTGACGTAAGAAACCTGTTCTTCGTGTTCAGTGTCACATCGAAACTGCTTTATGTTGACGTCAAGGGCGGCTGTAGTGGGAGAAATTCCCCTACCGCATAGTGACACGATGTGTCACAGATGCGCACCCATGGCTTAGTCTATATCTATCCTGTAGACCAGCGGTTTTCAACCGGTATGCAGAGGCGCCCTGGGGTTACTTGATAGGCCCTCAAGTTTTCAGTATTAGTGTTGTTCTTTTTGAAATTTTCAGATATTTGTATTTTTCATACCATGCCACAAAAATATTTGAAACAAATATATACGTGTTAGTTCATTTAGGCAGCCCTATAAGTATGTTATTTCTATTTTATATATGCTAATTTATTGGAAATTATAATTAACAGGTGTTTTTTAAATTAAGTCATCGCCCATCCATAGAAAATTGTTTAAGATATATTGTTTGATACCGATGAGATTCGATCATAAGACAATTAAGTGGAAACTCTTCTCAACGTGGAACTTTATTTTCTTGGACTAGGTCTTTCGGTGTTATTGCACAACCTTCAGGGCATTACTTTTTTATTAGTTAGTTCATTCTAAATATAACTCACTAAAATCTGAATAAAAATATATTTAAAGAAACAGGCACTTCGTTCTTCTGTGTTGATTGGCCTTCTTCATTGGATTTCAAGAATAGTAAATATGGTATTATTTAATTATTTTACCAAAAAATGGTGCAGTGTTAATCTTTTCATAGAAATGTACTCCTTTTAAATTCAAATTTCTCCTTTTTGGAGAATTAAGAGGGAAGGGCTGAGAGAAGAGAATATGTGGAATATAATTATGAGTAACTTAAGAGAGGACTTCAACTGAAAATTGGACTAGGTCCTATTGAAATATTGGGTACATTGTACTGCTCGAGATTAATTCATGTTATTTTAGGTTTGATTGCGATACTTATATATAGCTTGTATTCTGTTAGTTTCTCCTGGTTTTGACCTTATCCGGTAAATAAAATAGAATTATTACACTGTACAAATCCTCATATGTTAAACATAATTTTAATAAAATCACTCATATTATGACAACTTCTTCGTCCAACTTTATAATCTGTCTCGTGCAGAAAAGTTAGATCCATTCCACAGTATGGAGGTTAATGGTAAATCTTGTCCTCATTATCTTCAAAGTCAACTAGACAAATGAAGTTTGTTAAGCGCCATTCTGAACATTTCTGTCTGTACCCGAGACGAGCTAAGAAAGAAACATGAAGTAAACAAACATCAGTGTGTCTGTCTTACTCTTAAGTCATACAAGTAATGTGATAGATTGAGGCAGATGTATTGGTTTTTTGTTACTTCAGGTTTCCTTCTTAGAACTGTCAGACTTGAGTGCAATGGGTTGACTACAAGGTGGTTTTGTTGCAGAAAAGATTATCTTCTTATTAGTAGAAACAACTTTGTAATGTGAATAAAAAAATCCATAATTATTCAAAATTGCAGGTTTGTAGATTGTATTCTATGTTCTTGAGCAGTGAAGTGGCTTGACCTTGAGCAATACACGCAAATACTTCTTTTTCCATGAAACAATTTTGAACAATCGCTGAACGGAAATACTCTGTTTCTTTCTTTCCCGAAGCGATCTTCTAATTGTGCATTTGTATTTTTAAATAAGCTTTTTGTTATTTTATTTGAAATCCCTACAACTGTATTTTCAACAGTTCTTTTTTACTTTCTCTACCCGTGCGGTATATGATAATTATAGGCAGAGGAGACATTCCATTTGACCATGCAATCGTAGTTGTATTTTGAGTTTTGAGCATTAATACACGTTTTGAGCTCCCCAGAGTCAATAAAATGACTGTGTGTAAACCTCACAGTGAGTGAGCAGTTCTCGAATTCCTAGGAAAAATCATACCAAAAACAAATTCCATTGGACTCAGTAGACTCAAGCTCATAAAAAGTATTTATTCTGAAAATTAGCTTAAAAAGCAGAGTTCAGGAAAAAACTACAATTGTGTCTTGAAATATTCCTAGCGGTCGGCATTTATCAGTCAACATCAGCTTTCAACAGTAATATTTAAATCAGCAACTACTACGATAATTTAATTGTTTACTATTGTACAGTAAATTTTATCACATTGTAGGAAGTGAAAATCTCTAGAAGTTGCCACATTGTTGGAGTACAAGAACCAGTGCTATAAAGCTAAATTTATTGATACTTCCAAAGCCGTATATGAATACTGTAAAATGTTGTCATGAGAACTGATTTGCATTTGATAAATTCTTTCTAATGTATTACCATAAAATAGGCACTAAATTGGGCTTTACTCCGGACATTTCCCGTCCCCCACACAATCTTATAAAGTACCATCACAGTATAAGTATTAATACAGTAAAGAAACTGTGTGTTAAAAGTCCTATGACAACATGTTGACTGGACGACACTAGCGCTCCATGCGGAGATTGAGTAAAGCTACATTCTCGTCATATGAAATGGCTTGGGAAAATACATAAACACATCGCAAAATATGTTACGTTAAAAGAGAAAAATACAGAATATTTTTATTTAATGCAAATCTAATTTTAAATTTAAGAAATAATAAAACAGATAGTGTATTATATTCTAGTTAAGAGGTAAACAATACCTAAATAGGCTACTGTTAAGGACTGTACCTAGGCCTAGTATTTTTCCTTTAAAATCATTGTCCTTTAATATAATTTATAATTCAAATTATGATAATAAATAGCCTACATATTAATTACGTAAATTATATTATAGGTCTGTCACGTTGTTCATCCTGGACGTCATTGTTGACAATGTATTTTGATTCTTTGCCTTATATGGCAATATGCGACTTCAATTCATTGTAGGTCTATGTAGCGTCAATTACTGCAGGATGGACTTCATTAAACAAAACAAAAAATTCAGGAGCATTTGGAATTGAAGACACCGTGGGTACAGCAGTTTTAATTAACGAGTTCTTATAGGATTTCATAAACTGTCTGTTTTCGGCGTGTGTCAAGCATAGACGGTAATTTTCACTCAAATATTTTACATATTTTGTTACTAGGTTTTCTTGTCGACCATTAATGACCTATTTTATACACCAGAAATCATTACAACAGAATAAAATATAAAATATTACATTAAAGTAACTTGAAACATAACCACATCAGAATCACGAGTAAGCCAGTAGACCTACAATCAGGGCCGCCACATCTCGGGGTCGGGCCCAGGACCATGTAGGCTACTGGTCGCGGGCCCCTCACCGAACGCCGACCATCCTCATCCTCTTCCCTACTCCGTGGAGCTTCCTTCTCGTTTCTCGTGTAACAGAACATTTTATAAAACTTTTCCAGTTTTCCATAAAATTATATCACATCACCGGAATCCAGCGGGCCCCTTTGAGGCCCGGGCCCGGGTCCCTTGGGTCCGGCAGCACCCCCCATGTGGCGGCCCTGCCTACAATAAATATTACTTATTTTCGTTCTTACCTTTCTGGATGTTTCAAGAAAGTGAAGAAATGCAATTCAGGATTTTGTCTTTTATTATTACTGAAATTTACAGCAGAATAATAAGGTCCTTTCGAATATAGCGTGTTCTAATAAATACAACACTCCTATTTTTTTTACATACTTCCCGGAGTAGTTTCTGTAGTCTTACTATATGGCCGCTACGATCGCTAGTAAATGCGCGCGCATGCTCGGCTGGCAGAAAAACGGGCTGAGTTTCTGTACTGTATTAATACTTATACTGTGGTACCATATACCACATAAAAAGTACCACTTAATAATCGGTTTGATATAAAAAAAATAATTACGCCCTTTTAACTGTTACTTTCTCACGGCGGTCGCAAAATAGTCATATTTAATAGATGAAAAGCGTTGTTCGCTACATCACTTATGTTGGCAGGCATGTACGGACCAGAAAATCAGTAACATGTATCTGTTCATGTGCATACTAAAGTCTGACCGTTCTAAGAAGGAAACCTGAAGTAAACAAATACCATTAGGCTATATCTGTCTCACTCTAGCACATTAATCGTATGACCTATGAGTGAGATATACATACTGGTTTTTGTTTACTTCAGGGTTATTTCTTAGCTCGTCTCGGGTATAGATGACAGGGCAGTTGGAAGTCTGCACGGCATGTAATAAAATTATGATTTCACAAATGTTAACGGCTGTCTAAAAATAGTGAATGATACACATGGTTAAATTATTTTATTTTGCTTTTAGGATTGCTCACTTGCCCTTAAGGGCTCGTTTCACAATCATATCTAGTCGGCAAAATAAAATCTAGTTTTATATCTTAAATAACTATTACGGTATTCACTCCGATTACCTAAAACCGAAATCCCCATTTTGGGAACTTCATTCTAAAAAGTTACGACTAATACTTCTGTCACAACTCCTTTCGTAGGAAAGACATTTTAATGCCTCTATTAGGAAAATCTCAGGGTTTCACACTAAAACTGTTTACAAATACTATATGCTGTACATGAGAATATGTGGCTTGGTTCTAAAAGGGCCAATGCCAATTTCTTGCAAAAATGAGATCTATCCAATATTGAGCTCGGCTAGTCTTTATCTTTCTTATAATAAAAGTGCCAATGTATGTTGCTATTAATAGACATAATACAGAAACCTTAGAGGCCAAAGTCGGAAGTTCTCAACAAAAAATGTTATTTCTACAAAGGCTTCAAAGTCAGTTATCTTAAAAGCAAGTTTTATGACATTGGCCCTTTTAGAACCAATGACGTTGGACGTAGAGAATATTTTTCTGCAACTCATTATTTGAGAGTCAAATTCCATGCTATTGAAACTAGTGTGCACAGGAAATGTCCTTGAGTAACATTAAGGAACAATGGAATGAATAAGTGTTTTAGGACGGATATATTATTTGTATCCACAAGAAGAACTCAAGAAGAGGAAATATGGGATGGTCTTTGTTCAAATAATAGAATCATTTCTAAAATTATATTAGAAAACAAGTAGCTATGTGCTGAAATAATGAAGATTCCAAACAGTATTTTTATGCCGATCTGGCCCTATCGCTGTTAGGTTATTAAATATAATCTTTGCAAGTATTTTCCTCTCTTCATTTATTCCATCATACATTATTGATTGTGTTATTAATTTCTACTGAAGTGTTAATCACGATCAACCGCGCATATGTAGCGAAATCTAGCCAAAATTAGTATGAAAATAGGTATAGTAATATCTGACTGAAATTAGTGGTAGACTTGATCCACAGTCTATTTGTCTCAAGGTGAAATGTCTGGTTTAAAAAAAGGTATAATTTATAAGGTCTATTGCCATTTGATCTAGAACACAATGTCTAAACCAATAATATCTTATTGACTTATTATGCACCATGTCTAACGACTTTCATGTCTAACATCTCAGAAAAAACCTCAAATTTCTTCTATCGTCTAAAGAATTTAATCACTAAACTTTTGGCGGTTTTTCATCATGGTTGGTTTTCATATTTGTGTTTATGTATTCAGTATACAGCTGTACAGCTGGTAGAACATAGGGACTTCTTATTATTCCCATAATCAAGGATTAATAATAATTCCTTTATTGCAACCACTGGTCATATTATGATGATTGAAGCAACTGTAGAATTATATACTGTACTAGCTGACCCATCAATGCTTCGCATTGTTAGATTTATGTATATATAGGTTAAGTGGACACAATTTAAAGTCGATTAGATGCATTTCTATAAATCATCAGCCGTCCAGCCAACGCGGTGAACGTATTTACCCATATATTCCACATACTCCTTCACCCGTAGTTTGCTCTGATTATGTAAAAAATTTAATCGTTCTGTTTCAATTTTGGCATACATGCAGTAAACAGCTGGGCGTAGGGGATGCGTTCGCTCCTGTCACGCAGCGGGCTCCGGTTCGAATACTGGTCGGGACAAGTTACCTAGGTAGGATTTTTTTCCGGCATTTTTCCTCACCTGTGAGACAAAGGTCTGGTAATTTTAGGCCCTAGTGATCTCCGGATATCATCATCATCCCATCCTCGCCTTGTTCAGAGTGAGTGCGTGAATGACGTATCTCGTCCTATATGTTTGTGTTGTCTCGGAGGTGGCCCCGGCATTTGGCTGATCACTCATCCGGGAGGCCCTCCATGTCCTTGTCTGGTCAAAAAAGTATGTATGTGATCCATAGATAATCCCTCTCCCGACAGGTCGCGGCCCTGTAAGGCCCGGGCAACGTAGGTCGCTTAAATGACCCCAAAGGGAGGGGTAAAAACTAAGGTAAATATAGAGAGATAATATGGTAAATAGAAATTAATCAGGAAATTATATCTATTGATATTCTATGAACTACCTGGGGGTAAAGGCGGCCGGTGCGTAAGGCTGACAACCTTACCACCTTCACGTCCCGATTGCCTGAAAATCCTGGAGCCTCAACTTCTTACAACCGTTCCGATTGTCTAAAAATCCGGGAGCCTCAACTTATTGGAACCCTCTGGGCCTCCATGGCCTGTAATAGGGAACACTTTACTTACTATCTTTCGCAACGCAGTCCTAGGCTAGCTATAAGAAAAGAGTTCAACTCTTAAGAATAGAACCCAGGACCTTCTAAATTTACTTATGTCAAAACATAGTTGATAATCATTTATAGGAATTCTATTGATAGCCTTTCTCATAATGTTATATCTATTAGGTCTACATGAAATCACAGTGTCATGCCAAGCCACCTGTGTAGTTTTAAAAAAATAATGTTGTCATGGGGATTGTGTACATGCAGTATGAATTCCTTCTGGTGAATTTCATAACTTTACAATCCTATTTTGGCCCTTAGAGGCCCTTAGAAGCCAAAGATTTTGAAATCCTTTCTTAGTACGCCTCTAGAGTCTATGCGCAATATGTGTACCAAGTTTCATGTTCCTAGGCTGTATAGTTTTTGAGAAACTGTGATCAGTCAGTGAGTGAGTGGGTTTTGGCTTTTATATATAGAGATGTTAGGGGATGCAGGAGCACCCGAGAAAACCTGCCCCGATCCCATTTTGTCCACCACAAATTCCACATAGGTCCACCGAGATTCGATTCCAGATCCCAGATCGCCAAGGATTAAGAGACTAAGAGACAAATGCTGCTCCTTCAGTCTCAATCATGTTGATTACAGGCTGATTCCTACTTGAGAAATTCCCGCCCTTAACAGTAGTTTGTTTGGCGGTAAAATGTGAAAATATTTTAAAGATGCAGGCAAGGAATGCTTTATTATGTTCTGCAGTCTGGTGACAGTCCTGAGCATTGACTGTGGCTGGATACTGATCTTGGTCGCTGAAGATTTCTTGAGATACTGGGTAGCTGATTTAAATTTTCACGTGTCTTCTTTTGATGTTAGGCAATGCTCCTCTTACTTGAATTTGGGCTTGACGAACATGGTTTCTAATGGAATACTTGTATGTTTCCTTCTAGATTAGATCAGTGATGCATATAGCATTTTATAATGCAGACAATATTGCCAATGTATTTTTCGTCCATGTTTGAAGAGTGGTGTACGAGACTTTACCAAGGATATGTAGGCTGATTAAGAATAATTGTTGTTCATAACCACTGAAATTATTTATGAATATTTTTATTGGACATGTGTTCTAAACCAAATGGCATTATTACCTTAAACATTTAGCTAAATTATACTTTATTTCATGTAGGCATTTTGGAGATTGATATTTTTATACCACATTTTGTATACCATATTTATACCATGTTTTGTATTTGGACTTTATTTATAATAGGTTTTTTTGCATGGTCATTTTATAACACTAGATCTTTTAACATATACAAAATTACCTGAAACCGAAAAATTAGTAGTAAGTGCATAATAATTATTATGGACATTGAACTGTTCTCACATGCTTAATACGAAGTAGAAGGTTATGGGGTCAGCATTGTTTGCTTGGGGTGCAGTGTTTGCTTCAATATTGAGAAAGCTGTCCAAAGTAAAATGGAATCGAAATTGAACCTTGAGATTCAGGCCAAAAAAAAAAATTAAAAGAAATTCTGAGAAAAAAAATCTTCCTGTGCCTTTGGGTGCCACTGTGCGAGTTCCAATTCCCGACGTCGACAAAGGGCGGGGATACTCATGTAATCTGTTGGCAGTTATTATGAACGTGATGGAAGATGGCTTTTACCGACTTGGAACTGCAGAAGGAATCTTGTAGCAACTCTACGCAAGATCGGAATTCACTGTAATAAATGTCCAAAGAACTTAATAAGAATTGAAGACGTTCCTGACCACGAAATACCTCTCCGATCTGCAGCTACTTCTCAGTCCACAGGAAGCGGCCAAGGATTCGTCATTAGTATGTGCAAGACGAAATGCCAAAATATTTGGGTGCCTTTGTTTTTGTGTGAAGAAGAAAATTGAGTACTTACTGTAACAAGTACTTCAATCTCAGTTCTGCTTTCATTGTTTTCCGGTAAGAATATCCTTTGCTTTATTTCGCAGTTTTGTTCTTTCAGTTTTAAATGCGTATTAATTAATAATTACTTCTCATCTTGTGCCCTTTTAACTCTTTGCGTAAATGGTACTGGTCATTCTGTTTAATGCCTAGGAATTGTATAGAATGCCTATATGTAACATTTTCACAAAAAAACTTATATTTCATAGTTTGCCTTAAACCATCAGGCATTCCATACATTACCTAGGCATTCTATAGAATACCGGGATTTCACACAATGCCGGTAACATATCCAAAAATTAGTTGATAAGCAGAACTCCACCAACAACTGCCTAACAACCAGCACAACAATAACAGCTGCCTACTTATTCAAATGCCGGGAATATAGGCTTAGTTCTAAAAGGGTCAATGTCATAAAACTTGCTTTTGAGATAACTGACTTTGAAATCTTCGTAGAAGTAACTTTTTTTGCTGAGAACTTGACATTGGCGCCTAAGGTTTCTGTATTATGCCTATTAATAGCAACAGATATTGACACTTTTATTATACGAAAGATAAAGACTAGCCGAGCTCAATAATGCATAAATCTCATTTTTGCAAGAAATTGACATTGGCCCTTTTAGAACCAGGCTACAGATATCTCTTTGCATACGAACGTAATACTCTCTTTGCCATCAGAGTAAAAAATTCGATATTATTCTCTTTAAAATATAAACTTTAGGGATTTTCGAAAAATCAAGCGCCTGAAACATTTTTGAGGGACAATCTGTAAATATTTTAGGAATCACGTGCGTAAGTAACGTAGGCCTCTTAAGCACATGGCGTACACTTCTCATGCTTCAGTTGCTACTCTGTCGCAACTTGTTACATAAATAACTACAGTATTTATGTCTCGCGCACAATAAAATTGCCATAGAAACATTGACGTCATCGACAAGGATTTGCAAATCCTGTGTAACAACATTACCAACGAACAAACATTTATGAAGCATAAATATACAAGATGGCTTAGACATAGTACAATAATATAGACTTAATACACTTATGAAATAGAAATAAAACTTAATTCATTATCTAGAAGTTTCTTATAAATGTAACTTAAAGAATATTTTGTTTAGAAAAGATACGAAGTATTGGTAAGATTTATGATTCATGGGAATGCTTGTGAGTGGTTTGGAAAAAAGAGTAGCCCAATGATTGTAATAACAGTTCAAACTCGAGCCTTCCGGCATAGAGCTTTCAGCAAGAGCTGATGTCATTTAATTTCATTTTTTTCAATATACCGTATTTTTCATACACTTTCTCAGAACTTTCAGAAATTTCTTGCAAATTAAAGAAAATTCTCCATTTCGTGTTCCATCTAAAACGTATCCTGATAAAAACATGGTTTAAATAGCAAACAGTACTGTCGGTAAGCTAAGCCTTAATAATATTTGCAATCGTGCGTATCATACACCGCAAATAATATACCATTACAGATGTTGAGTATTGGTATCACTATGACCTTCTTTATTCAGACCGGAAGCCTAGATGTAATATCGTCAGTAGTACGCCATCAGCCGTTAAGGCCGACTGGCATGAATTTCACGGGTACAACTCTTTCAATGCACTTTTCATTAAGTAGCGGAGAATTTTAAATAATTTTCCCCTTAAAAACAATTTTCTCATTAATTACACTGTACTACTATTTACGTATTTCATATAGGCCTACGTCGAAAATTATCTGGATCACCTAAAATGTAGGGTTCTTTGAGTGATGTTAGGTAATTCACTAATTAATCACAGTTGTTTAATTCTAATATAGCCTAATAATTCCCTCTTATATAATTTTCTATAGCAAAAATTCTCGGTACAATTTTTTGAACCAGAAAGAATTGCCGTGGTAAATATCGAGAAAAGATAAGCAATTATATGCTTTAATGAAGACTTAGTACATGTACGTAATAGTATAATATCAATTTATTAAGTGCCAGTATGGTACTTTATGAGATTGTGTGTGGGGACGAAAAATGTCTGTCCGTCTGTCTGTCCGTCCGTCCGTCCGTCCGTGTGTCTGTACGCGCGATAACTCAAATACGCTTTGTCGAATTTTAATGAAACTTGGTATACACGTTTATAATGTCCATGGGAAGAACCCTATTGATATTGAACCAAATCGGTTCACCGGTACCGGTGTAATGCCCAATTTAGTGCCTATTTTAATAGATTATGGCGCCTTTCTAATAGAAAGGCGCCAAAGGCGCCATAACTCAAATACGCGGTATCGGATTTCCATGAAACTTGGTATACTCATTTATGACGTTCATGAGAAGTGCCCTATTGAATTTGAACCTAATCTGTTGACCGGTACCGGAGTAAACCCCAATTTAATGTCTACTTTAAAGGCGCAATAACTCAAATACGCTGTATCGTATATTTATGAAACTTCGTATACGCATTTATAATGTCCATGGGAAGACGTCTATTTATAATAGATAAAATCGGTTGACCTGTTTCGGAGTAATGCTCAATTTAGTGCCTATTTTATGGTAATATACGTATTCGAAAGAATTTATAAAAAAAAAAATGAAAATCAATTATCTTGACAACACTGCCTATTGTTTTACTGTTATCTTATAAGGCCTTGGAAATTAAAATACAGGTAGCTATGACAAAAAACACTATCGATTTACAAGCGCTTATCCAACTAGACCGTTAAAATGACCCCGGTGGCCGAGATGGTAACGCTTTGGCCTCACATTCTGGAGTCCATGGTTCAAAACCCGAAACCGGCCAATTTGAATTTTTTTTGACATTTTTATGTGAGTGTGCGATTGTCATGATATCACATATCTGTACAGTTCAGGTGATGCTGGAAGATTTTAATCTCATTAAAACAAAACTAGACCTTTGCTCTTCCGTAAGCCCTGCTTAATGAATAAATCTGGAGCTTAACTTGGAAATCAATTTTAAAAAAACATATTCTGCATATCATAATTGCAGTCATAACTGTTTAAACAAAAACATACTGGCACTTTGTTACATCAGTTTACCTGATTTTATTTTATTTTATTTGCTGTTGTTTACTATTGCCATTTATCGGTGATTGTCTGTACCCTAACTACTTAGGCCTGTAACCGACGCGGATGTGTTAGCGGGATTCTGTCTAGCAGGAGGTCTTTTACGTGCAGGACTGCCACAAAAACGCAAACATGTCAATACGTAAAAAAGTAGCCTATGAGAAAAAGGACGAAGGAAAGAAAAGAAAACCGTCAGTGTACGTGCAAAAACTACATACACGTGATAATACCCGTCAGTATTCAATCGGTAGATAAGTAAATGACAGAAATATGGGGATAGAGATAACGTTAGTATGAATGAATGAATTAATGAAAGAATGAATAAGGAAACGAAAAAAATTTTCAACAAATAAATAATAGACGGAAAAAGGAAAAGAAATAGAAAGAAAGGAAGAAAAAATATGTAAAAGGTAAATTAACAAGAAGAAAGAGATAAAAGAAAAAGGAACAAAGAATGGTTGAAAGAAGAAAGGAAGAAAGAAGCAAAGAAAGAATGAAAGCAAGAAAGAAAAGTACGTATGGCCGATTTAATGTACCGGTACATGGAATGTCCAGTATTAAGAGAGGAACTGCAACAGATGCCAGTAAGCAGGAGAATAGAGGACAGACAACTTTCCTGGTATGGACATGTAATAAGAACAGAGGAACATTGGAAGCTACGTCAGTTTACGGAAGCAAAGCCGCAGGGGCAGAGACCCGTAGGAAGACCCAGAATAACATGGGAGGATGTGGTAAAACAGGTGGCAGGAAGAAGGGAGAAGACAATACATCAACTACGAAGCATGGCCAGGGACAGAGAAAGTTACAGAAGATGGATACGAGGACATCCCCTAACGCTGCACAGAGCGGCATAAATAGGGAAGATGAAGAAGAAGAAGAAGAAGAAGAAGAAGAGAAGAATGTCCAGTAGGCCTACTCACCCGGACATTGGTAACCTAGAGTGTAGATTTTCCCCCAGAAGAGGTGATAGGCATCAATACAGTAGTTTATACTGGAAATACATATCTCTAAATTTAGACTTGATTAATGTATAAACAGGATCTATCTGACCTATCTAGCTGATCACCAAACGAAGAACGGAAAATTTATTGATTAGTCACTGATTGTAATAATTATGTATCCATGTAATGAATTCCTTTACTTGGCTCAATAACAGATGCGTTACTTTAATGTTATGATCAGTGAAAGCTGATCTACTCTCTCAGATAAGTTTATTATTTTTGACATTCAAATAATTGTGTTCGACTAGTAGGTGTTAACACTTTACATAATACTCACTCGATATCTTTTACTGTATATTATATAACTTCCTCTGCCCAAATAAAAGATTTGCCTCTTATAGTGTAATATGATATGTATGACATTTTATTCATGTAAATTGGTTGTAAAAATTGAGATAATGTCGTTACCACATCACATCGCAAACCCGAAGGGTACACAACTCAAATGAAATCTGATTATTGCACTCACAGTATCTTTCTTTATCCTAAGCACCGGCAAATACGCCTTTATCACTTCACATTCTGATAAAGAATAAGTAGTATTGCAAAGGGCATATTCAGTTGTTTCAACCTGATGTAAAGCTTTATTGTTTACCAGACATGACTGACAGATAGAAGACTATGTTTCTAAATTAAGAATGTTTAGATTCAGGAGACCTCAAAATATGTTATGCTGAAAACTCAACATAAAATTTCATACTCATTTCATTCCCCCAGGCAAATTTTAGGGTCGAGCACAGTGTTTCTCTACCTATTAGCACCTGTGGTACGGCTAGAGAAAGTAATAATTAATGTAGATTACAACTGGAGAAAATCTTAAAAATACACACAGACTAGTGTCCAATCTATCCAAATCATGAATAAATAAAGACGATTAGGTTGGCAACATCCTTTATTAATTTTGGCAGCGGATAACTAGTTTTAAGAACATCAAGTAGTTGGCATGTTCCCTAATTCACAAAAATGTAATGCTTAAAAATAAAAGTCTGCAAATATTTATTTAGTACATTTGGTATCGTGCACCAGTATGTTGATACTTCATATTTGTTCCTTCAGAAAAGTGTGCATAAGCATAGGAGATCTTTTACATGCCAGTAAATATACAGACATGGGAGTGTCGCATTTACACGCACACACACAAATTCCATAGAAGTGGGAGTTGACTACAAACACTTACAGGTCATATTTGAACGACACATTATTCCTATTTTAAACCTTTCCTGATAAAATAAATGGTTTACACATTGTAACCTATATTTTATTTGTAAGAAAGCGATCTTCTAAAAATAATGCCAATTTCGAACATCGTTAAAAAAACATATCCCTGTATCCCTGTATCCCTGTTGTACCCAAAACTGAACAACCTGCAGAGTGAACATTGAGAGAAGAAGACAAGGTCAGAAACAGTGACGAAATAGGACTACTGATGGATTGTCATAGGTAATCCCACGAGAGTTGACGAGTTTATCGATAGATTCGCAACTCCGCAGCAGGAGCGAATTTATCTGATGAAACAAGTCAATTCGAGTCTATTCCATGAATAAAAATGTAACGGATTATACAAATAATATACAAATAATAATTACTTTCGTGCTTTGTTATATAAAAAACAAAACTAACAGCTGCGAGATTACGGCATACTATGAATCAACCATCCATGACTCGATTCGATTTACCATGTTGTTACCAGTGCTACCAATTGTGCATATAAGACATGGATAACTTCATTCAGGTAAGCTAACAACAGAACAGAATAAAAGCACACGAACTAGCTTGCACCGAATCGAAATTGTGTTTTTAATGGATGTACATTTACATTATTTCAATTTCCGAACAAGTTAAGTTGTATAAAATAATATGTTTTCGTGCTGCTTAATGGCAGCACTTTACGTATTAATCATGGCATATTGATGCTTACATGTCAAGTAACGAGTTGACGATTTCATCAGGTAAAATCCCTTCCTCGTATTAATAGCAAGCATTTTATAAGATAAACGATCTTGATTGGTCTATATCCGAGGAATTCCTAAACGTTATTGGTCAATATCAAACACGCGGCATATGAGTGGAATAGTCCAAAGAAAATTGTACTTACTTACAGAGTGGCACAAGTATAAAGCAAGCCTATACGTCATAAAATTTGCGTTAACATATTATTGGTGCATACTGCAAAGACGGTTTTAGTAGAGTTATAAAGAAAATTGAATGAGCCTATAGTGTTATTATTTTGTAATTAGTCTCTTTTTTACCGTTACAAAATTACCTTTCCTACGGTATTGCGTACGTTTTTAATTTGGTCAATTCTAGAGTGATAGGGAAAAAGCGAATAAGTCAATATTCCAAAGTTTCAGGAAATAAGCATTGTTACACTATTTAGTTCAGTCCACCAGATATTTTTACACAGTATCTTATACTATGTAAAATATCTGGGTGGACTGATATTTTGAAAATAAATCGTTATTTTCCTCTCCTAAAACTTTGGTATTTTGACTTATTCACTTTTTCCGAATCACTCTAGAATTGTTCTTAGTGCCTAAGGTGAGCCAACACAAGTAGGTAAAGAAATCAAGCTATCTATTTAATCAATTGACGGTCGTAGGTTCGTACGGCCATGAAATCGTTATCTTAAAGCACCTGTGTTTATTTACTGAAAATTTACTGCTATCATAGAAAAACAGTGCGTGATAAGTTTAATTGTTACTCATCTATACTTTTGGAATTCGTGTAATTAAGAAGTTGGCTTTGCTTCGCTTTTTAACACCACATTCGTTCCTAGAAAATTACACTTTAGACACTTTTTATAAACTATTACTCTTGTTCTGTATCCAATTAATTTATACTTTTTAATAATTCCTTTGAAGGCTTTCAGTTGAATTATAGGCCTACTAATATTCTCCAAAGCTATTAATAAAGAGCATTTCATTAAGCCATAAAGAGCATTTCATTAAGCCATGGTGAAAATCAGTGGCGGACGCAGAGGGGGGGATCGGGGGATATATCCCCCCTCCCCCGAAATTTGAAAAAGTAAAAAGAATAGGCTATAAATGCGAATCAGTACGATCGATTTTTCGCACCTTTTTATATCTCTAATCGGTGTATTTAAACTGCTTATTTCGCTGGAAAAGAGAGCATAATTGACTCTAGAATACAGACAACATTAGTTCTTAGTCAACTGTGTCCAGTTCGAATTCCTTGTCATCCCATCTTCTTTTCGGTTCCCCTAATGATCGTTTTCTTTCTGGTCTTTTCATTAAAATTATCATAAATGCCCCTGTTCACTCCCATTCAAGCCAACATACCCAGCTCGTATTAACCTCCTGCATTTAATTAATCTCAATAACCCTTGAAACTCCATTCTTTTTGGTCCAAATGTTTTCCTTAAAACTTTGTTTTGAAATTGCTTTCAACATGTGTTCCTCCTGCAATGTTAAGTGGCCATTTTTCACATTCAAATAAAACTTATGTCCAGATTACAGTTTTTATAAACTTTTATAAATATAAGTCAACGTATTATTATTATTATTATTATTATTATTATTATTATTATTATTATTATTATTATTATTATTATTATTATTATTATTTTAGTTTTCTATCTCCTCAAATCCCTCCCCGAAAGAAAATTCTGCGTCCACCACTGGTGAAAATAACTTATAATTCCGTATAAACATTAAAATATATTAGAACTGCCGAATGCGTTCATTAGAAACATACCAAATCATCTGAATAAAATAAAATTGCAAGTTATTTAAACATATCACACCGCACATCATTTTCAGCAAAGGCCAAGTTACTCGCAGAGTTTGTGAGTGTGAAGCTAGTCAAGTGCGCACATTATTGACCAGTGTCTCATTTATAATCAATAAGCTGCCCTAATGTATAAAAAACGTAGAAATTTAGGTCGATGACCATTTCCCTTTATCTACTGTCATGTACAGAATTTGTTTATATCAGTTTGCCGATAAAGTAATAAAAATCTTCTTATATTGGTTTTACTCCCTATTGCATTTTCAGAACCGTTATTTCCTTTCCTTTTCTCCCATTCTTTCAGTGGAAGCATTCAATTGAATCTAGAATAACTGAATGAATTTTTTTGGTCCTCCCCCACCTCCGGAGCTCTTTACTGTAGGCCATAGATTTCAGATTTTTTGTTGTTGAGATTGTTCTATTTCTCCATTTTCCGTTTCTGTATATCCTAAATCAATGGGGAAATGAGGGGTATATTAGCAAGCTCGGTAATCTGCATTTTCATTAAAGTTAGAGATGCTAACTTCTAGTGAAAGTTTAATGCATTTACTGCTACATATGTAGTGTATGTGTTGAAAATCTGAGTTTCTTTCTTACGTGGGAAGTCTGATATGCAACATATACACTAAATATGCAGCAGGAAATGCATTAAATTTTCATTAGAAGTTAGCATCTCTATCTTTTATCAAAATGGAGATTGCCGGATTTGCTTATAGACCCCTCATGTGTTGAGCTGGCTGTTTGCTTCATAGCTAATTGAACTGCAATTACATTTGCTCACCTCTTTGTTCAGTCATCTGTCTCGCCGGCCAATTTGACTAGGGCATGATTTCTTCATTCGAAAAAGATAAATACTAGAATATAAGCTATGTTTATTTGCCAATAATAATTGCCACTATATCACCCAATTTCTCAGGAAAATCATTTCAACTCAAGAAGATCTCACAGAACAATAGAAACAGATACACATAAGATACAGATAAGGGTTAAAGCGGAACTTTATTAAAATATTTAATATTATAACCCTTAACTGGCGAAAATGAAGTTTCTTAATTATGAAGTTTCTTAATTAAGATACATACAGGTAAACAGGCTATATGACTTATATGTCTCTGATCCGATAATAATCACATTGTAGAATGAAGGAAATGAGAAAACCTCACTCGGATCGGTTACTAGGAGGGTTCACTCATAGCGATCCGGACATTTTGGTCAATCACCCATTCTGTGATTGGCGAAGGCGCTCCAATACAACATTCCGGAAGAAGTGTGTTCGTAGTCCGGTTGTGTGTTTTTCTTGTTCGGAAAGTGAATAACAGTTTGGATTTTAATCGCCACCTACCCAGAAACGGAAATAATAAAATAAGAATGAATAAAAGAAGTTTGAGGAACCGTATGGTTAGCATTGTTTGCAATTTACCCAACGTTCATCTATCCTACTGAAGTCTTAAGTTTTCGTGTGTAAAAACCCTAAATTTTTAAGTAAATTAAAGCTGACACTTTAAAGACCTTAATTTTTTAGTGATCATGACAAAAATCGAGATAACTGGAAGCCAAACACGTGTTTTTGGAATGATTTCTGTCTATATGTGCAAGCCCTTTGTGGGTAAACTGTACATCGCAACTATTTCTATTTTTAGGTAGATTTCGAAGAAAAATCTACCTATTGCAATGGATACCACTTCATGATTTTCGAAAAATTCTTTCATATCGTTACGTTTCATGCTCCCCTAAGTACGAAACCACCGCCCGTTCAAAAAAAAAATTTGTGATATTTATATATATATATATATATATATATATATATATATATATATATATTTATATATATTTATATATATCTTTACACGATAGCGGCCGTAATTTTGAGGATACTGTATTTGAACCAAATTTTATTATGTTATTTCTAGGCCCAATAGTTCGAACAAGTTAATGGGCAAAATTGGCCCAAGGGGGTGGTCGGGGGAGGGAGTTGAAATTTTAAAACATTTATATCTCGGCCCCTATGAAGTATAGAGGGAAACTTTGTTTGAATAAATTAGAGTACTCCCTATGGAGTTCACAGTGACACCAACAATTCGGGGGTTTTGGGAGTACGAGTGGGGGTGGGGGTGAGGGGATGGAGATTCGAAATTTTTGAAACTACGTCTTGTGGGGTATCGTTGAAAAGCTCTTGATGAGTACTCTACAAATCAATAACTAGTTTCTTGATAGCTCTCATATGACACGAGATTTTAATGTTTGAAAAGAATAACACTTAAAAGAATTATTATAATAAGTTATCATAATTTTGTCTTGTTTAGCGGCTTTGCTAATTTTATTCATTGCTGATCTTGCGCACGGCCTCCCAGAATATTATATCCTATTCTTGTTGTCAAAACAAATGATTGTAGGCTCTTCCTCTTTACCGAATTCAGTTCTTATTACTGCGGGTTTGCGCAGCGATAATAAATTAAACCAAAAGCACTTTGAAATCTACCTCAGCCTGTAGGCCTGCCTAAACGGATTTTTTAATTATGGACTTCGTTAGACTCTTATTTGAACCCTAGAGTTTGAATTCTAAGTTACAATAAAATGTGAACACTTATTAATTTTTTTCCGAATTTAATTTTAAAAAGGTTGTAACGATTTTCATACAAATGAAAATTTGGATATTTCTATCAACCACTAGTACTTCCCAGTATGTGAAAAAAGATTACATTTAACGTACAGAATTTAAACATCACCTCTTAAAGCTGTTTCCAAGAAAATTGCAGCAAAATAGAGAGGGAACTGCTTCTTACAACAAAGTTAAAAGGGTGTGTGTTGGAAATAGCCTAATTAATATTTGCATAGTTAACATTATCATATTTTTAAAAGTAGATTTCAATTTCACTGGCTACCCCATGATTAAACAGATACAAAAGCATGGTAAAAATCGATCATTAATAGATTTCCAAAATATGTATTTTTGTTAAATACTGTTTATTTAAATAATTTTTTCAAACACTTTTTAATACTATTATTATTAAGTGAGATATTTAAATTATTTTTCTTTCCATGCACTTAATAAGTTTCCATCGCTTGCTACTATACAAACTCATTTCCCCCAAATCCTTCTCTTCGAATTGAGAATACGAACTTTCGTCAATTTGCGTGCAATAAATTGAAAGTGAACGAAATAATAGCAGACACACACAAATTCTCATAATTCCATAAATGATAATCATTCCATTTCAGTGGGTAAATATTTAAGATTTTTATTCTAAACTGTTCAAGTAACACACGTGCAAACCCTCGAGGTTTCATTTATATAGATTTAGTAGTAACACTGAAGGTGTTCCACGCAGAACGATTTCAAGATCACTGTGAACATACCTGGTCAATATACGCGTGTGCCCAGACTGTGTGTTGTTCATCCGATCACCATAGCTACTGGAACACGAATGCCTTCCGCCTGAAGAAGTGTAACAGTTCCCCTGCGCATGAAACTTAGCTATCCGTGACACCACAAGCTGGTCTTCGGCACGGTTGCGTGCACATTGGCACACATGCACATCGGCACAATCGCATTTTCGTGCACATCGGCATATTATTTTTATCTTGCAATATCATCGTGCTCATCGCTACACACCCTTCGTAGGGGTGAACATAGAGAAAAAGTTGGAATTACATTATCGTATTGAATGCAATGGAGTTCACAGTAACTGCTAGATAGACAGAAAGACAAACACTTCCTTTTATTATTATTACAAATACATACTGTGTACATTAATATTATAATTGTATTGTTTAGAAATCATTCATGAAGTATCTGCCTGCGATTGAATGAGACTTTGAATTAACCTAACATAACCCAAAACAACGTGAGGTAACCTAACGTAACGTGACGTAACGTGAGGTAACGTACCTTTACGTAACTTTACGTAACGTAACTTTACATAACGTAACTTTACGAAACGTAACTTGACATAACGTAACTTGACGTAACGTAACTTGACGTATCGTAACTTTACGTGTTACGTAAAGTTACTTAAAAATACGTTACGTAAAGTTACGTAAAGTCCAATAAGTTGTGTTACGTAAAGTTACGTAAGTTGTGTTACGTAAAAATACGTAAGTTGTGTTACGTAAAGTTACGTAAGTTATGTAACGTAAAGTTACGTAAGTTATGTAACGTAAAGTTACGTAAGGGTACATTACCTGACATTACGTCACGTTACGTTAGGTTACCTCACGTTGGTTTGTGTTAGGTTACGTTACATTACGATGCGTTGCGTTACGTTAAGTTACGTTAGGTTACGAAAAATTACGAAGTGGTGCGAGAAGTGACGAAGTGTGACGAAGTACGACGAGGTGTGACAAGGTGTGACAAAGGGTGACGAAGTGTGACAAAGTGTGACAAAATGTGACGAAGTGTGACAAAGTGTGACAAAGTGACAAAGTGACAAAGTGTGGCAAAAAGTGGCAAAGTGTGACGAAAAAGTGTGACGAAAAAGTGTGACGAAAAAGTGTGACGAAAAAGTGTGACGAAAAAATGTGACGAAAAGTGTGACGAAAAGTGTGACGAAAAAGTGTGACGAAAAGTTTCACCTAACCTAACCTAAACTAACAAAACCAAACCAAACCAAACCAAACCAAACCTAACCTAACCTAACCTAACCTAACCTAACCTAACCTAACCTAACCTAACCTAACCGAACCGAACCGAACCGAACCAAACCCCAACCCCAACCCCAACCCCAACCCCAACCCCAACCCCTACCCCTACCCCTACCCCCACCCCCACACCTAACCTAACCTAACCTAACCTAGCTTTTCGAAGCTTTTCGTGCATTTTCGTGATTTTTCGAAACTTTTCGTCACTTTTCGAACCTTTTCGAACCTTTTCGTCACTTTTCGAACCTTTTCGTCACTTTTCGAACCTTTTCGTCACTTTTCGAACCTTTTCGTCACTTTTCGAACCTTTTCGTCACACTTCGTCACCTTTCGTCACACTTCGTCACCTTTCATCACTTTACGTAACGTAACTTACGTAACTTTACGTAACACAACTTACGTAACTTTACGTAACACTACTTACGTAACACAACTTATTGAACTTTACGTAACTTTACCTAACTTAGCTTCACGTAACTTAACTTTACGTGACATAGCTTTACCTAACTTTATGTGACGTAACTTTAATTACCTTTACGTAACGTAACTACACGTGACGTAACTTTACGTGTCGTAACTTACGTAACTGTACGTGACGCAACTTTACGTGACGTAACTTTACGTGACGTAACTTTACGTGACGTAACTTTACGTGACCTAAATTTACGTGAGGTAACTTTTGTAACTTTACCTGAGGTAACTTTACGTGACTTTACGTGACGTAACATTACTAATCTTTACGTAACGTAACTTTACGTAAAGTAACATTCTTTACGTAACGTAACATGAAGTAACTTTACGTAAAGTAACATTCTTTACGTAACGTAACATTAAGTAACTTTACGTACATTACGTAACGTAACATTACGTAACTTTGCATAACGTAACATTACGTATCTTAAAGTAACGTAACATTACGTAACTGTACGTAACGTATCATTACGAAACTTTACGTGACGTAATATTACGTAACGTATCATTACAAAACTTTACGTGACGTAACCTTACGTGAAATAACATTACGTAACTTTACGTATCTTTACGTAATGTAACTTTGCGTGACATTACGCAACTTAACGTAACGTAACATTACGAAACTTTACGTAACGTAACATTACGAAACTTTACGTAACGTAACATTACGAAACTTTACGTAACTTTACGTAACGTAACTTACGTAACTTAACTTTACGTAACATAACTTTACGTAACTTGACGTAACATTACTTTACGTAACTTGACGTAACATTACTTTACGTAACTTGACGTAACATTACTTTACGTAACTTGACGTAACATTACTTTACTTAACTTGACGTAACATAACTTTACGTAACTTGACGTAACATAAATTTGCGTAACTTGACGTAATATAATTTTACGTAACTTGACGTAATATAACTTTATGTAACTTGACGTAACATAACTTTACGTAACTTTACGTAACATAACTTTACTTAACTTTTACGTAACATAACTTTACGAAACTTTTACGTAACATAACTTTACGTAACTTTATATAATATAACTTTACGTAACTTTATATAACATAACTTTACGTAACATAACTTTACGTAACTTTACGTAACATAACTTTACGTAACGTTATGTTATATTACGTAACTTTACGTATAGTAACTTTACGTAACGTAATATTACGTAACTCTACGTAACGTAATATTATGTAACTTTACGTAACGTAACTTTACGTAATGTAACTATAGTATATATACGTAACGTAACTTAACGTAATGTAACTTTAGTACATATACGTAACGTAACTTTGCGTAACATTAAGTAACATGACGTATATATACGTAACGTAACTTTGCGTAACATTACGTAATTTTACGTAACCTAACATAAAATAACTTTACTTGACGTAAAGTAACATTACGTAACTTTAAGTAACGTAACATTACGTAACTTAACGTAACGTAAAGTAACATTCCTTAACTTTACGTTACTTTTCGTAACTTAATTTTACGTAACGTAACTTTTCGTAACTTTACGTAATTTTACGTAACGTAATTATACGTAACGTAACTTTACGTAACGGAACTGTACGTATTTTTACGTAACGTAAT
This sequence comes from Ectobius pallidus, assembly GCA_964059195.1. Lineage (NCBI taxonomy): Eukaryota > Metazoa > Arthropoda > Insecta > Blattodea > Ectobiidae > Ectobius > Ectobius pallidus. The sequence continues at coordinate 55,603,907 of CAXKWD010000002.1, forward strand.
GTCACGTAACATTACTACATTTACGTAACGTAACGTAACTTTACGTAACGTAACGTAACTTTACGTAACGTAACTTTACGTAACGTAACGTAACTTTACGTAACGTAACGTAACTTTACGTAACGTAACGTAACGTAACTTTACGTAACGTAACGTAATATAACCTAAGGTAACGTGACGTAACGTGAGGTAACCTGAGTTTACGTAGTTTTACGTAACTTTTCGTAGTTTTACGTAACTTTTCGTAGTTTTACGTAACTTTTCGTACCGTAACTTTATGTAACATAACTTCACGTAACTTAACGTAATGTAACTTTACGTAACTTTACATAACTTAACTTCTCGTAATTTTACGTAACGTAACTTTACTAACGTAACTTTACGTAATTTTACATAACTTTACTAACGTAACTTTACGTAATTATACGTAACTTTACTAACGTAACTTTACGTAATTATACGTAACGTATTTTACTAACGTAACTCTACTAACGTAACTTTACGTAACTTTACTTATCTTTTTGTAACGTAACTTTGCGTAACATTACGTAACTTTACGTAACGAGACTTTACGTATTTTTACGTATTTTTACGTAACGAAAATTTACGTATTTTTACGTAACGAAACTTTTCGTATTTTTAAGTAACGTAACGTAACGTAACTGTACGTAACGTAACGTAACCTAACCTAATTTTACCTTTCCTAACCTAACCTAACCTAACGTAACGTAACGTAACGTAACGTAACCTAACCTAACCTAAAGTAACTTAAAGTAACGTAACCTAACCTAACCTAACCTAACCTAACCTAACGTAACGTAACCTAACCTAACCTAACCTAACGTAACGTAACCTAACCTAACCTAACCTAACCTAACCTGACTACCTATCTATGATATCAACGGTCGGTTTCCTTAGCCGCGGTAGCTACGGGGTGCTGCCTTGGAGCCGTGGTGAAGGAGGCCGTAGGTTTGAGTCTCTATGTCCACCCCTGCCCCCAACGTGGTGTGTGGCGATGAGCACGATAACTATTACAAGATAAAAATACTATGCCGATGTCCACGAAAATGCGACTGTGCCGATGTGCACGACACCTTCGGCACAGAAACATGAAGCTGTCTGAGATCTATTCATCTTCGAATTACTTATGGTGTAAAGACATCGTTAGATTCAATTTCCGGCTGTTATCCACTATGAGTAAATAGTATTTAAAGAGAAAGAATAATTTTTTAAAATATATTGAATAGGGTATATGACAATGTATAATATATATTTTTTCTATAATATTCTCAGTATGCAATTTTTATATGTTATAGTTTTAAATGGAAATATATTTTTTTAAATTATCAGGGATGTGGGTAGCTGTTGTGATATGTATAGTGTGTCATTTTTTTACATATGTATGGCTGGTATTTACTTAATGTGTAATGTATATGTACCGTATTTAATGTGATATTTAATGTGTAGTGTCATTTTTGTATATATGCATGACTGGTATTTATTGCACCACTGCCACCGGGTTGACCCACTTGCAGTGCAAGAAAATAAATAAATAAATAAATATTGATATTTTATTTATTGTATGTGAATATAAGTATACGCATGCATTTGTGTGTTCGTGATTTCGCGCGTGCATGTTAGCAGGGATTTGCGATTTTACAACCTTTCCCGCAGGCCTATATCGAGAATTTATTTCATTAAAGATTCTATAGCTTCTTCAATACCTTTAGGACCTACTGTGATTATAAGTCATTTCACCACCTTGGGAAGGTACAGGAAGAAGAGTAAGAAATAGTTTTGTCTTGTAATAGATGGGTAATTTTACCAAGGACAATATTAGAGGATTCTTTAACTTACTTACTTACTTAGTCAATGGCAATAGACAATTCCTTAGGAAACTAAAGGAATGTTATGTTATGGAACCCGGAAGTTTATTGCCGCTCTTACATGAGCCCGCCATTCAACCATAACTCCGTCCAACCATTCCTCGCAAATCTTACGTCCCTCAAATCTATCCCAATATTGTCTTCTCACCTACATCTAGGTCTTCCAAGTAGTCTCTTCCCTTCGGTTCTCCCAGTCATTTTTTTAGGTCTTTCCTCTCCCATGCGCACAACATGTCCAGCCCATTTTATCCTCCTTGATTTAATTGTCCTTATTATATTCGGTGAAGAGTACAGGTTATGAAGCTCGTCATTGTGCAATTTTCCCCGTTTTCATCTATTTTAGGACGAATATTTTCCTAAGCATCCTGTTTTTGAACACTCTCGGATTATGTTCTTCCCGACTAGCAGTAAATAAACAACACGGTACCAATGACTTAACTTCCCTTCTGAAGTAAGGAATTATTTGAGTATGACACATTACTATTTCAAAGGATATTTATATGGTAATAATATTTATCCGGAATTTGTTCGTGTGTTATACTTCGTTCGAATTCTCTTTAACAAGGTTTATTTGTCCGCGTTCAAATTAGTTATTTAGGATATGCGATAAGGTACTTTACATTTCCTACTTTTGTATTAGGTATAGATACAGAGTTTTTCAAAATGTTAATTTGAAAAGGAGTTCATATAATTACGTTTTCTCATAAACTATAGATTCTTATTTCACAAAATTTAATAGCCTTTATTTTCGTGTGTATTACTCTACAGTGTAAGATGTTTTGCCTTATGTATAAACAGTAATTTATTTTGTAATTTTATTGGGTTATTCATGGTAGCCTACAGTTCCGCTGTTGGCGAGGCACTGCGTTAGAAGTTTGGAAGGTCGTATGTTCGATCTTGGAGGAGGTCATTGGGTTTTTTATTTGCCCTTCTGGCTCTGGGATCTACTCGGCATGTTATCAGAATGAATGCCAAGATTAATACTGAGGGTAAAGCCCTTCGGCCTCGCATTTTGAGAGCTCAAGAAAAATTGTGCGATTAGGTCAGTGATTGTTCTGAAATAAAGGCAAACAAATTTTCATTCTGGAATCTTAATAAAAATTAACTCCATTAAATTGAGTACTAACAGAGTAAATATTTGAAATTCACATGTCATGACGAATTGCAAAGAAAAGAAATTATTAGAGGTGGAAAATGACTTTAGATTCTTATGTTAAGCGTAATGAGATTAGTCAGCATGATTCTATTCTCAGATTATCTTCCTGAAACCTGAATGAATAAAATAAAATTTCTTTAAAGGCTTCAGGGATCATGTTTTAAAAAATCTGCAACTATTAGCTAACGGACAACATTCATCTTACAACAAAAATCTATGTTTTTGAAAACCTGAATCATTAAACTGATGTTTCCTACCATTTTCACTGGCCCCATTGCTTTACGTATTCCTTGTCGGAATAACTGCAGGCTAGGCGGGTGTGAAACCGGATGCCACAACAATACGATGTGTCTTCTTGCCTACAGCTTTCTTCCTCTGGCGTTGTAATATCATTGAAAGTATTTAACCTTGTACGAGTGATAAGTGAGTAAACATGTAACACGCTGGGTGTGATTGTAAACATGTTGCGTAATTCGGTCTATTTGTACGGAGAAAGTGAGTAGTATTGTAAAATTGTAAGTTCAGTATCGCAACCCCGCGAACCATGCAACCTCATTCCGAAACATTGCACTTATTTGATTTCACCTGTTCTTACGATATACAGTACTTTTAATTTCTTCATAATTTTATTTTATTTTTAGTATATATTTTTTTGTTTTATTTACCTACATATAGGGCCCGGATTCTTAGGTTTTAAACTATTGTTTTCCTTGCTAGCTAACTGTGATATTGTAATATAATTGTCCGTTTCATTGTCATGGCAGTCACCTAGTCCAATCTTATAAAACCTAAAAATGGCTAAATAAGACGTTAAAAACTAAAAATGGCTAAAACTGCTTTTCGATTAAAATACGATAATATAACATTAATAATTATAATATTATTAATTTAATTATTATTACTCTACTAAAATTAGTTTTTAAATATCTGCCTACATTTTGCATCTTGCTCATTGTTACCAGTATATTATTTTGTAAAATAAAATATAACTTTGTGTTTTGAAATTTTTTACCCCAGGAAATCGTTCAGTGAACCGAAATTTCTTTAGAAACAAATTAAAGGCACTCTTAAGAATCTTACACTTGCAGGTCATTCATAGTGTTTGCACCTGCAAGACGCTGAAAGTGAAGTATTCTAAGCGTTGATAGATTAGGCTAATTATTGAGAAACATTCTCGTTGAGTTTGTGGTGAGTTGTATATGACAGGGGCAATTGTAAAGCTAAGAAAAAGCATTCCTCTAGTTTTGTGGTTCAGAGCCATGGAAATTTAAGTAAAAATAAAATGCATACATTCATATAGCTTTCATTGTATTTATTATACTTACTAAAGTGAAACTAAAATCGTCTGAAAACGCTAAAAAACTAAAGTAAAATTATATCAAAATCTTAAAAAAACTAAAACAGAGTTTATAAAAACCTAAAGTAAAATTATATCAAAATCTTAAAAAAAACTAAAACAGAGTTTATAAAAACCTAAAAATCCGGGCCCTACTTATCACATACAATTGCCGTTAATAAGAACAAATCGCATAAATGAGACTTAGCCCTATAAAAGTGAACTGATTAAATATGGCTTATAATTAAATATGTAACATACAACGTAAACCTATAACTTCATTATAACTGGGAACAGGAGAACTAAGAAACTGAGAAAGAAATACTGAAATAAAACATATGTACATATGAGTAGAAATCAAAACCACAAATAAATTTATATCAATAATTGACAGCTGAATAATTGGGAAAGAGAAACAATGATATAAAACATGTGAAATAATTATATAATGAACATAACATTACATTACAGTACACAATAAGGTTGTAATAGCAACTGTGTGCTACGACTTGATAAACATGCTTAGCCTTTAAAAATAATAAACCATTATATTTATAGCTGCCATAGCTGGACAATGGAAACGTACTATTTGAATCGGTTATTTTCTTAAAGGCATAAGACCTGTTATACCTGTTTTGAGGAAAGAAAAGGGGGAAAAAAAAACCTCGTATCATTTAAACCTAGAAATACACCACGACTTTGCTTTGCTAAAGTAAGTATTAAATATAGGTAATTTGATAAGCGTAAAAAGAATTCCTAGGCATTGTATTTTCCCAATATCGCAGACTTACGCCCTTTAGAAAGTAAACATACTACCTATACTAGAAATGCATAGATGCAAAAGACAAAAACCTACAACTGTCGCAAGTAGAATATGTCTTGGACAGGAATCTTCGGTAGGGGTAGATTTTGCATGTAATCGAAGCACAGCGCCTTGGCGGCGGGGTTTTCCTTGCAGAGATCTCCAATTTGTTTCTTCTTGCATAAATGCATTGAAGGACACTGAATGACACTCAGTAATGTTAGTCCTATTCTTTATGTGAATGTGCGTTGTTACGTGTGTTGTAATTTGATTCTAAAGGACGCGCTTCCTGATCTTACGCCCATTAGAAAATCAGCACAAAATTGTTGGTGACGTAATCGCCACATTTGCATAGGAATTTACGTCGCTTACAACATCAAACAATAAAGAAATGGGTATTGTACTGTACATGATACCGAGTCTAACTCAATTTTGCCATTTTTGTGAATTACGCCCGTTATAAAATCAAAGAGTCCACCGCTGTGGCTCAGGGGATGCGTTCAATCCTCTCACGCAGCGGGCCCGGGTTCGATTCCTGGTCGGGACAAGTTACCTAGGTGGGGTTTTTTCTGGGGTTTTCCTCACCTTTGAGACAAATGTCGGGTAACTTTAGGCCCTTGTGGTCCCCAGATATCATCTGGCCGTCATTATCATCTTCATCCCATCCTCGCCTTGTTTGGAGTGAGTGTGTATGTGAATGGTGTGTCTCGTCCTATGTGTTCGTGTTGTCTCGGAGGTGGCCCCGGCATTGGGCTGATCACTCATCCGGGGAGGCCCTCCATGTCCTTGTCTGGTCAAAAAAGTATGTATGTGATCCAAAGATAATCCCTCTCCCGACAGGTCGCGGCCCTGTAAGGCCCGGGCGGCTTGGGTCGCTTAAATCCTAAAAAGGGAGAGGTTAAACTACGAGAAAGAAAGAAAGAAATAAATAAAATCAAAGATTCATTTATCAGATGACGCTTTTGCCTTGAATCTCAAAAAAGAAATACTTCTAATCTATACGCTAGCATATCTAATACATATTTAGAGTATTTTCTGAGCTTTACAGGTAATACTACCACACCGTTCCGAAGCATAGACCATTAATAACAATATAAATAGCTTACATGTGTATCATTTTATCTTCATTGCGATTATTAATATTACCATAATGATTACTCCATTCTGCATTCAACCTTTCCATTATTTCATATCTTTGTACCAAACGCTCTGATGGATCAGAAAAAGAAATATCAAAATAATGCATCAAAAGTATAATATTAAAATTTATTATTCTGGTGCAGTTATCTGAATTTCTATTAAAGCTGCCACAATCTTGAGAACGCAAGTTTGCTATCATGAAATAGCTTTATAGAATTCATTAGGCCTAACATATGATAAGATGAAATCCAAAAGTTGCTATCGATCTTTATATGATTCTTTCAAAGGCTACTGATAAATATGGCTTTTAAGTAGAATTCCATATATTTTCTATATAAAAACTTACTAAAGCCAGGAAGAAAGCTGTAAATGTGCACTTATTTTCTAATATTCGATTCCCACAAGAAATCTACAAAATATATACCGTTTCCCCAAAAAGTACTTATACAAACATTATATATATATAATATATATATATTATATATATATAATGTTTGTGTGTATGATGTACAGTATAATTTTATCTGTATCCTCAACAACGCTCTCTATAAGGGAAATAATTACATTTTATCAATACTAAATTAACTGAAGAATTGTTTAAATTTCCAATAAAATTTACCTCTGGCATCGGCCTATATCATACGTAGGCTATATCGTTCTTCTTGTATTGTGACATTTTCAAAATTGTTCAGCTTGAAGAAACGTGTTTGGCAGTGTTGGTAACCAATAAATTTATAACACAAAGAATGGTCTATACATATCCATTTTATTAAAAATCCTTTCGTTATAACAATATTATTAAAAATTAATTACATTTTCACTTTATAACTAGCAGAAAGTTTTACTACGAAATTAAAATGGTGCTGAATAGGTTTAGCTAGATAGATAATATGCAAAAAGGGATGCAGTAGTAGGCCTAGTTACCAGACGCACCCGAGTCCGAAACGGGTCAACTTTTAATGCATCAAGAATTGCATATCTTACAAGGCATAAAACTCCCTGTACCACATTTTATGTGATAAGAACAGAATTATGTTTTGTGTTTCTTTGATTTTATATTGGTTAATAATATCAATAAATATTTACTCACAGATGATATTCTTTCGTTTGTTAAATAGCAATATCTTTCATAACAAGTTTTCTAGATAAATAAGTTCAAACAAGTCAACCCACCTCCGTGGAGAAGTAATTAAATAGTACATTGCGACACAAGAGTGGTAAGTGCATCATTGGAGAATGGGAGAAGAGTTCGAAGAACGAGTCGAAGGAGAGACTTAAAATGTGCGAAAGTTTCCAGTGCACAAAACGCAAGTGTAACCATTTATTCAACGATAACGAAAAAATTAAAATATTACTTACTTGCTCAATGCCAATAGACAATTCCTAAGCAAGCTAAAGGAATACTGTATTATCTATTTTATGGAACCTGGAGGTTCATTGCCGCGCTTATCTGAGCCCGCCATCCAACCCTATTCTGTGGTAACTCCATCCAACCATCCCTCGCAAATCCGACCTCCCTTAAATTTATCCTAATATTGTTCTCCCATGTACGTCTAGGTCTTCCAAGCGGTCTTTTCCCTTCAGGTCTCCCATTCAATATTTTTAGAAATGTCTTTCCTCCCCACGCGCACAAGTTCAGCCCATTTTATCCTCCGTGATTTAATTACCTTTACTATATCCGGTGAAGAGTACAGGTTATGAAGCTCGTAGTTATGCAGTTTTTTCCAGTCCCCATTTTCATCTCTCTTAGGCCCAAATATTTTCCTAAGCACCCCGTTTTCGAACACTCAGATATGCTCTTTCCGAAGAGTAAGGGATCGGCAGGATAATTGGCTTATAAATGTTTATTTCTATAGAGTTTTAGAACTGTATAAAAATAAACATTTCCTGATTTCAGTCGACACTTCGAACCTTAATATTATTTGTATCTAATTATTGCTCCCAGATGTTTGAGACTGTTCTAATATTTTTGTAGCTCATTATTTTGACGTTTCATGACCATATATTAATTTTTTTCTATGCTAATTTTCAATCCTAGATTACAGTAGGCATCGAAAAGACTTTCTGCATTTCTCTGGATTGTGCTTATTTCATCGTCCAGCGGACAAACATCATCTGTATTAGCTAAAATTGGGGGATTAGCATTTAATTCTAGACCTGTAATTGGCCTGCAATTGTTTTCCTGAACTTTCCTAATGTCATATTCCAAAGTTAAACTAAAAAGTAAAGGCGATAGTGCATCTCCTTGCTTACTTGCAGGAATAATAACTAATCACTAACCAGTACCGGTCTCATCATACTTGGCTGCTGGATGAATTAAATCGTAAGCCGTTATTCAGAAATAAAAAGGAAATAAAGCCACAGTTAAGAGAGAAATGGTAAAATTCAATATATAGGCCTATTGTAAGAGAATATTGCACAATTGTAGATATAGTCGTGTCATAAGTATTGTATTTACAATGACATAATATCTGAGTAACAGTATCTTCAAATTGATGAAAGAGATTTCTTAACCTTATTTGTTCGGATATATCCTAATTATAGAATGGCTCAAATATTACTGCAACATTAAACATATACGTAACAATGTTCGTTTTGCAATTAAGGAAAAGTGAAAATTATTCATGTCTGAAAATATCTGGCTACGTAACATCCAATAAGTAATAAGGTTGGTGTTCTGTGCTATTAGTTAAGCTTGAAATCACATAGTATTAAGCGAGTATACAATCCATGAAACAATCAAATTATTTACTCGAATGTAGGCCTGTTGTTTAGAAGCTTTGAGAAAAAGAAATTTAGAACAGGACTTGATTTTAATTTATCATACACAGTAACATGTAGCCTATGTACAAACTGATCATCAGAACTTGAAATCGAGAGAACACTCAAAAAAAGTTTTCAAAATGATTATCTCTTCGTCTGCTTATCTGTTTGATCTTTGCTTGTCTCTTCGTCTGCTTAACTATTTTTGTGCAGATATGTTGCTGGTAAATTCTGCCTTGAACTTGTTTTTTTTTTTTAATCGAAACATTAAATGATTTTATTTAAAAAATGACAGTCTGTTTTTATTAAGCCCTACATTTTGAAATTCATAACAACGGGTAATGGAACAGCCATAATCATTTCTGACATAAAAATATTTTAGTCAGTGGTTCCTCCATGTTCTTTATAAAACGATATGCAAAATTATAAATAGCCCTTATGTCTTCAATACGTAACTTTTCAAAACAGGAAATTTTGGTTAGGCCTACACAGAAATACATGTTCTGTATTACTTAGGCTATAAGTTTTCCCTCCGAAAAATGAAAGTTGAAGTAATCCATAATAAGTAGATTTAATTTCCACAGCCTGTCATGATATCCTTTAATTCCGCGATCTGTTATGATTTCTTTATTTTTACAGAGAAAACTAAAACGATTAGGAGACAGTAATATTATTATATGTTACGTTGTGCTAAAGATAATATGCGAAATTATTATGTAGATTTCTGTAGGTTCCATTGTATAGTGATCTTTAGTCTATCTAAATATTTGGCTTTAAAAATCATAACACGTATAGGTGTAGGCTTGATAAAATTTTTACAGCTTTTTTAAAACTGGAATTTCCAATCGTGTAAAAGAAAATGATGATAATAATTTTTGACCGAGTGAAGCGAGGTCCTGTTTTAACTCGACCGTTCGGCGTGTCTACTGTTAGTAAATTTGTTTGATACATTCAGACCAAACTGCTTATTAGATTTTCTTCTAAACTGGGGTAATATTTCCTGAAGTCATTAAAAACGATGCATGAAAGTTAATTTTTATTTTTTATTCCATTTTAAGATGATGGCCGTTTTAATTGTATCATTTCATATAATGATTAGTTTCTTCCAACGATTTTAGGCAAACCTTTTGTACAGTGGCGTAGGGAATGGGGGGCCCAGGGGATTCGGATCCCCCTGAAATAAAAACCTAAAATTCTATTTTTGTATTAGATTAATGCTGTAGTTATTTAAGCTCTATTTTGTCAAATAATTAATTATTTTATTTAATCATAAAATACTGAATTTGTAAATGTAGGCCTATTATTTCCACTATTCCATATGTTATTTAACTTTTCTTAAAAATAATAATAAATATTCTAACTTAGGTAATCATTTCTTGTTGAAGTTGGCATGTCTTACAACTTTAGAGTATAGTAAAAAAATTTACTAGCTAGTTTTTCTGTGCTAAAATAGCGTAAAATGTGATTTTCATTAGTTCAATATTTAAAAATTTTACTTTCTTGGGAGTATTCCATACCCCCCAAACCCCCGGCACTTTCGATCCTCCCTGAAATTATTTTCTGGCTTCACACTGCGTTCGTAGTTCAGTCAACAGTAGACCTCGCGTTCAAAAAAACCTAAGATCTGAACGTATCACATTAAAAACTTTGCAACAATGTAGAGTGCAATAATATGAGATGGTAGCTTACCTATGATATGCTGTGTTGCCACTTAACTGTGGAAGTACTTGACTAAAATCCACTACAGCGTACTCACTTGACTAAACGTCAGTCTCAACTGCAGTGAGATGTTTACAGATGGCCGTGATCACGGTCATGGCCATGCAACACTCCCAGCACATTGTCTTCTGCTGCCGGACCCGGAACTCCCAACTTACAAACAGGATTGCTTCAAACGAGTAGTCTAAATATAAACTCCGACATTTTTTACGAAATAACAAGTCGGTTCAATAAACTGTTCAATCGATCCTTCTCACGAATGCAGGTTTTTTTTTTCGGTAATTTTAGAGAAAATGATACAGACCTTTTTCTCGTAACTAATTCGAAAAGATATCTTAAATATTTTTTTCACGACGTAAGTAATTTGTGGTACTTACGAATATTGTCGCCGTGGATCGTAACTTGACATCCCCACACGCAATCTAGTTGCTATGAAAACAAAAGAAATCTCAGTGCTGTAAAAATGACTAAAAGCACACGTGCCGTAAGTAAAACCATCATAATACAAGCCTATATCGAAGACCGGAACCAAAGCCCCCCAGTTTGTGGCGGCTTTAACAGGACAAATATTCAGTCCCCAAACAACCAACACATGCGAATCACTTTCTGAAATATAACACCAATCTTGAATAATGTATATACATAATATTTTCAGCTAATATCTCAATTAATATAATTAAATTGATATAAATAATCATCGTGCAAAAAATGTCATGCAATACTCGTCCCGTAAGCACTTAACGGATCTCGGAAATTGAAAAAACTCGGGGCAAGCGCCTCGTTTTTTCAAACTCTTTTCTCGATCCGTATGCACCGCTTACGGAACTAGTATCGCAATATACTATATTAAATAATACTCCTGCAATAATTGTTTTTTGTTTGCCAGTCCATAGAAACCGGTATATTAGTTGATTAACAGCGCGGTATTTATAATCATTAGTGCAATATATGGGATGCCTCTGTAAATTAAGATAATTATGAAATAATAATAATAATAATAATAATAATAATAATAATAATAACAACAATAAAGAAATATAACTTCTTGCTGGTATAATAAGCCTGACTGAAATATTTTCTTGGTTATTTATTGTATTGTTCTAACATTCCCATATCATCTGGTTGTTACTGTGATTTGTGCTGATGGGAATAAATTTTCAAATAATAGCTTATTTGTGTCCAGTAAAAATCGTTCATGAATTTGTAGATATTTGCATTAAGAAATTCAAATGGAAAGAAGAAAATATGTATAATGTAAATGCATGTCACATAGTTTTCTATTTTCGGTTATTCGAATAAATCTTACAGAATTTAGAGCCATATTAACTGGGGTTTGGGATTTATTTTGCTTTAAATGATTTAATTTATTTTGTTGAATGGGAAATGGTTATATTGAATTTGGTAAACAAAGTCACTGAACTTCTCACATGCAATCTTACCTGTATTAGTGAGCACAATGCCTATTTTCTCATAAACAGAGGTTTAGCTATAGTCTGTAGTATTTTGATTAACTGAGTTCAAGAAATAATTGTAATAAATTGTTTTATTTTATCTGACAGAGTTCAGGCCTTGAGACCATCTCTTCCACTCAACCAGATTCAAAAATTTACACTACATAGTACTAATAATTCCTTCACAATAATTTCAATACCTTTTTAATAATTCCTTTACAAAATTAATACGATAATACTGTATTTTGAAGTTCATACCGGTTCAATAATGTGATACAGTATAATAAGAATGAACAGTTTTATAATATGCACAGGAATCATAGAAGTAAAGAAATAGCAATGATAATAGGAATGGTGATAATTAAATAATATTAATAATAATAATGAGATAATACTGATAGTAGGCCTATAAGAGTTGGTTAAATTTATTTATTAATTACCCCACACATTAGATTATACACAGAGAGAACATTAAATAATTGACTATCTTACTATGTTTGTGTGTGTGTGTGTGTGTGTGTGTGTGAGAGAGAGAGAGAGAGAGAGAGAGAGAGAGAGATACAGGTACACTTGTATTTTCTTTTGAAATGAGATTTTATTTTTTAGTTAAACCAAGTATCAGTCCAATTTTAGCTGAAAACATTAAATTATGAGAAAAATGGGGAACTTAGAAAATTAAACAACATATTAGAATTAAAAAATTGTTGTAGATAAATAAACTAGAAACGGTAGCTTAAATTTTTCAAAACAAAGTTTTTCCAAATGGATCAACATAGCTATATAAATTGATCAATGCATAAGTAAAATTTTGATTGTTCTGTTCATTTGTATACTAAAATAATGACGTTTTATATATCAAAATCTAGTGGTCCAATTTTATTGCAATATTGTAGGATTATAACTATTGATAGGGTTAAACAATATTATAAAATAAAAACAATAAAAACAGTTTATATTTGTCAAAACTAGGTCCCAGTGTCCCTTAAAATGTCCTTCAGAGATGTATTCTCTTCCTAGTCCATCATTACACCGGTGTGCTGAGCATTAAGTTGTTTACCTTGAAATTGTTTCGACTTTCAGGAGAGTTTTAATAACATATCAGTTTGCACATGCAAGGCTATGCTCTGAACTAACAGACACGGAAGTTTTATTACTTTATTTTGCTGGAAGATTTGTAGTGTAATAATTAATTAAAAAACCGCTAAATTGCAACCATACGTGGGAATTTACTGTTGGGAATGCATTAATGAACTCATGATATACATTCAGTCTCCTTACTAATGCTTTCTGAAGGCTTTTTTAATGTCTTTTGTCGGCTTTATTTTTATTTATTTATTTTGTAAATTTGAGTAGATAGATTGACTAAACCCAAATAATTTATCGTGTAGCTATGTTCGCATCAGGGCCGTATTTTTAAATAGGCTAAGTAGGCTGCAGCCTAGAGCGGCAAATTTTCAGGGGCGGCAGTTTGGCAATTTATTCAAAAGTTAAAAGTATTTCAGACGTTAATAATATTTTCCGTACGAATTACGTGGGGTGAGTTGTTTTAGAGAAGTTTGTATATTTTTCAACAAGTAGACCAGTAATTAACTACATTTTATGTAGGCTAATTTCATTTCACCGTGTAGGACAATTTAATTCAAATTGAACACAGTTCTTCAATTACGCAAAAGATAGTCATTAGCGTTAAATATGAAAATATGTTTAAAATAGTGATCACTGATCTCCAAGAATTAATTAATTCATTTCGAGACCCATTTCATTTTTTAACGAATCTTAAAAGAAGTAAGTAAAAAAAAGTAGATAACTAATTTGATTTATTATGTAAACCATTAAAAGTGTAGTTTTATCTAAACTAAATGAACTTTATGTTTAAAAAAGATGAAAACACCAATGAATTCTATCCTTATGTTGTATAAAACAAATGTATTAAGCAAATATGAACTATAGAGGGAGCGGCAAATGGACTTCAGCCTGTGGGTGGCGTACTCTTAAATCCGGCCCTGGTTCGCATCAGTGGTGAAATGGAAATATTATCAATTGGGCCCGAGAATTAATTATTACGATCAGGGAGGAAGACAGTACTTCGTAGTGCATCAAGGTTAATAAGCCAATATTTACCGACTGAAGTCTTAAGAACAGTCTACTTAGCTCTAATACAATCTGTCCTCCAATATGGTATCATTGGCTGGGGGGGGGGAAGTGGCACATCTGTATTGACTCCTTTGATTCTAATAATTCTATACAGAATTATAAAAATTTGTTTAAAAAAGCCTATAGAATATCCAACAGAATTGATATTTCCTGAATTTAATGTGATGACTGTAGAACAAATTTTAAAATACTTTCAAAAATACCGCAACGTACATGTATCGGATCCTCATAACTACAATACTAAAAGAAATAAAACATTGCCTTTAATAGAACCAAAAACTTCACCTCTTCTGGCTCTAAACATAGCATTTATTATGGTCCAAGACTCTATAACTCTATAATTAGGTCACATCCAGAAATAGTACATATGAACAACAAAAAATTCAATAAGTTTATCAAAAATCTTATTTCATAGTTCAAAAGTTACTTCACTCTGTACTTAGTAGACAATTAAGGAACGATTTTATTTGTAATAACTCAGGGTTTCAATTTTTGTTCTTACTACTTTTCCTTTTTTCTTTTTACTTTTCTGTTCTTTCTTTATTATTATTATTTTTTAGGTTTTGATTTAATTATATTTTTTTTGTGTATTTTGTAATTTGTATTTTGTAATGTAAATGGCTGAACTATGCCCGAGCACGAGCGCATGCTCATTCGGGTGGTCTTGTTTTGTTTTGTATAAATATTTGGTATAAATATAAATAAATATAAAAAATAATATATTATGATTATTGTTATTAAAATTGTTACTATCGGGGCCCTGATTTTGATGGCCTAAATATAAGGTATAAAATGACTACAAAAGAACAAAAAAATTAACCCCACAAAAAGACCAAACAATTTGTATGATAATACTAGTTTATTCAACAGATTTGTGTTTATTCCATATTAGTTTATGTTCTTGACCCTATGATAGGCTTGTAATTAGTTAATTGGCATATACGGTTAAATGATTTTTCTAAACACTATTTTTTTATATCCAAATTAAAATTATAAGGTTTATTTATTTATGCTTGTTTAGAGTTCCGATAATATTCAATGTAAGTAAATGCACAAAATCTCTATATAATGCAAGAAACAACACAATATAACAAAATAATGACTTTATATTTTAAAATAAATAGTTCAAAAATATGTTGCACAAACTTTCTCGCATAACCTATACGTGTTAGAGGCGAGCACAGAAAAAAGTAAATTATAGAGACAATTAAATTTTATTTCTTACTTTTTTAAACTAACAAATATCTATAATGGAAATAATCGGGGTCGATCTTTATGTTAAATGTTTTTACCGTGAAATAATAATAATAATAATAATAGTAATAATAATAACAAATACAACTTGGGGTTTGCATGGTTTCCTCAATCTCAAAGGCAAAAATGCTGGGAATTGTTATATATTCCTGTCATTAGGTCAAAAATATTAGAATGTTCATCTTTCATTCAAATCTGTAAACGATATAATTCTCTATCACTTCAAAATGCTCTTCTGGATTTTGACTTGTCATTGAATCAGTACATAGGACTTCTTCATAAACTGTTATATGTTCCATATGATTTGGCATAATTTTTAGATTGTCTTGTTAAATTAATTGTAGTTATTGTAAATCATTTATGTATTTTCTTCTTTATCCTCACACATTCGTTCACTTATTGTATTGTATTTTTATACTGTACAACATGTATTGGCGAAACTACGCCAACTGTAATTGGGATTTATTCCTGTAGTTGGCAGAATAAATAAATAAATAAATAAATAAATATATAGCCGAACAATAGAAGCAAATGCTGCACGAGTGGGATTATTACAAGAGCCTACTAGTCAGTTTGGGTGGCCACGAAATTTGATTATCAAACTTGTAAAACTTTCCTTCAAACAAAACACTTCGCCCAAGCTCGCGAATTGTATGCATGCAATCCTTAAATATCCGAATCATAAAACAATCTTGATTATCCTTGTTCTAGGTGACATAATGAAAATCACAGTCATTACCAGTGAGCGTGTGAACTCTCACTTCTAGCGTGAGAGAATGTTAGTTAATTATTAATGTCAGAATGTCAAACTAAAATTGCCAAAAGTTATATTCGGTCACAAATCGCTCTTAAGCAAGCCCAGAACATTTATAAACCTGCAACTAATACTATAATATTATTTGGAGAACACTACCACAGAATTAACTTTACTATATTATTTTCAGCTAATCAAATTAAATGTGAGAATTATAAGAACCATAAATAAGCTTGAAATGCCAACAGTATTTTATCAGATAATTTATTTCCTATCCAGAACTCAAATAAGTTCAATATGTGTGTTTCTTAACGTAGGCTATATGATATAAATTACAATATTCCTACATCGATTACGTAAAGCATGGAATAAGGGTTCAGATCCATAGTGGGCCATGTGCCGTGTTTGTAAAAAGGAGAAACCAAGTAGTAAACTCCAATGAATACCATAGATAATTACTTATAAATAAAGTATTGCAATACCTGCACAATATTACGTAAATGAGAGCCCCATAGAGAATAGACCACATTACTAAGTACTTGATGCACAATTCAAAACACTACTGCAAAGTATCACTACTCCATTTTTGCTGTTGGTGGAGATGCCCACTATGGCTCCGAGCCCTTCATGTATAGAACTTGAAGGTTGATACCACTGATCTGTTGAAATGCATTGCACAACAGAAACTCAAAGGATATTTTACCGTACTAATTTCTTCTTCACCATTTTATCGCCTGAGAGAGGCAAAAGATGACAAGCTTTGGCTGAAATGTGAATCAACTATTCATTTCTTTACTTTGAACAGAATTTACCTCCTTACACCCTCTGATATTATAATAAACATACAACACACTGTGACAATGATATTTATGTATAGAAGCTTTAAAAAACCATTAAAAATATGTACAGATTAAAATTAGTCACATAAATTACACAGGTCTGTGTTGTAAAAATATTAAAATGTGTATATAAAATGAAATTTCCCTATTGTCGGGAGTCTTTACACCATATATGACGGCAATGTCCAAATCTTCAGGCTTGTGGAGTGTTCCTTTCTTGATTATTTTGTGAACTTTTTCTTTTGTAGAATTGGATGTCCAGTGTGTTGTATTGTTGTTTAACTGAACTGAACAATTTAACTTCAGTTAAACAACAATACAACACACTGGACATCCAATTCTACAAAATAATCAAGAAAGGAACACTCCACAAGCCTGAAGATTTGGACATTGCCGTCATATATGCTGTAAAGACTCCCGACAATAGGGATATGTCATTTTATATACACATTTTAGTATTTTTACAACATAGACCTGTGTAATGTGTGACTAATTTTAATCTGTACATATTTTTAATGGTTTTTTAATGCTTCTATACATAAATATCATTGTCACAGTGTGTTGTATGTTTATTATAATATCAGAGGGTATAAGGAAGTAAATTCTGTATTTAGGTGTAATTTCAAAACTAACAGGTAAATTCTGTTCAAAATATTACTCCCTCTGCAGCAAACATGAAATTTATCAATATTCATTTCTTTGCCAGGAAAATCTTTTTTTTTTTCTTCTTAATCCAAGAAAATACTGGTGAAACATTACCGGTATATTCCCTGTATCACTCTAATTCCCACTCATAGTTTCTAACGGCTTCTCAGATGTCAGGAAGGAATATCTCATACTGGAGTGGCAATACGTTATATTCAGAAACACAGCTGGTAGCAAATTGAACTGGAAACACAGCACATTGTGCTTGTCTGAAGCCTTCCTTCATGAACGTAAGATAGCTCGGACAATTTCTGCACATATAAGCTCTTTCAGAGCTGTCCTTAGATATTAAAGTTACTTTGTACTTATAACGAATGGCATTCTCCGGGGATCCTACCAGCATGTAGCACACATAGAATAGGTTATCTATCACTGTGGAGTATAGAAAAAAGACTTCACCCAGTGTAAGGACCGCCTGCCACCAGCCACCTGTTATTTGACAGCATTCGTTGAATCCTTTGAGCCCAAAATCTTGATTTCCACTTGTTACTTCCCGGACATCTGACTCATCTGTGTGCACACTGGTTATGTGTTCTGCAATGTTTTCGAGCTCGCCTCTCCAGTCACATTTATGCACGATGAAGAAAGGACACCGGTATTTGCCATAGTGACAGTCTTCTTCATGCTGATCCTTATCTTCCAGAAACAGCTCTTCTTCACAACCATTATCTCGATACCTGCAGAATGGAAGAATTATTTGGTTTTTATCGATGTATTTTACATTATATAAGTACGGTACAGGACAATTGTTCTCGTTGTGATCAACATGCTGTTTTGCTAGTGGTGTTCTTCTCGCTCTGTCATATTAGTGACTAGGGTTCGGATGTTTATGACCTTAAAAAATGGAATATATGACTGAAAATATGCAATTAAATATGACTAAATATGACACAAGAATCCCAAATAGCCTATGACCAAATAATATAACGTATTTTCAAGAAATAAATGTTCCAATTTAAAACGTTTAAAGACACAAAATTATTACATCACATGAATTCAATCAATGTTTCCCCCCCCCCCTAAATTGGTGATTTACAGATTTAGAACTTCTATTTTCAAAGGGTTTTCTCCTGTTGACTCGCTTCATCAGCTCCAAGTACTTATAACATTTTGTAGAACTTCTGCGTCCTTATAAAATATGAACAATGGCATTAATTTTAAAACTTAAATTAATTAAATGAATTTAAAATTCAACTTGACCATGTAATACGCTCTACAATTATGCTCCTTTACCGAATTTATAACTGAAATATGGCCAATGTATGACAAGACCACAAAATTACCAAAAAATGACTTTATATGCAAAGTAAAAACTGTCCGATTAGGGTAGCAAGCATGCAATTCGTGTTTAATTTGTGTTTGCGACGATAACGAAGAGCAGGAAAAAAATATGTCATAAACAGGGCCCGGATTTTAATGACATGTCATCTTTTTATTGATGCTGCATAGACATTGCCAACTTGTGGATAGTCTTAATCATGGCCTCTAGATTGTACAAATGCATTTTTATTAGGTCATTTTTTGTCATTCTATGCCATTTTAGATTTTTAGGTCATTTATTTCATTTTTACGTCATTATTTTGTCATTTGCTTCCTTATTTAGTCATTTTCGTGCATTTACATTAAGTACATTAACTTTTATACCTTAAATAATCTTTGTATCCTGACAGTAATTTACTGCAATCCTAAAAAAAAGGTAGGATTTAAAAGCTTTTTTTCATACGAGTAATATTTTTTTTAAAAATTACTAGGTTACCATAATGCAGCATTTTTGTAGGATCTACTTTAAAACAATTTTCTTACTTCTCTTCTCAAATGCTCCTATCAAGAACAAAGAATAGAGTTTTTAGACCTCATTACATCCTTTCTGCATTTACAGTTTTTTTTTAATTATGTACAAATTAGTCTACAACTTGTGTGTACAGTAATATTTTTTCTATAAATAAAATATCAGTTTTTAGGTAATTCTTTATAATTATTAAGTCATTTTCTTTACAATCCAAGGTCATTTTATAGGTAATTTTTCAAACAATATTAGGTCATCAGAATCCGGGTCCTGGTTATCATTCTGCTAATATCATCAGATTAGCTGCGTCCCGAAGTGATCATATTAAGCGGCGTGCACTGTATTTTAAATGTGGAAGTTGTTAAGTACCTGCACGGGTGTTTGGCTTTTCTGCTGAGGTTCTCAGCCGTCAAGTTCCTCACAGCGGTGAATCCTGCTCTGCAGGTGGGACAAGCTTCCAGGTTGGGCCTGCAGGAGTTGCAAGTATTGTGTCCGTTCTCGCACTGAATTATGGGTGGCTGCATAACTTCTAAGCACATCGGGCATTCTATTTCCTCTAGAAGATCTTGTGGAAGGCTCTCCATTTTCTGTAACTTATCAAGAACAAAACAAATTGATATGTTATTTCCAACTTTGCCTTGGCATTCTATAGGCCTACATTATCTGAATTGTTTACATTGCCGGTAAAAGTAGACCTAAACTACATATTATTTCTTCATGTATTCATTAACATACTTTCTACAGTTTTTTGCAGTAAGCTTATGCTATAATGCTGTGAATAATAGAGTATTAATTTTACGAAACTCTTCAGGTAATTTATGTTCGCTCTTGTTATTTGTACTAGTTTAATTTTCATACGTATATTTAATTACTATAGTTAATCTAAAACTTGTGATAGCTTTGTACATTTCATTAATGTGTTTTATAGTCTATATTCCAATGGAAATATAAATATTTGTTTCAGATTCACAGCTCTGCTTCAGGCATGGTCTTACCAGCGAAACATACTCTGGTAAGTAATTTGATTGCTGTACGAGTATATGCATGTTAGCTAGTACCATTATGTTAGCACAGGATCCTGAATACTGAACCGTAACACACTGAAGTAAAGTAAAGTAGGCCTAAGTCTACTCAGAATGTACTATAACAGGTCTCGGAGACCTTTGAGGTTAATAAAGATTCTAGTCAGGTTAGGTTAAGGTTGAAAGCCTTACGCTACGGCCGCCATTAAACTTAGGACTGCTTCTGGCAACTGATTTCTGTTATGTACGACGGTTTTTGTACGACCTTAATTAATTGTTTAGGTTTTGCGTTTTTAGAATACCTCGTTAATTGATTAACCAAACGACTCTCGACAACAGCTGTTAGTAGTTCTCGTCTTTTCCGATAGAAGGCAGGCTATAAGGCATGCAGGCCGCAGGGCTTCTCTTGAGTTTTAATGTCAAACAGCGTGCATTAAAAATACAGGAAGTAAACTCAATTTAATATAATATTAAAATTAATAGGACTGAATTGATTTTACTGTGTTTTAAATACAGGTTGTTTATTACGCAGTTTCATTTGCTGCTCTCAAGGTTTCAAGATCGTGCAGACTGCAGGGTTTCTCTTGAGCTTTAACTTCAAACAATGGACATTAGTAACACATGAAACGAAGTCAGTTTAATATGATATTAAAATTAAAAGATCAGAATTGGTTTTATTTTAAATACAGATTGTTTATTGCTCATTTTCATTCGCTGCTGTCTAGGTTACAAGATCGTTCCGCGTTCGATAATAATCAATAAAAAGCTTGTGTTATAATAAAAATCTGTATCGTAATGGATACCATTATGATATCATTACTCACCTTTAATAAGTGCATTATAGTACCGGTATTGTCGAACAATAATACAGATATGTTGTATTGGAATATCAGTTTTATTGTATCACACCTGTTACGTAATATGTCAGTGATGATAAATAACTATTATTGGTTTCATAATTTGAACCTTTGGTGTAACACACCGGTTACCTAATGTGACAGTGCTGTAAGAAGTAAGAGAAGTCATTACATTTTTTAGTGCAGTAATATTTCACATTATGTAACCAAAGTAAACGAAAAAGTAAAGTGAACCTATGCATGACATTTTCATTGACATGAATACTTCATTAATGGCTTCCAACGAAAACGATCTACATTTATTACTATGATTTTATTCACGTTACTAGTTGTCAAAATTGTATCAGTTTTTGTCACAAACTTGCTTCAAAGGTGTGGTGAAACGTTTAACTTCAATTGTTCTTTGTTTGTGGATCGTTAGTCGGACTTGAAAAATTCAATACTTAGGCCTAATACTTAAACAATTCAATACTTAGGCCTAATATAAGTATGTTATGCGATTAAATATTCTGCATAGTGAATGTTCTGCATGTGTTCTATATGTAGTGTTATTTATTTATTTATAGTGGCAATATTAAGGTCATAAGGCCTTCTCTTTAAAAAAAATTGATGCCTAAATAGCTAAACATGTTGCAGACAATAAAAGTTGCAATGATTTAATTACAAATTTGACAAACTGAAATTCAATTAAATCTAACTAATAATAATTAGGGCCCGGATTTTTATGTGCTAAAAAACTTTAAAATATTTATTTTTATGTGCTAAAAATGTTTAAAATATGTGCTAAAATTTTAAAAATATGTGCTAAAACTAAAAAAATATATTTTTCTGAAAAATAAACAAAAACACCGGAATGTGTACTGAAATTCACCAATTGCAGCTAAACGTCAGATGTAAAATGCTGACTGGAGTTGCAGTGCGCAACAAATGTCACCTCCAGATTATGGATCACAGATCCTTGCCTATTATCTGAGAATAATGCCTTACATTGAGAAAAGGAACGTTCTACATCACACAATGTTAACCTTGCATATTTGAAGAGGTGTACTGTATATCACTAACACACACACGATCTAGTTCACTTATGTTTTGACCTTCCAAAACTTGAGCGACTTTGCAGAGGGTTTGGTAGCCACCAATTTTTCTCAAACATACCTTTAGTTCTTAGAACTTCTATTTTTGAACCTGAGATAGTGTTAAGTTGCCTTTCAACATATTGTATTTCTTTAACTGAACTAAGCAATGTTGAGATTGGGTTCTGTTCTTCCCCTATAAAGGTGATCTACACAAAACTAAATTTGTTCATGTATAAAGGATCATATTTAAATTTAAATTGGCCTAAATCAATATACTGTAAATTAGTGTTTAATAAAAATCGAAATCCCTCTATTTATAACCAATAATTCTGAAATTAAATTTAGGTCAGTACATTATCGCTGTATTAAAATTTGATAATGCTGTTTGGCATGGTTCAGTTTTGGAGTTGTCAAATATTTGTACATAAATTGTTTTAAACAATACATCATCATGTTGCGTAAATCTATTAAATTATTCCATGTAAATACAAGAAAAGGAAAGGCCTATTATAAGGGTCTATGTATATACTTTTCCTCCTCTAGGTTTAAAAGATATGGAAAACTTAATCACATGGTACATTTTATAAGCTGGAAAACGAGTATTCCATCATTTTCCCTATATTCTATAATTTTAAGTGTTAACAATAGTTAATAATTTTGATAGTTCGTGGGTTCGATCCCGGCTCAGGTAGATGCCATTATATGTGCATAAATGCGACTGTCTATGTATGTAGATTTACCGGCCTGCAGAATAAATCCTATCACACAGTATTTCTGCACACCAGCGACAATTAAGTGACAATATAAAATAAACCATTTTCACTGAGAAAAAGCTCAAAATATTTTAACTTATTAGTGTTATATTTCTCTAAGGTAAACTTATATTCTCAAGTAAACATAACAGAGTAATAGAACAAGTTTAAGATTTCATTCCAAACGGGCATAACCAAAATGTTGCTGCATTGATCTCATCTTCCAAATCAGAAATATATTTGTACAGATAATAATCCCTTGCAAAACACACTATAAGCTACATGAAGTTTGACTGAATTCTGTAATGAACTACGTAAGGTAACTTGAGGTCTGACTGTTAATAACTCAGAATTGCGATTTTTTAGATTTCTGCTCTATTGAACCGGTTCATAGGTGTGTATATAATGTATATAATTATATATATACATATATACATGTGTGTGTTTTTTATTTATTTATTATACCACACATACAATATACTATATAAATATAATTAAATAAACACAACGGAAAGAATAGACATGAAAAACAAACGTATTAATAATTATAAAAAATACCAGCTGAATCAATATTAATCAATTCAGAAAACGATAAGTAATGACACATTGATAGTCCTGAAACCCGTGCTACATTTTTATGTATTTTATTGCTATTTCAACCTTATCTTAAAACTAAGAAGTAGATGAATCAATATCATGAAAACGTACCAGGGGAAAAAGGGCAAAAGCTGAAAATAATTACATGACTCACGTGCTAAAATAATAATTATTATAATAATATAAAATTATAATTAACATGATAGAAACAGGAAAATGGTACAGAAGAAGTTGAAAACAATTACTAATTTAACAAATATTAATTTAAACGGGATGAAAATCAACAATTTAAATGATTTCTTAAATTCTAGATTTAGATTATAAATGTATCTAAACCTGGATGTGATTTTATTTTAGAATTATTCCGACGAGAACCGAAACTATATATATTTTTTGTTATTATTACAAATTACAAAATACAAATTATTACAAATACAAATGTAAATAATATAAACACAATTAGTACAATTTCAAAAGAGTATTATTTGCCCTGCATGAGCATAGCTCGTGTTCGGGGTCAGTTCAGTCATACTAAAATTATATTTTGAACATTATATATAGTGTGTGTGTGTTTAATTAAATATTTACGTAATTGTGAGTAAAACTAAGGATTTATAATTATGATTACAGTCTAATTGATATGACATTTGGAGTGTCTAGTTGTTACGAATAACTGACCTTGGTAGATGAAATAGTACTTACCTCAGTGAGCACAAATAATTAATGACTGCTCGCTACTGCTGCGCTTAGGATTAATCTGTTTGAGGACGTCATCCTAGCTCTTGAGGTTATACACTTCCTGTTTCGGTGATATAATATTAAACAATGCCAATGTGTAGCAAGCGGATATTCCGATAGCTTAAAGTAAAGGGCATCCAGAAAATAGAGTATTGTCACCAAGAAAATCTTATAATTATAAGCTATCCACTCGACTTTCTCTGTCACAAGTATGGATCTTTGAATTTTCTTCGATCGCATCCGACATGGACACTAACCAAGAGCGCCGTTCTTTACACTATATTTGGGAGGGAGCATAGAATAAACTACCGTATTTTACGGACCATAAGACGCTCTGGACTATAAGACGCACCTTGGTTTTAGGATGGAAATTTAAAGGAAAAGAAATTTAATGTGATTCTAAACGAAAATTTTCAAAAGGGAATAATATACTTCATTGCAAAAAAAAATTATAACCTTGTACAATGGAATCAGTGTAAATCAGTTCTAACTTAAAAACTTGCGTTGTACGAAAATCTCTTCTGTACAGGTGGCATCGCGTAAATTTTAACAACTGGACTGATTTCTCATGAAATACTGAAAATACTGAAAATACTTTTACACCCTCTAACCCTCAGTTCAGCATACGGTAAGCGTAACGGGACAAAGCTGTTTGGAGGTCAATGCCTTCATTTAAACTACCCGACAGAGACAACTCCTTTTATATAAAAGTACTCAACATTCCATTTTTTCTGTGCCAAAATTGGTAAATATCTTATCGTTTACAACACCTTTTTTATAACAATGGAATTCCGGCAATATTTACCATAATTTTTATTGTACTTCGGACCATTAGACGCACCCAATTTTCAAGGCTCTGTTTTCAAAGTAAAAAAGTGCGTCTTATGGTCCCTAAAATACGGTATATACTATATCAAGTTTCAGGGCATTGTAAATGCAAACCAGTTTTAATAAACAGATCAATTATTTAATCACATACACAGTTCGCTGGAAAATGAAATACAGAATTTAACCCGGACAGTAGTTTTCAGATGGCCGAAATGTTCTCATGTCAGACCTAGATAACAGTAATCCTGCTACTTTTCGAGGATCTGTTGCGTGCCACTGATTAGGTATTTTTAAGACATTGAAGAACGTGACAAGTTTTGAGCTGGTCGTAGAGAACTAAAGTTCCTCACAGCCTCAGATGATGAATTGGGCAGAACAAGAAGCCCCCGAAGCAGATGATCACGAATTTAGCTTTTGGTGACATTATCTTGAACGTCCTCGTCTCACCTTTTAACACATGTAACTCAGTTCTTTTTAATGCTATGAGATATCACCTTCACCCAAATACTTTTGTATTTATGAATATGCTTATGGGCACTACATAGAGATGCGCAGTGTTAATAAAACTGTCAGAAGGGAACTGCTGAAAAGTGCAGTGATATGTAATTATACTTATATTAATCTACTATATCCCCTAAACACGAGCGTTGCTCATATAGGGGCATGTTTGGTTTTAGTTGTTTTTACTTGTATTAAATATGTAATAATGATAATAATGTAATGTAAGTAAGTAATGTTAATAAATGTAAATTTAAATTTAAAAAAAATTAATTTAAAATTGTTTCCCAAATAGCACTCGATAAAACACGAATCGGGTCTACATTACGGTTCCTTAAAAGTGTTTCGTTAAAACTTTTACCTGTGAACTTTTGAATAAATGTACTTAATTTTTATTTAAATATTACTGTATACTTCGGCAGTGTGTTTAAAATTGAATGTGTTCTACGTAAATTATAACCTCTAATATTTTATACACAATTTTGTTCACTCCTAAATTTGGGTAGCCTACCTGTTATTACAAAAATATCACAGGAGAGCCAACGGGGGCTACAGGTTAATATGACAGCGAAGATAAGTAGGTTGTGTCGACCTCTTGAGCCAACTGAGTACCCCGGAAATATTGCCCTTGTAGCTAGGGTGGCCATTTCTATAATTTCAGAAAGGAGGACACACTTCTTGGGTAATCTAGCATAGTATAAAACTTCGGGCATGGACGGCTGGACAGCAGATATTAGCCTACATGGTATAACCCTGACTAATTTTACTTATTAACTGCATTTATATAAAATCAATGATAGTACGCTATCATCGTATGGACAAGCGTGCCATCCTTAGGAATAGATTCAGATTATTCCGCGGCACCAACTAAACAAATGATAGTATCGACAAGCGTGTCAACCTTAGGATTGGCAGGAACATACGGGAAAATACAAATTTTATTAATATGCTTTAATATACTTTACCGTCTCGAAAAGGGGGACAAATCAACGTCCGGCATAAAGCCGCGCCGGATGGAGGACTGCGTAGCAAAAAGCCTTACAGTTCGACCAAAAGCCGGACGTCTGGCCACCCTACTTGTAGGCTATAGATAGACAGTTTTGAGACTCCAGAAACCGAGGAAATTGAAAGCGGAAATATAGAAGAGGAAGTGTGTAGCTGTCCTCCAAAAGAACCGGTCAAATAGTGTTAAGCCAATTAAAAATGCAAAAGCTTCCATAGAAAAAGTCCGGAAACTTTCCCGCTCCGACATCATTGGCCAGAGGGTCCTGACCTCCCCCGAAATCAAAACCTAAAACTCTACTCAAGTTATTTAAGCTTTATTTTGTCTAATATTTAATTATTTTATTTAATAATAAAATACTGAACTTTTAAATGTAGGTCTATTATTTCCACTGTTCCATGTGTTATATAACTTTTCTTATAAATAGTAATAAGTTGTATAACTTAGGTAACGATTTATTTTTTAAGTTGGCATGTAGGCCTAAACAGATTTGGTAACTAGCTTTTCAGTGATAAAATAGCGTAACATGTGATTTTTATTAGTTTAATACTTAAAAATTTTCCGTGGGAGAGCCCCCAAACCCCCCGTTCTTAGGGGGGTTCTTAGGGGGGTGGGGAGTTATTCCATACACCAAACCCAGTGGCACTTTCGACCCTCCCGAAATTATTTTCTAACTAGGTCACTGGGGAGGAAAGATATATAAAAATATATATTGACTGGGAGAGCCAAAGGGAAAAGACCATTTGGATGATCTAGACGTAGGAGGGAGGACAATATTAGGATAGATTTAAGGAAGGTAGGATTTGAATGGGATGGTTGGAGTTAGCACGGAATAGGGTTGATTGACTGACTCAGGTAAGTGCGGCAATGAAATTCCGGGTTCCATAAAGTAGATAATATTCGTTTAGCTTGCTTCGGAAATGTCTATTGCCTTTGAATACGTAAGTAATTGTAGTAGTAGTAGTAATAATAATAATAATAATAATAATAATAATAGTAATAATATTAATAATAGTAATACTAATAATAACAAAATAATAAGGAAGAAGAAAACTAATTGAATGTTTCAGTAATATTTTACTTTTTGATGTAGGGATTTTTTGTTTTTCTTTTGAAATTGGGAATTTTGTTTCTGTTTTGTTGGTAGCGCTACTAGATTTTTCAAGACAACCGTTAGCTGTATGGTAGATGCGGAGGTCGGAGGTCGCTTCTTACTGGTGTTGTGAAAAATGGTTTCGTTTTTGTAGTGTACATTTTTAATATTATTCGAACTTGGATACATCTTCAGGGAACTACAGAACATTGTAAGTGTTTATTTATATTTTAAAATAATAGATAAGTGGTATACATTTTTAAGTGAAATTCCCCAATGACAGACATCGAAGGGCCTCTGAACAGCAACTTAACCTAACATAAGAAAGAATATGCTGTTCTGACTTCTATGATTACTATGTTATTTAAAATTATTTAAGTGCCATCCGAGCAAAGTAGTTCATTCCGATCAGCAGAATTGCATATTTAGTTGATCACTGCTTCAGATTTTTACTCGATTAGTGCAAGGAAGGAGATAATAATTACTTTAATTCTGTAATATGACTTAATTTTTATATATCTCTTCCTGACTTGATCTGTATATAGCCTATGTGTAAGCCTATCTGCAAAATATGATGTTACAGGATCGTTGCTTCCAGGGATCCGCCCCCCCCCCGAAATCAAAACCAAATTTTTAAGTTATTTAAGCTCCATTTTGTCAAATATTTAATTATTTTATTTACTTGGGTAACGATTTCTTGTTTAAGTTGGCATGTCTTAGAGAATAGTTTTCAGTGCTAAAATAGCGTAAAATGTGATATAAAATTAGTTCAGTATTTAAAATTAAGGGGTATCCCCCTTTTTGGGGGGTATTCCATATCTCCCAAACCCCCGGCACTTCGGACCTTCCCCGAAATTATTTTCTGGCTACGCTACTGTCCAACATTCCTAACTTTCTTAACAGAGTTGCAAACCTGTGTCACCAACTATAGTGTCTTCTTCCAAGTAGGGAGTATTAAAATCGCTGGACACCGGTTCGTGACTGTGAATATGATGTGGACATCTAGTTTTATTTATTTATTTATTTATTAAGTGCCAGAATGGTTCTTTATGAGATCATGTGGTGGACGGGAAAATGTCTGTCCGTCTGTCGGTGTAACTGTACGCATGATAACTCAAATAAGTTTTATCGGTATTTTATGAAACTTGGTATACACATTTATATCGTCCATGGCAAGAAGTCTATTGATACTGGACCAAATCAGTTAACCGGTACCTGAGAAATTGCCCAATTTAGTGCCTAGTTTATGGTAATATATTAGAAATAATTTATCAAATGCAAATCAGTTCTCATGACACAGTGTTCATATACGGCTTTGGAAGTTGCAATACAGTATTCCTTCATATATGCTTATGAGACTAGACCTTTGTACTTCCGTAAGCCCAGCTTAATGAATCGATCTGGAGCTCAAGTAGGAAATCCATAACAAAAATAACTTATTTTCTGCATAGGCCTATCATAATTGGAATTATCAGTGATTAAACAAAAGCAGTCTGGCACTTTGTTACATCAATTTTATTTTATTTTATTGAAATGTCTTATCGGTGATCAAAAGATGAGATATGTCCTTACTTAGAAAGTAGCCAGTTATTTATAACAAAGTTGAGAAGTATAACTGATCAGAGGAGATATGAATCATGACCTGCGCGAGAATGCCGCTTCAAAGCAATTCAACAAGCTCATATTGCTACTGTTTGTTTTCAAACCAGGCTCCTTATTTCGTCTTCCGAGTTATAAATAAATGTACTCATACCTAACGCTGGAAAACAACTAGCCTACCTGCAACACACGTCATTTCCTCGTCGTACTGGTGGCGCCGCGACTTACCATTTTGTGGAAGTAGAATGGTTTCATTTGCAGTGTTGCCATTTCTCCATAGATATTTCAATATATTTTATTATTCTCGTTTGTCATTTTCCACCATATTATTTTGTTAAAAAAAAGGAAATGATCGGTTTGTTCCAATTCTACTGTAAAAGTTGGTATTAATAGTTGTCTTTTACATTCTCCAGCTTAAAGTATACGCTGGTTAAAGTTGTATACGTACAAATAGCATTTGGTTAAAACAGTTATACATTCTATACTATGGAACAAAATAATTTTATAAGTCATGCTCTTCAGTGTGGTGTATAAGAAATTTTAATAAGTGTTGTATTAAACCCAGTAGTAAGGGATTCAACGTTTTAACCTTTTGAATCAAATTGCACGAGAAACATGATTTGATGAAACTAACTTAATAAGCTTCAATTTTTTTGCTACAGTATTTAAGAGCTTAGGCTAGAACTTAAATGTCTCAAAAACTGTTTAACTGCTTTCAGATAGCATTTACATTTTTTTTTCTATTTGCATTTTAAAAATAATTAAATTCCACTGCCTATACACACTAGCAACCCCGGCAATCTCGATTTTAAGAAAGATTTGAAATGCTGTTTAGTAATAGAAGATTAATGCATTTCTTATTACATATCTCTCTATATATAAGAGGCTTTGTCCTGACTGACTAAATGTCTGACTGATTGACAGAGAATCGTCGTAGAGCCTAAACTATAACAGGTAGAGACTTGGAATTTTGACAATACCTTCGTTTCATAATGTAGGTGCTCACAAAGAAAGGATTTTGAAAAATTTTGATTTTAAATGCCAAAAATCAAATGTTTTTTAGTATACTTAATCCCTTTTTACACAGAATTATGAAATCCAAATCACAGTTGACATGGCAACATATTGTTGCCAGTGGGTCTCAGATGGGTTTGAAATAAATTCTGTTTAATTTCATCCCCTAAACGGGTTTATAGGCCTAGTAACATGAGAGTGAGAAATAAAATATTCCGCAAAGACAATACAATTTAATGTTACCGAAATTTCTGTTTCTTTTTATTTGAACCCCTACCAGGCTTGGTGTGTACAAGTAATGGGATGGGATCCTCTATGAGCCACAAATGGCTATATCAATCGTTTTCTGAGGGAATATTTTGAGTGTGATAAGTCGTTCTTCCTATTTCAAATTCTAAATACCTATATAAGGACCTAGAATTAAAAAAAAAGAAAGTCCTTCATAAGTTAATTTCCAATTACAAAATAAAAAATCCGGGCGACGCCGGGCCTTTTAAGCTAGTTTATTGTATATGTTGCAAAAGATCTGAGTTACTCCCTTATGTGAGAAGTCGGATTTGTAACACATACACATGTAATTGGAAATGCATTAAACTCTATCTTTCTTTAAAATTGAGATTGCCGAGTTTGCTAATACATTCCTCATATTTCACAATGTAATATTTTTCTCTTAGGTTTAGATTATAAAGCATCTGAACAAAGGGACGAGGTAGGTTCTTAAATTAAAGAAACTTATTTGAAGACCGAGGACGAGACGCGCTTCGCCAAACATCCCATGCTTTAAACATTCATTGTACTTTCAGAAATAATAAATGCGTAATCAATTTCCCACTTCATAACACGTTGGTTTGCCATTCGTAATACTCTCACGGTTCTGACCTTGACGTAAATGAGTCATTAAAAATTCTGTGAAAAGTTGTAAACATATACGTAAATGTCAAAGATAATAATAGCATTTACAAGGTAGGCTATTCAGAAAAACACGTTTAATTTACAGAATCAATATCGTAATTATAAGGAAAGGCAGCATTTACTTCATAATTTACGTCCTTCTCAAATAGGTATGAACGTACTTTATTTTAAAATATCACATGGGAGTAAATAAACTAAATAATTCGTCTCTTAGTCTATACGTCAAAACAATAATTATAATGTCGAGCATACAGCGTTGTTTATTCTTGCTAGCAGATATAATGTGACATGTTGGCAATGTAGGGACTTTTAAGTACCGATGAATGACCTCAATGGAATAGTATAGGCATATAGCCTTACCCTATTATATTAATTGAAATATCATTGTTGCCCTGCCTGCAGAGGTATCTCGACTGGCTATAAAACCTCAGATTTTTTAAAGTATGAAGTCAAATTTACTCTTATGAACTTTATAAGGAGATTGTTAATTCAAATTTTGTTTAGAAATATTTGCATTCTTTTACTATACTCCTTGAAATCGGCCCTCACTTTGTGCGCAATGAAGAACTTCTTCAGCTTCGGTATTTTATTATTGTTTGTTTCATTGACGAAAGTTAAATCCATAAACAGAAAGAACAAGTGTTGGCCAATATTGTATTGGAAACTTGCAAGCAGTTTTTCAGAAAAGGTGAAACTATAGCCTTCATCCCACATGTAGAATACAGAACTTACATATTCAGCGTTACAGAAAAAGAGTGGAAAGAAACAGAAACTAGACATAAAATAGAAATCTGTTTGGATCAACCAAAGGACGTAAGTAATACAGAATGGGAGGATCTCAAACAAAGTACAGTGCATCATCTGGAATCTCAATACTTCCATTATTTAGCTACATTCGTTGACAATGAAATATTAAAAAGTATTCATAAAGATCAGCACTGGAGCATTTTATTTCCATTAATAAAAATAGGAAATAAAGTAGAGCACGTTGATAACAGCATTATAATCGTACACTGCGAGAATAAGAAAATTTAAATTACTATATAAGCTCAATACTAGACCAACTCGAAGTTCAAAATACTGATAAGAAGATTCTGCTGTTGATAAACTGTGAAAAATATAACGTAAATGAGATTTTTCATGTGATTTACATATACAGGGGGAAGAAAACTTTGGTTTTTTTGTGGAACCAGTCATCGTCTGAAGTGCTTTTGCTATCGTATATTTATGATAATGACTGCACTTCCCATTTGTATTTCAGGGGAAGGAATATTTTGTAACACAATTGGACGGATGATGCAGAAGTTGGTGACTTGATCCTTCGAGCAAATTTAATTACAGATTAGGATTCCAAAATGAGATGTTGTCAATTTCGTCTTCAACCAGATAATGAAGATTCATCTGTTGATGGTTATGAAATTCTTGAAAATGTAGCTACTCATATAGTGGGAATTATGTACAGGTATCTTACAGAACTACAAAATTATTGTCACATAGAGTACACCAATATAAAATACAGTTTCATTAGAGATCTTCATGTGGGATTTATTTCTCCTTCTAATTATTTTCAATATAGATACTTCATTCCAACATCTTCGGTATTTCCTCGTCTGAGTTGGTTTTCTAGAGTATTTACATAAACACTTTGGATATTTTTATTTACAACCCTTGCCGTAACGTCAGTTGTACTCAGATTACTTACATAGTTTACTCTTGTAAAGAAAGTAACATCAATCAGAAATACGTCTACAGAATACCTTTTTAAATTGTGGGCCGTTTTGCTGGGTGTAGGAGTGAATGAAATGCCGAGCAGCAACTGCCTAAGAACGGAGTTTTTACCCATAGGCGTACCGAGGGGGGGTTTTGGGGGGTTTGAACCCCCCCATTGATTAAAAAAAGGAAAATTGTATAATTTTTTAAGTCTGCACATAAATTACTTAATACAAGTATAAAGCGTGGGAAGCTTAAAACTCGTTATTTTGCGTCTTAATTTTTAAAATTTTCCGGGAGAGAACCCCCGGAAGCTTAAACCTCGTTATTTTGGGTCTTAATTTTTTTAATTTTCCGGGGGAGGACCCTCGGAAGCTTAAAACTCGTTATTTTGTGTCTGAATTTTCAAAATTTTCCGGGGAAGGACCCCGCGGATGTTATAACCCCCCCATATGGTCGGCCTGGTTACGCCTATGTTCTTACCTTGGGTTATATACTCACTTTGCATCAGCACAGTGTTTCAAGCATTTGTCACGAGTTACTTTATAGACACGGGGAGAGATCATCAGTTCGACTCTTTTGAACTCTTAGAACATGAGTCTAGATTCTTGTATAACCCCCAATGCCCCACTGTGGCTGGTACCAACTACTAAGTTATACGATATCACTAGTGGGGAAAGTATTTTCTTGTTTGGTATAAACGTGGCAAAAACAGTTTTAACTACGACTGAAGAATTGTTTACTTACAATGCGAATAACTTATGTAGGAAAATTGGACTACCGTTATATCACAAAATTCCACCTGGGCGTATGTCCACTGTATACTACGGCTTTTTTTATAATGCATTCTCAAATGCAATATTTTCAAAGCTGTGTTAATCGTTTGGTCAGAACCATAGTTTCAACAGGAATACCTCAGAAAATGGTAACACATGCTTTCAATCCTACAGGAATTACTGCCGCTATACATGGACTTCACGATGTAATAGGAGAGTTTGAAACTGTTTCTATATCTCACTTGTTTTCTGCTATCTGTATTATGATATTTGATTGTCTTTAAGTTTAACAGTTTTCTTATTTGAAATCATAATCTCTAATAGCATTAATGGCCTGTTTCTGGCAGTGATGGTATAGATTTATTTTGTTGGTCCTCTAATTGCCAGGGTGATTTTTGGAATATTTATACACCATAGATTACCACGAGTTCGTAGCTATTTCCTGTTTTGGAAGTGTTCTTCGGGCGGCCGCGAGATGGTTAATTCTTTGTTATTTTCTTTACATTAGTATATAATGTAGGATAAGAAATGGGACATGTGGAACCAATTACGATTTATTGTACCTAGAGGTATTTCAATTGTCATTCGAACCTTATATTGATTTCAAAATGTCAAATCCATATTTCAAACCCTAATCGTACATCACTAACGTAAGTAATTCATTCTGCAAGCACCATCTGTATAATAAAATACTTTTTTTGCGTAGAATATCCAAAAAGTAGAAGAGTAGAAAAGTGTCATTTCTGGGCTCCAATCCATTTACAGTAATAAAAAACATGTGAACAGACAGCCAGATATTAGAAAAATTGTCATTAAATAGATGTGTCAAGCTTCAGGGCAAAATACTAAAAATAGTCGTAAATAAAAAATGTTTATTTTGAACTGTTGTAATTTTTGTACAGTATATTCGTTGCTGATGTATACAAGTCTGTGTTGCCGTTTAAATCTTCCTTTTGTTTATTTTTGTTGAACTACTTCATTACTTTGCAATCATGCCAGTTAAACAACTTGTATCCACATTGTATGTTTGTAAGTTTAAGTTATACAAATATTCTGCAACAATTTTCAAATAGTTTCGTGGCTATGTGACCCATATGGTCCTCGGGGGACACACTGTTTGATATGCCTGGCGTAGATGATGCAACCAACATTTCAAGATAGCTTTAGGCATGAAGTCTTTGACATATTCTTTTTCAACATGGTTCTTAAGATTAATCAATCAATCTTAATCTTTTACCTATATTTTAAAATTACGGATGGGTCGATACAAGATTTTCTCGATAGTCGATACCGATACATGATTTTTTCTCGATACCTTCAGCATTTTCAGTTTTAATAAATAGGTACATTAAAAATTAAAATTTTAGAGAACTGTGTAATACCAACTAAATTAATTAAGTCTGCATATTTAATGAGACAATATTTAATATCATTAGTAGCCTATAATTATTTTTAAACTCTACATTAAAACAAAAATTAGTTTTTTAAACAGTTCACTTACAAGTTTTTGTTTTTCAGAATTACAAAAGTATCGAAAAAGTATCGAGCGAGTTTTCTGAAGTATCGTTCGATGCCGATACCATGCAAATATCGAGAGTATCGAGGTATCGAAAGTATCGAGGACCCATCCCTATTTAAAATGAAAAAATAATGATTTTGTTTACTTTTTACATAATTTGTATGCATTTTCTCGGCTCCCAAAACTCAGAAAGTTGGCTACGTCTGCCTGCTAACATTATAGAATGTCTACATGATTTGGTAAAATTATGTAGCATAGTTTTCTGGCACTTTCTCTGGTGGGATATCCATTGCCAGATGGTCAGAAGATATAAACGGGTCCCATTCCCCAAGTCCTACCAGTTCGGTGCTAACTTTCCACAACTTCTGAGCCACTTCAGGGTCACGAGCTTTCCTCAGTAGCCTGAAAGTTGAGCAGTCACTGTGAACAAAGATAATGGTTATGTTACTAACAAGTTTTCAGTTATACCTTACTGCAGAGATTCATATTATATTCCATAGGAGATAATTTGGCCTAATTGGTTTCGAACTACAGTAGAACTCTAATTGTACTCCAACTGACCTGATCGTTTTGAGGAAAAACGTGGTATGACTAAAGTTCTTCTTCTCCACTTCATGGCATAGGCAATCAATTACCTGTTCCGCCTTCAAAGTCTTCCAACCATCGTCTCCTGGGTCGGCCCACAGATCTCTTTCCTTTAAATTTATATTTTATAATCTGTTTTGTTAGTCTTGTATCAGGCATTCTTTCAACGTGTTCTTTCCATTGTTCTTTAAAATTAATTAATCTGTCATTCATATTAAAAATTTCTAGTTATTTTCTTATACTCTCATTTGTTATATGGTCTTGCCTTGTATATCCCTTTATACTTCTTAGAAATTTCATCTCTGTAGCCTGTATTTTACTTTTTTTTTTTTGTTAACTTCCGTACGATAGAACAGGTGCAGCCATAACCTTATAAAACTTTAGCTTCGTATCTTTGCGTACTTTGTTTCTAAACGTCCGATTAATTGATCCACATATTCTCTGAAATTTACATATTTTATTATCCACATCATGTTCTCTGTCGTACCCAATATCGCTTCCCAAGTAATTAAAGTGACTCACCTGTTCTATACATCGATTATTGACAATTATTTTTGTTCTGATATGTTCTTTTCCTATGAATGCCATTACTTTCGTTTTCGTATCCGAAATTTTCATATTATATTGTTTGCAAATTTCATTTAGTTTAAAAATTGATTTCTGTAGGGCTGCCTCATTCTTTTGAATAATAACCAAATCATCTGCAAATAAAAGTATATTTATGTAGCTATTCTTTGATATTTTAAAACCTGTATTCATTAATTGCTTCCACTCTCTCACTAGATCGTCAAGATAAATATTAAAAAGAGTAGGTGATAAAGAACACCCTTGTCGAACCCCTTGATTAGTAAATATTGATGTAGGAATTTTGCCATAATTTTTTTATGGTTATTTTTGTTTGATTGTAGAAGCATTGTATTATTCTTATAAATTGTTTTGGATATCCTCTATCCTCTAATATTTTCCATAATTTTTTTCGATCTACTTTATCGAACGCCTTTTCGAAATCAATAAAAGCCATATGTGTTTCAATATTGTATTCTCTATGTTTTTCAATGATCTGTTTAATACTGAATATATTATCAGCGCAAGATCTCCCTCGTCTAAACCCGTTTTGTTCTTCTAAAATTGAGTGTTCTGCTATATTTTGTAATCTTTTATTTATTATTCTTGTAAATATTTTATAGGCAGTATCAAGTAAGCATAATCCTCTGTAATTATTGCAATCATTGCGTTTTCCTTTTTTAAAGATAGATATTACTTGAGCAGTAAGCCAATCTCCTGGGATATACAATTTTTTCCAGCACATATTATACAAATGTAGTAATCGAAGCTTTAGCAATATTCCACCATACTTAAGTACCTCTGCATTCAGTCCATCTTGACCTGTAGCTTTTCTATTATTAGTTATTGCAAGTGCTTCTTCGAGTTCTTCAATTTGAATTAAATCTCCTTCGTATGCTGTGCCATTTCCTCCGTTTTCATAACTTATTTCTGCATTTTTATTATACCATAAAATTGTATAATGTTCAATCCATTTATTTTCAGGTATTATGTTTAAATTTGCGGTATCTTTCTCATTTTTATTTATTTGTTTCAGCAATTTACATG
The DNA here is from genome assembly GCA_964059195.1 of Ectobius pallidus. Taxonomy (NCBI): domain Eukaryota; kingdom Metazoa; phylum Arthropoda; class Insecta; order Blattodea; family Ectobiidae; genus Ectobius; species Ectobius pallidus. The sequence goes on from CAXKWD010000002.1 coordinate 55,641,842, forward strand.
CAATGAGTTGTCTTCCATGTATATCTTGTTCTACTTCTCCTATAAATTTATGCCAGGGTTCATCATTTATTTTTCTCACTAAACTTTTGGCTTTATTTCTTTTTTCTTTGTATATTTGTTTATTTTCTTCTGTGTTTGTCTGCAAATATCTATGATAAGCTCTTTTTTTCTGCAACTGCTTTTGTAATTTCTTCATTCCACTTCCTTACCCCTTTTCTCCTCATTTTTTTCTTTTTGCCTATTGCTTCTTTAGCAGCTTCTTCTATGCAGCCTTTTATATTCCTCCATTCTTCTTCAATGTCGTCACTTGTTGCAATTTGCTGTAGTTGTTGATTTAAACGATTCTGATATAAATTTTTAATACTGTCATCTTGTAGTAGGTATACTTTAAATACTTTTTTCGCTAGGTTTCCTTAAATTCTTTTTCTTCCAACTTGCAATTAGGACAATATTTGCCACTACTAAGTAGTGATCTGAGTGTATATCGGCGCCTCTATATACGTGTACATCTTGGATTTCTTTGCTAATCTTATTGTTTGCTATAACATAATCTATAATGCTTTTAGAGCCTCTAGCATTCCGGGTAAATTTGTTAAGATCTCTTTTCCTAATAAATGTATTTGTAATTTTTAAATCATTACTAACAGCAAATAATATAAGTGCGTCTCCACTATTATTTTTATGTTGCTCACCAAATATTCCTACTACTCCTGGGATCGCATTATTTCCAACTCGAGTATTTAAGTCTCCGCTAATAATTACATAGTCGGTTTTATTCCATTTATCTAATTCCTTTTGTAGGTTTTCATAGAATAATATTGTTTCTTCTTTCCGGCCCTCTTCCGGGGCATATACCCCTATGATTGTTAAATGATTTCTACAGGTTTTAAATCTTACAGTTATTATTCTGTCATTTATATAAGCATAGCTTTCAATTTTTGTTTTCAATTTTTGGTCTATCAATATTGCTACTCCGCTGCTCGCTTGTTTGTGCTGCTCCGCTCTGCTATAAATCATTATATATCCATCTAAATCTTTAGTCCCCTTTAACTTCTTTTTAGTCTCTGATGTTGTGGCTATATTGATTTTTCTTTCTCTTAATTCTTTACACAACTCTTCTTCCTTTGTATTAATGCTTCGTACATTCCAAGTTGCTAATTTTAGTCTATCATTTATTCCAAAACATTTGTCCTTCTCTCGCTGGGGTCGTATTCCAATAAATCCGTCCGGCTGGTTACTTTGAAAGATATGAGTAAGATTAATGTCCCCATTGCGGGTTACCGGCCCGTAGATGGGTAAGTCATGTGAAGGAGCTGCCTTCTTACGGCTCATGACTTCCGGTTATTTTTATTCAGGGTTTTCTTCCCTTAGCCTTTGGTAAATCAATACCGAACTACAAGGCAGCAGTTATGAAGATGTTTCTCCGCCTAAAGTTCATTTATTAAACCAACGAGTAATTACAGTTGCAGTGGGCTTTTTCCAGTTCCCAGCGCATCACAAATTTCCCTCTAAAAATTATATGTATGTTTTAGTTCATCTCATTTCTGGGTGTTTAGTTGAGCTGGCTAGTGAGCCCCCAGGAAAGATATTAATCATATCTCTGGTAATTCTAGTTTATCCATGCTTCTTCTGTTGAATTTCACGGATTGAAGGCAGTGGCATAGGGACCTCAAAATCAAAATCTAAAATTTTAATTGCTATTTAAGCTCCATTTTGTAAAATATTTAATTATTTTATTTAATAATAAAATTCTGAACTTGTAAATGTAGGCCTATTATTTCCACAGTTCCTTGTGTTATTTAACTTTTCTTGTAAATAGTAATAAGTGTTATAACTTAGGTAACGATTTCTTGTTTAAGTTGGCATGTCTTAGAGTATAGTAAACAAATTTTCTAACGAGTTTTTCAGTGCTAAAGCAGCGTAAAATGTTATTTTCGTTAGTCGATTTTTAACATTTTCCTGGGGGGGGGGCGGTATACCCCCCAAACTCCTCGGCACTTCCAATCTTCCCCGAAATTATTTTCTGGCTACGCCACTGATTGAAGGTAGGCCTATACCTGTAGTAGAGTCCGGATTCCTTGCCAGCCGAGTTGGACACAGCACAGTATATGGTCGTCTGAGCCCCTTGCTTTGGTGTCTTTATTACAACTGCTGCAAGTTTGTCAAACATCCATCTAGTTCCTCTGCAGAGGGCTGTGTCAAGATGTCGGCCAAGTTCTGTGGCAACAACACCAGGGTGCACTGCATACGTAGTCACTCCAGTCCCTTTGCAAGAATAAATAACATATGTTTAAGCATTGAACGAAATTTCCGCAAACTACATTATATTATATCTTTACTCCTCGTTTACTTATTACTAGGGGGCGGATTTCTTTGACATGTCATATTTTTCCCCTTTGCATTACTTCAGGTTTACGACTAATTTAAACCAGATTCCAAGCATCCTGGTGAAAATGGAACGGCTTTTATTGTGCATATAACTGCATATTTAGGAAATTTTCAACTATTGTAGCATATTTAGTATGAATATGCATATTTATGTCATATTTTTGCCATACTTATGTGCATATTGAAAAAATTTAAAGTTTCATATCATATTTTGTAAATTTTGCATTATAATGATACTTTTTTGAGAATTTACAGATATTTTAAATAATTAACACTATATTTTAATAAAATGTATTGTAATGAAACTTAAAAAATATATACACAATGTGTAAGTGGTAAAGTCATATTTTAAATTGTATTGGTCATATTTTAATGTTTTTTAGATCATAAATGCATGCATATATGCTATTTTTTAGGTCATAGAAATCTGCCCCCTAGTTATTACTTACCAGGCAATATTTTACCATTTATATTCTCTCACTTGAAGCAGTCACATACACTTTGAGTGATATTTGTTGTTATGATAGTTTTATAAATGTTTAGCTTCAAATCTGTGAAAGAATTTCTAAGGTGCCTATAAAATCTAATTATTATAAAAAACTAAGTATAAGGTCATGAAACGACAAAATAATGCGCTGCAAAGTATTAGAATAGCAGATAAAGCATTCGAACAAGTGGAGAAATTCAAATATCTGGAAACAATAATTACAGATAAAAATAATATTAAGGAAGAAGTTATGTGTCGACTAGAATCAGGAAATGATGGTTTTATTTATGCAATTCCGAAACTTTTATCTTCTCTTCTTCTATCCAGAAATCTGAAAATAAAAATTTATAAGATATTTATAATGTCGGTTGTATTATATTGATGTGAGACATGGTCCCTTACTCTTCGGGAAGAACATAATATGAGAGTATTCGAAACCAGGGTGCTTAGGAACATTTGATTCTAAGATAGATCAAAACGGGGACTGGAGAAAATTGCATAATGACGAGTTTCATAACCCGTACTCTTTACCGAATATAATGAGTAGGGCCCGGATTTGTATGTAAAAAAAGGTTTTTTTTTCCTTGTGCGTACATTCCTAAAACAAAGTTTAATATCCAAATCGAGGTCCGACAAACGCAAATTCCAAATTTTATTTTGCTTGTTTTACAAAAAAGTTATGTGAATAAATATTTTCGATATATTCTCCATAAATAAATATTTTAGTACTTTTCCTCATTCTCTTTTAACATTTTACAACAAAAATTTGTATCTCGAAAGAATTCAACACAAATGCTTCACTTGCAATGAGGTGAGAGTTATTATCAGGGAAGAACAGAACAGAACCCAATCTCAACATTGCGTAATTCACTTAAAGAAATGCAATACGTTGAAAGGCAACTTAACACTATCTCAGGTTCGAAAATAGAAGTTCTAAGAACAAAATTTAAAGGTATGATTGAGAAAAATGGTGGCAAAGTCGCTCAAGTTTCGGAAGGCCAAAACATAATCTAATTGATTGTGTGTGTGTGTGTGTGTGTGTGTGTGAGTTAGTGATCTACCCCTCTTCAAATATGCAAGGTTAACATCGTGCGATGTAGAACATTCCTTTTCTCAATATAAGGCATTATTCTCGGATAATAGACAAGGATTTGTGATCCATAATCTGGAAATGACATTTGTTGTGCACTGCAACTCCTGTCAGCATTTTACATCTGATGTTGGCGAGTTTCAATATAATTTGTTCTAGTAAGTTACGAACATTCTGGTGTTTTTGTTTCTTTTCTCATTTTTTTTTTTTTTTTTTTTTTTTTTAGTTAGTTTTAGCACATATTTTTAACATTTTTAGCACATAAAAAATAAATATTTTTAAGTATTTTAGCACATAAAAATTCGGGCCCTAATAATGAGTAATTAAACCACGGAGGATGAAATGGGCTGGACATATCGTCTGCATGGGGCAGGAAAGACATATCTAAAAAAATATTGATTAAGCCCGAAGGGAAGAGACCACTTGGAAGACGTAGATGGGAGAGCAATATTGGAAGAAATATTAGAATAGACTGAAGGGAAGTAGGAATTGCGAGGGATGGTTGGATGGAATTAGCTCAGAATAGAGTTGATTGGCGGGCTCATGTAAGAGAGGCAATGAACCTCCACGTTCCATAAAATATCTAAGATTCCTTTAACTTTGCGTAGGAATGTGTGTTGCCATTAAGTAAGTAAGTAAGTAAGTATAAAATTCGGCTAGATTATGGAACAAAATATTTTTCATTGGTGCAACTGTAATTACACTCATTTTAGTGAACTGCTTTTCAAAGCTGTTTACATTATAACTTCCACATCCATATGATGGGTCTAATAGCAAACCCGGCAATCTCCATTTTGATAAAAGTTAGAGGTGTTAACTTCTAGTGAAAGGTTAATGTATTTCCTATTACATATACATTAAATAAATACCAGGAAATGCATTCAACTTTCATTAGAAGTTAGTGTCTGTCTTTGATCGAAATGGAGAATGCCGGGTTTGCTAATAGATCCTCATATATCCACACTGTGATGTGGTAAGAAATGAGAGGTCTTGTCTGTGTACATGTGGTTTCAAAGTCTGATAATTTCTTGTATACTGAAAATACCTGCATTGACATGGGTCTCGCTTACAGCTTACGTAAGCAACTTATGATTAAACTCACCATTTATTTAATTAACCCTTGGTCGGATTTCTCGTGAATTTATACAGAATGATCTGCATAAAACATAGTTATTAATGTTTGAAGCAAAACTTAAACTTAGTATTTTATAAAGAACACAAAGGGAAAAATGCGTTCGGAAAGAATTTCAAGAATCTATGAATTTCATAACAGTTAAAGTCTCATATTGAGTGGTTTACGAATAATTTCCAGGTGAGAATTATCCCAGGCGCTATGCAAATAAAATCTAGCTTTTGCAGTCTTTTTAAAAACTTTTCTACATACAACTGTGTGAATAGAGTGGATAAAAGTAGAGAATAATCGTTCATTATGGTGTTAATGTCAGTAAACGAATGACGACTTACAGCAGTACATTCCCCAAACATCAATGCTCTGTAGGCCCAAATTCAGTGTGCCTTATGCGATAAGTATGACGAATTTCCTTTTAGTTTCTAAACTTAAAGGCTTACACGTATCTTACCAGTAAGTCTTTTCGCTAGCTCCTTAGTGAATAATATATTTGCCAGTTTGCTTCTTGCATATGCCTTACTCGGGTTGTAGTTCATCTCCCACTTCAGGTCATCAAAATCAATACTGCCAACTGAAAAAAAATAAAGCCTTGCTTAGGAAATCACTTAATCAGCTGTTCGATTTTTTTAAAGACTGTCATGTGAAATTTGTATTACATATCCTTTTGCCCCAGTGCAATGTTAACGGGTCTTGTCTAATCCTGTCGTGTCTTTTTTTTTTTAATCTTACTTGATTTCATATTAATATTATGTGGTAGGGTATCTTCTGTACTAAGGTTTCAGATTTCTAAACTACTGAAAATATCTTACTTTTATGTTTTCTTCTATTTTTAACCCTAGACTGCTCACCCAATTCTGGATTTCATTACTGCTCACCTGCGGTAGGTTGTCACCCCATTACGTTTCTAATATTTGCCTCCCCTCTCATCAGGGTAGTTTAATGTACTATGTATTTAGATAGCTCCATGTGTTTATATAACTTAGTAGTTATAATTAGAGCTGTACCGATTAATCGATTAAACATTTAATCGTCGATCAATCACATTTTCCGATTGATCTGTTTAGTCGAATTCTGAAAAAGTTTTTCGAGAAATTTGCAAATGACCAAATTCCTTTCTCTCGCTTTTCCGGCCTTGGCATTCAGCCTAATGTGACCAAACAATTCCCGTTATTCAGAAATCTGTAGGGTAATTTAGTCAACAAGCTCATGTGTCTTAAGTCTTGTCTGAAAAAATAACCGGAAATTTAAGTTTTGTATATATTTTTTAACTAGTTTAATAATGGTATTCATTAATTCAGGATTTCTTCTGATTATCTGTAGTGTAGTAGTTATTAAACGTGTAAAACAATATTAAATGCACACTTTGGTTTCGTTTATAATACCGACCTGTTTGTCGATTAATCGATTAAAGTCAAGCGTTAACTCGATTAGAAATTTTAATCGATTTTCAGCCCTAGTTATAATATGACATGTTTTAAACAGTGTAATTTCACTTTGCTTTGAATTGATATTTAAACAGTTCCGGTATCATGTCCATAAGCAAGAAACATCCCATACAAAGAAATATTTTACTCCTGCCTTCAGTCATGGAGGAGACCATTAACATATTCACTATTGTCATTGCCATATAAATTAAGCACATCCGTCTAAAACAGCAAGAATGAGAGCTTCAAGGCGTTCATCATTCACAGAGATACATGGCAGACATTTTTCAAGATATTCAAGATCTTTATTTGTCATTCAGTAATTCATTGATAATAGACTTTGTCATTATATTAAAATTAAAAATTATCAGTCAAGTTAAAACTATACAGGTGATGGGTAGGGATTACTACACTGTGCTGTAGAAGAGGACCCAGTATCGAGCCTTGCGGTACACCAACTTTGATTTCTTTTAGAATTGATCTTTTATCTCATATAACTACCATTTGTTGTCTATTTTCTAAGTAGGGTTTAATTAAACCAAGTTCTATAACAATTATTCCACGACACACACACTTAATAAGATCTACTCATCCACTGACTTAGGATGGGGGACGCTTTAAGTGCAAGATGCCAACTGTGAAAAAGAAAACGGAGTCGTGTGGGGTGACGAGTTGCCCCGGGGAGCAGTCTAGGGCTCGTAAGATCATCTCATTACTCTTCATCAATTGCCATTGATTGAAGGAAATGTTTACATATTTATCAAATTAATTTTTCGATACTCACTGTAGTATGCGTGAGAGGAGATACTGACGATGCGTGCCGGAGCACTCTGCCTTATTCGAGGCAAGAGCAGGCAAGTGAGCAGGAAGTGACTCAAATGATTCACTTGGAACTGCATCTCAAAACCATCCTCTGTCAGGGCTCGCGGACATGCCATCACACCTAAACAGAGAACAGAGTAATTTGTCTATGGCAACCGTGAAGAAACGTACATCGCTGCTTAGAGAAGTATTTAAGTGAATAGCGTTTAGGAACTTAACTGTCTCCGATTTTAATCTATTACCTTTATCAGTGGCGGACGCAAATTTGATAAAATGCTATATATGTACTCTAAGTGGTCAGTTTTATAAGCTAATTCTATATGTAAGTTGATTGATTTTTTTTAGTATTCTTTCTACCTATTCAAACCCCCCCCCCCGAAAAAAATGTCTGCGTCCGCCACTGACCTTTATATTTCTCTACTTGTATATCTATCAGTCAGTCCGTCCGTCCAAACTAGAGTCTGAATGTCTGGCTGACTATGACCGTCCGTCTGTCAATCTACCAATGTATTATCAATTAGTCTTGCAAGATTTTTTTGACATCCGTCCGTCATTGTCTGTCTCTGACTGTAAGTTTACCTTTTAGCAATGTATCTATTATTGGGTTTATTATAATTCATATCTGATTAATACATGAGGTGTTATAAGCGGTTATGCGGGCCCTAGCTTGCATTGGCTACCAACGAGCATTTGCCTCATTGGTCCTTTACGTACAGGCTCGGCAACTGCTTTATTCATGTTCCAATGCTACCTGGGCATGCTGTATGGCCATTTTCCCCGCGCAAACTATAATCACGGATTCTATGTAAGTAGGAGTTACAGTGTTTTGCAGATGACAAGCAGTTTGTCCTTCGCCTGCTTAGATACGCGGTCCAATCAGAGACGGCGAGACGGAGGGAAGACTCTTCCTGCTAGCGGCACTTCGTTAGCTCCTACACGTGATTGGCGGCGAAGGAAATCGCTTCTCGTTTGAAAAATACTGTAGGTTAGGAAAAGTGCTATTAGTGGTGGCAGTTAGATTAGGAACAGTGATATTAGTGTTGATCGCTATCAAATTTACAGCCTAGTTTCTGGATCACCTGACCCAGTGATTCCTTCCCTCTCACAGATGATTTTTGTGAATGCGCATCACTTCATAGCGCCATTTTATCTTAAGTTGGTATTACCTTCATAGTTATTTTACTTACATTTAGAATATTCCTACAAGATAAAGGTGCTTATTTATGAATCCTACGGATTTGGAAGAAGAAGATAACGTTAAATAAGGACAAAAAGACCCAGATATGAGATATGCTCGAATAACCCTCATATTATTTAGTTAGCCTTTCAGTCTTCCTATCTGCATTTGTCTTCCTCTATCTATCTATCTATCTGCCTGCCTGCCTGCCTGTCTCTCTCTGTAGGCTTGTATGTTTGTCTATCTGTCAATGAATCTTCTACCAAATCAAGTTTTCAGTATATCTTTCACCCTTAAGTCATCGTCAGTTCGTCATTCGTTCGCTGTCCATCCGTCTGTCTGCAGCCTACATCTGTCCAGTCCTCCATCAATGCATTCTGCACATCCTTGACTGTCTCTCTCTTCTCCCCCTCTCTCTACCTTTCACTCACTCTCCATCCCTTCCTCTTTTGTATCTCTTCTATATCTTGTTTCTTGCTTCTCTCTCTAATATCTTTCTCATTCTCTTTTTCTCAATATCTCAATCTTTGTGTGTTACATACTCTCTCTAACTTTCATTCTCTCTCTCTCTTGTCGTCCGTCGTCATGTCTGTCTGTCTGTCCAGTCCTTTCTCATAATTGTAATATTAATCTCTAACTTTTTTTTTCAATCTTCCCCGTCTAACCCATTAATCCCTTATGTCTGCAAATTCACCTAATTTCTACTTAATCTCCTTACCTGAATTTCACTGTCCCTATTTCTATCTGGTCTCTTGATCCATCCAATTATAAAATATCTGTCTATGTATGAATACCTGCATACTTTTATGTAATATAGCCTATAGCCTACCTAATAAATACTGTAATGTAAAGCGCACACTCTATATATAAATATATATATATATATATATATTTTTTTTTAAGCTTAGAAAATGGAACAAAGTCTTGGTCGACATCTACTTTCTTCTGATATTTATTTCATTTGTTCAACTATTATATTTTATTTTCCTGATAGGCCTACTTGCTGTTTGTAGCAGTTCTTACGAAATAGAGAAGAATTTACCAGCATTGTTAATGAGAAGATTAATCTTAGGTTCTGTTCTTAAAAGATGCTCTGCACATTCTCTTACTGATGCGAAGGATCCCAGATCAAGTCTCGTGACCACCACTTCACCGGCGCCTTCCGATCCTGCCGTCTTCTCCCTGATTTCTCCTGCTGCTGATTCTGCTTTCTCCAGATCTCTGCATGCCATTATCACTCGAGCTCCTGAAAATATAAGGAAATTATATTGTTCTGCATTCTTTATTTCCTGTATAAACAAATAGCTATAATCGTGGCAGAAAAACTATCTAATAATGGATATTAAAATACATAAAAGAAAACAAAGTAACCTACTTGTGGGTTTTAAGACTTTAAAGATTTTAAACTGTCTTCATTTCGAGGATAGATTTTGGTATTCATATATGTTGGAGGCGGAGTAGTCGAGAACTTGTATAAATCGAGAGTATACGCGTATGAAAATACTCTAACCTGTTTCCAACTTGGAGTAATAGGGCCGAAGAAATTTTTCATAATGTACATTCTCCGGATCTTGATAACTTATGTCGGAAATGAAAGCGAAAAAGCTATAATCTGGTTTAGATATGGTTACTGTACCAACTGGGTTTTTTTTTCCTTTCCTTAATTTGGGTAGCCCTTCTGTCCATTGCGTGGATGCCTGTCTCTTTGGCTGGCATATTACGTAGTACCAACTGGGTTACTTCTAAAAATAATTGTGAGAGTATCGAATGGCCCAGAAATAAGTTGGAAAATGATAGTAGGATATATTTTTCTTTGGGTTCTAAATTTTAAAGTTGCCTTGTTTCAGACCACGTAAGTTGTCCCTGTATAAATTTTCAGCAGATTTGAACAGTAGCCTATATAGCGGTCGCTGTGATTATTCCCTTTGGAAAACCTGTTGTATTTGTTATTAAATAAACTTAAAAAAATCTGTGTTATTCAGTATTCAATAGTTTAATCACCTAGGCCGTGTTTATTTCGTTGCATTTCGAAGCAACTGGAAACAGTTTTCTGTGTACAACAACCAGGTGGAGAAGGGTACTGGTTTTGCTTCTCGTCCTTTGTAATACTGGAGTGGAAGAAACATTACTTCATAAAACTATTTTCCACTTATGTGTAGAATAAGCCACGTCGTTAGTAATTAGTATTTTACTCCAAAAATTATAAATTCGTTGATAACTTGTACTTTGAAAAAACGTTGGCTTGTACCGTAACACAAGTTTTCATTTTTAGTAATATCTAAGTACGGATATAAAGAATGTTACTTCTGAAGAGAATTTTAAGGCTAACATGTAATAAAACACATTGCTACCTCTTGCTTACTACATTAAAGTGATTAAGTGTCAAACTTTAAGCTATTTAGCATAGCCTAGCAAAAGCAAGAATAATTCCAATGCCTTTTTTATTATAAAAAAAGTAATTAAATTATTCATTTAAGTACAACTCAGATAAAGTAAATCATTGTACGATAAACTACAGTAAGTTACCTCTCTTGACGAAGTCTAGAACTGTTTCTTTGCCAATACCGGTGTTGCAGCCTGTAATAACAGCGGTCTTTCCATCCAGCCGCGCCTTGCTGCGACATTTCCCACTGAGAATCCACATGGCAAACTGCAAGAAATCCTCGTTACTTTAATTCTTTACAAGTAATATGCATGGATAGAAAACTAGATTACATCGTTCATAAGGTCGTACGTGCATTTCTGCCTGAAAGTTTCATACGCAACATATAACCTTTTGGTTCTGGAACTATTGAAAATAAATGGTGCAAAAATACGTTGCACAAACTTTCTCGCATATACGTGTTAGCACAGCTAGCACAGAAAAAATTAAATTAAAGAGACAATTAAATTTTACTTATTACATTTTCATAAAACTAACAAGTATCTACAACGGAAAGCATCAGGGTCGATCTTTATGTTCAATGCTTTTACCGTGAAATAATAATAAGAATAATAACAATAATAATAATAATCAATGACAGTAAAACTGCATATTATTAGTACTACTACTACTACTACGGGAAAATTCAAATATAAGTCGCACCTTGGGATAAATCGGTCCCACCCAACCTATCTTCACCGATGCAGTTTCTTTTATACCACGATCTAGCGAATTCTTCTGTCCTAGTATTATGAAGAAACTCGTGATTGGACGTTGGAGGTGTGACGTCTTACCGCTAGACGAGAGGTGGCAGGCTGACAAACCTTGCGGGAGATATAATATGCCACATTTTCGAAACCTACAAACAGTGTATCGTACATTATTCGAAAATGCAAGGGCGCTTCGCTACGGCTGCCGCCTCCGCTTCGCGCACTTAACTATGTGGTTAGTGTTATGCATTATTTAGCTATATGCAATAGTATACAAGGGCAGTTGGTCACTCTGCTTCGCTCAGAAACAAAATACCTCACACAGTCCGTGCAAATGTGAATATCGAATGGGGAAGCTTAAGGGGCGACTTATATTTGAATTTCGCCACCACTACTACTACTACTTAGGTTATATTGCACGCTTTAACTGCATGTAGGTCATACCACGTGTTTAGTATGTTTGCGTGAAACATTAGTCTATATCAGCGTTTCTTAATCTTTTTGAACCCGAGGACCTCTAAAATGAGTAAAAAAACTTTACGGACCCCAAATTTTACATCCAATTTTTAAAATTAGGCTATATGTAGGCCTATATTCTTAATATTTGGGGTATTAAATTATAGGTCGTTATAACGAAATACATTTTTTTTAATCCAACGGAAACACAGTTATTGAATTGGAATGAAACTATTGGCAGTAAAATTATATTTTGAACAGACTTTAATATGTATTACCAATTTGATAATATAATTAGGAATTATGTTATTACTCACTTTTAATGAGACGGTTGAGCTTGACGCCTCCTGCAGAGTTCCTGTTTTTTTGGCTCAATATTAGCCAAATTTAGTCGATATGACCTGTATTTTCGAAGATTTTAAACCTTTGACATCTAGTGTCCATTTTATGTGAAAAATTTCTACTTCTTTACTTCCCACTTGCTTTATGATATTTTTAAATTAATTATGTCTGCGGACCATAGGTTGAGAAACGCTGGTCTATATTAACAACTCATTCGCGTCATGTTTCTATTGTTTAGTGATGTCTTCTTATGTGATATTCAGTTTAAACGATTATAATATCCAGTGACATAGCGGCGATGAGTTATGGAAAATAAGCAAGTCCTACAAACCCGGCGTTTGCCTTTGCGAACGACGGAACCATGAAAAACCCAAGTCAATTTGGGCGGCCACGAGGTTTGATTTGAACTCAGGACCTCTTCCCTGTTAGCCCATAGGCCTACCACCTCGCTGCAATTGGTTTTGGTGTGTTCATTGCGACTGAGCTAAACTGATTGCATTTCACAACAATAAGTACATTAGGCCTATAGTTTTCTTGTTACTAGGGGCAACAAAATGTCATTCATATTTTAATTGACATTTATGTTCTGAAATTCGCATTTAAGCTGTCCTTATTTCGTTTTTATCTTGATATTTATTAAATGTACAAAGAAATGTGTTAAACAAAAAAATGTTCATTTTAAATTTTTCTACAACATTACTGTGATAGGTTTTCATGTATCGCCTACTGTAATGGATATAATCTAGAAAAATTGAAAATGGATACGAGTAAAGTGCCCCTTAAGTCATTTTTGCGGAAATACGGATATAGCCATTTTATTAGTCACAAATAAGACTTTACAATTTTAAATTTTTATTAAAATCGTTAGAGCCATTTTTTCAAAAAACAGATTTTAAAAGAAAAGTTTTCATGAAAAGTCCCCTTAATATTTCAGTTGTAAAACTAAATTTCTGGGCGGTTCGACAAAATTTCGAAAAAGTCCTTAATTCAAAAAATGAAGTAAATACAATGAACCGTTTACCCGCTGTGCTTGTCCACAGACAGACGGACAGATGGACAGACGTCATTCCAAAAATATTTTTTTCGGTTTCTAGGCGTCATGAAACATGCTCTCCTGGTGTTATCTCGACTTCGATTTTTTGTCACGATCACAATACTTTCTCTATACTATTAACGTAAACTCATTTTCAGTAGGAAGTTGACATACGACCTTCTGGCAGGAAAGCAAGGATATTATAGGCCATGATTAATATTAATTCGCTACTTAATAAAGATCGTCTACAAATTACATTATTGTCCCTGAACTTTTGGCCACCGCTGTCGCGTGGCTGCTCTCACACAGCGGGCTTGAGTTCGATTCCTTGTCAAGACAAGCCACGTAAATGGGGGTTTTCCGAGACTTTCCCTCGCCTTTGTCGGGTAACTTTAGGTCGTAGTGATCCCCGGATATCATCTGGACGTCATTATCATTTTCATCCCATCCACGCCTTGTTTGGAATGAGTGTGTATGTGTGTAAGACTGTGTGTGTTCGTTTTGTCTCGGAGGTGACCCCCGACATTGGGCTGATCACTCATCCGGGGAGGCCCTCAATATCCTTGTCTGATCAAAAAAGTGTGTATGTTATCCATAGAAACTCCCTCCCCCCGACGGGTCGCGTTCCTGTAAGGCCCGTACGGCGTGGACCGCGTAAATTTACCTACAGGGGAAGGGAGGTAAAACTCATGGAAAGAAGAAGGTCCTGATTGTTTGACGTTCTTTTGTTAGTGCATTAATATATTATATTGCATTTTTATTTCTTTTTAGCACTCTAAGTGGAGTAAAAATGTGGTTAAGGATCACCTTGACAAATAGTTGTCTCACAGGTGTAGATTCGAGAGAAAAAAATAAAATCGAGCAGAATTACTTCGGTGGGATATATAATTATATTATGCGTTAATACCTCGTTGGAATTAAGTAATTATAGACATAATTATATATGCGGTTATGTAATCATAGGAATATTCCTATTATTACATAACCGCAAATAAGTCATTGGGATTGCTGCGAAAAACATCGAAGGCCTACACTTCTTATATACACGCTGGCAGTACCTCTGATCACCACACACAACAGTATTAGAACATAACAGACTATAGCAGTATATAGTGCTTCTATAAATATTCTAAAGACTATGCCAACTGATAAAATAAGAACTTTTTATGGTTGTGGCAATTTCTATACACAAATTTGTCAATTCATATGGTCTGTTTATATTTATTTTAATTAACAAGACAAAGTGTTTGACTAAATCCATGTTATATGGCCAAAAACCTGTGACTGATCTATTATACATTAATGATAGATTTATCGACCAATATAATTAACAATCTTATTTGGCCTATGTAAATAATTTTAATGTAACAAGTTAACATTACAGCCATTGCACAGGAAATTATAATTAATTTTTTTATATAAAATCTGATATTTCCAATTCCGAACACCTTATGGCATTTTTGAAGGTTTTCTATCCTTGTAAAATATAGGACTTTTTTTAGCGTATAAGGTGGTGATAAAAACTTTAATTGCATTAACATGTTCTTGTTCACTTGATAGCCTAAGAGATTATTAACACTTACAGGGAGCACTAACACAATAGCAATGGATAATTTCTTCACAATGGCAACTACACCAGCATTTCTACAGTCTTAACAATCAAAGCAGCAGCACACTAAGAACTTTGTTCTAAATATTTATTATCTTATCTTCCTTTGTAAATAATCTGAGCTTCGGTAAAATGGTATGAGTAACTTACCTCCTGGTGTAAATACGCCTAGCTTACTGAAGTGGCGTGACCTACTGCACTTGACTTACTGTATAGACTAGGTCACTCACTTTGATCTTGATCTTGATCATGTAATGTCTTTATCGCTTTCGACCCTACTGGCCCTACTGTTCATTGGAATGTTATTTATTTAATTTAATTATTTATTCTGCCGGCTACAGGAATAAATCCCAATTACAGTTATCGTAGTTTCACCAATAAGTGTTGTAGGCCTACAATACAATAAATGAATAAATGTGTGAATAAAGAATAAAATATCTGAATGATTTGTAATAAATTCAATTAATTTTACAAGACAATCTAAAAAATAAGCCAAATCGTATGGAATATATAACATTTCTTGAAGGAAGCCTATGTACTGATTTAATGATAAGTCAAAATCCATAAGAGCATTTTAAAGTGTTAGAGAATTATATTGTATACACATTTGAATTGAAGATGAACGTTTTAACATTTTTTCCTTAATGACAGGAATATATAACAGTTCCCTATTTCTTAAATTTAATTGTACTACATTAAATTTAATACTTTTAAAAGTTCATTGCTATCATTTATACCAATGGTAATTTTATATAAGAATAACTGTTGCGCTACCAATATTCTGCCAATTAGAATTACAACATTAAATTCATTGAATAAAGTATTATAAGAAATTATATCAATTAAAGTAGATCTACCACATTTTTTAAAATACATGTATCGAAGAAAACTTTTCTGAAATTTTTCTGTATCATTAATATGAGTATTATACAATGGTGACCATATAATTGATGCATATTCTAACTTACTGCGTACAAAACTATTATAAAGTAACTGTAAAACATGTTCACCTTTAACATTTTTGGAATTACGAAAAATAAATCCTAACTGTCCATAAGCTTCATCTATTATTTTATCAATGGGCTTCGAAAATGTAGATTATACGTAATAATTAATCCTATTCTTTAATGGTAAATATTCTCGTTAACGTTTCCGAATTCATAATATATTGAACAATCGAGTGAAAATCTGTGAAAACTTATGAAATAGCATTTCCTAACATTAAACGCCAAATTGTTCTGCATACTCCATTCAAAGAGCTTGTCTATTGTTAATTGTAATTCCAATTCATCTGTTAATAAACGTATCTCTTTATATATTTTAAGTCATCTGCAAACATCAGAGATTTAGATTTTTTAACAATATCTGGTAAATCATTTATAAAGATTAGGAACAGAAGAGGCCCTAAATTAGAACCTGTGGTACACCAGAATTTACATTAGCCTATAAACAAAGGAAAAAACCAACATATTGCTTTCGGTCTTTTAAGTAAGATGCTATCAGCTTCAAAAACAACGAATTAATATTAGGTACAGATGATCCGCCCTAGCTTTTTATTTGAAAATCGGCCCAAAAGACATCGAGAATAATATGGATCTAAACTAATGGGTACAACCAAAATTAGCACCAGAACAAGTAAAATATTAACTAATGGAAAGAAGTATACAATCGTGGCTATTATTTCTGAATATTCTTTTGTTCGTTGTAGATAATGCAGGGGTCTTCTGCCAAACCACGACTCCAAGGCATCGGCCTGGGCGATGCAGTCATTGACACTTCACACGTGTGTCCAGGCATGCAAAAAGAAAAAAAAAACTCTTCCGGTATAAAATTCCGGCACATCGGCAACGATCACAGGCCTAAACAGTACGCCCCTGTTGATAATAAAAATAAATAAATCAACCAAAGAATGAATAAAGTCCAGAGCAATGATTTCAAACCTGCATCGCCATTTTGAACTAAAGCACAATACTGTATTCCTTGTAATCGAACAGTGTGACAAATAATGTCATACGCATTAATGCCAAACTGGATCTCCTGAGATAGCTATCCCTCCATCTCTATCCATGAATCTGGTTCATGGAAGTTGAAGGTGCAGCACAATCACTAGTTCATTCTGTCTGTCGCAGTTCGTAACTCAATAACTACAATTTCAAAAAAATTGCTTCTCGTAACCATTTCAATAAGGAGTGGGAAGAAAAACATTTTTCTTTGATTTATTGTAACGTCCCCCTAAACGATCAATAATATTGTCAATATTCTTTTCAATCTTGACGCTCTATATTGAAGCTCGCATCAATATGCTTCAAAACGCACCAATATTCTCACCAATACCCATTCTGGCAAAAAATATTCGTATTTAAGTTTTTCAGTTAGGATTTGGATTTTCTAGCATTGATTCTTACACTGTGCGAAAAAGAACAATCCAAGAGAGAAATAGACGCTGGTCCAAGGTGAACCGCTTTGCACAAGAACATTTGCTTAATTTTTTGCGTTCTACAGAACCGGATGACTACAAAAAATCACTTCGCGGTCTCACGAACAACTGATATTGAAGGACAATCAATCTCTTAGACGTTCAAACGGTTCTTCAGTATTGATAGAATATCCGTTAGTACTGATAGAACGCTTCAATACTCTCCTAGACGATCAATATATCCATCAATATGGTCCTCCCTGAGTACTGAAGAGAATATTGACAATATTATTGATCGTATAGGGGCTACTTAACGGAAAGGTATCCTCTGTTGTGATCAACCGAAATTAGAAAATACAGGCTATTCTAAGTTTCAGCATCAAACGAAATTTCAATAAATTCCATTACAATGATTGTGAAATGCATATACTTTCACATGATTATTAATAATATTACGGTTATTGACGTCACTTATTGTTTTATTTTTGTGTCGACAGAAGAAGTTGCTTTGTAATATGAATTTTCAATATTTATGCTGGTTTAATAAAACGAAGTAGGCCTAAGGATTCTTTTTAAAAAAAGAAGAAAAAATATTGTCATTAATATTTTTGTTAATATTATTATTATTAATTTATTAATATACAGTAAAATTATAGTCCTCTCGCTTTCAAGCTGTTTGTTTTTGGAAATGTTGACAATAACGTGTATCTGCAGTTTTCAGAATTAATGTTGGCTATGAACCTATTAATCTGTTTGCTTGTTTCTCCGTCCGTCCATATTGTGATTTTTTGCAGATCTCTTCTGTATGTAAACTTTTACTTCACACGAATTTTATTACTAAAACATTAAGAGTACTTTGCATAACTATTTATTTAAAAATGTCAATCTATATTATGAAATCCTACATTTCGAATTTTAACGACGGGTAATAATAAAGCAACCATCCATACCCCTTCCTGAAATTAAAGTGTTTATTCAGGGGGATTTCTTCGTGTTCTTTACAAAAGAATGTAGATTATAAAATAGCCTATATTTTCTGTCTTCATTGCATAATTTCTCAGAATAGACAAAATATTGATGCCCAAAAATGCAGGTTCCCTGTTACAGTAACATTCCAATTATCGGATCGCTTTGAGACCGTATTCAAGTGGTTATTGCAGCAGCGAGCCCTATTTCAGGGCCGATTATTTGCGAAAAAGCAAAGCTTTTAGCCGACAAATTCGATAGTTGGTCCACAAATCAACTGACTCTGATCGATATGTTCAAGATGAGACTCTTATGTAAGTACAGTACAATACAATTTAGCTGTTTTCATTATTAATCTAATTATCCGGATAATTGATTTTCCGGATCGGGTCCGGTCCCAATTGGAGTTCTACTGTATAAGATTTCTCCAAACAAAAATAAAGTTGAAGTAATAACAATAAATAGACTTAATTTCCACCGTGTGTCATGGTTTCTTTTTATTCCGCGATGTATTATAATTCCATAATTTTTAGACAAATATAAAAAGATTAGCAGACCAGTGATATAATTATGTAGTTTTGTACCTCGTACTAAAAAAAATTGTGGAATTATTGTGTACGTTTTGATAGGTTCCACTGTCAATCTACCTTTCATCTATTGGAATAGTCTGTAAACCAATCATAACACGTATAGGCCTATGTGTGCACATCTGTGCAACATTTTTGAAATTTGATATCTACAATCATGTAAAAAGGAAATAACTTTAATAAGGTATGAAAACTTCACTCGATAAACTATTTAACTATTTAGATATCCATCAATGTAATAATAAATGTTATATATAAAGACTAACGAATAAAAAAAAACTTCCGTATAATTCTACCAAAAATCACTTTAGAATATCCATTTTTCTGATCTCTCACGTAAGAAGGTATTACATTTCATAGGATGGGAAATAAACATATGATATTTCTTAGAATAGCAACGAGATTTAAATACACCTTTTTATTTCGATTGAACGTAGCACATTAAATAGTTTTGCACCTAAGTAGAGGGTAATAATAAGAGCTAGCAACTTACCTATGATATGTTGTGTTACCACTTAACTTTAAGGTTCCAGACTGACCTCCATTTCAGCATACGCACTCGACTCAATGCCATAGACCTAAGTAGGGGAGAGTCGTACAGGACCCCCCACCAAATCTTTTTTGCCAATCGCGTACAAAAATCCTAGTGTTGATGAGATTTTATCATAGGTAATCCCAAGAAAGTTGACGAGTTGGATTTATTAAGACTATTCCATGAATAAAAATTCAACGGATTATACAAATAATAATTACTTTCATGCTTTGTCGAATAAAAGCAAAACTAATAGCTGCGAGATCACGGCTTTCTATGAATCAACCATCCTTGAATCGATTCGAGTTGCCATGTTGTGACTACTGCTACCAATGATGCATATAAGACATAGTTAACTTCATTCAGATAAACTAACAGCAGAACAGAATAAAAGCACACCAACTAACTTGCACCGAGTCGCTAATTGTGTTTTCAATCAATGTACATTTCTATTATTTCGATTTCCAAACAAGTTATGTTGTATAAAATAATCTATTTTCGTGCTGCTTATTGGCAGCATGTGACGTATTAATCGCTGCACACTAATGCTTACGTGTCCAGTAACGAGCAAACGATTTTATCGATAAAACAGCATCCTCATATTAATAGCGAGCATTTTATAAGATAAACGATCGTGATTGGACTATATCCGAGAAATTGCTAAACGTTATTGGTCAATATCAAACACGCGGCGTATGAGTGGAATAGTCTCACTAATCCGCTAGGTCAATGAATGCTTTAAGAATATCAGGCACGTTTTGACTGTCTTCTTTTATGAAATGATGCTTATCTGAAAATACAAAAAGGTGGAATTTCCTTGCTATACGAATATCATCATACAGTACAGTCAATACTGAGCATAGGTGGTAATTGTAATTAAAAACAAAAACGGACTGTGACTACCTAAGGCTCTTTTGCAAATTGACTAATCAGATGTGATCTGTTTAGCATGTAAATCAACAGTGTAGCATGTGTCAGCAGTCTTCTGTTGATGTAGCAGCTACAGTGTAGGCCTACAGTTTTTACCATTATCACAGGCATATTACAAAGTGATCTCTTCATTCATATGTCAACATGGGCCCATTCCATGCACTTGATACATTGCACCCAATCTTTTTATAACGAATTTCAACAAATAACACATTTAGTTTTTTCTAACATTGTATTGTTACTTTCATTTAAATTCAAGTTACTTTTCGTTTCGGTGTCATTTTTATCCTATTTATTTTCATCCGCTAAACCCTGCTGGTTTTCTTTCTGATTGTATTCAAATCGTTACTTTCTCTACCATTTTACACGAAGAAAATTTCATATTTTCATGATTTTCTCTAAAACGACTCTAATGATTTTGCTTAGTTTTTACACAGTCTTATACTAACTTGTAAGAGCTAAAACTTTTATTCGAAAGGTTTTTTCGTAAACATTTTCTGAAGGGTAGTTATAAGCCAGCCAGTTCGTTGAAAGTCAGGAACGTAAGTCGCGAACAATACAGACTGAAGATGATATTCTATATCCGAATTTGAGGTGAGAGAATTTTATTGCTGATGTTTAGGGTAAAGAAAGTTACGTGAGTGGATTAGACCTATATCAGATTTGATCTGGGTTCTGTATCCTTCGGCGATGCAACACGAAACTTGGCAACGACCTTTTCTTTGTTTTACAACCATTTTACATGATAATTTTATTTTTCCTATATTTTCTCGAAAACGGCTTTAATGATTTTTCTACACGAATTGCATGATATGCATAATATATCGTATAGGACATTATATAATTTCCGAAAAAATGCAGTGAAGGATCAGTTTAAGCCACCCATTTTTTGTATAATGAACTTAGCTTGTGTGGCAAACAATACACCTTTGAGGCAGAAACGACTGAATACGTTGTACAATACGACCTCTTATTCTAGTATATCAGTGTAGTGGGTATTCCCCGTAGGGTAAAGAGAGTTGAATAAAACATATCAGATTTATTTCCCTATAATATATGCTGGTCGAAACCATGTGTATCCAGTGTCGTAGGGAAGGGGGGGGGGGGTCCAGGGGGTCCGGACCTCCCCCGAAATCAAACCCTGAAATTCTATTCAAGTTATTTAAACTCTATTTTATCAAATATTTAATTATTTTATTTAATATTGAAATACTGAACTTGTAAATGTAGGCCTATTGTTTCCACTGTTCCATGTGTTATTTAACGTATACATAGTAATGAGTGTTATAACTAGGGTTCGGATGTTTATAACCTAAAAAGATGAAAAATATGACTGGAATATGACCTTAAAAATGACAAAATATGACACAAAAACCCTAAATATGACCTAATAAAATAAAGTATTTTCAAAAAATAAATGTTCCAATTTAAAAAGTTTAAAGACATCACATGAATTCAATCATATAATCATATTTTAACAATTTTGGTTTAACAGTTTTACTTGTAATGAACTTGTATTTTTTTTAAATTGCTCTGTTTGCTCGTTTCATCAGCTGAAAATACTCTTAATATTTTGTAGACCTTGCGTGTCGCTATAAAATATGAACAATTTCATTATTTTTAAATTTTATGTTACCTATTAATTTGGCATAAACAATAAATTAATTAAATAAGTTTCAAATTTAACTCGGCCATTTAGTGAATATACTATATAATTGTGCTCCTTTGCCGAATTTATAACTGGAATATGACGATAAAATACAATATGACCAAAATATGACGAAGACCACAAAAATGACCAAAATATGACATTATATGCAAAACAAAAACGGTCCAATTTGGAAAAGAAGCGTGAAATTCGTGTTTAATTTGTGCTTGCGGCGAGAATGGAGGTCAGGATAAAAATACGACATGTCATAAACATCCGAACCCTAGTTATAACTTAGGTAACTATTTCTTGTTTAAGTTGGCATGTATAGTAAACAAACGTGCTAACTAGTTTTTCAGTGCTAAAAGAGCGTAAAATTTGATTTTCATTAGTTCAATATTTAAAATTTTCGGGGATGAGTCTCAAACCTCCCTTTTTTGGGGGGTATTCCATATCTCCATACCTCCCGGCACTTTCGACCCTTCTCGAAATTATTTTCTGGCTACGCCACTGTCTACATCCGTATCTGCGCATATTGGAAGTATCTAATCAGCTTCTGAATAAAAGAAGGTGAAATATCTCGTGTCTGCGCCACTGCCAGTAAGGTTATGTAATGTTGAATTTCGGTGAGGAATGCGTATGTGACAAGAATTAACATTACTTGGTCCGAGCAGAAGTCCAAGTGCAAGCTGATTTCGAAATTGTGAAGATTCAACTGGATTGACATAGGCCGTGAAAGCTTAAATTATTTTATTGCACTAGAACAGTATTCTCCAATG
Organism: Ectobius pallidus; assembly: GCA_964059195.1. Classification (NCBI taxonomy): domain Eukaryota; kingdom Metazoa; phylum Arthropoda; class Insecta; order Blattodea; family Ectobiidae; genus Ectobius; species Ectobius pallidus. The sequence goes on from CAXKWD010000002.1 coordinate 55,664,789, forward strand.
AATGCCCTGTGACATCACTAAACGGGGTTATCTTGCCCGGTGAAGGGAAGGATTAGAGCACTTTGCGTAGGCACGGGGTGAGGTATAAGTAGGCATTATTGGATATACATCTCTCCTCCAACGCTACTTGCTACTTAACTGTTTGCTCTAATTATTCTGCCCGCTTATACAACTCATGCCCTGATATCGTTACATCTGCAGTTGGCGAACACTGCACTAGAGTTTAACAATTCAGTTGAACCAGACGAATTGGAAGAACTACAATTTTTTAAATCTTTGTTCTTCTTTTGGCTAATCGTAAAATGTTTGTCAAGAATAATTTCTTTATAACGCCCAATCTGCTGTAATTTTTTCTATTATTTTTTTCACACGCGAGGATAAGGGCCATTCCATCTTCTGCAGAAAACATACAGTGCAGTCATCGTATACAAGAAAACATAATAACAAGAAATCTACCTGATGCCTCCTGCAGACCTCTATTTTCAAATGAAGGAATTTTAACAGTTCTGGAAACATTAATGTTTAAAAAGTATTACTAATTATGATCTCAGAAGCAGCTTTCATTCCCACAATACGAGCTATAACTCAAATATTCATACACCTTTCTCCAGACTAAGTAAACTTCATAATTCTCATCTTTTAAATGCAATTAATATATATACTATGCTCCCTGAGAGGATGAGAAATTTAATTGAAAGACAGTTAAAGACTGAATTAAGTTTAAGGTTAAAAGAAAATCCAAATTACAATATGCAGGAATGCATTAACACTATTTCTGAGTTTTAACCATATTTATTTTAAATAATTATTGTAAGTTTGATTCATGGTTTTACACACATTGACTTGGCCAATTGTATTCTGTACTTAAAGTCTTAATTAAGTTATTATTAAATTATTATTATTATTATTATTATTATTATTATTAATCATAAATATGATCACTGGAGCTAGGATTTTTATGTACTGCAGTTTAATTTGGAAAATATGAACACAAATGTGCAATTAAAATGACAGAACATGTTAAAATATTTTTAAAATCATTAAAATATGTAACATAACATATTATTACAATTTATTTCATTATTGTGTTTAAAAATCAATTATGCAATTCAATTTTTCAGCACAGTGCACCAATTACATATTTTTCTACGCTCTGTGGGGTCATTGACTGACGTCCGTCAGAAAGAATGTTGTTATAGGCGGAAAATGCCCTTTCACAGGGGGAAATTTTAGGAAAAGAATTTTTTTTCTGAGGAAATCCCTTCTGGGGATCAATAATACCTCTATTATTTTAGAATTTAACTCACTTCGAAATGTTGTATATGCAGGATGGAGTTATGGAGTTGTGTGAGAAAAATTATATTATATTGTATTAATAATGTAGGGGCACAATAAATTGGAATATTTGGTAAAAACGAGTTTAGAGGTTTTTTGTTGTGACCATCCTGCTAAACAGCTATCAGTCATCTTAAATTAACAATTATGGCAAGTGACAATGCGCTGAATTTCAAAAAATCAATTTATTCACGCGAAATAATATTAAATGGCTAAATATGGAATGTTGTGTAGCATCACAAGTAGGCCTATAAGTTTATAAAGGTGTTCATGAATAACACCGAAATATTTTACCTGTGTATAGAGGGGGCATAGACACGCAACTTTGGATACGAGATTTTTTGCTCTATGACGTAAAATGTGCTCACAAGTCAATAATTAAGCAAAATAGGGTTTAAAATTTCATTAAATTGACTTCATGCCTTCTTAGTGATCGATAAAAACCTGATTCTTAATCATTCATCAATATCTATATCATAATTTAGAGTTCTCATAATCTGCAAAATTTACAGACTAATCACAGGACTGGCCACCACTGCATTAGTTCTTTTTTTTTTTTTTTTCATAACTGCAGTAGCCTATTATCAACGAAGTCCCTTTGTTTTGCATTTTTTTTCCAAATGTTAGAAGTCAGTGGCGGCCATGCCCTGGGAGATTTTATGCTGTAACAGGAAAAATTGAATCCTCAGAGCAAAAATCTACCAATAAAAGTTGCTCGTCTATATCCCCCTCTATACACAGGTAAAATATTTCGGTGTTATTCATCAACACCCTGTATAATTACATAGACATCCAGTGGCGTAATTACGGGGGTGGGGCAAGGAGTGGCAGTTGCCATCCCAGAATTCCCAAACCCCTCTTTTTGCCACCCCAAAAATTGGCAGTAAAAATATAAGTTATTTGCAAACAAGTGAAAAATTACAGTTTATAAACGTGGCACAATCTTGATTCTTTATTAAACTTAACATTTATGCTGGTATGGTATGTAAAAAAGTTTTAAAAATGCTTAAACTACATCATTTTAACGCCAAATTTTAAACAATTTCCATACCCCCCCCCCCGCAACCTTCCACCCCCAGTTAAAAAGCTGAAATTACGCCCATGTAGACATCTCAACTCTAATAATCACTACTCACATATGTATTCACACTGTTCACCATATGCAGAAATACATTCCACAACAGTCTTTGTGAAATTGAAGGAAAGAACATCCCTGCCTGAATTCCGGAAAATTTAGTGGCAGTTAATTCTTTCTTAGGCATAATTTATTCGCCTGCGTTTTTATTTATTTTTTCTAATGCCTTAATATTTTCTAGTCTATGTAAATGCCAGCATGTGGCACCGTACTCCAATATTGGTCGGACTAGTGACTTGTAAGCTATCTCTTTGTTTTTCTTCATTTTGTTTCTTTTCCTTGTAAAGTGGACGGCCTTACTCTTTAAAGAATTTTTCATTTCAGTGAATGCTTGATTCCGTTAGAGCAAGAAAGATGATAGCCTATTAGTTAATTAGAACTTTCCTCTCAATATTTTAACGTTATATTAGTGACATGAATGCCTCTTAAGTTAAAATTTTGAAGAGTTAACAAAATGTGACTATGACCGTTTTTATCCGTCACCTTTCATTTGCATTGTTCTTCGTATTGTTTCTATGTCTAATTGAGGCGTCTATTTCGAGGTCTTATATAAGAGTTAACAAAGTGTGACTGTGACCGTTTTTAGCCGTCACCCTTCATTTGGATTGTTCTTCGTATTGTTACTATGCCTAATTGTGACGTCTATTTTGAGGTCTTATATAAGAGTTAACAAGGTGTGAATATGACCGTTTTTAGCCGTCACCTTCATTTGGATTGTTCTTTGTACTGTTCCTATGCATAATTGAGGCGTCTATTTCGAGGACTTATATTATTTAGTTAATTTTTTTTATTGAAACACTTTCAATTGATGTTCAATTTAGAGAAGTTATATATTTAATGTTGCTCAATTTAGAGAAGTTATATATTTAATGTTGCTCAATTTAGAGAAGTTATATATTTAATGTTGCTCAATTTAGAGAAGTTATATATTTAATGTTGCTCAATTTAGAGAAGTTATATATTTAATGTTGCTCAATTTAGAGAAGTTATATATTTAATGTTGCTGTTCTGCCAGAGTTTGGCCTGCATATTGCGTTTTTCAAACATCCCGTATCAACCACTCCACTATAATAACAGAAAACATTTCGGTCTTCGTGTAATTATTTAGTGTTTTTCCCTGCAGTCAAAGGGTCGTTATAGTAGTAATGACATATCCGATAAGTGAGCAGGAAGAGTCAAACAGCTGTCAATACAATTGTAGGCTATGTTATTGCGCATGTCTAGAAACAAGTGATTGCCTCCTTACTATTAAATTAATAATGACAAAATATGAAGCTTCGAACTTCGTTTACAGAGGTTCTCAAGTATTTAAATAATAAACCCATGGAAAGTGCATCCGTTGTTCTACTAGTGATCAGTCATAGAGCTGCTTGCAACAAAGCCGGTTTGGATACCTGTATTGTAAATACGTAGGTATGTAATGTAATAATATAGGACCCACACTCGTTACAACGTTAGGCCTATTTCAACTTCTTTTTTTGAATTTTTTGTAGAATTCGCTAGACACACAGCTGAAACATTTATTATTACATTTATACATGTATTTCTTTGTTTTTCCTAAAATTTGAACAACTAAATTGTTATGTATTATTATTGTATTACCTCATACCTTTGTATTGTAAATAGAACATGTTCTGAACCACCCCCGAACACAAGCTCTGCTTCTTCGGGTGGTGTATCAACTTTTGTATGTATTTTTCGTGTAATTTGGAACAATAAATTGTAATTTAGTTATTTCATTGAAACATAATAAATTGATTAATAATTGTTATTGACAAAATTCCTTGGGTGTCCTTTTTTTCATATTGAGGGTAAAAGCAGTATAAGGTGGTCATGTCTTACATAACAATTACATAATACATTAAACTGTGGATTAGATAATAAAGTCTGTATTCCAGCATAATATTTTACATCTTGAAAATAAATTACCTCGCTTGGCTTAGACTTGGTGAACAATTACGATCACTGATGAAAATGGGATGAGAGTTTGTCCCATGTGTAAGAGAGAAGAATCTTGATACATATTCTGGCGTATTGTAGAGGTTTGGAAAAATGGAGGGAAAAATATCTACCAATATCTTTTACGGCATCGAATAGGGAGCAACGGGCTTGTGTGGAGTTATTGGGGGACAAAGAGGTTGAGGACAGGATTGGAAAATGTTTAATGAAGGCGAAACAGCTCAGGTTCGGGAAAGCGGCAAATCGGGGTGCGGGGGTGGAGGATGAGGCATAAGCTTAGTATTTTATTTTGTATTTTATTTGGTTTAATTATTTTTATCTTTCTTTTCTTGTGTTTTGAATAAGCACATACGGTCCGTGCGGACCCCATTGTTTGCAATTGGTTATGTAAAAAATAAAATAAGAAACATGTAGGCCTACTTAATTTGATTCCTCGTTGGACAAATAATGAAGTTTGTCAACATTTGATATCTAATTTCGTCAGTTTCTGGTATGATTGTGCCAATGTTTGAACAGTGCTGTTATTTCGTCGCACAGTCGCGTAGGCTACATACTAAGGGCGGTATTTCCATCCTCACGACAATGGCAGAACTACGGCGAAGTAATTATTCTAAGTTGACCGTTATGCGACTAAAGAAGGGTTAACCGAAATGAGGTTGCAGAGTAAAAAATCTGATGTGAAAGTCACATAACTTCCTCTGCCCAAAAAAAAGTTAGCAGTATTCACATATCCTTTTACATAATCGCAAGACACAATTTTACGCTAATTATCCTATAAATACCTCTTCTTTCAATGATGTGACTAAAAGCGCAGGCTATATAACAAACTTTAAAAAAAAGAACAGGTGACTGCAGACGTTTATTGAACTTTCCGCCGTAAAGAATAATTTCCGAAATTTATCGAATATTTCCCTCAGATACTTCTTTACTCTATACCTGGCCAACAATACATCTTTCTCACTTCACATTCTTATATAGAATAAGAGGCCGTGAATGAGCGCGTATTCAGTTGTTCATCACGCAAGACAAAATTTCTACACACAGTGGGTGGCTTGTAACTACCCTCAGAGAATTTTTTCGAAAAAAGTTTCAAATAAAAGTTTTAGCTCTCAGTAAAAGGAACACATGTGCAAATTTTAAAGAAAATCGTTAGAGCCGTTTTCGAGAAAATCGCGAAAAACGAAAATTTCTTCATGTAAAGTCCCCTTAAAAATCAGAGAAATTTGTCGCCAATCTTCGAATCACATCTTCAGAAGGTACCTGATCCAAATACGAAATTTTGTTTTCATACGATTCTCCGTTTCGGAGCTAGCCTGTTCACAAACTTCCACACAGACAGACACACACACAGACATGTCCTTGAAACGTGTATATATGCTAAAAACTCAACTTCGAATTTTAGGGTCGAAAACAATACTTCCTCTACCTATAGTACCTATGGTACGGGCAGAGGAAGTAAAAATCCATTACTCCCTTAGTAGATATAATATCGAGCCCATTCTTTTGTTGCATGAATTCTAAATTTTACCAATAGGCCTATCTTTTGTCTAAAACTTTTTTATTTAACTGCAGCCCAGTGGCGTAGGGAAGGGGTGGTTCAAAGGGTCCAGACCCCTCCCTCCGAAATCAAAATCTAAAATTCTATTCGTTATTTTTCTCCATTTTGTCAAATATTTAATTGTTTTATTTAATAATAAAATACTGAATTTGTAAATGTAGGCCTACAATTTCCACTCTTCCATTAGTTATTTCACTTTTGTTATAAATAGTATTAAGTATTAAAACTTAGGTAACGATTTCTTGTTTAAGTTGGCATGTCTTAGAGTATAGTAAATAAATTTACTAACTAGTTTTCCAGTGCTAAAATAGCGTAAAATGTGATTTTTTATTAGTTCAATATTTAAACATTTTCCGGCTTTCTTGGGGGGGGGGTATGGGATACCCTCCAAACCCCCCGGCCCTTTCGACCTTCCCCGAAATTATATTTTGGATACGCTGCTGCTGCAGCCCTTAGCGCATGGGCGAATAAGTTTTTAATGCTTAACTTATAGGGTTTGATTGGTTAAAATGGACTTCGATTCTTTTTTTTTTAACGTACAGGTAAAGAAAAGATTTAGGTGGCGACGGAGGGAAAGTTCTTTTTCATCTTGTTATGCGGGTACTCTAGTCACTGACTCCAGGCGCTTTCTTGTTTGCAGCTTCGTGACATGAGAATCTTCACAGGCTGGTGTCGTAGTGACGTACGGCTGGATGGTAAGACAGCTGTTGTTACCGGCTGCAACACCGGCATCGGAAAGTTCACTGTGCTGGACTTCGTTAAACGAGGTAAGCCGTGTGGCTTCAGATCTCATATTTAAGTTGCTATGACTTCAGTATATTTTCAACTAGCAGGTCCTCGCGGTTTCGCCCACGATAAATAATTCGAAGATTAAAAATTAAGAGCAAAATAATTAAAAAATATTTATTAACATTTGCACGCGAAACATTCATAGACCTAAACTAAGCGATTAATAATTAAACAGCTAAAAATCCGGCTTTGAAGTGCATTCCACGATTAGAAAGCGCAGTATGGGAAAAAGACCTCAGATTCGAGTTCCCTGGCCCAGAAAAACTCATGCATAGTGAGTTCCGTCCAAATCGATCAATTTTTGACCGTTTAAGCCTAGATTCATTATCCCTCGATCAATGTTTGACCGTTTAAGTCTAGATTTATTATCCCTCTTCCGTCTAGGTTGAAAATTTCAGATGTCTATGTGCCTTGACATTATAAACAAACGAATCTACCAGGGTGAGCTCAAAAAATTGAAGCGATCGGTAATTCCATGCGATATGATGAAAAAATTGCGATGCTTTTATTTCCGAATTATGCCAAAAAAAAGGGCAAAGCCACCTGCAATTGGTTTGACAATTGAAACGTATTAACGAAAACTGATGCTTCGATAGCACAAAAATTCTGCCAGTTTTTCACTCATAACTTGCGAACGAAAGCAAAAAGGTATTGGTATTGAGAGTGATTTTGTAAACTAATAATTGTCCTAGAAACTTGAAATTTTGCAAACTTAATTTAAAACAAAGATAAATTGATTTTAAGTTTGTATTTAATTATATCAATTTGGTTTTATATATTAATTTACTTAATTTATTTTTAAATCAAAATTGAAATCCACCTTCTCCAATAGATATTTAAATATGAACCTGAATTTTTTATGTGCAATTCTTTGATGCTTGCTTTACAAATTCACTAATGATTTTTTTATATTGTTTATACTTCTTGTCTAAAAAAATATTTTAGCAGAAAAATGAAAAGTTCGACATGATTATACTACAATTACAATTTACAATTTATTGTTTCAAATTACACGAAAAATATACATAAAAAGTTGATGCACCACCCGAAGAAGCAGAGCTTGTGTTCGGGGGTGGTTCAGTTCTATATAAATATATATTTTTTAAAGAACTTAAGTCTATACAGAAACCCTCATTAGACATTTCATTATACACATTGTAAAGAACTTTGTGAAATCAATTCACAGCTGTATCTCTATTTTTGTGGGAAAAACCAGATGTGGCAAAATAGCATGCAAATTGAAACCAAGAAAACAAGCGATTAAAGTTCATAAAGTTTACATGGCAGTTAGAAGCGCACCAGGTTTAAAAATTGTTCCAGCAACACTTATTCCATGTGTCAAAACTATGAAATTTTATACAGTTGTACTTCAGAGTATGTTTGAATTTTTTTCCACTAAAATAAAAAATTGCCTTTCTTGCCACAATGGCTAAATCAACAATTCTGTCATTCATTAATGTCTTTAAAATAGAAAGCTGAAATTGCTTGTACGGTTTACCTTATTTCTAAAGGAGAAGACTAAAAATGTCCTGATGATTAAAAATTGACTTACATCCTGCATAAGCATGTGCTAGAACAATCATATTTTTCAGTTTCAGTGGAGTAGGCCTATGTTATTTCATAATGTTCTGAAGTAATGATCCTTCATTTAATTATTATCTTCCTTCCTGCATGATTTGTTAAACGTATTCTTCTTTCATGACATTCAGGAGCTCGTGTGGTGATGGCCTGCAGAAATGTGAAGGCAGCAGAAAAGGCTGCAGATGACATTAGGAGAGAAACCTCTGAGCTGGAAGGAGTGGGCGAGATTGTGGTGGTACAATTGGATCTAGCATCTTTGTCATCGGTGGAACAGTGTGCACTTCACATACTGCAAATTGAAGAGAGGATCAATTTGCTTGTCAACAATGCTGGTTAGTGATGATTTGCCTCCAGTCAAACAACTATACAGCTAACACTATATGATGGGGTTGCTGTGAATTCCTACAAAGTCGTAGGAGGTAAACATTTTTGAAAATGAGGATATGTGAATTTCTACAATCTCTCTTTCACTTCGCAGTATCATCAGATATTCAAATTTTTAGAGGTGATGCGGAGAGTGCAAAATAAATAAATAATTAAAAACATACACATAACATAAAACCACACAGTGCAGTACATAATGTCTTATTAGAAAAAGGAAATAAGATATTGAAGAAAGAAACAAGAAATGTGATGAATAATTAATATTTATGTGGGCGGATCACAAGATTTGATTACATAAGAAAGTGTCTTACAAACATAAAATATCAAGAATTTTACGTATTTCTTTATTTATTGACTTTAAACAATGTTACAACAATGGATTTAATGCCTAGCTTACAGAGTTATAATTTTAATACGGTACCTAATTTTTTATAATGTTATAATTTTAAACAGTGAACAAAGATAAAATATTTAACCACATCAGTATGTTTTAAAGTTTCTTAGACCCAAGCTTGTGTTAATTTGGAGGGAAATTTCGGTCTTTGTAGGAATTCACAAATCCCAACGTTGAGGAATTCACCTAATCCAATATATAAAAAATGCTGTGCTCTAATCTCTGATGTCTCTTCGTGCACTGCTGGCACACTTCCCGAAAGGAAGAGAGTATAGATTTTTTGCAAAAACAGTCCTGGAAGGCAGATGATTGCTGAACAACCTTATAATTCAAAACCTTATAGCTCAATAACCACATGTCATAAAACATGGTTTTTATACAGCCAGCTTCAGAAATAATTTGTTTCTTATGGTAAAGTTGATATTTTTGGTACAGTTTCTTAGTGCATAATTTTATTGAAATTGCCCATCGTGACACTTATGTTAGGCACTAAGTTACCTAAACTGGACAATGTTGCATTGGTACCATTCACTGCTGGCACAGATGAGTCCCGCTAAAGGCATATATTGCATGCTGAGCTTAAATCTGAGGTAAATTATTTAATATAATTGCAGAAGCTGATGGTAATGTATAAAATGTACACTCTTTAAGATGCCAAAGTTACACCATAATGTTCAAGATGCTTGGGGACTTTGTATTAGATTTTATTTTTTATTTTTTGAACAATAACTCCAAATCAGGTGAAGTTAGTTCAGCTAAATAAGACTGTATTCTTTTTAATGTATTACACCTTCAAAATAGTGGTACTATCTCTAGCATAATGAATTCTTCGCTGAAGGTAATATAGGCAGGTCTATGCAAAATATTTTAAAAGGAATGTATTTGGCCACTTATATTTCCCCTGAATTAAGTCATTACATGATTTTAGAGTAAAAATATCTGGTGAGTTTCAATTTTGTGCACTGCCCTTGGCATAATCAGTTTGTAGTTTCTGGCATTATGCTCAGTTTGTTTTTGTGAAAGGGTTTTCTTACAGCATTAATTGTGGTCATATTCTCCTCTTAGGTATCCTGGGACACCCCAGAGCCAAGACAGAGGATGGTTTTGAAGTGCACTTTGGTGTTAACCATCTGGGCCACTTTCTGTTCACGTGCCTCCTACTGCCACGAATTCTACGCAGTGCACCAGCACGCATCATAAATGTGTCCTCATGGCTCCACTGGTGTAAGTGCCATTTGTAAACTAGTGTTTCCTTATATCTGAAAGTCTCTTGTTCAGTTTAGGTATACTACAGCATAACAACTCCCATTTACTAGCAAAATGAGTCATAAGATCACAAAAAATGTACGTAATTATGTAGATTGGTTATTATTAGGGGGTGGATTTCTATGACATGTCATATTTTTCCCCTTTGCATTATTTCAGGTTTCCGACTAATTTAAACCCAATTCCAAGCATCCTGGTGAAAATGGGACGGCTTTTATTGTGCATATATCTGCATATTTAGAAAATTTTCAACTATGGTAGCACATTTAGGTCATATTTTTTTGCATATTTGTGTGCATATTAAAGAAATTTTGAAGTTTCATATCATATTTTGTAAATTTTGCATTATAATGATACTTTTTGAGAATTTACAGATATTTTAAATAATTAACACTATATTTTAATAAAATGTATTCTAATGAAACTTAAAAAAAATATATATATATACATAATGTGTAAGTGGTAAAGTCATATTTTAAATTTTATTGGTTATATTTTAATGTTTTTTAGGTCATAAATGCATGCATATATCCTATTTTTTAGGTCATAGAAATTCGCCCCCTAGTTATTATAATAGTAGCTGACCACAGATGTCCTGAAAATCCTTAATAAGTATTTCTTGAAAGTGTTAGGATTTTTAGGTGCAATTTCCTTATGGAAAAGGAAAGGGGAAAAGTGCTAAAATAAGGCTAAGTATGGGACAAAGGTGCTACTAAACTCGTTATGAATAAACTCACATTCACGAACAACAGGCTAGTGATTAATTCCAGTAAAATTAAAAAGGAAAATGGAATGTACAAAAAAATATTTTCCAATCTTGCATGTGTGACTTTTGACTTGCATTTGCTGAAAGCAGACAGGTTCACTATTCCCACATTCACTGCAAGCTGATGAAGATTTAACTGAAAATCACTTAAGATCTTAGGAATATGCATTTGCTGAAAGCAGACAGGTTCACTATTCCCACATTCACTGCAAGCTGATGAAGATTTAACTGAAAATCACTTAAGATCTTAGGAATATGAAATAAGGGATAGTGGGGCAATTTTTTTAATTATTAAAATGAAACAATTTGTTCATTCTAACCCTCCTATAACTCTCGGAAATCATCAATGAAATGATGAAGCTCCACTTTTTACTAGTAGTGAAGCCATTAAGATAATATTTGTTAGGGGTAGATTACACTGGACAACAGCCAAAACATTTTTTGCATGAAATTGGGCGTTTATTATGTGGATTTTAGTGCTGAATTCAATTATGCAAACAGTTTTTCTCTGGCACCCTCAGTTTCAAAAAGAAAGCCTGTTTTCTGAATTAGCACTGGCTGTAAATGCTTAAATTTCTGTTAAAGTGATTGACATAGTAAACAAGACCTAATAGCGATTATAACATTTATTTATTATTATTTTACTGCTTTAGTTAGTAAGGACCGTGGTGTTATAATAATTGGTCATGCAGTTCAAATGAAAGAAAGTTACACAAATATGCAGCTAATATTACAAAAAGTGCAGTATGACAAGTACAACTGGTCCATCTTTGGCGATTTCAAAATTATTGGAATACTGTTAGGATTGCAAAGCGGATACACGAATTATTGCTGCTTTTTGTGCGAATGGGATAGCCGTGATAAATCCAAACATTACGACACTAAAATATGGCCTCCCCGGAAGAATTTTGTCCCTGGAGAAAAGAATATCTCAGCTGAACCATTGGTTGATAGATCAAAAATTTTATTGCCTCCACTTCATATAAAATTAGGCCTAATGAAGAATTTTGTCAAGGCATTAGACAAATCTGGAGCAGGTTTCAAATACCTAGAAGAAAAATTTCCAAGAATCAGTGCTTCTAAGTTGAAGGAAGGCATTTTTTGTTGGGCCTCAGATTCGAGAACTAATGAAAGATCAGCTGTTTGAAAGTAAACTGAATCATGTGGAACTTGAAGCATGGATATCATTCAAGACCATTTGCGAACAGTTCTTAGGTAATACTAGAGCACAAAATTACGAACAATTAATTGAGAAATTACTAGGAGCCTATAGAAATCTAGGTTGCAACATGTCTCTCAAAATTCACTTCCTGCATTCCCATTTGGACTTTTTCCCTGCAAATCTAGGACAAGTTAGTGATGAACATGGAGAAAGATTCCACCAAGATACTTCCGAAATGGAGAAAAGCTATCAAGGAAGATGGAAACCTAATATGCTTGCAGATTACTGCTGGATACTCAAAAGAGAAGCCACAGGAAAGTACAGAAGAAGCAGCAAACGGCAGAAATTCAACTGACAGCAGTAGAGGATGGACTTGAAAACGAGCTGGCAATGTTTTCAGGTGTGTTAATTGGTTACTTTTACAAAATTAAATATAATTTTATTATGAAGGATTCTTCTACATACGAATATTACCAGTTAGTCTTTGATATTACGGTGACTTGACGTTTTATTTATAAACAACTAGACGTGTAAGTACACGATTTACTAAAAAACTGAGGGTGCTAGACAAAAACAAAGGCCATATTTGAACTCAGCACATCAAAATACATAAGAAATGATATGTTTTGTGTAAAAAAATATTACCAGTTAGTCTTTGATATTACGGCGACTTTACGTTTTATTTATAAACAACTAGACCTGTAAGTACACGATTTACTAAAAAACTGAGGGTGCTAGACAAAAACTAAGGCAATATTTGAACTCAGCACATCAAAATACATAAGAAATGATATGTTTTGTGTAAAAAAATATTACCAGTTAGTCTTTGATATTACGGCGACTTTACGTTTTATTTATAAACGACTAGAAGTGTAAGTATACGATTTACTAAAAAACTGAGGGTGCTAGACAAAAACTAAGGCCATATTTGAACTCAGCACATCAAAATACATAAGAAATTATATGTTTTGTGTAAAAAATATTACCAGTTAGTCTTTGATATTACGGCGACTTTACGATTTATTTATAAACGACTAGAAGTGTAAGTATACGATTTACTAAAAAACTGAGGGTGCTAGACAAAAACTAAGGCCATATTTGAACTCAGCACATCAAAATACATAAGAAATGATATGTTTTGTGTAAAAAAATTTTTTTAAGGTCAGTTTTGTTGTCCAGTGTTATTTAGTCATTCGAGCATTGAAACTCAAAGGTCATTGACTATAAACGATGAAATATGTTTTAGAAGATTATTAAAAAGTTTCAGTAAAATTAAAAATGGAGGAAAAGGGTCTTAGGAGCATGGTGAAGAAAAAAAGGAATAATGGTCCTAAATAGGGAAGAAAAGTTGCTAGAAAATTGCATTCATTCTCAACTAAAGACATTGTTTCACACTGCAGTTTTTTTCACAAGAGCTCTAATTTCACCTATGAAAAAGGTGGGCACCTAAAAATTCTTACCCTGCTTTTTAGTTTTTATTTAAAGACAATTTGAGTGTTAAATTCAAATTTAAAAGTTAATTTGCATGCCAGTTAATCCAGAGTCCTTTGGATTTGATGTACTGAAAGGTATCTTGATTTTCAAAATATTCTATGTTAATGTCTGAACTGCTCCTCTACTTCCACACTATAGATCAGTATATGAGCTACTTCTATATGAGAATGATGTAATGCTGGCTCTGATACAGCAGTTTTCTCAGATTGTTGACAAATCTCTGCTCTCTTTAAAGATCCAGTTTTATTCTTTTTAGCACCGTAACTCATCCTAAACTATTATTTAATCTCTATGGCATCAAGTAACAATTTTTCTGCAATTATCCTTGTTCACTGGCAAGTTTATTTGAGGGTTTACAAAGAGTCATTAATCCCAGGCAGATACTGTGATGTTTATGTAATTGCTTAATATAATGATTGCATATCTTTTCCAGTGGGTAATATTGATTTTGATGATCTCAACTCGGAAAAATGGGAGACCTATTATCCCACCATACTTTATGGAAGAAGCAAGCTTGCCAACATTATGTTCACTCAAGAACTGGCCAGAAGGTTACAAGGTAACATTCTCTTTTTCTAGCAGTTTCTCCTTTCTTATTCCTCTCTTTCATTTCTTTCTTTCTCGTTTTCTCTTGCTCTATCTTTCTTCCACTGTAATAGACATAGACATGCACAGGCTTCCAAACCTTCACCCTTTCACCTTGCCTCCTTTTTTTTTAAAATTCTCTTTCACTCTTTTCTCTCTAAGTTTACCTCTTGCTCTCCTTCTCTCTCTTTTGCTCATACACTCTCTCTCTTTTTCTCCCACATACACACACATACACACCCATATATAATACACTCTCCCCCTTTCTCTCTGTCAAATCAATCATGCTTGTGACTTCATATTTATTATATCATTGCAACTGAAAGATTTTGCAGTAAAGTTTGTATTTAAATTAATACCCAACCCTCTGTGGCTTATAACAGCTTCTTCTTCTCCAGGCACTGGGGTGACAACTTACTCTCTTCATCCTGGAGTCGTTTCCTCAGAACTCTACAGGAACAACACAGAATCCTATGGTTCATTTTTGTCTTACATCTGGAACAATTTATGTCTTCCGTTGGTCTCAAAAAATCCTGAAGCAGGAGCTCAGACCACCATATACTGTGCGGTGGAAGAGAACCTGGCCAACGAATCTGGATACTTCTATAGGTAAGATGTCTTGAGAATCTATCTCCAAAAGTGTTATAATATCAAGGAAGTTTGTAGCGTATTAGGTTGCCATTCCATAATTATAATTTATTTTATTTAGTTTAACTCATATATACAAAATATAAACAATATTGTCAATTTTAACAATATAATCGTTGAACCAATAATAATACTAGATTTTTTCATGCACTTTGCTAATACCGTCGCTGTTATCTTTTACTGTTGCTCCAACACGTAGGCGGCATAAACTGGAGTCTAAAAAGTGTAAGCTAGTGAAGGCGTGCAGTTAGACAACATTACTTTCAAAAACTTGTCAGTAAATCTCAGCTGATGATGACAGGGAACCTACTGAAACATACATTCTAATTGGAGCAAAAGTGGTATTCTGGTGAAGGCATGCAAATACATATATTAGAATTGTATGCATCTAATCAACACCTCTCGGAATGCCTGAAAGAAAATGATTGGCTGACAATGGACCTGGAGTTAATCAGGCAGCAAAATGAGGAGTTGAAACAAGACAACCAATTGCAGAGAGTGCAGTTGTCGCAGCATGGTATCAGCCATTCTGAATCCTAGTATAAATCTATTCATATTTGGCTATCCCAGTTTCTTTTAACTTGCTTTAGTTTCCATAGATCTTTTCTGTCAGCACATTCCCTCCTATCTTATACACCTCAGCAGGGATGCTATCACATCCCGCTGCCTTATTTGTCCTCATTTCTTGGATGACTCTTTTAATATCCCATATATCTGGTGGTTCGACTGTTTTGTTGTCATCTTTCATAATTATTTCCCTCTCTTCCTCTATCCCTGGTTTCTTAAATAATTCTTCAAAAACTTCTTTCCATCTTCCTTTTATCCTATCCAAGTCTGCAATTATGTTCCCACTTTTATCTTTGCATAGATTTATGCTTGGTTTAAACCCTGCTTTTAGGTAGTTGATCCCTTTATATGCTTCCCTAAGTTCTTTGTTCTGCCAGTCTTCTTCAATTTCCAATACCTTCGAGTTAAGACTTTTTTTTTTCTTCCTTCTACATATTTTATCTGCTTTCCTGCATTGTTCTTCATATTCCATTCTTCTGGCTCTAGTTGATCTCTCTATAAAGAGTCTGTATGTCTTATTCCTTTCCTCAAATGCCTGTTTACACTCTTCGTCAAACCAGTTCCTGTTCCTTCCTCTATCTCTTGGTGATGTTAATATGACACTCTCCGTTGCCTCTACTACAGTTTGTTTAATCTTTTTCCATTTCCCTTCAATATTATCCTCTTCGCCATCCAAGTTCTCCTTCAATTTCCCTTACACCATCTTCCTAAATTCCTCTTTCTTATCTTTAACTGAACTGTAATTTGTGATATCTTGACAATCGCACACTCACATAAAAATACCAACAACGAAAAAGTGAAATTGGCCGGTTTCGGGATTTGAACCATGGAACTCCATAATGAGAGGCCAAGACGTTACCATCTCGGTCACCTGGGTCAGTTTAACGGTCTAGTTGGATAAGCGCATGTAAAACAATAGTGTTTTTGGTCATAGCTAACTCTATTTTAATTTCCGCCTTATAATATCACAGTAAAATAATAGACTATGTTGTCAAGATAACTGATTTGCTTTTTTTATTTATAAATTCTTCGAATACGTATATTATCATAAAATAGGCACCAAATTGAGCATCCTCCAAACAGGTCAACTGATTTCATCCAATATCAATAGACGTCTTCCCATGAACATTATAAATGTGTATACCAAGTTTCATAAAAATCCGGTAAAGCGTATTTGAGTTACCGCGTCTTTAAAATAGACACTAAATTGGGTTTTACTCCGGCACCGGTCTACCGATTTGGTCCCATGTACATTATAAATGGGTATACAAAGTTTCAGGAAAATCCAATAAAGCATTATTTGAGTTATCGCGACTTCTCATATATTAACATAAAAGGCAATAAATTGGGCATTATTCCGGTACTGGCCAACCGAATTGGTTGAACATCAACAGACGTCTTCCCATGGACATTATAAATGCGTATACGAAGTTTCATAAATATCCGATAAAGCGTATTTGAGTTATTGTGCCTTTAAAATATACACTAAATTGAGTTTTACTCCGGTATTGGTCAACACATTAGGTTCAAATTCAATAGGGCACTTCTCATGGACCTCATAAATGCGTATACCAAGTTTCCTGGAAATCCGATACAGCGTATTTGAGTTATGGTGCCTTTCTATTAGAAAGGCGCCATAATCTATTAAAATAGGCACTAAATTGGGTATTACTCTGGTACCGGAGAACCGATTTGGTTCAATATCAATAGGGTTCTTCCCATAGACATTATAAATGTGTTTTCTAAGTTTCATGAAAATCCGAAAAAGCGTATTTGACTTATGGCGCGCACAGACACACGGACGGACGGACAGACATTTTTCGTCCCCACACTCAATCTCATAAAGTACCACACTGGCACTTAGTAACTAAAAAAAAGAAAGCTAAGCATTTTAAGGATTCTGTAAATAATCTTGTAATTTAGACTTGAACGACAGGGAGCATGGCAATGAAAAGCTCAGTGTTTCTTAATGCAGTTATTTACTGTATTTCCTTAGCTTCACTTAATGAGAATATTTTACGTTAATTTTCAGAATTCTTGCATTTTTTATTAGATTGAATGTTTTTGTATACAAAAACAGTAAACACTTTTTATACTAAGAAGAAATGCGCACAAGTTTAGGCCTACACATTTTTCAGTTCTCAGCATTAAGTTCAGTTACTTATTTTTCACATTTCATGCAGTAAAGCACATGGCATTTCCGCATTTCATTCAACAGATTCTGCGTTCACACATTTCAGATGCTGAATGAAAGAGGCCTTTGCTAAATCAATTTGTGATGGTACCGGTAGCCATGTACTGCAAGTGTAAACTAAACTCCTCATCTGCTGGTTTGTTGCTGTTCAACTTTGGTCAATCATAGCGCTGGTGTCTTGAAAGTATTTATTCAACAACCTTCCTTTTTTCCAAGAGATTGTGTAACAATTCTTCAGAAGTACTGGTAGTTGAAACTATCCACTGCCAAGCCAGCCCCTGCATGCCATGCCACGTCTCTCCACTTCACAGACATTTTGATACTCGTAACGCTTTCTCATGAGAAAGTAGCTGACCCATTCAGACTCAGATGACAATAAGACAGAGAAAGGTTCTCCCAAAAGAGCATGATTGTTCTTCAGTCTTTGCTGTACTCATGTAGTTGTTTAGTGTCATTTCAGCACTCGCAACATGTGATTTCTGTCACTTTTCAGGTTGCACAGTTCACCGATCCATTTGTAACCAGGAATGTATTTCTTGTTTCTGCAGATTTTGTGATGAAAACCATGAATTGGGTTAAAATAAAAGGTATATGACTATTCGTCACAAACAATTGTTCACAGCCACACACACATTATAAATTTACAACAATGAGAATTCCCCACACATTAGGGATTTTTCACAGGCACATTAAAAAAATTCATGAATGTTACTAAGTGTAATTTAGTACAGTAACATTTTCTCTAAGAGTGAGATATTAATAACAATTAATAAGAATTTGTGTGTTGTTTACAAGTTTACAAGTACAAATATTCTGTTACCTGCAACCCATTTGGACTGACAAAAATTGATTTACTAAATCTAAACAAGAAAAAGATACACCTATAGGTATACGAGTATATGAAGGTTTCATGTATACAAGAAACCAAGATATTAAGGAAGGATTATATGGCATTGTGATAAGCATGAAGAGTATAATGCGACCATCACAATATTGGAGGATGTATGCACAATCATCAAACAACCGTCTAAATATGTAAGCATATGAGTGGAGACTTAATACACTGAACTTCACTAAATTTGTACTAACCTGGACCGGTTTCGGGATTATAACTTTACCCCATTTTCAAAGTCTACATACAGGAAAATCACCTACCACCCAATAATGGACAAAAAATTCAAGAAAATATTCAAAGACCACAACATCACCTTAGCCCCGGTTAATAGATACAGTTTAGGAAATATGTTAAGGTCAACCAACATAGAGAGAGTACAACACCTGAAAAAATCGGGCATCTACCAGTTTAGTTGCAAAAACAAAAAAGAAATATAGAGACCAGGATGAAGGAACACCAACGACACGTCAAATATGCACAAATTGAAAAGTCCGCAGTAGCAGCCCATGTCTGGAACATGAACCATGAAGTTGAACAAGAACCTAAGTTGGTTAAGTGCGCCCACGGACATAGTGAACTGACAGTCTGGGAGAAGATATTTATCCAGAAGAATGCAGATAACCTAATGAACTTTGAAATACCAACGGAAGATGACCTGGTCAGGAAGTTCATAGGACGTCCGCGGGAGGGTGCCCATACAACACAAACATCAGTCGGAGTACGTTGAAAATGGGGTAAAGTTATAATCCCGAAACCGGTCCAGGTTAGTACAAATTTAGTGAAGTTCAGTGTATTAAGTCTCCACTCATATGCTTGCATATTTAATAACTTCACTGTGTAAACTTCCTTCATTAATTAAATAAACCATCTAAAGTTCATCCCTTAGATTGCAGCTCCCAAAAATCAGGCAGTTGGCCACCCCGTTATAGCATAAAGAAAGGCTGTGGTTTAAAACATGGCGCTGGCTATGGGAAGACTTGATCCTGTAGATTGAAATGGTGGTTGCTGCAGTTTTCTCCTATACAAATGGCTATGAGGTCATTTGATGGGTTAATCGGAAATTTTAAAATTTAACTACATTGAGAAGTTTGTTTTCTAGTATCAGATTGTCGCCTGTGGAGGCCTTTCCTCCTCTTCTAAATTTCATCTGGACTGTCTTATTTAGATTTTTGCTGAAGCGGTTCTCTTCAACCCATTTTTCTAATTTTTTCAGATTGTCTCTGTTCCCTATGAAATAGTAAAACGTAACATGGCAACATTGTCACTCTACCACCGTTTCGCAATATTAGGTTAACGAGATTCGTTAAAATTCACTTACCGGTATTCCTGTAGGTTCTCGAAGTAGTGTAAAGGAGGTGTAAAACGTATTCTTCCAATTGACACTTTTGTCTTTTACAGTGACTGTGCTCGGGATTTCATTTCATGCAGAGCCCGGGACTCCACCGTGGCTCAGAAGCTGTGGGAGGAGAGTGCACGTCTTGTTGGAATTGAAAACTGGGATCCTTTCACAGCCCCCGATACTAATCCTGTGAAATCTGCAACACCCAACCCCAGTAGTTCTACTGTCACCGAAATTCTAGACCCATAGATTAAAAGTGAACTGTTCTTGAACTATCTAGAAACTACGATAGGCTATACTCTCTCATTCTTTACCTCCTCAGACCCATGGCTCATCTAATTTATGTAACTGATTAGAAAAGTCAAATACACTTTTACAAACAAATTCCAACATTCAAGATATAAACCAAAATGTAGCATTGCTTTCTGCTTTTATTCTAAGGTTACTTAATAATTTATTGCCATCTGTTTATTTCACCAGTATCTTAAAAAAATATATTATGTTGATTTCGGCATATTCATGAAAAAATTAACAATGATTTATGTTAGTTACATTTTGTCAGCTTTAAAAATGTAAAATTTGACTTGACCTATACAGAACATTATCTATACATTTATTATTTTATTATCATTAATTTACTTTCTATTATAAATTTCGTATAAAGAAAACTATTGTGGTCATGAAAAAATCTGTTTGGATATTTCTAACAACCATTATCTTTTGACATGCCCTGACTTTTACATGCATCATAAAAGATTCACTAACAGTTTTATACAGTCAATAATGTGTTAAGGAGCTATTGAGCTATTTAAGTTTTGAGCTTTGCATATGCTTATTAATGATTTAAGTTGGTTAAATAAATGATGCAAAATATGTTGCACAACTTTCTCACATAATTTTTATATACATGTTATGATTTGTATTATTGATATTTTGATTAGTTTTCGTCTACTGTGCAAATGGTATTTCATAAAAAGTCTGTAAGAATATTCATTCAAATTTCTAAAATAAAATAAAAAAATAAATAAAAAAGTTCCATCTTTTGTCTACAAAATTAAGTGACATCTACCGATACAACTGCTTTTTTGTAAAACATCACTAATAACTGTGCAAAAAACAGACTAATAGTAATCTGCAATTGAGGATAATTACAAACGTTCAATTACTGAAATACCTTTAGATGAGTTTTAAAGAACAATGTACCATATTTTACGGACCTTAAGACGCTCTGGACCATAAGACGCACTTTGATTTTAGGATGGAAATTTAAAAGAAAAGAAGTTTAATGCGATTCTAAACGACAATATTTTAAAGCGAATAATACACTTCGTTGCATAAACAAATTATAATCTTGTACAATGGAATCAGCGTAATTCACTTCTAACTTAAAATCCGTGTTGTGCGAAAAACAACATTAAAAAATACACATATACACATATACAATGGATCTTTAAAACATTTAAAGTACGACGTTTCAACCCTTCCAGACTTTTCAATTTTGTCTAAAGACCCTATAAGAAAAATATTAAGGGAGGTGAAAAAGGTTGTTAACAGTAGTGTTTCTATTAGTGAAGACACCAAGGGAAGAATGACTAGTGGTATATATGAACTCCCGTGCTTTGGATTACCCAAGACCCACAAAAAAGGAGTACCAATGAGACCAATAGTACCAATGTATTCACATCCAGCTTTTGAACTAGCTAAGCTGTTGGTTACTAGATTGACTGCGATAAGAAAGAGAACTGAATGGTCAATAAGCAATTCGATGGAAGCTAAGGAATGTTTAGATAATGTACCATGGGAGCCGGGTTTTTTCATGGGTAGTTTGGACATTGTGTCACTATATCCTAGTGTCCCCCGTGAGGAGGCTGGGGAGTGTGTTTACAAGTGGTTAATTGAATTAGGGGTGAACAGTATAATCGCCAACGAATACTACAGATGGTTCAAAGTATGTACAGACTATTGTGTTTTTCAGTTTGGAGAAGTTATATATAAACAAAACGAGGGTTTGTCCATGGGCAATCCTATATCTGGTATTGTATCAGACATTTTTGTACATTTTATGGAACGGGATGTTTTGAGTAAATACAGGAATGAGATATGTATATTTATGAGGTACGTGGATGACTGTTTGTTCGTGGCAAGAAGTGATGTGGCTGAACGCTTGTTATGTGACTTTAATAATCAACATAAGAGAATTAAATACACTTTGGATTTGCCGAAAAATAAGGTTTTGAACTTTCTGGATCTGAAAATAAAGATGGGAGAATTCGAGTACAAGACAGGGGTGTATAGAAAACCTAATGCAGGTCACATGTACTTACACAACAAATCAGCCCATCACCCAAGGATGAAAAACAGTGCTTGGAGGAATATGGCTTTTAGGGCTTTTATGTTATGTAATAACCAGGAGAATCTAAAGAAAGAGAAGGATGAAATTTTCAGGATAGGGGGATTAAATGGATATAGTTTCCAAACTTTAAGTAAAATTTGGGATGCTGTAGAGAGGCGATATGTTAGTGAAAAAACATGTATAAGGGACAAGGACAATAAGTATGCTGGAATGGTATACAGACACAAGACTAGTGGAAAGATGGATAAAGTTTTTCGCAAACACGATATAAGAGTGGCCTACAGGACAGAAAGAACAATAGAAAACATTTTTTCTGACTATAAACGAATAGGAAAACATAAGAACAAGATGATGATGCCTGGGGTGTATTCTATATCGTGCAACGATTGCGGGAAGACATATGTGGGGGAAACGAGAAGATCTTTTCAAGTTAGAAAAATTGAACATGAAAGAGACGTGAGAACCAAGAAACAATCTACGGGTTTGAGCCAACACATGATAGAAACTGTTCATAGTATGGGTGGAATGAACATAATCAAAATAGAACGGGATAAGGTAAGGAGGAAAATTCATGAAGCTTATAAAATTATAGAACTAAAAGAAAATAGTCTTAATAGATATGAAGGGGATTTGGGGGATGAATGGTTACTGTTAATTAGGAATGTTATAAACTATAATACATCTATAAAAAAATCCCCCCACCACGGGATTGGCAGACCTGGTCAGTGACTTCAATTTCCCGGAAACATGGATAGTAAAGTATGGACGAATGGTGGATTTTGGTGAAGAATTTCTGAACAACCCAAGTGGCAGTGACTGATAGATATTTATTCATGAGAGCTTCGAGCTGTATTTTAGTTTTTTTTTTATTGTACCTGAGGAAGACCCACAGGAAGGGTTGAAACATCATACTTTAAATGTTTTAAAGATCCATTGTATATGTGTATATGTGTATTTTTTAATGTTAACTATAGACAATGGAAAAAGGACTATATGTGAATATGTGCAAAAATCTCTTCTATACAGGTGACATCGCGTAAATTTTAACAACTGAACTGATTTCTCATGAAAGAGTTAAAATACTTTTACACCCTCTAAATCTCAATTCATTATAGTAAGTGTAACGGGATAAGACTGTTGGGAGGTCATTGCCTTCATTTAAACCACTCTGCGGAGACAACTCCTTTCGTATTAAAGAACTCAACGTTCCTTTCTTTTTTGCATTATACACCTGGCTTCCAGCTACCCTCATTTTACGGTGGTGACAAATGCACTGATTACAGTCTGTGCCAAAATTTGTAACTATCTTATCATTTATAATACCTTTTTTATGACTATGGTACTCTGGCAATATTTACCTTATTTGGATTTTTGTGTGTACTTCGGACCATTAGACGCATCCAACTATCAAGGCTGTGTTTTCAAGGTAAAAAAGTGCGTCTTATGGTCCATAAAATACGGTACTCTGTTCATCGACATTCAAAAAGTAAGCATATGCAAATACTGTGAATATTGACTTTTTTTGTACTCCTCACACATTTAGTTTCCCATAGTCAAACTCCTTTGGATAATAAGAGACAAGAAGAAAGTTACCCTATAAAAAATTCAGCTATCTCCAATTGTTTGCAAATTACACAATGAATTAATTATTATGTCTTAAGAGGCCAGCTTGCTTGATATCCACACAACGTACCTTAATCCAACATATTATTTGCATCTCAATTTGAATATAAAATAACCCCTTTTGTTACATTAAATTTTGATCAAATTTTATGTTTACTCGTCATCATTGTTTATTTGCTTTGCGTGTCCTGTCTTCGTGATATCCACAGATATTTCTTGCATTCAGTTTTATCTTGAACATAGGTCTAAAAATTTTGTATTGACAGAAAGCGACTTACATAAATATGAATAACAGAGGCTAATAATATGCAAGGCCAGCCCAAATAGGAACACCTTCAGCATTTTATAAGTGTTGGGTGGTTCCTTAGTCTTTTCACTGCTACTTATGTATAAATGCGTTAAGTTACCTAAAAATTGTATAAAATCAGAGGTATAAGAACAATACACTAGTATAATAATTACAATTTGAGTTGAACTTAGACACTTATGCTTCACTTACCAACTTTTTGGTAGAACATGTTTCAAGGACCCTTGTCCCCATCCTCGGCTACGTGTCCAACTGACAAATCCTGCTTTTGAAGGTCATGAAGTGTCCGTGGTGGTGGTTTTATGAACTTCTTGATGAGGTTCTCATCCTCTGGTATTTCGAAATTCATGAGATTACTATCAAATTTTTGTATGTAGATCCTCTCCCAGATGTCCAGTTCTTTTGGTTTGCTTACTGATTTTAACAATTTTGGTTCTCTACAAATTCTGTGGTCATTTTCCCAAGAATGCGTTGTAGTTTATGTAAAATGTTATTGTCATTTACGGTAACCAGCTATTCTACTGAAATTTTCCACACTGTTTTTAAACTTAGAACCCATTGATTGCTTATATTAACATATAAAATTGCTTCTAGAAAAGTTATTGTTTAAAAACTTGAGAACTGTGCATGACAGAAAAGGTGAGGAAGGCCTGGTGGACAGGCAGAAACGTTGTGATTACCAAGGTAATGATTATTTCTTTTTTGTCATCCAGTGTTCTCAAGTTTTAATCAGTAACTTTTCTGGAAGCATATAACCACTCACAGTGGAAAAAAGTTGGAGTTTAGTAAATAACCAAACATGTTGATATATAAAATTGACTCTTCAAGGCTTAAACGTGGAAATGCCTGCTTTAAGACTTCACCCATTATTACCCAAATTATAATTCAGTATGTTAATAGGAAGCTTACAGCTTAGGCCTATGTGGTTTTCTTTATAGGATACCTATAGTCTTGACCAGAGACTGGAAGTTTAGGCATTATAAATCATTAAAATAAGCAGGAAAATAGCTAAAATAGGTAATATAGAAAAACCTTACATCATGCCTATTTATTTAATAGATTGCACTATTCAGACAATCACACAATCAGTATATTCATGTTAACATAGTGTTGTATTATATAGTTTCAAAGTTTATTGCTTGTAATATGTACAATGAATGCATATAAAACAGAAATTATTTTGACAATACAAACTTATAATAAAATATTAGGATAAAATTCTAATTGAACTTTTTTATAAGGCTATATGGGCATTTGTTTATCAAATAACTTAAGCTCAAATTTCAATTTCTTTATACTTAAATTTTTCATATATTCTGGAAGTTAATTAAGATAAATTGTACCTATAACATATATGGTCTGTTTTCAGGCACTCTTAATTTGCTATTAACTCTATGAAAATCATCTCTCTGCCTTGTATTGTAATTATGTATGTCTAAATTTTTTACCAAGTATTTAACATCTTTTTTAACTAGCATAACTACCTGAAAAATATACACAGCATAAACAGCAAGTAATTTAAGTTCAATAAATAAATTTGGACATGAACTTCTTGCCTGTAATTTTGCCAAGATTCTTAAAGATTTATTTTGTAGTACAAATACCCTGTGCATGTAAGTTTTAAGGGTGCTGCCCCATAAAAGCAAACCATATGGAAGATAGGGATATATCAAGCCATACTGGTACCGGTAACTTTAAAGTTATAAACAAAATGCTAAGTTCAACATTATCAATATTATTCAATTAATTTTCTTAATACAGTTTTTCCCTTCATTTTGTAAGCCTCTAATTTTGATACCTTCCAGCTCTTGTTAATACCATGTTCTGTTTCTAAAAATTAATAATTACGTGGAATCGCCTTACTCTGTACATAAAACTTTCCCAGATCGTTATTCACTTCTTTACAGAGAGGAGGTTGTTCATCAATTAGTAATGAAGTGGAGTCGCGGACTCAGGCATTTACATTTTTAAACAGCAGATTGATTGGCCTCAATAACATAGGTGGAGATATCCTATATTAAAACCATCATATATAAATCAGTACAGTGGGAACCTGAAAATCTGCAGCCTGTTGATGTTCTTGGCAGGTACATCAAGGCTTCGAATGTTGGGAAACTCAATTTTATGAGTGCTCCTTACTTTCAAACAAAAATACTTGACGGTAATAATTGACTGATAAGAAGTACATGCTGATGAGATG
This sequence comes from Ectobius pallidus, assembly GCA_964059195.1. Classification (NCBI taxonomy): domain Eukaryota; kingdom Metazoa; phylum Arthropoda; class Insecta; order Blattodea; family Ectobiidae; genus Ectobius; species Ectobius pallidus. The sequence goes on from CAXKWD010000002.1 coordinate 55,691,323, forward strand.
GAATAGTTTAGATCTCGAGTGATATAAAATCCCTTACATATACATACTTAAATAAATAGTAATAAAAATTATAATAAAAGTAATAAATTTAATAAAAGTAATAAAAATTATAATAAAAGTAACAAAAAATAAAAATAATATAAATAATAATAAAATTAAATAATAATAGTAAAAAAAATAAAAATGACAAAAATAATAAAAATAAATAAAATTTTATACTTTTAATTTTTTATTTTGAATCTTTGAATCCTGTATGTTTAAAAAGTTGGATTTTTGCAACCAGAACCTACACCCAGTAAAAAAATGCACCCGGACCAAAAAACCTACGCCCAGTAAAAAAATGCTCCCAGAAAAACCCTATGCCCAGTAAAAAACAGAGTTTCCAACAGGTAAAGAGAATACCATAGATGTACAAAAATTCACTACATCCCATATATTTTCAACAAAAGACTTAGTTTCTTTAATCCCAACTAAAAATTCTAGTATCTATAACCATGGAGAGAATACATCCCCTCCATCACATGTAGATTATACTTGAACATCAGTTAATTCCCAGCCTTCTGTATCTCTTGACGATCGTGTTGGAAATGATAGCGGGTTTGTATACTTGGGGAAAGAGCTACATCATTATCATCCAGATCCTCAGGACTGTCGAATGTTCCATTATTCTTCTCCTGGTTTCCACAGCCGTCAAGTACTGGACTTCAGGTTTACTTGTGATAATGGAATGATTTTAGATCTGAAACTGAGAAATGTGAGAATGAAGACTTTGTATCAAGGTGTGATCATACGAGAAGTTTAAAAGGTTGAGTGTAAGCTGTGGTTCCTTAATTTCATTTGTTAGTAGTTTTACCAGACTATTATAATTATGTTATTAGTTGAAAAATGACGAGCTTTTCCTTATATGCTGGAGGGCAAAAATGCTACCACTTCAATTAAGGGGACACAATACTAAATTTAACTGATTTTTTTACCAGGAAATGAAATTTCCAATTTTGATACTTTAAGATAGTATATTTTTTTTATACTAAAAATGGTCCAACTTTTACTAATGGTATATTCCATTGCCAAATTGAAAAGGATTGGGGCCAGCCCATCCCCTTGTTTAAGTCCATTTGACATAATTGAATTTGTTCCGTATATTCTGATTGAATTTTTACCTGTGCTGCTGTGTTAGTAATGGTTCCTGTGATTAGTCTTATCAATTTTGTTGGGATTTTAAATGATATTAGTGCTTCATATAATTTATGCTTGTTTGAAGTCTACAAATACTTCATAGATGTCTATACCATATTCCCAAAACTTTTCTCCAATCTGTCTGACTGTGAACAGTGGGTCCGTAGTCGATCTTCCAGGTCTATACCCTGCTTGGTATTCCCCTAATATCTCTTCCGCATAAGGTTTCAGTTTATTCCTTAATATAGTGGAATCAATTTTATACGCTGTACATAGGAGAGATATGCCCCTATAATTTCTACAATCCATTTTGTCCCCTTTTTTGTAAATGGGATAGATTATACTCTTACACCATTCCTGTGGCATCGCTTCTAGATTCCAGATCTCCAGTATCAGTTCATAGATCTTTTCTGTCAGCACATTCCTTCCTATCTTATACACCTCAGCGAGGATGCTATCACATCCCGGTGCCTTATTTGTCCTCATTTCTTGGATGACTCTTTTAATATCCCATATATCTGGTGGTTCGACTGTTTTGTTGTCATCTTCGATAATTATTTCCCTCTCTTCCTCTATGCCTGGTATCTTAAATAATTCTTCAAAAACTTCTTTCCATCTTCCTTTTATCCTATCTAAGTCTGCAATTATGTTCCCTCTTTCATCTTTGCATAGATTTGTGCTAGGTTTAAACCCTGCTTTTAGGTAGTTGATCCCTTTATATGCTTCCCTAAGTTCTTTGTTCTGCCAGTCTTCTTCAATTTCCAGTTCCTTCGAGTTAAGACTCTTTCCCCCCCCCCCTTCTACATATTTTATCTGCTTTCCTGCATTGTTCTTCATATTCCATTCTTCTGGCTCTAGTTGATCTCTCTATAAAGAGTCTGTATGCCTTGTTCCTTTCCTCAATTGCCTGTTTACACTCTTCATCAAACCAGCCATCCAAGTTCTCCTTCAATTTCCCTTACACCATCTTCCTAAATTCCTCTTTCTTATCTTTATCTGAACTGTAATTTGTGATATCTTGACAATCGCATACTCACATAAAAATAGCAACAAAAAAAAGTGAAATTGGCCGGTTTCGGGATTTGAACCATGGAACTCCATAATGTGAGGCCAAGACGTTACCATCTCGGTCACCTGGGTCAGTTTAACGGTCTAGTTGGATAAGCGCATGTAAAACAATAGTGTTTTTGGTAATAGCTAACTCTATTTTAATTTCCAAAGCCTTATAATATCACAGTAAAACAAAAGACTATGTTGTCAAGATAACTGATTTGCTTTTTTCTTTATAAATTCTTTCGAATACGTATATTATCATAAAATAGGCACCAAATTGAGCATTACTCCGAAACAGGTCAACCGATTTCATCCAATATCAATAGATGTCTTCCCATGAACATTATAAATGTGTATACCAAGTTTCATAACAATCCGATCTTTAAAATAGACACTAAATTTGGTTTTACTCTGGTAGCGATCTACCGATTTGGTCCCTTATACATTATAAATGGGTATACAAAGTTTCAGGAAAATCCAATAAAGCATTAAATGAGTTATCGTGACTTCTCATATATTAACATAAAAGGCAATAAATTGGGCATTATTCCGGTACTGGCCAACCGGTTTGGTTGAACATCAACAGACATCTTCCCATGGACATTATAAATGCGTATACGAAGTTTCATAAATATCCGATAAAGCGTATTTGAGTAATTGCGCCTTTAAAATATACACTAAATTGAGTTTTACTCCGGTACCGGTCAACACATTAGGTTCAAATTCAATAGGGCACTTCTCATGGACGTCATAAATGCGTATACCAAGTTTCGTGGAAATCCGATACAGCGTATTTGAGTTATGGCGCCTTTCTATTAGAAGGGCACCATAATCTATTAAAATAGGCACTAAATTGGGTATTACTCCGGTACCGGAGAACCGATTTGGTTCAATATCGATAAGGTTCTTCCCATAGACATTATAAATGTATTTTCCAAATTTCATGAGAATACGAAAAAGCGTATTTGACTTATGGCGCGTACAGACACACAGACGGACGGACGGACAGACATACAGACATTTTTCGTCCCCCCACACAATCTCATAAAGTACCATACTGGCACATAATAACTATAAAAAAGAAAGCTAAGCATTTTAAGGATTCTGTAAATAATCTTGTAATTTAGACCTGAACGACAGGGAGCATGGCAATGAAAAGCTCAGTGTTTCTTAATGCAGTTATTTACTGTATTTCCTTAGCTTCGCTTAATGAGAACATTTTACGCTAATTTTCAGAATTCTTGCATTTTTTATTAGATTGAATGTTTTTGTATACAAAAACAGTAAACACTTTTTATACTAAGAAGAAATGCGCACAAGTGTAGGCCTACACTTTTTTCAGTTCCAGCATTAAGTTCAGTTACTTATTTTTCACATTTCATGCAGTAAAGCACATGGCATTTCCGCATTTCATTCAACAGATTCTGCGTTCACACATTTCAGATGCTGAATGAAAGAGGCCTTTGCTAAACAAATTTGTGATGGTACCGGTAGCCATGTACTGCAAGTGTAAAGTAAACTCCTCATCTTCTGGTTTGTTGCTGTTCAACTTTGGTCAATCATAGCGCTGGTGTCTTGAAAGTATTTATTCAACAACCTTCCTTTTTTCCAAGAGATTGTGTAACAATTCTTCAGAAGTACTGGTAGTTGAAACTATCCACTGCCAAGCCAGCCCCTGCATGCCATGCCACGTCTCTCCACTTCGATATTTTGATACTCGTAACGCTTTCTCATGAGAAAGTAGCTGACCCATTCAGACTCAGATGACAATAAGACAGAGAAAGGTTCTCCCAAAAGAGCATGATTGTTCTTCAGTCTTTGCTGTACTCATGTAGTTGTTTAGTGTCATTTCAGCACTCGCAACATGTGATTTCTGTCACTTTTCAGGTTGCATAGTTCACCGATTCATTTGTAACCAGGAATGTATTTCTTGTTTCTGCAGATTTTGTGATGAAAACCATGAATTGGGTTAAAATAAAAGGTATATGACTATTCGTCACAAACAATTGTTCACAGCCACACACACATGAGAAATTTACAACAACGAGAATTCCCCACACATTAGGGATTTTCACAGGCTCATTAAAAAAATTCATGAATGTTACTAAGTGTAATTTAGTATAGTAACATTTTCTCTAAGAGTGAGATATTAATAACAATTAATAAGAATTTGTGTGTTGTTTACAAGTTTACAAGTAACCAAGATATCAAGGGGGGATTATATGGCATTGTGATAAGCATGAAGAGTATAATGTGACCATCACAATATTGGAGGATGTATGCACAATCGTCAAACAACCGTCTAAATATGTAAGCATATGAGTGGAGACTTAATACACTGAACTTCACTAAATTTGTACTAACCTGGACCGGTTTCGGGATTATAACTTTACCCCATTTTCAAAGTCTACATACAGGAAAATCACCTACCACCCAATAATGGACAAAAAATTCAAGAAAATATTCAAAGACCACAACATCACCTTAGCCCCGGTTAATAGATACAGTTTAGGAAATATGTGAAGGTCAACCAACATGGAGAGAGTACAACACCTGAAAAAATCGGGCATCTACCAGTTTAGTTGCAAAAACTGTCCACATAAATACATAGGCAAAACAAAAAGAAATATAGAGACCAGGATGAAGGAACACCAACGACACGTCAAATATGCACAAATTGAAAAGTCCGCAGTAGCAACCCATGTCTGGAACATGAACCATGAAGTTGAACAAGAACCTAAGTTGGTTAAGTGCGCCCACGGACATAGTGAACTGACAGTCTGGGAGAAGATATTTATCCAGAAGAATGCAGATATCCTAATGAACTTTGAAATACCAATGGAAGATGACCTGGTCAGGAAGTTCATAGGACGTCCGCGGGACGGTGCCCATACAGCACAAACATCAGTCGGAGTACGTTGAAAATGGGGTAAAGTTATAATCCCGAAACCGGTCCAGGTTAGTACAAATTTAGTGAAGTTCAGTGTATTAAGTCTCCACTCATATGCTTGCATATTTAATAACTTCACTGTGTAAACTTCCTTCATTAATTAAATAAACCATCTAAAGTTCATCCCTTAGATTGCAGCTCCCAAAAATCAGGCAGTTGGCCACCCCGTTATAGCATAAAGAAAGGCTGTGGTTTAAAACATGGCGCTGGCTATGGGAAGACTTGATCCTGTAGATTGAAATGGTGGTTGCTGCAGTTTTCTCCTATACAAATGGCTATGAGGTCATTTGATGGGTTAATCGGAAATTTTAAAATTTAACTACATTGAGAAGTTTGTTTTCTAGTATCAGATTGTCGCCTGTGGAGGCCTTTCCTCCTCTTCTAAATTTCATCTGGACTGTCTTATTTAGATTTTTGCTGAAGCGGTTCTCTTCAACCCATTTTTCTAATTTTTTCAGGCTGTCTCTGTTCCCTATGAAATAGTAAAACGTAACATGGCAACATTGTCACTCTACCACCATTTCGCAATATTAGGTTAACAAGATTTGTTAAAATTCACTTACCGATATTCCTGTAGGTTCTCGAAGTAGTGTAAAGGAGGTGTAAAACGTATTCTTCCAATTGACACTTTTGTCTTTTACAGTGACTGTGCTCGGGATTTCATTTCATGCAGAGCCCGAGACTCCACCGTGGCTCAGAAGCTGTGGGAGGAGAGTGCACGTCTTGTTGGAATTGAAAACTGGGATCCTTTCACAGCCCCTGATACTAATCCTGTGAAATCTGCAACACCCAACCCCAGTAGTTCTACTGTCACCGAACTTCTAGACCCATAGATTAAAAGTGAACTGTTCTTGAACTGTCTAGAAACTACGATAGGCTATACTCTCTCATTCTTTACGTCCTCAGACCCATGGCTTATCTAACTGATGTAACTGATTAGAGAAGTCGCATAGGCCTACACTTTTACAAACAAATTCTAACATTCAAGATTTAAATTAAAACGTAGCATTGCTTTCTGCTTTTATTCTAAGGTTACATAATAATTTATTGCCATCTGTTTATTTCACCAGCATCTTAAAAAAAAAAAAAAATTGTTATGTGGATTTCGGCATATTCATGAAAAAATTAATAATGATTTATGTTAGTTACATTTTGTCAGCTCTTTAAACATGTAAAATTTGACTTGATAGGCTACAATCTTTTTTTTTTAGGTTATTCTGTTGACATATACAGTGCATTATCTATACATTTATTATTTTATTATCATTAATTTACTTTCTTTTATAAATTTGGTATAAAGAAAACTATTGTGGTCATGAAAAAATCTGTTTGGGTATTTCCAACAAACATTATCTTTTGACACGCCCTGACTTTTACATGCATCATAAAAGATTCACTAACAGTTTTATACAGTCAATAATGTGTTAAGGAGCTACTGAGCTATTTAAGTTTTGAGCTTTGCATAGGCTTATTCATTATTTAAGTTGGTTAAATAAATGATGCAAAATATGTTGCACAAACTTTCTCACATAATTTTTATATACATGTTATGATTTGTACTATTGATATTTTGATTGGTTTTCGTCTACTGTCTACTATGCAAATGTTATTTAATAAAATGTCTGTAAGAATATTCATTCAAATTTCTTAGGTTCCATCTTTTGTCTAAATAATTAAGTGACATCTACCGATACAACTGCTTTTTTGTAAAACATCACTAATAACTGTGCAAAAAACAGACTAATAGTAATCAGCAATTGAGGAAAATTACAAACGTTCAATTACAGAAATACCTTTAGATGAGTTTTAAAGAACAATGTACCGTATTTTACGGACCATTAGTAAGTGTAACAGGATAAGACTGTTGGGAGGTCATTGTCTTCATTTAAACCACTCTGCAGAGACAACTCCTTTCGTATTAAAGAACTTCCATGTGCGATCTTTCTTGCAATTGAAGAGCGTTTTTTCAAAAGCCGATATCTACATGGATATCTCAGTGCAAGAGGTGACTAAGTGCCATCAAGAAAAGTGCTAATATTTGTGTGTATTGACCAGCAAAGATCGTATTTTATCTAAGCCAAACATGACAAACAGCCTTGCTGTATCAGTTACAGACACAGTAATGGCTGCTAGTCATGTTTGGCATAGATAAAATACTGTCTTTGCTGGTCAATACACACAAATATTAGCACTTTTCTTGATGGCACTTAGTCACCTCTTGCACTGAGATATCCATGTAGATATCGGCTTTTGAAAAAACGCTCCTCAATTAGTAAAGTGCCCTAATTACATCTTTGTATAGTGTGCTTGTACATGAGCTAATCCATGTGAAAGTGGATAAAGGTGGTTACATCTTTTTTTACATGACATAGACATGTTATATATCAAAGTAAAGGTAAAAGACTGTAGAATTTGAAAATAGATTCACAATTCTATTAAATTAAAGGTATCTATATAATAACAACTGCTGAAATGTGTATTTTTTTCATTGACTGAAATTTATAATTTAACATGTTGGTTAGTACTGCATTATACTCATGGAATCAGTAGATTTCATGCAATTTTTAATTTCACCCACAAAAGCACAAATAAGTGAAGATTTTGTCATCGTAAAACAAATGTTTAAGATCAGTTTAAGTGAAGATAGTCATGAAATCAATTTTCAAGGTATCCTTGTCACACCCGTCACTAAAAACATGTAATAGTTGGGTAGAAAGCCAAGTAATCATTGTATAAAATGGAAACTTGGTAAAAGTTAATTTTGAAATGCCTACTATTTTGGCTTAATTTTGATGTGACGGGTGTGACACATGTTGTGTGACGGGTGTGACATTTATGTAAAATGCGTTTTGCAGCTTTCGTATAGTGATTATTTCATGCGGATATTGAATAAATCATATGTTTGCATTAATACTATCTTTAAAATGGCTCTTGGACTTCCGTGGTAGAGAACAGAACTCCTTTGCAAGACGAAGAAACTACGATCTACCAGCTTTGGCTATGGATGACATAGGTGACCAATGGAAATGTCACAAATGTTTTAATGTTTGTAAAGAAGTGAGGTAAAGATCTAGTGATCCCCTATAGAGGCCATGAAGGCTTTTAGGGTTCAAACGTTCAACCTTCAACATTTTTAGACTTTTAGCACATGAAGGTGGTAAGGTTGTCAGTCTTATGCACTGGCTGCCTTTACCCCAAAATTGCTTCTGGTACCCATTTCTGTTAGAGGATGAGTTGACCTCAGGGCCATAGAGCCAGCAGAAGGATTAGGCCAATTGAAAAATCTCAAAACCTCATCAGGAATTGAACCTGTGCCCTTCCGGTTTGTAGCACAGTGCCTCAACCAGCAGCATGACATTGTAGGTCTACCCCAATAAACTAAGTGAGAAGTGATAGCCTAATTAATTCTGTGCCTGATTTCTGTACTGGTAACTGTGTATCTTAGAACTGCTAAGAAATTCAGACAGACAGAACACTATATATGCACATGAACTAGCTTGCACCGAATCAAAGTTGTGCTTTTAATAAATGCACATTTACATTATTTCAATTTTCAAACAAGTTATGTTGTATAAAATAATAGGCTAAGTTTCCATATGGGATGAATCAATCATGCACAATTCCAGTAACAAGCTAATTTTATGCAAGATAAAATTGCATCCTTTCCGCCTTTGGAGTATGTTATGAGATAAACGATTGTAATTGGTCAGTATTAAACACGCTGCATATGAATGGAATAGTTTTTTATTTTTTATTACAAATTACAAAAATACAAATTATTACAAAATTATTACAAATACAAATATAAATACAGTAAAACCTGTCTTAAAGACCACCCCTCTTTAACGACCACCTCCTTTAAAGACCAATTTTTCTAGGAACGGACAGTAAAACCCATAAGGCCGATGTTATTTTTACCCCTATTAAACGACCACCCCTCTCCCCGACCAACGACCAGAGTTTAATTTTCGTTAAACTCCTCTATAACGACCAAAATCATAAAAAAAATTCACTCAAATGATAGGCGTTAATCAGCATTTGAAGAGAAATACTGATGTGGGCACTGCAATTTTCAATACAATGCTTTGGGTTGTTTTCTTTCCGCGTTCTGGGAAAATCCTTACAGTAGACAGCGTACAAGTACCGTAAAGCGCACAGCTTGAAAAGAACACATTCCAATCTCCTACTTCTGACCTGCTTGTTTCAATACATTTAAGAATTCATGCCTTTATTATTTAAATGATCGCAGTGACTCGGGGGGGGGGGGGGGAATTCTATTTCTTATGAAAACGTTTATTCAGTGGACATGAGGGGGTTCTGAAATTCTCGATTCTAAGAAACGTGCTGGACGAGTCCCTTTCATTGTCCACCAAGCAAAATGTAATGTAGGGAAAATAGACGTCTTTCATTTCCTGGAAAACATTACCCCGTTCGGTGTTCTGGACCTGCATAGATTAAAGTGTCTTATTGTTGTGCTGCAAATTTTAAATACATTAAAAGTAAGTAATAATCAACTGTGTGTTACATAAGACACATACCGTATTGTACCGTATTTATTCTATTGTATTTTCACTTTCAAGACATAAAAATGCATTCCCCCTATTAAGAGACCACCCCTCTTAAAGACCACTTACTTGTGGAACCAGCGATGGTCATTATATAGAGGTTTCACTGTAATACAAACACAATTATTACAATTACAAAAGAGTATTATTTACCCCGCATGAGCATAGCTCCTGTTTGGGGTCAGTTCAGTCATACTAAATTTATGTTTTGAACATTATATCAAAAACATACATATTACAGTTTTAGGCAAAAATAAGAATAAAAATAAATAAGGTAGCTCATATGAAATAAATACATGAATAAAGATACGAAAAAATAAATTACAATAACATAACATAAGTTACAAACAAAATATCTCATGTTAAAATTTAAAAATTTACAGTTGAGAATGAATAACGGAAAAAAAGTGAGTAAAAGTACCATTACATACCATTGTGACATAATGTTTACATTAATCAGCCAGAAGCTGGTAAACTGGTGACAGAATATTCCTGCTGTGTGGCGGAGACAAGTGAAAGCTGAGGGATGACAGCGGTACTGTCAGAAGACTTGGAAATTTCCCTCCAAACCAAAATTTAGTTCAGATATGTAACAGTAGTTTAGAAGTTATGGTAGATTCTCAAAAGGGTCCAAAGGGTCTATACTTAAAGCCTATGTTTATGAAATGCTAATAAGAGCTCAAAGATTGCTGAAATTAAAATCTGAAGAATAACAATATGCTTTTATGATTTTTAACTGTAGTATACCTACGTTACCGGTCATGAAAACCACCAATAACGGCCGTGGGTGTCGGCATGCTGACCACATGCCCCCCAATCCTGCCATCTGCCTACGGGAGATGACGCAGCGGTCGGGTGGTAGGCCAAGTCCCTCCAGGGATGTAGCGCCACGGAGTTTAATTTAATTTTAATACCTACGTTATCGTAATCTGCCCCAAACATGAATTTTCAAGGGTGCTCTAAGCTAAATGTCTTTATATGCTGAAAGTACCTATCTAAAACCAATACAAAATAGAATTTGTTATCATTAGCATGGTTTTTTTAATTTTTGTTGCAGGGCTGTGTGACTGGGCATGGCTGTCCTCAAGATGGTGGAGTCACTTACCTTCAACATCTCTATCTCATCTCCTTCCATCCTTTTTATCTTTTCTCTTTTTTTAGTTAGGCTTTGTTATAACTAGGGTTCGGAAGTTTATGACCTAAAAAAGTGAAAAATATGGCTGCAAATATGCCAATAAAAATGATGTAATATGACTAAAAATTTCTAAATATGACCTAATAAAATATTTTTAACAAATAAACTTTCCAATTTAAGATGTTCAATGACACTAAATTATTACATCGCATGAATTCATCGCATGATTTTAACAATTTTACAGCTGGTTTACAGTTTTACTTGTAATGAACTTCTAATTAAACATTAAAACTTGAAATTTACTTTTATTAATTTACTCTTTCTTTATGTTATAATTGTGCTCCTTTACCAAAGTTATAACTAAAATAGAACGTTAAATTACAAATATGACCTTATATGCAGAGTAAAAACTGTCCAATTAGGGTAATAAGTGAGCAGTTCCTGTTTAATTTGTGTTTTCGGCAAGAATGGAGGTCAGGATAAAAATATGACATGTCATTAACATCTGAACCCTAGTTATCCTTTCTTCCTGTAGCAATAATAAAAAATCCTCACTTCTCATACTTCTTTTCTAAAAGGATGAAAAAAATGCTGTGGGAGGAGAGTAAGTAAAAGTAAATATAATAAGCTGTTCTGCACCCGTTCCTTCACGGGTTTTTCTGCTTTGTGCTGGAAACATTTGGGCTTATTAGAAACATCTTGCTGCTGTACTTCTATCATCAGTTCTAAGGTAAGCTTTTAAAGACAGAAAGTAACGAATAGGGCCCGGATTTTTAGGCTTTTAGGTTTTAAACAAACAATTTTAGCCGTCTTAATAAAATACTAGTATTTTCACCGAAAATTGTATTATTTTTTGACACAGACCCTCCTATACTTCTCTGTTGTTGGTCCGCAACTTATTTGAAAGTTGAAACGACAATGGATGACGTGCAGATTTTAAAGTATTTCAGAGAGCTCAAGTTTCATTTCCTTTGACTGTGAGGCAGAACATTTTTGAGTTACAAAGACAAGTGACATGTGGCATATACTTTGTTAATTTCGGTGCGTTGTATAAATTTATTTTTATTATGTCTTTTCTTAAAACGCATTAATTCTCATTTTAAATATGTGAAAATAAATTTTATTTTCCTTTGCATGAATTCAAAAATCTATTGAAAAATCGTGTTTTCTCCAATTGTCCTCTTTAGCCCCTAATTTTTCAGAAAAAGTCCTCTTTAGGCCTTTTAGTCCAATTTAGCCCTTTTTAGGTTCTATTAGATTCATGTATTCGGAAGCTAGGAGTATGAAACTGAAAAAAATATGTTAAAATATTCTAATTAGGAAGCTGTTAGAAAAATTGGTTTAAACCTTCAAATCCGGGCCCCTAGCATTAAATTGAAAACACATTTATCATGACTAGAAATAATGTTTTCATGCACTATCAGATATTAAAATATGTCTGCATTCATTTACTAGGAAATCTTAAAGTATGCATCCATTCATGCATCATCAAGTCACCAAATGTGCATTATGAAAATATTGCAAGTATGCACATCAAAATTCAAACTTACATTTTAATTTTTGACTGGCACAGTGCATACTACTAACAGCCATTAGTCAAGTTCGTGCTTTCATCTGTCAAAATGATGAAATTGACAAACTTAAATATTGATATATGAGACAAATTGAGGCTAAATTCTTAGTTTTAAACATTTTCACTGCAAATTACTTTTTAAGTGAACACTTTAATTCATAATGAGGATTTCTATTAATAACTTTGTTCAGTACCACATACCCACATCTTAAATGCAACTTGAAATGCAGGTTTAACATACGTGACTTCACTTAATTCAAGCACTGACCTGAACATGTTTCGAGCAATCCTTCTTGACTCATCATCAGCTATACCCCATCTGTCTGTTGTTTTCATGCACTATCAGATGTTAAAATATGTCTGCATTCATTTACTAGGAAAGTTTAGACAGATGGAATATAGCTGATGATGAGTCAAGAAGGATTGCTCGAAACATGTTCAGGTCAGTGCTTGAATTAAGTGAAGTTACGTATGTTAAACCTCCATCTCAAGTTTCAATTAATTATAACTTCACTATATAAACTTCCTACAAATTCTAGGATTGAAATGCATTATTTGACATTCAGGCCTAGTATAAAATGTGAACTTAAATTAGAAATATAAATATAATATGCAAGGCAAACTTCAAAATATGCATTATCAAACCTAAAGCTTTATAAACATGCATTTAATAGTCCATAACAAGCCCAAAGCATGCAAATATGCACTTAAAAGCATACTTACTTGTAATCAGTACGCCATTTCAGCAAGATAAATAATTGTAATAAGCTTGCATTTGCATGGAAATCCTGTCTTTAATCACTACTGTAAAAACACTCAAAGAACTTTCTCTACCTGAAAGCTTGAGGGGCATTCCATATGTCACGGACATATACATGGAATATGTAAAATAGAACATATCAATCCTGTAAACAACGGAGAAAAAATATTTTACTGGTTTCACGGACACACATCAGAACTGTGCAAAATTATGACAAAGCTAAATAGAAATGCAAATTGCTCTGAAGTTAACATCTATACTGATGTGAAATTATACACAAGACTTTTACATTTGATGATGAAATTCATTGCTCTACACTTCACAATCATGGAGCTTATTCGTACAAACCTTTACTATCAGGGACACAAAACACACTTCATGGTGGTGCCAAGAACATGGAAATCTAAACAGTGGGAAGTGTATGCCAATAGAACTGAAAATAGAGAAATGTTTTTATTTTTCATGCATTTGGTTGATGTTTTTGTGGAATGCCGCTTGAGCAAATAAAACTTTCACACTTAAATTAATTGTGATATAGATAGGAGTTTCATTTTCTTGCAATAAAACTGCCGATTTTGGTGTTAAATTGCTTCAGTTTGGAAGTTTAGTTTGTGTCAAAAGATAAAATACAATTAATTACAATAGACCAAGTCTTATGTATGATTTTTTTAATTTTTGGGTAATTATATCTGTGATATTTCGATTTTCATTTTAACCTAAATTCTGTTATTTGTTTTACTCTGTCAATGTGGCAGCCTCACATAAGGAAAGTTCTTGTATTAAAAAAATAGTCTTGAATTTTGTCCATTTGAAGCGATAACAGGTAATACTGCATTTCAGTAAAGTTTAAACTAAAGTTCTTATAATTAATAGACATTTGCAAATAGGATTTCCTTGATTTAGGGTAGGGCAGGGCAGGGCAGGGCAGGGCATAATAATAATTTATTTCTAATAAAGATTATTAAATTAATTGATTGGCAGGACAGGGCAGAATAATAATTTATTTATAATAAAGATAATTACAGGACAGGCCGGGGTGGAGAGGGGCAAGGCAATAAAGAAATTGCAAAACAAAATTATAAATTCAAATAGTGTATTTTTTCTTAAATTGCATCCTGTGTGGGGGTATTAAGGCAATTTTATTGGAAGAGAGAATTTAAATAGCCTACCAAACAGTATCCCTTTATTATTTCAATTTTGTTCTTCCCACTTTGTATTTTTTCTGTTGTCTCTTTTTCTAGGTATTAATTTCTAATTAGTGTTATAGTTTGTTTTATATATTTAAATTTAATTGTATATAAATTTCTACATAAGTTAGACCTAAACTCTTTTTTTAATTGTATTTTTGAAAATTGCGTTATTTTAAATAGTCTTAAAAATTTAATTTTTTGAAAAAAAATCATTTTTGTTGCAATTTTTTAAAATGCATTTTCCAAATATTTTTAAATTTCCATTTTTGTCAATTGCATTTTTGAAAAAAAACTAAAAATGCACCCAGAATTCAAAGAAGGCTAACCCCTTTGAAAAAAACGAAAAATGCACCCAGAATTCGTAGGAGGCTAACCACTTTGAAAAAAAACGAAAAATGTCCCCAGAATTCGAAGAAGGCTAACCACTTTAAAAAAAAAAACTAAAAATGCACCCAGAATTCGAAGAAGGCAAACCCCTTTCAATAAAACGAAAAATGCACCCAGAATTCGAAGAAAGCTAACCCCTTTGAAAAAAACGAAAAATGCACCCAGAATTCGAAGGCTAAACCCTTTGAAAAAAACGAAAAATGCACACAGAATTCGAAGAAGGCTAACCCCTTTGAAAAAACGAAAAATGCACCCAGAATTCGAAGAAGGCTAATCCCTTTGAAAAAAATGAAAAATTCACCCAGAATTCGAAGAAGGCTAACCCCTTTGAAAAACAAGTTATTTATAAAAAAATAACAGGTTATTTATAAATAATAACAGGTGTAAAAAATAATAGGTTATTTATAAAAAATAACAGGTGTAAAAATGTAACAGGTTATTTATAAAAAATAACAGGTATAGAAAATGCAGGTAATTTATAAAAAGTAACAGGTAAAAAAATAACAGGTTATTTATAAAAAATAATAGTTATAAAAAAAATAACAGGTTGTTTATATAAATAACAGCTATTGAAAAATAACAGGCTATTTTTTTAAAAATCAGAAGTGTAAAAAATAACAGGTTATTTCTAAAAAATAACAGGATATTTAAAAAATAATAGGTATAAAAGCTACAGGTTATTTATAAAAATAACGGGTATAAATAAACAACAGGTTATCGATAAAAGAATAACAGGTATAAAAAATATCTGGTTATTTATAAAAAATAACAGGTATAAGCAATAAAAGGTTATTTATAAAAATAACAGTTTATTAATAAAATATGTATAAAAACAAAAGGTTATTTATATAAAGTAACAGGTTATTTTAAAATATAACAGTTATAAAAAATAATAGGTTGTTTATAAAAAATAGCAGGTTACTTATAGAAAATAACACGTGTAAAAAATAACACGATATTTAAAACATAACAGGTATAAAAACTACAGGTTATTTATAAAAATAACAGGTATAAGATACAACAGGTTATTTATAAAAAAATGTTGTCCAAATGTTATTGTTGTCCAAATTTTGTCCAAATGTTATTGTAGTCCAAATGTTATTGTTATTTGTTATTGTCCAAATGTTATCCAAATGTTATTGTTGTCCAAATTTTGTCCAAATGTTATTGTTCAAATTTGTCCAAATGTTATTGTTGTCCAAATGATATTGTAGTCCAAACATTATCCAAATGTTATTGTTGTCAAATGTTATTGTCCAAATCTTATTGTCCAAATGTTATTGTTATATGTTATTGTCCAAATGTTATTGTTTACCAATTGTTATGGTTGTCCAAATGTAATGGATGTCCAAATTTTATGGTTGTCCAAATGTTATGGTTGTCTAAATGTTGTCCAAATGTTTTGGTTGTCCAAATGTTTTGGTTGTCCAAATGTTATGGTTGTCCAAATGTTATGGTTGTCCAAATGTTATTGATTGTTCAATTGTGTCCAAATGTTATGGTTGTCTAAATGTTGTCCAAATGTTTTGTTTATCCAAATGTTTTGTTTGTCCAAATGTTTTGTTTGTCCAAACGTTATGGTTGTAAAAACGTTATGGTTGTCCAAACGTTATGGTTGTCCAAACGTTATGGTTGTCCAAACGTTATGGTTGTCCAAACGTTTTGGTTGTCCAAATGTTTTGGTTTTCCAGATGTCTAAACGTTATAGTTGTCCAAATGATTTGTTTGTCCAAATGTTTTGGTTGGCCAAATGTTTTGTTGTCCAAATGTTTTGGTTGTCCAAATGTTATGGTTGTCCAAATGTCCAATAACATTTGGACAACACTAACATTTCGACAACAATAACAATTGGACAACATTCACTATTGGAAAACAATAACATTTGGACAACATTAACAATTGGACAACGATAACATTAGGACAACATTTTGACACCATAACAGTTGGACAACAATAACATTTGGATAACATTTGGACAACTATTGGACAACAATAACACATAACAATAACATTTGGACAACCAAAACAATGTTATGGTTGTCCAAATGTTTTGGTTGTCCAAATGTTTTGGTTGTCCAAATGTTTTGGTTGTCCAAATGTTTTGGTTGTCCAAATGTTTTGGTTGTCCAAATGTTTTGGTTGTCCAAATGTTTTGGTTGTCCAAATGTTTTGGTTGTCCAAATGTTTTGGTTGTCCAAATGTTTTGGTTGTCCAAATGTTTTGGTTGTCCAAATGTTTTGGTTGTCCAAATGTTTTGGTTGTCCAACTTTTTTTGTTGTCCAACTTTTTTTGTTGCCCAAATTTTTTGGTTGTCCAAATGTTTATGTTGTCCAAATGTTTTGGTTGTCCAAATGTTTTGGTTGTCCAAATGTTTTGGTTGTCCAACTTTTTTTGTTGTCCAACTTTTTTTGTTGCCCAAATTTTTTGGTTGTCCAAATGTTTATGTTGTCCAAATGTTTTGGTTGTCCAAATGTTTTGGTTGTCCAAATGTTTTGGTTGTCCAAATGTTTATGTTGTCCAAATGTTTATGTTGTCCAAACCTTTATGTTGTCCAAATGTTTATGTTGTCCAAATGTTTTGGTTGTCCAAATGTTTTGGTTGTCCAAATGTTTTGGTTGTCCAAATGTCCAAATGTTTATGTTGTCCAAATGTTTTGGTTGTCCAAATGTTTATGTTGTCCAAATGTTTAGGTTGCCCAAATTTTTTTGGTTGTCCAAATGTTTATGTTGTCCAAATGTTTATGTTGTCCAAATGTTTATGTTGTCCAAATGTTTATGTTGTCCAAATGTTTTGGTTGTCCAAATGTTTATGTTGTCCAAATGTTTATGTTGTCCAAATGTTTATGTTGTCCAAATGTTTATGTTGTCCAAATGTTTATGTTGTCCAAATGTTTATGTTGTCCAAATGTTTATGTTGTCCAAATGTTTATGTTGTCCAAATGTTTATGTTGTCCAAATGTTTATGTTGTCCAAATGTTTATGTTGTCCAAATGTTTATGTTGTCCAAATGTTTATGTTGTCCAAATGTTTATGTTGTCCAAATGTTTTGGTTGTCCAAATGTTTTGGTTGTCCAAATGTTTTGGTTGTCCAAATGTTTTGGTTGTCCAAATGTTTTGGTTGTCCAAATGTTTTGGTTGTCCAAATGTTTTGGTTGTCCAAATGTTTTGGTTGTCCAAATGTTTTGGTTGTCCAAATGTTTATGTTGTCCAAATGTTTATGTTGTCCAAATGTTTATGTTGTCCAAATGTTTATGTTGTCCAAATGTTTATGTTGTCCAAATGTTTATGTTGTCCAAATGTTTATGTTGTCCAAATGTTTATGTTGTCCAAATGTTTACATGGTTACATGTACAACCAAAACATTTGGACAACATAAACATTTGGACAACATAAACATTTGGACAACATAAACATTTGGACAACCTAAACATTTGGACAACCTAAACATTTGGACAACCAAAACATTTGGGCAACCAAAACATTTGGACAACATAAACATTTGGACAACATAAACATTTGGACAACATAAACATTTGGACAACATAAACATTTGGACAAGCAAAACATTTGGACAAGCAAAACATTTGGACAACCATAACAATTGGACAACCAAAACATTTGGACCATTTTGACAACCAAAACATTTGGACCATTTTGACAACCAAAACATTTGGACCATTTTGACAACCAAAACATTTGGTCCATTTTGACAACCAAAACATTTGGACCATTTTGACAACCAAAACATTTGGACATACAAAACATTTGGACAACCAAAACTTTTGGACAACCAAAACATTTGGACAACAAAAACATTTGGACAACCAAAACATTTGGACAACCAAAACATTTGGACAACTTACACATTTGGACAACAATTGAACAATAACATTTGGACAACAATAACATTTGGACAACCAAAACATTTGAACCATAAAATTTGGACAACCATAACATTTGGACAACCAAAACATTTGGACAACGATAATTGGACAACAATAACATTTGACAACAATAACATTTGGACAACCATAACATTTGGACAACCAAAACATTTGGACAACCAAAACATTTGGACAACCAAAACATTTGGACAACCAAAACAATTGGACAACAATAACATATAACAATAACATTTGGACAATAACATATAACAATAACATTTGGACAATAATTATAACAATAACATTTGGACAATAATTATAACAATAACATTTGGACAATAATTATAACAATAACATTTGGACAACAATAACATTTGGATAACGTTTGGAGAACAATAACATATAACAGTAACATTTGGACAACAATAACATTTGAACAAAATTTGGACAACAATAACATTTGGACAACAATAACATTTGGACAATAACATAACAATTACATTTGGACAAAATTTGGACAAAAACATTTGGACAACATTTATTTATAAATAACCTGTTGTATCTTAAACCTGTTATTTTTATAAATAACCTGTTATTGCTTATACCTGTTATTTATTATAAATAACCTGATATTTTTTTATATCTGTTATTTTTTATCGATAACCTGTTTATTTATACCCGTTATTTTTATAAATAACCTCTAGCTCTTATACCTATTATTTTTTAAATATCCTGTTATTTTTTTACCTGTTATCTTTATAAACAGGCAGTTATTTGTTTACATCTGTTATTTTTTACAAATAATATTTTAACACTTCTGATTTTTAAAAAATAGCCTGTTATTTATCAATAGCTGTTATTTCTTATAAACCTGTAATTTTTTTATAACATACTTTTTATAAATAACCTGTTATTTTTTATAAATTACCTGCATTTTTTATAAATAACCTGGTACATTTTTACCACCTGTTACCACCCTTTGAAAAAAATGAAAAATGCACCCAGAATTTGAAGAAGGCTAACCCCTTTGAAAAAACTGAAAAATTGCACCCAGAATTCGAAAAGGCTAACCCCTTTGAAAAAATGAAAAATGCACCCAAAACTTGAAGAAGGCTAACCCCTGTGAAAAAAATGAAAAATTCACCCAGAATTCGAAGGTTAACCCCGTTGAAAAAAACGAAACATGCACCCAGAATTCGAAGGCTAACCCCTTTGATGTATAACATTTGACAACAATAACATTTGGACAACATTAACAATTGGACAGCAATAACATTTGGACATCAATAACATTTGGACATCAATAACATTTGGACAACATTAACATTTGGATAACAATAACATTTGGACAAAAGTAACATTTGTACAACATTTGGACAACACTAACATTTGGACAACAAAAACATTTGGACAACAATTGAACAATAACATTTGGACAACAATATTTGGACAACAATAACATTTGGACAACCAAAACATTTGGACAGCAAAACATTTGAACCAAAACATTTCGACAACCAAAACATTTGGTCAACTTAAACATTTGGACAATATTGGACAACCATAACATTTGGACAACAAAAACATTTGGACAACCAGAACATTTGGACAACAATAACATTTGACAACAATAACATTTGGACAGTAACATAACAATAACATTTGGACAATAACATATAACAATAACATTTGGACAACAATAACATTTGGACATCAATAACATTTGGATAACGTTTGGACAACAATAACATATAACAATAACATTTGGACAACAATAACATTTGGACAACAATAACATTTGAACAAAATTTGGACAACAAGAACATTTAGACAACAATAACATTTGGACAACTATTGAACAACAATAACATTTGGACAATAACATTTGGACAACAATAACATTTGGACAATAACATTTATTTATAAATAACCTGTTGTATCTTAAACCTGTTATTTTTACAAATAACCTGTAGTTTTTATACCTGTTGTTTTAAATATCGTGTTATTTTTTACACCTGTTATTTTCTATAAGTAACCTGCTATTTTTTATAAACAACCTATTATTTTTTATACCTGTTATTTTTTATAACTGTTATATTTTAAAATAACCTGTTATTTCATATAAATAACCTTTTGTTTTTTATACATATTTTTTTAATAAACTGTTATTTTTTATACCTGTAATTTTTATAAATAACCTGTTATTGCTTATACCTGTTATTTTTTATAAATAACCTGATATTTTTTATCGATAACCTGTTGTTTATGTATATCCGTTATTTTTATAAATAACCTGTAGCTCTTATACCTATTATTTTTTTAAATACCCTGTTATTTTTTTACCTGTTATTTTTTATAAACAGCCAGTTATTTTTTTACATCTGTTATTTTTTACAAATAACCTCTTATTATTAACACTTCTGATTTTTAAAAAAAGCCTGTTATTTATCAATAGCTGTTATTTCTTATAAACCTGTAATTTTTTTATAACTGTTACTTTTTATAAATAACCTGTAATTTTTTACCTGTTATTTTTTATAAATTACCTGCATTTTTTATACCTGTTATTTTTTATAAATAACCTGTTACATTTTTACACCTGTTATTTTTATAAATAACCTGTTGTTTTTTACACCTGTTATTATTTATAAATAACCTGATTTTTTACACCTGTTATTTTTTATAAATAACATGTTTTTAAGTCTGTTATTTTTTATAAATAACCTGCTGTTTTTCATACCTGTTATTTTTATAAATAACCTGTAGTTTTTTATACCTGTTATTTTTTAAATATCCTGCTATTTTTTATACCTGTGAAAAAAATGAAAAATGCACCCAGAATTTGAAGAAGGCTAACCCCTTTGAAGAAATGAAAATTGCACCCAGAATTTGAAGAAGGCTAACCCCTTTGAAAAAACTGAAAAATGCACCGAGATTTTGAAGAAGACAAACCACTTTGAAAAAGATGAAAAATGCACCCAGAATTCGAAGAAGGCAAACCCCTTTGAAAAAGATGAAAAATGCACCCAGAATTCGAAGAAGGCTACCCTTTGAAAAAAATGAAAAATGCACCCAGAATTTAAGGCTAACCCCTTTGAAAAAAAATGAAAATTGCACCCAGAATTCGAAGAAGGCTAACCCCTTTGAAAAAATGAAAAATGCACCCAGAATTTGAAGAAGGCTAACCCCTGTGAAAAAAATGAAAAATGCACCCAGAATTCGAAGGTTAACCCCGTTGAAAAAAAACGAAACATGCACCCAGAATTCGAAGGCTAACCCCTTTGATGTACAACATTTGACAATAACATTTGGACAACAATAACATTTGGACAACAATAACAATTGGACAACATTAACAATTGGACAACAATAACATTTGGACATCAATAACATTTGGACAACATTAACATTTGGATAACAATAACATTTGGACAAAAGCAACATTTGGACAACACTAACATTTGGACAACAAAAACATTTGGACAACAATTGAACAATAACATTTGGACAACAATAACATTTGAACAACCAAAACATTTGAACAACCATAACATTTGGACAACCAAAACATTTGGACAACTTAAACATTTGGACAACTTAAACATTTGGACAATATTTGGACAACCATAACATTTGAACAACCATAACATTTGGACAACAAAAACATTTGGACAACAAAAACATTTGGACAACAAAAACATTTGGACAACCAGAACATTTGACAACAATAACATTTGGACAATAACATAACAATAACATTTGGACAATAACATATAACAATAACATTTGGATAACGTTTGGACAACAATAACATATAACAATAACATTTGGACAACAATAACATTTGGACAACAATAACATTTGAACAAAATTTGGACAACAATAACATTTAGACAACAATAACATTTGGACAACTATTGAACAACAATAACATTTGGACAATAACATTTGGACAAAATTTGGACAACAATAACATTTGGACAATAACATTTATTTATAAATAACCTGTTGTATCTTAAACCTGTTATTTTTATAAATAACCTGTAGTTTTTATACCTGTTGTTTTAAATATCGTGTTAATTTTTTTACCTGTTATTTTCTATAAGTAACCTGCTATTTTTTATAAACAACCTATTATTTTTTAGACCTGTTATTTTTTATAACTGTTATATTTTAAAATAACCTGTTATTTCATATAAATAACCTTTTGTTTTTTATATATATTTTTTTAATAAACTGTTATTTTTTATACCTGTTATTTTTATAAATAACCTGTTATTGCTTATACCTGTTATTTTTTATAAATAACCTGATATTTTTATCGATAACCTGTTGTTTATTTATACCCGTTATTTTTATAAATAACCTGTAGCTCTTATACCTATTATTTTTTAAAATCCTGTTATTTTTTATAAACAGCCAGTTATTTTTTTACATCTGTTATTTTTTACAAATAACCTGTTATTTTTAACACTTCTGATTTTTTAAAAAAAGCCTGTTATTTATCAATAGCTGTTATTTCTTATAAACCTGTAATTTTTTTATAACTGTTACTTTTTATAAATAACCTGTTATTTTTTACCTGTTATTTTTTATAAATTACCTGCATTTTTTATACCTGTTATTTTTTATAAATAACCTGGTACATTTTTACACCTGTTATTTTTATAAATAACCTGTTGTTTTTTACACCTGTTATTATTTATAAATAACCTGATTTTTTACACCTGTTATTTTTTATAAATAACATGTTTTTAAGTCTGTTAGTTTTATAAATAACCTGTTGTTTTTATACCTGTTATTTTTTATAAATAACCTGCTGTTTTTCATACCTGTTATTTTTATAAATAACCTGTAGTTTTTTAAACCTGTTATTTTTTAAATATCCTGCTATTTTTTATACCTGTGAAAAAAATGAAAAATGCACCCAGAATTTGAAGAAGGCTAACCCCTTTGAAGAAATGAAAATTGCACCCAGAATTTGAAGAAGGCTAACCCCTTTGAAAAAACTGAAAAATGCACCGAGAATTTGAAGAAGACAAACGACTTTGAAAAAGATGAAAAATGCACCCAGAATTCGAAGAAGGCAAACCCCTTTGAAAAAGATGAAAAATGCACCCAGAATTCGAAGAAGGCTACCCTTTGAAAAAAAATGAAAAATGCACCCAGAATTTGAAGAAGGCTAACCGCTTTGAAAAAAACTGAAAAATTGCACCCAGAATTCGAAGAAGGCTAACCCCTTTGAAAAAATGTAAAATGCACCTAGAATTTGAAGAAGGCTAACCCCTGTGAAAAAAATGAAAAATGCACCCAGAATTCGAAGGTTAACCCCGTTGAAAAAAAAGAAACATGCACCCAGAATTCGAAGGCTAACCCCTTTGAAAAAAATGAAAAATGCACCCAGAATGCGAAGGAGGCTAACCCCTTTGAAAAAAATGAAAAATGCACCCAGAATTCGAAGGAGGCTAACCCCTTTGAAAAAAATGAAAAATGCACCCGGAATTCGAAAGAGGCTAACCCCTTTAAAAATAATGAAAAATGCACCCAGAATTTGAAGAAGGCTAACCCCTTTGAAAACAATGAAAAATGCACCCAGAATTTGAAGAAGGCTAACCCCTTTGAAAATAATGAAAAATGCACCCAGAATTTGAAGAAGGCTGAAGGAATCGTGATCCTAGTATTAAATATCAAACTAGAATCACGATGAATATCAAGATAAATAAATAGAATATAAAACCTTCAGAATAACGGGAGCTATTAACATTTCATATCAAATTTAATATCAGATGATAGAGAATTAAATCACAAGTAATATACAATGAATAAAGAAATAATATGTAATAAACATTAAATTAAGTTAACATTAAATATAAGGATAGATCACTGGCTGTAGAAGTACCAGACAGGATTCCGAGTATTTCACAAAGGCGAGCTCGCATATACCATTCAGTCACTGTAGGAAGCCGGCGACACTTATTGTCACCGAGTTGCACTTCTTTTATGGCAAAATATTACACAAAGACGAGTAAAGCCTACTGAAAGGAAAGTACTTGGAAAAAGACTTGGGAAAAGAGTAATCAATGCCGATACCAAGAAATTACAGCCAGTAACGAGAATAGGAAGAAAGTGGGATCTCAAAAGGACGCACATCATAGCATCCTAAGGCTTGGTTTTAAAGGGCCAATGAAAAATGAGTTACTAACTGAAATAACGATAAAATGCTATAACATAGAATTTCATTTGCTAGTATACGAGTGGGGGATTTTTCTGGGCCAGCAAGGCTGTAGAACATCGCCAGTTTTATAATAAGACTGTTCTGCTGGACTCTGATCCGGTCGGACGTATTCACTGCTACTGGACTTTGATCCGGGTGGATACAATAGTATTTCCACTCGATTTTAATTCACGTTGGGTAGTTGCCCAACTTGAATAAGTAATCTTTTTAACTACAAGCACCCAGTAATCGTGTGATTCTTGGTAATAGCTAAATTACAGCTATTACCGAATTTAAATTCAGTGTGACACAGTAAGTACATTGTCGACGAAGTATCACTAATATAATTACGCCAAGACGGGTAGTTATAATATCACGTGCTATACTTAGGAAGAGAGTAGCAACAGATAATTATTGTGGCCAAGTTCTACAACCTAGACATCCTAGCAAAGTATCCACCACGATTAGATTATTAATCAGTTAATTGGACAGATTATTTAATTGGACAAATAAACCATATCTTACCAGCTATTCATGTTATCTATATCAGTAGCACTAACAATAACAGCCATTCACCAAACCCATATATCCCTGAGAAACGTAAGAGTGTAAATCTCGTAGCTTGCTGACTCCGGAGCAGGTTCGAAAGAAGGACTACAAACGGTAAGTACTGAGTAAAAACATTTTCACTTCTTTAGTACGAACCTTTATAAGTGGCATTACCCAATAGCAAGGGGGTGAACTGCTTCAAGGCTAACCCGTTTGAAAAAATGAAAATGCACCCAGAATTCGAAGAAGGCTAACCTTTTTGAAAATAATGAAAAATGGACCCAGAATTCGAAGAAGGCTAACCCCTTTGAAAATAATAAAAAATGCACCCAGAATACGAAGAAGGCTAACCCCTTTGAAAAAAATGAAAAATGCACCCAGAATTCGAAGAATGCTAACCCCTTTGAAAAAGATGTAAAATGCACCCAGAATTCGAAGAAGGCTAACTAACCCCTTTGAAAAAAATGAAAAATGCACCCAGAATTCGAAGGAGGCTAACCCCTTTGAAAAAAATGAAAAATGCACCCAGAATTCGAAGGAGGCTAACCCCTTTGAAAAAATGAAAAATGCACCCAGAATTCGAAGGAGGCTAACCCCTTTGAAAAAAATGAAAAATGCACCCAGAATTTGAAAAAATGAAAAATGCACCCAGACTTTGAAGAAGGCTAACCCCTTTGAAAAACATGAAAAATTGCACCCAGAATTTGAAGAAGGCTAACTCCTTTGAAAAAAATGAAAAATGCACCCAGAATTTGAAGAAACACACTTAGAAATTTGTTGAACCATCCGCTCAACAATGCCACTGAAGAAAAAATAGAATAATCAGGTATTTACCAGATAGAGTGTGAGGGCTGCCCAATGGCATATATTGGCCAAACGAGAAGGAACTTAAAAACCAGATTAAAAGAACATTTCAGAAATGTAAAACTGATGCAAATTGACAAATCAGCGGTAGCCAATCATTTAGAACAGAAAATCATCACATAAAGAAAGACATTTCATTATTGAAACACATCAGCAAACCTTCAGATCTAAATACGTGGGAAAAGATCTTCATTACCAAAAATGGTGACAACTTGATGAACTTCGATATCCCTCCTGTGAGCGACGTCATCAGGCTCACCGGTCGGAAGAGAGGGGGAAGCAGAGAACAAAACATAATACCACCAGCCGAGAACCCGACCCGCCAGCTGAGGATGGGAGGACACTCCCGAAACATGTCCTGATTTTATCTGTGACGTAAGTGGTGCATAAGTGTTTTTAAACTTTATTTTTATTATCTATTAATGACTGAGAATGTTAAACAAGTATTTGAGATTTTTCCGTAAACTTAAAATTCTCATACAAATAAATCCACTCTTTCATTACAATATGCAAATCATTAAATTACAATAATTTACAAAACATATAAGCTTATACATACAGTTAATCAACAGACAAGCAAAAAACACAAGTACAATTGAACATCTGTTATCCAAAACACTTAACTGATATACTGTTTATCCGAAATGACCAAAAAAAAAGTTTCTTATGATGTACTGTGTATGTAGCTTATGTTTCAAACACTTGGGCTACCACACAGGGAAGGAATTCTTTGACGGAAGAGGGAATTCTCCACGTCAGCCTTTTTGTATGAATTGAAAGCGAGTGAGGAAAGAAATTTCCCAAGGATGAGTATAACAGAATGCAAGGACTCTAACCTTGTCTGCTCCGTCCCTTATCTATTGTATAGGCATATGTGATCTCTGTTTGTTTCTTTTATTTGTTCACATCAGTCATGTGCTAGTACTTGTCTGTGTGGTGGTGATCGAACATTTTCTGTAAAGTGTTTTTGTTGTTTTTATTGTGTGCCATGTCAACAAAGCGGAAATGGCTCATGATAACATTAGAAGAAACTTCAAAAAAGTTATTCTTAATTTTTATAAAAAATTTTGGTTTAGTTTAGTTTAGTTTCATCCTTATATCTTACATAAGATATCATCTCCCCCCCTTTCAGTTAATAGAGGTTTTACAATATACAATAAGTAAATCTAAATTAATTTTTGTTAATTTGTATTTGTGAATCACAAATTGCTGCCTTGTCGTGGCGGAGGGGCTCAGTACCCAATGAACCAGACGACTTTGCATGTGAGCGTAAGCTACAGGCTAGTAAGAGGTGAGGGGGAGCGAAAAGCAATCCACAACGGGCCGATGGGACTCGAAGTCGAAGTGAAGACAGCCCATCTAGGGTTCCTAGTACCCAAAATATATTAGGAGGGTGGACAAGACTCTTTAGCCTAGGAAGGCAGCTTGTCTAGGGAAAGGATATCCCAAAATCAAACCCATCTCAGACCGGCCTAGCAAGCCATCTGAGATGTAATCTTAAAGCTCAGAGAAACACACAGATGACAGACGGATCGAACTTACTTATGACGACTAGGCAACGAAACAGGCTAAAACGAATACGAAAAAATACTACTATGAGATTCTCAACATGGAATATAACATCCTGGAATACAAGAGATCAAGAAATATTAATGCAGTTAGAAGAAAAGAAAATAGACATATGCTGTATATCAGAAACTAAAAAGAAGGGAAAAGGTGCCACAAGAATCGGGAAATACATTTTCATGTACAGTGGGAAAAACAAAAATACGAGAGCGAAAGCTGGAGTGGGAATTTTACTCAATAGGAAATATGAACAAAATATAGTGGATATAGAGTACACCAATGAAAATATGATGGCAGTAAAATTGAAATTTAAAGAAAGTCTCCTCTATATATTCAGTGTGTATGCTCCTGATATAAGCAAACCAAAGATAGAACTCACAAAGTTTTATGAAGATCTACAAGACCAATTAGATAAAATATCTGACAATGTTCGAATACTCATAATGGGCGATCTTAACGCAAGAATAGGTAATAAGATTGCTAATGGGGTCAGTCAACGTTTTAATGAAGAGAGAACCAACGATAATGGAGATATGTTAATGGATTTCTGTTGCCAAAATAGCTTAAGGATTAATAATACATTCTTTAACCATGACCTAAAATACAAATATACCTTCAGAGGATCCCGAGGCATTGAATCGGTAATAGATTATATAATAACTAATAGAATGTTTAAACCTACAGAAATACTAGACGTGAGAACTCTGAATTCAGTGAACATAGGTACAGATCACATGTTACTGCTTGGTAAATTAAGACTGGAACTTCATACACCTAAAAGACAGAAACCAGAATACATGGATAAATTTAATATAGAATCAATGGATCACGAATCAACTAGAGATTTATATGCAAGACGTATACAACAAAAAATTGAAGAAAACAATATAGACATTAATGATGATGAGGAAACAGCATGGAATAAAGTAAAAAATAATATTCTAAAGGCAGCCGAAGAGACATTAGGGAAGAGGAAGGTACGAGTTGGACTGAACTCCAAAAGGTATAAAACACCATGGTTTACAGAAGAAGTCAAACAATTAGCCCAACAAAAGAAGCAGGCTTATATTAAGTTTAGAAGCACACAAAAAGCAGAAGACAGAGAGACATATAAGAAAATAAGAAATGAAACCAATATAAGAATAAGATTAATAAAAGAATCCCATTGGGAGGCGTTCACAAAGGGAATGGAATATGATTTATTTGGGGCACAAAAAAGAGTTTGGCAAATGTTAAGAAATAGAAGAGCCAAAATAAACTAAACAATACAAATTAGCAATATCAATTAAGTAACATGGAAACAGCATTTTGAACATCTCTATTCTGATGATATTACAGTTGACAATGATAACCAGGAAGCACAAATTGCAGAAGAAATAAAAGATCAAAAGGATGCAGATTCACAAATAACAGAAGAGGAAGTCCAAATAGCTGTAAAGGAACTAAAAGGACGGAAGGCATCAGGAATAGATGAAATAAAGAATGAATTCCTGAAATATGGAGGTAAGAAATTAATACAGGAAATAACAAAGTTGTTTAACATCATTTGGAAATATCAAAAAATTCCCAAAGAATGGAAAACTAGTATCACCATACCAATCTATAAGAAAGGAAATAGGAATGATCCAGAAAACTATAGAGGAATTACTCTTCTTTCCTCTGTGTTAAAGTTATTAACGAAAATATTACAAAGAAAACTTCTTTCACACATACAGATTAGTGATGAACAACAAGGATTTAGACCGAACAGAAGCACAACAGACGCAATATTTGTAATCAGGCAAATTGTAGAAAAGGCAATTGAATTTACAACACCTGCTTTCCTATGCTTTGTAGACTTGGCAAAAGCCTTTGATAGAGCTAGACTAGAAGACATAGTAGAAATCCTACAAGAAAAAGGAACCTCAAGAACAATAATAAATTTGATAAAGGATATCAATACAAACACTGAAACTAAGATTTCTGTGAATGGAAAACTAACAGAGGGAATTAAATGTGTAAAAGGAATAAGGCAAGGAGACTCATTAAGTCCTTCACTATTTAATATGATAATGGACAAGATTATAGAAAGTGTAAAGTGTCTTCCAGGTTATCAGATGGGAAACAAACGTTTTAACATAGTATGTTATGCTGATGACGCAGTTCTGATCACCAGAACAGAGGACGAACTACAACGACTACTTCATCGGTTTGTAACAACAGCAGAAAAACTAAATATGAACATATCTACAAATAAAACTAAATATATGTGCATATCTAAGAATCCAATAAGGTGTAAACTGGAAATTAATGGAAAAGTCATACAACAAGTAATGGATTTTAAATATCTTGGAGTACATATATCTAGCTCCCGTAGACTGGCTGATGAAGTAAGATCCCAGGTTTTTAAGGCAGCAAGAATATCAGGATATTTACGAGATGTTATATGGAAAAACAAACATTTAAACATTGAAAGTAAAACAAAAGTTTACAAAACATGTGTACGACCAATCATGACATATGGTGCAGAAACAAGAGCAGATATTCAGCAAACAAAACAACTATTGAGAACAACAGAGATGAATACTTTAAGAGCCATAGTAGGTAAAACAAGACATGATAAAGTTAGGAATCAGGATGTGAGAGAGGAATGTAATATCATAGATGTGGAGACTTTTGTTAGAATAAGGAAAAAAGAGTGGAACGCTCATGTAGACAGAGCTGACGACACAAGACTTATTAAAGCAGCGAAGACATTACGACCAAGAGGGAAAAGAGATGTGGGCAGACCTCTCAAGAGATGGTTTGAGACGCTATCATCACTGACTTAACGTGTGGAAATTAACAGGCATTTGCCTAAATAGAAGAAGAAGAAGAAGAAGAAGAAGAAGAAGAAGAAGAAGAAGAAGCACAGATCTTTCCTTTGTTAATTTGGGTAAAAGATAGATTTATGCCACATTAAATCTGATGGGGGGGGGGGGACAAGAAATGTTCTACACTGGGTACCACTTGAGCTTCCTACGCCACAGCAGAGTGCATCAGCAGTAACCTGACAAAGACCAACCCAAACAACCACAGCGGTCTAGGAAGATCTTGGACAGATTTGTGGAGTCGGATGGTAACAAGCCGGACATAGACTCTGGATAACCAGCAACATTCCCAAAGCAATGCTCTGCAAATCCTATCCACCTCCTGTGTTGGTGTGTATAAGAAGCTGTGGTGGTGGTGGTATAAGAATCCGTGTTCAAACAAAGAATGGTGGTGTATCAATACTACAAATATCAATACATCTCGATGAAAATGTGACAGATCTAAGAGGATTGCTCAAAATGGTCTGAAAGTTAAAAGCTTAAAAACATAACTAGGAAAGCTATATTCTGAGGACTCTAAAGAAAGGTATAACATCGAGCGTACGTTGTGCAGAGGATATTGAAGTGAGAATACATTTCTATTTTTGTTACATCACGATTGCAGTCATTCACATTAATAAGGGTAACAGATTGTATCATACTTCTGAAAGGTGTATTTTCGAAAAGACATAGAACCTATCTCTAATTTTAAAGATTTTGAGTTTAGCTAACAATTCCATAAGTACCTATCATGAGCAAATGATGATACTATTATTTTCAAAACTATGTTAATCTCATATTGAACTGGCATCTTTGTTCAAATTTAGGAAATTTAGAGATTTAAGTTTAAAAAGTACTTTCAGAACCATAGGTTCATTAGAGCTGGATTAACATACATAGGACTGTATAAAGTTCATGACATGAATCTCAAAAATGAAAGTTCAATTCTTATTAGTTTTAGTGTAATCTCTAGCAATTCAAATAATAAATGGTGTAAAATAGCATGGGCATAAAGTTTTCTTTTTGAAGGGGGTTGAATATAATGTTGTCTCGGCTTCATGTCCTTGCACACATTGTAACTTAAAACACTATTTTTGGTAACTAAACAATTGGGTCATATCAATAAAGAATTTTTACTCCTAGTTTTGAGAAAATTCTCACATCCATATCATTAAAATTTACTCACCTTAAGAGTAATTTCTCCCGCTAAGAGAATTTGCTCAACAACATTGAGAGTTGCGCAATATGCTCACTTTACTCATAGGTTGGAGAAATCGCTCACAAATTTTGGAGTAACCTCAATAGGTGACTTCAAATAAACTGAGCAACACTAGTTTACTGCAATGGCAGAGTATTTGATAATTTAGATGTAAAAAGACTCATCGGTGATTGATTATAAATTACTAAACATGCAGTTTATAGTATAGTAGAATTTGAAGAATCTTGTAAAAATGTTATTGTATTTTAATCTTAGTTGTTGATTGTTACCGATCCTGCCTATTGCTAATTATTCTGCTTAATGGCAAAAAAAATTATGATTATGAAAAACACTATATTTACACTATAAATAATACAGTGTGTCCACAGAAATTTCAAAATAATTTCCCTGACTTTTCAGGACCAGAAATTTTAATTTCCCTAACCAAAAGAATAAATTCTTTATTATGTAAACAAAACAAAAAACACAAAAATCCAGCCTCCTCCAATCCCAAAACAAAAACAAGAAACGATCAACTCAAGTACTGAAAAGAAAATTGCTTAGCACAGTCTGGGTCACAGCAGACAGGAGCAAAACACATGCTCCTCATTCACTGGAGATAGTTATTTTCCCCGACTATTCCATATATTTTTTTACAAATTCCCTGACTTTTTCCTTTACTTTACAAAACTCCCTGACTTTCCAGAATGTGTAATATGTTGTTAGTTATGCAGCAGTCTTGGAAACTGTTTTCTCTTTCTTTAGGTATCTGTGATGCTGAAGGAGGAAGCAGAGGATAGACAGTTTTGGAAAACAAAATTCGCGTACCAAGTTTGAAAACCTGCCGGAAGGCAGAATACTTACTACTAGGTATCTGTAAATTTTTTGTTTTAGATAGTGTTATAAATCAAACCTTCCTTTTGAGAAATTATCATAATACTTATGATGGGTTGTAATCTACATTATTTTTTTTATGTAGAGCAATTCTTTAATAACAATAGGTCTACGCTTTCCTCTACAGGAGTTATTTCAGATAATTGCTCATTGAGATTATGTGCATTGTTATGCCGAAGAACTACCAAAACCAAGCTGTTTTGAAATTTGAATCTTAAATAAATTGCGAGAGCATAAAATCTTTAATGAAAAATTAAAATTTACAAGTTTTTTTTTTTTTAAATAATGGTGTGTTGTGTAAGAAAATGTAATAACCAAAGCAGTGAAAAAATAGCACATATTTCCGAGGGTACACCAGTGTAAAAATATAACTATTTTCTTACTTAAAATCATGATCTCACACACACTGAACAATCCAGTGGATTTTAAGTAATTTTTATAAACATATCTGTCACATTCATTTTCATAACTTGTAATTTACTGTGATCTGACAACAAGAAGTGCTTGTTGTCCCTTCTCTTCATCAACAGTCAGTTTCTTAGTAATGACTAATGACCTTTGTAAATGTTGATCGGGTGCTGGCAGTGAGGAATATAGTTATGAATCTTGGAAAGTTAGCTTGCAAATTCCGGGGTGCACGGGCAAAGAGAGTTAAGTCCACTTTCTTGTTACTGAAAATTAGAGTGACTTAACACACTATACCAGCCCAACATAGCTTTAGAGATGCATAAACCCATGAGGCACACATCCATTTTGATTATGACTTACTGGACTTAACACAAATGTAGAGAACATTTTTATCTATAACTCTATGGACATATCTCAATTTTTTAGGATGATGGACTTAACTCTCTTTGCCCACGCACCCCGGAATTATCACAGGTTTTGAACCAGTTACATATTGCTTTGTGTTTTAAGGGAAATTCGGAATTTTCAGTCATGACAACAGAGGAAAACATTCCCCTAAACGAAAAAGTGCATGAAGTAGAAAAAATCATGTTAAAATGGAGTGCTGTGTAAGAAGTAAAGCAGAATTCAGTAAATAAAATAAATTTCTGCATAAACTAAGTTTTATTGCTTAAAAATAGCAAAACCTCCATATAGTATAAACCCCTGTTTAAAGTAAAAAATTCTTTACCCCCAGAAAAATGTTAAATTCAAACCTTATAAACCTTTTATTTTTACACAAATGGATACAATGCTAGAGTGGCTGAATTGGATTTTCCTCATCTGTAATGTAGGTTACAATTCATATTTTCTCAATAAAGTATGATCATTTCCTCTACTACCGGTTACCATAATAAAGAATGCACAAAATATAAGAGTTGAAATCCAAAACTTTTAGTGAGAAGTTTTATTTGCCGTTTTTGTGTGTGTTTACATGGTCAAAAGTCTGTCTGAATGTAACAGGAGTTACTGTGGAATGATCTTTCTTTTCAGTTCCAGGGATAAGGAATATAGTAATTCTGGAAAGTATAAGACATCTTATACATAGAAGTAAAACCAAAGTGAATGGTTCATTGTGCGCACTGATTTTCTCAAATCAGACTCCTCAAGTCAAGGATTCATGATAAGATTTTACTGATAAATAAATGTGCAGGGAAATTTCATCACAGTGGCATGATTATTAGTGGCCGAGCATGCCTCGCTATTGACTGGCAGTTGTGTTGTTCTGTTGTTCCCTGGATCCAACTTCATGAGTTCTTAGGCATCTTTAAATGCAGTATAAGCAATATCTTTAAGGTCTAGTACCTAGGTAATATCTTACATTACCTGTGTGTTAATCATGTTATGTCACTCTTGTTACGCAGTGTAAATTTTAGATTTAAGATTACAAGACTGTAAGAAATTTATTGGCCATTAAATAATTAAAAAAATTACAATATCCTTCATCTAAGAATACAATACAATCAATCTACAAGCATAAAATACAATCAATTTACAAGCACAAAATAGGTGAAGAGGAAAGGTCTATTTCAGTTCTGACAAATCACTATAACTTATGTTAAAAAATTTTAAACAGTAATAAATTCTTTGATTTTCAGTCATCTTGTCATCACAGTTTTAAACGTCAAAGTCTTAATTGATAAAGGTAACTTACTGAATAACTTACATTGCTGATACGATAGTTATGACTCATCAAAGATTTGGTTAATCTACAAGTAGGAGCAACCAAGTTAAACATAGATCTGGTATCATGACCATGTAGTGCACCTTGCATCACAAAGATAACAATTTTCTTTCACAAAGATTAGATTATAAAGAATATATTATATACAAGTGAGGGTCATTGATCCCGCGAATTCCCAGTCTCGCCTACAGGTGCAGATACATTAAAATTATTTTTAAAATACAGGGTTCCCACAAATGCACTTTCAGGTTTCTAACACTCATCACTTACATTTAATGAAATTCATAAAAATGAAACTAGTATTGATAGAAACAGAAACTCATGTTTTGTTCAATTACCTCACAGATGCTCAATGTGAGCACCGTTGGTGGATGCTCAAACCTATAGTCCATTTCCATCCAGGAACGTTGTAGCATTCTCAAACCTATAGTCCATTTCCATCCAGGAACGTTGTAGCATTGATGGTCAACCTGATGTGATGGCTTCTGAGATGGTATGCTCTTTCAGGTCTTGGACAATCTGTGAAACGGGTGGCTTGTAAACAATACGTTTAACCCTTTATCTAGCAGACGAAATGAAAATTTATGCCCACTGGATTGGGAATGTTGCTCTCAGGCAACATGGTATTTCACAAGTCTAATGGTTATAACACAGCAATTATATCTCCTATTCGGCAATGGTGCCTACAGGCAACAGCTACAATATCCCAGGTAACATCTACCAACAATTTAGTTCATTTTCTAACTGTTAGATGGCCGTAGGAAGTGTTTTTGTGGTCCGAATGCAAAAGGGGCTTGCCAGGTTCAGGGAGGTATTCATAGGTGTTGCCTGAGAGCAACACTGCCAGATAAAGGGTTAACATACCTCAACAAAGTGTCAAGGGACATCAGGGCACGTGAACATGAAGGCCACAAAGAAGTTGTCTATTGTCATGACCAGCATGGCCTATCCATTTGTTTAGTAGTCTGGTGTTGAACTACAACCTGACTTAATTGCGAAAATGTGGGGGTGCACCACCTTGTTGAAAGATGAAACTGGGCATGTCCTCCTCCAGCTGAGACAGGATGATATGGCAGATTTTTGTATATAGGATGAGTGTGTGAATGTTTGCATGGTATGATAAACTTCTGTTTTGTGTTTCAGCTCTGAAAGTTCATATGTATGTTTGTAAAAACACAATTTTGACAATGTTCTGAAATGTCTTGACATTATGCAGAACAGCAATAAATCTTATCTTATCTTATCTTATCTATATGTAAGCATTCATGAGCCACAGATTATTGTCTCTGTTGGACACTACATGAGAATATTATAGGAGAAAAATTCCTCCGGCACTGGGACTTGAACCCAGGACCTTTGGCTATTCGCGCCAATGCTCTACCATTAGGTGGACCATTAGGGCAATCAGTCATAGGAGAGAAGTTCCATCTGGCGATGTGAATTGAGCTCCGGCTTAGCTCAGTTGGTAGAGCATTGGCGCGAATAGCCAAAGGTCCTGGGTTCAAGTCCCAGTGCCGGAGGAATTTTTCTCCTATAATATTCTTATCTTATCTAGTTGTAACATATCCAGGTACACAGACCCTGTGATTGTTTGTTCTTCATAGAATACATTAACCATAGAATACTCCTGGATATGTTGCATGTAAGCCTAAGTACAGGGATTTTGTGACCCCAGAGTCTAAGGACCACAATGTACCTGGACGGAAATGGACTAACTTATAGGCTTGATGTGTACCGTGTTACCAACATACTCACATTAAACATCTGAGAGGTAATTGAACAAAACTTGTTAAGTTTCTCTCATTGAAACCGGTTTTGAGTTTCTGAATTTCACTAAACATTTAAGTGACGAGTGTTCAAAACCCAAAAGTACATTTGTGGGAACCTCAAAAGTACATCTGTGAGAACCCTGTATTGTAGTTTAAATTTGAATTTTTAATTATGTCAGTATATTGCTGATATGTCCGATTATATTTGTATACAATCTAGTTTGGAAAAGATAATTGTTGAAGCAGCCACACACTATCTGAGATGGTGATGACAGAAGATATTGGATGCTCTTCCTCCTCAAGTATATACCAGTATTCCAAATACTGTGAAGCAAGAAAAAAAAAAAAAGTGAGTGGAAAAGTGATATTGTGTCATTAATTTATAATCCAAATATCAACTATTATAGATACACCGGTAGTATAATTTGTCTAAACAAATTTTACATTGAATAGAAATTCCACCTAATGAAAACCTATATGACAAGAAATACTGACAAAATCGCAAACCAAATTCCAGGCTTTTAAAAACAGGTAA
The DNA here is from genome assembly GCA_964059195.1 of Ectobius pallidus. Taxonomy (NCBI): domain Eukaryota; kingdom Metazoa; phylum Arthropoda; class Insecta; order Blattodea; family Ectobiidae; genus Ectobius; species Ectobius pallidus. The sequence continues at coordinate 55,728,543 of CAXKWD010000002.1, forward strand.
TAGCCTATGGCAAATGTGATGTTATATTGTTCTTCAAAACCATAGAACCTAAATAGGTCTAGCCTATGAAACTATTTTTTTGGATGAAGATAGCCTACTATATGTAAAGAAAATTAACGAGTAAGTTGACCCTAAAATGGCACTATAAAATGCTTTCTCACAAAATTCATCTGCTCGACACTGCTGTGTTTCAGGTGACCCTCTTCACCAGGAGCCTAATTATTATACACAGTAGTCTAACAGGGGAACCTAACCACAAAACTTAAAGGAGAGCGTGCATATATAAAGCTACTGGCAATTGGATAAACCTGTGCAGGACTAATGAAAAAAAGAGATTGTCCATAATCAATGAAAGTGTTGGTAGTCAACCGTCGGGCCATATAACCACACAGAGCAGAAACTCAAGTAGGGTGCTATAGAGTCTAGTAAACAAAACAAAGCTGCTGCATTAAGATAAGTAGTGGCAGTTAGATTCCAGGTCAGTGATAGGTTAGCAGCTAGATATATGAGCTTTCATGAACCACAGATTATTGTCTCTGTTGGACATTACATGAGAATATTATGGGAGAAAAATTCCTCCGGCACTGGGACTTGAACCCAGGACCTTTGGCTATTCGTGCCAATGCTCTACCAACTGAGCTAAGCCTGAGTTCAATTCACAGCGCCAGACGGAACCTCTCTCCTATGACTGATTGCCCTAATGGTCCACCTCACAGACAGACAAGTTATGTCATATGCATATGCATATGTGCCGGAGGAATTTTTCTCCTATAATATTCTCATGTAATGTCCAACAGAGACAATAATCTGTGGTTCATGAAAGCTCATATATCTATCTTGAATGTTAACTGTACAATAACAGTGGGAGCCCGGTCACAAAAATCACTAATTAGTGTGCCTCACAGTACTGCATATGACATAACTTGTCTGTCTGTGAGGTGGACCATTAGGGCAATCAGTCATAGGAGAGAGGTTCCGTCTGGCGCTGTGAATTGAACTCCGGCTTAGCTCAGTTGGTAGAGCATTGGCGCGAATAGCCAAAGGTCCTGGGTTCAAGTCCCAGTGCCGGAGGAATTTTTCTCCTATAATATTCTTAGGTTAGCAGCATTCAGAATTGCACACATTTCATTATGCACCATATTGAATCTCCTCCTGTGCTGAGAAATTTCATAATCATGATAATTTCCTCTTTTGTTTTCCGTGGCTTGGGACAGAATGGTCAGTAGCCTAATCGCAGAGTAAAATTCAAAGGCTTGAGCGTTGTTGAGAAGTTCCTAGTCAGGATTTGGCTAAAGATAAGATTAAGTCGCCCCTTATGCTCCGAACAATGCGTTGCTGTTCGCTTGTTATCTCGTTCCTTCTCTCCAAACTCCCAATCGTACCAAATACAAGCTACCAACCCATACACCAAAATGACAACCCTCTAGCTTACTCGGCACTCCCGACCAGACCACAATCACCTCTTCACATAATCTAAATAATGCAAAACACTAACCACATTAGTTAAGTGCGCGAGCGGAGGCGGCAGCCGAAGCGAAGCGCCCTTGCATTTTCGAATAATGTACGATACACTGTTTGTAGGTTTCGAAAATGTGGCATATTATATCTTCCAGACGTTAGTAGGCCTAAGCCTGTCAACTTTTACGTAAGACATGAGGCTTTTGTTTACCGGTATGACGTCACACTACCAACGTCCAATCACGAGTTGTTACGTAATATGAGGACAGAAGAAGTGGTATAAAAGAAAGTGCATCGCGAGGGAGTGGTTGGGTGGGAACATTCATCCAAGGTGCGACTTAAATTTATTTTTTCCCCAGGATTTTTTCTTTAAAATCCTTCCAGATAAACAGTGATCATTTAACACCCTTATACTGGAGTTCAAGGGACCCAACATTCCAATGTTAGGTTAGGAACGTCCATGTTATTTTAGGAATGGCAGTTAGCAAATTGCCAACATAATGCGGGTCCCATGAACTCCAGTTTAACGTGTTCCTCTTACTCTAAAGATTAACATATTTTTAAGATGGACTTACCATGCTTAGATGCTAATGAGTGCATGGTCATCATCTTGCAGGATCCTTATATACTTGTTGCAGTAAGCAAAGAGCATCATCCCCCATACTGCAGTGGCGAATGTCCAAACTGCAGCGATGTACATGCTGGGTTGTATAGGAAGCACTGGAATGTCATGGTAGAGTGCAATAAAGACGTACCACACCGTGGCTGCTATGCCTGCAAGAGCACCCATCACAGCCAATACCTTCACTCCATTCAGAGTTTCCACAGAGTGCCATGAGTTCAACTTCTGGCGAATATGCAGGTAGTGTAGATGGAAACACACGGCAGCAAATAAAGCTGCAACAATATACAGAACAAGGTTAATAAAAAGAATTAACTACTCCAAGAGATATTGCTGTTCACTATAGTGAACTATTCCAGGAAATCGGGGACGTATGGTCAGCCTGCATTACACTCTTCTTATCTTACCGGTACTGTGAATCAGCTGAAGTTCTGTGAATTAAAATTATACTAACCTGATAAGAAAGCCCAGAATCCAGCATCCACATTCTCGTAAAAACAGAAGAAGGCAATAAATGCACTAAGGCCGATTATTATTCCATTGCAGCTCTGTATAATGTGGAACCAACATTTACAGTTCTCAGTGCACATTTTGCAAACAAATTGTTGTCAAAGTTAGATTTAAAAACAGATTAACAGAGACAAGGGAAAACGTTCGCTGCCACGATACATAAACTAACGAGATATAGCAGCAATGTTTAAATAAATAATAACATTTCACTACAAAATTAAACACTCCCACCACAGATCAACAAAAAAACAAAGTCCACGTTCGACTTCTGATCTCAGATCTGCCATGTTTCAAGGTAGGCAACTTTTCAGCCGTGGATTATTTTTAACATTTCAATTTTGACGTCTATAAACATTAGTTGCCCATACACCATTAATCCCTCATTACATTAGACCATAATGTATTGTTAATCAGACAATTCTTTGCTATTTGTACAACACCAAGATGAAAATTACAATATTTTTCATCAGTTAATGTTGGCAATACCGTTATCGGGGCATGAGGAACTGTATCGACGATATCGATATATCGTTCATATTATAAGCGCGAGGTTTAAGTCCATGTTGAATTGAAGATGGATTCAGAAATAAATTCACCCTCAGGAAAAGAATCATTTCTTCATCCATATGAAGGTGAATAGTAAATTTTTAATAAATCTTTTTTAAAAATATTACAATACATTATGTTACTTGTGGGAGAAGCAATAGTATCACCTGAATTAAATTTTAACTAGATTTAGTATGCCAATGTATGTTATTTGAATACTAAGCAGGCTTACATAGGAAAGATACATCTGCTTAAGAGAGAAACAAGAGTGATAGCACAATCAATATGACATACAAGTCGCGAAGCATGATAGTAAAAATTGCTGAGCAATTGCATCGCTGTTAGCAATAGACAAACTAGTAATGTACAAGACTCAAATGCAAATGTATGGTACAAGCACTAGATAGGCCTACATGATTTCTTTATGCTTTACTGCATGTACAATTATCTGCATAAAGGTTTAAATGTATGTTCAATTAACTGGGATGACATAAAGAATAGTCAGTGTCTTCCAAATGGGATATGTGCAGTGCACTCACAGAACATGTTCACACATTCCATTCTGTAGATTTTGAAAGAATTCTGAGAGGTAGGTTACAGATCTAAATTAATTATTATTTAGGCGAAAGAGAAATATAAGGTGCAGTTTAAGCTCCGCCCACTCGATATTCACATTTTGTTTCTCAGCGCAGCATGGCGACAAACTATCCTTGTATATTGTCGCCGACACTCCCGACCATACCAAATATTAAAAATGCGGGAGTGCCCCTTGTACCAAATATAAAAACTGCGAGAGTGTCCCTTGTACCTAATATTAAAAATTCGAGAGTGCCCCTTGTACCAAATATTAAAAATTCGAGAGTACCCAACAGCTTGTCAGCCTGTTTATCCTCGAAGAATTCGCTAGATCGTGGTATAAAAGAAAGCGCTTCGCTGGGGGTGGGTTAGGGCAGGATATGTCTCAGGCAACGATGCACCTTATATTTGGTTTTTCCCATTATTTATGCCATAACAAGCATTACAGGATTTCATAGTGGTTGTTGTGATGGAATCAAACACTTCTTTTAAAATCGGTTGTAAATATTAGGCTTTAGGCTTCAGATCCAGAATTACTGAATTTGAACAAGGAAGAAAAAGCAGAAAATATTTTGTATTAAAACAGTTAAGACATTTCGCATACATATGGGAATGAATCAAATAAGACTAGTTTTTAATCCATTGGACATATAATCAATATTGTGTGTGTGCATGTATCCAATGCCCACCCTGTTGCTCTCACATATCTGGGGTTCACCCTGAGGTGGAAAGATTGTGATAGTGTGGCCTATTTTTTAGTCATGCACTACTTGGAAGTGCCAGAATGCTTTTATTTAATCAGTGATTATTGTAATTATGATATGCAGAAAATAAGTTATTTTTTATTTTTGTGATCTATCTCCAAGTTAAGCTCCAGATAGATTCATTAAGCAGTTCTTGCGGAAGAACAAAGGTCTAAAGTTTGATACCGGTACTTAAGCTTAATTCAAACTTGTATACACTGATATAAGAAATTCTTAAAATATGTCAACATTTCACTGGTACTGGCAAAGAACTCTGCTAATTATTTCACAGTAATATACCTTCTGCTGTACATAACAGTGTTCATGTAGTGTTCATTTCAACTTGATCAACGAAATAAACAAACATCTGACTGGATTGGAGTCAAGGCCCTTAATGACTAGAAATGCAGCATTGTAGTATAGATTTGATTTCCCATTTAAAAAGCATGTGACCTTAATTAGTCACATTAGTCGTTACTCTGGTACCAGTCAACCAATTTGGTCCAAAATAAATAGGCTTCTTGCCATGGGCATTATAAATGCGTATACCAAGTTTCATAAAAATCTGATAAGCATATTTGAGTTATCGTGCGTACAGACACATGGACGGAGGACAGACAGACAGACTTTTTCACAATCTCATAAGTACCATTCTGGCACTTAATAACTACAGTACTCCTTAATTAATTCATAGAAGTTGATAATATTAATGATTACTTTCTGTATATGCTTTTTGTCTTTTTCATGGAATTCAATTGTGGAATGACACAAGCAGAACTAAAGAATTGGTAAGTATTAATTTTAATAGTTTAATTTTACGTAACAGTTTATATATTTCCAAATAAAGTTTTGAATGTTATTCTGACAAATCAAATTACCTGTAGTTCTTAATGATGTGGCAGTCATATGTTTCTTTGATGAACTTTTTTTGAGTTAGAAGCCTTAACTTGAGGGAATAAGGTTTGTGAATGAAACGAGGTAAAATGTAATATTTATTTTAAACCCCAAAACTAGGATATAAACCCTTGACTCACGAGGTGTGGTCTCACAGATCATGCAAGAATTTTCAAACTCGCTCTCCAAGGCACTTTCTATTCTACAGAAGAGTTTCTAGAAACCTAATTCACTTCGTTTTTTCATGAACTGTAATTGTATTTCATGAATAGGCTAAGTATGATAGTACTATACTAACACTACAATATATTATGTTATACTGCTTTGCTTTGTAATTCTGTGTTTTGTATTTTAGAATTTTTGTATTTATATTTGTATCGACGTGTTCATTATCTTATTTAAGATAGAAGGATGAAAATAAACTAAACTAAACTATTTCACGGTTTACACATAGGAGTCCGACAGACTGCATCTCATGGTATACATTACATAATATTATATTATCAAGATGTATTCTATATGTATTTGTATGTCAAAGTCTAACGTAATCTTGGATTATCAAATGACTGAAATGAATAAAGTATCTATCTATCCATCAAAAAAAGTAACTACAGTAAATAAATAAAAAAAATAAAAAATTCATCACCTAGTGAGTTAAGGGTTGAAAGGACATTATAACATTTCCATGTGAAAATGATACTTGTGAATTAAATTTTGTTTGTTTTATAGTCTAATGGAAATAGCTGGTGGTCTCAGCAAGAATGAGATTGATATTTCCCAAACTCTCCACTTATTGGAAAAGTCGTATGGATTGGCACAAGACATAACAACCCATGAGGAGACTCCATTATACCAGGTGAGAAAGCATTACTTTTCTAGATTTCACATTAGACCAAGGACTTCCAAAATTAGTGTATTTCACTAATAGCCTCTGACATTTATGCTGAACATGTTATTCAGATTTACTTCATCAACAAGTCAAGGTTTAAAAACAGAGATGTGCACTTTTTTCAGTTTTTATGTTTCATAATATAATACTGTACCATACAACAAATTTTAACTTTTTGTGTGTTACAGAGATGAAATTAGCATTATCTTATGAAATTTACATCACTGAATACGAATATGACAATAAATCTTTTTGTTAATTCCAGATTTCGATAAAATTCAAATTTTAAATTAATATAAAACAATGCTCTGTGTAATAATAGTAATAATATAAGAAATAAATTATATGGCTATAAAAATTTGGTTGGTAAGATATATGTTTTCCATATAATTCAACTCTCGTGAACACAAATATGACAATAAAAAAATTGTTGGTTCCGGATTTTGAATTTTCTTCAAAGTTTGCAAAATGGCAACCATGCAGGGGTTTCTTCATTGGTAGTAACTTAGATGCCAAGTCTGGAAAGAATAGTAGGTGTGGTAACACTGAATCCTATCTGTTCAATGGCAACGGTGGTTTCCTTGCTGGTATGGGGGTGTGGGAGGATGATGCCCTTCATGTTCCAGAACACTTGCCAGCTGAGGGCATTGTTTGACATTTCTCTGGCAGTGGACTGCCCTTATGCTTCCATTGTACCAATTGTTGTCTCCTCTTTGGTTCATGGTAATAAAAGAACTATCACTTGTTCAGGGCCATAAAGAAACCACTATGTGGTTGCCATCTGGCAGACTTCCAGGAACTAGAAACAGATATCCAGGCATGGGTAAGCAGTACTTTGAAAGAAAGGTTCTAGAAGGGTCTGGAGAAGCTGTCTCACCATGGCAGAAGTGCCTAGTTATAAAAAGATTAAATTGAGAAGGGGGACCTATCAGCTGATTGTAACTGCCTAATATGTAAAAAAAAATATATATTTAAAAAAAAAAGTGAGAAAATGTGTTTACCAATATAGCTCACCCCTGTAGAAATGGAAATATTAAAATACAAATAAAATATAAATATTTCTTTGCAGTATGCAAATCAATGTCATCATGAAAATATTTCTGAAGTTGGAGATGAGCATAAGGAATAAATTTTCTCACTTACGACCAAGGGGAAAAATTAAACTGTACAAAGATTTATTAAATAAAACAAATAATTACTTAACCTTAACAGAGACTGGTCATAAGATCCGGAAAATACATAAAATACATTATTGGGAAATGTTGAAAAGAATATAAATAGGAAAGAAAAAATTAAATGTATTAAAATAGAGAAGGAAAAGGTACAACTAAATAAAATCAGGTAAACTGATGTAACAAAGTGCCAGTATGTTTTTGTTTAAACAGTTATGACTGCAATTATGATATGCAGAATATGTTTTTTTTTTAAATTGATTTCCAAGTTAAGCTCCAGATTTATTCATTAAGCAGGGCTTACGGAAGAACAAAGGTCTAGTTTTTTTTTAATGAGATTAAAATCTTCCAGCATCACCTGAACTGTACAGATATGTGATATCATGACAATCACACACTCACATAAAAATGTCAAAAAAAAATTCAAATTGGCCGGTTTCGGGTTTTGAACCATGGACTCCAGAATGTGAGGCCAAAGCGTTACCATCTCGGCCACCGGGGTCATTTTAACGGTCTAGTTGGATAAGCGCTTGTAAATCGATAGTGTTTTTTGTCATAGCTACCTGTATTTTAATTTCCAAGGCCTTATAAGATAACAGTAAAACAATAGGCAGTGTTGTCAAGATAATTGATTTTCATTTTTTTTTATAAATTCTTTCGAATACGTATATTACCATAAAATAGGCACTAAATTGAGCATTACTCCGAAACAGGTCAACCGATTTTATCTATTATAAATAGACGTCTTCCCATGGACATTATAAATGCGTATACGAAGTTTCATAAATATACGATAAAGCGTATTTGAGTTATTGCGCCTTTAAAGTAGACATTAAATTGGGGTTTACTCCGGTACCGGTCAACAGATTAGGTTCAAATTCAATAGGGCACTTCTCATGAACGTCATAAATGAGTATACCAAGTTTCATGGAAATCCGATACAGCGTATTTGAGTTATGGCGCCTTTCTATAATCTATTAAAATAGGCACTAAATTGGGCATTACACCGGTACCGGTGAACCGATTTGGTTCAATATCAATAGGGTTCTTCCCATGGACATTATAAACGTGTATACCAAGTTTCATTAAAATTTGACAAAGCGTATTTGAGTTATCGCGCGTACAGACACACGGACGGACGGACAGACAGACAGACGGACAGACATTTTTCGTCCCCACACACAATCTCATAAAGTACCATACTGGCACTTAAAACTGGATTATTGAACTAGCTTTGCTGGCAAATAAGATCATATCAAACTTATCTTTAAATTCAAGTACATTTCCCAATACTAGTGAACAGAAACAATAATCTGAGGAACATGAATATGTTTCTACATTTTCCATTATGCTTGTCAGTTTACATACCTGACTGTATTTGCAGGAGGCAATGGTGCAAGCAAGGAATCAACTTGGTTGGCAGCATAGAGCGCTCACAGAACTGATGTCGAAACAGAAGGCATCAAGCAGTGGTGAGTCTTAGGTTCTTTATTCCATTTTGTAACCTTCAGATATGTATTCTTCCTTCAAAAGAGAAAGCACATTTAATTTTCATAAGCTCTTATATGTAGTTTCAATCATTGCTAATTGCAGAATTCTCTCAAATTTCCATAAAGCTGAAACAGATCAGGTAGTGGATTAGTCTATTTTCCTACTTATTTGTTACATTACAAATTACAAGAAAATTTGAGATTTCATCAGAATATATTATTTATTTATATATGCCTATATATTAGAGCTATCGATCAACTAACATTTTTTACCTATTAACCGAATGCCTTTAACTGATTAACTGGATTTAAGACTATTAAAGTAAACCTGATCATGTAGAATTGAAAATTGTAATAGAACATGTTGTTTAATAAAGTTTTTAAAAAGTGACAGAAAACCAAGTCCTTTTGTTTGGCAAATATTAAATGTAATGAAAACAATGGGATGGCTGACAGACCCATGAGAGTTAAATATATTTATCGGACTATATTGTGACTGTGGTAACACTATTCAACGGAGAGACCTTTCCTTCATAGTTTTGAAAATTAAAAACACAAGCAATATAAACATTAATGATGCCCATTTCAGTTTCAGAACTAGATCATGACTCACCTCCAGAATTCTCTGATGATATGACAGACACCAACAAGCTGATTCGACAAAGAGCCATCGAGTCCACTCGCCAGATACCTAGAGCTGAGGGTCTCAAGAGTGTGGCTGGACTGTCTGAAGCTAAAGAAGTTCTTCATGAAGTTGTGTATTTACCAATGAAATTCCCACATCTTTTTACAGGTAAAGACATGCATGTTATAAATGATGGCATGCTGAAAGGCAATGTCCATCTATTATTATTATTATTATTACCATAATATTGAATTGTAATCTACAGAGGAAAACTTGTACTGGGCAAGAATCAAATGCAGGTTCCAGCTTTCAAGCTGATTAACGCCCAGGATAAATTTTCTTCTATAGATTACACCATCATTACCGCCAGTTTCCTTGAATAACTTTCAGGTGGACTGCAACCATCCAACAAGATACTGTTGTATGGGCCACCAGGTACAGGAAAAACACAACTGGTGAATGCATTTGCAGCCGAGATGAACGTTCCTCTGTACAGCGTGACCAGCACAGATTTGCTCTCCACATGGCTTGGAGAGTCAGAGAAGTGGGTACCGGTAGTCATTTACGTTTAAATATTTTTGAAGCTAGAGAAATTAAAAAAAATATAAACTATAATAATGTACCTAAGTAAGGAGATAACACATTAGTTGTTGCTGACATTGTTGTGCTGCAGTTTGTCACACATACTGCTACATTAGTTGATGTTGCTTAATGTTATCACATAAAAATTTACACATTAAAAAGAAGACAATTTCACTGCTGAGTCAGTCCACATAAAATTTAAAAGTTATGACAGTGGGATCTCAGATACTTTAGACATTCTAGTATGTAAATTTTTTAATTATGGAACTTGATATGGTCGTGTATGAAATTGAAATTGTATTCTGAATATGAAAATCTACAACTTTTAATCCACAAGCCAATAATGTTAATGTTAATGTTATTAAAAAAATGTGTTACAAAAAGTACATCACATGTATTGGTGCCAATAGACTTGATGAAGACTCTGTATGAAGCTTTTCAATGAGAGATAGACTTACAATTCATAAATAACAGCAGCCATTATACTAACATTTTTACTGGGATAGAGCCATGGGCGTACGGTGAAATTTTGTTCAGGAGGGGTTCAATATAAAGTCGTCTCGGCTCCATGTCGTTGCACACATTGTGAATTATAACTTTTTTAATTACTAAGCAGTTGTATTGTGATAATTAATACACTGAAATAAATTAATATGCAGCTCAGTCTTTGAAACTGTTTTTCTTGAGATTCTGTCCATTTCTAGTTTAAGCTAGAGTCTATAAATAAAAACTTTCTTTTGAAAAAATGTAATACTGTATGCTGTATAGGGAACGTTTTTAAAGTCATCTGCAAATATAGTGGTGGAAAACCCCAATTTATGCCGATTACTTCATGATAATTTTGTGATGAGCTCTTGATTACCTTTGGCTTTACAAACAGGTTGATGGATTTCGGCGGGAGTATTCGAGTTGTCGTTTGACAGATTCCAAAGGGATTTTTGTTTACTAGTAATATATCACTGTTATTAAGCTAAAAAGCTATCAACACCACGAGTTTTTGAAATTTGAATATTAAATAAATTACGATAAATGTTAAATAACGCTTTGATATGTACGAAATTGTAAAATATGTAACAACCGAATAAGAGTTTTATTTTTATTTCGTTCCATGATTTATAATCTTCAAAATATTGCAGATATTTCGGGGGGGGTTTCAACCCCCTGAACCCCCCCTTACCGTACGCCCATGGATAGAGCACACATTATTTTCTTCTTGTTTAAATAATGGTGTTCCACAGAAACCCTCTTTTTACATTCCTGCCATTTACAACATTTTCTGATGGTCCCCTCGTTCATCCTATACCAATAAAACGTAGTGTTTCTGCCATTAACAACTTTCAAACAGTCGTATTTCCTGCCATTTACATATTTTCCTCTTGAGTTTTGTCCATTCTGTAGCGATAATCTTAATGATTTATGTATAGCGTAGAGCTTTATCACTGGTACTCACTACTAAATTGCGGTATTTTGTTACCTGTTGGAGCGCTTTCGACGTCAGTCAGCCACGGAAGTCAGTTGCTGAAGATGGCCGCTCCATGCGGTTGAAAGCGCTCCAACAGGTAACAAAATACCGCAATTTAGTAGTGAGTACCAGTGATAAAGCTCTACGCTATACATAAATCATATTTTCCTCGTTGGCAGAATTGGTTTTCGATGAAGAACTGTTTTCAGTTAACTAAATTTTCCACTATTTTCTCTTAGATGTGGTGTCAGTTGTTATTTGAGTTAGTCAAGGTGAAGTTGGTTTCTTTTGTGCTGGTGCAATTTACTGCATTTTATTGTACTGTAGTTATTCATATAGGGTATTTGATCGTTGTAATTTGAAGCAATGCCGGTGTTTTGTGTTGCATGACTTTTTGTGGTATCATGGAGTTGAAAAAAATATATTAGAAAATGCATTTCTTTGCAAGAAAATTCGTAAATTCTATGTTGTACTGATTCACATGTCGAAACACATGTTCAGTTGGCAAAAGAGCTTGCACTCTCTGTCTCAACTTTGAATGCCATCTAAATTTATTGAAAGTCAGAGCAATTATTTATTAATTTAATATGTGTGATGCTACTAGGAGAATATTATATAATGTGCAACATATTTTAAATAGATAATGTAAATGTACAAAGGTACCTTTATTTATTTTCGTTTATTAAATTTTGCAATATATAGCATTACAGCTTTTACACTTCCTGGAATGTACACTTTCTTGCCATTTACACTTTTTTGCACCAGTCCCTTGAAAAATGTAAAAAGGGGGTTTTACTGTACTTGCATTCAAAAAGCAGTTACCTCTATACTTTTGCCATAAGTTCATTACCTAAGTAAAGCATTTTTTAAATAGCTTTTTTGCATCGGAGTTTTCTTGCACAGGTTAATACGAGAGCTATTTGAATACACAAGAGAGCAGGCTGAGCACTGCATTATTTTCATTGATGAAGTGGACAGCATCTGTCGCCAGAGAACTTCTCAGGAGACTGAAGTGACTCGCAGAATGAAAAATGAGCTATTGGCACAGATGAACTCCTGTGATGGATTTGTCTTCCTTATGTGTGCCACAAACTGCCCTTGGGATATTGACTCAGCATTTCTTCGCCGTTTTCAGAGGCGCATCTACATTCCTCTTCCTAGCAGGTAGACTATAACTTTTTTCTATTTTTTCCTTTACTTCCATCTTCAATTTTGTTCTATTATACTTTCTTAGCATCTGCCCAGCTGTTGTGATGAAGGAATGTATTTCCTAGGTGAGTCAAGTTAATGTAGATTTCATTATCTCTGGATCTTGATGTGTACCTGGTGGACTTTTTATGAACTTCTTGATCAGATTGCTTTCTTCAGGTATTTCATAATTCATTAATGAGTATTTACATTTTGTAATATAAATTTTCTCCCACGTTTCAAGATCTTCCTGAGAAACGTGTCATACCAAATTAATGGTAAGTTAAGCATAAAAGTGTGTATAGTCAACTTATATATTAAATTAAATTTACTACAGTTGCTTCACTGTGTAAGTACCACAAAATCTTGATTATACTTATTGGGATATCTTAAAAGTTTGTTTACGTTTCTACAAATGTACACTTGGGAAGCACATGAGTATTTAACTCTGTCTTCTTTCTGCACAGGAATGAGAGATGTGAGATCCTCAAGCTACAACTACGAGATGCGCGTTACACTCTATCTGACTCTGACTGGTCTAGGCTTCTTGATCTCACAGACCACTTTTCTGGGTCTGACCTTAACAATCTCATCACTAGTGCACTACTGAAACCTCTACGGGAACTGACAACAGCAACTCACTGGCTTGTAAATAAAGGTGAAGATATAAATGAACGAAAGTCAAATAAACTGAACCGAACTTTCTAGAACAGGGCAGGCATTTGACATGGATTCAGAGAAAAGACGGGTGTTTCCTTCAAAGTCTAATGTTTCTAGCACCATGCCAATTATATAAATCAAATGTGGTACTACAGTGGTAGAGTTCAGTGCTGGCAATACCATCTCAACAAATGTCAAATGGCTAATTAATTGAGAACTTTACCTCCTAAAACCCAACTGAAAAAGTGGTAACAATCAGATAAAAAGAAACATTCAAATAAATGTATTTTATATGTCATAATTTTGGCCTACTGGTACCATTGTGATAATGCAATCTGATCTCAGAATGAATGTTGATTGTCCATGATCAAAACATAATTACTTACTACCCGCGCGCCACTTCTTGGGCGCTGGATTTACGGGGAAGTGAGGGTCGGGGGGAACAAAACATAGCTATTCCGCCAGTCTTTCTGCAGTGTTGTCAACCAAAGAAATAACGTTTCAGCAGAATCGCGCGTATGGTATTTTATGTAGTGACTGTAATATACAACGATTTTAATGCAGTCCAATAATATAACGTGGTGACGGTATTGCGTAACAATTCATTACACGTCATAAGCCTTTAGTTATCAAATAAGAATATTATGCATAATATAGGCTCAATATTTTTACACTGGATGACTAATTTTAAGCATAAAGAAGAGTCTTAGCAGAACATGCTTCACCATTTCGTGTTTTAAAACGTAAGAGAGGTAAGGCATCTAAAAGTGGAGAAAGATATAGGCCTAATTTTAAACGTATTTAATACAAATTGTGAAAAGTTCGCTCAACTTTCAGTCCATGAAATTGACATCAGAGTTCACGGGATCGTCAGAAATTAGCACATACGGAATTCTTAAAGAGGTGAGGAAAGTGTTGGATGTACAATGAAGTGTTTGTGAAATCAGCAGTTCGAAAGATTGTATTTTTCCCCATAACTCGATGCGTCAGAAAAGATAATGTCAATAAATAAATAAGAATCCTGAGACAGAATGAAAGCTTAGTATTGAAGCCACCAGATGTCAGGATGTATAGCGTGCTTTGTGTTTCAATGTTGTCAGCTTAACCTACGAAGTTGAACGAAACCTACCGAATGAGGACTAGGGAGCCGAGCGCTCAAGAAATCGCGCGCGGGTAGTACATAACTTATGCTAGACAGATATTACGATGCCCAAGTTTTTTTAATCAAAGAATTTGAGCACTACTTGAGACAATGTCCAAATCAAAGATACAAATTCACACTACATATGCAGTAAATAAAGATTAAAACATTAAAAACCAACATTTTGGCACTCCTTGCATAAAACATCAGTCTTCACGAATGGGTACAGCGAACTGAAAGTAGCTCCATTACTTTGAGTTACTTAAAGCCTGACATTCACATGTAATTGCAGTCAAAAGAAAGAAATAGACTGACAGATAAAGGAAAAGATGGGATATTAGTTGCACCACTTTTATAACTCAACTGTGTATAATGCAACTTCGGGGAAGACACACCCAACCATAAAAATAATAATTTTTAGTTCATTATGAAACATAAAAACAATATGAAGTGGAATTTTGATGATGTGAAGCAGTGATACAATGCATTAATAAAATATCAGATCTGTACACTTCAAGTGTTCTATTGCAATGCAATATTAGCTTTGAAAATCATGTAGTAGGTATTAATCGGCATTATAATGAAAATAGGCAAAGACAGTCACTATTAACTTTGTTATACACATCCCAGCTACTATACATGAACTTATCTTATTCCATTATCTATGTTTTAGCAATCACATTAAGCCAATGTCTCATGATCTGATTTTTTTGGATAAAAAATTTCTATGAATTATTTTTTACTTTTCAAGCGAGTGTGTGTTTTGGTCCAACTGTTCACCCGAAGTGGAACTCGATTGATATTACAACCGTCTTGATGATCAATACTGTCCCCCACAGCAAAGAAAGTCTCCGGGGAATGAGGCGCAGGGGGGAAATTCCTGTTTTTACAGGGGTTCCTAATGCCTAATCGTTTTATGGCACAGGGGACAGTTGAGCTCACCGGTTTCAGTTTACAGCCCATTCAAAAATATCTGGTCAACGTTTGGTGTCACAATGAAAGTTAAGCACTCAGCAGGACGCATGTTTTTTGAACGATCATTCTATAGCATGTTTTCTCTGTTGCACATGACTTCTGTCCTTCTCGCATGGGTACAAATCCACACATTTCTTCCATGGATTTACTCTCTGTTGGCGGACAGTATGTATACACTACTGAATCTTTTTCATAATTTCCAGAGCACCTCAATGTTTATACCGGTTGTAATAATTGGTTACAGATAGTATTGTTGGTAATTCAAATTCTGCCTCAGTGTCTGTTAATCTTCTTGACTGTAAATATAAATTTTATCAGAAAATCAGCTGTTCGGGGAAGCTGCCATGTTTCTATGTTATGCGGGGAGAGAATGACACTTATTAGTTCATTTCATATTTTTGGACAGAAAATTATAAATGTTCCTATTCTATTGTATCCAGTATAATGGCTTGGAAAATATAAGATGAAACTGTATGCAATCACAGTGGTCGGTCACACAATCCAATTCTATCGTTTATAGGAATTTAAAATACAAATTGGATCATGGGACATTGGTACACTCATTATTAGACACAACAAATACTTATACTGCAAAAACATGAGCCTTAATACAGATAAGCAATTATATGAGACATTCCTAGTATAATAAATAAATTCTGAAAGTAATGCAGTGAAGAAAGGGGCAAATGAGAGGTATCACTTGTGATACATGCCACCCTAGGTGTTAATATGTCAATCAGGCTGAAACGGCATATAGAGGTAAATAATGTGGGTTTCAGAACTAATGCAGTCGATGTGATAATCTCTTAACCTAAACTATGTTGGTTTGTTCCAGACAATCAACTAATGCCTTGTGACAGCTCTAGTCCTGAAGCCATCCAGTGCCATGTGCAGAGTCTACCACATGGCCAGGTACCTAGCACATTTTGAAACAACCTATATCCAATCTTTCTAAAACAGCAATGAAGGACTGTACGGTATCCTTCATAGCAGTTATTCCTCAATCCTAAGAGAAGTATTTATAACAGGCCGAGAGACCTCATGACTGTTCTTTACAGAAATAAAATTATTTAGGACGGAGTTTTTTTTCAGCTGTGTTTATACTCCTTTCAGCTTTGAGGCTATATCAGGAGTTCGGGATTTGTGTCTGTACAGTAGAGTAGGGAACTATTGCTTGTCAATTCCGGGGTGCGCGGGCAAAGAGAGTTAAGTCCACCATCCTAAAAAATTGAGATGTGTCCATAGAGTTATAGATAAAAATGTTCTCTACATTTGTGTTAAGTCCAGTAAGTCATAATCAAAATTGTACGGTAGTTATGTATGTGTGCCTCATGGGTTTATCCATCTCTAAAGCTATGTTGGGCTGGTATAGTGTGTTAAGTCACTCTAATTCTCAGTAACAAGAAAGTGGACTTAACTCTCTTTGCCCGCGCACCCCGGAATTAATATATATTAATACAAGATTCCATATAATTATAAGAACTTTTTTTTTGTAAGAAGATTTTAAATATGACTAAAATCATTAAGTGTACAGCAAATTAACCTAAAATATTGTCCTATCTACTCACGACATCCGTATTCCGTGCGCTCTACTGTCTACTGTCCACGGAGGAAAGAAAACACGGAGATGCCCTGAGACCGCAAGCGTGAAGCCAACTGTCCAAGCGTTTGGTACTTAAGGGGGCGTGTCACTGTGTTTATAGCTTAAAAGGCCCGGCGTCGCCCGGGTTTTTTATTTTGTAATTGGAAATTAACTTATGAAGGACTTTAGATTTATAAATTCTAGGTCCTTATATAGGTATTTATAATTTGAAGTAGAAAGAACGACTTATCACACTCAAACTATCCCCTAAGAAAATGTTTGAAATAGCTTTTATGGCTATATGTAGAATTTTGCATCCCATCGCTTGTACAGTACACAGTAAGCCCGGGAGGGGTTCTAATAAGAAGAAACCGAAATTCCGGTAACATAAAATTGTATTATCGTGGCTGAAAATTTTGTTTCTCACTGTCATGTTACCATAAAACCGTTTTCGGAATGAAATTAAACAGAAATACAATATCACTTTCATACATCTCTTCCCAAAACATATTACCTTACCTCGTATTGTTTTCTCTATTTCCAGGCTAGAGGAAGTAATGTGACTGCATTATTTTCGTGAATTTCATTCTGTGATATAATAATATATATATTACCATACCTCGTATTGTTTTCTCTATGTCCAGGGTAAAGAAAGTTATGTGACTGCATTATTTTCGTGGATATTGATAGTTCTCTCATTTGTCAAATTTATTCTACTTTCATTTTTTTTCCTCGGCCATCTGAGACCCCGCTGGTAACAATATGTTTTAATGTCAAATGTGATTCGGATTCGATAATTCTGTGTAAGAAGGGATTAAGTATTCTCAAAAACATTTGATTTTTGGCATTTAGAATCTTAATTTTTCAAAATCCTTTCTTAGTGAGCACCTACATTATGAAACGAAGGTACTGTCAAAATTCCAAGTCTCTACCTGTTATAGTTTAGGCTGTACGTTGATTCCTGTCATTCAGTCAGTCATTCAGTCAGTCAGGACAAAGCCTTTTATATATATAGAGATAACTAACAAATTATATCACACACATTCATTTATCTGCCATAAATGCTATCTAGTTGAAAACCAATGACTTCAAGGGAAGTTTAAATCAACTGCTGTAAGTGATGTGTAGTAGAATAGTTTGCACAATAGCTTTGGCTCTTTGTACAATTGAAAATAGGATACAATCATGTTCTGAGACACTGCTAGTTCTGCTTGGTTCCCATTGTAACGTGACTAGTAACTTCAAAATTTTCTACTATTGTGAGAACATGTGACAACTTGACTGTACTATTCCCTTGCCAGTCCTCTGACTGAACAGCCCCTATTAGAATGCAACAACCTGTCCCCCTGAACCCTCATGGGAAGAAGTTAGAGGAAGTGAATTATATCCCGTGTCTGAAATTCCAAGTCTTTGGATGCATGTAATGAAGTTTTCTTGCTCCAAGTATTTTTTAGTTACAGTACAATATTATAGTAATCATGTAGTGTTAAGCTTCAATATGTAGCGTGTTTACACCTAGGTAGTTTATGAGAATATTTTAGGAAAGATAATCCTTTGATTCAAACCAACGACCTTCAGCTTTCTGTCCCGATGCTCTGCAACTGAGGTAGTCAGAGTTCAATGCACGGTGCCAGATGGAATCTCTCTCTCTCTTATGTTTATCCTTAGTATTCGGAAGAAACAATATTCTGTAGTTTCATGATTACTTCTTGCCTCATTGCAAGCAATGGGTTAATTACATTAACAAAATTAAATATTAATGGCACAATATCAAATGCTGTTGGCCACGTTGGTGTAGAGCATGCCTGCCTCTAGTTCCGAAGATCGCAAGACTGGCTGCAGTTGATGGATTTTTCAGGTTGTAAAAACCCTGGGCATGAAGTCCTCTGGGAGCTAAGCTGGAGGTCCATGTCTTAGATTTAGTAAAAGAACAATTAGAGCTTCTGGACAAAATTTGCCGGCCCTTTCACATCCAAGTAATGCCTTAGTTTCCAGAGGGGGTTTGTGATGCAATGGGGTTACCACTTGTTCCTCTCTCAGAAAATAGGGGTAATAAAATTAGTATAGGTACTGAAACCTCAACTTGGATGACCTACGTATCACCATAGTGGGTTACAGGAAAAAGTCAATATCAAATGTTAATATCTTTGGTGTTATGAACCATACAATACTGCATAGAAATATTCTAACTTACTGCTGTAATAATCTCTGTTTATAAACATTCCTATCACAAAGTAGATTTTCTTGAAATGCTTACATGATATATATATATACATACACATATTTCGATCTTGAATGGGAAAGACACTGCTGGTAACCGCCCCACTAGAAATTAGAAAACATTTTGCAGCCTCCATGCAAACCTCTCCTTTCAGTCTCAGTCAAATGTTGTCTATCCTCCTTCAGAAGAGTTGATGTCAGACTGTTAAAAACACAGCACACCTTTCCACGACCTAAAAATTACAGAAATAAGGTTGCCTTAATACCCAAAAATTTACCAAAACATGTCCTAAAATTATAATTTATGCTCTAAAGTTAACTATTACTAAACCTATATAATAAAAATAAAAATTTAAATACCAGTTATACCATTGTTAGATAGATCTTGACTCCCCTCTGCTAGCTTGCATGGTTCATCTGAAACTCTCTTCTATTGCAGGTGGTTTCTCGTCCCATGAGCCTGGTGGATCTCTTGTCAGCTCTGCATGACTGTCGCAGATCAGTGGGTGCAGATGATGTTGCTAAATTTGAAAGTTTTGCTTCCAAGTTTGGTTAAACACAGATTCCAGAATTGAGTAAAACAATTGTTATTTCAAAGTGGGTGTCAGGATCCACTGACCAGGTGTCAAGAAACTAAGGCATAAGTTTTCTACATTTTTTCAATTTTAAAATTTCTCATAACTAACTTTCTAGTTTTTTTTATCAACTGTTCTTACTTTGAAGCAAGCAGAGTACAGATTATCCAGAATATATACATATAAAGATTTGTGAAACTATTATTATATCACTTACATGAATTTGTGGTGGGATATTTGAGTGTTTGTTTCTTGCAGTAATGTAAAGTGTTACAATAATCAATCACAGATCTTTACAATCTGCATTACTATTTTTTCCTTCTTATCTGAATTCAGTAATCTTGTAATGTCATACTCACTTCTTTAGAATAACATCACTTCAATCTACCGGTACTTGTTTAGTTACTGAGGGTACATACCTCTCAAGATCCTAGATCTAACATAAGTACAACTACAACTACATTGCAATTGAAACATTTGGGCACAGTATTGAGCTCGTTTTTAGGTGGGCACTAATTTGCTTTAAAACCTATATAATATTTGGACTATTGGGCCTGCTGATAATGTTATGCATTTGTGTGAAGTTGCATCTTGTGAATAACAAACGACAAGCATCACTATTATCTGTAATCGTTACTCTTTCAAGAACATGCTTTCAGGGGGGCTTCTAGTTCTACTGAAGATGAAGACACTATGGAATATTAAATTGTATTGGAAGTTAACACAGTGAAGTTATATAACATAATAATTATATAAGAGTTGAATTTTTACACAAAAACTTCACTTTTGGTATAGTTTACCAGTACTAGTTTCGATGCCTTTGCAACCATTGTCAACACTGACAATTGTTACAAAGGCACCGAAACTACATAACTACAGAAGAGCTCAGATATAACTGTTATAAAGCAGGTTTAAAATTAGACTAACTGCTACAGGAAAAGTGACAAGAGCTATTGAACCAGTCACTGTGCTCCAATTGCCATTGTTTATTTTTTAGTTTATAGTGGATCAAAGATATTAATATTTTCATACCGAGTTGTTGATTAATTGTGAAAACACAACTGATGAAAATAATCCAGGAAATCATAGTCTTTAAATTTAGTTGTGATCAAAATAAACATTCATATAAAGCAACTTTTAAATACAGCAGAAAAGAAATTGTAATAATCATATTACACTGTGTTAACATTAACAATAAAGTCCTTTTATGTCTGAAATTCTGGTTACCCTATCTGTACTATTTGTTTGAACTGTTTTCCAAAATGAAAGTCCCTTACTTTTAAGTTAACTTTTGATATTATCTTTATTATCAAAGATAGGCTCTATGAAACCTTACCAATATTCACTGCTAAGCCATGTTCACACAGAAAGTGAGACAGTACTGGTACTATATTTTCAACGCGTGCAAAGTTATTTCAATCAATAAAAAACAAATAAATAAAACTACAGATAACCACCATCAAAAACAGAATAATCACCTTCCACAATGTCTAGCAATCAACAAAACAGGAAAAAATGTAAATAATTAGCAAATATGACATGTAAATAACTAGCAAATTTGACATGTAAGCAGGACTTAGAAAGATTCAGTATCAATTTTTTCACAGCTCCCTACAAAATGTAAGAGAATGGTCCCATTGTACCTACATGCTCTTCTTTAATTTTGCCATCTGATAACTCACAGTTCTATTATTTGTTAAGTCACCTTTAATTTGGATAATCTGGACTCTCCTTTTATTGTTATCTGTTATTTACATTTTCCAATTGCCTTGTATTGTAAGATGATGATACTGGTCAATAGAGATTTGATCTATTTTTAGGAATTAGATGAAAATGTTCAAAATGATTAATTTGAAATAAAAACAAATTTGTGCTGAGTTACAGTGGGTTTTATTGTATGTGCTGCCTATACTAGTCTATATCATCCCCCTGGAATGTTCATCTCGGTAAGGCCACAGCTAAGCTGCCATAGGTGCCCCAACTCAATCACAGCATTGAAAACAAAACTCTTCATTCACTCTGCCACACACAAGTGAACAAGCCACCAATTGCACTCAATGCCGTACAGTGGCAACAATTCACAACTACTAAAAGTCTGGGTCAAACATGAAATTTCTTATAAAATTTAATTTTAGTAAAAATGTATTTCCTCTTATACTGTGGCATATACAAGATCTGGCTAAAAATTATCTCGTGGAGAGAACTCACGTGCACTTGCATAAACTTGTCAGCCTTGCCTGACACATCAAGTCACTGATGGCAGCTGATATGGATTTGCCTATTGCACTTTCATTTGACATGGAGAATGGAAAAGTGAAGTAGAGGTATTGCATTAAATTTTATCACAAATCTGGAAAAGCATAAGTTGAAACAATCTGCAAGATTCAACACACATTGGATGGAAGATTCCAAATTGGTTACTCATATGAAAACTTAGTATAACTAATAATAATCTTGGCTGTCCGGGTGGTACCACGTCATCGTGTTTAAAACCGATGTTTCGGCCCTCATGTTGTGGCCTTCTGGGTATACTGAACTATAATGTTTTGTTTTCTCCTTTTGTTTATATGGTGACGGTTTGATTAGCCAATTGGCCGCTAAGTCGTGCATGAGGTCATTATTGGTTGTCTGACGTGAATGGCCTGTCTATAGTAAACAGAGCATAGTATACCCAGAAGAAGGCCACAACATGAGGGCCGAAACGTCGGTTTTAAACACGATGATGCTACGCCACGCCACCTGGACAGCCAAGATTATTATTCTTGTTCAATTAGCCGTGGAGGCCTACGAGAACATTAGTATAACTAGTTTACAAATAACTTAGCATTACCTAGAGTGATCTAGTATATGGGGTCTATCAACAAAAATAATAATGGATGATCTTTAGAGATGATTTTTTAACAAATGACTTTCTGCTAATTATATAATTCTCAGTGTAAATTCAATTTATAATAAAATGCAGAAACTGTTCGAAAGGAAAATCAAAATCTTCAAAACTGAATCGATAATGATTCCAGAATTCATTATGAATATTGCTATAAACCAATTTCAAACATTTCTAACCCAATAGAATTTTACACTACCTTTAGATTCTCAATCCAACCCTCACACAAGTTGTGGCCTTCTCACTGAAGCTGGAGAACTAATTACTAACAATTTTGAGAAGCTCAGAAAAACTTTTCAACTTCCTATACCGTAGTTTTCTGTGACAATAATGTTTCAACGACAATTTAAAAATCTTGTCCGATTATAAATAACAATCTTCGTTACTACAAACTATTCAGCACTATTGTTTTTGCTTTTATAATTAGTTTTTATGCACCCTCATCACATGTTTTGTAAATTTGTAAATGCAGTGCTTCAGCTGGGGGACAGGAGTTCCAAGTTTCTTAAAATTAAATTAAATTTCCTTAAAACTTACCAAAAACTATTTTGCTGAATAGTCTTATCAGGTATATATTTATGTCAAAATACCCCAAAATTTTAATTTTCTGTAGTAACCTTCTTTATGGAAGCTACCTGAGTAAAGGGGAGTCCCCCAAATATTTTTTTCCAACTAAAGCACTGTGTTCGTATAGTACACTGAGTCCTTTGAGCTACCTTCCAGCAGTTAGTAAATAAAAAATATACCAAAACTGAAGAAAAGCATTGAAGGGGCATCCAGTCATACAAAACTTTCAAGATTTCATGAGAAGATGAAAAAGCAATTCTTGAGCTTGTAAGTAATAATTCTTAAAGAAATTAGATTTTAATTTGTTTTATAACGAAAATAATGAATTCTGATACTGAAGTAAATTACAGTGATTTAAGATGATGATATGATCTATGGAAATGGAACAAAGGGCTGTTTTATATCATCTATATACAGACTATAATTAAATTCTGCCAAAACAGGGTCTATTTACCTTCATTAACCTAAATTTATGTTTTCAGTCAAAACATATAAAACAGGTAAATACTAAAAAATTTAAATTTCTAACACAAATGCAAAATTTATAATTTCAAAATATTAAAAATCATATCCCCAAGTCAATTGCCTTTTGAACTCATGGAAGACTGTTGACAACAGGAGAATTTCATTGGGGAAATGTCAACTCATCCAAAAACAAGCCCGAACATCGATTTTCGAAGTTAGCTACTTTAATCCAACATGTAAACTCTCAGCTACAATACAGTACTTGTAGGTGGCACATTTAACTACAATTATTTACAATTTACTGACATTTCAATCTTGTGTTTAAATCTTACCTGATAGTACTACAACTGAATACAAAGAGACTTGACAGTGATAAGAAAGGAATTAAATTCTCTCTAAAGATCATTGTAGCACATTTCGAAAAAGCAATCCACTCTGCTATTAATGCTTGTATGGTCAGGTACCAACTCACAGGTTTCAAATTCACATTTCACAAGCTTCGTGGAGCAAAATTGATGGAATTACCTGGAAAATATAAGAATAAAACTGATGTAGGAAAATGGTTAGGCAGTTCCTTTGGGCAATCTACTTGAAAGTTGAACACTGAGGATGTAAGGAGGTAGTGGGACTGAGCTGTCATCAATACGACCAGAAGATAAATGGCTAGAAAAATTAAAATTACTTCATACTTCAATGTACAATAACTGAGCCTGTAAGATTACGATTTACATTCTACGATTTGTTGATATCCAGAAATCTTTTCAGCTAGTTGAACCACTCTGTTATATGGGTAATTTCAAAGAACCATCATGATAAACCTGTTAAATCTTGCAAATTGTTTGCCAATGCAGAATCTCTGCTCTGTATCCTGTATCATCCCTGTCAAATAGAACTGCAACGTTCACACGGAACATTTTACCTCATATCAACCTACCTGTTGACATCTAACATTTGACAAGCCTTGCAGAATTCTTAAGAACATGGGAAGGTCCCATGAACTATTGAGCATTATTGCCAACCTGTTATTGTTACGTTCCCTTGGAAAATGTAAGATACTTTTTAATCAGACCTTGTACTCACATGTGGGTGGCAGTACCATCACAAGCGAGACAACAAACAATGAATTGCACTTGTGTTTTCCCATGACAAAGCACCACCGGGCGCTGCTGCCACCACAACTCAGCTGGCACCATCAGATCTCACAACTTAACACCTAAATTTCATTATGAAGGACATAAACATAGCGTATAATTCACTGTGCGCACGCTTCTGTTTAAATTCTTCATTATATACAAATGAAACGAACACAGTTGTACCAGCTGAGAATAAATATGCTTCATACCACCAAGTGGCAGAGCAATCTGCATACAAAACAAATGAATAACAACATAGGCTGGGCTGGCAACATTTAGAATATATACAAAAAAATTATCATGAAAGTAACATTATTATAAAAAATACAATGAAAGCAGATGCAATAAAAATATCAGTAATCATTTAGGAGTGCTGGGCACTCATAAATGTAATAATAAAGGGTACACAAAAACAAATAATATAATATTGCATTTTATAATAAAGCATATGATTGATTGAACAAGCATTGTCACTTCGTCCTGTCGATGATTGATAAATCTCGACAAAATAAATAAGTTACACAAATAGACGGGCAGCTTTCCCCTATGCACGGTGTCTGGGCTTGCCGATGTGATGCTTTAAGAGGGGGGGCCCCGCACGTGAACTGAGCTCATTTTATTGTCGGGTTAGTTTCCCATCGGCAAACCCAGCTCTGGGTGCATTATAGACAAACCTCACACATACAGCAAAAAAGCAATATTCCATTACGTTTGTGCACGTATGAAGGCCTCACGAGCTAGTCTGGCATTCCCATCATTTTGTACAGGCCGGAATTCCGACATAGGCACTGAGGCGGGACTGCCACACCATGCCACGTGCATGTCACACTGAGTTAATTTTAACTCCTTCAGCATCAGCTCTAACAAAAATGTGTTATTACTGACACTGATGGGAAACTTGTGACTAGAGGTGTGTGACTTGATTGCCATGCACACGTGCACCAAGTGCTCGCATGTGCACTAATACACTACAGTGAGATACCTATAAAGTCAGAAACTTGATGCCGCTGCACTACTCATCACAGTGCTTATGTTACAAGAAATATCGATATCAGTCGGCACGGAATTTGACAAGTTGAGTCCCGCTTTTGTAAAGTTCTTATTATCTGGAGAACCTGTCTCTTTGGGTGCATAGTAATTGCTTGCGCTCATCATTCTGTCATCATAAAGTGAGAATCGAGCTCCTGAGTTTGCTTTCCCACGCATGCGCCTCACTGAAGGAGGAACATCACCAGGTGTTTTTACTCTAGAGTTTGGATCCTTCAAGTGTCTTGTTGAAGACCCAAATACTTGCTGGAAATGATCCTCCAGGCTCAAACGACTTGAGTTTGGTTTAGTCAGTGGTAGTGTTGAAGGTCGACGGTTTTTGGAAGTCTTTAAATCATCATCTTCATTGATGGTCTTATTGTTGGACATCACCGAGGTCACAACACCATTCTTCTTACCGCTTGCTGGCATGAGACAAACTTGAGTCTCCATTATCATGGGAGACTTCTTTATTGCAGGTGTAAGCCCATTTGGTCGAACCAACAAGTTGGACTTAGCATCGTCACTGTCTATCACTTCATTCTCTTTTGTCACATTTCTGTTAGTCTGATCACCTCCTGTTCTGTACATTCCAAACAGTAGGTGTTTCTTGGAATCCAACAGCTTTCTCAGACCACCCCAACCCCCTCCACCCCTTCCCCAATTACCCCACCGAGATGTACTTTTATTAGCATCAGTCAGGGCTGATCCATTCCCAGGAATGTTGGGTTGTTTAGGGATAGTTGTATAAGTGCTGCTGGAATCGTACACTGCATTCTGAACGTATGGGATCGGTGTAGCAGGGCGGAGGCTGCTGCTGTTGACAACAGGCTGAGACATGCCCAAATAGTCATGTGAGACAAGAGCTTGAGATTCGTTGCTCACATAATGACCTGTTGAGTGTTTCAGCGAACGGTCTACAAGCGTGTTACCATTGCAAGAAAGTTCCTCATCTGATGGCGCCTGCAGCATCAGATTCCTTTCCATACACGGGTTTCTACCTTGGTATGGTTGCAAGGCTCCCCGTGAAGGTGGCCCTCCACATCCATTTGCCAATGTTGCTGTGTGATTTGAATTTTTATCTGAAATAAAATCAGCAATTGATCGTTAATTCCCACAGTTGTTGTTTGCACATCAATGATGCACATAGTGGGACAAAATTTAGAACTACCTGATGATAGAGAGACATTCCCAATTCTGTAGTGCAATAGTGATCTATGCAAGATTCAGTTTACAGGCCTCTCAATTTAGATATATAGGCCTAACTTCAGGCCTAATTTCTTTTACTAATATTCATAAGGAAATAGCACAGCAAAGTGCTGACAAATGTTGTAAATTTAAGCACAGACAGTTCAGTCATAATCACTGACAATGGAAGAAGTCCTCCACAACATGTTCTAAAGTAAAAGTAGATAATAAAATATGTAGTTCATATGAACTTTCTGCACTCCAATTTGCAACTATTTTTTTCACTACACATGACTATTTTTAAGTCAAGCTAGTCGTAATCAAATCCAGTATTCTTCTCTGCAGAAAACCTCTTCTTGGGTTTGCAGTCAGGTGAGAATTTGGAATTTTCCAACGTTTCAGAGGCCGATGCTGCCTTCATCCTCAAGGATCCTCCTAATGTGTCTAGTGTCACATCTTTTGAGGATATACAAACCAACCCATGTTGTGCAGAGTCAACCAATCAGCGAACAGCTGTTCTATTCCCAATCCTTTTTAGGGCCTTCTTTCCTTCAGGTCCTAGATGCAACAATGACAAAACTACTTTCTCCAATGAAATAGGCTTCCTCTAGCTTTATTTCCGTGAATTCTCTCATCAGCCAGTCCCAGTAGCATGGTGTCCTGGTGAGAATTGCAGCGTCCTTGAAGTCTATCTTGTGGCCTGGTACTGAGTAAATAGTGTTATCTGAAATTGCTGATTTGTCTGGATAGAAGAACCTGATTATCTTTCATGCTCTTTACAGCACTACCCTATTGTGCACGTGCAAGCTTTACCACATTCACATGGGAAGCGATATACATCCACTGTTCTCCCATGTTGTCTCTCACTGACCACAGGAGGTTCTTGATTCTGGGGGGGTGGGCTAGCATATATATGGATACTGTCCTGAACTGATGTTTCCTTAATATTCTTTCTAGTTTCCTGGAAAAGGTCCTGAATTATGGCAAGTAAGCAATACCACTCTGGAACTTTCACAGTGAAGTTATAACATATTTATAAACATAATGTGAATTGACTAACACACTTGTTACTCCACTTACCAAATTTTTGGTAGAACATGTTTTGCATACCTTTACATGCATCCTCAACTACTTGTCAGCTGCTGGTCCTGGTTTGCTAGAAGAATCTCTATGTATCCCTATCTCTACACAGAGATTTATCTAGCAAACAAGGACCAGCAGTTGACAAGTAGTTGAGGATGCATGCAAAAGCATGCGAAACGCATTCTACCAAAAATTTGGTAAGTGGAGTAACAAGTGTGTTAGTCAATTCACATTATGTTTATAAATACCAGTCATCTCTGAGGAGTCAATGGAAGTCTTATTAGTCTGAAAATTTGTCAGTCTAGAACAAATGCATCCAGGACCTGAAGGAAAGAAGGGGTAGGTTGGCCATAAAATAAAACGGAACTGTTCACTGACTGGTTGACTCCAATCTGCACAAGTTGGTATATATATCCCCAAATGATGTACAGTTTCCACTTCAGGTTCCCTGAGGATTGAGGCAGTTTTGACCTCTGAAACACTGGAAAATGCTAAACTTTTCACTTGGCTGGAACACAAGAAGAATACTTGCATATGGTTCACAAGGAAAACCTAAGGTCATACAATCATTCTTTCCATTGTGAAATAAAATTCAGTTTGTCTTCATTCTAAAGCATGTATTAGGCCTAATTATTTCAGAGTTTATATCTTCTGTATATAACAGTAGGCTATTCAACTTGATGAACGAAATACACTGACTAGTTTGATAATCAAATCTTTGAATTTACTTCGTTATTATCACCGTACGTCTCAGCTTAAATGGGAAGGGATGTGTCATGGCTAACTATTCTAAAGCCATATATGAAGAGTGTAAAACGATATGTTGTCAAGATAATAGATTTCCATTTGTTAGATTCTTAATAATATATTACCAAAAAATAGGCACTAAATTGGGTATTACTCCAATACCAGTCAACCAATTTTATCCAATATCAATAGACGTCTTCCCATGGACATTATAAATGTGTATACCAAGTTTCATGAAAATCCGATAAAGCGTATTTGAGTTACTACTTCTTTAAAACAGAAACTAAATTGGGTTTTACTCCGGTACTGATCAACCAATTGGGTCCAGTATCAGTAGACGTCTTCCCATGTACATTATAAATGGGTATACAAAGTTTCATGAAAATTCGATAAAGCATATTTGAGTAATCGCGACTTTCTGATATATTACCATAAAAGGCACTAAATAGGGCATTATTCCGGTACCGTCTAACGGATTTAGTCGAATATCAATAGACATGTTCCCATGGACATTATAAATGCGTATACCAAGTTTCATAAAAATCCGATAAAGCGTATTTGAGTAATCATGCCTTTAAAATAGACATTAAATTGGGTTTTACTCCGGTACCGGTCAACCGATTAGGTCCATATTCAATAGATTACTTCTCATGGACGTCATAAATGTGTTTACCAAGTTTCATGAAAATCCAAGAAAACGTGTTTGAGTTATGGATCCTTTCTAATATAATCTATAAAAATAGGCACTAAATTGGGCATTACTCCGGTACCGGTGAAACGATTCAGTTCAATATCAATAGGGTTCTTCCCATGAACGTTATAAATGCATACAGCAAGGTTTCATGAAAATCCGATGAAGCATATTAGAGTTATGATGCGTACAGACACATGGACAGACAGACAGACAGACATTTTCCCGTCCCCCACACAATCTCATAAAGTACCATACTGGCACTTAATAATTACTTTCTTACTTTGGCATATAAAAACGAATCTGTTAACTGCAAGATCATGGCATACTATGAATCAACAATCAATAAATTGATTTGAGTTACCAGATTGTAATCAATGTTACCAAAGGTGCATAAGAGATATAGTTAATCTTTTTCAGATAAGCTAGCATCATAACAGAATAAAAGCACACAAACTGCCTTGTGTTTTTAATCAATATACATTTATATTATTTCAACTATCAAACAAGTTATGTTGTATGCAATAATGTGTTTTATTCTGTTCACTGACAGCATGTGATGTATTAATCACTGCACATTGTTACCTGTATATCCAGTAATGAGCTGATGTTTTATCAGATTAAATTGCATCGTTGTATTCCTAGCAAGCATATTACAGTAAAACCTGTCTTAAAGACCACCCCTCTTTAGTGACCACCTCCTTTAAAGACCAATTTTTCTAGGAACCGACAGTAAAACCCATAAGGCCAATGTTATTTGTACCCCTATTAAACGACCACCCCTCTCCCCGATCAATGACCAGAGTTTAATTTTCGTTAAACTCCTCTATAACGACCAAAATCGTAAAAAAATTTACTCAAATGATAGGCATTAATCAGCATTTGAAGAGAAATACTGATGTGGGCACTGCAATTTTCAATACAATGCTTTCTTTTCGCGTTCTGGGAAAATGCTTACAGTAGACAGCGTACAAGTACCGTACAGCACACGGCGTGAAAAGAACACATTCCAATCTCCTACTTCTGACCTGCTTGTTTCAATACATTTAAGAATTCATGCCTTTATTATCTACATGATCGCAGTGACTCGGGGGGGGGGGGGGGGGGGGGTAATTCTATTTCTTATGAAAACGTTTATTCAGTGGACATAAGGGGGTTCTGAAATTCTCAATTCTAAGAAACGTGCTGGACGAGTCCCTTTCATTGTCCAACAAGCAAAATGTAATGTAGGGAAAATAGACGTGTCTTTCTTTTCCTGGAAAACATTACCCAGGTATACTGTAAATAGAGGCTCGGTGTTCTGGACCTGCATAGATTAAAGTGTCTTATTGTTGTGCTGCAAATTTTAAATACATTAAAAGTAAGTAATAATCAACTGTGTGTTACATAAGACACCTACTGTATTGCACCGTATTTATTCTATTGTATTTTCACTTTCAAGACATAAAAATGCATTCCCCCTAATTAAGAGACCACCCCTCTTAAAGACCACTTTTTTGTGGAACCAGTGATGGTCGTTATATAGAGGATTCACTGTATAAGATAAATGATCACGAATGGTCTATATCCAAGGAATTACAAATAGTCAATATCAAATATGTGGTGTATGAATGAATAGTAGGATAACTGGTTGCTATGCAAGGCTTTGTTTCATGTTATTGGTCAATATAAAATATGTGGCATACGAATGGAATACTCCATACAATTTTTCAGAATTTTATTATTAGTTTGGAAAAGAGAGTCATGTTATAATCCTTCATTCATATATTTGACCCTTCAAACCCCTAGTTTATTTTTTTCAGTAATATGGTATCATGTTACTAGTAAGTGATAAAATTATAGTACAGTAATGAGTGAATTTATATATTATGTGTTGATCAGGTTATCTCCAATATTTAGGTATATATTTTTTTTTACATAATATATGCAATAACCATGCATCTAGTATTCAGAGTAGGTGTTCTCAACCAGGTATACTCGCGAGCCCCATTGTGCTTTTAAAAAACGCCATTAGGTGCTCTCGTCATGGCGAGGAAAAATTGCTCATGAGTTCAAGCGCTCGTGAGTGCTTTGTTATAAGAATTGAATAACAGTATTGCTATTCATCCATTATAACATTTTAGCATTAATTAGCAACTTATTAAAATATTCTAGTTACAATTTTTTTTATATCCAGGAGAGTCAAGTATTTACTATAAAATTCTTGGTCAGGATAGTTAAGTCATGTACTACATGCATACAATTAATACACATGTAGTGACTGTTGTTGATTTTTGGTGGCTCTATTGAACACCAGCATAGCTTCCATTGTTGGAGAGAACTCAAAATGCTTATTTTCTTTCTTTCTTTTTTTCCACATTCGTTTCAATTGTCATATTCAGGTCAATCGTTATAATCAGAAAATGCAGTCGAGTAACATTCAAGCTCAAGGATCTCATTAATGTATATGAGTGGTTTAAATAATTGTGTATTTATTTACTAAATGTATCCAATTACATCATGCTAGCAAATTGGGTATTAATTTTGGGTGGTGCTCTCAATTTTTAGAGGTTGAGAACCCCTGCGTGATCTCATTAACTTGGTGACTATTTAAAAAATTTATGCATTAATATTATTCCAATTAATGTTATTCCAACTCATGGTATTCGTATACTTGATGTTACATGTATGGTTGTGCTCAAACTCCTAAAAAAAAGACTGAGAACCCTTAACTTAGAATTTTAGTGCTTGAACCCTTTGCCTGCTAACAGATAGGCAAACAAACAAAGGAGCAAGAGCAGTAAGATTTCATGGTAGTATGACTACAAAATCCTAAAAAGGAGATTGATTACCTAGTAAGATACTTACACAAAGGATCGACATGTGGTTCTGAAGGAGACATTGTCACCATTGTCTCTACTGTTCCTTCTGAAACTGTTGACTCGTGTGTGTCCTTCCCAAATGTTGCACTGCCTTGGCTATCCTCAGCACATTCTAGTAATGTCAATCTGTTGGAGTCACCTGTATTGTTGCTACGTTGATTCTGTAGTGCTCCACAAGGGTTTACAGTGGGGCTCACACCTGTAACATAGATTGTGCCACGCTGGCGGTCCCACAGGGAGGGCAATTCATGAAGGCGCTCCTCTACACACAGTGCAGTGAGCCTAGCCTCAGCATCCTGGTCCCAGCAATCTTCTATTGTCTCTCTCACCAGTTTTACAGCAGTCCAGTCTCGCCACATGTCTGGAAACAGGGGTCGAGCTTTGTGTCGAGACACTAACACCTGCATTTGCTCAAATGTGGGATGGTGCCCTGTAAAAAAGTACAATTCTTGTTACTTTGCGAAAGTCAGTAAAGGAACAAACTCGTTTTACTTTGACATGCCTATTAAAAATAAACAGTTTAAGTGAAATAGATACTGATATTGGGAAGAACACAGTGAAGTCATAACATATATATTATGGTATAAGGGGGGACATACAGTTTTCGGTGAAATTCATACTTGAGAAATAGGCGAATTTCATTATTTTTTCCTGAGCAACGAATTCCTCTACGATTTTGCAATCCGACATACTCTTTATTGACTACTTCTACAATTGCATACTATTTTCAAAATTAGTTAAACTGTTACAGTTATGGGCTACTATCGTTACAAAATGGCAGTCACGTTTCATGCTCTAAAATGCCATTTCCATGATGATTTCCACAAATGGCATTACTTTTTAGTGATTCTTTTTTCTATCTTTTTGAAAACATCATACGAACAACATCATCTACAATCTTTGGAATATCTACAGTACAAGTACAGTGATACCTCGAGATACGAGTTTAATTCGTTCCGTAACCTTGCTCGTATGTCAATTTGCTCGTATCTCAAAGCAATTTTCCCCATTGAAATTAATTGAAATGCCATTAATCCGTTCCAGCCCCAAAAATGCTACCCCAATTGTTTTTCTTACGTGTTTTTGAATAAGAAAAATGTATTTATAAATGACAAATATTATATAAAAACATAATAAAAGAGAATGTAAAGCAAAAAAACTTGTTTTATAAAGTGTACATACATATTTGTTACACTTTCTTTGGACCCATGGTTATAAAAAGAAATGTGATAAAGTATGTAAATGCACAAAAAGCGCAAAGCCCTAGAAAAACTTAGCAAAGATGCTTAGACAGCAAGGTAAACAAGCACACTGGGGGGATACGTGGGATAACGCGCGAGACTCACGAGGCGCAGGCGCAGTAAATTGGTGGGCCGTGTGCAGCGTCGCAGCTGGCCATTCCTCGTATCTCAAATGTCGCTCGTATTTCAAAACAAAACTTCGCTCGCTCGACAGCTCGTATCTCAAATAACTCGTATGTTAGGGCACTCGTATCTCGAGGTACCACTGTATTTAAAAAAAAATCCATTTATAAATAGTATGCAATTGTTGAAGTAGTCAATAAAAAGTATGTCAGACTGCAAGATTGTAGAGCAATTCATTATATTCTATGACTCTTGCCGTCATCTTAAAAGAAATTCACTAAATGAATAAACTGCAAGAACAAACTGGTCTTAATCTTACCATACCAACATTTATTAGAAAATTATGCCTTTCAGCAACTACTAAAACTCTTTATGTATAACGCTCTTTATTTTATATTTGAAAATAAAGTACAGAATGCAATTTGCTTCGTGTTTAGAAGGTTTTAAAATAAAATGCTTTTTTTTTTTTAAATAATTTCATCTATATTTTCATTAAATTTGGCTCCCACACAGTCCTTCAGTTTTAACAAATAATCTTCATATTAAACTTAATTAATATAATATAACTTTTTTTTTAACTAAAGGGCCATTTTCTTTTTGGTGAAAGACTAGCGGGCCACTTTGATTTATTGATTTATTAATTAATAATAACATGATACTGTACTATGTAACACAAATATATCAATTATATTAAAATATCTTTGTGTGTGTTATATTTTGTCTTCTACTTTGCAATGTTCATGAATAACACAAAGCATAATAACATTCTTGAATTTAATGTAAGACCTCATACTGTTTATTTGTCACTAAATTTTCAATGTTGGCATTGTAGTTAAAACTAGCATTTGTATGCGGGCTGCCAAAAATGAAGCCACAGCTGTGGTTTGAAGACTAATGATTTGATATAAATTTACGTGATACTGTATAAACATATCACAACTAACTAGCTCTGTATAAAAGCTGTACTACATCTCTTTCCAAGTAATTTTGAGCCATTTTGATGCCATATATGGTCATACTTACCAACTGACCAAAAAATCTACATAATCCTTTTTTATACTTTAATTTTTCAGTACTTAGCATGCTTTACCATCTATAGTGGATTTTTAATTATTTTATTTTGGTTCATAGGAAGAAGAATGTTAAGAAGATTCCACTATACTTTAAACAGAAGATCATGATTACCTCTGGTGTAAATAGTGATTTATAATGTGGTAGAGCATCAATAATTACAGCAATAGTGTAATCTGAATGTAAACATACGAATTATTTAAAATTTCAGTTAATAATAATTTATAGAAAATCTTAAGAAAGCACACAAGCATATCTAAATGAAACAATTTTTAAAACTTTTTTCTGTGGAATTTTACAGAATATTTTGGAAACACAAGTTATTAAGTTAATAGATAAAAAAAACAGCATAAAATATCATCTGGTTAATTTTTAACTACGATTATGGAGGTGTAATAAATATTGGCAATATGTAAGGTTCAAAATTTTTAAGAAGATTGGGAAATGCAGAATTGATATTTTCACTGCTGTAAAGTAACGACCATCATCAAGACAAATCCTAATCTACAAAATACAAGTGATTTTTTTAAACAACTGGACAGCAGATTAGTTGTATAAAGGAATTTATATCTATACATAGTTGTTGTCATTTCACTGGATACTCTGTATAAAATGGGTGCATGGCTTTACACATTATGAGTTCATGGATAGGTCTAAAAAGAAGTTTGGGTTTCATACTTTATAGCAGAAGTGCTGGAACATATCACAATATTAACTTAAAGCAAATAATTCCACTGATATGACAATCTTTTACTTTTACTTACCCACTTCAGCCTCAAACGGGAGCATATAAGGAGGAGTTTCAGCCCCTGGCTGGTACAGATCTGAACAGCGAGTCGCAAGCTCCCACAAAACAAGACCCAGAGCATACACATCTATCTGTTTGAGCGACGATTCACAGTCCCTGAGATTCACAGCTCCCTCCAATACTTCTGGTGCCATGTAACGAAGTGTGCCAACATCATTGATGGACTTGGTTTCAGCGTGCTGCTCCTCCCCATTATGAAAATACTTGGATCCAGAGATCTTCATTGCAAGGCCCAAGTCACACAAGCAGCATGATAAGTCTGCCTTCACTAAAATGTTGCGAGTATTTAGGTCCCGATGGCTGACACAAGGTTTTGATTTATCTGAAAACCAAGGTTTATTATTTATATCACTAAACATGCATTATAATAGAAAGTGGAAGCCTATAATACCTCTGGTGTTGGGGGACATGAAGTGTCAATCATAAAATTTTCTTACTTTAATGAACTGTATGTAATCTGATAAGAATAGTGATTTTCGTTTTGGATATACAGCATGGTTCTTGAGTACTGAGGTATGGTTTTTAATGCATGATGAGTGATGACTAGACTTCGGATTTTAGGTAAAAACCTATTTTAATCCTTAAGTAATATATGGACGAAAACTTGTATATGCATGTTTCATAAGTGACTATGCCTAAAACTGCTACTTTATAGGACCTAAAACAGCCTATTTTTACGTTAGAGCCGAATATTGCCTTTTTGCTTGTTTTTCCTCTAAAGTTCAAAATAAGTTATTTTTTCTTATAAATTCTAGCATTTATTTTCAATTCATACTAAATTTTTAGCTCGGAATGTGTAGTACATGACACATTTGTGACGTGGTTAAATAGTAAGGAACATTCCTAACAGGGCACGGAAAGATAACTCGTACTTTTATAGATTTACCGCCGAATCTATAGTCCTCCCCCAAGTAAGCATGCTTACCTAGCTAGGTGGCAGCGATCGAGAGAGGTCTGCTACCTGGCAAACCCCTAGCGGTCTCCCAGAACTGTCACCAACACGCTTTCCGTCTGCAAGCCACGTGGCACGAACTTCCCGCGTCAACTTTGACGATATGCTGGAGTTTGCAAACTATGTGAAAATCATAGACGAGCAAGCGAGAAGAATGTTGTCGTAGCAATATGTAAGCGACATGGAGGACCCTTTTCACAAATATAGGGATCGCAAATTTAAGTTGCAATTCAGATTTTAAAGGTAAACAAACAATGAAGACCAGTTCCTGCTGGCCCCTCCCCTGTGCTACTGCCGAAGGCGTGCGTACCAGGTGGAAATGATAGGCGCGGCCAGCTTAACATATTGCCAACATCCACTTAGAATAATACAATGTTCTTATGCTTAAAACTATTACGATAATATTTTTATAATAGTAAAACCAGATGGTTTTATTCAGAAAATGTTTAGTATTCCTCATAAATGTTCTTAAAAAATACAACTGGTGAAAATGTATGCTGACTTTCTCCCTATCATATTGGTTACTATGAAGTAGCCATTTTAGCTCGACTGTGATGCATCTACACGGTTGCCATTCACTGCAGAATCCGAACTCCTGCTGGAACCTCCCCTGGCAGAGGTATTACGATACGGAACTCCAAGGGGCCTGCCAGCTGGGTGTGGGTAAGCCCCTATACCTGGCAGAGCTTTATAAATCTGACGGTTAAAATAAAAGATAGCCCAGAGTGTACGTGTGGAGCTCCAGAACAGTCTGTAGTACATCTTCTGTTTGAATGTCCAAATCTGGAGGGTGAACCAACACATTTCAAAAACTCTATGATAAGAGCGTATGGAAAATGGACATTTAACGAGGAAAAATTAATGAAGGACTACACAGATGAACTCATAAATTACATTAAGTCAATAAATTTAGACACAATTTAGAGACACACAGATATATAAAATGAAGTATATAATTTGATTGAAAATATACTTGTAATATAGTTCAGTAAACTCAGCCATAGATGTATAGTAGAAATAAGCGAGTGTAGCAATCATAAATGTAAATAGGGTGTTTATAGAGCATGTAATATTACTAAGTAATGGTGCATGCTGTTATAATATTTAAAATAATAATAAAAAAATAAAAAAATAGTAAGGAATGTTTTGCCTTCAGTAGAAAAATTCCTTGGAATTCCCAAGAAAATGTAGTGTTTTTCTCCAGAATCCCACATCCAGTAACAAAAAATGTAGTTCTCTGAATCACTGAGGGATACAAGGGGTTGAACTAGCATGCTTAGCTTCTGGGCGCAGGGAATAGGTTTTCACTGTTATGGTAGTAATACAGGCCCGAGTAATAGGTCTATAAATTTCTGTGTACCATAGGCCTATATCTGTGTTTTATCATGATTACTGATTAATGGTGACTTCAATAAATATAATATTCTACACTGTAATTAAGATATTTAAGAAAATTGGCAACTTAACGATTTTATAAGAGTCTATTTTACAATTTTTAGATCCTATTTTACAATTTTTAGAGCCTATTTTAGGTACCTAAAACTGCATTTTTAGTGACCTAAAAGTCCAAAGTCTAGTGATGACATACCCACTGACTCGCACTGGAAGTGATTCGGCTAGATAGTCAATAGCGTTTTTGTCTAGAAGTGGCATTTAAATGTTATTTGGTTGTGAACAATAAACAAAAATAGATTGTTCACTTTTGATCAGCTCTTAAATAGTAGGCTATTATTGTAATTTACAACAACATCAACAATAACAATAATCAGAGAAACACTTACCAATACATAATCTAAAGTTAAATTCATGGGAGAACTCTCTGATCCATTCGAGATTAGAACTGGTGTTCAGCAAGGAGATGGACTCTCCCCACTGCTATTTAATTGCACCTTAGATAAAGAGTCAGAGAGTGGAGCAAGAAGACCCAAAGTGGAATATGGCTTGGAACAAAAACAAAGGCATCAAAATCAAATGCCTAGCCTTTGCAGATGATATGGTCCTACTAGCTGAGACCTGGGAAGAAGCCAAAGAATAAGTCTTCGAACTACAAAAACAAGCAAGCAAAATAGGTCTCAACATTTCTTCTGAAAAGACCAAAATAATTACAAACTTGAAGAACTCACCGAAACATGTCAAAGTGGGACACCCAAAACACAGAAATTGTCAAAGAATTCAAATATCTTGGAGAATGGATCAGCTAGAGAAAAAGGCAATATAATCTAGAAGAAATAAAATTGAACTGGCCTTCCAACTAACCAAAAACACATATAACAAAAAGCCCCTCTCATGGAATGCAAAGATAAGACGGTAATCAAACCAGAAGCCCTATATGCAGCCGAAACACTGTCCATCACCAATCATGGCCCAATCGAAAGACTGGAGATTAAAGAAAGAAAGATATTAAGGAAAATCCTAGGTCCTAAGTTCCATAACAACAAACTAATACACATCAGTAGGGTTCGGATGTTTATGACATGTCATATTTTTACCCTGACCGCTATTCTCGCCGCAAACACAAATTATACATGAATTGCACTGTTGTTATCCTTTTCGGGCCGTTTTTATTTTGCATATAAAGTCATATTTTGGTAATTTTAATGTATTGGTCATATTTTGGTCATATTTCGGTCATACTTGTAATTTAGTGTCATATTTCTATTGTAAATTTTGTAAAGGACTACCTTTATAAAGTACATGCACTAAACAGTCGAGTTAAATTTGAAAGTTATTTCATTAATTTAAGTTTTTGCACAATTAATAGGTAACTTAATTTTAAAATTAATATAATTGTTCATATTTTATTGGGCCAAGAATGATTTACAAAATATTTGGAGCTAATGAAGCGAGCAAACAGGAGAAAATTATTTAAAACTAAAAGTTAATTACAAGTAAAACTGTAAATCACCTGTAAAATTGTTAAAAAGTGATTATCTGATTGAATTCATGTGATGTAATAATTTAGTGTAATTAAACATTTTAAATTGGAGCATTTATTTTTAGAGACTATGTCTTCTATAAGGTCATATTTCGGTTGTTTTTAGTCATATTTAGTCATTTTTAAGGGCATATTTGCAGTCATATTTTCCACTTTTTTTAGGTCATAAACATCCGAACCCTACACATCAGAAACAAAAACTCTACCAAAAGACTGAAAAACTCTTAGACACAATGAGGAAAATAAGAATTGATTTTTATGGACACATCCTCAGGATGAACTCAAATAGACCAAAAAAAAACTTTGAATATTTCCGCAACAAAAAGACCAAACCAAATTGGTTTAAGGAAACGGAGAAGGACTTAAAAGAACTCAAAATCACAGGAAAAATGCTCATAGATAAAACTGCAAAACAATAACTAAAGTCAAGAAAGAGAAGTTCCAAGTCAAAATAAAAACCTCACAATGATCCAGATCAGTGAAGACGAAAGAAAAGCAAGATCAGAAAGAATGAAGCAATACTGGGCTAAAATTAAAACACAAAACACTAAGAAGTGATTGATTCAACGTACCCCAAAGTTGGGTGAAATGGAAAAGAAGAATAACAATAACAATAATAATAACAACAACAACAACAACAATAATAATAATAATAATAATAATAGTAATAATAATAATAATAATAATAATAATAATAATAATAATAATAATAATAATAATAATAAATCAGGTAAACTGATGTAACAAAGTGCCAGAATGGTTTGTTCAATCAGTAATAATTGCAATTATGATATGCAGAAAATAAGTTATTTTTTAAATCGGTTTCTGAGTTAAGCTTTAGATCGATTCATTAAGCAGGGCTTACGGAAGAACAAGGTCTAGTTTGATAAGCATATATGTGAAGGAATATGTGGGTAGCGTTACTTGTCAAAGCTAACTGTATTGAAACTTCTAAAGCCATATATGAACACTGTAAAACAATATGTTGTCATGAGAACTGATTTGCAATGGATAATTTCTTTCTAATATATTACCACAAAAGATACACTAAATTGAGACTTACTCCGGTACTGGTCAACCAATTTGGTTCAATATCAATAGGCTTCTTCCCATGGACGTTATAAATGTGTATACCAAGTTCCATGAACATTCGATAAAGTGTATTTGAGTTATCATACGTACAGACATTTTCCCATCCTTACGCAATCTAATAAAGTACCATTTATTATTATTATTATTATTATTATTATTATTATTATTATTAATATTAATTTTATAAACTACTATTATTAATAATGATGAACTGTTGTGTTTATGGGTGTAAAGAAATTACAGACTCTAAAAAACACAAAGAAAGTGGTTTCAATTTTTATCTTTGAGTCTTTTCAATAATAAAAGAATGGGCTAGTGCTAGAATCAAACTCACACTCATGTGGCAGCATAGTACAATAAAGACTTAAGTGATCCCTGGATAAAAGCAAAACGCCAGTACCATGCACAGTGCTACCATCTCACCTCCTTTTCTGGTATCTGTGTGGAGGTGGGCCAGGCCCCGAGCTACAGTTAGAGACATCTTGCAGAATGTGGGCCAGTCTAGTGTATTAGAACGTAAGTAATCTTGCAGACAGCCATTAGGAGCATATGACAGTACCAGCAAGTACTCTATGCAGCCTTCCAAACCCTCACGTTCAGAATATCCTGTGAGGGAAAAAAAATGTAAATAGAGGCAATTACAATAAAACAGACTAGCGGCACTTATACTAAGTCAGTTGTCATTTTGATACCACTGAAAATAATGTGAGAAGACGAAAGAAAATTACAAATAAATTATTAGGGTGAAGCAAGTTGTGAGAGCTCTCTGAGATGGAATAAGACATGAGAAAATAGTAATTTCAATACTTCTGTTAGAGAAAAAAATAATTAGGACAGAGTAAGTCATGTGAGAGCTCCCTGAGATGGAAGAAGACGCGAGAAAATAGTTATTTTAATTCTTATGGTACAAAATGTTCTGTGAGTTTTCCAAGAGGTAGAATAAGGCTAGAGAAAATAGCAACAATTTTATTATGGTAGAAAAAGTCGCAAGAGAATTCCTGCGACTGTAATTTTAAACTGTAATTTTAACGTTTAATGATAGACTGTAAAACTGTAATTTTAACGTTTAAGGTAGAGAAAATTGTGTTGTGTTTTCTAAGAGCTGGAATCAGACTAGAGAAAATAGTAACAATTTTATTGACAATAAGATAGGAACGATATTAATACATTTCTATAAAACTTATACGTATACCAGAGAAAGTAGCATGAGTATTTCAAGAGTGGCAGAACACATGCTGGGGGTTGTGAAATCAGTTTTTGTGAATTTAACATTCAAATTTGGCGGCGTGATGCAGGAGATGACGTCACAGCCCAGTGCTGCCGTTTTCAAAGAGACTAGCGTTCTCAAAAATCTCTCCAGTTTCTTTGGTGGTGTCTTTATGCTGCTCTTGCGAAATAAATTGGCCTGTCTTCACAACGAGTAAGTTAACGTTTAGTGGGAAAAGTCATATAACTCGCACTTGATGAAACTGGATTGGATGAATCATGGCTTAGTCTCAGCTCGCTCGTCTTTACTGCCGCATCATGAGATTTCGAGGCTGCCTAAGCGCGCGGCACCACAAATTGACGCTTTATGCGTTGGGGTTGGGGAATGTAACGGCGAAAAATATTTTGATGACACGGCTAATGAGTTTATAATGATTAATGGCTTGGTTGTTGCTGCCTTTATTTATTTGTTTATGAATCCACTATTTCCTTATATTATTTAGGTAGACTCAGTCTCAAAGTCTACCCTTATGCTACGCCACTGCATAAATAGCTATTATATGAAATGAGACAAAACAGGAAAACAGGATCTTTGGTTTGTTTACCAATAGGCCATGAAATATTGGTTTTCATCTGTTTATATTGTTAAGCTATCATGGTGAATATTTGTGTAAACTGATATTAAATAATAATATGTAATATTACACAAAATAGGGAAGATGAGTGAACAACTATAGTTCTATAACCTAAAAACTATGTTCATGCAGAATTTGAGGTCTTGAGGTCTCTCAGATTACTAGCTTCTGCTACAAATCGAAACAGATAGAGATGAATTTTACATTTTAAAATAAATATAAGACAAGATGTGCACATTTTATACTTACCAAAGAATGTTAGCAAGGAAGAGTTGTCCATAAATGGCAAGCAGTATATATCCCTTTCATTGAGGAAATAATTTCTGTAATGACTGGGAAAAATCTTCACTGCCACTTCCTGGTCATGTACTGTTCCCTTCCACACTGAGCCATAACGTCCCTGCCCTACCATGGTTGACAGTTTTAAGTGCTCCAAGGCATAGCTTCCATGTAACCCATTGGTTCCCCCATTCTCCATGAGGTGAACTGCATCGGGTGCTGGTTTTCCGACACCAATGCCGCCCGAACGACAGAATTTGTATGCCACAAAACCACCCATTGCTACCAACAGTGTGCTGATCAATACTGCAGCTATGATCCATGTCAGTGTGTCTGTGCGAGGCTGTTCTAGGTACTCTGTGAAAAGTTATAAACAAATATTACATCATGGTATATTTTAAAGAGCAGATATATGAACAGCTTCATTGCTACTGCCAATTCAATATTACATTTCCTGAGAACTTAGGATGAACAAACAGGTGTTTGAGTTATCTGCTGACATAACTTCTTAAAAAAACATGTAATTACGACCTGTATAGCATTTTGCTTTTAACTTAATTCTTTTGCTATCTCTGAACTACGTTCTCTTTAATAAGAATGCTAT
The DNA here is from genome assembly GCA_964059195.1 of Ectobius pallidus. NCBI lineage: Eukaryota > Metazoa > Arthropoda > Insecta > Blattodea > Ectobiidae > Ectobius > Ectobius pallidus. Next base: position 55,772,044 of record CAXKWD010000002.1, read on the forward strand.
AGCAAAACAATTCTTTATATCCTATAATATCATCATCTTATGCATGGACATCACTGTTGCAATTGATCATTTCCAAGTGATGCGACAATCAGTCATTTTTGATGCCTTTCTTAGTTGAATGCTTACTTCTATTATTAATAAATATTACATCCAGACTGTGTTTATCTGTGTTTATCTAATTACCGATTTAGGTGTTCAGGAAAAACATAATCTGAAAGTATTCGAAAACAGGGTGCTTAGGAAAATATTCGGGCCTAAAGAGATGAAAATGGCGACTGGAGAAAACTGCATAACAACAAGCTTCATAATCTATACTAGTCACTGGATACAGTAAGGGTAATTAAATCACAGAGGATGAAATAGCCTGGACATGTTGCATGCATGGGGGAAGAAAGACATCTCAAAAATATTGATTAGGAGACCCGAAGGGAAAAGAGAACTTGGAAGACCTAGACATAGATGGGAGGACGATAAAAGGATAGATTGAGGGAAGTAGGATTTGCGAGGGATGGTTGGATGGAGTCAGCTCAGAATAGGGTTGAATGGCAGGCTCAAGTAAGCATGGCAATGAACCTCCAGGTTCCATAAAATAGATAAATTCCTTTAACTTGCTTAGGAATTGCCTATTGCCATTGAGTAAGTAAGTAAGTGTGTGTAAAATAAAAACAAAGTAAAGTAGGGTAAGGCGAATTAAAGATATAAGATTCATGACTAACACTGAATTGCCTCTAAGCTATATTATTTATTGAAAACATCAGACTAATACAATTTGGTAGACCACAAAGGATCCTACATTCTATAAACAAAGAACCGAGTGTGTTAAAAATATGGGGTTCTAGAATGGTAAACAAATTACATAGAGTTACGACAAAAAAAAAATGTCTAAAGAGTTATAATTTTATTGACTATGCAAACAATGTAAAGGAAAAGTTTATAGATGCAGTATCGGAACAATATTACTCCAGCAACTCAATAAATTAAGGCCAGCATTGAGTTACAGATTTACCATGAGATGAAAGGCAGTCCAAATTATCACAAATTTCGAACTTGAGAAGTCGGTGTCAGTAATGGAAATTAATACTTTTTTTTTTTTTAAATGAGATGAAATGGCTAAAATGAAAAGGTTAAAACAAAAGCAAAGTGCAAAAGTAGTTGCAAAAACTTACATTTAAGATAGAAATTAATTTTCTCACAGTAACAGTACTATTTGAAAGAATCTCAATGCTTTATTAAGGTCCTCAACCTATTATGTACTGTTTATTATTTCAACCTAAAGGAAACCTACTAAATACAAATCATATTAGGGTTATGGTTATGCAGCAAACAAGCTTGGTTTCGCACAGGTTTTTTCAGCCTGTAGATCTAATTCACATTACAATTAGAAATATGAAACTTTAAAGAAAAAATGTCTCCTTCAAGCATTGGACACTGAAAAATCAAATGTTCAACACCAATACAAAGGTTCCTCCACACATTTAATCTTGAATCATTCAAAATAAGAGCCCTTATTCAGTCAGAAATTGAGTGATGTTAAACTCTGTCAGAAATAGTTAGTAATTTAACAATCTTGTATGTTGTGAAAGAACAATTTCTTTGTTACAGAGCCATTAAAACTGGAAATCCTATATGTATTCCACTTGAAAGTTGCTAACTTTGCTAACTCATCTGCCCATTCATTTACTTTCATTCTTATGGCCATGTACCCACTGTCAACATATGTGTCTTTATACAATCCTATTAAATAGCACTCCACAATATCTATTCGTAAATGAGCTCTTACTTTTAGCAGAGTTTCTTTTTCTGAAGAACAAAAAATATAAAAATTTGGGGACTGCAAGCTGTGGAATTGCATGATTTATTACAGAAATCTTATATATCTGGAACTGCCAGTGTAATAATATATAATAATAATAATAAAATAAGCCCATTGGCATCCCTTTAGGGCAAGGGCCTCCTACCGATCGTAGGGCTGGCTCTAAGTTTGCTCGCTCGGTGAGCCGGTCCGTGCGAGCTCAAATGCTGCGTTTGATAGGTATCATCACTTATCACTGATCACTGTTCACTTTGGGTTTGTTAAGCCTTTCATTATGTTTCTCCACTTTATTCTGTCTCTAGCCGTCCTGCTCCATGTTGCGCCTAGTGTTCTCGTGAAGTCGTCGGACCATCTTCGCCTTGGACGTCCTCTGCTCCTTTTCCCTATTCGGGGGTCCCACATTGATGTCCTGGTGGAGTCTTGCTGCATGACCTCCCCACTTCCACTTCAGTGACCAAGCCTGACTCGCCACATCCTGCATTTTCGTCTTCCTTCTGAGTTCTTCATTGGTCACTCTATCGCACAACTTGATGTTGAGGATCCGCCTTTCCATCTTCCGTTGACATTTCTGTAGTAGTTCTGTCTCTCTTTGCGTATATGCCCATGTCTGGCATCCGTAGATTAGAACTGGTATGACGCAACTTTCTAGTATTTCTATTTTTGTCTTCTGCCAGTGTAACATGAAGTTAAATGTAGCATTATATTTATGTTTGTATTAGGTGCATTCTATGATTTTCTCATTGAAGATATTAACATGAAATGACAGGACCCTGAATGGACTAACTAAATTAGATTTCACATTCATTTTAAAAAATGAATATGTTCCAATATTTTCTGAAACAATAAAATATTTAGATAGGCCTACTAACAACTAAATATTCAATATTATATAATGCCCATCTCTACTCTGAGGATTTCAAGGAGTGTTTGAAGGAAGGGTTAAGCTAGCTTCTACTAACCTGGGAGTTCCATGTGAGGGTCATCAGATTGTGTTGGAACATACACATCTGACACGTTCATGTTGCAGTTGTCAGTATTGCAGCAGCAGAACTTGGTGTTATTGAGAGCTTTGGGGGGTTTCTTGTTGGCAATGCAAGCACTCTGATGACAATCTTGTTTTCCTGATACTTCCCAGCATCCTACAAACATAGTTACAAAAAAATCTTAGGTGAGACACTAACATGATTTTCTCTAAGCTAAGAATGAAACTTGCGATTATAACCCAGACCTGTGGATCCATAGCCAGTGACGCTAACAATGAGACTTTGCAGGTGGTCACAGAATATCTATAATTACTAAAAATTCAATAATGAACTTAGTAAGATTGGAAATTTTCCAATAGGCCTAATGGCATATTATGCTTTCCCTTTCCATGTTTGGCAGATCCTGTTTAATGTAAGGAATTTAACAAATATTCTGTCCTAAATTCACAGGGCTGTTACATATTTCCATTTAAGAAAAAGTTTCCGCTGAAACAAGGGTTAATTTAGAGCAGCGTTTCTCAACCTATGGTCCGCGGACCAGACCACTGGTGGTATGCAAAGATGGTACAGATGTTCCTCAGACATAATTAAAAAATATCATAAAGCAAGTGGAAAGTAAAGAAGTAAAATTTTTCACATATTTCGTTATAATGACCAAAATATTATACCCCAAATATTAAGAATATAGGCCTTCTTTTAAAAATGGGATGTAAAATTAGGGGTCCGTAAATATTTTTAGACATTTTAGAGGTCCTCGGGTTCAAAAAGGTTTGGAATAGAAACGCTGGTTTAGAGTATTACTGTATATAATTCATTGTGGAGAATTTAAGCTAATTCAGGATAAAACTTTGCTGGAGGACCACTCACAACCTTCACTTCTTCAGCTTCTATTAACCTTATAAGGTTGCCCATTTTGGCTTGGGTACTGTCTTAAATTGTAAGCTCCAGCTATTGTAATAAGAACTTTGTCAACCTACAACATCTTTATCCTCAAGGAAACAAGCTATCCACTCCCTCTAATGTACATTCATGAAACCTTTCGTAATTGATTACAAAATTTGAAATAAAACAGGCTGAAAGAACTAGCCTACACTACAACAGAAGGAGAAACTTTAAGCTACGTTCACATTTATTTATTTGCAGAAAAATGAGAAAGGGAACATCCCCAGGAAAATTACACACAAGTAACAGTAATAACACATCAAAATATAATCGATAAAGTAAAATATAGAGTGGAGTAGTACAACTGTGCAGATTAAGATAGCAATAATTAAAATTATGATTAAAAAAAATTGTTTTATGTTTTGATATGGTTAATGAGATAATTAAGTTGAAAGGTTCCATAGAATGACAACAGTGCAATGCCAGATATCCCTTCCTGATGACGATGACCTTTAGTCATGCACAAACATACTACATGATGGAAGACATCTGCCTTGAAATTGCAAAGTTTTGAAAAGTAAATGGTTCACATTTAATAACTTCTTTGATTTGTATGAGAACTATAAACTTGACAGATAAATCACAAAGGAAAATTTTTTCTTTACTTCAGTTATGTGAAAAAATATCATGCATAATACTTATGAAGTATTTATTAGCTGAAGCACAGTTGATGTTTATGGAACATTTTTTTTTAGAAAGTAGGCCTATTCATTTGAAAATAAAAATGGTAGCCAAATTTTTTGTTCCTACCAAAGATACCTGCTGTTAAAATTTGCAGTTATACTAGCTCCACCTTGTATACAGGTCCTGGAGGTTGAGACTCCCGGATTTAGGACAATTGGCACATATAAAGTATGAAGTTTATGAGCTTTATGCTCTAATCCCAAGATTGCAATGTAGTAGCTATTAGTACTAATTTTGTAAACAAGAGTAACAACAACATACAAAGCATGCCACCAGAAGGCCAGTAGAAAAATCTAGGGATGGGTTTCAAGATTTGCCATAAGACACTGTTGCCCTAAACCAGGGGTGCCCACAAGGGGGTTAAGACGCAGACTGCGACATTAAAATTTCTGGGGGAGGGGCTTTAAAATTGTGGCAAAATTAGTAATCTATATGTTAAAAATAAAAACGGTTAAGTTTATAACTTCAAAAAATAATAAAAACCTCTTCTAATTCTTTAGATGTGAATAAAATATTTAATACAATCTTCAACTAGTACTCGTACCACAGTTAGCGAAATGCATTTGCTGGTAACCAAGTGCCGCTACAACAAAATCGAGTTGTATGTGCGAGTGCGAGCTCAGCCATGGTCAGCCTGTCTCCCAGTTGTCTTGTCTGCACTGTTGTATGCTTATCTTTCTTAATGGTTAACTATTAAGAAATTAAAAACATTCGGTTCTTCTTAAATTTGTCTTAGAATATATTGTATGTTCTCAATTGTTCTCACTAACCATAATTTTTCAATTGAAAGTAGCAGCTGCCCGCGACTTTCATGTGTTTATTAATTCAACCACTAGATGTTTTATTTGAATAAATTCTTTAACCAAAAAAATAATTCAAATGTTATATTTATTAACACTGACATCGTTTTTACACAATTGCATGAATTATATAATTTCAGTTTTAATTATATTGTTAGTCTTAGTAAATAAATAATTAAAACGACAAAAATGAACCACAGATTCATTATGTGTGCAAATCACACATAAACAATAAATTGAAACAATTGATAAGCTAATAATATGGCTTCGAGGTGCAGTTCGCGATTAGAGTATATCGACCATAAAATAAAAGACATCAGTTCGAGTTCCCTAGCCCCCCTAAAAAACCACGCATAGTGAGTTCCATCCAAATCATTCAATGATTTCCCATTTAGGCCTGCATTCTGTCCACCTACATAAAAAAAAATTCAAATATCTGTGTATTGTAATGTATAAACGAATTAAAAATTGAAGCAATCGACAAATTGATGTGTTATGTTGCAAAAAATTGATTTCAGCAATGCTCTTTTTTAGTTGCTATGGCAGCGGAGCAAGGTCATCTGCAACCAATGTTAAAATATACTAGGCAAAACTGTCGTACCAGCAGTGCAAAAATGATATTAGGTATTTTCAAAGAAAAATCTACCTATTGCAATCGATACCATGTCATGACTTTCGAAAAATTCTTTCATATCTTTACATTTCATACCTCCCTAAGTACGAAATCACCGCCCATTTTTTTTTTTTTTTTAAATATATATATACACACACATATATACATATATACACACACACACACATATATATACACACACACACATATATACATATATTTATATATTTATTTATTTATTTACATGCTAGCGGCCATAATTTTGAAGTTATTTGAGCCAAATTTTATTATGTTATTTCTAGACCCAATAGTTCGGATCAGTTTGTTAATGAGCAAAATTGGCCCACGGGAAGGGGAAGGGGAGGGGGTTGAAATTTTATTATGTTATTTCTAGACCCAATAGTTCGGATCAGTTTGTTGATGAGCAAAATTGGCCCAAGGAAAGGGGAAGGGGAGAGGGTTGAAATTTTGAAAAAATTATATCTCGGCCCCTATGAAGTATAGAGGGAAACTTTGTTTGAATAAATCAGAGTACTCCTTTTGGAGTTTACAGTGACACCAACGATTCTGGGGTTTTCGGGGTACGAGTGGGAGTGGGGGTGGGGGGATTGAAATTAGAAATTTTTGAAACCACGTCTTGTGGAGTATCATTGAAAAGCTCTAGATGAGTATTCTACAAATCAATAGCTAGTTTCTCGATATCTCTCATATAAGGCGAGATTTGAATGTTTGAAAAAGTGCTCTTTCCTCTTTTTTGCAGTTATTATTGTGGGTTTGTCATGCCAAGGCTAAAGAAGAAGTGTGCTGCGCAGAGACAATAAATTAAACCAAAAGCATTTCGAAATCTACCTCAGCCTGCAGGCCTGCCTAAAGGGATTTTTTTACCAGTTTTTTCTTTGTAACTCGGGAATGAAAGCAAAGATTAAAATCCGGCTTCGAGCTGCACTTGGAACTCCTTCAGTCCATCTAAGTTAAAACATTTCAGATCTCTGCATGGCGGGGATTTGGCTGGGCAGACAGAAGACAGACAGATAAACACTTCCTCTTATTACATAGACTAGTAGGCGCCCACGACTTCACCCACAATTACCTATTTACTCAGCCAGTATACGTTTTCTTTTAATTATTTAACATAACTTTACATTATATCGGTTTTAAAATTTTATTTTAAATTATATTGTTAGACTCAGTAAATTAATAATGGCTGATGAACAGGTGGCGAAAATCAACAACAAAATCCGCGAAAATCGTCACGAATAACGAACTCTCTGAACATTTCCCCCAAATTTCACGGAGTTTAGTTCATGGAATTGTAGTCGATAAACTTGGTTACCACAAATTTTGTGCCTGGTGTAAACCAGTGGTTGGAATCGCATGCGGCGGATTTCTACACAGAGGGAATCGAAAAGCTTGTGCCGCGGTAACATAAATGCCTTAATTTGAATGGCGATTTTGTAGAAAACCTAAGAGTCTACCTTCAAAATGTATGTAATAATTTTTTTCACTTTATTTTTTATTTTAAAACGTCTGTTACTTTCTGGACAGCCCTCGTAGATTGTGAAATGCAATACGTTTCTACTCGGCAAGTTACCGATTATTTTAAGCTTTTTACTAAATATGGAGACTTGTAAGGGTAGTGAAAAATCGCATTTTACGGCAGAATGGCATGACGGAATAAAAATAAATCCGGCGACGGGGCAAAGTTTTTGACCCCGAGTATACAGCAAGGAAAGTGAATGCACTACTAATGTATTGATCGACATCATGCCATGTCTGGGTGACTGTTGATATCGTAATCTCACCGGTGTTGCTGTCTCCAGTTTCTGTTATATTGTAAGCGAGATCTAATAAATACGCAATAACGTCCCCTTCCAGACACTCGAATACTAGGTTTTCAGCAGAGAAATAGTGCAGAGTTCAAACTACAGTAAAAAAATAAGCACGTGATTTCATGTTGCTTTTAGCTATCCTCGGAATTATGTTGCTTTCATTTTGCTTTTAAGAATTCTCAGGATTTTCTTAGATGTCTCGAGTCATTGTGCTGTTGACGTGACGAAACAACCTATAATTAACACTTCCCGAATTTAAAGTAAAATAATTTAAATCCGTCAGTTAGATGCACTTGTCCAATCATTCCGAGCGATCGATGACTGTCATAGTGCATTCACTTTCCATTTGTGTGCTACAGACCAACTCCAAAACATCATCCTTCAACTTAGGCGGAGCTATGCGAATGCTTCTAATAAATCATTAATTTATTCCTCAAATACCTAGAGCACAAGAAATACTTTTGAAATTTTAAGTACTTAGGAAAGGACACAAAGGTTCTGCAGGACGAGACACTGAAGAGAGAAGTGGGCAAGAAGATTAACTCCCAGACCCGATTCTGTAGTGTACCGGAACATAACATTTCGCCCTTCTTTATTTCACTCTCTCATCATATCCCATTAATTTTTATTTTGTAGACATTCATTTCGTACCGTTATCGTCACAACTCAAGACCATCATTTCAACCTACTGATTGCTTTATAATTTGTTGCAATACATTGTATATTCTCTTGTAAATTTCCACCCTTCGGAAATTCATCATTCTCATGTCACATAATCTTCCACCGAAGTAATGAAACCGTGACAGTAAAGCGTAAGCAAATATTGTGTACAGTATTTTCTTTATTCTGTTTGCCAAGCCAATTGTCACTGGTTTCTTTTACCATATAACAGAATGTACAAGTTTTTGCTAATTAGTTTTGTCTTCCAATAGAAGTGGATCGAATAAAAATTCACATATTATTTTAAGAGATTTTTTACAACTATAATTATCGCAACTAAGTATAGCTTGAAAGTGATAAAAAGAAACTAGTTGTTATGAAGACGATAGCCCTATAAATGTGATACAAGTCAGAAAGTTACTGTTGGCTCTACCTCGAAAAATTAACGAATTTAATTAGATATCAAAGCATAAAACCCTTTTCTGATGATTACTGTTTCGACGATGGGGGACAGATTTGCAGCCATAGCCGGTGTGCCCGAATTTTGTCCCACAGGATTACTTTTATATGCCTGTCAGTCATGGGTCTGCCACATTTATGAACACATAAATGCCATCGACCTGGGCTGGGATCAAACCCATGACCTTGGCAGTGGCGTAACTAGACCATTTGGGGCCCGGGGGGATTTATTTTTGAGGCCCCCTCCCCCAGTAAAAGCTATTAATAAGGCTATTTTTAACTTCTTTTTCTATGGCTATATTTTTTGTTTTTCAGATCGTCTCCATGGGCTAATCTATACAGACAATAGTTCAATAATATTAAGTTAACTGATTAACCAAATACAAATGTGTGCATAATCACAAAGTAATATGAGGGAAAAAAAGTTCATGTTTAAATATGGGAAAATAAGAAAGGTAATCAAATGAAATTTTATAGTAACGTATTTATTTATTAAATAGAAACAGGCGTTAGTCAAATTATATTAAGCTATCTGATTAACAAAATACAAATGTGTGCATAATTAAAAGTAATGAAATGAAAAAAGGTTGTGATTAAATATGACAAAATAAGAAAGCTAACGAAATCTCATAGTAACAAAAAACAGTTTTAATTTTAGTCGGAGAATCAAATAATAAATTAGCAAAATCTGGATTATATTAATTTAGAATAGGTAGAATACGTAATAGTCATGTATAAATGGTCTTTTCATAGCTTCTACATCAGAAAATTATATAATTGTCTCATGAAAGTTTATTTTTACAGCCAAATTGTTCTCGATGTATAACATACTAGTCCATTTAGTCTGATTTGGCTCGTTGTTGTTAATTTTAGTTTTGAAAAACTTCTTTCACAAGTTGTAACTGAAATGCAAATAGCTAAAAACACTTTTAGTGCTAAACATAAGTTTGGATTTGATTCTTGAAAGTATTTCAATTTCCATAATATTTGCAAATCGTGTCTACCTTGGCTTGTTGCGCAGTTGGTTAAATGTTTAAAAATAAAATTAAAATAAAACCGCTGATACAGTATCCTGAATATGTATATCACAATTTTTTCGCTTCACATTCTGGGGCAAGATAAGAGAAAAAGCTAGTTTAGTTTTTAAACTATCTTTATGTGACTTCCATAAAAAAAGTTTTTGAAATTATGTTATATCAAAACAATTAGTTGCTACACAAAATCTAAACAAAATTATCGTTAACTTTAGAACTCCCCCCCCCCCCCATATTAGAGTGATACTAAAGAGAATGTAACCAACATGGTTCTCACACCTTCATTATCATGTTTAACTGGAACACAACATTTTGTTTCGGTGCAAATTTTTTTCTTCTAGAAAAATTATGTTTACAGATTTACAGGTTTTTAATTTGCTCTTCTGAAGAGAGAATTGCAAAACCATGCTTAAAGTATAAACGAACAAACATGTGTGCTAATTGAATTTTTAAACCCTATAATGTTTGAAATCTAAATAATCTATAGAATCATCAAAAAGGTCCTGCCTTCAGCTACACAACTTCCTATAGAAAATTTAATATATAGCATTTTAAGTTTTCCCAGTGACTTATTCCAAAAGTCTCAACATGCAAACGGGGTATACTACTCAGTGTTCACTTGGCTCAATTTGGTCAAGATTGAGTCAGGATTGAAGCTCTACAGCCTCAAAGATTATAAAAGTGCATAAGAGTTTTGTTTTTTTTCATCCAGCTCAAATTAACATAAAAGTAAAAATTTGTTAAACACATCTATTTTATAAAAACACTTAACAACACAACATTCCAATGAAGAGAACTGCATGTAGGATCTGAAAACACTTTTAGATAACTATGTGAGAGAGAAACAGAGCATCTGTCCTTGATAAGAATGACAGTTAACAGAAACCAGACTTTGGTTTGAGTCCAAGCCCATAAAAAGCAAAGTTGTGTGTACACAAAGAGGACATTGTGTGGTTCACACAGACCACATGGCCAGTCATAGTTCTAAGTGCTATAGGGCGGTCCACAAGATTACTACCAAATTCATTGGTAAAGAGTATTTTCTTAGTAAAATATGCTCTCCCGATGATTTAGCTATCAGCCTAAAACTCAAAAATGAGTTGCCCTGGCACTGTACAAATTATGGTACTAACAGTATCTGATACCTTTTATCCCCAAGTTTTTGCACAAATTATGGTACTAACAGTATCTGATACCTTTTATCCCCAAGTTTATGTTAATTTGGCTGATCTTCATTGTTATTAATTCTAATTTTTTATTTAGGGTACTCACACATACGTTTATTGCTTATTAATTAATGCTAATTAATTTAATATACTCAGGTTATTTAAATTACAATTACGGCTGTTTCATACACAAGGTGTTAATGAATAACACCGAAATATTTTACCTGTGTTTATAGGGAACAAAGGCAAGCAATTTTTATTAGAAGATTTTTGCTCTATGGATTCAATTTTTCCCATTTAATTATAGCATAAAATCTCCCAAGAGTAGATGCAAAAGAAAGGAACAGTGGATATTATGTAGTGGTCGGGATAATTGTGAAAAAATGACGATTAATATCACTTCAGGACACAGCTAATCTGATAATATTAACAGATTGACAACAGTGGCCGAAGGAGTTAATTGAAAGATATTTATTCATATATACGATAATACACTACAAAACAGAATTGAAAATATTTATTCATAGAGTATTGTAATATGTAACTGTGAATCACTGAACCACTCATAAGCTAATACAGTAACAGACTTTAAGCAATTACTTTTTAACCAGTAAGTTTTTAATTGTTTTTACTTTCCTTTAGGAGTCCATTAACCAATAAAATCAGGTAAACTGATGTAAAAAAGTGCCAGTATGTTTTTTTTAATCAGTTATGACTGCAATTATGATATGCAGAATATGTTTTTTTAATTGATTTACAAGTTAAGCTCCAGATTTATTCATTAAGCAGGGCTTAGGGAAGAACAAAGGTCTAGTTTTCTTTTTAATCAGATTAAAATCTTCCAGCATCAGCTGAACGGTACAGATTTTTGATATCTTGACAATCGCACACTCACATAAAAATACGAAAAAGAAAGTGAAATTGGCTGGTTTCGGGATTTGAACTATGGAACTCCATAACGTGAGGCCAAAACGTTACCATCTCGGTCACCTGGGTCAGTTTAACGGTCTAGTTGTAAGTTATAAGCGCAAGTAAAACAATAGTGTTTTTGGTCATAGCTATCTCTATTTTAATTTCCAAAGCCGTAAAATATCACAGTAAAACAATTGACTATGTTGTCATGATAAATGATTTGCTTTTTTTTAATATAAATTCTTTCGAATACGTATCTAATATATAAAGTCGAATGTGTGTTTGTGGATATGTATGTATGTATGTATGTTTGATACTTATACAAATCTACATTTCTTTACCAATTTACACGGAATTTTGCACACATACCCAGTTAAGCCCGGGAAGTATAGCGGTCAACATTAAAATTCAAACAAAATACTCCTTCCCTTGAAAATTATATAATTTCTGAGAATTTTATACTGAAAAAAAATGAATGTTGTTCAGTTCACATGACAACAGTGTATTGTTTACTTTGATAGCATTGGGCTTTGGCGACTATAATTATAATGCTGGACTTTAACGAATTTTGATTTCATCGATATATTGGCGAAAATAATTACTGAAAATGAAATCCACGAAAATAAAGCACAGTGTGATGCAGTCACATAACTTTCTCTACCCTCGACATAAGAAATATTTTCTCACTTCACATTTTTATGTCGAAGAATAGGTCGTATTTCAAGGGACAACTTAAGTGTGTGAGTATGCTATATCAGAAGTCTGTAAATAATCCTTTCCCCTTATACCTTATCCATAGCTGTAGGCTTTGTATTAGTTGAGAAATAGGGATGTTTATCATAGGCCCTAAGCATGGGGTGGAACATTTTGAGTCCTACGCTCGCAGTATATTATGTCCCGGGTTTTAGGGGAGGAACGTATGAAAGTGGTAATGCATTTCTCTTTTATTTCAGCCCGAAACGGTTGTATGATAACATAAGAATGAGAAATAAAATGTTCCGTCAAGTCAATACAATCTTATTTAATTTATGTTTCTTCTTATTTCAACCCTTCCCAAGCATGATGTGTAGAAGCAACGGAATGCAGCTTTCGACATCCTCTATGAGCCATAAAAAGCTATATCTAGCATTTTCTGATGGAACAGTTTGAGTGTGATAAATCTTTTCCTTCATTTCAAGTTCTACATACTGTGCATAAAGTCCTTCATAAGTTAATTTCAAATTAAAAAAATACAAAGCCCGGGCGACGCCGGGCCTATTCAGCTAGTATTATCATAAAATAGGCACAAAATTGAGCATTACTCCGAAACAGGTGAACCGATTTCATCCAGTATCAGTAGACCTCTTCCCATGAACACTATAAATGTGTATACCAAATTCCATAAAAATCCGGTAAAGCGTATTTGAGTTACCGCGTTTTTAAAATAGACACTAAATTGGGTTTTACTCCGGTACCGGACAACCGATTTGGTCCAATATCGGTAGACGTCTTCCCATGTACATTATAAATGGGTATACAAAGTTTCAGGAAAATCCAATAAAGCATATTTGAGTTATCGCGACTTCTCATATATTAACATAAAAGGCAATAAATTGGGCATTATTCCGGTACTGGCCAACCGATTTGGTTGAACATCAACAGACGTCTTTCCATGGATAGTATAAATGCGTATACGAAGTTTCATAAATATCCGATAAGGCGTATTTGAGCTATTGCGCCTTTAAAATATACACTAAATTGGGTTTTACTCCGGTACCGGTCAACAGATTAGGTTCAAATTTAACAGAGTACTTTTCATGGATGTCATAAATGCGTATACCAAGTTTAATGGAAATCCGATAGAGCGTATTTGAATTATGGCGCCTTTCTATTAGAAAGGCACTAAATTGGGCATTACTCCGGTACCGGTGAACCGATTTGGTTCAATATCAATAGGGTTCTTCCCATTGACATTATAAATGTGTTTTCCAAGTTTCATGAAAATCCGAAAAAGCGTATTTGAGTTAGAGCGCGTACAGACACACGGACGGACGGACAGACAGACAGACAGACGGACAGACATTTTTCGTCCCCCACACAATCTCATAAAGTACCATACTGGCACTTAATAATCCATACTCAGTTATGAGTATTTTTTGAAGTCTATACTGATCTGTGGTGAACACCACATAGCAAATCATCTAATGCCTGTCTGTTCAAGTCTTTTCGTTTTACACTAGCCAACACTGCATCTCAACATTGTTATCTTCATAAATCAAAAGCTGTAGCTTAACTATTGGGTGAAACATGTTTCACTCCTTAAAAGAGAAAATTAGGTAATCTCAGGTAATGCCATCCCCTCGAACTGGTCATTCTGTGAGCTGGGAACAGAATTGTTACCTCCAGTACAACACAATACAGTTGACTTAGAAACGAAACCCTTAAAAACAAAATTTTGAATGACGTACAGTACTTGAAAATAAAGCCACAAAAAGGAAAATGTGATAACATGAACTAAATCGTTGATCACAATAAACAGCATTTTTTCAATGTATCAGTATAAATCCGCAAGGGACTTCATAAAAGTGATAACATTATCCGCAATTACATTAACCCGTGTTTTTACTTGAGAGTATCTAAGCAGTTATATTTTGAAAACAAATTTAAGTTCAAATACAATGAAATACTGCAAAAAAGATAAAGAAAATGGGAACTCAATGATAATTCATGAAGCATCTATTTTCATTTACTGTTAGAAATGGAATGGACAGAAAACTATGAACTTTGGGTACACATCTGTAGAAATAACAGTTTGTCTTAATGTATTTCACCTTATCTTTTATTTAATGCAGGAATTGCTGGAACTGGACCCCTCCAGCACGAATGCACAGACAACGGTGCAGAAGATTCTTGCACCCTATCAAAGATTCCTGGCATATTGCGAATAAATTCACACCCTGTGATTATGTAGGCCACTAGATGCATTTTATTGCAATATAGCCTATAAATGCAATTAGATAGAGAAACAAAATACACACAAGTAATGAAAAAAGCTGGTCTTCTTAGCTGTGATAGCTAAGGCCTGCCTTGCAGCCGTGGGTAGGAGCCTGCTGATTCGAGTCCCACCTCGGGCATGGGTGTTTGTGTGTAATAAGGAAAAAAGGAAAAACAAGGGAAAGAAAGAAAATTGCAGGTAACTCGAAAAGCATCCACAGCTGTAACTTATTCCCTACTACAATGAAAGTATTACATAAGAATTTCAAACTCTTCAGCTTTTCTCATTTATCATTTTCTGTTCACAATAAATAACTGTGCTTTATTATCCAATGGAAACTTGGACTGAATACAATATGGGTAATAAGTCATTGAACAATAAACCTATACAGGCAAAGCACAAAATACTAAGATGGCATACATACAAGTAAGAATCAGCTTGAAAAATTTCATGTCATAACCAGGATTTGAACACGGATCTTCAGCTTAACGCGCTGATGCTCTACCATTGAGCTACCATGACAACATGCCAGTCTGACATCAAATTCCTCAACTGATTCAGAAGACAAGGCAAACCACAGGAGGTTTCTCTCCATTGAGAACACACATCCAAATGGCGTCCTACCCTTGTAGGTACTTTGAAGCCTAGTTATTATTTATATACTATTAATTAAGTGGAAGGAAAGGAAATAGACATTAAATCCATGTCTGTACTTGTATTAATATCTCAGACATGGATTTAATGTCTATTTCCTTTCCTTCCACTTAATTAATGGCATACATAATAAAATGTTTATCAAGCAATTAATATTTCTCTACAGAGTTTTCTCAGTGTGTCTATATTGCATTGGCTAAAGTTATCTCAGTCCAATTTTCCAGAGTTTTTTCCCATGTATATGTGAAAGACTAAAAATAGAAATTTTCAAGTCTTTTCTTTCAGAATTGTTTTCTTTGATGTTTTCTGCCTATATATAAACTCGATATGTTATTATTCAATTTTGTGATTCTTTTTCTCACACTCACTATGCTTTTACTTTCCCGCACATACATAGTAGAGAGAAAGTATTGTGACTGAGACAAAAATCAAATGGGAAAACTTGTTTCACAATGCTTAGACACCGAAAAAAGTGTTTTTGGAAAGATGTCTATTTGTGTAGATTTCATGCAGGTAAATGATTTAGTTCTTAATTCATATTATGGACTTTTATCATCATCAATAATATTTTATTTCTATAGCTGGAACATTACACAAACTTTTCATGAAAACTTTTAAAAGATAAACTTACAGTCCTACAACTTTAAATGACTGTCGTTCTTGATTATTTGATGATGATTACTCTATTTCAACGGTGCCTTCTTTCCCAGATGCTATGATAACAGAGCAAAATCACATGCAATTAATCTGACGATTGACAAGTATTAGCATAAACTGGTGCATTGACAGCATGAAAAAATCACTTTTTCTGCCAGTTTTCTATCCATAACTCATGAATGAAAGCAAACATTAAAAATTCAATTTTGCATGCATTTGGATCCCCTTTCCATCCACCCATGTTAAATATTGTTAGACCTCTGCATGCTGTAGATTTTCCTGAGCAACGTACTCAAACAAACATACAGACAAACACTTCCTCTTGTTATATACATTAACCCAATAGCTGTTGCCTTAGTGTCACTCACATGGATTTTGTAATCTGATAGAAATAATCCTTTGTTAGTACTCCAATCCTTAGTTTTTACTAGTTTTGTAAAATTACTGACTAAACTTTGAATTGAAACCCCTGATGATTTTTTTGCTTTTTTAAACCCCTTAGGTGATGAATTTTGGAAAATGCTGAAATGCATGAACTTTCATTATTTGTGACTTAGAGTATTCATGCTAAGTTTCAAATAAATCCAACCAAGAAAATACAGTTTCCGGTTACACACTTTTACCCTTTTCACCCACCCCTTACGGGTTGATTTAAAAAGAAAAGTTTAATCATGTACATTAGTCTATAGAACCATTAACTAATAATTTGTCATATAAATTTTAACCCCATATGCCTCCCTTCTTAGTGAGTCTCTACAGTATAAAATAAAATTATTAAGCAGATTTTGTATTTATAGAATCAGCGGTTTTTGGCTCAGCGTTGCTGAAACAGTCAGGCAGGACATTTTTATCATAAAGGTATTAATTTTCTTTTAAACCTTGTCTACTTCTTAGCCTTGACACTGATGTAAAATATTATTCTTAATATCTTCTAAGATGTTTACACTACGTATATAAATATATGTACTTTGTAAAACAAGTTAAAATGTAATACTGAAACTGCCCCTGAGTGTAAGCTTCTGCTTTTTTGGGTATCAGGGCCAACTTATGTAGCTCTCCTGTATTAAAGTGTTAAATAAATGTAATATCTAAAGTGTTAAATAAATTAAACACAGAAAAATTTATTTCAATAAGTGTACAGCATAGGGTAACCACAAGGAGAATGAGTACGCCTACTGACGTAATCTAGGAACATGGATATTCTAAGAACCAGTTATTACTGTAAATATTTGACAGACTGTCAATAAGCTTGTTCTGTGAACATATATATCATGTTTATTTTGTTTCAAAATATTGTCAACAACCAACCGCTGAATTTCCAATAACCAGTACACCGGTTACATTTTTCTGAGGAAAAATCTGCCCTGAATCATGAATTTAACCCATTTTAGTGCTCCTTATTTTAATATCATGATGGCACATAATGTCATCTCCCACTGGTTCACTCATTTACTATTATGGATAGGAAATAGGACAAAGCACCCAGAAAAGAAGATGAAAATATAGAAAAATTATGGAGTATGTATAATACAGCTGAAGCTTTTAACTTGCCCAGAAATTTATCCAGATCAAATATTCCTAGAAACTCCTTAAAAATCTTGCTGTACTTGCCAATATGTCCATAATTCTGCAAGCATGTATCTCCTTATTTAGTTTATTTCATTTATTTACTACATGTATTTACATTATAGTTATATGGACTTGATTTGATCTTCTATCGGAGATTTATTGACCTCCCGCAAGTCAGCCTAGAAGGCTTATTGTGCAACTCACTCACTTTTCCCAAAATCTGTATAGTTTCAATGTCGGCATCTTTTCCTAGGTCTTCCCTGGTTATAGAAAGGAAAAATATCTTCCTTGCCAGGAGTGGATGAACTTTATTTATTAAGACTGGGCTCATAAAGACCTTATATAAACAATAAATTAATTAATTAATACAGAAAAAAATGTTTTAATTAAAATGGACAAATAAATAAAAAATAATTGAAACTGGCATTAATTTTATTATTAGTGTTACACGTGAAATTTTCAGGTGGTTACACCAATGGTCCTGGTCTCTAAAGAAATGAATACAGAAGAAATCCTAGAGGTAATTCAGATGGTGGGTAAGGCTAACATCTGTATTCATTGAAGGGCCAAATATCTAAAAATCTGGAAGCCTCAACCTCCTTGAACCCTAAGGGCCTCTAATGCATGTATAGGGGACACACACTGTAGCGCATAATAGCTACTTATGTAACAAATACGCAAAGCAAGTCTTCAGCAGATGAGTCTAGTACTTCGGATGAGGAGTAGCCAAGTCTGAAATAAGTGATGAGTCTGTAAAGTTTTTGCGTACGTGGTGCATACAATAGTTTTTAGTAAAAGTTCTCTAATTTTACAACAAGCTCAGTTTTTCATTTATTTAAAATGATTCTGCATAAAGAAAGCAAAGATAATTGCACTTGTATCAGTAGTGCATGTTTATAAACTAGGATTGCTGTGGATTTTTTCTCTTTCTTTAAATTTTTTTTAGAGATTTCGTTAAGATAATGTTGATTAATTTAACTAAATATATTTACTTGAATTGAAATTACATGTCATTATTATGATATTTTCCGCAACATAACTTATTATGCCTTGTTAAAAGAAGCAATCGTACAAGAGGCTGGCTGACCTGAACTCGTTTCTTTCAACAATCTAAGCTATGGCATAGTAATGCAAACTTTTGTGCATTTGCACCCACCCCAGTCACGAAAAATTAAACAAGTTATTATTATTGAATTCATTCTTTAAATTCACAATTTCTAAATGATAAGGTTTACTATGCTTATTAATAGACAATTAACAATAAAGCCCCTTAACATAAAAATTGAACTCGCAAACGAAGACACTGCAGAGACATCTAAGTGCCATAGTTGAAACTACATCCGCTAGAGGTTACCATGGCAACTTTAGTGGCCTAGGCCAATAAAACTACTTTTGAAGCCTGGCAGATAAAGTGCTACTTGACAGCGTGTTAGCAATGTGAGAAGCAGCCACTTTAGAGAGTGTGTGCTAAAAAAGTGTTTAATACTAAACCAATGTAACCTTTTGAATCAGATAATGTATTAATGGATTTGATGGTTCATATACTGGCATATGCTACTGGCATACATATGTGCCACCAAAAAATTGCATAAAAGCAAAGATAACAAATTAATAGAGTATTGCTTTATGTTACAGTATGAAGAACTTTATCCACATTAGGATTGCTGTTCATAAATAAATGGTGCAAAAATATGTTGCACAAACTTTCTCGCATATACGTGTTAAAGGCTAGCACAGAAAAAAGTAAATTATAGGAACAATTAAATTTTATTTATAACATTTTCATAAAACTAAGAAGTATCTAGAACGGAAACATTCAGAGTCGATCTTTATGTTCAATGGTTTTACCGTGAAATAATAATAATAATGAATGAATGACAGTAAAACTGCACTTTACAACACCATTGATATCTCTTAATAATTAATGCTTATATTAATATAGCCTAAATTCAGCTGCGAATAGCTTTAAGCAATTTAAAATTTCACATCCCAATAACTGAACTTCTTTAATTTTCAAAGATCCTGTGATCAACAAAGCAGAGTACTTTGCTTTCGGCTCACACTATATTCCGTCATTTACAAACAGAGACACTGACCATGAATCAGATACTCCACGCCTCACTGGAGCCACTCTTTTCATTTTAAAATATTGCATCATTAATCAAATGACAGTTTTATAGCCCAACTTACACTTCAAACTAACAACAGTTTCTTCCTAGTTCCCATGGGACTGGTCTTGCTGAAATATTTTTTGTATGAACCACTTAGATACCATCAGTTATCACAGAGAGGACTTTTTTTTTAATCCCCTAGTTCATTTTATTAACATTTACGGCATTAATCTGTGGATTCAACTTGAACTGAGTACAACCTGAATATAATCCCTGTTTACATAGAAAGTTTCATATCACAGGTTTTTAGAAAATTTTAAAAATCTGATGTGAAACTTACATAACTTCCTCTGCCCAAATAAAAGTATGTCTCTTAGTAAGGTCTAATATATTATTACATTATATTAATATCTAATATATTATTATATATTGTCTTCATGTAAATTGGTTGTAAAAATGAAGAGAATGTAGTTACCACATCCTATCGCATCCCAGAAAGATACATAATGCAAATAAAATTTGATTAATACAATCACATAACTTTCTTTACTCTAAGCATGGCCAATGTATATCTTACTCACTTCACATTCTCATATAGAATAAGAGGTCATAGAATGAGAGCATATATCCACTTGTTTGAACTAATGCAAAGCTTTGTTGTTCACCAGGCAAGGCTGAGTTTCTACAAACAGTGGATGATTTTTAATTACCCTTCAGAGGATTTTCTTTTTTTTTTTAATGTTTCAAATAAAAATCTTGGCTCTTAGTATAAGCACCCCATGTACAAAAATTAAACAAAATCGTTAGAGCCGTTTCTGAAAAAAAAACAGATTGCAAAAAGCAATACAATAATTCTATATTTAGATGCATGTACTTATGTGAATCCACAATTTCCATTATGAAGGCAGTTAAATCTTCAAAATGAAACAGACTTATGATGCCCATCTTCAAGACTTGTTTAAAAATTAAAAATCTTTGGAAACTAACTTGGGTGAACTAGTTACTTTCCACGAGCGTCCACAGAGCTCTCAGATTTCTGACTTTTAATAAATAATAATTTTACTGCACCCAAAAATGTAATCTCATTAATGTGTTCTGAATTTTAATTAAAATTAATTTTACTACATCCAAAAAAGTGCTTTCATTAATGTGTAGGCCTACTTCATATACTATATACCTGCCATGATTCTGAAAGAATGGGAGGGAGAAATATCAACCTTCCACATGGGTCCTTTAGCACTCCCCGTGGCTGCACTTTGGGGATGTGACACAAAGATTGGTGTCGTACTTCCATGTATTTTTAAGGGACTTGACTTTTTTTTTTTGGAGGGCATCAACAAGCTTGTGCAACGATGGATGAAGTGCACTGAGAAGCAAGGGGACTATGTTGAAAAATGAGGTTACTGAAAGTTCCGTATTGTTGGAATAAATTTAAAAAAGAGAGTGCAGATACTTATTGATACTTATGGCAGAACAAAAAAAATTTAATCTTTGCATGAGCAGACTTCAATGAACTCAGACAACATGAGAGCGTTTTCCACTTACCTTGTCCCAGGAAAATAATGTTGGTACCATTTGCCTCCTCCTTCCACAATGCATAGCAGAAATTAGAGGCTTTCTTGCAGGTTTCCGTCTGGTCAGGAGCCATTCCCTGAAGATAAAGAAATACCTAAATTAGGCACAAGTCCAGCAAAAACCACCACACTATTCTAACAAGCCTAAATTCTGAACTAGTGAAGAGTTGACTACTAATATCCACTAACTGGGATACTGAGAGATAAATAATTAGTTTCTATTTATTTCTCTATAATTGCTTCCCCCATTCAGAAGCTGCCAGAGACAAAGCTTAACAGACAAGAAACAAAGGAGAAGAAAGAAAACAGAAATCATACCTATAAATTACAATAAACTAAAAATTAGATCAGTAGAATGTTTCAATAGAGGTGTAGTTCCAAATCTTTTATGGGGTCTTTAATGATGTTGGTCTGACGCTGTGGGTGAATCGGTAGCGCGCCTACCTTCCACTCCAACAGCCTGGGTTCAATTCTTGGCCAGGTTGGGGATTTTTCAGTAGTGAAAAATTTCTTTCCCGGGTTCAGGACTGGGTGTGTGTGTGACCTTAGGTTTAAGTAGGTAGGGGACTGGCGCATCCAGGTAACAAATCCGCTGATAATATCCCCTTACGGGATCACTAGAAGTCGCTCGCAAACCCAAGGAATACCTAATGATATTAACAGACAACTCCTTTATCTCCTCATTGTTGGTTTGTAAATTGGCAACAATAAATTACCACAGTCATGCAGTAAGTTCTTTCAATGAGTTTTATTAGAACAGAAAGCAGAACTTTACAAGAAATGTTTTAGACTTTCGACTGTTATTAATTTTTCATGATTGTAACTAGCTGTGAACAGCAAACTTACTGGTACTAAAAAGTTTATGAAGGGTACAATGGTAAGAAGTATTAAATTAAAATATTCTAAGAACAACCATTTCTTCCATTAAATGGAAGTTAGAATATTTATGAGGAAATATAAGCTATTTCGTCAACGACCATACCACGTTGAACACACCGGTTCTCATCCGATCACCGAAGTTAAAGGAAAAGTAAACTAAACATTCAGTATCATTTTCTTCGTACGGATTGAAAGAAAATGTTTTTAAGAAATGATATTCACTGTTAGAAATGTTTTACACCTTCACATTTAATCACAAAACGAATATGTTTATTGTAAAGCGGTGGGCGCGTGACGTCACGCTTGATGAGTGCTTGACTGAGTCTCGCCCAGTGAAAGATAGTTCACAGCATTCTGTCTACTGTTACAGTTTTTTAGTGAGTATCTGTTCAAACAATGGTTTATTGTTGTGTTGTGGGATGTACATACTCATCGTCGAAGAGTGATAACACACTTAAAATATCTTTCCATCGATTTCCCAACAGAGATAAGTCACCCGAACGTTATAAGCAATGGCTGATAAAAATAAAAAGAGAAAAATTTGTTCCTAGTAAATACAGTACGGTTTGTTCACAACATTTTGAAGAAAATGAAACCGAGCTTTTGGTACAGTTACGAAAACAGTTAACTGGAGAAACCCCGCAATCTGTTTAAAAAAGAAGTGCTGTGCCATCACTTCTTTTGCGTGGGAAATCTGAAACACCGCCAATGAAGAAAAGAAAATAGTCGTACTTGAGGAAGAAGGAAATGAGAGAGTTGTTGCAAGATTCGAACAGTAATCCATTAGTATCTGGGAATGGACAAATCATGAATGTGGAATCTAGTCTTTATGACGAAAATTCAGTTTCTAACAGCGTAGGCATTCAGTGTGAACTAGGAAATGAAACTTATGCCAATGTTTGCACAGATTCATTGAATGCTTCTTCTAGAAATTGTGATTTAGATAGCTCTTTATTAGCATTTCAGACATTTCTACTACCGCAAAAGAAGATTCAGAATCTGAAAGTGACTCTGTTCGTATCTTGAAAAATATTTTGTTTTTGAACTGTATTAGCTCTAAGTATTAACCGATAACGACTAGTGTATCTTTATTTATAATAACGCTATCGAATGAGGCATATTGTGTTATACAGTCTACAACCCCCTTCTGTTCACAAATTACTTCACAGTCCCAACAACACACACTCTCGTGGCCCGTTTTCATTTGTATACACAGCCCACATTTACACCATTCCATATTTTCTTTTCTTCCTTGCAATTCTTTCAATAATTCCTTGTCATTTTCTTTTTGTGTGATATTAATTTGTGAATACCGAGATTTGTCCTTATAAGGTAACATTGCAGACATCTCTATCAACAACAAACACAAATGAGACTTTGTGATGTATTAGAAACACACGCGCGAGCATTACAGCAGCCGTCGTCCTGCCAGCGAGTTAGTCAGGCATGACGTCACAGGAGCTTTTTACTTCACCCGTACAAAGCGTAATATTAGGCGCCTGAAGTTCACAAGATCACCATTCGTTTCGTAATTCAAAGCTCTGTGTGATGAGATTAAAATCAGAAAATGGTATTTTTTTAGTTTACCCTTCCTTTAAGCTACATTGGGCACGGTAAGTACTTGGATGGGTGACCGTTTGGGAATACCGCGTGTTGTTGGCAAATATTCATCTTTGACTGCTGGCGTGGTCTTGTGGTTAGCGTCGTTGAGTACAGATCCGTTGACCCAGGTTCGATTCCCAGTACCTCCTCGGATTTTTCTGAGGTAGGGAGGTCTGGTAGGGGTGCACTCAGCCTCGTGATCCAAATATTGAGGAGCTACTTGACAGAGAAGTAGCAGCTCCTGTCATGAAAACCACCATTAACGGCCATGGGTGTTGGCATGCTGACCACATGCCCCCCAATCCTGCAATCTGCCTATGGTAGATGACGCAGCTGTCGGGTGGTAGGCCAAGTCCCTCCAGGGATGTAGTGCCACGGAGTTTAGTTTATAAGCTATTTCATGGGCTGAATACTGGAATGTACTAACTCAACCTTTCCCGAAAAATAATATAATTTAGGCCTACGAGTAGGCTAAATTATCTAAATTTTTTTTTGTTGCTAAAATGTGTTCGGTACACTCTAATATTCAAATGACAAATTAACTTAAACATATTATATTTCATTTTTTACAAAATTAACTGTTTTCTAGAATTAAAATGTACCGAAATTGAATTGAAAAGTTTTGTTCTCAGGCAGTCTTGTATCTCAAGGAAGCAAATATAAACAATTAATCAATTAATTAACTGGGTGGAGTCTGACGATGGGAGGAAGGTCCTCTTGAAAGCCCACTAACTAGTAAGTTAGTTATTTTAATGAAGTAGCGAGTGTTTTGTGATAATGTGTGTTATATTAAATTAATTAACTTATTAATATTGCAACAACAAAAAATTCTCTTAAACTTTCTGAAATATTTATCTCATTGTCTCTTTATCTTATCATTTCCAAGTTTCTTAGTAACTAAAATGTACATCTGTGCAGTTACTTATTTGTTCATTCACTACAAGTTTGGATTTTGAAAACTATTTGAATTATTTAATGAATAAGTTTACAGATACTTATGCCTACAACTACTGCCAGTGTGGAATATTGTCTTGTAGGGCGAGTTATTCTACATGCGAGCAGATCTAGGTATGAAAATGTTTCATACCACAGACCTGGGCCAGGATCAAACCCACAAACTTAAGAGCATAAAACTAACTTAGTGCCTTACAAATGTTCAACTTACGCCAGCATTTTAACTGTCTCCTGAGGACTAGTGATTATACCATTTCCAAGCTGATCATTGGATTAAGCAATGCTAGCTCTGGTAAGACTTACTGTTAGATGGGTGACTGCTCTTTTCACCTTTGTCAAATCACGTTAACTTATGGGAGATCCACCGTGATTTGGATTCCATGATAAGCTATAAGTAGAGGTGTCTGTTTTTTGTTAATAAGCTATAAAACAAAATGCTGTATTTCAGGGTTAAGATTACATTTACTTAACATATTAGGATGTTAGGAATTATTATGGGGTATAGGCCTAATTAAATCACAAAATAACGCTAATTTCATATAGGCCTATAAAGCCACGAAAGCCATAACCATATAAATAAAACCTATTTTCGATTATTATTTATTATTTTTGTTTTTTATTCCTTTGTTGGATTGTCAATAAAGGTTTGCACTGGCTTTGCAAATGGAAATTTCTTGCTAGTTTTCTCAACAAAGGTCAACAACAATTATAATTTTAAATTTGTATTTTGGGTAAAAGAGTTGTCATCGTTATAGCAGTGTAGTTATATTGACATAACTTTTTACCCTGTGATGTAGCATATTTCAAAGTTTTAAAAATTAAATAGGTTACTTTCCGAAGGATATTTTGCAATACCAGTGGTATAACATTATTTAAAATTTATTTAGCTATTGAAATCACACAGCTACTTAAAATTTTTATATAGTTCCTTCATATTACTGATCATTTATAATAGTGCCATAGTTGACAACATGTTTTCTGTTCTACCTGAAGGCAAAAAAAGGTATATCTCTATAATCATTATGATAGGTTATACATGGATAACATTTCAGTGCCTCTAATAAATAAAAAAAATCACATTTTGCTTTTTATAACAACAAATCTTACAAAAAATTAAAACATTTTCAAAACCTCTAGCTTTAGGTCATGGTTACAGTAATAACAGCTTCAGCAGTTGTCAACTGCAATAGTGGCCATGTTCTCTACTCCCTAGGGATCTGGTAGCCAATACCCCAATGATAATTCATGAAACATGGCAAATTAAACAGGTCAGAAGATTATAAGAGGAAGAAGACAAGTATTTGCCTCACAATCCTAAGAGTATCAAACCTTTAAAGAAGGTGCATGTAAGAATAAATGTGGAATATATTTTTCAATTGATGAGATCATATATTTACCCGTATCTCGGCCGCTCCATAGTCCTCGGAGCTCTCTTCATCATCAGCATTGTGAATGGACAAGTGCTCCACAGTGTTGTACCTGTAGGCACACACACGGGTTTCTGAAGAGGCTTGCAATCCTGCAACAAAAATTCTTGTTAGCACCAAAACATGAAAAATAATCCTAAAGCAATTTAGCTACACTGGGACTATTCTCACCTTGAGCATGGTTCACTATGGCGAGGATGAGCACCAAGACAGTGGTGTCCATGGTGCGAGCAGGGTTCAGTCTTCTCGTTGCATGCTAACACTTCATGTGTTCCTGCCACAAAAAATTAAATATTATTGTGTTGGAAAGGAGCATGGAAGAAACATCCTACTACATGAAAGTTACCCCTCTTCCCTGTAAAAAAACGCTATTTCTGTATCCTAGCTAGAGCAATCAAAGATAAGGCTTTCAGAATGTTCATCAAAATAATTATTAGGTGCATTCTGGCGATATGATGTGGGAGATATATATAGTTCTCCAAAGCAAAGAACTTCCCTGTGAGGAATGCAAGGAATGTGACCGTTGCGCGCGCAAGCATGCAGGCGACCAATAAGAATCTGCCTAGCCACCTGTGATGGTACCCCTCACCTCCTCCTTCTCCACCGGAGCAATATATCGCCTCTTGCCCCTCTAATCAGCAGTGCACCCCGCAGGGAAGTACTCTGCTTTGGAGCACAGTATATTAAACACTGAAGGCTGCCTAGAGACAAAGTATAATAATTATTTGTATTACAGTCTTGAAATGTCATAAATATTGAAATATATAACAGGAATTACCCGGTACCAAAATCTTAAAGCAATATGTCACGTTAAAACAGTGGTTTCTATAAATATGAAGGGAATCTTCAGCTTCTGAATCTATTTGGAAAATATTCCAGATGTTAACTACAATATGTCACGTTATAACAGTGGTTTCTATAAATATGAAGGGAATCTTAGCTTCTGAATCTATTTGAAAAATATTCCAGATGTTAACTTTATGGCTTGGTATTGTGCCTCGAGCTCCAATTAACATGATGTGTATTTCTATTTCTATCGATGATATCCACACAGTGTCAAAGGTAGGTTCATAAATTTGGTGCTTCTTCTTATCGGCCTCTTCTGGGTCAAGGATTTATTCCTTAGAAGAATTTTAGCACACACAAGCATCAATATGGCAATGGCATTTATTTGTTGCGATACCATGGACTTCCTCTAGGACCTTGAAACCTTTCTAATGTAGAAGGTCGGTAATTTCAGTTCAAATTCGATGACGCCTGGTATTTCTCAGTAGCTGACCAAACAGACAGGATCCCAGGACATGTGCCATTGTTTCAGTCTCTCTGCGGCACTGCCGACAGATCTATCTGGATCTATCTGGTACTGATTCGCACTGCAGACATGTTTCCTGTCATCTTGAATGCTTCTCACCATTCGCTTATATGAATGTGGAAAATATTTGTTATGTACTGGGTAAAGTTTACCAGCATATTTCCACTCACTGTACAAAGCAAACAGGAAACCCACGCTCAGATTAACTAGCCACTTGTATCACATTATTCTGCATGGCAAATAAATGTCAGCAATTTAAAGAGGAACAGAGAATCTGGTAAATGTTAAATGTACAGAGGGGTCTGTCCATGAGAAGAGGTCCACATTCTCCAAAAATTGAAAGTAATAATAGAGTGTTGATTGATACACCAAAAGAAAGCTATAATACACTATTTTTGATAACTCAATTTTAAAATATGTTATTTTGGGTATTTCTCCATGTTTTAGAAGCCCAAACTTGCATTTGAATTTTGCAGCAAGTACTTGACAAAATTTGTATACTAAAAAAAATTATATTTTTATTAAACTACCAAGACATGGGACAAAAACATTTGCTGAATGTTTCTCTGTGTTTTTAAGGTATGTTTAATAACATTTATTTCAGCATAAGATTTTTCAAAATGCAGAAAACCCCCACTTTGAAAAATGACAAGTATTTGCTGTCCTGATACTAACAGAAAATACAAAAAAGTTGTGTTATAATGTTTTCACTGAGGCTATGTGTACAAGATGCTAGGAACTGCTAGTTTATGACCCAGGTAATAGATAGCAGTAGACACATTTAAAAAAAATCAGCTAGAATTTTTTTTATAATGTTTTGTATTATGTCCTGATACTAACGACTTCTGGAGAGAAACTCTAAAGTGCACACTGTTGGACTGCTTTTGTGTGCATATTTTCAATATATTCATATAATTTCAAGAGAGAAAACTGTAGGCACATATCTGTCAACGAACAGATATACTTCTGAATATATTTACAAGCCAAAAATATTTTATTTCCTTGAAATTATAAGCTGTACGTATGCTTTTTTCAACAACATGGGCAAAACAAATTGTGAAAGGCAGAAGTTATTTATGGAAAGTCACAAGACTGATGAAAAATTTAAATTGAAGAGAAAGAACATAATAAAGAATTATACAGGGGTGAAAAAACTGAAAAAGAAATAACAGCACTAGAAGCAACATTAAGGAAAGGAGGCAGAAAGAAAAAGACTAAGCCGTGCTACTAAAAAGCAAGCAGATAAAGCTTTCACCATCTGCTGTTTGTAAAGCCTATAAAAGAACTGAAAGAGCAATGCCATGAAGTTTTAGAAAAAGTGCCATATATATATATATATAAAATTGCTTAAAATTTTAGAATAGCCTACCGCTCAATAAAAGTCAAAATATGACTTTGATACAATTTCATATAAATCTATTCTCACTGTGATAGAAGGAGTTCCTGTCTTAGCTTCATATTCAAGACAAGCAGTGTGCTCCTTTCCTGAATAACAATACAATTGCATTGTAAACATGTATTCTGTAACTTCGTAACGTTGGCCTCAATGTAATTTAATACAACTTATTTAAAAAATGATGGAACATATACAGTGAAGCAACTATAATATAAAAAGTTGGTAAGTGAAGCATAAGTGTCTAAGTTCAACTCAAATTGTAATTATTATATTAATACAACTTGTTATGTTCTATTTTAAAAAAATTAATATTATATAATAATAAAATCAGGTAAACTGATATGACAAAGTGCTAGTATGTTAATGTTGAATCAATTATAATTGCAATTATGATATGCAGAAAATAAGTTTTTCTAATCAGATTGAAATCGACTAGCATCAGCAGAACTACAGATTTGTGATACCTTGACAATCGCGCATTCACATAAAAATAAAAAATAAAATAAAAAAATATCCATGTCACATTGAGCGGTTCCGGGATTTGATCCGGGGACCTCCAGAATACGAGTCCAAGATGTTACCATTTGGCCAACTCAGTCAGTTTGACTGTGTTGTTTGATAAGCGTATGTGAAGGAATAGTGTTAACTGTCAAATTATACCGTTAGACAAGGATTAAAAAACATGTAACCTTTAATTAGTTGTTACTCTGGTATCGGTCAACCGATTAGGTCCAAAATTAATTGGCTTCTTGCCATGGACGTTATAAATGATTATACCAAGTTTCATGAAAATCCGATAAAGCACATTTGAGTTATGGGGCTTTTGTTATATAATACCATAACAATGCACTAAATTGGGCATTATTCCGGTACCGGCCAACCGATTTGGTCCAATATCAACAGACGTCTTCCCATGGACATTATAAATGTGTATACCAAGTTTCATGAAAAT
This sequence comes from Ectobius pallidus, assembly GCA_964059195.1. Lineage (NCBI taxonomy): Eukaryota > Metazoa > Arthropoda > Insecta > Blattodea > Ectobiidae > Ectobius > Ectobius pallidus. The sequence continues at coordinate 55,802,000 of CAXKWD010000002.1, forward strand.
CCGATAAAGCGGATTTGAGTTATGGCGCTTTTAAATAAAAACACTAAATTGGGTTTGTCGCCGGTACCGGTGAACCGATTTCGTTCAATATCAATAGGGTTCTTCCCATGGACATTATAAATGCATATACCAAGTTTCATGAAAATCCGATAAAGCGTATTTGAATTATGGTGCGTACAGACACATGGACAGACAGACAGCAGACAGACGGACAAACATTTTTCCGTCCCCCACACACAATCTCATAAAGTACCATACTGGCACTTATTAATGACGTTAGTTACAATTATAATTTGACTGTAATATGTTCATCCATTCAAAAGACATTTTGTCCTGATACTAACTGTCCGGATACTAACGCACATGCAGTTACAAATACTAGTATTACAAAGTATTAAAATTAAAAATCCATAAAACAAAATATACCAACTGAGTCTTGAATAGTGCATGATTCAACTGCTTTAAGCAAAATTTGAATACATGCAGTAAATTAGGAGGAACTTTTACAATAATTCATTCAAATTTTTTAACCTTATTTCCTCGTCCGTATACTAACAAAACAAAAATTAACAATAAACAGTATATTTTTGCCATCAATCCCAAATAAGATACTGGGAATAGAAACTAAGAGTGGTTTTCAAGATGTATACAGCAAAATTGTTTTCTGTAAGTCAAATATCACACTGTACATCAAATTATGAAGTTTAAATTTCAACCAAAGTGTCCTGATACTAACAATGGACAGTCCCAGAGACATTACACCCAGCAGCATAGAAGATGCTGCCACACATACCTCCCATTTTCTGGTGAAACTTGCAAAAGTTCTTTCGCACTGCTACTTTATATCATGTCTTATGCTGTGTTTCAGTTCATCTAATGTGGGTGTCGGCTTGCTGACCACATGCCCCCCAATCCTGCCATCTGCGTATAGGTAGATGACGCAGCGGTCGGGTTGTAGGCCTTGTCCCTTCGGGGATGTCACGCCATGGAGTTTAGTTTAGTTAATTGAGTTAGAAACGATACCCTTAAAAACAAAATTCTGAATGACGTACAGTACTTGGAAATAAAGCCGTAAAAAGGAAAATATAACATAAACCGAATCTTTGATCACAATGAAAAGCTTATTTTCAAGGTATCAATATTAATCTGTTCAGGACTTCATAAAAGTGATTTATCATTAACTGAATGATAACATTATCCGCAATTAACTTACATTAAGTGGCATTAACTGTATATTAAAAAGCACAAATGATGCATTATTATTAATATTATTAATTTGTCATTACTGTTCTGTTGGCTTTCATCAATCAATGCATACAGACAGATATTCCTAATACAAAGAGTATTTTCATTTCTACATTTTCTGAGATTTATAGAGCTTATGTAACATCTTTTGCTCAACCATTTGAGTGACTTAAGACAACCAGTTACTTAATTTACCATTAAAAAATGTTTAAAAATGTAACTTAACTACCGGCACTTAATTTTCTTAATTTCTTTCATTTTGTACTGTCCAAACCATTTTTATTTAATGCACCTTTTTTCCCCCCTCTCCTGTGCAATGATTAATTACAGAGCGTATACGACAATTATTAATGACAGAATGGAAAAAAGTCACAACAGTCTTCTTACACGTATACTGGTAAATTATGAATTTTATAAATGTTACAAATTGAACTTCTGTATCACATTGGAAGCCAAGCACTCTACCACTACACATTAAGGAGACACAAACTGAAAAGTCTTCAACTCATACACGAGTTTTTATTTATTTTATAAGATGGGAAAACCTTACTTTTGCACATCCTTGACCCTTGGACTTTTAATTTGAGCTTAATTCAACCAATCAAAAGCATAACAAAAAGCAGTTTAGTGGTTTAAAACTTGTTACACAAGCCCCGTTACAAGCCCACATGTAACCATGTGCTGTACACTTTGAGGGAATAGCTTTGAATGTTGTGTATCTTTTCGACTCTGCTTATTTTTAGCTAATTCTGGGCTTTTTATATTTGTCTGTTATGGATATTTAATGATGGTTGTGTACTGATTCATGTTGTACCAGAATTCTGTCCCACAGAGTTCTTTTATATAATTGTAAATCTAGAGTTCTTATAAACCCCTCACATGAGATGTGTTTGAAGGTTGTATTTCACAATTATTATAATGCTTCTTAGGTAGTCTGATCAATGCACTACATGCTGTTACATGGTGCGCAGACTTTTCTCCAACACATTTTAAATGTGTACTAATACGTACTAGAATGAGTACATTTATTAAAAAATTGCGTATGGAATTCCACTCTGGGGTTCAGCAAGCAAAGCTGCTGAAATTTCAAATGGCAAAAAAGAATACTAAAAATCATGAAACGCATATCAGTCCGATCATCCAGTAAACCAATATTCTAAGAATTTAACATATTACCAGTCCCTTGCATATACATTCTAGAAACAGTAAAACTTGTGCACAAGTACATAGAATATTTTCAAAAAAATAACCAATTTCATAGTTATGACACGAGGATATCTTCACATATTCATATAATCATCACAAAACAACTAGAAGCCTCCACAGCATTGCCCACAAGGGTGTGATTCTTTACAGCAAACTCCCTCAGGACATCAAATGTCTCAATCTAACATCTTTTAAGAAGAGTGTCAAATATCTACTTCTTAAACATTTATTCTATAGCTCAGAAGAATACTTATCTTCTGCATTATCAGCAAATAACATTTCATTCTCTATTGTGATTGTAATTTTTAAAACTTTTTTGTAGTTTTTTGTAATTTTTTAATTTAAAATTTTCTATTTTCTCCTTTTGTTTTCTATGTTTAAATTGACGAAGCCAAAAAAATTGTACAATTTTTATATGGTGAATAAAGAAATTTAATTTAATTTAATTGAACACACTGATTGGCTGCCTATGACTGTTTGTCTCATTGGTTACCACACAGTACTGCCAAAAAACTTTCCATCAGGGAGCAAAATTCCTGTCACCAGTAGAGTTGCCAGGTCTTATGTTTTTCCCGTAACTTTACCTCTTTTCATATATCTTAAAGTTTATGTTTTTCTTTTCCCCTTTCTTCCTTTTTTTTTCTGAACCACGAACATCAAATTTTATTTTATAACACCTGGAATTTTGTAATTACGAGGATGGAATTGTTTCATTTTAATAGCTTTGTTAATTTTTACTGCTTGTTCCTGTTTGGACTGAATCACAGTAAGGAGAACTATTTGATGCTAGAAAAAGAAGGGAACTGAATGTGCTAGAATCCATTAAATGCATGATCTCAGTATGTTGTAAAATTGAACACAGAATCAAAGATCAATTCTTTGAAACTGGTACGAAACAATTTCTGAAACCTTTTCACGCAGCCAGAACAGAAAAACAAGTGAATTTTGAGTTTTATGCTATAATTTTCAGAAAATAATCAATATTCAAGGCTACAATTTTCGTTGAGTAAAGAATTAGGTTATTCTGAGTTTTAAAATGCAGTTGATTTGTGTACCTTGATTAACCGTACGAGAAATGTTATGAGAGTAGCAATGCCCAAGTTTGTAAGTAAATATTCACAGCATAAATAAAGACTTGAGATTTTTACCAAGCATTCCAGAATCGAATGCCTTCAAAGAAAGTGTTTTCCCTCTAATGAAGGTTAAATTGACAGGATGTAAGAAACAGAAACCATCCTGAGCTAATCAAAGCAGAACCCAAAGTTGTATGCGTTTTTCTTTCACATAGGCTATAAACAGTTTTACCAATTTGAAAAAGAAGTACCAGCAGGAGTAACTGAAATGTAGTTTGTGTAAAAACAGTGTTTTAAGTAGTAAAATATGTTTGTTTATTAATTTGAAGTTGACCAAGTTGGAAACCTTCCATTTTTTTTTCCCCTGAGAGATACCTGGCAACCATTGGCGACCAGAAATATAATTTTATTATTTCAGTCTCTGCAACTGAATTCAAATTTATTTAATAGTAGATATTGCCACAGACAGTCACTTTCGACATGGACAAGATTCTGAATGGACCTATATGAATTTACTCGAAAGGTTTCGAAAATATGTTCAAGTCATTTTTTATGTAGACCTAATTTGAACTTCCCACACAGCTTTTGTTTTTTTGCTAATCGTAGTAACTAGAACTGTTCTAGCTCCTATGGTCTACCTCACAGACAGACAAGTCATGTCTGTGAGGTAGACCACAGACAGACAAGTTATGTCTGTGAGGTAGACCACAGACAGACAAGTTATGTCTGTGAGGTAGACCATTAGGGCAATCAGTCATAGGGGAGAGGTTCCATCTGGTGCTGTGAATTGAACTCCGGCTTAGCTCAGTTGGTAGAGCATTGGCGCGAATAGCCAAAGGTCCTGGGTTCAAGTCCCAGTGTCGGAGGAATTTTTCTCCTATAATATTCTCATATAATGTCCAACAGAGACAATAATCTGTGGTTCATGAATGCTTATGTATATCTACTGTCTTCATACTTTACATTTTCTGCCCTGCTTTACATGAAGGAAGAAAAAGTAGTAGGCTACAACACAAGGTTAGTAACAGGTAGCACAAACTTAGTGACAGGTACTGGTACCATAATGGTTATGACAAGTAGCACAAGGTTTGCGACAGGTAGGATAAAGTTAGTGACAGACAGCACAAGCTTAGGGACAGGTAGTACAGGAAGACCCAATGAACTATGAACCAGTTGCTTGATATTTTTCTAACTGAGTGTATGGGCAGGTGTTTCACACTGCTGCTGCAAACAAGGTCATTCTACTGGTGCTCAGAAGAGGCCTCATGGATAAGTGGGTACAAAAAATAATCACTATTGGAGCTCTGACAAACCTAATATTGTCCTGAAGCACCCCTCCATGAGGAAAGAATTGGTGTATAGTGCAACATGAACAGAGAAGGAATATATAGCCCATTTTTTAATGAGGCAACAATTGACGTCCCCAGGTATGTGAATGGAATTCTGCCCCAATTTTTTAGAGAATTAACAGACAGGGAGCATGCCTTTGTCTTTTTTCAACCAGACTATGCCACAGCTCATACAGCCAATATTTTTAAGAGAACAACTGAAAGTATGTTTGAGGACTGAATTATTACCAGTAGTAGAGATCTGTGGACCCCTCAGTCCCCCGACCTAACCCTCTGGAACTTTTATCTCACATGGGAAAAATTAAATCATAAAGTACCAAATACAAGACAAACCCACTTACCCTGGAAGAATTAAAACAAAACATCCACCAAGAAATTGCCAGCATTTCGCAACGTCAGCTATGGTAAATGATGGATGGTTTCTTAAAGAAGTGCAAAAAATGTCTTCATAACAACGGTGGCCAGTTTCAGCACCTCCTTTCATAGCGTGGTAATTAAAGCCTATAAATATAGTTAAGGAAATTGCTGTATGGTTGCATTAGCACCATTCTATGATGGCTGCAGACGGCAATGCATGCTGCCATTGCGAACCAGAAAAACACTGTGCAGCCATTTCCCCATACAAGGCTAATGGCAGCTAGTACAAGATTAGTAACAGGTAGCATGAGGATAGTGACAGGTAGCGTGAGGTCTGTGACAGATAGTGCGAGGTAAGTGACCTTAGTTTGTTTGGGTTAAGGGAAAAGATAAAGCTGCCCCAGTAAGTTCTGCCCACTCTCACCTGCTTTCCAGTGTTGCCACGGCAGCAGACCACTGCCCCTACTTCTCCTAGCCTTCACCCTGGCTATGAAGCTGCTTAATGCCAGCAATGGAGCTCACTGTTGTACCCTTGTACCAAATCATATGCACTAATTACAATACGAAAATGACCTTTGTACCAAAATATTTCACATAAATTTTTGTTGGTAAATTCGCCCTTTCTCATTTTATGTATTTCTCCTCTCTAAACCTAAACAGGCCTAGATGAATTCTCACTTCACAACTCAACGATCACTCAATGGTATAGTGATTAAGACTACTGGCTGTGAAGTTAGCTACCCTTGTTCAAATCCTGCTCAATGCAAAAATTTACAGTTAGGAGTAGGTCCCAAAAAGGTAGGTGCCTAGGGTGAAGAATAAGTGAGAGAAAGAGGAGGGCAAAAGATAACTTTAGGTCGCGCACTAGCGAAGCTCCACCCACTCTTGCCAGCCGGCCCACTTTACTGCTGCCCTTGGTTTCCAACCCTATCGCATGCCGCCGCCTACTTCCCCTATCCCAGCTGTGAACCTGCTCAATGCCGGCACTGCAGCTCACTATTGTAACCTTCATCAAATACGCATAAAAATATACAAAATCACAGCGTTACGAAAAGACCCATGCACCATATACAAAGTACAAGATATAAAAAACAAAAATTATTTTAAAAATATACAAAATCACAGCATTATAAAATGACCACTGCATACCCCATACTGCTGCATTTACACATGGCAATAGCCTATCAGTTGACACACTTACGGAATGCCTCCACAGCATTAATAAATATTTCAGGTTGAAGCCACATATAGGCTATGTGTCATACTATGAAATATTACGCCTATTATCGTCACTTTAATATTATTAGTGTTATTATTGCTTTGTCTTATTATAGTTGTTTCTGATTTTACTAACTTTCTGTTCTTTCTCTGTTGCAGAAATGACTTCCAGCGGATTATGTGGAAATTGTACTGACCATGTAGATGAGGGTATACAGTGTGATTCATGTGATGTGAGGTTTCATTTTAAATGTGTTAGGTTATGTTCGGATGATGTTCCCGATGGAGATTGGCTGTGTAGACTTTGCATCAAGGACAGGGAGATTAATGACCTAAAATGTGCTATTGATTTGTTACAGGACGACGTGAAGAAACTGCAAGCTGAACTGAAGGGCAGAAATGATGTACCAGTAAATTGTAACTTGCAGGTTGACCTCATGGAAGGAACTAGTGATGATGTAAATTTTAATTCCAGTTTTGTTTCCTTTGCAGATATTCTGAGAAGGCCTAATCGGAGAAGGAGATCATCCAGAATGAATGAGATAGCAGTGCAGCCTGTCAGTACTAATAATAGATTCTCTGTTTTAGATACCGAAGATGATGCTGTAGACAAAGAAGAAGCCCAGCCACCCAGACCAGCTTCTACATGTAGGCCCACTAATAAGAGAAAGATTTTAGTTTTAGGTAGCAGTCACGCCAGACACATGGGATCTGCTCTTCAAGCTGCCGTAGGAGACGATTTTCAAGTGCAATGTTTATGTAAACCTAATGCTGGACTTAGTGATGTTGTTTCAGGTATCAAGGGACTGACCAAAGGATTCACCAAGGAGGACCGGGTGGTGATTATTGGAGGAGCCGGGAACAGCCTAGACAGAGATCCAAACTATTCAGTTGCAGCAGATCTTGATAGTATTTCTGAAGGTAGCATGCATACTAATATAGATTTTGTTGAATTATTCCACAGGTACGACAAGCCCTCGCTTCGATCAAAGGTAAAAGCTATAAATGATAAGTTGTGGAAATTCTCTAGTGATCATATTAACTTCAATATTGTTTCTGTTAGCAGCTTAAGAAGGGAAGAGTATACCAGGCATGGACTCCATCTCAACCTTCGAGGAAAGAAGACACTGGCAGAACTGGTTGCAGAGGAGTTGAAGTGTAATGTACTAGATTGTAACAGGCCTATTCCTGTCATAGATGGTGGCTCGACTCGTTTTTTAGGGGGAATCTAAGTGAAAGAATCCAACAGCTTAGGCCTATATGCATATCTCAAGTCAATAATAGTAATACACTTAGGCCTATAGCTAGAACTAATAAATCATTTGCACTATTTCATCAAAACATAAGGGGGCTTGAAAATAAAATTGAAGAATTTAACTTAGCCATTCAGGATACAATTAATTCTAATAAACAGGAAATTCAAGTTATTTGTCTAACGGAACACCACTGTGCAGAAACAGGTCTGGAACAATTAAAAATTGATAATTTTTCACTATGTTCAAAATTTTGTAGACATTCCATTAAATGTGGAGGTGTGAGTATATTTATCAAAAGAAACTTACATTTCAGTGATATAGACACAAGTTCCTTCTGTAAAGAACAGGATTTTGAGTGTTGTTCAGCCAGATTGAATTTTGACAATGATACATTTGTAATACTAGCCATTTACAGGGCACCATCAGGTAATTTCAATTATTTTGTAAATCAGTTAGAAAGGGTTCTTAATTCACTTTATAGTACTAATGTAAATATTATACTGTGTGGGGACTTTAATGTAGATTTCTCAATTGATAGTGAGAAGAAGATCAGACTGATATCTTTATTGGGTAGCTATAATCTAGATTTCATAGTGAACTTTCCAACGAGAATTCAGAACGACTCCCAAACAACAATAGATAATATATTCATAGATATAGAAAAACATTTTAATTTTAAAGTACTTCCAATATTAAATAGATTATCAGATCATGATGCACAAATGTTAGTGCTGAACAATATTAAAGTAAATTCGAACAGTAAACATGCTCATAGTAATATGACTAGAGTAATGAATGACGATTCAATCTTAAATTTCAAACAAGATCTTGCGAATGAAAACTGGGAATCTATGTTATCCTATGACAAAGTAGATAGTAAATTAAGTGAATTCCTAAACATAGTGTCACGACATTTTGAGGCAAATTTTCCAAAAAAGAAAACTGCTAATTTACCTAATTCAAGGAATAACACATGGTTAACTGCTGGTATTAAAATATCATGTGCAAACAAAAGAGAGCTCTACCTAAAATATAGAACTAGTAACAACCAAGCTCATAAGGAATACTATAAAAAGTATTGCAACATACTGAAGAAAGTAATCAAAGAAGCAAAAAGTAGGCATTTTTCACAAGTACCGTAATTAATAAATCAAATAATAAAGTTAAGACTGTATGGAATATAATAAAAAACGAAACGGGGAGAACAAAGGGAAACAATGATTGTACATCATTAATATACCAAAACATAAAACTAGACAATTTATCAGACATTACAAATGCTTTTAATAGTCACTTTATAAATATTGCAGAGAAATGTATTCCTATAAATAATATTAACATTAAGGCAGTAGACCTACTAACAAAATCTACAGTTTGGAACCATAGATTTCAATTGAACCTGACTTCCCACATAGAAATTGAAAATATAATCAAGTCTCTCAAAAGTAAAAGCTCGTCTGGATGGGATGAGATAAGTAATAAGTTATTAAAAAGCTGCTCATCGGAACTCAGTAAACCTCTTAGTCACATATGCAATTGTTCATTAGAAAATGGAATATTTCCAGAAAGACTGAAGCATGCTATTGTTAAGCCCCTCTTAAAAAAAGGTGACAAAAATCTACCATCAAATTACAGACCTATATCACTCTTAACCTCATTTTCAAAAGTTTTTGAAAAAGTCATGTACAACCGCATAATACACTATCTTAATTTGAATGACATTCTTACTTCATCTCAGTTTGGATTTAGAAGTGGCATGTCCACTGAGAATGCTACATTTCAACTTACTACAGAAATATTGGAAGCGTTAGATAAAAAGAAATATGCTCTGGGAATTTTCTGCGACTTAGCTAAAGCATTTGACTGTATAAATCATGAAATATTACTTCAAAAATTGGATCATTATGGGTTCGATAATTTAACACTTAAGTGGTTCAAATCATATCTTTCTGATAGAACTCAAAAGGTAATAATAAATGGAAATGAATCTAACCTAGGGATTGTTAAGAATGGGGTACCTCAGGGATCAATACTGGGACCTTTGCTCTTTTTAATTTTCATTAATGACTTGCCCTATAACTTAAGTGACGAATCAAAGGTATTGCTCTTCGCAGATGATACTAGTGTACTTGTAACAGGAACGTCACAAGAACATTTATCAAGAATAGCTACAAAGGCTTTTCAAGAGTTAAACACATGGTTTCTGGCTAATAAAATGACACTTAATATTGATAAGACCCATTTTATACAATTTAGGACAAAAAACAGATGTATCTCAAATCTTGAAATTAATTATGGAACACAAATCATACAAGAAATTAGCAATGTAAAATTTTTAGGACTGCAAATTGACCAAAATCTTGACTGGAAGACACACATAGAAATGATAAGTCCAAAACTGAGTTCAGCATGCTTTGCTTTAAGAATTTTGAATAATATATTAAAACAGGATGCATTGAATAATATATTAAAACAGGATGCATTACTTATGGTATATTTTGCATATTTTCACTCGGTAATGAGGTACGGGATCATTTTCTGGGGCAACTCTACCCATAGGGAGAAAATATTTAGATTTCAAAAGCGGGCAATAAGAATAATATGTGGAAAGAAAAAAAGGGAATCTTGTAAACCCCTGTTTGAAAAATTAAGAGTCCTCACTCTTACAGGGGAGAATATATACTCTGTTATGTGTTTTGTAGTGAATAATATTGATAAATTTCAAACTAATTTTAGTGTACATGGACGTACTACCAGAAACATGAATGATCTAAACAGACCAAATAACTTGTTAAAACTCTTTCAGAAGGGTGCGTATTATTCTGCAGTACAGATATATAACAAGCTTCCAAACAACATTAAATTATTATGTATTCAAAGAAAGATCAAACCTTTCAAAACAGATGTCAAGGAATTTTTAATAACTCACACCTTCTACAATTTGGAGGAATATTTCCAGCTTGGATAAATTTGGCAGCTTGCAGTTTCTGTAGACCTATATTATTGTTATAACATGCATGTATTTTTTGATCTGACGTGTTCTATATCCTTGAGCCCCGCTCAACACAGGATCTACAGGACGAGATATCTACATCTACATACATCTACATTATTACAGGTATTGAGGTCAAAGCAGGGAAAGAAGAAGTAAGAGGTCATATTATGATATCGTCCAGCGAAGGGTTTAGACTTGAATGATATGACACGGTCCACAAGATGACTTAATTAACACAGCGAAAACAACCCTTGCACCAAAACAATATTGTCAAATCTTCAGCAGTTCTAAGAACATGTCAGTCTTCTTGCAACTCTGAAAGAATGTTACAAATAACTCATAGACCTATGTAGCAGACCTATGTATGACCTTCTTGCAACTCTGAAAGAATGTTACAAATAGGGTTGCCACCTTTTGTTAAGGCTAAGGAGGGACACTACCTTATCGAATATATGCATATCGCCGATCTTCATACCTAAATTTGTACATAAAACAATTTATTAATAAGAGAAAGATGGTATATATTCATTACAAAGCCAAAACTTAATAGGCTATGTAACAGTAACACTAACATTAGAAAAGAAAAGGCTAGCAAAATAATAAAAATATATATAATGCGTCCCTCTTAGGCATAATTCGGGACGCTGAAAATGTTCTTGAAATGCGGGATGTCCCGCAAAATTCGGGACAGGTGGCAACGCTAGTTACAAATAACTCATAGACCTATGTAGCAGCAATTTAATATTTTCAAATAAAATTTGAACAAGCCCAAATGTCATACATTTCTACAAAAATGAAAATGTCTGCTAGAGAGAAATGTAAGTATTAAAATGCCTCAATAAGGAAAACAGTCTATAGGATAATTTCCTAACGGATGTATAGGCTTAGTAGTTCATGTTACGGTAGGCCTATTCACTGTGATTACCGGTAACAATTATTTTTGCTTTAAATTTTGAAAGGGCCTCTTACAGCAAAACTGATAGTCACTATCAAAAGCAAAATAGTACCAGTAACTAACAACATCATTGTAAACAGGAAAACAAGCCTGCGTGTTCTTAACTAACATGACTAACTGCCAGGGAATTGAAAGAAGAAAGTTTGCAAAACTTTCAATAAACAAGTTCTTCCTTATGAATAAATAAATGGAAATTTTAATTGTAAACAGAAGGGTGTAATTCTTTCTTCTTTCTATTTAATTAATATCAGACCATCAGAGAAATAAACAAAAAAGATTCTGAATTGAAATACACAGGTAAAAGTGACATGCAAACAAATAAGGTCAAAATTGAATAAATAATTTGTCACTCCCATTAGCCGACCTATCAAAATGTACACATGCTTCGGGTAATATGAATTTAGGCCTAATGATACTTCATGAAATACCAAAAACGCCAATCCCTATAAGGGGACTTCTGGCCAGAAATTCACGAAACAGCTATCAAAACCGAGCTGAATGTAAGACTGTGTGAATATGGTGGATTATGCTGATGCACTGCTTTAGTTGATCCAGGACAAGAAGAAATGTCAGATACTTTATTTACAAATACCAAGGCATTGGAGGTGATTCGAACAAATTTTAGACTGACAGTTCTCAGTACTAGTGCCAATTTAGCAAAAATTATAGGCTAATGGGAAAGGCAACTTACTAGAGAATATTCATGGTGTCTGCATTTCGCCAAACTCTTCACTCTGTTGCTGGAAATGTACACTTTTAACAATACACTAATAATAAAAGTGGCACGAACAACTGAAAAAAATAAACCCGAGTAACTGTATGTAAAAACTTCGGTACTGTTTCAGCAAACAAGCCCTCGTAGAAGCTCTGCTTGTTGCAACAAACCCCACCCCCGTTTGGCGAGACAAAATGAACCCTTCCAATGTACGGAGCCGTCGGACAGGTCACGTGATGTCTGCATTGGTCGGCGCCACCAAACCGAACTGGAATAGGCGTCAAGTAAAGAAGGCGATGGAAAAATCAAGTTCTCCAACATTATCTTAACACACGTCCCTCTCAGCTGTTCAATATACCCAATTCGAAACAAATCTACTTGGGTGTCCCCACTATCAATACCAGTTATTTTAAATGGAAAGATACTAAATCTATCATACTTTTTAGGCTTTCAGACTTTGAAAAGGACTTCAATGGATTGGACCATATTTCGAAGAACTTTTGAGCCCATAGGCGTAACCAGGCCGACCATATGGGGGGGGATATAACATCTTGGGGGTATGGATACCCCCAGGGAGAGGGGAGTTCGGGGGTCCTCCTCCGGAAAATTTTAAAAATTAAGATGCATAATAGCGAGATTTAAGCTTCTCACGCTTTATACTCATATGAAGTAATTTATAATAATATGTTAATAATAATAATAATAAATTTATTCATCCATTATATCATATAAACATGTACAGGGTACAAATGATGTTGGACACGTCAAATCTTATACATGCTAAATATTGCTTACAATTGCATTTATTCTCATGTTCACACTTATGCTTATATTAATTAAATAAGTAAATAAAAGAAATGAAAATAAAAGAAAAGGAACATGGACTGAATACAATGACATACTATAAATAAAATAAATAAAATATTCTTCATCCACACATGTGTTGATTGCGCACAAGTGTGCAAGGTTATGTCACTATGTACAGTCTTCCGTGCTGAGTTCGGTTACACTTTTTGGGCAACTGGTACAGCTTAGAACGTGGTATTTGTCACATCGTCTTCCGCAATATTTGCAAACACAGTTATCATATATTTCGTGGAAGCTGTAATTTATAAGCAGATTTTTAAAAAAGGTGAACGAACTTTTTTCCATAGGAAATATAGCAAGTAATCTCCCCCACTCCTGGAGTGAAAATGGGTAGGTTTGATTAGATTTTGATTTATTGCCAGTTGACATCTGAGAAATAATATTACAGTTATTGCATTAAAAATATAACATTAACATCAAATTAAACTAGGATGTAGATTTAAAAACTCTTCCTTAGTATCCTCCAACCATTTAAAGTGTATTTGAGAATTTATTCTTGCTATAACTTTATACAAACGAAGGCTGCTTGATGTAACACTGAGGGACTAAATATAAACGAGAATAAACTGATTTACTGAGTCAAAATTGTGGAAAATTTAATGCAGCATTATTTCTGGTATATAATTGCGTACATCATTTCTGGGTGCATAGTCAGAAATATTACAGTGTACATGCACAAGTATCTCTTCTAACCAGAAAAAATTCAGAATAGTTAAAATTTCCAGTTCAATAATTAACGGTTTGCAATGAGATCTGTTGTCACTATTCTTTAAAATTGTAAGAACTTCCTTCTGTATCAAAATGTCATGTGTTTTGATTGAGCCTCCCCATAATAAAATACCATATCTGGCAGACAACTGAAAAAATGCATAGTAAATACTTATAAATTGCTAGCAAACAGTAGCTTAAATTCTTAATTAGGTAAACAATATTTGATAATCTTGATAACTTTGTTGGGGATGTCCGAAAGAATATTCTCCTCTGCAGCCTGTTCAGACAATTTTTTTTTAAAAACAATTTTATTAGATTGTAAGAGTGAGGAGGCTCAAACAGAGGCGTAATGAGGGGGGGTTTTGGTACTCTCCGCCAAGAATTGAATTTCATTCATTTACAGTACGAAATCGGGTGTAGGTGGGCAACACTAGTGCTCATGCTGTGCAGATTACTTGGTGTTACAAATATTCCGTTTTATGAAACTGACAACGGAGGGGTGTCCTTTAGAATTACCAAGGACCTTGAATATGTAGGCCCTATTAATTTATTTAATAGAAAGAAGTTAACATCAGATTCAGTTGTTTTATTTTATCAGAAAATCAGGACCCTAATAAAGAGTTGTATGGGTCTCTCTGGTTACAGGAGCCCCTACACTCATTTGTGGCTTCAGTTTTTCCTGCTAGGCTAATTTTTATTTTTAAAAAAGGTCCATGCAAGAAATCAGATCCTTTAGAAAATAATTTACCAACCAAAGGGGTAAAAAAATATACAGTATATATATATATAATATAAATCATAATATATACTGTAATAACCATAAAACTGTTAACTTTGTTAAATTAGAACACACTAGTATTTTTTGGTGTTTTGTATTGGAGCATTTTCAACCTCGTTTGGCAGCCACCATCAGTTATTATTAGGGACCGGATTTTTAGGTTTTTAAAAACACTGTTTTAGGTTTTCCATTAGGCGAAATAGTTTTTTTTAGGTTTTTTCTCCAAAATATCGTTTTTGGGTAGAATAATTGGTTTAAGGAATTTAAATTTGCTACATAGGATTTAATACATAATACTTTTAAAGTTTGACTTAACTAAATTGACTTAAATTTGTGTAAACTTGTTTTAGGACAATATTATACAATTGAAGAAAGAAAGCATAAACAATCAAAAGAAGCAGTGAAAATAAGATTGCCTCATATTTCCTGGTTACAGTAAGAAATACGCCGGTACTCTTACACTTCCTCTCTTGATACTGTCCATCCTAGACGACAATGGGTTGAACGAAACGCTGGTGGTATTAATTTCAACCCGACAAAAATTATTGTCTCTCCGCAAAATGTCGATTCCTCAACTGACAAACAAAAAAGACAAAAAAGTAGCCTAAAATAGATATTTTAGGTTTTATATCCCATTTAGGTAGCTTATATTTAGGTTTTTATACCCCATTTAGGTATTTTTAGGTGCCACAGAATTAATGTGGGTGAATCCTATGGGCGTGATTCGAAAAAGTGTATGAGCGCTTTTTGTTTTGGAAGTAAGGAAAAAAATAGGTAAAAACCTAAGAATCCGGTCCCTAGTTATTATGACAATTTTCCTGTCTTATCTTCCTGAAGAGATACACAGTATAATTATTGTATAATAAATTTATTCCCATTACTTCCTTACAAAATGTAAATATTCAAGAATAATATAAATCTTGTAAGTGTGGGGTTCAAGGCTTGGTGTACTGGCAAATCCAGACTAGCCTCGTCCAGGCAAACCAACTCCAACTTCATGCATGATGATCCCAATTTTCTATGTGGTATCTTTGAGTCGGGAATCTCTGTCGTAGTCAACCAAAGATATGATACACTGAGGAGGGTCCTGTAGTCCCATGTGTCCATCAAAACAGGCGTGTGGACCCATATGGTGTCGGTTATGTAGTCATGGCACTCACATAGGGACAGAACTGTGTGTGGACCATCTTCAGTTCAGAGGCCATGCTGACACTGCCTGATCCCACCAGTGTTAAATGTAGTAAGGTTCCATTGAAGGGCCAGTGTAACTCTCCCTGTCGATTTAGACTTGCTTTACCGGTTCAGAATTTCACTAAATATTTGTAAATTCTCGAAGTTTTTATTCCTTAGAAGAGGGAATTTCTTTGAAATAGGAATTTCTTTAAAGTAGTAATTAACTACAATGTTCTCATGGTAATCATAAGGAATTTTAAATTTTGTACCTTAAAAATGGGAATTCAAGCAGGAACATTAAAAAGGGGTTTTACTGTATCTGGATTTGCTTTAATTTTACTTCTAAGTTTCATTATTTTAAACAGAGGAGAAGGATAAATAATGTAGTATATGGTCGGTTGTTTAAACTCAAACTTCACTTACTTGTTTCTTTTTAAGAATCATGATTTTGATCAGCCTCCTGATCATCCTCAGCTTGTGTCCGACTGTTTTGAATTTCAGTTGTTTGTCCTTGTGACGCTAGAGCGGGTTGTGTGTGTTGAGTTTAAACAACCGACCATATACTACATTATTTATAGTACCACTTCACTGTAAAAAAATCCCACGTAATATATTAAGAGGAGAAGGAACTGGTACAATAACAAAATTGTATTGCAGAGTTGGAAATGAGGTGCAAGAATATTTTTGATAGGTTTCAAAATTAAATAAGAATAGATGGTTGTTACTATTTGGCTGTATATGAGATTTATGAAGAACACAGAACTTTTTACTCTTTATTGCAATGCTTTATTTACAAGGATCCTGATGAACCACTTCCCATGCAATCACTCACCCTCTGCGTGCCTGGCAACATGAATTATTAAAAAATATATATATATATTAGTCAAGCTAAACTATCTGAATTAAATTTAAAAATTCACAGTCATATCATTTCTTCTTCTAGCACACTTAACACTTCACAAAAAATCTGAAATGTTAAAAATAATGGTTTAGACCTACTGAGTGTACAGTTATTCATTTAGTATACAGTTTCTTTTTACGCTTACTGGTAGTCTTGGTGTAACTTGAAACACTTATAACAATTAGCAGTGGTCTCAGCATATGAGAACTAAACAGAAAATGTCCGAATTCAAATTCCCCTCCAGTGACTGACTGCAATGAATAACCAATGCCCATCTTTAGCATGTCTGGCATTAGAAGATGTGCAAGAAATGAACAATACCATAGTAGTCCTCCAAATAACCATCATGGACCTTTGCTAGACTCGGACATTGTGGTAAGTGAGCTGCATTCATTCTCTGGGTTCCACATAGAGGAGATTCAGGGGTTGGAGATAAGCTTATTCTGTGAAGCACGAAGATAGTTGTGGTTGGTGGTGATCCTAAAAGCAGCTTGTTCAATTGTTTCCATGATGATATTTGATCCAAGGTCACAGTTTCACACCCAGCCAAAAGTGACAATTTTTCAGGCAAAAAATTATTAGCAGAATCTTCTCCGAAGGACCTTGAAATTAATAGTCTTGGCTCTGAGATTTCAGATTTCTTAACATGCATATTAAAGTTACTTAGCAAAATCTGTTGGGTTTCTAGCCCAATGATGGCTCAGTTCTGTAAGAGGTGCCACAAGTGAAAAACATGTACCTGAAGAACTAGGTCAGTCATATGATACTGTAGATAGGAGAGTTTTTGTGGCATGATAGTAAATCAGTGGAGCATTGTCCAACAAGAATTCATCTCTTCAGTTCTATCAAGCATACGCCATCTTTTACCTCTGTAGCTGAGTAGTTGCATAATCTGGACATTCATTTCCTCTGATGACTATGATTTTAAAAGTAGTCATGCTCATGTGGTTCTATGATAACTGATAAGAAATACAATTTCAAACCCAGCTGACGATGATTTTTTTTATAGCAACAAAAAATCCATGGTCTGAATCTGAAATTTCAGACTTCTTAAGTCTCAGTTGCTGGTGAGGCAGATGACATTTGTAATGAGAATGACCACTTAGCAGAATTTACCATTTCTCCATGTTTGCACATATCCAGACCGTCGTCCAGCCTCTACTGGAGTATTGTACATAAATAGAAAGAAAAATAAGCATGATGCACAACTGACTCCACTTCAATCCCCTCTGTGGTCTCTCTCAACCATAACTCTTAGGTATTGCAGATATTATAGTTCAGTCTGCAGATCAGTTGTGAAGTAGTACCGGTAAGTCATTTTCTGAATGGTCAAACATTATCTTATTAAATTCAAAAATCACTTCATTAAAACACAGTAAATACAGAAATCCAGATGAAACTACTACTAACTACTAACACCTTATTATTCTTAATAATTCAAAGTTGGCAACTGCTTTTATCGCCCTCAAGCTGTACACTGTAAATATTAATACTTCAGATGAAGATTTGACATACATAACTTCACTTAATTCAAACTAACCTGAACATGTTTCAAGCCAACATCATGGCTCAAACATGTTCAGGTTATAACAAATGCAAATTATTGCTGGTGGAACTCACACAGTGAAGTGAAGTCATATAACTAATCAGAGATTGACTAACACACTATATACTTCACTTACCAATTATTTTGGTAGTACATGTAGGTGACCATGCAGGCAAAGGACCTGCGAAACCTACATGTAGGTGACCATGCAGGCGAAGGACCTGCAAAACGCATACTACCAAAATAATTGGTAAGTGAAGTATATAGTGTGTTAGTCAATCTCTGATTAGTTATATGTTCAGGTTAGATTGAATTAAGTGAAGTTATGTATGAAGTTAGGTATGTTAAATCTCCATCTCAAGCATTAATACATATTTATTACCTTCACTACATAAACTTCCTATAAATTTTATGATGTACACTGTATACTTTAGAAGTAAACTGTCAAACTAGCCTGTATACTATTTTTAAGACTTCTCTGTCAAAATGGAAAGTTTACATTTTTGTGAATTAATTTTAAAGGTTCTGCATTTTTTGTTTGTTAAAATGTATAATACCTTATCATTTTAATTTCTCAGAATGTAGATGTCAACGTATGTGAATTTATTCAGATATCCCCTTCTGAAGGTATCTTATTATCTGCATGCCTTTCTTTCAAACAGCACAGTCACTCTTTTAGATAGAATAACAAAAAGTCTAGTGAAAGTATACACAAAAAAATCAGAATTCCCAAAAAGAAGTATGTATATCTTCTCCAGAGAAGACATCATTACATGTGATGAACTCATTTGGTCCCATCAGTTCTCACCCTCATTCTTCTGGAGGATGCAACTTTTGTAACATTCAATACACATCATTACCCTTCACTCCAAATATTTAAATATGGTTCTATAAAATAATAATAATAAAAAAAGGAAAGAAATAAATAAAAAAAAGCACTGTACGTTTCTAAATGTTCTTTCCAATATTTTAGCAATTAACTAATATTTTATCTTTTTGACAAAATCACTTGAGACTACCTGTCTGTTTTTGTATCGGACTGGAAATAAAATATTCTGTTATCTCAATTCTAATATTTTGTACTTCTTATTTGCAATTAAATTTTATCATGTTACCAGGCTGGCAGCTGTGTTGAAAATAGAATTACAACTTTTTTTCCATTTAAACAAATTTCCTCTATGAAATCATCATAGCGCTGCCTGACACATTTAATAAAACACACATACCGCAGTAATTTGTAAAAAGATGTAGCCTCCTCTTTGAGACTGGGAAGTGAGACGGAGCAAATTGGGTCTATATTATAAATCTAAATGCTATATGAAGGTTTTGCTGTGATGAAATTCCACCCAATGCAACCTTTATGGAAATTCATTCATAGTTCTAAATGCCTTTTGTTTGCACTCATTAAAAAAAATTCAATAAAATCAAAAAGAAAAGAAAAATGTGTAACTACCTATAAGTTGTACAGAGGACGAATTGTTGCAACAGCAAAGTTGTTCTTTTCAAAGTATGCCATAACAAAGAAACAAAATATATGCAACATTTCAGTAGAGTTGCAGTTTGTTTTTGTGAAATATCACATGCACTATATCTGCATATATATGGGAATACCAAACAATTATATGTATAGATAAAATTTATATTTTATTGTTGCTTGTATTAACGAGACAAAATTTGCTCAATATGAAAACAGATGAACATGCAAGGCATTTTGGTAGCTGCTCATCTGCATTCACACTAAGCCAAGTCTCTTTTTTGCTCAGATCTGTAGAGCTACCAGAAAAACTTAAGGCCCTACATTTATGTTCTTGGCTCAAAATATTTGCAGATATCTAAACAAACTGAAGACAGGAACCCTAAGATTTTGCTGGTGTTCTTGGCTTGATTTGTAGAGCAGGAGAAAACTAACTATGACCTCCACACGATACCGGATGTTCATGTCGGTAAGAATGGGGTAGTCATACTGGTTGGGATTTATCAGGTGCCTCACCAGACATAATGGTCTTGATGTCTTGTGCATCTAGTGTCTCATATTTGAGCAGTGCCTCAGCAAGCATTTTGTGTTCCTTCTGATGTGCCTTCAGAATAGCTTTTGCTCTTTCATATGATTCCTACAAAGAAAGAAAGAATTGTTATATAAAGTCCTCTGGGAAATGACCCTATGGGTTTTGTGTCATAGATTACAGCATGTTAAACAACTCCAAGACAAACTAGAGCCTCTAGACTAAATTTCCTGACCCTTTCACATCCTAGTAATATCTTAGTTTCCTCCTAGAGGGATGTCAAAGTCAATGGGCCTACCACCTGTCACTCAGCACTCTACAAAAAAAAAAAAGCATAATTAAATTAATTTTTGGTAATGATAACGCACATAGGAGGCCCTGTGTTCAGCCCTGGAATGAATGGAATTCCTGTCATTTACATCATTTTCTGCTAGTCCCGTCTTTTATCCTATACTGACAATACATAGCATTCCTGCCATTAACAATTTTTAAACAGTTGTATTTCCTGTCATTTACATATTTTCCCCATTGACAGCATTGATTTTTGATGACAAACTGCTTTTACTTAACTAAATTTTTTGCTATGTTGCCAACTCCCTTAGATGAGGTGTCAGTTGCTATTTGCGTTAGTCCAGATAAAGTTGGTTTCTTTTGTGCGGGTGCAATTTACTGCATTTTATTGTACTGTAGTTATTCATATAACCTAATTCATTGTCGTGATTTGAAGCAACACAAGTATTTTTGTGTTGCTTGATTTTTGCCAGTATCCTGGAGGTGAAGAAAAACAATAGAAAATGTATTTCTTTGTAAGAAAAGTAGGAAATTATACATCATATTGATTCACATGTCACAGCATGTGTTGAGTTTGCAAAATAGCTTGGAATCTCTGTCTCAACTTTGAATACCATCTAAATCTAATGAACAGTCAGAGCAATTATTTATTTATTTAACATGTGTGATGCTACAAGGAGAACATTATATGAAAAATTTGGTAAAATCCCTAAATATAATTAACCTGAAGGTTCCACATTAACTTTTGAATGATGCATACAGTGGTACCTCGAGATACGAGTGCCCTAACATATGAGTTATTTGAGATACGAGCTATCGAGCGAGCGAAGTTTTGTTTTGAAATACGAGCGACATTTGAGATACGAGGAACGGCCAGCTGCGACGCTGCAAACGACCCACCAGTTTACTGCACCTGCGCCTCGTGCGTCTCGCGCATTATCCCACGTATTCCCCCAGTGTGCTTGTTTACCTCGCTGCCGAAGCATCTTTGCTAAGTTTTTCTAGGGCTTTGCGCTTTTTGTGCATTTACATACTTTATCACATTTCTTTTTATAACCATGGGTCCGAAGAAAGTGTAACAAATATGTATGTACACTTTATAAAACCAGTTTTTTTTGCTTTACATTCTCTTTTATTATGTTTTTATACAATATTTGTCATTTATAAATACATTTTTCTTATTAAAAAACACGTAAAAAAAAAAAAAAATGGGGGTAGCATTTTTGGGGCTGGAACGGATTAATGGCACTTCAATTAATTTCAATGGGGAAAATTGCTTTGAGATACGAGCAAGGTTACGGAACGAATTAAACTTGTATCTCGAGGTATCACTGTACTTGGTTTCTTTCATCAACCTTGAAACCTCAATGAAGTGAACACTGTTTAATGTAATCACAGATAATGTTATCAGTTGGATAATGTTATCATTTTAATGAAGTCCCGTTCAAATTAATGCTCATACATTGAAAAAATGCTGTTTATTGTGATCAAAGATTCAGCTTGTGTTATCATAATTTCCTTTATATGGCTATATTTCCAAGTACTTTACGCCGTTCAAATTTTTTAAGGATTTCATTTCAAACTCAACTGTATTGTGTATTGGATGTAGCTGTTTCCAACTCACATGATGACCAGTTCGAGAGGGTGGCATACCTAACTTTCTCTTTTCAGCAATAAAACATGTTTCACCATTCAGTTAAGCCTTAAGCTGCAGCTTTTGATTTTTGAAGATAAAAGTGTTGGCATGCATTGATGGCTAGTATAAAATGAAAGGAGTTGAAAAGACAAGCGTTAGATGTTTTGCTATGCGGTGTTTACCACAGGTCAGTAGACTTCAGAAAAAGTTCATAACTCAGTATCTGAGTATGGAGTATTAGTTAATGGATTCCAAAATGAAAACAGAACAATTAAAAACTTTGTTACTGATTGAAAAAAATAGTTTCTTGCAGTATGATACTGTTGTGATTGTAAAAATTAAGAATTGGGCCCTCTGAATGGTTTTGGTAGTATAAGCCAGTATTGGGTTCACAACGAGGAAATAGGAAAGTGTCGACGCAGAAGTTTACGCTAAAAATAATTAACTTTGCTATTTTGCTGACTGAAATTCAAAGGTGATTGACTGGTAGAACAGTTGTGAAACAAGGAAGAATATGTTGTTAAAAGTAAAGAAATAGTATTGAACCGGGAAATTGCAATTAAGGTTTTTTTACGTCACGGATGCCAATCGGAGCAATGACTTGACCACGGAAGTTTATTTAAACAGGTGAAAACTGTTCACCTCGTCTTGTAAAAGATTCGTGGCTCTTGACTCGACATGGGACGACGTCAAGGCTGGGCGCCTCGGCGCAAGTATATCTTTATAGTGTAAAGACAACCAGAAGTGTAAAAAATGTAAGTAACCATGTAATTTCTTTTGTATGTTACTTAATTTTAATAATGTAATAAATTCTAGTCATTTTGGGTTTTTATAAACTGGCATTTATACTTTTAGTGCAACGCAATACTGTCCTTCTTTTCCTCACCGTGTGTTAATATTTTTATGTAATTAATCAATTCGGGCCATCCTGATAAAGTCGTAATCCCGGGGAAAATGGTGTCAGAATTAGTTAGGACCCCGGGATACGACAAATTGGTGTCAAGAAGTGGGCGAATTCAACGCGGGACGAAATTAGTGTAAAGAAGTGGGCGAACTCACCGCGATGTCAGAAGAAATAAATTACGTATTTTAAGTTTAAATTAATATTTTTTGAAAATTTGTAGAGTAATGTTGTAAATTTTTTTTAGAGTGATATTTGTAAAGAAAATAATTTGTGTTTGTGTAATTATTAATTGAAATGCCAATGTTAGGGTTAAAGGAAATAAAATTTTTTGTTTGTCATTTTAAGAATAGACCGGATTATAATAAGTTGAGGAATGTGCGGATTAAAGATTAAAAATATTTGTTTAATGTTAAAGGTTGTGATTAATTGAGATAAATTAATTTTTTTAAATTTTTGTTAAGTTAAGTAATATAATGTTTTACAGTAGCAATTTATTAAGTAGACCAGGGGTAATTAAATAAAATTAAAGAGTAATAATAATAATAATTTAATAGGAAAGGTTTAATTTATAAGAATGTTTAAATTGGAAATTGCAAAAGAAGATAAAGCTTTGAGAATTAAATAAATTAATATAGACAATGATAATGAGTTTGGTCAGAAATTAAAATTTGTAGAAGATATTTTGAAAATGGGAAATGAACGGGAAGGACTTGGAAGAAATAATAAGTTTTTACGAGGGCATAACAGAAAGTTTAAGTAATAATAAAACGTAAAACCCCCAAAATTTTTAAGAGTAACGAGAGATAGGTTTAATTTTTTTTTTAAAGAAAATATTGGTCAGATAATTTGTCAATTTGAAGAAGTTTTAAAAATTACAAGCAAGATAACATTCATTTAAATATTTAATGAAAGAGGAATGTTTACTGTAGATAATGTAAGTTAGTCAAGGGAACAGATATTTTGTTACATTACAGAAATCAGCAGTAGGAAAATGAGAATGCTGAGGTGACATGTTATAGCACAATGACTTGTATTGACATTGTAATAATAATTAATTTTTTCAGTGCATAGCAAATAACAGGAGATAAAATTGTTGAGAGGGATGAAACAGGAACATGGGTGCGAGAGAGGCGTACGGGGAGAGTAAATTTAAGGGTCAAAAGGTAAACAGTTGGGAAAAATACTAAAGTAATAGCGAAAAGGGGTAAAGGGAGCAGTCGAAAAAAAAACCGCAAGGAGAAAAAGGGAGAAAATACACTTAGTTTTGTTGTAATATGTCCGTTAGGAATTCACCAAGCGGGAATTCTGGGTTTAGATTATTTTTTTTGAGTAAACACAATTTGCCTATTATTAACAGGGTACATCGCATGTACTGGCGTACAGCGGGGAATTAAATCTCGGGAATCAACCGATGACGTGAAACTAGGAGGAAAAATTTCGGTCTGATCCGCCGAAATAGTCCGTGTTATTCTTCGGAACACACACACCCAAGGACACCTCCGAAAATGTTTCAAGAACAAAGGTTGCCAGGGAGAGGTCCTACGGGAATCCACCCCTGCGAGTCAGTCAAAATGCAGGTAGGATGTCAAATGTTAATAGTAGAATTGTGAAGGTGCCTCCAGAGAAAAAATGTGAAATGATAATATGAGAAGTAAAAGTGAAAATGGGATGCGCGTCCACGAGAGAAACTTATTAGAGAGAATAAGAAGTTAATAGTGAATAAAGAAGTTACTGTGGAGGACAGGGAAACTTTGGAACCCAAAGGGGTTGGGCATATATGGAAGATATATTGCTAGGTAATTAAAAGATAATGGACAATTAAAAGCGAAGGAGGACTCAAATAAAATGTGTAAAGTGTAAGACGGAAGAAATAGAAATCGTGATAGGACATATTACTGGGTAGTAACTGAGCCAATATTAAAAATAATATTTATTTTGTAAGGCAGGCTATTGGCTCAAAGGGATTATGACAGTATGAAAGTATGATAAAGTTTTAATTAGTAGTACGGGAGTGGATGAAGAATGTCTCAATCATATGTCACATGACTATTGTTGCGTGAAAGAGAGAGCCTTCCATTCTCTTGTCTGTACCTTCGTTATGCTTCGGAAGCGCTCGCTCGGAAGGGGAGACCGCTTCGCGTAGAGGGGGAAAGTGAAACTCATAGCTGTCGCAATGCAGATGCTTGCCGTCAGCAACGCTCTGTGTCGCTATTTGTAATTCGCGAATTATATTATCAGTGTTTTGTTTATTTTTACCCTTTTGTTATTGCCGTCCATTGGTTATGTAAATTTGCGCGAATCAGAAGAGAGGGGGACTACAGTATATAAGGCCAGGTAACGCAGGCCTAGCTCTCTCCTTTTTCAAAGCTTCTGTGTGGTCGGATCGCAACTTGGTGCAGCCATGATGCAGCATAAACAACAACAATGGCGTCTGGATGGACGACCAGGCTAGGAATTCTGAGGTACGTGTATCATGTTTTATCTGTATAATCATTAACTGTACCTAGTATTTCATCCAGGATTTGTGAGGTCGGGTTCTTGTATTTTAATTTAGTGCTGGTCTTGTAAATTAGTTATGGAAATATGCGAGATTTCTGAATTTATTTCTTGGGCCTCACCCTTGTGTTTTTTTATTTCTAATTCTTGTTATGCCTGTTGATACACGTTACCTAGTAGAATTGTGGTGACACCAGATTGCGATCCGGACCAATGGTCCTGTCCAGGGATGTCTGGAGGGAATAATTTTCATGTAAGTCAAAGTTTATGATTCTGTCTAGAAAGAAAAATATCATATGTAACTTGTTTTATAAACAATTATTGGCCATTTCTTGTAGTTTTCAGGAATAATGATTAAATGATTCGAGTTGGCCGAATTGTCATAATGTTGATTCAATATCATTTTATTTTATCCCTCTTGTGGGAACCATTGTATTTTATTTTATTCAATTTGTTTTTGGCCAATAGGCCTATGTTGTAATATAATACAGGGATATATGTATTTTATTTCTGGTCCATCAGACCTTATGAATTATTATTATTTAAATAAATAATGCTTCATATGTGTACATCTCTCTGGCCCATCAGGCTGTAACATAATTTGTTCCAGTAATTGTAAACTTCAATATGATTAATCCCGCTTGAGGGAATTGTGTAAATATTTTATAATTCCTAGCCCATCAGGCTTTAATGAAATTTATTTTAATAAAAGGTGTTTTAGCTTTCACATTTTAACTTTCAATTCTCAGCTTGCGAAGACCATCTAAAGCATTTTATATGGTCTTCGTTACGTAATGTTCCCATCTTTGTATTTCCCTTCTAGTCATTTCATTTAGGGTCGGCCAAGCTGAGACAGTACGCTCCACAGGTGAAGAAGAAGAAAGGGTTAAGAGGTGGGGGCGTTGCATAACAGAAAGTGAGAACATTAGTGAAGCAGATAGAATAAAGTATTGCAGAAAGAAAAAATGAATTAAGGTACATTAGCGTAATCAAAGACCGGATTAAGACAGGCGAGGCACGTCCTGTAGAGAAAGAACCCTACCCCATACCATCATAAGATCATCAACACCCGTAGACCGAGCCCATCGTATTAAATTTGAAAAAAAAGAGAGCCTGATGAAATAAATAAAATAAATGTGTCAGAATTTAATTTCATAATACAATACAAGTGAAATAATTTGAAAGGAAAAATTTGTAGTTGTGAGAATATTTAAGAATTTAAAAAGGCATTGCGTATAATTGAAGTTTAGGGCGACTTGAGGGAAGGACAGGTCAAAATTTGTTTTTTTTGTAAAAGTATAAATGAGCCAGGTAAGACATTTCTTTTTAGTAAGATATTGCATGTTGTAACATTTTGGATAAGGATATGTATAATCAGTTGTGGGAATCTTATGGGTCAAATGCTAGAATTACAGAATATTAATATTAGATAGTACTGTGCAAGGGATATGTTTTTCATTTAGGTCAATAACAAGGGTGTCATTTTTTATATTTCAAATGTTTTATTGAGTGTAACCGTCAATATTAAGTTTTATGGAATAATGAGTTAAAACAGTTTTAGTGAGAAAACTGTGCAGATAAATGGTTATTATGTTGAGTATCATACATGTGGATAAAAAGGGAAGAAATGGATGTAAATGAATTTACAGAGTGTAAAGAATTATGATTGTATGAGAATTTTTGTTGTTGTTGTATCAAGTAACGAGTGTACACTTAAAATAAGAAATAGATTTTAATGGGAAGTTAAGAAAAGGAAAGAAATAAAATTTGTTGGGATAATATAATGTCAATGTCTAAATATGAGTTTTAATAAATATATAGGTGATGGAATAGTTTTGTCTATCGTGGAATTTTAAGCAACGATAGAGTTCATTAATCATATTTATTACTGAGGATTATAGGGGACAAGTGGAAAAAAAAAACGAATGATAGGCATTTTCAGTGATTTAGATTAAGAGAATTTTGTATGTTTCAGGTAACCCATGGATATGCACATGATCAACAACACCGGCACTGGGAGTGAACGGCTAACAGCACCAAGAATTAATAAATAATTTTTTGCAGGAAATTGATTAATTAGTCTGTGTAAGGGTATATAAAAGTAACATTGGGAAAGTATAAAATTGTAAAAATTGAATATGTTTTGTAACAGAATAGGATTTCGCGTGTAGACGTAATTTTAATAGATGCCATAAAATATTGCAGAAAATTTTAGTAATTGTTATTGTTAAATGAATTGAGTTTTTTTGTAATTTTTTTTTTGGAAGGTTAGTCATTGGATTGAGGGCATGTGCAAATGATATACAAAGTTCAGAATAGATGATCAGTGTTCTGTTCTTTGCGAAGTCAAGTGTGTGTCGCTTAACCAAGAAGTATACCGTATAGTGTTTGATTTAATTAGGAGAGAAAATGAAGAAAAGTTTTAAAAATGAATTGTTTAAAGGAAATATAAATTACGGGAAGTTTTTTTTTTAAATTAAATGAGAATTTTAAATTATTTGAACCAACAGCCACTTGAAACATATCGTATCGGGACGTGCACACCCAAGCGATTTGCTTCAATTGTGTTTGGAGGAAAGCCGCAGAACGATGTAATTTTTGAATTTTGGTTCAGTTATTTAAATCAAGGGAAATATAGCATTATTGGAAGTAAACAAGAGTTAGGTGTTTTCCATTTAAGGGTAATTGATTGTTTTTATTTGTAAGAGGATAATTAAATTTTTTTTTATAATGTTACTGACAAATGTTCAAGTTGATTATGATTTTTTTTTCAAGGGAGAGTGGGAACCAGATGATTTCCAATTTTTTTAAAAGAAAAGAAAAAAAAAATTTTATGTTTTAGTTTTGATTTAATTTTAACCGGTTGCAAATATTAAATATTGTTTGGAATAAGTAGATTTTGAGGGATAATATTATCTGTGTTACAGATTAAATCGCATTTTATTAACAACTGTTTTTCTCCATATGTTATAGTTGGTTGAACAAACGGGCAGAATATCACATAGCAGTTCCGACCAACACGAATGCAGAGGTAGCACATTCCATAACGTTGCATGCAGACAATATAGCAAGTCCAGCTGACGCGAAGAAATTAAACCCAAGGTCAAGAACAACTGAAGTATCATCTATATTACAGCAAGGGATTTTATCAGAATTTTTTTTTTTTTTTTAGACAACATTTAAGTAAATTAGGTTAAGCAATAGGGAAGTACCAGTATATTTAAAGGCATAGGATTTTTTTTTAAATGATAGGAAGAAATCAAAGATTTTTTTTTTAATTGAGACAGATTTTTAATTTATCAGGGTAATATATTAGGTTAACGTATTTAAGAATTAATTGAACATAAAGGAAAAAAAAAAGAGAAAGTAAACAAAATATTGAAATTTTATGAAAGATAGTTAGTGTGTCAAGCCGTTACCTTTGGTATCCATGACATGTATAGGTAAATTATTAAGAATAACCGGAATTAAATTATAAAACTTTCAGTCACCTCGGAGTACAGGGCAAAAACGCAAACCAACAGAAAAAGAAGATTAAGCAAAGAAAAATAATACAAAGCAAAGACAACAAACTGTACGCATTACGACATGCGACGACGATGTCAACATTCAAGTATAACTAAGGATTTTATATCTGTATCAGTATAAGAGAACTATGAAAGACATACACAAACCCCGTCCGAACCCACCTACCGTGCGTTCGGGCTAGGGGGGGGGGGTAATGTTGTGATTGTAAAAATTAAGAATTGGGCCCTCTGAATGGTTTTGGTAGTATAAGCCAGTATTGGGTTCACAACGAGGAAATAGGAAAGTGTCGACGCAGAAGTTTACGCTAAAAAGAATTAACTTTGCTATTTTGCTGACTGAAATTCAAAGGTGATTGACTGGTAGAACAGTTGTGAAACAAGGAAGAATATGTTGTTAAAAGTAAAGAAATAGTATTGAACCGGGAAATTGCAATTAAGGTTTTTTTACGTCACGGATGCCAATCGGAGCAATGACTTGACCACGGAAGTTTATTTAAACAGGTGAAAACTGTTCACCTCGTCTTGTAAAAGATTCGTGGCTCTTGACTCGACATGGGATGACGTCAAGGCTGGGCGCCTCGGCGCAAGTATATCTTTATAGTGTAAAGACAACCAGAAGTGTAAAAAATGTAAGTAACCATGTAATTTCTTTTGTATGTTACTTAATTTTAATAATGTAATAAATTCTAGTCATTTTGGGTTTTTATAAACTGGCATTTATACTTTTAGTGCAACGCAATACTGTCCTTCTTTTCCTCACCGTGTGTTAATATTTTTATGTAATTAATCAATTCGGGCCATCCTGATAAAGTCGTAATCCCGGGGAAAATGGTGTCAGAATTAGTTAGGACCCCGGGATACGACAATACTGTATGATGAGTGGTTCAATGATTCACAGTTACATATTATCTTATGAATAATTAGCTTTTAAATCTGTTTTTATAATGTAATATCTTATGTAAGAATACACAACCTTCAGTTAATTATTTCGGCTATTGTTATCAATCGGTTAATATTATCAGATTAGTTCCATCCCAAAGTGATCACAATAAGCAGCGTGCAGTGTATTATAAAACAACATATATATGTGAAAAAGTTTGTGCAACATATTTTGCACTTTATTGTAAATAGATCCGGCAATGTAAGTTTACATAGGTACTGATACCAATATTTATTTTCATGTATTACATTTTGCAACACATATCATTACAGCTTTTACACCTCCTTCAATTTACACTTTCCTGCCGTTTACACATTTTTGCATCAGTCCCTTAAAAGTGTAAAAAGGAGGTTTTACTACAATGAAGAATATCAGTAAAATCTAATTGAATGTTTGAAAGAACTATCAACAGCTGTGATACTGCTGCTGATAAAGATATTTTAATTTAGCTTCATAAATTTTGGCTAAAAACGATTCCATTCATTCACCACGTGTTTGATATTGACCAATAAAGTTTAGCAATTCTTCAGATATAGACCAATCATGATCATTTATCTTATAAAATGCTTCCTAGGACCGCAAGGAAGCAATTTTATCTGAAGAAGTGTCAGCTCATTACTGGAGACATAAGGCACAAAATGTGTAGTGTGCAGTGACTGTCCCTGTTAACAAGTGTGAGCTCATTTGGACCTTTGTAAAATAAAATTAAATAAATAAAAATAAAAATAAAATAAATAATACGTCACATACTGCCGATGAACAGTATGGATACAGATTATTTTATACAACATAACTTGTTTAGAAATTTAAATAATGTAAATGTGCATTGATTAAAAACACAATTTCGATTTGGTGCAAGACAGTTCGTGTGCTTTTAATGAGTTCTGATGTCAGCAATCTATGACGACGATTTCTATCTCGTGATAAGCACTATTGTTAGCATTGGTGACTCTAAACAATTCATCAAATTGAAGCATGGACCTTCATTCATTTAGTAAGCCATGATATCACAGCGGGCAGGAAATTGAAAACAAAGTAAGAAAATAATTATTACTGTTTAAAAAATCTGTTACATTTTATTCACGGAAAAGTCTTAATAAAATCTACTTGGGATTATCTATTTTAAATAGTACACTTACAGTCATTATCCTCTTGATCTCGCTGTCAATTTGTTCGTTCGTTGTGGGGCTGATCTCATTCACTACAACAAATGATGAATTTTTTCCATCCATTGTTCTCAGACCTACTTTCTCTGACATCCCCCACTCCTTGACCATATGTGTGGCAATTGATGTTGCTTGCTAAAAAAAAAAATAAAGAAATAAAAAAAATATATAAAAAAACACGCACATGATAGCATAACAGCTTAAGAACACTTGGTAGTTTTTGGATACATTTCTAATAAGAGCAAAATTTTTATTACCTTCTAGGGTTTCATTAAATTATTACTCTTGACTTAAAAAACCTCATATCAAGTATCAATCAAGATTAGGAATTTTACTGGAAATTAATAGCCACTTCAAGTCTTCACGTAAAGCTACATCTTCTACCTACATCTTGTCATTGGATAAAGTGACCATATTTTCTGAAGGTGAAACCGGGACACTTATCAACACTGAGTTTTACAATGTTTAAGACTAAAAAAAGTTCTTACCATAAGGCTTAATCGTTCATCTGTACTTTATATTCAGGGAAATAGCATATTTTTTAATTTTAAAACACGGGAAAATAGAGATAACCATTTATTTACCTATTTAAGAAAATAATTTTGTTGAATTACACAACACAATATAACCCTGTTCATTTATTAGTAGATTCAATATAGGTAATTATATAAAACTATGTTACACAGCTCTTAGTACCGTAGGATAATTTATAATTCATATTTATTGAGCGTTAAGTAACTTATATTACAATTGGCCAGATCATAGATTAATATAATTAATTTACAATACATAAAACTCAAATAGTGCTAAAGCATAAATTAAAAAACACGAAGACTTTACAAAGGATTGAAAGCAAGCAGATTTTTCACTTTTGTCCTAAAATTATTAAAAGAAGAGTACAATTCTATCAGGAAGTGCATTTATGCCCACATAATTGAAACTTGAATTTTAGACATACTTGTCTGAAGTCTCATTCTGCTTCAGATAATTGAATAAATCAAGACAACTATATTTTAGATTAATTTTGGTAAGCAACAATGCTTTCAGTGTTTCAACTTTCATTTGTGTTTTTTCTGATGTCCAAATTTTATTCATGTGTGAAAAAATTATTTCTACTGGTGCATTAGTGCCTGGCAGTGAAAATCTAAATTCTACAATTTTAGAAAAATTGCTAAATGACAAACGTATGGGGAGGAGAAATGCTGAAACATTTCAACCCATCTCAGATGGGCTTCTTTTCCTTCATTATTCCATTGACTGATTTTATCAGCAGTAGCAAACTGTTTAACACAAACAAATTCATTAAACATATCATTGTCATCAATATTTGATTTACCAGAAACACAATTAATCAAAGGCATACATATTTCAACTTCTTTCCATGTTATGACACTGTTCAGTAAGATCCATTCAAAGTTCTCATAGAATTCAAACCTGTCAGTCCAGAGTTTCAAGTATTGAATACATGAATCATAGAAACTATTTACTGTTTCTTGGAAGTACCTTACCTTTATCTCACCTTCCTCTTCTAATTCATGTAAAGCACATTTTACAACATGGGGAATAAAATTGTTCTCCTTTTCCTCACACATA
The DNA here is from genome assembly GCA_964059195.1 of Ectobius pallidus. Taxonomy (NCBI): domain Eukaryota; kingdom Metazoa; phylum Arthropoda; class Insecta; order Blattodea; family Ectobiidae; genus Ectobius; species Ectobius pallidus. The sequence continues at coordinate 55,834,901 of CAXKWD010000002.1, forward strand.
TTTACTTTCAACTTCGAAAGGGCCATGGCTACTTCAACACCAGTCATTAACTCACCTTCTACCTGGAGAACTACCTGATGGAAAGTCGTAGCTTGGTTGTGCAGAAAAAGAAGAACAATTTTAGTCAATGGGTTTTCAAAAAAATATTTAATTATCATTGGACATTTTTCTTGACTAAGAAAGTAAGACCTCAGTCCTTCAAAAAGTGCAAGAACTCTTCCAAGTGCTGGCATTAACCCCAGCCATCTAGTATTACTGTAACCTAAGAGTTTCTTGTACTCAACTTCAGCAAAACTCCAGAAATCTCTCAGTGATTCAACTCTTACAGTGTACGTGTGAAAATGGTAATATATTTTGTGAATCGCCATTTCTCCATCGATAGGAAGACAATCAGCAGCAGTCTTGATTGTGTTGTGAACGATATGCGCTGCACAACCAACTCCAAGGATTTCACGGTGCAGTGCCATTTTCAATTTGTAAAAAATATTTACGGTCCCCTTACGTGCTGCACCACCAAAATTGCTATTGGTATTATCACCGCAGAATGCAATTATCTTGCTACTTATGTTGTTTTTTTCAAACACTCAGTCAAATACGTGGTAACAATGAGGGTAATGAATAAAAATAAGCAATTGCTTTTTCTGACATTTTTCAAGCAATTCCTTATAATTTTATGAATAAAACTTATAGCAATTGCTGTTTCTTAAAGCAATTGCTAGACTTACAAAGCAATTGCTGTGAACTCCAATAAAAGCCTAGAACTCTCTAGCAATTCCTTAACATTTTATGAATAAAGTTTAGCAACTGCTATCCATTAGCAGCAATTGCTTAATATTTTCTAAGGCAGGTCAGTGGGTGCCTTGAGATCAGTCCAGAAGAGTTTATTTTTACGAACATGTCTACTTTTAGGAATATTTGGAAGCGAAAAGTATATAATGTTCGTAGAAATAGTGGTGAAAATGATTATAGGAAACTGTATAGGTTTAGTGAAGTAAATGTGGAGTGGCTTGGTAATCACTTCCTAGGTGAATCACGAGAGAAGCATGGTGGTGCAATTTCTTCCAAGGACCGAATGAGAATATTTCTGAGGCATGTGTCTGACCCAGGATATCTTGGTAATTGAAAAACAATATTACAAAAGTTTAAATTAAATTTCTGTACATAAGGCTGTTTTCTGTTGTGATATCATTTTCACAAGTGTTTAGTGTAATAAAACTATAATAAATAAGTGCAGTATAATTAAATATACAGTAATTGCAAACAGTTAATTAAAGTTACATAATTTGTCACTTACATGAAATTTTATTTAATGTGGGATTATTTTGTGTGTCTACAAGGTCCAGGAACATCTTCTCCCAAGCTTTATATACCGGTACAATTTTTTGGTTTCCCATAGCATTCACATCAAACATCCGTTTAACTTACACTTTCATATTACTTAATTTCTTGAATATTTGTTTGGCACTGTGAACTTCTCCAAATTCCGCTTCATACATTTTCAAAATTTTTCCTATGGCGATTTCTTTTTCTCTTTTCACGCTGGGAAGCTGAGATTTACTGAATAGAACCTTGTTGTCCTCTATCATCATGAAAATTTTATTATTACTATCTATTTCCCTTCCATCGCCTGACCCACTACATTCGCTATCCATGATTGAATAATCATGTTCCTCTCTTCAGCAAGCTATGAGTACAAGTAAATAAAACACAAACAACATTGTTAACAATTGCCACCAGTTTCAAAGACGCCGACAGAGAAGGAGGGAAAAGAAGCTAGCAATTGCTGGAACTTCCTAGACGAAGCTAGGAAAAGCCTGTTATTTTTATTCATATATTGGTCCAGCATTTGCTTTTGCTCCTAGCAATTCCTAGTAAGCTTTTGCTTTTGCTAGAAATCAATTTTTCTTAGCAATTGCTTTGTTTTTATTCATCACCCTCAATATCAGCTGTTTCGCCGGGACGTTTATCAAGTTCTAGAATACGAACGTGGACACCCTACAAAATTTGCGTTTCGGCATCTTGAATATCCTATCATAACAACCGACACAACACACTACAACTGTAGCAAGAAAGAGAATGAACAAAGAATTAAACCTGAAGCCAAGCATTGGAAAGAAATGCAGTTAGTGGCACGGCGTTGCCACGTTGACTGTTTCCATGGCTGCTGCTCGTAACGAACGATGCCGATGCGCACCAGAAACAATCTTTCTTTAGGTTAAAAAGGATGAACATAAAGTAATTATCCTGACCTGAACAGATTTAAAAATCTTAATCAACCGAAATACAAAATAAATTTCCTATTCTACGAAAACGGGACAAATGGGCGTCCCAACAAAAACCCTCGGGACACCGGGTCACCAGGTTTAAAAACGGGACTGTCCCGGTCAAAACGAGACATCTGGTCACTTTACATTGGAAGATGGCAAGCTTAGGAGGGCAAGTAGTCAGCATGATCAGAGATGCTACTTCTTTATCAAATATGCTCACAACAAACAATCAATATTACTGTGTATAATTAAAACATAAGAACACACTAAGGAAAAACACTCCCACTAACCAAACCCTGCAGAATCTACCTCCTACCTCAACTTCACTAGTAAATGGTTCAAGAATTTGGGTACAAGTACTGTACTTAGCACACACATACCCATAACTGGTATTAATAACATTTTAACAGCTGCTCTTTTATACAAACGCCTTTACAAGACTGGTTTTCTTCATCCCAGACTTGACTACTACTGTAGAAATCACTAACAGCTGCATTTAAACTAACTAACTCTGTGACGCTAACATCCCAGAAAGGACAAGGCCTACCACCCGACCATTGTGTCATCTACCATAGGCAGATGGCAGGATTGGGGGGCATGTGGTCAGCATGCCGACACCCACGGCCGTTAATGGTGGTTTCCATGACCAGAGCCGCTACTTCTCTATCAAGTAGCTCCTCAATTTGAGTCACGAGTCTGAGTGCACCCCTACCAGACCTCCCTACCTCAGAAAAATCCGAGGAGGTACCAGGGATCAAACCCGGACTGACAAACATCATGGTTAGCAACGCTAACCACAAGCCCATGCCAGCGGTCAATAGCTGCATTTACTACTAAATAATAATAGATTATTACTTTAAAAAATAACAGAACAATCACTGAGGGAGACTAATAAGATCTTGAAAGGCGAGCTTAATGAACTATATATTACAGACCTTCATAATACTAATTTATAATTAAAGTTTTTCTTATTTACTGTTTATTATAGGATCATTCCAATGTTATGGATTAGACATTTGGACTAACTTTTACAGGGTCTTTATTATAAGTTGAGACCGGGTGACGGAAGGCTTGAAACCGGGCGACGGAAGGCGCGCGCAGCCGGTCTGACCTTGATGCAACAGCGGCACGTGCAGTTATTGTTAAAGTGTCAACATGGTGAGACCCATTTCGCTGCAGCATCGTATTTTTGTGTGTAAACATTATTTTAAGTACGAGTCTGCTAGACGTGTACGTGATGAATTTATTCGGACATTTCCTGCTGATGTGCCACCTTCAAGAGCACAAATTCACAGAATTGTTAATAAATTTGTAAATACTGGTTCAGTGCAAAACAAAAAGCATGTGTGCACACGAACAGTGTTAACAGAAGAGAAGCTAGACGAGATTGGCGCTAATCTTGAACATTCACCAAATAAATCACTCTCAAAATTAGCCCAACAAGTAGGGGTTTCAGTTTCTTCTGCACACAAAGCAACAAAGTTGTTACACCTCAAACCGTACAGATTTACACGGGCCCATTGTTTAAAACCTGCCGATCCAGCAGCAAGACTGCGATATTGTGAGTGGTTTGTGTCATCAGTGGATAATGGTTTAATCGACCCCCAGCTTGTGTTCTTTTCTGATGAAGCCTGGTTCCATCTTAATGGTCGTGTGAACAGTCATAACTCACGCCATTGGTGTGCAGAAAATCCTAATGGTGTGTATGAAATCCCTCATTACGATAGGAAGATCGGGGTTTGGTGTGTTATTAATGGAAGGCCTATATTTTACGAGACTACAGTAGATTCAGAGATTTACCAAGATGACATTTTGGTGCCATTCTTTCAGCAGTTGACGGATGAAGAAAAAACGCGCGGGTGGTTTCAACAAGATTCGGCCACCGCTCATACAGCGGAAGTCTCCATTCTTAAAATTTCGGAAGTGTTTGCTGACAGAGTGATCAGTGCTGGTCTCTTTCCACCTTGCTCCCCAGACCTCACAGTGTGTGATTTTTACTTGTGGGGTAAACTTAAAGATAAGGTTTATTGAACAAATCCTCACACATTGGAGGAGCTGAAAGAAAACATTACGAATGAAATTAGGGCCATTACAGTGGAAGAACTCACTCGCGTCAGCCAGAATGTGGTTTCCAGATACAATGCCTGTATAACAAAGGAAGGACGACACTTCCAACATATGTTATAAGGTAAGCCTATATAGCCTACACTTTAAGCAGGGAAGCCGCGGGCGGCGGACTCCGTAGCGGAGAGTGAAAACACCGGTCGCCCGGTCTCAACTTATAATAAAGACCCTGTAGTTCTGTAGCTTCATTCTCAGCAGAACTTTATTTCCTCTGAATATTACAAATAGTACTGTTCAGGCAGATAAGATGTGAATTAACCCTTTCGGTACCACGTGCTGATATGATCGATATCCTCCTCACTGTCCACTAAATATCGGTCTTTGTACTGGCTATACCTGCTCAAGAGTGCCACGACTTTCTACACAAAAATGCACATTTGTTTAAAATATACACAAAGGATGGACTTTTGTCCCAATTTTTCTAAATATAATTTCAAAGATATGCATCATTTAGGTATGATAATAATATGTTATATAACAGACTATGTTTTTAAAAACAAAGTATAGTGCTTCACTGTTAAAAAGTTCCACCAAATTACTGTTTATTAAAGATATGAAAAGCTTAAGTCAACAATGAAATAGAATACAGTTTATAGAACTGGACCTACAATATAGACTTAAATTCTTTATACTACACAGCACAGGTATAAAGGATGTGCAGTATACAATATTCTATACTTTCACCTTAATATCCAAAATTACCCAGACTTTCATTAATTATAACTTCTGGTCCCACCTGGGCTGGATAAACGAAGTTTCACAACTCACCTTGAGATCACTGGAAGCTCCGGATGTAATTTTTTCTGGACCAAATATTAGTTCCTCAGCTGCTCTACCTCCCATCATTGTGTCCATCATAGCCAGTAGCTGTGACTTAGTAACATGATACCGCTCTTTCTCTGGAATATAGGCTGTCTGAAAGCACATAAAAGTTGTACAAGAATTCTCACCAACAATAAGCATCAGCATGTTTAGAAATAAGCAGCAAGAAACTTACATGTCCTAATGAAGGACCTCTAGGTATTATGGTCACTTTATGAAGAGGATGCGAGTCTTTGGTGAAGTGTGCAACTATAGCATGACCACCCTCATGATATGCTGTTATAATGTTTGCTTCTTCATCTGGAATCCTTGACTTCCGTTCAGGTCCTATCAACACACCAAAACCAATTAAATATATGCAACTTTATACAGGGAAACTGAATAAAAAAAAAATGTATTAAGGACAAGGGCCTAAGAGTGGGGAATAAAATATCTTAAGAGTTTGGTTTATCTAACAATCACATTTACTGAAAGGTAGGCTGAAATAGTATATTGCGACACAAGGACGGAAAGGCACGTTTACGGGTCGAGGAAACAGATTGAAAACCCGAGGCGCAGCCGAGGGTTTTTAAGTTTTCGAGACCCATAAATGCCTTTACGGTCCGTGTGTTGCATGCTATTTTTTGCACGACGGTTACTTATATCAATTTAATTATATTAATTGTGATATTACCTGAAAATATTATGTATATACAGTCTTGAAGAATGCTGCTTATTTCAGAAAGGGATTCGCATTTGTTATTGTTTATGGCAACCGAATATTTATAAAGCGGGGAGGCCTTGGTCATTTCTGCTCGCAAATAAGCATTTGCGGGTGGTAAAGTAACTTTCCGCCCGTCGCCCCTAGCAACAAGATTGCATGTGGTAATGTCAAGTTACGATCCATGTAAACAACTTTCGTAAGTAACACTTACTAGCTAAGGAGTGCAAAAATACTTATAAGAAACAGATTTGCCTATTCTGGCCTTGGAGGCCCTTAAGGTTCCAGGATGTCAAGGATGTATTACTGGTATTTATTAAAAAATAATCTTATTTACTGCAAATGTACACAAAAACAACAGCTGCAATAAACTGAAGGTAAAGCTATCTCGTTCCGTTATACACTTAACCACTTCAAAACTTTTAACGAGTCTAGCTTGTGAGCAGGTAGAAAGTCACAAGTCAGACTCGGACTCAAGTGTCCTTCAGGAAGTTAAGATGGGTACTTGTGGGGAAAAAAACATAAGATGTGGTCCTTAAAGTTTTCTTAGAGTTTCTAGAATGTTAATGTTTCTCCTACAACCTAATGGTGGTAGTTTACAACGGAAAAGTTCAATCTGAAGATATAGGAGCATTTAGTACTCAAGAGTTGCAGTCCATTCTATTGTATCCACCCATCAATGACTCCTACAAGTCCTTGAACATGCAAGCGCTAATGGTAAATGTGCTGTGGGCACTAACGGTAAATGTAGAACTCCAGAAAATGTTTTCTCAGTATCCTTAAAAGCACGATATTTTAGAATTTTTGGCAGATGAAAGAGTGTATTAAACGGGATGATGAGCATATTAAGAGGTGGATTTTATATAGTTTTATAGAGTGATGTCAAGAGACCGGATGAAAAGAGCCTATAAAACGGGATAGCACAACAAATGAGCATGTATTATCGCGGTTTCACTGAAGTTATCACAAGTATAACAAACATAATATAATCATTATATACTGTAATAGAAAAGTTTGTAACATTACCCATAAGAACTTTATCCCGAGCATTTTCTAAGTGTTTCATGGTAACAGAATCAGCACCATCTATTGCTGCCTTCAGAGCTGCCTGGTTCACCATGTTCTCCAGGTCGGCACCAGTGAATCCTGTTGTACCGCGTGCAAGCATCTCCACATCCACATCCTTGCTAAGTACTTTGCCCAGATACATGCTGAGGATCTCCTTGCGTCCCGTGTAGTCTGGTGTGGGAACCTATGCAACACAAATTCAATTCCCATCAAAACAAAGGTTACACACTTCCTAAATGTTTAAGGTTCTTTAGATACACTACTACAGTATCCTACTCCTCTTGCTCAAAGACAGAACCTCTTGTATTTCAACCATAAATGCTATTTGTATGAATTTTCAATAAAATATGTAAAATAATGGCATGTTCCTATTTTCTTAATCAATATGTAGCTACTTGCTAATTTATCAATTACTAGCAACATTTTTGAAGGGTCTTCCCCTCATTTTCAGTTGAACATAACTGAAGATGATTTGATTTGATTGCAAATATAATTATAATTTAATTTACAGTTCTATGAGAGATCTTCAATTACATTGTACTATTACTTTAATGTAATTTCACTTTAAAATTAACATTGCGTTATATAACTAGTTTCACAATAGATTGATCTGGATTTCTCTGTACTTACGCTCACTTCTACATCAAAACGACCTGGTCTAAGAAGAGCTTTATCCAGATCATCCCTCCTGTTTGTGGCACCGAGAACCATCACACCCTGGTTCTGATGAAATCTACAGCAAAGATTTAAGAATTAATACACGATACCACAAATGTGTACCAAAATATACCTAGATATACCAAGTATTGTATACATAATCTTAAGCAAAAATTTATATAACATACCAGGAATTAGAAAATTAATAAATAACAAAGATTTATGAATTACTATAGCCTATAGTGTGATTCAAGAAGAACATAGACCAAATTAAGGAGGCTGTTAAAGAACAGAAACTACACTATAGACCCTGATTTTCTTAAGAGACTTAATACAAAATTTCAAGTTGGAAAGTAAACACAAAATTTCAAGTTGGAAAGTGATTAGTCTCTTTTTATTGGTACTGATGGAATGATTACTAAATACTGATAATCTTAACGCGCTGATGCTCTACCATTGAGCTACCATGACAACATGCCAGTACAACATCAAATTCCTCAACTGAATCAGTTGAGGAATTTGATGTTGTACTGGCATGTTGTCATGGTAGCTCAATGGTAGAGCATCAGCGCGTTAAGCTGAAGATCCGTGTTCAAATCCCGGTTATGACATAAAATTTTTCAAGCTGATTCTTACTTGTATTAATATCCCAGACATGGATTTAATGTCTATTTCCTTTCCCTCCACTGATAATCTGTTCCAAAGGTTTGGGTTGAAACTGGACATTCTGGACTACAATTATTTGTGAATCATTTAGAGCATTTTACACAGTTATCAGAGAAGTATTCATGAATAAATGAATGAAATCTAGTTATGTGGGCTGTCCTATTTCCTAAATATTTAGATATTCTTTTTATATTTTTCTGGCACTTTGTTTTATCAGTTTACATGATTCTATTTTTCAATCACCAAAGAACAACCTTCACAGAAGATATTATATCTCACTTTTTAATAATTATATAATCTTACTAGTTACTCAATTTGATTGCCAACAACACAGTGAAGTTATGTAACATAATAATTATATAACGAGTTGAATTTAATTCAAACCTTCACTTTTGGTATAGTTTACCTGTACTAGTTTTCGTGCCTTCACTACCATTGTCAACAACTATACTTCAACTGCCGTGGCACAAATTTTGAGAGGACCAATAAGGACCTCACAATGAGACGGAAAGGGAGAGGTTAGGCAAGCTACACACAGGCCTACAAGGTAAGTGACTGTGATAGACAATGCTTGGTGTGTTGGGTAGGGAAGGCTCGAGTCGCTACCCTCTCCCGATAACTGTGTGAGACTACTCAATGTTTTGAATTTACAAGATTCTCAATTAATTTTCACCCACTAAAAGTTTGTATGAGCAGCTAATTTTTTGCATGTGTCTATCTGTAATGAAGACCTATCGATATGCAAAATTTTAGGGTAGGTTTCGACACGACAACTCGTATGGTTCCCTTGTCAGTTCCAATTAGTTAGAACAGGCCTGTCCAACCCGCGGCCCGCTCTCACAGTTCTGTGGCCCGAGGACAAATAACAAAGAAATTAGAAGATATGGTTGGAAAATGCAGCTATTTTTCACTATGCTTGGATGACAGTGTCGACCAGACTGACACCAGTCAACTCTTGATTTGAATACGAATGATCAACAATGAATTTTCAACACAAGAAGAAATTCTACAATTATGTTCTTTACGTGGACAATCAAGGTTGAAGATATATTTAAAGCAGTAAATGAAACTGTGGAAAGGACTGGTAGGATTAATTAGGAAAGCTGGGGTAAGTTTCCTTATGTTCCATTGAATAATTCACCAAGAGACGTTGTGTGGGAAGTCAGTGAAACAAAGCGATGCAATGAATATAGTGGTTACAGTTTCCAACAAGATACGTGGTGGCACTAAGACACAACTTCACTGCAGATTCCGGGAATTTTTGGATTAGAGATCTATCACTCCACGCAAATGTACGCTGGCTGAGTGCAGGTAGTGAAAATCATGTTCGATGGGTTGAAGATCCAGACTTTCTAAGGCAGCTTGCTTTCATGACTGACCTGACACAATACTTGAATGAGTTGAACCAGAGACTTCAGGGCAAAATCAAAGTGTTTGAGGGTTAGAGGTCATGTTAATGGTTTTAAAATTTCTGAAATCAACCTTATCAAGAAATGATTTAACACACTTTCCATGTTGTCAAGAGCTGTCAGAAGAAATTGAAGATGGTAATTTTTCTGAGTTTTGTGAAAATATTGAAGTTATTATTCAAGAATTCAATGAAAGATTTTCTGACTTTGAAAATAATAAAGGTAAACTGCTGCTTTTTAATGACCCTTTGAATATGGATATTGAGGATCAGCCATCCATGTATCAACTGGTGCTCTGCGATCTTCAGGCTGATCCTTTTCTTCAAATCAGGTCTGAGAGAGGGCTCAACTTTTTCAGAGGGCAGGTTTCCTCAGCTTAGAGATTTTGGTTTGCAGCTTTCCTCAATGTTTGGAAGCACTTTATGTGAGAGTGCTTTCTCCAACACGAAATTCATAAAAAATAAATATAGGAACTTTCTCATTGATGATTCCTTGTTACACCTACTAAGACTGGCAGTTACTAACAAAGAAGTGGACATCCATACTTTAGTGAAGCAGTCTGAGAATCCTCAGTGCTAACATTAAGTTCTAATTTCAGCCTACTGGTAATGAATCCTATTTCAAAAATTTGGTCTGCTGTACTTTACTGTTATATTTATGAGTGAAGCTTTTACTGTTTGGCCCTCAGTATCAGTTGTCGAAATATTTTGGCCCCCAGTACTTGTGAAGTTGGACAGGCCTGAGTTAGAATAAATGATGTTCCAGTGAATTTACTTATTAATGAAATTACACTTCAAAAGTGTTTCACACTGCAAGTTCTGAAGTATGGCTTTCAAGTGGCTGGTATTTTGGTGGATCCTATTTTATTTTTTAATAAAAAAATAAAGAAAGACTTAAGGGTTTGTGACCAAATTTTCTATAATTAATTTCTTACGACATCCAGCTTGTGTTTACTGTGTTATTCAAAAAGAAAATGGTGATGATTCTCGTGTAAATGAGCCTGAGGTTTATATTTAATGCATTCAATTGATAAATTCTGAATTTTAATCTTGATCAATCCAAGGGGTCATACATATAGGAAGAATATTATGCTTGCTTATTTACCTAGTGTAAAGTCCAGTCTTATTATTGTTTACAACATTTGTGTGTTAGTAATAAATATTTATTGGTCTAAAGAGTAACACATGAATCAATAATATAAAATATAATTCATTAACTAAATGAAACAGTGGAACCAGAAAGTAAACTGCATTAAATACTGGCATTACATCCCATGGGATAATAGGGCTTATCATCTGCCCGTTATGTCATCCACCTCCGTCTTGTAACAACATTTGGAGATGGCAGTAAATGGAGGGATGTAGTGAATATGCGTACCCCCAACATCTTTAATGATGATTTTTGTGACTGGGTACTGACAAATAGTCTAAGTCAAAAACAGATCAGTACATTTCAGTACCATGGGTTTTAAGTAAAACAGTTACAGATGGAAAAATGAAATTATAACATTGGTTCGTATGTTGTGAACAACCTATGTTCAATAATATTAATATTATTACGGAAATAGCGCAGTGAAGTGTTGAAATCTGTAACAAGATAACTGAGTACAGAAATATACATAAACTTCATCACTGTATTAGGCATATTTAACCCATTCGATTTCTTGACAGCCCGAGATGGAATTTCTTAATCGATTCAAAGCAAAATTTAACAGACACCTTTACGTCCTCTAGGCATGCCAAAAATCTCTTATTTAAGCTGGGCCCACCCATGTCAATTCTACAGACAACCAAAGCCTGAAAACCTTGGAATCTTTCTGGAATAATTGCCTCATTTAGCCAGGAAGACACAATGCTAAGGTTGAGAAAAGTTCTTAGAAAAAATGTATATACATATAGTTTGTACACAGCAAAGACATTTTGAAAAGTGAAAGATATGCACAAATAGGGATGATATATTCGAAAATAATTATTTGTTGCAAAAGATTAAATATCCCATGACTTAAAAATATCAAGTATACTTTTAAAAAAGAAATAAAAGTATTTTTCCATGATTTAAACCTCAGAGGTCATTATATAAGATGGAGGAATAAAATGGTTAAGTGGATGGGTTAAACATATGTTTCAGGGTTTCCCCTTCATCTTCAGCTGGTTCTGACTGTATACTATAAGGGCTTGTGGTCAGAATGTGGTCTATAATAAATTAATTGTGACATCCAGCCGTCAGAAGCAGCTGAAGATGGAGGGGATATCCTTTGAAACATATGTTTAAATATACCTAATACCAAAGTTACAGATCCGTGAAATTTGCAAAATTTGTCCAGTATTTTTGTAACCCCTCAACCCCTAACCACAAAAAAAATCTTTTGAATCACAAAACATTGCAAATTTGTTACCATAATGCAAAATCATAAAAATAAGGCAAAAAAATGATATATTCTGGGTTTTTAAATGAATTTGAACAAAACAAAAAAGTAAAAATTACGAATTCTCAACATAAATGTATTATTTTAATAATATTTTCAAAACTTCTATTCTTGCCTTAATATATAACGAAAACTGTTTCAATGACAGCAGTACAGCCAACTGCTCAAGAGCAGCAACCAAAGAGGAAAGAATTTAGGAACAATCTGCGATGCCAGAAACGTTTCAACCTTGAATGTACAAACTATCGTGGTTTGCTCCACCAATTAATTTCCGCAGGCAATTTTGGGGGTATGGAATTTATTAGTGGAAGCTTTGAAGCCATCAGCTGGTATCCCCATCATCATCAGCTGATTCCAACTGGCCAACTGGCGGCGGGTGGATGAACTTGTTGATCATAGTTCCCTGGATGCCCACTGAGGTGTCAAAGTTTATAAGTTTTTGGCAAAAAAACAGATTTCGCAGGATATAATATGGTACATTTTCGAAACGCAAGAATTCAGTAAGCCTTACTAAACCAATATCACTGTTTATAATTTAACCTAACTTAACTGCCACTAGAATGCAGAGGTAGGTACAAGGCAACAGCAGCAATGTGCAAAAAAGACAGTTGGTCATCCTGCTTTGCTCAGAAACAAAAAACATCACATGGCCCATTCAAACATGTATATCACGTGAATGGGTCCCCTACCTTGGGATTATGAAGACTTGCTTTCACAGGCAAAAAAGGCAAGACTGATTTTGGAAGCTACTGAAGCATTTCTGAGTGCTGGTATCAGTGCTGAAAAGTTCAACAACCACGAGGCGCTATGGAAACACATTTCAGGAAGCAGGGACTTGCCATTCTATCTCACGACAGTTGCATTTTTCTTAGCCTGTTATTTATACTTTTCTTACCACTCCTTATTTGTATTTAGCACACCCGTTAGGACAATGTTTTACACTAAAAACAAACCTGTTTTTAATGCGCTTCAAGGAAGGAATCTGCCTACATTGAAGAGATCTTCAATAATTAGATGTTTGTAAATATGTATAGCCCTATTCATTCTGTGTTGTTGGGCACGGTGGTGTAGAGGTTGCGTGCCCACCTCTAGATCCGAAGGTCGCAGAATCAAACCTGGCCATGGGCGATGGATTTTTCAGGGCGTAAAAACCCTGGGCACGGAGTTCTCAAGGAGGGACTTTAAGCTGGGGAGCCAGTGTTGTAGATTTACAGCACATAAAAGAACTCCAAGCCTAAATTAGAGCCTCTGAACATAATTTCTTGGTCATTTCACATCCAAGTAATACCTTGGTTTCCTGAGGGGTCTGTGAGGTTTCCCTCTGTCCTATCTTGGAAAACAAGTGTAACAAAATTTGCAAAGGTAACAGTAACCTCCACTTAAAGGCTCTAATGTCCCAACAGTGAAGATATACAGGAAGATAGATAGATACATTCTGTGTTCCTACCATAAAACATGAAAAAAGGAGAATTACTCGATATTAAACTGAAATAGACAATTAATTAACCAATAATAACATTGCCATACTTAAGAATAACACCTAAATTTGCTTACTTAAAAATGAGTTTTCCTTAAAAATAAAACCTCTTTCCCAGATCTCTACTAATAGTGAAGTTAGTATGTATATTTCCATATTCAATCCTGCCACTATGTTCAACAGCTGACAATTCAAATTCCTCAAAGAAGAACTGTGGCATGAAATACTGAAATTAGGTTCACTCACCCATCCATCTCAGAGAGCAACTGGTTGATGGTTTGATTGGCATAAGGGTGTAAAGTTGAATTGGTTCTTTTAGAGCCAACAGAATCTATTTCATCTATAAAGATGACACAAGGAGCTCGGTCCTTGGCAGCCTTGAATAAGTCTCGCACTCTCCTTGCTCCTTGCCCAACCAAAATTTCATCGAATTCTGGACCTGCAGCATGGAAGAATGGTACGCCAGCCTCTCCAGCAACAGCTCGAGCAAGGAGTGTCTTTCCAGTGCCTGGGGGGCCCACCAGCAACACTCCTTTAGGTAACTTGGCTCCTACAGCTGAGAACTTGTTCGGGTTCTTCAGGAACTCTACCACATCCTTCAGTTCCTGCTTAGCTTCGTCAGCCTGTGAAAAAAATCCACTGTATCAAAATGTGGTCTGATAAATATATGGTCGTAACTTTATTTTTAATTCATCTACAGGACTACAGTCCTGTAGTTTCCTCAATCATAACATACATCATACATATCTAAATATATTTACATACAATTAAACATTATTTTCTCCCTCCATAAATCCCTATCTAAAATATGTTCTTCTTTTTAGTCCTTTCAGTTCCATCCACTTTTCATTCCATTCATCCAATTTTTGCTTGATCTTCCTACCCTGCTTCTTCCCGCTGGTTCCCATCGTATCACTTCTTTTGGGATCTTTTTTTGTTCATCTTACCAACACACCCATAACATTGAATATTTTTGGTATAATGTTTAGTATTATGACCTTCTCTATGTTTATTTTGGTATGACATGTTTCAAGGAACTGCCAAATTAATGTTAAGTGAAGCATAAAGTATGTAGTCATCTTATATATAGTAAATTAAATTTATGGTAGTTGCTTCACTGTGTAAGTTCCACAAAATCTTTATTCATGAATCTTTATTTAAAATAGAGCTGGTACCTTGATCAATATTTGTGGGCATTTTTATTTTCCTGAATACATCATACTATACAAAAATGTTGTCTGAATGAATATTAATCTTAAAAAGTTGCAGAATCAGAAAACAAATGACTGCTTCCCATCATGACATCGTTGAGAAAAGATTCTTTATACACCATGAAAAGAATAATGGAATATAAAATATGTTGAAAATTTCAGCTCCTTATCTCATACATTTTTGCAGTTATTCAACTGCAGTACATGTTCATTACTGTAAAAATTGTACTACACAATCATTACTGTATTGAGAAAACTGAAATTGAATTTGTAAAAGAAGTTCAGAAATTTAAATAATAACCGATTATTTATTGATGTGTAAGAAGCCGTTGTATAAAATTCATAGTTAAACCAAAATTTACAGCAATAATAGATTAGCTAAATTAAACAGTTTTTAAATTTATTATGGCACTAAATAAAACATTTTTTTTTTAACTGACAATAAATAGACAAAAAAATAAGGTTTTACTGTATTATGGGTAAAATTTGACATTTGAAAACAGGAGTTTACATCACAATAAACAAGAACCACTTTTTTTTTTGTTATTGGTATTGGTATTTTTTTGTTGCCTCATATACTTTCTGACTTTCTTACAGCATATCTCTCTCTATACGCAGAAATGCCCTACTTCCAAAAGTGTACATAATGAGGTAAAGCAATGTTATCCCAATGTTATGTGAAAAGGTGATATACCATAAGTAATTACCAACTGGTCCTAAAAAGTAGACCTGTATAATGTAACCAGACCGTCTCCACTTGGTATCTCAACGTCAATGGGCATCCACTATTGTTTGTAACTGTTTCATTATAATTAATAATTGTTTAGTTTATGAATGATTTACGTATAAGTGTTAAAAAATATGTTTTAATTATTTTGTTCTTAATTTTTAATCTTCTAATTAACTATCTGGTCAAACCCGTGGGCATCTGCTAGTTAATAATTTAATGTCGTGCACATGGATGGGTGCATTTCAAAAGCCAAACATAGAAGCAAACTTCCTGCACATGGCATCCGCCAATACTAAAGAGGCAGTGGCAATTCTACTTAACATTCCATGTGCACCACAATATTTCATGATAATATTCTACTACTGGACTCAAATTTCAAGAGAATGACTTCAGCTAAATTATGCTTTCTTTTACATATAAAAAAAAATTATATTATACCTGGTAAAGTACATATTTTGAAATAATTTATTACAACCAAGAAGAAGGAACTGAACAATAATGCACATTCTCATTCCAATATGCAGCAAAGTCTTTGGAAGTCATATGCAAGAGGTTTGCCATTATAGGTTATTTCAATGTTACTGTCATAAAGAGACATGTAAACTTTATTTTTTAGACGAGGATCTACATCCATCACTAAACACAAAAGAGTATGAGATTTACCCCTTTGACATCCTCAAATGTGACATGAATTTCCTCAGGGTCAACTTCCACCTGGCTGCCAAGCTGGATTCGAAACATGGAGCCACTTGCATTAGCTGAAAAGAAACAACTTGTAATTATGGCAATGAATTTAATTAAAGAGTACATATATCATTGATGGTAAAAAGAAGTAATTTCTTATATTTTAAGAATGGATTTTTGGCTTAATTTCTTTGAAAACACTATCTAGGTATCTTTAATATTTAGAAAGTTACAACCTTTAACTTCAGACTTTGTCCCTTATGTGAATATACTGTTCTCGGGTTGGGAGTAATTTGGGAAATTCCAATGTTTCAGAGGAACATGCCTCCTCCATCTTCAGAGAATATTGAAGTGTCGAATGGAACAAGGGTGCTGGTATTCTACCAGTGGACATGGAAGGGTCAACCAATCAGGGAATGCGCCCGCCCCTAAGGGAAGAAAAGGTGTGGAAGAATACTTGGTTAGACCAACCCCAGGAAAACTAACGTATTCCCTGAAAATGGCCCCACCCAAAGGTACAGAAGGATCCCAGGGCGGCACAAACAAAGTAAAAGTTCTAGTTTCAAACCACTATAACAAACTGATATAATTAAGACCCAAAATTGTTACAATTGCAAAGTTCTGCAAATTTGAGGGCATCAACCAATCAGGAAGCAATGAGAAATTGAGCTTATCGACCAATTAGGAAGCATCTATCATCTGTGGCTAAACAGTCTTTCTTAGGGCCAATATTTCTCTTCTGTCTTTTAAATCACAGTTCAATCTGACCGAACTTGGGCTAATATGAAAGACAACAAATTACTATAACTACTTTGCGAATTTATGCTGAAAGTGAAGTTTATGTGCAAGTTCCAACTCACCATATAATATCTTAAAGGATTTTGTTAATATGTCAGGACTGTCCTCCTGTACTGGTTCCCCAGTGTTGAACTGCAAGAATAATACCCACAAAGAACCCATTCTGATTTCAAAAACGGCTGAAATGGTACTTTCAGCAAATAAGTTTGTTATTCTCTACTACAAAGCTAGATCTGATTATAAAACATTCAAGTTAAGAAGACCAGTATGTAGACAAAATGTTCACATGCCAAAGAATTTGGAAACAAAAACATCAAAGGGCTATATCTGAGTCTTGCAGATTCTTATACAGTGGGTAAGCAGTATTTACAGCCATCGTATTATATCTCTGCCGGTCTGTCAAGTGACTATTTCCTGGTAGGAGAAGAGATTCTACTAGTGTGCACAAAAACATTCTTAAATTTACAACGGGCAACAGATTTGAGCTCGGACAAGCAATGACTAGAAAGGGAACTGGATGTCTTTTGTATTGGAATACACGGACTACCTGCTCCTTGTAACAAAATTCCAACGGTCGGCGAGAGGCACAGATATAAAACGACAGCTGTACTATAGTTTTTACAAAAACATTATACAGTACAGGGTATTGGTGACTGGTATTTATGGCAATGATTGTTGCTATTTCGATTGAAGGATAGGCTTTAGTGACAGAAGCAGGTGCTAGAGTGCACCATTTTCTGGTTTTCTCAGCTGTTTTGTAACCGGGGTAAAAGTAATATCAAAGTAATTCTGAGAAAACCTGTGAACCATTGCTGCAATACCTAATAATGATAATAATATATAATATCATTAATAATAATAATAATAATAATAATAATAATAATAATAATAATAATAATCTGTTGTTAATCAGAGACACAAAAAAAAAGATCTCATGCAGAAATATGCTGTATCAAGCTACTTATTAAACAGTGGTTCTTCCCTAGTCTAGGGACTCAAGATTGTTTATCAAGAAAAAGTAATTAGTATTTTCACTAATTTAAGGAGAATTTTGAGACACCAGAAGATGAGAACCTAATCAAAAAGTCTGTCACACCTCCCCCAAGTGCACATAAAGATTTTCAAAAGCAGAATTTGTGACAAGTAGCCGAGGAAGGGGATGATGGTCCTTGAAACGTGTACTACCAAAAAGTCAGTATGTGAAGCATAAGTGTCATAGTTCAATTCGTATTACAAGTATTTTATATTACAATCTATTTTTCTTCTTTCTTTCTTTATTTTTTCATAGAATTTCAACAGTCTGGCTTATTTTGGAGCAAATGAACTAACAGTATTACGTTTACAATCTCAATAAGAGAGGTGTTACACTGAATCAACTGAACAACTAAGATCATACAACCCAAAAAATGAACCTACAGAAGGCAGTGGTCACACAACTTCAATATTTTTAGTGACATGGATTGACTGCTTAAGAACTGCTTTTCCTAGGTACTAATAATTAATTTTTAGGCTTGACCTTGGGTGAAAGAGATTGAGATTGACCCAGGCGTAATGAATGTCAGTTTTCAAGTGACAATGAACAAAAGAGAACCTGATTTTTTGGCGAAATAAACTGGTTGGTTTTGGTGATAACTTCCTTCTATTTCATAGTGACAACTTACTTAGATCAATATAGGACCCCCACCCCCTTCGATACAGAAATAGTTCTATTTGGGTTATACTGGTGCTCAATACCTTCTAAAAGAAAACTAATTCATGAGCTTGGATTGACCTTGCTTCATTGACTGAAGAATAGAACTATGAGCTAAGAGAAACTGATTATACAAATTACACACATGGACTCTCACCCATGAAGGAAACGAATATGACGAGCAAGACGACAATGGTCAGCATCTGCTGAATGATGTTCAGAGCTTTCCTGGTCCACCCTGCTGGCCGCTGTCCAGTGCCAGCCAAGTAGCCTTCTGCAAATGCCACTTTCACACGCTGCTGTTCCTCCAAGGTTAAGGATTCATCTGATATCATGGCTGCAACATTTAGATAATTTAAAATATAAAATAACAGTATATGACAGATTAGATTAAAGTTATAGCTTCTAAAATTGAATTTTTACTTTGAGATTATTTTTATCTCCTGATTTTTTATACTAGTTTAGAGAGCATTTTAAAAAAATTTGTGGTTTTTAAAATTTTTTTAAAGCTTGGTATCTCTTAAGTTAGAAATCCCTTTTACTGATGCTTGTAGTTACTTCATTTGGCTGTCTATCCTTCAACATTTATTTTCCTGTTCATATGTGCATATGTGATTTTTGGCCTCACAATAAACCTTTATAAAATCATCCCTTTTGTTTGTGCTGTTTGTGATAATGACTGCTCTAATTACTCATAATTAAACACAGCCAAGGTATCTATTAACTGAAGCATTTATGTTTAATTTTCATACAGCTGCAGTACAGAAACAGCCATTATTACAACATATGGGTCATGTGAAGAGAAAAATGATCACTGGGTGGTTTTTTTATTTTTTTTATTTAGCTACATATTTACAACCTGCGTTTTATCCTGAGGGTATATCGCAGGGTATTTAGTCAAAAGAATACATAGTATTTACAAAATATTACATGTTGTCTGAGTTAGTGTTCAATGGAATTACACAAACTAATCATTTTATATTTTTAAGGTAGTGTCTTGTAGATTTTATACCTATATATACTTGATTGTTCGTGGAGATGAGATCACTTTTTGTAGAACTATGTCACTGGGTGGTTTGTAATTGGGTGAAAAGTTATTCAGTTGAAGGGTACAGGGAATAAAAGGTTCAGTACAGTTTTTCTGAATGCCGGATTTTGCTGCCATCTATTGGGTACCGTCATGAAGTATGCCTGCACATAGGTATTTGGGGGAAAAACAAGCTGAATCCTATGTATGAACAACAACAAAAATATCAATTGACTGGAGATAAGCAGGCTCAGTCCAGCTGGTGTGGGGAAGAAGCAGCTCAGTCTATCTGGTGTGGGAAAGAAGCAACTTAGTCCGCACAAGCACTTCATGATGTTCGCTGGGAGAATAACTCTGCCTTAGTTAAGTTATTGGTCTTCATAAATCTGTGAAAAGGCCATCCACCATGCTTCAAAATAATGAATTCAACCTTCCAGCTGAATCATATGAAGGTAAGTGTTTGTTTTATAGATCTCACACTATCCAAAAAAAATGTTAGAACATAAATAATATTATTGTAGCTATAACATACCGGCACTGTCTTTGTTTCAGGTCGTTTGCCCATACCAGGAGCAAAGTACAAGACTTAAAATATCTAAAGAAATTCTATAATGCAAACTGTTCACAAGAGTTCTCTCAGATTCCTCACACTGAATAAAATCTTGTACTTTGTAATGGACTCACGCTGATAGGAATTTGATTTTCAAATGGTTCCCAACAGCTTGTTATAAGTGCCGAGCAATGCTTATTTTGCGATTTATAAAATGGATGAAATGTGCACACTAAAATAATGCATTGGTTACATTATCTATCAGTATGGTAGTTTTATCATCCACCCTATATTCATGGGAACAAAAGGCTGAGTCCTGGACTGAGCTGGTTTTTCCGTAGTTCCAATAGTACTGTGAAGCTGTTTGAATTTACCTATAAACTACTATGTTCATATCTAGGTACATACTGTATAGGTTTATATAGTAATACTAAAAATATGGGAAAGGAATATTACAAACTTTGAAATCTGTTTCCTGAAAAATTTGCTAAATGTGAGTAAGCCCCTTTTTCCCCTGTCCCCTTCAATAGTAATTTAAGGCTGAAAACATTTACCTTTCATTTTCTCAGCATCTACTCCTGGCTGCTGAATAGCTACCAATTTTTCTCCACCGGCAGAAGTGGTCTCAGTAACAGAGAGACCAAGTGCTTCACTTATACGGTTACCTAGTGATGGATTACGTAACCGTTCAGCTTTCATGCTGCGCTCAGTTTTGAAACCCCTCACCTGGATATCTGTAATATGTCAAAAATTATTGTAAAAAGAGGTGAAATGATGTCATGTGATAGCTGTAAGATTCATTCATAACGTTGTAATAGTAATATGCTCAACATGTTGGAATTACTGATTGACTCCAAAAACAATTCTCCATAGAAAAATTTTCAAAGATATTAAAATCAATCAATCAATCTTGGTAACATGAATCCAGTTATTTGTTCATCACTAAGTGACTTCATTTGTGTCATAGTTCATGTTCCTTAGGGATACTAAAATAAAAGCAAATACCAGTTTTGTTACTAAGCTAGGCTTACCTCAAGAAAGATGGGGAATAAATGCACCATGATTTGAACAATTCACATTCTGAATCATATCTAAAATGGGGGGGGGGGGGGAGGAACCTAATAATCCGCCAGTGTGTATTTGAGAGCTGAGAACCAATATTGCCATATTAATAATTAATATAAGTTTTATTTTCTACACAAAGAGATTCAAAATTGGAATGGCTTACTTGCAGAAACTGTCAAAACATTTCCTGCTAATGCCAAAGTCTTTTTTAAAACATATTGTGCAGGGCAGGTGTGTCAAACATGCGGCCGCCCCCTAGGTTACCAAATGTGGCTCCCTAAAGCTTTAGGTAAAACATATAAATATGTATGATATGCCAACAAATTTCATGTAAAATAAAATTTGCTAAAACCTGATTTTTTTTTCAGTAGGCCCTATAGGTCAAGTGTCTAATAAAATACTGATAGGCCTATATAGTGCAGCGCATGTGCAATGCATTGTTCACCAGGAAATACTATGCTCAAAACAATAAAAATGGACCATATTTTGAAATTTGTAAACAATGAATTTGATTCATTGCAGCAGACTGAATCAACATAAGTTTTCTATTTTTATTAGTGATGTAGACTGTAGTGAATTTGAGGCTTGCCATGCTATTAAGAAGTCTGCTGGCTTTCTGGTCATGAAGTTTTAAAATGCTTTTGGCACCTTCGAGAAGAAATTCAGTTTTTAAGAAATGAAAGGCAAATCACCCGATAAGCTATGTGATGATAGTAATTGGCTTGAAGAGTTGACAATTATGATCGATATTAGAGGGCATTTCAACGACTCAGATTTAAAATTACAAGACAAAGATCAGTTTGTAATTTTTGTAATTTTTAAACTAAATTGCAAGCCTTGGGAGAGGCAACTGGTAAACTTCAGCTTAATTAATTTTCCTACCTACCAGGACTGGACATCTAATTAAATCTCCCCTGATAAATTGTTCTGGCTGTGTTCACCATTGAAAAAAAAATTGACTTCTGCTCATCTCAGCTGATGTTGCATTGCCTCAAGCCGTTTTGCCGCAGAAATGCTGGCTTGTCATTAGTCAATAAATGCCGAATGATGCATTGCTGCCTAAAGCGCTTCAGTTTTACTGCAGAAACTAAAGTGTAAAAAAGAACGCCATGACATCTGTTCATTTATGTTGAAACTTTGAGCTTGATAGAGTTTTCACAGTCCTGGCTCTCTTTAAGAATTATTATAATATTAATTTTGTCTTGTTTAGCGGCTTTGCTAATATTTTATTCATTGCTAATTTTGCGCATGGCCTCCCAGAAATTATATCCTTTCTTGTTGTCAAAACAATTGATTGAATTCAGTTTAACATTTATTTTCATGTCATATTTTTTATTATTTTAATTAAGCAATAATTATGAATATATTTTATTTATCCTATCATCATATGACTGACAGATTGCTTGTCAATCTATGTCTTTTCAAGAATATCATTGCTGAATCGTTCGTAATTTCTCCACCAATGGGAGTGCATTTTCAATCATTGTTGAATAGCGTTTTATTAAAAAATTCATTCCTTGTACTTTGCCATTTTTCTATCCTTATTCTTATTCTTTGACAGAATCGTCGTCTATTCTAGACGCAGCCCAACACTGGGTTTAGTCGTCGTAAAGAACCTTATTTTTCATTTCTATGAATCAAGGATTCTTTCGTCATTTGTATTGCACATAAGCAATCATCCAACATTTCGTTCAGCTCACAATAGCTGACTATTTAATGCTACTATCAAGCATTTCAAGGCAAGATTATTTCGTTGGTTTGACATCAGGATTGAACTGTTGTGATATTTAATTAAACAAAGGAATCTTCACTATCAAAAGTATTTAAATCTTACATAGTGAATTAAGATAACTTATATACAGCTTGTAACATTCAATCTCAAACTTTATTCATCGTAAGCTGTATCATCTTACTACGCAATTGGACTCAGTGACACAATTCATTCTTTGATAATATGTAAATCAAGATTGCAGAGACTAATTTGAACATGATTATAAGCAACATGGACTTGCTGTATGTATACTCAATCATTCATATCTTACCTTGATATTTATTGTCAAGTGGTCCTCTGGAATTATTATTAATAAATATATTTCTAAACAATCTTGTCTACGTTTTTGGGCGGAAATATATCATCACTCGATCTACAATTCAACTTCACCATTTAGAAGGCGTCAAGACATCATCTATCGAGTGATTGTGATAATCAAGAATTTATAGTGAAAGTGAAATGCAATACCTATGGATCATTATTATTGTAATTTAACCTCCCGTTCTCTCCAATCAGGTCAAGATGTATGTTTGTTTGTTTTAACTACATTTAACATTCTTACAATCCACTGCTAAATGCACAACATCCACGCAGCAAAACCAACAAAGTGGAATCAGTTTCGCTTCACCAATGCTTAGTGACTGTAAGGCGATGCTGCAGCAACTTTAAAGCACTTTATGCTCGCTTCTAAAAGAACGCAAAGTTCACTGCCGCTACAGCGATGCTGGGTAGAAGAAAGCAACGTTCCCCAATTGTCAATTCGATACATTTTGATTACTGTAATGTAACGATTATTAAAATGTAATGATTACAATTTTATTTCCAGAAGTAAATTACAAGTAAAAATTACATTTTTTAAAAAAGTATGATTACAAGTAAATGGGACCAAAAAGGAATCGTTTCTGCAATCTGATTACTTTTACTCAATTACTTTCTATCACTGAAAATTAGATATTGAAGATCAAACTGAATGTTAACAACATTTACGTAGAATGTTAACAACATTTACGTAGAATATTATCAACATTTACGTATAATGTTCGTAAATACCTGGTTGAAAATAAATATTAGGCTTATAAAGAGTTTCCTGAAAAACATATGACTAAAAAAAGTTTCTTAGGAGTTGACCACAAGAAAAAAATCCTTAAGACCTTGTTATGATGATCACGGAATCAAACTAGAAAAGTGGTGCAAGACCAGAAAATATGGGTTGTAAGCTACCTATATAGGCCTTATATTTCCTTTTCTTTCAGGGAACCAAAAATTATTTCAGATTATTAAAATAGGCCTATGTAGAATATAATGTTTATTGAAACACATAACAGGTAAATTATTTCTAAACTATTAATATACTGGTAATGCTTATATTCACAACTGTAAATATGTGAACAATTATTTTGTGCCCTATTATGACTGAATGTTTACATATTGGGCAGCGAGTAACGCTAAGCTCCATCTCTAATTTGTCTCCACCAACATAAAGCATTGGTCCAGACATTCTTAACTTTCTTGATTTGGGTACCCTAGACCAGGCCCTGGTCATGACCAAGATTATAAATTAACAAATGATAAAATATAAACCACTTGGTATAAAATTAAGAATCTTTTTTGTGTATCGTCATAAATATCTCTGGTGTTTACAGTAGACCTACATCTATCTGCAGTGTGTCAACTGTATAAAAATCATTTGAGTGCATGTGATATTTCGAGTTTTACAAGCAAAAACCAGCAAGCAGTACTGCACGAGACAACACTGCACTGCTGCTATTTGGTGCTGCCATATTAATTTAGTGGACATACTTCAAACATACAGAGGTTCAGTCCCTTCTGAAACTCTTCTATATAGGCTAGTTAAAAATACCAACAATTCAAACTTACCAAACAAAATCGATCTTCCCATGAGCATGTTATACACCAACTTCTTGGCATGCTTGTCCGAAACAGTGATAGTTCCAGCAGGAGTTGATAAAAGATGCTGCTGCGGAAAGCCATATTTATTTTCAAAGAAAGTTTCTGAAGAAGAATAAGTCACTTGCCAGGGAATTGTAGATTTTGATTTCGAAAATGGTCTAGACAACTGATTCCAGAACAATTGGGAAGCTAATTTGTCTGTAGATCCTATTGTAACCTTCGGCAAATATCTTAATGTGAAATCTGTAAAATTGCTTACTGCCTGCAATAAAAAAGAAAACGGGAAACATTATGAACAGCAATTGTTAAATTAAATGCAATGTAATAAAACAATACCTGGCGAAATGCTTACAGTGTTCAAGCTTTCAGAACATATGATTTCCACGTCTCCTCCATTCTGTGAGGTTGATTGCTGAGCACGATTAGGTATTGTTCCAGAAACACGGTGTGTGGAGGGTCTTCTTGGGTTTAGCGCGGCTGTTGTTAGTTGCGTGAGGTGAAATAACACCTGCAAAAATACATAACAAAGGATGTAAATCCACCATGGTCTACCATTTACAACACACACCTTCTACCAGAAATATTTTGCCTTAGATAAAATATACGATTGCTTACCTGATTATTATTCTGAATAGTAAACATGAGTCAATAATAACCAAATCAGCGAATATTTAAACGTTAATAAAACTGTACAAGTATAATTTTCCTCAACTGTAAGCCCTCATACGTATGATTTATCTTCTGGTTATTGTTGCCCCCGCTTGTCGTATGTCTTTTGTTTCACTTACCGAGTCACCAACCAAAACTAGTTGTGTTGCTCATCCTGTTAAATCATGTTAACCAACAAAGCAGAATGAAGGGTAAAAGTAATTATGCAAGATATGCACATGCCTGCAGTTGAGATATAACTGTACAATAAAAATAAAAACTGCATTCAATACCTTTGAAATCCCTAGCTATTTTCCCAGTGTTTACTTTCTTATTAACAGGACGAACTACATAGGGAAAAGTAGTACTGCATGTTGGTATCAAGCTGAGATCTGACTACTCTGTTGTTACACTACACAATAGTAGTATCTAATTTTGCGGAAGTCTAGATATCCGTAGTCCACACTTCACACCTTCGCGACAGGTTTCACACATTAGTGACATCACAGCAGATAGGATTATTACAATGAAAAGTGATCAGAAAGAGCATGTGTGAGATTAGTAGAACAGACTGATAGAACTGACAGTAATGGATTTAATTTATGCACTGTTTCGTAAACAGTCAATTAATTCAGCGAAATCACTTCAGAATTTTGAGTGGTAAGTAATCTGCCTGCTGATCAGAATGTAAAAAATGGGATATGAAAAATAGTTTTAGATTGCGCGCTACCCCCACCTCTCAACTCACTAAGGAGGGGTTTAGAAGCGGCCGCCATTTGAACTACTAGCAGCGCCATCCATTAATCAGAAAATGGGGTGAAATGGGGATGGTCTAGCACTTTGCTCCCTATAATATTTTGGGGCGAAATGGGAGAATCTGTTACACCTCTCACTCCACGCTCCGCTGCATGTTGCCATGGCGTCAGCCTGCTTCCCCTAGCTGCTTGCTACTCAAGGCCGGCTGCAATCTTACCCCTCTGTTCTGCATGTTATAGGCCTACTGTGCAATACGCTATTAATTGTAATTGAAGTACAATCACCCTTGCACCAAACTGGCTCTTTTCATAGCCAACATAATATTTCACAATTCTAATAAACCACCTTTGCATCAAAAAGGCTATTTCTCGTGTATTAAAGCTCTCTAAACTCAAATAGATTAATTTTCCCTTCACTTCTCAGGAATCACTCATAGTACCGTATACTGGTTAAGGCTGCTAGCTATAATGCTACTGGTCTCGGGTTTGTATACTGGTCGATGTGATAAATTTACAGTTAGGAATAGATCCCAGGTAGGTAGGAAGGATGATGAGGAGGTGAGAGAAAGCGAGGAAGGAGGAGGAAAAGGAAGAGAAGAAAGGAGAAATATTTTAGTTTTTTCTCCGTTTCACCTACTACTTATTAGATGGTGTTGTGCAGCATTCCTAGTAATTCACATTGTGCCGCTAGGTGGGTCCCATTAGTGAGTAGGAGTGGGGAGCTGGGGTATGGTAGATTCTTCCCTTTTCCCAATTTTTGTTTTCGGAACAGGGAAAACAGCCAAATTTGATGTATTATTCTTTAGAATGTATAGATTGCATATATAAGCATCTTACATTTAAATGAAGATTCTAAATGAGAGTAAAACCGCTAAAAAGTGGACACAAAATTATGGGACAAGGGTCGTTTTTCATTTTGGTACAATTAATAGCACATAGAACAACAATGAACTGCATTACTGGCATTGAGCAGCTTGCAAGGGAAAGGTTGAAGGCTTAGGGGAAGGTAGGGGAAACAGGCCATCACCACGGCAGTGCGCAGCGGATAGTGGAGTGAGAGCCAAGGTGCAACAAGTATATATCTTTTGCTGAATCCTGTTATTTGTTTTGGTGTTCCAGCCTTCACGAGGGACATACACTGTGCTCTGTTTCAAGTCAGAACATTGTAGCGTTCACCACAACAACAGAACTAGAAGACATAAGTGGCAAAACTTGGGGTTCTCATGTCTATGTAGCTGATCTGAATACTCCATGGTACAGTCATAAGTAAGTAAACCTCAAAAGACAGTAAACCAGATGGTAAACAATGTATTCCAAGGAGTATTGTACATAACATTTGTGTTTTCAGGGTTCTTTCAAACAAAACTGGGGTAACAGCCCTAGAATGGGACTTGCCAGGAGATAAACTTCTGGTAGCAGACACTGCAGGCAGCGTGCAGCTCTGGGGCTTTAAGGAACATGTTCTTAATGAGTGGGTATGCCTTGGGACAGCTTCATTCCCTGGTGAACACATCCTTGGAGCTGCATTCTTCCACAATGGCAAGAAGGTGAGAAGGTTTCCAATATAGTGAAACATGTCTGAAATACCCTCTCCTATTAAGAGAATCTTAGCTAGGACAGCAACTGTTGCCCTTGAAATTGTAATTTTTCGTGGATATTAATTATCCATTTTGCAGTATTTTGAGTCATCATTAAAGAAGACTGCATAGTCTTTGTGGTTACAGATCCCTAGTATCTCAGATTTGTCTGAGGTAGGGAGGTCTGGAACGGGGTGCACTCAGCCTTGTGATACAAACTGAGGAGCTACTTGATTGAGAAATAACAGCTCCAGTCATAGAAACTATCATTAATGGCCGTGGTTGTTGGCATGCTGACCATATGCCCATGCCTCCAATTGTGTCATCTGCCTATAGTAGATGATGCAGTGGTCGGATGGTAGGCCTAGTCCCTCAAGGGATGTAGCACCAGGGAGTTTAGTTTAGTTTATTAAAGAAGACTTTTCACCCCTTGCTTGCTGCCACTGGGATTATTCTTTGTGGTTGCCCTTGACTGTTAGTGACTGATTTTTTAATATTTTATAATTTTGATGTTGATAAATTTGAAAGAGGAACCCTTATGTATCAGTGGGCATCAATCAAGGTCTGTTTAGACTTCAGAGAATAATTGATGCAACATGCTAAGAGTTAGCCTGCATTTTTTACAGATAAGCCTGGTATCTGAGAAAAAGGAGAATATTTATTACAATGAGAAGTTCACTCATCTTCGATTCCCACCATCTGTACGGTATTTTGGAGGCCGTCCAATGGAGGGTTGCTTGGTGATAAGCACAACAGGGATGGTAGGGGTGGTGATTTTATCACGTGAAGGTCAGCTCATCACTACGAGCAACAGTCTTGGATCTACACGCCACCGCATCACTGCAGTCGATATTTGCTATGGCAAGAGTAAGTCTGAAGCTTACTGTCATATCTATATATATTCAATTTTTTTTATAAATCCTGAATGCTTTAGACCTTGGATCACTGTCAAAGCTCCCAAATCTACTCCCCTCTATCAATCCCAGTGCACAAGCATTTACTGGTACAAGCATCCACCTGCTTTCCCTCTCTCTCTCTCTCTCTGTCTGCCCCTTGCTACTTGCATAAAAATGAACTTCTCATACACTGTGCAGCATATTTCACTATAACCTTTCTCTACAATTATTTACTTGCATTTTTATTTTGTTTCAAGGCATGAAAAGCCTTTGAACCAATGTCTTACTGAAAGATGATGGGGTGCTTCAGGAATATTAAAATCAGATAATTGGGGCTGGGCAACTCCCCCTCCCCTTTGATAAAAGAAGTTATTGCCATATGATGAGGGTTAAAATTACTATCTTGGCAGATATTAAAAATTTGGCAAAATATTTGGGATTTTGTTTGGTACAGTACCATTAGTGACACAGATGAATGCCTTTGTAGCAATCTGTAATCAGAAGTAGAAGTCAGCAAGTGTTTCCTCTTTTTCTTACCCTCTTTTCTCTGCCCTAATAACTACTTTTCCTGTTCTATTAGGGCTTTAGGAGGAATTAAAATAATAAGATGAATAGTTGTCTGTCCGAGTGGAAGGCATTGTTTGTTTTCAGGATGCTTCACCCTTGCAGGCATCTGTATCTTTACTTGAAATTGTATGTTACAAGTATGCCCCTCATTATTAACAAATGTATATGTTCAACAGACACAATATTCTATGATTTCATTAATACATATCTACATGTATATGTTACAGATGGTCACTTCCTGGTAGCAGTGAGTAGCGGAAGCGTAAGTTTACCAATCCAGTGCTTCCGTGTTTCTGTGGAGCACACAAATGAAAAGTGTGTCATCATGTCACAAGCACTTCCAAGCTTCTTCCTTCAGTCTGGACCCATCAAGGAGAACCAGTATCGCCATGTCGTCCAGCTAAAATTTGTGGTGCGTGAAGATGCAGACTCACTCGTAGTAGCAGCTAATGGAGACAATGGCTGCTTGGTAGAGATCTGGGAATTGAGGGAAAAGCCCCTTCCAATTCACAAGCTATTCCAGTCAAAGTCTCACTCTGAGCCATTCAAAACTGTTCTGTGGCAACATCAATCCCATTTCACATCAACTTCATCTGTTGTGTGTGTGACCACATCTAAGCTCTCCATCACCACTGCTATGCCGCCACCTTGCTATGTTATGGTAGCACTAGCTGATGGCTCCATACACTGCTTATACAGAGATTCACTTAAACAGGTGGGAATCAATGGTCCAAGAAAGGCTTTACAGTTACATAAATTACAATTTTTATACTTTTGGTTTAGGTTAGGTGGCTCTAGGCCATTAAGCATGAGAAAGATATAAAAAGGAGAGGAAGGTGCCAGAGAACTTACCAATTGCCAATTGGTAAGTTCTCTGGCACCTTCCTCTCCTTTTTATATCTTTCTCATAATTTTTATACTTTGTAAACTTTAAATTCTTGTAACAGATTTTGATCAACCTCATAAGGGAAAATTAAAGAAACAATATTTACTGTGAAAAATTTGAAATATGCTTTCTCACTGGTCATTTGCATTATAATAACTTGTTCCACATTATCATTGAATTCAGTCTTCATTATAGTATCATTGATGTGCAGGTGGCAACAGTATCTTTGAACCAAGCATGGCGTCAGGAAGAAGCACCAAGTGCCAAGCAGCAGAAGACAGGACTTCGCATCTCTCACATGGACATGAGTTGGTTAGGCTGTGTTCTAGTTGCAGCCGATACGCTGGGACAGCTCTACTTGTATCGGTTACTGCCAATATCCGAGCCAGGCAGCCCTATGACTGTGCCGTATGCATGCACACTACTCGAGTATTGTTTAGTGACTGGGCTTGACTGGTGGGACTTGTTAGTCTCGCTACGCCCTTCCATGATGGACACAGTGTGTGAAAGGTTTACAGAGAGCTTCAACCGGCAACTTCCCCATGTGCAGCAGTTCCATTATGTGCAGTTCTTAAACATCAAGACATCACTGTACAGGTGTGCTTTATGACTTTTAAATAGAATGACTAAATTCAATTAAAGAAATTTCACTCTTTACACATCTAGGGTAGTAAATGAGGAAACGCATTTGCAAAACATACATACAGGTGGAGCGATACAATTCTTAAATGTATGAATTTTTGTTTTAAGGTTGAGCATTTAAAGCAAGATCTTTAACTAAAGCTATCTCCTCCTCTGGTGCCCAGTCCAAGGGATATCTATTAGTCATCATGGAAGCCATTAACAGTCAGGAATGCATACCCAGGGTGGTTCCCGTGTTTTTCTCCCCAAAGCGAATAATGGGAAGATTCCAAGATTCAAGCTTGAAGAAATTACCTTGCATGTGTATTGATATTTTAGAGAAAGTCTTATGGGGAAAAGAAAAACCTCAGCTAGATGATTTGGGTTAATTGGGATTCGAACACATGCAAGTCTGACTTTATACCACCTAATCTTTGGGAGGTAACCAAAAGCTATAAGTAGGTGACTGTATTTCACATCTTCTTTCATTTGAAGTGTTAATTGTAAAAGTATGATATTTTAATGCAATAAGAGTACCTTCTAACAGTTATGTACGAAACAAAATTCATGGATATGTAATTTAATGAAACTGCTGATAATATAAGAATAGAAATGGTTACAGGCTTTTGAAAATGTGAGTATATTTGAAATTAGGCTAAATTGAGGAAATACTTGATATTACGCCTGTCTCCTTTAGATCCTAGATGCAAAACATTGTCCATAAGAAGATTAGATTTAGAATATTATAGAACAAACTAATGAGAGAGATTTTTCAGAGCCTTATAGGGTGAGGTTCCAGGAGTGTAGAGAAAACTTCATAATAACGAGATTAAACTCCCATATTGCTCACCGAATATTGCAGTAGTTATCCAGTCATGCAGACAAAGATGCTATTGAGTGAGAAGTAAGATAGATCCATTGAAAATTGGAAGTAGATAAGCAGCATGGACAGACAATAGGAAAAGATGAAGTATGTTTGTCACTTCCAGTGTTAGAATTCTAGAGTTCTGGGTCAATAGTCACATTTAATATAATTGTATTAAAATTGTGGGCTCACATTTTGGGATACTGTGGCTGACCAACCTAAGTGGGTTTTCAGAGTTTACCCCTACTCACAGAGGTGAACACTGGTTTTGGAATCTTGTTTCAACCTTTGAGATTTGAACAGATTTGTAAATGAATGGGTACACAGACCTGAACAACCTATAGCTGAAGACATTCCTCTTAGTACAAAATAATAATAAATAAAAAAACTGCATTTATTGGTATTATGTTTTCAGATTGACAGTGAATGGCCAGTCAAAAGCAGCCGATCTGACGTCTCTACTCATGCTGCACTCTGTGGCAACTGCTTTCAAATCTCTGCTACGTCCTTCTGACTTGTCAAGTCATGACAAAGGTCCAGCTGAGCGGCTGTCTGCAGTGATGTTGGAGGCACAAACAGATGTAGACAAGGTGTTGCTACGTTTAGAGCCTAAAGAGTTTGCAGTAGAGCACAGTACATTACAATCCTTGCAGCAGCTGATCCAGTGGGTGGCAGAACTGGCACTCAATCTTCTTGCACGTCTCCCAGAGCAGAGGCAGGCTGGCAAGAGTTCTGGCTATGAGTTACTCCGAGACTACAAAGCCCTTAACACACTACGTGAACTACTCATCATAATCAGAATCTGGGGCCTGCTGCGACAGAGCTGCTTACCAGTGTTTGTGCGCAGTGCTGAAAACTTGGATGTGCTAGCTCTTCTTTTCAAACTGCTGTCCCGTCTTATCCAGAGTTCTGATCCTGATGAAAATCTTCTAGGTAAGATGACATCTTTATCAAATGCTTCTTTTGAATTCACTGATTGTTCACCAAGTTTCAAATTAAACATGCAAACATCTGTCTTGGGTGTCAGTTGAAATAGAATGATTTGGTGAAAGTCATATAGCACTTTACAACATGAAAAATGTCCTTTAGATGAAAATATGTTTCTTGTATATTTTTGGCTGAAAATAACGAATCTGTAATTATTTTTTTGTTTATGACGCACCATTTTCCCAAAAATCCACATTTTTGCTTTTTACGTAAGTATGAGAAGTGTGTATCCTACAAAAATGGTAGGCCTACGTGATGGACCATTTTGGTTTTGTTATATGAATCAAGAACCTTTTGTTTATACAGACTCATATAGTTTCATATAAAAGACAGAAAAAAGTTCAGATTTGTTGTACAGTCCAAAAATGGCTAGTACACCACAGCCTACAGTTATTCATAACTCTATCAACAAAAATGCAGGTAGTGACTGATTGACTGCATATGAAGTGAACAGAATAAAATATGTAACCAGATTTTCATTCCAACAGTCAATGTCTGTAGTCTGAGACAAGTGCATTCTTAAGTAAAACCTTGCCTATTGCGTGGCAGCCAACATCATTCAAAAATTCAGCTATGATTCCCACTAAACTGATCAGTATCTCAATAGGAGTTAGACATGTTTTGCTTGTGTTTGTTCTAATAATGCCGCAACATAGGTATAAAGAATTTTTATGATGTACTTAGATTCATTTATGATTACATCTTCATGCATGGAAATCAAAAGCAATTCTATCAAAATTCCCAGGTATGCCTACTCCAAGCAGAGAAACTATGAGGAGACTTGTAAATAATTTTTTTCTTTATAAGAAGCAAAGGGTAGAATGATCTGTGCTTGCTTAGGTGAAATTAGACAATTGGAGCATACTCATAAAAAACAATCCCTCTGCACAGGAAAACTAAACTTGTACGAGCTCAGCATGCAAACTAATAACTTCTAAATTGAAACAAGATCATTCTTGACCAGAATTTGCTATCATGTGATAAATTTAGTTGGGTAAAAAGAATGGAAAGAGAGCATCAGGAAAGAGATTTATTTATTTCCCTCTTGTGTAGTAATTAATGGTCTTCTCTTCCATTAGCCATAGATGATACGGTTTTGGAAGATGAAATGATGCATGTGAATGAAAATTTCCTACAATTGTGTGACACATAGGGATGAAAACATGAATTTGTACTGTATTAGCTGGACATTCCAGGAAGAAAGCTAATAGAAAGGAATGGCAGCAGGAACTTACTCTCGGATGTTTGTAACCACCCAGGAAATAGATAACACAATTACTTCCTGCTCTGTACAAGAGTGCCACAAATGACATCAGTAGTAGCTATGGGCTGTAATATTTAATAGTCTTATTATACACTCTTTTGTGTATGTTATGGATTTTGTATAATAAACTTCATTGGTAAAAAGAAAGGATAAGGGGCATATATTCATCATATTGATCACCACAG
Source organism: Ectobius pallidus (assembly GCA_964059195.1). Taxonomy (NCBI): domain Eukaryota; kingdom Metazoa; phylum Arthropoda; class Insecta; order Blattodea; family Ectobiidae; genus Ectobius; species Ectobius pallidus. The sequence goes on from CAXKWD010000002.1 coordinate 55,869,204, forward strand.
TAATTAATTACAGCCTTTTTGACTTAATGTCATTTCCCAGCAATGACGTCCTATTATTTATAAACTGGTTGTGTAACACCGGTTGTGGAAGCGTACGAACTCATGCCCTATGATTGTTTAGACTTACTATTTCCTCTTTTCGGGTCATAGGTACCATAGATAAGAATATTGTATTTTTCCATAAAATTGAATATCAGGTTTTTACTAGGAAGTGACTTGAAATTATGAGTTCAAAAATACAATTTATAAAATGTGCTAATTATAATAATACATACGAGTATATTAATACTTGAGATGAAGATTTAACATACATACATAACATAACACAACTGTGACTCCTGGTGGGAGTTTAACTAATCTCTTGATTAGATCATCATTATACCCGCTACCATTATACTAGTACAAAAAATCCGTCCAAATTAACCAGATGTCCAGATTAGCAGAACTCTACTGTATAGTAACAGAAATTTGTTCAACCTTAACATTTGATCACGTTTTCAGCATTAACTTAATTCCCTTGAGTCCAAATTGCTAGTTTCAGAAATATGTCAGTGTGCTTGGCTGTGAACAGCATTGATCAAAAACTGAAAACTTACCGCTGTGGTGTCAGGGATGTGTTTGTTCTTCTCACGCAACTGGCCCGAGTTCAGTTTTCGTTCTGGACAAGTCTGCTGAAACTTTGGTCCCTGGACATCATCTGGCCATCATTATCACCTTCATCACATCTGCTATGTTCAGAGTGAGTGTGTGGGTAACTGGTGTATTCCTGTCCTCTGTGTTCGAGTTGTCTCGGAAGTAGCCCTGGCAGCAGACTGATCACTCATTCTGGGTCACCCTCCACATAGTTGTCTGATCAAAAAAGCATGTCTGTGATCCAGTGGCTAATCCCTCTCCCGACAAGTCGTGGTCCTCTAAGGCCCGGATGGCATGGGCTGCATAAACAATTCCTACAACGGAAGAGGTAAACTGTGAGAAAAAAGGCAAAGAAGCAGAAGAAACTAGAGACTTAATATTTTGTACATTTCTTCCCTATGCTATTGTGATCAGTTTATTATTAATTATATTTGGTAGGTAGTATTTTAGGCTAGCTGGATTTTTTTTAACAAATGTGCATTTAAAAAAAAATATATCTTCACGTACAGAATATCTGCAATATGTTTTATGTTTAGAAAACTAAGTATTCTGAATTTTATATTTAAACCAAAGAAATTAATAAAAACGAATTTACAGAGTACACACAATATTATATAATTTATAGTAAAAACTATATTTAATTTAATTTTTTTAAATTCTAACCACACTTTATAAGAGACCTTCATTCAACAAAAAATTAATATAAAAGTAGGATCTAAATAGTAGAATCCTTTCTATTTAGAATATAAGTAATTCATGTTATATTGTAATAATTTTAAGAAATTTCAACTGTTATTATTATGACTCTTATAGTGAATACACGTAAGTTGATGTTTTTAGACAAGTAATGTATATTACAGTTTATTTACAAGGCTTTTATCCCATGACAGTTTTAGAATAAATTTATATGAAGGCTTTAGAATAACTTGTATATTTATTGTAATGATTGAGCACTGGTGGAATGTTGATAATATTAAATACATAGATTTTGTTCAGTTGGAAAATTAAAGTAACTGAAATTTGAAAATAGCCTGAAATTAAAAAAAAGTGATTAGTTTGTAGGCGACTGCCAGCGTGGTCTATTGGCTAGCATCGCTGACTACAGATCTGTCAGCCCGGGTTCGATCCCTGGCACCTCCTCAGATTTTTCTGAGGTAGGGAGGTTTGGTAGGGGTGCACTCAGCCTCATGATTCAAATTGAGGAGCTACTTGATAGAGAAATAGCGGCTCCGGTCATGGAAATCCCCATTAACGGTCATGGGTGTCGGCATGCTGACCACATGCCCCCTAATCCTGCCATCTGCCTATGGTAGATGATGCAGCGGTCGGGTAGTAGGCCTTGTCCCTTCAGGGATGTTGCGCCACGGAGTTTAGTTTAGTTTGTAGGCAGTGGTATTTAAATAATGGGACATCTAAATATGACATCATTAATACTATTTCCAGTTGAATTGGTAATTTGGTAAAGGACACATATCCACAAAAGTAAATTTTAATGTGTTCGCAAAAGGCTAAATGAATAGCGATTGAGAGCTATCAAAACTGTATTTTCGCATTTTGCTTTAGGGTTTTTCATTCACATAATACTGAAATCTGATTACGTCCCTGAAGGATAAAACAATCAAACATGCATTCTGAAGAAGTGCCCCTTTTCCTAGTAAATTGACTTTTCTTACAAGTTATTCGCCCCGTCTAAATTTTTAAAAATTATATTTTGGTATTTTAAATTTTAAAACTACACTAAAACTCTAACCTTTATAAGTAGAATCATTCTAAAATCTCAAACAGTGCACTTAATTTGTCTTTATAAGAAAGTCAGTAATATATTTCTGTGCATTTATCGCAAATTACTGCTATAAGATTAAAGGAATATAACCTCATAAACACTATAATGAGTAGATTTTTACAGTTATTGACTGTTTTGTGCATTAAAAATTTTGAAATGGATTATGTGATCTTCTCAGAAAGAGTGAACAAATATCTACATACATTGTTGGTAGGTAGAAGAATAATTATGTCTCCTGTGTGAATCAATGAGTCTATGTTTAAACTAACAAATATAACAAGAAACAATTTTGAAAAAAAGTGGACATATATCATTAACTTTCTAAATGACTGATTCAATTGTCATATAACTTCAACATTTAGTCCGTATTTTCACTGAACTTCACTAATTCATTTAGCACAACAACAAGAAAAAATTAATCCAAAATGATCGATGCTTGATCATTATTCCCATAAACAATTTAATAATTTATGCTAATAAAGAAGCTAATAAAAAGTTGACCGTTCCTTTTCATGTAATCTAATTGAACAGCCTAAATTGGTAAAATGTGTAAATATATCAACTGTTAACTTTAATTTATTTTTTTTTGTTTTTACTTCCTCTAATTAGAGGTTACCTTATGACAAAGTATACAAAACATAAAAATGCAATTAACATAATTTTCAAATCTTTAAAAAATACAATTTTACTGTCATGGTGGGTACTAACAGAGTAACATAGAACAGAGTAACCTAATATGATAAATGAACATGTCTTCAACAAAGATGGTTCCTTAAAATGCTGATTGAAGATTTGAACGCAATCAGAGAGATTTCATTCAGTAGTGAGTTAAGGAAATGGAAGGACTTGCAGAACTGTACCAAACTGCAGGAATTGTTTTTCTGGCCTCGATTACTTCAATCTTATGTAGTTTGTAAGCCTTTTTTGTACTGTACACAGGGCTATTTTAAACATACAGTGGTACCTCGAGATACGAGTGCCCTAACATACGAGTTATTTGAGATACGAGCTGTCGAGCGAGCGAAGTTTTGTTTTGAAATACGAGCGACATTTGAGATACGAGGAACGGCCAGCTACGACGCTGCACACGGCCCACCAGTTTACTGCGCCTGCGTCTCGCGCATTATCCCACGTATTTCCCCAGTGTGCTTGTTTACCTCGCTGTCGAAGCATCTTTGCTAAGTTTTTCTAGGGCTTTGCGCTTTTTGTGCACATTTCTTTTTATAACCATGGGTCCGAAGAAAGTGTAACAAATATGTATGTACACTTTATAAAACCATTTTTTTTCTTTACATTCTCTTTTATTATGTTTTTATACAATATTTGTCATTTATAAATACATTTTTCTTATTCAAAAACAAGTAACAAAAACATTGGGGGTAGCATTTTTGGGGCTGGAACGGATTACTGGCATTTCAATTAATTTCAATGGGGAAAATTGCTTTGAGATACGAGCAAATTGACATACGAGCAAGGTTACAGAACGAATTAAACTCGTATCTCGCGGTATCACTGTAAAACATTATTATTTGCTTATATCAAATCGTATTCTTTCAAACAAAAACATGTTTAAGGTGTCAAAATTTGCGTATATGAAATTTGCACCACAGATCATTCAGTACTATGGAAGCAGTAGAGTGATGAAGAGGATGTTTTACATTGTGTCTGTGATTTTGACAAATTCACATTATTTCCCTAATTTTGCATTCTTTTTTAAAGCAGTTACTGTTTAATTTTTATTATTTAATTTACATTGTGCCTAGTAACAGTGCCTCCAGCATTCTGAGGTACATTTCATACAAGTTAATTACATTGTGAATGCAAAAAATACAGCTGCCTATATATAGGTTAATGCTTTGTTTCATATTCCTGTAAAAGCTACTTGAGCCACTCTAACACTCATGCTTTGGCTAGGGTCCAGTGTTACGCTTAGGATCCTAACACAGATGCAGTCATGTCAGCGGGCAAGGAGTATATCTTGAACAAGCCGCAGGGTGCTAGGAAATATGTTTATCTCATCCCAATCAGCTGTGCAGTGTTCACATTCATATACTGGTTCATCATGACACCTTTATTGTGGAATGAAATTGAAAAATCAGGCAAGGAATCATTTGCCTTGTTTCTACTGACGCTAGCTGCATTTTGGATAGGCATCATTGGCTTCTTCATGCTCATCTGGTGCTTCAAACGACAGGGTGATCGTTCCTACAAGCGCAATGTACAGAAAATGGCACGAGACAGAGTATCCATAGTGAAGAAAGATTCTCGTGATAGCAGTAATTCTCCATCGTTTCCAACAAAAGTGCAAGCAGTTCAGCCGTCTGACACTCCATTGTCATACAAGGCTCACTGCAGCCTAACTGGGTTGAACATTGGGCATGATAAAGATGATTTAACAACTGTCTCACTCAATAGTTGGCCAATTCAACCCCAAAACACCCCGTCTCTTTACAATGCTAAAACTGGGAGGCAGAGCTATGATACTGGGTACTCAGAAGATGTTTCTCCAAAGAAACCAGGTAATACTGGTATCATAGAAAAGATCTTGACTTCATCATCATCATCATCATCCTCTTCATCATCACATTCTGATATAGATGTTGAAGATGGATTGAAGGACACAAAGAAAAACAAAGATTGTGAAGGAACTATTATAATAGAGACAGCAATTATAGAGCATGAGACAGAAAAACTTCGTCACCTTTCAAGCAAAGATTCCTTCAAAGGGCTCCCAGAAATGAAGGCATTTGATAGCTACTTGCATCTTACTCAAGTTGATACCCCAACAACTCCACCTACAGCCGGTTTGGAACCAACTAGTGCTGGACTTTCACCTCGAGAGATCTTCTTCAGCGATCTTATTCAGCAGGCAGAAGAAAATGAGAGGAAGGGTGGAAATAGACATAGTCTTTACATCCCAGAAGTGATGCCCAGAGAAATTTCTTCTGCAGATAAGCGCAAGAGTATGCCTCTTTATTTGTATATGACCAGCAGCCCACCTCCGTATGAAGAAGCCAAGCCTTTCAACATCAACAACACAGTTTCTGTATCTGATAGTGAGAGTTTCAGCTTGCAGTCACCTACACAGCAGATTACAGCAGATGAGCTGCAGCACAACACAGAGATATATGAGAAGGCAAATGAGTCTAACTCAGAGCAAGCTTGTCAAATGCCTGTAAAAGAAACATTTGTGAATTCTGAGTCAGTGAAGGAGACACCCGTGGATTCAGAACCATCTAGCAGAACTTCCCTGAGTTCTGATTCATTCAGTGCAATATCTGAAAAACCTGAACCAGTTAGTAGTATTCATGAAGATTCCCAACATTTGAATCCACGCGAGAGACTGGACTCAGGTGGTGAGTTCTTCATTGCGAATGTTGTGAAGAATGAGAGACTTACTTCAGTAGTGCATCTTAGCATAGACGGAGCTGAGGCACCTTCCTCAAACCCCAACACTTCTGAAATGCATTGGAAGTTAGTGGACAACACACCTGATACACTGTGTATTGATACCGAAGTATACTTGAGTGATGACTGTGTATTCGAAGACGATATTGTACACAGAGAAAAGAAATAAACAGTTATGTTTAACTTGAAAATAGTTTGAAATTTAGGAGTTAAGGAACTGTTGAAAAGTGTTATTAATAATATGAGGGATTTGGAACCCTAAGTTTTCCCGAGAATTTGAAATAATTTTAAACTTTCTTTCTTAAGCAATAAAAAATTATAACATAACCTCTTATTAGTCCTTTCACCCGAAACATTGAATTAGTTTTTTTTTCTCTCATTCGTTTTTTTTACATAACTTCTAAACAACATGTTAATGACTTTATATACTGTATGACTCAGTCCTGAAGAGTGATTTTACAGAATTATCAAGAATTTTTGTTCCCACTAGAGAAATTTATGGTAGAGTAGGTTAATAGTGTGGCTAACTTGCAGTGCATAATTGTATTGAACAAGGATGTATTTGTCTCTGAAAACAATGTGCTGATTTTGGCTCTTATATGACAGTTCAACCCTCTCCATATCACTTTTCTGAATTATTAAGTGATGAGGTAAGTGTCCATATCAAGGAATTAGTATAGGGTGTCCATGTAATGTTTATATAAAAAGGGGACATTTAAATTTTTGTCGTAAAAAACTTGGACAATCAAGGAAAAAAAGGGAAAGAATTTCATTCACAAAATTTTGGGAATATATTCAATTTACCTTTGTCTCATGCACAATTTATCCCAAATAACTTCTTAATTTTCTTCTGCGGACTGGTGTAGTTAATTTATTCCACAGAAATAGATGCCTCATTGTCACTGTACGTTTCACTTTTATGTATTCTATCAAGAATTGCGTTTTTTTTCTTTTTTTTTTCTAATAATTTATCATAAAAGTCAGCACATATTACTCCATTAAAGTATGTTTTGACAATGAGCAAGACTTTCACTGTTGTAACTTTTATTAATGTAGCGTGGAACACACTGGTCAATCACAATCACAAAAAAGTGGGACATTTAAGTGTCCCCAATAAAACTTTTGGGACAGCAGGACTTTTATAATAAAAGAAAACGGGACTGTCCCGGGTAAAATGGAACGAATGGACACCCTAAATTAGTATTAAAATCGTCCAAATTTTTACACTACATAGACATTGTATGTAGCAATATTAAAAACAATGTATACAGGTAATTGTATAGTATGTTATATTCAAATATTTAGTAGGGCTATAACTAATTCAAAGGTGACTAAACTTTTCAAATATAATAATACAATATTTTATAGTAATGTAATATAATAATTATAGAAATCAGGAAAACAAAAATAATTATCAGTAACATAATTTTAAAATATTGTTTAGACCTAGATCATAAAGTTGACATTCCATTAAGACTATTAGTTAAAGACTATTAACTATGTTATCTCAATATGGAAGTGTTAATATAATGACTTAATCTTGAAAGATGTTCATTTGTTAGATTGAAATATAAATGGAGCTAAGGTAGAACACAATACCTATTGTATGAATAAAAGCTCAATTAGAAAATCAAATTATTCTACCTATATGAATAAGAAACTAGTTTTATTTGTAATGAGCTTTTATTGGGTCTCTGTTAATGAATTACTTTTTAACAAAAACAATCTAAAATCCATGTTAAAGTATTACAATAAATACAATTTATTATAAAGGATTAAGTAAATTTGATAATTATATAAAGAGTTGAACCTGCTACCACTTAAACAATACTTTAACGCTGTACTATTCAGCCAAGAACACTGTCTCAAGACGTTCTATGGCAAATAGTTCATTACTGATCACGTGTCATTTTTAACGTTATCAGAGTCTTCTAATAAATTGAAAGCTAGCAGTGCAAAACTCCTAACGAGCTGAAGGAGACAAATTCATGCTTTTATGTTTATATTACAGTATTTCAATGAGCCATTGTGTTTTCAGATGAATGCTGCCTGCTTCCAAGCCAAGTCATGATCCCACAGCTCAATCCACCTTCAAAAATCATAGCAGTGGCATCCCCTGCTCTGTTCTACCAGTCACTGCCTATACAGCTTGAGTTTGGCACCGAACCAGATTGCCTGCTCTTTGTGCCAGATCTTAGCACTGTTGAAGGGGCCATGCAGACAGAACAAACAGTCGACAGCATCAGACACATCTATCTTGGGAAGCAGCCCCTTGTTGTAAAGCAGTGCTGCAGGTATTATTGCAGTCTCCTTTCATTTTATCTAAAGCACTTAGTACACCATCGGTCTTACTAATAATCCATTTGTAACATTTTTACCAGGAATATACACAGCTGAAGAGAAAAATGTACTAATAATCCTTGCATAAGGCTGAATGTGTGCAATGCTTTATACAGCCTAACACCCTTCGATAAGCTTGATGTAAATAATCTTCTATAAGCTTGATGTAAATAATCTGAGATTGAATTTTGAGGTTATGCATCCATTCTTAAGATAATTTGTTAGGAAACATTCTGAGCTACTTTTACAGAATTATAAACATTGTTCCTTGTTTGCAGGACATATTTCCATAATTTTACCCATGATTACAGCTATCTGAAAACAATATAATGAAATACTGAAACTAGATTTCCTCTTGGCAGACGATACACTGCTGTTTGTTCAGTGCTAGGCCAGACATTGGAATTCTGCAATCCTTCTTAGCCGTGGGCTAGTAACGTAATCACCAGCATGACGTGTTTGATGACGTTTCACATTCAAACCCGGTGTAACCCTTGGCTGTTATTAGTAACACGGCTTATGTAGAGCTTGCGTGGTGATCAACCAAACAATCGTTTAACGCAAGTATAAGCAGCTTTTATTAGTAAGACTGTATGAAATTATTTTATAATATGGTACTGTATTGAATTTTGTTGCATGAATAAATGGGCTCCAGATTTACATTATTTCTTTCTGAAACCCAAAATATTATTGTAGTTAGACTACTTACTTTGGTTCAAGAAAAGAAATAAATAAGGATTGAAAATTGTCAAGTTTCAAAATTCATTAAATGTTTCTACTAATTTAAAATAATTTGCTATAGATCACAATAGAACAAAATTAATTCTCTTGTGGATTTTGTGTAACATTTTGCAATTCTCAAATTTACTATAATAAGGCAAATAAATTCTGGGTAAGCTTGGAATTATTTTCTTTTCACATAGCATGTAATTGAGAGGTTAGGTTTCATTATAAAATAGCAGTGAGCCCTTAAGTTTTTTATTTTCTAAATATTACAGACGATCTGATCCTCCTACCCTCTAGTGAGCAAAACCGTAATTTAATCGGATTGACGAACAGCCAAGAACCTTGTCTGGGCCACAACTTTCTGTCAAGTACAGTAAGACTTATGCCATAAAACTGATTTACTGTAATGTATTTATACAATATTTACAAAACATGTTTTCTTTTAACTTTAAGGGACAGAAGTTACAGGAAAAGCATGGTCACTTAAACACTACCGAAACTGAAAACTTAAAGTAGGCCTACATGGGTTTGCAATTGTGTAGAATGTCTGAGAATAGTTTCTTAGAAATCATATGGTTAATTAATTTACAAGTTTTGGAAAACATGAGTTTACACTCACTTAGACCTGTACCCTGTATCGCATTGGAATTTCTGAAAGTCATTTTTTGAAAGCAGACAATGGGTTAATTTTACAATTCTTACCAGGTAGTATAATGACACACTACTAGAATAAATATGTACACTTCTATGGTGTATAGTTCATATTTTCTTTTTTGAAAAAAGTACACTGTGAAATAAAATAAAATACTGTACATAAAATGAATTTTAAAAAAGATTGAGCCAGAGTCAGATAATCCACTGGCACACTAGTAAGTTAATAGGGTCTCGGGAAATCGGGATGTACTGTAACATGAATAGTATTTTAATGTGTGAAACAACTGCAGATCTAGAGTTATGACTCCAAATGCAGTAATTTTTAGTCAAGCAAGCAAGGAATGAGCTAATGTAATGAAGTGCAATAGAAACTAATTTCATATATAACAGTATTCCACAGAATAATGAGCTATGTTCTAAACTGACGGGAGAACAGTTAAGTGTGAATTAAGAAATGACAATTTATCTTTACACACACACACACACACACACAAACACAAAAAAAAAAATTAAATGAAATGAAATGAAAATACGTGTCAACAAGATGACCACTTAAATTAGAAACCCTACATTAATCAATTGCATTATTGAAATTCTTTATGTACGCTGTACATAATTATTCAAGGTCCAATTTCTCAGATTGTTCATTCATGTATAGATTGTAAAGGTCAAAGAATTTTTGGTAATTATAAATGCAGGTTATAGTATCAGTGTGCTTCATAAACTTGTCATTGTTGGTCCTAATTTCTACCATGCAGTGTATATTTAGTCAAGTCAAAATTGTATGATTCATGTAACGTGCACTTCAGCTATGCATTTACAAATTGTAATTTTCATTTTCTCATTAAAATAAATTAATGTAGGCTTATAACACTTAATTCTGTTTACCACTCAACTTCACTTATATAAGTAATGACTTACACATAATGCATTTCACAGCTTCTTAGCTGCATCATCAGATGAGGTCAGGTCAGGTCAGATTAGTAAACATACCTATGAACAGTTCTGAATACAACAATGAATACCAGCATATCTTGGACACTGCACTCAAAAACGGCTTCAACACAGATTTAGTTAACAGGAGAATAAAAAAGTTTGAAAAACAAAAGCTAATACGAGAAAATTGCACTTTAAGCAACATTAAAGATCACACTTTCAAGAAGTTCACTTTTCACCCTAGACTACACTACAAATTTGAGAAGATTTTCAAAGAAGTGGATATAAGACTGGCCCCCATCAACAGATCCAACATAAAAACACTACTAAAATCTGGACAAATGGATAAGATTCCCCCAAAGAAAAACTCGGGCATTTATGAATTAAAATGCAAAGACTGCAACAAACTGTATATTGGAAAAACCAAGAGAAATTTAAATATAAGGCATAAGGAACACTTAAGAAATATAAAGTACAAACAAACAGAAAAGTCGGCTGTTGCACATCATTTTTGGACCACAGGACATGAATTTGAAGATGACATTAAATTAGTAAAATCTGTAGCAAAACCGATAGAATTAACGGTATGGGAAAAAATTTTCATTCAAAGGAACAGGAATAACTTGGTTAATTTCGATATCCCAAAGGAAAACGACCTCATCACTACACTGATACGCCCAACAGAGACATCTACCGGTCTTCCAGCAAACTCGGCAGTTGACCTCATCTGATGATGCAGCTAAGAAGCTGTGAAATGCATTATGTGTAAGTCATTACTTATATAAGTGAAGTTGAGTGGTAAACAGAATTAAGTGTTATATTTGATTACTTCACTGTGAATCCCGGTTACAATTTTTATTTATTATAATGTAGGCTTACTATGAGGAGTTCATAACTACGTGTTCAAACATTTTTTGTTTGGCTAATAGGGACAGCAAAATAAATAGTGATTTGATTGATGAATTTCATGTTTGTTTGTGGTAAATACTTAAATGTATACTTAAAATGTACCACCTTATACCACAAAATTATTATTGCAGATAGTTTATATCCTGATACACGGTTCCTAATAATAGCTGTACTAAGATTTATGGGAATATTCAATGTCTTGCATCAAGTGCATCTATATAAATTTATTTAAAATTCATGGTTAATACTTATAACTAGATATGTGTCCATTTGACACTGGTTGTAAATTAAAATCTAAATTGTCACTGTTTATACAATATTCGAGGGCAAATCAGAAAGTCTTTGCCCCTATTTTTTATTAGCCAAAATAAGGTACATACAGGTGATTAAAGACATACCTATTATTATACAGACCTTACACTATTTTTCCACATAGTTCCCACACCGGATCAGACACAAAAAATTGTCCCATCGCAGAACAAAATTTGAGATGCCCCTGTCGTAGAATTCATCTGGCTGTCTGCAGAACCACCGCCGGACTGCTGTCTTGGCCTCATCGTTCCATGTGAATCACTGTTCTGCCAGGAACGTCTCCAGCAGACCGAAAATGTGGTAATCACTTGGGAACGTGATGTTAACGGTCTTCTGGGATCGCCGTGGACCCCTCCTGCTGGATTTCATGCCACAACGTGCAACTATCGATACCGACAGTTATTGTTCCACACTGTCACGTCTGCAGGCTGCTATCAGGCGAAAGCGCCGAGAGATTCTCGATGTGGACAATGTGGTTATCCACCACGATAATGCGAGGCCATGTGTGGCAATCAGAACCGCCGACAAGCTCCGGTCATTTCACTGGGAGAGTCTGGATCACCCACCATACAGTCCCGACCTCAACCCACTTGTTTGGTCCGCTGAAGAAGTTCCTGGCAGGACAGCGATTCACGTGCAACGATGAAGCCAAGATAGCAGTCCGGCGGTGGTTCCACAGCCAGCCGGACAAATTCTATGACAGGGGCATCTCAAATTTAGTTTTGCGATGGGACAGATGTCTGATCCGGTGTGGGAACTATGTGGCAAAATAGTATAAGGTCCGTAGAATAGTACGTATATCTGTAATTACCTGTATGTACCTTATTCTGTCTAATAAGAAATAGGGGCTCAGACTTTCTGATTCGCCCTCGTATATAAAACTTTTAAAACCTTAAAAACATAATGTTTACATAACATATATATATATATATATTTATTTACAAGATAGTACAGATTACAGTACCTAGTTACATTTACAGTCCATATATAAATATTTCCCTTGTAGTTCTAATGAAATCACCATGGATGTCAATATTGAAATTAAAAACTTTGTTAACATTAAGTTAAATGACTACAGTGTCTATTTTGTTTTATATGTACTACATGTTTTTAAAATTGGCAGTTGAATTGATGGTGGATGTTGATAACACTTAGTAGCCGTGTATCAGTCAACAATCTGGCTATAATTCTCTTATTAGCAACCGTGTAAAAGGATATAAACTATCTGCAGCAATAATTTTGTGGTGTAAGATGGTACATTTTAAGTATACATCTAAATATTGTGATTTACAGAGCAGTTTTGAGTCAGTTATTTTAAGAAGTGGTAATATTGGGACTATGTAAGTTATATATATGATTCGTTCTTATATGTTGTAGGTGTGGATGCAAGGCACAGGTACAAAGTATGACAAGGACAGCTGCAATAAGAGCATGGGATCAGCGCTGGGCAAGGGCATGCAGGTGTGGTGGCCACTGGAGGATACACAAGTTTTTGTAAATTTTGGTATTATAATAAAATACACTATCTATGTATTTTCATAATTATGTATTATTTCCCCCAGTCCCTCTGGTTCAGGGATTCTGGTTATTTATTTATTTATTTAACGAGTATGCCCCAATGAGCTAACAGCTCAAAGGAGGGGCTGACCTTTACAATATAATAATTATAAGAAAGATGGACGGCATACAGAAACGATACAACAAGAAAAGATACAGGATACCTTACAATTAAGTTACATTACATTACAATTACAATAAGCTTACTATTAAGTAAATAACAGAGTAATATTACATATTAGGTGTGGAGGTCGTGGGCCTTTATGTAGTACTCAAGAAAGTGCATACGTAATTTTTTTTTGAACAAACTTAAATTTTTTATCTTTTTCAGTACAGTTGGTATGTTGTTATATGTTTTTACAGCTCTGTAAAATACAGATAAATGTGCCCAGACATGGTAAACCCATGACAATTACCCTCACCCACTCTACCTTTTTGCTTATTGAACCTGCCCAAAGTTTCTGCAAGGTGTGGAAGAATCTAACAGTGTGTTGTAGTCCACCAATGCAGAGGATAGCCTCAAAAAACATGTGCGGACCCATAATTTGGGTCATGCTACTCAGGTAAAATTGAGAAGGGCTATCTCCCAGTTTAGGGATGACTTACTTCCTGGGTTTCCAGTAGGATATCCTAGTTTAATTCACTTGGATTTGGGAAACACAATGAAGTGTAATAATATAATAAACGAGTTCGGCAGTGGTCGGAGTCTGACGATGGGAGGAAAGGTCCTCTTGAAAGCCGGCTAACTAGTAAGTTAGTTAATTTAATGAAGTAGTGAGTGCTCTGGTGATAATGTGTTTTATAGGATATGCTAGCTTTCCCAAATACCACTAGTGCCCAATCTGGGAGGGTTTCAGTGAGGAACATCTGACAATCTCCAGACACCACCTGGGTTAGAAGGCATATAGGAGTCAGGCTAAGGTACTCTTAAATTGGTGTCTTATGAAGCGATCACCTGTGTGATCTAGTGGTTAGTATTGCTGACTACAGATCCACAGGTCTGGGTTCTATCTGATACTTTCTTGGATTTTTCTTAAGTAGGGAGGTCTGGTACAGGATGTACTCAGCCTCCTGGCACTGAATGAGGAGCTACTTGACAAGTAAGGAAAGCCATCAGTAAAGACTGTGGGAATCAGCATGCTGACCACATACTTCCAATCCTCAGACAGGTGCCCTAGGTAGAGAATGCAGCAGTCGGATGGTAGGCCTAGTCCCACAAGGCATGTAGTGCCATGGAGTTTAGTTTAATTTTAGTCTTATGGAATTCATTCATCCATGTCCCTCTGGTGCAGTGATCAACACCCGGCAATTCAAATGAAACTAACATACAAAATATTTATCAGTAAAGTTGATTCTGCTTGCATTTCTAGAAGAGATAATCACTGATGGTGAAAATATTGTTGCATGCTAGTATAACAGTAATGAAGCTCTAGTAAAAGGAAAATGCATCCATTTACATTGCCAGAGTTTACTGACAGATGGAGCGACAAAATCGCTCACAGTGGCAAGCTAGAGGCAGGCCTGTGCTGGACCATTTCAAAGGGTGGTACAGCTCAAGAGGATGCCACATGCTGAAGGGGGATAACAAGAATAATGCTTTTACCATGTTTTTCGGACCATCAGATGCACTTTTTTACTTTGAAAACATAGTCTCGAAAGTTGGGTGTGTCTAATGATCTGGAATAAACTAAAATAAATTAAAATTACGGTCAATATTGCCTGTAATACCGTAATCATGAAGAAGGTGTTGTAAGGATAAGTTAGTTGCAAATTTTGACACAGACTGTACATCATTGCACTTATCACAATTGGTAAAATGAGGGTATGCAAGGTGAAAAGAAAGAAATGTTGGGTTCTTTCATACAAAAGGAGTTGTCTCTGTGAGATGGTTTAAATGAATGCATCTATTGGTCCGGAGCGTCTTATAATCTGAAAAATACGGTATATGCTTAATAATGTTTATTAATTTTTGTACAAAGTATTATGACCAGAGCCCGGATTGTAATGACATGTCATCTTTTTATTGATGCTGCATAGACATTGCCAACTTGTAGATAAATCCTATTCATGGCCTCTAGATTATAGAAATACACTTTTATTAGGTCATTTTATGCAATTTTATATTATTAGGGCATTTATTTAGATTTTAGGTCATTATTTTGTCATTTTCTTTCTTATTTAGCCATTTTCATGTATTTACATTGAGTGTACGGTATTAACTTTTTTTTTTTCGTCGCTAGCAGTGCTGTCTTTCAAGTGTTGTTTGTTTAATGCAAGAAGGAAAAATTCAGCATTAAAGTGTTGTCATGTCTCAGCCGGAAATGAGAATCAAAGAAACACCAAAATTTTGTATTATATTACTATTGTTATTAAATTGACTTGACACCAGAGTCTGCCACCTGCTTGGATTTGAGAGTGCAACCTACTGTTTACCCACAATAAACAACAATATAATCCGGCAGACCACAAAAAGAAATGCCGAATTTTGACTCGCCAGTGCCTCAGTGCCAGTATAAATTTCCGTGAGAAAAGAACATTCACAACATTACAGTTACAGTATTTACAGTTTTTACAATTACAGTATGTCTAGTACAAACTAGTCTACAAATTTGTGTGTACAATAATAATTTTTATAAATATAATATCAGTTTTAGGTCATTTTTTATAATTATTAGGTCATTTTCTTTCAAATTTAGAGTCATTTTATAGGTAATTTTTAAACAATTTTAGGTCATCAGAATCCGGGCCCTGATGCACTTTTTTACTTTGAAAACATAGTCTCGAAAGTTGGGTGTGTCTAATGATCTGGAATAAACTAAAATAAATTAAAATTACGGTCAATATTGCCTGTAATACCGTAATCATGAAGAAGGTGTTGTAAGGATAAGTTAGTTGCAAATTTTGACACAGACTGTACATCATTGCACTTATCACAATTGGTAAAATGAGGGTATGCAAGGTGAAAAGAAAGAAATGTTGGGTTCTTTCATACAAAAGGAGTTGTCTCTGTGAGATGGTTTAAATGAATGCATCTATTGGTCCGGAGCGTCTTATAATCTGAAAAATACGGTATATGCTTAATAATGTTTATTAATTTTTGTACAAAGTATTATGACCAGAGCCCGGATGGTAATGACATGTCATCTTTTTATTGATGCTGCATAGACATTGCCAACTTGTAGATAAATCCTATTCATGGCCTCTAGATTATAGAAATACACTTTTATTAGGTCATTTTATGCAATTTTATATTATTAGGGCATTTATTTAGATTTTAGGTCATTATTTTGTCATTTTCTTTCTTATTTAGCCATTTTCATGTATTTACATTGAGTGTACGGTATTAACTTTTTTTTTTCGTCGCTAGCAGTGCTGTCTTTCAAGTGTTGTTTGTTTAATGCAAGAAGGAAAAATTCAGCATTAAAGTGTTGTCATGTCTCAGCCGGAAATGAGAATCAAAGAAACACCAAAATTTTGTATTATATTACTATTGTTATTAAATTGACTTGACACCAGAGTCTGCCACCTGCTTGGATTTGAGAGTGCAACCTACTGTTTACCCACAATAAACAACAATATAATCCGGCAGACCACAAAAAGAAATGCCGAATTTTGACTCGCCAGTGCCTCAGTGCCAGTATAAATTTCCGTGAGAAAAGAACATTCACAACATTACAGTTACAGTATTTACAGTTTTTACAATTACAGTATGTACAAACTAGTCTACAAATTTGTGTGTACAATAATAATTTTTATAAATATAATATCAGTTTTAGGTCATTTTTTATAATTATTAGGTCATTTTCTTTCAAATTTAGGGTCATTTTATAGGTAATTTTTAAACAATTTTAGGTCATCAGAATCCGGGCCCTGATTATATGACACATTTAGCAACGAAACAAATTACTCAAATATAATAAATCTATTTTGAAAATAAACTTGCGAAGTTCAAGTCAACTGATGTATTTGAATTAGAGATAAATCAAAATCTGAATTTCAAGTCCTTGAAGCTTGAACTAAAAACTTTTAAATGCTCACAAGATTCAAAACTTTCGAAAATAGGAACTCCCAAAACCTTATAACTGAAATTTTATGTATGTTATCCTTACTTCCAATTTTGAGTATCCTATCACTAATTTGAGTACTTATTTGAAACTCAAGACACAAAATACATAGTAGGCTAAATACTTTGGTGAGTAAGTTCATATTACAACCCATCTGCAATTTTTTGTAATCGGGAAGACTTTGAAGGTTTTGCATTTTTACATTAAAGAGATTTTGTTTAAAAGTTTTCCAGTGTTCCAGTATATAAAGATCTAATGTGATTTTTTCTACTTAAGTTTCAAAAACAATATAGGCCAAAAGTTAAGGAAAGGTACTTCTTAAAAATTATGGAGATATTGAAAAGTCGTTTAGTTTAATTAATAGAACTAGCAAAGCATCATGAACTCATGATACATATAATTGCTTTTGTACCCAAGTTTACTTTGTATACATTGTCACTCAGCAAAATATGATGTACGGTACATTGAGTGTTTGTTAACGGATGGACAGAGCTGTGCGTGTTTCAGGCAATACCACTTTTGTGAACAATAGTCTGCAATAGTTACATCTTTGGATATTGCTATATATTTATGGAACATTTTTACACTTTTAATATTGTGCTATAGATATACTGCAGTATTTTAACTTTGAGTAAGTATACATTACATCAACAATGAACATTATAGCAACAACCAATGGACAAGTGTAAGATCACATAGAATATTTTAACCTAACTCACAAAGTTGAACATTATTTGTACTATGTATTTTACAATTTTGATTAACTTTTTAAGAATTCATACCATTGTCTACTAGCAGTTACTACACTATATATTTTATGAGTGACGATACTGAGTTTAGATGTAGATGTGGATATCTCGTCTTGTAGATCCTGTGTTGAGCGGAGCTCAAGGATATAGAACACGTCAGATGATTAGTGTGATAGTTGAACACAGTTAATGTGTATGGATAAAATATGATTAATATGATTTATTAAGTATGATTAATGATATGATTTATTAACATTGGTGAAACTAGTATATTGATGAAAAATACTATGATACATGATCATTTTATAAAGATACATTATATGTAGGTGATGATATGTGATATATCTGTAACAACGCAGTAAACGTTGTACCAACTGAACTTTCGGAATAATTGTGTTATTTTGTGGTATCATATAAATCGATGTATATTTTTTTAAATGTAATGGTTTCAGAAAATTAGGCTATATTTATAAATAAACTGAAGTATTTTAATAACTATCGATGTTTTGGGAAATTATGCTGCTGAAAATAAAATTATATCCGAAAAGGGCTACATTTTACGTAGTTATTAATAGTTGTTAAAATGACTCATTCACACACAAGGTTAAAGTCTTTCAGTTGCAATGAACATTTATAACAGCTTCGTGATCACATATTTTAAAAATCAATTTAAATCATACCTTGGCAAACTATTGCGAAATTTGCTAATTGGATGCCTGAAGAAATCCGCCTTGTTTCTTCCTAAACGATACGTACCGATCCAGCTTCTTGTAACATGTAATATAAACGCCCACTTTCAAAACTCCCGCCAGGTTCACATGGAGTACGGTCGCTGCGATGAGTTTGTTTTCTGGCGGAAGCAAGTTGACCAACTATGCCTGTTGCAGCCTCTATATTAGAGGTCAGTGGTTGCAGCAGTACAATTGCTACATAAAAATAAAGCAGCCCACAAACGAAACTCTATAAATAAATAAATCTGAGCCCCAAAAACGAAATTCTTGAAATAAAGTACAAAAGAAATTGGCTATTCTGCTTGTTACTAATTTGCTCGCCCCTACAAA
Organism: Ectobius pallidus; assembly: GCA_964059195.1. Classification (NCBI taxonomy): domain Eukaryota; kingdom Metazoa; phylum Arthropoda; class Insecta; order Blattodea; family Ectobiidae; genus Ectobius; species Ectobius pallidus. The sequence goes on from CAXKWD010000002.1 coordinate 55,888,336, forward strand.
CAATGAGTCAGAATAGCCAACATTGTCGGATTTGTATTATTATTTGATGAGAGAAGTTGCAAGTTATCTTTAGCTGACACAGATATCTAGTTATTTATGAATCTCAGTAATGATAATATTAAGTATTCATGTAATAAAAGGTTAGTTGCTGTTGACTTAGCGATCTCGTCTGCCGTTGTTAGTTATATTTATAAATTGTAATTGGCGACACTTCTCCATGTTGAAGACAAGCTATGTCGATTTCGATTGTCGAAGGCGTCCTGCAAAACTGAATACTTCGCAGTGCTTCGCAGCTTGACTGAAGACGTTTGTGAGGCTATTGTAGCAGGTCGGGCTTATTTTTCCGAACTTCTCCTAAAGAGAGGAGAGTGGTAGCTTCTAGAGTGTACAAACAAAAGTTCGAAGATTTCTCTTAGTATTTTATTTTTGCATCCTTGTAAAAATGACTTCTACAGCGATGCCCAAACCGAAGTCTGAAATGACGCCCGAGGAACTGTCCAAACGAGAAGACGAGGAATTCAGCACCGGTCCACTATCGGTACTAACCCAGTCGGTTAAAAACAACACTCAGGTATTGATCAACTGTCGTAATAATAAGAAACTTCTTGGCCGAGTGAAAGCTTTCGACAGGCATTGTAACATGGTCCTGGAAAATGTAAAAGAGATGTGGACAGAACAACCGCGAAGTGGAAAGGGGAAAAAGAAGGCAAAGCCAGTCAACAAGGACAGGTTCATTTCCAAAATGTTCTTGCGTGGAGATTCAGTGATTTTGGTCCTGAGAAACCCTCTGGCAACAACCGCTGGAAAATAATCAAGAGAAGAACTGTGTGCAGAAAAACTGAGTTCTTATGGACTATGGAAGCAAGACATTGTTTGAAGTGTGTTTGTTGTCATTTTGTGCTTTTATTTCAAAAAAGCATTGTAATAATTCCGTTTTTTCTTATTAATGTTTAAAGTGAAACAAAAGCAGGCTGTTGCCGAAAGATTAATTTCGAACTTCCAGTACATAGTTTTCAGACACTACCAAGAACAACCTTCTAATCTGTACTCTATTTGTACAATGCCGTTTAGTTAGTTCAGAAGTACAGTATAAATTTACAGAACATTTGGTAATGAATATTGATACATTTATAAAAGAATAATTAATTAATAAACATGTAAGTTATTTGTAATTTGGAATGCATTCACTTTTATCCCGTATTGCTTCACCACCTATCTTCAAATGCTCTAGAGTACTTATGATGGTCTTTCGGGATTCCAACTGGGTGAAAATGTTCGTGTGGTCTGAGCTTTTGGCTGCTACTAGCTTTGCAGTCATTTAAAGAGCTCCACCAACTTCTTTAGCTCCTCACTTCTCTCTCAGAAGATGGCTGCAGAGCTAGTAGCAGCTGTAAGCTCAGACCACACTAACATTTTCACCCGGTTGGAATCTTGAGAGACCATCATAAGTAACCGGGAAAAAAAGTTTTATGCTGCCCACTAGGTTCCTCCCACCAATTCTCTAATGGGACCCGCCTCGGAAGGTGGGGTTTAGGGTTTCATCGCAGAAGAGATTCAATGTGAAACAATAAACCTTGCGATATTCACTATTTTGCTCCTAAACTAACATAATGTTGCTAATCTAACAAAACCTGTCACTAACCTAGAATTTACCTATCATTATTTAATTAAATGCAGAAGCTTTTCACCCTTCCACACCTTTCACAAAACATCGTTACAACTGTCAAGGCAGCAATGGTACAATAATGAGGTGCTTGGAAGCGAGGGGAAGGAACCGGTAGGCAGATCTTGTCTGGTGTGCGGCATAAATCTATCTTTTATCAATATTTGTTTTATTTTGTGTTGCTGTCTTAATTTAACATGCTTCATACGTATCTGCACTGAGAAAGTACATAGCCATGATAGGAGATGTAGGGGAAGCAAGCAGTAGCTTGCGCATTGGCTCGGAAACGAGTGGATGGAGCTTCGCCGGTGCGCAGCATAAATGTATCTTTCACCAAGTAACCTACTCTGGGAAAACCTCAAGTCTTTTAGCTCCAGTAGAGTCTTTTCACACTGGGTCACCAGCGAAGAAGCATCGGTTTAAATGGAAGCTTTCATACTGGGTTACTGCAGCGACCCATCCAAAGACAAGTGACGCTGCAGAGTCGACTCCGGGGAAAAAAACTCCAGATTGATTCATTACAGAAGAACGAGCTTTTTAAAAATCAGATTAACATCGTCCAGAATCAGCAGAACTATACAGATCTGTGGTATCTTGAAAATCACACTCTCATATAAAAAACAAAAAAATGACAAACTGGCCGGGTAAGGGATTTGAACCAGGGACCTCCAGAATGCGAGTCCAAAACATTACCATCTTGGCCACCTCGCTCGGTTTAACGGTCTAGTAACAGCTACACCAAACATCTCATCAAGAACACATGTTGGCCTCAAACCACATTGAAATACACAACGGAATAATGGTATCAAATCCCATAGAGCAAACTACAGGGGTACTGCAAGGGGACATTTTAAGCCTGCTGCTGTTTATAATAGCTACAGCTGATATTATAGAGATAATTCTGGAAAATGTTATCCTGTACATGTACGCTGATGATATGGTACTGGCTGGCCTCGGGTCTGCAGAAAAACTGCAAGCTGCTCTTGATTCGTTGTTGACATGGGCAGAAGCAAATGAATTTCACTTAAATGGGGGGGGGGGGGGGGGAAGACCCTATCAATGACATTCAGGAAAGGTGGAAAGACAGCAATCTTCCATACAACTGAAAGAGCCCTCAAGAATGTAAACAACTTTAAATACCTAGATATCATACTGCAAACTTTAGGCAATGCCTTCACACTACACATCAATGACATACTCAATGCTGCAGTCAAGGCAATGAATGACATAAAACACCTGAATAGACTATTTGTTAGGACAGCCTTGAAATTGTTCCAGTTAAAGATTACTCCTGTTGCTACATATGATTTAGAGAATGTCTGGCTGCATTTAAAAATGAAACATCTGGCGCAGTTAGAAAAACAGAAAGCGACTTTTCTAAAGAAGGTATTATGTGTCAAAATACATCCCTTCAAGACTAGTTTATGTACTGACTCGCAAACTTCTCGATATGGAAGAACTTCACATTCAACTGCTGTTGCCCTCCACACCACATTATGTGCAACTCCTGGAAAGGGTATGAGAGAAGAGGAGAGACATATGGAGCGAATTCTACACGCAATTACTTCTGATGAATGGACGTGTGGAGGATATGAACTGAGGCACACCGTTATGCAGTTTGTGGTACATGGTTTTTATTTTAAACTGTGTAAAACAAAGAGATTTCATCAGCCAGGCTTTGTGTGTGAACACTGTGAATGGTATCATGCAATCCACTGTGCATTCAGACATGAATCTCTTACAGCATTCTGTAGTGACAATCTTTCTTACATGCTTGCAGATTGTGCGCTCTTCTACTTTTCTACATGAAAGTAACAAGGTTCATTTCTATTAGTAATCTGAATTTTAAAATTTTAGATACAAATTGTACAGTTAACATTCAAGATGGATATACTGTATATGCATTGATGAACCAAAGATTATTGTCTCTGTTGGACATTACATGAGGATATTACAATAACAGGGGAAGCCTGGTCACAAAAAACACTAATCAGTGCGCCTCACAGTACTGTATATGACATAACTTGTCTGTCAGGGAGGTAGACCATTAAGGGCATCAGTCGTAGGCGAGAGGTTCCATCTGGCGCTGTGAAATGAACTCTGGCTTAGCTCAGTTGGTAGAGCATTGGCATGGATAGCCAAAGGCCCTGGGTTCAAATCTTAGTGTCAGGGGAATTTTTCTCCTATATTTTCATGTTATATCCAACAGGGACAATAATCTGTGGTTCATCAATGCATTACAGTACAGTAGAGCCTCGGTAATTCGAGTCCCGTTATTTCGAGGTTCCGTGTAATTCGAGCTGGTCTTAAGAAAATTAAAATTTTCCATAAAACTAGAGTAAAATCCCGTTTTTATACGGTGTCCGCATGTAAGTTTTACGCACTTCCGAATGTGTTATATTTTGAGCTTTCTTTCAATTTTTCCATGTACAAAAATGAAGGAAAAACTGGATTTTCGTTCATAATACAAGAAATAACCTTGGCTTCAGACTGTTAATGCATTTCTATTAGGGCCTACAGATTGTCGGGACCTCATGTCAATCATACAGTGCATACAGTGCATACTATCCTTTCAGAAAAGAATACTGTATTGTTACAGTAATCCCTACTCAGCAACAATGGTAATTAAAAGTGTTTTCCTAGTAGCGCCGCTTTCCCGTTCGAGTCAGACAATGACTTAATCCTTAAAGGATGCCGATCTAGCAAATTGGAAATGTTTGCCAATATACATACAGGCCTATTAAAGATATGTATGCCTACTATATTGTTTACTTTATTTATTTATTTTTTAAACCATTATTGTGCTCATTAAACATTTATTTTGATTTACCCATTGATTTAGTGATGTTTCCGTATAATCCGAGTTTTTTGTAATTCGAGGTAGCCTCAGCCCCAATTAGCTTGAATTATCGGGGTTCTACTGTATATCCAAATAATATGTTTCCTTGTGAACTGCAGTTTTATGTTTACAATCAAAACAGTCAAATGATGAAATGTCATTCTTATGACACAATAATTTTTTTGTCAATTTTCTATACTGCTTACACAAACAAATCAAATTGCAGCCTGGTAGCTATGTTATTACCAGGGCCCGGATTCTAATGACATGTCATCTTTTTATTGATGCTGCACAGACATTGCTAACTTGTAGAAAAATCCTAATCATGGCCTCTAGATTATAGAAATACATTTTTATTAGGTCATTTTTTGTCATTTAATGCAGTTTTATATTTTTAGGGCATTTATAACAATTTTAGGTCATTATTTTGTCATTTGCTTCCTTATTTAGTCATTTTCATGTACTGAGTGTATTAACTTTTTTTGTCGCTAGCGGTGCTGTCTCTGAAGTGTTGTTTGTTTAATGCAAGAAGGAAAAATTCGGCGTTAAGTGTTGTCATGTCTCAGTCGGAAATTGTTGACTTGACTTGGCACCAGAGTCTGCCACCTGCTTGGATCTGAGAGTGCAACAATTAAACAACAATATAATCCAGCAGACCACAAAAGGAAATGCCGAATTTTGACTCGCCAGTGCCTCAGTGCCAGTATAAATTTCCATGAGAAAAGAACATTCACAACATTACAGTTATTTACAGTTTTTACAATTATGTACAAACTAGTCTATAACTTTGTGTGTACAATAATAATTTTTTATAAATAAAATATCAGTTTTTAGGTCATTTTTTATAATTACTAAGTCATTTACTTTAAAATTTAGGGTCATATTATAGGTCATTTCTCAAACTATTTTAGGTCATCAGAATCCGGGCCCTGGTTATTACGTTTAGATATTTCTGCTTACCTGTATAAGATAGTGGGGTTTGTAATGGTGCAAAATTCTGGCTATGCCTATGATTTAAAGGTCTACATTGTTTTTACTTAAGTTACAAAAACAATATAGGCTTAAAATTAAGAAGTGTATTTTTTAAGTATGTAGATAATGAGGTCATATAAATAGTTTAAATAACATATTATTGTAATGAAATCCGGGCAGACTACAGGAAGCTAAATATTCTAATCAAAACAAAAAAGCAAGATGATCCATTTTGAATGTTAATCTGAGAATACATAAAATGGAGCTAAAAAAGCATACTAGCATCAACAGAATATAAAACTAAACTAAACTCCGTGGCACTACATCCCTGGAGGGACTTGGCCTACCACCCGACCGCTGCGTCATCTCCCGTAGGCAGATGGCAGGATTGGGGGGCATGTGGTCAGCATGCCGACACCCACGGCCGTTAATGGTGGTTTTCTTGACCGATCAACAGAATATAGCTAGTCTTAACCCAGGCCTTTCCAACTCGAGCACTCTGCGCTGGTGCGCACCATCGCAGCACCCAACGGCAGCCCGGTGCTCTCCTTCCCCATGTCGCTACTGCATGTGCGTGCGTCAGACAGCACAATGGATAGCTGACCTCGCTTTCTTGGTGGATGTAACGTCTTATTTAAATGATTTAAACATTTAGTTGCAAGGGAGAAATTAGTTAATTAGCACCATGTGTGACATAATTAAGGCTTTCAAAATGCATAATTTATTATTTAAAGATCAACTTAAAGCCGGAAATGTTGACAATTTTCCTTCATTAAAATCATTAACTTTGTCTATTTACGAAAACTTCGGATAGCATCAGAAGTTGTTACAGAAATTGCACGATGAATGCAATACCCATTCAAAGAAATTTATTATATGGCACCTCAACTTGAATATTTATGACGCTATATTTTGTCCTGAAAATCACCATCATGTTTCCAAACAGAGGGTATACTACACCGGCGATTTGCTTTCATTTTACAATTTCATTCATCCACAGAAATTTCCCAGACTTCACGCACTTGCTTAAAACTTACGCCAGTGTTCGAGACAACTTATGCATGCGAACAGATGTTTTCAATTACGAATTTAAATAAAAGTAAAACCAGAACTTCTCTGTCTGATATTGCCTTAGAGGCTGTACTTTGAATTTCTATTGCCAAATCGATTGTACGAAATATTGGTAAATTAGTTGCGGCAAAAGATGTTAACAATCTACTTAAATTCAAAATTCTCACAAACACAATATAAGTAGAGAATAAATGGTGTGTTTATGTGTTCACAAAATTGTTATTAATAATGTTTTCATAAACTGAACGCTGGGTAGACCTGTGGAGCTGCCTCTGGTGCTACACCGGTGCTCGCCTGCGCCGTGGAAGCACCTGAGTTGGAAAGACCTGTCTTAACCCAATCAAGACGCTTGAAACTACTGGCAAGCATTTTATTTTGTTAGTTCTTGAAAATTTGGAGTGACATAATTTTTAAGTATAAAGATAATATGTTAATATCCGCACCATAGATGAATATTCATAAATAATCATTGTTGTATTTACAATTTGCATACAAAATTTGCTCTCTGTATAGGATTGCTCTTAGGCTTATACTTTTTTCACTGTTGTACCAGATGAAAGTAAAAAGAATGATCTATTGCCAGAATTGAGGTGATCTTATTCTTGCTGTGCAATCAGCTGTTCATCCTTCAATATGCCCTACTGACCATTTGGCAATTGGGCGAAACACTAAAACATCTTTAAAAAGGGACTAAATTAGAAAACATGCGATTACACTGAATGGTTCAAAACTAATTTCACTATTTTCAAAATGTATTGTGACTGGCCATGCTGACGCGATGGTGATGGGGCATATTCACTGATTATAGAAGAATCTACAGATTTGCCTGTAGTAAAGTACTTGGCTTTCTGTATTAAATATTATAGCAAATCCTTGACAGTAACAACAGACTTTTAGGCCATTTTAAATTACAATGAGCAAATTGTGTAAGACATAGATTAATTCTGTGGCTTGGTTCTAAAAGGGCCAATGTCATAAAACTTGCTTTTGAGATAACTGACTTTGAAGCCTTTGTAGAAGTGACATTTTTTTGCTGAGAACTTCCGACATTGACCCTCTAAGGTTTCTGTATTATGTCTATTAATAGCAACATACATTGACACTTTTATTATAAGGAAGATATAGGCTAGCCGAGCTCAATAATGCATTTACTTCTGTCAGGTATGCTTTTAGAAGCAACAATTTTCAAGTTCAGGAACTGGTATCATGAGGCTACTTAGCACCTCAATCCAGTGACATGAGGTAATAATAAGAGAGCAAACTTGTTTTGTAACATGGGATACGCGTTAAATTATATAGGCCTTGACTGTACACCTTCCGTCTACTCTATTAACTTTTATTTTTTGTACTGGTATACAAGAATTTAGTTACAAAACCATTATTTTTCTGGGGGTCATAAGATAGCAGGCAAGGGTGCCTTTTATTTTTAAAATGCATGCGATAAGTTTAAATGCCTATGAACTTAATAAACGTTAAAACATTCAACTTCACACATTACTGTAAGTAAATACTCACTAAATCAGGACATATCTTTCGATGGCCTTGCCATCATCCTCAGCTGATGGCAAGGCCATCGAAGTGTACGTGAAGATGAATCTTTTAAAGTTTATTAATGTTGACACTTCACAATGTTTCTCGATTAATTTAATCAAATTTAAATGCCCAAATCCTTGATATTTTTGTGCTTGAATCTGACATTTCCATTTCCATTTTGAAAAACTGATTCAATGCATATGTTCCACATGATCATTTTATGGTAAAAACTTCTCGGCATAGTTCCAGCTTAATATGCATTATTTTTGACATTGTGTTGTACACAAACGAATGTGAACAATCTATTTGTTGTAGGATGGCAAATGGCAGGGATAAAATAATAAGATCATGATATTACTTCCTGCCCACTATGGCATAGCACCGTGGTGACACATCTTCATCCATCACTTTAACTAGTTCAAGGGCCTTCACCCCACATTCTTCTAAATATGCTGCTCTGTCAACAAGCACAAAGCATTCTGCCATAGCCTGCATCATTGTCTGAAGTGCTATCAAGACCTCAGCTAGGGGACACGAATCCTTGTGTTCCTCCCACAGCTCTGCTATCTGGTGGTGAATTGACGAATCACAAGCACTTTTGGGAGTTAATTCATACCTCTGTAGAGCATCCTCCAAAAAGGCTTCGAATGTGTTGCGGTTTTTCTTTTGCACAGCTCGTCTGCGTATTTTCTTTAAGATCAAACCCTCTGCAAAGAAATAATGTGGCAATGACAAAAATGTTTATGCTGTAAGATTAATTCTTATTGTTAGATGAATAAGCAGGAGGGGAAAATCATTCATCAATTCAATATATTCATTAGAGGTAATCCAGTGGACTCAGTAGACTCAAAATAATTTACAAACAATTGCTTTAGGTAGGAAAAAAGCACAAATATTTATTTATACAGTAAAATTTCAATTATCCATGGGAAGAATAAACTAAACTAAACTCCGTGGCACTACATCCCTGGAGGGACTTGGCCTACCACCCGACCACTGTGTCATCTACAACAGGCAGATGGCAGGATTGGGGACATGTGGTCAGCATCCTGATACCCCCGGCCGTTAATGGTGGTTTTCATGACCGGAGCCGCTACTTCTCTACCAAGTAGCTCCTCAATTGGAATCATGAGGCTGAGTGCACCCCTACCAGAAAAATCTGATGAGGTATCGAGGATCGAACCCGGGCCGACGGATCTGTAGTCAGCGACACTAACCGCAAGACCACGCCAGCAGTCCATGGGAAAATTAACAGTGGCTAATTTAGAATCAACATTACTATTTATTTCACATTTTATTCTTAGTGATACTGTAAATTCTTTTGCATTAGATTGAGATTTCAGATGATTTCAGATTTGCCACTGACATTACACTGAAGGTTTGAGGTTGACCATATGATGCCAGGTCACATAATGTTGAGTGACAAGGATGTATTAAAGCAGGCACATAAAGAGGAAAACGAGATATGGATATGGATTATTTTATTATTCAGTGCAAAGTATGTAGGTCTACATTAACCCCTCAATCCAGGAACGAGTAAGTGTAATCACACACTGAACGCTTTGTTACCAGTGGCAACTCGAGATCTACTCACCAAGAGTCTACACTAGGAAAAATAAGGTATTATCTCTGCTAACGTCGGGTTTTTATTTTAACTATTTGGGCAATGAAAACCTTGCTTTTACTGTTATCGCCAAGAGTGACAACTGACTACTATAACTTGAATTTCCTTTGATTGTGAAATATTTCACATTCCCCTACTTAAACTGTAAGTAATATCATGTTCTCTCCTCCTTCATAGGGGTTAACCGAGAGTTAAATTCTTCAGACTTTAGAAGAGCCTGTTAATGATAATATTCAAACCTGTGATAGTGGAAGCGAGATGGACAGTAGCGATGATGACATTTAGATGATTTTTAAAATTGAGAATACGAAAGAAATTTGGAACAGCAAACGAGATGATTCTGAATAAGGTAACAGAGTAAAACGCATAAGGTTGCAAAGTGATTGCAACTGGGATAAAGAGGACGGGAATGACGTTTCAGAAAAATTGAATTTATACCACTTACAATATATACAGTTATTCAATTTTTTTAAATGAGATTATGATGACAACAATAACAGACGAAATTTCTAGGGTAAGTTATATAAATTTGAATCTTATTTATTTATTAACATCTTATATATTTATTATACATAATTAGGACAATCTTTTCAGCATATTTTAAAAATCTGAACAATTTTATGTTGGATATTATAATATTTATTCCTTTAGAACCTTGTACCCTCGTACCTTATACAAATAAAATATTCATACAATGATCTTTATTGTACCTTGCAAACTAAATTATATTATATATAGTTTCTGAACAATATATGGTTAATAGTTCAGAATTATGAACATCTTTCAAGCATGCATTATGACTCATTCTTAGCTTTCCTGCCAGGATGAGTCGTAATGCAAGCTCAAAACATGTTCAGGGTAGTTCTTGATTTAAGTGAATTTATGTTTATTAAATCTCCATCTCTGGCAAAAACTATTGTATATTTAAAAACTTCATCCCTATAATATAAAGCCACATCTTCATCAGACTGACTCACTCACTCACTAACATTAATGTTTGCCTACTTCCAGTGAGCTAGAAACTTGAAATTTCGTACAAATATAGCTTTTAGGCTGTCAACCACAGGAAAATTCCAAATAGTTTATTTTTTAAATTTTTAGCCCTAAAAACCCCCGAAAAAGGGCTGTTTCCATGGCAACGGTAGACAACAATATTACCTACAGTGTTCACATAGGGCTTTGGAAGTTGCAATATACTTTGACAAATCTTTAGACATGCTCCCGATAGAATTAATTTCCGTAAACAGAGCGAGATGACTCAAATGATAACATCTTGAACTCGCATTTGGGAGATCCCAGGTTCAAATCACAAGGCTGGACGACTCTTATTTCCGATACGGAGTCAGTTCAGGAAAAAAAAAGCTTTTCCTAAGAACCTCACTGGGGGTTTGGGGTCAGAGCCCCAACAAGAAAAGCGAGTTATATATATATAAAATTCCTATAACATTTTAGGATTCTACCCTACTTTACTCACTACACTTGTTGAACCTAACACGTTATAAAATAAATGCTCCTGTGAGTAAATTCACAAATTTTGGGGGGCAATTAAAATGCTTCCATTAGTTTAAATGACCACATCATTCATGGACTTTAATTTCACCACAGATCTAGCGAGCAATTAATTCCAGTGTGCATTAGTATCTAAAAGAGAAATTAAGCTAGGAAAAAGTTAATAAATAAAAAGATTCGTCTATATGAAGCATTATTTTGGAAAACATACCTTTATGTGCAAATAGCTGTAATACAGCCCTTGCCATCATATTCACACTATGATGAAGATGCTCATCTGGAGTCATTCGCTGCCAATTCACAGCTGATTGCTGACTTGCAAGTCTGAGAAATGGACGGTAAAGGTAAGTCTGTGTGTCATCAGAGTGGACAAATTTTCTCAGCTCAGAGCTTAGTGGAAAGTTTGAGAATTCTCTGCCCTTCACCACAGTCATTTTGTGATAACAACATGGCACTAAAATGAACAACCTGAGACATTCGAGTTGGACGAAAATGCGAAAGGAATCTACAGTTAAGTCTCCACAGGCATGAAGGCCTGCCATGCATGTAGGCTGGTCAGGGTCATGTAGCGCTGACAGAATGGTGTGCTTTGAGTCTGAAGAAACATTGCAGGTGATGTGAGTAACAGCTGGAGTGGAATGAAGTTTCTGTTGCCGAGCAGAAGCCCTTCTGACATGTTCTGGCTGCGACTCTAGACCAACAACATTGTAGCCATATGAAAAATTTAACAGCTGATCCAAATAGCCCTAAAAAAAACAGGAAACTTTATTTAGAAGAAATAAATTATTCTACAACCTGATAACAATACTGATAACAAGATGCTTTTTCCTGCTACAGAAAACTCTGATTTAATAGAGAGATTATACCCAGCTCACTTTAAGTTACCGTAAACGCTAACATCATGTGACTAAATTAGTGTAAAGCTTTGCAGTCAGGCACGAATACTGAAAAACAGAAGAATCTTCATTTTGATAATAAACCTCGGTGTAATATGTTCATTGGCTATAAGAAATTAATACAATGAGGACAATCCATAATGTGCTTTCACAGGTACACTTTGCAAAATACGTACTAGATGTAGAACATAACCTCAACTACTATAGCCTAGCCATGTTTAATAAATTTAAATTAAGATTTCATTTTAAGGTTTATAGGTAACAGGAAATCATTTCTCTTTTGCTATTTTTATTAATATAATGAATCTGTTAGCCTTTACCAGATCCATTTTCTCAAATTGGAAATAAGGATTGGCATTCCTCTTCCGTTGGTTAACTAGTTTAAATCCGGTCTTTGATTCGCCAGGGATCGTTGGGTATTGCTTCTTCTGTTAAGATGATTCAGTATCTCATCTGCTAAAAAACCATCATCAAGACCTCCAAATATGGTGACTTAAACAGTATAAAAGTTGATTTCCACACACATTACATTTTCTAATTTAAATTTTTCTAGAGGTGCACTACACTTGGCTCATTTTGACTAAATAAAGAAGGCATGCATTCTGTTAAAAGGATACATGTAATATCCAGAAACTGCAAATCCGAATGACGTATATGAGGACTAGTTTAGTGTATGATTAATTAATCTAGAGGCAGGAAAATCTCAAACCCTTAAGGTCCCTGCATCAAGAAATAACTTACCAGCCCTGACCCCACATCAAGAATTTGAGTAATTCCTGATGCAGTACACTCTTCGTGCACAAAAGCAGCTAGGCTGCACACTTCATGCTCCTTCTTGGGAGTCAATCCCCGGCGGATTTCATCCGGAAGTTTTCTCTCTTGTTTCACTGCCTCACGAACGGAAACTCGCAACTTCTGACATTGTTGAGAAAATGAGATGAGTGATACTGGCCATTCATCCTAGAAAAATCACGCCATTGGTTACTTTTCTTCTTACACTGATTTTCTACAGTGAAATATTGTTGATTAAGAAGTAAGACCTCCTATCTCCAAAATTAGACCCCTTCAGGTTACAGTTGTGAAATACATTAGAAGAAACAGTTGTTTCTGTTCAAGCCTCATATTAAATGAGTGGTTAAATTTTTAAAATCTGCACTGGATGCATTACACATACTTATAATAAAATAATAATAATAAAGCAGATATACTTATGTACAGAAAGGGCAAAAAATTGCAAAAAATAAAAATAAGGCAGATTAACAGAGAGGCGACTATGATGTAGCATGCAGCACAGATGCCAGAATAATGATGAAAGTAACGACTTTTCCCCCTCCTTAAATACGCTGCAACTGCAACACAAAGTGGGCGATGTCCAAGCGCATTCTAAAAAATAGATGCATAATAGTGCATCCTAGCAAAACGGGCAATGCCCACTTGCAGGTGAAAGGAAGGCAGCCAATACCGGCTACGCCCAGATCAAAGGTTAAAAACACCAACGCCCTATACAATTATTACGAAAAAGTTGTGCATCGCAGAAATGCAACATACTAAAGAATTTTGAAACGATGCCATGTGTCGCGATCCAGACGATACACTGGTTGTTAATATTATCATCATCATCATCATCATTGTTATTTTAACATGGCACATGCACATTATTTTAATACAGAAAAAAAAATAAGAAGAAGAAATGCCTTTAAACATAGCTAAGGAAATTACTGTTATATGGTTGCATCAGTTCCACTCTATGATAGCCACAGACTGCAACGCCATTGCGAACTGCACAGCCGGTTCATAATTTATTGGATCTCCCTGCATTTTAAACGTTTAATTACATATCTACACTCTGGTTCGGGTTATGACCACAGTGTTGAGAGATGCAGTGCACTAGAGTTGCCGGCAATTCTGGTCTGTCAATTCTACTTTCTTTACCTCCCACAGTTGCATCTTTACAAATTAGCAACTGGTTGTCAGGGATGTTGCCAGATCTCCACCTTCCTTGTCTACAGACTGAAAGGGAGTGAGAGAGACAGATTTGTATTGCAACGCTGAAGAGCAGGTACTATTCCTTCACTATGGTTATACCCTGAACCAGAGTGTAGGAGCGCTAATAAAAGTTTACACTATGCTTACATATAAGCAAAGCTGCACATTTAATGCACTGTCTTTGTTATTGTACCGAAATAAAACATTACTGTAATAGTTTCATTATTAACAATAAATTCCACTTATGTCTGTAACAGTTCCACAATAACTGTCAATACTTAAGAATTTATTACCTTCACTAATCCCTGAGGCAGTTGATTCAATTCTTCATTAGACAAGGCAAGTAGGACCTTCACCCAGTCTGATGGTATCTTCTCCAAAACTTCAAGAACCAGAAGATCTGTCACAGCGAAGTTATACACCCAACTGTAGTTCCTCAGAAAGCAAAGTGCTTCTTTAAAGTAAGAGGCATAGTCTGCATATCCAGGTGGCAGAAAGGACATCTGTCACAACAGAGATTTATAGCTTAGACCTATCCCTTAGATGAATATGATACATACGGGCATGAATTTTGGTGAAACATGTGAATGCAAAATGCATTTATGTGCATCATAAAACATTTAAATAGCATGAGAATATTACAGGAGAAAAATTCCTCCGACACTGGGACTTGAACCCAGGACCTTTGGCTATTCGCGCCAATGCTCTACCAACTGAGCTAAGTCGGAGTTCAACTCACAGACAGACAAGTAATGTCATATGCAGTACTGTGAGGCACACTAATTAGTAATTTTTGTGACCGGGCTTCCACTGTTATTGTACAGTTAACATTCAAGATAGATATGTAAGCATTCATGAACCACAGGTTATTGTCTCTGTTGGACATTACATGAGAATATTATAGGAGAAAAATTTCTCCGACACTGGGACTTGAACACAGGACCTTTGGCTATTCGCGCCAATGCTCTACCAACTGATCTAAGCCGGAGTTCAACCTACAGCGCCAAATGGAACCACTCTCCTATGACTGGCTATGGCTTAGCTCAGTTCATAGAGCATTGGTGCGAATAGCCAAAGGTCCTGGGTTCAAGTCCCAGTGTGGGAGGAATTTTTCTCCTATAATATTCTCATGTAATGTCCAACAGAGACAATAACCTGTGGTTCATGAATGCTTATAGGCTATATCTATTTTAAATAGCATATTTATCTTTGTATTTGCATTTTTTGTTTCTTCGGAAGGAACAAGCTTTAAAATTAGCATGGACATTCTAATTCCGCTCTGATTAATTATAAGTCTAATAACTGTGATTCTTTTAACCTCATAATTATAACCAATAATAATACTTTTTTGTTCGACAATATTATAATATGCTTATTAATAAATACCGGTAGCTTGTATTTTAAATAAAAACAATTCTGTTAAGTGTTAATTTTAATATCATACTAAAATCAGTTAATTTCGTGCTGTAAAAATTTATTGGTTTGAACAAAACAGTAGAAGGAAACTTCGATTTGACTGATGCAGTAAGTGCCATCTGTCATACAAGACATGAACTACGTCAAACATCTTGATGTGATGGTGGGCTCATTGTCGTCTGTTTGGGTGAATTCCAAAATCTCAAAATTTAAACATTCAGACTAATTATGATCGAACAAAACAGCAACTTACCTTTAATGGTAATTAAGATTCTCATATGAAATTTATGAAACTCATGTTGCTTGTTTCATAAACATATTCTTATCTTAATGAATAGGCTACCATTATAGGCTTGATGCATAATGTACTATTATGGCATTACCAAAAAATCATATCTCTTACAATAGATTATTACTTCCTCTGCCTGTATTATAGGTAAGGAAGTGTTGTTTTCGACCACTAAATTCAAAGTTGAGTTTTTAACAAATACATTTTTTACAAGAAAATTATAAAGTTGTGACAGTGACACAAGATGAAATTTACATCTGTTCAAAAGTATCATACAAAGCAAGTAAAATATTGGGAATGACAAAAAATAAAAATAAAAATGAAACTGCAGCTACAATGCAATGGCATTCTCCATACAGTCTGAAAACAAAGATGCATTAGGTCTTTTACCAGAAAAAAGAACGAATTCAAAAACTCTTCTGCAACTTACTACAGTATTGAAATCTTGAAATTAATGGAAGAGCTTGGCTTTGACGTCATTTGCCTTGTGTATGATAACTAGGGAATGGATTACTAGTTCCGTACCTCTTTTGTTTGGTATGATCTAGATGTATATTATTCAGAGATCTTTGCATGTCATTTACACAGGACCTCCCCAAAACATCCTATAGGATCTAAAACGCCTAAATGAACCAAAACTGTTACCTGTAGAAAGTTTGAGTATGGAAATATGCACATTAATTTCACTATTATGTATATTTACCCAGAATGATCATTTCAATGGATATCCCCATCATTATCAGCTGATTTCGACTGATGATGATGGGGATATCCATTGAAATTATCATTCTGGGTAAATACACCTAATAATGAAGTTAGTGTGCATATTTCTGTACTCAAACTTTCTACAGATGTTAACACTTCACTGTGCTATTTCTAGTATTATTAATATTCAGAAACTATTACTTTTGAAGTGTTTAAAAAGGTGGATTTAGTATTATTGTAAAGGAAAAAGTATAAATCCATAAGCCATTTTATACGTTAGTATCTCTGGCACTTTAATAACTTTTAATGTTAATACCTTTGTCACTTTGGACAGACAAAATTTTAACATTTTGAATTTTTAAAATTATTTTATCCACAATTTAAAAAGGCTACAACAAGTTAATATTATAGTAATATAAGAATTGAGTCAATTTTTGTGACTCTTACTTCACTTGAGTCCTCTATTTGGAGACTAGTTTCGGTAAGTAAGTGACTATATATGAAGTTTCACACTTACTTGTGAAGTAAGTGTCACAAAAATTGACTCAATTCTTATATTACTATATTAGAAAAACTTCACTGTTACTAACTTCCTGTAATAATTAATATTTAAAGTTAATATTAGTTAGTGTTTTCAATGCAAAATGGTTTTACGTGATTGAGAACGGAAGAAAACAAAATGTCATTTATATTTTGAAGGGAATTGCAACCAAACTCATTTTCTATGAAGTTTGAAAATGGCACTTATATCATTATTTACTTCATGTCTTCATTTATTATGAATTTAGTTTACTTTCCCAGTTGATTCTATTTCCATACACTTTTCTCATGGGATACCACTGTTAGTACAGTTTCCGCTGCTACCGGTAATCATCATGGCAAGAAGAAAGGATAGAAAAACGGAAGAAAAGGAAGCTACCACAATAGAGATCACTCCCACGGCTCTGGAAGGGGTTACTCATACCCTTTATACTACAGCATATTTTTAGTTATGATATAACTGACATTGGTCTATATCAAATCTATGTAGAGGCCAGTGGCGGTTTTCAGTGGCCAGAGCTGCAGCATACAGTTTGTTTTCTGCTTGTCGTATAATGCTATTTTCATATGCAATACTATATTTTCTTTTACATAGATTTTGAACTTGGCGTGTCCAGGCGAGAATTCATATGCTGGTATCTTGAAGAGTCAGAGTTGGTAATGTGAATACTACCTTTACCACCCCGCATGGGATTCTGTAAACAGCACGAAATATTGTACAGTTGTGACATCACACCCAAGCCTGAATGTATGTCAGTCTAACTGAAAATGGAGATGCACCCCATCCATGTTGAGTGAGATGCTGAAGCTTTACTAATTACTTCACATCTTCGCCACGAGAGGCATTACTCTGTTGTGTAAACTTTACACACTTGTCTTTAGAGAATGCACCTGCCCCTGGCCTCAGTCTCTGACTAGGAGCAGAGATACCCGATTGACTTCAGTGACGATCTCCGAAGCTGGTTCAATGTTGTGACACATGACAGTGACTGTTCCTTCAACACGGAACAAATACATGTCTTTCATAGCGTAGGGTACACGGTGACACACATTAAATATAGTAGATATATTGTATAATGTATTGCAAGCAAAGTTGATCGATGCCGTCAAAACAACAAAATCTGTGACACATTTTATCCAGGCAATTAGTGGAATAAGGGAATCCACAGACAATGCTGACAGTGAAGTTCCATCTAGAAATAAACGAAGGAAGCAGTCACTTAGAAATGCCGATGTCAAGAAGTGTGTGATCAAATCCTTCAAAGAAGCTCATCATTGCTTTCAATGTTTGGATCATCTGGAAGCAGCAAAACTGGTAAATTCCGTATACTTTCCAGAATTTTTGAAACACTTCCCAGAAAAAGTACTTGACTCTGCTGTACAATCTTACAATATGCTGGAGAAGAGCAGATTAAAAACAGAACTGAGTGTCTTGTATGAAAGAAATGATTACAGGAAAATTGAAGGAGCTGTTCCGCTACTCGAGCTTATGATTAAAACAATTTGGTAGGAACATTCACCGAAATAACAAAGCTTCTCAGAATTATAGTCACCACTCTTATGAACAGATCAGAACTAGAAAGATGCTTTTCTACGCTGAATAGGATAAAGACATTCTTAAGGAATACCATGTCATGAGAAAGTTTTAAAGCTTCTGCAATGCTATACATAGAGAAAAAATGGTTGCAAACAATCACGGATTCATCATTTCCCTTTAGGTTGGCATTGTAATACTGCCCCAAGTGTCCCAATGTCCCATGGATAATAAGGAATGCCAAAATACAGGATTAAACTTACTAACTCTTTAGTAACTGAGCAATGTGATAATTAAAAAAAAAAATGAAAACAATTCATATTACTGGCACATACAGTACTCGCCCTCAAACTGAAAGCATGGACAATGTCACAGGCAGAGATGGTGGGAATTCGAAAGCAAGCAAAGCATGCAGAGACGAAAACACTGATGGTATCACTCTAGTATCCACATGGTTAACTAAAGCGTGTGGAGCTGTGGACTATATTTTCATTTTAGACTTTAGCACTGCCAATGACATGTTGAAATTTTAACAGTCGCAAAGCTTCCAGATTCCAAGCGAGAAATGTACCATTACCCATGTAGGAGTGCATTGATGCATATCCCTTGCCATAATTTAAGAACGAGTGGTTTTCAAGATAAGAGGTTTACAAACAATAAATACACAGTAAAAAATACTGCATAGGATCTTAATAGAATTAGCTTATCTGACATTGCATGACAGTGGACTGCTTCTCTGAAAATCAGCATTCTTGTTACCTTAGTCTCCTTTTTTGTTCTTGCTTTACAATGGGATGGGCATAGACGTCAACTCCCTTGCATTGATGAAAACTGAAAGAGAATAATATTGCACACTTAGTAGAGCATGTGTTAAGTAATAGTCATTTGGAATGATCACGGGCTGCTCAGAAGCAAGTTAAGGTTTATGTGGGATAGCAGATAGCAACTGTCTACCGCACAAGATCAATCTACTACGCATCATCAACCCACGTGCCATGTTGTTCCGAATGACCAGTATGAATTGATAGTTTTTAGTAAATCCAGTAAATTTAATACCTAATTATCATGAATGTGCATTCAGGAAAAGTAGTTAAAATTTCAAGTGTCATCTTCGGGTTTAGTACAGCATTCTACTGTAATTTCAGAGTGGTTATGCAATCCAAAGGCTGAACACCAACACTTCCATTCTATATACACATGCTCTCCATGTAATTAGGTTTTCCCCTGTAACTATTTATAATAAGTACCGTACTCGAAGCTCCCGTTGTGAAGGGGGTCTTCTGGAAGGTTGGAAGGAGGTCCTGTGCCCCCTGGGGTTTGGGGTCAAAGCCCCCAATAAAGAAAAACAAGAACAGGATCCAGACTGATACGAAGTTACTGTTCTTGGTGAAGGGGGTCTGGTGAAAAACAGGAGGGCAGCCCATGGTGGGGCTTGGGGGCAAAGCCCCCAATACAGAAAAACAGGAGGGAAATCTGGGGCAGGTATGAAATTTTCTATCTGGTACATACCTCAGCCTCAATAGGGACTGAGCCACTGAGATCAGATTTTTACTGTTAAGTTTCCAGTGTTGAATTATTACCATGTGACCAAATGCCCAACAGAACATTGGTCAGCGCATGGAGATTCGTGTTTTGACAGCAGTTCTCAGTGCCATTTCAGGTTAATTGTGTGTTTACTTCTTCAAGATTTTACTTACATTTAGAACCATCATACTGGTACAAATATATGGTGCTTAGCAGAAATATAGATTTCACCATCAAGTATGCAGATGACTTGGTAGTGTTCGCCAAGAATCAAAGACAACTGCAATACATGATGAACAGATTAGTGGAAACAGGAAGGAAATATGGCATGGAAATTAACATTGAAAAATCAAAAGTAATGAGAATATCAAAACGAGAGAAACCCTGTCGACAATCAAGAACTGGAGAATGTGAAGCAGTTCAAGTACTTGGGAAGCTTGCTGACAAAGGATGCCCACTGCACGAATGAAATTCGAACAAGAATCACCATGGCCAAAGCCGCATTCAACAAAAAGAGGACTCTACTGACCAGCAAGTTGAGCTTGGAACTAAGGAAGAAACTGGTGAAGTGCTACATCTGGAGCATTGCACTGTACGGAGCAGAGACATGGACCATGAGGAAGAGGGAGAAGAAATACCTAGAAAGCTTCGAAATGTGGTGCTGGAGGAGAATAGAGAAGGTCAAGTGGACAGAACGGGTGACAAATGACGAAGTACTGAGAAGGGTAGGAGAGAGGAAAATTATTCTGAATATAATTATTCAGAGGAAAGCCAATTGGATCGGACACATACTTAGACACGAGGGACTCATACATGATGTCATCGAAGGGAAGATCAAAGGAACTGCTGGAAGAGGAAGGAGAAGAATACAACATCTGGATGACATGAAAGATGAGAGGAGATACAGCAGATTGAAGGACGAAGCTGGAGATAGGGAACACTGGCGTCAGAAATTCTCCGTACGAAGACATGGACCTGCCACTAGGCAGAGTACTAAATAATAATAAAGCTCTCTAATCTTAAATAGATGAATTTTCCCTTCCCCGCTCAGCAATCACTCGTGGTGTAACGGTTAAGGCTGCTAGCTACGATGCTAGTGGTCCTGCGTTCGTATACTGGTCGATCCAATATTTATGGTTAGGAATATGTCCCAAATAGGTAGGTAGGGTGAGGAAAAGGTGAGAGAAAGGGAGGAAGAGGGTGGAAAAGGTAGAGAAGAGAATAAAGAAGAAATGAATTATTTAATTTTTTCCCCAGTTTCACCTTTTGGGAAAAGAGAAGAACTGGTTGCTCCCCTCTGTTTGTATTGCTATGGCGTTGGCCTCTGTTTGTATTGCTATGGCGTTGGCTCACTTATCCTGCTCCCCTAGCCATTGATCTTTTGTGCTGGCACTGCAGTTAATACTAAAATAATCCTTGTACCAAATCATCATCAGAGCATCTTTAGTGTCAGGCCTACTCAAGACCCACTACATGACAGTAGGGGTTGATTTGGGAACAAGAGTTTTCAATTTGGTATGCCTATATGCCACCAACAAGACGAGATGATTAATAAAACCAAAATACTCTTGTACCAGTTAAAACTTCCCTTGAACCAAAACAATATTTCACAATAAATTACAATTAATATGAAATTTTCAATATCCGCTATTTCATGTAGCTCTCTAAACTTAAATAGATGAATTCTCGCTTTACATTTAAACGATCACTCGAGAGCATAGTGGTTCAGATAACTGCCTATCATGCTAGCGGTCACCATGTTTGAATCCTGTTAGGTGCATAAATCAGTAGTACCGAATAGGAATAGGTCCCAAATAGATAGGTAGGTTGACGGAGAGAAGGAGTAAAAGAAGAGGAGAAAGGAAAAAAAGAACTACATTTTTCCGAATTTTCAACGCTGCTGCTAAAAGTTCCACCATTGTCACCTAAATGTCTCTCGTGAGTTCAGTTCTCTTTTCCCTTCTTACAATAAATGGAGGCGCAACTGAAACCCTAAACCCCTCCTTCCCAGGCGGGCCCCCTTAATGAGTTGGTTGGAGGAGCACTATTTTTCCCCGGTGCATATAAATGGTATCTATAGGTTCTAAAGGATAATATAACATCAATTTTGACCGTTTTTCGTGCTTTTAAAATGTAAATACAACGAACAGTAGAGTGCTATACCAAAGCCACAGATTCAATCAGAGCTGTTTTTTTCTGTAAATTAGTAACCGAAATATATTTTGCAGGTTATGTTATAATACATACCGGTATCACAAGTGGTGGCAGTTTAAAATAGGTCACTAACATGCTTCTCTTCTTAGCCAATTGACAAGGGTATTACCACTAATACACAGTGCTACTTCACAACAGAAAATATACGTCATGAAACAACCAACAACCAACAACCATACAACTTTCCTATTTCCCCCATTTTCCCCCTCCCTTCCAAAGCCACAAGCTTCAGCGTCTTGTCGCAGCACCGGAAGTGAAAGGCTTGATCACTGCATTCTTTCTCACTAGAGGGTGTCCCAAACAGCGCTGGTATAAGATTGTTCCCTAAGCAAATCCATGACTGCTAGAGGATTTGTTGTACTGTGCATATCAAATTCATGGCATAAGAGAAGATTAAGTCGCCCCCTTACGCTCCAAACAATGCGTTGCTGTTCGCTTGTTATCTCGGCACACCCGATCGTTCCTTCTCTCCAAACTCCCGATCGTACCAAATACAAGCTACCAACCCATACACCAAAATGACAACCCTCTAGCTTACTCGGCAATCCCGACCAGACCACAATCACCTCTTCACATAATCTAAATAATGCATAACACTATCCACTTAGTTAAGTGCGCGAGCGGAGGCGGCAGCCGAAGCGAAGCGCCCTTGCATTTTCGAATAATGTACGATACACTGTTTGTAGGTTTCGAAAATGTGGCATATTATATCTTCCACACGTTAGTAAGCCTGTCAACTTATGTTCATCTTTTGTTTACCGGTATGACGTCACACTACCAACGTCCAATCACGAGTTTCTATGTAATATGAGAACAGAAGAAGTGGTATAAAAGAAAGTGCATCGCGAGGGAGCGGTGGGTGGGAACATTCATCCAAGGTGCGACTTAATATTATTTTTTCCCAAATTCATTAACTAATCCATGATTTTGCACTTTGGGAACGGTTAGAAACATGTGGAATTGATAGTTCCCATCGATAAGAGATAATGCTCGATATTTACGAATACTGCAAACAAGCATTTTTAAGTGAAAGTAAAAGACGAATTCTCCAAATTCCATCCATTAAGTCGGGTATACCGCAGGGTAGTGTTTTGGGTCCGGTTCTGTATCTTCTTTATACAAATGATTTACCAACAATATAAAATACCACAACTGCAACATTTGCAAATGATACTGCTATTCTTGCCTCAAATGAAAATCCCACTTCAGCCTCAGGATATTTGCAAAATCATTTAGATTTATTACAATAAATCAATGGCTAATTCAGGTAAATAGTTCAAAATCTCGTCATATCACTTTTGCTTTACGCCGAGAAAAATACCCAAGAGTACAAAATAAATAACGAAGAAATTCCAATTGCAGAGCATGTGAAATATCTTGGTTTCCATTTCGATGATATTCCAATTGCAGAGCATGTGAAATATCTTGGTTTCCATTTAGATGAACATCTAAGTATTACGACATATGACATTCTGGAATCCTATATCCCCTATATTGGGGTGAAGGGCCTCCAAGTGGAGGTTTCTGCTTACCTATGTGAATTTTGTTACGCTTATTTTCCGAGAGAGGGTAGAGGGACAGGTGGTAAGCCCATCCCCTCTCAACTCCCCTCTGGAAACTAAGGGTCGAGAAATTTCGTCCAGCGGCTCTAATTTAGGCTTGGCGTTCTTTTATGAGCCGTAAATCTACGACACGGGCCCCCCAGCTTAAAGTCCCTCCGTACCCAGGATTTTTACGTCCTGAAAAACCCATCGACTGCGGCCGGGTTTGATCCCGCGACCTTCGGATCTAGAGGCGGGCAGATACCTCTAGACCACCGCGCATCTCTCTTGTTACTATAACTTACTTTTAGTAAACGAGACAATACAATATTTAAATTTTCATGTGTTCCGATATTAGTATTTGCCCGCGGTTATTTACTCAAATGATAGATATTCTATTTAAATATTTTATTTAACAGAAAATAATTAAAACATTTATATTATTAACACTAACACAGTTTTTACATAAATTGCAAGAATTACTTTGTTTTACATAGTAAATATAAATAATTAAATGAATAAAACTAATCTTGTGCTGTCAAATGGACATTCAGATTCGAACTGAAACGAATAAAACGAACGTTGTGCTGTCAAATGACCATACAGATTCGAACTGAATCATGAATCACGAACCACGATTCATGTACTTTACCCAAATCATGTATAACAAATTTAAACGATTGATAATTATAAAACTAATAACCCAATTTCGAGGTGCATTTCACGATTAAAGTGCACCGCCCGGAAAAAAAAAGACCTCAGAGCCATATCCCAAGCCCAAGAAACTCCCGCAAGTGAGTTTCGTCCAAATCATTCAACGTTTTCCCATTTAGGCGTGCTACCACGATCCCCTTCTGTCCACGTACGTAAAAAAAAATCAGATCACTGCATAGCTTTATTGTTATAAAATGCAGTCTCATTAAGCGGTGAACAAGACCATTATCTTCATAAAAAATGGTACATTAACCGCGTTTATAGGTCGATAAAAAATAATTATTAGTTATTAAATTATAAGCCTAAGACGTTTGTCCTTATGCAGTTTGTCAAGGGTTGTAGGGTTATAATCAATTACTGGTTCTAGCATAATTCACCCGTACATTTACAGGCTCTAGTACAGGTACATCAGTATTTGCAAGTATTAAAACAATGTATTTAGAACAATGAAATAAAACATTAAACATTTTGATTAACTATTATGATGGATACGGTTTAGTTTAGTGGAGGTTAGTTCCTTCATAATTATAAAAGGTTAATAACTAACCAACAGGTACCTTATCGCAATATCGGAGAAATGATAATCTTTAGGTACCGGTACCTTAGATTATGGATAGTGCCAAAAAATAATTGTCTACTGATGACACATGTTGAGTATCGACAATACATCTAGATAAAAGCAACAATAGGTTGATGAACCAGGGCCGTCTTATTTCCATATTCACCTTGTTTTTGTTTCTGGTTCAAGGACAGTCCAGGTAGAGAATCATCCGCAAGGTACGTCCTGCGCCAGCTGCGGACCTGATCGTGGGAAATGCATCTTCACCGGGTCCAGCACAGCAGCAAACAGAGACAGTGTTGCCAAGTCTCACTCTACTTCCTCTATGCATCTCCACATAAACAAGGTGATAAGGTATTTTATCTGTACTACTAAGTAAACCTTATTTCCTTTCCAACGGTACGAATATAGGCCGAAGATCTTTCAGAAATACAATTAAAATTTCTTAAATGCATTTTAAAAATCTAAAATAGCATTATCGATACCATTCTCGAGATATAATGTGGAACTGAACATTTCTTGTCGGATAGGAACGAACGTTATTGTACCGAATTAGGAAGAAAATTAAGTCTAAAGAATGTATTTATTTCTAAAATAATTTAGTTAAAAAACTCAGTCAGTAAGCCTATTATTGTAGATTTTCCCCAAACATTGGTTTCTATTTTTTTACACCTCTTGTTTCAAACAGCACAACCTGCCCAGTAAGCTAGATGTCTCTGTATTGTAAAATATAATTGAAACGTTTTAAGATACTCTTAAATCTGTTTCTTATAGCCTAAACTTCATATAAAACGGTAAACGAGGTTTCTTGAACCCTTCTGTGTCATTTTTAAACCTCAACTACACGAAAACAAGAATTGAAAAATCAGATGTGAGATCCCACAAGACTTCCTCGTTCTAATAATGGACAATTCGATTTTCTCGCTTCATATTCCGACACAGAGTAAGTGGTTGAAAAGTCAGCTTTCTCATTTTCACACGAAGCTGCTGTATTTGCGAGACAAGATTTAAAACGCCACATTTTATGGAAGAGGCTCTAGTACCGGTTATGTCAGATTATGACTTGTGACTTGGTTAATATAATTTCTATGCAAAATAACGTTTAATATAGAAGTTCTTTGAAACATTTCAGACAATTCCCATGAAAGGAAATGCTGTATTTCAAATAAAAGGAAACCTTTGTAGGCCTACAAACATTTGGTATAAAGCATTTAAACAATATCATTACACGCGTTTCTCAGAATCGTGTGAAAGAATACATGTTCATATCAGTTAATATTAAGAATAAAGAATATCATCCACGTACTTCATCTCCGAAAGATATTTAGCAAAATATAAATTTCTGCTGATGTGAGCTAGGTCTATCGGTTACTGTCCACATAAATAGAAGACCAGAACATAAAGAAGAACCAAGAAGGGAATTCTACTGATGTTTAAGAACTCTTTGTTCGACTATATCATAATACACTTATTATATGTGATGTAACAGTATCATAATGACATCCATTATGATACTGAATTTCATTATGACACTGTTGTGGTATCGATTAATCGTACACTGAAAAATCTTCCAGCCGTCAAAGCAGCAATTCAAACTCCACAATAAGCAGCATGTGTTTAAAATAAATCAAATCTGTTCGTGTTAATTTTAATATTATACTAAATTGAGTTCATTTTGTGTACTTTAATGTGTATTTCTTTGAGATTAAAACGCCAAGCGAAGCCTGAACTCCCTGCATGTGCTGTCGCTGTCATCTATCACAGATGACGAGAATAACTAACAGCTGATCGCCGGGACAGAGAGAGAGAGAGAGAGAGAGAGAGAGAGAGAGAGAGAGAGAGTGTGAGAGGGGGAGAGAGAGAGAATAATTTGTTTGAAGCACAAGGTACTTTAAAAACTCAAAGCATAGACATTTAATTAGGGTCGAAAAATGCTCGGTATGAAAATTATGAACTCGTTTCATAAACATATTCGCATCTTGATTAATTTTTACCCATCTTCATTACTGACTCAGAATAAGATGTCCTGATGATGGTATAGAGAAACCGAAAGGCCTAGGCACAAATAAATATCCTAATATTATTCGAACTCAACGGCACCGAACAAAATAGGCTTAGTTCTGCATTTCTAAATTCAGGGGACCTCAAAACATGTGTTAAAGATACAAAACCGATATTGAATGATCCCGTTTAAAATTAGCCCCTTCCTTACGAAATACATACTGTACCTACGAGGGCAAAAATACTATATACTTTTCTATAAAAGAAACAAGTGAAAATTTATTACTATTCCTGCCTTTTGAAAAATGCATTAAAAAAATATACCGCCAGCTTGGTGACTCAGAGACATATTTTCTTTATCCAATACGCCAAACATGGAAGTACTGTACTTGAAATTTTCTTCTTTGGAGGATATGAGATAACACCAGATATTTCCAAAATTATTGTTCTATGAGATCAAACAGATTTGATTTATTTTAAACACATGCTGCTTATTGTGGAGTTTGAATTGCTGCTTTGACGGCTGGAAGATTTTTCAGTGTACGATTAATCGATACCACAACAGTGTCATAATGAAATTCAGTATCATAATGGATGTCATAATGGATGTCATTATGATACTGTTACATCACATATAATAAGTGTATTATGATATAGTCGAACAAAGAGTTCTTAAACATCAGTAGAATTCCCTTCTTGGTTCTTCTTTATGTTCTGGTCTTCTATTTATGTGGACAGTAACCGATAGACCTAGCTCACATCAGCAGAAATTTATATTTTGCTAAATATCTTTCGGAGATGAAGTACGTGGATGATATGAGATCAAACCAAATATTTCCAAAATTAATGTTCTAAGACCGTGATAGACATACTAGCCTTCAAGATGGTTTAATCGACAAATTGTTCCTGTAATTTTTCCCCCCAACTAATTACCTCAACTTACTCAACAAAGTAGCTTACTCCATTATTTTTCTTCAGTGGGTTACATTGACGTCACGGTGATCTGATATTGTTGACAGCAGGGCAGGGTGTATACTTGTCGCACAAATTAGATCTAATGGGCCGTGCAATATTTGTCATATGATCCTTGCCTTCCTGTCGTCTCTATGTTACAACTTGTTTTGCCACAATAGCCTCCTCAATGCCAAGGAGACATGTAGTCTATCTTCACTTTTAATAAGCGTAATCTATAAAATAACCACATAAATAAGATGGGCTATATTAAATTTTTACAGAAACAAATTTTAAAGCGCGATTGTTTGCATAGAAACATTACACTACTGCAGGGCTACTAAAATAAAGCAGAAAGGGAATGAAAATTAAATGACACGAAGATTTTAATAAAAAGTAAATGCCCAAACAAATGGTTATTTAGAACTACTCAACTCATACGCCTCGTGTTTGATATTGACCAATAATGTTTAGCAATTCCTCGGATATAGACCAATCACGGCCGTTTATCTTGCAATGTTCTTGTAGGAATCTAGTAGTGTTTTATCGTGATAAGATCGTCTGCTCGTTACTGGAGACGCGAATATCAGTGTGCAGTGTGCACGAAAACAGATTATTTTATACAACATAACTTGTTTGGAAATTGAAATAATAGAAATGTACATTGATTAAAAACACAATTTCGATTCGGTGCAAGCCAGTTCGTGTGCTTTTATTCTGTTCTGCTATTAGCTTACCTGAATGGAATTAATTATGTCTTATATGCACCATTGGTAGCTCGAATCCATTCATGGATGGTTGATTCACAGTATGCCGTGATCTCACAACTGTTAGTTTTGTTTTTATACAACAAAGCACGAGACTGCGAGAGTAATTATTATTTATATATAATCCGTTACATTTTATTCATGGAATAGTCTTAATAAATCCAACTCTCGTGGGATTACCTATGACAAACTAATGGACAATAAAAATGAAGGATTACTGCATTTATACGAATTTCAAGAAGTGAGGATCACCAAAAATAGGAAAAGCAGTAAGCAGATAAAAAGAATAAAAGCATTAAGGGAAGATAGTAAGAGAAAAAGGCAAGAAAGGAATGGAAGCAAGAAGAAAAGAGAAAAGAAAATTAAACAAAGAGAGAAATTGAAGTAATGATGGAAAAGGAAGGCATGAAAAAAGAAAGGAAGAAAAAGAAAAAAATATGAAAGACAAGAAAAGAATAAAAAAGAAAATCCACGAAACCAGACAGCAGAGAAGTTGGAAGGAATCGAGGGAGAAAAATAAAAGCTATCAGTAGAATAACAAATGTATAGAAAATAGGGGGAAAATACTGTAATACTGCAACATCTCCGGCAGGGACGGCGTCAACGACCTATGGCTTACATCTACATCAGTCTTTCGTATATACAATACATTGGCAGAGGCATGTGGTCAGAAAACTGACTACCACTGCTTTCCTGACCGGAGACGTTACTTCTTTATCCAAATAGCTCATTCTTCTCAATATTGTATTGCAATTAACAATTTTTCTCAGAATTTATCGAAATATTTAAATGAAAACCCACAATTAAAAGCTATGAACCTCTGAGGTCTCCCTTTGGTATTTCAACAAGAAACAACAGGCTGGCCCATAGACGGTTTTCCATCTATGTTAAACCACGTGTAATAATCATTATCGATGCTTGAGTTCACTACATAATTAAAAAAATCAGCCCTAACAGCCCTAATAATTGGAAGATAAAGTTTCTCACATATATATTATACGCCACTTACCATTTTAATTCATAGTAAGCGAAAGTTATTTGCGTTTAAACGTCTAACTGGGGACTTAACAATAGCCAATGCAAATTAGGTGTCTGGGCTTAGGAAAGCGGAGAATCCTAGTGGCCGTGAATCCGTCATTGATGAAACTTCCCAATAAAGCTTCTTGTTGCGCCCCCAGGCAATGTCTTGTTCACGCACAACTTCAGAGGAATTAGTGGAAAAAGGGGCTAACCCAACAGGTACGTTTTTTAACATTGTAATTTATTGTAGTTTATGTGTGATTGGTGTGATGTATACTTTCAAAACTATTCTCAACCAGAAAGAAAAAAAAATAGGCCTACTATTTGATGGTAAACTTTTCACCATTACGAAACAATATGATTTCTGGTCTCGTCAGTTTTGACTTCTTATCTTTAGCCGAAATGAAGTAATTGCAATATCCCAGTACAATACAACAATCTATATTAATAAAAGGAAGTGTCTGTCTGTCTGTCTGTCCGCGATGCCCAGCGAAATCTACTGAACGCAGAGATCTGAAATTTTATACATAGGCGGACTAAAGGGTCGGAATGTGCACCTCGAAGCCGGAATTTTAATTTTCGCTTTCGTTCGTGAGTTATGAGTGAAAAACTGGCAGAAAACGTGCATTTTTTTGCGTTTTAGAGGCATCAGTTTCAGTAATAAATTTCAATATCAAATCACTTACAGATGGCTTTGGCTATTTTTGTCATCATACCTCATACCTTGGAAATAAAAGCAACGCGATCGCTTGATTTTGTTAGTCCATCCTAGACGATTCATTTGTTTAGAGTGTCAAGGCCCACAGACATATGACATTTTCAACCTACACGGAAGAAGGATAATCAACCCTAAATATGGTCAAACATTGTTCGATTTGAAAGAAACTCACTATACAGGGGTTTTCTGGGCCAAGGAACTCGAATCTGAGGTCGCTTTTACCAGGGGACGCTACCTAATCGTGGAATGCACTCCACGTGATTTAGGTGTTAATAATTATAATGATTTAACTATGCTCTTAATTTTTAGTTTTTAATTTTTCAAACAATTATCGCGGGGGAAGCCGCGGGCACATGCGGGCACATGCTGTTTGTCTGTCTGTCCACGATGCCCATCGAAATCTACTGAACGCAGAGATCTGAAATTTTAAAGATAGATGGACTGAAAGGTGGGCGAATGCACCTCGAAGCCGAATTTGTAATTTTAGCTTTCGTTCGCGAGTTATGAGTGAAAAACTGGCAGAAAACGTGATTTTAGCGCTGTCGAAGCATCAGATTTCAGTAATACATGTCAATGTCAAATCAATTGCAGTTGGCTTTGGCTATTTTTGTCATACCGTGGAAATAAAAGCATCGCGATCGCTTGAATGTTGTAAGCCCACGCTGGTCGATTCATTTGTTTAGAATGTCAAGGCCCGTAGACATATGAAATTTTCAACCTACACGGAAGAGGGATAATCAACATAGACCTAAATATGGTTAAACATTGTTCGATTTGGACGAAACTCACTATACAGGGATTTTCTGGGCCAAGGAACTGGAATCTGAGATCGCTTTTACCAGGCGACGCTATCTAATCGTGGTATGTAATTCACGTGATTTAGGTGTTAATAAATATAATGGTTTAACTATTATGCTCTTAATTTTTAGTTTTTAATTTTTGAAATAATTATCGCGGGGGAAACCGCGGGCGCCTTTACCAGGCGACGCTATCTAATCGTGATATGTAGTCCACGTGATTTAGGTGTTAATAAATATAATGATTTAACTATTAGGGTTATGCTTTTAATTTTTTAAATAATTATCGCGGGCGAAGCCGCGGGCACATGCTAGTTACGAATAAAATCTAAAATACGATGGTATATGCATTTAAATGGAAATTAAATCATGCAATGAAATTACTTATAAAAAATAAGAAAGATGGAATGGAATTGGCAGCTTTTAGTTTTCTATACTATTAGTGGTAGGACAATTTGGAGGAAGAAACCTTAGTTCATTTTTATGGTAGTACATGTGGAATATCAGGCTCCGGTTGAAAAGATAAACAAGAAAATAAAATAAAATATAGCAGGACAGAGAGAGAGACAGACAGATGGAAAGAATGAGATGTACTACGTCCACTCGGACTACAGCTTCAACTTATCTTGCTGCATCATGTTTTTGTTTTAATCCACCAAAGAACAAAACAAACCGACTGGAACTTCTTCTTACAATGTTGCCGAGTGTTTATAATCGGATCAATTATTACACATTATTTACAGATTTATTTCTCACTTCATACAATTAACTAAACAAAAAGTAAGTAAAGTTTCTTTTGGATTAAGTTATTCATTAACATAATTCTTGTACCTTCGGAGTTTCATTGTATAGAAACAAAGAAATCTTTTGTTACTTCTTTGTGGTCGCATTTTAAATTTATTGTATTCTAATTTAGACCATAGCTTCCCCATAAGCCGCCTTCTGAAGACATTAACGGAAAGAAAGGTCTTATGTAAAAGATAGAGTTTTTCTTAACTTCATAAATAAAAATAAAGTGTTCCCTATAGCCTACAGGGCGTCTAGGCCCTGAGGGTTCTAGGAAGTTCAGGCTCCCAGATTCTATACATTCGGCCGTGAAGGTGGTAAGGTTGTCAGCCTTACGAACCGGCCGCATTTACCCCAGGATTGCTCCTGGTACTCATTTGTGTGTAACTTCTACATAAGCCTAGTAAATATCGGTCATTCATTTACGAGGATAAGTCAATAAATATCCTCACTCTCTTTTTTAAATTTATTGCAACGACAATACAAAACCGTCGTTAGCGTTAATCATTTGTTTCAATTGTTATGAACCAGGCTGGTAGGCCTATATCCCCTAGCGGGCTTTGGTATATCAAACTCAAGATATCGAAACGAAACATCCCCTTTGGATTTTAACAAAAACGTTTTAACTAAACGTTTTAACCCTTGCGCTTAATAAAACACAGCAGTAGGCTATACAGTGTGATCCGTTTGAGATGTCAGAAAAGTAAAACGTTATATTTAAGAGGTTAATGTATATAGCTCTGTGCAATTTGCTGTAATGTAAGTGGAAAGGATGGGAGTTAACAATCAGTGATGTTTCAGACGTCGGCCATATGGCTTGGCGGCGCTATCATGCATAGAAGACAAAATGGTGGTCACGCCACAAAATCGCGCTCAGTGTTTAGTACGGTATTTATGCGAAGTTTTCTAGTGTAATACAAACACAGCGGTCTTTCCAATGTCAGTACAACTGCCCCTTCGCATCGAGACATTGTTAACTGGTATCTCATGTTCTTGGAAGATGGTCTCAAAATGCCTCGTACAGGCGGAAGGTTACGTGATAGGACTTGACTCCTCCAGATTTTTGTGTGTGGGGGTACATCAAGTCAACTGTGTACACACAAAGACCACAGAATGTAGCTGACTTACGATAGATGATTGCAGCGGCCTTACAGCAAATCACTCCAGAAATGCTCCGCGCCACGTGGCGGAACCTGTCCACGAGGTATGATCTGTGCCGCATTCGCAATGGCGGTCATGTTGAGTGCTAATGCCCTGGAATACAAAACTTACAGGTTTCCTACACCTGTTTGTACCATTAACAATTAATAAATTTAAATAGTTTCTTGTACACAATACTTTACTTTTCTGACATCTCTAACGGATCACCCTGTATACCTAAATTCTTCCAAATGGAGTAGACAAATCTTTCAAATGATACCCAGGCCCGACGAGAGGGAGGGGGAGCCGGGGCTACAGCCCCTTTCGGGGGCCCAGCCAACCAGGTTTTATTTTTTACTTTCTAAATTTATTCTAAAATAACATTTGTTATAAGCCAATAAACAGCTTAAGTTATGTTTTATTTTTTATGTGTTTATTTTATTTGCATTTTCCTGTCGTAGCCTATAACGGTGACACGGAATTAATCAGTTAATCCAAAACGGATTATTCTTGAAGAAAAATGGCTATTTTTGAAAAGTAGAAGCAGAAATCCTTTTGGACTCGACAGTAGGCCTCACTAACGTTCGGCATTTAAAATCCTAATTTTCAAAACATTAAACTGGTAGGGCTACATACAGATAAAATTGTTCCTGAATATTTTAATGTATTTTTCCGTTTCTTGCCCGGCATCAGTTAACCGATTTGGTCCAAAAACAATAGACTCCGTTTCATGGGCGTTATAAATGGTATACCAAGTTTTATGAAAATCTGATAAAGTGTTTTTTAGTTATCGCGCTTACAGACACACGGACAGACAGACAGATATTTTCCTATCTATCAGACAATCTCATAAAGTATCGGTACCATTCTGGCACTTAATAATTATGTAATATCATTACATATTCTTTTTGTTGCATACATTAGGCCTACAACGGGCGAGTTGGGTAGTGAATTTAATATTTGACGGGGACCCGGGAAAATTTGTCCCTGGGGCCCTTTCTTTCTTTCCACGGCCCTGATGATACCTCATCCAAGCTTACTGACAGAATTTTCGATTAGAAAAACTAATAATTATAACAGAAATAATATACAATAATTGTAATATTATAGGCCTATGAGGGTAGGTACAATCCAATAAACTAACAACATTCCAAATTTGAGATTTTTTATGGAAATCACCTATGATTTAGATTGAAGTGTACAAATTGCATTTCATAATGAGTTGAGCTCGAGAGAATTGTCAATCCAGAGTGGAGTATTTGAGTATTTGATAATATTATTTTCTATCCAGAACTTGTTGGTTTGTAATTCTCAATGTAAAAAGAAGCTTCATCATTTCCGTTTATGCAATTCATGTCAGTAATTTCACCTTAGCGTCGCTGAGAACTTCATATAACAATGCAATCAATAAAACGTGATGCGATCTTCTGCTGTTGCGAATGTTTCAGGATGATGGATGATCCATTTCCGGTCATAAACTTAGCGCCCAAGCGTGCAGTTTCCGCCGCTGCCGAATTATTGTCTGGGTGTCCTTACTTAAAATTCAGCGCCAGTTTGGTCTTCGTTTTAATTACCAACTCTCTTCTTAGAACTGATCTACATGGCTCTGTCAATTGCCAAGAAGTATAGTCGGGTTACTCTGCACTTCGTATGGGATTTAAGTAAGGGTTTCCAATTTATTGGGCTACTAGGCAGGGCCGTGGAAAGAAAGCAAGGGCCCCAGGTACAAATTTTCCCGGGACCCCGTCAGATATTAAATTCACTACCCAACTCGCCCTTTATAATGTATGCAACAAAAAGATTATGTAATAAAATTACATATTTATTAAGTACCAGAATAGTACCGGTACGAGATTGTCTGGTAGACAGGACTGTCTGTCCGTGTGTCTGTAAGCGCGATAACTCAAATACGCTTTATCGGATTTTTATAAAACTTGGTATACCATTTATAACGCCCATGGAACGAAGCCTATTGATTTTGGACCAAATCGGGCACGAAACGGAAAAATACATTAAAATGTTCTAATTAGGAACAATTTTATCTGTATGTACCAGTTTCTTTTGAAAATTATGATTTTAAATGTCGAACGTTAGTGAGGCCTACTGTTGAATCCGAAAGGATTCTGCTTCTACTTTTCAAAAATAGCAATTTTTCTTCAATAATAATCCGTTTCAGATTAACAGATTAATTTCCTGTCACCGTTATACGACAGGATAATGCAGATAAAATAAACACATAAAACATAACTTAAGCTGTTTATTGACTTATAACCAATTTTATTTTAGAGTAAATTTAGAAAGTAAAAAATAAAACCTGGTCGGCCGGGCCCCCTTTTGAGGCCCGGGCCCCGGGGCTGTAGCCCGGCTGCCCCTCCCTCTCATCGGGCCTGCCATTAGGACCACGTACCACGCTTTGAGACTCGCAATGGGCAGATGAACACAATTTAACAGATACAGAAGAGTTGATATAATTATACTATATTAAATTATATTTACCAGTCATTCAGTGTAAATTTAATAATGTGGTTCAACTGGCGCCCTTGAGTTAGATGCGGCCCACGTTCATTAATAAACAGGCCCCCGGACTCCTTCTGACTTTTTACATTTCTTTGCAATCGACAGGACTCTAATTTCATAAATTTTCACTGTCATGTAGCATTGATAGCGACAATACTTTCTATACTTTTAAAGCTATGTAACCCACAGAGTGACAATTTTCTTATATCAATGAGAAATTGCCGCCCATCAAGTTTTGTGGATTAGTTAACAAGGAGCAGTATCCAAACTAGCGAAATTGTGCTCTGAAATTACAATCCATGTTTGGTAGTATAATGTGAGTGTGAATTTTCTATTAAACTGTTACAAACTAAGCAGAAGAACAAGTTGTCACAAGATTTACTGAAATCGTCACTGTAGCTTGCCATTACTCAAACGGAAGTAGGTATTCAATCTGTAATAAAGCAACATGTAGCACAATTTTCTCATTAAGTGTATGTGATTGTTATCTTAATGATATAAGAGACAATCATGTATCAATCCAATCATTTTCATTAAAAGGTATTAAGACAAGTCAATTTCTACAATTTAGTATAATTTACGGTAATCGCGATCTCCATAAATACCCAACCTTGAAGATTGGCATTGATTACAATTTTAACCTGCCTTCGGAATATGCTTATGGAGCAGAAAGTAATGTCCGTATTAATGGAGGCCTGCTACACATAATTCTTTTCAGCACATAAGTCTAAGTGCATAAGTCTACCTATCAATATATTTTTTAAAAAGAGTAAAAGTTTAATTAGTTCCTATCCCCAACCAGCCGCATCGTTAATATCCTATGCCCTATTTAAGTATTCATTAACTGATACTCTTCAAAGTGAGAATGGTAATTACCAGTAACTATAATTTCCCCGAGAAGTGCAAACCATCCGAAGCTTCTGCATCTGTAAACCGCTTTTAACCTCTAGCAAACAGTGATTATGGTTTCGAAGACAGCACTCATAAAAGAAACTTTCGAAAACAGAGGAATCGAATCACTATTGAAATTACCGAAAAAGAAATGCAAAAAACTTGACATTACATTACGTTCATCATTGTTACAAAGCTCGTTTGAGTGAGATCTTGCTTAGGCAATGGATTTCTCAATAAATAGATCAAGTCATATGTAAAGTTGAGTGAATTTAATGATTCGAATGGTTTACCCGAAAACATTTGCTGCAGCTTCAAATGTATACAAAACATCTAAGGAATTGCATATCCCTCAGAATGAACAATATTCAGTATTGAAAGGTACAATTTGCCCATTTCAGTGAGATTCATGTAATAAGAAAAAATACAATAAATTACCATAATATTGGAAAGGTAGAGTCACACAGCAGAATTCAATGTCATAGCCGGGATTTGAATCTGCTCTATCAATTGAGCTCCCATGGAAACGTGCCGGTACAACATTAAATTCTCCAACTGACAAGCATATCGCGGTAACCCACTAGGCGTTCTCAAAATGAGATAACAACCCAGTGGTGACTTACACCTGTAAGTACTTTAAGGCCTGGGCTTCATAGTAAACCACAAGTAGGTCACAGTGGAATAATAATTCTTTCACCCCTGCCGAGTGTAGGCTAAGGTGGAAAGGTAGAGTCCGACTGAAAAATTCCATGCCATAGCCGGGATTTGACCCAGGATCTTCGGTTCTCTGTGCGGCTGCTCTACCAATTGAGCTACCATGGCAACATGCTGGCAAAACAACTGACTCACATATTCCGGTATACTACCAGGCGTTCTCAATACGAGAAAACAAACCAGTGGCGACTTAAACTCGTAAGTTCATTAAGGCCCGGGTTTCACAGTAAATCACTAGTGGGTCATAGTGAAATTAGAAGCCAAGAAGATTTTATGGTCAACTCAGGCCGCGGAAACCTACGATTAGGCCTACATATAGTGGAATGATAATTCTTTCACACTGGCCGTGTATACCGGCATGTTGCCATGGTAGCTCAATTGGTAGAGCAGCGGCAAGGAGAGCCGAATATCCTGGTTCAAATCCCAGCTTTATCATTGAATTTTTCTGTTTGATTCTACCTTTCCACCTTAGCGCACGAACGGCCAGTGTGAAAGAATTATCGTTCCAAATTACCATATTCTCCCCAGGTTTGGCCTTTGTGGTTTTAGACCTAGTTTTATTTCTATTTTAAAACCACGAATATCTTAATTATAACCTTCTTTGTTCATGTTGGTGAACGAGACAGTAACCCAGTACGCCAGTAGTCACTGGAACCGTTCCATCATCTACGAGAAAAAACTAGTCTTAAAATGCAAAGAAATAAAAACACGAAAGAAATGAAAAGTAAATGTTCAGCTTGATATAACCTCAAATTAAAGCAACGAGCAAATTAAATATACACTTCTTCACTTCCAATTACGTCACAGATGACGGACTAGTTAGCAGCGGATGGAAAGAAAACATAATTATATGGTTGTGTGTCGACCACTTTACTACTGAATCAATCTTGTTTATGCACAAAAAAGAATGAGTGCGTTCATTCATAAACAGGTGGCTGGGTAATTACCGGTGACATGGCGACGAGCAGGCGCAATGCCGAGATTTTGTTAATTTCGGAGCTCTGTGCTTTTCACACGCCGATGCATAGCCTTGGACTCAGGTAAAAAAAAAAATGGCGCAAAATATGCTGCATAGACTTTATCACTTATGCCCGGTTTCTATAAACTTGTGAAATGCCTATGGGTAAATTATCCATGGGCAAATTAGTTCCATTTCACCCACAATTATATAATAAGCAAGGTCTTGGAGTTGTACAGTTAATTTAATTCAGAAGGCTTTGATTCTCATTGTTTAAATTATTATTGATCCTACAAAGAGGTTAAATTTTATCCAGCCATCCACGAAAGGATAAATTAACCCGACGATTTACCCTTGGAAAGATCTAGTCCGAGTTTGTAGGAACATTTTTTCTGCCATTTTCATATTTACTCAGAGGACATTTATCCAGAAACTCGCCACAAGTGTAAGTGATTGCTATCTTTAAATTATTTGTGTTTGTGTGGTGTTATTCTTGTGTAAATTCTGTCCATTGGATAATTTACCCATAGGTAATTCGCGAGTTTATAGAAACCGGCCATTAGACACGTAAAAGGGTTTTAGCTGGACCAAATTTATATACCTTTATGCCACAGGTATATTTCACAGCAGTTATCACTAATCCCAGCTTTCTTTTTACTATGAGTTCATAAAGAAGGAAAAAAACGGTATTCATATTTTAATATTCTCTGATGACGTTTATTGTAAGTGATACTTCTTCTTTCGTCGATTACTTTAAATTTTGTTAAGAAATGTGTTTGATGTTCATTTTTAACCTCTCTTCAATTTACTGTGCAACATTTTCATATAGACTATTTTCCACCATAGATAATCGTCACATAGCTCAGATAAACCAAGAAAAGTAGAAAATGAACATTGAGCAAGTACTTCCAAATGCATTTTCAGAGAAACACAAATATAGCTGACTTATTACTCAAAGTTAGAAGTTTTGCAAATTAAATTTTTATCAAAATTGTGAAAGCCATTTTGTTTTTAATCAAAATATTAAAAAATGTTTTCGTGAAGATTACCCTATATATATATATATATATATATATATATATATATATATATATATATATATACACGATATAAGTAATAGAAATCAAATTATAGGGGGGGGGGACAAAAAGAGTGCAAAAATATATTTGAATACAATGCACCTTTCACCCGCAAAAAGGACTGTACAGATAGACAGGCAGACACTATTTCTTTAAATGTGCCCACATAGAGCGGACAATTATACTTTTAATTACATAGTAATGCTTTATGTTAAAAAGTGTAGATCTTTACCCCTGTGTTACAAACATCACTTGTAAAACACAGCTTTTTTATTTTATTTTTCTCAGTAATTTAAAAATTATCTTCCGCCATCACATTGTCGGCTGAAAGGCTAA
The DNA here is from genome assembly GCA_964059195.1 of Ectobius pallidus. Classification (NCBI taxonomy): domain Eukaryota; kingdom Metazoa; phylum Arthropoda; class Insecta; order Blattodea; family Ectobiidae; genus Ectobius; species Ectobius pallidus. The sequence continues at coordinate 55,928,140 of CAXKWD010000002.1, forward strand.
TAATAATAATACTAATAATAATAATAATAATAATAATAGTAATAATAATAATTGTTATTATTATTCCTTTAAATAATGAAACATGTTGGCTAATCGCGAATTATGAAATTACAAGTAAGGTGGATTTTTAAAGTAGACTAAGTCATAGCTCGCTATTATAGCATAGTAGCGTGCTACGAGTAAGCAAAGTCCTCATAGCTGATTGGTTAACATCGCTGCCACTAGTCCTAAGATCCGGCGGCTTAACTTTGCTTAGGCTAAATAAATAACCTTAATTTAATTTTATATACAACACAATATAATCCAAAATTACATTGGGCTAATTATAACAATGCCATTGTTTTATATTTACGAATGCGGAAAAAACTGGGTAATAGTGTTACTCGTATAATTCTACTGCTGTTGATTTTGCTGTTCTTCTTATTTATTATTTATCATTATTTAATAATAATATTTATTATTATAATAATTATTATTACAGTTAAATATGCCGCCGTTCTTTTTTGTTTGCTATCTGGACTTCACCAGAAGCACGATGCCCGCCCATGATCCCTCACCGGCTTGCGTTCAGTGTGAGATCTTAACATCTTTCATTCTAATGACGTCCTTCTAGCCTACAGCCTCCATTCAAATTACTACCAGGAGCCCACAACACAGACGTGTTGGAGTAGTAGTAGTAGACTAAAGACAGAATTGCATTATGTTCAAAAATTACATTTGCATAAAAATATTTTGGAACTGAACTGTATCCGATCCCGAGCATTTTTTTAAACCTGAAACTTATGAACATTATTATAATATGTATTATGTTTGTATTTGTAGCTATATTTGCATTTATACAAAAAAAGTAATAAATCTGGGGGGGAAAATCAGTCTTCGTTTTCTACGAGGAAAAAAAGTGATATGCTCACATTATTTTTTCTATCTTAAGCATAGACAATGCGACTCTATCGCTTCAAATTCACTTACAGAGTAAGTGAAAGAATGGCAAAAGCACATTCAAGTTTTCTTAAAGAGCTCACACAAAGTCCTAATGTCCGCGAGGCAGAATTTAAAATCTAATACTGTAGATGTGAATAGGTGACAAGGTTATACCGGTAGACTAAATGCTAAAAGCAATTACAACTCTTCAGAGTATTTCTGTGTATTTTCTTTTTCAAATAAAAGTTTTAGATCTTTGCAGGCCTATATTCAGTTAGTAAGCCTTTATAAGCTACTATACAGGAATTTCCTACAAACCAACGGCACAAACTAACCATCCGGTTAAGTACAGATAGGCTGTGACGATAACTACGATGCATGACCACTTTGTCTACCTCTGAAATATTCATGTTAACGGAAACAGAAAGTATCACCACGATTAGGCATGTATTACAGGTTCCGGTTACTGAAATAATAGCTTCAGTAGTTATCAATCCACAAAAAGTATTACCTTATCTATTCTCTGAGCCCTGCTAGTCACTATCCCTACGATAATTCATGAAATGACTCATAGTCAGTCATAATTATATAGTTGGATCTATTAGGAAGGAGACAAAATTTGATTAACTTAGCCTATTTAACTTTTTTATTCCATGATTTCTTAGTATCGGTAGTTAATTATACATTTCCTTAAAATATTGTCTATTATAACAGATACAATAAAAATATGCAAATTCTTCCTTTCCCCATGAAGAGTTTACTTTTCCTGCATCTTTAGAGGAATGTACAATTGATTACAGTATAATAAAGCCTTTCAATTTGTCATATTATAGTGAGTGATCCATGTCATTTTTAAATCCTAATGAGTTTGCAACGTCAAGAAAATAATATGATTGTTTTTAACTTTAATAATAATAATAATAATAATAATAATAAATAGGCTAATAATAATAAATACTACTACTACTACTACTACTAATACTACTACTACTACTACTACTACTACTACTACTACTACTACTACTACTACTACTACTACTACTACTACTACTACTACTACTACTACTACTAATAATAATAATAATAATAATAATGGAGAGAGTAACCTTTCTCAAAGGTTATAAATAAATATAATATAGGCTACTAGGCCTATTTGTATCTTTCAAAATTATATTTTACAGTATTCGTTTAATAATCGATATATTTTAGTATAATTTATTATTGTCTGGTAATTTTGACTGCTTTATCACAAGAGCTCGTAAGATTGAAAGCCCGGACAGGTTTTGAGGCAGCTCCACTCCTACCCCCGCATCATAATCTCCATCTCCAGGCCTCCGAACAGCAGCAGGTGTTAGAGCCGGGCGTGGGAAAGTTAGCAAGCTGGACCCATCTCAAGACTTCTTTCTTTTTATTCCCTTTGACCCCCCTCAATACGCGTGCCGCCACCAGTCACGTGATCATCCATTCGCGTGGCCCGGGATCTATTTTGTGCCCGCGGAGGCCCACAGCTGACTACGTACATTGTACTATTCCGCCCCCTTCCTTTCAAGAAAGTTCAGCCCTTTTGTAGTTCTGCTTCTGCACCCACCTTGAGTTGAGATGTTGGATAATACGCGTGGAAACGAGATCGAGAAGGTCCACAAACATGGGGTAGACTTTTTACCTGCTCCTAGGTCCCCAAATGTAAACACAATTAAATTATTCTTGAACCCTCTGTAAAGATCCCGATGACGCTGAAGTCGCTTCAAGAGTTTTAATTTAGTAAAGAACTAATTTAACTCATAAAGCTAAGCTTTTCACAGAAATAATGGACATACCTTGTCGCTATGTTATCTATTCTTTTAATATCAAATTTTCATCTAATAAGACAAGACAGAAATGAATATTTTAATCAATAACTTCCTTTTTAATTCTGGAAAATAACACACATATATCCCTGTCATGTCCTTTGTTCTAAGTTGCCTTTGTAAGTAGCCGCGTTTGACTGTAGCCAAATGTACAATAATTAATTTTAAGCTCTGTAATTTAAAGATTATCAGGATTTAAATTTGTAGCAATGGGAATGATTATATTAGTGCTCTATATATGATATTAGTATATTAAACGTATAGCTTCTAAATCATGCAATTTTTATACAAAAAACTGTACACCATTCAGCTACAGAATGAAGTGGATGTAAACAAAGCTAAATGCATCACTCCATCGACCACGTGGAATTCCACGCGGAATATGCAGACGAAATAGCAAACAGTTGAAAAGTATATTGAGATCAGGTTGAAAGAAGATATTAAAATTTAATTATTTAGTAAAGTGAAATGAATAAATATAGGCTATAGATATATAGTATGAAATCAATGGATTGACCATTATTAAACATTTTTGGTCCAAATTTCTACAGATTATCTAATTGGATCGTGTGACATGGACGACTGCCATTGAACACAATTTCAACTTATATTTTCCACCTAATTGTACCGGACGTAACGGAACGGAAACACTTCTAATTTTCTATACAAAAATATGAAATCAACCAATTATTCTATCCCGCGTGACTCGCAGAATAGAAACATGGCAGCTTCTTCGGTACAGCTGTTTCTCTGCGCTGCGAAGATTAACCAAAAAGATAAAATTAAATATAAGAGTCAAGAAGATTAACAGACGCCAAGCCAGACTTCGAATTTACAACAATACTAACTATAACCATTAGGCCTATTGCAACCGGCACAAACGTCGAGAATTACGAAAAAGATTCGGCAGAAAATGTTACCATTGTGTGCATATCGGCCGTCATGTTGATTTTAATAGCTATCGAATTCATTTCGGGAAAACTGCTGACGGTAGGCTATATTGGACTAAAAGGCACACTCATGTGCATAGCCAGAAATAATTTAAGATATGTGGTAGTTGATATGGGAGCCAGTAAATTCGTCCGATGGAAATCATTAACAAAGCAGTAATCTTAATAAATTCTAGGATGGGAAAATTTGTCTTGTATCAAATAAGAAGTAATTTCAATAAAATCTAGCTTTATAAATAAGAGCTTTTTTTTACTACGCAGTTGCTTATTCCTGGTAGCGCGTTTAAGTCTTCTCTGTGTATGACTTATTACACTTCGCAGCTTGATGTACGTTTCTGTCTGACATTCTTTTAAAACTTTGAAAAAATCTTAATTATTTGCATGAGTAGTGTTAAAATTCTGATAAAAACTTGCATGAAAGGATTCACATGCGTTAGTTGTGTGGCATACACTATTTTAGTTAGCCTATATTATGTATGGTGGGCATGTAGCATCTTCTGGTATGTAATTATCAATCAAATATCAACAAATTTTACTAGCCGTTCTGGACGCAATATTGACAGTTCAAGGCATTGTTGACAGCTAAATCCCAAAACCTTCGTCCACATCCTTAGGTTCCAAGTACACAAGGCCAAAGCAATATCTAAAAATTTCCATAAATCAATCTTATTATTATATTCCACGGCTAATCGATGTTGTTGAATATTTCCCCATTGTAAACATACACCTGACCAACGTGCTGCCAACATAAGAGCAACGACATCGTTCTGAAATGGCTCCTAGGAATGAGTTTATATTCTAAACACTAGGCAGGCGAATTTACAAGTTCGATTAAAATATCTCACTTTCGAAACGCAATGCGTTTAGACTTTCGAGCGAGTTTACATTTCGCCCTTCATATAGGTCTAACTTTTTGATCCAAAAAGTTAAATCGTGGCACATCGGCTAAATCTAGCTACCTAACCTATGGAACGTTTAAATAAGACGTACATTCTGCCTATAATTGGTATTATTGGCAATTTTAAGTTTTGGATGATTTTGTGAGAGTAAAATGTAGAGTGAAGACCGTAAACTTCCATTGATGAGTGTACAATGGAGTAAGGAGAGTATTTGACAACAGAAGGATCCGTTTTACCGTGTTAACCCTTAAATTGATAACGAAAAGAAATTTAGAATTACAGAAGTAATAATTGTGGAAATTATTTTCTCTGTAGTCCCACACAGTTTTACATATTGTTTGAGAGAAAAGTTTCGCCAGCAGTCAATTGTGAATAAATTTCATCAAGCGAGTACTTGCATTAGATACCTTCTAAGTCAAAATATTAAAAATCGGTAAGTGTGATAATTCGTTTCTGAAGTCCGGCACTATGTCTGATAACGTTTGACCTGTATTTTCTTCTTTTTTGATTGTAGAATATATATCCTGTTTATTTTTCCGTTCAAGCACCTTCCTCTGAAGATGTGCATACACTCCCTGTCCATCTCTGTATTTTAGGTCGAGAAATTTATTTAATAATAAAATATTTTCCAATGTCTGTGAATCGGTTCAATCGCCATCTCGTTTTCTAAGAAAGCATGTGTGAGTATATAGGTATTTTTTAAATTAATACAAAAAGTTACTTATTGTTACTTATAACACTTCTACATTCATGCACTCTGAAAGACCAAAATGACTGCTCATAGCTTCCGGGCGGTTCTATGTCTTCCCAGCAACTAGTCTGGCCACCTTCCGGCAAACAAAGTAATTTAAAGTTGGGAGATTGAACACAATCGGTTGTGTTTACCACAGATTCATGCATAGCCCTATACATATTCATAATCTTAAGACTTATCAAAGCTAAAGGAGGTACAATTTTTCCAATTACTTATTGATCATTTGTATTGTAATCGGTGACAATCAGTGCGATCCAACAGTAGGTGTTAGATTTTTACCTCGAGAGTGAGTAAAGAGCGTGTTTATGTTTTTAAAAATATATATTACCATCAATTTTTACAAAACCTTTAAAATATTTTGCAAATATAACTGAAAATACAGTATAAACTAAACTCCGTGGCGCTACATCCCTGGAGGGACTGGCCCACCACCCGACCGCTGCGTCTTCTACCACAGGTAGATGGCAGGATTGGGGGAGGACATGTGGTCAACATGCCGACACCCACGGCCGTTAATGGTGGTTTTCATGACCGGAGAAAATACAGTATAGGCCTACGTATTATGTTTTCGGCCTGGGTGGAACAGTCAATTATTTATTCTCCATGAATGCAAAACTGATTTCGCCACAAAGACATGTTAGGGTTATAGTTTACAAGTAATTAGGCCTATAATCATAATATATTTTTAACATTAATAAATAATTATAATTGATCGTGAAAGTAAGTTGTGAATGTGATAAGTTCCTTTAAAGAGCAGATAGGCCTATTGAATAAATGGAAACGTGAGTTGGATTTTACTTCCTAGGCCTACTATGGGTGGAGGAAATGTGTTTGACCTGATATTCGATGTGAAGTTTTTAAAGTAATTACACATTTTGAGACAGCCTACCCTGAATCCAAAAAAGCTATTTTCAGAAACATGTCTGTGTGTGTGTGTGTGTCTGTGAACAGCCTAGATCGAGAACGAAAAATCGCATAAAAACAACATTTTATATTTGTGTTAGTATCTTCTGGGGATGTAATGCGAAGATTGGCGATGACATTACCTTTTAATTTTAATGCCCCTTTCATTTCATGTTTTTATGCTGTTTTGTGTATTGGATTGCAGTTAAGTGAAAAAATCTATTACAAAGAAACGTGCTACATTCTTAGTGAAGTGTTGAATTTTATAGTAATTAGGAAAGTTAGGAATGAAACTGAAATCTATGCTGACTAAGTTATAATTACACAAAATTGAGATCTAAAACTAAACAAAATTAACAAGTTTAAGCAATACAAGTGACAAAAGTAACTTATTATAGAATACGATGACGCCCACGTGTGGTAAGGCGGAAAATATATATTTAGGTTATGTTGAAGGCACTGGGTGCAGGAAGTTCATGTTTCCGTCATGATGGCATGAACGGAAAATGGATAAAAAGACATTGCTAAAAAACTAACTCTTCCTCACTAAAGAAGCGCCAGTGCCAATTTCGATTAGACCTACTATGATATCATGCTAATATCGTGTTTATAACGAATGTGTTTGATTTATCTGTAACATCAGATAATGTGATCATGTAACGGAGTCTTTTCAAATATTGTCATAGGTACGCCCCAAATAACAAAGAATTAATTATTCTCTTATTTTCCTTCACAGAGTTTTAGGCTACTTACTTTTTTTAACTCTTAATTTTCTGTAGACTCCGCGAACGCACAATCAAAATCTACTACTCATTGCCCAACATATCATCATTCTGTTCCTTATTTTTTTGTGAATGACTAGCATTACTGCACTATTTTTTGGATCATTATTAACCTTTTCATTGTACCGATGTATAAATTCGTCATCTTAAAGTTGTATAAACGCAGAATTATAAGATCGATAGAAAATTTCTTTATATAAAATGTAAGGATTTTTATCTACAATTAAGAATTTTCATTTACGGAATCCAACTATTTCACTAAGATTTTCCGCGTTAATTTAGATTTAGAGCCCACTGATGATTTCACTGAACGATTATATATAAGTTAATAATACATAATATAATAATACATAATTATAATACATAATATAATAATACATAATAATGTTATAAATAAATATTAAAGAATTAAATCCACGAAAATAATGCAGTCACATAACTTTTTCTAGCCTGGAAGTAGAGAAAACAATACGAGGTAAGGTAATATGTTTTGGGAAGAGAAGTATGAAAGTGATATTTCATTTCTGTTTAATGTCATCCCCAAAACGGTTTTATGGTAACATGAGAGTAAGAAATAAAAATTCTCTGCCACGATAATACAATTTTATGTTACTGGAATTTCTGTTTCTTCTTATTTGAACCCCTATCAGGCTTGCTGTGTAGGCTACTGTACAAGCGATGGGATGCAAAATTCTACATCCTCTATGAGCCATAAAAAGCTATATCAAGCGTTTTCTGAGGGAATAGTTTGTGTGTGATAAGTCGTTCTTCCTATTTGAAATTATAAATACCTATATTAGGAGCTAGAATTTAAAAATCAAAAGTCCTTCATAAGTTAATTTCCAATTACAAAATAAAAAAACCCGGGCGACGCCGGGCCTTTTAAGCTAGTAACTTATATTATCATAGGCGCCGACTTGGGGGGGGGGAAGGTACTTTCTGCCCCCCAAAGACTTAAGTTTTTATCATGTAAGGCCTATGTATAGCTACTGAAAATCCAGTTCTTGCCCCTCCAGAAATATTACCAAGTCATCGCATCTGTATATTATATTTGATAACTTGGAACTGAACTGCATCCGAGCTTGAGCATTTTGCTCCTTCGGGTGTCGTCATTTAAAAAAAAAAAATATATATATATATACATATTTTAAATTCATTAATTTAAATTATCTATAAGAATAATTAGTGTCTTCTAGCATACTCTTTCAGAATTATTTTAGTACTTGTAGATATTAATTTAATTTTGTCTATGTTTCACTTATATTTTCGACGAAATCTGGAACTTTGGCTAGTTATCCCATTATGAAAATTACAATTCGCATGGACATCCCTGCAGAAGCATCTAATTTTAAACGCAAGCTTTAATTTAAAACAGAAGAACATGAGTTACATAATAACGGATGGAAGCATCCTCCAGTAGTCTCCAGCACCCCAAGGTCGCCTCAACAGATGTCGCGAGCATCTCTCTTTGTAGTATACCGGACAGACAGACTCCCTCAATATTGCATTCATAACACCTTTTGGTTTGCCGAAAGACTGAGAAATTTTGAAAATGTTCAAACACGAGAAAAACTAGTTAAATATTATATATGTGACATCTTCCCTATGCCACAGCGAACAAGCTATGAATAACGTAAAAAAATCGGGTAATTAAGTATTGATGTATTTTTCTATGAAAATTTAAACATGGGAAGTAAAGGAGCTTCTTTTCAGTCTAGAGGAAGTTCCTATAAATTGACAAAATATCTTCTCAAAATACACTTTTCCAATGAGAACATACATAACATCTAGTTCATGATCTTGAGAGACTCGCTCATGATCACGGCCGGCTTTTGATGACCTAAAAGTACTTTAAAAATGAGCTATAAAATAACTGCAAAAATACAAAAAATTACCCAAAAAGAAACAAAAAATGACCCAAAAAGTTGTATGAAAATACTAGTTTCTTCATCAGATTTGCGTCTATTCTATATTCAAGTCGATGACTCGGTTACAGGCTTGTAATTAGTTAATTGGCACAAACAGTTAAATGCGAACAGCAAAGACCTTCTTATATTATGTCATTTATTATGTCTTTCTGTATCCAAATTAAAATTTTAACAAGATCTATTTATTTATGCTTATTTAGAGTTCTGATAATATTCAATGTCAGTAAACGCACAAAAACTTTATATAACGCGAAAAACAACACAAAAAAGAAAATAATGACTTCATATTTAAAAAAAAATATCTAAAAATAAGAAATGTGGCAAAAAGACCTTAAAATAAAATCAGGTAAACTGATAAAACAAAGTGCCAGTATGCTTTTTAAATCAGTTATAATTGCTGTTATGATATACAGAAAATATATATTTTTTTTAACATATGTGAAAAATAGTATTATTTGTCAAATTTAAATGTATTGCAACTTGAAATTCTTAAAATATGTAAACATTTAACAAAATTCAGTGGCAAATAACTCCGTTAATTATTTCACAATAATGTACCTTCTGTTTATACAAATACAATATAGGATTTGTATTGTATATTTGTATTCTATTTGGTATAATTATAACAGTATTCATGTAGGGCTTACGGAAGAACAAAGGTCTAAAGTTTGATTCTTAACCTTAATTCATATTGGTGTACACTGATATAATAAATTCTTAAAATATGTAAACATTTTACAAAATGCATTGACAATGAAATAGAACAGTAAACCAATAAGAAGAGGATAGTTCCAAGTAGCGGTATGCAGTTTTGTTCTGAGTATAGGCTTATGCAATTTTAACGCAACGCAATAACTTTAAAGATAGTTTCTGTTCGTGAAATAACATTTATAGGCTAATGTTATCATTCTTTAGGATTGATGTTGTAGGTCAATGAAAGACAATGAATTCCGAGTTTTTTTTAAAGAAAAATAAAAATAGAACACAAGAATGGAATAGACTCAATTTAACATAACTTATAAGAATAAAAAAAAAAATTGTGTTTAGGGTGGATTCGAACGTGACATCTCTTGATCCACTAGTCAATCACCTTACCCCAAGACCAAACCACACTGCGAATGTTAAGTGTCCAATACCAGAGAATACTATCTCGTCGTAGCTCACAGAAAAGAAAAATCATCGTATTTCGAAATTAGGCTATATATCGTGCCTGCTAGATTTATTATGTTACAATATTGAATTATTTCATTAATTAGTACTATAATATTCGCGATATCTGAGTGATAAATTAGGATGAGGCCCTCGTTGAAGCAGGCGTACCAACCTACCCATATTCTCAAAGCTTAATGTTTTTATTTATTAAGAGGTCAGGAATTATTAATCTGACATAGGCTGAAGTAAAATTCAATGCTTCAATTCAATTGTAATCAATTTTACCAAAATAATTAGTCATTATACAACAGCATTTCATCTATAATCGTACATATGGGAACATTTGTTTTTCATGTAGATGGCAACTGTCCATGGCAACTGAAGGAAGCTTTATAATCTGTCATTTATTGAAGACGCTATAAGAAAGAACCGAGAATTTCATTTTGCATTTGAATTAGGTGCCTTCTTTTTAACCCTCCTGTACTAAGGAAGGTTTCAGGAGGAATTGAAGGCTTGTTACAGAATTCCACATTATTTACATTAGTAACGGGACTCGCCCGCTGATTGGTTGGCCGCGAGCCAATCAAAATGCTTCGAATTGAACCAAAATATTATAATGAATTTGACTGTTAATTACTCTTTATTTCGGTACTGGTCAACCGATTAAGTCCAAATTCAAAAGGCTTATTGCCACGGTCGCTATAAATGAGTATACGAAGTTTCATGAAAATCCGATAAAGCGTATTTGAGTTACCGCGCCTTTTGTTATATGATACCATAAAAAGGCACTAAATTGGGTATTATTCCGGTACCGGCCAACCGATTTGGTCCAGCATCAACAGACGTCTTCCCATGGACATTATAAATAGGTATTCCAAGTTTCATGAAAATCTGATAAAGCGTATGTGAGTTATGGTGCCTTTAAAGTATACACTAAATTGGGTTTTACTCCGGTACCGGTGAACCGATTTGGTCCAATATCAATAGGGTTCTTCCCATGGACATTATAAACGTGTATACCAAGTTTCATTAAAATTCGACAAAGTGTATTTGAGTTAGAGCGCGTACAGACACACGGACGGACGGACGGACTGACGGACGGACGGACGGACGGACGGACGGACAGACATTTTTCCTCCCCCACACAATCTCATAAAGTACCATACTGGCACTTAATAACCAAAAAATAACCAAATAATGGCAATACTTTCTAAAAACGAACTGAAAATAAATCACAGGGAAAATGACAAAAACCTAAAAATTTACATTTTTATAATATAGGAGTCATGATCAGAATACCTGCACTAGTGGGCAACTCCTCTGATGTACCAGTTAAAAGATGACATGTCATTAAAATCCGGGCCCTGCTCATGATGCTCCACAGCCATTTATACAGTCCTATATAATTATGTGATTTAGGTAGTGATTTTTTTTAACGTTCCATTTTTATCTGGTTTTGTGTATTACAATAGGACCGCCGGCGTGGTCTTGTGGTTAGCGTGTCTGCCTATAGGTAGATGACGCAGCGGTCGGGTGGTAGGCCTTGTCCCTTAAGGGATGTCGCGCCACGGAGTTTAGTTTAATTTTAGTGTATTACAATATATGTCTTGTATTCTGGTTACTCGTGGTCAGCCACAGTTGTAGGCCAGATATATTTGTGTTCGGAAATATATAGGCTATATTTGCTTTTTGAAAATTAAAAGTAAATGACTATAATAAGGGTCGAATGATAATTCTTTCACACTGGCCGTGTGTAGGCTAAGATGGACACGTGAAGTCAGAATGAAAAATTCAATGCCATAGCCGGGATTTGAACCAGGATCTTCGGCTCTCCATGCCGAATAAGGGTCGATGAATATCTTAAATCTTATTTTAATTTGTTTTTAGAACTGTGTAAGTTGAACTCGTCTTGAAGTAGTTTATAATCCCGCTTGAAATGTTTTTCTTTATTAACCAGGATACATTGAACATTTATCATGTAATACCCATAAGATCCGATAAAATGGTAACAAATATATCGTTATGAAAAGGTTTGTTTCAGTAAAAGACATATATTTTTCAAATAGGCCTAGCTACAGTAGTAAAAATAGTATGAAATTTTTTAGTACATACATGTTTAGTTTTAAGTTTCGCTTTAGCAAATCGCCTAAATCGCCTAGTTTTCGCTTTAGTTATATTTACAACTAAATCAACCATACCCACTATGATTGTTACACAATTCGGCAGAAACAAAGTGCACAGAACGGTATTTGAAATGATGGATCAGCGTGGAAGAGCCCATGCTGAAGTTGAAAATCATAATAATGCATTTTTATTTATAAATACCTATAGCTTTTTTTTATATTTTTTTTTAAATTTTTTTTTAATTCAGCCGTATTTATACTTCTTTTAGCTTCGAGGTCATACCAGGAGTTCAAGATCTGTGCCTATGCCTAGACGTTACCTTCTCGGCCACTTCTCGGTAGCTTATGTTGTGTTCAAATATCTTGGTTGTATAGTCTAATTTACTATCGAATTTTGTCTTTATTTTGGGTATTTCAGTAATCTTACTGGCACCTAACTTATGAAGGTTTTTACATTTGCCTCCTTTCATATGGAAAGAAAAAATACTTGTCATCTGTGAATTACGTATGTAAAGAAGAGACTTTCCACTGCACCTTTTTGTAATGTATGAAAGAATATGATTTTGAAAGAAATGGACCGTAATAACACAGAATTGTCAACTAATGGGTATAGTTTGATTAAGCCATTTGAGCAACGTTTTAAATACATAGTTATTTAATAAAATGTAGAAATGAATCTCAATTCACAGATGTATTTCCTTGTATCCAAGCTTAATCATACAGAAGGTTTTGAAATAAATGGGTACATAAGACATAGCCTACTTTACACACACTAACCCACTAACCCACAATATTGTAGTTTGATCTATTCTTAGCCACTAGAGAATGTTTTTGTAAAAAAAAATTATTATTCTAATACTATATACTATACGGTTGCCAGACACCAAATGCGAAGATGTGACGAACTATTTAAAACCAAATGTTTCCAGAGGTAAAGCAGAATATCTATCTTCACGACAACTTTAATTGTATTCTTCGTTCAAGGTGGATGGATATCTGCGAGAAAAATCTTGATTCTGCAATGAATCCGACTATGTGGCCTAGTAATGCTTGTGTCGACGTTATTTTTTACATCTTCTCCAGAGTCAAAACTCCAACCAGTAGGCCAATCATCAAATGGAAAAAAAGGTAAAGATTTTACATTTAAATACCCAATGTATTGCTAATGAACTAAGTGGCTTTGAACTTCTCTTACACAAAGAGGAACCGATTTTTTTCTGTCTTACTGAGCATTGGTAATTGAATGATGTACGCCTAAATATACAAGGTTACGACGTTTCCGCAAATTTTTACAGAACTATGAAAGTGTGGTAATATACAACTGAGTTGGCATGCAGGCACCTGGATTATGTAATATACTTGACCTGTGTTATGATATGCACTTTGAATATGTAGACATTCGGGTAAACACATGCAGTAATAATTTTGTTTTACTTTGTGTTTATCGATCACCTGATAATGATATAGATAGATTTTTCCACAGCTTGGAACTAGTGCTGAGGATTGCTTTCAAAGGTGCTACACATGTAATTTTAACAGGAGATTTTAATGTTGATGCTGCTATTAATTGACTGAGAACAAAAACACTGTTTGGTATTTTTGATTCGTTTAATATGACTTCTTAAATACGTGTGCCCATGCACAATAAGAGTATTATTGATTACTTAGTGATTGATATAAATGTGAAACAGTGGCGGACTCGTACAGTATATTTGATACGCTGATAGCAGACCATTGTGCAATCTCTTTGAATCTTGATATTGGAAACATTGTGGATGACACATCATGTCAGCCTAAGCCATATTCCTTTTAGTATCGTGATTGCAGCTTAAGTAATCTAAACATGTTTAATTCTTTATTACGCAATACCTCTTGGCAGGATGTTATGCAAATAGCTGATGTAAATGAAGCCTTCAACAATTTTATGTCCACTCTTTTATATTGTTATGATATTGCTATGAAAAGCTCCATGTCTAAGATACCTGGTGTGAGTAAGAAGCCATGGATAGCGTGATATCATCAAGCAAAGCACAGAGCTCAAAAACTTTTTAGACTGAAACGAGTTCTTAATTCTGATATACTTGATAGTTTATATAACGCAAGGAAAAGGCAGTACACAAAACTTATACTGGACAGAAAGAAACTATAATTTAGTAATCTAATTTCCAACTCAAAGAAGTTGTCTGTCTGGAATCACGTAAATAATGAATTAGGACGGAGTAACCCATAGTATTATTAGTCTATGTGACAATAATAATGTACATATAACGTAGTCACAGTGCACTTAATTATCAGAGTCTAATACACAATCTCAGAGACCGCTACGTGACGAAAAGAGAGCGTCTGGCCTCTGAATCATGGAGCAGCCGATTGAAGATATGCGATACATCAATTTATTCCCACCCTGGTGGTCTGTGCAGATTCTCCTGTTAATGAAGGAATGCAGGGCGCAGCAACGAGAAAGAAGAATAAGAAATTGGAAATCTGCGTGTTCCAAGGCCACCTCGCACCTGTGCCTGAGCATTAACTCTCTTTACGAAGCTCAACTGTTAATTGCATTCCAACAAATGACTGTCTGCATGCGGCCTATCTTATCGTGTAATTGACAATCTAACTTAACTTATTACTGTTTCTCCACATTTTAAAGTTTTCAGCTCTCTTCACCAGTGGTTATATTAATATCAGTCAACAGTGGCCCAGCCACGGGGGTCTAAATGGTCTAACCCGCCCCCCAAGTTCTCCCGATTAGAATACTTCTTTCAATTAATGTATTATTTTCATTGCAAGTTGAATTAGTATCAGGAATGCATCATAGTTTAAAACATTTTACGAACACTGTTTGAAATTGTTGACTGGATTAATAATTAATTCGTTTTCAAGGTAGGCCTACGTAACTGAAATAGATAACGATTTCAAATGCATTGGTTCGCAGCATTGCTTTAAATTGACTGAATCATGTCCATATTCATTTGCAAGAATTTTGCTGCATGATCCATAATGGCAGAATATGATTAAAATCTTCTGTTAATAATTCTTTAGATTATGTTGTTCAATAACAGTAATAGAAAAAAGTAAAAATAAAAAATGAAATGAGAAATAAATTTCGATAATTTCCTCGCTGTTTCTCGGTTAACGCTATGTGCAAAAAAAATATATTTTTTACCCTAGGAAGGACGGATAAGCAGCTAGTACCGTATAAAGGTTATAAAAGAAATACCGCTTTTAATAATTCAGTAATAGCACATACACATTTCTTTTTAATAAAAGAAAAACAATCTATACTAATAACAAATCATATGTTCTCGACTTGAATAAAAAAAAAAGTATTATTCTTTGCATTGCACGGGCGTAATAATTTTTCTTAACTTGCTCGTGATGTTCTTCATTGCCAAGATATTTTGTTTGTGAGTGATTTTCATTAGGGATGGACTTCGAGACCGCAGACATTTTTGAAAAACCGGTTTCGCTACTGTGTACGAATGGCGTCTGGACTTTTGAGTCCCAAAACCACTAAACTAGGACTTTTGCGTCCAGAGATTCTCAGATCCAATGACCCGTTTGCGTCCCGGGTCTCTCTAGAGCAATGGCCAAAATGCGTCCCATGGAATACAGGTAAAATTAATAATTGGTTCCATGCAGTTCGTTTAGCATTACCCAGGGTGCACCGCGAGGAGGCGAAATGCTACACACGCCAAAAATTTTAATCCTTGCATTACTGTCAATATTAAATAAAATTGAAGCGGAGAATGAAGTTATTCTTTGTCTTTTGGCTACCAGTTTACTTTCTTGTGGTTGGGAGGAACTTAAATTATACTGTTCGCATATATTCCAGTCTGCTGAGTTCTTCAGTTCTATATTCAACAATTTTTTCTACCAAGTAGGCCTCTTTTTCATTTTTCTTGGCATTGACAACGGTTGCTGAGCGTGTGTGAATATATGTTTCTGCTTGTATATTCTTCAAGGCTTCGATTAACTGGAATAGGTGTGGGTGCGAGTGATAATACATTCTATTCAATTTTGAATGGAATGACTAACAGCTGTTGTTGATGTATCGATCTTGTTCAAGACGGGACGCACGAGGGTTGTTTACGTCAAATTGCACCGGACGCACGAGAGTTGTTTACGTCAAATTGCACCGGACGCATGAGGGTTGTTTTGATGAAGCGACCACTCGCTTTGGGACGCAAAAGGGTACGAACCGTGCGAATTCCCATAGTACATGAAAGGGGAAGGGAGTTTATGGGAGAAACCTGTAAGAAACCAGTTCAATACGCCGTCGTTCAGGGCAACAGTGGCCTGTGCTAAATCCTGAAACTCACCCCAGTTTTCATAGACCACTGAAGGTTTTTCCAACTGCAGGACTGCTTTTCTTCCTAACTACCTCTGATGAGACCCAAAATATTCGAGCCAATAACTTTATCCTGTCTGCAGTTTGTATAAAAACTGGGGTATGTGTTTAGTGTTTAAAATTTAGTACTACACCATTATTAGAATGCAGTTTAAATTAAAAATATCTACTGCTTTATCAAACACACTTAAAACATGTCAAACAAGCATTGATAATGCAGCCAACATTTTAGTAATGTTTTCTTTAATCGTTCAAGAAAAATGAAGGACAGCGATTGTGTGCTGTTCACCCAACAAAGTCATATATTACCCTAGTCTAGATAATGCACTGGTAGCGGTATTAGTAACTAAAATTAATGCTTCGTAGCGACAAAATGATATGAAATGAAATGAATTATCAGGTTGGGAAATACGGCAAAATGCTTAGGACGAAAAACTGTTATGTTATTTAAATGTATGAAAAGCGAATTTCATTTATCAATTATTTTAAAAGGGCATTTAACCAAATTTAGAAGTTGGATTGTAGTTACAGGGATAAATAAATTCACTCCAGCGAAATACTTGCCAAATAATCCAAATCTAGAATATCATAATAGAGACATAAGAATACGGAAAAGAAATCTTAGGAAAATATGCAATAGGTGGAAGAGAAATTCACGCGACTATCGAAAGAACTGTTAACTACTAAACGGACAACCGAAGAATAGTTCCAAGGCGAACATAATGGCTGGGGAGAATTTCACAAATATATAAAGAGACGAAGAAGAAACCAGCACAAAAGCCCCACTTTTGGGACGACCAAAACCAACTTTTTAGCAATGATAGAGAAAAATCAAAACAATTACATTCCTATTCAACGCCAGAATAGAGAAGAGAAGATGGCGAGAAGACGGAAGATGAAAACGTTACTAAAAACATCTCATTATTTATTATCAGGCCTAAAAAATAAGGAGAAGAATTTCTAAATTGAAAGCACGTAAATCAGTAGGACCTGACGACATAGCTGGGGAAATGTTGAAGATGGAAGGAGAGGCCATGGTCTCATACCTCACGCATACACCTGACATCGATAAATTAATAATACGATTATACCGAATGATTGGAAGGAGGTTTTGTAGTGCTTATTTACAAGTCAGGGTTCCGATCAGATACAACAAATTACAGACCGGAATCTACCACAGAACAGTTATATCTAAATCCCTTCCGACTTTTTTCTGTAGGCTACCACCGGTTGCTAAAGGCCCATCTAGGCATTTAATGATTTTGCATATTTTTTTATATGAAAGTTGATAGATAGCTAGAATAAAATATAGCCAACGTATAATCTAAATTTAAGGAAAACACATTGATAAAATATTAGATGAAGCTTAGGGCCAGTTGGGATTTATTTTTCGTAATACCAAAAATATTAAAGATAAACATGTTTTACAGTTACTTTATAGTAGTTTTTTTGTACGCAGAAAATATGTGCATCAATCATACGGTCACCATTCTATAAAACTCATATTAATGATACGGAATAAAAATTCAGAAGAGTTTCCTTCGATATTGTATTTAAAAAAAAATAAGGTAGATCTGCTTTAATTGATAGCATTTATTAGAATTCCTTATTAAATGAATTTTATTTTGTAACCCAAATTGGTAGAAGATTGGTAGCACAACAGTTATTCTTATATAAAATTATGAATGGCATAATTTTATTGACAGCAATGGAAATTTAAAACATTAAAATTAACATAGTACACTTAAATTTAAGAAATAGGCAAATGTTATATGTTTCTATTAGGGCTGAAAATCGATTAAAATTTTTAATCGAGTTAACGCTTGACTTTAATCGATTAATCGACCGATTAATCGACCGATTAATCGACTGATTAATCGACAAACAAGTCGGTATTTTAAACGAAACCAAAGTGTACATTTAATATTGTTTTACACGTTTAATAACTACTACACTACAGATAATCAGAAGAAATCCTGAATTAATGAATACCATTATTAGTTAACTAGTGAAAAAATATATACAAAACTTACATTCCCGGTTACTTTTTCAGCCAAGACTTGCGACACACGAGTTTGTTAACATTTGAATGTTCAAGACACGATCGTAGCTTGTTTACAATAAAAACTCTCTCACTGGGCACTGAGAAAGGAGTTTGGTCATGTGACCCATTTCTCGAAATACGTTTTTCAGAATTCGACTAAACCGAATAATCGGAAAATGTAATTGATCGACGATTAAATATTTAATCGATTAATCGGGTCGATTAATCGATTAATCGGTACAGCCCTAGTTTCTATTATTAAGTAAAAAATGTTAGAATGTTCCCTTTAATTCATATTTGTAGGTAACATAATTCTTTATAACTTCCAAATGATTTTCTGGATGTTTTCTTATCATTAAACGATTACATAGGCTTCCTTCATGAAATTTTATATATTCCTTACGATTTGACGTAGTTTTTAGTTTTTCTTGTTAAATTAATTGTATTTATTACAAATCGTTCATGTATCCTCCTTATCATCATACATTTATTTATACAGCTATATACAGTGTATAATCTATGATATTATAAAACACTTTTAGCGAAACTTCGCGAACTGTAATTGGGATTTATTCCTGTAGCTGGCAGAATAAATAAATAAATATACAAATTTGCATAATGAGTAAATTGATTTAATAAAGTCAATTTTTTTGCATGTTTTGCATTTTTAGTCATTTGCGAGAGAGATGTCATTTTGGGGGTATTTTAGGCCATTCTCGGCATTTTTTTAGTTAAAAAAGATCTTATAATACGTTTTATTTTGATTTTTCAGCACTATTTTTGTTTTTAATGCAACATTATATGCAAATAACGTCCGCAGGTAACAAATCAAACTTACTGTATTATTGGAACAAATGTGCATTTTGAAAATATGGCATAAGCAATAAGTCTACCTGCTTTTCCTCTTTTTTTTTTTTTTTTTTAAGGAATGTGCATATTGAACTAGACTACATTTTCAAGAAAACATGGTATAGGGAGAACCTTCTTCCCCTATTTTATAGGAATGCGCATGATGAACTCATCGGAGCTTGTCCATTGTTACTCATTTTCAGGAATATCAGAAGGACTTTCACTGTGACATTCATTTGTGTATAAGAGTTGAGAGAGGTACTTGCTAGGGGCAATTTGATGGGCATGCCAGTTCAGATATATATATATATATATATATGTTTTTTTTTCGCAAAGGGTGTACAAGTAGCATTAATTTACTTACTTCTTTTGTAAAAAAATAAAGAGTATTTTATATTGTAAACTTAAATGTAACATATTGCCACCCATTAAATTGCTCTCTAAAACGAGCTCATTACTTCTAAAAAGGTAATTGTAAGTAATAATGGATAATTTGTTGGCCATTTTTACTATTTTTAGGACATAAATTCATGTTTTTTTTTTACCTTTTTTCACTTTTTATGGTCATTAAATGCCTTGCCCTATTCATCAACATCAGCATTGGGGCCCAGACTTCCAATTCAGTCGGGAACAGCTTCATAAGAAACTGGCTTTTATAAATTGCGATAAACATTTTAATGTAGCCTACGGTATTTATTGTATTTTACCTATGAATGCTAGTATATACAGGTATGTGAATGCAACTGCAGAGATTCTCCAGCGAGCCTGGAACACTTAGAATTAAACATCATACAGATACAAACGCAATGAAAAGTTCTGAACTATGAACATCTGTTTATTGAACACTCTGTGTAGTTATGAAATGTTGGTTCATAAAGTTCTTCTAATTCACCATCTGTTATTACGCGAGTGCCTTTCGTATTAAGCAAGTAGACTTGGTCCTAGGCAATAAGTAGCCTCGAGTATCTGAATGGCCTGAGTAAGACATTTGCAAACTACAAATGAAGAAAAATTGATGGTCAAAGATGCGAAATTACATACTAGTGTACTGATTTCTTTCTCATGCCTTGTTTTACTACCCAGCGCACTGTCATTTTAGTTATTAGTGAAAATTAGACAATGCTACCTATGATTAGCTACAGAGTGAGCCGAAAGAAGCGTATCGGTCTGGATGGGACAGTCAATAAGACAGCTTTCTGCTTCAAAGTTCGCGGGTTTGATCCCGACACAGGTAGATATCATGAATG
The DNA here is from genome assembly GCA_964059195.1 of Ectobius pallidus. Lineage (NCBI taxonomy): Eukaryota > Metazoa > Arthropoda > Insecta > Blattodea > Ectobiidae > Ectobius > Ectobius pallidus. Next base: position 55,948,887 of record CAXKWD010000002.1, read on the forward strand.
TGTGCGTAAATAAACAGAAGCTCTTGTGTGGGGATAAATTCCGGCACATCAGCGGGGGTTACTGGCCTACTGTATGTAACAGTGCAAGAATATAACAGTATCGACTCGTTTCTGTTGATTCTGGGGAAACAAATAGGTGTCTATTCAAGCTATTTACAGCTGCCAGGTCTTAAATTATCCGAAATCATAGTACTTGAAATTTCCATCTTTACTGCATTATGACGGCTTAATCCTTATGATTCGTCACTATCAGTAGTATTCAAGCTCCGAAAGAAGGGAAGGCAACAATTTGTTCATTTTTAAAGTAGCCTCATTTTCGCCTGGTTTTGGAAGGATGTGCAAAACTGATAGGCCTTAGTATTGGTCATAGGACATGGATTTGTATAAAGAACATAAGAATAATAATTTGTGAAATTGAATAATAAGAATACGGTTGAGAAGTAGTAAAATAGTAGACCAGTGGTTCCCAACCTTTTTCAGCTGGCGACCCATCTTTCCTTATCGGAATACCTCCACGGTCCATCGGTCCATGGTGGAGTAAAACACCGTATTTGTATTGTATCCCTTCCTTATGAAAATACGAGTAAAATTTACCATCAAATATTGCAAATATATATGAGCTTATATATGCTTTTTTTGAAGATACAGATTGATTATTAAATAACACATTGTATTCTGATTTGAAAATGGTTGACAAAATATAAGCACTTTGTAGGAAAACAGTTATTTATTTAACAAAATATATGTATATGTTTGCAATATATACAACAAGTGGTTTCATACTCACTAACAAGTGTCCCTAGGTGAAGATAAAACTACAATGATAAAAATACACAAAGACTATTTTAATTTTTCAGTCAAAATTGCTGTTTTTAAGTAAGAATACCATATTAAAGAGATATTTGGGACTGTTTCGATTGAACTAACACGTCAATGTCAGGATTGGATGAAGATGTTTTTAATCGTAAGTAACTTTCAACATTGAGTTGATTTCTGTATTTGTTTTTTAGAAAAACAAAATCAATTTGATTTGTTTCGATTTTTCTTATCTTTTCTGATGGTTTATTCGATGGTATCTACGGGGAAATCATCATCAAGTAGCTGAAGAGGTCTACGGCGTTTCTGAAGGTGGCTCTTCATTGAAGAATTGACATCATCGCCATTCCACCAGGCTCAACCAATGGATATGTAATCGATCCTACAGTCAGGTTTGAAACAAGTAGCACCCAACCTGCAGAAGTTCATGCTGAAAAATGTCGCATCTACGAACCCACCATCGCCTACTACAAAGGAAAATACTCCCTTTCTTCTGTTACCATCTTTGGCCTGATGGTGGGTGCAAGAGGGACAATTCCTTCATTCTTTGTAGATTTCTGCAGATTCTTCCGTCTGAACAGCATTTTAATAAAAGAAGTGTCTCTGACAGCCCTGAAAGGTTCCCTCTCTATACTCAGGAATCACTTATATTCCTAAATTGTATATAGTTGTCTTCATTTTTTTTTTCTTGTTTCATAAGTTTTCTTGATATAAGTGAGTTTCTCTTAATGTTTATTGTAAATGCTTGTAAACACTTCTTTGTGGTGCAAATCATTTTCTTTTATATTACGCTTTGTCTTAGGGCAACCCTTAACTGAGGGAAGCTGAATGTAAATAAACATTAATATATATAGGATCGAGTCGCGACCCACTGGTTGGGAACAGCTGTAGTAGACTATTAGTCATCTGAGAGGTATTATTTGCGGAATGGAAGAATATTTTTTTAGCACAAGACACACGTAGTAAAAGTTACACATTATCGCACAAAATCTTTATGCCACTCTATTTGGTACCAACTTTGGTATCCGTAACATTGAAAACATTCATTTATTTTAAAATATTTGCATATGTTTATTAAATAGACTCAGTTTGATAAAATTGACGATTTTAAAATTCCCCACCCACATTTAAATTTCTCACGGTGATTGCAAAGTCGTTATATTTGGTGAGTGAAAGGGGTTTTCATGTTGGCTGCAGTGTACGATAAAAATCAATAACACAGCTGCAACATGGCTGACTCTACGGTAAAGAGTAAAGTAAAGTGATCTCTATACAGGCCATGGATGCCCAGAGGGTTCCAGGAGTTTGAGGCTCCCATATTTTGGACATTCGGCACATGAAGGTGGTAAGGTTGTCAGCCTTGCACACCGGCCGCCATTACCCCCAGGATGGCTCCTGGTACTCATTTCTGTTAGAGGCTGAGTCGACCCCAGGGCCATAGTGCCACCAGAAGGATTAGGCCACTTGAAAAACTCCAACGACCTCATCGGGAATCGAACCCGCGACCTTCCGGTTTGTAGCGCTGCGCCTCAACCACTACGCTATGGCGTACCCCTTGAATCTACGGTAGGGCTACGTAATTCATTACAATAATATGTATTATATCATACATATTATTTTGTATGTATGAATTGTATTTTTGGCATGAACATTGTAATTGGGGTTTCTACTTGTAATGTTTATTATTATTATTAAATTAATTAGTCCACCGCTGTGGCTCAGGGGATGCGTCCAATCCTCTCACGCAGCGGGCCCGGGTTCGATTCCTGGTCGGGACAAGTTACCTAGGTGAGGTTTTTTCCGGGGTTTTCCCTCACCTATGAGACAAATGTCAGGTAACTTTAGGCCCTTGTGGTCCCCGGATATCATCTGGCCGTCATTATCATCTTCATCCTCATCCTCGCCTTGTTCTGAGCGAGTGTGTGTGTGAATGGTGTGTATCGTCCTATGTGTTCGTGTTGTCTCGGAGGTGGCCCCGGCATTGGGCTGATCACTCATCCGGGGAGGCCCTCCATGTCCTTGTCTGGTCAAAAAAGTATGTGTGTGATCCAAAGGTAATCCCTCTCCCTGTAAGGCCCGGGCGGCTTGGGTCGCTTAAATCCTAAAAAAAAAGGGAGAGGCAAAACTACGAAAAAGAAAAAAAAAGAAGAAGAAAAATTAATTAAAAAATTAAAATTATTATTTAATAAATGTTAACGGTTGTTTAAAAAGTGCATGATTACACGAGGTAAAATGATTTTATTTTGCTGTTGGATTGCTTCACTCATCCTTACGGGCTCGTTCCGTAAACATACCTACTCGCAAAATAAAATCCTTCTTTTAGACCTTGTATCATAAATAGCTATGTGGATAATTTTAACTTGACAAGTTAATGTTTTTTAATTTACCTAATTCTTCCCTTCAGAAGAAGAAGCTAATTTATACTGATTGATTTAAGAGTCCATGATATAGACATAGACCAATTTTAAATAACGGACGTCGGAGGTCCTTTGGGTTCCGTATTTTGAGGTTTCCTAGTTCTCAAATAATCGGCACATGAAAGTGTTTGATCTGTCCATATTTTGAAACAAAATTTCCTCAGGATCTATTTGCTTTGAAGGTTAATTGATTCAAGATCCTAGAATCAGCAGACTGACATGCTGAAATGAAAATTCCAAATGAATTCGAACCCGCGAACTTTTTGTTTGTTTGATCGTGATTCAACCAGCTGCGCCACCGTTTCTTACAGTTTAGTATAAGAACATTTAATAATAATTTAATACCAAGTGTATATGTTGATGTAAAGCGACCAGTAAGGTAAATAGGAAGTTTTGTTAACACATATTGCTAGTCTGCTTTACTTCCTTGTTTAGGGTTTTTCATTGAGGTGATCTGTAGAAACCGGCACATCCCTTCCTTCCTACGTTCTGCTACCGATGAAATTCCCATTCTGTTATTATTTAAAGAACTTGAATATTTCAATACTTATATTGTGAATTTAGGGTAGCGCTTGCATTCTCTACCGAAACATAACACTACAAGCAGAAAACAAATTGAATTCAACCCTGATATTTGAACTCGAAGTTAGTCCAGAAATTATTGAAACTGTCCATTATTGATATTGAAAATTATTCAAAGGCAAGAAACATTTCAGATAGGGAATTTTGATTCTTTTAGTCAATTCCTGTAGTATCAAAATTTCATTTAAGGGCCGCAGATGGGGTAAATTATTTTCTTCTGTTTGCTGTGAAGGCATTCATTGTGTTAAGGGGCTCCAAGTCCAATCTGCCCTGAAGTACGGTGGATATTGAATTTCGGTATAATTTAAGACCTGACAGATGTAAATAGCTCGAATATACACCGATTTATTTCCCCAGAATGAACCCATGAAGGGTTGTGTAGTGTAAAAGGAGTAAGTTTCCTTCAATCATATTTTACTTTAGAGGAATAAATTGTTGATACATTGTAGATAATCTAGAATTTTATATTGATTTCTCTGTATCGAGTGACAGTCGACAAGACAGAGGCTAAAGAGTTTACAAAACACCAGTTCTTGTGATTGCAGTAATATTCCATGTTCTGGATTTTATGGTGCAGTAAAGAAAATCATGATACTTTATTCAGCCACTAATAGGTAGTATAAGGACAAAATGTTTGAAATGAAGGATCTCACTCTGATCTAGGGTGGCCATTTCTAAAATGTCAGAAAGGAGGACACACTTCTTCGGTAAACTAGCATAGTATAACACTTGGGGCATGGACGGCTGGACAATAAATATTACATGGTACAATCCTGACTAATTTCAGACTTAATAACTGAATTTATATAAAACAAATGATTATACACTACCAAAAGGGATTTCAATCTCTATTTATATTTTTGTCCTTTCTTTGCCATCCGCAGGAATTCCTTATACATGGAATTAACACTCTTCCAAGAACAAATTTTATTAATACGCTTTACCGATCCATCAGAGTCTCGAAAAGGAGGACAAATAAACGTCCGGCATAAAACCGCGCCGGATGGAGGACTGCTTAGCAAAAACCCTTACAGTCCGGCCACCCTACTCTGATCGCAGTAATAATATTTATATTCCGACGATTATTATATCAATTTTGGTTTCCGTTTCATCCCATAAGCGGGTAGGAAGGGTAGAAGGGTGGGAAATTTTACTAGGAAAATTTGGTAATTCGGGGTGTTAAAATAAAGATCTGTGATAAAATTGAGCTTGATAAAAAGAATATCTGTTTTATTCAACTACCTTTTTTCTTATGTATAATATTTTGTTGGTTTCTGCCTTCGGAGACCGTACGGACTGTCAGAGTTATGCATACATAAATGCCATCGACCTACGTTGGAATTAATGAACTTGCAAGATGGGGAATGTAAAGACAATGTTTCGTAGACTTCTCCTTTCAGGTCAAAAACACGAAAATGTAAATTTTAAGACAATAGCGTGATTAGCAAATACAGATTAGTATACAATAAGCCTTATTGGTAGAAAATATGTCATAAATAAAAAAGTAAAAAATAAATACATAATTAATAAATAAACTCAAAACGAAACCTTGCTTGAATTAAATAAAAAAGTACACATAGATAGTATTTATGCAAAATTTGTTAGGAGCTTTTTCTGGCAATCGTTCTTTGTGAAAGAACTAGAGGTGGAAAGGAATGATTTGAGCCTTTTAAATGCAACACTTTTGTATATAGCTCTTCCAAAACATGAAAGATTCAGTTCTTGGAGCGACTCAAGTAACATTTATCCCTGCTACTTAACTGTAGGGATTAGTGAACAGTAGGCTATCCTAATTAAAAGCCTAGAAGAATCACTGTCAGGTTTCTGTCTTTGCTGGAGATTTTTTAGTCCACTGTCTTGTATAATGTTGAATAGTTGCACCCGCTGTGTCAGTGTATAATATGTCATTATTTCCAACCCAGGTGGAAAAAAATGGTCATCGCACCACAAGAGAAAAATGTGAACTCTCTAAATACACAGACTCTGGGATTAGCGAACAACGAGTGACCCTCATTAGGAAGGGACTCAATGTGAAACCATTCAGCAAAATGAGCCCGGACCTCGGGTGGTGGAGTGAGACGAGGCTTTCAAGTTTTGGAAAGAACTATATATGAAATTGTAGACATAACTCACATAATGGTATGGTATTGCCAAGTCATTTGTAATGATCGTAAGAGGAAAGATAAAAACTTCACCGCTTTATAAGCCGAGAATTTCCTTATTGTAGCTCCAAGTAATTACAAAAATTAAAAAGGGGATTCCCGAACAATAACGTGTTGAGGTAATATGCGGATGAAGGCTCAGGAAACCATGTTATGAGGAAAAAAACAAATGTCAATTCTAATCTGACATAAAGGATGTATTTGTTATCAAGTTTTTTTTTCATGCTAAGCGATAAGGTAAACAATTTGTATTGTTCTTGGAAAACCCATAAGCATTTCATTAACATAGCCTATTTAAACTAAAAAGTAAGCAGACATCAGTCACTCCTTCTGAACTGCCGTCACCATCAGTTTGATTGAGGTAAGTAACACTAAGTAAATGGCAACATTGTGTATTTTCAGCTATTTAAATCCTATATTTTAACCACGTTTGTTGGAGTGTCAATATTCTTAGGTTCGGGGGAAAGGAGAATGGATTTTAATACACTATGTTAGTTTTGTAAAATAATTTCTTTAAACATATTTTTATATTCTTTTAACAAGTCATTACAATCTAACGCGAAAAGCTCCCCTGGGGATACCCTAAGTATGTAACCTGCATTTTTTTTTGCTTCACATTGCAGTAGACAGTTGCTGACGGATATGAGGAGTGCGCTTTCGGTCGTCTCTCTCTATTCACAAGACAACGTTGCTCGGAAAGTGGACTTATGCCAGTTGACGACCAATAGCTAAGCTAAGTTAGTTTAGCTAAGCTAACATACAGTGCAGGATTTCATATGTAGTTGTGCCGACAAAACTACATAAGAAATCCGTCACTGTATGTAATCTAAGGGAAGCTAAGTTAGCTTAGCTCTTGGTCGACAACCGGCATTAGGCTTTCAATGCTATGTACGAGAGGGCTAGCTTATTTCGACCCCTCATATAATTACGACCGTAGTATATTCCAATATAACGGTGAAAAGTGTAATTTAACAGAATCGAGGAAAGTTATTTACGAATTTATGTTATCCACTTCATACAAATAACGAGGGTGCGCGGGCAAAGAGAGTTAAGTCCACCATCCTAAAAAATTGAGATATGTCCATAGAGTTATAGATTAAAATATTTTCTACATTTGTCATATTCAAAATTGTACGGTAGTTATGGATGTGTGCCTCATGGGTTTATCCATCTCTAAAGCTATGTTGGGCTGGTATATTGTGTTAAGTCACTCTAATTCTCAGCAACAAGAAAGTGAACTTAACTCTCTTTGCCCGCGCACCCCGGAATTTATTGCACTCCATTTTTCTACGATAGCGGTTCAGCGAAAATAAAAGTGAAAATATTTAATCAATCACTGTCTCTATTTAAACGCAGGTAGTAGCATTATACTTAACTGCTGAGAATTGAATCGTTAAGTTGAAAAGGAACTAAAGACACGAGTCAGACACGAATGGTAAATTTCAACTATCAAATATGACTATTCCATTTTATATACATATAGGCTATAGTTATATGTTATATTAAAGGTTAGTGGCTCTGATATGTGCAGACGTACGCACGTATGTGCAGCAAAGATTGCAAAGAGTCAGGTAGTTTAGGTTATGGGCAATGGATCCAGGAAATTCGAGTTTCCACCATGACAATATGAAAAAAAAAATCGAAATGAAAACTATGTAGCTCAATAGAAGTATAGTTATTATTGCACAAAATTTAAATAAAATAATATGAGTCATTGTCAAGAAAATAGAAAGTTTTAAGAAAGTAAAGATTCATGTGACATCCTTGGAAAAAGTAGTAACTGAACTTAAAAGTTCGTTCCGATGTTTTGACTCGTTATATATACTGTACATAACTTAGATTCACACTGGGCACTTTTTGGAAATAACATTTTGGGGCACAGGGGACGTAGAACCGTTTATTTGAGGACACTGCATTTCAGTCCGAATATATTACTTAATCGGAGAAAAGTAGTTGGTTGTTATAGTTATTCAGCGACTGTTGTATACTGCTACTCTCCCAGAAAATTGAACATGCCTGTAAATAATTATACGGGCATATGGGCTCACTTTTAGCACATATAATACCATCGATCTGGGCCGGAATTGAACTAGTGAACTTGGGAGCAGAAATATTGTACCGACTGTTCTACTGAGGAAAGGCAAACATGAAAAGTTAGCACAAGAAATATCTATAAGCCTACATAAAAAATGTTTGTTACAATTTTAAAAGTCTTCTGCTTATGACGCTACAGTTTTTATTTCTTTTATACCGGTGTCCAAGAGATACAATAGTTCATAAAGAATATGCATTACGCTACCTTGATGCGCCATCTTCAGTTCTTATGAGGAATGACGAAGATAACTTTCTTGCGATCACCAGTGAACTGTTCATCACTGTTGGCAAGACAGCTTCATAAGCAAGATGCTTTAAAAAAAAAAAAAAATTAATTGAATGACATACATTGTCTTAATGAATAGATATTTATTTTGATTTATTTACGAAAGCTGTCGTCTGTGAATGGGGAACGGACCGAGACAAGATTAAAATACGAGGGTCATTTCAAAAGTTCTGCACACTGTAAGATAGAATGGAAGAAAATAATATATTTTGCAAAATACCTTTACAGGCCTTCAATATAATCTTAATTCTTGCTTATGACAGCTTCCCACCGTTTTGGCAAATTCTGTATTCCGGATAGAGCACCTTCATTGTTGAGCAGTCTGATTACTCAGGTCACCTCACTGGAAGCTTCATCAATTCTAACAAAACGTTTTCCACGTCTATGAATGGGAAAGACTTCCCCACCCATCATACAGTCCTGATTTTGAGCGCACCAGACCTTGATTTGTTTCCCAAATTGAAGGAACCACTCCCTGGAAAACGTTTTGTTACAATTGATGAAGCTTCCAGTGAGGTGACCAGAGTAATCAGACAGCTCAACAATGAAGGTGCCCTATTCGGAATACAGAATTTGCCAAAACGTTGGGAAGCTGTCATAAACAAGAATGAAGATTATATTGAAGGCCTGTAAAGGTATTTTATAAAATAAATTATTTTCTTCAATTTTATCTTACAGTGTGCAGAACTTTTGAAATGACTCTCGTAAGTGTATAAGATTGTTATTTTATCCGTATATTAGTACAATCTGGTAAAAATACAACCATTATAAAGTACACTAAATTAAATATAATCCTACAGAGTGAAGAATTGACAACATGACAGGACTGCGATTTTGTACCGTCCTCATTCTGGGTCTGACCATCAGCTCCAGCATGTCGAGGATTGTCGACAAGTGCGACCTAGTGCGAGAGTTGAGGAGTCATGGTATCAACGACTATTGGAGACTGCGAAGCTGTAAGTGCCATAGAGAATTGAGTTCAATTATTTCATAATTATTTATATTTTACAGCAATTCAAACAAACACTACTCCTTTCACTCATAAATCTCTCCACGACGATCGCAATTTGTTGTTCGGCTTTGTTATACAGTTAACAGCATGTTTGTTTAGTTCCTCGAGTTAACCAACACTTAAGAATTGAAGTTTGTAATTTATATAAGAAATAATAGGCCCCCTAGTGGGGATGAATAAAGGAAAATATTAATTACAACTATACATATTAAGAGGGAACCTATGAGGTGAGTAAAAACATGGGTGAAATATGTAATTTTCTTTTATCATAAAAAAATAAAATAATGTTGGTTTTATTTTTAAAAACCAAATCGTAACAGCACTTAACAGCTGATTGACAGTCAATTTAAAATATGGAAAATTAAGGTACAGTGAATTTCTTTCTCAATTTCTCGTACACAGTAATTAACAATTCGTCGGTCTTTAAGATGAAATAACTCAGGATTTATTGAACTGAATTGCATAAGATTTGCAGGAAATCTATATAAGATGTGCTAATGAACAATTATACTTTTTTTCAAATTTGCATTATATTAGAAAATATAAGTTTTTAATATCAAGTACATAGATATTTAAGTAAAAATTGAACAGGAAAATTTGAGCTCTTTAAGTAGCAGATTACAATAATGTAATATCAACTGGCAGCTTTGAATCAAAGAGCAAGTATGTAAGTAAAATAACATGGACGTTATTTATTAATTTATTAAATAAAAGTTTGCATATGACCCTATTTTTCTACCTTTTTCTTAAAGTGGATAATAAACGAGTGGTCCTGAAACTGAAATGATTGTAATAATTCTGATTTGTTTGCTAATTTAATAACGTCATGCACTTAGATATCTCCTAGGCATGAAAAGTAAGAAAATATGATTTTCATAGGTTCCCCTGTAACACAAAATGTCAACTTTAGATAAAAATATATAATCTTCTGACGAATTCGATGATGTAAATTCCGGCCGAGGTTGGCAGACGTAATAATTCTAGGCACGTAGATCTCCGGGAGAGATTACAAGCCTAGGGTCCCAAGTCGTAAGTAGTCTATACAGCATGTAAATAACATAATTAATATCCATTTATTTATACAAAAAGCTTAAAAAAGGATGTAATGTAAATTACAGTGATAGTTACGTCGCTTACTTTTTTCTTAACCCACACAACCTCTGCTTACGAAGGATTAACATGTCAATGCCAGAAGGGGATAGAAGAAACTCTGATCAACACTAGACAGGGAAAGCAGGGACTCTGATGAGGACTAATCTTGGCGCAGAGCCTCAACTTAGGACAAATCACAAACACATGGGACAACTGACGGGAACATTCGGATTATAGGAAAGAAAATTCGAATCCGGCGTTCGTCTTTGTGAGTGGGAAAGTCCTGAAAACTCATTCAGACTGGCCAGCCTAATAGAGCGTGGGCTACTGTATACCCCCATCCCCCCCCCTCGTGGGATTTTCCGACTCACATATGTTTTTGTTGGTATTTCCATCTAGTTTCAGTTTTTAGTTGTTTGCCACTTATCAATTACAGCATTTACCCGGAAACCCCGGAAAACTTCGGAAATCCGGAGAAAACTACTTTGTTTTAATTTTTCTTTGTTCTTTGCTCCTAATATGCCCAGGGAATTTCTGAATATCATATTTTTTTGTTGGTATTGCCATCTAGATTAAGTTTTTAGTTGTTTGCCCCTTATCAATTACAGCATATCCCCGGAAAACAATGGAAATCCGGAGAAATGACTGTTTTAATTTGTGTTTGTTCTTTGCTTCTAATATGCCCAGGGAATTTTTGACTCACGTATTTTTTGTTGGTATTGCCATCTAATTTAAGGTTTCAGTTGTTTGCCTCTTACCAATTACAACACATACCCGGAAAACCCGGAATACCACTTATATACGGAGAAAATGACAATGTTTTATTTTTTTAATTCTTTGTTATTTGCTTCTAATATTCAAAGGGAATTTCTGACTCATATGTTTTTTTGTTGGTATTGCCATCTAGATTAAGGTCTCAGTTGTTTGCCCATTATCAATTACAGCATATCCCCGGAAAACTCCGAAAACAACGGAAATCCGGAGAAAATTACTTTGTTTTAATTTTTTAAATCGTAGTTCTTTGCTCCATGTATTCAAAGGGAACTGGTGACTCATATGTTTTTGTATTGGTATTTCCATCTAGATTAAGGTCTCAGTTGTTTGCCCATTATCAATTACAGCATATCCCCGGAAAACTCCGAAAACCACGGAAATCCGGAGAAAATTACTTTGTTTTAATTTTTTAAATCTTAGTTCTTTGCTCCTAGTATTCAAAGTGAACTGGTGACTCATATGTTTTTGTATTGGTATTTCCATCTAAATTAAGGTCTCAGTTGTTTGCCCATTATCAATTACAGCATATCCCCGGAAAACTCCGAAAACCACGGAAATCCGGAGAAAATTACTTTGTTTTAATTTTTTAAATCTTAGTTCTTTGCTCCTAGTATTCAAAGGGAACTGGTGACTCATATGTTTTTGTATTGGTATTTCCATCTAAATTAAGGTCTCAGTTGTTTGCCCATTATCAATTACAGCATATCCCCGGAAAACTCCGAGAACCACGGAAATCCGGAGAAAATTACTTTGTTTTAATTTTTTAAATCTTAGTTCTTTGCTCCTAGTATTCAAAGGGAACTGGTGACTCATATGTTTTTGTATTGGTATTTCCATCTAAATTAAGGTCTCAGTTGTTTGCCCATTATCAATTACAGCATATCCCCGGAAAACTCCGAAAACCACGGAAATCCGGAGAAAATTACTTGGTTTAAATTTTAAAATCTTAGTTCTTTGCTCCTAGTATTCAAAGGGAACTGGTGACTCATATGTTTTTGTATTGGTATTTCCATCTAAATTAAGGTCTCAGTTGTTTGCCCATTATCAATTACAGCATATCCCCGGAAACTCCGAAAACCACGAAAATCTGCAGAAAATGAGTTCGTTTTGATTTATTAAAAATCTTTCTTCTTTGATCCTAATACAACCAGGGAATTTCTTACTTACATATTTTTTGTTGGCATTGTCATCTAGATTAAGGTTTCAGTTGTTTTCCCGTTAACAATTATAACATATCCCCGTAAAACCCGGAAAACCACGGAAATCCACGGAATTTCTAGAACTCGGAACTTGTGATCTACAGTCACTGAAGCCGTTATTGCGAAGTAATTCTGCTTCAGGTGTGTCCTTTGCAGGTTCAAAAGGGTGAGTATGTAGACTACGAGATATTTGCCATAATTGTGTTGGTCACATGCAAAGAAAAGGTTAATCATATCTTCTAAACATGCCAAGTGTAAGTCAAAGTTGTTTTCTTTAGTTGCTCGCTGAAATCTCAAAATCAAAGACACTTTGTCGATATTACCAATCCAAAATTGTGCTGTTTTACCCAATGTCCCTTCTATAACTTCAGTCAAGAAAGTTTGATAGTGACTGTGGAAGGTTTGGCAAGATAAATTATCATTCACAGATGTCAAATTAGAATATGAAAGGTGTGCTGCCAGGTTTTCAATCACTTTCATCCCTTCAGAAACAGGATTTTTTCCAGTATTATTTGTCATGCTGTAATTGGTAAGGGGAAAACAACTGAAACCTTAAACTATATGGCAATAGGAACAAAAGGTATGTGATTCAGAAATTCCCTGGGATTATTAGTATCAAAGAACAAATATTTTTAGAAAATAAAAAAAAACTAATTTTCTCCCGATTTTCGTGGTTTTCGGAGATTTCCGGAGATATGCTGTAATTGATAAGGGGAAAACAACTGAAACCTTAATCTAGATGACATTACCAACACAAAAGCATATGAGTCACAAATTCCCTTTGATTATTAGGAGCAAAGAACAAAGATGTAAGGAAATTTTTAAAAAGTCAATTTCTCCGGATTTCCGTGGTTTTCGGAGTTTTCTTGATATATACTATAATTCATAAGGGGCATACAACTGAAACCTTAATCTAGATGGTAATGCCAACAAAAAACATATGAGTCAGAAATTATCTTCGAATATTAGGAGCAAAGAACAAAGTTTTAAAAAGAAAACATAGTCATTTTCTCATTATATAGGTGGTTTTCCGGGTTTTCCAGGGATATGCTGTAATTGGTAAGGGGCAAACAACTGAAAAATTAATCTAGATGGCAATACAAACACAAAAAATATATGATTCACCAATTCCCTTTGAATACCAGAAGCAAAGAACAAAGATTTTAAAAAATTTAAACGAAATTAATTTTTCCGGATTTCCGTGGTTTTCAGTGTTTTCCGGGGATATGCTGTAATTGATAAGAGGCAAACAACTGAAATTTTAATCTAGATGCTAATGCCAACAAAAAAACATATGAGTGAGAAATTCCCTTTGAATATTAGGAGCAAAGAACAAAGATTTAAAAAATAAAACATAGTTATTTTCTCCGTATATACGTGGTTTTCCGGGTTTTCCGGCGATATGTTGTAATTTGTAAGGGGCAAACCACTGAAACCTTAAACTAGATGGCAATACGAACAAAAATGTGTGAGTCAGAAATTCCCTGGGAATATTAGGGGCAAAGAACAATAACAAATTTAAACAAACTCATTTTCTCCGGATTTCCGTAGTTTTCCGGGGTTTCCGGGTAAATGCTGTAATTGATAAGGGGGCAAACAAGTAACTAGACGACAATACCAACAAGAAAAAATGTGTGTCAGGAAATCCCACGGGGGGGGGGGGAGGGTTTGCTATTGGTAGCCCATGGTCTATAAGGGATTTTAACAACGATTTCTCGAATGTCCCGCGAAGTTAACCACAAACACAGCTGGCTCACCAATATGGTCAAACGATAAGGGAAAAAAGTTAATATAAACTTGCGCTAGTTCTATTGCTTCCTAAAAAAATGTGAAAAACAATATGGAATTTTGTTAAGAAAATGTGGAATATTTTTTTAATGCTACGACTCCTTTTTATCATAGGTAACTCCGCGATAATTTACGAGATTATCGATCGATTCACGTCTGCGCAGCAGGAGAGAATTTATCTGATTAAATTTGTCAGTTCGAGTTGGATTTATTCAGATTATTCCATGAATAAAAATGTGAAATTTGTCAATTCGAGTTGGATTTATTAAGACTTTTCCATGAATAAAATTGTAACGGATTATACAAATAATAATTACTTTCGTGCTTTGTTATATCAAAACAAAACTAACAGCTGCGAGATCACGACATACTATGAATCGATTCAAGTTACCATATTGTGACCAGTGCTACCATTGGTGTATACAAGACATAGTTAACTTAATTGAGGTAATCTGACAGCAGAACAGAATGAAAGCACATGAACTGGCTCGCACCGAATCGGAATTGTGTTTTTAATCAATGTACATTTATATTATTTCAATTTCCAAACAAGTTGTGTTGTATAAAATAATATGTTTTCGTGCTGCTTAATGGCAGCATGTGACGTATTAATCACGATACATTGATGCTTACGTGTTCAGTAACGAGCTGACCATTTTATAGGATAAAATCCCATCCTCGTATTAATAGCAAGCATTTTATAAGATAAACGATCGTGATTGGGCTATATCCGAGGAATTGCTATACGTTATTGGTCAATATCAAACACGCGGCGTAAGAGTGGAATAGTCATTACAATGAGTTTTGTTATATTGACACATGTTTATGTTTTTAAATTTATGTATAAATTAATATTATTGTTACTTTAATATGTAATTGATGATGACTATTGTGACTTTTGTTACTTAATGATCAATAAATCGATTGATTTAAAGCTTTAGCGACCGTCACATTTAGCTAACGTACAAGTCTTATCATCAGACTTGACATTGACCGAAATAAACGCGAAGCTACAAATAAGTTACCTTTTTTAATCAGTTATAAAGTCGTGTAAAACAACATAAAACTAGTGCATGTTTGAAACTAAATAAATGCAACTGTTACGCTAAAAAAATTGTCTGATAATCTAATCATGGTTTCCAGCTATGCACATTCATTAACATATGAAGGTAGCGTAATTATCTTCACGCAAAATAAGTAATTATGAAAGGTGCTTACATTAATAGTCAAAAGCCATTTATATCACATGTTTATTCTAAACACAATTTAGAGATTTTGAATGAAAGAAGATGCTTATACAGCTTATTACTAACTGCATCTAGCTATAGAATCATTCAAGTAGTTCTAAATAATTAGAATTCTTATGAATTCTGAAAAATTATTCCATTGATAGTGAGAGAGAGATAGAGAGAAATACTTTATTCAAGTCATCTGCCTGGCATTCCAGGTGACCATACAGAACCAGAACAAACAAAGAAAAAGAAACATACATTATATAATTACCTGAATTGAATTGAAACCGAACATAAGAACTCTAAGTAGTATATAAATGATTGTGTAATAAAAATAACGAGTCTTCTAAAACTTCTAATACATTCTAACAAAAGTTTCATTAGAAATATTAAGAGACTGTAGAAATGTATTGACAACGTTGAAACTTGCACCGCGTGCGCCAAAAAGTAGACCCTTCACCTCCCATGCATTTACAGGTAACTTATAGCTCTCGCTAAGGTAAGGGATACATGGTTGGTATATTTCCTCCTTTTCCGCACAGACACTCTTAGCTTATTCACTATCCTCTTCCAAGCGAACTGTTGGATCCAAAAGAAAACCCCGTTTCGCAGTTCTATTAATGGCTATTATGTCGGCTCTTCGATTACTTCCATCTCCCGCGATGGAATGCACCTCTTCATACATTTCCCAGTCTTTTTGTCGTCGAAGGCTGTGGCAATCGCTGAACGGACATGATGGTGGCGAGAATTTATCAATAATTCGCCCTTTTTACAACTACCAGTACATGGAACAAGGTTTCTGGATTATTACATTCTGCATGCCGGCTTAGTGACGTATTTTGACTCTTTCCAGGTACAAACCTCACCGCTGAGGTATTACAAGATATCTTGATTGCATTAGTCCATTGAGAACAAGAGAGACCAACTGGTCAATGATAAGAGCAATAATTTTACTGAAATGGTTATCATTTGTGGAACAGCTTATTTTGTTTTATAACATATTTAATGACTTAAAATGCATTGACGAGGAACACTGTCTATATATGATTACGTATACCTGCTGTAACGATATATGCAACGAACACAGCATAGGCGCCCTATAAATGGGGTTTTATAGCCCAGTGATGGAGTGTAGGTTGGAGCACACTTTTATCATGTCAAGTTTGAAAGAAAACGGATGACAGCAGTTCAATAGTCGAGATTTAATTATCTGCGTAGTGAAAATTCATTTTAAAGATGAAATGAATAATCCAATCTCTATAATATCATACTAACTTTATTCGATAACAAGATCAAAATTATAACTTACTTTAAACTTCTTTTACTGGTTAATATATACTTGTGTACAGAGTATGACAGTATAGCTGGAGCTTAGACAACATAATAGATGTTGCAGCAGAGCATCATTGTTTACTGTGTGATACAGATATACAGGGTGTTTCAAAAATACTTTTACAAACTTAGAGCATGGGTTCCTTACACCAAAAGAAGGACAAATGAACATACATGTATGTCCCATTATCTTTGTTTTCTCGTTAGGAAATGTTCAACACATTGGTATGCACTCATAACACGTCAACACACTAAACTCATAACATTTTAGTCTCATTGTTCGAGATGCTCTTACTGGTATCTACCATGACAGATGGATAGGCAGAGGAGGACCAGTTCCATGGCCTAAGGGCACCTTAAGCTATCCGAGAAAACAAGGAATATGGGACATATGTTCATATGAACTTTTTTCCTTCTTTTGGTGTAAGGAACCCATGCCCGAAGTTTGTAAAAGTATTTTTGAAACACTCTGTATAATAACAGTACAGTCAATACTGTAAAGGCGATGTATTGGCGACAACTAGTTCATCCTTCCTGCTCATACAAGCAACTTTTCTGTTCACTGCACCTGATAATAAATGTATAGGCCTAAGCAGTTGGAGCGGATAAAGGGTCACAATGAGGGTAACACTATAAATATGCTTTGTGTCTGAGACAGATATAGGTAACAATCAGTAGGATATTTGTGGAGCCACAACCACTAGTTTACAACTTTTTTCTACATTTCACTGTATCTGGTAACGTGTATCGACTGTGTTTCTTTCAGATGTGTGCATAGCATACCATGAGAGTAGATTCAACACCCAGGCCCAGAACAATATCAACTCTGACGGTAGCCACGACTTCGGACTATTCCAGGTAAGGTACCAATGGGACATAGGCGTAACCAGGCCGACCATATGGGGGGGGGGGGTTATAACATCCGCTGGGTCTGGGGAGTATGGAATACCCCCCAGGGAGAGGGGGGCCCGGGGGTTCTCCCCCGGAAAATTTAAAAAATTAAGATGTAAAATAACGAATTTTAAGCTTTCGGGGGTCCTGCCCCGGAAAATTTAAAAAATTAAGACGCAAAATAACGAGTTTTAAGCTTCCCACGCTTTATACTTGTATTAAGTAATTTATGGGCAGACTTAAAAAAATTATACAATTTTCCTTTTCTTAATCAATGGGGGGTCAAACCCCCAAACCCCCCCCCCCCCTCGGTACGCCTATGC
Organism: Ectobius pallidus; assembly: GCA_964059195.1. Lineage (NCBI taxonomy): Eukaryota > Metazoa > Arthropoda > Insecta > Blattodea > Ectobiidae > Ectobius > Ectobius pallidus. The sequence goes on from CAXKWD010000002.1 coordinate 55,966,887, forward strand.
AATGGGATAAATGGATTTTCATGGCGTCTGAAGCAACTAATAGATTTTCGGGATAGGTCTACACAAACTTTTTAAATATATACAATAAGTAATCTATAATGTTGAATTACTTCTGCAGAAGTATGCTCACCTAACTGATGGGATCGACTGAAATCAGTCCTTACCCTCATTTTCGAAGTTCCTGAGAAATTACCGCCATCTACTGGCAACTATAGAACACTACAATAAGCATATAAGTGTGTTATTTTACACTACATTTGAATCTGTTACGCATCACTTTAATAGCGTTTAGAAGCAAGGAAATGATCTCACAAATCACCTTTGGAAATGGGTCATTTGGGCACAACATGGAATTATTTTAAAGGATGTTAGATTGATAACTTTTGTAAGAAATATGTCACTAGGCTAATTTATGCAAAAAGAAATACCAGTACGATTCTTGAAACTTAATTTAGATTCATTTTATGGAACACAATGCTAAACCACTCGAGCTTAAGAGCTTGTTCAAATAAACGTTAATTTTTGTATCAGATGCTGAATTTTATTATTGATATAATTATACTTATTTTGTTAATTTGCTACTAAAATCACATTGTCTTCAAAAATAGCATGAGTCTATAAAATTAGGTTTGCAGTTTTAGCTGGACTTTAAAAACGCTAGTCTATATACTCGTATGAATATGAGGTTATAAGTGATTATGGAAAAACTATTTGACTACTCATCATATCCCAATGAGCGTAGGCCTAATCATGGCGAGTGTATAGTTGAATAGTAGGTTCATCGAGAGTAAAAGGCATTATACATATCGTTTTAATATGTTTTCAATGTTAATTACATTCCAGTCTACTAAAAAAAATATAATTATATACTTTTTCAGATTAACGACAGATATTGGTGCTCCCCTCCAGGCACTGGCTGCAATGTGAGATGCACTGGTAAGATAACTTAACCTAACCTAAATTAATGAATTTCATGTTGTTCCTATGAGGGTAAAGTTATACAATCACGTTCAATATTACCACCTTATTCCCTTATCAAACTTAGGATTGCTTGAGAATAATAATAAGATATTTCAGTAATTAATCTATTTTATTAATTGTGCATCTGTATATGACCGTATAAAAAGCCAAGTGAATAAGTTATAAAAATGATGTTTAAAATTATATAGCTGTTTATATTAAAAAATCAAATTCACCAAAGTGATATGTATAAATGTAGTAGATTAAAACGTTGCCTTGTCAATATTATTCTAAAATAGATCTAGGCCTATTATAGTACACAAAATTAAAAACCATTAGGTTATATACACCAGTATTAACATAAAAAACTTCACCAAATGATATATAAAATATGGTATGTTAAACCTTGGTATGTCAATAATATTCTAAACTATTTTGAAAAGTAAAATCTATTGAGTTACATATATATTAAAAAATGTTGTCCTGAAAACATATACACTGAATGCTGTGAAGTATTTTATCTATTCACAGTTTGGTTCACTTCATATGTAAAATATGTACTTAGGTATGATGAATACTAATTATATATTTCAGGTGAGTCAGTTCACTATTAATTGTAACTAAAGTACGATTACTGGAAAAAACACTGTAGCTGTAGCTGTATTATTCTCAAGCAATCCTAAGTTTGATTTTTTTTTTTGAGGGAATAAGGTGGTAATATTGAACGTGATTGTAACCTAACCTAATCTGAACTATGAAGTGACCTATCCTGACATCAAATGAAAACCACAATTATTTTTTTCCCACTATTTTTCTGCAGGAAGAATGTTTACTTGTACATTATTTTTCTACATAGTCCCCTCCCAGTTCAATGCCTTTATGCCATCAGATAGGAAGTGCTTCGATACCGCATGAGAAAATTCATTCTGGTTGACACTCTTGGCACTCGTGCACCGCCGATTGAATGTCTTCATCAGACTTGAACTTCTGCCCTCCAAGGAGCTCCTTTAACGGACCAAAGATGTGGAAATCTGATGGTGTCAAACCTAGCAAGTATGACAGATGTGGGAGGCACTTGAAGCAAATGTCGTCAATAGTTTTCATGGTTGCACGAGCAACATGAGGACGGACGAGCGTTATCGTGTTGAAGCAAAACACCTGTTATCAGCAACCCCCTTCGCTTTGTCACCTACAGATTTCCAAATCTTTGGTCCGTTAAAGGATCTCCTTGGAGGGCAAAAGTTCAAATCTGATGAAGACATCCAATCGATGGTGCAGGAGTGGCTACAGCGTCAACCAAAATAATTTTTCTCGTGTGGTATCGAACCTCTTCTTATCCAATGGCGTAAGGGCATTGAACTGGGAGAGGACTATGTAGAAAATAATGTACAAGCAAGCATTCTTCCTGCAGTAAAACAGTAGAAAAAATTTAATTGCGGATTTCATTTGATTCTCCCTCGTACATCAGTAGCAGTAGGATAGCATGTAAAATATTTAAATAAAAAAAAAATTAACTGAAATTTCTTCATTACCGGAATAATTTAATTTACTATTCCAACCATTTGAACCATTATCTTGAGTTTAATCTGTTTCAGATCTGCTGAATGACAACATCAGTGATGACATCGAGTGCGCCAAACACATAGAGAGCGTACAAGGGCTAAGAGCATGGGTTGCATACAATACATACTGCGCAAACAACAATGATGTTGATATAAACGGCTGTTAAACTGTTAAATTTGTAGGCAATATTATGTAGAGTTCTTTCTAAAACATGAAAGCTTCAGTTTTTGGAGCTACTCATATAACACTTCCCCTTGTTATTTAACCGTGAAGATTAATGAACTACAGGCTACCCTCATTAAAGACTTAGAAGCAACACTATCAGATTTTATTTCTTTTCTGCAGATTGTTCAGTCCACTCTTATATCGTGTTGAATAGTTGCACCCACTGAGAAACTATTAATATGTCCTTTTTTCCGACTCGAGTGTAAGAATAGTCATCGGCGCCACTTCAGAAAAATGTGAACTCTCTAAATACATTGACTCTGGAATTAGCGAACAACAAACGACCCTCGTTAGAAAGGGACTCATTGTGAAACCATTCCGCAAAGTGAGTCCGGGTCTCGGGTGGTGGAGTGAGACGAGGCTTTCATGTTTTGAAAAGAACTATATTTTCGTTATTAGTGCTGTGCAGTCAATCACATGGTAGTTTGTATATGGTCTTAAGACTCTCATCTTGAAAATACAACACCTACAGAATCTCAGAGAATTGAATTATGCTTTCTAAAAATAAATTCCTGCAACTGAACCGATGTATATACTATCATTCTTTTATATTCCTTGTTTTATTTTTACCGACCTATCTTTCCACCCCATCAATTTATTCTTCTGTTTATTTTATGTATAGGCCTATTAATAAGAATATATGCTAAAATAAGTTGATAAGTGGCTTGTCTTCGAAATCATTCTTTAACTCAATTAGAAAAATTGCATTAAAGATAACACCGATTTTGGGGGAGAAATAACACAATGTTTGGAGAAAAAAATTATACTTTTAGGAAAAAATAACTCTACTTTTAGGAAAAAAAACACAGCATTTGGGAAAAACACTGCTTTTTGGAAAAACACTTTTGGAAAAAAATAATTCAGCTTTTGACTAAATAATAAACACACCTTTTGCATGTCCCTACAGGCTAGGCTATACCTAAATATCTTGTCATGATTGTCTGCCGTGGGGACTTTCCACAACCGTTAAGGCTATGTCTGATATTTTAATTTCTTTTGCGCTGAGACTTCGGATTCACCTGTCTGTGCCGAAGCTCTACCAACTGGGCTAGCCTGAATCCGAAAAACCGTGTATATTTTAGAATATTTGCAATAATCTTAGAGGTCACACTTTTGCTGAGTGTTCTTGGGTACTGATGTAAGATTTTGTTTTGCCTGTTCACATTCATACAACGCGTATTTGATGTTATACAACATAACTTGTTTGGAAAGCGAAATAAAATAATTATCTCATAAAAGGCCTATACCTAAATATCTTGTCTGCCATGGGGACTTTTTCACAACCGTTAAGGCTATGTCTGATATTTTATTTTCTTTTGCGCTGAGACTTCGGATTCATCTGTCTGTGCCGAAGCTCTACCAACTGGGCTATCCTGAATCCGAGAAAACGTGTATTTTTTAATTTTTAAAATTTATTATTATTATTATTATTATTATTATTATTATTATTATTATTATTATTATTTTTTTTTTTTTTTTTTTCCCGCTGAGACTTCGGATTCATCAGCTGGCATCTCGTCATCATTTGAGGGGGTTAAAGCCAAAGTGGTGGTGTAAGTCATGTTTTATGCATTCTGAGAAACAGAAGGTTTTGTTAGATTCAATATAATAAATTACACAAGAAATTGTTGACACTTTTTTCGTGTTGTACATTGCCAGAAGGTGCCGTTATTTCATTATGTTTATCACTGAAAATAATTCAAGTAGTTTTTTGTATTTTTTATTTACATTGATTCGTTCGTGACATTTTTTGTCTCTTTGTAATGGCTTGTTCAAGATTCTTTGTAGACTTGAATTCTTGAACTGACATTCTGCTACAAAAAAAATGCTTTCTTCTTTTTGACTTTGCGATTATTGATCGCCAGTCAGCTGGAACAACAACGGTCTTACCTCTTGCATAGAATTCTATGGATCCAAAATCGGAATCAGTAGGGAGGTATTAATGCCCACTTACCATAAATTTATGGTCAATAATGTCGATGTTATCACTGCTTTGAAGCAGTTTCATAAGACACAGTGCAAAGTAAGTCAATGACTTACACCACTATGGCTGTTAACAAAGCAGCTGTTTCATTCACCAGTGAAACTTCTTCTGCAATTTGTAAGTGTATGAACACAACTAGGACTTATATCAATCTTTCTTTTAACAGATCTATACCTCAACATTGCTTTGCAACACTTAGGTTACAATTTTTAAAAACATGACTTACACCACTTTGGCTTTAACCCCCTCATTTATTAACCTCTCGGAAGGCAACGGAAAACCACCGTGATAATCTTTCGTTCGTCACACATGTGTAATGTGGATTCCACGTCAAGACATGTATTCCCATACCATCGTTTTTTCTACAAAATTATAATATCAAATACAATATCAATGTTATTAAATCGAGAAATCTATAGCCATACTAATTATGTAGCTTACAGGTTTTGGAGTAGGCCTACCAGTTTGAGGACTGATGTATTTACTGTTAATTACACTAATCACTACACACCTGAAATTCATTTTGCATTGATGTCGGTTCCACACGACGAACAACTTCTATGTCATGTAATTACAAGGGGAAAATATTTCCTGGAACTGAGGAAGTTAGGTTCTGACTGCTTATTGAGTTGCGTTTCGCTGATCGACAGGTCTAAGCGGAGTGGGTAAAATATTGTAAGCAGCAGTTCTAGAAAAAGGTCGTCATAACATGAAAAATTCTTGTACGGCGCCTAGATTGCATTCGTCGGTGACCTTCACGTTCGCTTGGGATACGATACCTTAAGAAGAAGAAGAACAACAAAGACGAGGAGAAAAATATGAAGGCTTTATATATAATATAAATGAAGCATTCCAAGAACACCATAGAAATGAACTCAGAACCTAGATATATAAAAACATTAACATTGCTCACAAGAAGTATATCAAGCTCTCCCTCTTTTTCTATCCTCCCTCCCTCCCTCCCTCTCTCTCTCTCTCTCTCTCTCTCTCTCTCTCTCGCTCTCGCTCTCTCTCCACCTTGTCAATTTGGTTTTATGCTGACCGATAAGTTTGGCTGAGCATTGACAACAAGAGCCTGTTTTCATTGATGCCTTCATCTTCTCAGCATCTTCTATAGAGAGATGAATTTAGAGGAGAATGATGGATGACTCGATTTATCAGTGAAAGATATTGTGAAGGAACTGCCTTTTGAAAGACTGTACAAATTATAAATTACTTTAAAAATAATTTGTAAAACAGACTTTCGGAAGGAAGTTGGGGAAAGCTGTGCACAGGTATTATCAGCATCCAGGATGTGGGAACTGCAAACAGTACCACCTGCGGACTTCATCCGCTCTATTTCAACTCGTGAGCCTTCATTGGCTATACCACATCTCAGTCTATGACATTGCACCACCAAGGCTGTTTAATATCTGGGTCTTATTCAGTTTATTTAATTTCGTCTTCTTGTTCTTCTTCGGTTTACACTTATGATAGGCCAATGCATTTTACCAACATTTTGGTGTACTCGAAACTTAGAACTGCTTAATTACTGAAAAAAAACCTAAAACGAGACGGAAATCAATGAACATTTTAAATACTTTTTTTATGGAGGAGACTCAGAATATTCATTACACCACGTCCCAACAGAAGCTGCAATTTCCTTTTTCCGCGGACCAGGAAGCTGCTTTCATGTGTTTGTCACGCCCAACATGCTGTTGGATATGGAACCCCTTTTCTGCACTATTTTTCACCTTGGAATATTTGCAGAAAAATACTTCCGCTAGTTGAAAATACCTCCGCTCCAAATTCAGATAAAGCTATCGCAAAAAAAAATAAGTTTTACTAGGGTTCACTTTAGGCTTGTTTATAGCCTGGTTTTCTTCCACAAAATGAAGTGGACTCGTACAGTAAAATTGTTTCTACCTGAATCGGCTCAGAAAGATGTGCAGTGGTCTGGACGAATCCACCACCGAAATATTGTCATTTGAAGGGGTGATATTTCATTCGTACACCAGTCTTCAAGGGAGACACATCACGCTAATTAAGGTATACTGCTACCGGTTGTCATGACTGGCAGGAGGGGAAGAGCAAGACAATTTGTAATGCATTAAAAGTAATTCATAAAGAGATGCGTTTACGAGATTCATGAGAAAAGTTAATATAGATAGTCAAAAGAAAAGTAAAAATCACACATCGCAAGTGATTAAGCATTAAGTGGAATTAGGTAATTAATCTTAAACATAGATAAGAATAACAGACGACAGATGAAGCAGCCCAAGCATCGACTGGAGCACAGTCTTCTTATAGAGTAGGTCTACGAAATCTACACCGGCTCAGAACACCAATTATTTTATGCGTACCTAATTTTGACTCTAATGATAATCACTGTAAAAACATCAAAGGTATAATCACAATAGTTTTCTGCTTAATGCTATTAAGTTTCCTCCACTAACTAAGTTGGAAGTCTGTAGACGCAAATTAAAAAAAAAAAACAATAATAAAAAAATCGTAGACCGTTTATAAGTCAATCTTTTGAGAGTGTGTAAGGCGTGCCTTATAAATTGAAAGTGAACAGGTGTATGACGTAGAATCTCATTGCTTTAAGTCTACCAGGTAAAATATAATTATACTCAGGATTGAAAAGAGCATTCCGTGTTACAATTCTTGTTATGGAAAAGGAAAGGAACATAAAGAAAAAAAAAGAATAGATTAATAATGATATTCATTTATTCTTTTGTTGAGAATAATATGTTCATAAAATAATACGTTCTTATGAGCTTAATTGAAATTCTCAAGTGTTATTACGAAGACTTGACTATATTGCAACCTGCATGACGTCTCAATAGATATTTACATAAGTTTCATGATTACAACGTAACAATATCATAGTCAGCACACTAAAGTGATTTACTACACTGCATAAAAACACTCGTTAGCATTTGCGGCCATGGTACAAGGTTTCGATCTGACAAAATTACTTCCGGAATAGGGTTTTGTGAAACTAAAAACCACTTCAGCACCTCAGATTACTGTAACACTATCAGACACAACTTGTTCTGCTGCCTGTGCTACACTAAGAACTACCCTTCAAAATTACTTATTGTATATCTTGCTAAATCGTGGAGAAAATGAGTTGTTTAGGCCTAACGATATTTTACTCTGCCCTGAAGTCCACTTTATTCAGTAATTAATAAGTAAGATTGTTAATGTTAAGGCTAGGAATTTAGAACATAAATGAGAAAATCCAATATTCGGGTTTGTGATGAGAAGAAATATAGCCTATACCTAAAAATAACTAGCAGGATGTTAATTTGCTATTATTTCTGGACTATGGGGAAGTGGGACAGTTGAAAAGGATGTTTTAAGTTGAATATGTAGATTTTTGTGTATGAAAAAAGTTATTCTCTCAGAACATTAATTGCATCTGTGTATAACAATTTGGAAGTCTGTTCTCAACTTTCAATGCAAGCACACTTTTAATTTTACCAAATACGGATTTTAATTGAAAGCAATCATTTTGAATTCCAAAATGACTTTCCTTGCTTCCAAATTGTGTATCCGTGATAAAATGGGGTAGGGGGGTCAAAGAACGAACAAATAAACCATGTATGTGTGGTTATATACATGTGTGTTTATATATGTACCCAGGTATATACTGGTATATATGATTACGTGGGCGAAGAATGTGTGTTTTCTATGTCTTCAAATCCTTGTTTTTTTATTTATTTAGTTTTTTACTATACATCCATAAATTATCATTCCCAGTATAACAGGACTCAATATTATATTTAGCATTTCATAAAAAAATTGTTAGTGATGAAACTATTTATTTAAAGCTAATTAGCAAAGCAAAGTTGATTAACCAAGTGTAGTGCGAATATATTAAATTTAGATCTTTATATTATGAATTAAAATAGTACACGTGCTTGCATACTCAACATTATGGTGTAACAAATTTTAAGTAAAGATAAATAATTAATCAGATTAGGTCTATAATATATCCTAAAAGGGAAGAGGTAAAACTCAGAGAAGGAAAGAAGGAAAGAAGGAAAGAAGGAGAGAAAGAAAGAAAGAAAGAAAGAAAGAAAGAAAGAAAGGTCTATAATATTTTCTCTAATTGAAAACCGTTATAGTAAAGCATGACTTTAATACATGGCTATCTAATCAAACAAATTTCTTTATACTGTGCTGGTATGATATTGCAAGGGTTCAGATCTAAAAAGTCTGAACGAGTCTATTAAGCAAGAATAAAGTCATGATTATTTCCATTGAGCTGCCTGCAGCTTCTATATATTCCATCGCACTCACACACACACTATCACTGGCATCCAACTTGAATAACTTTCATAATGCAGGCATAGTTGTCCTAGTGATTCACTGTCACCATTTACATTCCATTTCTATTATTAGGCTAAAGTGATACAGAGGGTTACAGTCTGTAACATTTGTGCAATGGTGCAATTATATTATTTTTACAGTGTTAAAATTTGAAGTTAGTTCATAGGAATATGCTGTTAAGTGTTAATACATACATACAAAGCATATCTTGCTAACAGACTATCTTTGAATATGCCATAGAATCCTTAAGACCGGACTCTTTCCAGTAAACTAGTTGACAGTATCACAATTCAATGAATGCTGAAGACAATGCATTTTAATAGAATGCATTGACAAATACACAGATCGGAAGCGTCTTAGTTGCCAGAATAACAATACTACCACATGTTATACTCAGCAGATCAGTTCCATCGAATGATTAATCTTTTATGGAAACTGCAAAATAAGGGAACTGTGCAGATAGGCTATTCAAGACTACTGATCATGTTCTATAATTAGGAAAAAACTGTAACAGCATGTAGATATTTTTTATGTAGACTATAATGTTAATATCGTTTTAAAGCTCACACTAACAAAGAAGTATTTTCTTGTGTGCAAATTAAATAAATAAGTTTTCCCCCTATTATAGTGTTCCCAAATTTAACTTCTCTCCCATAACATCTCATTATTAATTTTGACCTACTTCATATTTATATATAAATATGAAGTAGGACAAAATTAATGAGATGTTAATAATATATATATAAATATGAAGTAGGACAAAATTAATAATGAGATGTTAATAATGAGATATATAATATATATAGAAATATAATTATTCCTATTTTGGCAAGCCAATCTTTATAAACACATTAAGACGTCCGAATGATGTGCAGTAGTCATAGGCCTACAGTGGATCTCTTTTTCTGGTAGTACCGCTTACTTCAAAATGCTATCAGTTGCTTCAGAAAATCATTTAGTTTAATTTCTAAGATTCTTTTCGTTCTCTTTTCCTTCACTATTTACATTTTACTATTATTACAATTGTTCTATCTTTCTTAAAGCTTATGGTTTTGCCAATTGTATGTAAAAATATGTAATTGTATATAACGACTAAAGATCAGAATTACTTATCAAGTGAGACGAGAGGAAATGTTGTGGAAATATTTCCGAGAGAAATAATCGTTATAACTACTGTATTAACCTATTAGGTTAGATATGTTTTTGTTGCAGATCACCCAGAAAGGTATTAAAATCTGCAGTTATATTACTCATAGGCGCTATAAAAATGTTTATAATAAAACCACAACAAGATATGCTTTGAAATTGTGTACGGTAGTTGAATTCCACGTGTATTGAACAAATCATTGCAAAAAAATAACGCAAATAGGCTACTCCATAGTTAGCTGACATTTGACAAAAAATGACAATACAATAATTTATTGTACTGTAATAATTTGTACAAAATTAAAAAAAAAATATATGACCATGTTAACTCATAACAACTATAATAACATGAAAATTCTCTCATTGCTCTTATTGTATATAATTTGCCAATAGGCCTAAAAGAAATATATTATGAAATTAATTGTACGCAACGTCTTGGATGTTCCACAGTATATCACCCAAAATGTACATAGAACAAAAAAGTCCATAACAAAATGTCCATGAGCAGGAAATACCCATGGCAAGAAACACCTTTTCCTTAATCTTGAGCCTGTTGTGTTTTACGGCATTTTGAAATCTAGCCTATAGATTTTCTTGCTTATAAAATAGCCCTTGAATGCAATTATTTCGGAATACGACAGTTAATAATCCGAGACTATGCACTTCACATAAATGCAATATATTGTTCAGTATAACTTTCGTATCAGTAGGACACATGGATTAATGGTGATTTCTCTTAATATTGCATGTCAAATAGCAACCAAATAAGTGTATAAAATAAGCTATAGCTCAACATCCTGGAAAGAAGTCACCGTAAATAGACCATATAAGAAAATGATCACAGCATGAACTGTGGAAGTCAAAATTTACATGAAAAAAACTATTATCCACAGAGCTATAATGCCCACGAACATGAAATCTCCATGTGATATAGAAGTAAAAAACTTTTACCATTAAATATTGTGATTACCATAGCTACCATGACAATGTATGTGGTATGTCATAAAGACGGATGAACATTTATCCAATGATAGACTTCTCATGGGAATTCTGAAAACCAACCATAACTATGCTAATAGGCTATATTTCGTCAATATTATGATCCAGGCTATTTTACTTTCTATATTTTTATAAGGTCGACACTTTGGTAGATTTTCTGATCATGGACTTTATGTCTGATGACCAGGAAATATTGTTTTTAATTGGAAGAACGTCCTTTTCAATGGAACAGTCACCACAGGATCCACTTGAGAAATACCCTCACAGTATTTTACTTTGTAACAGCGCTCATTAGTTGCCAAAATACATAAAAAATTATACACCTACACAACACAGTGTTCTCTTGCGTGAATATTCTTGGAAGCACACATAATTATACAAGACAAGAAGTGCACGTCTGGATTGACATAGACTTCAGCAGAACCTTTTGCAAAGTCTCCCAGAGGCTATTGGTATATTTCCACAAAGAAATACCCTCACAAAACATTTGTGTGAGGTCTTCTTTGGCATACAATTAACACCCAAATAAGTGGGTCAGTACAATAATATCTATCACAGATATAGCATACTTGCTTCAAATGTTGAGACAACGCAGTTTCTTCGGAGGCACTCGCGATGTGAACTGGAAGGAGTCCGGCCTCAGCATCGGTTCACCACCGGCGGCACCTTCTTCTTCTACACCATCCTCCAGTTCTTGAGGAGGTGTCCTAGGAGGTGTGGCAGGTGTGATGGCATCTCCCATCAATGTCTTTAAGCACAAGTTCTGTTCTTTGATCCTAGTCCTTACCAAAAATTCAAGGGTGTAAAGGTGGTCATCCAAAGCCTCTGGGATAGAGTCGTGCATGAAGCTGGCGAGACGCAAAAGGTATTCCACGTTGTGCCCACTTGGGCCGCTGCATTCCACGATTTGACTAGCGATTTCTGTGAGGGGCGCGTCCCCCAGCCAGTGCCTGTTCGTGGGGGTGGCCACGTAGAATACTGCTGGGAAGCAAGTGGGGGCGGAAGAGCTATCGCTGCTTTCAGAGTCCGAGGAGAAAGGGGATGACTGGCGAGGATAGAATGTTGTGATTTGCACATGGTAGCCCCCAAGTTTGCACTCTCTAGTGTCCAGATAAGGTAAGGCGGCTTCTCCTCGTACTTCAAACGCTCGCCCCCACACGATTCCCTGCAACAATCACAAACAACAAATGCAATTAATAATAATAATGACAATAATATAGGAATAAAATAATGATAATAATGACAAGGATTATTATTATTATTATTAATGCATTGTAATATTGTAGATATTTCCATTTAATTATTTCCTCGCTTTGTTGTTACCGGTACATGCAGTTTTTTAGGTAGATTTTCGAAGAAAAATCTACCTATTGCAATGGATACCACTTTATGATTTTCGAAAAATTCTTTCATATCTTTACGTTTCATGCTCCCCTAAGTACGAAACCACCGCCCGTTCAAAAAAAAATTTTGTGATATTTATATATATATATATATATATTTATATATATATATCTTTACACGATAGCGGCCGTAATTTTGAAGATATTTGAACCAAATTTTATTATGTTATTTCTAGGCCCAATAGTTCGGACAAGTTCGTTAATGGGCAAAATTGGCCCAAGGGGGTGGTCGGGGGAGGGGGTTGAAATTTTAAAACATTTATATCTCGGCCCCTATGAAGTATAGAGGGAAACTTTGTTTGAATAAATTCGAGTACTCCCTATGGAGTTCACAGTGACACCAACAATTCGGGAGTTCGAGTGAGGGTGGGGGTGGGGGTGGGGGTGGGGGTGGGGGATGAAAATTCGAAACTTTTGAAACCACGTCTTGTGGGGTATCGTTGAAAAGCTCTTGATGAGTACTCTACAAATCAATAAATAGTTTCTTGATAGCTCTCATATGACGCGAGATTTTAATGTTTGAAAATAATAACACTTAAAAGAATTATTATAATATCATAATTTTGTCTTGTTTAGCGGCTTTGCTAATTTTATTCATTGTTGATCTAGCGCACGGCCTCCCAGAATATTATATCCTATTCTTGTTGTCAAAACAAATGATTGTAGGCTCTTCCTCTTTACTGAATTCAGTTCTTATTACTGCAGGTTTACCATGCCAAGGCTAAAGAAAAAGAGTGCTATGCAGCGACAATAAATTAAACCAAAAGCACTTCGAAATCTACCTCCGCCTGTAGGCCTGCCTAAAGGGATTTATTCTATCTTCATATAGAAAGAGATAAACTAAATACGATTTTAAATTTAAAAAGAGATAAAGCCTACAAATGTGTGTTAAAATGAAAACGTTGCGTCTAATTGAAGTACTATGCTTAATACAAAGGATTTTGAAACTTAAAGAATTTTGCACCATTTTATTCAGGGTTTTCCTTACCAGGGAAAGGGTGAAGGACTATGTCAAAATTTAGATTATGTATGTCAATATGACTCACATTTTTTTTCTTGGTTTCGCATACGAAGGCGTGAAGTAGATCATGGGTTACACTAAGGATGACCACAAGTTGGTCGAAATATATTTGATTTCCACATTTTAAAGACTTTAATATTGACAAGGCGGAGTTACTGCATTTTGTAACATTAATGTGGGTATGACAAACGCCAGATGGTCTGTCTTTGTTCAAACAAGACTTTAAAGAAATACTTGGAACGATATGGGATGGATGGACGATCAAATCATAAAAAAAGTGTATTAAATTGTTATACACATCGTTAACCGAAATTTACACCTGCTATCTGTGAGTTTCGAATCACGGGTTGTGAACTCTCGTATGCTCGAGTGCGCATGCGTTTGAAATTACACCTGCAGCGTTGTTACGCTCCTGGTCTGAGAGACAAAGGAACAGTGGTAGACCTCAAGTTATCTTCAGACAATTTTTTAAAATCCGGAATACTTAAAAAAAACATAGGTTGACCAATGGCGCGTTTAGACATGTGACCTGTTAAGTTGTTCAATATTTCTCAATAATGTGTGTGAAATTAATAGTGGATAGTGTAGCATCAGTGTCTAATTTCTCGAATTAATTCATATTACATTGTTATAGTTCATTCTACTGCTAGTTTCATAATCACAAGTTAATTAGGCTGAGTTTCTTACTTGAAGCACCTGTACAGTGACTTTCTCGATTTTGGTATAGAACAGCGTTTCTCAACCTTTTTAAACCCGAGGACGTTTAAAACGTTTTACGAACCTCCAATTTTACATCCCATTTTTAAAAGTAGGCTATATGTAGGCCTATACTCTTAAAAGTTGGGGTATTAATTATAGGTCAATATAACGAATAAATCTAAATACATAAAACCCTTGTTAAGAGAGCGCCTCTAATAACAAATTCTGACAAAGTCTTATTTTTCAGGGTTTTGAATGAAAGAGGGAACCATAGACGTCAGTGCATCAGGGGTTTCAAACTGTGGTTCGTAACTGCAAAAGTAATAGGACCTGTATTTTCGAAGATTTTAAAAACTTTTACATCCAGTGTCCACTTTATGTGAAAATTTTTTACTTTTTTACTTCCAACATGCTTTATGATATTTTTCAATTATGTCTGCGTACCATCTGCACCATCTTCACGGACCACCAGTGGTCCGCGGACCATAAGATGAGAAACGCTGGTATAGAATATGCGGCCGCACAGAAAGACCTCGCATGATATATGAAAATATAATACATATGTACGTCTGATATATGAAAGTTGTGACTTTTGGTATAGTCAATGCTGGGCATGAAGGCTCCCTTATAATAACTGTTCAGAAGTTTCATCGACAAATGTTTCAAGTTAGCGTGATCTCAATGATCTCAGTACATTAATCATTACTCATTAGTCTTTCTGGAGCACAAGACTGATTTTCTCCTAGTAAAGGGGCGGTAACGATAATTGACATTCGTCGATAATACTTTTCATGTTAGACAGTTTGGAGCTCATGTATGGAATTTAAGTGACTTAGGCCTATATATATATATATATATATATATATATATATATATATATATATATATATATACATATATATATGTATAGGCTATATATATACACATCATTTAATATACACATATTTTTCCCCCTCATTTCTATTAAGTCTTGACGTATTCACGTGTTAGACAGCATGAATTTTAGCAATAATAGCCGTAATTTACAAAAAAAAATTACGAGATAAAGTGTAAACTAATAAACAATAATAAAACTTCTTTCCCAGCCATCTTACATCCTCCATGTTTCAACAACTTCCCTTTTTAAGCACAATTCTATACCCTAATCAATTTTGAGTACACATATGGGCTAAAAGTAGGGTACGCCGTAGCTCAGAGGTTGAGGCGCTGCGCTACAAACCGGAAGATCGCGGGTCCGATTCCCGATGAGGCCGTTGAGATTTTTCAATTGGCCTAATCCTTCTGGTGGCACTTTGGCCCTGGGGTCGACTCAGCCTCCAACAGAAATGAGTACCAGGAGCAATCCTGAGGGTAAAGGCGGCCGGTGCGTAAGGCTGACAACCTTACCACCTTCACGTGCCGATTGTCCAAAAATCTGGGAGCCTCAAACTCCTGGAACCCTCTGGGCCTAAATGGCCTGTATATGGATCACTTTACCTTTTATATGGGCTAAATTAGGTATACGAGTATTCTGTTAAAGCTTTTACTCGAAATCTTGTATTAATCTCTTATCCAAGCGATTTCTAAAGCAGTTTTATTTTGACGCATAAATTATATTATAACGACACGCCTTGTTTGTAATATTACGCTGCAGTGTTCAGAACTACTCTTTTGTTAGAAATCAGCGGACCATGCTCAGATGAAATGCAATATGTTAAGTGACGTCAGCAAATGTCACGTTCTTGAAGTGCCGGGTTCAATTAGAGATTGAGCTTACTAGCTTCCAAGTAAAACAATCATCTCATGATCATATTAGCAAAGCGACA
This sequence comes from Ectobius pallidus, assembly GCA_964059195.1. Lineage (NCBI taxonomy): Eukaryota > Metazoa > Arthropoda > Insecta > Blattodea > Ectobiidae > Ectobius > Ectobius pallidus. Next base: position 55,983,012 of record CAXKWD010000002.1, read on the forward strand.
AACTTTGACATCTCGTAACTGAAGAGATTAATTAATTTGTCTTGGGTCAGAAATCGAACCTTCGCTTTCTACGATAATAATAAAATTGGCATCGAAGTTAGATAGGCCTACATTGTATTGTAGATGTGTCAGTGTTTGTAGAAGTCTAAAGGATTTTTTCTTCAAACTGTGGTACTGTACATACACCACTGTGACACTGCCCATAATAATATTAAATATCACCATTGTCTGATTAAAAGAATTCGCTTAAATTCGCAACCATGATAAAATAAGAATGAGACTAAAAATTCAAACAGGCTGTTTTTTATTTCTAACGTTCCGCCTTAATTGATGAATATCTACATAAAATTAAGGATCTGTATAACTTACTGGTTTCAGTTTGAGGAAAACCCATTCGTTACTCACGTTAACAAAGCAATTAAAAATGAAACAAATACAATATTTTTCCGTATCTTATAAGTTTGTTATTTTATTTAATGTGTGTAACTGTAGGTATAGTGTGTAATTGTATGTATGTATATTTGTATATACAGGGTGTTAATAAATAACACCGAAATATTTTACCTGTATATAGAGGGGACTTAGACAAGCAACTTTTATTATGAGATTTTTGCTCTATGACGTAAAATGTGTATTCTATAGGGCATTAAAGTAATTATAATTTGGGGCTCATAAAACAATAATTACGCGAAATAGGGTTAAAATTCCATTAAATTGACTTCATGCCTTCCTAGTGATCGATAAAAACCTGACTCTTAATCATTTGTCAACAGCTATATCATAATTTAGTGTATCCATAATCTGCAAAATTTACAGACTAATCACATGACTGGTCGCCACTGCATTAGTCTTCTTTTTATTCATAAGTACTGACTACAGTGTTAACAGCGAAGTTCCTTTGTTTTGCATTTTTTTCTAATGTTAGAAGTCAGTGGCGGCCATGCCCTGGGAGATTTTATGTTGTAACAGGAAAAATTGAATCCACAGAGCAAAAATCTCCTAATAAAAGTTGCTTGTCTATGTCCCATCTTTACACAGGTAAAATATTTCGGTATTATTCATTAACACCCTGTATGTATAGCGGTATTTATTTGTTACGGTCTATAAAACATAAAATCTAAGGTTAAACATCGGAGCTCATGTATAGCAGCCACAATCCTTAAAATAAATATTTTTCTCGCTCGAAACATCCACATTCTACAGTAGATTCAATCGACCGTGCCAGCAAGAACGGATAGCAATGCACCTAGCGAAGGCCCCTCTAACTAGAAGAAACATACTGTACTCAAGGTACAATTACAGTATCCAGATTACGAAATTTTACTCCGCTCCTCCCAATAGCACTTCTGCCGTGGTATAACAAGAGATCTTCTAGTTAAGCTACGTGGAAGGTACATAAAGGGAAGTATATCAGTAGGTCATAGTACAGGCCCTAGCTCTCATCTCTATATATACATATAATATAAGAGGCTTTGTCCTGACTGACTGAATGACTGACTGACAGAGAATCAACGTAGAGCCTACACTATAATAGGTAGAGACTTGGAATTTTGACAGTACCTTCGTTTCATAATGTAGGTGCTCACTAAGAAAGGATTTTGAAAAAAATTGATTTTAAATGCCAAAAATCAAATGTTTTTTAGTATACTTAATCCCTTTTTACACAGAATTATGAAATTCAAATCACAGTTGGCATGGCAACATATTGTTGCCAGTGGGTCGAAGATGGGTTTGGAAATAAATTATTTAATTTAATCCCCAAAACGGGTTTATGGTAACATGAGAATGAGAAATAAAATATTCCGCAAAGACAATACAATTTAATGTTATCGAAATTTCTGTTTCTTCTTATTTGAACCCCTACCAGGCTTGCTGTGTACTGTATAAGTGATGGGATGCAAAATTCTACATCCTCTATGAGTCATAAAAAGCTATATCAAGCGTTTTCTGAGGGAATAGTTTGAGTGTGATAAGTCGTTCTTCCTATTTCAAATTCTAAATACCTATATAAGGACCTAGAATTAAAAAAAAAATGAAAGTCCTTCATAAGTTAATTTCCAAATACAAAATAAAAAACCCGTGCGACGCCGGGCCTTTTAAGCTAGTCTAGCCTATAATTGAATAAATGCATTTAAATATCGATTCAGAATAAATACTGATTTTAGAATGGGAATCTCAAACAAAGCTTGCTAATCTGTTATTAAGATCGGTTATTTAAAGGAACTAAATTTATAGCAAGCCGAATAAAAATTAAGTGTTAAATCAGTAGTGTTTATAGCTCTGTTGGTAGTCAGATGAACTTGAAACAGCTGAACATCTGGAATTCGTATGATTATGTCGCACGCGTAATCTTTCATAATTCCTCCAATTGCTTTTACACAAACATGGCTGATGACATCTTCATGTAGCGTCCGAGAGTACCATATTACTTCATATTATGACAAGGTTATCGCTAATAGGACTTTTCTAGTGCTCACCAGTTCTATTGAAATATATACTTCTTAGAAACAGACGTGTGTATTAAAACATCAGTAAGTTAAATCACAATTTCAATTTCCATTTAAAAAAAATCCAATTCCAGGAAATAGGCCTATAGATTGATAAACTTCATTTTTGTTCTAGGGGTAACTGCAGTATATGAAGTGTTAAGATTAAATATATAAGTTATATATTAGATGTCTACATAACTTATAGAAATTGTTTAGCCGAATTAGTCTTAAAAACTAAATATTTATGTCAAAATGCCCTTAGAAAAATCATTCTCTGTAGTATCCTTCTTAATAGAAACCACAGAAACCACCCTCAAATATTTTTTCCAACTATAGCACTAACTGCAATGGTAATTTTAACAAAGGAGAAAAAGAAAGACCTAACTTACAGACAGATCAAGAGTCATATAATATGCAACCATAAGTAATGGCTGGCAAAGATAAGAAAAACAGAGACAGGTTCAGCTAAACAGAGTTACGGAGGGATGAATTTAAGAATGAACAGATAGATAGATAGGTGGGTAGGTGGGTAGGTAGGTAGGTCGGTAGATAAATCAGTAGATAGATAGATAGATAGCCAGGAAGTTAAATATAGGTATGTAGGAAAGTTAATGTAGGTTAAGTAGGTAAATAGATAAGTAGCTAAATAGATAGCTAGGGAGGTTCTTGAAACACCTTAGATGCGTAATTTCTTTAATGCTTCACTGCTGAGGAGGGAATATTGATTTTCTAAACCACGTGCTTTCCATATGCTTCTACTGCTACGTATATTTAGTATAAAATTACCCTCCACCCCTATCCTGCGCGAGATTTGTAGGTCATATTTCGGCTTCCATGTAGGTAAGTTAGTAGGTTGGTACATAAATAGGTATATAAATAAGTAGAAGAATATATTGCCTACAAAATAATTAAGCATACAAGCAGAAAAAAAAACTTCCAGCAGCGCAAATTTTAATTTCTAGTCAGAATTTACACGGTACAGGATTTGTTTTTGGCCTTCTCAGCAGTAGGTCTCTATCTGAAGTACAAATAATGCAAAGCTTTATGTAAAGTAATAAAACGAACAACCCACCAAAGAATAACGACTTATCACAGCCAAGATTGTATTTTTCATGTAAAAATTACATATTTACTAGATTTAATTTAGGCCTTCTAAGTAGTAAGCCTGGAGTATAGGTTATATTTATAAGGCTTTAAGCAAAATAAAACATGGGATGTTTACACCCGGTGTTTACAAAAATATCTTGTAAATTGTCTAAAATAATAGGTTGAAGAAGATAAGACTTCTCGTCGAACTGATTGGCAGACTTTCCAGTTCTATTTTATATATAAAAAAACAAACAATGTTTTCTATTTAAATTTCAGACTCTTCTTAAGCGTTAATTTAAATATGCCCACACATAGAGGATGTTTTTACGAGTATTCCTATGACAAGAAGATGTGACAAAATGTTAATAGCATTTGGCTGGCCGGCTGTCCTTGCAGTCTGCCAATATTTGACGTAGCGAGTTGACAGATAACCTGCAGTGATAATTGCTTCAACTCTCGCAAACTTTGAATACGTCAATGCTTTTTTTTTTTTCATTCTCTTATGAAATTGAAGAGCAAGAAAATCTTACAACACGGGAAATTGAGGATTGGTTCAACACAAAGAATAAATAGATTATAAAAATCCTCATTATGATACATATTGCTCAACGCCATCTTGTCAAGTAAAATGTGATAATTAAAAAAAAATTTCGCAGGTGTTTAAATGGGCAAGTTTTCTTTTAAACATAGGCTAAATATAAATTATATTATAAATGTAGCCTATAACTATATACTGTATATTGTAAAAATAAATGACCGATTATATGTTTTGAAGTGACAATGGCGAAAACTTACTTTCGAGAAGTTGCAGGTTTATATCCCGGACAGGATAATCTGATGAGTTTTCGGGGTTTTCCACCACTCGCAAAGGCGAGCGCCTGGTTGTATTACAAGCCTACTTCCATTTACCCCGAACTTCCCTACCCTGCACATCGATATTTATCATGTCTCAGGTGGAAGTCATTCAAAGTGCTGGTTATAAGTTATAACTTATAAGGCTTACAATTGAAGGGGCTAGTTCCATAAGGGCGTAAGGCACATCTTTAATTTTGAGCTTTTAACATTTATGCCTTCTCCTCATATCTCTTAAATACTCAGTGAACAATTTATACTTGTGCCTTAAACCTCTGCTCAGTCGTAAGAAAAGACCTGTGCTTGTGAGTGGTAAGATTGTTTAAAAACATTAAGATTTCTCAAAACTATGCTCTTGTGCCTTACGCCCTTATGGAACTAGCCCCTTCAATTTTTGTACAGCGACCGGTTAGATTCACTAAGCATGTACTATATGTAATAGTTATTTAATGGTTCACAAAAAAGTTTAAATTTTATTTTCCATACACGGAAAGAGCGAGTAAGATGGAGAGTGAAATTTGAAATCACAACATGGAAGAAAATACTCATAGCCTACAGTTATTTTCGAGTAGAACATCTTTCAAATTTAAAGTAGAAGTTAATGCTACGTTAAACTGTAACGGGAATAAGAGAATAACGCATAAGCTCATGTAAATTTTCATTTTGCAAGTGTAAAAATAGGCTAGTTCTAACATTTTGTGTTTGTCCACCTTATGCCCTCAATATAGCCTAGGATGTCCGGGGAATGTTGCCAATAACTTTACAATACATAATGTAGTCTTTATACGTTACAATAACAGCCTAATCTGCGGTTTAACCAGCAATTATTTCATCTAGGCCTATGCATAAAATCCTATTTACAGGAATTGTCATATATCATTTAAAAATACTTATATAAAACAATTAAAATATACAGTTTGTAGATTCACTTAAAATGTAGTATTCATAGGACTCAATATATTTTGGTTTTACATTTTAAAGACTGACGCATAAATATTGCATAAATATTGCGGAATTGAGTATACATAATTTTTTAGACAATACTTCATTTTAAGTGAATCTACAAACTGTATCTTTTAATTGTTTTGTATAAGTATTTTTAAATGTTACATGACAATTCCTGTAAAAGGATTTTATGCAAGGGCTTAGATGAAATAATTTGCTGGTTAAGCCACGGATTAAGCTGTTATTGTAACTTATATATTAATATAAAGAATAGGCCTACATCATATATTGTAAATGTCATTGGCAACATCCTAGGCTATATTAAGAGCATAAGGTGGACAAACTTACACAAAATCAACTACTCCCTCATTGGACAAAATTAAGTTTATTAACAGTAGTTTTAACATATTTCAGTTGCATATATGGATTTACAACGTTGGAAGAAGCCTTGATCTGAATGCTGCCTATCAGTTAGTGCAAAGCGAGAGGTTATCTAGTATACTAGACCTACGTCATGAATACAATGTGCCATAGCAACAGGGGGTTGATTCTCTTCAATAATATTTCCAAGAACAAGTTAAAGTAACATTTCTGCATTTCAGCATTGCAAAAAAGCATAAGTTAACAAAACAATAAACTGACAACGAAGACTAAAAAATCTTATAATACTACACCAGGTCTCTGCTTCAAGGAAATCAATAATAATTTAATTACTATTATCATAAATACTCCAAATATATTTTAATATATTAGTTAAAATTGAAATAAAATCTGCCTTTTTAAAAAAATATCTAACTCTATGATTTTTTCCATTCCTCATAAAATCAATACGAAATACAATTATATTCAAGAATCCTACAGTACATACTGCAGAGTACGTATTACAGTACAAAGACACAGAGAGCGAGAATTAACTATGATTATTAATTGTCCGTCTATGGTTAATCGACATAAAAATCCAGATAATTACACACTTAACTAAGTGTGCGAATAATAGTTAATTGCTTCATCTTCTCTGCTATTAATTGTTTACGCAGTTAACCATTAGGCCTACTCAGCTATTTGTCCCAGTTCTAATCTAGATATTTAAAAAAACAATTATTTTCAGACAACATTAAAATTCCCTGTTCTGGCATATTTAACTCTTATCTTCTCGTCTTTTGTCCAGAAATCTAAATCTAAATATTTACCGGTTGTATTATAATTATATGGATGTGAGACATGATCGGTTATTCTTCGGGAAGAACATAATCTGAGCGTGTACGAAAACAGGGTGCTTAGGAAAATATTTGGACCTAAGATAGATGAAAATGGGGACTGGAGAAAACTGCATAACGACGAGCTTCAATGACCTATACTCTTCACCGGATATAATAAGTGTAATTAAATCACGGAGGATGAAATGGGCTGAACATGTTGCGCGCATGAGGGAGGAAAGACACACCTAAAAATATTGACTGGGAGACCCGAAGGGAAAAGTCCTCTTGGAAGACCTAAACATAGGTGGGAGGACAATATTAGGATAGATTTAAGGGAAGTAGGATTGGCGAGGGATGGTTGGATGGAGTAAGCACAAAACGGAGTTAAATGTCGGGCTCAGGTAAGCGCGGCAATGAACCTCCGGGTTCCATAAAAATAGATAATATTTCTTTAGCTTGCTGAGGAATTGTCTATTGCCATTGAGTAAGTACGTATTCCGGCATATTTAGGAGCTTTACTGAACGACAGGCAGGGAGAAATGGCTTGCAAATATTCTAAATCCGTCCTCTGGAGAACAATACAGCAAGGATGTAATCTAAGGTGTTATTCCTCGGAAGAAGTAACTCGCGCGTGCCACTGCTAGAGTTCGCGATAGAAGCGTGGCTTGTTGATGTTACATCAGCATGGGAATATTAATAAATTCTGCGGTATCAGTAATATGATAAGCCACAGACAGGACTTTAGGCGTCACGTGGTCTCGCGATTTCCATTATGTAACTAATGTCTCACCACACGTATCTTGAACTTTTTAAGATTCTTGCGTCTGGTAGAATCACATCAATCACAACGTACATTTACTTGAAACTTGGACAGCAGGTAAACAGCATCAGTAGATAATATGTCATTTCTCAGCCTCCTTTCAAATTGATAAATATTGCAGTATGTTGTTTGCGAACAGGCCTACATATTCTTCCAGCAAAATGTAACGTTTAAGTTAGGCCTTATCATCTAAATCAACACGAAATTTCGACTTGCTATTATCCTTAAAGACATAGAAGAACTATCCAATTCAATTACAGTACAATGTCATTGCTTTAATCTAAAAATTCTGGCCTTCCTTAAGACTCATTAAGACTTTTGTCATTTGCAGGAATTTTATATTTTTACATTAAAATGCAAAGATAAAGGCTTAAATTTATATTTGAATTTGTTGAAAGCTTGTCAATAAGTATTTTGGCCATTTGTGTTTTCTTGCTGTTCTGTGCAAAATGCAAGAGGTATTAAATTCATATTTTAATTTTTTGAAAGGTTATCAATCAGTATTTTTTCGATTTGCGCTTCCTTGCTGTTCTGTGATCTCAATAAATAAATTTAGAATTTGCCCTTAGAAGGAAGGGCGTCCGTCATGTAATTATCGAGCCTTTTATAGCAACAATTGGATTGTGTTTGAAATTAAGTCAATGACTGATGCCATTTGAAATATAATCCAAAGCATATTGCTTACCGCCAGCCATGACAAAAAAAGTTTTTCTGAACTATTTCCAGATTTACTAATTTTAGACTAATGAACTTAAAAATAATTCATTTATATAAATAATACACATTTATCGATGTAATCATAAAAGCATATTTCTTAAAACTAGGGAAATAACTTCTAACATAACTATCACGTAGAGACAATCATTATACGACAATCATTATACAATTATTATATCGCATTATACAATTATTATATCGTAATATGGTTTTCTTGTATAATAAATGTTTGCTGTATAAGTAAGATAATTATTGATATGGTCGCACGATTAGACTTGACGTCCTTAGATTTCAGACATAATAGAGTATGTGGCTTCTTCATGCAACATTAAACTCTAGCTCTGGCAATTATTTCATAATCATCTCTATAATCAATTAGACTACGTGTAGTGTTAATATTAGCGAATAATATGCCAGGTGTTATTCATTTGTAACGTCACGCGTCGTGTCACTTGTCACACAACGTGCACTACTGACAGCCGGGGTCAAGTGTCACGATAACAATGAAATGATTGCACATGGCCACATCAGTTTCAACGACATAATGTGCCATCTTGATGTGTGTAGAAGCACACGCAGGCTGCAGTGTCATATAATGCGCACAATAGACGGTTGAGATCGTTCAGTTACTTTGCTTTCGATTTTAAGAAATTTACCAAAGTTTATACAGTAGGTACATAAACTTTACAAATACACTAGCTAAAGAATCTATTGTTCGTAAGGACGATAGTTTTGTACGTTACAAAGTTTTGTCATAGCGAGTCAATTCATAAAAAAAAAATGACGCGCTTTATTCATCTGAAAGGAACTACTGTAGGAAATGAAAATTTGTTTCGCTTATCTCCTTTACAAATAAATAAATAAAAGTACATAAATAAATGATGTGGCCTTGTGGTTAAATATATGTCTTAGTTTTTCGAAGTTTTTTCCTCGATACTACAACATATTTTCAAAATTATTTTTTAAACCAGTATTCTATAGCATTAGTCTATATTCAAAATTTAGCACATATTTGATAGAAAGTAGTGGGGCGTTATGAATACTTGAATACTTGAATTTCATCACACCAATTAAATTGATTCAATAACATGAATAATAATAGCCTTTGAATGAAAGATCATCATCATCAGGATCTAAAGGCAATGCCTTGTTGTAGTAGCCATGTCTTCCTCTTCATCGCTGTTCTCTTTAGATTTTCGTATGACAGCACGTCCATATCCTTTATCATGTTTTTAATAAATGAATTTCTTGGACGTCCTCTTGATTTCTTTCCCAGTATTTTCCCTTCAAAAATGTTAATGAGTAGACCATTGTGCCGAAATGTATGACCCCCTAACTTTGCTCTTCTACTCTTAATTGAATTCAGAAGGGATCTCTCTTCCATCACTTCATTAAGCACTTCTTCATTTGTTTTCCTATCCACCCAACTCGTCTTTGTTAGCCTTCTCCATATCCACATTTCTGCTGCTTCTAGTTTCTTGGCTTCTGCTTTTCCTATTGTCCATGTTTCACATCCATAAGTTAATACACAACTTACAAATGTTTTGGCAAATTTTTTCCTTACTTCCATGCTTAAATGGTTATTTGTGAGAAGATTCCTTTTGTTCTGAAATGCTTGTTTAGCCAGGTTTATTCTTCTCTTAATTTCTGTGTCACACTTGTTAAACTTATTGATAATGCTACCCAAGTAACAAAAACTTTCGACCTGGTCTAGGGCTGTACCGTCAAGCTGTATGTTGATTTTAAAATTTTCATTTGTTCTTCCGATCTCACATTCCATGTTCCAATTTTGATGTTCCTTTTGCATTCGCTAACAGCTTTATCCAAGACCTTCCCCCCCGGAGATCCGATTGGGGGAATAGAAACTCCGGAATAATTTTGGTTGGACATGGCCATCTTGAATTAGGGATATCCTTGGGATCTTTAATGCAGTGGTCTCCCGTTGCCTTCTGCATCCTCATGCCTTGGCCTTGCTGGTGGCTCATCGCCTTTAGGGAGGGTTTCTCCTCCCAGGGGCAAGAGAGTGCCCCCGACCTCTACCCGCTCTTCAGTCCCACTAAGGAGGCTGCTGGCACTTGATAGAGGGGGACTCCTTATACCGGGAGTCATTCGGTCGTCAGAGCCTCGTCAGTGAGAACAGGGTGCACCGTGCTGTAGTCCTTAACAGCCACACGTGAAGGAGAGGTTGACAGTTATATGTGAGAGGCTTTTAGTTGCGCGTCCCATACCTTACACCCCGAATGAAAGATAAAAACAATTAAATTGAAATCGGGTATATAAACTATTTAACTATACAAATGGAAATCAGCAAACAGGTCTACTTTCCGCATGCAAACCACGCTTTGTGCCGAAGAGAACATAGACTAAGTTTAGCTTCAAGAGGACGCTCTTTTTTTTTTTTTTTCTAAGTAGACTATATACCATTTAGGCTTACTCAGGGTATTTTAACTATTACTATGACATTTTCTTTTGATTTCATCATACTTCGAAGTACAAAAATGTGACAGGGAAAGTTAACTCATCGACGGGAATTTTTTGAACCTGCCCTCCATCAAACTCAAGTTAAGAGTGCTCCTCTCAAAAGAAAATAAAAAACGCTGGCTTTTCCTGTTCTGATGCAGTTTGGCGACCTCGTTTTAACTTAGTAGATATATGTCTATAACTTCTTATTTGGTAAATTCATCATATAATTCTAAAGCCAACCAATTACCAAATTAAGCCCATCGTTATCATAATTATCTTTTAATCCAGATAATCTATCAAATGAGAATCGAATTAAATTGATATGAAAAAGCTTTCAAGTAAAAGTGAGATAAAAGTATCATGACAGAACTCAATCAACGTCAGACATTGACACGAGGAGCCAACATGTCTGTTCACTATGTTTACGCAAACAATGGTCATTACATGGAAGACAAATAGTCTGATAAGAATACTGTCATTCGAACTTTCTTATGTGCTCGCACATTAATAATAATAATAAAAAAAAAATGAGAGCCAGTAAATTCGTCCGATGGAGATCATTATCTATAATGTGACATGTAAACTCGTCCGCATACCTACTTAATGCCAAATCATGAAAAGTAAACTTGTCCGAATGCTAAAGAGAAAACTTTCCTTCCATTTTGTCAAAGTTTAGGACTGACAAGTGGCTTGGTTAAGTGTCACTCACGTACATAGGCGTAACCAGGCCGACCATATGGGGGGGGTTATAACATCCGCGGGGTCTGGCGAGTATGGAAGGAGAGGGGGGTCCGGGGGCCCTCCCCCGGAAAATTTTAAAAATTAAGATGAAAAATAACGAGTTTTAAGCTTCCGGGGGTTCTCCCACGGAAAATTTTAAAAATTAAGATGCAAAATAACAAGTTTTAAGCTTCCGGGGGTCCTTCCCCGGAAATTTTTACAAATTAAGACGCAAAATAACGAGTTTTAAGCTTCCCACGCTTTATACTTGTATTAAGCAATTTATGGGCAGACTTAAAAAAATTATACAATTTTCCTTTTTTTAATCAATGGGGGGGGAGGGGTTCAAACCCCCAAAACCCCCCCTCGCTACGCCTATGCTCACGTATCACGAGTCGCGTGTCAAAGTCTTTCTACAAAAGAATATAATAGCATTGTTCCCTAATCCGAAAATCTGCACCAGCACCGATACCGACAAAGAACAGGCGATCTTGTAGTCGCGTAGATTTCCCCAGTGTTGCCGCTGTCATTCATCACTTCAAGAGAGGTAACCGTGCTGTGGTACGTATTTGGCAACATTGTACTGGACTGCAGACAAGTGTAAATACGCCTAATTACCTTCCTATTCACTGATTGGAGGTCGAAGAGTATTCATTTTTTTTTAATTTCATCGAAGAGGATTAGGGTGACAGCAAATAGGGGAAGTTCTTGAAAAAAAAGTCTTTAAAAAGTGGCACCCAGAATAGTTGTGTGGCAAACGCTATGGGAGTAAGATAATTCAAGACATATCTATGGGAGGAATGTGGCATCTTTTGATATGCAATTATCAACCAAGTAGAAAATTGTACTAGCCGTTCATCTTCTGGACGCTAGGCGGAAGAATTTACATGTTCGATTAAAATATCTCATCTTCGAAATGCGATGCGTTTACGACTTTCGGACGAGTTTATATTTCTCCGAAAAAAACTATTGTGGTACATTCAGATAACTAAGCATGAATATTGCAATTTTCTTGCTTCACATTCACACATAGTCTCAGAGGCCGCCTAGTAGGAGTTCTTTGCGAAGCGAGACTAAACTTCAGTTTATTGGATGATATAGCTAGCTCTTTAAACGACTCTTACAAAATTTTAAGCTTAACGCTACCGTTCTTGCCTAACACAGTGCAAACGGTCCCGGGTTCAAATCCTAGTATGAGACTAGTGGTACTTGGCACGTGGTTGCAAAGTGGTTCATGACAGGAGGGCCTATACAGTCGGGTTCAATTTCGGTACATCTTTGGATGTTTCTGGGATGGGAAGGCCTGAAATGGTAAACACTGTGCCTCGTGAGAACAATTGAGAAGCTATTTGATATACAAGTAGTGTTTCCCGTCAAGAAAACCATAAAAAAAATGGTCTTGGGAGTCGGCATGCTGACTATACGCCCCCAGTTTTGACATCTGTCGACGATGTCGGAAGACCGAGAAGGATATCAGTATTTAAATGATAAGCCCTCCCTTTCAAACAAACAAAACAAAAATTCAAATAGGAGATATGGTCTATTAGTGTAGTAATTATTATTATTGTTGTTATTATTATTATTATTATTATTATTATTATTATTTATCCAAAAAGTTTAACCTTATTTTACCATAAGGTATATTAAAGTTATAGTTATTTAAAAATATAATATTAAAGCATAACATATGGATATTAATTATAGTGCATGAGATGGCTAACCATATATGGTTGTAGTTATTTACAAATATTAAAATACATTCTTAAATTCTTACTTATATGGATGGGTATATGAATAGTACAAGAAATAGCTAATAATGCAGGCTTACAGTTATTTATAAAAATATAAGACATTCCGGCTGGTATCCGAGGAAATGGGCTTACCACTTTTCCCTTTGTTCTCTCCCAGGAAAATAAGTGTAACTAAATTAGTCTTCAGGCATGAAACCTCCACTCTGTGTGGCCCTTTCGAGGAGTAAGGGAATGCGAAAACGAATGATAGTTATTTATCAGAAAACCAAACTTGAGGACAGTCTTCCAGATTGCATTTTAAGTTAAGTCACAGTACTTGTTTCCGGACTAATTTCTAGATAAAAATGTCCAAGCGGACTGTTTTAACGTTAACCAAGGGTTTACAGTGAAGACCCTAATGCAGTTGTAGTAAGGTGAAAGTTCCTTATGCACAGCAAAAGCGCTTAATGCTGTCAACGTGTTTCTTTAGCTTGTCCTGCTGCCAAAACAGACGTTTTCCTAAAATCTTTTTGTCGCCTTCAGACCATTCTCATTCCTGTATCCTAATTGAAGTGTTCAATTTCGTAATATTTCTGCAGAAAGATCTAAGTTTAAATAGTTGGCATGCGGTCCAGCGAATCGCCGTATCTTAATGTTGATTAATTTAGCGACGTGAATCGAGGCATAAGAAAACCTTGATAAGAATATAAACATTTAGAGATAAAAAAAGCTAATGATAGATTCTTGTTTCCATGGCAGACGGCGTGATAAGCTATCCAACAGATGTCTGTTAATTGTGTTTACGTAAATAATCCAATATTACATAAAAGACCCATTATTATCCGATAAAGATTCGTTGTTAAACTTGCCTTTGTGCACTCCTCTCTTGCAAAATCAAATACCATACAGGGTCCCAGTGGAGTATTCAGTTATGGTTTTCATAATGAATGGAACTACGAGGAGCGTCCATAAAGTAGGTTTCCCTGAGGCCGTTAACAGAAACAAAACACAATTTCAAGGAGACTTGCTAGGAGGTGTTTCAACATCAACCCTAAAGTCCGGACTTCGCTCCCAGTGATTTCCATCTTTTCCTACACCTCACAAAATGGCAAAGTATGACAGAGAATGACGAAGGTGGTTGTCACACGGTGGTTCATACCCCAGGCGGCACACTTCTACGACACAGGTATTCAAAAGTTGGTGCCACGATAAGACAAATGTTTCAATTCCGGTGGCGAATATGTTGAAAAATAGCTGAACACTGGCTGTGTCTGTTGCAATAAATATTTCCTTGAAATTGTGTTTTGTTTCTGTAAACGACCCCAGGGAAACTTACTTTCTGGACGCGCCTCGTAAAAGAAAATACTCTATTAGGAGAATAGAAAGAGTTAAAAGCAATTTCTACATTGGCAGTCTACTTATTACTAATGTTTAGCGGTCACAATGACTACCAGCGCGTTGTTGGAATATGTTAGGCCTATACAGTGTAACAGTAACCTTATTTTAAAATATTTCCGTGATAAAAAGATGGGTGCCATCAAACCATGAAACGCGACTCAAATTAACACATTAAAGGACAATATTGCAATTTTGAATGACATTTCAGTTTAAGTTCCTGTTCTTTGATATGAAGGTCATAGGGCTCAACGCATTCCCCTTAGCTTATAGTCTACATTCGAGGGAAAGTTTTGACCATTTAATACATTTAAAGGGCCAGGGAATTTAGAAAGGCCCTAACAGACAGATCCTCTGAGGGGAAGGTACAAGTAGGCGTAAATCAGACAATAATTTTACCTAAGGCACAGTGGTAATTAACATGCCCTAAATCCATGGGATGTGAATAATTACCTTATGGCTTTAACGGCAGAAGCATGTCGCAGGTTTCTTGCATTCTTTGCCTTCGCCAGCGCCTTATTTCTTTTATAAGTGTCACAGTTATCAATAGAAGAGGCTTAAACAAGTGTCTTCAGTTATTTAATTCTATAGAAAAGTTCATTTTTTCTTTGTAAATGCTGTGCTCAAAAAATGATATAGACTACATTTTCTATAGCCTGATCTTTTACTTAGACCCCTGCGACAAGTTAGGTCAAAATTAGAAAGACAATTCCAATTTTTTACTCTCCACAGTCCAAACGAAAGAATTTGTTGAATTTTAACAAATTCCGGTCAACTATTGCTGTAAAATTGACCTAACTGGTTCACAATTGTCCCTGCTTACTACAAGATACATTTAGACAGCGAAGATTTAACAAAGTTAGCGACCAAGTAATCACTTTAATAGGCTAATACTGCTTATTGAAAAAGTATACAGATTCGTATATAACTTATGACTCTTGGTGTGTTTAGATCACATTCAATTTAATACGACAATCAAATTTAAGTTTTTTCGCTTAGTAATCTGGAGATGAGCTTGTTTTTACAATTTATTGTTAATAATACTGTTTATTTAATTTTCTACTCTCAAATTAGTTTTAGCCTCTTATCAAATGCAACTCGTTTCATGTTGTACAACATTCTATATCCACACCTCTTGGCTCCTAGTGAAATTGTAGACAAAATGAAATTCGCTCAAGGCATTACCAATGGTAATACAGTCGAATTTGGTTAATTCGACGTTGGATAATTCGAAATATTGTATAATTCGAATAAATACGCATTCCCCTTGAAATTCCTATATAAATGTATGTTAAAAAATTGCAATTAATTCGAATTTTTTAAGCTTAATTTGGATAAATCGAAGCCAAAATTTGTCTCATGTTAATGTTGTAAGGACTCCAAGAGTTCATTGCTTCCAGGAATTCCACAAGAATTCTTTATTTCGCTGAAGAACTCTAGTTGCTAGCAGCCAGCAGGTATCGTACTAAAGTGTATTTTTAACCACAGTTATCTTTCTCCTTGTGAATAGATGTTCAATGGAATGTGAAGTTCACCCCCTCCGCTACAGTCTTGGAGGGATTCAACACTTCTGTGAAAATTTTAGTGTTCATTCTATCCTCAAAGTGTGATGTGTTTGAAAATGTCAAAGCATGGAGCATACACCAGTTCCTTTATTAAATTTAGGGTTATAGTTTTAGTGTGGAAAAATGGTTTCATTTAACATTCTAACAACGGGATGGCAGTCATTAAGGTGAGATTCACTATACAATAATTATTATTTATTGCAATGAGTTTATTTTTAACATTTTTACGGCATTTTCGTTTAAAAAGTCACAGCTTTGGCTAATTCGAAATTTGGATAATTCGATTTTTTTCTAATTCCCCTTGGGGTTCGAATTACTAAGAGTCCACTGTATAATCACAGTAATCTGAAGCAATCTGTAATTGCAGTTACCTACGTCCAGTATTTTAAATGCCATATCCTTAGATGTAATCAATAAAATGTAATAACAATAGTGTAGGCCTACAGGTAGGGGAAAAAAGCGGACCAACTAAAATATCTAAGTTGCCGATATGAGCCACTGCGCATGCCTAGCGGCATTCACAGGTTAGCAGGGAATGTATTGAAATTTATTCTAGTGTCGATAAATGGCTTGAATTGAGAAATAATTTCACGTAATTTGCACTGGTTGTGAAAACAAACTTTTCCGTTACATCCCTTACATTTATTTACGTATCTCAAGGCTGTGAAATCAGCTGCAATAGTCGGTCCGCTTTTTTTCCCTACCTGTACATTATCCAACTAAATATGATTTATTTAAAACTGTTGTTATCGCATGAGGCATCTCATTAGAGTACGAAACATTTATAAATCGTTCGCTACAATGGAATTATAAGCTTTTAAATAAAAAAAATCTGAGACTAGGCCATGGACTATGCTATTTCTATTCTTGGCAATAACAGCACGGCATTCCTTCGACTGTTAACCTCTTGTAGGAACAATGAAAAACTAGATTCTCGAAGTAGGCTACTGCGAATTATTGGTAGATTGTAATGAATGCGTTCAATGTAATGATATGAGATAAGTTAAACAATGCCAAGGTATTCGCAGTTATTATTCTCATTGATTAATGTTCGGATGCTTTTATCAAGAAGATTAGAAATTCATAAAGTAGGCCACGGCCTGAGTTTCCTTGACAACAGAATTACTACCATATTCGTACACTCCACTGTACATTTTTCAGTATTATGGTATAAACGTCGCGGAGATATTACTTTACAAAGGCAGCCTACGTTTCTCATTCCATATACTACAGCTGAAAGCAGTGGCGGATCCACGGGAGGGGCCTTAGGGGCCGCGGCCCTCATTTTGGTTTTCTTTTTCGTTGATTTTTTTTTATTCGCCGAAATTAATTACCTAACAAAATATCATTCAAATATAATTGAATAAAAAATAAAATTAATTAAAATAAAAGCATGTACACTCGCCCTATTTCAACAAGAGGATTGTAAAATGCAACTTGAATAGTATTTATATTCTAGATGCCTTGTGTCAATTGCGTAGACTAACTGTGACAACACACAAGACAGCAGTTGTTTGAGATCCTTATCTTTAATAGGTATGATATAAATGATTAATTTCTTGCGAACTATTCCAGACCAGCACTTTAAGTTAAAGGTAAAAAGTGTGATGCTTCATTAATGTTTTTAATTTTTATGTAATTAATATGTAAAACCGACAAATTTATCAACAGAACTAAAAATCTGGGCAAAAAAAAGAGAGTCTACTCAGAAATCTGGAGAAATCGCATAGAGGACCTAAAAACTCATAATTTTGCGATTTTTAAAAATTTTCGGAGGAGAGCCACCGAACCCCCCTGTTTTAGGGGGATATTCCACATTCCACACTCCCAGTAATTTCATTCTTTCGGTTATGTCGGCCTCTGGCTGAAAGTCAGGCTATTTTGATCCCACTCGGCCTTTTGGTATGAAGGATTGACTTTTCTTGTGAGTATACTCTTTAATGTCTAATAGGAACCTTCCCACAAACAACGTCTTTTACTTCACAGAATTTTGGCAACTAAACTATTATGCAGTTATTATATAGTATTTTTCTGAACCTCCCGAATGGTTTTACAATATGTTCCGTCCTAATGGGGGTCGCTTATCGTCCGTTAAACCCAGGGTCAATTTGTTATAGAGCATGCACGTTCTTCTGATGTGGCGCCGACGGTCATTTTTAGATATGGCTCGGTAATATATATAAATAGTTATTATACACTAACACAGCGGGTGAAACTATTCAACACGATACACATCACTTGACTGAACAATCTTCAGAAAAAAAGAACCTGGCAGTAGGCTATTGCTTCTACCCCTTTAATGAGGGTCGCCTCTTATTCACTAATCCTTACAGTTAGTAGCAGGAGAAGTTTCAAGAACTGAATCTTTCATGTTAAAAAAAAAATACCTATACAGCAAACATGCCTAATTTCGCAGTATCCCTGATTTCGATTATCTTATTATTTCGTTTGTTGTAAAATTTGGAACAGTAATGGAAATAGTTCATCTTACTGATCAGAGAGGGCAGCTTCTTCTCTAGCTTGTAGATTTTTTTTACTACAAACGTCAACGGGCATACAATGTCCCTATGCATATGCATTGGATACATGCGTTCCATTTGTATACAGAAATAGAGCGACCTCTTTCCTGCATGTATAGCCTCGCGGAGCGAATTTCCGCAGCTGTGACCCAGTTTGTTGGTTTGTTGACCCATGTTGATAACACGTTGCAGATGTCAAGTTTACTGCAGTTGGGGGTTGTTATTTATTCAACCTTATTCTATATATTACTAATGGCCATCGACAGGGTTGCAGTTTTAAAATAAGCGATAGGAAATGCATTATTTCACTATTTCTTATTAATCACTCTTTATCATCCAACCTTGAGATGTGTGACAGGCCAACGGTACCTTTGGTTCATGATACTAAATCGTAGCGATGCCTCATCCTCATGCCGGTTGTCGACCAAGAGCTAAGCTGCTAAGCTAAGTTAGTTTAGCTTAGCTCACATACAGTGCGGGATTTCATACGTAGTTGTGTCGACAAAACTACATATGAAATCCGGCACAAGTATATATGAAATCCCTCACTGTATGTGAGCTAAGCTAAGCTAAGCTAAGCTAAGCTAAGCTAAGTTAGCTTAGCTCTTGGTCGACAACCGGCATCAGACCAGAAGGACTAGGCTAACTGAAATAGCAGGGTATGAAGATGATGACGATGACTGATTCTAAATAATTTCAAATAAAATATTTTTGTGCTATTTTGAATTTTATCGCGAGTTTGTATCACACTGGAATTGACGCTTGAAAGGTATGGAAGATCAAGGCTTTTTAATTTTTTGCCCTCAATTAATAACTTTATAAATAAATAATATTTTCGTAGTATATTGCGATACAAGTGCCGTAAGCGATGCATATGCATCGAGGAAAGAGTTTGAAAAAACGAGGCGCTCGCACAGAGATTTTTCAATTTTCTGAGATCCGTTATGCGCTTACGGCACGAGTATTGCATGCTATTTTTTGCACGATGATTATTTATATCAATTTAACTATATTAATTGAGATATTACCTGATTATATTTCGCTAGTATGTGCTTACAAGGTCGATAAGTGCACTGAATTTTTTGTGTCAAGGAAGATACCTTTAAAATGATAAACATAAGTTTATATAGTGTATGTAGTAAGAACGTTTGCGAGGATACAAGAGATATCATGCCTTGTTGTAGTAAAGAAACTCATATACGATACTTACTTCTTTGTCTTCTACGAGAGTCGCTACGCGCCCAGGCTGTGAAAACAAGAAGAGTTGAGATAAGTAATCTTGTTACTAGACTGTACTTATGTGCAAATACCAGAATCACGAGGTCGCCATGTGGCCACATGTACAGGGTGTCCCATGACCCTCACAGTTAAATAGTAATAATTCCTACACAACCCTGGCATAGAAAAATGACCACTTGGGTTCCCTTGATGATGACATTATTACATAAATTATATGACCATCATACAGCACCAAATTGACGAACATTCAAAACAGTTTTTATATTAAATATTGTAGCAACATAAACAATATATCTGAATAAACTTATTTATTTTGAAAATTGGCAAATCAGTTTTATCTAATTTCAGGATTGATGAGTGATATCTACATGGGACAAGTTGAAATTATTCAGGTATGATAACATAATATTGAAAAAAAAAATGTTTTTGTACAGCAACGTGATAGTAATACATAATATCCGGATACACACAGTATCAACGTCAACATCAGCAGCAGAAATAATAATAATAATAATAATAATAAACTACTACTACTACTACTACTAATAATAGTAATAATAATAATAATAATAATAGACTATTACTACTACTAATAATAATAATAGTAATAATAATAATAATAATAATAATAATAATAATAATAATAATAATAATAATAATAATAATACAGTAGGCCTAATAATAGACAAACATGATAATATGAAAAATGTTTGAACTAGGCCTACGGACCTAAAATATTATTGAATAGAGGTTACTAAGTATAGTGATGTCAATCTTCCCAAATTTGTCTAGAAAAATGAAAGAAGGCATATTAATTTTTTTTTCACCCTAAATGCTAAGAATAGGCTATACCAGTTTTCTTCAGTTATATGCCTAATGCAATGCTTTCACACTAAAGTGTGATAGCTGCCGTTAAGTCTAAAGCAAAAGGAACCAAAACAGATGAAATGGAAATAAATGACATAACTGAAAGCTCACTCCCATAATTCAACAGCTTACTGGACTCCAGTAGTTTACGAAATAAATTGTTAATATTGGTAGAAAATTTATTTATTTTTCAAGTCAATCCTGTAGAAGAGAATGTAAATGTAAATGATTATAATCTGAAGAATATGATGTAATAAGAAAGCAAAGTTAAAACAAAACAAAATCTTAGCAGATTACATCTGGATCAGAAACCCTGCATCAAGATCTAATCCTGCAGATTTTTTGAAGGACATTATTCGCGGCTGCGTTTCAATTTTACAATGCCATTGACTATAAACTTTACATAAAGTGACAGAAACACGAAGATAAAGACAGCAAGGAACGAGAGATAAATAAAATAAAATAAAATAAGATAAACTGATAAAATATAGTGCCAGATGGAGTTACAGGGCTATTTAAAAAACTATTGAGTTTCATGCCACGATTTCTTGACAAAGTTTGATCAGCACATGTGAAAGAATAAATGAGATAACTAGAATATCAAATTTACAACAAATCCTTCACGTCAACAATATCCCTTTATTTTCGCCAAAACATCTGAAGGCGTACAACTACGCAGTCACGTGTCTTCAAGTATCAACATCATATTCAATTCTATCGATGGATGCAAATTTGTTATTAAAAAGAAAGTGACCGTTAATTACTCGTTACTCCGACAATGGTCAACCGATTTGGTTCAATAGGGTTCATCCTATGAACTTTATAGGTCTAAGTGTGTATGCCAGGTTTAATGAAAATCTGATAAAGCGTATTCGAGTTATCGCTCGCACAGACATACAGATGGACGGACAGACATTTTCCCGTTCACGAAGAAATTTTAGAAAGTACCATTGTGGCCCTTAATAATTATCGGACTGAAACTAATGAATTATAAATATGAGGCATCAGGATCCAAAAAGCTTCTTATCCATTTTGTATGATTTTTCACAAACCACGAAAAACGTTTATATAAGGTTTTCTTAAATATTCTGCTTAAACCTAAAGTTCAAACAATAGCTAACAACACAAAGAATCAGACTGAAAAGTTTAATCCTTCAAACTTTAAGGGTTATGTCAAAATAAGGAATAATATTTTGGATAAGAAGTTATTTGGAACTGTACACTGAACAAGGCGGGTTCTGGAACTGCAACGCAGGGATTAGGGGGTATTTGGCACCAAAACCTACCTTCTATCTTCAAGAAAACCTATTTAATTTTCATAAAAGATGTCATGGTGTAGTTATAATTTATATTATTAAAATATTCATACGTTCTTAACTGCTGACATAAAAAGCCAGAATGAAGAAATAACTCCAAGAAACAAACATTTCAATTGAATATAATGTCCAGTATGTAACAAAGGAATGGATGGTTATGTTCTAATATTCATCGTCGAAATAGCAAGGCCATAAGTGCACTTTAGCTAAGTTTACGATTTATAATGAGGGAGATACGACGGTTTTGGAACATTATGTTTTAACAGGATGATGGACAAGATGGAGTAGATTCAGAAACCATTGCTAACTCAATTTCGACCAAAAGTGGATAAGACGGTTTTTGGAACCTGGTGCCTCATATGTTCTCGTACTAGCCAACCTTGGAAACACTGTATGGAAAGTCGGGTCAAGAAATTAGGTCTATGAGCTAATTGCTCCACATACTGTACAGTTTCAAACATTTCCCGAGAATAGGTTGATAAGAATGATATCATAGCAGGACTTGCAACCTTCAGTTGCATATTCGCGTTAAGTTCGCGCCGGCTTTTTCTCGCCATTCTATTTTTGGCAGCGTGGGAGCAAAGCGCCGGGAGATATGCCAACATGCTCGATATCGCTGAAAAGTTCGAAATGTCTAATTAAGAGAGATATATCTCATACTGAAAGCAATTTTATGAGTAATGCTACATCAGGGTTATCTGGCGAAATTAATGCCAATATTTAATATAAACTTGATTATTCATCATTGTCTTAAGTTCACTTTTTAATATTTCATTATGCTGTACAGTACATTAAAATTATTGTGTCTATGTCGAAGTTGCGACTCATTTATCATATTATATAAGCGAAAACAGAGTTACTAAACAATGGCAAATATATTAGTTATTCTACACAAATTAGACCCTGTCCCGGGTTCAAACCCCGCGGCCGGCCAATTTGTCCTAGGATGTTTCATGGTTTCCCCAGTCGTAAAGGCAAATGCCGGATTGGATGTTTACTTACTATGACTCATCGTTGCTATTTCATCCAATACCATAATCATAAAAATTGAATATCGGTTAAATTGATCAAGAGACGTCGAAACAAAGCAAAAACAGAAAACAGGTGTACATCAATAGTTATACGACCTACTGAGACACTCACAGAACCTAATACATGACATTACCTCGCAGTTGTACAAATAAGACTTTAAATGTATGCATTTTATTAAATTGAATATAACATTGTTGGAAATCGATTGGCAAGAGCGTTATGAGGCCATTTTATTTTTTTGGCCTTCAAAGGATTAAATCAATAGACTTGTACGGTACTAGCGTCATTCAGTATATTGAAAATGATATAGTAGCTTCAAAAATAAACTAATTTAATTATTTTGCTCCCCTACGCAATGAAAATACTTACATCCATTACTTCAAGAAGAAAGTAGCCTACTTACAAGAAAAATTTGGCATTGTATTCATTCAGTATAGATATGACATAAATAGGCTACATCTCATACAGGCTACTGGATTCCTCTTTATTATCAATACCACTTTTTAAACTAGGTCCAAAGAAATACACGCTATAATTTAAATTCGTGTTTGCTCTAAACAATATTAATCACATTCAATCTATAATAAGCTGGCTGAGATTTTAAGCTTTCTTACATTTTCTTGTAACTTTTATTTCCAAAATTATAAGTTCCCAAATTGTGTGTGTTTTTTCTTAGTAACTTTCCTTTTTACCGTAACTCATTGCATAGAAATAAAATTTGCAAATCACACTCACACTAAATTCTTCCAATTTTAGTATTAAATTCTATATTTAATTAATACTCAATTATAGTTCACTGATACTTCATTTTTTAGTAGAATATAAAACGCAAACTGTATTACTGCATGGCTCTGACTTGAAAAGACAAAACGTATGTCTAGTTTGCGGAGTACCCTAGTGTGTTGAACATACGGATGGAAGAATGGCAAGAGTGAAAAAAAAATAATACGATTTTAATGTTTCTATGGCATAATTTGCTCTCATAATTTACAATTATAATGTTTATGAAAGAAAAAAAGAAATAGGAATTCCTATTTTAATTGGCAGCTTTGATAGTTTACAAGCCTCCCGCTTCAAATCTTCCCCTCGGCAGCTGCCTTGTATACCTAGGTCTTGGTACGCCCCTGAGTTCAAATGAGCCCTTCAAAATTTTATTATATTGGCCTGATGTCTTCATTCTGTATTTGAAAATTAATTTACTCAATACTTTGTGCCAAGGGAGCCTATACTGTATATGTAGGCCTATAATGTATATGTATCCTGTATATTAGTTAGTATATTATTAAGTTATCAATTTTTTTGTTTTTATTCTTAAATTGTTAAACTTTTTCTCTCTCTTTCTTTATACATATTCTTTAGATTAAGTTATAAATAATTTAGATAACCTATGTAATTATAAATTAATAAGTTGCAAATTGTATAGTGCGTATAGAGGCGTCTGATAGAAATCCAGGACAGGGGCCAATAAGTATTGAAGTATTAAATAATAAGTAGCCTATTCTGTATGCGTAATATGAATTTATGATCGGCGTACTTGAAAAAGTAAATGGCTGAAAAGAATAGTTGGCAAAAGCCGATTGGCGTAAAATCAGTCTACGAAAATAAATTATATTATCAATAATCCATTTGGTTATGGAGCAATAATGAATTTATCGTGTGCCACAAGTTGTATAACTCTTGCACGTGCTATTTTTATGAGAAAGAAAAGAAGTCAAATGCACATTCGCTAAATCGTAAATTTGCGAGATAATTGCAGCGTTTTGTTCCTGTCCACGTGCCTGTTTGGACGCGCACGCGTGAAATGAGCCAAGGCCGAAGCAAAGCCCCCCTCGCAAAGCGAAAATAGAAAATCTGCGACTCCCGATGGTCAATTTATTGCTTGAAACGTGACTATCACGTGATTGGTTGTGTCTTTGTGGGCTTTCACCGTGTTGAGGATATACTTAGCTGCTTCACTTGACATTTTCTTGGCTCACAATATAATCACTTCCAAGAAAAGAACCACAACAAAGACTTCGCCAGCGTGCAGCCTTGTTATTGGCAAAATCTATACATATGCAAGGTTTCTTATCAATATCATCTTAGAGCTCAAAAAATTTCAACCGGGGTTGAAAGGAAAATTCTTTTTGTAACATAAACACTGTCTTGGAAAATATACTGTATGTCCAATCCACAGAATATTTGCAATCACATGCGGAACCTGCATAACATACAGTATATAGGTCATTCATATATTTTAGAAAATTTTAATTTACTTTAGATCCAGAAATATAAACTCTTCCTCCCTGACATCCCCTTCATGGTATAATAGGATGAAAGAAGAGTGGTTCAGCAATTTTAGTTTAAAAATGCGATTTTTGGAATTCAGTGTCAACAAGTTAAGCATGCCCTAAACAATAACTCTGCAAAATTTTATGTCACTTGGGCTCATGGAACAATGCTGTTGACTTTTTAAAGTGCTGCACCAAGTAAACACTTCCGCATCCAAACTTTAATCGCCTGTGTTCTTAGTTCCAATTTGCATATTTTTTGCCACTTTCAAAATCTTTATTCTTTCCACAAAAATATAGATGCAGCTATGAAATTTTTCAGATGTACTTTACGTTGTAATTAAATTACTAATAAGTTTTTTGTACAGGACTTACATAATTTTTTGTTATATTTAGTGTAATCGAACAACTTTTTATTTTTTTTTTCATTTTCCGATAATAAAAAACTCAGAAATAAGTTTTACTTCAAAGAAAGCATAATCATACTAACATAAGTTACAACGACAGCAGGCCTTACACGTATAGGCTATACCTACTTACCTGGTCTATATAATAATGTATCCATAAACTCATTCGTATGATTTGGAAAAAGGAAGAATTGCCAAAGGAATGGAAAGAATCTATTATCATACCGATCCATAAAAAGGGATAATGTAACTAATAACAATCTAAGAATTTCTCTCTTATCAACATTATACAAAATTTTGTCCAATATACTTCTGACAAGATTAACCCCCACATGCGGACGAAATCATTGGAGATCACCAATGTGGATTTAGACGAAATAGATCAACCACTGATCACTCGTCACCGGATATAGTAAGGGTAATTAAATCACGGAGGACGGAATGGGCTGGACAAGTTGCGCGCATGGGGGAGGAAAGACGCGTCTAAAAAAATATTGACTGGGAGACCCGAAGGGAAGAGACCACTTGGAAAACCTAGACGTAGGTGGGAGGACAATATTAGGACAGATTTAAGGGAAGCAGGATTTGCGAGGGATGTTCGGATGGAGTTAGCACAGAAAGGGTTGAATGGCGGGCTCATGTAAGCGCGGCAAAGAACCTCCGGGTTCCATAAAGTAGATAATATTCCTTTAGCTTGCCACTGAGAAAGTAAATAAGTATACATGATAGCATGCTATACACGTGTATACCTACAAGAGTCAAATCTATGTCGGGAGCTGTCACGTGTTGCATACGTACAGGGGCAGATCTGGTTCTTCCCAAAGTGCGCAGATTGAAGAGAACGTATGTGAAAACAATCGCAGAATTCCAAGAGAATACATTAAATGTGTGTGCTTATTCTCTTTGCGCTAGACTAAAATATTTACTGCACCTTCAGGGTCGAATTTAATAGGTGATCCCGGCCACTAACAAGCTTAGCAAGTCGTGTTCAACTGCTACAGTATTCAAAGAAAATTGCTACTCTTCCTGCAGAAAATACATTTCATTCTTGGTACAATTCTAAACCGAGGATCACGCCCCCAGTTGAGCAGTGGGGGCGGAAAGGTTCAGGACGGTAGCAGAGGAGTCATGGAGAAATAACTAATTGCGCTATAAAATATTAAAGCAATTTTAGGCCGATATACACTATAACAGTTATTTGGTAATGGCTCAACTTTTATAAAGACATTTATAAATTCCCTTTCATAATAGACTCTTCTTTCTATATTTTATAATATATTTCGTGCAGTATACAAAGTGGGCTGATTGGACACTTGGCTAAGGCGGCTAGCCTAGAAAAGACGACAAATTTTATGGGGAATATTTTTTATAATATCAAAAGAAAATTGTATTATGTAAGAAAATATTGTATCTCAAGACTTTTGGGAACTGTGATTTTTTAACAATCGCGAAACAGCCCTCCAATGCAAAGAGAAAATCCTGGGAAAAATGATAATAAACTTAAACTAAAGAATTAAACTTGAAACAATGAAAAAAGCTGGGTTGAGTTTTACATTAGCATTGTAAAGTAGAAAGAATAATGCAATCATAAGTTACTTCTTCTAAAAATATTGGTTTTAATGTACCTGCAATACATGTTTTAAAAAAATAGTTTAGCTTAATATGTTCTGAAATTACCAAATACATTAAATGTTTTTTTTTTACAATTTCAACAGTTACTATATTACATTTGTTTTAAAATTACTAAAATTAATAACATTTACATTAAATGTTTTTGTACAATTTCAAAGAGTTCCTATATTACATATCAATATGATTTTGAGAGTTTTAGGCAGTTTTTTGTAAATGAAATTACAATAACAGTCAGCATTTTTTTTAAAACGTAAGCTAATTACCTTTATTTTAGAAATATATATACATATATATTACATTATTATATATTATATTATTATATATATTACATTGTTATATTATTAATTTTTGTTCTGTAGCTACAATAATAAAATGCTATCGGAATACTATTGGTTGATACTGGGTAAAGCCCAAACTTAACACTAAAACAATAATTAAGATTTAGTGGATGCAGGGGGTAAAAGTAAAATTTAAAAAAAAAAAAGGATGGTTATACAAAACTTTGCCCATGTTAAAAAGTACCCGAAATCGGGGGCTTGACTACCCAAGAATTTTCTGGGGCTTTGACAATACTTGACAAGAAAGAAACTAGGAAGCAATACTAATTTATGAATCGAGTTCGACCTTCACATTATTCTCACACGCTTCCTTTCCATAATGACTAACATGCTCAAACGCTCTAGTTTTTGCTTGCGTACACCACACATGAACATATGCGACAAATTCTTCTGTCTTTGAGGCCAATTGCTAATAACTAACATTATATAATGATCAACTTCATTTCAGCTAATACTATAGTGTCAAATTAAATTTCCGTTCCTATGACGACATTTCCTTAGGAACGTCGCGATACAGAATGTAAAATTCAGATTGCTTGTAATATCTAGTTTTAGATTGTTCCATTTTAATCTACCTACAGGACAAACAAACACTTTTTAGAGGCCACTGATATTAAGATGCACGTTATGGATAAATACCCTAACCAAATTGGTGTAGCAAATGGAACAAAATGAAAAAAATCCCTTTAGGCAGGCCTACAGGCTGAGGTAGATTTCAAAGTGCTTTTGGTTTAATTTATTATCGCTGTGCAGCACTCTTCTTTCTTAGCCTTGGCATGGCAAACCCGCAGTAATAAGAACTGAATTCGGTAAAGAGGAAGAGACTACAATCATTTGTTTTGACAACAAGAATAGGATATAATATTCTGGGAGGCCGTGCGCAAGATCAGCAATGAATAAAATTAGCAAAGCCGCTAAACAAGACAAAATTATGATATTATAATAATTCTTTTAAGTGTTATTACTTTCAAACATTAACATCTCCCGTCATATGAGAGCTATCAAGAAACTAGTTATTGATTTGTAGAGTACTCATCAAGAGCTTTTCAACGATATCCCACAAGACGTGGTTTCAAAAGTTTCGAATTTTCATCCCTCCACCCCTACCCCACCCCCACCCTCACTCGAACCCCCGAATCGTTGGTGTCACTGTGAACTCCATAGGGAGTACTCTAATTTATTCAAACAAAGGTTCCCTCTATACTTCATAGGGGCCGAGATATACATTTAAAAAAATTTCAACCCCCGACCACCCCCTTGGGCCAATTTTGCTCATTAACGAACTTGTCCGAGCTATTGGGCCTAGAAATGACATAATAAAATTTGGTTAAAATATCTTCAAAATTACGGCCGCTAGCGTGTATATATATAAATATCACAATTTTTTTTTTTTTGAACGGGCGGTGGTTTCGTACTTCGGGAAGCATTAAACGTAAAGATATGAAAGAATTTTTCGAAAATCATGACATGGTATCGATCGCAATAGGTAGATTTTTCTTCGAAATCTACCTAATAGGAGAAACTATTGTAATAAGGTATCTTCTTATACGAACTTACCTCACTGCAAGCAACGACAAAAAATATATAGGCCTATAAATAATACTGTACATACAAATATATCATATATACAAATATATAATGGACTTTACTGCATTCACTGCGCATCCATGCTTGGACTGTCACCTATGATTAATACCACTCTACATGGCAGTGTTTAATTTAAATTTACAGTATAAGAGTCTTAATTTATTACCAAGGAAGTAAGTGAATTACTGCTAGCTGTACACTGTTTGTTAAAAAAAATATTATTTCCGAAGTGGCTCTTGAAATTGCCCTAGAAAACAGATGCCCCTAAAAATTAAATAGCAAAAAGATATTTAATTCATTATTGCTAGAACACAAATTGCAATGGTTAATTACAATGAACGGAAATTGAAATGATGAAAACTTGGTGGAGATTCTCAAATGAAAACGACTGTCTATTGACTGAAAGTAATGATTTGTACTGCCAATGGAGTTTTTCTTGGAAATGTACTAGAGTTCAAAATGAACATTCAGCAAGTTTGCTTTGTTTCCTGTGGATATTATTTACTTATAAAATTATAATAGACACGCACTTAAAATATAATAATAACAAAAAATCAGAATGTAATGTAATGTGACATTTATTAAAAAACTACAAAAATGCCAAAATGGCCTAAAATGCCAAAAAATGATCTGTTTCTTGAAAATGACGAAAAGTACAGAATAATGCCAGAACTAATTAGCCTTATTTAATCAATTAATTTATTATACACATTTGTATAATATATTCGAGCTATCTTTCAATCTCAAATATTAAAAAATGTAAAATCATCGGATGCCTTGCCCTACAAATGAAATGCGTTCCTTATGGAAGACGTGCACGGGCATGTAAAATCCCCATGGGTTTGGCAATGCCCACTGAAAATGTATACAGAGTTTGCAGCTTGTACAGTCCTGACTCTTCATACTAATTGCGTTTCTAAAGAACATTTTTTCTAACCTTTGGAATTTGTCTGTAAAGAAGCAAAATGGTGCTAGTAACATGTTTTGATTGAATAGACCCCAAGGTTTAGGTTCACTGGAGAAGTAGGTTTCAGTTACAGCATGTGTTTCATATTTATTATTTAACGCTATAATATTGACTAAAAACGAGAATGGATTTGGTTACTGCATTATGATACTGTATATGACTTTCTTTGCAGCTCGTGCTCAGATTAGAATTTTATACATATATTGTAAATATTAGAAATATATTATATCTCTAACCCTAATATACCTTCGGGTAAAATAGGGTTTAATTCAATTTTGAATATTCAATAAATAAATCAATAAATACTGCATTCTGATTGGGTTGTGTCTCTTGAAATTTTAAATTTTAATACACCTTAGAATATGTGTATTAAGCCTACAGTCAACAGATTTTAAATACAGAACATGTTTTATGTTCGAAGCGTAATGATTGAAGTCGGAAGCAATGTAGAAATCTTTAAAACCCTGCTAAGTAGGAAAATCAAACAAGATGTCGCTTACCAGTTGTCCTTCCCAAGGCCAGAGCTTAGATTTAAAAGATAATATTATAGGAGAAAAATTCCTCCGACCCTGGGACTTGAACCAAGAACCTTTGGCTATTCGAGCCAATGCTCTACCAACTGAGCTAAGCCGGAGTTCAAACCACAGCGTCAGATGGAACCTCTCTCCTATATGACTATGCGTATGACATGACTTGTCTGTCTGTGAGGTAGACCATTAGGGCAATCAGTCATAGGAGAGAGGTTCCATCAGCGCTGTAGTTTAAACTCCGGCTTAGCTCAGTTGGTAGAGCATTGGCGCGAATAGCCAAAGGTCCTGGGTTCAAGGCCCATGTCGGAGGAATTTTTCTCCTATAATATTCTCATGTAAGGTCCAACAGAGACAATAATCTGTGGTTCATGAATGCTTATATATCTATCTTAAATTTAAAAGCCTTCATACTATCATACAACGAACTTACAAACTGATCTAACACTTGTAATTTAAATTTGCAATATCTAACGTGAATGTCGAATTTTCAAGCCAATTATTATCGTCACATATATCACTAATCAAAGTAGAAAACTGATGTTGATTCAGTCCCCTGTAACGAACAAAATCCACTGTTTTCTTTGCGAATTTCAAAATATGTTCCATTGTCATTGTTTTGAGCACAGTTGGTGATAAATGCATTATATAAACAATGCACTACATAACCCTACCAGTATTTACAAGACACATGTCTTCTGTATGATAGAAAATAAGATTTTAGGAATTTTTATTTTTCAAATTGTAGAGGTCGCATTTCGTAACTAAGGGGGCCGCTTGTTTGACACATCTAGCTTGGAGTATTAACGCCTAGAGCCCTTCAATTCATACATTGCCCCTTCATAATCAGAAGAATATTAGCCATCCAATTGTTTGAGGTAAATGGTTGATAAATTTGTGACGAATGACTGATCTGTATCAATGAGATACGCCTATTCAAAAATGTCGCCAATATGACACATTTCCATCAGATTTGTCGTAATTATCAGATACATAACATTGCCTAACTGAAGTTTGATACCGCACTGATAAGTATGCATGAAGCATATAGCATAGTCCTTGGTGTTGATCGGCATTTGTTTGGGTTCGCCTGGTCAGTTTCTAGGTCAGTCCCTATGCTCATGACACCAAGGCACCATTTGCATGTTCAGTGAGACGTTTAAAGTGTTCGGTGTCTATTCTGCCGAGTCATCCTGAAAATTGTATTTACTAATAATCCACACAGACACAACAGCACAATTTCATTTTACATTATGTAATTTGTTTGTAAACAAAGCCAATGAAGTTAATGAATTTTATATTTCCAGCGGTGAAATGTCAGATATTTAAGAGTTTAGTAGATTACCACTTTTTGGATTACTTCAGCTTTGTAGCGATAATGTATAAGCATCGAAATGCATATCAACTTCAACTAATCGCAACCAGCTGAGAGTCGAGGCAAGAAAACAATGTTCAATATTTATTAATAAATATCGAGCTATCTACCTGCACAGTAACTGCACAAATCTACGTAGACAAGAGCTACACAACTCAATAATATTAAATTATTGCAAACTTGATTTTAGTACTATATACGTATTGATATAACAGTATAATTTTGACAAACTCAACCTCTTGAATGTTTTGTTAATAGTTCATAAGCTATAGATTCAGTAATTTCAGTGAGAGTCTACATAGCGTTTTACTGTATATGTAACTTGTATTATAACAACTACGCACGTTAGAACTGTACATCTACTATATCTAATTATATTTATTCAATAGTTAAACTAACAACTTATCTTTGTCTATAAACAGCATATCATACAACGCTAACTGATAAGTCATGTATTGCTGATGTGATAATACTTATAAATGTAGGCCTATAGCATATGCGTGAACTTTTGCACCTATAAGGTTATGTTCAATATGATAATTTTTATCTATACTGATGAAACCATGGTTATATACAACGATAGATTAAAACATATTAAATATATTCTATAGGCCTATCTTAATATTACACAAAATATAGGTGATTCATAACAAAATAATAAGTATATAGGAAGTTATATTGATATTTTGCCTACATTAAAAATTATAAAATACTTTATAAATAATTATATAATTTTATGACTTAAACTTCTCAGTAATTCTTAATATATTATATAATTCTTATATATATAAATTCTTATATATATATAAATTATATGTATAAAGCTTTTAATGCAATTTACTTGTATCAAAATACAAAAAGGTTTATTGTAATAAAAATAGTTTAACTATCAAATGCAGACAATTTTCGGTAAGATTAATTAATTAATAACAATAACCATTTATATGCCTTATTCACCCTCCTTCGTTAAATACCTGAAGTAATCCAATACGTTGTAGTCATTTTATGTGGGATAACATTTTTTGGCACATTTTGAGGTTATATGTCAAGAGTAAGCCAGCCGTCTAGTGAAATTTTGAACTTATACGGTTTTAAATAAGAGGATCTTGAAATGTAGGCTATATTCTGTCTCTGATTTCCAAGTATAAATTACGGTACACTAAAAGGTAAACAATCTTTCTCTATTTTTGATAGTATTCAACTTATTTTTTAGTAAAAGGTATAAGCAATGCCCCAGCATATTCATTAGAATAACATTTGGGGTTTATTAAAAAAAAAGTAATAATAAAAGAGACTTCTATTTAAAAAAGATAATTGAAAAAGTTAATAAAATTAAGTCATTATGCACGAAGCCGCTCACCACTGTTTCACAAGATCGTCATTGGTCTATATCCGAGGAATTGCTAAACTCATTTGCTCAGTATCAAGCACGAGGCGTACGAGTGGAATAGTCGTCGATAATTTTTTGATAAAATTCCCAATTGTCTTACATTTGCTATCCTGGGCCCATCCTTGTGTGTGACGTTCTTAGGCCTTCAGTAAGATCACTGAAGATATAATAATTACCGCAGGTAGTGTAGTTATAGATCAGTAGGCCATAATATAGGCCTAGGCATATTACGTTAGCGTTCTTAGTAAATAACACGAAATCAATCAGCGAACTTGGAGAAAATCAGAGTATGAAAAATCAGTTTAAATTAGTTCAATGTCAGCTACACAACCGGGCTTGGTGATAATTAATAGCGGAAGAAACCAGGAAGCAATACGTGAGGCCTTGCTGGATTAATCCAAACAAACACTATCTGTAGCACAATGGGTAGTGTTTGATACCTTATTAAGCGTAATCCACCGTTATCTCTCAGGTCCTTGCCTTCACTTCTTCCCTTTGTTCTTCCGAGTGGCTAAACAAAAGTCGATAATCCATATGTGGGGCAGTAAGTGGTTCGTGAGCCATGAATATGAGGATCTCATTAAAGCCTAAATTCAAATTATTATGTTCACTATGTCACACTTATGCTTATGTTACATTTTCATGTTAATTTTTTCGGCTTTCTACTTGTATTTCTAGGCCTATTTAACGTTAATAAATTAATGTTGTTTCTTACTTAAAACGAGGAAATGCTTGTTTTTATGCAATTCATAAACTTTTATCAGCTCGCCTTCTGTCCAGAAATCTAAAAATAAAAATGTATAGGACAAAATTATTCTACCGGTTGTATTATATGGATGTGAGACATGGTCCCTTACACGGGAAGAAAATAACCTGAAAATGTTCGAAGACAGCGAGCTTAGGAAAATACTGAACGATGAAAACGGGGGCTGCAGAAAAATGCACAATGACGAGTTTCATAACTTGTACTCTTCGCCGAATATAAGGGTAATTAAATCAAAGAAGATTAAATTCGCTGGACACGTTGCGCGCATGGGGGAGGCGGAACATATCTCAAAATATTAATTGGGAGACCCGAAAAGAAAAGACCACTTGGAAGACTTAGATGTAGGTGGGGAGACAATATTAGAGTAGATTAAATTGAAGTAGTATTTTCGAGGGATGGCTGGATGGAGTTGAATAGGGTTGAATGGCGGGCTTATGTAAGCGCGGCAACGTACCTCCGGGTTCCATAAAGGGCATGATATTCCATTAGCTTGCTTAGGAATTGTCTACTGCCATTTAGTAAGTAAGTAAGTAAGTTCTTAAAATAGGAAGACACAAGATTGATTTCCTTCAAAGTGAAGAAACTCCTTAAAATAGCTAGAACATGAATGAGTAAATCATAAATAAATAAAAAATAAAATAAATCTATGTAAGAAAGGAAAAAGAGCGACTAAGACTACCAAAATTGATTGAATAATAATATCCATCAGTTATAATGAGAATACATCTTGTAATTTTGTTGAGTATAAATATGTGTAAAATCGTAACTATAGCCTAAACAATATGCCGCTTACACATTTTCTTTACCCGTAGGTATGCCATTTCTCTCGCCTTCACAAGTACTGCAGAGAGACTTGTTGATGGTTGTGTAGTACTGTATTGTAGATCAAATGAAAGAAAAGACAAATGATTGGAGAACTTTTTCATAGGCGAATAATTCCTTATTAGCTTTATTGTGTTTTTTGCTAATATTCTTACTATAATTATTATTGTGATTATTATTATTATTATTATTATTATTATTATTATTATTATTATTATTATTATTATTATTAGAATTTAGAGTTAATGTAAAACTGTTACATTTGGATACAACTTCCTTGGGAAAGGCAGAATGTCACAATGGAGACTATGATAAGATACACATCCTCAAACACAGCTTCCCTACATCATATAATTATCATTTACCCACAAAGGGGGATCGAGAAAGCTTACTAACCATGATGAAGACGAAGGGGGCTACATCCGTCAGTACTTTTCCTCAATAATTTACGAGATATTGCATCAGGGAAGAATTTGATTCCTTTTTATTTTAAAGTCGAGAACATCTCGAAACACTGCGGGTTTATGCTACTACTATTAGAAGTTCGTCAAGAAAATTATGAGTGTCGATGTTTTCTAGTTTAATTCTGAATTATTAAGTCATATTATTAAGCTTAGCAGTGTTAAACTTTTATAACTAATGAAATCACAAATTATAACTGTATGGAATACTATTTTAATTTTACTATTTTAAATTTACATATGGCCTAACTTGTAAAGGCTATATTAGGATTCACAGGTCTGGGTTCGAACCACGGTACCTCCTCGGAATATTCCAAGGTAGGAAGGCTTGGAAAGAGATGCACTCAGTCTCATGGCAGTATCTGAAGATCCATTATGATAAAGAAGTAACAGTTGAAAAAAAAGCATAATATTTACATATTCAGATAATTGCTTCTGAAATAAGTCTTAAAATTAGAGTTTGCTATAATATAGTCATGGTGGAATGAGGTTGCTTTTAAAACATCGAACATAATGCACAGTTTAACAGCGTATCCAAATAGCATGGCTTTGGCTAAAAAGCATTTCACTAAAGGCTTTGGAGTCCCTTTAATAAACATCAATAAATTAAATAGTATTGGCTGTCAACTTCGTAATTTTAACATAATTCAAGGTTATAGTTTTAGAATCCTCTATAATGGGACTGTTGTCTCTACATAATATAAGCTTAAACCAAGAGCAAGACGAACATATTAAACATTATGTGTTTTAGAGAGGAACGACAAGCACGAATAACCAAAAGAAAAGCAAAAAATCAGGATAATGCAAAATGAGTCATGCATTAGGCTGAAAATTTTTTATAAGTTTGTTTCTTGAATCTGCGTAAATTTAGTTCATATAGTTCAGGATGAGCTTTTATTAGTGACTATAATTGTAAGCTATGCTCAATTTATCCTTCCACATGGAATTCTCTGAACCCTTACTATCTTTCTATTTAATCCAACATGAATACCTGGAAATCTAGCAGCATAGAGTGGCCTTGGAATCAGTTTAAACAGTCAGGACATCAAACTGGTTAGCCAAACAGCTTTTGCACGTTATGTAAGTTAGCAATGAATGAAACGTAATATTTATTCCTCTCAATGGGTGGTAACACGTGTACTCTGACCTTGAATTTAATAAGAATGTCTGGATTTTCGTTGTCATGGTCACAGCACTAAATTTATTGCAACCAATTGGAGCTTGTTTCAAGAGGAAACCTACAAAATCTAAAATATTTGATCTGGTGAAATTTTTACTTTATTGTTTAGCGATGAAATCTGTTTTTATATTCACAACGCTAAAGTAAAGTAAAGTAAACTAAACTAAACTAAACTCCGTGGCGTTACATCCACGGGTGGCCTACCACCAGCCCGCTCAGTCATCTACCACAGGCAGATGGCAGGATTGGGGGCATGTGGTCAGCATGCCGAAACCCACGGCCGTTAACGGTGGCTTCCATGACCGGAGCCGCTACTTCTCTATTAAGTAGCTCCTTAATTTGAATCACGAGGCTGAGTGCATCCCGTTCCAGACCTCCCTACCTCAGAAAAATCCGAGGATGTACCGGGAACGAACTCGAGGCGACGGATCTGTAGTCAGCGACGCTAACCACAAGACCACGCCGGCGGTCATATTCACAGATCACATAAGCAAAATTTAAAATTGGCTTAAATGAAAAGCATAAGAAGAAGCAGTGAAGAAACTATCCATACATAACACGAAAACTTAACTCAAGATTTAATGGATTGAAACTTAGGCCTACTATGAGCTTTATACAATCATTTATGAGAATATTATTCTGATTACAATCTATTGAATATTTGTAGTAAAACAGAATTTATCCAACATATTTTTTCTTACAGAATTTGAAACTGTGAGCTTCTGCACACATTAAGCTACTGAGTACGAATTGCCTGAATCACTAAATGTTCCCTTTTCTATAAAACTAAATAAATTGAGAATGAAATATGTGAATAATAAGTTTCTTAGCGCAATATATTTGACAACGAAAAGATAGAACAGAATTGCCTGGCTATGATCGTTAAGTAATGTTTTCGTCGATTATTCGTCAATAGTACATGATTGCGATTTTTTGAGCGTGTATGAATATATAATTTTAAGCTAGGTGAGCGCTTAATTTTTTATGCGTGACAAAAAAGTGTAAATCAAGTAGCTTAAATAGACCTACTGTTTAATTTATTATCGTTCAGATTTGTTTTTGTTTTTAATGGATAGCCTAATTTTAAATGGAAAATCCGCTGCTTTCTTACTAAGGTATTTTATTATATGATTACTAAGATGCCCGGGCGGCATGGATCACTTAAATCCTAAAACGGGGGAGGTAAAACTAGGATAAAGAAAGAATGAAAGAAAGATTACTAAGATATTTTATTCTATGATTAATTGATTTGAGTGAAGACATCTTTTGTGATTTTCATAATTCATAACACTTAAATGAAAGGAGTTTTTAAGGAAATTGCGAGTATATTCTGCAAAGAATGTTCAAAGAGTATCATTTGCACTTGGAAGCATTTTGAATAATAGAGATTGAATTATGTTAATGCCTTTTAACAAAAATAATTGGACCAAGATTGATATTAGAGAGTGGAAAGGTAATGTACGCTAGTGTGTAAACGGACTGTATCTTGTAAATTATAATTATTATAGTGACGAATGGGGTATATGTACAGGGTAGCCGATCTATATAATGAGTAATGACTAATGACACCTCATTGCTATTTTAATTATAGACCAGGTAGCCTATAAGAAAAGTACACCAAAAACAACATGAAATAGAATTTGCACACATATTGCCCACCGGTACCTCATTTTCTTTAATGAGTATAATGAAGACAATCGTTTTCCTGCTAAATGCGATGGTGTATACAGGCCTGTATATACTGAAGTGATTAATGTATTACATTAGAAGTATTCTAATATTTGATAAACAACACGACGCAATACAGAAAATAAATATACTATTATAATCCAATAAATATTATATAATTTAAGTCTGATCAGTGATCACGTTAAGAGACACTATAATGAAGCTACAATATTTTTAAATATAGACCATGCTGAGGACCGAAATATGAGTTGTCATAAAGGCTGACCGACGGGAAGCGGACGTTTTTTAAATGAACAGTACTCGCTTGTTTTTGTACCTAGAAGCTATTTTATTACACAATAATATTCGGAATTACATGCCATTTGAAATGCATCTTATGAATGGAAGATAATGTCAGACAGGTGGTGTCCACTTGCTTGAATGCAGGATTCAAGTCAAGACAACGTCTACACAACAATGAAAATGTGTTTTTTTCAGCAAGATGGTGCCACCCCGCATACTGCACGTGCTTCAATGGACTTGGTTGTTCGCATGTTTCCTGGAAGGGTTATTTCATGTTTCGGCGATATCCCATGGCCTCCGAGGTCCCCTGATTTAAGCACTTGGGACTTTTTTGTGTATGGGGATTTCTGAAATCACGTGTCTATTCTCACAGACCACGCATTTTGGCCGATCTGAAGGAGGCAATCTGGCAGAAAGTGTCAGCAATTGATCGCGAGATGTTGGACCACTCACACACGACTTTTCTGCAAAGGATTGAATCCTGCATTCAAGCAAGTGGACACCGCCGGTCTGGCATTATCTTCCATTCATAAGATGCATTTCAAATGGCATGTAATTCCAAATATTATTGTGTAATAAAATAGGTTCTTGGTACAAAAACAAGCGAGTACTGTTCATTTAAAAAACGTCCGGTTCCCGTCGGTCACCCTTTATAAACCATATGTCCTTGGAATGTTCAAAATTTTCTGTAGTTCAGTTAAGTGGTTTAAATGAGCTGGTGTTTGGAATGATTTGCGCTATCCGGGTGTTAGTTGGATATCTACTTAATATCTAAGAAAATATATTTGAGAGGTTTTCTTCGTTAAAATGGATGGTGGGTTCGCGCATCACTAGCTGCACTTCGTCATTACGAAACACAATCTGCAATATGTCAGGGAATACCACAGCAGCCATTTAATTTAAGTTTACGACTGGTTGTAAACACATGAACAAATATTGAGCTTACTGCATGTGCAAACTGAGCTCAGAGCTGCACTGCATTGCTTGTCTCATCTCTTCAGTTGATAATTAATCAACAAGTGTATATTCGAATAGATGTTTTTCCTCCGTGTACCCTCTAATATTAACAATGACAACACACTTTATGGGCGGATCTAATTTATTGTGAAAGTTTTTTATTTTTTTAACATAAAGTAATATTAAAACAATAGGCTGCCACTGCATATGATCAGATAATTATAACCCGCATGTACAAAGAAAAGTAAATTGATATAGGCCTGCATGAAATCTATATCACTTTATTATTCTTAAATTTTAATTTGTAGCCTACATATTGATTTTAATTGTCTGAACATATAATCAGCTAAAGATCTGGACATTTTTGATGTATTCAAATGTATAAGACACTCCAAATAATAGGTTTGGAAAGCCTTAAGGCATAACTGTTGGTATAACTTTTACTACTTGACAATATAGGTCTGCATAATAATTTATTTAATTCATTATTCTTTGTACATGCTGATTTTAAATATCTGAACATAGGCTATTCAGTGGCCCCAATGAACCCCACAATTTCTCTATGTATATAGGCCTATTATTTTAATATTAATTTATGTAAAAAAGCTATGACAATAAATTAGGTTCGCTCCTAATGTGTTTCAGTGTGTTGTCATTTTTAATATTAGACGGTATAAGGAGAAAAAACTTATATTCGAATAAATTCACCATCTTCGGCTACAATGAAGTGTATTAATTCATCAAGTGTATGGTTATTCAAATGGTTAAGAATTTGATTTATGTTATTTTCCAACTTTTTAACATGAATTTTGAACAAATTTAACATGAAGATTTTCCAAACTAAAGAATTTGATACGGTATAGTGGATTCCAAGTTAAGACGACTTCTTCCCCTACCATCGTTTTTTTACAAAACAATACAACACAACCGTTCCCTAAACCGAAAATATATACTGATGTACTGACTTTGGGGTGGCCTGTTTGAGTCTCGTAATAGTACAACTATTTCTTTTCTTTGCGATTTCTGAATTCAAGTATTTACTGTTGACAATGCTAATCCTACACTGCTGGAAGACAATCTGCGTTGGTGTCGGATCCAATTTCTTTGTGCTGAAGCTGATATAGGCCAAATATTTCGGTACTGAGGAAGTTAGGAGCTAGTTTGCTTTACAACTAATTGATCTGCTGTTCACAGATTGACATGTCTAAAGGGAGTGGGTAAAACAGTGTAACAACAGTTCTAGGAAAACAGGTCGTCGTAACATGACAAATTCTATAGCTTATAATCTAATGATATTTTCCTTCTAGACTGAAGAAGAATTTTAAACAAGTTGCATACAAAATGTCATCACACTGGGCCATAAGAAAGTGGGGGAGTACAATGTATACAATTTTATTTTTAATGGTAGATGGAAGAGACCCCTTAAAACTAATTTGGCTTGAATCATTTAAACGACTTTCTTGGCTTCTAGATTGATCTCGCGATCTTCTCACTTTACTACGACATAGGCCTATGGTAAAGAAAAGGCTAAAAGGAAGGCACTTTCCGCTGTCCCTCTGCAAGGCTAGTTCTGACGAAGTTGGAGTTTGGCTTTTCGTGTTGGGGTAAGAAGTGGTCTTATAACTACTCTTTAAAAAAATTATATTAGGCCTACCGGTACCGGCCCAAAGTATTAGGATAAATGTATTTCGACTGAAGTGAAATACGTCAAATCTGAAACTCTGTGGAATACAAAAGCAAATTATAGTTTTATAATACAGAAATTAGGTAAACTTCTTGCAACTACATATATAGTTTCTTAGAAACAGCTATGAATGCCAGTTGGTTAACTTGACTTTAATAGCAACCTTGGCAAATTGCCAGTATTTCGTAGAAGAACATTTATTTGACACACAACCACGTTTTATGGGGCATTTTGCCTTCTTGTGACCATGTGCCTTTTATCTCAAGTTGCTTACGTCACATATCTACCTATTACTTTAAAGATAAGAGTGGAAAGTGCAATTTAATAATAGCCTACGCCTATAGACCAATCGTAATAATTCACGGATTTCAATTCCCGGATCTCAGAAGATGAAATTCATTTCACAAGTGTGTGGAAAACATACTAAGCGAAATGGAGTTTTAGTGATTTGCTTTAAAGAAAGGCTGCAATTATTATCTCTAGAATATGTAAAATATGTAAGTTTATATGTCATTTTTTTAAATGTGAGTTGCTTACTCGGTTTTCCCGGATCTCGCTACTTTTATTTATTTATTTATTTTTTTTTTTTGCTAAACAACCCAACGTGCAGTGATCGTTTAGAGGAAGTGCTCATTCCACTGCCTCTTGCTCATTTAGACTGGAATGCTTGGGACCTGGTCTTTGGCGTTTATTGTTGTGGACCAAGTTCAAGCTTATAACTACCCTTCAAATAATGCTCACTACAAAAGTGTTTCAAACAAATGTTGTGAACATTTTTGTACTAAATCTAAACAATATCATTAGATGTATTCTTTTATTACGAGTGGTCCGAAATTATCTTGAGAGAATCCGGACCGCGAGTTGTATTTTTTGTGATTCATAAGTCTGTGAAATAAAGTGTATTAAGTAGGAGTATGATTTTTTGTTGCTAAAATAAAACGGCTGTTTTCGTTGTTAATTTTCTTATATTTTGGTTGACATTTCGCAGAATAAGTGTAGACTACTGACGGACTTAAGACATTAAAAATGTTCAATCCTTTATTTATATTAATACTCATATATAGCGGTAAGAAATACAACCAACTTTGTTAGAAACATTATTTGATGTTAACAATAAAATTTAGTTCCAGTATTGAATGAAAAATAATTAATTGTAATTATAACATACTGTAGTATGCCTTATACAGGGATTTCTTGGATTTCTTTGGGGGGGGGGGATTATTATACCTGTAATATTTCAATTTTCATTTTGCCTAAGTTCTATTGTTTGAATCACTTTACCCAAGTGAAAGTCTCTAATTAGGAAAGTTTTTGTTAATAATGGAAATCATTTGCAAATTTAAATATAAGTCACATTCCACGAAGTATGGAATCTGTTGAATAGGCCTACCATATAGGCCCTAATATATCAATAATTACTGTAATCAATCATAATCATCTATAACTTCTCGGCAGTCCTAGAACATCAAAAAAGAAAAACATGCTACTAAGATAACGAAAAAGAAATTGCAGGAACCAGGAACTACGCTTTTAGACATTTTTGTACACATTACGCATCGGGAAGAACATAATCTGAGAGTGTTCGAATACAGGGTGCTTAGGAAAATATTTGGGCCTAGGAGAGAGGAAAATGGGGACTGGAGAAAACTGCGCAACGACGGGCTTCATAGCCTGTACTCGTCCCCGGATAATATAAGAATGAAATGGGCTGGGGAGGAAAGACTTATCTAAAAAAATATTGACGGGGAGACCCGAATGGGAAATGCCACTTGGAAGAGCTAGACGTAGGTGGGAGGACAATATTAGGATAGATTTAAGGGAAATAGGATTTACGAGGGAGGGTTGGATGGAGTTAGCACAGAATAGGGTTGGATGGAGGGCTCAGGTAAGCGCGGCAATGAACCTTCGGGATCCATAAAATAGACAATATTCCTTTAGCTTACTTAGGAATTGTCTATTGCCATTGAGTAACTAAGTAAGCAAGTTTACCAGTCAGTATTCGTCCTGGAGGGGACGTATTTCCCGCTTATCTACAATTTCGTGAAATCCAATAATTATACAACGATATTTTGTGGGTATAATTTGCTTAATAGTGATATTTCTAAACTAAATAGAAATAAGAAAGAATTTGATGAAAACATATGTATGGAGTATAATGTTGTATGGATGTGAAACTTAGTCAATCATGAAATCAGAAAGAAGAAGGAAGAATAGAAGCACTTGAAACATGGTGCTACAGAAAAATACTGAAAATTAGCTGGATCGATAATATTACCAATGAGGAAGTTTATGATAGAGCAAAAGCAGAGAAAGAAATTTGGAACCAAATAAGAAAAAGAAGAATAAAACTTATAGGGCATTTACTAAGGCACCAAAGTCTTAAAAAATCATTATCGAAGGCACAATAATTGAAGGCAAGAAAAGCAAAGGAAGTGCAAGACTACAGTAAATGGAACAAATTAAGTATGACATGAACTGTAGGACATACAAAGAATTAAAAAGGCAGAAAGAAGATCAGAATGGAGAATCGCTGCAAACCAATCCAAGGATTGAAGACTAAAGAAGAATAGTGATATTTTAAACATTTTTAAAAGTAAATGTTTTATAAAACTTCGTGCTTATCATTATTGCCAAAAACACGTTCCCTAGTGTTAAAAGTTTAAGTGTTCTGTGTCTGCAAACTGACAACTATCGAAGAAGTTTTAGATGTAGGCTAACATTCCTTTTACGTCATACAGCACCAGGAGTTTTAATTTGACTAAACTGCACATCAGATGGAGTGCTCTGGAGTGTAGTAGAAGTTTTGGTAGCAAGCTGTGCTTCACCTGACTGATGTAATGGCCAGTAGCAGGGCTATTATTCCAGTAACGGGACTTCAGTGAAGTACAGACAGACCTTCAGGTGTCGTGAACCGGTATCAACCCACCGGGAGGTTTCCATTGTATTTTTAGATTCATAGAACGTTCCAATATTGTTAATTCATAAGCTACCATGCAGAATGAAATAATTCGGCGTGACATACTTATATGGAATAAGTGAAAACACAGAACGAGCACCGGTAAACAGTAAGTGAAGATTTGAACATAACTTCTGTGATTATATCAAATCAACCACTGCGGTGAACAAATCCGTTGAATGAAAATGACCGCCTGCGTGGTCTCGTGTTTAGCGTCACTGGCTACAGATCCGCAGCCCCGTGTTCAATCCTCAGTACCCCTTCGACTTCTTCTGAGGTAGCCGTGAGTAAGGAGGCTGTGGGTTCGAGTTCCTCCTCGGGCATGGGTGTTTGCGTGTAATAACGAAAACAAGGAAAAAGGGAAATTGAAGATTAAGAAAAGAAAAAACAAAACAAAACAAAAGAACAAATTTTCTGAGTCAATCTGGA
Source organism: Ectobius pallidus (assembly GCA_964059195.1). Lineage (NCBI taxonomy): Eukaryota > Metazoa > Arthropoda > Insecta > Blattodea > Ectobiidae > Ectobius > Ectobius pallidus. The sequence continues at coordinate 56,027,688 of CAXKWD010000002.1, forward strand.
CATTTTTTCTGGGAGTCAATATGGGAGCATGGGTTTTAGTTAATTATCTATTTTCCCAATGGAAATTTAATGTAAAAGGGCTTATAATTTCTACATAGGCCTACTGTAACTTTTCCATCTAATAAGTTATAACTTTCTTCGTCTTTACATTTCTGCAAGGAAAGCATGACTTCATAGTCCAAATGACAAGGAAAGACCTTACAAGTAAAACGCCTTATATCCAAAATAGAAGAATAACTAAGCAGGAAAGTTTCTTATGTGGGGGTTTTCCCCAAGTTTGAGAGGAATGTCTAATAACTTTAGGCCCTTGTGGTCCACGGACATCATCTGGCCTCATTATCATCATCCCATCCGCGCCTTGTTCGGTACGAGTATGTGTGTGACTTGTGTGTCTCGTCCAATATGCTCATGTCATCTCAGAGGTGGCGCCGGCATTGGGCTAATCATTTGAGGAGGCTTTCCATGTCCTTGTATGGTCATCCAAAGGTGATCCAAAGGTTCTGAGGTCGCGGTCCTGTCAGGCTCTGGTTGCGTAGGCCGCATAAACGTCTTTATAACGGGGGGAGGTTACGCTTTAAAAAGTCGAGAGAAAATCAAGTGGGGAAGAAACTAGAAAACCCGAAACATTTAAAGGAAATGGCTGAGGAAAGTACTTTAAAATCAGTTGCTTGGATTTCATAAAAGTCCACTAGCGAAAAAACAAGTGCGAAATATTCGTCAACCTCCGGGAGAAGTGCATTTTGAAGGTGCTGAAAATCCGATTTAGGGAGTCTGGTAATTAATGATTTCCTGAAAGTGTAGTTCATATTTGAACAATAGCCTAATATTTCTCTCTTCATATAGAACTGGTTACCAACAACAGCTAAGTGAAATTTACGTCTCTCGCCTATTACTGTACCACAGAGCTAAGTTAGTAATTACTCAAGTCTATCTAGATCTTACTTTTGATCCCTAAGGCATCTAGAGGGGGCGAGCTTGGATAATTCCTATTTTACCTGATCGGAAGAATGTCAACACATGAAGAGAATATTGCGGATACAGTAAAATATTTGATTTCAGTAATATATTTGATGCTTTTTCAAATTTAATAATGTGAAATTAATTTTAGCCCATAGAACAAATATATTATAACAAAGCTGAAGATGTACATTGTCATTTGGTAAGATTAATTACTAAGCAAGTGTTTATTTGTATAGAAAGAAAGCAAGTAAATAGATAAGTAATTAATTAAACAAATAAGCTATATCAATAAATTACCTTGGATTCAGTTCCTCTATGGGTTGTATTTCCTTGCCAGAACTTCCTGGAGAACCCTCTAATGTAGCCCGTTAAGGATTTATCGAAGTCGAAGCCAGGATGCCAGCATAGGGATCCATAACCAAACACCCAGAGTCCGGAAGTGCTGGTCACTTCTGCTTCCTGAGCCATGGTTGTCGGCTGTTTTCTTCAAGTTCCGGAAGGAATTAAAAAAACGAAACGCGGTTACAGAAACAAATGAAATATGGGCTAGGAATATGCTGTCCGTACTGTCAACATTGAAAATACTGTTTCTGTGACTTTGTCCCGCGCGTGTTTTATAAGGAAGAAGAAGAAATCGCAATCAAATCATGACTAGATGCTTGTGTCAATCGCAGACGCACACTTCTGAACTGTTTTTCTGCTCTCTTTGATGGAGCCAATGAGTTGAGGAAGGGGGCAACTAGGGAACGTCCAATCGACCGAGCCCGCGGGAAGCCTTGTTTGAATGTGAGTGGCTGCCGATCAGCTGATGTAACTAGGAAGGCTAATTTCAGCCACTTTCCACGTGAAGCAGTATGAGAGTGTGCGTAGAGTGAAAGAGACAGAAATACGAAGAGGGGAAAGCCATGCTCGGATGATGTAATCTTTCTTGTTGATATTGTGGCATGAAAATTAAAATCTCATGTGGTTTTAATGGATTACAATAAAATTCGTCCTTCGTTACGAAGGAAACTCAGCTGGGAAATGATCTAGCTGATAATGAGGCATTACTTTACTGAGAAAAAAAAAAACAAAAAAATCCGACGATTAAAGTAGGTTATGTTTACCATTTATAGTCTGCACATGGTCATGTGACATCTGCAATATTCTGTTTGCCTTTTCTCAAAAACTACTAGAACTAGGCACTTGATCATTTTACACCTTTTAGAGACATATCTTGAGCCTGTACTGAAAAAAAATATTAATTAAAAAAAAATTTACTTATTTACTGCAATATGATTTTTTTATCTTTATAAACAAATTCATCAACATTTTAAAGTACCATATGATCTGTAAATAATTCATTGATAAACCGATTTAATAAATGCTTTTTCAGTGTAAGTACGGCATCTAAATAATCAAATCCTGAGACTTTCAAGAATATAGGTTAAGTAGAAGCTGAGAAATTATACCTTTTGAATAGAAAAAGTTAAAACATCCCTGCAAGATAGTCTGGATCGTCCAAGAAAAAAAAAATTGACACGGAGAGAATTATAGTACAATTATGTATGATACATCATTTTAAAGAGGAAAATCCGGAGAATAAAATACCGTACAATAATAAAAAGAAAATCTCAATCATCAAGTATATTTAATACTGAGACCTCGGTGCAAGAAGGGTATAATCCACTTTTGTCGTGAATTATTTTTATGATAAAGGGAGAAAAATGCTATTTTTTGGTAGAAGAAGAGATTTCTCCTTCTCTTATACCAGCATCTATAAGCTTTAGAATAGCTAGTTGAAGTTACCCAATTTTGTATCCAACATTGTTTTATTAATTTCCGCAAGAAGACGGCACATATTGTGTTTTCAATCGGCTTCTTATTACACTGGGCAACAAAAAATAAACTTTTTTTTTGTCTCAGAAAGAAAAATATGTGATTCTGATAGCATTTCTTCTCCTGAATTCAAATATGATATCGGTTTTTCTCCATCACGCAAGGTTTCCGAGAGACAGGCATTTATAATTTCAAACACTTTAATATTTTCTACATTCTTAAATACACAATATCCGAACATTCGGACTCAACCTAGAAAGTAAGAAATAACGATTTTCTGCTATATTTCGCCTGTGGAGCATCCCTCTTGATGGTCCAACAATAATCGGCCAGCATATTAGGATTCCATTTGCCTTGATATCTCTTTTCTATAGCTGAAATCTCCTAATGAAAGCGTTCCCCGTGCTCATCGCTCACTGCGCCAAGATTTTCCGGGAAGAAATCTAGGTGCGAGTGCAGGAAGTGAATTTTTAAGGACATATTACAGCCCAAATTTTTATAAGATGTTATAAGATCATTGACAATATCACGGTAATTTTCCGCCTTTCGATTTCCCAAAAAACTGTGAGTTACTTTTTTGAATGCTTGCCAAGCTGTTTTCTCCAGTGGATTCAATAGTTCCTCAAACTTCTCATCATGCATTAGTGATCATATTTGTGGACCCACAAATATCCCTTCTTTAATTTTTGCTTCACTAATTTTAGGAAACTTCTGTTTTAAGTACATGAAACCAGGAGTATTGCCCATGGCTTTCACGAAATTCTTCATCAATCCTAGTTTGATATGTAAGGGAGGTAGATACACATTTTTAGGATTACACAATGCGTCACGTTTCACATTTTTTCTGTCCAGGAATGAATGATTCGCGTTTAGGCCATTCTTTTCTCATGTTTTGGTTTTTCTGTCCCTACTATCCCAAAGACACAAAAAGCAACAGTCCTTTGTGTAACCAAGCTGCAGACCAAGAATAAGTGCAATTACCTTCAAATCACCACAAATATTCCATTCATACACTGCATATTGAAGCTTTGCCAATATAAATTGAAAGTTTTCATATGTTTCTTTCATACTAGCAGAGTGAGCCACAGGTATTGATGGGAATTTATTTCCATTATACAGAAGCACTGCTTTTAAACTTGCTTTGGAGGAATCAATAAACAAGCGCCATTCTGTTGGGTTATGTTCAATACCAAATGTCTCCATAAGAGAAGAAATGTCATTACAAAACACTAAGCCATTTCCTTCAGGAAAATAGCCTTTAAATTGAGAATGACGACTACGATAAGTACATATCTTTGTATTCTTTTGAAGAAGATTCCATCCTTTTAGCCGGGAACCAAGCATTTCAGACTGGTTTTTGGATAATTTTAAATCTCGTATGAGATCGTTAAGATCTTCTTGAGTCAATAAATGAGGCTCAGATGAACAGCTTTGTTCAAAAGTTGTATCACCAAAATCTGTTTCTTCTTCTTCCTTACTTCCATCGGAATCTGAGCTCTCTTCATCTAATGTCACATGTTCTGGAGGCTTTGGTATGGGCAATTCTTCGCTGTGTGGAACTGGTCTCATTGCAGATTGCAAGTCAGGGTACACCACTGTATGTTTTGATTTTGACGTAATCCCTTTAATGTTTGTTAAGCAGAAATAACAGTCAGAGGAGTGATCTTTGGGTTCCCTCCAAATCATAGGGATAGCAAATGGCATGTGGCGTGTGCCATTCTTCCATGCAGTGAGAAGCCTACTACACGATAAACAACAGATATGTGGGGCCCAGGTCCTTGTTTGGTTCCCCACTTTACACCCAAAATAAAGTTCATAACACTTTTTTACTAATGGAGTAAGGTTTCGCCTTTGGGACTTGAGCGTCACTTCACCACATATATAACAAAAGTTGTTAGGATGATTTAAACAAGCTCTAGGCATTTTATAACTAACAACAAATTAAAAGAAATAAATTTGTAAATATCTAATATACAATATACAATAATCCAGACACTATGCACTCACAATTACGTGTTTACTGGTTCACTGCTCTCTCACAACTGACATCGTTGTAATGAATGCATGCATGATCATGTTTGTACCTTTCTGTACAGTCTGAACTTGCACAACAGTAGCAACAGTACCATTTGAGTTAGGTCATTTGGTTCCATCACATTTACAATGCTCTAGGAGTTTTTATTTTACAATGGACAAATGGCCGTTTATTAAAAAAATATATTTAAATCCGTTAATTGAAATTGAAATAAAATAAAAACTGTGGGTGATGGAGAAATTCCGAATACATATTTGAAAACATTATAAAAAACTGTATTAAGTACAACTATTGATACTCATGAGACAAAAATCATGTTGACCAGTGTTATTAGTTACATTTACATATGAATGATAAAATTGTGTTAATATAATTTTCAAAACATTTGATTAATTATAAGTGTGTATTTTTAATAAAATATGACTGATAGTTCCATTAAAGTAGTTACTTTTTCATACTTCGGTGCAAAAACGGTAAAAGAACATTTCAAAATTTGCTGATTACTTGAAAATCAGTGTATTCATTTTGTTGCTTTTGTGCCTACAAACTAATTTTCAGATCATTAATCAACTTGCATAAACGATAGAATGATATACCATGTCTATATTTTTAAAATTATTTTGTTGTACCTCCTGATTTTTTAAAATGTGGGTTATCCTCTTCTTCCACTAAGGCCTTTAATTATCATAGTTTGTGCGGTTTCCTTCATATAGACTAGATAATTGGTATGAAACTTGTATCACTATAAGAGGCTATTGGTGGATTTCTTCCTGTTATTTTTTTTTCAGTTGATGTGAACACAGTTTTCAGAACAATAGCAATATTTCACCAAGAGCTGAAATTTATAACAAATGATCTGAAGATGAATTCCCTGATGAAAAAAAAAAAACACAAAAAAGAACAGAATTATGATGTATATCGTACGAAGAATGGTAATAAAGTAAAAGTGGTCAAGAGAAAGGATTCCAATACTGGAAAATAACTAGTGCAAACACGTTGGACAATAATTGTGACATTTACAAGTTATGATTTGAGTGAGCAAATGGCATATTAATCTACAGATTTTTCGTATGTACTAAATATTTAGGTTTTTTAGAATAGTCAACATCACATCTTCACCATTAAACATTCCTGCTTTAAAAACTACCGAAAGGCAAAATATAATGTAGTGTTCTATATAGTACATAGGCCTATTAGTTGGATTTCATATTATTTCAGATTTCTTCAGACCGATAATACAAGTCATAGGAGACCGTTAAAGTTCAACAAAATTCTACTTACAGGGCTGCGACTTTTGTGTGGGGAAATTTTATGGATAGACCAGTTTATTAATTTAGTACGGTACTTTTCATTGCTGTACGATTAAACTTATTCCATGTTAAAACGATAAGGCAAACCAAAGAGAAGCATAGCTCATGGTCTATAAGAAGCAGCCAATTCTGAGAAATTTTGCAATGAGAACAATTATACCATTTTGAGCTTCAAAGCTATTAACAGAGAGATTATTGCATCAACTAATCTAGAATAATTTGTAATTAATTTAGTGTAAATGTGTGTAGAAATGATAAACCAACTTCAACTTAAATAGAAGATAAGACATTATCAAAATCCCTTGGACAGTTTTCTCAAAACCGGACCAGAACGACTGAGGGCCTTCTGACATGAATCAATACAATTTCTAGAAACTTATTTTTGGAAAACAATTACTGTGTAGCTACTGAGATATTTTTCTGTTACTACTGATTTCCTTAATGCACAATAGTTAACTGGGAAAATATGAACGCTGGGGAAAAGTAGTTGGTAAATCAAAATTTCGAGAAAAGTGAAAATCTCACTAATAGCCAATGAGAAAACTGCCCCGCGACAGTTCTCCCAGTTTGGAGGTAGGCCTTCCTTTATCAACAGTCCGCAAGGTCCCGGCTTGTGACCTCTCCATCTCAATGTCACAACCAAATTCAAGGTAACCAGTGATCAGTGTGACTATGTACTTTGCTACAAGTTGTTTGGTCAAGTTATGATATTCGCTCCTGAAATTACCCGAACTATGTCATCGTGGCTCACAAATTAAGCACAAAACAATATAATAATTATTAACCATTCAATAATTTTAAAAATCCTATCGGATCGATGAAATAATTAATTTTTATTAATTTAATCTGTTGCTATGAATATTCGCTCCTGAAATTACTCGAACGATTATGTCATCATGGCTTACAACTCAAGCACAAACAATATAATAATTATTAACCATTCAATGATTTTAAAAATCCTATCTGATCAATGAAATAATTTATTTTTATTACTTGAATCTGTTGCTATGAATTCATTCTATTCACCAACTAGACTAAAGCACCCCATTGGAAAAAATAAAATCGACCTCAGATCATTATATTAGGGTTGAATAATTATTAGCTGTTTGCGTGTTCAGGAAATCACTGTGTTCGAGTTCCAAGCTTTCTCGCAGGTGTGTGCTACCTAATCTCTCAAGTAAGCTTCTCGATCCGTGTTCATCCGTCCCTGTGGGCCGTGTTCGTCGGTATTTGACCGTCATTGAAACTGAATTTTTCTTAATGAAACATTATTGTAAAAGTTTTATTGCCCTGACGTCTTGCACTTAAACTTTGTAATACATAAAAACCTCCGTATAAAGATATTTGTCGGCCCTAGCAGATTGTATTGTTATATTGAGGGGTTGTGATTTCCTATTCACTGTGATATATGAATGTGCAGTACTTACATTGTTAGTCGCTAATTATCCATGGACTCACCCTTATAGCCATCTGTGGAAAAAGAAACAAAAAATACTGAGTAAGGCTTTCAAGCATGAATAGTAAAATTACTCCGGAGTTTGGGAAAAGATAATCTGCGCCACTTCTACCATTTCCCCCAACCTACACGATGTAAACTGCGTCACCGACATATGTAAACTGCGTCACCGACATATGTAATCTGCGCCACCGACATTTAAATGGCGTCACCGTCATATTAACGCACGAACATTTTCCTTCCCACTTCTTCAGACAGGACTGGCTATGAAATTGCATAGGTGTGGTTAAAAATGTTAGGCTTAGTAGCTTTGTCATTTTAAAAAATGTTAAAAACAATACCCTAATTCCTTTTGCATGGACGCTTCGTCACTTATAAAATTGTTAAAAACACTACGCTAATTTTTTTGCATGAGCACTTTGTTCTCATATGACGCTTTCTTAATCAAATCAAAAGGGATATTTCATTGTTTATATATTGTTCTCTCCACTCGAGTAGACGAGAATACTTGTCATTTATTTTAGCTGTTCTTCTTACAGGTATCCCTTGTTCAATGCTTCTTCATTTTATGTAGGCATTTGTTTGGAACTGGAGAAGTGCATCTAACATAAGAAAGATGTTGGGAGAAGCGTGGTAAAACATAGATTTATAAATTGAGTGAAATGTTCTACTGCATTAGTCGTTTCTTTGCATTCTGTGGAATGTTCATTCGCCCATACTGAGGGTGGCGCAGTTTACATATATGTGTGCCGCAGTTTACATATATCATTTTTATTCTATTTCAAATTCGGTGTCAACCGTGGCGCAGATTACATACACCCCGGGGTTTAAGTCAGCTCTTTAAGGGGCAGACTTTCTTTTCCGCACAATGCAAATTAATCCTATAAAATCATTTGGAAATTTCATAGCAGGTTAATATGATTTTTTTTCTTATTAATTTTATCTTTTAAACTCAGAGTAGTCTAAACTCTGCACTGAATAAATGTATTTTATTTTTAAAAATATGTTTAGAGTGGTTAATCACAATCATAAGAAAAATAGTTATAGTATTCCTGAAACATAGGAGAGACTTAAAATTCTTAACTGGCTACCGAGAAAACTACATCGGGGGAACAAAATAATATTGCACTATCATTTAAAAATCTATTAATACTCAAAGGCCGGACATTTTGTGTGATTTACTTTGGTGATATTGAGGGCAACCAATTTCGTGTCTGAATCTTACATATTGTTCAGAATAATCAAGGATTTGTACCTATGACGTAATGAGATGGGTTGAAATTTAACGATCTTTAGCATCTGCTTTCACCTCTAATCTTGGGACGGTTCAAGAATGTTGCTGTAATAATGATGTGAATGAATGTATTTATTGGTAATGTGGCTCGATTATCAAAATCTAGAACTCGAAAGTTAATTTTTGATAATTCATTTTGGGGGATTATATAGGAATCGAATTTTACTTTAAGGAAGTCCGACGTGAAACTAAGTAGGTCTATATTCTCCTAGGTAAGAACAAAATCCATGACAGTATGTTAAGTGATAGGAATTAATTAATTGTACATACTGATTATAAATTTTAAAATTTGTAATTTGTCCAGGGGTATAGCCTACGGCTCAGGGATCTTGGGTAACTTCATATTCGCCAATTAAAAGACAAATGTTTGAATGTCTGTCAATTTATCGAACTCTTAAACATCAAATTATTTTACAGTTTTCATTAGTATGGTGTCTCTACCAAAAAAACCTCTTATTTTGATATCATCAAGGTTATACTTGTTTTTATAAAAGAGAACTGTTGAAACATAAATATATTTATTCTCTTCATCCACCGCGAACGTTCGCGTGTCTCGAACCTTACTGTTGAATCCAATATTTAACATTTTCCTTCTTCGGGTTTGATGACAATCTTATCGATCCTTCGAGAACTGCCGTTGGTTGCCGAACCAGGAACTTCTTCAAAAGCTGAAAACACTTGCCTCGAATAGTAATAGCAAGTTACGATATTATTTTATGGTGCCTGATGTTATGAAGAGCTTCACGAAACGACAAGAACTAGGACTTGGGGTAATATGTCAATCTCCCTACATCTTTTGCACTAAATTCAAGTTAAGCTTAATTGAAACTATTTATAAAAGGCTTACACAGCCATCACTATTATCGTCAATAGCCTACAATGTTCATAACATTACTTTCTTCATCACTCATCAGTCTTGGCGACCATTACAGATTGTCTTTATAAAAAGCCTTGTTCTTAGGAATATCTAAATGCTTAGTCAAATTCAAGAGATAACTTGATTTTGCTGGCTGGATGTAGGCCTATTGGGTTACTGCTGTATAGTGGACGTAGTTTTGGAGTGGGGCTTCTCTTATGGGAGTTCGTATGAATTTCATGCATATTCCATGGACCAAAATATGAATTTCGTAGAATGGGATTGCGTATCAATCATCATAATTAAAACCAAATGCTGGACTGTCCTCTTCTGCTGTCTGCTGACGGTAAATGGACTGGTCAAATTTTTGTAGAAAAACATGACTTACAAGTGACATTTTCTTGGGACCTATTCTCATTTTGAGGAAACAATTTTTTCTTCAGATATTTCAGCTGACAGAGTACATAAATTCACTGGGTTGAACATACATTCTTAGCGCACATATCTTTACTCGCAATAAAGGCTTTAATGAAAATGAACTTAATGAATTACATTTGACTTGAAATTTTTATTTTTATGAAATCCCTGTTTTCGGAATTAATGTGTGATCTTACATCATCTGTGATGGTTTGGTTTTGTAGTTATGGAAGGCCGAACTTTCTTTTTTCCTGCAAAATTGATTGGTACGCTTTCAACTCGAAGTGATTAAGGGTCATATACCGGTAGGCCTACACCTTATACCATTAAAATATAATATTATTTTTATAAATTGTTTTCTGCTACTTCTCTAAGCCCTTTTACGATTAAATAAGAGGGGTTCATTGCAATAATCTGACAGTCCAAAATTTTAGTTTTCAGGATGCATGGAAATACGAAACAAGGAAATTGCATTGTGCACACCTAGGGTAGAGAATTCATGTGAGTGTTCCGCATCATTTTTTTTTAAATTAATTATTTTATAGACGCTTTAATAATACGAAAATGTGAAGTAAGATAATTGGCAACAAAGAAATCATAACTTTGTTCCTAAGAATATGTTATTCATACAAATACGATGACGTAGATATACATTTTAAATAATGCTGCTTAAAATTATGAAAGCAAAAGATAATAAATGACTACTTACAGTCTGTATGCCAAACTTTCATTTTAAATTAAATTATATTTATTTCTCACAAATGTAGGCCTACTTTTATAATATACACACACACAAACAATAGCGAGAATGAGCAAAACTCGGAGCAGTTCAGCAATAATGATATAATTCAAAGCTTCTTACAAATCAGATTAGAAGAAGAAAAATAGAAAGAATTTTGTGTGAAATACAGATTTGAATTAAAAGGAAATAAAAAGTACGTAATGTTATCCAATAGGCTATGTATACTTTTTTCTACAGGGTGGACCAAAAGTCGCGATCGGATATTTTGTATGTTAGTTTATGCAATAATAAAATGCCGCTATCGACGTAAAAACTTTATTTATTGAAGTAACAAGTATTGAGGAATGAAATATGGTAAAATAAAGTTCCCTGGACCTATCAGAGCCATTGTTAAACGTCCAAAGTTTCGGTATGCGAACCATTGTTTTCCGCGCACGGTTGAATGCGCCGCCATGTCCTTCTGCTTGACGCCTCAGCATTTCTGGAGTGATCGTTCTGAAGATACGGATGATCTCTCTCTTAAGTTGTTCAACAAAACTCATCCGAATCATTCCAACCCAAGACTTTCTTCTAAGGAGGAGCAGAGCCAGTTGTCGCACAACGAAGTTCTTAGGATCTGCTTTTCTGCCGATCGCTTCCTTGTTGATTTCATCGGTGAACCCTCCATTTATTCACTCAGACGATTACTGACATCAACACCGCAATATTTTTTAGTTCTTCCGCTGCGTTTTGCATCCAATACAGAGCCTTTTGAGAAAGTCTTCTTTTCCAGATTCCGTAGTTTGGCTTCAGTGGGAGCTGCTTTATTGAAACGAAGAAAGAAGTTCTCTCTGTTTTCTTAGTACGTTTCGCCAGTTTGTTCTTTTTCATGAACCCACACACTAACTATGAGACGTTCCTCAATCGTATATTTGCTTGTATTCGCCATTGCTTATAACACAAACGCAACACAGTGTTGCACATCGACAACAATCGCTTAATAAACCCGCGCGCAAGAAAACTCTGGCTTGTCACTAAAACATAACAATGTCCTTGCTCTATCGGAAAATCGACGAACTATTCCTACAAAACGTGTATGAAGGGGATAAATATTCCTCTCAGCTTATGAATAGTTTTTAATTAGTTTTCGGTTTCGGAAAATGAGTTATTACAATATAAACATTATCCGATCGCGACTTTTGGTCCACTCTGTACAATCTATTGAATCTTGAAGGAAATAATTCAATCAGTAGAATCGGTAGAAGTTAATGATTTCTCAGAAAGACTTATCAGGTTATCATCCATACAAACTGCAGGTGACCGAAAACCAACAGAAGGCAGGCATTATGCTGCTCTTTATTCTTCCGTTGCCTTATTTTCTACGTAAGTTTTGTATATGTTCACACAATAGCCCTGTTATATTAGTGTTCCTATTCTATCAAATTATTTTTGTGGCCTTTTAGGGACCTAAAACTTGTAAGCTAGACGGGAAGGAAAGAAGCTTGTTACACAATGCAGCCACGTTTGTCTTAATGAAAAATACATAACTTTATTAAAATAATCCCACTCTCGGATTGATGCACTGAATGAGCCTACAATACCACAATATGTAGGCAGCACAACCAACACGGGATGTGTGGTGTGTTGCGGTGCCAGTCTCGCAAGGCTGATCGATGCTTTGCTTAGGTCTCTCTAAACCATGTACTCTACGATTGAATTTCGATCCCTCTGTCCAGAGGGTAAGAGTAAGAATAATATTCTATAATTACAAAATCTTGAATAAAAATGTTTATATTAATATAACATTACTATAAGAACACACACACACATATATACATATTTATACGGCAAATAAGGTAGGATATTATGATACTGGTAAGTTATATGAATTAACAACATAGGCCCATCTAGGCTGAGTAGATCACATTTAGGATGGCATGTTTGGTAGTGACGGTATAGGCTATTTCTTGTCCACTCCTTCTTTCTGTATTATACTCAGATTTATTCATTTGTAGGTGCTAGGAACATTACTTTTGCCGGCAGTCCCCGAAACGCCATCCATTTCTTCAAGTTTCGTTACAGTATACAGATATAGTCCAGTCAAATTAGATTTTTTGCTGCAAAAAATCATGTAGTTCCAAATGTTTCAGGAATGTGTAGTGGGAGGTCCCCTGAACAACTCCTAATGTTTTCCCGCCAATTTCAGGTGCCGCGGGTGGTGGGGGCGAGGCTCAAAGGTCCCTTTTTTCAGTTTTTGGCGCAAATCTCGAAAACAGTGCATCGTACAGAAAATGTTATGGTATTCAAAATTAAAGCTTATTAAATTACCAACAAAACGGTATATTCATATTTATCTTTATATGTTACCGTCTCCGAGAATGAGCCGGCGAAAATGGAAAAACTGCAGAAAAATTTGTAGCGCCTCACGTTTTTCGTCGAACTCGCCCTTCCAATTCTTTAGTTTTCCATTTTACAAGAAACTTGTAAGAAAAGAAGTTGTAGATAATTACATGTTCTTCAAGAATATATATACATTTGATAATTTATCTTCACGTAGTCAAAAGTTAGACCGTTTTTAAATTTCGGGGTCGATTTCGAGATTCCGCTAGTATACTGCTCATCATTTTATTTCCGTTTTCAAGTGCTTTAATTCTCTGTATCACTTTATTTATTGTTTATGTGAACATAAATGGTATTTATTATCCATATAACTAACATATATATATAATAGCTAATAATGCAAATGTAATAAAAGAGGCTTACACAACCTAATTTCCGCTCACCCTTCCATCCTGTCACACATTTAAAGCTGTTCATACTCATATTCCTCATCGTACAATTCTTCCAAGTCCTCTTGAACGGGAGCATTGTTAGTGCAAGCACCGTGGCAATTGCCACAGACAAGTGAGCAGTGGATGCCGGCTTTCCGGCATCCACATCTCATACCGCAGCCTGTGGCGCAATGACAAAATATGGAGTTGAGCACGCTGTCAGGTGCAATAGGGGCCTTGGTCTTAATAGGAGTCAGATATCCCCCATCTTCTCTTGTCCAACCCCAACGTTCAGGTTCGAGAGATTCATTTCCAAACCACTGCTGGACCTGTAGAAACACTCTGCACGAGTGATGTAGAGCAGCATCTTTTGTAGGTGGCAATGATGACAAGTTCGCTTTCATCTTGGCTGAAGATTTGATGAAGCACATGTACCTGTGGATAAAACACAATAGAATAGAATAGAATATTTATTTATCAAACAGCATGATTCAATGAAGTTAGTACATGCAATACAAAATGAAATGTACCTGTGATGATTGAGGTCATGCTCGTTGGGTGGGGCCTGATACATCAGTAGGAACATTTGTTCCCCAGCTTCAGCAATATCTCCTGGCGTGGATGTGGAGTTGTAAAACACTTCAGCGATGTTTTTGGTTTCGTTAGGAAACCGCTGGAAACATTTAAGTATGGCTGCTTTACTTTTTCCATAAATCGCAGAAGTGGTATCGCATCCAGTGAAGCATTGGATAAACAGAATGTATGGGCTGAATGGCTGTCTTCTGTGTTGCCTCGTCCAGGCTTCATAAAAAACACATTCGTGTCTCGTGGTGTGAGTGCCACGAGTAAGACGAGCATGTCTATGTCTTCAACTATACCACCACAGTTGAATGAGAGGTATTTTCCAGTCCACACCTAACAATGCTGCAGTCAGCGTCTCCTTTGTCTATGATGACTTGTACACCTTTTGCGCCCAAGGCCTGCGCTAACATACATATCAGGTTGGTTTTGTTCCTTTTGTTGGAAAGGAAGTTTTCCTGCTGAACAGTAGCCACCATGTTCTCATCAAAGTCTATATTTACTGATGTTTTACTTGATGCCCTTCGATGTTGTTCGGCTCTTTTCGTGGAATTCGTGTCTTCGTAACCGTCAAAAACCACATCAGAGTTGTAGCCGTAACGGTTGATCATGTAAGACACATATTGATCGAAGATGGAGGCGAACTTGGTGTTGTTGTTCCACTTTACTCTATGAAGGAGGAAGCCGCCAAGTTGACCATTTTATTTCTTGAAGGAAAGGCATCGTAGAGAGCTGACTTTTTCGTTTTCCTCATGATCCCTTCGTCGAAAAGAGTCATGGGGTATGGGGCTAACTCACACTTCAACAGCTCCTCTACATCCTCTTTAGTTTTCTGGGTAATTATGGTCCTCTGGAAAATCATTAAAGGCTCGATCACCACCACTCCGTTGTCCAGTTTGACAGTGTTGCTCATAGCAGCCAATGGGACTACTGCGTTCTTACACTGCTTCATTTCTGTGAAGTTCATTCCAACAAAAGTTTCCATTGTACGGGTTCAAGATTTCCATTGCTTGGTAACAGTTGATGTCATTGGTTCCTATTACTCCGGTTGAAAGGGACATCAAAGAATCGCGTACAGAAAATGGCGGGTGATCAGCCAACCACTGAGCAAGTTTCCTTCTGTCTTAGTCATTTCTGCTAACTCGTGATGCTCGAAAGTCGACATGCTGTTCTCCACTCACAGAATGGACTAACTAACTATGTATACTACGTCGATTAAGTAAACAATAAATAACGCACATAAAAGTTCACATTTTATACATACTGGTATAAAGGCTCACATGCATATATATATATGTATATATATCAGTTATATGGGTAATAAATATCATTTATGTTTACATAAACAATACCTAAAGTGATAAAGAGAGTTAAAGCACTTGAAAACGGAAATAAAATGATGGGCAGTTTACTAGCGGAATCTCGAAATCGACCCCGAAATTTAAAAACGGTCTAACTTTTGACTACGTGAAGATAAATTATCAAATGTATATATATTCTTGAATAACATGTAATTCTCTACAACTTCATTTCTTACAAGTTTCTTGTAAAATGGAAAACTAAAGAATTGGAAGGGCGAGTTCGACGAAAAACGTGAGGCGCTACAAATTTTTCTGCAGTTTTTCCATTTTCGCCGGCTCATTCTCGGAGACGGTAACATATAAAGATAAATATGAATATACCGTTTTGTCGGGAATTTAATAAGCTTTAATTTTGAATACCATAACATTCTCTGTACGATGCACTGTTTTCGAGATTTGCGCCAAAAACTGAAAAAAGGGACCTTTGAGCATCCCCCCCACCCCCCGCGGCACCTGAAATTGGCGGGAAAACATTAGGCGTTGTTCAGGGGACCTCCCACTACACATTCCTGAAACATTTGGAACTACATGATTTTTTGCAGCAAAACCATCTTTTTTTATCTAATTTGACTGGGCTAATAGGCCTACACGCACGACTCACATGAATTGTTGGATGCATCTGGTAGGAGTTTCAGGGGTGGGGGAAAGTTATATTCAATTAAGATTAATTTTCTGAACCACATGTGTAACTTCTGAGTTCAGTTTACATTATTATTAGATAATGTAATGGATAGAAGTGAAGAATGTAATAGCAGAATATTGGTCTAATTGTACTGTAAACAACGATCATATCAAGCAATATTGAACTTGTCTCAAGTGTGAAAAACGGTGCACATTGAACGAGATCGTCTACCCAGATACGGCAGACTTAACTTAATCCGGGTCTGTATATGTGATATAGTAATTACGGTATGATACAAAATTAATGGCTAATATGATTTGCATAAAAGTTAATTGCAGTGAATAACTGTGAGGATAGTATTATGGACTACTATCTAACTTATATATTAATGAAAGGAAGTGTCTGTCTTCCTTGTGTCTGTCTGTCTGTCTGTCCGCGATGCCCAGCGAAATCTACTCAACGCAGAGATCTGAATTTTTAAACATAGGTGGACTGGAGGGTCGGAAAATGCACCTCGAAGCCGGAATTTTAATTTTAGCTTTCGTTCGTGAGTTATCAGTGAAAAACGGGAAAAAAAGGTGTATTTTTTTGCGTTTTCAAGCATCAGTTTTCAGTAATACATTTCAATGTCAAATCAATTACAGTAGGCTTTGGCTATTTTTGTCATGCCTTGGACATAAAACAATCGCGATCGCTTGAATGTTGTAGCTCACGCTGGTAGATTAATTTGTTTATAATGTCAAGGCACGCAGACATATGAAATTTTCAACCTACACCGAAGAGGATTATTACTCGTATTATTATTATAATTATTATAATTATAATTATTATTATTATTATTATTATTATTATTATTATTATAAGAGGGATAATCAATATTGGCCTAAATATGGTCAAACGTTGTTCGATTTGGACGGAACTCACTATACAGGGGTATTCTGTGCCAAGGAACTCGAATCTGTGGTCACTTTTACCAGGCGACGCTATCTAATCGTGGTATGTAATTCACGTGATTTAGGTGTTAATAAATATATTGATTTAACTATTATGCTCTTAATTTTTAATTTTTTGAATAATTATCGCGGGCGAAGCCGCGGGCACATGCTAGTTAGTAATATTAGTTACTAGACGTAGGAAGTAATTTAATTGTGGTTAGTGAACTATTAAAAAATATTAACAATTACTATAATATTTTGTGCCTATTGCTGCAAGAATTTTTTGAACGGTCGTGTATATACTCTCATGAAAGTATAATACATTAAAATTGCCTTGAGATCTTTAGTTTTTACTGTGATTCTCATTAAAACAGTAAGTAAAATTCTTATGTCAAACCACATTAACTTTTGCAACTTATCGCACATAGTCTTATAGAGTAGTAAGATAGGCTTCTTAGAAAAAGCGATAGTTGGTGACTAGAATGAAATATTAAAGTTCAAAACCCCATATATTTTCCATTCTTCCCTCATGGGATCAGGGCCCGCTCTCATTTCTGCTACGTCATACCCCGCAGCCAATGGCCATAGAGAGCGTCCAGTTCAGCTCTCGAGTGGTGTCAAATATAAAATATTTTAAGTGTGGCAAAAACTTGCACATTGTGATCATAAATAAAGGTGAAAAGTTAACTCAACTTTGTTCATAAATAACTTTGTTCAAGTTTTAAGATATAAAGACCCAAATAATTTGTTTGTTAAAAATATATATATATATAAGAATATACATTTAATTTAAACACCATGTGAAATCAATTTGAATAAAATAGGTATGTAAATATTTTCAAGAAATTATAACATTAGCTGAATAACTTGCACTCTCCCGAGCACTCCACGGTTCGCGATGCACAGCTTGAAATCTACATGTAAATAAGGCAATTTATTAGTGTAACTGATAGGATAGCCACGCCCGATTCACACGGTTCATTTTCCAGGTTTTCCCGTAAAAACGTGTGACCGGAAGCAAAGGTTGAGTAGTAACAATGACCGCACTCAACTGTCAAGTAAGTCCTTACTTCGATATCTGACGCCACTGTTACACTAATAACCTCGCTATAGCCTATATCAACGTGCTAATGGTCTAGACCAGTGGTCTTCAACCTTTTATTAATTAAGGGCCAAATTATTGTCATGGAGGACTTGGAGGGCCGCATTGATTAAGCGTGTATATACATATACATATATATATATATGTATGTGTGTGAATTTTGTCTCAGGTTAAAATAATTTACATGAATTTGTTATAACATTTTATATTTGTTGATAACTGTATTAAACATCAATATTGAAAACAATATAGGTCTACTTGACATATATTTAAACATGTTATAAAACTCAAAATTAAACTGAAAACATCAAATTTGTGACTTTTGTAGTTTAGTGAGAAATTTGACATTGTTTATCTTTTACTAATCTGTCAACATTAGCTTTTATGTCAGATGTGGCAATTCGAAGAGAGTTCTCTAAATGAGTGTCAGAGATACGGTTTCTCAGTTTCGATTTCACGTTCTTCATTCTTGAAAATAGCTGCTCACAGATGTAAGTGCTGCCAAAAAGAGATGCTGTGGCCAGAGCATGAGATCTGATTGCTGGAAATCGATCACCTTCAACATACAATGAGTAAAACTCCAGAAGTCCAAAGTTTTTAAATTTCTCCTGTAAATCGCTATTGCACTGAAAGTCAATAAGTTCCATTTGTATATTTCCGGAATAGTCTTCCACATTAACACTGAAAGGAGCACAAAAAAGCTTCATCATAGTTTTATTTTGCTTGAAGTCTAAAAACCTGTTGCTAAAATCTTGCTGTAACATGGAGAGTGCTTCGCTGTACTTTTCTTTGTTTTGAACTTCACATTGTGACAGTGTTGGAAAATGTGTGAAGTCGCCTTGTTGTACTTGATTCTTCCACAAACTAAGTTTCCTCTCAAACGCCTCAACTTGATCAAAGAGATTGTGTATCATAGCATTCTTCCCTTGTAGCCTAATATTCAAGTCATTGAGATGTATTGAAATATCAGTTAGGTACCCAAAATCAGCCATCCAACTGGGATCTTTGAAGTAGTGAACTGCCTTCCCTTTACTCTCCATGAACATGCAGATTTCTTCTTTCAAATCAAAAACCCTTTTTAAAAACTTTCCTCGACTGAGCCAACGAATCTCTGTGCAATAAATTACATCACCATACTCTGCATTTATCACACTAAGGAAGGTTTGGAATTCCCTGTGGTTCAGTCCTTGTGATCTGATAAAATTCACGATTTTAGTCACATCTTTAATGACATCTTTGAAACAAACACTTTTTGCACACAAATTTTCTTGATGGATAATGCAATGATATTGTATGAACTTTTCATTTTCACTTGCATCTTTTCTAATCAGAGCTACAACACCTTCATTTTTTCCCGTCATTGCTGGGGCCCCATCAGTTACAACACCGCTCAAGTTATCCAGATTTAGGCCAAACCGGTTTAAAGTTGAAGTCAAAGCCTTGTAAATATCAGTGCCTTTAGTAGTGCCCTTCACTGGAAATAGTGCTGCCATTTCCTCGGTAATAGAGAAATTTTGATCGATTCCTCTAATAAAAATGGCTAACTGAGCTGTATCTGTAACATCAGTGCTTTCATCAAGTGCTACTGAATAAAAAACAAACTTTGAAGCACGGTCTTTAAGTGAGATTTCAATATCCTGAGATAGCTCCTCAATTCTTCTGGCAACTGTGACCCCAGATAAACTAACCTTTGAAAACAAATGTTTTTGTGTTGGGCATAGGATTTCAGCTGCCAATTCCATACACTGCTTTACAAACTCACCATCTGTGAATGACTTTGATTGCTTAGCAATTTGTTCAGAAATGATATAGCTAACTTTAACACTTGATTCACTTTCGGCGTTTTGCCGAGTAAACGTAAATTGTTGATTCTCAAGTTTTTTCCTTAAATCTCGCACCTTATCCAATCTAAACTGACCTTGTACTGCGTCCATCTTGGAAGCGTGCTTTGTGTCATAATGCCGCTTTAAATTGTACTCTTTCATTACGGAGACAGACTCATTACAAACCAAACAAACTGGTTTGTTTTTTATATTTACAAAAAAGTATAGATCAATCCACTTTTCTTGAAACACTCGGCACTCATCGGTAATCTTCCGTTTCTTACTACACGAAGCCATTATTCACTAAACTTAAACTAACATTCACTTGCGGGCAGACAATAGAAATAGGTGAAACAGACTGAGACAATGACACTGGCGTGGGTTGCGATGCTACGAGTGACCTTGAGCATCAGGGTTGCCACTTAACGAATTCCCTACTACGGCCGAAGCAATTGGCCAACTTCAGTGCTGCAATGTTTTCCAATTTGTTTGGAAACAAAATCATTCGGCGGGCCACAAAAATATACACGGCGGGCCGCAAGCGGCCCGCGGGCCGCGGGTTGAAGACCACTGGTCTAGACCATGGTCTTCAATATATATATTTTTTATACTAAACGGCCATTTTCTTTTTTGTGAAAGTCTACCGGACTACACTGATTTATTAATAACATGATACTTATATAATACAAATATTTCAGGATAACTGTAGGGATTACTTAACATTGTACCTTCCTAACACCAGCCCTAACGTACTGAATAATGACTTCAGAATAGTAGTTAAAAAGTATTAGTATTATTTTTAGTTAAAATTGGTATTTGTTTGCGGGCCACCAAAAATTAAACCACGGGCCGCGGGTTGATGATGACCACTTGTCTAGACATTGCAGGACAAATACGGTATTCATGTAGGGTATGCATTAAAAATATGACTCATTCTTTCTACTTCACACAGTTGTAAGAACTAAAATGTTGTTCTATGAAAGGAAGTTGTAGGGCATTTCCCAGTAACAAATTTTGAGAGTAAATTAAGTTTTTAACATGTTTTTTTCTAAAATGTATTTATTTAAGGTCGCTTTTTAACAACTAGGGTCACCAGCGACCACAATAATTAATACACTAATATTGAATAAGTGGTACAAGAAGCGAAGTATCTAGAACAGTGATTCTCAAAGTGGGGTCCGCGATGGTCTTTCAGGGGGTCCACAGGCGGTTTAAGAAGAAATAGGATATCCCGTAATTTTCTCAAATTACATATCTTCTAAAGCAGCTTCACTGTTCACATTAAGGAGTAGCCTAAACTCTGTCTGTTACCACTGATAGTGTTATTTTGCCTATTGAATTTAATACATTTGAATCAAAGTATTTATTTACTTTTTTTTCAAAATCCAGAGGGGGTCCACGAATTTTTTTTTTCAAGGGGTCCGCGGACTGTAAAGTTTGGGAACCACTGATCTAGAACAACATATATGATAACTTGAAATTTAGAAAAAGAACAACACATTAAATATAAAAAGGACTGGAAGTAACTTTGCAACTATTAAACTATGAAGTGAATTAACATTATATATAGGATTTTAACTGTGGAAATTCCCATTATTTTATTTTGTAGTCTTTCTGCACAACGCAGATTGCCCTGCAGACAAAGAATATATTTCAACAAAGTATACACAAAAATTACAAGCTTTCAGTAAGATCATAAACATAATGACAGGAAAATTCAAATAATCAGTAGTAAAAACCATTAAACTTGAAAAAAAAGGAAATCTGTCCAGCTTAATTGTTGTTATTGTACAGGTGGTTTCTTAAGATTTGGATGGATCCCTTAAGTGATAATAACGCCACTTCATTGTACAGATTTTGTGACAATGAGAAACGTTTACAGAAGGAAATAAAGAACTTTGTTATTGTTCCCCTACTACCAACCATTAGTCCAATTACTTCAACATTTTTCAAATCATATTTGTTCTTGAAGTACTCAATGGTTGGTTCGTATATCTTCTTTTTTTCATTATCAACTGCTGCAGGTTAATCTTCTTCAGTCTCAAAGCGGACTGTAGGGTCTACTATTAAACCAGTTGATCGGTTTTTGTCTATTGCAATGATGTCTGCTCTTCGTGTTCCTCCATCCATGGCAATGCAGTGCACCTCCTCGTAAACGTCATAATTCTGCAGTTTCAAGGCAGCCGCTATCTTGCTCCTTATTTGATGATGGCGAGTGATCCTTAGAAGCTCCCCATGATGACAAAATCCTAGAACGTGTGCCAAAGTTTCTACCTCACTGCAGTGCCTACAGTGGTTGCCGTTCTGACTTCGTCCATGGAGGGCACGTAGGCCTACTGGAGCAACATTTGCTTGCAACTTAATAGCATCTCGCCACTCGGAACTAGTTAGCCCTTTTTGATTTACCAACCATTTGTTGGCTGGAGGGCAATCTTCATATAACTTTACACCTTTGCCATGTGTATGAAGCGAGCACCATTTCTTAAATTCTTGACCCCTTAAAATACCTCTTAGATCAGCAGCTTTTTTTGAGGTTAAGGCTTCCGCATTCTGGGTTATTCCAAGTTCATTAATGCATTGTAACATATCAGCCTTTAGATCCCTAGTTATGTTAATGTATTCATTTTGGGATTTCTCTAAGGATTTACAACAGTTGAACTGCTGTATAATTGTTTCCCATTCAGTTTTGAAAACGCCTAAACCTTTAACTCTTCTAGAGGAATACAACATCGAATCTGGTGTATCAATTGGTAGTTGTAAAATCTCCTTAACTGTACTCTTAATCATTTTATCCAAAGTTTCCAGAAACCCCTTGCGGAGTTTCAATTTATTTAGATTCTGGAATCGATACACTAGAGATGGTAAGATAAACTGATTAATAACAGAAAATTTTTGTTCTGTTTTCAGAAGAGGAGTTCCTGAGAGTCGGTTTAAGTTTTCTTTTAGGTCATGAGCCATTCTTTTTTCATCCAAAATTAATCTGTCAGAAAATGTGATGCCCAAGTATCGAATGCTCTCAGATTTATCTATGGAATGAATAACAAAGTTCTGATTAATGGTTATTGATTTACTTTCGAGCTTTCCCTTAACAATATGTATCACCTCACATTTTCTAGAATTAAACGATAAACCAATTTCTTGGAATCGTTGAAAAGCCATGTTCGTGAGTGTAACAGCATCCTCCTTGCTTTTTGCTAATATAACTGTGTCATCAGCAAAACCAAGGACAGTGAGTTTCGGCAGCCCTTTCACTAGTTCATACCCATATCTGTCTGCAATTGTGATTTCAGAAAGTTCGTTTAATATGTAATCTGTTGCCATGTTATAGAGGGCAGGGGACAGAGGCGAACCTTGTAACACTCCGCGTTTAATGTTTATGGGTGATGTCCTTTGTCCATTTGATTCTATGACAGTTTCATTTCCTGTCTGAAGAGCCATTATTACATGCTGTAATTGGTGAGGTAGTTTAGAATGGACCAATGTCTTTTGGATATGGTCATGCCCAATATTGTCAAACGCTTTGCTGATGTCCAAGAATATTGCAGTCACACTTTCTTTGTTACTCTTAACTTTGCGGAGGATACTATCAAGAATTGACACGTTTGTCAAGGTGCCAGGACAAGAGGTAAATCCTCTTTGGTTAGGGTTGAATGTTATGTAGTCACGTAATCTAGCATCAAGGACCCGTTCTAAAATTCGACGTATGACTGAGCAAATAGTAATTGGTCTAAAATTTGATGGATCAGTCTCATCTCCTCCTTTGTGTATTAAAATTGTTCTTGCTTTCTTTAAACAAGGAGGGACGTATCCTGTTTGCGAGATTTCAGTGAAAATATGTGCTAGAATGCTGGAAACTTTATCATTTTTCACACTACGCATTAGTATTCTATCAGGACCGGGAGCGTATCTATTTTAATGTTTTTAATAGCATTCATAACCTCATTCGATGTAATAGTGGCATCATAAGTTTCATTTATAGTAGACATCTCGTTTTCTGTCAGGTGAGATGAGTACTCATGACGAGTACAGTTATTATCTGTAGAAAATCTATTATTAAAATGCTCAAATATAAGTTTAGGCTCAGCTTTGCAACGCATACTGTTTCCTTGAAGAATTGATCGAATAGCTTTGCGTCGTTGGTTATAATATTCAAACTGTGTTTTTTCATAAGCAAACTTTTCCTGTCTCTTTTGCCTAATTCTTTTTGCAGATCGAGTGGGGTTTGAAGACTGTTTGTAATTTCTCCCTAATGACATTTCCTTCCTACGCTGACGAGCTTCATAAAATTTAACAGCTGGATGTTTTGGTCCAGGAAGGTAATTTATCGACTTAGAAAGAAAAATTGAGAAGTCTTCTACCGATTTGTCAAATTTATCAGTATCCATATGCGTGGAAAAGTGAGAAGCCCATTTTGCTAGACTGTCATCATAATGCTTATTTTTACTATATGCAATTGCAATGCTTTCTTTGATATTATTTGTGCTGTTCGTTTCAGTGAGAATATTTTCTGATTCATTTTCAGGGGAGGGCAACGATAATTTGTTGGCGAGTTTATCTCTGTATTCTGAAGGATGTGCCCTGCTTAAATGAATATTAATTGATTTATACAATTTCCCACAATGTGGACAGATGTTCGTTGCTTGTGAGCTTTCAGAGATGTTATTAGGAATATCTACATCTCCAGTTATCTTCAGATCTGTGTTGGTATTAAGAGAAATGGGATGCACTACATGGGTAGATGACAGTTCATTATCACACTGAGGAAGTAGTGATGCAGGACCAAGATTATGAACGTCATCGTTATCAGCTTGCGATAGTGCTATTTCACTAGTAAATTCATTAACACTCACTGTTGTATCCTGAGAAGCTCCATGGCTTCTAGCAAGATGAATGTTGATGCCACGAGTGGTGAAAGTCTTCCCACATAACTGACACAGTACAGAAGATTTTACATCACCTGATGATGTTGAAGGATTACTTATGTTGTTGGACAACGTAGTAGAAGTCACAAAATTACTTGGCATCTGGATATTACATAATAGATATCCGTTACCATGCAGAATCAACAACTTTGAATCAAGATGTAAATATTAAAATACTTCGATAATTCCGGAAGCAAGAAGCTCTCAAACACTTGTGTGAAGACCAAATAGCAAGAAGATCAGATGGCCGATGCTAAAATATGACTTTCAATAATTAGATAACTGAAAACTCAAAGAAAATCACCTTCACTTATGGCAGCCAAACCAAGTCCAATCAAGTATTTAAAGTTATTAATTCTTTCAGAGCCGAATTTGTATGTTTTTATAAGCAATGATCAAGTAAAAACATCAGTGGGCTCTAAATTTGAAATGAATCAAAAACATTTTCATGGAATAGAAAGTTTCCATGAATGATAATTTTGACACGCGAATAAAAATCCTCACACTTTACATATTGCATTATCTGTGTTCATTTTATATCTTGACTCCAAACAATGTTTTGATGCGGCGCATTCATACGTCAGTAGCAGTGTAAAGGTCAAATTAAGCAGAATGGTCACGTCCTGAAGCTCGAGCAACAAACAGCAATGTACCGGTGAGAATAACTAAAGGACAAAATATGCTTTTGCAGGACAAATATAAATGCTAATCTTAACTAGCATTTTCAGCAGAAGAAACTGGAGACAGGAGAATATGGAGGATCTTAGAACTCTTGATGGCAATGAGTTAGTTATTAACTGAGTGTACAACAAACAGGCTATTGGTTTAAAGACAGATCTTAAGGTTTTCATTTTATTTTACTGTATTTCGAAAGAAAAA
The DNA here is from genome assembly GCA_964059195.1 of Ectobius pallidus. Classification (NCBI taxonomy): domain Eukaryota; kingdom Metazoa; phylum Arthropoda; class Insecta; order Blattodea; family Ectobiidae; genus Ectobius; species Ectobius pallidus. Next base: position 56,053,549 of record CAXKWD010000002.1, read on the forward strand.
TATAAACCAGTAGTATTCAACTTTTTTAAACTAAAGGGCTATTTTCTTTTTGGTGAAAGACTAGTATTATAAATGGTTTGATTTATTGATCTACTAATATATCATAAATATATTACAATAACTGTAGAGATTACTTAACATTATGCATGTGTGTATTTTATACATTTTGTCTTCCACTTTGCTTGATAATGAATAATACAAAGCACAGGAATATAGGCCTACTTGAATTTAATGTTTCATTGACAATATTGGTTTTAATGTTGAAAGAAGAAATTTAAAGGAGTTCTAGCGTCGGAAAGTCTGTTCCTCAGTTTTGACTTCACGATATTCATCCTGGAGAAAAGCTGTTCACATAGGCTTTGTGTGCTGTCAAAAAATAATACTATGAACAGAGCATGTGAACGGGTTATTGGAAATTTGTCCTCTAATTCCAAGTCTAACATAGCCTACTGGAGTGGTTTTAGAATAGGCTATTCGTCAAAGAATACAATGTTTACTTTTATTTCAAATTAGTGTTTGTTAGCTGCCCGTCAGAACTTAACCATTGCAGTTAAAATTAATATTTCTTTGCGGGCCTCCAAAAATTAAATCACGGGCCGCATGCGGGCCCCGTACCGTGAGTTGAAGACCACTGTTATAAACCTTTGGTAGGAATATAGTATGTCCTTTTGATTGTTTGAGTCATTTTTCTCTGGAATAGAAAGCCACAGGGGAAATTTCAAATAGTAAGGCGTATAATATAACTTGTTCAAATCCAAGGCAGATATCTTATAGTGAAACCTATATTAAACGATCAATGATGATAAATCCACTAACATTTATTTTTTAGAGGAATGTTTGCTTATCTGTGCTGTGCTCATCTAGCGAAGCTTCAGTTCAGAGCTGGCCAACACAATCACATACCGCACACAATGTTTGTTTGATGGGGCCATGATTTTAACTCTTTAAATTTTATCACTGAGGATGACTACAAGTTGGTCGAAATATATTTGATATCTAATATTTTAAAACTTTTATTTTGACAAGGCTGAGTGAGGCATTTTAGATGCAAAGACAAGTCAATATGGCTCTATTTTATCAACATGTAATGAACACTCACTAATTTTAATGATATCATATGCCATTTTAGTACTAATTTCCAATGTCGCGAACTCGCGAATCTCAACTATCCGTGCGTGTCTGCCATCTAGCGAGTAATGAAGAAATTCGCTGGTAGTGAGATAGACAATTATTGCCGGCTGAGCAGAGATGAGATGTGAATGTATAGACTGTTCATTTACCTACTTATTGCATACTCTGTCGAACAAGTAATCACCGAATATGTCAATTATTTTCATTTTCCTACTGAGCTGTATATTATTTTTAAATTGTAATTTCCACCTATGCTCAGTATTGAAAACATGCACATCTAACAACAGAAGGCTGACCATCCAGCCCACAGCGTAAATCAACAGATTTCTACACTTCATGCAGAATTTTACCTGAAGATTACGTAAGTTATTATCGTCGAAACGCGTAGTAAGAAGACAACATCTGCATTTTAGTATAAGACTTTTATTTTATGGACTTTAAACACATATTTTACAGTTTTAAGAATTCTTATACTTATGAGTTATGACTAATTTATTGTTTGTACAAGTAGGGGAAAAAAATCGAACAGACTAAAATATATAAGTTGCCGATATGAGCCACTGCGCAAGCCTAGCGGCATTCACAGGATAGCAGGGAATGTATTGAAAATTGAGTGGCTTAATATCAAAGGCGGACATCTGTCGGAAAAATTGAAATTGAGTTAGAAGTGGATTCCTATAGGATTTTGTCTCCCCTTTCCAATGGTGAAATCGGTTTTAGTAAGAAACGGACGCAAGCACGTAATTTTTTGCGTTAAAGTTGAAGGTTCGTTTCAAATTCGGACTCCTGCTGTGCAAGTTGTTTTCAACATCGGACATCTACCAAACAGCCAATGCGGGAGCTAGAATCTGATCACATGACTTCCGATTTAGCAACTGCTACTGTTCCCAATGTGACAATCTGTTTTGCTCATGTTGCGTGCTTGTAGACTAACATTATTTTGACGTAATAATATTATTTAAGGTATTATTGAAAAGAGGAAGGTGTTCCCATGAAGACTAATATTTCAGTTAGTGAAGGGAACACAAGAAGAAGGAAAAGCAATTCATAAAAGTGGACAAGAAATGTAGAGAAGCGTAAGGATGACTTCACATTTTGGATATGCTAATTTGATATGTCAAACCAAATAATCTATAGTGTGGTGAAAGTTTGATGTCAGAAATGTTAGAATTATTCATAACGAATATTGTAACGCGGTAAAACTTCGTTAACAGGGCATAGAGTAATAATGAATTAACGTTAATGCTTGCTGGTGCAATCGCGAGAATCGTGCTGTATTTATTTTATAAAATCTTGTTTAAGGAATTTTGACAATGTATTGGTATTTAATTTGTACTGTATTTCAGTTTTAACCTCCTTACCTTTCTTAGCAATATTAGGGTTGGTCTTATATGGAATTTCTTAGGTGAGTCATTTGGAACAAAAACGGACACCTACCATCATGTTTGTATCCAAAGCGGACATCTGTAAATTTTTGTTTCAAAACAGGACACCTGTATTTTCAAAGCTAATTTTCACTGACTTTCTTCCTGTTGTTGATATCAGAAACAGAACAAAGTTTATTTGGGACTTCTAAGCGGAAATATGAAAAAGAAGCCATAAAAAATACATAAATACAACTTGTATATAAGGAACTGGCATTTTTCAGAATTTATTAATTCGTCAGATGTCCGCCTTTGATATCAAGCCACTCAATTGTTCTAGTGTCGACTGTTGACTTAGCCTATTTGGAAACCCAGAATATGGTTTCTATTCGTATTGTTTTAAACTGAATCTATTAATTATTAATATTATTATAAAATACTAACACAAATTATATTATATTCAGCTACACGAGTCGGTCCGCTTTTTTCCCCTACCTGTACACAGGTTTTATATTTCTAGACTAGTATCTTATGCTACTTACATATGTTGACTATAATAAGATAAGTTACTTTTTTAAGTAGATTAGGTTTCTACTGTTTTAAATACTGAGCATAAGTGGAAATTACAATTTAAAGACAAGTGATCACCGGCGTGGATTTAGAAGGGAATAAGAAATCCTGGTAGTTGTGTCTTTACACTATTTACTTTTAAAAATCACAGGCACTCATCAACGTGCATTCCATATTCATATTAGTCATCTACATGATCATATAACACTAACTAATTGGATGCTCAAAGTATTCATATTTTTAAAACACAGTTATCATCGCTTAAAAATTGCCAAATTAAGGACTAAATGCATACGAATATCACAATATCAAAGCAACGAGTGTTTCTAAATGTTCACAAATTAACAGTACCATTACTAAATCTTATCTGAGTTTTATTTTTTATTTTTCTAGAAAAACTGTACACATTGTCAAAATAAGTTTATGCCAAATTAACGGCTAGATGTAGACTATATGATGATTATCACAATATCGAAACAGAGAGTGTTTTTGAACGGTCACAAATTAACAGTACCATTGCTAAATCTTTCCCAAAGTTTATAATTTTTTATTTATCTAGAAAAACTGTGAAGATTGTCAAAAATAAGTTTATAAGTCTACATGAGCCGAGGTGATAAGGGCATACTTAACTAATTAATAATTGCTGCCATCAAAGGGATACTCAGGATCCTAAGAATCATGTATAGACTAACTTAGGTATTTGACCTGACAGTCTATTCATTAAATTTTTACTGCAATACTTGTTTTGATCACTTATAATTGTAGAATTGACCTAGATTTGTGTTCGCAAACGAATTGTTTACATTATGCTATGACTATAATAGTAGGCTAATCCTTCCCGTATTTGGAACTTCTGGTTTGGTGATAACTTGTCCTCACACATAAGCTTACTCTGAGAAATAGGTTCTCAGGTGTCAGAGCAACTTGCTCTATTCATACTGTCGCGTGCCAGGCTCGAACTTGACATTCAAACCAGAAGTTCAAATACCAGTGAATGAACTAAATACATGTAATTAAATATATCTGCGTATGCCTATAACTGTAAAATTACTGTAGATCGTCAAAAAATAAATAACTTTCACCAAAAAATCCGAGTCTATTCGTAACTTTTATAAGAATGTAATTTTGGAAAGTAGATTGGAAATATTTCTTAAAATAATCTTGTTTCGAATGGAATATTTAATATCCAACTTAATTTTATAATTAAAAGGATGTTGCAAGTAACTGCATGTTTGCAGCAATTTCTCACGGTACAAACCACAGCAAATCTAATTTTAAATTGAGTGGATATATGCTAGTTACAATTTAGTCACAACAGAAGTGACGATTATTTCCACACCTCGCACCTTGAGGCACATGTACCATCATCAGCTCGCATTCACCTCCGCCAGCCAGTATTGCCAACTTCCTGTTCTAGTTTTCCAAATGTCATTGCAATTACCTAAATTTCCTTCTGATTTAGCTCACAGGAAGATAATAAACATTCCTTGAATCTGTTTAAGGATGTACACCGACGTTATGGATACGATTTAATTCCAAGCCCTTCATTAAACAAAAAGCTTATATTATACGTCGATTCTGGCTGGTCTCTCTTGAAACCTATTTTGATCAAATGTTTCTATCATTCTATCATTTCTTCAAATCCTATAGGGAGGAGAGATTAACCCATCACCCACGATATGACCGGGAAGGAAAAGCGTGAGAGTGATGGTAATTTTTCCTAGGCATCTTCTGAGGATATGCGAGTTTATAACGAATATAGCTAGAACTTTAACTGGAAAATTAATTGCATGAATGTATTTAATGGAACATAACTCAACTGAAAACCAAAGGGAAATAATATCAAACTGTATATTTTTAGAAACGCAATATATGGATATTAAAATATCTCATTTCCAACAGATAAGGGTTCATATTAAATATATTTATTACAATATTCCGCCTTAAAAATGTTAAGGGTTAAGGCGGAAAATTGTAATAAATATATGCAATATAAGGAGATTTTATTACCTTTAATAATATTTGTTTGAAATTTTCCAACAAATTCACTATGTTAGTGTACACCAGAATCCTCAGTAAACATCTATCGCAAGCAGGAAACGTCTTGGAAGCGTATTGATATGTATTAGTTACCCTATTGGTTTTACTCATAGATACAGCTGTAAAACGTAAAAAAAACTACTGTTCCCCAGTACTACGATTAAATAGGGAATAAATAACAAAATTTGAAGTAAAATAATATTATTAGGCTATATAATAATAATAATAATAATAATAATAATAATAATAATAATAATAATAATAATAATAATAATCCGTTAACTGCGTTAATTTTTATCTTCCTTCTTTCTTTTCTCTCCATATTCATATGTCCAAATAGGCCTACCATTTTGTCCCAAGAGAGTATTCATCTCAGAAAATAAGATATATTTTTACGCTGTGAAAATGTTTTAGAGTTAGGACTCAAAGAAAACTTCATCTTACCTGCACTCGCGCAAAGGTTTTTGAACACCCTGTGTAATTTAAAATGTCCCAAGCTCATAACTGTACAAGTGTCATTATTGATAGCGTTACTAGGTTACCAAATCCAGGTGGGTGAAAATTGCCCCTGAGTGTGTGAGTTACGTGGGTGTCAAGTTAGAGTGAAAGGACAAACAAATTGGGCGAATTTTCTTAATGACACGGAATATGACTTCAGTATATGGAGATGCCTTCGGGTAAAAGGGTGCGCGAATGGGAAAAAGGACGTGAGAATCTGATCTTATTTGTATGACCTTTAGCTGTGAAGTATAATTTCCAATTTCATTAAAATTAACGTGCGTGTTACATAGATGGAATTTAAATTTTTAGATTACATGGAAATATCACCTTTATTTCGTCAGTTTGGTATTAGCTCCCACTAGGCATATTATTTACCACCTATCTCAGCGAAAGGGGGTCCCGTGTCGTAGATTTACGACACGTAAAAGAACTCCAAGCCTAACTTAGAGCCTCTGGACAAAATTTATCGGCCCTTTCACGTCCAAGAAATACTTAGTTTCCAGAGGGGGGTTGCGAGGCGATGGGCTTACCACCTGTCCCTCTACCCTCTCTCGGAAAATAAGCATATCAAAATTAGATAGGTAATGAAACCTCCATTGGAGGCCCCTTCGCCCCACCTGGGGATCATAGGGTATCAGATACAGATACAGATACAGATCTCAGCGAAAACGTTGTTATAGGATAATTTCTCAAATTGTTTTCCAAGTGAGGACCATTTCTATTAGTAACTAGCTGATTACTCGTCCTTCTTAGGATGATGAGATACTGTATTTTACACGGTTCTTAGCTTTACCCGAGAATCTTCACGAAGAGTGACAGCACTTGGTACTGTTTTTTTAAAACTTTTTTGTGCTTTTGTAATTTTTATAGAACAGATTGTGAACAAATTAATATAAAAATTGACTTGAATACAATATTTTTATTTTTATCTCTGGAGGGTATATATATATGTGTGTGTGTGTGTGTGTGTACATATTGTTCTTCCATTGTCTAGCTTAATCGCTGGAAAACATATCTTGCAGCATCTAATTCTAATCTTTGTTGTCAGGTTTGGTAAGACACATTATCTCGCACAAATTACATTATTCTGGCTTTTGAAGATAGATTACTAAGCCTTCTCCTTAAAAATTTTGTTTGTTTATGGAATTGTTGACAAGGAACATAATTATCTTTGTTCACCAGAAGCCATTTAAGTAGGGTGCTGAAAGTGTTCTCCGAATTCGATTTCACAAAAGTTTTAGCCATGGTAAAATTGAATATCGCCAAGGAACATATTCAGGTTGTTGCCTCAAGCCTTTCACAGCCACCATCTTAAAACGGTGAAACATTTAGAAGTGCCTATACACATATGTTTCCTTCTAGTTTCAAAACAATGTTCATGCTAATTTTCAGCTCTATCAGTTGAGCTTTTTTCATGTAACTACTCCATTCACATGCCGCGTGTTTGATATTGGCCAATAACGTCTAGCAATTCCTCTGATATAGACTAATCACGATAGTTTATCTTATAAAATGCTTGCTATTTATACGAGGATGCGATTTTATATTATAAAACGTCAGCTCGTTACTGAAAATGTAGTAAGTGACGAATAAGTCACATGCTGCCAGTGAACAGAATAAAAACACATTATTTTATACAATATAACTTTTTGAAAAAAAAAATATATATATAAATGTGCATTGATTAAAACACATTTTCGATTCGGTGAAAGCTAGTTAGTGTGCTTTTATTCTGTTCTACTGTTAGCTTACCTGAATTGGATTAACTATATATGTGTTATATGTACCATTGGTAGCATTGGTTACAACCTTGTAACTCGAATCGATTCATGGATAGTTCATTCATAGTATGTCATGATCTCGTAACTGACAGTCTTACTTTTTAAGATTATGACCATTTTGAATAATATTCATTAAAAACATATACACATCAAGGATATAAAGCAAAAACTTTAATTTAAAGTATTAATTTTAAAGGACTATTATGTGTCTGACTAGTTACTACTCTCAAAGTATAATTAAAGCATTGAAGGTACTAAAAGAGGACAAATAAATAGAAAAGAGTATGGAAAACACTAAAAGAAACAAGAAGTGAATGAAGTAAGAAAGGAAGCAACATAGAAGAAAAGTAAAAAGTAAACAAATGGTTTGACAGAAAACGGTAATAATTGTAAATAAAACGAGAGGAGATAATGGAAATAAGAAAAAAGCGATAAAAGCAAAATTAAACAAATTTAAACCGCTATCAAAAAGAGAAAGCAAATTGAAGAATGAAAATATTGTGAAAAGAGAAGAAATTAATAGGAAGAAAGGTTCCTATAACATTCTTCCTATAGGGGAAGAAACAGGATAAGGAAGGTATGGAAAACTAAGTAAAATCTTTATAGAGATGAAGGAATAAGGAAGGGTCCGGAAGACAAGGTAGGGCCATACGGCACATGTTCAACAGGTGGATGACAGACGTTCAGGGCTGTGGGAACAAAACAACTTCACAGAGTTGAATATCGCCCAGGGGTGATTCTGACTTAATACAAACACAGCAAAGATAGGCAATGTTTCCAGACTCTGAATCAATTTAAGAATATTAAAAAAAGTTTAAAAGAGAATTGAAGCTTCCTTTAGTTGAGAAAAGTAACACTGATAGTTGTGCAGTATTTATATTGTATCTTAGTCGATTTATTGTATTCATAAAATATATTTGTGTTAATCTTTGTCAAGATTTAGAAAGAGTTTAAAAATATAAAAAATTCAAAATAAAAACATTAAAAAAATATTCAAATAGTCTGAATCAATATTCCATTTCATCTTAGCCAATCAAACTTTGCATACTTATGGTTTCCAGCCAATCACAGAGCAGTTGCAGTTCCGTTTTGAAAACAGATCATACTTATTCTTCTAGGCATATTTGATAATATCACGATGAGTATATTAAGTTACTACTGTATTTATTGGAAGATCGACTGTCAAATTGTTCATTGTCATTATCTTATATCACAAAATAAAGAGAACAAAAAGCATCAATTAATTCAAGCTATAAAAACTAATAACCAAGATATGTGTCACAGTTTTGTTGAAACATGTCGACAGCCTACTTAGAATTTTTTTCATGTTTTTTGAGAGTTTCGTGGGAACTTTAAAATAATCAGGTTATTTTTTGTCCGATGAAAATTTGGATATCCTATTTAGCAAAGAAACAAAGACATCTAGTTAGGAAGTATGGACACTCGCAATTCTAAGAAGTATATCAAATATTTAAGAGGTTATGATGACAAATGATCGCTATTCAGAAGTTCATAGGCCTATACTTTTCAACGAATAAATTATCTCAAGACTTTTTCACCACAAAGCATTTTATAGATGAAAGTAGACATGGGCATCAGTCGTGGATACATTGATACAAACAATTTATATGAAATATAATAGTTCGAGTCTTTTATATCCTGGTACTATACATTTTTATATTCCATGATGTTGCAATTGATCCATTCATATCCAACGGGGGAAAACTCGACTGTTGGAAGTGCAGCAAGAAAGACAAGCTTCATCAGTGTGAGCCAAATTTGTGATGCGCCCTTCAAGGCCAGAGACTTTGTGGAAGTAATCCTACTCTAACTGTTTTATCTTCCATCACACAAGGTAAAATTGATGCATTTCCCTTTGTAAAACTATAGCCTAAATGCTCCAGCTTGTACCACAGTAGTTATTTTAAAAGGATTAGCTAATTATATACAACTGTTCTGTTTTAGATGCATGTATTTTGAAAAGAATAATCCCTTCAGTTATTGCAATTCCCTTTGAAGACGAATAATGATTTGTATCTTTGTATGCTGATAAAGAAAACCCTCGGCCCCCAAGAACGTTACCGGTACCTCATCATGTTCCAAAATATTCCTCTATCTGCCTAGTGCATCTTGCTGACGATATTGGCACATTTTCAATGTAGCTATACTATATCAGACTCCGATGCTGCTTTCATTATAGGGTTACAATTAACCAAAGACTTTTATTAGTTACTAACAGATTTTCAGTCTCGTCTCGCAGAATAAGTTAGCATTATATTCTGCAATTGAAGGTGTCCTGGGCGGGAAGTGAACCCAGATATTCAGTACGCGAAACTGAGACTGCTTGGATTACGTATGTACTAGGGAGATGAGTCCAGGCGGCCGGTGCTCAAGGCTGACAACCTTACCACCTTCATGTGCTGAATGTCTAAAATCTTGGAGCCTCAATCTTCTGGAACTTTCTGGGCCTCCATGGCCTATATAGGGAACACTTTACTTTAAAAGAGCCTGAGGTGATTGAAACATTTACATTGAGGTACGTAGGCTAATAGCCTATTTTTAATACAAAAAAAAACAAATAATGCTCATTTTGACAAAAAAAATGTGAATATTTCCTTATTACCCATTAGTTGAGATGATTGTCCTACTTGGTTTAGAAAGATAATATGGAATAATGATTGTACTAGCGATGATTCAGGTTATCGTCCAGTTTCAGGATATTACAGTTGTGTGCACCCCTAACCAGTCGCAGCTCCTGAGGCTTGTTAATGGGTTTAAATCCCAGGCCGCTCAAGCAGATGGCAGTCACTAACTCCTCGCTTTGTTTCATTCATATCAGCGTGCGAAAAAAAAAAAAACCTATGAGCCTATTCCTCTACCTGAACTCACTTATCGTTTAATATTATGAACGCTAACAGTAAACCATGAAGTCATTGCTGACTATCAAATATTAAATAATGCCCGTCTTTGTATTTAAATGGAGATATTTTCTTCAAGATGAAAATTACTTGTGGTATTACTTGTGCCTATTTCATTCATTAGTCACTGCTATGATCTGGATTACTGTATTATAACAATTTGTTCGAAAACAACCGAGGAAATGCTAAATTCTGACGACTTTTCACTGAACTTCTTACCATCACTGATCTGTTATCTCACCCTTCTTTTCATATCGTGACTTCCGGTTGTCATTGACGTAACCAGAATTTAGGTTCGAGAGGGGCCCACCGGGGGTACTCTAACAATTTTTTTTTGTATAGTTAACTTTTCAAATTTGATTTAACGTCTTTTTAAATTACAAGTAAAATAACTTTAAAACTTTTTACTGTTTAAAAGTGAAACATGTATTCATAGCGACTAAATAAGACTGATTTTTAACTCATTCAAAATATTTATTATCTGAAAAAGACTTATCAAAATGACATGCTAAGTTTGTACAACTAAAAAGACAATAATTTAAGTTGGCAAAATAAACATACAAAAAATAACTTGGTAACGGGCTTAACTAATGTTTCATTTCAACATAACAATCCTGTTATAAAACTTAAATATTTACTTTGCATTCAATTCCTGTATTTTCATAATTTTTTTCTTCTTTCTTTCCATTTCGAGAGGGGCTCGGGTCCCTGGCTACATCCCTGCCGGTTGCAGGAGTCAGTCGATAGGCAGCACAAAAACAAAACCGTGATTACTCCAGAGTTAATTACGGTACAAAATCAAAAGACGTGTATCTTATTTTATTAACTACCACGGAAGACGAAAGTTCTGTTCTAAGTTACGAAAGTATTTTTTGATAGTTTGTACAAATGGAATGGAATTTAAAATCCAAGTACTGTGATTTCCCCATGTTAAAAGTGCTGATACGTTTTTAACGACGATAATTTTATCAATGCAATTATTGTTGCTATTAGAATACATGCAATCGAAACTTTACAGTCGAATAAAAATATATAATTGAATAGCCCATAATTAATTGTTTATAGTTATTAATATGCAAAAATTGATTTATGTTGGAAATTTATGTAAATCTCATGAATATTGTGCACTTTCTAGGCAGTTCTTTTACAGTAAACATATAGGTCTACTGTCAGACCCAAAACTTCAAGCATATGAAAAGTGAGGTAAAATGCTGACATGCCATGACATTTGCCGAGGAAAATGTAGAACTTCAACAGCGTTGGGTTACTTCGCAGAAAGCTTAATCTATAACAAAATATTGCAAAACTATCTTACCTCACTCTATAATATGGAAACCAACAATTGAAGCATTTACTTTTATAAGGGTCTAAGTGCCACAGTCAAAACAAGACAAAGACATAGAGCCACAGAAAGACGTGCCGGAGATATGCCGGTTGTCGACCAAGAGCTAGCTTAGCTTAGCTTAGCTCACATACAGTGAGGGATTTCATATGTAGTTTTGTTGGCACAACTACCATGAAATCCCGCACTGTATGTGACCTAAGCTAAACTAACTTAGCTTAGCTCTTGGTCGACAACCGGCAATAGACTCAGGGTTATGTCTTTGAATTTGTTGCTTCTAACGTGACTTTTCCTAGACCTTGGATCCTTCTGAAATGCATTGATCTGAGTACATAGATCCATTTAGAATTATCTGCTGAAAATCATGATTTTGGCACTTAGTAAAAAAAAAGTGTTCCCTATTACAGGCCATGGAGGCCCAGAGGGTTCCAGGAGGTTGAGGCTCCCAGATTTTTAGACATTCGGCACATGAAGGTGGTAAGGTTGTCAGCCTTAGGCACCGGCCGCCTTTACCCCCAGGATTGCTCCTGGTACTCATTTCTGTTAGAGGCTGAGTCGACCCCAGGGCCATAGTGCCACCAGAAGGATTAGGCCAATTGAAAAACTCCAACGACCTCATCGGGAATCGAACCCGCGACCTTCCGGTTTGTAGCGCAGCGCCTCAACCACTACGCTACGGCGTACCCCTTTTGGCACTTAGATCCCTATAAAATTAAACGCTTCAATTATACACTTGTTGTATGTCAGAATAAGAAGCGAGAAAATGGAAGAATCCATGCATATGGTTGAGAAACTCAGGCGAGTACTTAAAAACAACTACAGTACGTATTCACAGGGGCTCATAGACCCTGCATTACGATAAGAGAACAACATATTGGTGATGATCCGAATTCACAATTTTACAGACATGAAATGAACACTAATAATTACATCTGTACATATTGACTGCTACTCTACAATCTGGCCCGTGCCATCGGCATTGCCGTCTTTTGTTCCCAGAGGCAGTTAATTACAATAATCAAGATGGAAGAATAAATGCGTACAATGACCTCATAAGCGTATAAATACAGGCTTAGTTATAGATTCTATGTGATCAGAATCAATATGTTCGTTTCTTGTTTCAAAAGACTTGTGATCTGACATCTGCAAGTAACTTAACCCGACAATTTAAAAATTATTTTGGCTACTATTAAACCAAATTGTAATGTAACATATGTTCATACGCAGAACTTCAACTCGGCCCCTCTAACTTACTTGAGCTTAAACTGAGATTACTGACTTTACTGTCTCCATAACCTTATAGTATTAAGAACTAATAATATCAATACAGTACATCTATATTATAATCAATATTAATATAATATATTATATGTATTATACATAATACACAAATAATATTAAGGCAGAAGATAAGTGTAGACTCAGGAAATGCCTGCTTTTATGCAGTTCAGAAACTCTTATCTTCTCGTCTTCTGTCCAGAAATCTAAAAATAAAAATTTATAAGACAATTATTCTGATCTGTTAATGTTTTCAAATACCACTGCCAAATGTGAACTGAAAAAAATATATTAAAAAGAAACATGTCTTTTGGAAGTTTTTAACAACAAGGAGAACGAGGTAATTGTGTCCCTTCACAATTCGGTTACGGTAAAAGCAAAATATTCGTGAGTCTTTTTCGGAAAAAAAATGTAAGTCGATAATTTAGTGCACATACCGCATAATTGTGCTTTTTAACTGAATTTATAACTGAAATATGACCAAAATATGACCAAGACGATGAAAATGACCAAAATATAACTTTATATGCAAAATAAAAACGGTATGATAAGGATAACAAATGTGCAATTCGTATTTAATTTGTGTTTGCGGCGAGAATGGAGGTCAGGATAAAAATATGTCATGTCATGTCATAAACATCTGAACCCAAGTTATCAACAATATTAATTTTGATATATAAATCTGAAAAGTTCAATACATTTTTTTACAGAATTCGTTAATAGCCCTTTAATATAAGGCGTTAGATGTAAATATGGGCTTAATCTGTGCATACAAATAGTCGATTGCTATCTTACGAGGTCGTTAGGAATTTTATTGGTTAAACAACATCACAGTACAGAAAAATTAGATAACTTTAAATGCTTCACAATATGACACTTCGAAATCATGGCAACATATACTGCAGTGGTTTTCAAACTATACTATGCGTACCACCGGTGGTACGTGGCATATTAGTAAATGGTAGCCTACACCAGCATTTCTCAACCTATTCTCCGCGGACCACAGATGGCCCGCAGATACAATTAAGATGACTTAACGTATCTGCTGATCTTCGACTAAATTTGACTAATATTGAGCCAGATATCCAGGTACTCTGCAAGAGTCGACAAGCTCAACCGCCTCATTAAAAGTAATGTTATTACTAATAACATAATTCCTAATAATATTATCAAATTAGTAACAATATTAAACTGTCAATAGTTTACTTCCAATTCAATAACTGTGTTTCCATTGAATTAAAAAAAAGTATTTAGATTTATATCGTTATAATGACCTATAATTAATACCCCAAATATTAAGAATATAGGCCTACATATAGCCTACTTTTAAAAATGGGATGTAAAATTAGGGGTCCGTAGAATTTTTTAGACATTTTAGAGGTCCTCGGGTTCAAAAAGGTTGAGAAACGCTGGCCTACACCATATAATATAAACATCGTGTAATTTTTCAAGGTTGCCTAAAATGATAGCTATGATAGTAATGAGACTAACAGTCGATCCGACAGTGCATGGATCTATCCCAAAATACTTATCGAAGAGTCTATAAAATATAATAAAAACATATCTAGTTCAAAAACGACATTTTTACTTTAACTTTCGCATTGAAGCACTGATGAAGAAGCCGATAATGAACTGCTGAAACCTGTTCCATTTAAAGTTATTATTTCTTAGAAGGTAAATAGATACATTTATATTTTTCATTTAGGCCTAAAGAATATAACGATATTTCGGTTGGTGCTTTTTTCTTTGAATCTGAAAGGAAGGTACGCTTACTATGCCTTATTGTAAAGATCTTGATACTGAACCCTCGTAGTAGGCGATCCGTGAGGTTTTATCAGGGTTTCCCTCACTATATCAGGTGAATACCGGATCGGAGACACGACTGAACAAAAAGAAAATACGATGTTCTATTAGTGCTGAAGAAAACAGTTAGCTCAACGCAAATTTCCCCATTGGTTTAAGACAGCGTTTCTCAACCTTTTTGAACCCGAGGACCTCTAAAATGTCTAACATTTTTTACGGACCCCTAATTTTACATCCCACTTTTAAAAGTAGGCTATATGTAGGCCTATATTTGTAATATTTGGGGTATTAATTATACGTCATTATAACGAAATAATTCTAAATACATTTTTTAATTCGACGGAAACACAGTTATTGAATCGGAAGTAAACTATTGACAGTAAAATTATATTTTGAACAGACTTTAATATTTATTACCAATTTGATAATATAATAAAGAATTATAACAAAGGTTTACTGGTATCAGACACTCGGGCACCTCCAATAATAAAAGCCTTGTTAAGACAGCGCCTCTAATAACAAATTCCGACAAAGTCTTATTTTTCAGGGTTTTCAATGAAAGAGGGAACCATAGACGTCAGTGCATCAGGGGTTTCAAACTGTGGTTCGTAACTGCAAAAGTAAGGAAACTTGCAATAAGACCTGTATTTTCGAAGATTTTAAAAACTTTGACATCTAGTGTCCATTTTATGTGAAAAAGTTTTACTTCTTTACTTGCTTTATGATTTTTTTAATTATGTCTGCGGACCAACAGTGGTCCGCGGACCATAGGTTGAGAAACGCAGGTTTAAGATATTCAAGGACGAAAAATGGAACAATAGAAGAAATACGCCGAAAAGTTGTTGGGACCGGAGTGTGCCTATGGGGTGGTGAGGGCCAAAAAATCCGGTTCTAGTAGATTTCATACTTCTAGCGAGATCTATAAGTAAGCAAGTAGAGAATATTTCTAGAATGCAGGCAATGTGAGACTTAAAAGTAGTGCAACGTTACAATTGATTCACCAGTGCGGCGCTTCTTCAGGATGACATGCATAGCTGAAGAGAAAGGAAGGGTGGCTGCTTACTTCCTTATATAGACATCACGTTTACATCTCAAATGTCAAAGGTACCGGCTTCGAACTCCGAGGTCTTTCAATACATGCTAACCTTGTTACCTTATAACTTCTGCTATTGATTCTGTATTAGAAAATCATGAAATAGCCTATGTTGTTTCACCTGCCATAGAGTTTAATCTTCATGTTCAACAGTAATTTTAATTGTAATCCTCTTCGAATTTATTTGGACTTTGGAAATGGTGTTATGAATATCAAGCTGAATTGGCAGCAGGATAAGTCAATTTAATCGAAAATAACACTTTTTAAATGTCTTGAACTGTCTAAGTACCGTATATTTCGGCAGATAAGATGACCTTCAGATAAAACGAGGTATAAATTTTCGCATTAAAACACTTTCCGTAACTTTGGAACTCTGCTGATGACGCAGGAACACCACTTGCGAAACGGCCGTCCAGAAGTTTACAAAGGTAAATAAAGTGTGTTACGGAAAGTGTTTTAATTCAACTATTTTAATACACAATGCTAAAGTTTGGACACAGTAATGAATATAAATTTTCGTCCAAGTTTTATAGTTTTAGCGTATATCTGTCCTATAAGGCGACCCCCAAACTATCAACGATGAACGACCTATGAAATATTAATTTATGTTTACGAAACAATTTTTAAAAGTTTCGATTTGTTTCAGTTTTCTGGTTGATTGCAAAAATGTTGCCAACCATCGCACTGTTGGCTACTCTTACAGGAACAAAGTTTCCTCGATCTTCTTCTTTTTTTTCAAGATGGCGTCACAGAGAACAGTCGCACCACAATGGAACAGAACGATACGCACATTGTGCATGAACTATGTGATGCACGTACCGGCATTTAGGGGAAAATGAAAAATACAAAAAAATAGGTTTTATTTTGCGGATTATGGCGTTTGTGGTTTTGTTTACAAAATTCACATTATTTCTGGGCTTTCATTTTAGCCTGCAAATGGTACCTAACATCTTAATATATCAAGGTAATATAATGTTGAGATCAGAATACATATTTTTATAATGGTTTTAATTTATATCAGCGGTCGGGTGGTAGGCAAAGTCCCTCCAGGGATGTAGCGCCACGGATTTTAGTTTAGTTTTAACTTATATAAATTTCATTCTATATATATATATTCTTTTTTTTGGGGGGGGGCATCTGACCTATAAGACGACCTTGGAGTTTCGGGGACATTTTTATGATTCAACTATCGTTTTATCTGCGGAAATGTACGGTATGAACTTTCTTAGGAGAGCCACCATCAAATACGTCCCTGCTATAAAATCATTTTATTTTCATCTGCAATTAAAAGACTTCCTTTGTTGTGCTTATAACTCTCTAGTAGTTCGACAAATTGCAATAGAATTGTATGTTTAAAATTTACATTATATATTTTACACCGTTATTCTTAAGACATTTATTACCAATAATAGGTGTGCTTTATAAGAAGTTTGTACATCCCTGGATCACGATATGGAGGCGCATCCAGACGTCACTTGATTCTTCCCATAAAGATAAGCAACAAGTGGGCCACATGTGACACACTCGCGACTCGTGTTCATGTAATGCAAGTCGTGATTGGTTAATGAAACCGGCTCCAGTGCGCCTGCCTCATATCTCACCTATACTTCGTGCCAAGTCAATATGGTATCTCAAACTCTTAGTTATGGAATGCCATCAGTCGTACCTCATTTATTGTATTTTAGGCAGCAATAAGTCCTCGCAGGAATACACTGGAATAAAAAGTGAGTGTTTTGGGTATGATGCTTCACCATTTACAATAATCCATTACATTGATATAGTACATAATATACCCACACTATTCTTTCAAGAAATATCGGGACTGTGATGTTACAGGTTCATTTTTGAATAGATGCATTGTATTTTCTTGTCTTGTTGGCCGCTGTGATGTGGAAGTAGGGTGCCGGCCTCTAGGTCCTAAGGTCCTGGGATCTAACCCGGTCGTGGTCGGTGGAATTTTCAGGCCATAAAATCCTGGACACGGAGTCCTCCCGGAAGGACTTTGAGCTGGGGGCCTGTGTCATAGATTTGCGGCAAGTAAAAGAGCTCCAAGCCTAAATTAGAATCTCTGGACAAAATGTCTAGACTCTTTCACGTCCAAGTAATATCATAGTTTCCGGGGGGGGGGGGTTGTGAGGCAATAGGCTTACCACCTGTCCCTCTGTTCTCTTTTGGAAAATAGGCACAGCAAAATTAATCTAGTCACCCCAATAGCCAAAGGGTGTCCCCAAGGCTCAGTATTGGGACCCAAGGTTTGGAACCTGGTGTTTGATGAAGCCCTCAGACAACTTGAACAGACTCAAGGCGCTGACGTCATAGCCTATGCCGACGACGCTGTAATTATTATCGAAGGTGAGTCCAGAACAGATCTCGAACGCAAAGCTAATAGGGCACTAACAATTCTGGAAAATTGGTCCCACAAAGCAAAGCTAAAGATTTCTAAAACTAAAACAAATTCAATGCTCCTCAAGGGGAAAATAGGAAATAACCCTCCAATCATCAGGATAGGACAAGACCGGATCCCATATGTTCGAGAAACAAAGTATTTGGGTATAACCTTACAAGAAGGTAATAAATTCACTGCTCATATTCAAAGAATCAGTGCTACAGCTAACAATCTATTTCAGGCTCTAGCCAGACTTTCTGGACAGTAGTGGGGATACAAATTCACTAACTACCGTATACTTTACTCTGCTATTTTTGAGGCTATTGTCTCGTATGCTGCAAACGCTTGGGCCACTAAACTTAACACACATCACATCCGTAAACTCAAATCTGCCCAGCGACATTCTCTCTTGCGAATAACTAAAGCCTACTCCACTGTTTCGAATGATGCTCTACCAGTCATAGCTGGTGTTCTTCCCGTTGATCTCCTGCTTGAGGAACAGATAGCCAGGTACAAAGTGCGGAAGCAAATTAATTTTCAATTAGGTACCCTTCAAATCGGACCAAGGGAATTTGAGAGCTTAGATCGATCACACCTTTGTGAACGCATACACTCACAGTTAATAGGTATTTGGCAGCAAAAATGGGTAGTTGCCCAAAACGGTAGAATCACTCGTGACTTTTTCCCAAATGTCAGAAATAGACTTAGAATGCCTTGGATAAAATTGGACCACTTCGTCACACAGGTATTAACTGGCCACGGCAGCTTTGCCGCTAACTTAATCCGTTTCAATCTCACAGACGACGATCTATGCGCTTGTGAGGACAGCGAACCAGACACCATGTATCATATGCTGTATACTTGTCCTCGATATCGAGAAGCTCGACTACTCCTCCACGAAGCCGCTAGGGAAGAAGAGGAAGCCTGGGCACCGGACCTCACGTTCTTGACGCGTAGAAACACCTTCCCAGCACTTAAAACCTTTGCAAAAACAGCACTTCTCGAAAAGTCTATAGTAAATTTTCACACCAAAGTAGACGGTCATTTGGCCACTGCTCCAATCCGAACGAGGTTTTTGAGGGGTTTCCCTCGTTCTTAGGCGAATGCCGGACTGGTCAATAATGCCTTCAAACAGATACACGCACTACAAATCTCTAGAATACATAACTACAAGTCACTAAAAAAAATACACACTCGGGGAAATATTGCACAGAAGACCTATCCGCACTTTGATCTATCCTGCGCCAAAGTACAAAGACACAAGTACACAGCCCAAACACGTCACACCATCAACATCCCCTACGGATGTACATACTGTAATGGCACAATAGGTATACACACATCACATATGGTTACCAAAATTTGGTTTGACCGGAGGTTTAGGCTTAATTGCTTGGAACTCCGGGGGTAAGGGTGGGCACACACACACACACACACACACACAAAAAAGTTCGTTTCATAATTTTCAAATGAATGTCGTAATTACCATTATATACAAGTTGCATTCGACTGTTTTTGATCGACCATAATCAAATGTCTAAGTTTTTAGAGTATCTTTACAATTCATCAAACAAACGAGTTGGCTAATCTCGTCATTTGCGATATATTGCAGGCATGCAGGCATGCAGGCAGCTCATAGCTTCTCTTGGCATTTAACTTTGAAACAACGCACATTAATACGAACAAAATAAACTCAATTTAGTATAATATTAAAATTAACACGAAAAGAAATTGATTTTATTTAAAATACAGATTGTTTATGTGCAGTTAGAATTAAAGCTCTCAAGGCTTGAAAATTGTTCTATGTTCCAAATTAATCGATATCACAACAGGGATGTAAATAATAATAATAATAATAATAATAATAATAATAATAATAAAACATAATTATATAAATACATTAGGAGTTCACACAAGGTGATGGCTTGAGGTGCAAGAGCTTCCGTATACTAACTAGTAGGCTAATTCCATTCCATCGATCGATACGTAATTATTAGTTATTCGGATTTCCACATTAACCATTCAGCTTGCAAGGTTTCATCTTCCTACATTCATCACACTTAGCAGGCACGATTTGGCCTGCGGTCCAAACCCTGTTCCTGTCGCTTTTCGTGACATGTTCCAGAACAGAGGTCATCATGAGTCATCCCAGGATAATATTTCTTTCTCTCTCATTTATTCTTGCATCCTGGATCTTTATTAGAATCTCCAGTATCTATCTAGGTTCTTTTGATTCAACTTCACGGACTTAATTTTTTCTGTATATAAATGATTATTAATTAATGATATAAATGCTTTTGATTGCTAACTTCGTAGCTCTGTTTATAGCTTTTCTGAGTTGTAACACAGAGTATTGTGGTGCGTAGGACTAAAAGTGTATTCTGACCAAATTTTGTAGTTTTCTGTAAATACCATTCCCATATTGTTAAGGCAATTAAAAAACGGATAATTTATTTGGGAATGGATTGACCTGGCCATCATTCATATAGCTTACGGACGGCAACGAATATCACAAGTAGGCCTACCAATAACATTCCCGGAAGCAGAATTTACAAAATTCAAACAGTCATCCGTAAACTAGCCTAAATGAAACCTCGTGTAAATTCCTAAGAAGGTGGGCCCACCTAAATCGATGGTAATAGTTACAGTGAAATCTCGATACAACGATTTTACAAGGACCAGTAAAAAATATTGCTGTAGAGAATATTATTGTGTATCAAAATTTACATAAAGTGATCCAATTTTGATGGTATATTATATAGGGAATCATTCCCATAACTTAAGTGTTTAACTATTTAAGAAAACTAATGTAATTAGCACATGGACTTCTAACTCTACCCTTAAATTAATACATCAAACTACTGCGCATTTTGCATAAACAACAATTAAGAGAAATATCTATGGTTTCTAATGTGGTTAAGTTTGATACTTAACACTTTTTTCTTCCTCCTCTTCTACCTCTTTTTCTTCAAACTGTTTATTTTGATTTACACTTTCGCGGCCTATTTTACCATTGTACTGGGGAAAAAGTGTATAACAGGGATTTTGAATGTAATCGTAATAGCAAGATTTATCGTTATTAGAGTATCGTAATGTAACGTTTTAGGTATTCTTAATTTATTTTAATATTTATAAAATTATAAAACTATTACATATTAATTGAACCCTTAAATATCCGTATGAAATGAGAATTTTAGAGAATACGTTAAAAATCTAGCCAATTAATTAGTTTACTTCTGTAAATTGTTCCTTAATCAGTTTTTTAAGTCTAAGCAATTTTTAGGTCAGATATCAGATAGTAGGCCTACGACTATATTCACTGCTATGAACTAGGGTCTATAGAGGAACTTTATCATTGTTAGAAAAAGGCGATTGGAAAAATACAGTAACATTCAATGTGGAATATACAATGGGAAATATTTAATAAGTTAGATTTATGTTTAGATTTATTTTTACATTATTTGATTTCTTCTGTTAATGACAAATTTTATTATGTTTTAAAATTTCCACTCTCCCTGGTTGTTTCAATTGGTTTGGAACTACTTCAGACCCCCGCTGTTTGTATAGGCTATATAGAGTATGAAATGGAATTTCTGACAGTGAAAATTGCATTTAATGTACATAGTTTAAAAGTTATTTAATTTGATAATTCAAACTGTCCCCCGCATCAGGATTCTGTTCTCAGTGGCGATCTGGCGACCAGAAATTTCGCGCTTTGACCTAGATTATTATAAAAATCAAAATACCAAACTCGCTGGAAAAAAGCTTCTCATACTGTTGACCTGAGCACATTATACTGTAGGCCTACACCTACTAGTCTATGGTTATTTGAATGAATTTCTATTTGACCTCATCACGCCACTAACACATATTAATAAACGAGGATCTGGTAACATTGAATCTGTTTATGTGATTCTCACGCAATAAAGTGAGTTCGTGAAGCCGCAATCACCAAGTAACGGACTCCCACCCCACTTAATGCGACCAGAAATCACTACTTCTTTTACAAGTCCGCTAATATAAGAAAACTCGCAACTTTCGTCCCTTGATGAAAAGTTAACATCTGGGTTGAAGCTATAAAAAAAAAAAACTAAAGATATAATAGTTCTAACGTTGATTCATTCAGGGTATATTTTAATTTAAAATTTGTGTATAGGCTTAAGTAGACTATACATACTGAATTTTATTATAGTTCTCTCTTTCTTCTTCGAAGAAATTCGGACGGAGCCTCTAATCAGAACTTTCTTGTGTGTTAATTTCCATTGGGCAAATTACGTACCTTTAGGAAAATACTCTAACTCCATGGCGCTAACATCGCCGAAGGGATAAGGCCTACCACTCGACCGCTTCGTCATCTACCATAGGCAGATGGCAGGATTGAGGGGCATGTGGTCAGCATGCCGACACCCACGGCCGTTAATGGTGGTTTCCATGACCGGAGCCGCTACTTCTCTATCAAGTAGCTCCTCAATTTGAATCATGAGGCTGAGGAAAATACTCTAAAAAAACATATAATAGCCAATAAATAGTCTGTAAATACAATTGCTGTAAATTAGTCTGTATTACTTGCAATATTATAATACTAAAATGACTTCATTTCGAGTTGTCAAAATTTGTTTGTTTCAAGAAAACGGCTCAATGGAAGTTTCTATTTGACCGACGTCATATGCTCCTATCTGTTGTAGAAGGATTACGGCAACCAGCAGATGCAAATGACATCATGGGCTCGTGGCCGTTTGCTTTAGTGAATCTAAAATCTCAAAATTTAAACATTTAGACTAATTATAATTGAAAAAAAAAAACAGTCATATGCCACTTGCCTATAATGGTAATTAAGATACTCGTATGAAAATTAAGTAATGGTACGTTTCAGAAACATACCCATATCTTAATAAATGTCATTATAGGCTTATTGCATATGTACTATTTTGTGGTAAATTGCGCAACATTGTATAGGTAAAAAAAATTAGATAAAAATTCTTGGGTGATGGGCCTGTAAATTGTCGCAATCAAGAATACAGAATCTTGCTCCATTATGATCTGAGTTGTACCTGTACTTAGTTTAATACAATTAATTAACAAAACAGGAAAAGCGATGAGCACTGGTTCTACCACAATATTGCCAACTATTACATAAAAATATCCCGTAGTGGCCCTCGTGTAATGACCGCCTACCTTTTTAGGAAATATTGCACAGCGTGGGAACGGGCTCCTCATCTTCACTCCACTGCGAGCTTTCTAAATGCTGGGCTCGTCAACTACCTACAGAACTGGCGCACGAACCAAAGGTATTGAAAAGTGAGTACTCGAATAACGAAAAGTAAGTACTCGGTACAAAACTCAATAAGGCACTACGGCAAGATCTGCTTTAGGTTATCTCAACTTCACACAAATGTAGACACACACTTCTTTGCGAGATAGGCCTTCAATGAGAGAAAGAGATGATTAGCTATTAGTAAATTTTTATGGAAAGTGTTTAAAATAAAGTTTAAATTCCCATTAAAGAAGTTTCCAGAATTTAAACAAAATCTTCATAGCTATATTCGATGAATGAAAACAGAATTACTTCATGAAAAGTGGTAATAAGAATAGGTACTGTAAGCAGATACTTAGTTCAAATATAACATTTCATTTTGTTGCGAATGTTAATTTTCAAATCATGATATTGACTGTCAGACACATAGAATTTCGAAAAAAAAAAATCTTAAATCGTGAGATCTCAAAACTTAGCCCTATATTTATGCTGAATTCGTGAAATAAAATTTCCAACTATGTATCTTTGGTATAGGTAGATACAATAAATCATTATGTTTCTAATTTTAAAATACAATCCTCACTGTCAATTGCCTTAGGTTTATTGGAGTTAAGCCGTTAACGTAATTGGTCTATCTTTTTTATTTTTAAAGGAATATTTGAAACAACTAGCAGTATGTTAATGAAAGCTGCTACCTCCTTTACTTTTGTTGCGAAGCGCTAAATAAAAGTAGTTTATTGATAGGCCTAAATTGTCTCGGAATTGCCATAAAAAGAAGTTAGGCCTACAGTTTTAGGTTTATGAAAATTTTGAATTTTACACAGAGGACTTAAATTTATGATTTTTTTCACATTTTGTGTTAACTGAAAGACATTTATTATCATTATCACAATAATAATAATAATAATAATAATAATAATTATTATTATTATTATTATTATTATTATTATTATTTTACTTTAAAATAATATACGACCCAGTGATTTAGTAATCCATTAAAAATTTGCACGACCGAAAAGTTCTTCTGCAATGGTCATAGGCTTATTGTATTTACATCATGGAAATGTAAAGTAGTTGTAGGCTATTACTCTTCAGTTCAGATAGGATGGTGAATACCTTAATACTTTAAAAATACCAAATCAAAAAAAAACTTGACATTATTATAACATGTTGATATCAGTTGTCGCTGAAAATTCAGCATACAGTGTGCATATACTTAGCGTACTTATCAAATTCATTTTGCTGACCATATTCTAAAGCGGTACCGGTACATTATCTACCTTAAGATTAGACCACGAATGTCCTGTTGGCTCAAACGGTGACAGTAGCAGTAGTAGGCCTAATAATAATAGTAATAATGGTAATAATAAAAATAATAATAATAACAACAATTCAATGCAACAATTCTGGAATATCGACAGTAATTATACCGTCTGAGCAGCAAACACTATTATGATATCCGGAACTCAGTTTCCTCACAAAATATTCATTTAAAATTCTTCTTATAGGCTCTTCGGTTGTATATCCATCATCAGGATCAGGATTTTAAAATTCAAGACAAAAGCCATCAGC
The DNA here is from genome assembly GCA_964059195.1 of Ectobius pallidus. Classification (NCBI taxonomy): domain Eukaryota; kingdom Metazoa; phylum Arthropoda; class Insecta; order Blattodea; family Ectobiidae; genus Ectobius; species Ectobius pallidus. The sequence goes on from CAXKWD010000002.1 coordinate 56,078,582, forward strand.
TAGGCATTTTTTGCATAAAAATTAGTATTCTGACAAGTGGTGTTCTTTTATGCAAAATGGTTCAATTTTAAGACCCAGATGATGGTTGTACAGCCGAAAAGCTAACTGGAGAATTTTAAATAAACATTTTATGAGAAGGATAAGCTACGGATATAAATTATGTAACTGCAATACTGCAACCATATACACCGTTGTGATTTTCCACTACAGGATGAAAAACAGTTCTTTTTAACAATAATTTACTCAATAAAATCTAAAAATGAGGATTTTCTGCAATGTAAAATAAGATCCTTACTTCAATTACAGTAAGTAGCAAATTCCGCACTTCGTCTCATTGAGTAACCCCTGAGTGCTGGAACTGGTTCCTGCATTTTCTCACTCAGTTAATGTTCAGCAAGGCCATGCACTCCCATTACACAAACAAGCAGTTCGATCAGAACTGCCCTTATGCAAGCTATTGATAATCTTATCATGATTACATAACCTGTATTTCCAATCCACTAATACTATTTATATGTAAATTCGCGTGTAACAGCTCTAGGAAGATAGCACCCAAATCTATGGGAACCAAGCGAATGCAACAAAATTACATTTATCAGTAATCGTATTTTTTGTTGAGTAACTTATCAAGGATTCGGAATATTGCATTTTGTTTTATTGAGTAACATGTTCTGAAGAAGAAAACAGAATCAGCCTTGAAGGAGATGCACATAAATTTGGTTAGAAGGGAACATTTTTAAAAAAATGTTCTCATATTTTGGTAGTAAGTGATTTCGAGAATATAACATTTTTATATACCTATTCCTCCTCTGACAAATAATTTTGACAAAACCTTCATGACCAAATTTGACATTAAATTTTGTTGAAAATACTATTTTCCGATACGACCACATGCAACAACCAGTTGCATATTTCCACCAAAAGTTCTCGTAATATGGATCTAAATGACAGAAAAACTATACAAGTAGCTACTGGTTGGATAGGACTAACCTTTAATGCAGTTGTGCATCGTAAGTATAGCCTACTCATCGAAATACTCCACAAGGAACTGGGTTTGTCCAGCTGAACGCCATTAATATGTAAATTAACCTATAAATTTCAAGAACATAGCCTACAATGAAAGCAGACAGGAGACTCGTTTGCAAGTGGTTTTTTTATTTACTTCTTTCTCTCAGTTGTGGGAACTGTAGGTCTTGGCCTTGAAGGACGCAACCTGAGGACTTCCCTCAAACAAGGACATGGAGGGTCCCGCCGGATGTGTGATCAACTCAATGCCTGGCCACCTCCGAGACAAGACGAACACATAGGACGAGACACACCATTCACACACACACAATCCGAACAATGCACAGATGGGATGAAGAACTATTTTGTCTGCCAGGTGTTATCCCAAGGGTCTAAAGTTATCCACAATCGTCTCGCAGATGAGGAAAATCCCCGAAAACCCCCCACCCAGGAAACTTGTCCCGACCGGGAATATTAACGACTAATGCCCGGTTTCTACAAACTTGTGAATTACCTATGGGTAAATTACCCATGGACAAATTAGTTCCATTTAGTCAGTAACAATAACAATTGATAGTTTGTGTGGATACTCAATATCTACTTATATTTGAAGACAGATATGAAACATCATATGTTTAAGTAATAGGTTATTATTACAGCCAATCAACTTCGTAAGCCTAATGATGTAAAAATATATAGAAATATAATTATGTTAATTTCGGGCCATCAAAACACTGATTTTGGCAACGCACAGGAAATTTCTACCTTTACGTTCACTGAGCATGTCTTTGCTAAGTAATTCATGCCAGAGCCCGCTGTCTTTTCTGGCAGCAAACAACTTAGGAAGTCATGGTTCACGCTATTGGATCATTTGAAATTGACAGATTCACAATGTGCGTATGAATCCGGCATATGATGGCTGGTTCTTAATGTACTGGAATAAACCTAGCATAAAACGATTGAAGTTATTCGCAGAATTAAATTAGTCTCTTCGTGAGGTTGTGTTCTGTATGTGCAAGTCCCGCAATAATTTTCAAATGGGGTGTATTCTTTTTCGGTGAAATTCTTGATGCCAATATCTTTTTACAATTTGGGGTTATTGTCAGGCAAGAACATTTAAATGAAGTATTTAATACATTTCAATTAATTTAACAGATAATGATGTTTATTAGTCTTCGAGTAACCAAATTTACAATTTCCTTCCCATCTTTAAGAAATGTAGTCTTTTTTGCTATGCCATTTATAAATCAGAGTTCACCGAGTTCGTTGAACAAACAATGACATAAATATATGTTGTAAGATTATTTAGACTCGATGAGGCCATACAATTTTTCTGTAGATATATAATCATTCTGGTGTCACTTTGACTGAAGAATAGAGTCAACGACAGTCGCCAGTAAGGAAATTAGTTATCATTTTTTTTAATAATACAATTCTGAATTGATATAGCATTTATAGAAGTTATTTTTCAGCATATTAAAAATGGAACGAAAAAAATAATTGTCAAAAGAATTGTTTATAAAGTGCAAAGAGAGCAAAAAATAAGTGGATTTTACTTAGGCCAACTAGGCAAAACAATTTTCAGGCACTGTAGAGTAATTATGAAAGAATGAGTTAGACTGGTCAAAGGATTTAAAACCTACTTTTCAAAAATATAATTTAGGCCTATAACCTTATCAAAAGGTTGAAATCATGGGGATGAGTGGAATGTCATGCTGTTTTATGCGATAAAGCGATGATGTTATGGGTTTAAATGTGATTATTAATTAGAGGATGTTAAAAATATAGTTTTGTTATTATTTGTATTTTTATTACTTTTCAAAATTATTCCATGTGTTTGTAAATATTAATATTTTCTTTTTTAAATAAAAAAGTACCGAGGAATGCTGAAAATCTGCAAAGTAATTGACGGAAGAGGATCCAGTTACGTGGGTGAAAGAGTAGCCAATTTACTGGACAGAGAGGTTGAAATGACTGGAGATAGTGGGTTGTTACAATACGGTGTCACATAGGCTACATACAACACATATCGCACAGAGAAAGTGAAGATGATCCCGCACAGATGTGGAGAAATCTACTGACAATTAATAATGCTCATGTGCGAACCTATCGCATTCAGTCTCAGTCTCTTGAATTTGTATTGGCATTTCCTATCATTGCTCATATCTTACACCAGCGTTCGGGTCTCCAGATTTTAATATGGTAATTTAGACGGAATCTTACGTAAATAGTAAAAGGGGTGGTATTGGAAGTAGCTGGTAGGACGTATACCAGAATATATATGATGGAGATTAAAGGAAGAAGCAAGTTTAACTAAAATACTTGCCCATGGGCTTAAAAATGGATCAGAAGGAAATTAGACAAAACTATTGTAGGCTATACAAATAATGAGCCTTTACCTTGTAAGTTTATATTCAGATTTATATACTGTTTCTAAAATTATCGATCATTTTTAGATTAAGTAAAATTATAACTAGTAATTCTGTGAACAGTAGCCCTCGCGTTAAAAAAAACTAACATTTGCTCTACATCTTGAAACGGAACCAAAAATTAAAATCCTTAAACTTACATCTTCCTCAGAATTAAACCCATTAGGGAGTTCTTAAATGCACTCGTCAAATGGTGAATGAATGAATAACGCGCTTGTGAAGCACAGTTTTATTAGTAACCCTATGCGTAACTTGCCTCGAGTGTGTGGGTGGTAGAGACTGAATACATTTCTAAGAAAGCAAAATGTGTAATTCATTGACTTTAACGAGATTCTAAACAGGCTGGAACATGCATTCCCACAAAATGAGGAATTCGCGTTATTCACAGCATTTTTAAAACAGGCAATTAAATGGAATAGAGTGGGAGGGAGGGAGGACCACTGTGGAGGCTGGAATTTCGTCGTGACCTTACTGAGGTCACCTTGTGACCCACTAATTGGCCTCTTCGTGAGGAACAGAGATACACAAAGGTCGCGCACATCTTCAGACGGGCTACCCAATCTAAGGCCCGTGACCTATATAGACCCATTGAAAATGTACTTATATAGCCTTTTATGCAGTTTATATGGTTCGTTACAACTAATCGTGGTAGAGGCTGATCCCAGTACTGTATATCCTTTATGAAATAATCTGGAACTTATATGTATGACATGAGCAAGGTGTTTATAATTTTTACTTCATCTTTTATTTAGGCATTGTGAATGTTTCACATAATCATGTCCGAGCACTAAGAAGTGTCTGAAGATGTTGATGATGATGAAGATGATGGCTCGAAGTTCTGTCTTCTTTTGGATCATCCTAGGTTCCACTTGCCTGCTGGTTACGAGTTTTTGACAATGTTTATCAATATATGGGGGATAACTGTGCTAACATGGACATTGTGTTCTTGCCCTCAATCAAATATAATTTCTGTTGTCAACATCCTTTTTTTCTAAACTAATACAAAGCCTGCAGCAATGAATAAGTTGTAGGCCTACTAGTCCTGTGTGACACTGCACCTTTGTGTGTGTTTCAATTTTATATGAGATAGTGTTTTGGTTTTGACAACAAGAAGGATTTACTGAGCCAAATCTTCTCCATTTATATTCTGGACTATTGCATTCATTATGCAATTTTAAGCTATAATATGAATTACACTGGTACAATGAAGTCGTGTGTATAAAATGCTCTTTTACTAGTATTATTGAAGGTATAAGATGGAAGAAAACCCGCTTCATTCAATATGCCCCTCATTGGAATAAAAATAATTAATAATTATGTTTGTAATATACCTTATATATTTTTCAAATCGGCAGTCATTCATGCCATTAATTACACAATATTTTTTTCCCGATAACAAGCTATAAGTTATATCAATTCAAGGTTTAATTACGAGGAAACATAATGTGTAATGATATTTCAAAGTTTCATATTAGAAATTAAATTGATATCCTTTGGAGATAATCGCGAGGTACAAAATAGTTATTTGTGTTAAAAACGAGATTTTATTTTACGAATAGGTTATATTTGCGAATCGAGCCCGTGAAGGCGAGTGTACAAATCCTACGAGCAAAATAAAGTCATTTTACCATGTGTATCATGCACTATTTTTGTAGACAGCCGTTAATATTTGTGAAATAATAATATCGTATATTTCCGCAGATAAGACGACCTTCAGATAAGACGAGGTATAAATTTTCGTCAATGTTTTATAGTTTTATCGTATATCTGTCCTATAAGATGACCCCCAAACTGTGAACGGTGACCGGATCGCAAAAATGTTGCCAACCATCGCACTATTGGCTATCCTTACGGAAACAAAGCTTCCTTGATTTTTTTTACGGCGTCACTGAGCACAGTTGCACCACAATGAAACAGAACGATGCGGGCATTGTGTGTGAGCCGTGTACACCTCCTGGTATATAGGGAAAAGTGAAACAAATTACCAAAAAATAGGTTTTATTTCGCGGATTATGGCGTTTTTTGTTTTCTTTACGAAATTCGCGTTATTTCGCAGCTTGCATTTGCCCGCAAACGATACCTAACATCATAATATATCAAGGTAATATAATCTTGAAATCAGAATACATTATTTCGTAATGGTTTTAATTTATATAAATTTCAGTTTAATTTATTTTGTATCTGTCCTATAAGACGATCCCGGATTTTGGGGGCTGTTTTATGATTCAACTATCGTCTTATCTGAGGAAATATATGGTAATCATTAAATTTATTTTAATAAATATCACGTACCAGCCTCTAGCCGTGTTCGCGGTGCTCTCGTCTAGTAAGCATTTGAGCAAACAGAGGTTATTGATTTTCTAGGACGCTGCTGCCAACATACGAGGTTTAGTGGAATCACCAAGTAGACTATGGCTATTTTTGCAACTACCGTGAGAAATTTAACATTTAAAAATATATAATGAATTTTACCCTTTGCAATTTTTAACAAACTGAGTCTATTGAAAAATATATGCAGATATTATTAACTAAAATAATTATTTTCAATGTGACGGACACCAAGGATGGTAACCCTGGGGTGTTTTAACTTTATATCACTACTACTCAGTGGCATACTTTTCTTTTAATTAATATCATCTACTATTAAAAGCGCTTCTTTTACCTTCGACTGTCTAGAAAAATACATTTTCAAAAGGATATGTTTTAAATAACAGTCTGAGTTGAGTAAATAATATATCCTTGTTTTAAAATGATTCCTACGTAGTAGATACTAATAAAACAATAGCTTAAAGAAGATACCGCATTTTCTTCCTGCAAACTCGCCGTTCTTCTTGTCATATATCCTAATACAGAAGTATCCTAAGAATAGTAAAAGGACATACGTATTCCAGGTTTCGCACGGTTCCCGTGACTGACAATTGAAGAGCCCCTCGTTCAGATTCTGGTGGAAAGTGTAAAAATGTAAAGAACGCATGCGCAGGGACTGTGTCGTGACTTGTTGGAGGCATCCTGATCTGTTCACTTGCTCTGAAGATGCGTCCAAATCTACATACGTAAATTCCAACAAGGCACTTTGATTTTACCCTGGTCGCTCAATTGGTTTGCCTGGCATCAAATTCGCTAGAGGGCGGCAGATTTTTCTAAACTTCAATACTTCTGCTCTTAAAACGCTTCGTCATTGCAAGGAATGTTAATATGATGACGAATCATCAAGGCCAATTGCTGAAGCCTATATTTAATATTATGCATACACTTTATTGGTCTAGACTCGTGTACTTCATGAATTCGTGATGTAACTTCGAAACTATTTGTCTTAACTCGAATCTGAAGACGATCTGCTGACTCGAAGGGCGCACATATCCGATATCCAAATCAACTTCCTTTGTTAATACAAGTATGTAAAAGCAATTCTACCAGTAAAATGTTTACAACTCACTATTTTCTGCCTTCAGCCTTTAATTGTGTGTATGTATAATATTATGTATGTGTTTATTTACTACAATAATTAGGCCCTACTCTGGCGGCAGTTTTATAGTAATAGACTACATGAACAGAATAATACTGTAATAAATAAACAGAAACTCAATAACAACCATTACGCCAAGTGCTTTTATTAATATTTACCCCAAATCTCTTCTGTGTGAAAGGATGGCCATAAAAGACTGTTGCAGGTAAATGATTCAAATTCACGTATATACCTATTAACAAACAAATATTTCCCTACGTCTGTTCTTTGTTCCCTATTCATTATTTTGAATACATGATCATGCTTCTCATAATATGACGATTTTGAAATCGTAACCCAGCATCTCGCCATGCCTTAATTCCCGTGTAAGATTTCTTTCCTCCGAACTTCTAGCGGCTCCCAACCAATTTCTTTCACCTTTTTGGCTCCCTCTTTCCAATCCCCTTCCACAAATTTCGATTTCCATTTCTGTACCTTTACCAAATAATATATATGGTTTAAAATTTGCGGATCGCAACACGTTATAAACTAAATTAAACTCCGTGGTGCTGCATCCCTGAAGGCGCTAGGACTACCATCCGATCAATGCGTCATATACCCTAGGCAGATGCCAGTATTGGTGGGCATATGTTCAACATGCCGACACCCACAGCTGTTAATGATGGTTTCCCTAACCGCAGCCAATACTTCTTAATCAAATAGCTCCTCAGTTTGGATCGCGAGGCTGAGTGCACCCCGTTCCAAACCTCCCTACTTCAGAAAAATCCAAGGAGGTACTGGGGAACGAACCTATAGGGAATCCATAGCCAGCGACGCCTACTAAGAGACCACGCAGGCCCAACATGCTACACGATATTCCATTATAGGGCATACTAAATCTGTATACGCCGATTCTTTTGAGTTGATACATCCATTTTTCAGGACATGCATGGCAACATTTAATGCTCTCCAGCGTTTCCAATGTTTGAATTAACCTAATGATCTCATCCCAAGCTAGTAAATTAGTCGACATGAAATATAATTATGTAATTTTGTTTGTGTGAGAAATATTAATATTTTTTTCGGTTTCTTAAAAATCTTTACATTCCTTTATCTTAATAGTTAATAGGAAATTGCATTTAATATAAAAAATTAACTCAGCTTAATGTTGTTATTGTAAAATACATCCCTTACAAATACCAACGACATTCTATCAAAAATAAGCATATGAAGTTTTTCAATAAGATAAAGTAGCCCTAAATCCATATTTTCGTGTCAGATCCTCCAAAGTATGAACTTAAATACGAAGTCATGTTTGCGTGCCGCTTATCATTGCCGTTATAAGCTGATCACAAACAAACAATACTCTATTTTGTCAGAAAATTATTATTTACGACAACGCTGCAAAACGAATTTGTATCTAACTATTCGCTTTCTAAATTCTATATACTTATTAAAATAGATTATGGTCTCTCAGATATGTGTTATTTTCAGCAGAGTTGTTCAGTGGATGTAGGGATTGTAGATACTACTTTTGGGCACGATTCACGAAGCTGAATGGACAGAAAGTAATACATTGTAATCAAAACCTGAAGAGAAAGGTGCTAACGTGCCGAATCAAGGCACCTTCATACTTTCTGGCATTCAACATCTAAATTAATCCTAGAATATTCCTAACGTTCTCTTTATATCTGACTGAGGTTGATTCAGGAAGTGTGGCATATGTGTCGTTGTTACAGTGAAGGGCGTCATGAATCGTGAGCAGATGAGCGCAAGCATGCGCGTTCTAATTTTAAATAAAAATAATCACCATCGAGTAGTGTACTAAAACCTCATATTAATACCTGTACACATGTTTATAACTACGAACCTATCAATCATATCCTGAACTTCTTACTGTGGGGCCTCGATATTCCTTTTAATTCTTTTAGCGCATGCTGATTATTATAATTAGGCATAGGAGTCTTGCGGTACGTTACCTTCACTACTATTGGATTTTTATTAACCTAAGATAAAGTGAACACTAAGTTCGTATCCCACTTATTCATCCTTTACCCAAGATCTTCCTACATCCTGCACCCTACTTCCCATGTTAGGCTACACATTTTAAAGTTCAAAACGCTTTCCTTTTAAATATTACATTTTATAACAAACGTCTGACATACTGATTTGAATACCTAAGTCAGAAAAGTTACAATACCGATCCTAAATATTACGTCCACATTTACATTACAATTCTTATATTTACAATTTTACATCCTAATAGTAATCTCTCGTCATAAATATCCGAATCAATGCTATTCTTCAGTCATTGTATCCTATAACATCTATCCTACATATTGTTTTCTGCATCCTTACATATTGCACCCTATACCTTAGGTAATGTACGTGGGTAGTTCAGAGGAAATTGGAGGTACTATTTAGGGCACTGTTTCATAGAGCCTTTATACTACAATTACTATTGCTTCACTCTGATCCAATTATCGACGAAGAAAAAGTGTATGTTGAGCGTCGAAGGGATTTTAGTCACAGTAGGAGCTAGCATATACAAATAACGTTTTAGAAATTATGGTTAGACTTCAATACATAGGCTACCCTTTCTTGAATATGTTCTAATCCACAAAAAGGGGTTTATCAAAAAGTAAATAGAAACGAAACCTAGGGTATGCAGTGAAAATATAAAAGAAACTAAATATGTGCAGTAAAATACATGAAAACAGATGCTATGAAATAAATGTGAATAATGAGATTTCATAAATATATCTGTTGGCCGTGCTGCTTTGAAGTAGTATGGAAAAGAAGAATAAAAAGAAACAAAACACAAACAATAAACCGTACGTAACCTTAAAATCTATCAGCTGACCAACGAACTAATAATGTTAGTTGAAGTATTTTGAGTAGTGTACATATGTCTGTGAAACAAGATTTTAATCCAAAATAAAATGAGTTCTAAAACAACTACCTAATATTATCAGCAAGTTCTCTGAAAATACTCTTAGCATTTTTTTTTCAGGGAACCTCAAAACGTGTATTTTTACTGAACATTCTATATAGATTTTCAGGATTAAACACAGTAATTATTTTACCTACAGTAGCTATGATACAGGTAGAGGATGTAAAAATGCAAACCAAATAGTTACAATCAGTCTTCCTGGAAATAAATTTCAAATTTTTATCTCTATCCTCTTTCTCTTTCTCCCTCCCTACCATTCTCTCTCTCTCTCTCTCTCTCTCTCTCTCTCTCTCTCTCTCTCTCTCTCTCTCTCTCAGCTAATTCTAATCGGTTATTCCAAGCTTTTATAAAAAAATAAACACTAATAACATTCCTCCCGTTATTCTAAACAATACAATTTTGAATTATAGCACAACAGTTAAAAATCTTGGCGTCATAATGGATCAGACATTATCATGGAATAATCATATCCAAGACACCACTAACAAAGCAGTCTGAATCATTAATCAAATTCGGCGTAATGTATCTTACTTACCGACAAACGTGTGGAAAATGTTTATTTAGACACTAGTTTTTCCAGTTCTTGACTATGGATCAGTTGCACCTTTCGGACACATAAAATACAAAAATTCAAGGTGTTCAAAATGCTGCAATTCGCTTCGTATGTAGCGCGCGAAAAGATGAGCACATAACACCTTATTACTTGCAACTAAAATGGCTAAAATTAAAAGAACGAAGGATCCTTTCCATTGCACTGCTAACTCTTAAAGTTATGAAATATAAAGTCCCATTTAAAGGTAAAGTATTCCCTATACAGGCCATGGAGGCCCAGAGGGTTCCAGGAGGTTAAGGCTCCCAGATTTTGGACATTCGGCACCTGAAGGTGGTAAGGTTGTCAGCCTTACGCACCGGCCGCCTTCACCCTCAGGATTGCTCCTGGTACTCATTTCTGTTGGAGGGCTGAGTCGACCCCAGGGCCATATTGTCACCAGAAGGATTAGGCCAATTGAAAAATCTCAACGACCTCATCGGGAATCGAACCCGCGACCTTCCGGTTTGTAGCTCTACGCTACGGCGTACCCCTGTCATTGTGATCGGATTGTATGCCTAAAAGGAACTTTTAAGTTCTACGCTTACAATCCTTAAAATAGAATAAAATAAAATAAAATCTCTATTCGCCCCAATTTCCATTCGACATCACTCATTCTACGTAAGACCTGCAGAGTTTCACACCCCTGATTTCACACACAATGATATCATTTGTTACAATGACTAGTGCAGTGCAATTACAGTAATCTTACCATGCCACGTAATTTTCACAATATGCTCACATACATTTTCAAGGTCTTATTATAATTGAAACATTTGAAGTGAAGTGTATGCTATGGGTGTTCGCTGCTACTAATTCCAATGCATAGTTTCTAAACTAGTAATGGCTGTGGTTTTCAAAGATTTTTCCCCCTTCGGAACAATCTAGTCGGTGACGTAAGTGAACTTAGGCTTATATGAGATTACCACCACTACCAACTCATTCCTTAACTATAGGCTAAGGAAACAGAAAGCTTCACTTTTTCTAATTTGATATTTAGGATTATTCCAGGCCCGGGCGGCTTGGGTCGCTTAAAATCCTAAAAGGGAGAGGTAAAACTAAGAGAAAGAAAGAAAAAGAAAGAAAGGATTATTCCATTCGTACGACGAGTGTTTGATATTGATCAGTAACGTTTAGCAATGCCTGGTACAGTATATCGAATAATGACGATCGTTTACCTTACAATATGCTTACAGGGTTGCAAGAATGCGGTTTATCTTATGCCAGCTTGGATACGCCAAGGTATTAGCATACAGTGATTAATACATCACACAGGCTTCGATTAAAAACATATTTTGATTCGGTGCAAGCCAGTTTGTGTGTTTTTATTCTGTTCAATTTTTTGGCTTATCTTATTTAGGTTATCTATTTTTCATACGCACTGTTGGTAGCATTGGTTAGTATCTGGTAACATTCATAATCGATCGTTCATTCTCTTAGTATGCCGTGATCCGACAGTTGAACCAATTAATATTTTATTTTAAACAACACAAATAAGAAAGTAATTATTATTTATATAATCTGATACATTCAATTTTTGGAATGATCTTAATATATGCCACTCGAGATGAGTTTCATCAAAAGAATTCCATCGTGGTTCGCACCTATTAATCTATCTATAAACTCGCATCTCTCCTGGGATTTTCTATGGTTAAACTTCGTTATACAAAAAATAAAATCTGATTGAAACACGTTACTTCTCCTGTCAAAACAAAAGTTTTGCTTCTTAGTATAATAATATTATTCATCACATTCTCTTAATGTAACTTGATTGTAAAAACGAAGAGAATGTCGTTACCACATCGTAAGGAAGTAAAAATAGTTTTAAAGTAGGATATACAATACCTTGTAGATATTAACATCAAAACATTAAAAACACAACAATCTGGTGTTAAAGAATGATGAAACCTCTTAGCTCTACACTCCTGCTTAAATTGAAATTCAAGAATCTATTTCACACAACTTGTGTCATTTTTCTCAAGTTTCAAGTGAATAGTTATACAGGGTGTTAATGAATAACACCGAAATATTTTACCTGTGTATAGAGGGGACATAGACAAGCAACTTTTATTAGGACATTTTTGCTCTATGACGTAAAATGTGTATGCTACAGGGCATTAAAGTCCATAACATTTTGTGCTCATAACTGAATAATTGAGCGAAATAGGGTTAAAATTTTCATTAAATTGACTTCATGCCTTCCTAGTGATCGATAAAAACCTGATTCTTAATCATTCATCAACAGCTATACCATAATTTAGAATTTTCATAATCTGCAAAATTTACTGACTAATCATATGATTACCCGCCACTGCATTATGTTTTTATTCCTAATTCCAGACCTAACAAAAATGTTTCGTTTGTCTTTTTTTCCCTCAGAGTTGTAAGATATAGATCGTCATTTTTTACAATATTCCCGACTACTACACAATATTCACTGTTCCTTTGTTTCCCATCATTTCAAGTATTAGAAGTCAGTGGCGTGCATATCCTTGGGAGATTTTATGTAATAACAGGAAGAATTGAATCCATAGAGCAAAAATCTCCTAATAAATGTTGCTTGTCTATGTCCCCTCTATACACAGGTAAAATATTTCGGTGTTATTCATTAACACCCTGTATAATAACTGTGATAAAAAGAACTGAGACATAATATTGTTAGAAATTCCTTTAGGCCCATGCACACATAGACTTGCTGGAGCACAATAACGGCACCTGCGGACGGCACCATCAGTCATATTCCCGACTCATTTATTTTCACAGTAATAGTGACAAATGACTAACAAGTTTCCTGAATATTCAGCTATTCACACAACGGTACTGGGTCAAGCAAACCAAACTTCGGGTTGCGTTCCCAAGACCTCAGACAAATGGATACATCAACACAACCTTAACTCGTCAAGAACGTTTTTTCAGACGATAATTCTATTGCACCACAATACTAAAATAAAAGGATAAGTAATTCATTTTTACATGAAAAGTTTTTATTCTGGTTTTAACCGATTATGCAATAATTTTGGAGCATTTCTAATTAAAAGTAATTAAATAGTGTAAAATAAATTATACCAACATAAAAGTGTTTTTACAACATCTTACATTTTAGGTGTAACATTAAAATGAGACCGCTTCAATTATCGAATTCAACTTATTTTCAAAGAATGGTCTATGTTTTAGGGTTTTCGCTGTGTGAATTTGTCCAAAAGAACTTGAAGTCATTGGACTCATGGTAGGGGCGAGAGGTACAGCTACAACTGTTCTGAGAAATACATTCAAGAGAAACAATTATATATATAATATTGATTTGTTATTTTTGAAGCCTTTTAATATTTTGTTATCTATTTCTTAATTTTATTCCCACGTCTATGAATGTTTAATTATGTTTTGCCTATATTGTACTCTTTGTCTACGTAGGCAACCGATAGTTTTGGGAACACGTTAAATAAATAAATAAATAAATAAACACGAGAAATTACATGAAATTGAAGTTTTAAACTTTGAACTCTGACTATGCATCACCCATTAAAAATTATAAATTACAACTTTAAAGAACTCAAGAGTTCACAGATATGCAGAAGTGTTTCCTATTTCAAGGTAACCAGGGAACTAGGTTTGTAGATACCCTGTTCAGTTACTCCTTTATGTTTTTTTATAACGGTACCAACATGTATATTTAATTCTGTAGTTATGCATGTGTTGACTATAAACAGAAAATCTTGTAATGACCAGGTTGTGTTGATTTTCTCAGCCATGATACGTGAGGAGGTGTATATTGGCGCACCTACAATACAGCATATCCTTACATAACAATATTTAAATCTTGCTTGCTAGCTTTTTACTTTGTCATCCAAACCAGTATGCACAGACAAAACAACAACGGGTGAATGGTTTCTAGGATACGATTTATTAACGACAGTCGTAGATGAGGTCGAACTGTCGAAAACCCGGAAAAGAAGATGCGCCGGAGATTTGTTCATGCCACTTCCTTAGCAAGTTGTTGCTTCAAGTCGACCACAGCATGGCTCAGTGGGCAGAAATGTAGAAACACTGATGCTTCAAAGAATTCGAAGATTCACACGGCCTACATATATTCTCGAGTTCATAATATTTAGCACCTATGTCCTATGTATGAGAACATTACTATTACGAATTGAATTGTGTACTTAATAATGTGTCAATCTAGTTAGGCCTCCATAATTCACTTTCCTGGTTTACATAATCCATATAATCCATACGCTAATCTATCAACATCTACGTTAGATGAATATGTTTCTGTATAATATTGTAACTGTTGACATTCATGAGAATATTTAAGGAGAAAAATTTCCCTGACATTGAGACTCAAATCCGCGACCTTCGGCTTTCCGTGCTGACGTTCTACGAACTGAGCTAGCCAGAGTGATTACATTAAATAGGTGTCTCTACTAAACACAGGGGCCCATTTACTTCATTTGTACAGTACTGCAAGGTATATTAATGTTTAGTGTGCAACATCCACGTTAGTTATGCACTTGAGATAGGTTATAATCATGATAGTTTTGTACTACCATTATTTTTTAACTATCTGTAAAATAAAATAAAATAAAATAAAATAAAGTACTATAACTCTAAATATTCATGTTATAAAAATAATATAAGGGATAAAAATTATCGACGATTACGAGGATTGCCCATTAAATAATATTCCCTATTGTTAAAAACATATTAAGAACAATATATATACACAAAATTTAAATTTATACATCACGGCACGGTTCAAAGAATGCTACACGGCAATTTATATAATCAATTTATATAATCAACTAGCTGAAAAGGCCCGGCGTCGCCCGGGCTTTGTATTTTGTAATTTGAAATTAACTTATGGAGGACTTTCGATTTTGAAACTCTAGGTGCTTATATAATATGTATGTAAAACTTGAAATGAAGAAAAAGATTTATCACACTCAAACTATTCCATCAGAAAACGCTAGATATAGCTTTTTATGGCTCATAGAGGATGTCGAAAGCTGCATTCCGTTGCTTCTACACATCATGCTTGGGAGGATTTGAAATAAGAAGAAACATAAATTAAATAAGATTGTATTGACTTGACGGAAAATTTTATTTCTCATTCTCATGTTACCATACAACCGTTTCGGTTCTGAAATAAGAGAAATGCAGTATCACTTTCATACTTTCCTCCCCTAAAACCCGGGACATAAAATACTGCGAGCATAGGACTCAAAATGTTCCATCCCATGCTTAGGGCCTTATTTCTCAACTAATACAAAGCATACAGCTATGGATAACGTATACGCGGAAAGGATTGTTTACCTACTTCTGATATAGCATACTCACACACTTAAGTTATCCCTGCATTACGACCTCTTATTCTACATCAAAATGTGAATTGAGAAAATATTTCTTGTGTCGAGGGTAGAGAAAGTTATGTGACTGCATTACAATGTGCTTTATTCTCGTGGATTTTATTCTCCAAGAATTATTTTTACAAAACGTTAGCATCAGAATTCGTTAAAGTCCAATGTTATGTAATGTCCAGAGCCCTATATGAACTGTGTAAACAATACACTGTTGTCTTGACAACTGAATGGGATTTCATTTTGTTTGCATAATATTCTCAGAAATTATATAATTTTCAAGGGAAGGACTGATTTGTTTCAATTTTAATGTTGACAGCTATACTTCCCGGGCTTAACTGGGTATGTGTGCAAAATGTCGTGTAAATTGGTAAAGAAATGTAGATTTGTATAAGGAACAAACATACATACATACACACTTTCGATTTTATATATTAGATTACCTAATGAAATTAAACTAATAAAAGAAATTAATAGATATAAGAAAGTAGTGAAGGATTCAATTTGGAAAACATTTATTCAAGAGGAATCAAGAAATAATAGGTATTGTTCTGAGATTTTGAAATTCTATAAGTTTATTGTATTTGTTCTTAACTTTGTTTGTTTCAGTTCTTAATTTATGTTTTTCTAATCCTGTTGCAGTGTATTTATTTTCAGCTTTCTTTATGTTTCAGTCATCACACATTTATTTTGTCCCAATATGAGCTTATGGTCAGGGATTGTACCTTTAAAAGAATAAGTCTTCATCTTACTTTACCACACACTCACAATTTTTTTGCAAACATTTTTGATAGCGTCATATCAGTTTTTCCAAACCATTGTTGTACCATGCCGTTTCCTGTTGCCGTATTCTTCTGATTCGTCATCAGTGTGAAAGTGCGGTCCTCCGATATGCAACTTGAGGTTGGGGAAACATGTGAAAATCACTGGGAACAGGATCTGGAGAATATGGAAGATGTGAGAAAATTTCCCATTTGAATCTCGTGACTTCCTGGGTCCGTCAACGAATACAGGAGATACTGTGGTGTCTTGAAGAATATCCGAGCTGATATCAAAAGACACCGCCCTCGACTTTTGTCTCGCAAAGTTCTCCTGCTCATGACGGAACCTAACACGGAATGGTAGCACAGTAGTTTGGAAAAGCCAAAAATGCTTGCAAAAAATTGTGATTATGTGGAAAAATAAGAAGAGTTATAATGTGTAAAATAAAAATCTTTCATCATTTAAATGATGATAATTGTTTTTTTAACGCTAGGGAAACTTATTTACAGGAGAACCAATTTATTTATTGCTTTTGCTAGAGAAGTCCAGTCATCTTATCTCTCTGATATTTTGTTACTTCTCTCGAGCTCTTAAAAAAATGAAATAATTTAGATACTTTGTAGCTATTTTATAAGGGCAGTCAACGTAACTTATATAATGGGTTCATTGTATTCTTAATTAGAATAGTTTAACACACATAGGCCGCAGTGGTCTAGAAATAGCTTGCTCGCCTCTAGATCCGAAGGTCGCGGGATCATCAAACCCGGCCGCGGTCGATGGATTTTGCCGGTCTTTCGATGGATTTTGACGGTCTTCTTAGTCGCGGTACCTAACAGCCGGGGTGAATGAGGCTGTGGGTTCGATTCCTACCTCGGGCATAGGTGTTCGTGCGTAATAAGGAAAAAAGGAAAACAAGGAAAAAATCGTAAATTTGTTTAAAAAAACACACACACAAATACATAAAGAAGTCAACCCAAAATAAACTGACATAAGTTTACAGAGACTATGTACTTTTCGTGCCAAGCAATGCATGGCAGTTAAACAACAGGCGTGAAACTAATAACTCTACTGCTAAAAGTTAATGACATATTCGTTTTATTGTAGATAGTGGAGGATGAAGTTTACGATGGAAAACTGAGAAAAGAATATCCGGAGATTTGCATGCACAACTTCTTGAGATATAGATTCAAGTTAGCCGTGCCATGGCTGAACGGGCAGATATGCTGAAACGTGAAGCTTCAAAGAACACCAGAATTCACACGGTTCACATTTTTATATTTCATATATTTGTGAGCGTGCGGAATGTGGTAGTGCTATTAGTTCTACACACGTGCACACCGAAACGTGTCCCGAGCACCGGTTCTATAATTATTATATTCGAAACATTTATATATTCCAAACATTTATTGAATTTTACTCCAAACTATTTTCGTGAGTCCGCCTGTATAGGTAACAATTCTCTTCCATCATCCACATCTACATCTAGTCTTATATGACTCTTATTCCAGCTTGATTGAAATTTACAGTAGGCCTATGGCACTTGTGTTATGAGCTTCTGCGAAACAAATAAAAAAATTCATACCGTCCAGCAAATTTATACCTATAAAGAATTCAAAGGAGCAGAATTCAGAAAGAAAAACAAATATGCTGGAGGAAATAAAAATTGGCGTGGATGTTTTATCATGGAAATAGATACCATTTCTAAATTTCCAAGGGAAAAAAAGGCTACATTTACATTTGCTGCCGATTTTGACAATGCCTAAATAGGGCTAAGCTATGTGAAAAAGGGTACGGTATGGTATGGTAGGGTAAGGTGCATCTTTAATTTTATACAATAATAATAATAACAACAATGTTTTATTTTGCCTGGCCATATTTTAATACATTTTCAACAGACTGCATTCAGCGCACGGGCCTATTTGGCCGTTCGTGATTTTACTATGCATAAGACAAAGAGAAAAACGTAACACTAATAATACAATAAAATATAGTACCATTCAATACAATAACGCTATACAAACATGCAGAAAACAATGAAGAGAAAAAATAGCAATAATAACAGAAGAGAAATGACAGTAAAGGTACAATACATTATAATACATTTCCAATACAATATACAAAGATTACTCCCTCTGACCCTTTTCCCTCCCTTGTCTACCCTGAGCTGTCGGACTTCAGATATGAATTTCCCCACTCCCTTGAAGAATTTTGTCTCACTCAACAGATCGAATGTCGCCATGTGACATCTTCTAGAGACAATAAAAGAGTCCGGCAGATATCGTTGCCTAACCATTTCAGTGGCATCATTTTAAGAGAATATGCTAGCTACGCTGTGCTGCTTCATCCTTGTTACACCGTGCAAAATAGTACACTGTAATGGTTGTTTAGTTGATGGCTTTTTAACGACAGGGATGTACTGCAACTTAGGCCTCTGGCAGGAATTTTTTACACGCCTTTAAACATTGGCCTGTTACATTTATACATACATAAATGGCATCGATCTGGGAAGGAATCGAACCCGCTACTTTGGGCACAGAATGCCAGCGCCAATCAGACTGTGCCACCCACGCCGACAGTTGTGTATTGAACTGTGCTGGGATATACCACAACAATATATTTGTTTAAAATATCTGGGCATTAAGTTAAATAGCTATAGTATTCGGTTAAATTCGCGCTGAAGAATGTTTCATGAAATTGATATTACTGATGTTCAAAACATGTCTGGCCACTACATCTCATCAGGATTTTCATCAATCTAAACTTATTGAAACAAGAAAAGTAAATTTCGCAAACGGGAATTATAGGCAAATTTTTCTTAACCCTAAGCAAAACGCGGATGCATTACGCACGATAAGTAGAATACTGAATTAACGATGAAACTACTGAGCAATATAGACCCTTTTGAAATTAATTGCCGTAATTCCTGTAACAAATGGAACAAAAGGAGTGTAACGCTTTTTAAGCACACTTCTCAACTCTTTGAATCCTCTCCTTATTACATTTGCTCCAAATATTCAACCCTCCCCCGCTTATATTATGGCATAGAAATCAGAAATTTAATTTAAAAGAACTCTAAAATTGTTAGAAAATTGTTTTTAAAACATAGAAAATTTATATTGCTTTATTATTGTTATCAACTTGGTTCACCTTGTATTTGTGAATGTAAGTATGTATGCTACGAGGTATTATAAGCTTTAAGTTTGAAAATAATTCCATTCAGATTGTTGTGAAACTTGTGTCATTGTACACACTGAAATGTGAGAACAATTAGCCATAACTACTACAAAACTATTTTCTGCTCTGCGTGGTCCTCACCTTAAAAGACCACAGGGTTTTTCAAGCAAAATAACTGTATGAAATTTCAATATTTAAATGGAATATTTAACATCAATATATTTCTTAGATCTCTTTTAACTCGTTGATGAGTGATGATATAACGATAAGTCCAATAGTTTCTTTTTTATCGTTTTAGTTCCCATTCTTCGCAGGAATGCGGAAATATGCACTTCACACAGTTTTACCTTCACTGATCTTGTTCATAAAAGTGAATTTCCCTTTGTGACATTAGTTGTAATAAGGAAATATCTGATGCTGAACTTTCAATATACTATTCTTTCTCTTTCACGTACACACCGACACGTATAGACATACTGTATATATAAACAAACACGTTTAAACCTACGTACATGAATCCAAAGATTTATAAAATTTACTTATTTTATATATTGCATACTGTAGTTCATTTCTGAAAATATAGTTAGGACTATATTTTAATTTTCCACTAAATTCATGAAGACGAACGAATCATCATATTAATGTATATTATGTATATGTATCATGTATACATGTATACGAATGTATCATGTATCATGTATACGAATCATGTATATTAATATTAATTACATATTTGTGCATGTATCTATATTCTGTGCATGCAATTAATTACTCAATTTGGTTTTTAAAGTTGTTTACCAACTGTGGATGCAATTGTAAGAATAATTTCTTACATACTACTGAGTTTGAAAGTCACAAAAGTATTTTGATCATGTGTGAATTGAACAAAGCCCTCAATTGTGTGTCCCATGTAACTTTACTTTCTAAGCCCAACTATTATGGTATTTCCAGCAAAGAATTGATTTGTTCAAAAGTTATCTTACAAGCCGTTCCGAAAGATCTACTTAAATGGTAACTTTTCAGAATCTCTTTTTATAAAGTACGGCGTGCCACAGGGATCTGTTTTGGGACCACTATTATTTTTTATAATCATTAACGATCTACTTGTTAATGTCAATAGCAAATAAATTCTATTTGCCGACGGTTCAACCTTTTATTCTATCGCTACTGATATAAATTCCTTCTCGTTATCAACTGTAAATGCAATTAAAGACGCAACTTAAAACTGACTTTGTTTAAATGATAATAAGACACAAAAGAACCTCTTTACATTACGAACTTCTTGTGGTTTACACTGTCCAATGTTAAGCTTCTTGGTATTGTGGAAAATAACTTAACTTGGGCTTCGCATATTAACGCTGTATGTATTAGACTGCCCAGAGTTATTTACCTATTACGCCACTTAAGAAATTTAGTCCATAAAATATTATTAAAAATGCTTGATATTCATTTTTAAATAGCATTTTGCTTAATGGAATTCGTCTCTGGGGAAATGGCACAGGGATTTCAAAAGTTCTCAGCTTACAAATAAAGGCAATACGTATAATAACAGGCTCTAGTTACAGTGCGCACTACAAGCCTTTATTTATTAAAGAAAGAATTTTAACAGTAATAAATATGTATATCTTTTCTTCTTTGTTACGCACAAAAAATTTAGCCTAGAAGATATATCCATAATTATTATACTAAGGAATAAACGTCTTATAAACCTTTCAACTATTAGATTGACAAAAAAAAAACTGGTTACATACATTGGTCAATACAATGTTTAATAAACTACCATGTGACTCTCATTATGTTTCACTAAGTAGATTTTTGTGTTTTATATAACCGGTTCTCGGAATTCTTTTTATAATATTAAAGTTTTTATTGTACTACCTGTTATAGGTATTCTGATGTTTATGTTTTATGTTGTGTATATTGTAGGTTTATTATTCATCAATACCAAACTTGTAGATTGTGTTAGTGTTGAGTTTATACCTCAGTCACGATGCTCATGACATAAATGTAAATAAGTAAATAAATAAATACTATCGTCTAGTTAGATATAATATTATGCTTATCAGGTACCCTCAGGTGAGCATTTATTATTGAAAATGTTTTCAGTTAATATTTTCTATTTTTCATTTCATATTTAAGTTCGTGTAAGTAGAATAGCACTTTCATTGGACAAGTTCTTTATATATCTAGCAGACGTAAGATTAGCTGGTTCAAGCCCATCTGAGAGCATGGGTTTTCCAATAGCCTTTCTTATAAACGGAAATGTCTAATGAATCACCAGAAGCTCTCTAATCAGGAGAAAGGGTTATTTATTGTGCATGGTTGTATGATGCAGAATCAATCGTTTTCTTCGTCAGGTAGCTGCAAAGTTTGAAAACTACATCTTTGTTTTTTTGTCCATCTGGCGGATTGGTGTTGACGTACCTTTTTAGTTCGTTTTACTGTGGTATGTTACATGATGACCTTTTATTCTACGTAAGGCAAGATATTTCAACCAGGTTCTAAGGTGAATATTTGATCAATTCATGCATATTTTCGAGTTATTATTCATTTGTATAAATAATTATGAGCTAATAAATACATTTTAAAAGATGGCTTCCAGGGTTATCAAGCCGTGTCAAAATTATTAGGCTCGAGTTTTCGGCCATCTTCACTCTGTGGCCTTCCTCAGGAGTCATGCAAGTGACTCACGAAATTTTAGGGTAGGCTTGCCTTAGTGTGTGACGCATTAAACCGTGTCTTAGGCTAGCAACAAAGATTTATAGCCATAAAAGGAAAGCGTTAACGACACCGGAAGTGAATATAAACAAGTGCCGAACAAGAGTTTTGCCATCTCTAACTAACACAGACAGTAATCCGCCTAAAGCATCAAGCATAGGTCGTTGGTTCAAGACTCGAGTCACTTAAGACGTATTAAGATGCAAGCCGCAACACCTCGGTTTACAAAAGAATATTGGCGTTACATAAAGAAGTTACCGGCTTACTCTTGCATCGATGTCTCCAGGTGTGTAGCGCAAAACAAGGAATAACTGGCGTTACGACATGGAGTGGATCTCTGTCTGGAATGCGAACACCTCGGGTGTGTTCAATAACATCTCGTTCTATAAAATCACTCCTAAAAAGCTTAATGTATCAGTGATGACATTACCAAATGTGTGCTGAACTGACCCGACTAGCACACTACTACTGCATTAACATGAAGTTATGTACTACGTAAGCTAATAGGTTAATGACCAAGCATTGGAAACTTCTTTCCAAATTATTCCTCCAGCAATACGTACATAACATTTGGATACGAGGAGCAGCCGCTGAAATAAGTAATACAAGCCATGAAGGCCCTTGGGGTTCCAGGAGGTTGAGGCTCCCAGACTTTGAGAGATTCGGGGTTTGAAGGTGGTAAAATTGTCAGCCTTAATTATCGGCCGCCTTTAGCCCCAGGATTGCTCCTGGTACTCAATCCTGTTAGAGGCTGAGTTGACACCAGGGCCAATTGAAAAATCTCAACGATCTTATCGGGAATCGTACTCGCGACCTTCCTGCGCAGTGCCTCAACCAACTAGGCCACGGCGAACCCCGTAATTAAAACTTAAATAAAAATACACTATAGACGCACATTTTTATAGATATATATTTACAGCATGAGGTATGTCGTGTTGCGATTGGTTGAGGCATGTTACAAACCGGAAAATCGCGGAATCTATCCCCGATAAGTCGTTGGGATTTTTCAATTCTTCTAATTCTTCTGATTACCCTACCTATTGACCCCCGTGTCAACTACATGTGATGAGCACGAGAAGCAATCCGTTAAAATTCATTAAGGATGGGCATTATTCCTCAGAGCTTCTATCAGCTACAGCAAGCTCACCAAACGTTCTAAAAATAACAACACTGCGTGAAGGAAACCGTGACAAAATGAACACGTTATTTATGGATAATTTTCGAACACTTGCTATAAAATTTGTGCGTAAATAGAATTAGTTGGAGGGCAATTATGGCAGTCATGTCATTGGAATTCAGGAAGCAGTGGCAGTCTATGAATATCACAAAATAAAAATAAAATTCTCTGGGATGAGCCGGATGTATGACACCCACGCGACAATGATGACCTCTGAACTTTGTTGTAGTCGTTACACACCTCGCAAGGAATGCCGCACGGACCGTTAAAGTCATGAGCATGCGCAACTTTGTCGATAGGTGATCTCTGTCCCGATTACTCAATAATAATAATAATAATAATAATAATAATAATAATAATAATAATAATAATAATAATAATAATAATAATAATAATAATAATAATACATTAATAATATCAGACTCTAAAATAATAACCAGGGTTAGGATTTAAATATACTAAAAAGTGGCTTTAATATATGCATAAATAAGAAGAAACTATTCAAAATATGGAATGAAATGTGGAGTAACACATGAGTATAAGGAAACTGAAAACGATGCTGGTTTTCTCATCTGTATGTGGTTTCAATCAAAATGGCCTATGTGCAATAACAACTAAGTTTCGTAAACATTTTAACAGCTGCTAGCCTATAACTTATGGGCCAGCTAAACTGATGCCCACAGGAGCTAACATGCATATTATTGAACAAAAAGATTGAAGCTTCTTTTAAGAGTTTCTACAAAAACACAGTTTGAGCAATTTTAAAGTGTTGAAGTATGCACAATATATGAAATTATATTGCATTAAAGTGAAAGTATGGAAAAGTGTGGACAGTAAAATTGTATCTTGACGTGTCAATCTGTTATTATGTAACGGCAATGTGACAAATAAAAAGAAGGAAAGAAAAAGAAGGCTACATGCAAATATAATAACTTAAAATTTCATTGGCACGTCATCAAAATGAAATATGTATTTACTTATAAATCCTAGCTTTGGACATTATTAACAATGCCATACTCCGAAATAATAATAATAATAAAAAAGGTAAAGTGATCCCTATACAGGCCATGGAGGCCCAGAGGGTTCCAAGAGGTTGAGGCTCCCAGATTTTGGACATTCGGCACATGAAGGTGGTAAGGTTGTCAGCCTTACGCACCGGCCGCCTTTACCCCCAGGATTGCTCCTGGTACTCATTTCTGTTAGAGGCTGAGTCGACCCCAGGGCCATAGTGCCACCAGAAGGATTAGGCCAATTGAAAAATCTCAATGACCTCATCGGGAATCGAACCCGCGACCTTCCGGTTTGCAGCGCAGCGCCTCAACCACTACGCTACGGCGTACCCCCTAATAATAATAATAATAATAATAATAATAATA
The DNA here is from genome assembly GCA_964059195.1 of Ectobius pallidus. Lineage (NCBI taxonomy): Eukaryota > Metazoa > Arthropoda > Insecta > Blattodea > Ectobiidae > Ectobius > Ectobius pallidus. Next base: position 56,103,564 of record CAXKWD010000002.1, read on the forward strand.
ATAATAATAATAATAAAGTGACACGGATGCATGGTTCATGGTTTCAGTTAGAACTGTCCTCCTATGAGTTTATTTTGCAAATTTATCTATCCCCAATTTCCAACATTTCAATAGAAGAATTGATATCCAGTATGACGTTATTTATAATTCTTGAACTTTTATCATGTGAGACTAAATATCATGTGATACTAGACATTATAGCAGAAGTAAATTTAAGAATTTAAATACTGATTCATTGGCTTGTTGTTTAGAGAAACCATCTATCTATGGCCCGTTTAATTTCCTGATAAATTTAGTTGAGAATATTTCAACAGTAATATGTTTCAGGGGAAAGCTATAGATTTAAAAAAAATTACCCTACTGGAATAATTACCGGCACGCCTATTTAGTAGAGAATTAAAAGAGGATATTTTAAAGTAAAAGAATAATCATAGTAAAATTACAGTTTATTATCACACTTGAGCTACAGGCAGTGGCACATGGACATATAAACATTTTTAAAAATTACTCGTGATGCTGAAAATATTTCAGATATAAGCTCGAAAATACTTTACAATTTCATTATACATACTTACTGTCCTATCCTATCCTATCTATCTGTTTGTTTCAACTTTAAAAGAATTATAATATAATTATCTAATATTTAATAAATAATAATAAATAAAGAAGTGGAATTATATTAATTGATAAAAACTAATACGTACATACTAAAGAGATAGCATTTAGGATGTCAGTTTAGGCCAGCTATTGTTTTTATTTTATTTACACTCAAGTGACCCATTCAGACTGATGGCTCTGGTTTAAATATACACAGCGAGAGAAAATAAACTATCAAATCTTACATCCAAAGCCAGACAAATGCTGGATTATTTTTCAGTGTCTCTGCAAATTTTAAATTCAGGCTTAAGATAAGTTCCAACGTTACTGATTATCTATCTAGAAAATGGTTCTTACTCTTTCTGGCTGCGGACAACTGGTAATCCCTTGGAAGACTATCTTTACTTTTAGGTGTGGCAGACATGTTTGTAGTTACAGTAGCTGGGACATTTCTCAGTAATTGAGATATTCGACATCCCAAGTTCTCCATTATGCCTATAATATTGAGAAAGTCTATTTGGAGGTTTGTAGAAAGCGCCACTATAACTAGCACCAGTTTATTATTCCTTCTTAATATTCCCTCTTTCCAAAGTTATAAAAAAAAAACACGAATTCAAGTTTAGTGGAAGTGAGATAAGGGCATGCATACAATGTGAAAAGGATAGGATGAAGGAAAATAATTTCGAAGGAAAGAAAAAAGAGTTCAAGAAAGAAGAAAAGGAAATGAAGAATATTACTTGAGGAAGAAGAAAATGAGAATGGATATACCGTAATGAGGAAAAGGATAAAGATGAAGAGAATTAATAGATGAGTCCCAGTGGAATTGGAAAATTATGGTGAGGAAGAGTTGTAAAGGGGCTAGAGAAATGATAGGGTAGAAGGGATGAAAACGAGAAGAAGTTAGAAAGGAAAAAAGAACAGTTAACGTGAAAAGGATGAACAGGGAATAATTAAGAAGAAAATTGCTGAAGATAATAAAGTTATCTCTATATATATATATAAAAGGCTTTGTCCTGACTGACTGAATGAATGACTGACTGAATGACAGGAATCAACGTACAGCCTAAACTATAACAGGTAGAGACTTGGAATTTTGACAGTACCTTCGTTTCATAATGTAGGTGCTCACTAAGAAAGGATTTTGAAAAATTCTGATTCTAAATGCCAAAAATTAAATGTTTTTGAAAATACTTAATCCCTTTTTACATAGAATTATCAATTCCAAATCACAGAATATATTGTTGCCAAATTTTATATGATGGGCTTGGAAAAAACAATTGAAATGCACTTTTGACAAATAAGAGAAGTTATCAAAATAATTCATGTTATAAATAAATATTACAGAATGAAATCCACTAAAATAATGGAATCACATAACTTTCTCTACCCTGGACATAGAGAAAACAAAACGAGGTATGGTAATGTGTATATTATTATATTATATCGCAGGTTTTTGGAGAGAAAAGTATGAAAGTGATAATGCTTTCTGTTTAATTTCATCCCCAAAACGACTTTATGGTAACATAAGAGTGGGAAATTTCCCGCCTCGATATTACAATTTTATGTTACAGGAATTTCTGTTTCTTCTTATTTAAACCTCTACCAGGCTTGCTGTGCACTGTACAAGCGATGGGATGCAAAATTCTAGATCCTCTATGAGCCATAAAAAACTATATCAAGCGTTTTATGAGGGAATAGTTTGAGTGTAATAAGTCGTTCTTCCTATTTCAAATTATAAATGCCTATATAAGGACCTAGAATTTAAAATTGAAAATCCTTTATAAGTTAATTTCCAATTACAAAATACAAAACCCGGGCGACGCCGGGTCTTTTAAGCTAGTACCTATATAAAGACCTAGAGTTTGAAAATCGAAAGTCCTTTATAAGTTTTTTCGAATTTACAAAATACAAAACCCGAGCGACACCGGGCACTTTAAGCTAGTAATTAATATTTAAACTAGTATACTGGGAAATAGGTGGGGGACAAAAATAATGGGAGAAAGCAGAAGACAAAAATAAAATAAAAAGCTAACATCAGTCACATTAAAACGGTCTTTCACGAGAGCGAAAATTAAGAACTGAAAAACATGGTATTAAAAACTTAAAGAGATTAAGAAGAAAATAATTAGAGGAATAGACAAGAGAAGCACACACATGTCATTAGCAAATCTATCTAGCTACTATGTTGCTCATACTAGACCTATTCTTCATTTCAGATCACTCGAGAAAGCTGGGCACTCCAAATAAACAAATGGCTCAAGGATGAGCAAGCGATGGGGGCGAGTCCTGCTCGATTACCACCAAATTTGGCAGTGAGGACAATACCTTGACTTTTACTGTTACAGTGTATATGTGGTATAGCCAGGAGCAATGCAACTTGTGAATTCATCTGCTCTGCCTCTGCTGTGACGAAAGCCTTCCTGTTGAAGACAGTCATTATGTACTAAAGTAACACATAGGTGTATCATATTAAACAATACTTATAAGGCTTCAACTACATATGCCGAAAGCCATTATTCTTACTCCTGACAAGATGTGCAATTTAATACGAGAAAATTGAGAGTTCTTCCTTAATAACTCAATATCCATTTCTAATAGGATTTGTTTGAATAATTACTTTAATGTGTTCTGTATTTCTTTAAGCACAGCTTCACCGTGGCAGACGATCTGGAATTTATGATACATATGATAAAAATTGCGATCAGGTTTCGTCGAGGTCCAAACCACTGGAGTAAGATGGCCGGGTGATAAAAATACATGCTTACCAACATTTGGAAATGGCATTTATATTCTTAAATTATTTATTTGTATTTAATTACATATATCGTCCACCACTCTGTGGCGTAGGGGATGGATTCGCTCCTCTCACGCAGCGGGTCCGAGTTCGAATCCTGATCGGGACAAGTTACATAGGTGGGTTTTCCTCACCTGTGAGACAAATGTCGGGTAATTTAAGGTCCTTGTGGTTCCCGGATATCATCTAGTCATCGTTATCATTTTCATCCCACCCTCGCCTTGTTCAGAGTGAATGTGTGTGTGTGTGTGTGTGTGAATGGTGTGCCTCGTCTTAAGTGTTCGTGTTGTTTCGGAGGTGGCCCCGACATTGGGCAGATCACTCATCCGGGGAGGCCCTCCATGTCCATGTCTGGTAAAAAGAAAGTAGGTATGTGATCCATAGATAATCCCTCTCCGACAGATCGCGGCCCTGTAAGGCCCAGGCTGCGTAGGTCGCTTAAATGTCCCTAAAAGGGAGAGATGAAGCTAAGGTAAAGAAAGAAAACAGGAAAAGAATAATGACATTTTTCATTATATTATTTAATAACTAATGTAGTATGTGGCGAACGTATTGATGGGTATGACTCATTGTTTCAAACGATTATCTTCTGGGCATTACAAATTTTTTCCGAACAATTGTTTCGTGCCCTTGCCTCTAAGATAAATGAAATCGCCAAGCACTCAAGAAGAGAAGGGGGATAATGCGCATCCTCCTATCTCTTTATACAATCACATTCCATAATCTTGTATTCTTTTGAAGCAAGACAACAGATTGTTCTAGAAAATCCTGCCGGGATTACTTTTTAATTTCCCCCATTTTGTTTGCTAACACCCTGTACATTGTTTATGTTTACTGCACATAAAATGCTGCATAAACTGCTGACAACATTAACACTATTTGTATTGTATAGTAAAGAATAGAAGACTTTATCACATGAATACAGTCTGACTCAGGTATGAATCACGTCTTCCTTGAAGATGTGTCTTCAGCTAATTGGCTTGAATCTTCTCTGTGCAGAATCGAGGTCGCTATGAGAGCCGAAGTGGGTAGTTCTCCAATAAACCACAGCTACATGCATCAAGGCAATACTGGCTCAAGTGACAAATCTGGTATGGAATCATTACCCTGCTATTATATTATAGTTACGAGTCAAGACTGACTATAAAAGCCATGAGAAATTCATGAGGCAAGATTGAAGTTTCTCATACCTGCATATTATTTATGGAAAGGACTACAATATGAATATTAATTTATGAGCTATATAAGCTATGAATAAGCAGGGAATTTATTTAAACCCCTTTCACTAACCATTATAAAGTGTATTTGCACCTCTGTATATTTATGTATGTAGAAGCCCTAATCGAAAATGAATTAAATGAGCCCAATGCTTAAATTGTATTTAAAAAATAATTATTTGTTGTCATTATACTGATTACATGCTTTACTTTCTTCATTTTTTTTGTCTGTAAACCTTATTACAGATTTTACTAGACTTTTTAATTCCGGTCAGTATTTTGTTCCAAACCTAGTTTTAACGCAAATGTTTTTCTACTGCACATGGTTCCGGTGAACTATTTAGGTAATTTTGTTTCAATTTTCTCAGCAGGTAAATGAAAACGAGATTAAAATAATAACAATAATACAGTATAATAATAATGCAATTTTTATTACGGGTACTTCATAATGGACAACCACGTATTAGGCCTATTTTATGGAAGTTTTATTTGAACATCTCTAATATCTATTTTAAATATTAATTTTATGTCACCTATAAAATATTCGGGTAAACTAATAAGTAAATCTATCGTACGGATTTTTTTTATTAAGAGGAAACAATAATGAAATGTTTACTATTTTTCTCCTGATTTTAGAATTGTTGCAGTTGGTATCCCTTTGACTTAAACCTATACTGACTTACGTCATGGGCAAAGATGAGTCGATGCAGTTAGTTAGTTGCAGTTAAATGTTAGGTTCATAATGGTAGAAGCTTCAGGTTAGTCGTTTCTTCGTCTTATTGTTGATGGGCTAATACATATAGCGAAATAAATAGGGGAATAATAAAACATACTTAGGAGGAACGGAGGGTATGAGAGAATATTCGGATCCGATTTCCTGGAATCCCTACAGTAGGGCATAAGGCCTCCAAGTGGAGATTTCATTACCTAGACTAATTTTGTTAGGCTTATATTCCATGAGAGGACAGAGGGATAGGGGTAAGTCCATCGCCTCACAAATCCTCTCAGGAAACTAAGGTATTACTTCCATGTAAAAGGGCCGCGAAATTTTGTCCAGAGTATCCAATTTAGGATTGGAGTTCTTTTACATGCCTTTAAATCTACGACTCGGGTCCCCAGTTTAAAGTCCTTTCCGAAGGACTCCGTGCCTAGGAGTTTTACGACCTGAAAAATCCATCGACCGCGGCCGGTTTTGATCCGCGACCTTCAGATGTAGAGGCGGGCACGCTACATCAACACCACCGCGACCGACATGAGAGAAGGGGTATTTACAATTGAAAAATTCTAATCAAGGAGTATGGAAGAGAAGAAAGTTCGGGGACCACTGATACAGTGCTTTTAATTTTCACTTAGCCTGAATCTTTAACAGTTTAATCTAGCTTGAAGGATGTAGATACAATAAAACCAGACGAATAAACGTGGTAATGAAGTTGGGTTCACGGCCTGCAGTTTGCGAACCTTATCGTGACTCGTGAGTAACAATGAGCACCGAGGTCATGGTTAACGCACGCCTGGGGAAGAAGATGCGCCTACCCGACAGCAAACAACCTACTTCCCTATCGACACCGTGTACAGAAGGAATATTTCAAGTAATCCTAATCAATCAAAACGTAAAATGCGAACCCGTTACTATAAATCCTTAATTAGATTTATAGTTGTCTGTTTTAGAAATAATAAGGTACAATCGTTTGAGGTCATAATGCTATGGTTTGTCACGGAGATCCTAGTCGATATGACCTTAAGGGCAGTAGAGGTTATGAAATACTCGTTTTGTATATTTTTTGGTAAAATCTGTCATTAATAAACCATTAAATTAACCCTTTAACCCTATAAATATATAGGAAAGCATCAAGTCAAGTCATCAGTGGGCTCTATGCATATAATCAATTCTAGAATAACTTGTTTTTATCTATGAACAAAAATTGTAACAAGAAGAGAAAAGTCCTCACGTTTCCCAAATAGAATTACTCTGTTGTTCATATGTTTCTGTTTATATACAATATTTTTAGGTTGCGAATTTATACGTCAGTAGAAGTGAAAATGTTAAGTATTTTATGAGACCAGAGTGCTAGCGAGTTTTGTTATTCGTGTAAAGCTGTTAAGTTCTTATAACGGTCGAAGATTGTACGGCGTTTTATGTTATTTTAGATTACAAATTTTAAAAAGGGAAATATTTTCAGTTCGTGTGTGCTTAGAAAAAAAAAAATTGTAATTTTGTATCTAGCGGAATTCAGGCTCTTTTGGTTAACAAAAAATTGATTGGAAACAAATTACATATTAAAACAAATGAACAAAGCTTCTACATTTGCTGAAAATACTAAGTCGAGGTCTATTCGTATATAAATTTATTTATATCTCTCTTTGATATATAGTCCAATCGAATTGTAAAAAGTAGATGCAAAATTTAGGGTAGAGCTAATTTTTTTATATGATGTCTGGGATGGTTTTGAGAGTAATTTCTGACATTTTGCCAACAAAATTTTTTGCCGCCGGAGCCGCCATCTTGAAAAAACTTCAAAATTTTCGATTTTATCTCTGTGTTTGCCCATTATCTGCCAAAATACGCACCTTACAAAAATGTTTTACTATCCATCCTAAAAGAAGACTAAATTTGCTACAGTTTGAGATCAAATTGAGTTTTCTACCATGAATAGTTTCGGAAATACAGCTCTCCGAATTTCAGCCACATTTTGCAAAAAATAAAAAAATCTGAACTTTCAACTAGTTTTTGCTCGCTATCTTCTAAATGACAAAACCTATAGTAAAACTCCATATGGAAACATAAACTAGAGGTAATTTGAAACTTGTCGAGTACTTTAAACTTATCCTACCTCTTACAGGTCACAAAATACAGAGGTTTAAAAATATATATACAGCAACGATTGAATAATTGCATGTGCGTACAAGTTAGGAGCAATAACGGCACAGAACATTCATTTATATACAAAAAGATTTTATTTAACTGGAGTTCTGGTGAAACATTGCATTGAATAACTTGTTTGTTCATAGTCTCCGGCACTTAGAAGGACTTGGGCAGTTGACGTCTGCTATTTCGTCCATGATGTTCACAATCTAGCCAGTGTTGATAAAGTTCTCTTCAGCGTCTTCATCCATAAACGAATTAATTGGCTCATCAGGAGTGTCGTCATCCTCACTGTCGGAGGACAGGACTATTAGTATGTTTTCACACGACTGCCCATTGCAATGTTTGCATATCGTTGTGCACTTTAATCCAGCTTTACGACACCCACAAGCGTTTAAACACCCCTTCTTGCAGGTACAGGAAATACTTTTCAGAATTGATTCTGGAGCTGGCTCCTTCTTGGCTTTAAGGGGAAAGAGGCCTCTTGGTGTGTTCACCCAGCCCCACTTCAAAGGGTCTTTGTATTCACTGAGCCATGCCTGAACTTGGTGGTAAGTTATGTTCGCATGGCATGAAGTTGAGCCGCATCGCTGGTTGGGGGCAACCTCGCTAAGTTAAATTTCATTCTTCCTGCAGCTTTTACAAATATTCCGTGCCGAAGTTCGTCAAGTGTTTGTGTAGCAGGGTCTCCTCCATATAAGTGAACCAAAAAATGTTGGCCCACTTCAGCCACTTCTTCTGATGTGCTTGAGGGTTCAGAAATACTTTAGCCTCCTCTTCTAGTTTAGGATGTTTCAAAATCAACGAACAGAAGTGGGTTTTCCCGTGGCCAAAAACTGCAGATGTTGTGTCACAGCCACTGAAAGCATGGATGAACAGCAGCATGTTGGAGAAGCTGTGGCGAAATGACTGCCTTGAATAGAAGATGTCTGGAGCTTTGCCTCTTCCGCACTTTTGGAGATATGTATTCTTTATATGAGGGGATGGTAATGCAGTGAGGAAATAAAAAAGTCTATGTCCTCCCCAACTACAAAGACAGTGTCGTATTGAGATGCCATTGAGAAGGCAGTGCTAACAATCAAGACATCTGCATCTTTAACAGCGTATTCCAGCTTTTGCCAATTCTACGAAGCGCCTCTTGTTGCTTTCATTGGTGAGAAAAGTTTCTTGTGAGCTTTTGAAAACAGTAGTTCTATCAAAGACGACATCAGGAGATGGATCGTAGCCCGTCGGAGTCTCACAATTCTTTGTGCTTGTTTGATTAGCGTCTGAAGGATAACCATCGAAGATAACTGAAACCTTTGAGTCGTAATGTGTCTGCAAATATTTCAAAATGCCTAAGGTTGCCTGGTACAAACACATTAAAACAGATGTATCCGTAGAGAACGGTATGCGGAGCAATGACAAAGGGCCTCTTAGCGCCACTCCTCCGATAACATGTTTCCATTTTCGGAGAACTGTATCTGCTATAGGAAGTAATTTTTTTCAGAGGACACTGCAAAAGTGTTCTTCTAAAATAAAACGCCGTTATTTCCAAAGTAAAATGCTGTACCTACACCAACTTTTCTTATTACTTTCTTTTTACATTGTTTTTTTTTAGTCTTTTATCATTATAAATTCTTGGAAATACTGTTTTGGTTGTTAATTACAATGTAAAACTTAACTATAAGACAACACAGATTTTTTACTGATAAACGCCATTTAGAATATCCTAGGCAAAACTAGACTTTCGTACCTTCGATAAGTTTTCTGAAATGTGAGGAGTTGTAGATACCTCTGTATCTGGTGACCTATAATAGGTATGAAAACATTAAATACTCAATTTGTTGCAAATTTACTCTAGTTTAAAAGTTATCCTTCGAAATTTTACTGAAGGTTTGGTCATTTAGAAGATAGCGAGCAAAAACTAGTTGAAAGTTCAGATTTTTTTATTTTTTGCAAAATGTTGCTGAAATTCGGAGAGCTGTATTTCTGAAACTATTCATGGTAGAAAACTCAATTTGATCTCAAACTGTAGCAAATTTAGTCTTCTTTTAGGATGGATAATAAAACATTTTTGTCAGGTGCGTATTTTGGCAGATAATGGGCAAACACAGAGATAAAATCGAAAATTTTGAAGTTTTTTCAAGATGGCGGCTCCGGCGGCAAAAAATTTTGTTGGCAAAATGTCAGAAATTACTCTCAAAACCATCCCAGACATCATATAAAAAAATTAGCTCTACCCTAAATTTTGCATCCACATGACTTTTTTTGTGATAATTTGACTGGACTAATATAGAAAAGGCAAATAAAAAAACTAATGTAGAAAAATCCCTGGATTTGATACAGAATTCACGGTTAAATCTTTGAAGTGAAAGGTAGTTTTTTTTTTTTTTTTTTTTTTAATTTAATGGAGTTTTAGCTGAGATGTAATATTTTCAAGTTATGGAGTTTTAGCTACAATTATTTTGGTGAGTGACCCATAATAATGTGGTTTTAACATTTTTCTTTTAATTTATGCCATTGGTCTTCAGCGCGGTTTCCGAACGTTATATTAATAAATAATAATAGTCCTTACCACTACAGCCAATGCTATTGTTATTCTTCTCTCTCCCGATGAGGTAATAATTTATGCGGCCCATGCCACCCGGGCTTTACAACACCGTGACCTGTCGAGAGAGCGATTAGCCATTCGATTATAGACATACGCCTTTGACCAGACAAGGACGGATGACTGATCAGCCCGATGCCGGGATGACCTCCGAAACAACAAGAGCACGTAGAAGAAGATACACCAGTCGCTCACACACTTACTCTGAACAAGGCCGATATGAATGCGATAATGCCAGATAGATGATGTCCGGGGACCACAGGGGTCTAAAGTTTTCTGGCATTCGCCTTATAGATGAGGACAAGAAACTTGTCCCAACCGGAAACTGAACCCAGGCCCACTGCGTAAGGAGAGCGAACGCATCCCCGCGGTAGATGAGTGCATTATTAGTTATAAATTATCTGGTACCCTATGATCCCCAGGTGGGGCGAAGGGCCTCCAAGCGGAGGTTTCATTACCTATACTAATTTTGATATGCTTATTTTCCGAGAGGGACAGGTGGTAAGCCCATCGCCTCGCAACCCCCCTCTGGAAACTAAGTATTTTTTGGACGTGAAAGGGCCGAGAAATTTTGTCCAGAGGCTCTAATTTAGGCTTGGAGTTCTTTTACGTGCCGTAAATCTACGACACGGGACCCCCAGCTTAAAGTCCCTCCCGGAGGACTCCGTGCCCAGGATTTTTACGTCCTGAAAAATCCATCGACCGCGGCCGGTTTTGATCCCGCGCCCTGCGGATCTAGAGGCGGGCACGCTACCTCTAGACCACCGCGGCCGACCAGTTATAAATTATAGTATAATGTAAAATAATATTATTCGCCTATTAATTACTGAACTGGAACAAAATTGATTTAATACATGTGAACGGGAAAGATATTGGCGTCAAACTACCAATGTTATTGAATCACAAGGCTAGTTGCCTTAATTATCCGTATGCTGAATACACTGAAGCTGCTGACATCTTTATGTATGACCGGTTATATTAAATATTAATAAGCTTATATGCGAGTTAGCGTGCTCTTCCAGGCAATGTGTTGCGGTGCTCTACCAGTAAGTGGGATGAAGACTTTCTCTTCCTGCATCATCATCTCTACCATGGGAATCCAGTTCGAACCTCGCCGACACATAACTGCATAATAGTAATGTAATAATAATATTAAAGTGTAATATGGTACATTTTATAGGTGTCTATGACGCTAATGACGATAATAATAGAGAATGTATTATTAATAATATTAAGAGAATATGTATTAATAATATTCTCTTAATATGTATTAAGAGAATTGATCTAAATCAGCGCATCTCAGACTTTTAAAGATTACCCCTAGTCATGACTAAAGGTTTAACATAAATACGAGGGTGGATCGAAAAGTAAGCAAAATATATATATATATATATATATATATATATATATATATATATATATAGGCCTATATATATTTTTTTTTAACAAAAAGTTTAATAGGTAAAATTACAAACAAATGCATACATGAAGGGACATATTTTGCCTATTTTTCTATATAGTCGCCAAGTTTCTCAACACATTTCTCCCATCGTGATACCAATTTAAAAATACCCTGTTCATAGAAGTCCGTTCTGTTGGAGCATAGCAATCTGCGGACTGCTGTTTTCACTTCTGCACCTGATGCAAAGCGTTTACCGGCCAGAAATTTATTCGTGGGACCAAACAAATGAAAGCGTAACGCGATAGGTGATCTAAGCTTGTCATCATTCGCTGGCTCTTGTGGTCGTCTGTCAGGTTCTTAGGCTCCCAGCGAGCACTAACTTTACGAAACTTCAATGTGTCATGCACAATATCGTACACCACACGGTATGAAATGTTGAACTGCTGAGATAAGGTTCGTCAGATGAAGAAGTGAAAACAGCAGTCCACAGATGGCTATACTCCAACCGAACGGACTTGTATTAACAGGGTATTTTGAAACTGGTATCATGATGGGAGAAATGTGTTGAGAAACTTGGCGACATTTGTCGAAAAATAGACAAAAGATGCCCCTTCATCTGTGCATTTTTTTTGTAATTGTACCTATTAAACTTATTTAAAAAAAATATTTTGCGTTACTTTTCGATCCATCCTCGTAGTTTTAAAGCGTGGTTTAAAATCTAGTGTGATTTATTTTCATACGACTTGCACTAAGTTACCTTTAGCATGGATCTCGCTTCTCATACCAGCATACTAGAGAGTGCAGTCGCCTGAGATTTTGAAAAATATACCAAGCATTATTATCCTATAGACCACTGGTGGGTCCCGGAAGGGTTACAGGTGGGTCGCGACTCGATCCTAAAACTATCAGAAACCTTCGAATAAACCATCAGAAAAGATAAGAAAAATCGAAACAAATCAAATTGTGTTTTGGTTGTTTTCTTGGTTCTTTGTATATTTTTATAATTGTAGTTTTTATCTTCACCTAGGACCACTTGTTAATGAGTATGAATCCACTAGTTGCATATATAGCAAACATATCTATTGTTAAATAAATGTTTTGCTACGAAGTGCTTATATTTTGTCAACCATTTACAAATCAGAACACAAATTGTTTATCAATAATCAATCTGTATATTCAAAAAAGCATATATAAGCTTATATATATTTGCAATATTTGATGGTAAATTATATATACATAAGGAAGGGATACAATATAAAAAAGGTGTTTTACTCCACCATGGACCGATGGACCGTGGAGGTATTCTGATAAGGAAAGGTGGGTCGCCAGTTGAAAAAGGTTGGGAACCACTGCTATAGACTATAGTGTAAAATTGTTTCGAAATGAAATGATGTCTAAATTACAAGATTTTATATAATAAAATGTCCAATTTTGAGAAGTGGTAGCAAGGGCCAAGGAAAGTTGTCGAAATTTATCTACATAAATTAAAACTAAGTTTAGCTTATATATTTTTATATTCTCAATTTCTTAAATAATTTGCTTAACTTATTAGAAATCGCTTGCTTAACTTACTAGCTTCTTTATATGTTTGCAATTTTGTTACATATTGTTACTTTATGTATGTTTTGAAAATTAATGGCGTAATAATAATAATAACAATAATAATAGTGATATTTTACGATGATTTTAGAATTAACCTTTTGTTCTTTTATAACTGTTTGTTATATGATTTTTATTATATTATTTTTATCACTATTATCATCACTAACATCACTACATTGTTATTACCAAAAGCATAATTAATTATTAATAAGCTGGCAATTACACAGAACATGATAGCAATGTCATCGTCCTGTAAATGTGCATCAGGGCTGTAAATAACCATACATTTTTATTATACAATGAAGTTGTCATCCAAGACGGCATGGGAAACTGTTAACATTACAACTACTTCTTGTTATTAAGGGAAGGTGCCTTAGTGTGGGAACATTTCCATTGAAATATGTACCAAAATTTTATAGACCTGTTATGGACCGGTTCAAATACCGGAAAATTGAAAGCCAGGAAACTAAGCTCAGTTTTCTGATTCAGTATTGTCTATATTGCGTGATCGCTCTGGTGGTTTAGTTCATTTGGACAAGCTGAATATTAAACTTTCTTACTAATTATGACAACTAAGAATAATTAATTTACAATTAGATTACAATATGTTGTCTACAATATTTTGTCTACAATATTTTGTCTAGTAGTAGTTGAGCTCTTCGATGCCATTAGTTCCATAGTTCATTTCATCATTATACTAATTTACTAAAATACTGTCTGTTTAGTGCGTATTCCATCAATATCTACTTTTGTACAACACATTCTGATGGTATATAATTCAAGATTCAGGTTTATATCCTAACTGCTCTGGCACCTACTTCTCTTCCATTGCTGAAATTTCTGTATGGCAAAGAAGTTATTTTAATAGTTATTATAATATTCGAAAATAATGGTGAAGATAAAATAAAATACTATAAATATTGGACATTTAGCATACTGTTATTAAAAAGGAAAAGCAAAAATCACCGGAATATTAAAGTTAATTTTGTCAGCACCAAAAATAACAACAAACCACGAGAAAATTACATATTTCTTTATTTAATCAATATAAAATTACGCCTATGATTGTCTTATAACGTTTACAGAATTGGATTACTATCTTTATCCTTCCATCACGATTTCATCAACATTCGCTTCACACACACACACACACTCAAGATTTCACGCCCATTGTCCTATGTATACTTTTCCACACATACATGGGATTGAGTAGACTCCCGCTTTATGTAAAATGTTGATTTCGTCTTTCTCTCTTCTTAAAAAGCCTTCAAATTTGTTAACAGGAGTAAAAATTGTTTCAATTTAGCATTAGTTACTACTTCTCACCGTAGGACTAATGGTCCAGGTATTGAGATATTAGATTACTCATTGAAGCGAAACACAGTAATTTAGGAACAGAAGTTCTTCAAGCTTGTGAAGCGGTAGGAAAACGCATCAATATCGAAAGAGGCTATTTTATTCTACTAGAATCCATGCTGTTTTGACAGTTTTTCGTCCGCAAATAAAATGTACCCCTTTTAATATATTTAGCATTGACCAAATCTATAGATACTCCTACCATAAAAATAAGACAAAATTCCTAGCTGTTCCACATGAACACAGCACTAGATGAAATAAAACTAGTACATTACTAGAACCCAAATGTTTCACTTCTGCTGGGCTATTACATAGCTCTAGATTCGGTCCTCGTCTGTATAATTCTAAAATCACTTTACATCCAGTTTTAGCCAAATGTAGTAATGGAGTTTGTAAATCTAAAATAAAATAAAAACTCATACAATTTAGATTTTAATCCATTTTAAAATAGGTTTATCTTTTTGTACCTACTACTATTATGACAATTTATTTTTCATTATTATAATTATTTCCATATTAATTGAGCTTTTGTCTTTTCCCCTAGTACTAGTTTACAATTTTTGTCTATTTAGTTTTAAGGTAATTTTAGGTTAAGATTAAATTTAAATAATGTAAAAAATATAAATACAAGCATGAAATTGCCCCCGAGCACCAGCTCCTGCTCTTTCGGGGTTTCAGGACCTTATATCTATGTATTTATGTAATTTCAAAATAAAATAAAATAAATAAATAAATTGTTCAGAAGTTACAAACATTGCTTCATATTCAACCACTCTGAAGCGAGCAGGCGATTTTATAACAAATTATGAAATTCGGAACCAGTTAGTCAACCTTCCTGTATGGTACATTATGATTGTCCCATCTTTCAATAAGGCTGGTGGTTTTAATGGTAAGCTTTCTCCTCTAAGTTGTCGCATCACTGCGGTCTTGGGCAATAAATTACTGTGCATATGCTGTGAACAATTTCACTAAATCAATTACCCGACCAGCCATTTGGAATGTTCAAACACGGCAATCACATATATTAAACATACACACAACACACACACCTATACATAGAGATACCAAAAGAAGTTTTGAAACGTCTGCCTCTTCATTTTTGAACATGTAAGTACTAATGGAGCAGTTTATAACCAGATATAAAGAGGAATATAAATTCTCAAGAGGTTAATGGTAAACTTCTAGAAAAGTACAAGGTAAAGTTCTACAGCAGTATCGACAAGTATATGTGCAAACTCCTACAATAATTATTTCACAATAAAGTCTTCTTTTCCAGCTTGATCAGGCTTCAAACAAAGGATAAAGTATAAACTATCTGGGTTGTAGCAAGCTTGGCTTATTTCAAATAAAATACAATTTCATCGCAAATTTTAAATTTGTTATAACAAATTTAGACCCTCATGATGGCTGTAAGTATAACCTATAGGTCTCGGCGAAGAATTTTAAGAATATAGATTTTATAATCTTCGGATATTATTTCTACACCGTAGTTAGGCCCATACTTAATATTATATTGAATTCATCATTGTAAGGCAATGTTTCTTTAAGTTATAGTTGTCAAAATGGCTATATTAAGCAGACGATTAATATGTTGCTAGCTTGAACGATTTTGTGGGAATATCAAGCCTAGTAATCTAGTTTAAAATCTTTAAATTAATCATGATTTTGCCTATATTTTGCATCCCTTGGCTCGGCTTGAAGACCGCGAAGCAGTTATTAATAACCAGGCCGAAGAAGGCCTCAAATCTTAGTCTAAAATATTATTTCCGAAATTATAACTTTAAGGGTTTGTGATGTCAGCAAAAGCTTTAAATTGGGAAGTAAAAGTTTCAATAAACTCTTCCGGCTTTGTGGAAAGGAATCTGAACTACAGACTTCAGAATTAATCTATACATTAGGCAACAAAAAATATTTTTCTGTATGCATGCTCTCCTCTGCCTTGAATTAGCCAGGCAAAGTTCAGAAACTTCAGGCAGTCTAGAGAATATGGTAGGTATAATACTATTTGGAATACGAGTAAGTAATTCTCAAATACGAGGGTAAGTCGATAAGTATTCGCACTTTTTGTTTATTTATTTGTAGATTGGCTATACCGCTTTGTGCTCGCGCAACTCGACATGTTCATTTGTCTCCGCTTGTGGAGTGTTTGACCGTTATGACTCCACTGGGTGTTGCGTTGATACACATTAAACATGGCTGCACCACTCAGCTTTTGCACCAGCGTGCGGTGATTTTTTTTGTCTTTTTTTTTTTTGTCTGAAGGTGTACCAGAAGCTGAAATCCATCGAAGACTTTCCGCATAATATAATGTTTTACCACGGCGAAGCTTGAGGGAATGAATTGAAAAGTTCAAAAATGGTCGGAAAAGTGTGAAGGACAAGAAAAAAACAGGAAGCCCATCCACATCCACTAGTGACGCTAACATTGAGCAACCATGATTCAGGGGAACCAAAGAGTGGCCCACTTAAGGGGCTGTCGATTCACCACAGACTAAGAACTGAAGAAAACGGTGCATACATGGCTTGCTACTCAGTCAAAAATATTTTTTTCTGAGAGCATCAAAAAGCTTATGCAACGCTTTATCAAGTACATTGAGAAGTAAGGGGACTATGTTGAAAAATGAGGTAATTGAAAGTTTTGTATTGTTGTTGCAATAAATTAACAAAAGAGAGTGCGGATACTTATGGAATTATCCTCGTAAAATAATTATTTATGATAAAGTTCACATCTTAGATAAAATGAATTACCATATGTATAGGGCCCTGATTTATTGGTGAAATAAAATGGCTGATTTCGGTGTTAACTTCTTTCTATTTCGGTGGGTATTTCGTGAAATAAATTACTTATACTACATTGGGAACATTGCGCAATGATAAACTTTGCATCTTCATTTACATGAACTAAAACCCCCCACCCCCATTTTTATATTCTTCTGCCCTTGTATGAACTGAAGTACTGGTAACTTTCGATTTAGACATGATTAGAGTTAATGTTCAAATATAATGACGAGAAATATTATCGTAATTTCTACTAAACACCATCAGATAGCCATTTGCAAACAGAAGTGTGGATGAAAGACGCAATCTGTTGAATACCAGTAACAAACATTCTATACTCTTCTGATGTAATTGATAATAGGCATCGCTAACTTGGTATACACACAGCACATTTTCGTGCTAATTTCTCACTTTTCGGACACAAGGGGCATATTTCGCGCTTATAGACACATTTCGCGGAATCGAGTAAATTTCGCGATATTTCGTGGATTCAATTTGGTACATATTGGTATTTTAAGCATATAAAAGCTAAATATAGCTAAAGGGAGGTTGTTTTATAAAATTTCGCGCTTATCGTTGTTACCAAAAAATACGGCCCCTACATATGTAGCATCATCGAACAAAAGCGAAGTTCTTCGCACTTCTATCAGTGAGACAGTCAAAAGCTTACCTGGAACAAACCAAAAAATAAACTAAATTAATATTAATACGTAAGCTTATAGCCTATTTACAGCATAATTTATATCACATAGGCCTAATGAAAATTGGATCAAAAATATTGTCTGCTAACTTTCTCATCACTATTTTGATTGGTAAATCTATAGAAGCTTGTCAAATATATTAAAGATACAACATCTAATTTATACAGTCGTTTATTGAGTAAGATCTTCAGGCTGAATTTTATTTCAAATAATACATAAGGAATAATTTTAAATTCTCCATCACATATTATGTGGAATTTGGAAACATGAAAAATATTATTTGAATAATTAACTTTCCCTATCGGTCATATTACAACATAGAATAAGCTGCCCTTAATTATTAGCTCTTAAAAATTCAGTTCGTTATTCAACATTTTTATAAAATTGTTACAGCCGTTTCGAATAAAACTGTGAAAAATGACATTTCTTTTCATGTAAACCGGTAGTTTATATAAATAAATTTAAATTTAAAATAATTAAATTGAACAATGCTATAAAATTGACCACTTGATGGAATGCTGTTTCATTAGATGTGGCCACTCCATTGCAACCTCCATGGAGCATGTGTCATGGCTCACACAGGATTTAAAGAAGATTAAAGCCCCCTCCTCGCTTGAATGAATATAAACTTCACGTAACTCATGCGCTAAATATAATGATGAGTCCAATCGCAAAAGCAGCTTGTCCCATTCATTTGTTCATTTGGGCATAAAATTAATCACACTCTTTACCCTCCCATGAAATGCACGTATTATTTATGTACCTGGAAAGAGAACAAAAATTCTATGTGAAATCCTCACATTTTTTCTCTACCCTAATAATGAACAATGAAGTTTTCTCGCTTCACTTTCTGACAAAGAATAAGTGGCGGCGGCATTGCAGGATACCTTATTCAGTTGCCCAGCTTCAAGCGAAGCCATATTATTTGCGCGGCAAAACAAATCGAAATTAATGGAATAGATAGGAAATAACTATCATTCAGAACAAGACGTAGGTTTAAAAAAAATATATATATATAATAACAAAACATAAGAAATTAAATACATAAACCACTCAATGTTACTCTTTTAATCAAATCTAAGTCATGTTTTAAACATATAATTTACTGTGCCTTATACAGGGTGTCTCAAAAAATGTACTAACACTTTGAATGAGTATAAAAACATTATTTATGGACATAGAGACAAGTTTAAAGGCTTAAATTACAGAAGAACTCTAAAAAAATGAACTAACACTTTGAATGAGCATAAAAACATTATTTATGAACATAGAGACAAGTTTAAAGGCTTGAATTACAGAAGAAACATGTAATTAAAGAATCATGTTCGCAATGTTCAAATTGATGACCGTCATTGTCCAGACAAAGCTGATAACGCAAACGTCACGACACAGTTCATTTGGAATTTCGCGAAATTGTCTTTCAATTTTCAATTTCCAATTTCAATGCATCAATTCTTCTTGGTTTTGTGCGATAAACTCCGTCCTTGAGGTATCCCCATAAAAAGAAGTCCATTGGCGTGAGGTCTGGGGAACTCGCAGGGTATTCAATGCTACCCCTTCGTCCAATCCGTGTGTTTGGATAAGCTGCATGGAGGTGAGCTCTTACGTCTCGATGGTAGTGTAATCTGAAATCTTTACATCTGTAATTCAAGCCTTTAAACTTGTCTCTATATTGATAAATAATGTTTTTATATTCATTCAAAGTGTTAGTACATTTTTTCCAGCTTTGTCTGGACAATGACGGTCATCAGTTTGAACATTGCGAACATGATTCTTTAATTACATGTTTCTTCTGTAATTCAAGCCTTTAAAATTGTCTCTATGTTCATAAATAATGTTTTTATACTCATTCAAAGTGTTAGTACATTTTTTTGAGACACCCTCTATTTGATATTTTTTCTTTGATGGTTTTAAAAGAGTTCGTTTATAAATTAAAACCTCTTTTATATGTAGACAATATTTGGGTATGAATTACTTCATGAAGTGACTAATAATTTAATTACAATTATTAAATTCTTAACGTCTATCAGTGGCCAAGATACTTAATTAGCTTAGCAAGCACCTTTGTCAGACATGGGCGTGCTGACTTTCCCTTGTAAATCAGCAGCCAGTCTCAAGTGAGGTAACAGTTAAGCTTTTCAGTCGACAGATCGCTATTAATGAATTTCATTGTGGTAGAGGGTTGGTACTATTGTTTTCATCACAACCTTATAACTTTGTAATGAAATACTGTCTTAATAACATTTTACAGTCTACTTTTACATTACATAAAACTTATTATATTATACATTAGCTTTCGTATATAGTCAATAGAAAAATGTTACGTATTAGCATACGTCATGAACTTAAACATTAAAATTAGCTTATGGCGTCAGTATTTATTTATTGTATCTCCAAATCTTTATGAACCCTATTTTGCCAGAAAAGGCATGTTAGGGTTATAGCTTACACAGCAATATATACAGTAAAATATAGAATATTAATTACATATGGTTGTGACTATATGTTAGATACTGCATAAAATGATTATAATAACATTGCTTCGTAAAATTTTTTTGACACATGGAAATTTCGTCACAATCTTCAAAAAGCAAATTTAGCTGGAGTCTTTTCGTTTCGAACATAGGACAATCGAACAAAAGATGTTTTACAGTTAGTATGGATTCCTGACACTTATAACCACTATCTGAAATAATATGAAATCGTAAAAAATAACTCCCAAATTTTCCATGGCCTATCATAAATTGTGTTAAAATAAAATTTGGTGTAAACATTTTAACATTTAGCCGAAAGTGCACTGTAGGGAAGAAAAGTTCTTTAGTCAAGGCACCATTTGTACTTTTTATCCAAATGTCATTCCAACAATTAAAGATGTAACATTTTATTTTTAACGTAAGATAAGGGGCTCTTTTAATATGAATAACGTAGACCGGAAGATGCTGCTGATTTAGCTAATTTATCCGCACGTTCGTTATGGCGGCAGTAACATAAAAGTAATACGATAGTTAAAAGTATAAAAATCTGGTCCCTCATTGTATTCACAATGATTTTTATACTATCTATAATGGATTTAATTCTCTTTACCACAGTACTTTGAAAGCACATAGTGGTTTATTCTACCAGCTAATAATAAATAATACGCTCAGGAGACAGTGCCTTGCAGCTGAGAAAATCCGAGAAAATACAATAAACATTTTGCGTAAAACGTAGGCAAATCGCCCTTTTTCTCCAGTGTACAGTTCCAGAAGCGGAATGTACTGAGTACATTATTTTGAAAGAGTTAATTCATTTTATCCTTATTTTCAGTGATGCATTCTTTCTTAAGATTTATAATTTGATACTCTAGTTTTGCGGCCCAATGCTATGCGGCCCAGGGTTTCTTATATATTACACAGTATTTTGAGAAAATTATAATCCTGGAAATATATTTAAATGTAACGGTGTCCCTACACCTGAGGCGGTTGAGATGACAGAGGGAACGTTACATAAAAATGAAAGGAGATTATCATGTGGCCGAGGCTAGAGGTTAGCCATAAACCTGAGGTTCCGTATTGCTGTGACGTCATCGTGTTGACGGAAATTTTCATCAAGAAGATCCTATTACTAGCAATTGAATAGTTGTTTATAGCAGTGAGAAGCTGTGATTATAAGCAGAAAAAAAGTTTCCCACCAAAAGCCCGTACTCAAGTGAGATGTGTTCTAGAGGGTCAACTCTTCTTCTTCTATATCGCTAGAAAGGTCCTCCATTCTGTTAAGACGTTAAGTCATGAGATGAAAGCTTTTCACTCTGCTAGTCCATAGTTTGGATTACTTTGGATAGACAACTTTCACAAATGTTTACTACTTCTTTATGAAAGGCTAGGGTCAATTTTTTAATTATGCTAATTATAATCAGACTTCCTAAATGCTAGAACGGTTAGCTATCTTCTATTAGAATAAGACCTTCGCCCACCGCTACTGAGTATCATAATATTCAAATGGCCTCAGATGACATAAACTTAATATAATAGGTAGATCTGTACCTGACCGTAAAAAATGTACAAAGGGTTGCAGAAATTTACAAAATAATTTACAAAATAATTGAAAAAAACGTATCTTTATTCCCAGTGTATTTGAAGTGGACGATTTTGATACCAAGAATAACGACAATAAATTATGACCATCATAACAGGGAAAATATAAAAATCAGTTGCTTAGGAGAGGAAACCCCAACGTGAAACACCATCTCGTAAAGACTTTATTAATTATACTCAAAATACTGAGTACATCCCGTTCCACACCTTCATACCTTAAAAAAAAAATCCGAAAAGATGCCTGGGATTTAAGGGGAGAGATACATATAGTTTATGGGTACTGAGAAATAAGTTAATTTCATTTTTTCTCAGCAACGAAATGTTCCGTAACCCTGTAATCAGGCATGCTCTTTATTAATCTAATTCCATCTGCAATAATACCTACTATTTTCAGAATTAATTAAACTGTTGCAGCTGCGGATAGTTATCGTTACAAAATGGCAACCTCGTTCCGTGTACTAAAATGCAGTTTTCATGATAATTTCCACAAATGTCAATATTTCTGAGCGATTCTTTTTTTTTATCTATTTGTAAGTATCACATGTATAACATCATCTACAATCACTGAAATATCTACAGTAAAAATGTTTTTAAAAAGTCTCTGAATTTTATTTTCTAATTTTCTTTTACATTAAAATATTTTCAAAGAAATAAAATATTAGAATGTTCAATCAATTATTGTAGATAGTGTTGTTCATGTGATATTAAAAAAATGGATCGAAAATGATTCACTCATAAATACGGATATTTGTGAAAATTATCACAGAAACGGCATTTCAGTCTATGAAATATAGCTTCTATTTTGTAACGATACATATCCATAATTATAAAAGTTTGATTAATTATGAAAAGGTGCGCAACTATAGAAGTAACGAGTTAACGTAACACCCTCAGATTATGATGGTGTAGAGAGATTCATTGGTGAGGAAAAAAATTATTATATTCACTTATATCTCAGTCCCCAAGCCTGTATGTCCCCCCCTTAACTCTGGTCTCCATATTACTGGACACGGAGATGATGAAATTTATATTCATATTAAAACAGTTATTAAATAAAGAATCTAAAAGAAAAGTATACGTGGAACGCCACGCGACAGAAGTGAAATTTGTTTTAATTTTTGGATTTTTTCAATTTCAGATTATTGGATTTTTCAATTTTGGATTGTTGGACTATTTAATATTGGGTTTTTGATTTTTTAATTTTTGATCTTTTAACTTTTTAATTTTGTAATTTTGAATGTTTTAATTTTCGATTTTTTAATTTTGGATTCTTTATTTTTAAATTTTGCATTTTTTTATTTTTGAAATTATAAATTTAATTTTTTTTTTTATATTTCTATTTTTTATTTTTTGTTTTTTTTTTGTTTTTAAAATTTTGGATTTTTGGACTTTTTAATTTTCAATCTTAGAATTTTTAAATTTTAGACCTTTGAATTTTTTAATTTTTTAAATGTTTAAATTTTGGATATTCCGATTTTTTTAATTTTGGACTTTTACATTTTTTAAATTTTGGATAAGCCTAATTATTGAGTTGATTGTTTTCTGTGCAGTCCGTTCCGTCACACCTTACTAACGTCGTGACGATTTTGAGCGTGACACTAATTTCGTGACGATTTTGAGCCTTATACAAGCTCGAGATTTACCCCTACCGCGGCTAAAGAAGTTTCACTTCAAAAATCTATACAAACGGGCTATTTAAAATGAAGACAAGCATTCAGTAAAGGAAAAAAACGATGGTGGGTACAGGCTTAGATGCGGCAGGGTATTAAATGATGTCCCAAATTTATTATGCGAATATAAAACTAAAATATTTAGAAGGAATGCAGATACATTGCCCCATTACTCAGTGAGAAATATTAGACCCATCTTAAGATTATACCTGGGTAATCAAGTCTCTTATATCTTACTGACATCGAAGACCCTGGTTTATAAATAATGACATGAAGGAGGGTTAGATTTCCATAAACGCCATTTCAATTACATCATCAAATGAATATGTCCACTTCCTGAAGTAGCAGGACCGCAGATTGCAGAGCGCAGGTCAAATTAAATTAAGCCAGACCTCTTTAACTTAGCTAGTGCAATCTAATCACATATCGTAACTAAGAGGATCCACCTTCTAGAGCTACTCTCTCATTTTAAACCACTTTAAAGTCAGCTTAAGTTAGAAAGTCTTAGGTTAACGAAGATTTAATTGAGAAAACATTTGTGAGATGAATGTATTTAAATAACTTTAATGCATGTTAGGACCGATTATGACTAAAACTTTAACCTACTAACCCTTTACCAGTTCTTATGAACTTATGAGCTTAGAGTTGCTTAATTTGTATTGGCAATTATTTAATTAGCACCTATGCTCAATTACTGATTTTAATATGTTGGAGTGATAAAACTAAACTTTAATATTAATTCTAATTTTTACAATAATTTTGTTAACTGCCAAAATTGATAATTTAGCATAAGTGGCAACTAAAAATTGACATTGCAAATAAACTAGCTCAGTTCGAAAATGAAAATAACTGAACTTTTCTTTAACATTTTGATATTAATTTGCAATAATGACAAAATATTCTTACACATAAGCATATTCTGCGAAACCAATTACAGAAGTAATATTTTGTTCTGTGTCACATTAAATGGGCCCATGAGTCTCCTCAGTATTCGTAGCTTCTTCCTTCGTATTCTTGAGCCTAATATATGTGTAATGAGTACTTACAACCATATTGTATTGAATTTGGAGGAAAAAGAAACAGAAAAATAAAACTAAATTCAAAGAGAACACAAAACAGGAACAGGTATAAAAGGTATTCTGTCGACATTCGGTGCCAAAGAAATTTGAAGATACCACATTATAATGCAAATATGAGAGTGAAATATGAAGCAGCAATGGCTGTCAAAACAAGTTTAAAATATATTTAAACAAATAAATATATTAGGAGTACGGTATAAGTAAAAAGCATTAGTTAAAATTTATATTGGTGAAATATGATCATCAAACATGGAATGATGGAAAATATCTACGTTTACTGAAAACCGAGAAACCGGAGAATGAAATGCACTACCATGAGGTAAACAGATATATGAGACGCATGAGTAAAATACGAAAATGTTGTTAGTTCGGAATATATGAATGGTGCATAAGATGATCTACTAGATAGTAGAATAATGGATAGGAAGTACATGCATGTTATTCTTGAAAGTAGAATTAGTATTTGAGTTACACATGTAATAATGTTGTTGAAATGACATGTTTAAATATTTTTAAAATGTGCTAGATTTTGAACTTTAAACTAATGCAAATTATGAAACAATGTCGGTGACTCAAACGCACGAGTAAGGCATGCCAGCGTGATAGAGTTGAAAGCTATGAACAACATAATTATGACATTTTAATGTATTGCAGATTGAATTAGTGTACGGAATATGCTGAAGCACCCTCTGATGGCAGTAAGCACAATTTCTGGTATCAGTTTTCCACCTGTAGAATATTTATCTTCCAGTTACCATGGACATTTAAATTTAATTTCTTTCATACATTATTTCTTCCTTTCTTTCCTTTATTTCTTCCTTTCTTTCCTCTTATATTTCTTTCTCTATCTTACATGACAATTTAAGACGGCCAGTTAACACACTTATGCGTAATAGGCTGTCAGTCTAAATAAAAGATCATCTTAAATTAGTTATAGAATAAGTTCCGTAATTTTTAAGGATATTTTACGTATTACACGCCACTTAAATAAAACAACATTATAACCAGTGCCAACGTTCATGTAAATGCTTCTCAGTAATCAGCATATCAAACATAGGAGCTTACATTGTACGTTACAACCTATCCAGTCACATAGGACACCTGCAAAGACAAGGCCAGTTTGGTCTCAAGAATCGGGCGTCAATACGCTAGTTATATAACGGAATTAAGGGGAGAAGCAATTAATAAGGCGCTGGGGGATGACCCCGGAATTGGATATCACAGCCTGCCTGACCAGACCAGACCGCTCTGCTAATTAAAATTCAGATACTGGAGAGAAAGGATGCAACAGGTTTGTATTGAGGCTAGCGAAATCCGCGTGTGTGGGCTCTACTGTGTTCCTCGCAACTCATTTTGATAATTCTATACAAATCTAAGGAAATACTTGTCCTATGGGCATCTTAAAGGGAAACTATTTTGTGATTACTACATGGCCGTCCGGAAGGGGGGGCAGGGAAGGGCCGCTGTCCCTCCCTGGAAATTTTGTTTAGACATAAACCTCTAAATTAAATGACTGTAAGCAACTAATGTGAATTGAGGTATAAGTCTCCAAATATTGTTGTATGTTCACGTTGTTTGGGTGAAAACAAGCTGTAACAGCTGACTATATATGAGCTTGTGGGAATAATTACTTCCCCTAAACTTGAAACCAGTTATACCCATACATTTTATTATAATGAAGATAAGGCATTTTATATTTTATGTGAATAGTAGAAATTGTAAGGAGTAAGAAAAGTCATGTGAGTGTGTACATCAGATGTTTTCTTTCTATCCACGGCCATAGACCAGCTACAGTAAATGAAGGATGTTGATTATATAATAATAATAATAATAATAATAATAATAATAATAATAATAGCAATAATAATAATATGAATAGTGATATTAATAATAATAATAATAATAATAATAATAAAGTGGTTGTAGCAGCATAGTGATGGTGATGGTGGTGGTGGCAGTAATTCGTTCATTGGCCCTTGACAAAATTTCTGCGGACGCCCCAAGATTACTACCTTCCATTTTTTTTAAAACCTAGAACCATCAAATTTTGAACAATGAACATTAATGATGTATATACAAAATGTTACCTCTTATATTAATTTGTTTTAATTTTAAAAATATTTCAATAAATGTAAGTAAAACATCTTTCCCTGCACAGTTCAGTTTACTGAACCTATATTCAGTAATAAGTTTCCTTACGCACATGGGAACAAAGATTTGCTTGTAAATAAACAGGTAAATTGCTCCAACTGTTTAACAATGTAGTTTTCACTTTTTATTTGTAACGGTGAACATAATTCTTAGAAATATTGTATGGGTAGATATATTAAAATAAATACACTAAATTTTATCTACTCTAGAGCTGCTGTGCAAAATTTCAATTCCTACTGAGCGTACTGTGGTACGAGGGAATTTTGAGGGTAAAAAGAATTAAAATGAGGAGAAAACTGACATTTATTTTATTTATTGCATTCCAAATCATTCTTTCTTATCCTACAGGATTTTATGTGTTTTATTGCAAAAACCAATCTATCTCTCATGCGATATTTAAAAGTAAAAAATAATTAAAATAAATATATATTTTGGATGCTATTGGAAGTGAGATATTTCGGTAATTTATACCAATATGCAGTTATTAAAATGACTGAAATTATTTCCCCTTCTTTTTAAGCAACACAAATAAAAATATAAAAGCATTTATTTTTCTTATTTCAATTAAAAAACTATAATAACATTTCTAATTATTTATATTGATTAAGGGGGACAAAATCTTTCTCGTAGTTTATTTTTGATCAAATAGTGAAAATAAAGTATTTATCTTCTAGCTTAAAACTAGTGTTCGAATAAAAATATTCACTCGAAAAACAAACAAACACACGAACAAACAAATAAACCTTACCCAGAAGTATTCTTGAAGAAAATGTGCATGAATCTGTTGAGTCTGAAGAGTTGAGAATAATAACCAATTAAATAACGGTACCTGGGAACAACTCGTAAATGTTTCCCTTCTAGCTATTATGAATACCTAAGTCATTTCGCCTCTAATGTGTGCTGATTTATAAAGAGCAATTAAATGGACCAAGGTTTTCTTAAAATATAACATTACACAGACTAAGGCTATCAATGACATCACAGAGATATTGATGGCTTGCCTGCAGCATTGCCAGTGGCTTACCTCATTGTACAAAACAAACAGCACAGCAGGCCAAAGACGATTACAAAATACCAAGTATGATACTCTGATTTAGTTAGTAAGACTTCTTTAGTTATTACCAGCAGGTGCCGCAATTAATTATTCAATAGAAATTTTATTTAAATAATTTATTCAGCAGCAAAATAATTAAAACCTTATATTTATTAGTACTGACATTTTTACATAATTTTCATGGTTTTCATAATTCTATTTGTAATTAAATTGCAAAATTAAAATAATTAAAACTTCTAGAACGAATTATGTGCTGACATATGCAGTGGCGCCAACTTTTGAAAAACATTGGGTGGGCTCATACTCCCGTCCATTGGTTCATGAAATATATATATAAAAGTGGGTTTGTCCTGACTGACTGACTGAATGACTGACTGACTGACTGACTGACTGACTGACTGACTGACTGACTGACTGACTGACTGACAGAGAATCAACGTAGAGCCTAAACTATAATAGTTAGAGATTTGGAATTTTGCTAATACCTTCGTTTCATAATATAGGCCTAAGTGAAAACTAAGAAAGGATTTTGCAAAATTTTGATTTTAAATGCCAAAAATCAAATGTTTTCGAGGAGACGAAATACCTATTATAAATTTAATCAAACACGAGTCACACTGAACATACACTTCTCATGACAACAGTGTATTGTTGGCAGGCAGCTTTGGAAGTGCATGATACGGGACTTTGACAAATTAGATTAATTAGATTAATTTATTGATGTAAATAAATATTGAAATCCACGAAAATAATGCACAATGTGATCCAGTCACATAACTTTCTCTACCCTGGACATAGAGAATACCATTTTCTCATTTCATATTTTGATCTACTGTACAATAAGAGTCAGGGGCGGATCCAGAGAGACATTTTGGGGGGGGAAACAAAGTAGAGAGGGAAGTTTTTACTCATAAAAATTAGTTATTCCCAGTACACAGTTGAAATCAAAATGAACATTTCGGCATTTTATTACAAGTGTATTTCAAAATAATGAATGCCGTTGCTTTAATTTAAGTATTTGGGTTATGTTGTCTTTACAAAATTTATTAGAAGTCTGACCATTTCGAATAATCTGCGCTTAATGTTACAAATTTTGGGGGAGGAAATTTCCCCCATTTCCTCCCCCGTGGATCCGCCCCTGATAAGAGTTCGTATTGCAGGGACAGCATTTTCAGTTGTCTCTACCTGGGTGTGCCAACGAGTAGCCTATGCCATATCAGAAGTCGGTAAAAGATTCTATCCACTGATACGTTATTCATACCTTAGGCTTTGCATTTTTAGTTGAGAAGTATGGATGTTTATCATAGGCCCTAAGCATGTAAAAGGATACATTTTTAGTCCTATGCGCACAGTATAGGCCTATTATTATGTCCTATGTTTTGGGGGAGGAAAGTAAGAAAGTGATAATGAATTTCTTTTTGATTTCAGCCCCGAAAAGGTTGTATGGTAACATGAGGATGAGAAATAAAATATTCCGTCAAATTGTATGTTACCGGAATTTCTATTTCTTATTTCAAACCCTTCCAGGCATGGTGTGTAGAAACAATGGGGTGCTAAAATCTACATCCTCTATAAACCAAAAAAGCTACATCTAGCGTTTTTGAATGGGATAAGTCGTTCTTCCTCATTTCAAATTCTAATTACCTGGACCTAGAGTTTGAAAATCGAAAGTCCTTCATAAGTTAATTTCGAATTACAAAATACAAAACCCGAGCGAAGTTGGGCCTTTTAAGTTAGTGAAATGTAAGACACATAAAATACAGTATAGGAAGAGCATGGGAAAGCTTACGAATTCATTCTGTTCTAAACGTCTCATTTCACAACAACACACTCATTGGAATTCTGTGTTAATTACAGGCCTATTGATACGGTTCCAGATATTTAAGTATTATGTTATGTGGTGGGAATTGTTACATTATGTTTGGTAACGTAGAACTTTCTTTGCGTAAACAATAAATTACCTACAGAATAATAATACTAAAAAAAATCGCGAACGAAATTCTCCGAAATAATATATAAATCAACCAGTCGTTATACTATTACTAAAGCAATACTGAAAGTATCAGACCGTTATTAAGTTCTCCTTGTTACTTTTCCGAAATAGGCTACGTCAGGGTTGCCAGATCAGAAACGTAGAACGGTCGTACCAATATTCGAAAATAGTCGTATTCTAGTCAAAACTGTCGTATACTTTGTAATTTTTCAGTGTAATGAACGCATTGCGTTAATAATAATAATAATAATAATAATAATTCATAATCGGAATTTTACACCTTACATAAATGTCATGCAATTGTTAATAAATCATCTTATTTGTAAATGATTAGACGTGTTTCATTATCTTCCGATGTGGTAAATTTGATAATATACAATAAAATTAAATAAACAGTAGTTGCCACAGTGTTGTAATTATTGCAAAAGGAACAGGACTGCTTTCCATTCATATTGATTTTTAGTTACAAAAAACCAATGAATAAACAAGCTGTATTTTATATATATATATATATATATATATATATATATCAAAATTTAAAATTACACAGTAAACTGGTTAAAAAATATAAAACTCTATGTTAAAAATAGTCGTACAAATAGGCGTACGACTCATTGTTGCGTCGTACGTCGTACAAATGTATGAAATAGTCGTATGTGTACGACTATAGTCGTACGTATGGCAACCCTGGGCTACGTAATTCTGAGGAAGACTGATCTTTAACTTTTAAAATGTTTCATATGCCTAGAAGTTATATATATACATATATTCGAATCGTCTTTGTATGAGTTATCTGTTCACCTGGTGCCCCTAGCCTGTTTAAACAAACCATTGCAGATAAACCGTGTACTGAATTCTAATTACTTTATTCGAATATATGATACACAAATACAGATTTTAAGTTTAACACCCAAATGAGTTTTGCCCTTGTGTGGGTGCCGTTCAGTATTAATTGTAAATAAATACCATTAACAGCCAATATATTATGGTAAGTAATTATTAAGAAAAATTATGTTTAGTTTACAAAATAACAGAAATTTACGAATTCGCCTAGAACTAGAAAAAAGAACCGTGAATAATTTAATTAAATGTAAAACTCAAATTAAAATTAATAGAGAACGTGTAAATAATACAAGAAAGAGGCCTGGAACTTTATATGGATGTGAGACATAAAGGCTCGTGTCCACATGAGAGCTGAGAGTGCGAGAAACTCTCGAGAGTTGCATTTCGGTATGTGGACACGCGTCTGAGAGCACTGTCTGAGAGGTAGCTGAGAGTGGCATTCAGAGAGTCAACTCGCAGGTGGACACGACTTTGCAATCAATCTCCGAGAGCAGCTCGCACTATACCAATCTGTTTCGTATAGCTGAGAGTTCTCTGAGAGTAGATAATGTGTATATTATGCCCAACAAGCCATATGATAAAATTATTTAATTGGCCTTCAATATTTATTTATATTTTCTAAAAACGAAATCTAAATCGAATAATACTTAATGATAATAGATTAAAATACGGTATCGTTTAATGTTCATATTATGTTCATCATGAAAAAATGTAGTAAGTTTATAAGGGAATAACTGAACAATAATAAAATGTTTACATTACATTCATTTATGAAACATAATGGGTGATAATCTCCATGGTTCACTACGGCAATCATCGATTCCTATACAGAATATTCTGAGGCGAAGAAGGCTGTAGTAACCCTCGTGTCTGTAGATTAGAGGCATGTAGGGATATCCTGCGGGACAAAATTCCGGAACAGCGGTGACCGTCATAGGCCTAAGTTGCAATCGTTAAGTAATCATATAAACGAACACAATATTAGTGTAGACTACATACGATTCCAAATATTCTCAAATCGGAGTTTAGAAACACGGTGCCTATAGCGTAATCAGTCTTGGTGGTTGTCTTTGTATTCTTTTGAGGTGACCAAGATGACGTACACGAGTCTATTGCGTATAAAAGTAGACATGTAACAGCGACGCACAAAATGCTTTTGCTCTAGTGCTAAAGGACCAATCAACAAGGGGCATTTGTTGGCTCTTGGTCTTCGTGGACGCAGAGGATAAATAGTAGACCTATCCGTTCATGTAGATGCACGGAGTTTAGATTCACAGTTTGATAGGATCACTCAACTCGACTTGACATGCTATAAATTAAAAATCACATGCTTGATGCCGGAAAAGCACAGAGTCACAATTAGTTTATATTTTACAAGAATCTCATATCACATTTCAATGTTTTTTTAGTTAATCTGTGGGCCTATCGAACTCACTAATACTTCATCATGTTCTAATGATATTCTGACAATATTAGATTGTCAAATTCTTCTAAACGCTTAGTAATTAAATGAGTGTACTCACTTAAAAGCATTCAGCAGGCCCTCATAAAATGCTTACATTAATATTAACAACGAATAATACATTGTTGTGCGTCCATCTTGTCCGTAAATGCGAGACAAAAACTCGCGCGATTTTGTTTCAAGTGGACACGGTCCTGAGAGTAATGTCGCGAGTTTTACTCTCAGCTACTCTCAGGATTGAACTAGCGCTCTCTAGTGGACACATCACCTGAGAGTACTCTCGAGAGTTTCTCGCACTCTCAGCTCTCATGTGGACACGAGCCTTTACTCTTCGGGAAGAATATAATCCGAGAATGATTGAAAACAAGGCGTTCAGAAGAATATTGAGACCTAAGAGAGATGAAAACTGGGACTGGAGAAAAGTGCATAATGACGATCTTTATAACTTGTAGTCTTCACGGAATATAATAAAATCAGGTAAACTGATGTAACAAAGTGCCAGTATGTTTTTGTTTAATCAGTTATGACTGCAATTATGATATGCAGAATATGTTTTTTTTTTTTTTTTAAATTGATTTCCAAGTTAAGCTCCAGATGTATTCATTAAGCAGGGCTTACGGAAGAAGAAAGGTCTACCATCTCGGCCACCTGGGTCATTTTAACGGTCTAGTTGGATAAGCGCATGTAAATCAATATGTTTTTTGTCATAGCTACCTGTATTTTAATTTCCAAGGCCTTATAAGATAACAGTAAAACAATAGGCTATGTTGTCAAGATAACTGATTTTCATTTTTTTTTTATAAATTCTTTCGAATACGTATATTACCATAAAATAGGCACTAAATTGAGCATTACTCCGAAACAGGTAAACCGATTTTATCCATTATGAATAGACGTCTTCCCATGGACATTATAAATGTGTATACTAAGTTTCATAAAAATCCGGTAAAGCGTGTTTGAGTTACCGCGTCTTTAAAATATACACTAAATTGGGTTTTACTCCGGTACCGGTCAACAGATTAGGTTCAAATTCAATAGGGCACTTCTCATGGACGTCATAAATTGGTATACCAAGTTTCATGGAAATCCGATACAGCGTATTTGAGCGAGCCATAATCTATTAAAATAGGCACTAAATTGGGCATTACTCCGGTATCGGTGAACCGATTTGGTTCAATATCAATAGGGTTCTTCCCATGGACATTATAAATGTGTTTTATAAGTTTCATGAAAATCCGAAAAAGCGTATTTGAGTTATGGTGCGTACAGACACACGGACAGACGGACAGACAGACGGACAGACATTTTTTCGTCCACCACACAATCTCATAAAGTACCATACTGGCACTTAATAAAGGTAATTAAATCCCTGAAGATGAAATGGGCTGGACATGGGGAAGGAAAGACTTAGGCCTATCCTAAAACTATTTTGAATTGAGGTCTGAAGGGATAATACCACTGGGAAGACCTAGGCGTAGGTGGGAGGACAATAGTAGAATAGATTTAAGGGAAGTAGGACTTGCGAGGGATGGTTGGATGAAGTTAGTACAGAATAGGGTTAAACGGCGTGCTGTAACCGCGCCAATGCTCCTCCGGGTTTCATAAAACAGACTAGCAGATGCCCGCGATTATTTACTTACTAGATGTTTTATTTAAATCATTTAGTTATCGTGGAATGCACTCCAAAGCCGGATTTTTAGCTGTTTCATTATAATTATTAATCGTTTAGTTTAGAATGATTCGTGTGTAAGTGTTAATAAACGTGTTTTATTTGTTTTGCTCTTAATTTTTTTTAAATTAATTATAGCTGCCACCTGCTAGTAGACTTATAAAATATTGATATGACTATGGTATAAATATAGTACTGTAGGCCTACATGAAATGATTTCATTGTTTCTGAAGACAAACTTTGTAATAATTGTCTTGTACTCCACACTCTTTGTCTTGTATCACAATTCCTTGCTTTGCCCATTAAATTCACCACAAGCATAATCTAACTTCTGAATTTAACTTTTCCGCACTCTCCTTAGCCTATATATATTTTGAAAAGCAATGTGATTAAGTTTTTTTATGAATGCATAAAAAGCATAAAAATATGGTGGTGGATGTGGAAACTGCGTTAACAGATTGACTGTAACCCCCTATGAACACCCTATGAAACACCCACTTGTGGAGGTTTCATTACCTATACTAATTTTGTTACGCTTATTTTCCGAGAGAGAGAGCAGAGGGGCAAGTGGTAAGCCCATCGCCTCTCAAGCGATAACAGATTAAGACGTAAAAATTTACTGAACTGAGAAACGACTTCAGACAATCGTGAGTGAATTGGAACAAGAGGAGGTAGTATTATTATGTCAACAATAGCCTGATTTTAGCTTTCCAGCGATTCAACAAGAAAACATATTTTAGTAATATTGGGTGGGCTTCAGCCCCACGGGCCCATATAAGTTGGCGCCTCTGGACATATGGGCATACAAATTCGAAATTAAACTATTAAAACGAACCATAGATCC
Source organism: Ectobius pallidus (assembly GCA_964059195.1). Lineage (NCBI taxonomy): Eukaryota > Metazoa > Arthropoda > Insecta > Blattodea > Ectobiidae > Ectobius > Ectobius pallidus. The sequence goes on from CAXKWD010000002.1 coordinate 56,138,301, forward strand.
CTGAGCCTTACCCTTTATTCATAAGCAATTAAAACTAGGCCTACTTACAAAGCTAAAAATCCGGATTCGAGAGTCATTTCACGATTAGAGTACGCCCAGGAGAAATAATATATATTAATGTTTATTTACATTCAGCTTCCCTTAGTTAAGGGTTGCCCTAAGACAAAGCGTAATATAAAAGAAAATGATTTGCACCACAAAGAAGTGTTTACAAGTATTTACAATAAACATAAAGAAAAAACTCACATATATCAAGAAAACTTATGAAACAAGAAAAAAAAGAACATTGAAAACAAATATATACAATTTAGGAATATAAGTGATTCCTGAGTATTGAGAGGGAACCTTTCAGGGCTGTCAGAGACACTTCTTTTATTAAAATGCTGTTCAGACGGAAGAATCTGCAGAAATCTACAAAGAATGAAGGAATTGTTCCTCTTGCACCCACCATCAGGCCAAAGATGGTAATAGAAGAAAGGGAGTATTTTTCTTTGTAGTATGCGATGGTGGGTTCGTAGATACGACATTTTTCAGCATGAACTTCTGCAGGTTAAAAAAAAAAAAAAAAAAAAAAAAAAAAAAAACGCATAGCCAGTTTTGTCCAAATCGCACAAGGTTTTCCCATAATGACAATAATAATAATAAAAATAAAAATAATAATAACAACAATAATAATCGTCTGTTTGAGTATAAAGGCCTATAAACATGATTTCCCTTCCGTTTACCTTTATTGTTAAAATTTTCAAATCATTACGTGTTGTGACGTTACAAACAAATTAATTAAGCAGAGCGGGCTAACCAAATTGAAGCGATTGACATTTGAGGCATTGTGTTGAAAAAAATCCTGCGATGATCTGATTTCGAAGTTGCTTTGGCAAAAGATCATGGCCAACTGCAATTAATTTCACAATGTTATAAATGTTTTAGTCCATTCTTCATAACAAAATCGCCACGATTCACATTGGGCTGGGGTAGGAGGGTTGAAACTAGAACAAAACCTTAAAAACCTAATGTAGGCTATGTCATAACAGTGTTAACATGATTATAGCATGATTTTGGGTGGATATATATGCTCCTATAATATTATCATGACATGTTGAAAATCTGATGACATAAGTGAGATTATCTTTTCATTTTCAGGTAAGGTGGACATAGTTTTTGCAGTAGATCGTTTAGTGAGCATGCACCTGATAAATAAAATCAGTATAAATTAGGGCTGTACTGATTAATCGATTAAACATTTAATCGTCGATCGATTACATTTTCCGGTTAATTGGTTTAGTCGAATTCTGAAAAAAGTTTTTCGAGAAATGGTCAAATGACCAAACTCTTTTCTCTCGCTTCTCCGGCCTTGGCACATAATATGTCATTCAGCCTACTGTGTCCAAACAATTCCCGTTATTCAGAAACCTGAAGGGTAGTTTAGTCAACAAACTCGTGTGTCTCAAGTCTTGGCTGAAAAAGTAACCGGAAATGTAAGTTTTGTAGTATAGGCTATATATGTTTTCACTAGTTACCTAATCAGTCGATTAATCGATTAAAGTCAAGCGTTAACTGAATTAGAAATGTTAATCGATTTTCAGCCCTAGTATAAATTACTTCAAAAGAAATCAGGGTGCACTGAAAAAATACTTGTACTAAAATATTGGAACTACGTATTTGAAGTTTAACATGAAATAGAAGACTCTAGGCTTGCTATACTTCAAACGATCCCAACCCAAAATAACTTAAAATATCTCCTGAAAATCGTAAAAATAAAAAATAAACTTCTAGGCTCACTATCCCTTAAAAAATTCTCAACCGAATATGAAATTTCCCCTAGGAGCCGAAAAACTCAATGAATTTTGACAATACATTATTCCTTCTCGGAAGATCGCAAATATCGTATCTACTTCTTTATACTGACAGCATCATAGAAGAACACACTTTCATTTAGTGTAACAACCAAATGTATTATCGTTTATTTTAGGATTACAAATAGATAGGATCAAAACCGGATTTAAACCACTTACAATTAATTTTTTTTTTTTCCAAAAAGACACTGCGAAATTTTCTTATTTTAGTATGTAAAGATCCCGTAATATGTAAAAAAAATTGTTGCAGAGGATTCATAATTCAGAGTAGAGCCACAAAACAAACTTCACTCCCAATAATTTCATTCATTCTGTAAGTGTTATCTTGAAAATGATATCTTCTTCCTAATGGAGTTATGACAAATACTACATGAAGACTCGGCTGGTTTTTTTTTTCGGAATGTACATCAGTACGAGCATGTTATTTTGACATCATCAATAAATAAAAACGGGATTGTTAAATCAGAAAATAAGCTTTTAATTGGACTTCATTCTCAGTTGATGTGCATACATAGAACGAACTATTGTTTAGATAACTCAATTTCTACCACTTTTATCTCATTTACATATTTTAGAAAGTTCATAAACATACGGAATAGGCTCAAGACAGATATCTTTAATATGTTGTATATTGTAATAACGACGTGGAATAATTATATCCCGTACTGAGGACGGCTAGAATGAGCACTGGTTATGACGCGTACCAAAACAAATGAATAGTCACATAAAACAAAGGAATGGAGAAAGTACGGCGAGGTAATTAGATATGTGGCTGTGCTGTTGATTTTACGTCTGCTAACGGGAAACATTTTTTTAAAATTTGTTTGACGACCGATGTCCCAGAAAGGATGAACCCTGACCTCACTACAACCTGCGTGACATGCCCATGTCTTCTTCTTCTCAAGTGGGACGGCGCAATATCGGCTCCGATGACACACTTAGATATACATCCGTTCCGACACAGACAATCCAGTCCACTAATATCTACAATTAAAAGCCAAAGTAGCATGGGATAATATTATTGTCATAAATAATGTCGTGAGTTGTTCCGAACAAAATTCTTTTAATAATTTCCGACCAGCGTAACTGGAAGACATTCCACTATAGCTAAATAGGCCTACTACATCACACAAGAAATAAAAATAGTTTTCTTCGATTTAATTATTTCCTTTATATTTCTCAAACGTGAAAAATGAGAAAGGGTGAGTAACGCATCTTTTGTTACACAAGAAACTAAAATCTACAAGTAAATATAATTAGGCCTATATAATTATCTGTATAATTCTAAAATAAAATTACATCCAGGTTTAGCTACAGTTTGCTACGGAGTCTTCAAGTCAAGAATTAAAAGAGTAATCCAAACTATAATTTTTTATTATTTTAAATTAGATCTTGTTCCCACTTGTTCTGCTCCGTTTTCCTGTTTCTATCATGGTAATTATTGATTTTTTACATTATTGTAATAACCATTATTATTTTTATCTCTTCAGTCATGCCATTAATCACAGCTTTTGCCTTTATCCCCTGGTATTTTTTTTTCATCATTTTAATTCGTCTACTTCTTAGCATTATGATAGGGTTTCGAGTTTCAGGATCAACCTATGTCTCATTATTTATCTCTTTTTATTGACTAACATTGATTCAGCTTATTTATTTTTCAAATCATTAATATGTTTGTTTTATGATGTGTTTCCTTTGTGGGTTTCTTTAATATAATTGTAATTGTAGTGTACTGTATGTGTGGTATAATAAATTAAGAATAAATAAATAATAAAATAAAAATATAAATAAATCTTAAGTGTTATATTGCCCCAAATAGGACCATTAAAATTTTCTCGCTTCACACTCTGATATAGAATAATAGCTGTACTCAGTTGTCTCAGCATATTACAAAGTTTGAAAACCTGGAATTTTACAGATGATAACTCTCTTATAACTACGCCAAGAGAATATTGTGAAAAATTTTCAAATAAAAGTTTTGAGCACTTCAAGCAACTCAAGTAAATTACTTTTTCTTCGTGTAAAAGGGTAACACTAATCTTCGTGTCACACCCTCAGAAGAAATCGAAATCTGAGCAAACGAAGGAAGAAGTTACGAGTACCGAGAAGACTCACAATTAATGTGATATAGTACACTCTTCAGTATTTTGAAACTGGAAAATGGTTTCGCACTGACGTATATGCATATGATTCGTTCGTGAGGTAAGAGTTCGAAATTAGTTATTTATGATCGAAGTGTTAAAAACGAGATTTTATTTTGCGAGTATATTATATTTGCGAAACGAGTCCTTTATCGTAGCAATCATACAAACAATATGAAATAATTTTACCCCGTGTCTCATATACTTTTTTTTAGACAGTCGTTAAAATTTGTGAAATAATAAATGTTAGATTTATTGTAAAGAATTACGCACATTGGAGGCGCAGACAGCTGTTATTTAATTTCTGGTACAGGGCTGCCAATTTAAGGACAATGCTTTTCGCCCACCAAATATGACAATTTTTGCAATCACCGTGAGAAATTTCACATTTAAAAAGACGTAGTGTATTTCAAAATGTCTAGTTCTTATAAAGCTGAGTCTATTTAATAACCATATGAAAATATTTTCACTAAAAGAGTAATTTTCATGTAAAGCAATCAAAGTTGGTTGCCCTGGAGTATTATCATTTTATACCACTTAGTGGCATAATTTTCTTCTTTTAATTATTAACACCTGCCGGTTAAAAGTGCTTCTTTTACCTTCGTCTGCTTAAAAATACATACGATATCTAACCTAAATAGAACATTTTCTTCTTACGATTTTTCTGTCACTGCCATGTTTCTGAAAATTGCATTTTTAGATTTAAGGGACATTAAAACGTGTTGTTACACTGAAATTCGACATCAAATTTCAGGGTCGATCTAAAAAATTCCACTACTTTTAATGCCTACAGTACGGAAATAGAAAGGAAATAAAACATCCATTTAGCAGAGGTTCTATTGCTAAAACACATAGGGCCAATGCCAGTTTCTATAAAACTGCAATGAGGAAGATAAAACAATTGAACATTTCTTAAGGTTGATGTCATTTATGGACTGCGAAGTCCCATGTCTGTAAATGTAGGGGCAAGTAAAAGAACTCTCTCAGGGCACCGACGAAGTTTACATGCATAAGTTAACAGTACACAATCTCCGTTAAGTAACTATAACAAAGAAACAAATTGACTAAATCTGAATGTTAAGTTGGCAGAAGAAACATCTAGTTTTAAATAAAAGTACACGAAAACAGAAAATCCTCCATGTTTTGAACTTCATTACTTCGGAAGCTGTGGAAATAATTGTGGAGCCTACTGACTGAATCCCAGAAGTTCATAATTATAGTCTATATGAATTGTATTGTATTGGCTTGTGCTTAAATAAGGAACATTTATTGCATATTCTATGACAAATAATTTTATTACTAAACAAAATTCCAAATCATCATATTAATGTTTTCTCGTTGTAGAGTTTTCGTTGTAGATTTCAGCACTTGTATTCAAAAATGCAATTTTCACGAACAAGTCGGTCTGTGGATGTGTCAAATTTATTTTTTCACTGTTTCCTTCAATCTAGGGGTATTATTTTAACTTTGTAACTAGCTGCTTATAATTAATCTTTTATTCCATTTTATGCTTAACGATAAATTGTCTGAAGTCATATCTTCCACAAAATTAGGATTGGGTTTCGCCTCGTAAGAATAACATGTGGCTGAAATAAGTGAATGCATACATCCGCAAACCGGCCACGTACTTCTTGACGAAGAATTACCAAAACTCATTGTCATTGTCGAGCGGGCCATATGAATATTCCGTACAATATAAAAAAGAAATTCGGTTTCAGAGGAAAAAATTAACAGAAAAATCAGTCACACTTAAGCGTGCATCCTGTGCGATAAAGAGTATTTATTCGTTTTGCAATCAAGTTTCCGTTGGATGTGTGACTCCGGTAATAAGTGTTTAACCCGGTGTAACCAAAATGTGAAGTGATTCGAATTCTTACAACAGATTTACGCAATCTGCAACACTTGTTCCAACACGTTGGGATGCTGTGAAGTCATCTCCACCCGATCTCGCCGGCCTTGTTTCTCAAACAGGGCGTTTAGAATTATTGTACTCAATATTTATAGTTGTAATTCCTAATGTTAGTGTATATATAGTGTATAGTGTATATATAGGCCTAAAGAGTGTGTGTGTATAATTGCAGTGTTTATGGAGATACCACTTGACTAGAATATGAATGATATACATGGACCAGTTGATTCATTAAAACGCTTTCAGATGGGTGCTTATTACTCTGCGAAACAGATAGGTCTAGCTGATATACCATAAGCTTACAAAAACATTACATTATGCAGTCAAAGCAAATGCGAATCTTTTAAAAGATCTCTCAAGGAATTTGGTCTAACCCACACCTTCTAAAATACGGTTGAATATTTCCATATTTAATAAGTTTAAAAATGTACAGTGCCGTACTTACAATTATGTATGCTTGTATGTTTTGAAGTGACGTATTCTATATAGATAGGCCTATCCATTGAGCCTCGCTCAGCACCTGTTCTAGGACGTGATACCTATAGGCCTATCTATATTTAAGACTTCTGAATTACAAGTTCAGTAGAGTCTCGATTATCCGACCTAACCTGGCCCTGTAGTACGTCGGATCACTAAAAATGTCAGATAATACTGAAAAACAAAGAAATATGTAATAAAACCCACAAATGTCATAATATGTCTATAGATTTAGTCTTCACGTAAATTAGCGCCCAATCTCCAATGCATTTAAACCTTCATTGTGAGTCATCTTGTTTGCTCTAGTGCTATTTGCACAGTTTTACACCTCGACAGGGGCGTATCCAATATATTTTTCGGGAGCAGCTATAAATCTAACACTATTATCTCTAGGGACCGGAAGTTTATGAAATCGTATTTTTAATGACGCAATCTATTTCATGATAGTGTTGAAATGTACAAGGTAGACTATCAAAGGAATAACAAGAAGTTGATGGTTTAATTTTGCACATTTTGTTAGTTTTGCAATTATCATCATAATTGCTTGACGCTAAAATACTGTATTTGTGCATATTTAAACAATTTGTACCACTTCTAACGGCATATTATGTCAGATTTTAAATATTGGGCACATCTCTGTTAATTCAAACATTTTCAGCTATTTGACTAAGTGAATGTTTTGAGAACCGACTATACATTTTGTTGATAGTACTTAGAGTAATTTTTTTGGGACCAATTGTACAATATTAAAGCAATGTTTCATTCATTACTCTTCAATTTACTAAAATGTATTGCAATAACCCTTGTTTTATTTTAATCATGTAATTTATACAACTTGTATCACGTCATTATGTGATTCAGCTAACAACAGAAAGTCAAGTATTAAAATTACTTAAATTATAGAGCATATCTCATTTTTCCGAAGCATATTTTACAAATTTTACTAAAAATTCAAAACTAGGCTGAGTTTTGTATAGCCTATACTTAGACAAAGCAGTAACGTCCTTCTATTTCACGATTCTCTTACGCATTTCACAAGTCAGGATCTGCAATTAAACTGCCAACTATCTGTCAAATTAAAATGTCCTTATGTGCAAAGTATTAGCATAACTTAACGTTTCGGGGGGGGGGGCTGTAGCCCTCTCAGCCCCTCCTCTGAATGCGCCCCTGCATCTCGACATCGCGGAATGCTACAGCATGCGGTTAGAAAGTCCCCAAAAAATAGAGTAAAGAACAAATTTCGTCTACGGATGACCGAAGATCGGATAATATAGACTCTACTGGAAACGATAGCCGATCTAATTTATAACAGTGGTAACAGAAACAACCACTACTAATAATTTAATCATGCATAGCCTACTGTAATTAACTACATCCCATGTTATATTGTTAATGTAATGTTAATGTAATGTTAGTGTGTTGCTATTTTGTTCACATGATTTAAAAGCTAAAAATAGGCACTGTTTTTTATTTATATCAAATGTAAAATGTGATAATATGCATAATGGTAATACCATATCTCACAAAACTGAAGCTAATAGGGCAAAACTAATGGCACATTTGGCATCAACGATCTAAATATACCCAAGACTAAGTGTAAATTCTAAGGCACCAAAATGGCTGTTGGTCTGTGTAATATTAGGGTATAATAATATAAAAATATATAGAATTTAGCTACTTCTGTTCACTCTATACTGGTTTTATCAATCTTCATAGTAAAATTCGACCTACTTCATTGCTTATTACTTTATTGCTTTAGTTATTAATTTCGTAGTTGCGGTTTCCAGGTTGTAATGAACAAATGTAGAAAGAAAGATGTACAGTGAAATCTTGATACAACGATTTCGCAGGGACCAGAAAAATATATTGTTGTAGAGAGATATATTGTTATATCGAGAATTTACAAAAAAATGTTCAAATTTTGGTAGTATATAGGAAACAACTTCAATAGCTGCAATTCTTTAAGTATTTAGAGAAATAAAGAATTTTATCACAAGAACTGCTATACTGTACTGTATTCACTCCACCCTTAAATTATTACACTATGAGCAAACACATTTTACATTGCATTATAGCACAGCACCATTAACAGGTGACTCATTTTTGCCCCTGTTTGTAAAAGTCAGAAATGAGTCTGTTTAGCTTTTTTTATGAACAGGGATACACACAATGCCCTTATTTGATTCGAGGTTCACTAAATGACATTATGGCACCGATGGAACACTCGACAGAAAATTCTGCAGAGCCTCGTAAGCACAGAACACATACATAGAGGCAATGGCTTCAAGTGCGATTAAGGTTGGTAGATGCACACTTTGTTCTACCTCCTCTTATTCATCTTCTGCCTGCTTGTTTTGGATTTCCTCAATGTTTTCTTCCGTTAGCTCCGGGGAGTTCATGATTTGCACTTTCACGATCTATTTTTATCCTTGTACCGAGGAAAAGGTATTTTACGGGGATTCTAAATGTAATCGTAATGGAGAGGTTTATCGTTATTAAGAGTATCGTAAAACCGAGGGGAATTTTACATTATGTTAATGGAAAGAATGCAGGGACCAAAATATTTTAACGTTATAAAGAGTATTATCATTATATCGGTAATCGTTGTACGGGGATTTCACTGTAGTTAAAGTTCAATGAACTTTAAAACAGCAATAAGAGAATGTGTAGGGCTGGAGGTCTGTGGGTTACCGGTGACGTCACTGTGGGGTGCATCTTCACTAGTGACATTTATTGAAGCGGGTCAACAGTGTCACAGGTTTCACCTCCCACTTTGCAACTTACAGTGCCTAATCACAGTTCTGATTCCAGATATTCAAAACTTGCTGAGGAGGAGATAAAATGTATTTATTTAGACAGCCATATGTAGGGAATCCTTGGACATAAACACCACAACACAGGACCTCCTCAAACAACGAAAGCACTTGTACAACCAACGGTCAGCGAATTTTGTGAGGTGTCAAAAAATTCTGAACATGATGCAGCCACTAATACATTTAAATGTTTCTTTTCCTTGAAATGTTTATATTATTTGTTAATCGATATGCTTGTTCCTATTGGAAGAGATTTGTACCTTCTCTGCTATGGCCCTGGATGGAGCAGTCGGTAAGGCACTGGTTTTCTGTTTTAAATTTTGCTAGTTTGATCTCCCCTAAATGATGATAAAATATGACCTTTTAAAAATATGTGGGGAGCTAAGAAGCGAAGTGAAGCCGACATTCTTAAATACATAAATTTAAAATATATATATTTTACAAACATATAGGCCTAGGGAAATCATACGATAGCACGTTTTCCTACGTAGCACTTAACTTATAGTAAGTAAACAAATAAAGCTGTAGTAAAAAACAATATTTTGAGATAGATAGGTTGTAAGGAACGATTTCATGCCCGTCTGAATCTGCCATCGTCAATTATTGCATTTTAGGATATAGTGAAACGACTTCATGCTAACCAGAATTGTGAAGTATGATCACCAAATTATTGTCTTTATAGTAGTTATATACGATGCTGGACTGCTTTATAGAGCTTAATAGGCGAGCATGGAATTCACAAAACGAGCGCTAGTTCTTTATGACGGCAAAACGTCGCAAGACATTTTATGGTATTTTGAATTGTAAATTTTAAAACGAAAATAATTTTACTTATCTTGTGCTTAGAATAGTAATCGAAAAACTTTTTGGTAATTTCATATCGTAGGCTCTTTTGGTCGGCAATGATTTGTTTGGAAGAAAATCACTGTATGAAAACAGTTGAGAGTAACTGAGTTTACAACTTCCGGGCTGTGTGGCCGTGGTCTATGAGTGTCTAGTGCTGACGTTTCGCCGCGAGCTGCGTCGGGCATCTTCAGAGCGATGTGTCTAGCTGGATGGTCGGCTGTCAACTGCTGATCTAATTTATAACATTGGTAACAGAAACAACACACTAACTAATAATTTAATAATGCATAGCCTACTGTAATTAACTAAAGTATTACAGTTGACAGCCGACCATCCAGCTAGACACATCGCTCTGAAGATGCCAGACGCAGCTCGCGGCGAAACGTCAGCACTAGACACTCATAGACCACGGCCACACAGCCCGGAAGTTGTAAACTCAGTAAACGCCGGCCGTGAAAGCTTAAGCACATACAGTTGAGAGTAACTTAGGTCTACCAGAAATATTTGCGGAAAATAATGAACCGTGATATATTCAGGGCCGTAGCTAGGCGGTGGCGAGATGGGCCCCCGCCAAGGGCGCAGGTACAAAGAGGGCGCAAAATTAACCATGAAAAATCTCGCCCTTTTTTAGACTGGTGCAATTTATCAAGCCATAAAAATTCCACGTTAATGAAAGAACTCTTTCAGGTTATTAAAAATTACTGCACGTGAACTATCTGTAGTATTATGCCGATTGTCTACAAACATATAGCAGTCATGCAACGTTCTTTCATAAACACGTTTTTTATTGACAGAGTATGATAACATAAATCATGAACAGTATGGAAAGATATAACGATAGTGAAAAAAAATGTACATTATTATTGAGATGAAAGTGTTTCAACTAAGTTGTTCGAAAAAAAATACTTTTACCTATGTGAATATGTTAAACATTTTAGTAGGCCTCAGGCCTATTATGTAATTTACTTTTGATACTAGATTTTATTAATGAATTCTTTTTTAAGTAGTTCAATCGTCTGAAAATAAGGTTTTAGTACCTTGAAAGTCCAACACTTAGTTCATTTTCAAATTGAGGTTTAGGTTTTCTTTGACAATAACAGTGTTTTTATATTAAAATAATAAACATTAAAATAATAAATTGTTCAGACCCCCAGTATTGGAGGGCGCAGATTTGTCAAACTCGCCAAGGGCGCAGAAGGACCTGGATATAATTATAAAGAAATGTAGGCTTAAGTTATTGAAAAGACAAATAACGAACTAATATTGAAAAATCCTTCACTATGGTAGACTAAGGAGTTGCAGGCGTTTAACGAATGAAGAGAAAAGAAGGTCGTAAACAGTTTGTTATGTTGGCTTACGTTAAGAAGTTAGATCTGGACAAGGATAACCTTAGTGTGTTGCACATTAATGTGCAAGGCTTACACAATAAAATGAATGACCTGGAAGTATATCTAAGTGCTGAAAAATATTCCATTTTAACAATAAATGAACACTGGATGAAGGATGATGAGATACCTCACTATAATTTTAAAGAATTTTATCTAGGAAGCTTCTTTTGTCGAAGCATATATGACAGGGGTGGAGTTTGTTTATACATAGCAAATCGCCTCACAAGCCACACAATGAACAAAGTGAACGAGTTGTCAGTTGAGAAACATGCTGAATTTGCAGCAGTGAAACTTCAAGGGTTGAATGTAATTGTAATCTCTGCTTATAGGTCGCCCAAGGGCGACATCCATGTGTTTTTAGAACGTGTTCAGCGAGTCTTCGATTTGGTTTTAGTAAATAGTAAAGCTAGGGTTGTTTTCTGTGCGGACCTGAACATTGACGTTAATAAGCAATGTACTTCATTGACTTTATTTTTAGAAATTCTCAAACAGTATGGGCTCCATTATGTAAATAGCATGCCTACCAGGTTAAATTCTTGCTTGGACAATATTCTTACCAATTATGAAAAGAGTGAATATGAATATGGAATTGTTGATCTCAATATTGCGGATCACGATGGAATTTGGTTTGTCGTCAACAGTAACTTTCCTGATAATTGTGACTCTAGTGCTCCGAAACTAATTAGAAGGATTTCCGAGGACAAAATCTGTCATTATCGACAGTTGTTAAGTGATATTGACTGGTCTTCTAGATTGGTGTATGGTAACTGCTCTCTTAACTTCAAAGCATTCTTTTACACTTTGCTGGATTTATACGAGGAATGTTTCAAGAGGGAACTTATTAAACCTAAAATAAGGCATAGTGCAAAAAATAACTCGTGGTACACTGCCGAGTTAATGACTCTGCGTGACCGGATTATGCTATTGAAGAATATTAACAGAGGTTCTAACAGTGAGCGTTTAACTAAATTGATTGCTGATGTAAGAAAGACGTATAAATACAAAGTGAACCAAGCTAAGATTAAGTATAACGAAAGTTTAATTCTCAACGCAAACAATAAGTGCAAAATGGCATGGAAAATCATCAATGCGGAATCAGGAAAGTGTAAGCCGAGCTATCCTATTGAAAGTTTGGGGGTAGAGGATTTTAGTAAGCACTTTACAGATTCGGTGATTGAAATCAAGAAGTCAATACCTTCTCCCATTATTGGTTCTGAAGTTTTTTTAAATGAAATGGGCTCCATAAAGTGTAATTTTAAATGGAAACTTGTTGATCAAAACGATGTATATGATGTTGTTAACAAACTCAGTAATTCTAAAAGCCAGGATATTTATGGCTTTTCAAACTTTTTGTTTAAATCTATACTGAACTGTATTTTAAACCCTTTAGTGTTTTTAATTAATCAGTGCTTGGATGAAGGTCAGTTTCCAGACATGCTTAAGTTATCGAAGGTGATTCCGATACATAAAAAGGGCGAAAGATGTTTAGTAGCAAATTATAGACCTGTGTCTTTGGTACCTATCTTATCTAAAATTATAGAAGGTGTTATGTTGAGTCAGATGGTCACCTATTTTGAAAACAACAATCTACTTTGTGACCAACAATTTGGTTTTAGAATGGGCAGGTCGACAACTTTGGCTGCTGAGTGTGTTGTTAACTGGATTTTGCATGAGATGGAGAAAAAGAATTTTGCCGTAGCTAGTCTATGCGACCTTAGTAAGGCCTTCGATTGTTTGCCTCATGAGGTGATATTGAATAAACTTAAGTTCTATGGTGTTAAGGACATTGAAAATAATATTATAAAGTCCTACCTTTGTAATAGACAACAAATAGTTGAGGTGGATGGTGTTAGATCTTCAGAGAAACCCGTTACTATTGGGGTGCCTCAGGGTTCTTTATTGGGGCCTTTTTTGTTTCTTATTGCGGTAAATGATCTTCCTGCTGCGATACCAGAAAAAATAACTGCATATGCTGATGATACAACTGTGCTGAAAGCATTTAACGACTACAAAGAGATTAATATGAATAATACTCTGGCTAGGCTGACTAATTGGTTTAATGCCAATGGACTGGGGCTGAACCTGAGTAAAACCCAGACTATTGTATTTAGTCTCAGAAACACCGAAGTAATTTCGAAACCTGTAAACTTATTGGGGTTTTGGATGGACAGTAAGTTGGATTGGCATTGCCACATTGAACATATTTGCAGTAAGCTGTCTAAGGTAATTTATCTATTGAGAAGACTCAAACAGCTTCTTCCACCTAGCACATTATTACATGCTTACTTTGCTTTTTTTCACTCTCATCTAAATTATGGGGTAATTCTGTGGGGAAATAGTACGGGTGCAAAAAATGTATTTCTTCTTCAAAAGAAGGCAGTAAGGATTATCACTGGATCTGGCCCTACGGAGCACTGTAAACCAATTTTTAAGAATCTGAATGTTTTGACTCTTTCTTCAATTTATGTATAGGCCTATTCTTGTATCACATGGGTTCATAGTGCTGTGGATGTGCAAACTACTAGGAAGGATATTCACTTTCATTATACCAGAGGAAACAATCTTCTAGAGATTCCCAGGTATCGACTGAAGAAAACTACAGAGAGTCATATAGTCCTAAGTACCAAATTTTTTAATAAGTTACCTGACGAATTAAAAAGAATTAGAAGCATTGACACTTTCAGGAAAAGACTAAAAGTATTACTACTAAATAAGAATTGGTACACTGTGCAAGAATATTTGGATGAAAGTTTTATTTGAATTTGTATGTTATTTTATTATATTTTGACTAAGCCTATTGCATGTTATATTGCTGTAAGGTGTGATTATTAAACATTAAACATTAAACATTAAACATTAAACATATGTTTTTCCAAAAGCATTTAAACCATTTGGTATAGGGACCATGTTCTCAATGCTGAAATAGTTATTTATGTTATTTTGAATTGTAAATGATTAATAGATACACGATTATTATAGTAGTAGTAGTAGTAGTAATAGTAGTAGCAGTAGTATTAATAGTACTAGTAGTAGGAATAGGTCTAATAGTATCTGCTAGTGGTTAAAAAGAAGGAAACGAATAATTAGTCTATTTATTTTACGAAAGGGAAGAGAACGACAGTGACATCTGGTGATATCCTTAATAAATATCATAACGGGCTAGCACTATTTTTTACAGCTCATCCCCTAAACTGAAACTTTACATAGACGGTAGCTCCTGCGTTGGGCTAATCACTTATCCGGCGAGTAACTGGTCAAAAAAAGTATGTATGTGATCCAATAGATAATCCTTCTCCCGACAGGTCGCGGCCCTGAAGGCCTGGGCGTCGTGGGTCGCTTAAACGTCCCTAATAGAGGTGAAACTAAGGGAGAGAAGAAGACGACGAGGAAGAAGATCCACGTGAAAGAGACTGGCGTTTTCTTATTAGGCACTGTGAGAAGTAACGAGACAAATTAATATAGCAAGGAATCTCACGGAAGCCAGTGCCATCTGTGTGCCAAATATTGCAAAACGTCTGAACCAGTGGGTGGCCGTCGCATTCCTCATAAGCCACAAACCCCCGCCTGCCAGCAACATCGCTTTCTATCTACAACTTTTCAATTTCAATCTCTTCACATGACATGCTCATCTGCTACCGGCTATTGCAATCGATTTCCACATCGTTTTAAAACCACACAGGGTGGTGAGCTAGAAAGACAGAAGTCATAAGAGATAATTTTATCTAAGCAAAGATCAGATTCCATGTAAAAAAAAAAGATCATATATAGGCCTAAAGGGTCATTTACATTGAAATTAAAACATGCGTAAGCGAATATGTATACATTTTCACTGCTACTAACACACAAATGAGTCACTTCAAACAACTGTTTAAAGCAGATATTTCAGAATAATAGAGTAAAGTTTATGTAAAATGGGAGGAATTTTTATCCATGTATAAGGCTTTTAGCTACGGAAGCCAGCTATTCTACTGATTTTTTATTGATTCAAAACTTAGAGCTTACTGATGATTTCCCTCAGAGGGCTAATTGAACATTCTCAAAAAATGTCGTATGCCTTAGAGAAAACTTCAGCACAAGTATCACCCTTAATTCTTACGTGTCACCAATCGGAGGAAAACATATGCTATATAGCCAATCAGAGAGAATCCGGAAAATGGCGTCGTTTTGGCAGGAAATTAGAAGTCTTTTTCCAAGGATATAAATATGTAATAGGCCTATGACAAAAGACAAAATTCCCATAAATATGATGGTGTAAATCAATATCAGCTGAACTTATAAGTTGAAAGTTTGTTAAATTATAAAACCTAAAATTTTAATCCTCCTGTTCTCACTTCTCAATGATTAGGTTATTGTTTACGTTTATGTCTTCTTTGTTATTGACCAACTTCTTCTAGGTTTTCATAATATGTTAACGTCTAAATTTTTACTCTTTACTTTTATTCCGAATGGAGCTAAACTTGTTTCAGACATAAACTGAAACATAAACTTGTGATAGACTAGACATCCGTTTTTTCTATCCCACTGACGTAACTCACGTCATAGGTCATAAAGAAAGTTTGATAGCAGTCACTTGAAAGCTAGTAAAATACTCTCTTTACTGGATGCAACTAATAAATGAACTAATCTGCTATTAATTAAAACACGTTGCATATAAAACTATTTTGATATTAATTCTTGACAACCTATTTGTACTTAGTATTATTGGTGCTACTGTTTGTTAAATTAAGAATTGAAACACCCATCGTGAATACTATCTCTTAAGGAGTTAATTATATATTGTTGGCATTATGGACGTTGTCTTTAATTCTCTTTCAATCATAAGTTATATTACATACAAAAATATATCGGTAAGAATGGTAAATTAGTCTATTCCACATACATTTTCATATCGCAGGACTTCTTGCAGGATATTTATGAGATTTTCAAGCCTATTTGCGATTCACAGGATAAGGTATTAGAAAAAAGGAGTATCCTGCGAAAAATAGGGCATCTAGTCAACCTACTTACTTGGCAATTAACTTAATTTATTCTCCTTTGCATATAATAAAATTAAGTACGGAATCAAAAATAGAACGTTTCATATTTCAATCATAGTTGACTCTCCTGCAAATTTATTCTAAACAAAGAAACAAATAGGCCTAATCCTTTCTGAACAAATCCTACTCTTGTAAAATTTCAACATCACAACCATACTCTGATTCGAATCCCGCAGTCATGAAGCTGACATAGCGTATTTAGTAATGATAATGGTAATGACAACAATGGCGGCACAGGTAAGGGCAGCTCAGATTGCAAGCGGCAGTATCAGATGTTGCTCAGGGCTCCGATGTCAGGGCACTTCCGCTCCTGCAACTTCCGGTCTCCCTCACACTTCCATGTCTTCTCCATTTTCCGATCATTTAACCCCCTGCCCTGCCAACCCCACGTCGTAAGCTTTCATTCATGAAAATCCTGGCTGCCTCTTAAGCAGTTCATTCGGAAAGGGGAGATCGCAGGCAAGGCTGTAGGCAGCCAAACAAAGCATTTAAAGAGATTTTTTAATTCTAGATTCATAAAGTCGTTAATAAAAACACTATTCATAGGTATTCGTCTGCCACATTATAATTCTTAAAGCTACATTTTATATACCGGTTTATATTTTGTACTTTCATACAGAAACAATACTACCATGTATCGTTCTGATGTCTTCCACACCAAATTTTCTCAAAAAGATCTCCATAAATGTACCAATTTGATTAATTTTGAAAATAGTAGACAATTGTAGAGGTAATCATTAAAGAACATGCCAGATTGCAAGATTGTAGAGCAATTCATTGCTGAGGGAAAAAATAATGAAATTGACCTATTTCTCACCTAAGAATTTTACCGACAGCTGTATGTCCCCCCTTAAATGTAGACTTTTTACGAAACTATAAAAGACTAAACTTTAAGCTTTATTTGTCTAAATACTTAAAATTGTTATATTTGTTGGCATTTATGTGTCACATTAATGTGTAGGCCTCTGGGTTTTATTTTTATGGTAGTTCTAATAATCGTGTTGTTCTCCTGAGTCATTTCCTCAGGTAGAAAATTTCAAATTTCGCAGTCACGTTTGTTATTTTCACATTTTTATGGCAGAGGATGAGTTGGCCTACAAACGGTGACAATTTGTTCAGCATGGATGTTATGTTGTAAGATTAATCTGATCAAAAAAGGTGTCCCTCTTGCTTTATGTTTATAACCGGTGGCGCCGGGGTGATGACGAATTGAACCACATCTCAATTTAATTTTGTCACCTGTGCGTGCCTGTGCACAAATCAGAGCCTCATTACCGCCAAATGTCCAGACAAGACAGAGTTTCATGTCGTCAACAACAACGGTGTAGGCCGGAAACAAGGCGGCCTCCCTAATTTAGAAGCTTGGGGTTATGTGTCTTATCTGTTTGCTGTCAATGCCATCATTCAAAACGCTTGAGCCGATGTTTATGTCTAACGAGTGGTCAAATAAACAGAAACATCCCCAAAACAATGTGACCATGAAATATTCCCAGAAATCTTGAAATCCTAGTCCTGGAAGATTTGTTGTTGTTAATTTTAATACCTCGAGCAACTATACCAACTACAGGATTGATCATTCTGAACTTAATGTATTTATTCTGTTTTAAAAATGTGACCATGAAATATTCCCAGAAATCTTGAAATCTTAGTCCTGGGAGATTTGTTGTTGTTAATTTTAATACCTGGAGCAACTATACCAACTACAGGATTGATAATTCTGAACTTAATAGCCTATATTTATTCTGTTTTAAAAATCGGGAAAAAATTCAAACGGTAAGAATATGACGCTGTTCCTAAGGCAGTATGCATAAACATACTTTCATTTATTTATTCATCCGACAGATCATCCACCAAACAACATCTAAGCAATCCATGCGATATTCTACAGTAGTTCTCCGCAGCATCAGGCCTACTTAAAATCTCAGAACTCTTTGTTAGTGTAAGAATCTTGGATTATTCCTCATAGTATAATTGTGGAAATGTTTTCAGAATACTGCAGATTTTAAAAATACTGAACAAATATTGGAATTTCGAATATTAATTTTTAAATTTATACTCTGCTTTCTAAGGCAACTTTATTGATTATGACCCAATTTTATCGATCATTTTTATTCTCTTAACTTTCGTTTTAATTTTCCTGAGCAGTACAAGATGCTAAGACCTTACAAAGTACGATATTATTTTCAACAGATGATAGTAGTCTAACACCAGCACATAAATTTCTCTACCCTAAACATGGGTAATACTGTAATAAAACTTCCTCACTTTACACTTTGATGTAGAATAGAAGACTTACAGTTGTTTCAGAATCACGTCACATAATTTTTCCGAAAAATTTTCAAATAAATTTTTAGCTATTATAAGCACATCGTGTACAAAGTTTAAACCAAATCATTAGTGCAGTATTCGAGGAAGTCCTGAAAAATGTAATTTTCTTATTGCAAAGTGGTAATAAAAATGTACGAGAATGTCGTCGCCAATCTTTGTGTCACGTCCCCAAAGATTTCTAACCCAAAAGGAAAATTTGTTTTTATACGATTTTGTCGCTTTCAAGTTATGCTGTTAGCAGACAGTCTCATAAAAACTAAACTCCATGGCGCTACATCCCTGAAGGGACTAGGCCTACCACCCGATCGCTGCGTCTTCTACCATAGGTAGATTACAGGATTGGGGGGGGGGCATGTAGTCAGCATGTCTACACCCACGGCAGACAAACATATACACAAACATTTTTCTTTAAGTTTTATTTTTTGAGTCAAAGGATCTCATGTGTAGGCCTATTAATGCTGAAAACTCGACATCTAATTTCAGGGTAGAAAACTACTAAAAACTGGGACTCTAGGACCTGAACCAAACACGCACAGATAGCTTATCGTCCGCCGGTAGCAATGGAGTAGGTGCAGAAGAGAATGCATATGTACTATTCATTCCAAACTATGCGGTTCATAATAACCTATATACATTCCACACTATTTCCCTACTCTGACTGTGAATCACTTTACTACCACCAACCTTTTTGCTATAATAATTACATTCGCCGTCCATTGCTCTTATTAACGTATCACACTTCATTATTGAATGTTGTGAGGCAAACTAAGATTTTTTACACGGTCTGTACAGTATGAACTGGCAGGGAGCATCACGTGATATGAAGGTCAGGCAGATCTAGATTACTTCATCGTAGCCTACTACGCATCCGTTTGTTTGGCTCAGGTCTTACCGATCGAGTTATACATTCCTATAGGTTAGTACCTATAGACCTAGTAGTGAACGAAAAAAATAAACAAGAAAAATAAATAAATCATTTGTAATATTAAGTACCCTACATATTTCGCACTCCATCGTTCCTAACTTCATTATCTTTTATTAGCTTGGCATATCGTTTTCACGAAGACATTTCCAGTTAGGAGGGCGATGTTCGGAGGAAAACAGAGGGTAGTTATAGCAGTGAAGTCGTGATTGAGACAAATGACACGAGGACATTGTCAACGTGAGTCATGACCTCTAGGGATTCCAGGAACCATGGAAACAATTGAACGCCCAGCTATAATCTGGGTCCCCGTGATCAGATTGTCAAGCAGTCATTTGTTTTCGTCCCCATGCCAATAGTCTTGCAATCCCGTTAACTTCAGGAGTTTCTGTTAAATTGTCCACACCATTCCTCGCTACTCATTTCCTTTAAAATAGGAAAGAATTATTACTACATCAATGAATTTAATATCAGGCTCTATATAAAAATCCTGAGCACTAAAAAATCGAAGTCTATATATTATTTTATTTCCCTAACATTCGGACCGAGAGGTTATGCAGTACCGGAGTTTGACAGACACTGTCCAGTGCGTCACCGTTTTCGAGAAAAGTGCGAAAAACGATACTTTGTCATGTAAACTGGCATTAAAAGTAAGAAAAAGTTGCCATTTTTCGTGTCATATCTACAGGAAGTACTAACCCAAATACATTTTATTTTCATACACTTTTTAGTTCCGGAAGTTTGCTGTTCATGGATACATACATACACACAGACATGTTTCTGAAAACAGTATTTTTTATACAGGGACTGCAAAACGTGAATTTATGTTAAAAACTAAACTTCGAATTTCGGGCAGAGGAAGTAAAAAATAGGCTATATGTAGGTCTAACAGTAGGCTACTACTCGTGGAAATCTAATCCATTACTGATGCTTTTTATATTTATGTTTTGTGTATAGAATTGACGTTGCTTACTATGCATGATGTCACATTACGTAATACTTTTTTGATTGGGACACTCAGTTTGCTCGCCTATGCTTAATTCATAACCTAATGTCTTGTGGTGAGACAAGGAAGAGTCACCTTATATCGAAGAACTGTATTCTTAATAGGATGTTATTAAGTGCCAGTATGGTACTTTATAAGATAGTGTGGGGGACGGGGAAATGTCTGTCCGTCTCTCTGTCCGTGTGTCTGTACGTACGATAATCGGCTGACTGGTACCGGGGTAATGCCCGATTTAGTACCTATTTTATTAGAAAGAATTTATCGAATGCAAATCAGTTATCATGGCAACATATTGTTTTACAATATTCATATACGGCTTTGGCAGTTGCTATACAGTTAGCTTTGACAAATAACACTATTATTTCACGTATTCTTATCAAACTCGATCGTTAAAATGAGCGAGGTGGCCGAGATGGTAACATCTTGGACTCGCGTTCTGGAGGTCCCTAGTTCAAATCCCGTAGACGGCCAATTTGACTTGTGAGTGTGCGATTGTCAAGATATCACAAATCTGTATAGCTCTGCTGATGCTGGACGATGTTAATCTTATTTTTTAAAAAAACTAAACCTTAGTTTTTCCGTAAGTTCTGCTTAATGTATCATCTCTGAAATTGTTAAAAAAAAAAAATTCTGCATTTCATAATTGCAATTATAACTGATTAAACAAAAGCATTCTGGCACTATGTTACATCAGTTTATCTGATTTTATTCAAATTGTGATTAATAACTATTCATCGAACGAATGTGGCACGAAGATCTAATAATGGTACGAAGACGTGTACGGACCTAAATTCCATAAACACTATCTTGATGTACTGTAGCTGACAACAGAGAATAAGAAATGTCTGAAGCAGAATAATCTGTTATGGTTGAATATCTACTTGCGTACTGGTAGAGCACTATTTTATAATGTGTGGTAGTTCATATGTAAATTTTATGGGAATAATTTTCCAGGTAGTAGTTGTCATAACCATGACGTAGCCTACCAGTTTAATCCTGATTTAATGAATCACACCCGTTAACACTTGTATTTACACCAGCCAGATGCCAGCAGAACTTATACTTGCAATAGCTATTTACATATTTTCACCCTTTCCATCGCGGTGTTTGCATTTTTAGCTCCTCTAATCTTCTTTTATTCGTTTTAATAGTTTTTCATAATATTTATTGCCTAATCTTCACGTTATCATGCTATTGTTTATTTCTCTAAGCTAATAGGCCTACTTATCCTCGCTGTTTCAATAGTTATCTTCTATTTCCTACTATATGTCTCCTTTATTTTTAATTTTACCTGTTTCTCTTTCCTTTATTTTTGTATACCGATATTTTTCTTTGCTTTATGTTTTCTTTCGATCTAAATTTCTTGCTACTTTCTTTATAATGTTTAGTTCTGATCTTAGTTACTGTTCGTTCCATTTTAAGAAGACCTCGTCCCAAACCAAAGTCTATCTACAAAAGAATATAATATATAGCATTGTTCCTAAATCCGAAAATCTGCTCCGACACCGACAAAAAACATGTGCTTTTGTAGTCGCGTGAGCTGTCATTCACCACTTCTCAAGTGAAGGAAACGTGCTACGGCCTACGGTACGAATTTGGAAACATTTTACTCAACTCAGTGTGAATACACCTAATTACCTTTCTATTCACTGATTGACACGTCGAAGAGGATTAGGGTGGCAGAAGGTATAGGCAGTTTTTTGGGGAAAAAAGTCTTTAAGAATTGGCACCCAAAATACTGCTTTGTATACCTTATTTCCTTCTTTCTTTCTGTGTTTATTTTAAATTCCTTCCTTTCTTACATTATCCTCATTTATCATTTCTTTCTACTTTCCTTTCTTTCGTCCTTGCTATCTTCCTTCCTCTTCATATTTTCTTTAGGGTTTGTTATTTTCATCGTCGTTCTTTGTTAATGTTTTCATTAATGATCATTGTACTTTAGTACTTAATGCTACTTTTCTATTATTACCATGTATCATGTGATTACGACACGGATGAAATGGGAACTTTGTAGTCTAGTAAAACTGAACTTCGTTTAAATTCCTAACCCCTAATTCGGAAATCAGATATCCTATTCTTTTGTCCACTAAGACCCTTACAATTATTACGAACATCTCATAAACAGGAATTTTGTTGTGCAATTTCTAATACTGTACTTTTTTCTTCTAGCAGAATTTTTTTATTATATGCATTACATAAAAAGTAATTAGGCCTATAGGCCTAGGCCTGAGCTAATTATTATTATTATTATTATTATTATTATTATTATTATTATTATTATTATTATTATTATTTGTATTGAACTTTGATTAAGTAATGGCCATATTAGGTTGAGTACCTTTGCTAGAGTTGCACTAATTTTAACTTGAAAAGAAAAACAATGTTATGTTATATTCTCATTAGTTTAAAAATATATGCCATAGGTGGTGTAGATAATAAGACATTACTGGGTTATATTAAACCTTTCCATTGAGACGATATAGGAGGCCTATACTGTACACTTCAACTGGCATTTATAAAAATAGACTCAAGACTGGTAATTTGCAATATTAATTAGTGTTTTTGCTCTGTAAAAAGAGAGCGAACTCATTAACACATGATGTCATACGAGTGTTAAATAGAGTGAAACCACCCAATATGGGATAAATTAGAATGTCGATTAATGAGAATATGCGTGGGAGAAGTAATGACAGCTTTAAAATATATGCAAATTAATATGCCTCCTAAAGAACATTTCCCAATATAGCCCCACATTCTACATCAATTAGGTACCATATTATGAAGGACTGAGTCCACCGCTGTGACCCAGCGAGGCTTTCAGTCCTCTCACGCAGCTGACCCGAGTTCGAATCCTGGTCGGGAGAAGTTACCTAGGTGGGTTCTTTTCACTCACTTATGACTAGGCCCGCCCTTGTAGTCCCCGGATATCATCTGGCCGTGATTATCATATTAATTCCATCCTCGTCTTGTGTGTGAGAATGTTGTGTCTCTTCTATGTGTTCGTGTTATGTCGGAGGTGGCTCCGGCATAGAGCGGATCCCTCTTCAGGAGAGGTCCTCTATTTACTTGTCTGGTTAAAAAATCATGTATGTGTGATCAATATATAATCCCTTTCACGACAGGTCGCGGACCTATGGATGCGTAATTCCTAGAAAAGGAGAGGTAAAATTACGAGTAAGAAAGAAAAAGATAATTATGAAGAACTTCTACTACATAAGTGGTTATAATTCTTTAATCTTAATTCAAATTATTGGAATGCATACGCTTTATAACCCCCCTAATGTGATAAGAGTAGTTAAACCTAGTCTGCTTAAATTGGTGGTCATTATCACTAGGATTTCTGCCCAAATGAATTATTCTATTATTCAATCGAAAAAAACGAAAGGTTTTTATTAATCACTCTAATAGTCTACTTTTTCATTGATCACATTGTATTATTATCTACGAATTTCATATTCACGAATTGGAGAAGAAAGGTCTACACGATTAACAGAGGTACAATAATTGTAATAGGTACACTCGGAGACTTATGCGCTGGTGAATATTAATGTAAGGCTATGAAGGGGTTCCGTCTTTAAGTACTGAACCCTAAGAAGACAAACATTTATGTACATTATCTAAAATGAAAATACATATTAAATTGACTTCAGTTAGATATATGTTCACCTTTTATGTGCACTCAATTATCACAATTTACCTCAAGCTCCTAATAAATGAGGAAATTATTCTCCCCACCATGCGGCAGTTAACTTTTACCATAGGTTCCCATGGTGCTAAACCTACCCATTGCCAATCATGAAGAAATTAATCTAGATAATTTCAAGAACATAATTCTTATTCTTAACTCTAAGCCCCCTAAGTGACAATGTTACGCCACCGTCCATACGTGCGAATTGGGTGTGCTGTTACGTCATCAAGAGACGTCCCACAGCGATGAAGACCTGTTTCCAGGTTACCCCGCCAATTAGCGGACGAACCACATTGCACAACTTCTTTTTTGTGAATATCAGTTTAGGGCGTAGATAGGGAATAACTTCTACCTTCACTTCCACACCCTTGTTCCACGCGCTCGCCCAATCTCACCGCAGGCTGACATCAAGTTTCACTGATGTTCTTCTGTGTCTTCTGTAGACTACTACTGTGACTGTCATTCCTATTGTTGCTGATGTTGATCTTCTTATTGATGTCCAGTGTTCTGCCAATCTTCTCTTCTCATCATCCGGTCCGGACATTCGTTAAGACGGAAGCTTTTTAGTTACTCAGACAGTGGCGCCAACTTTCATCGGCCCGCGGGGCTCAAGCTCACCCAATAATTTACCCAATTTACCCAATAATTTTTATGTTAATTATTTATTGCCATTATTACAAATCGTGTTTCATTGCGGAATCTGTATACAGCGAAAATGAAGCTATTGTTGACATAGGCCCACGTAGGCCTAGTACGGTATCATTTTATTGCAATTCTCTCATGATCGTTTGAAATCGTTGGTGGCTGGTTGAAAAGAAGAAAGTCGGCGGAACGAAAATGTAGAAAGAATATACTAACTGTAAGAAAGGTTGGTTAAATAAACCAAATAAACCAGAGAAAAGATGGAGCTCAGGTCGTCCACGAAATGGATGGTTTGATTAGGCTACTGTTCTAAGGAAAGAAGATGATGATGATGATGATGATGGTTGTGACGAATTTATAGGGAAAACTACAGTCAGGAGAAACATATTTTGTAACACGCCGTGCTACATATTGGTGAGACCATGTTTTGTTATTAGTTTATTTTATTTTGTTTTATTTTAGCAGTTACCGGTACCTAACATCCAAAATTTAAAATAAAAGTTCCATATAATTTTCAAATAATTTCTGTTATCTTGGCTACATAACACTTTCTGGGCGGTTGAATTGCAGTGTGAATGTCATTACAACCAATGAAATTGTTTCTTGTACAGTTTTCTACATTTATCCGTAGTCATGTCAATATTCTATATGTTCATTTCAGCCAATTAGGGGAGGGAGTATGAAAATTTTAAAATCTTTGAGCCCACCCAATGTTTCTTAAGAGTTGGTGCCACTGTACTCAAATGATGTTTCCGTACTCCGCCCCACGGCAAGTGTGGAACAAAGCTGATAAGGGGATTCAATGCCAATTTTAAATGAAAGAGAAAAAACTAGAAGAGACAAAAAGCATCGAAAAGTTTCCGTACATTCGACTGTACTCATACTGGAACTGCATCGCGTGCATTCGAACCCAAACGCCCATTTCTGATTTTTGATAGTTTTAGTTCGGATTGAAATATGATTCCTCAGTCCAATATTTTACCACGTTTGCATGCTGGGTTCAAATCGATCTGAAGAGCTAACTTAGCTTAGCCGACAAAACTACATATGAAATCCGGCACAACTATATATGAAATCCCTCACTGTATGTGAGCTAAGCTAAACTAACTTAGCTTAGCTCTTGATAGACAACCGGCATAGTTCCATGGAAAGTGTATTGAGATTTTCGTTGACTAACTTGGTGAATTATGGCTATTAGTGTGGCTGACCTGTGTGAATAACTTTGACATTTTTTTCGTGTGATGAAGAAAGTATGTACTATAATATATTAATAATATTTTTAGTTAGGCCTACTCTGAAATAATATGGTATAATTATTTTACTACATGTTTTAGGCGAACTGAAGGAACAGCTGAAAAAACAAATTATCATCGAGCATGTGAGTTTATGCACCGGGATTAAGTCCACTAGTATTTGCGTTGAATTAAATTCGATCAGAACTATACCCTTAGCAACCAGGGAAGGCGGTTGAGGCCAGGTAGATTCCTTCACCCACAGGCACCCTCACATTTACAAGGGCAGGAGAAAAAGGACCAACCGTAATTTCCTCCCCGTGAGTCCCCTAGTCTACTTCAATCAATCAATCTTGGATTTTTTTAATATGTCATTTTATCTTAAAATGTTTGTTATATATCAATTCTACACATAATTACAAGAAAAATGACACCAAACAATGTATAATTTACTTTAACAGGAATATCTATAACTAATACATAAATAAAAGTTACGAGAAAACTGCTTTCAAGTCCTATGTTCCTATTAAAGTAAATTATACATTGTTTCGTGTCATTTTCTTGTAATTATGTGTAGAATTGATATATAACAAACATTTTAAGATAAAATGACATATTAAAAAAAATCTAAGATTGATTGATTGAAGTAGACTAGGTGACTCACGGGGAGGAAATTACGGTTGGTCCTAAATCTCCTGCCCTTGTAAATGTGAGGGTGCCTGTGGGTGAAGGAATCTACCTGGCCTCAACCGCCTTCCCTGGTTGCTAAGGGTATAAATCCATGTTTACATAACTCTCTCAAAAATAGAGAGTCGAGAGAATCCATCTGAGTGTTAAATGACAAATTACCCATTTATCCCATTAGAATGGAATATTCCTTAATTGGAGTGAACATAAAAGATGTTATATATTGCCAGTGGAAAGGAATAGAAGCAGTCCACTTTGACTGGGAGATTCGTCTTACGCGAGCTCTATTAAGTGGACAGGGTTTGTAACAGAGTAGTATGACTTGTTTGCTTTACATAATGAAGAAGTACAGGGTACTCAATAAGTGAAATAGCCGCTCCATAAATTATTTTTATGATTGTGTGAAGAGATATGGTCCAGATGGGCGGCTGCTGCAGTGAAAGGTCAGGAAGACTCCCTTTCAGCTATGAGTGACGTAACAAGGCAGATTGGTAGCATCAAGTGACATACTTTTACGCCGCCCCCTGTGGCACCTGTCGGTAATACAGTAGCGTCCCATCGGCACTCAAGGAACCATAAGAGGATGCTATAACTTTTTGCAATCAGTTCTAATTGATCGCTCATTTAAGGCGAAGTTCCCATGATTTCTTTAAGAAGCTTCTATATTCAACTCTTCTTTTTGCTGATGGGGCCCTTTTCGCTGGACTAGCTTACTTTGTAGCAAAAGAGGACAACAAAGTTAAATCCTCTCACAGATATGGAAGCCCGAGAAACACTCAATGCCATCATATATATATATACCACCATATAAGGTAAAATGTTACATTTATGCACTCTGATTTAACGTGCTGTTTAGCTGTATTTGTTTTCTTAATGTTCTAATGTGGTTCTAAGTGTAACGAACACTTTCTCTCGGATAACAATCCCTACACACAAATATATTAATATATTCAATTGTAAAATAATAAAATGAAATTATAATCCATATGCACACAACATACTTACAAGTTCCATGGTGTTCAGTTGAAAAACTAAATAAAAAATCGATCTTTCCTCGCCTTTCGGAAACCCGTTGGGCTTAACTCAAAAAACCTTTGTGAAGGGAATATAAGAAAGTCTGGTATGTTTTATATTAACTGTTGTAGGCCTTTAGACTAGAATAGATATTTAACTTTCAACAAACTGAACATCTTAAAACTTCTCGTAGACTACATTGTTCAACAAATAAACCTGTTAACTTAGGAAGAAATTTATACGTTCAGATATGGACATGACACATATTAAAATTTACACTATTATGTAGAAAATATTTTATTAACAAATTTAAAGCAACTGATGTTCAAAAATTATTTTTTTAACGACACTTTTACTTCATGGGGTGCAAACATTACTTGAAAGGAAAATCTTATAAGGAATTCAACCCGTGACTTTGTCTTCTGCGCAGATGCTCTTCCACTGATGAAACGCCTATATGGTCCTAACCTGGCCCTTTCTTATCTCTAGACCAAGCTAAACATTAATGCAACTTCAAAATATAAAGATAGGCTATACCAAATACTAACAATCGTTGGTGCTGGTAAGTGTAGGCTTCTAAGAATTTTATGGTAAGTACACATAAGAAAAATATATTCTGTTTTAGGATACCCAATTTATCTGTGATCACAACATCCAAACATAACATAGCCTTACTTCTTTTCAGTTCTATCGTATTATTTAAATAATCAAGTTTAGTGAAGTCGATGCGCGAATAAGCAGCAAACCTATTAAGATACAGTAAATCCGGTTAGTTAAATTCTTCTCATTTCCCAAATATAGCCTATATCATGAAATTTATTTATGTATTCTATGCAAATTTCAGAGACTTTATGTATTTTTTATAAGCATATACAGTATATATATATATATATGTATCAATTACCTCCACATTTTTATTTCATTGGCAGATGAGGGGGTTGGGAATTTGTAGTTCGCAAGCAGACTCCCACTCCGTTAATGACAGTGTCCCTTAACCGAAGCCTTTACTTCTTCATTCAAATAGTTCCTAAGTCTTCCTCGCAAGGCTTAGTGTACTCTTTTCAGATTTCCCAATCTCAAAAAAAAAAATCCAGAAAGTATCAGGTATCAAACACGGCCGTCAAAACTTACTACGATCTTAATCAATCAAATTCATCTATGCTCCTTGTCCGGAGCATTTGACCTCCCTAATGTTCTAATGTGGTTCTAAGTTTATGAACACTTCCTCTCGGATAACAATCTCTACACACAAATATATTAATATAATTTGGAAAATAATAAAACGAAATTATAATCCGTACGCACACAACATAATTAAAAGTTCCATGGTGTTCAGTTGAAAAACTAAGTAAAAAATTCGATCTTTCTTCACTTTTCGGAAACTCGTTAGGACTAACTCAAAAAACCTTTGTGGAGGGAATGTAATAAAGTCTGGTATTAACTTACTGTTGTAGGCCTTTAGACTTGAACAGATATTTAACTTTCAACAAACTGAACATCTTAAAACTTCTCGTAGACTACATTGTTCAACAAATAAACCTGTTAATTTAGGAAGAAACTTATACTGTTCAGATATGGACATGACACATAATAAAATTTACACTGTTATATAGAATAGCTATTTATGTATCAAGTACGCAAAACAACGCTTTAGCGGACGAATCTAGTATAGCGGCCGAGGCGAAAGCCGAGGCTGAAATACTGGATGAGTCCGCTAAAGTTTTTGCGTACGTGGTGCATACAATATTTTTTAGTAAAAGTTCTATAAATTATATGAAATAAAACAAAAAATACCGTATAATTAATTATAATGAAAGGCAGTCAGTCATTTCTTTAAGTTATATTGTCATGGCCATCTAGATCATAAAACAATGACCGTACGTAGCAATAACAAATGTGGTAGTATAGATGCATAATATATGAGTCCCTTGTTTGTAAACAATATTGCATACCAACTAGTATTTATGAAAAGCTTGTGAAAATATAAATGATAATACCGAGGAAATTTCAATCCAAGCCAGAAACATTGAATTGGAGCTGCTACCAGCAACTTCACGGCAGAAATAGGCTATGAGAAGGGATATATTACGGCATTTAAATGCTGTTCGTCCATGGTAAGGAATGTTTTTCAAGTGAACCAAAATGTGAAAAGTTGTTGGCTTATATTTGTTGTCATGTGATGAAGTGGGCTACCGTGTTTTGCAAAAAATCCTGGTAAAGTTTCTGATTATCATAAAGAAACGTGTTGGCTTAAATTTGTTGTTTTATGACCAATTATATGCGTAAATCCATGTTAAAGTTGGTGTGACTGGTCAATGCCGTCTGGGTTTTGTTTATAGATTGCCATGACGACTTTAAAGGACAAGGCCGCTAAAATTGCATTTTGAATGCAGTTTGTATGCAGTTTTATGCAATTTTAGCGGACTTGTCCTTTAAAGTGCAGCTTTTCGGCATGTTACCAGTCCGATAAGCAGCTGTTTTAGAGAGCGTGTACTAAAAAATATTTTATTAAACATTTTGAAGCAACTGACGTTCAATTTTTTTCCCCCGACACATTTACTTTATGGGTGCAAAAATTACTTGATGCTGGTAAGTGTATGCTTCTAAGAATTTTATGGTAGGGTACACATAAGAAAAATGTATTCTGTTTTAGGATACCCAATTTATCTGTGATCACAACATCCAAACATAATATACCCTAACTTCGTTTCAGTTCTATCGTATCATTTAAATAATCAACTGTAGTGAAGTCGATGCGCGAGTAAGCAGCAAACCTATTAAGATACAGTAAATCCGGTTACTTAAACTCTTCTCATTTCCCAGATGTAGCCTATATCCTGAAATTTATTTATGTATTCTATGTAAATTTCAGAGACTTTATGTATTTTCTACAAGCATATACAGTATATATATATATATATATATATATATATATATATATATATATATATATATATATATGTGTGTGTGTGTGTGTGTGTATTAAATAAAATTGAACAACTTAACAATTGAATGTAATAGCATCAATTACCTCCACATTTTTATTTCATTGGCAGATGGGAATTTGTAGTTCGCAAGCCGACTCCCACGCCGTTAATGGCAGTGTCCCTTAACCGAAGCCTTTACTTCTTCATTCAAATAGTTCCTAAGTCTTCCTCGCAAGGCTTAATGCACTATTTTCAGACTTCCCAATCTCAAAGAAATCCCAGAAAGTATCAGGTATCAAACACGGTCGTCATACTACGAGCTTAATCAATCAAATTCATCTCTGCTCCTTGTCCGGAGCATTTGACCTCCCTAAAGGGAGACTAAGGTAACATTAAGACGTGAAAAGGCCTGAAGATTTTGTCCAGAGAATCTAAATTCAGCTTAAGAATCCTTTAACGTGCTAATCCCATGATTTTTTATTCATATATCATAGTAGTTCTTCGTGCTCAGGATTTTTCCATCCTGAGAAATTATTCGACCTTGGCCGTGTTTGGACTTGTTGCTCTCGAATATGCATCTCTGAGATCGACCACAATAGGACCTAGAGGTATATAATTAATGTAACATTTTTAGTTTTATCTCATCGAACAAATTTGCATTTCCATTGTTATTCCGGGCTCTGAACAGTTTCTCTCCTGAAGGCTGTGACTCTATAGACTGTTGTTTGCAGTAATCTCTCTTATTTCTGATCCTATGATCCTTATATATAAATCTAGTAAACATTTACATTTTATGACACTTATAGAGCTGTCCCAGGAAACTTAAATAGGCCTACATGAAAGTTATTACATTCTGCGCATGTTATTTCCGCCTAAGTAAAACTGAAAGCTTATTCTTGGGATCGGTCCAGCAGTTGTTTACATGCACTCGCTGGACTGTTCCCACTGCAGGCTGCATTCTTAATGATGTCACTCAGGTTAATAGAGTCTCAAGGGGCAAGTTATGCAACTTGCATTCTCACGACCGTAAATCAGTTGTGTCAATTACCGCAAAGTGGCGTTGCCCGTAGCGAGAATCACAGTTATAATTATACTACTAACATTAACATATCCGTGCCAAGGATGAAACTGGAGAAGATATAAATTAATTGCATGTTTATTTTTTATTTTTAAAAGTTATACTAAATTGTCGAATCTATTATCGACTATCAAGATTTCTTTCTTCCTACTTAAGACCTCCTCGCCTTAGAGGCCTGTTGGATAGGTTGTTTGATTAGCTTTGATTAGCATGTGGAACTTGACTGACTTCCCATTCCACGGGTCCAGGATTTTCTTCCGTAAGTTGAAGGGTTTATTTCTAGAGTGACTTTTCTCCATGAAATGTAAACATTCACTCTTAAATACACCCAGTAGTTCATTTTAGTTTGGAGAATGAGATTTCAACACCGATCCAACATCAGAGATCCAGGTCGTTTAGATTGAAGTCGTCGGTCTCCTAGTGGGTGCTGATGGCCCTATACCGACGTTTTCCGTCGCATTTTGGAGAGACTTTGGAATGCGGAAATACACCATTAATAAATTTGTCATTACAACAATGAGTTCTTTTAATATACTAAAATCCCATCTTTATGGATCTTAGCAATTCTGTTTTATAAAAGTTATATAGGGCCTATATGTAATATGAATGATATTCATATTATTATCTAATGGGTGTTTTAGTTTTATTCCATTATTAATTAATTATTAACTACTTGTTTTTAATTATTCATGATTAATTAAAAAACTAAACTAAACTCCGTGGCGCTACATCCCTCGAGGGACTTGGCCTACCACCCGACCGCTGCGTCATCTCCCGTAGGCTGATGGCAGGATTGGGGGGCATGTGGTCAGCATACTGACACCCACGGCCGTTAATGGTGGTTTTCTTGACCGGAGCCGCTACTTCTCTATCAAGTAACTCCTCAATTTTGAATCACGAGGCTGAGTGCACCCCTACCAGACCTCCCTACCTCAGAAAAATCCGAGGAGGTACCGGGAATCGAACCCGGACCGACGGATCTGTAGTCAGCGATGCTAACCACAAGACCACGCCGGCGGACTATTCATGATTAATTACTTGTTTTAATTATTAATTATTAATTTAATTTCCCGGAAAGGAATGATCAGAAGTTGGCAAGCAATAGACTAATAATATCCTTCAAATGAATGGTCAACTCGCTCAGGGGTGATACACCTACAGTATGAACTATATTAAATAATAATTAATAAGTTAGTATTGTTATTTCCTTTCTTAGATAGTTGTTAAAATAGTGTCCGCAATTATTTAATCAAACTCATTTAGTGATTTACTAAGCAATAAGAACTATAGGACTACCAAGCATTCAAACAAGAACTATACCAAGCGCGATAAACTGAAATTTCTTGTATTTCCTTTCTTTGGCTGTCGTTGAAGCGGTAGTTTATTACAAATTAAACGCAACCCATGTTTCGAAAATAAAGGTTTAATAACAATAATAATGATGACGATGATGAAGATAATGATGATGAATATGCTTTTTGCTTTCCTGATCACACGATTTTAGGAATACGGAATGCTAAGGACCCGTGTGAAGAACTGCGATGTCAGCGTGAGGAGTGAATGAACCGGTGGATTAGAAAGTGCACCGAGGATGTGTCAAGTGTATCTGGGACGGAGTTGCAGCATCTTCTCTGTACCATATGTTACCACGCTACCTACTACATACCAATATTTACACGGCTATAACCTTAACGCCAATGTACAGGATGTTTTAAATTCAGTGCTTTTTCAGTAAGAACTAGTTTGATTGTCCGGCTCACAGTAAGGTTTCCCCACACAATTTTAGTATTTCTTAAATCTGTGGTGTGATTTATGAAATATTAACTCTTAGCACTTGTATTGAAATCGTTATTTTATCCCAGAGACACAACTTGCCGATAATTGGTCTGGAAAATAAATAGTTTACCTTAACATTTTTAATGATAAAAACAATATTAATAGCGACAATAATTATTATTTTAGCTTCATACAATAGATTTCAATGATTTTTTGCTAAAAATTCATAAAATTATGCAGACACAACAATTGTGCGACTCCATCTAGTCATAACGCAAGTGAGAGTATTTTCTATGAATTTTATTAACCTTTCGATACATACAAATGGGAATAGATTGAAGTATTAAAGTATTAATCCTAAGTTTAAGAAGTGAGTCATATAGTACCATTTTAAGGACATTGTTTATTATGGACAAACACTGTCAATTACATAATTTATATTTTGATTTCATTGCTTGTTCCTATTATGACCCACCCGTGACGACGATAATCTACGCCTAGGTCTTTCGATGTTTATACATCATCTTCAAGGGAATCTTGCAATTTGAAATTTAACTATTTATTAAAGTCTATTAATTTTTTGTATAATTAATCTTAAATTTCAAATGTCAAGGTAACCAGAGGATGATGTTTAAATATTTAAAGATCTAAAATAAAACAATAAATAAAATTAATCTGAGCAGAGACGGTATCTAATTTAATAAAGCTCATAATTCTGGCTTCAGAATCTTTAATGACTCGGTATTGGGGGATCTCACTTGAAAAAAATCTATCTCACTTGTCCGAATAAGAACACTTGATCCTTGGTCAACGTTATATTTAGTCATCCTCCAAGGCGACATGCTTGAATTTTATAGCTTTTTGATGAATAAAGTAACGAGATAAAAAAGAACGAGATTATAGAAATAGTATATTGGCTACATATAGTAGTAAGAGAAAGGATTTAGAGTGACAGATGTAGAAAACTAAGGCATTTGGAAAGGAAATATACCATATGAGAAGGAGAATGAAAAAAAAGAAGAAAACATGCAGAAAGGACCATTGTAATTTAGAGGTAAAAAGAAGAAACTAGACAAAAATTAGTTAAAGTTAGATATAATCCATAAATGTTATTATGTCCTAAAACTAAGCGAGATGGAAGACGGTTAAATAACGAACGTTATTTATTTGTAGGCACATTTACTTTGAACACCCAGATAGCTAATTGAATGAACAGCATGTAGATCACGGCCTACTAGTAATGATATACAATCCAGACCACGTAATGATTGCGCCCGAGGCAAGCGGACGATCTTGCCTGCAGTGAGGAGACTATCAAGCCCTGCTATCACCAATTAAATCGGCTGACGAAGACGTAATCTGCGTATCCAAACATGGTAGCCATTAATAAGGGTGATTGAAGTCTTCACGAGCAATATTCATCAATTACGATATAAACACTTTAAATTATTTTACTATTACTACTGACAGACAGTGAAATTACGGAAGGCGAGGCTTCAGGTGGCATTATTGATGTTATACGTTTTATTAAGGGGTATCCACGGGGGGTGTTTAAGAAGCAAAGTGCTTCATTGACATTTCTGGGGGGGGGGGGTGAATTGTTGCAAAATTAGCATTTTATATGTTAAAAATAGAACGCTCAAGTTTTGTAACTTCCAAAGGTAATAAAATCCTTTTATAATTCTTTAGAAGCGAATAAAATATAACCTACTGTAGGCCTACAACTAATAGAAAAAGTTGTAATCACAACTAAACGCATTTGCTTGTAGCCAGGTACCGAGTCGACGAAATCGATCACTTAGTTGTATGTGCGTGTGCGACAACGGGCCATCGTTGTCTCGCCAGCATTATTGTTCACTTGCCTTTCTTACTGGAAGTTAAAACATCCAATTCTTCTTAAACTTGTCTTAGAATATGTTCTGTATTCATTTTATATCAGTTAAGTACATTAGTATACATCATGCGAAAGCAGCCATATTAAACATACCAATTGACACTTTTTATTACAAAAACAGCAATAAGTTTTCCTTGGGAAGAAGTTTTAAAGTAGGCATGTTATTCAAATATTTGTAAGAGGAGTTACTGTAATTTTCATGACGTTGGGGTGATAAGAAGTTGGGGGTTACTTTTCAAGAACCTGAAGGGTTGGGGGTTGTCATGGAGTTAAGAGAGATGGGCATCCGTGCATTATATATTATATATAGATATATTATTCATTACATTATATTTAAAAATAGTATATTAGGTAGTGGACCTAAAGTTGGTTTTGTAATGATGATTTTTAATAGTTAATAGTTCAGTGTCTCATATTTCTATTTGTTCATAAAAGAAACGTTTAATGTAGGATCAGCTCCACTTCTAATTCTTCTGTGTTGTGATGATTTCTCTTTCGGAGATTTCCTCCATGAACTATATTTAAACAAGATTGTCCATGACAATTTCCACATGGTAAAGAGCAATGGAACCCAATTTTCGACATCCGCACGCATTGCCACAATGATTAGTGCACGAACGGAAGATAGAGTTGGATTACTCCCACAAAGTCTCTGGCCTTGAAGACTAACCCAGCCAGCGAGCTTCTCGTTACGTCTCGTTACCAAGATGCGCGAATTCGCTGCGCGTAAGATCAGTAAGCTACCGCTGGGCAGAGGGTAAAGATCATGCTGCAATGTTGGCAGTGGTAGAAAAGACTGTAATAGTTGAGTGGAGGGATAATGCCGCAGACACAGAGACAGACAACACGTGGAGTGGGATAGCCAATCAGGGTGCAGCTACCTCCCCTACGCAGGAACTCTATGAACGGTGAGACTCGCTCCTAAGGTATATACGTAAAAACCCAGAAACTTTGTGGAGGTAATCCTACTCTAATATCCAAAAGGGAATCTGAAGCGGGTGGTTCGGTTGTTCATACGGGAACTAACACCTTTCATAACCCAACCCAATTCCTCAGAGTTCAAATCATTACCAAATCAGATAAGTGCCAGGTAATAATCTTGAACTGAGATAAAATACTAAGATCCGTGTTTTGGATAGGGGTGTCTCATAACAGATTTTCATTTTATAATTCTATATTCTTTGTTATCAGTATTTCAATTGTTATGTTACCCTTCCGAACATATTTATTTAGATACTTTTATGGCTTTAATATTATCTACTATAAGTGTTCTGCACTGTGTTA
This sequence comes from Ectobius pallidus, assembly GCA_964059195.1. Lineage (NCBI taxonomy): Eukaryota > Metazoa > Arthropoda > Insecta > Blattodea > Ectobiidae > Ectobius > Ectobius pallidus. The sequence continues at coordinate 56,175,242 of CAXKWD010000002.1, forward strand.
TTCTGCAGTGCAAGTCGCTTGATATGCACGAATGCTGTTTCCTGTGATCACATCTCATAATGATGACGTCACGATTTCACACCTAGTCACATGTGTAAATCAATTATACATTATTTTCAACTGGCATCAGTCACTATTACACTCAAACACTTCCTTTTCCTGAGCCACCGTTATCAGTTCCTCTGAAGGAACTGAACAAACGAATGCAGTATATTGTAGGGCTGGATAACTCTGCCAGAATACCAAAAAACTACAATAAACAAGTTGAATTTTAGCTATATTAATTGAAAATAGGGTATTAACTCAATAGCAGGCTATAACATACGAGAATCAAGTTTACATACAGCACGAAAACAAATCATAATACACGGAACTCAACAGATTTAGGCCAAACGCACAAGACGTTTCACGTATCCTGGGCATGTGTCTCTGAAACGGCCTACTAGGTTTTAACTGTAATTTTTACAACTATCATTAATTTAATTTTTCAGTTTCGAGAATTTATTGTAGTATAGGTTCTTCTATAGGCCTACCCTTTCTGTAGAGAAAAAATTACTTTCATCTTTTTTTTGGTGTTGTAATGAAGTTTCACCTTTTCATTTTGTAATGAGACGGTACGTAAAACATAAAGAACAACAAAATACGTAAAAAAAGCATAAAATGAAAATCCTGCATTGAAACGAAAACACCATAATTTAGGTAAGCCTATTTAACAATCACTAAATAAGATACAATTTTATTTTAAAAATGCCTATACAGATAACATAAATCACAAAATGTTATTAATTTTTCTTAATTTACACTTAAGCTTAATGGTATTAAAATATTACCATTATAGGCCTAATCAGGCAGTGATAATGACACGTGGGCTTTACTGGAAGTTCTGGATAAAAATATGATGTCACAAATAGGAAACTGTATATGTGATATTTATTTAAGTACTGGCTTACGTTCTTAATTTTTATGGGCACTGAATTATTTTGTATCAAGCCATCGTTGTACCGTAATTATAACGCTTGGGTTTAGAGAATCCTCGCAGACAAACGTTAATGAAAGAAAAAATGCACCGCGCGGGAAAGTAACCTGTACTGTAAGAGAGGAGTGACTTGGCTAATTACATGTATTTGTTTGTCCAGGTGAGTCCACTCGAGTTCAAACCACGAACTCACATTAAGCACTCTTAAGCACGTCCCGGGGACCGGCATCAAATTGTAATTAACGTCTCAGTCAATTATGAAAGAAAAGTAGACCTATTACGCTGAATGTATCTTAAACTCACTAATCACAATGCTAGAAGATTTTATTATCATATTCATGTCCAAAACTATACAATTACTACACCTTCTGATCATATTTTAACTTTCATTTTGCTTTCATTATTCCTTTCCGTACTGACTGTTTTGTTTGTTTGTGTGTATATTTGATTCATTTTTTGAGGGATAAGTCAAAATTGTTACTGCCTTTCATAGGTTTTAAGTCTGATATGGTTTTAAATAATTTATCTGCTTTTTATTATTTTCTGACTTTGTCTATTGCATTAACGTGAAGGCTTACCGACCTTATCAAAGTAATAATAACAATAAAAATGGTACAAAATTATTTTATTTTTTAAACATTTAACTACAGTCAAAATATTCGAAACATTGTACGTATAAATAGTTTTTTTTTTTAAATTTAAGTTAAGAACGGGAATAGAATAAAATATACGTAATATCAGCTGCTCAACAATGTTTTATTTCATTACGTACTACGTATATTTTATTTTATTTTATTGATCGAGCTCAACGGTATCTAACATGTATTTTTAATCAGAATGGGAAAATTCTCAATGACACCTACCTTTTATTAGGCCTAATATAGCGCTTGTAGAATGTTAAATATTTGACGCGCCATGGTTTTTAAATATAGGCTTATCTCAAATGTAATTAGTGTTTCGAAAATCTTGTTTGAATTCACAATATTTATTTACTAAAAAATATAGCATCTTCCACCATCGAAATGGTCCTCTGAAATATAATTCAAGAACTGAAATAATTATTCCTTATTTAAATTTATTTGAGAAAGTTTTAATACCACGGTTGTAGACCCAATAGAAATATTTATCCTGCTAAGTCTTAGATAAAAATTCATTTCTGGAAGAATCACTTGAGACATAGCAAGTGCTTGGCGATGTTAAAGTGCTGTTGACGTCATGGGGAGGATTGATGGCCCGGGAGCGGCCGGACTGCTCGCTAACAGGTGTCGAGAGGCTTCTGCACCCTCGGGGCAAATGCGTTCCTCACCAGAGGAGCTCTGCTTCGTATTACCTGAAGGTCATGCCAGCAGCTATGCTTTGTCTATATTTAAACATTGGAGAATTTCTTGCAATGCATGCTCATCCGTAAAACACAGATTAATACACCAATGTGCCATCAATTCCCACAGAACTCTCAATCCTTAACAAATACAGTCACATGGAAGTTGTTACTTTACTTATGTATATTTAAAATTATTAGGGATGGGTCCTCGATACTTTCGATACCTCGATACTCTCGATTCTTGCATGGTATTGGCATCGAGCGATACTTCAGAAAACTCGCTCGGTACTTTTTAGATACTTTGGTAATTCTTCAATTTCAGGAAATGCGGTATCTCTTTCTGCTTTTAGTAGTCTACTAAATACAGTATAGTAATTTTTGAACGAAAACGCTGTTTCAAAAACTAATTTTAGTTTTAAAGTAGAGTTTAGAAATAATTATAGGCTACTGATGATATTAAATTTTGTCTCATTAAACATGCACACTTAGTTAATTTAGTTGGTAGGCTATTACACAGTTCTCTCAACTTTATATTTTTTATAGCCCTAACATACTTAATTGTAAACTAGGGCTCACTCAATGGAGATTGAATAATAATAATAATAATAATGTACCTATTTATTGCAAGTGGAAATGTTGAAGGTATCGAGGAAAAATCATGTATCGGTATCGAGTATCGAGAAAATCTCGTATCGACCCATCCCTAAAAATGATATATATTAGCAATAATATTATCATAGGTAATGTAACGGGAGATCCAAAATTTGGTAGAATCCGACCCTCGAGTTGCATTTAGTGTGATCCCAATACTCACAGAATTAAGCACGTAATGAATATTATTGAAGCCAAGGAATTGAATATACAACATAACTTTTATTTCTTAGAATAACCTCCTTGGTATAACTTTTTTTGTGTGTGCCCACCCTTACCCCCGGAGTGCCAAGCAATTAAGCCTAAACCTCCGGTCAGACCAAATTTTGGTAACCATATGTGATGTGTGTATACCTATTGTGCCCTTATGTACATCCGTAGGGGATGTTGAAGGTGTGACGTGTTTGGGCTGTGTACTTGTGTCTTTGTACTTAATAATATCTTATTAATATTGTACTTATTATTAAACGCGATTAAAAATATTTCTTCACAACACATATAAATATACATACCCAATCGCTGAGTTCAATTATTTTTTTTAAAGCGAAGAAGCTACATGTATGAAGATGTTTCTGAGTTCTGTCTTAGTGAATTTACATAAAAACCACAACGCGCAGCTGCGATAAAATGAAAGGGATTAAAATAAAACGACAATAATACGACGATAGACACTTGGGATTGGTTGAAATTTCACATATCCTTACATTGGATTGGCCACTGATTCAAGAGCTAAATAATCTAGTAAATATTCTTCTTACGTATTCAACGGAAATCTCCCCAAAACTGGGAGTTGAACCCTGAACCTTTTACTTAATACATAAATATACTTGACTATTTTACCAGTACACAATACATTTTAAGAAGTAGGCCCAGTAAATTAAAATTTCCAGATGTTTTCATTCAAGACACTTCTATTATGGTATGATATGCGTATATAAATTACATACGAAAACATAAGTCAAGGCTGGTAATCGAACCCAGTTCTCTCAATACTTATAACTCAGGTGCTCTATAGTTGAGCTACTTCCAAGAACTAACCAAGTCTTCCCATGCTTAATCTAGTGTTGGGATTCATTTAGGATTAATTTGTTGTTATTGTTTTGGATTAATTTATTGTTATTTAAGACAAAATCTAGGCCTATGGCTTGGTTCTAAAAGGGCCAATGTCATAAAACTTGCTTTTGAGATAACTGATTTTGGAACCTTTGTAGAAGTAACAGTTTTTGCTGAGAACTTCTGACATTGGCCTCTAATACGAAAGATGAAGACTAGCCGAGCTTAATAATGCATAGATCTCATTTTTGCAAGAAATTGACATTGACCCTTTTAGAACCAAGCCACATATGATTAGTTATAGTTTTTGTAGATTTTAGAGTTCTCAGATCAGGCTAGCCTGAAACGTTCTCCTAGTCAGTCATTTCAATTTCTCACACAACTTTGTAGGCTAAAATGACGATGAACTGAAAATAATAGTTATTTACGATCTAAGACCGTTGTATAGAACTGAACAGGCAAGCACGACGTTAACAAAACGATCGCTAGCTAATTTTGTTATTACTTAACTGGCATATAAATATGTGGTAGGTAGTAATTAGAATAGAATCGATTAGAATATCTTTACAGAGAGCACCAACCTCCATCTCTAACGCAAATTTTAAAAATAACAAAACAATACTCCTACAGGAATGTCTCGTGAGTTCATGATACAGAAAATAAAGTAATAAACAAGAAAATTCCATCTTCCATATTATTCTCGAAGCTGGAAATATATTCGCCGCAAGAAACTTGATTTTCTCCTTTATTACTTGCTTGAAATGGTTGCCATATATTGTTTTCAAATCGCCTTGTTGAGCCAATAATAGAGCCAGAGGGCCATTTTGTAGAAATGCAACACTGTACACCTTAATTCCTCTTTCTGAAGAATTACGTGCGAATGCCTCATAAAATAAAAAAAATACCTTTTCTCAATAATGATCTTAGTTTTTAATAACGATTTTTAAAAATCTATTAAAGATGATGATGATAATAATAAATAAATAAATAAAAATGTAAGAACATGGAAATCCCAGTAAATGATAGTACTATAAGCTATATTCCTTACAGTTTGCTGATGACCAGCTAATTTTGGCACAAGATGAAGAAGACATAGAATACATCACAAGGAAGTTAATAGAGGAGTATAACAAATGGGGACTTCAGGTTAACAGGAATAAAACAAAATATATGGTAATAGGAGACATAAATCAAGACCTGACACTGGAAGAAGAGATGGGAACTATTGCACACACTGAAGAATACAAATATCTAGGAGTCAAAATAACACAAGACGGCAAACAAGATAAAGAAATTAGTTCAAGATTAAATGCTTGAAAGCTCGCTATTGGAACATTAAATGGGTTTCTGTGGGATCGACGGATTAGAAAGGAAACAAAAGGAAAAATCTTTAACACAAGCATTATGACATATGGATCAGAAGTATGGACAGTTAAGTCCCAATTAATAAAATATTAATGGCAAGAGATGTACTTTTGGAGGCGGTCTGCAGGGATATCTAGACGAGAAAGAGTTAGAAATGAAATCATCAGGAAGAAAATGGATGTCACAAATTCGATCACTGATTTTGTAGAAGAAAAACAGCTCTTATGGTATGGACAAACAAAAAGGATATCAGAGAAGAGACTACCACGAGGGATTATGGAATGGGAACCACCAGGAAGGAAGAAAAGAGGGAGACCACCGACCACATGGATACAAGGAATTCAGACATCAATTAAAAGAAGAAATATTGAAGAGAATTTATGGACAGATAGATATAAATTGAGAAAGAAAATTAACTGATATGTGTAATCTTGGTTACCGGAAAATGTAAATTGAATACATTGTAAAACCAGATAAATAATAATAAAATAATAATAATATTATTGTAGCAAGCAAGCAATAATTAACTTAAGGCGAAGGGTCACACAGATGCGACATGGTTCTGATTATAGTAAACACGCAGGGAAAGTTCCGAAAAGCGGCCCCGCGCCTTATTTGGGACGCCAGCGAGTATGGACGAGCAATTAATTGTACATTCTCCACCACAGTCATCATCTCTTATGTAATTCCGTCTCAGTCCGCTAGAAGTTTGATGACACATTTCCAGCCCATCTGACTTCTCTTATGAAACGTTTGTTTACACTTCCTTAACAGTTCACTGCTTTGCTACTTTTGTAACATGTAAGTGTATTTATGAGGCATCCTGTCATATGAATGGTGATACTTCTGCGTAATTGCGAGTTTTACGTGAACTCATGTATGCAGAAGCAAAAACTGTGGGCCAAAGAAAAACAAAAGTTTTTTGGGGGGGAGGGGGCCTTACAAGCCTCTTCCCAATTTTTTTCCCATTCGTACTGTAATTTACATTAATTTACATCTGAAAAAAAAAAACAAGTTTAAATCAATGAGCAAGGATTGAAAAGTTATAAACTTTCAAAAAATTTAAAATCTACTTTCACTTAATTTTCATCATAAGTCATACAGTAGATTACATGATGCAATTTCTTTCTCAATTAAATTTGCGGCTTAGCGTAGAAAAGGTGGATAAACAGATATGCATAGCTCTTTTCTGGTAATGTAAAATAGTTCTAAATTAAGTTTTATTTCATACATTAAATATATTAAAATATTACGAAAAATATATTAAAATATTACGAAAAACTCCTGTATATTATAATTATGACTATAGAAATTCAAGAAAACAAGGGAAAGAATCACAATAGGCTGTGCAATTTTCTATTATTGTTGGTTGATATATGGTTATTTAACGACGGGGATTTACTGCAACTTAGGCCTGTGACCGTCGCCGGCGAGCCGAAATTTTGTCCTGCAGGAGTTTTTTTTTTTACATGCCAGTAAATCTACTGACATGGGCCTCTCACATTTATGCACATATAAATGCCATTGACCTGGGCCGGGATCGAACCCGCAACCTTGGGCACAGAAAGTCAGCGCGACACCTACGCCCACTTCTATAAGGTCTACTGTGTGTTAAAACAAGGAAAAATATAACTACAGAATTATGAATATTTTGATGCTATATTTAATGATTCATAGAATTTTTATACAAGATAATTAACTCCAAAACTGTTTAAAGTATAACATAGGAAAATTATACGTAATGATATAATTATCTGACTCTATTATTAAGTGTCAGTATGGTACTTTATGAGATTGTGTGGGGAAGGGAAAATGTCTGTCCGAGTGTCTGTACGCGCGATAACTCAAATACGCTTTATCGGATTTTCATGAAACTTGGTATACGCATTTATAACGTCCATGGGAAGAACCCTATTGATATTGGACAAAATCGATTGACCGGTACCAATTAGTGCCTATTTTATGGTAATATATTAGAAATCATTTATCAAATGCAAATTAGTTGTCATGACAACATATTGTTTTACAGTATTCATATACAGCTTTGGAAATTGCAATACAGTTAGCTACGACAAATAACATTATTCCTTCACATAAGCTTATGAAAGTAGATCGTTAAATTAAGCGAGGTAGCTGAGATGGTAACGTCTTGGACTCACATTTTGGTTTTTCCTGGTTCAATTCCCATAGCCGGCCAATTTGACATATCTTTTTTGTATTTTTATGTGAGTGTGCAATTGTCATGATATCAAAAATCTGTGTAGTTCTGCTGATGCTGGACGTTTTAAAGCTGATTAAAAAAATAGACCTTTGTTCTCCCTGAAGCTCTACTTAATTAATTAATCTGGAGCTTACATCGGAAATCAATAAAAAAAAAAGCTTATTTTCTGCATATCATAATTGCAATTATAACTGATTAAACAAAAGCATATTGGCACTTTGTTAGATCAGTTTACCTGATTTTATTAATATTAGCATGTGTTTAAAATTTGAGAATGATTCATTAGAAACTGAGGAATATCTTTATCATGGAAAGATAATATTCGACGAGTGCAGTGTGTCAACAGTCTACAACTTTTATTAAAATAAAATTCTTCTTTGTGCTGAGTTCTTTCTTCGCACATTACAATGTTGAAACACCGTGTGAGGGAATACTTTGAACTTGAAATGGAGAGTTTGATTTTGGAATAGACTCACTCAGACACCTGTGGTCTGTGGACCGTGAAGAGGAGAAGGCCATCCGCTTGGATTCCATGCGGCCAGGCCTAGCCCTCGCTCACTTCATTCACACAATTCTCTCTTCTTCATCTGTTTCTGCCCATATCCATGCATTGTCTTCATTCATGTAACTCTCTGCCTACACAATAGCCTATCTGGAGGAAATGATCAGTAACTTAGGTGTTATATGGTAACGCAGAGTTGGGTAAGTAATTTAGCTAGAAGTGCTTTTACACGTAAAATACATGTACAATACATAAAGTAAACACGGTTTTATAAAGTTGATCTATAATGAACTAATATTTAATTGATTTTCACAATAAAAACACTCATTACTTTATTATTTGTATTGTAAATTCGATCACTGTATTTTTATACAAATTATTCAGTGCAATTGCAAATTGACTTTAGTCACATTATCACAACTTGAGCTGAACCTTCACAACTACTCATTATTAATTAATATACCACACGTAAATGTGCAATGGTCTCGTAAATATAACTTTGCTGCTTACTTTTTAACTTCTTGTTTTTGTTAAATCATTGAACCAGGCTACTACATTTCTACCGCTGAGGAGCAGGAGTTTCCTTTGCTACCCTCACGCAGCCGGCCTGGGTTCGATTCCCGGTCGGGCGAGTTTTCCAGGCTTTCCTCGCCTGCGAGGCAAATGTCGGGTATCATCAGGCCCTTGTGGCCCTCGAATATCATATGACTGTCATTATCATCTTCATCCCATCCGCGGCTTGTTCGGAATGACTGTGTGCATGCATGTGCTTGTGTGAGCACGCTCGCGACTGGTGTGCCTTGTTCTATGTTGTCTAATAGTGTCTCGGAAGAGGCTCCGACATTGGGCTGATCACACATCCGGGGAGGCCCTCCTTCTCCTTGTCTGTGCCTCTGTGTGTCCCTCTCGTGATAGGTCGCGGTCCTATGATGTCCAGACGGTGTGGGCCGCCAACAATGGGAGAAGTTGAACTAAGAGAAAGAAGAGGCAATAGAAATCGGCAAAGAAAGAAATATGAGAATGGTTTTCACTTGGTAATGGCATCACAATTCAAGAGCAGCTTATTTAACATCACTTCTTCAAGCGAGGTTGTAAAAGAATAAAAGTTCGAGCCATTTCTTTCGATTCAAGTGATCTGGTTCCTCGCTATAGCAGCGAGCGGGACCGGATGAATTAGATTCTGCCTAACAATACATATATCGAATAAAGGAGCTTATGAGGAAGTTAACACTTGCACCTGATGAGGAGGATAATAACGAGGTGTGAGGTAGCGTCAGCGCATGCCCTGTGGCGCCAGAAGAGCGGATCCGGCGGCGCCGCTACTGATCTACATAATCATGGCTTCTGCTACCTGTGTTACTGCCCGCGTCCAGTAATTGATACAGTCAATGCTGTGGTCCATGATAAAGTATTATGTTCAATATTTATGCAAACAATTATACGGTTAATATGTAGGCTCTATGTAAAGCAAAGAAGCAGTCTGCCCTGTAATTTTCCTACCTGAGTCTTCAGTAACACATCATTTACAATTTCACATGTGAATTTGGGAACTCAGAATATAAAAATTCTAGGTATAATCCTTCTGCTCACATGAAGTAATTGCATCCATGATCTCAAATGAGGTTCTAAAAGAGAATAAATAGATTTGATTTACTTACACTGAATGTGAATCTATAACTTTTTCTTCTACAGTATTAATTATAGCCTATTTACTTATTTCTCTAAACATTTTGTTTAATTTCACTTTACTTAAAACATATCACTGTGTTATAATAATTTAGTCTGTGTGCTGTGTCTCTGGTCGAATGGAAGAGAGTACCTGAAGCCTTAACTCTGCCAAGGTATAATAAATAAGCAAATAACTATATAAATCAGCATAGGCAAATGTGGAGGATGCAAAGGCCTATTGGAACCAAACCAAAAGAAAGCTACATCACTGATACATTATGACCCCACTGGAAAGTCTCTGTTCAGTTTTTATTGAAATAAGCTATTTTTACATTAAATCTCGGAGGATAAAAATATAATTGCTGCAAATGCTCTAAGTAAAAAAAAACACGACTTGAAAAATTCCAAGAGTATAAAAAATCAAGTACACTGCAAAGTAATATATTCCCTAGAGTTGATATTAACAAAGTAGGTTATTAAGAAAAAAGCTTTATTTGAAAAGTGTTCTGATAAGAATTTAGACTAACTCAAGGAAAAGGCCATAAGATTCTATGTTCATGAACCACCTTTCAACTCACAATATACGTAATAATAAACAAAGCACTGCCGTTGTCTCACAAAATAAAACCGTTAAAATTTTTCAAAACACAAACCTTAAAAACTGACATCATATATATGAAATATCTAAGCAGACCATGTAAATTACCAGGAGACAAACATTAAGTGAATTACAATATGACTAGCAGGTGCCCGTGATTGTTTACTCACGTGCTAGATATTTTATTTAAATAACTTGTTTAAGATACAAATAATCAAAACATATTTATTAACACTGACATCGTTTTTACATAAATTGCAGGAATAACATAATTCTATTCTTAATTATATTTCTTAGATATTAAATATGAATAATTAAACGAACAAAACGAATCTTATGCTGGCTATATTAGCATATAGTTTCGAAATGATACGGTTAAAACGAACCACATATTCATGAACCTTACCCAAATCATCCATCAACAATTTTATTATAACGACTGATATAATTAAAAAGAAAGAAAGAAAAAAGAAAACTCTGATTCGAGGTGCATTTTACGATTAAAGTGTGTCGCCCGGGGAAAAGCGACATCAGATTCGAGTCCTAACAAACAAACCAAAAACCCCATAGTGAGTTTCGTCCAAATCATTAAATGTTTTCCCATTTAGGCATGCACTCATGATCCCCCTTCTATCCACATATGTAACAACGTCATATCTCCGCGAATCGTAAACAAATGAATCAAAATAGCAACCGAGCAAGGCCATCTTCAATTAATTTTACAATTGAATACTGTCTTGTTAATAGATGGCATTGGAAACACGAGTCCAAATATATTAGACACTAATGTTAATAATAATTCTGTACCTCAGAGCCAAACGAGCGTAACTGCCAAAAACTAAATTTTACAGGAGGAGCGAAAAACAAAATTATGAACAATAAAGGGGAATGGAGTTACTACTTTTTGGCTCTCAATATCTTGGTTTCTAATGAAATTATGGATTTATTATTAATTGGTTCTATAGAGGTCAATAAGTTAGTACAGAATATGAAAAAACAAAAAAATATGAAATTTGGAGTTACGTTCCTTTGGCTCTGAGGTACAGAATTATAATTATAATAATAATAAATACATATGATATTAATGCTAATAATATTAACAATAATAATAATAATAATAATAATAATAATAATAATAATAATAATAATAATAATAATAATGACAATATAGAAGTCAGATTGCTCTAGGACAAAAAGCATGGGACCAATGATCTGTATTGGTCTTTTTAAGAGCATCATTTGTTGTTAATGCTTGTTCTTAAATTAATGTTCATTAAATCCTTTAATTGTAAAAGTATCAACAATATAAAAAAGTTAGAAAAAGGATAAAATTTGTGTGGAATAAATATTGAATTTTTATTCGTTTACATTTTATTGATCAAGCCCAACTGTTATCTAACAACGCGTTGTTTAACTTTATAGGAAGAAGGCTGTAAAATACTAAAATACAGAATTCTGTCCGCAGAGACGTTCTTAGCAAGATGCAACAGACTAGAATTTGGAAGTCTCATACCCACCACTCGACACTAGAGTCGCCACTGGTCTTTTGCATCATAATAATGAACAGCAGTTGTTAATTAAATTCTTGACCACTTTGCCATTATGTAAGATGTCGAACCCCTATAATGTAATGCTCATCAACTGATAGCGTAACGAAATGTTTATATGACCAGGCCATTAGCCTACTTTCCTCACAGGTATGCTCATCCGTAGGACGAGAAGAATGTAATGATCTCCAATAAATGTCCTTGAACAGTAAAAATATTTGCTATTGATAAAGGATTACCAGTGATGAAATATCTCGACTAGTGGTACTCGTCTTAAATGTTCATGTTGAGTCGTACTGTTGAGCTCGATGAATAAAATAATTATATAATACCTTTACGCTCAAATTAATTTATTTTCCCAAGGTCTATCAGTTACATAGAACCATCATCAACACGTCTATTATTTTTAAATAACTTTTTATGATTATGTTTGATAAATGTTGCAAGTTTACCTATACCAAGTGCTTTATAAAAATCTGCATTTGTTTTGATTGCTATAGGCCTATGGCAATCCTATATTCCATTTTGTTTGTCAAAGTGTAATATTCTTATATCTACAAGTTGTATATTTTCATAAATTTAAAAAAAAAAAACTATATAATTAGGAGGTATCACAATATTTTGGGGTTAGTCATGTGAGTCGTCTTTGAATATTATTAGGTTATGATGTCATATTATGTATGTTCGTAATTTTAAAAGTTAATTTAAAGATATAATTTTTATATTAAATATAAAATAAAAAGCAATTATATAAAACATAGAGGTAGAGATTAAAAGTTGAATGTACTCTACTGCCTTTTACTTGTTTAATCTTTATTTCTTCCTCCAATTTCTATTTCTAAATATAAGCCTAAGCATATTTGTAAAATGGATTTGAATTTTCGTATTTTTTTATTTTCTACTTTTATTTGTGTAAATGATTAACTGTTTTTGTTAATGAATTTAATTCGTATGCATAGTTGCAAATTTCTCTGTTCTCTCTTATTTAATAGAAATGATAACTGCAGCCCCTATCATCAATAAGTAACATTTATTTAAAACAAATTTTCACTTTACTTTATTTATTTATTTGCTTATACTGTTGTTTGGTAGAATACAAGCAATGAAAGGATTAGACAGTTCCAAAATAATTTTATGTATTAATATGTAAAAACTAAATACTAAAACATTAAAATCCATAATTTAAAAACCAACTTAACTATTAAAAGAAAAAAAATTAAAACCAGAAGTGAAGACTGTTCTCTTGTCCTAAAGTTGATGTCCCCATGATAACGATATCCAGAGTAAAACATAAAGACTAATCTTATACTTACTCTCTATACTTACATTTCGTCGTTGGTGAAAACTGGTGGAAATGAGCAATTCAGAGAATACACAAATACAGAAGCGGAAAATGCGCAGTGAGTCCTCCCGACGTCTTGTATTTTCAAGAGATGAGTATGAAACAACGATTCAAATCAATTAACATACAAAGTCACGAGTTGTAAAAAGAGGTTGCGGTTGAGTGTACAGGCAAGTTATTATTACAGCACAGATTACTCTCATTTTCATTTTAATTCGCAATTAGAGTGTGGGAACGCCTGAAGGCTACTGTCCAGCCAAGTGACCGAAACATCTCTTTCATCCGTGTAAATAACCGCGATGTTTCTCAAGTGCCATCTGTGTAATTCCTAAGTTGGTAATTTCAGTATATAAGCATAAGCATTTGTTTATTGATACACTAGCAGGTGCCCGCGGTTTCGCCCACGATAATTAATTCGAAAATAAAAAATTAAGAGCATAATAATTAAAGCAGTATATTGATTAACACTTACACGCGAATCATTCATAAACTAAACGATTAATAAAATTATGAGAGAGCTAAAATTCCGGCTTTGGAGTGCATTCCACGATTAGAAGACACCTCTACTGTATTTGGCATTATAAACAAACGAGACGACCAAGGTGAGCTCACAAAATCTAAATGATCTATAATTCCATGCGATATATTGAAAAAATCGCGATGCTTTTATTTCCAGGTTATGATTTTTAAAAAGGGCAAAGCCATCTGCAATTTATTTGACAAATGAAATGTATTACCGAAAATAGATGCTTCGATAGCATCACATTTTCTGCCAGTTTTTCACTCATAACTCGCGAAAGAAAGTTAAAACAAATCCAACTTCGATTTGCATTCGGCCACCCTACACTCCATCTATGTTTAAAATTTCAGATCTCTGCGTGCAGTAGATTTCGCTGGGCATCGCGCACAGACAGACAAACAGATAAACACTTCCTCTTATATTATTATAGACTGTGTTCCACCTTAGATCAATTGTTATTGAAATATAACACAAGACGTATTTCAATATTAATTATTGGATTATCAGGAGACCTACGTAGGCTAAGTAATTGTCAGATTGTTAAAATTATAATGTTTGCGCTGTTCTGTAATATTATAATATAATCATATTAAGTTATATAATATTGAAGTGCATTGCATTGTATTGAATTTTATTCCGTTGTATTGTAGTATATTAATCAATATTACCAAACATATTGTAAAATAATAATATTCATGAATTAATACATAGGCGTCCCTAACTTATACTGACTATTCCACTTATGTGTCCGATAATAGACCAATAGACCAAAAATTACCGCTCAACAATTATCTCAAGTTCCTCAGGGATTTGTGAAACATGCGCAGCGAAAACGAACGATTTCGTAATTTATTACAAATTTATATGAAATTATCGAAGCTGCACTGACGAGTTTTGTGATTTTAAATAACGCTTATTGTATTAAGTAGCCTAGTATTGGAAATATTACATAACTTTATGAGTATTGTTTATGATTTTGTTATTTATATTAGTTTAATTTTGGAAATACGGTCATAATAAATACAGCTTGTAGATTTTCAACTCCCTAAATATATCGAACAGTTGATCAGCTGAAAATCACTCGTGGAATTATTTGTGATAACTATATTAGATTATTAGATTGTTCTCAACTTACTTTATTGTTTCTAGGCTTTTCGGTTACATGGAACCTTCATCAGGGCATCTAGTTTTGCAGTTTTATTCTTAAATTTGACTCTCCCGAACAAGATACCCTGATGATGATTCCTGTTATCGAAAGCACTATGCCCAATAAAAGAAACTGAAAAAAAATGTATTGCATAGTTATTTTATTGATCGAGCTCAACGGTACAACACAACATTATTTTCAACAATTAACATTCAAAACTTAGAAACTTTAAAGCCAAGTATATTATTACAGAGATTTGGACTATATAATGTTTCAAAAAGTTTATGTCTTACTAAATTTCATAGTTTCAGGTTTGAGAATTATATATATATAACAGAAGAAGTCAAATGTGCAAATAACCTATTCCTATAAACAGGATTGATCGGCGACACAGAAGCCACATGGAGCAGATAGATCTGGTGCACAATCTGCAGGTTCTCACAGTCTGAAGGAGTGAGGCGAAAATCGTGACTTGGCCTTCATCCACAACTATGCCAGTGGGAAACAGAGAGCACGAGAAGCAGCAAAACGGTGTAGGAAACCAAAATGAAAAATGATTATATTGGAGTAGGATACGAAAATGTAGTCTTAAAGGACGAAAACTAAATAAAAACAAACCTAGTAAAAGCAAATAAAGGAAGAAAAATAGGCCTAATGTAAGTAATAAAAAGACAGCAAGAAAGGGATGTAGAAAGAAAGAAAGAAAAATATAGAAACAAATTAATAAGATTTAAATAAAGGTTATACAAGAGTGTAAAACGAAACCGGTATCAGACACAAAAAAAGACTGATATAATGTCAGTAAAAAAGAAAGAAAGACATTTAGAAAGAAAGGAAGGGAAAGTTAAGAAAGAAAATTACAGAGATAAAAGAATCAGAGGTAATTAAAGGTTATAAAAATGTAAAATTAACCCGGAATCAGAAATAAATAGATGAAGACAAAAGCATGAACTCGCGGAGTAAGAAAACACTAAACTAATATAAATAGAGAAGTGACGAAACAATGGGGAGGAGAAGTGAAACGGCAAAGATTGGAGTAAGGTGAAGGACGAAGAAAAGAAGAAAAGACACAAAGCAATAGACGACGAAGAAAAATCACCAAGAAATAAAACAGGCACAATTAGCAAAAAAGAAAAGGATACTGACGAGGAACAAAAATAATACGTAATCACAGACAGATGATAAACACTATTATGAAGAGAGAACTGCAGAAATACTTGGTTTGGGAATTCTCATACGAGGCAATTGCCAAGAGAGTCTATCATCTCTCAGTGGCTCCTACCATTCATCTCTCCTTGGCTTCTACCATTCATCTAGTTCGCAAAGCAACATACGAGAGATAATAATCACCTTGTTGTAGGGGTGATAAAGTAACCTTGACTTCAGGGCCTAATTAATAAGTATTCAAGTCGTGACTGAGTATTCACTCCAGTTTAAAAAATGAGCGGAAGCAGCACAGAATGGTAGGTAATAAAGATGCATAGGGTGAATGGAAGGGGTTGATTTAGTTGTAGTGGGCCGACCAGGTAACGGAGTGAAAAAGTAGCCGTGAGAAAAAGTTGAAAGCCATCCCTGTATTATCACCAGTGTCCAAAATGTTACATAGGCAATTTAGAAGGGAAAATAAATACATTCTTACTACCAATATTATTAGTTTATTCTTATTGTTACAAGGATCTTGGTCATTTTTTATCTTTCTTCTTCCTTTTCTTCTTTCTTTCATTGTTCCGTCCTTCCTTTCGTCCTTCATTTTACCAAGCTCTCCTATTAACGTAGCCATAAGCCCACGATTTCCCCAAAATAATACAATTTCGTCAAGACAAGCCCTTTTCAGACTGTCCAGCCCCATGGATTTGAACCAGTGACCTCGCGAATGTGAGTCCTCGATGTTTCCGTATTGTTTAACCTCCGTTGAAGGAATATTATAAAATTTTATCGCAATTCAATCAAAATGATTTGCTCTATCTTCTATTCTTCTTCTTCTTCTTCTTCTTCTTCTTCTCCTCGTCCTTTTCGTAGTCTTCCTCCTTCTCCTATATAAGGGAACTTTATAGTTTTCTTCTGCAAATCACCCAAACGCAAGATTGGGTTGGCGTAATTATGTGCTTTTTTTTACTTTTAACGAACCCAGATGGCTTTAAGATTTAAAAAAAAAAATAATATTAATAACAATAATTTTCTTAAAATCAAATCACTACAGTAAAGAAAAAACAGGTAACGATGCAAATCAAACTGGAAGAATTGTGTACAATCCTACGTTTTCTAAAACTTGCCAAGGATGTAGCTTGCATCGAGAGAAAATTGTGTTTTTAACCAACGCACACTTGAATAGTTTCAATTTCGAAAATAAATTACCTTGTAAAAAAAAGTGTTTTTATTCTGTTCACTGGCAACAATCCAGGTAGGTGAATCATTAGTAAGAGGATGTTGATAATCTGACATATTCCGCAAGGAAGGGGCTTTTCCCAATAGAACATCTTCCTTGCAAGTATATATAAGATAAACCACAGTGATTGGTAGATATCTAAGGCACTGTTAAGTGTTATTGGTCAGTATCAAATATAAGACAGAAAAATTAAGTGAAATACTCTGGAAGGGAAGAGGATGAAATATTAAAAGTAAACTAACGAAAAAAAAACTGAGATGCAAAATCTTAAATTAAGACCATGAAGAGGGTAATTACTGAAAGGATGAACGAGATTGTATGGAATTGTTAATCTAATAACAATTTTGTACACCCCCGTTTTGATGAGATAACTGGAGTAGACAGGTAGATGCACCCTGCTGTTCCAGCATCCAGATCACATCTCAACATATTACCAAGGCGTTATTTGGAAACACTAAATTATAATATTCGAGTGTAATGCATAAATATATTACAGTAGGCCTATATTAAACACTATCGGCACTACATTATCATGAACTATGATTTCACTCACATGGAATATACTCTTTTAGTTAAGAATAATTGCATATGATTGTTAAAAAGATTCAGTTTGATCAAAATTGAAAATGTTAAATTCATTATGCCTTTTAAAAATGTAAATTGCTCTCAGTAGTCACAAAAATAGTCATACTTGGGAGTTGAAAAATGTTGTCAACTCCATTCCTACTGTTTACTAAATTATTGTTCCTAAACTCCTTATAATGTACTAGAAAATCAATAAGCTCTGCCTGCGCATGTGCATACTAGATGGCAGGACAGCTTGGAAACTTCCAATATGGCTGCACGGTACGTAACAAAGCTATTATTTCACAAATATTAACGGATGTCTAAGAAATAGTGTATGATACACGTAGTAAAATTATTGTATTTTCCTCGTAGGATTGCCTAAGTTACTCGTCTTTACGGAATCGTTTCTTAAACATACCTAATCGCAAAATAAACTCTCTCTTTTATCACCTGTACCATAAATAACTGTTTTGGTACAACAAGATAAAGCTAAAATCTCACCACATTGCTATACCGGTACTTTAATGTTTATACCCACATTGTCATTTTTGTAGGCATTCTATCCGTTAATCCACTGAAAATCACTACCATATCATCAGCAAAAGAATATGAGGCAACATGATACTTCTTTATGTATTTTTTAAATAAATTATTTATATATTAAAAAATCAGATTTTTCAAGAACGAGTTATTTGTCCAGACCTTTCTGAAAAGGGGTTATAAGGAAGTCAGATGGTTCAATGTACCCTGTTTATTTGCTAAATGAATGACTGGGAACTAGTTGGTATAGCCTAAAAGAAGGAATGTAAATCATATACTGGAAATCAAATATTTTCTTTACATTCCATTGATGTTATTAAAAGTAATTATTTATATGATGCCAAAACCCGCGAAAGTTACAAGAAACGATATCAATATGAAAAAGCTAGCAAAAGAGATCACAAATATGGTAAATTTCAGACAGAAGTCAACATATTAATTCTAAACCATGTAATTTAGTTTTGTTTTTCATCGTAGAAACTAGAAATCTTAATTGGAGCTCTTTTTGATACTTGTAACTCGTAGCTTAACTTTTTGTAACATACGTTTTTCTCTTTATTATTCGTTAGAATAATTTTAAATATCTTAGGCTATAATCCTAATTATTTTCTTTAGTATTTTTATATTTTGTAATTTAATTTTGTAATTTTCTTTTGTAATTTAATGTTTTATAGCACTCTAGTTTATAAATTATAACAATGTTTAGTGCTTGGTATTTAAGTATTAAGTATTAATTAATTATCTGTAATATTATGTATTTGTGTTATGTAATTGTAATGTAGTTTTTTTTTACTGGTAGAGCGGAAGAGAAGGCCAAATGGCCTTAGCTCTGCCAGAATAAATAAACAGAATAATAATAATAATAATAATATGATTGCTAAACGTAAATAATTATGGATAGACAATGGCGTAACAAATCAACCTTGAATAGTCATAATAAAAGTATGAATAATTTTTCATATTTTGATTCTATGAAAATCTTTGCTGCAATTTACATGAGTTAATGTGATTCTAAAGTATTCCTTAATAAATCATTAGACTGAAGTTATGAATGTAACGCTTTTTCGTTTTTATAGTAAGCATTTCGTACTTCTTATTTGTTAAAATGCATTATTAAATTATCTTACAATGATTAATATTTTATTACTATTATTTTATTATTATTACTTTATTATTATTATTATTATTATTATTATTATTATTATTATTATTATTATTATTATTATTATTATTTATTGCAGTCTCACTCAAGGCCAGCAGGAGGGATGAGGCAGAAGCAGATGTGGAGCTGGCGATGTGGGTGATTGGATTTTTCCCACAGTACCAACACCTGTGGTCCCGTTCAACACTCCAAACCGGAATCAGCGCTTCTCAACCGTTGCAGTACAGGAAGATGCGACACTTGCTGTACCACAGCATCCATTTCCTGCTCCCAGTTCATTGCCACACTCGTCATTCTGCCACATTTAATCGCTCATTTGCAAAATGAACCGTGAACACATCTTTTCCTCGACATCTCATTTAGAGGGGATTTATTGTTAGTCCTCGTACGGCTAATAAAGGGTGCCAATAAATAAAGAAAAGTTTGGTAATCTGGCTTTAAACATTCTATCCATACTGAAACAAACTCTTAAATAGAAAATGTTAATCAGATCTATTCAATTATCAGTCTGTATACATGCCTTAACATATTATATTTACCTTCTCAACCCGTATCATAGGCTATTTACCTTCTTATTGTGAGTTACGGATTCACGAATTGTAGTTACTGCCATTGATAAACTGTAATTTTTCCGCACAATTCTAGGCCGAAATGTTATCGTTTCAAATTTGTGAGAAAAAAAAAGTGAGATTTTGTATATTTGCGAAATTCCTCCTTTTGGAACGGAATCCTCTTTTTCAAGGGCCACCTCCAGTTTTAGAAAGTAATTTTAAGAGGACTTAAATTATATTTATTGAAAGTCGGAGATTTGACAGGTATGTCAGTACGTGAGTGTAAAGAATTAAAAAAAAAAACTTAATTTTCAATTAAAATTAAAATAATCTGGTGTATACAGATGTTGATGTAAACTGATTTTTGCTATTG
Source organism: Ectobius pallidus (assembly GCA_964059195.1). Taxonomy (NCBI): domain Eukaryota; kingdom Metazoa; phylum Arthropoda; class Insecta; order Blattodea; family Ectobiidae; genus Ectobius; species Ectobius pallidus. The sequence goes on from CAXKWD010000002.1 coordinate 56,195,732, forward strand.
GAGAGGCCTTTTTCAATTTAGGACGGATATAATTTATTTTGCATTTTATTTAAACACAATTTAAAAATATTAAATACCCTAGCAAAGAAAAAAATTTGACATTTTATTTGACGATCGCAGAAAACTCCTTCGATTTTTAGCGTAAACCTAATGCCACGAATGCCACGTCAAATATTTAGTAATTCAAATGTTTATAATTTTCTATTGACTTTCCTTAAACTCAATTTCTGGCAAGCCGTACTTTCTTTTGCTATAGGCCTACAGGCCATCAATGTAGAATGATGTTGTAAAGCTTCCATGAGAAGACAATTCCAGGTTAGTAAATCTAAAGCAGAAACGTCTATTTAAAAAAGTGCCTAATAACAATAAACGGCTTATGACAATGTCTAAATATGTGGTACGTTCAATAACAAGAGGTCTAAGGCAGAAATGTCTAATATAAATAAAACCTAAAGTGATACAAGGAAAGGGAAAATGTCCAGCTGTATAACATTTAAAAATTGTTTAAAAATAAACAATTAAGCACATTGGTAATAATGGATTTTGTTTTCAAGACGATGGTATTTGCGATACTTCGCTAGGTAATAGGCTAATACTGGCCTTCAGTTTTGTACAAAATTGTTTGTGAAATTTCACATCATGCCGACTAACACATTAACGTCAAATAAAGGCAAAAAATTTGATACGCAACAACAGTATAATGTTAGGCTAAAAAGCAAAGATGATAAAATATGTAGGCTACTGGCGGTTCTTTTGTCTGAGTTCCATGATACTGGGAGACGGAACGTTCAAAACAGTGCTAGATTGTTCAACCAATTGTAGGCCTTAACTTTTCATGGGACCGTAATGAACACTGTTTTTCCATTGGTTGGGCCTACTGCCTTTGTACACATAGAACGCAGGAAACATATTTAGTCATACTCAATAAATTAAACATTAAACGTTATTGTTTTTGGGCGTTTTTGCCGTATAAAACCATTAGACATTACTTCTGTAGACATTTTGGCAGTTGACATTATTGTTATTTAGCCTATAAAAGCCATAAGGATTATTTTTTAGACAGTTGGGCAGTAGAAATTATTGTTTAGCATTAAAACCATTAGACATTATATCCGTAGAAATTTTGGCATTAGACCATTTGTCAGCAGACCTGAAAGGGGATCGATTCTAGATCCCGTCAACGGAGGAACATTCCGAAATTCGTTGTAACGATGAAAGAAATAATAATCAGATAACAATTCATCCAAGAGGGATTCAAACCCATGCCCCACTGTATTCAGGATTTTCAAGAAAGACTTTTCAGCAACTAAGTACACCAATACCATTCTTTAGTGCTCATACATACGATTTAAAAAAATAGTATTCACAAGGAAAATGAAGATACAGAGCTTTCTTCCGGGATATGAATTCTTCTGCATGTTTGTAATAAATGAATCACCAGACATGGGAAGATTTCTCTGGAATTTGAAGACACGTACTCCCTGTGATGATGCAAACTACATGAATTGCATCATTTGACTCTAGTGGATCCGGGGTTCGAGTTCCCACAATCTCGTGTGATTTCGAGCACTGTGTTGTCACTAATGAAGTCATCAGGGAAACATCGAGAATGAGGATGTTCATAACAGTCCTTGAACACGTATTAATCAGTCATCAATACAAGTAAACCGCATTATGAATTTGTCTGGTATTTCCTGAAAGCGGTATTTAATTACTAGTACATTTTAATTTCAGAGTAGTTGAGGATCTAATTTAGTGAAAAGAATATTACTCTATAATAACTTAAATAACTTTTGTTGTATTTATGAAAATTGACAATATGAACTCTGTTCCTAGATAACTATATTGATTAACTCCATTACTCATACCTTATTAAAGGTTTAACTGTAAACTGTTTTTAACTCCTTGAACAAATAAATTTCACAATTTTTTTATGGCATCACATCCCGTATTTTCACTCTACCAATGTGTGCATAAATGTGACAGACAATGTCTGTAAATTCACAGGCATGTAAAAGGACTCCTACGAGGCACACCGGCGACAGTCACAGATCTAAGTTGCAGTATAACTCCGTCGTTAAATAGCCATAAAAACTATCAAGGTCCTTTATGTTTGATCTTCGTTGCACCATAAATGCAATTTTATGGATATAGCCTACGCTCGAACGTTAACATTTTCTACCTATCTATTTAAAACCGAAAAAACCGATGAAAATTAAAATAAATAAATATATATTTTTAATTTATTTAACTTTTCCCTATGATACTCAACTCTTGGATGATATACGAAGACGATTGAATTAGGACATCGCTCCCGGATGCCGTTTACCACAAAAATGAGACAAATCCAGACAGAACGGTATCAGTGTTGTTCATTCACACTCCATTGAAGTCCAATTGTCTCACACGACCACATAACTGTACAATTACATGATGTAACAATTCTATATGTGTGAGGGAAATCACTGGGTCACAAATATCATTACATGCCTGTATCATGTAATACGGAACCGCATTTCTCAGTTTCTTCAATCGTGCATTCGTTTAAGAAACATCTTTAGCGACATGATGTAACCAGGGACCGTATTTTCTGGTAACAGAGATAAGTGCGACATTTTACAAAACAGATTTCCTTAGATACATTTATCTTTTCAGATGCTTAAAATACTAATATTAAGCAAATTAGCGTATACCTACGAAATATCGCGAAATGTGTTGGATTTCACGAAATGTGTAAGTAAGCGTGAAATACGACCCCTCCAGGTCGAATATCGAGAAATGTGTGCGAAAGTATGATTTAAAATCGTCATAATAATTATTATTTGCAGTGTTTGTACTTTCTCTTCCATTCTCATGCAGCATGCAGCATATCAAGCTGCCACTATGACCACCGGTACTGAAAAGTTAGGCTATAGATACATATGGTCGATTAGAGCTATGATTAGTTTACGGTATTCAACAGATTCCATGTTCCGTGGAATGTGGCCATGTTTCGCGGAATATGGTTGATAATTCTGTTTGAAAATAGCCATCTTAATATCTTTCTTCATTAGAGACTGTCATACAGGAAAAAAAAAGTATATATAGGATATAAGGCTAATTACATATAATAATAAATTATGTTTAATTTTTTATCATTTCCAACTAGCGTTTTATAATAATTTTGGTTGTATTTCTCACTAATGTAATGAATATTAATATAGACCTAAATAAAAAATACACAAATATATAAATAAATAAATAAAGTTTCTTCAATGTTAGGATATTAGTCCTGGTCTATAAAACAATTTATATCGCGAAATATCTATCGAATTACAAGGAAGATAACAGCGAAATCAGCCGTTTTATTAAGAAAATTAAAAATCAGGTTCCTGTCAGATGCACACCCGAAGTATGATAACCTTGTAATCAGAACACTGTGTGATGAAACAAAAACTAAAAGTTATAAATGGAAATAAAATTGTTAAAGTAATGTTAGGTTGATATGACCCAAATAAGTTACTGCTGTTCTCTAGGGACGAAACAAACCGAAGTTTCGTAATTATTATCATGACAAGCAACATTCGTTCTTTCTTTCTTTCTTTCTTTCTTTTTCGTAGTTTTACCTCTCCCTTTTAGGATTTAAGCGACCCAAGCCGCCCGGGCCTTACAGGGCCGCGACCTGTCGGGAGAGGGATTACCTTTGGATCACATACATATTTTTTTGACCAGACAAGGACATGGAGGGCCTCCCCGGATGAGTGATCAGCCCAATGCCGGGGCCACCTCCGAGACAACACGAACACATAGGACGATACACACCATTCACACACACACTCACTCAGAACAAGGCGAGGATGAGGATTAAGATGATAATGACGGCCAGATGATATCCGGGGACCACAAGGGCCTAAAGTTACCTGACATTTGTCTCATAGGTGAGGAAAAAACCTCACCTAGGGAACTTGTCCCGACCAGGAATCGAACCCGGGCCCGCTGCGTGAGAGGATTGGACGCATCCCCTGAGCCACAGCGGTGGACAGCAACATTCGTAAGCACACTTAAATTGCCAGTAAAACTATCAGCGCTCGTGATATTACTGTAGACAGTTTTGAACAGCACTATCAAGAAGCCGTTTTGGAATCTGTGCAGTGGTTCAATTGCGTATTCTCTTCTACTATTTTTTTTCTTTTTTACTTCAAGGGATATGAAATGGAATGAATAAGGAAAGACGCGCACAAAGAAATAAAAATGCAAAAACGGAAGTGTATACCCCTCGGCATTTTCTATTTGCCGGAGAATTTAAAAAAAAAAGCAGACATAAGCCGTCATCAGATTCGATGTATCAGAAATGTGATGCCAAGAAAACAAAAAGAACAACTGGAATTCAATTTCAAAGTTGCAGATTTAAATATTCTGAGACAGGAACATCTGTAGTCTTCTCATATCGGTATGTACACGGTGTTCCACAAGCATCCCCAAGTTCAAGCTCCATCGAAAATTAGCTAAAGAAAATCTCGAGAATTTTTATTAATAAACCTGTGTGTTTCTGTAGTTCGTTCCTCTTGCTCACTACTGCCTCTTTTAATTTTTCTACACATACCATTGGTACTAGCCTATAGGTAAAGGAAGCATTGTGTTCAACTTCTGAATTCAGATTTTGAGTGTCAACATCAATCAATTAAATCCACCTTCATAATTATATTTCAATAAATAATCCATAATACTAAATTCATATAAAATTATTAAAAATAAAGGAGTATTTCCAGATGACAAATCGATTCAGAAAATAATCTTTTTGGCGTTGACAAGGCGCGTGAGTAAGTTTCCATGGGGCCATTTTCAGAAACAAAACACAATTTCAAGGAAATATTTATTCCAACAGTCACAGCCAGTGTTCAGCTATTTTTCAACATATCCGCCACCTGAATTGAAACATTTGTCTTACAATGGCACCAATTTTTGAATACCTGTGTCGTAGAAGTGTACCGCCTGGGATTTGAACCACCGTGTGACAACCACCGTCACCTCTCTGTCATTCTCTGTCATTCTTTGTAATTTAGTGAGGTGTAGGAAAATATGGAAATGACTGGGAGCGAGGTCCGGGACTTAGGGTGAATGTTTGAACACTTCCCAGCCGAACTTTTGCAGGAGACTTGCTAGGAGGTGTTTAAACATCCACCCTAGAGCCCTGACTTCGCTCCCAGTGATTTCTATTTTTTCCTACACCTAAAGAAATTACAGGGAATGACAGTGAATGACAGAGAGGCGGAGATGTTTGTCACATAGCGGTTCAAATCCCAGGCGGCAGACTTCTACAACACAGGTGTTCAAAAGTTGGTTTCACAGTGTGACCAATGCAATGTTTCAGTTTCGGTGGCGATATGTTTAAGAATAGCTGAACACTGGCTGCGTCTGTTGCAATAAATATTTCCTTGAAATTGTGTTTTGTTTCTGTAAACGGCCCTAGGGAAGCTTACTTTATGGAAGCGCCTCGTATAAAAAAAAATATAATTTCGGAAAAGTATATTTTGACTGTCGGTGTGTCTGTGAGCAGTTTTTATTTGAATCTAAGTAGATATAGGCCTATTGTCAATACGTATAGTAGCATAGCTCGAAAACGAAAAAAAAAAATGAAAACAACATTTAAAGTCAAGTTAGCTTCTTCTGATATGATACAAAGATTGGCGACGACTCTCCCTTTCTCGTGCTACCATTTTGCGTACTTTTTTATTTCTTCCAAAAAGGTTAAAATATTTTGCTTTAAATTCACACGCATTTGTTTTATTTAGAGCACCAATTTTTGCTGTATTTTTTAGCGGAATTTATCTTCGTTGTAGTTATATGCTATCCATATCGACTGCAACACTCAGAGCCCCTTTTTATGTGAGGGGTGGCAATGTAACATGCACTTAAAACTGCAAAAGGTAATGTGAGTGATTCACCTTTTAATTCATTTTGTCCCTTCAAATGCTCATCTTGATATATATTTTAAAAACTTTCTGTTTTTAAATTAATCTAAATATGCATTCCTTTATTTAATTGATTATTTCTTTTTCTCTCTTTCTCTCCTTCTCTCTCTTACCTCCTCTCTCTCCCTCTTCACTCTCTCCTTTTCTTTCTTTTATTTCTTGTTCCTTTCTTTCAATTGTTAATTGCATTTTTTCTTTCTTTATTTAATTTTTTCACATTTCTTTCTGTCATATTTTTCCCGGTTTCCTGATTTTCTTTTCTTTTCTTTAAGTCAGGTCCTTTATCCTTTCTATTGACAAAATCATTTTAATTCAAATTCTGTTTATATATTATGTTTGCCTTTCTCTAGCCAAATATGCATAAAAATGTCTAATTTTCGATATTAACCATTGGATTTAGTGCTAAATATATTAAAACATTTAAGTTAGTTATATTAAGTAAATTCTTGGAGGCTAGATTAATGAAGGCGGCTAACGTTTTTGCATTATGGAGCGTTTATTTTTCAAACAGTCTACAGGCGGAACCTGTTGAGTTTTGTGCACATGTCTAGGAATCAGGCTGTGAAACATACACCTGCGTATAAACTCAGAAGACTCGCTAAAAATATGACTGTCGATTCATCACTGCCACTGAGATCCTACTTCACTTCTAACATTCTAATTTATACAGTCAGGTACAAAAATATTCTTCACCTACATTATGATAACATTATTATAGACTCATAACAAGATCCTTTATTAAATATAAAGTTTTAACACAAATTAATATTAATTTTGAGTTTACGGATATTTGTAATATTTTACAAACTGATTCGGCTAGAATAGGCAATAGATAATAGAGTCTAAATCTTCCAAAGTGATGAAAAACTAATCAAAATTATCTGATCTCGGATGTGCAATAAAATCTTAATTTCTCTTAAAATACTTAGACTTACATAAATATTGCTTATTTAAAAATATTATCGGTGCAGTTTTTGTTTAATAAAGTGTATAGTTCTATGCATGTCATATTAGAAAATACATTGTTTCTTATTCATCCATGTCTTTTATATAGGCCTATCTTCCTTAAACTGTAAGCCAGAAAGATAAAACCTAGTAACAAAGTTCATGTGAGAAGTAAAAAATAAAATAAGCTCACATAATTACAAAATATATTTAAATTATTTTACGCATGCGCTGATAAGCTTAGCTCGATATATAAAACATGGATGCTTTTCCGGTGCTGAGAATGCATCGAGACTTCTCGGGCTTCCAACCGGGTTAATGGGAGGACTGATTCCGAGCTTCTCGAAGACGGAAGCAGAGACAGCCGCCGAAAACTTCGGAATCAATCCTCCTCTTCCGATTGGAAGTCCGAGAAATTATTATACAATACTGAACAAATTTGAAATATTAAAATAAAATTCTATCATGCATTTTTTTTTTCTAAATTTCACACGTAATTTAATGATTAGGCTTCGGATATCATTGTCACTTATTTCCAAATGATTGAAAAAAGTAATCAAAAGCAAGACTTCCTTTTCCCTGAGCAATGCCATAGTTACAGAGTTTATAAACAAGTGAAATTGATGCTATTACAAGAACCGTATGAACTAGAGTTTGCAGGCAAGAAAGGAATAATAAGAATCGCATATTTCATTTTGTGAGGATGATTTTTGTAATCATTTATTGAATCGGTAGCTCTAAATATATGCCAACAGCAGCGTTATCATACATTTTCTTTTTGATAACTAAAATAATTTGTAATTAATAAGTATTAGGCCTTGATAGGCTTTTAGTGGAAATTTAATTTTTAAACAGAAGTCCTTTTTCGCACCCCTTTTGCTCAGAATGAATTGAAATATTTCCACAGAAGCTCTAGAATAAATTAATAAAATTTAGTTGATGATTTTAATACAATATGTATAACTTAAGGGATGTTCTGAGCCTTAAAAAATAATAAAAAAGGATTTTTAAAAATTAAAATGTTGTAGTTAATTAGCCATTCATTTCACAAGCAAACATATGCTATATTTTGTCCCCATATGCACAAAACAACATATTATTGAATATCAGTTTAAAGATGTAAAAATTGTGCACAAAGGGACTTTTTATTGAATTCGATAAGTTAATTAATTAAAATATTCATAAAATTAAACCTTTTATTAAAGAAGCAAAACTTTTTATATAACTTATGTGTTAATATTAATTAAATATATCAGTGTTCAATATTTCATGGCTCTGTTTTTAAAAGCACGGAAGTTAGTACTGTAATTTCAACACAAGTGTTGCTTTAAAGGCATTGTTACTCTTCGGGAGCATCGATAATACTCGTAGATTTGTCACATTGGGAATTCAGTAGATACTCGGACGCCTAATAATGTCTAAAAGCTACTTTAAAACGCATGTATTCACAAGACCATAAAACTGCTTCGGTTATCAGCATTTGATGGACAATATATATGTACCGTGCTTCTTTTACCCTCCAGAGACAATCAAATAAAACAGTACATGATAAATGGTAGACACCCATTGTGCTGCTGAGGCAAGAGGAATTTCTGAGATCGTGAAACCGGCTGAAGGTAATTAACCATATCTTGGTTTGAAAAGCAGAAATTTTGAAGTGGGAATTCATGCAAGTAATGGCTGTATTTTAAGAGTTTCTGTGAATACTAAACTGTCTGTCTGTCAAGTCTGCCGGTATTTAACCATGTCAAGCTCACCTGTCATCATGCTTTTCTTTGAAGAAGCAATTATGGAACTAAATATATACTGATTGCATATGTCAAGGTTGATGATTGATGATTAAGCAATGGAACCACCGAGTCCAGTGAACGGTCGTTACAAATGACCACCATCGAGGGTGGGAGAAGGAGAGATTCCTCATTCGTCAGGTGTCACACTAGGTATTAATAATACATGTTAACAGACAGCAAGTCTACGAGAACACATTTGGCATTCCAGTGGGTTCTAGATTCCTCTGAAATGTAGGCCTACCACTGTCTAAAGGTATTAGTCAACTTCTGATTAATGCATTCGTTAACTTTTCCTTAAACAGGATAACAAATATGTATTAAATTTAGATCATCAACAAGTGTAAGGAATGAGGTACCTTCTTGTTCATCTTTTCTCTAATACAATAACTTATGTAAACTCTATTAAGAGGTGAAATATGAAATTTGCCAACAACTGAAAGAAATGCGGTATCTTCTAGTTTATCTTTTATTCTAAATTTACTATATGTGGATTTTATTAATCTGAATTAATGAAAACTATAAACGGTGTTTTTTTTTTTTTTCAAATTTAGGATGGCTTTAGAAAATAGCAAAACTGAATTAAAATTAAAAAAAACATAGGCTAATACTGTATCAATTAATTTCAGTCCAACTCTTAGGACATAGGATATGATAGGCCTAAGGGACTTCGAAAAATAAATTGATTATAAAAAGGTTCGCAGGTAAATAAGACTAAGAATTACTACCTTAGGATCAGCAAGTGAATCACAAAGCAACAGCTAAGAAATAGAGATGTGGGCAATTAGCTTCAAAGATCCTGATGGTGCATCGTGCAACTTATTTTACTCCAGTGGTTCCCAACCTGGGGGGCGCGCACGCCGCAGAGGGCTTTAATAGCCGCAGAACGATTTGGAATTAGTAAAATATCTGTATATAAGCTCGAAAAAGATTGTACATTCTTTCAAAATCTTAAGAAAAATATTTCATCTGATGACTGGTCATGGACCATTAACAAGAAATCTCTTTGCTTTGGCATTGATGTACTGCCAGAAAGTTTGCAAGAGGAAGCTATTGGAACTGAAGCGGGATTCAAAAACAAAGGATAATTTTAAAACTTCAGGTCTGGAGAACTTCTGGATAAATCATTTGCATTTTATCCTCAAATAGAGTTGCGATGACTGTTATTATGCTATTTTCGTCCATATGTTTGTGTGAGTCGGGATTCTCAATTTTGACCGTAATGAAAAGAAAACAGATAATGCAACCTTAAATCGATTCTTCTCCTCTCTTTTTCTGTTACCATTTATTATTACAGTAATGGTAATAAATCATTTACTCTTCTTACATCAAACAGGTTCAAATAATCCAATTGGACAAAACATTAATATTTATATTGATAATGACAATATTGTCGGCTAGATGTCGCGGTTGCAGGTTTCAGGTTGAATATAAGTAGCGGCTCCGGTCTTGGAAACCACCATTAACGGTCGTGGGTGTCAGCATACTGACCACATGCCCCCCAATCCTGCTTATGGTAGATGACGCAACGGTCGGGTGGTAGACCTAGTCCCTTCAGGGATGTAGCGCCACGGAGTTTAGTTTGGTTTAGATGTCGCGAGTAGGCCTAATCTCCATTCTGCATTGTCAATTTTGAAATCAAATGACGAGGACTAATCAAGGAAACACAGTGTCAAGCGTCTCACTAACATAATAATAGTGACTTAGTTACTAAACTAGTTCATAAACAAGTGACTTAATTAATCATTATTTTCACTAGTTGATTTAACATTTTGTTTGTAAAAATGTGTGTTTATTTAAACATGTTACGCTTGTTATGACTTTCCTTCAAGATGTTGAAAAAGGGTAGACTTGCCACATCTTAAAAGGGGGGCATAAAAAAGATGAAGGTTGGGAACCTCTGTTTTACTTGAATTCGAACTATGGAATATTGCACAGAAATGAATGAGCAACTTGTTGCGGTAATTCCAGTTTAGGTTAAAAGTTTTTGTAGAGTGACATTTCTCCCTAAATCCTCATTTTGCGTTAGAAAATGGTTAAAAATTACATATTTATGCCAATGACACTGTTACGAAATATTTCCCCGATAATATTGATACCAGAAAATAGTAACTCTAGATATAATTTATTTGAACGCAATGTGACGTTCTTCGATCCAGATATCTGATAACGGGAAATTCCTACGTTCTCGTTCCAAAGTGTTTAACAAGGTCCATAACATATGACCAAAACAGGTGTTAAAATTTCTCACGTTCCCCTGTGGGATACAAACCCGGCACTCTGACGGCGAGAACAAATTGCGATCGTATCTGGAAATAATAATTAAAAGCGTACATGAGGTTGAGATATTGAATTTTATGTTGGAGATTTGAAACGAGTTTGTAATAAAAATAAAAGCAAGCAAGTTGCATCGGAGCTATGGGAAAACTGGCGGAGGTGCATAACTCAGCTGCAGGCAACAGCGGCATATGTCTCGCGTTTCCAGGTCAACCACATTCCAAGTCTCATCCAGACTCTCATTTGTTAATATTGCAAGTCGGTAACGCTCATGTGCAGTGAAGTACGGTGATTATATCAGTGGCGTGAAGCCGGCAATTAAAAATAAAACAAACAATCAATATGCTATAGAAATTATCCCGAGATGACAGTCAAGTCGTATTAGTAGAGGAGCGTATTTTTGGTAATACGGACAAGAGGGAAATTTTAAAAAACAGCTTTCCTTAGCTATATTTAGTTTTGTTTATGCGTAAAAAAACAATATTACGCAAATTGAATCCACGAAAAAGGCGCTAAATTTGTTTCGATTGTACGAAATGTCTAAATAAGCGCGAAATACCCTTCCATACCCAAATTGAGAAAATGTGTACAGAAGTGTAATACAGAATCGTAATATTTTGTAAAACGTGATTTTGCCTTCATTTCATTATAGAATGCTCACTTTTCTGCTATTTCTATGGCTGCCGACAATTTATCGATACTTATGACTAGGGCTGTACCGATTAATCGATTAATCGAGCCGATTAATCGAGCCGATTAATCGAGCCGATTAATTGATTAAATATTTAATCGTCGATCAATTACATTTTCCGATTAATCGGTTTAGTCGAATTCTGAAAAACGTTTTTCGAGAAATGGGTCAAATGACCAAACTCCTTTCTCTCGCTTCTCCGGCCTTGGCACAACATGTGTCATTCAGCCTGTTGTGTCCAAAAAATTCCCGTTCGGTCGATTAATCGATTAATCGATTAAAGTCAAGCGTTAACTCGATTCGAAATTTTAATCGACTTTCAGCCCTACTTATGACTGTTTAAGCAAAGACTGAGAAATGCTATTCAGTGATCACGATACACTTTTTCTGCTATCTCTGTACCAAGTTGGTGATGCCTAAGATTACAGCAAAGAGGGTAGTTTCAACAGATTTCGTATGTTATCCACAGTGTACTGCCGTATGCAATTAGAAACCTCTGTAATTTAAAACCTCCGAATTGAATTGTAATAATAATTATTATTATAGACACTACCTAGGCCTATATCAAAATTTTACACGAACGATATCATTGTAATTGCATAATGTTTGTAAAATTCTATGTTTGTTGTTATTATTACGTAATAATATGATACATAAATTATTTTCTTTCTGAAAGCGTAGCCTACATTATACTCCAGTTTGGAGAAAATAATTACTAGGCCTACCAGCAACGCACCGCATTATTTTCTCACATGTTGCGTATGTGGAAGTGTGTGAATTACTGCAAATCATTATAAAATGTCAGAATCACGTCATCCTGTTTAATCCTCCGTACCGTTAACGCGATACTTGTAATAGAGGCTGAGCCAATGAAAACACCCACACCGCGCTACACCCTGATTCATAAGTTCGGATTCGCAACTAAGGGAACACCGAAGTGTTGAGAGTGATTTTCTAAACCATTTGGATTAGAAACTTGAAATTTTGTACACTTAATTTAAACATAAAAAGATGTTCAAGTTTCAAATTTCATGTTGATATCTCAATTTGTCTTTGAGATATAATTAATTTAATTGACTTTTTTTTAATCAAAATTGAAATCTATCTCCTCCGACAGATATTAAAAAATGCATCTGAATTTTTTATGTGAGATTCTATGATGCTTGCTTAACAGATTCAATGATTTAGATTTTTGATATTATTTATATTTTTTGTTTAAAAAAATATTTTACCCAGAGAAATGGAAAGTTGATAAAAAATTGATATATTTTTATGTAAAATATTTTTTTAAACAAAAAATATAAATAATATCGAAAATCTAAATCATTGAATCTGTTAAGCAAGCATCATAGAATCTCACATAAAAAATTCAGATCCATTTTTTAATATCTGTTGGAGGAGATAGATTTTGAATGTGGCAAATTAACATGAAAATGGACACTGAGAAAACAAGCGATTAAATTCTACACGCACTCAAAGTAAAAAAAATGCATCTTCTGTGCCTATAAATAAACCTTTATAATTACAAACTTTATAATTACACTGAACTATCACGAAATATGATTGGAGCCCTACACAACACTAATATTATAAATTTTATACCTAAATACACTATAATAAATACGACTAGGTAACAAAGGATAGTTCGATGATTACGTCCATTACTTTAAAAATGGCGTCAGAAACGCCTGTTCCATGCGCCCAAATGGCATAAAATTTTGCACAGATATACTTTAGAGTATGCATGATTTTTTTACACTAAAATCCAAAAATCGCATTTTTTGACCAAAATAGCAAAGTCAACACTTCTGTCTTCCCAATGTAACTGATTCCTATAGCATGAGTTATCAAGCGTTTTGTCTGGCATAGCTTGTTAAGCATGCCAGCAGGTGTATTTATGGCGGTTTATTTAACAAAACCGCTACTTCTGTAATAAAGTAGCTTCTCGTTGTACACATGAGGCTGAGTGCACCCCGTTCCAGCCCCCTCGTACCTCAGAAAAAATCCAAGCATGTACATCCATGGTCTACAAAGGTGTTCAATAGACTATTGAGACAGTCCAATTTAAAGCAAGATTATAAGATAAAATATTTTGAATAGGCTATTCCTTACTTTGAAAATAGCTTATATATTTTTAATTTACATTTAAAATCCATCTAAATTAATATTTTCCGAATTTAACGTACATAGTGTCTATTAAATTTATAATTATATTTTATTAAGTTACGTTGATAGAAAATAATCAAGCTTCACATACATTCAATACAAGAAAAACATGTCCTTTAATTGAACCTAAATGAATCAGTCTGCAGGTCTAAATCACATCTCTAGTCTTGGGCCCAGATGACTAAATTTCATCGCTAAAAATAACACTAAATTAATTAACATGAATAATAACGAAGGAATTAAGCTTATTATTTAAACATTTATTTTTTATGTTTCTTTCTTCTTTTAAAAACTCCCTTCCTAATATTATTATTATTATTATTTAATTTTTACCTCCCTCATTTTGGGAGATTTCAGCGACACAAACCGCACGGGCCATTATTATTATTATGAAAGATCGTAATTGATTATATTTTTATTTAACGTATTAGTATTTTTATTTACTGCTTAACTGTCCCGACCAGGAGCATGTGTTCATTCCGGTGGAGTCTTCTTGAAAAATAAACTGAAAAAATTGTAAACTAATCATTCATATGTAACTTTTATTCAAGACATAACTTAGAACATGAAAAACTGGAGAAAGTTATCATTATAGATTTGTATAACCAAATAATTAGGAAAAAACACAAAAGACATGTCACTGTAGTAAAATTAATAATAAGTATAATGAAAAATAAATTGCAATATAATAATTAGGCCTATATATTTATTAGACCTATCGGCTATCACTATTATGTTCAATTTACGTATAAAACAATATGCACTTTAGAATCCTTAAAAATGGAGTAATATCTTCCATTAATTTTTTTTACAAATTTTTCTTGTATGCTAACTTCCTACCATATCATAAATGATAAATACTTCAATCATAGTTTGAGAAAACATGGGGGAATAACTTACTTCAGGAATCAAATAAAACCTTGCAGAGATATCTTCTATCTTCTATATTAATAAAAGGAAGTGTCTGTCCTCCGTCTGTCTTCCGTCTGTCCTCCGTCTGTCCTCCGTCTGTCCTCCGTCTGTCCGCGATGCCCAGCGAAATCTACTCAACGCAGAGATCTGAAATTTTAAACATAGGTGGATTGAAGGGTCGGAAAATGCACCTCGAAGCCGGAATTTTAATTTTCGCTTTCGTTCTTGAGTTATGAGTGAAAAACGGGCAGAAAACGTGTATTTTTTGCGATTTCGAAGCATCAGTTTCAGTACAGTAATATATTTCAATGTTAAATCAATTACAGCTGGCTTTGGCTATTTTTGTCATCATACCTCATAGCCTACCTTGGAAATAAAAGCATCGCGATCGCTTGATTTTGTAAGTCCATCGTGGACGATTCATTTGTTTAGAGTGTCAAGGCCCGCAGATATATGAAATTTTCAACCTACACGTAAGAAGGATATCAACATAGGCTTAATTATGGTCAAACATTGTTCGATTTGAACGAAACTCACTATACAGGGGTTTTCTGGGCCAAGGAACTGGAACCTGAGGTCGCTTTTTCTACCAGGGGACGCTACCTAATCGTGGAATACACTCCACGTGATTTAGGTGTTAATAAATATAATGATTTAACTATTATGCACTTAAGTTTTGAAATAATTATCGCGGGGGAAGCCGCGGGCACATGTTATCTATATTAATAAAAGGAAGTGTCTGTCTTTCTGTCTGTCTGTCTGTCTGTCTGTCCGCGATGCCCAGCGAAATCTACTGAACGCAGAGATCTGAAATTTTAAACATAGATGGACTAAAGGGTCGGAATGTGCACCTCGAAGCCGGAATTTTAATTTTCGCTTTCGTCCGTGAGTTATGAGTGAAAAATGAGCAAAAAAACGTGCATTTTATGCGTTTTCGAAGCATCAGTTTCAGTAATAAATTTCAATATCAAATCACTTACAGATGGCTTTGGCTATTTTTGTCAGCATACCTCATACCTTGGAAATAAAAGCAACGCGATCGCTTGATTTTGTTAGTCCATCCTAGACGATTCATTTGTTTAGAGTGTCAAGGCCCACAGACATATGAAATTTTCAACATACACGGAAGAAGGATAATCAACCCTAAATATGGTCAAACATTGTTCGATTTGAACGAAACTCACTATACAGGGGTTTTCTGGGCCAAGGAACTCGAATCTGAGGTCGCTTTTACCAGGGGAAGCTATCTAATCGTGGAATGCACTCCACGTGATTTAGGTGTTAATAATTATAATGATTTGACTACGCTCTTAATTTTTAGTTTTTAATTTTTGAGATAATTATCGCGGGGAAGCCGCGGGCACATGCGGGCACATGCTGTTTGTCTGTATGTCCACGATGCCCATCGAAATCTACTGAACGCAGAGATCTGAAATTTTAAAGATAGATGGACTGAAAGGTGGGCGAATGCACCTCGAAGCCGAATTTTTAATTTTAGGTTTCGTTCGCGAGTTATGAGTGAAAAACTGGCAGAAAACGTGATTTTAGCGCTGTCGAAGCATCAGATTTCAGTAATACATTTCAATGTCAAATCAATTGCAGTTGGCTTTGACTATTTTTGTCATACCGTGGAAATAAAAGCATCGCGATCGCTTGAATGTTGTAAGCCCACGCTGATCGATTCATTTGTTTAGAATGTCAAGGCCCGTAGACATATGAAATTTTCAACCTACACGGAAGAGGGATAGTCAACATAGACCTAAATATGGTTAAACATCGTTCGATTTGGACGAAACTCACTATACAGGGATTTTCTGGGCCAAGGAACTCGAATCTGAGATCGCTTTTACCAGGCGACGCTATCTAATCGTGGTATGTAATTCACGTGATTTAGGTGTTAATAAATATAACGATTTAACTATTATGCTCTTAATTTTTAATTTTTTAAATAATTATCGCGGGCGAAGCCGCGGGCACATGCTAGTCTTATAATAATAAAAGGACGTGTTTGTCTGTCCGCGATGCCCAGCGAAATCTACTGAACGCAGAGATCTGAAATTTTAAACATAGATGGACCGAAAGGTGGGCAAATGCACCTCGAAGCCGAATTTTTAATTTTAGCTTTTGTTCGCGAGGTATGAGTGAAAAACTGGCAGAAAACGTGATTTTAGCGCTGTCGAAGCATCAGATTTCAGTAATACATTTCAATGTCAAATCAATTGCAGTTGGCTTTGACTATTTTTGTCATACCGTGGAAATAAAAGCATCGCGATCGCTTGAATGTTGTAAGCCCACGCTGGTCGATTCATTTGTTTAGAATGTCAAGGCCCGTAGACATATGAAATTTTCAACCTACACGGAAGAGGGATAATCAACATAGACCTAAATATAGTTAAACATCGTTCGATTTGGACGAAACTCACTATACAGGGATTTTCTGGGCCAAGGAACTCGAATCTGAGATAGCTTTTACCAGACGACGCTATAATCGTCGTATGTAGTCCACGTGATTTAGGTGTTAATAAATATAATGATTTAACTATTATGCTCTTAATTTTTTATTTTTGAAATAATTATCGCGGGCGATCGCTTGATTTTGTAAGTCCATCCTGGACGGTTCATTTGTTTAGAATATCAAGGCCCGAAGACATATGAAATTTTCAACCTACACGGAAGAGGGATAATCAATGTAGGCCTAAATATGGTCAAACATTGTTCGATTTGGACGAAACTCACTGTACAGGGGTATTCTGGGCCAAGGAACTCGAATCTGAGGTCGCTTTTCCCAGGCGACGCTATCTAATCGTGGTATGTAGTCCACGTGATTTAGGTGTTATTAAATATAATGATTTAACTATTATGCTCTTAATTTTTAATTTTTGAAATAATTATCGCGGGCGAAGCCGCGGGCACATGCTAGTATGAGATAAGCAAAGGAACCTGTAAATGCGGAGAATCGTAAGACAGCATTCAAAATATATCGTTTCTAACCAAAGCACCCATCAGATTTCTTACAAACGATTCTTATTACTTTCTATACACTTACAATAGTACCATAGGTACCATAGATAAGAGGAAGAAGCTTAATGTGATCGGCCTTGAAATTCTATGTCGAGTTTTCGGTATAAATACGTTTTTTGAGGTGATCTGAATTAAAAAAAAAACTGATTTCAGAAACATGTATGTGTGTCTGCCTGTTAGCGTGTCTGTGAATAGCAATAGTTCAAGAACGAGAAATCGTAGAAAAAAAATATTGTAATTGGTTAGATGTTTTCCGAAGATGTTACACGAAGATTGGCGACGATTTTCTCTTACTTTTACTACCACTTTACATGAAATCAATGTGGGAAATTTCAGTGGAATAACTGGTTTCCATGAAAGGCAAACATAAGAGTTGAATAATAATCACCACATTTTACACAAAGCATTACTCTATTAATCTTAATTAATGTTAACATTTCCAAACAAAGAGTTTACATTATACATAACGATACCCCTAAATCCATATACCATGTTAACCGAGAAAACGCCGTACTAATAATTAATCGGTGATTAAGAAAAAGGAATCCTAAAAATTCTATCAGAATTATAATAAATTTCAACGTCAAAAACTGATGTCCCTATGTTTGAGAGGTTTCTTAGTAGAAAAAGTTTAAACTAGGTTGATAGCATAAAAGTTTCATACACTTGGGGCAAAAAGAAATGCAGTTCCAAATAAATACTTAAATAAGCCCAAAATAAATATTAAAAATGTTGATGTTTTTAAATTAATTTGCAGAATTATTTTATAAATCTGTTGGTCTTCATTTAAATGGAGTCATATGAATTTTATAAGCATGTAGGATTGGTGGAAAACCAAATCATTGACATATTCAATATTTGCACTGTGCCTATTTAGGACCCCAAAAGTGTGTTACTGCCGCAAACTCGACGTCGAATTATAGGGTCGATCAATATTAATGCTATCATAAAGATGTAAAGAAAGGCCTTGTTGGCAGCAATACAGTACATTATATCAGATAACATCAGTTTCCTGTTTCTAGAAGACCTTGCTATCGAGAATACCGCAAGTAAAGTGATGTTTGTTCGTTGACTCATCTTTCATAGTGGCTCTCCTTCTGTTTGAGGTCTTTATAATTATTACTTCCCTTACAGCAAATATGCCCTTCCATATCATTGTCTTAAGGCAAAATCCTCCACTTTGTTGCGTAACTTCCCCTCAAGCGCTTCAATTCAGAGTCACCCAGACATACATTCGTTTATTGTACATTTCTCTAATGTCAAGCCTAAACAAAGTATTAACTTAGGCCTATATAACCTACTGTATGCAGTTGTGAAATAATATAATGTTTCTAAAATAAAGAAACTCTTTTTTTATGTTTCTTCCTTTCTCTTTTTACCTCCTTCTAATCCATTTGCTTTTTCTTCTTCTATGGTTAGGTGCTATTTCATCGTTTCTACTATTAATAGGCCTACAGTATGTCGAAAAATTCTTCTAGGACATTGAAGTTTATTTTGCTCATTGGTTCATCTAGGCCAGAGGAACGATAACTTGCATTCCGATTTGATTTTATTTTACACGATTTTCTTGAAATTGGCCTATAAGATAATAGGCTATTATTTTATTGTGTCTATTCCGTGCTCCAGTGGTTACGGCTGCATCTAAAAGTAGAAATACAGAGGAAGATGACGTAGGATCGGATGGTAGGCCCTACCCTCCCACGAGAAGTATAGTCTAAGGATAATATTTATTATACAGACCAAATGTAATCATGAATTCATATATATATAAACTAAACTAAACTCCGTGGCGCTACATCCCTGGAGGGACTTGGCCTACCACCCGACCGCTGCGTCATCTACCGAAGGCAGATATATATATATAATAGAGTAATGGAAGATTATATATATATATATATATATATTTTCATGTATATAGCCTATACACACACACTCTACATGTTGTGATCTATTCTAACTTAGTTTTCAATATAGTTTCACAATACATTATTAATTGTATTGATTTGATGCCAATTATCACTGAAATGATAATGCTCCTACTATGGTTGTCTTCTAGAAGTACTCAAAATAAATCGCAAACAAACAAACAAAACGAGACTTCTACTAAAAGAACAAGAACAATATAATAAAACCTGTTATAATTTTGTTTATCTCGACAATCAATTTCAAATTTGGGGAATACTGGATGTGATCACATCTTACACTGCTCTCACAGATCTCCCACGGCTTTAATTATGTGAATGTTCCGAAATATGTGTGCGATTTAATATGAAAATATTCCGTGAACTATTCTTGTAAAGTTGACGGTAATTTGTCCAGAAACTGTCGGCTTACTACATACGCTGCTGTTACAGTAACGGGATAAAATGATAACGTTTTGACAGTTTGATAAGGAAGTTCAGATGCCATTACTGATTTCCCGGAATTTTATATCATTTTCATGAAGTGTGCTAGTGTTAGTGTTGAAGGAAAAATTCTAAATAATAGAAAGAAATGGGATAATGAAAAAATAAGAAAATTGATAAAATAATACCGGTACAATAAATAAAAAATTAAAAGGAGACAAATAGACTACGGTAGTAGAACTTAATAATCTGAAAATCAGTCATCCGAACCTCAATTATCCGAATGAACTCTTTCTTGTAGGCCTATATTTTTGTTTAGACCTACTTAAATTTAAGTTTTCTGGATACTTGTGATAACCAAGGATGGTCATTCTACATTTACATCGTTAGAGAGAAGCTAGCATCGCATCACAGATTGTACAGTTGGGAATACAAGTTACAATTACCTACTGGACTTAATACAGTATCATTTTTATTTTGCACATTCAACAAATAGCATATTGGAGTTCGGCATAGTATTTTAAACGTTTTAGCACGATAAGCAGGAAAGGATGAGCTCGGACGGGCTGGAGAAAGCTATCTATAGTGAATGTGGATGCTGGTGGTAGCACTTGTTCTGATGGATTATAAATTCCTAGACATTATATTCGTTACTCTTCGAGAAGAACATAATCTGGGAGTGTTCGAAAAAAAGAGTGTTTAATCATAATCTGTACTCTTCACCGAATATAGTAATGGTAATTAAATTACGGAGGACGAAATGGGCTGGACATGTTGCGCGCAGGAGCGAGGAAAGACTATCTCAAAAATAGTCTGGAAGACCCGAAGAGAATAGACCACTTGGAAGACCTAGACGTAGGTGGGAGGACAATATTAGAATAGATTTAAGGGAAGTATATATTGCGATGGTTGGATGGTGTTAGCTCAGGATAGGGTTGATAGGCTCAGGATACATGTTAGCTCAGGATAGGCTCATGTAAGCGCGACAATGAATCTCTGGGTTTCCTAAAATAGATAATATTCCTTTAGTTTGCTTAGAAATTGTCTATTGCCATAGAGTAATAAGTATTAAAAAGATCAGCTGGCCTAGGAAGAAACCATGGTTTTAAAAGTTGTATGAACTGTCAGATACTTAGTGTACAAACAGGAAATACTAAGACATTGGGATATCACGTATTATGTTTATTCGATTTTTGCAGTCTCTATAACACCAGTGTCGAAATGTGCTTGGCATTAAGTTTTTTTTATTAAGTTACTTCTCATTATATCAACCCAATTTAACACAAAAAATCCAAGTTCCTCTCGGTTTCTTTAGGAGGTGTCACTTGTTCCGGCAATCAGTTTAAAATCGTTAAAACATTTTTTTTCATTCTTTCTTTTTTCAAATTAAAGCAGAGAGATGGAGTACAGCTTCCTTTCAATGCTAATTGCACTGGCTACAGCTATTTCGTGTCGTGTGTCACTCTTGCATTGGAGATATTACTGATCACGACACAATTAACATAACAGCATCGGAGGCTTCTTCAGTTGTCCTTATGCATTCCCATGTCCACATTTTATTACATTTCGAATTACATGACTTCAAAGTCTAATACATTTCCTTTGATTTCACAAAGAAATACTGCTTGTAAGATACTGAGCAACTAATTCCTTGGTTATTCATATCGCCACATGGGGGCTCTTGGATTTGGTTGCTGAACTAGTGAACTGCATATTTCATCAGATCTGTTTCTATTCTGATATATTAGTATAATTCTTGTGTTCGATAACTGAGCTGAGAAGCTAACGTTAATAAAAACTCTTTTGGCCGATTATCTTTACTTAATCTCAAAGAATTTGCTTTACGTGACTAGGGGATAAATATATACATAAAATCAGATAACTGATATAACAGAATGCCAGAATGCTTTTGTTTGATCAGTAAAATTCAATTATGGTATGCAGAAAAGTTATTTTTGTATTCGATCTCCGAGTTAAGCTCCAGATCGATTCATTAAGCAGGACTTGCGGTAGAACAAAGGTCTAAAGTTTGATGCTTAACCTTAATTCATTCTGGTATACACTGGTATAAGAAATTCTTAAAATATGTCAACATTTCACAAAATTCACTGGCAGAGAACTCCGCTTAATGTACGTAGGCATAATTATTTCACAGTAATGTACTTTTTGCATATAACAGTATTCATGTAGTACTCATTTCAAGATAAACAACGAAATAAACAAACATCGACTGCATTAGAGTCAATGCCCTCAGTGATTAGCAACGTGGCTTTGTAGTATAGTCATGATTTCCCATTTATAAAGCATATGACCTTTAATTAGTCGTTACTCTCGTACCGGTCAACCGATTTGGTCCAAAATAAATTGGCTTCTTGCCATGGACGTTATAAATGAGTTTAGTCTACTAAGTTTCATGAAAATCCGATAAAGCGCATTTGAGTTATCGCACGGGCAGACATTTCCCGTCCACCACACAATCTCATAAAGTACCATACTGATACTTCATTAAAAAAAACTGGCTATCTTTCTTTTTCAAATTATGAAGTTATGAGTTGTACACGTTTTTAACGAATTCAAAACGATTGGTCTCATTATTTGTCGGTTTAGCTGTCCACTTGTATCCCAGAATGTATGTAATCTCTTTCTATTGGTTTTGCCGTTGGTGTAAGTAAGGATATTAATTAGTATTGATTACCATAATATTCTTTAATAGATTTGATAAACAAAGCGGGCGAATGGTTACCATTATACACAGCTGAAGGCACCTTTTCTTGCGCTTAAAAGCGCGCTTGAAGCCTTCACAGATTTATGACATGTGCCCCAAAAGAGAGGGTCCCTGGACGGAATTACAGCATTTTACGGACCATAAGACGCACTTTTTTACCTTGAAAACAGAGCCTTAAAAGTTGGATGCGTCTAATGGTCCGAAGTACACTAAACAATTTAAATTATGGTAAATATTGCCGGAATACCATAGTGTTGTAAAAGGTGTTGTAAAAAGTAAGACACACATTTTAGCACAGACTGTACATCAGTGCACTTGTAACAGTCGTAAAATGAGTATAGTTGGAAGCCAGGTATACAATGCAGAAAGAAGGAATGTTGAGTTCTTTTATACAAAAGGAGTTGTCTCCACCGGGTGGTTTAAATGAAGGGCATGACCTCCCATTACATTCACCGTATGCTGAATTGAGGGTAAGAGGGTGTAAAAGTATTTTCAGTCTTTCATGAGAAATCAGTTCAGTTGTTAAATATTTTGCGATGCCACCTGTACAGAAGAGATATACGTACAAAGCAGGTTTTACGTTAGAAGTGATTTACACTAATTACATTGTTTATGCAACGAAGTATATTAGTCTATTCCCTTTGAAATGTTTCGTTTAGAATCATATTAAATTTCTTTTCCTTTAAATTTCCATCCTAAAATTAAGGTGCGTCTTATGGTCCGGTGCGTCTTATGGTCCGGTGCGTCTTATGGTCCGTAAAATACGGTACTGGCCTTCTCACAGCCCTCTTTTTCCTTCCTTTCCGTCCTAATCCTTACGTTAACGATCCTCATCACTACAGAGGGAACTAAAATTGAAGAATGGTTATTGCAGAAGAGGTCACGGTAGAGGCCTGCGAGAAACGGCTTTAGCTATATCCCCCAGCACACAAACATAAACGTAATATATAGGCATTATCATTGTTTTCACGACATAGCTTCCGATTGGTCAGATCACCAAAGTAAAGTAATACAAGAAGTAACACAGTCACAGGAGAAAACATCACGATGACAAGATATCTATGTGGAGGTCGTCTCGCATGAGCGAGAATCGAACCCGGGTCGCTGGAGCAATGCGGAAGCTATGTGTCATCACTTGGTTTCCATGGCAATGTGGGACTTACCTCTGTGCAGAAAATGCAGATTCCCTGTAACAAAAGAAAAACACGAGCATCAGTTACCAAGGAAAATGCAATATTACAACAAGGAGACTGTAGAAACTTAAAACCTTTACCGATGTGAACAAACAGATGCATCAGTATGTCGAAATAATGTAGAGCTGCGGAAGACCTGTGAGAGCTGTGTAAGATGTGATCACAGCCAGCACCAAGATTTTTATTCCCAACATTTAAAATAGACTTTCGACTATTTAAGGCCACAAGATAATATATATATAATATTATAATATTCTTATAAATGGTTTGAACTTTTCTCGGCGAATACTATATAAAAGTTCTTCACGGGCTGACAGCCGAGTAGAGGTTAAGATGGACTCAGAGATGGAGTCCGAAAGCTCGGAGTTTTTTAAAACCTCGACTCGGCTGTTAGCCCGTGAAGAACTTTTACATATAATATTCTTGTTCTTTTAGTAGAAGTCTCGTTTTTTGTTGTTTTTGCTTTTGTTTGTTTGCTAATTATTTTGTTCTTATATGAAGACAACCATAGTAGGAGCATTATCATTGCAGTGATAATTGACATGAAATCAATAAAATTACTAATTGGTTGTGAAATTATCTTGAGAACTAAGTTAGAATATTTATTTACGAGGATATTACATTCATGTTCCCATATATTATTATGTATCTGTTGACATTACATGATAATGGTTAGGACTCGAATCCAGAACCATCAACTATCAGTTCTGATGCTCTATCAACTGAGCTAGTCAGAGTTCACTAAAGGGTGGCAGATATACCCTTTCTCCTGTGAATAGTCCTACCCTTAATGGTCGAACTGAAAAACTTTAAGCCATACTTATTACGAGGCACCCTGTTTTACAGTGATCGTGTAACCTGTAGGGATGGGTTTCTAAGACTTGCAATGCTACCCTAAACTAGCAGCATATCGAACTATGTATTTTTCCCCCACTGCTGTCAAACCACTGAAATTTTTATGCCAACTTAATTGAAAAACACCACGTAGTCATGCTTAACATGACTACATGCAGATTGAACTCGGCGGATGTCAAAATTTAGCTTACGGATTATAAACGAAATTCCAGTGGGTTATTTAGAATGTGATAATTTCACCAATACTTGACAGGTGATGGAACGCTGAAAGTGTTGAGGAAGGCACAATATTGCTCGTCATGGTGATCTTGTTCACTGATTCTGTAGCAATAAATCTCTTTGCAAAGGCTTCCTGTTTGCATTTATTCAATGCAAAAGCGAGATAAATAAGTGCTCAGTGTCACATTTCCATCTCTTATGTATTCCGATACCGGGAAGCATTTATATTAAAACATTTATTCAATAATAAAACAATTTCCAGAATAAATATTCAGAAACATACTCAAATATAAAGAAAACCTCCATTTTGGTCTTACAAAGAAAAATGTTTTGTTTTGCCAATTATGAAACCTGAAATAGAAGCATCTCAACCCTCTGTTTAAAGGGTATACGTAAGATTGCATATTTACCTTTAAATTAGACTGGGAACATATAAGACGTCCCTTTTGTCTTGAAAATATATATACCTAGGTATATGGTGCATCAATAATAATTTAATTATCAGTTACAAAGCTAACCTGTAGGTAGGCAAGTCTGGCAAAATTGATATCATGACAGAGTTTTGTGATTGCGAGAATTCCATTGAATGTTTTGGAAAGTTGATTTCACCTGGACATAGATTGGCATGAATTTAATAATAAAGGCTACTTAATATTATGTACTAAATGACTGTATCAAGCTAATTTTTTGTAAGGAACAATTGTTCAGAGACATCAAGCGCAGCTCCGGGGAAGACTAAAAGAAAGAATCAAGAAACCATCAGTAGGCTATTCCAATAAATAACATTACTGTACAAATTTAGTTATTTAATTGCCAAGGTTTAAAAATATTACGGTATTTTCCTTCCTTGGACGGGAGTAACTTATAAAGGGCTTTTCCGTGCAGGTTTAAGTCAGCTACGGAAGACTAGTAATTTACTGATGCTTATTTTCCTGTGGGCAGTGGACAAAGGGAGAGCCGGTAAGCCCATCTCCGAGACGATTAGCTAGAGGAAACTAGGCCTTCAAAGGGACGTGGATTTGGTCCAGAAGATGTTATTTAGGCTTGAAGTTGTTTAACGTGCCGTAAACCTACGACACGGGACTTCGTACCCAGATTTCAACGTCCTGAAAAATCCATTAACTACGGCCGGGTTTGAACCCGCGACCTTCGGATCGCTATCTGTACACCACCGCGGCCGACTGTACACCACCACTTTATAATAATAATTTACAAGATAATATATTTACCTTCTAGGTAGAGAATCTGCAATGTACGTATTGTTCATGTTATAATTTAATAATTCTTTTTTACACATGTAACTCGCGTTACACATAGGCTACAGGCCATAGCTCCAGCTATAACCAGCATTACATCTCATTTCAATCTGGCTTCCATACGAGTAGGCCTAACTAGATTTAAAAACACGTCCTTGGGAATGAATGTTGACGCGCTTTAACATAGTTGTCACTCTAAAAAAAAAGACGATGAGATAAGACTCTAAATCTCTCAGTAGGCCAAACTATTGCCTAACTAGTAAAAGCAATATGTAAACTTCGTATTGGAAATCACCGCAGGAACAGATCTATTGTTCATCCGAAAAAAAGCGTTTGTACCGCACATGTCGGGGTAGGCCGTAGCGTAGTGGTTGAGGAGCTGCGTCACAAACCGAAAGGTCGCGGGTTCGATCCCCGGTGAGGATCGTTGGAGTTTTTCAATTGGCCTAATCCTTCTGGCGGCACTATGGCCCTGGGGTCGACTCAGCCTCTAACAGAAATGAGTACCAGGAGGAATCCTGGAGGTAAAAGCGGCCGGTGTGTAAGGCTGACAACCTTACCACCTTCACTTGCCGAATGTCTAAAAACTGGGAGCCTCAACCTCCTGGAACCCTCTGGGCCTCCATGGCCTGTAATAGGGAGCCCTTTACTTTACCGCACATGTAACATAAAAATATCCTATCTCCCTCTTGCGTGGAGAAGAGTGACACAGAAATCAGATCACGATGCAGATGCTTTTCCCGTGCAATGTTGCTCTCTCTTCTGGGTGCCCTCACACCTACTACCTTACTATTATACAGAGTAATCTAATGTTTTTGAGTCGGTAAAGATCCGCTTCAATCTGTATAATTATTTATTTAGACGTATGGGGGAAGATAAGATCAAGATCTTCTTTAATCAGAAATAAAAAAAACAGCACAACATTAATGGATCAATAATAATAGTAATAATTGACCGAAAGATGGTTTGTTTTGTTTTAGCTCGAAAGTTCGGCATTTAGTCTGTTTGTAAATTTATGTTACGACCAAACGCGCCGTTTGATTTTTTTCCAGTTTATCTTGAATGTTCTTTGAACTCATTAAAACGACGTATGTGTATGGATTTTTATTATTTGTTTCCACTTCAAAATGGTGGCTGTTTTAACGGATGAAGAGCAGATCTTAGAATTTTTGGACTTCAGTTGTGATGTTCACAGGCTACTGGTAACTGTGATGATAAGTGATGATAAGGATGATGATGATGATGAGGGGTAGGATTTTTATGCAATGAAATGATTAGCCTAAATGTCCCGTTAAGAGCAATGACCTCCTCAAAGAGGGTAAGCTCGAATACACCTACACGTGGTGAGCTATTCCACGTGAGGTATATTTGTGCTCTTGGGCTTTTATGCAATTTTCGGTGTTTGTCCACTTACACTAGTCTGAGTCATTGTACACTTCATTGTAGGTTACGTCATTAAACTTGTTACGGTCCTATTCACTTGTCTTCGTATGTCTTCGGTCACATATGCACTGGTTTCAGTCACTGTTCACTTGTCTTCTTAAGACTTCCCAGTTATTCCTATTTCTTGTTCTGCTTGACTACTGTCGTCCTACAAGTTCCTTGAAGAGATCAGCCCATCTCTGTCTTGGTCTTCCGGGGGATCTTCTTCTTCCAGTACGAGGGCCCCACATTGTGGCCTTGTATGTCCATCTGTCGTCTTTGAGTCTTGCGACGTGGCCTCCCCACTTTCATTTGGTGTTGGTGGCTTTCAGTGCTGGGTAGGTAACTGCTGACATCTTCTGTAGTGTTTCATTTGTAACTCTGTCCCTCAATGTATGCCTAGGATTTTTCTCACCATATTTGTTTTGCACACTTGGAGACTATTGCGAAGTTTGGAAGTGAGAGCCCACGTCTGACAACCATACAACAATACCGGCGTTACACAGATCTCTAGCGTTTCAGTTCTGAGTTTTCTGCTGAGAATTTTCTACAGGAGGATGAACTTGAGGACCAAAAAGCCTTCCATTCAAGAGAAATCCTGTTCACTGGGTGATTTGGCAAACAGTATGATGTCGTCAGCAAACTTTAGATTACTTAACCTGCTGCCGTTTATACTTATTCCACAGTCCTGGTTCCAGTGTAGATTGCGGAACGTGCTTTCTAGTATGCTTGTAAATAAATTAGGGGATATTTTATGTAATAAAAATGGCTAAATATGTATACACATATGGGCTAAAAACTCTCAAAATATGGAGTAAAATATGGACTGCTCTTTTAAAGGTGCAAAATAACATAAAGATCACATGTATGTTATCAACCTTGCATAAGTTATAAGGATATTTTTCTTAAACATGGAAGTCACAGAAAAGAATAGAATGCCTGCCAAACAACAATTTAAAGGAAAGTCACAAAACAAAAAAATTGTGATTTTATTTAGCTGTTGTTACAATTGTGGGGATGCATTTCAATCTTTCAACGAGATTTAACTCTTTCCGAAACAGTCAAAACTGAAACTGCATCCATTGTTTTGAAAATTTCTTTGTACACACTACAAATCTGCTGAACATCACAAGAAGTAATGGAGACCACTCTAAACCTTGCAACATCTTCAGGAGCTAATTCCAAATGTAGTTCTAGATCTTGTTTTCAACATTTCAAAGAAATTCAAGAATCCAGCATTCAAATACACATGGTAGTAAAATAAAATTTAAACGTTATCTAACAAGAATAAATTCGAAACCATAAAATATGGAACATATTTAGAATAATACATTTAATTATGTTAAGATGTTGGACTTTTTTTTAATATGTAAAATATGTACCATACTCTGAAATATGGACAAAAATGGAAAATCAAAAGTGCTTTAAACCGCTCCAAATTTCCCAATTCGTAAACAAGTAACGAAATTTTAACTTTAAATGATGTGAAAACAAATGTGTATTTCCATGGAAATCCTAGCCTAATAAATTATTATTATTAATAATAAAATAACCATTATAGTCATCATCATAGTTGTGACAATGGAGCTTACCTTGGATTAACATGTATGAAAGTACAGGGAGGATGTGAAGCCTTTCACTGATCTGTAAGAGCACGATCTGCCTGTCAGACGTCAGGGAGTATCCTACTGGAAGCGAGTCATAACTCACGCATGCTTAGGAATTCGAACTACTTAACAACATTCAATACTAGTTCAATTCAAGGAGAAGTCTTTGCAAGCAGAGGGAAATTGCAAAATCCCTTAGCATTCGCTTAAATCATGTCTTCATTTTTAGAAACAAAACTGAAGGGTGACGGCTAGGATCAAAGTCCATGTATGGTTGAAATTGGGTATGCAGTGCCATTTTGAAGCGTAATGAAGACAGAATACAAGTTCAATTTTGTTCGGACAAGAAATATGTTAGACTTCTAGTCTTATTATTTTCCTCCCATTATTTTAACGTTACATTAGAGACTTGAAAGACAAATAGGTTAAATTCTGAAGAATTACCGAAATCTGACTCCATTTGATTTAGCCGTCACTCTATTCCGACTCATTTCTATATATGCTTTTCTATTTCATTGGAAACATTATGATGAAGATGATTGTGGAAAATCCTGACGATATGTACTGAAATATTCATCAGTTTTGTGATCAGTGCAATTGATGTAGTCATAAAGTCATATTTTCATGCAAAACTCTGACAAAAAGTGAAAATTTGTCGACCAGTCTACCTTACGGCTGAATAAATCTTGTGATCATAATATTTTGTTATAAAACATAAAGATCCTATGACGTAAACTAATTTTAATAACATAGTGTAAAATGCTACAGCATTCATAATATAATTCCGTTACAGTATATTTGCAAATAAATGGATTTTATTAATTATTTCTTCCATTCTCTCCTGAAATAGTGTTTATAAATGCCATTTCGCAATTAATTGATAACTTCAAAAGTAGCCTACAAGGTTAAATCACCGATTGTGAAACAGTTATGGATACATAATTCTGCATTAAATTTTGAACTTATACAACATAGCTGCGGCTATTTTCAATTGTTTTAAAGTAGTTTTGTAGCTTGAGTAAGTGACAGTCACCGTCAGACAATATTTTGATACTATTTTTAGGTAGTTTTCGAAGAAAAATCTACCTATTACAATGGATACCATGTCATGATTTTCGAAAAATTATTTCATATCTTTACGTTTCATGCCTCCCTTAGTACGAAACCACCGCCTGTTCAAAAAAAAAAAAAAAAAAAAAAAAAATTGTGATATTTATATATATATCTTTACAGGGTAGATATTTGAAGATATTTGAACCAAATTTTATTATGTTATTTCTAGGCCCAATAGTTCGAACAAGTTCGTTGATGAGCAAAATTGGCCCAAGGGGGTGGTCGGGGAGGAGGTTGAAATTTTAAAACATTTATATTTCGGCCCCCATGAAGTATAGAGGGAAACTTTGTTTGAATAAATTACAGTACTCCCTATGGAGTTCACAGTGACACCAACGATTCGGGGGTTTTGGGGGTACGAGTGATAGTGGGGGGGATGGAAATTCTAAATTTTTGAAACTACGACTTGTGGGGAATCGTTGAAAGGCTCTTGATGAGTACTCTACAAATCAATAACTAGTTTCTTGATAGTTCTCATATAAGGCGAGATTTGAATGTTTGAAAAAGTGCTCTTTCCTCTTTTTGCAGTTATTATTGCGGGTTTGTCAAGCCAAGGCTAAAGAAGAAGAGTGCTACGCAGCGACAATAAATTAAACCAAAAGCACTTCGAAATCTACCTCAGCCTGTAGGCTTGCCTAAAGGGATTTTTTCTTTTCTCACACTAAGCAGAAACACACACACACACACACAAAGAGCAATGTTTTGGATATTTTTATCTCCAGTTTTCTGAAAACAAGTAACTTAAACTCGTCGTCAAATTTCCAGGTTGATTATAGTATTTTCTCTACCTATGGTACCTAAGAAGCATAAGCTTACTACAGGTAGAAAAGTGTACAATGACAAGCCTACTTCAGAGAAGGCAGTGGTTCATGTTGGTATATCATAATCTAAACTCAATTTTAACGAGACATCTACAAAACCATTAGCTTCACATTTTATTGCTACTTAGAGAATTATTATTACTTTTTTAAAAATAATTCGCTATAAATTTTGTGAAATCATACAGCTTTCTCCATGCGAGAACACTCAACTAACAAATCCTTTGTTAAAGAGTGAGCAATAAGAACATGGCAGGGAAGTTGTAAGTGAAGATAATTCCTGATTTCCTCTCATGTCAGACGAATTGAGCAAGTGCCGAATGATCAGACGGAATGAACTTCCTTGTATAGGGTATTCAAGACTACACGTATAATTAATTGCAACATGAAGTAGCGTGTGAATATGAAATAATGAAACAAAAAGAATGTGTGTAATTAATATATTAAAATAAGAAAAGAGAAACAAACAAACAGACACAGAATGAATAAATAAATAAATAAATAAATACATAACAAAAAAGGAAAATAGATAGAAAAACATAACGAAATTAAAAGAATGGCTTGAGGAAGTAAGCAAGCACTTAGTTGCTTGAAAGTACAAACAAATGGAAGTACAGAAAATAAAAAAAGGAAGAAAGAGCGAAAGAAACAGACAGAGAAAGTAAAGAAAACAAACATAAAAATAAAAATAAAAGAAAGAAAGAAAGAAAGAAAGAAAGAAAGAAAGAAAGGAAGGAAGAAGAAATAAAAATACAGTTACCTGATATAGAAAAAATGGAATAGTAAAGGTAAAAGACAGCAGAAAGGAAAGAAAAGTGCATAAAGAATGAAAATAAATAAAAAGAAAATAGACAGCAAGTTGGAAGGAAATAACTACAAATCCAAGTTTTTTCAATGAATTTCATTTCCAAGTGGTATAAATAGCCTATATTAAGCAGAAGTATATTACTGCCATTATTAAAGAATTAAATCCGTTTTGGAAAACATTATGAAATACCTATGTGTAGAAACTATGCTATGAAGGATGTTTACTGGGACAATGGCCTGGTTGAAATTAATTAAAAATCGGTATAATATTGTATAATTGTATTGTAATCTATCAGATACTCAATAAACTATTGCTATTACTAATTCGATACCTAAAAAGAAGCAACGTCTGCGAATATTAATAAAGAATAACTATTCCACTAATAAATTGAGCAATTCAATTTTTGACAGATTAAAACAAACAAACATGGAGGAAGGAAATATATAAAGAACAACAAGGAGAAATAAAAAGTTTAAGAAAATGATTGAATGAATTCAAGCCAGTAAATTTACAGGGGTTAAAGTGTAAGAAACGTAGACTATACAGAATTAAGGTGTGTTGGAATGCGAAGAGATACGGCTGTTTGGAATGTGTCAGGATGTTCCACGCAACAAGATGTACACTGGTCCAAACTGATGTACTGATGCTGGTGAAACAACATTCCAATACACAATTAATTGCTAAACTGATTGTTTGGAAAGCACTCCCTAAGAGACCCGCAGCAATTACACGAAAGTAGAAATACAGGTGTCGAATCATAACTTATAAAAATACACCGTTCACACTCAGAAAATATGTTGACAAATTTAGATTAGCAATTTTCAAAGTATATACGATTGCCTCTTGTTCATTTTACCTTAAGGTAACAGACACGTGTTTCCCGAGAAGGGTTATGATCGAATTTTTCATCTTTTATCTTTCTCATCCGACTTGTAAGAAATTTTCTTCTGCCCATCTGATGTTCTTATCATGTAATAGAGTTTTTAATTACCGAAGTATTCGGTTGCACAAATGAAATAAGCTAATTGTCACTTTCTCTTCTTCTAGGAATTAGCTACAAGACTTCTGAAAATGTAATTACGTTTAAAATACAGTCAAACCTCCGTATAACGATATGTGTGTATCCTATCAGATTGCATTGTTATATGGGGTTATTGTTATGCTGAGGAGTTGTGTTATACCAGTTTTTGGAGAGCTGTGTGCACAATATTGCGAGTATTTTTCAATGAGCAAACATGCCAAAACAATCTAAAATAATTATTCTTCACAAATCTAAATCATTAAAATTCCGCTAACTTTGCTTCTAAATTACTGACTTCCCTTGAGAAGTGACCGTAGCTATTTTATGCTTGCACAATGAAAGATTACTACTAAGATTGATTAACATCGTGGATCACACCTAACTTTGTAGCTAGGCATATGCCAGAATTTTCAAACTCTTATGGGGTGGGAAGAGGGAAGAAAAATATAACAAATTCGCTGCTAAGACAAAACTAAAACCACTTGTTAGGTATGGCGTTTTAACATCACATGATATCCTTGTAGGATATAACAAGCGAGCTCACTGCATGTTTCTGACATGTAATAGGGGATGATTTCATCTTATTGACCCATTCTCGACCCACCACTGATTCTATCTAGTCTAAGAAATTAACAAGTTTAGAAAATAATTATAATGACTGCAGAGAAGACACTACTTTGATACTTGCTACAGTCCAAAGGTTTGCAATAACGATTGAACTTAAAAATATTGTTGTAAAAAGGTACTTCTAAAATATTTTCATTGTTATAGTGAATGACATTTAACAATATTAAAATTGGAAACCGCCATAACAAATTACAAATATTGCAAAATGCTGGTTTATGGTTATATCGATCTTGTTATACAGAGGTTTGACTGTAGTTGGTTCCATTTTGACCTCTTATCTAGTCACATTTATGCCTAAATTTTTTTAATCGACTCTACTACTTTCCCATGACTCCTACGATTTCATTTCTGTTGGCGATAATGCCAATGTGTTCTTTCATGCATTTGCCCTACATCACTGAATATATTACTTGTCAATGAGAGAGCTGTAATTTCAAACAAATCGCAAGTGTGGTGAATCTACGTAACATAACTAGGCCTACGTTAAAACCTATGTAGGAAAAGTGGACACCTCAGTAATAGCAACTGCCTCTACCCCTGCCCTTGGGTGCACCAATGGTCGCAGTGACAGGTGTCCGTGATGTATTATTATCCCACCGTTTCCTCCATTATCATCAAAAATGGTGTTAACTATGATAGCTTTGATTGTTATTCGTAGTAATAATTAATGGATGCACTCCTCTCACGGGACCAAGTTACCTGGAACAGACCACCTGTCAGAACACGTATTCATTTGCTTTAGAAATATTAACTTCTCCAGGAATCGTAACAGAAGTGTCGGCATAAAACTGACATGAAATAAAAACGTTGTAATTAATAACAAGAAGCGCATTAAGGAGTCCCAGAAGACTCTGTGGGTGTGTCTGGAGGTTCCGCCCCGCAAGTCTCTAGGGACTCCGCTCCTCCTCATGCTTCAGAAGTGTACAGATCATAGTAATTTTTAATGTCTGCTTTTCTGGACGGATCATTGTCATAGAGTTCTGACTTTGATTCATTCGAAGATTATTAAATACAATAAAGTGCATAAAGGCATTACTCACGGAAAGGCAACAGAATAAGGAGGACAGGGGAATAAAGGTATTACTCACCGAGTTGAAGACTGGTTTCGTTAGCAAAGATTTTCAAAATTAGAAGTTGTTATTCTCGTATTCTCACACAAAGAAAGAGTTGCCAGTTTTACAATTCAGAGATAACATACACTCTTACAACACAAGAAACAATAGATAAATATATACACACCATCATAGATTGGCAAAATCAGTCAATTGTTATGAGATTGTAGGGCATAAATAATTTAATAAGCTTCCTCCTTTATTACAAAATCCAGATATAACTTTACCCATTTTTTAAGAAAACCTTGTATGAATGGTTAGTCAATCACCCTTTTTGTGAATTGAAATAATTTTTTGATTGTAATTTTGTAGTGTGATGCTGAAAGTTATCTCATCTTAATTGCAATGTGCATGACAGGAATCAGTTTATTGTACAGTGCGTTTTATTACTGTGTGTACATAATTATATCAGCGATAGAATACGTTGACGTTGTCTATCGTCAAAATGACTTAATTACAATAAAATTTATTATTATTATAAATATTATTATTATGTGAAATTTTTGGTACTTGATTGAACTACACGTTCCGCTGCAATACAAGTGCAATGCTAGATGGCTAACTGGGCACATTACGTATTTATGTTTCTAATGTTTTCTAACTCTAAGGATTTTAACAGTAGGTTAACTCAGATCTGAGGTTTAAGCCTATACATTTGGAATTGGTTCTAAATATTTGCTATTCACAGTCTCCAAATATAAACAGTTTTCATAGGTGATAGAAATATATTTCGGAAAAGTTTGATTGTTATTGTTATGTTGTTCCAGACCACTCATGGTAAAATAATATTCCTCGCAGTTAGCATGTCTTTAGACTTAAATCAAGGCTAAATATTTGTTACTTCCAATTAGAATGACGCACATACTAGTTAGGTGTTAACATCATCTTTATATCAAGTTTTTAATATTCTTTATATCAAGTTTTTAAAATTATTATTATTATTATTATTATTATTATTATTATTATTATTATTATTATTATTATTATTATTATTTGACTGGTATGGACATGTACTCAGAATGACAGAGGATAGAATACCCAAGACAATTTTGGATTGGAAAGTAGAAGGAAAAAGGAGAAGAGGGAAACCCAAAGAGTGCTGGATGGATGGGGTGAAAAGGAGTATGGAGAGAAGAGGGTTAAGTGAAGAAGATGCTATGGACAGGGACTTATGGAGGCAGAAGATTGTTGTGGGATGAAGGAAAACCATTGTATTGTGGAATATTCCTTATTTAAAAAAAATATTATTATCATTACTATTATTATTATTTTACTATGTCTAATTTCTACAAACAATTACTAGTAGGGAACAATAATAATTACGTACAGATACAAATAAAATCACGGCAGAAGTGAAGTGTAGACTCAAATCAGGAAATGCCTATGCTGTTCAGAAACACTTATCTTCTCATCTTATGTCCAGAAATCTAAAAATAAATATTTATAACACAGTTATCCTGCCAGTTGTATTATATGGCTGTGAAACATGGTCGCTTACTCTTTGGAAAGGACAAAATCTGAAAGTATTAAAAAACAGACTGCTTAGGAAAATGTTTGGGCCTAAGAGAGATGAAAATGGGGACCGGAGAAAACTGCATAACGACGAGCTTCATGACCTGTACTCTTCACCGAATATAGTAAGGGCAATTAAATCACGAAGGATGATATGGGCTGGACATGTTGTGCGCATGGAGGAGGAAAGACATATCTAAAAAGTATTCACTGGGACACCCGAAGGGAAAAGACCACTTGGAAGACCTAGACTAGGTGGGAGGACAATATTAGGATAGCTTTAAGAGAAGTAAGATTTGCGAGGGATGGCTGGATGAAGTTAACATAGAATAGGGTTGAATGGCGGGCTTAGGTAAGCGCGGCAATGAACCTTCGGGCTCCATAAAATAGATAATATTCCTTTAGCTTGCTTAGGAATTGTCTATTGCCATTGAGTAAGTAAGTAAGTAAGTATTATTAGTAGGGATCCGGGAAGAACATTATTACATTCTTGGATAAGTTTGTTAAAAATTCTACAGTAAAATAGAAAATTTCCAAGAAATTTATTTACTACACATAACTGAAATATGAGATTTCAAAAGACCTACGTCAACTATTATTATTACTAAAGAAGAATACAGAGTAAACATAGCGTGTATAACCAAATTATACAGTAACTCTCATAACTGTATGCTAATGCACTTTCAAATTTGTCATATCCTTAATGCTTTATAGTAAAAGCCAAAATTTGATACAGCTACTATTTAAATCTGGAAATGGTTGAAACTTGCATAACTAAGACATTCACAATGATATAATTTTTGAAATGTTAAAACGAACCAATTTAAAGATAACAAGAAAATAAATTCCAATTACGAAAAAGGATCATGCAAATTCGTGAATGGGAGAAAATAGCGTACAGACCCACATTAACTCGAGTAAGAATGTAGAAAACTTGTTTCAAACAAAATAAAATTTTGTTTATAGGCCTCATTTTAAACTTTTCCGATTCGAGAAATTTTACGGGACCCTAAAATTTAAGTAGGCCTACTTAAGTAGCTTACAGTACTTAGGCAAACTCAAATTTTATTGGACACCTGTCGAAATAGGCAAAATGAAAAAGCTTCGCATCTGACAACTGTCAGATGAAAAATATCAGTTCAATTTAATTGAAATTCTTTTCGACAGTACTAGCCTACCTAGGCCTAATACAAATTGATACTGTACTTGATTTCTACTGCTTGCCACTACGAAATTCAAATGCGCGTTCCGTGTTAAAAGTATCCCGTCTTAATGTCAGTGGAAAACCTTGTATCTTCGCATTAACATCTGCCGGTATTTCAAACAATTGTATTATTCACACTTTCTCTCATTCAATGTAATGGATTTTAAAGTAACCAAGTGAATGTGATCATTTCGTTCTGGCGATGGTTTGCTCACTGTGCGAAACTGCATCCGTGTTAATAATAGCTGCTAGGCTAATTTTGTTTAATGAGCATTTATTATAGTCCTTTAAATGCCTGCTAACATATAAGAATTTTACCTTCTCTTTATGAATTCCAGTCTTATGTTAACGTTTCCCTTTTAATATAAAAGGGTCATTAAAAAAGGGTCCAAGACACTTAATATATTATATTCGAATGGACCATTCGGAAAAGACCATATGTTCACTTTTCTTTCAAAATTATTCCTTCTCATATTTGTTTAGTTTAAAATCCATCGTACGTGCATTGATCCATGCTAAAAAAACACGTTACATGCTTCTACCCACCAAGCATGGGATCTAGATATTTATTCATTTATTTCGAGAAGGTCTTACATCCCACATCTTGTCTTTTTCCTCCTACTCCTTCTTCTCCTACTCCTTCGTCTTCTTCTTCCTCCTCTGAGTTTTACCTCCCACGGTGTAGGGACGTTTTAGGTTGCCCACGCCGCCCGGGCCTTAAGGGACCGCGATCTGTCGGAGGAGAGAGAGTTCCTTTGGATCACATAATATTGTTTTGACCGTACAGGTACTGGAAAACATCCCCGAAGTGATCGGTTTAATGCCGGGGCCATCTCTGAGACACCACGAACACAAAGGACGAGGCACACTAGTCTGTGTCTGACTGTCTGTGGATACAGGCAAATGGACACACAGATGTAAAGAGACTATGAAAGAAGAAAAGAAGAAAAGAAGGAAGAAAGAAAATGAAATTTGGAAACAAGGAAAAAACCAAGCAACAAACAAGCTGGAAAATCGAAAAATTCAAGGATAGTGGAGCGGGAGGTGAGGATCAGAAGTAAAATATTGAGGGGTGGGTGTATTGGTGTATATCAGCGTTTCTCAACCTATGGTCAGACATAAGATTGTGCAGATGGTCCGCAGACATAATTTAAAAAATATCATAAAGCAAGTGGAAAGTAAAGAAGTAAACTTTTACCACATATTTCGTTATAATTAATACCCCAAATATTAAGAATATAGGCATTCTTTTCAAAATGGGATGTAAAATTAGGGGTCCGTAAATTTTTTTTAGACATTTTAGAGGTCCTCGGGTTCAAAAAGGTTGAGAAACGCTGGTGTATATTAATATGGGTATGTTATTGTATTCTACCTTTAAAAAGTTAGGGGCTGACGTGTTTATATATAATATATTCTCCTCTTTTTTAATTATCGTACGTGTCTATCAAGAACATTTAAGGTCCAAGAGGACACTTGCGAATATAATTATTACGTAATCACAGCTTTATTTGTACGTAACTTATAAGGGTTCTTACAAGACTAAGTCTTGACGTCGAATGAAGCTAACTGGTTTCAAGTGGAGCTCACAGGTCGCTGGTTCATTTATCTTCTCACAGGAGCAAAACAAAACAGTAGCGGAGATTGACACCGGAAGTGGTACTCCATCACACCTTCCGGCCTGGCCGATTCGCGAGGAAGATTTTTCTTTTTTTCCAACAATTCAGAGCACCTGCAGTAAAGTGACATGGAAGATAATGTAAACACAATCTCATATTTCACATATGTGTGTAGTGTCCTAACTTATCTCCATTGTTATAGGCTTACTCCCTTTTATAGAGGACGTGAAAGGCCTAGAGGTTGAGGCTCCCGGAATTTTAATGGAAAAAAATTGGCATGTCATAGAAGTAGTACGGTTGTCAACTGCCGCTTTTACCGCCAGGATTACTCCTAGTCCCAACAGGTATTCACGGGGTTGAGGACCATATTTCAGACTTCATTATCTCAAAAAATCCTATGTTGAACGGTATAAGCAATAATTAAAAATAAAAGTAAAAAAAAAACTTAAATCACTTAAAATGTCATAATTTGAATAGAATTTGAAAGCTTATATAAGCAAAACAAAGGGAAAATCAGCCATACTGGATTATGTCTACAGTAGTGTAAGCAAAAAAGCTTGCACTGTCACTCAGAATAATGAGGCAAGCCGTAAATAAGTATATGAATAAATAAATAAAATGTAAAACAAGGTTTCTTCTTGAAAGCATCAACCCTAATGATCAATGAGTATTAAATTCAAAAAGCATTATAACACAAGATGAGAAGTAGAGTTATTAATAACTTATCTCTTTTAAAAAAAGAGATACTACGTATGAAGTAATGAACATTTTTCGTAAAAGAAATATGTTGTGCTTTGTATAAAATAAATCAGAAGTGGCGTTAATAGAATCATGCACTGTATAAATCCACTTGCATGCAAAAATTTATTCTCAGAACCAAATTTTCAAAATGGATGCTATAATGATGCTATGATTATACACTTTTTTGTAATTAAACTGTAGAACTTCAAAAGAAATTGCATTAAAACAGTACAGGAATTGAAGATTAAAAATATTTTATGCCATGTACGCGTATAAACCACTATTAAAGAAGCAAAAGTGAAAACAAAACAAAAATTAAACACACTTTGCAAATTTTGTAGCAGCACAAATATTTTGAAATTTGTAGGCTATTTTATTTTAGTTACTCAAAAACTATTACACGAAAAGAAATCAAATGCATACTTGTTATGCCATACACAAAAGTGAAGGCATGTGCAAAATTTCAAGCTAGTAACTTAATTTCCTAGTAACTTAATTTCTTTTAAAATACAAATTTATCCTATTTCCTCCTTTACTTATCTGCCGATGTAACAAAGTCATCTATTCTTTCAAGAGATGCATGTAGGATGACTTACATTATGTCAGACTTCATTTAGGTATAGGAAGGAGTGACGAGTGTTGCTTATTTGCTATTAACATCACGAACGGAAATGTTTGTATTTATGAAACAAGCAAACT
This sequence comes from Ectobius pallidus, assembly GCA_964059195.1. Classification (NCBI taxonomy): domain Eukaryota; kingdom Metazoa; phylum Arthropoda; class Insecta; order Blattodea; family Ectobiidae; genus Ectobius; species Ectobius pallidus. The sequence continues at coordinate 56,236,375 of CAXKWD010000002.1, forward strand.
GGCTTAATAGACCGAGACAAATACACGATCTCTGTCATCTGCCATGGAGACCCAACATGATCAGAAGAAAACTATAATATTCCTGTCGTTACTGTTTGTCATTAATAAACTTTATTATTGTTATTATTCTTATAAATATTATTCAAAGATTTAGTATTAAGAGGACTTGAGAGTCTGAAGCTCCGTCCATAGAAGATTTATAGGCTACATGATTTTAGAATGAGGCTATTCGAACGCGTTTTATGCTTAACGTATTAGATACTGAAGTCTAGGCCAGACACTTGTTCATAATTTCGACTATATCCGTCGCTACATTTTCGAGAATTCCATACCAATCGACAAGCATATTATCACTTTGTGCAAAATGAAATCTACAACATTCTATTGTGTTCCTGGTGTAAGTTTAAATATGTATAAATAATACATATTTCAGCATTTTCATTTTATGTCCAATTATGCAACAAAATACTCCTTCCTCTTTCATATGTGAAGTGTACAATAATTGTCATAAATATACGAGAATAACAGCACTCCAGATGACGACTGTATCTCTTGTTTAAGTAAACCACATGGAGAGTTTCAATTACGTTGGTCTTCAACATTACAGTCTACTACGTCACTGCGCTATTCAACTATAGATATTTTTAAGTGGCATAGATTATCTGGGACACTATATGTTTAGTATATGGATCATTCATAAGACTTCTTTTTGTTTATATCAATGAACAGATGCATAAGCCTATTGTTAAAATCCTTGAACTTTCTGCAAGTTCTGTAAGTGGCAATTTAAATAAACATTTCTTCCTACTCAATACACTGAAAACAAAGGTGTGCGTGGAACGCCACGCGACAGAAGTGAAGCTTGTTTTAATTGATGCATTTTTTCAATTCTGGATTTTAAATTTTTTAATTTTGGATTTTTTAATTTTGGATTTTTCAATTTTCGATTTTTAATTTTGGATTTTTAGATTATTTAATTTTGGATTTACGATTTTTGACTTTCGAATTTTTAGATTTTTTAAATTTTGGATTTTATTATTTTGGATTTTTAGATTTTTTAATTTTGGATTTTTTAAATTTTGGATGAGCCTAATCATTAAGTTGATTGCTTTCTGTGCAGTCCGTTCCGTCACAGCCCCACTAATTTCGTGACGATTTTGAGCGTAACAATTTCTTGACAATTTTGTCCGTAACGCAAGTTTGGGTTAGCTCTCGATTTACTCCTGCCGCGGCTAAAGAAGTTTCACTTAAAAAACTAAACTCCGTGGCGCTACATCCCTGAAGGAACAAGGCCTACCACCCGACCACTGCGTCATCTACCATAGGCAGATGGCAGGATTGGGGGTATGTGGTCAACATGCCGACACCCACGGCATGGTGGTTTCCATGACCGGAGCCGCTATTTCTCTATCAAGTAGCTCCTCAGTTTGAATCACAAGGCTGAGTGCACCCCATTCCAGACCTCCCTACCTCAGAAAAATCCGAGGTAACGGGGATCGAACCCGGGCCGACGGATCTGTAATCGACTACTCAATACACTGCTATATCCAAATGACAAACTAAAAAGTTATGTATTCACAACCGTGCCAAAAATTAACAGTTTGAATAAATGTGGGTAACAAACATAAGGCTTGGTATATATATACTTTAAATTATATCCTTCAAATGATATTTATTCTGTGAACTTACCGAAGTAAATGTTGTGGAAAAATGAAATATCGCTCAATTTAATTTTGAGGACAATAAATTAATGATTATTTTGTATTTTAACTTGATGTAATTTATTAAGAATTACAACTCCCAGAGCAAAGCTCAAACTAGAGGTGACATCCATACATTGGTTAAAAAAAAATTACAAATTACAATATTAAGCCTGTAATAAAAAATTATTACCCTAACTATAAGCACACATATTCGAATGGACAGATAAATTTTCAACGAATTTTCAGAAAATGTTAGATTAAACTATTGATTAAAGTAAACATCTAAAAAATGTGATAATATTCCTTTTAGGCCACATGCCTACATAAAGAATTCGCTATGGGTTACACTTAGGCCTACAAAGAGATGATTCACTTGTCTTTGATATCGCAATATATTCCGGTGTAACTAAGATGGTGTTGGATTTAACAAGTTTTTTAATAGAATGAATTATATTTATTATTATATGCATTATATTTTACTACGGCATTCAATTCAATCTAGTTTATCTTATTAAATATGGATTACATTTATTTTTTCGTCATGCAACATAAACCAATTTATGGCCTCATTACCTCCAAAGGCTAGCTTAATACATAGTAATCATACCTTTCATTAATCTAATTTCACAGCTTTTGTTGAAAATCCTTCCATTGAAAAAAGGCCTATTTACAGCAGAAACTCACATTAAGGTAATATTTAATTCTTGGCTTCCATTAGGACATTAAAACAAGATAATCTAAAACCAGCTTTAATGACTTGGTTTCCGTTGTTCATTTTATAACTTCCTCTACGTCTATAATCCATTTTGTGTACCGCAACATTTTCGTAAGAAGGGGCCACTGACAGTTAAGACAGCTCCTGATGGTTCTCAGAATTGTGGGCGGTAGCGGGATCCAGTTTTTCAATATGGTGGCGATAATTACAGGATGTAAACAAGGGAATTAATAACTCACTTTCTCTACTCAGAAACAGGTAGCCGTTCAATTGTTTGCAAACTATTCGCTCTTCTCCGTAATGGGCCTTGTCCATTGTTCACTTCCACAGAGTCTAGTAGATCGGAAATTACCTTCTGTAAAAGGTATTCCTTTGCAATATTTTCTACAAATTGATTGGTTAGACGGGGTCAATTAACAATGTGGAACCAATTGTAATAAATTTCGGTGAACTAATCATAAACAATCACTAAATCCATTCCAGTTAGTGATTTAAAAGTATACCAGTGTCTCTCAAAGTTTGTTCTGCTGAACTCTTCATTTTCTCTACCCTTCGTATTATGCATTGTGATAACTTTTATACAAAAGTTTATCACTTATTATATTATGCAGTTTGTGTACCGTACAAAATTTAATGAAAATCGTAAGAAGAGCTGTCGAGAAAATTGTGAAAAATATTTTTTTTCCTCTTTTAAAGTGATGTTAAACGCAAGAGAATGCCGTTTCCATGTTTCGTGTCACATATCTAGAAGAAATATAATTTAAATGTAACATTTCATGTTTATATAATTTTACGTTTTCAAATAACGCTGCTCACAGACACGCACTTACACACAGATATTTCCGAAAATTATATTTTTGGTTTGGCATTTACAATTCCAATTAATGCACTTGCCACGATTTACGCAATTTTTCTAGCAATAGCCCAAATTCATAAATAATAGTGGTTATCTTTACAATATGAACGTGAAGACAAAGAACAGACTTCCAAATTTACCAGTTGGAAACAAAGCAAATACTAGCAAAAATGTATTATCATACCGATGCCTTACAAAGGGAATTTGTACTGGTGTGTGTGGCACTCATCAGTAGAGGGCGGATTTTTGAATATTAGTATGTTTTATTCCCTGTGAGTAAAATGTATGCATGTAATGGAAATATGAGTTTCATGCCATTGGGGAGCTATTGAGCAAGTTATATAGTGCATATTTAAAGGGTCAGTGCTTATTTCACTAATATATGCATATGGATGCATGTTTTTCGCAATTTTGCAATGTTAGTAGATAAAAGTATGTAACTTAGTTAACTATTTTAGGAACGTTAAACAAATTTAAAATTCGCACCCCTGCAACATTGATTTCCAGAAATCAGTGCAGGCAGACTCAAAGTCTTATGGAAAGGAGTGGGAATAGAATGCTGTAAGTTTCTTTAAGGCATGTTCCTGTTCACAGAGCATTCAGAAAAACAGAAACGGAAGTGAATTTCCATGTTATTGTCATGTTTCTCTGGAAGATATGTTGCCAAGTATCTTAAATCATAAGCGCTGAATAAAATGGACAGCTGGTGGTATGCGAAAATAAAGATAGAGAATTTCTGTTTAAAATGTTTCAAATTAAAATCTGTTCCTGTTTGTTCTCATTTGTGAAGTCTGAGATTGTGAGCAGAGCGTATCTTACAATGCCGAAAGAAAAATCCAGCAAATCATTTTTGCCTAAACAATGGATCGGTGGAAATCCTACTTAACCACGGAAAGCATTCAAGTTTATCGTTATTTTGTTATGATTTCCAAAAATAAAGAAAATTATATCACTTTTTAATTAAATTTAAAAAATACATTAATCAATAAATCGCCGCTTGCATGCCAGTGAGTGGTCTTGCGATGATCAAGGAATCAAGTTCGATTCTTAGCGAGGATAAAGCCGTATTCGTGGTAACAAAATTGGGATATATAAGATTTTTTTGGGGTTCTTCCATTTTCCAAATTTAATTTCTCAATCTTCACTCTCCTATCCGAAAATTTCTTAATTTCTTATTGAGTTTCATTTATTTTTCTTATCTAATTTTTAAGAATGCCAGTTTGGTAACCATTTCGTGAAAACAAATGTAACTAACTATCAGGGATGCATGTGTATCCCATGCTCAATTTCCTCATTGGTCCCCCCCCCCAAAAAAAAAGAAGGGTAATAAACAGCTCTCATGGTGAACTTTGCTTGGCATTGATATAAAGTGATGCTGAATATTGATAGGTGGTGTGCATAAATAATTAATTATTTCTTAGGGAATAAACCGTGAGCAATCTATGTATTTGGCGAAATTGCATTGTACAATTCATTTTTACAAAAATTAAGTCCATTTTTGTGTGCATATTTTCCATATTTTGGGCCATATTTTCCATCTTTTTACTGCATAAGTGCATTCAAGCTTTTTAGTGCATATGGAACCGCCCTCTACTCATCAGATGGATTAATGGAAATTTTCATACATTGCAGATATCTCGTTCAGGAATGTTATTAAATAATTTCTTCAGGTTACACAAGCTCTTTTCCAGTTCCCGTCTTGAGGTGATATTTAATTTTTATATACAAAAACTACTTTAATATTTTCAACCGTACAACTTTACAAAAACAATTAACATCTATAAATACATATGTTATAAATGTACATCTTGTTAAATAATTACATAACAAGAGAAACATTGTGTCAGCAGTCTGAGCAATTTTTTTCCATATGCCACATTTATTCAAATAAGAATTAAGGGAAAGATTTGAATTCCCAGACCCCTAAACTCAACACCCTATTTAACTATTAGACAATCTGCATACTTTTCAGAGACATTTATACATCAAGTGGATATAATGAATCCTCACGTCTAAGGGAACAGCTGAAATCACTGCAGGCTTTACAGCTTTTGGAGACAAATCGTCACACTTTATAGGCACATGTTAACGGTAAAATCGTTTGGTACACGCTTGCGTAAAATACATTAATTGAATGCACAAAACCAAATGAAGCTAGATGCTGGAGTTAGAGTAGAATCACACCAATTCCATTTCCAAAAATGTGTAATTTATTTGTCTTATTTCTTCAACAGACCAAAAAAAAAATTATTTCGTTATTGACTTATTTAATACATGCTTCACTGTTTTACTTAGTTCTAGGTCGGCACTTATACTAAGGTCGGCACTTATACTAAAGACATATCACAAGGTGTTAAATATTTGTCCACACATTTTAGATGAATATGGGGAAAATCGCCTACACGCTTCATTACGTGGTGGGAAAAGGGCAATGTGTATGAAAACCGGGATGGTTGAAAATCCTAAATCGCTATAAGTTACCTCAATTATTTAGTTATTGCAACGCTGAGATATTCACTCATTCAGAACCCTAATGGTCAATCATGTTTTAATGATCTGATGTCTTTTGTTGGATAAATAAAAATACCTACAGCAGGGGCCTAGCCAGGAAGGGGACCCGAGGTAAGGCTAGTCAACAATAGTTGACAATCCGTGTTCCCGAGGGGCCCGGCCCTCCCGAAATTAAAAAAAGAAGCTTACATCTCAATTAGTACTCTTAAATAAAGTGTTTTATCACCCTTAGGCCTATAGTAGCCTATTTTATATTAGACTAGCAATACTTTTAACAGTTGTAAAATTAGGCCTTAAAAATTCTTTTGAAACAGGAAAAAGCTGGTACGTGTTAAAAAACTGTTTTGTTTGAAACCGAAAAACATTGAAATGAAATTTAGAAGTTTAATTTTACCAAAAAGAAATCGGGGTAGTACCCCCAAACGTCCATTTGGGCTCCTCCCGAAACAAAATGCTTGCCACGTCCCTGACTTAAAGTAATAGTAATCATTGCTAGGGAATGTAGAAATTCCGAACATGAACCTTCGATAGCTTACTAAAACTTCTTCCGCTCTACAGAAATATATCTGTAATATTTCCGCAACAATCTAAAAAGTCTGCATCATATTGTTCATGAAGAGAATCTATCTTTTCCCGTTTTTTCTTTCACAGCAGCACTTTATTATAAATACATTTTCTTACATAAGGTAAATTTTTTAGAAGTCTTTAAGAAAGGAGTCTTAAAGCATGGTAAATTTGTTATTCAGTTACATCGATCTTAGATCATTATGGAACGGATATGCGGTGCTGTAATCCGTAACTGCTGGTATCTTGTATAACCTATTAATTTACTTATATAACTAAGAAATAAAGACCTGACTGTACCGGAAGTGGAATGTTGGTAAGAAGTTCTAGTCCGCTTCCTCTTGACTGAGCTTCTTCATTACCGGTTGTCTCACAAAACTCTAAACTATATCGTTTTCCCATTAGAACGAAAATCCTCAGCTAAGACTCTCTTTAAAATTCAGCCTCTATTTTAAATCAAAACTTGAACTGAAACGGAAAGGTATAAACAAAGCTTAAGTTTGGGATATATTGTTTAGGGGAGAAGCATAAACTCGACAATTATTACTTGACCAAAAGACATTGAACGCTTTAAAGTAGCGGCTAGTTTGTTTCAAGTATTTTATTTAAAACATGATTAGACGTTATCATTTGCATGTTACAGAAAACCCCGAATGAGCGAAGCTCGTTCTAATTGCAATTCAGTAAAAAAAATGTTCAAAGTTTAAATGATACAAAAGTATAACAAATGTTAGAAAAATATTCTTCTTCTTGAAGTTAAAGTTTTTACAATTTGAAAAATGTATGCAGCCTATTAAAATTTAATTAAAATGTTACAAAAATAAAATGATATATTTTGCAAGAGTAAGTTTAAAAGTAGCCAAGTTTTACCTGGGATTATACCGTCATTAGTCTTCTGATATATCAACCCAAGATGAACCATTCAATTTTACTACAGCATTATAGTATTATAGTATCCGTTATTATAGTATTATAGTATCATCCGTTTATGAGTATATAAAATAATTAACTTATTTAAGACTAATTTTAAGCAATATATGGCATAATTATTTAAAATTATATTGAACCTACCACTGTTCCTTGAGTACACCTTGGATACAGGCTATAGACATGAGAAAATATGTGAAGTTCAGAGGAGAACAACGAAAATTGTTTGGAGAAAATTATCGACCACAAGAAGTTGTGAAGTGCTAAAGACAAGATTAGTATTACAAAAATCTGGGCAATAAAGCATAGGCTACGTTACGTACTAGGCTATATATTTGATGGTGAAACATGAATGAATTCAATGGTATGCTCTGGTAGAAAACGGAGAGGGGAATATTTGTATTCTTTCACGTAACTTGCTGCATTTTATTTTTTTTTTTCACTATTATGAGCTTTGAAACTGATATTTAAATTTTTAATCATTCTTGACGGATTGTAATAAGGTGTCGTAGGCCTGCTAAAAATCATATATCTATTAGTGATTCAAATGAAATAAAAACAGTAATAGAGCAGAGAAAATATTTCGCACGGATTCTATCATAATAATGAAATTTTGTGTTGATTAAATGCCAGTATAAAACACTATATGTAACAATTACACTTTCGGTGGAGTTGTCACGATATTGCAAGTGTCAATGCCTCAAGACGACGACGCCTAGGAGTTATTTCTCACTCTGCGTAAACAAGATTCGCATTTGTTCTGTTGCCAATTCCGTCTGTCCGCATCCCATTGTATTGTGTAATGAGTGACTAATTGTCAGTTTTAAGTTCTGATTCATTCTAATTCAGCATGATTTAAGAAGTTGTCAACGAAATTCAAATCCAAGAGAACTTACAAAAAATATAATATCCCCACTAACATACTAAAATAAGTAATGAAAATAACTAAAAGAAGATAAATGCAAATGGATTTATGCAAAGAATAACAAGAAAAGATAAAAAGGATACGTTAGAAACACGATCTTAAACAGAAAAATGAAACTCAGAAATGAAAGCCGGAAAAGGAAATACAGAAGTACTTAAGGCAAGAAAATATTGAAGGAAACAATTAAGATTAGGAAGGAAGATAAGAAATTAAAAGGAAATAAAGCATAAATAAGAAATAAAATTATAGAAAAGAAAGAAAATAGTAAATAACGGAAAATAATTTATTGTAGAAATTGAAAGAAAAGATAAAATACGATAAGTTTAAACATACAAGTTCATCGATCAAGCAAACAAACAAACAAACAAACAAACAAACAAACAAACAAACGAACGAACAAACAATGGAAAGAAGGAAGGAAGAAATAAATAAAAAAGGAAATAATAAATAAACGTTTGAACTAAGGAAAAATTATACCGAAATAAATCAATATAAGGATCATCAGTAAGGATCAAGGGGAAACACTTGACGGAAAATAGTAAATAAGAACAGCGAAAGAAATAAGAAGAGCAAAATAGAAAGATAATAAATAAACCTATATTAGTGCATTGTATTTTGCTAAGAAACTATAGTAAAAGTATGTACTGAAGTACAGTCTGAGGGTGTAGAACAAGTATTTGTCGGACAAGAATGAGGAGACGCTTTGCTTGTTCCGGGTGAGTGCGTGAGGACGTGCGCCTTGTACTGCACTGCGTACACGCACACTTTGCAAACTTGAATGCCCGTGCGTAACGTCTCCTGTTCCATGTATCACATTGTACCTACAAAAATTAATTTACACTTGGAGTAATGGATTCAGACGATATAATAATAGATGTAGGCTATCTATGTATAAATACGGTAGGGCTACTGTACAGACACAGATATACAGGGTGCGGCATTTAAAGTTTCCCATTTTCAAATCCGTGTAACACATTTATTTAACAAAGAAATAAGCTATATTGAACATTTTTAAATGGCTTACAGTCTTGGATTTGCAATTCTGGTCTTACTTTTTGAATATGATGTCCTTGAGATGCCCTCCATTAACTTCAACACATTGCTGCAATCTCCCTCGTACACTGGCCATTACGCATTGTGTGGTGTCTTGTGTAACATGTGCAATTTCCTGCAAATCCACGCATAATCCACATAAGCCACTTCACAGTCCTAAGGTCGTGGTGTGGTGCGCCATTGCAGCACAGGGTATTATTGGCCCTTACTTCTTTGAGAGCGATAATGGTGCTTCGGTTTCTGTCAACTCTGAACGTTACAATCACATGCTGCAAACTTTCTTCCTACCAGAATCGACACATCGTAACTTGGATATTGAGAGATTGTGGTTTCAACAGGATGGTGTTGTAGCACATACTGCACATCTTTCAATGGACACCCTTCATGCTGGTTTCCCCGGCCGAATTCTTTCCAAATTCTTTCCCTCCAAATCTCCCGACCTTACTGCAGCAGATTTTATTTTCTGTGGGACTATCTGAAGTCTAAAGTTTTCACTCATGCCCTCTCTGACATTAACAGTCTTAACAATGCAATTCAGCAGGAAAGTGCAAATGTTACGTAAGACATCACACACCACGTAAAGGCCAGTGTACGAGGGAGATTGCATTGAAGTTAATGGAGGGCATCTCAAGGAAATCATATTCAAAAAGTAAGACCAGAATTGTAAATCCAAGACTGTAAGCCATTTAAAAATGTTCAATATAGCTTATTTCTTTGTTAAATAAATGTGTTACACGGTTTTGAAAATGGGAAACTTTAAATGCCGCACCCTGTATGATAAATACAGCAATAATATCACTTTATGAATCAACCATCATTATCGCTGGATATAATGATAATTCACTATCTAAATATTTAAATCTAGTCCCGAAATGCCAATTGTAGACGAACTTGGCTGGTACTCGGAATTTTCTTTATCGGCCTCCAAGCAGATCGATGAACGTCAATTGCAGTTTGAAAGTATCCCAGAACACTAGTAATAATCAATTAATAAATACATTCACCTTATACCCTCAATTATACTAAAACTGAAATGCACAAGCCACTTGGGATTACTCTGAAATTAACTAATAAATTAGGCCTATGTGTGTACTACCCGCGCGCCACTTCTTGAGTGCTGGATTTACGGGGAAGTGAGGGTCGGGGGGAACAAAACATAGCTATTCCGCCAGTCTTTCTTCAGTGTTGTCAACCAAAGAAATAACATTTCAGCAGAATCGCGCGTATGGTATTTTATGTAGTGACTTTAATATACAACGATTTTAATGCAGTCCAATAATATAACGTGGTGACGGTATTGCGTAACAATTAATTACACGTCATAAGCCTTTGGTTATCAAATAAGCCATCAAATAAGAATATTATGCATAATATAGGCTCAATATTTTTACACTGGATGACTAATTTTAAGCATAAAGAAGAGTCTTAGCAGAACATGCTTCACCATTTCGTGTTTTAAAACGTAAGAGAGGTAAGGCATCTAAAAGTAGAAAAAGCTATAGGCCTAATTTTAAACGTATTTACTCGTAATACAAATTGTGAAAAGTTCGCTCAACTTTCAGTCTATGAAATTGACATCAGAGTTCACGGGATCGTCAGAAATTAGCACATACGGAATTCTTAAAGAGGTGAGGAAAGTGTTGGATGTACAATGAAGTGTTTGTGAAATCAGCAGTTCGAAAGATTGTATTTTTCCCCATAACTCGATGCGTCAGAAAAGATAATGTCAATAAATAAATAAGAATCCTGAGTCAGAATGAAAGCTTAGTATTGAAGCCACTAGATGTCAGGGTCTATAGCGTACTTCGTGTTTCAATGTTGTCAGCTTAACCTATGAAGTTGAACGAAACCTACCGAATAAGGACTAGGGAGCCGAGCGCTCAAGAAATCGCGCGCGGGTAGTAGTTTCCATGACAGATTAAAAAGAAATAACAGTAACATTATCATATCACTCTATGATGGTCGTTAAAAATTTAAAAAATCGATAAAAATTCAGTAGTACTGCGTACTAGTCGCAATATATAAAATAACAATGCAGTAATTGCAACACTAGTTCCCAATAGTTGTAGTAATAGTTGTCCCCAGTTTCCTGTTGACCTACAGGCATAACAAATTCAAATTTTGGAAAGAAAACGCTCTGTACATTTGAAAAAAGAAAATCCCTAGTAAAATAAAACAGTAGATACCTGACTTACGCCAAGATCCACCATAAAAAGTAAAGAAAGTACATAGATGGAATCCAAAAATATTTATTTTATCTACTGTCTGCAATATTTTTATTTGAAAAAGTAAATTTGAAAAGAGTGCAATATATGAAAGGTTGATGAAAGGAAAAATACTGCCTCCAGGCCTGAGGTTTCCGCAAAAGTGCCCTTGATGCTGGCAGAAATTCTTCGCTGATTCATTCTACGTTATAATTTGAGTATTTTGATGTCAGTGTCAAATAGCTGTGGTGTATCTAGAAGGAATATTTAAAACTTATCAAGTGTTTGCGTTACTTTTTTATATTACATTTTGTAAACTCCCAAATTACAACTCTGAAAAACCTCAAAATCAAATTTATAAATTTACGAAGTGTCAGTTAATTTAAAAAAGAAAAAAGCTTTTGCTAGAGATGTCTATCATCAGATATTAAGTTTCACATAGTTTTATGAATAGATAAAATCTCCCTTCTGAAATCCGGCAACTTCTGTCAAAATTGGGAATTCGTATAAGCTACCAAGAATTGGAAAATGTTAGCGTTAGATATAGGAGGCCACCAACAATGAAACTAAAGAAAATTAATATTGCTTTCGAATAATTATCACTGGAAAATCGTATCTTCAGTTCAAAAAAAGTAATGTATTTTCAAACAACGAACAGCATTAAAAAATGCCCTAATACGAAACGTCAGATGAAGACTAAATTTCATATTTGAGATTTTAATTCTCTAAAGATGTGACTTGAAATTTTCCGTTCGTTTCCTCTCATCTCGAATACTCTAATGCAGGAACTTATGTATAAGCGATTTTTCTCGAAAATGACTCTAAAGATGGTGTTTTACCTTTTAATAAAGTAAACAATTTTTACTGCTTTAAATATAGTCCTATATGAGGAAACCTCCATTTAAAATCCTGAAATGTTGTAGCCTACACATTAGCAAGGTTACAAATGTCAAGCTGACAAAGGGCATACTTCATCCCTTATGAATCAGTAGAAGAGGCACATGTTGGCCTTCTAATGAGCGAATTTATTGTAAACCGATATAGACATAACCTTCAGTTAGGGAATGTATTATCTTAATGGAGCGGTAAGTCTCTATGGATTTACCTTTGTGCCGTAAAAAGAGATGAAAGATTCAGCGGAAAATACCTCATCGGCAATCCTCAAAGAGATGGGGATATCTACTTAGCCATAAACTACCCCTGCCCTTTTCAAAATTAATTTATTTCCTGTTTCCGATCAGGGATGCACTTTCATCGTCTGGAATAACCACGTCAATTTTCTCTTTAAAAGATATCTACTTTCAGAATATCATTTATAAAGCAGCTGTTCATTAGCAGAAGCCGCATTGGATTTCTAAAAGTCTTCCTTGTCGGCCGTTCATGTTTGTCAGGTAATTTATTAGGAAACGAACGGAGTATAGTAATCAACAGATTGAAAGTTAATCCGACAAGACAAACGAATAAGAATAATGTGGTTAAATACCCTTCAAAGGGGACTATAACGTGGTTCATTTAATACCGACTGAAAGGTATGTAGTAGGCCTACACTGAATCCCAGGCAAAATGTTGAGTCCCATTCCGGTCTACGTTATTCATATTCCAAGAGCCCCATATCTTACGTTAAAAACAAAATGTTGCATTAAATCTTTAATTGTTGGAATGAAATTTGGATAAAAAGTACAAATGGTGCCTTGACTAAAGAACTTTTCTTTCCTACAGTGCACTTTCGGCTAAATGTTAAAATGTTTACACCAAATATTATTTTAACACATTTTATGACAGGTCATAGAAAATTTGGGAGTTATTTTCATATTATTTCAGACTAGCATGTGCCCGCGGCTTCGCCCGCGATAATTATTTCAAAAATTAAAAATTAAGAGCATAATAGTAAAATCATTATTTATTAACACCTAAATCACGTGGACAACATAGGCTACCACGATTAGATAGCGTCGCCTGGTAAAAGCGACCTCAGGTTCGAGTTCCCTGGCCAAGAAAACCCCTGTAGCCTATAGTGAGTTTCGTCCAATTCGAACAATGTTTGACCATATTTAGGTCTTTATTGATTATCCCTCTTATAATAATAATAATAATAATAATAATAATAATAATAATAATAATAATAATAATAATAATAATAATCCTCTTCGGTGTAGGTTGAAAATTTCAAATGTCTGCATGCCTTGAGATTATAAACAAATGAATCGTCCAGGATGGACTTACAAAATCAAGCGATCGCCCGCGATAATTATTTCAAGAATTAAAAATTAAGAGCATAATAGTTAAATCATTATATTTATTAACACCCAAATCACGTGAATTACATGCCACGATTAGATAGCGTCGCCTGGTAAAAGCGATCTCAGATTCGAGTTCCTTGGCCCAGAAAATCCCTGTATAGTGAGTTTCGTCCAAATCGAACGGTGTTTAACCTTATTTAGGTCTATGTTGATTATCCCTCTTCCGTGTAGGTTGAAAATTTCATATGTCTACGGGCTTTGATATTCTAAACAAATGAATCGACCAGCGTGGGCTTACAACATTCTAGCGATCGCGATGCTTTTATTACCACGGTATGACAAAAATAGCCAAAGCCAACTGCAATTGATTTGACATTGAAATGTATTACTGAAATCTGATGCTTCGACAGCGCTAAAATCACGTTTTGTGCCAGTTTTTCACTCACAACTCGCGAACGAAAGCTAAAATTAAAAATCCGGCTTCGATGCGCATTCGCCCACCTTTCAACCCACCTATGTTTAAATTTTCAGATCTCTGCGTTCAGTAGATTTCGCTGGGCATCGTGGACAGACAGACAAACACATCCTTTTATTATTTTAAGATAGCATGGGCCCGCGACTTCGCGTGCGATAATTATTTCAAAAATTAAAATTTAAGAGCATAATAGTTAAATCATTATATTTATTAACACCTAAATCACGTGGACTATATACCACGATTAGATAGCGTCACCTGGTAAAAGAGACCTCAGATTCGAGTTCCTTGGCCCAGAAAACCCCTGTATAGTGAGTTTCATCCAAATCGAACAACGTTTGACCATATTTAGGCTAATATTGATGATCCCTATAATAATAATAATAATAATAATAATAATAATAATAATAATAATAATAATAATAATAATAATAATAATCCTCTTCGGTGTAGGTTGAAAATTTCATATTATGTTTGCGTGCCTTGACATTAAAAACAAATGAATCGACCAGCGTGAGCTACATCATTCAAGAGATCGCGATGCTTTTATGTCGAAGTTATGACAAAAATAGCCAAAGCCTAGTGTAATTGAATTGTATTACTGAAAACTCATGCTTCGAAAATCCAAAAAATGCACGTTTTTTGCTCATTTTTCACTCATAACTCACAAACTAAAGCGAAAATTAAATTTCCGGCTTCGAGGTGCACGTTCCGACCCTTTAGTCCGCCTATGTATAAAATTTCAGATCTCTGCGTTGAGTAGATTTCGCTGGGCATCGCGGACAGACAGACAGACGGATGACAGACAGACGGAGGACAGACACTTCCTTTTATTAATATAGATAGTGGTTATAATTGTGTCAGGAATCCATACTAACTGTAAAACATGTTTTGTTCGATTGTCCTATGTTCGAAACGAAAAGACTCCAGCTAAATTTGCTTTTTGAAGATTGTGACGAAATTTCCATGTGTCAAAAAATTTTCACGAAGCAATGTTATTATAATCATTTTATTCGGTTTCTAACATATATTCACAACCATATGTAATTAATATTCTATATTTTACTGTATTGCAGTGTAAGCTGTAACCCTAACATGCCTTTTCTGGCAAAATAGAGTTCATAAAGATTTGGAGATACAATAAAATAAATAAATGTTGAGTCCCAGTTGAGATTCGTAAATAATTATAGTAAGCACCGAAAAACTTTTATTCGCCCAATTATTATAGGCTTGGGTTGAAATGGTGAAGCTCGATCACTAAATTAATTATTGGGCAAACCATCAACACGATTCTCATTCTAATAAAAGATGCAAGGGCTTGCAACCGAGAATTAATAATCACTACTAATATTGAAAAATACTTTCGTAAGAAATCACAAAATTATAACAAATAACTGTACAAATGAAGTCTATTCTCAATTTTTATAAGAGACCACAAACTTTACCTACTCTTTTTTTTATTTAATCTCGAAATTACTACATGTATACGTTTTGAAGCAAATAGCTACTCCAGACCCATTTTACTGAGCCTCGTTTTTTAAAGTACACGATATTCCTTTTTTCCCACCGAGAGTCGTTCTACGTAGGCTAGAGTATTTTTACCGCATTTCAAAAGTAGACACTTGCCATGTAAATACTTGGTACTTCATCATTCGTTTGCCATAACTTTGAACTGAAAACATATTCTTCCTAACTAAATTGCAATAAGGTGTTAATATTGTAGTAGGCCTATGATATATATTCTTTATAAGAATAAAAAATTGCATCAGAAATTTCGTAATAGGACCTGCTCAAATTAAATTAATAATAACTAAACAGTTTTGCAAACCAGGTGGATATTTAGAATTCACATAAGTAGACCGCAAAATGTAGACTACTAAAATATGCTTCTAAAATTAATTTTCAAGTTGTTACTAAAAATTGTTGCGAGATCAAATTGAAAATCTTTGTTATGTTTAATTTTTAAAACTATAATTTTTAAAAATGCAATGTCCCCTTTAATATAATCTACTAGTTTTACCAAATTAGGCACAATATAGCATTTATAGTTTAAACGGTAGGATACTTTGTCTCCAGACTTTCAGACAACTAAATACGAGTAATAGTATTCCATAGTAGCATATTACACAAACCTAGATAATACTAAGAATCTGAATTTTAAAATATTTCGCTCGGAAGGTAGAATACTGTAAATAAAATCTGTATCGATTGAGTGTTTAGTATTACAGAAGGTAATAGACTAAGAAAATATTAAAATTTCAAAACATTGGATCTTAATCTTATGATAAACCATGTTCGATGTGAATGTAACACTTATTGGATTTCTGAGGAAACTAAACATGAAGCTTGTTTTACTTTGTACGAATTAAAAGCGTATGTGGACCATTAAAGTACAAGAATTTCTCAGTCGTGTCCAAGATTATACAGCCAGTATCTACACCAGTAATCCTTATAATATAAAGCCACATGCTTGACTAACTGACACACTCACTCACTCACTCACTCACTGAAATTAACGTGTGCCCACTTCCAGATGAGCTATAAACTTGAAATTTGGTACACATATAGCTCTTAGGCTGTAAACCACATGAAAATTACAACAACAACAAATATTTTTTTAATTTTTAGCCCCTGAAAAACCCCGAAAAACGGCTCGACTCGGCTCGGCTCACTGACAATATTTGCCCACTTCCAGAAAAGCTAGAAACTTAAAAATTGGTACACATAAAGCTTTTAGGCTGCAAACCACAGGGAGAGTCCAAAAAGTTTATTTTTTTAATTTTTGGCCCTAAAACTCCCGAAAATGGGCTCGGCTCACTGACATTAATGTTTGCTCACTTCCAGATGAGCTAGAAACTTGAAATTTGGTACACATATAGCTTTTAGACTGTAAACCACAGGAAAATTTCAAAGAGTTAATTTTTTGTATTTTTAGCCCTAAAAACCCCCGAAAAAGGGCTCGGCTCACTGACAATAATGTTTGCCCACTTCCACATGAGTTATAAACTTGAAATTTGGTACATATATAGCTTTTAGGCTGTAAATCATAGGAAAATTCCAGAAAGTAATTTTTTATTTATTTTTACCCCTAAAAATCCCTAAAAAGGGGCTCGGTTTCCATGGCAACGGTATTATCAAACAGTGTTCACATAGGGCTCTGAAAGTTTAGAAATAATTATTTCCGTAAACCTAACGGGGTGGTCGAGAATGTAACCCATGGTGTAGCATCCTGAAGTCCCAGGTTCATAATTAATTAAATCCAATTAACATTTTTTGTCTAGAAATATCAAAATTTTCCTCTAACTGTTAATTTTTTAGGTTTATTGTGGCAAAAAGGTAATAGCCAGTACAGCAGACTAAATACACGCTCTCCATCTCTCATAGATATTTAAAAAAAAAACCTTGCCCGAGAACCTCAGCGGGGGTTTGGGGGCGGAGCACCCAATGAGCGAAGCGAGTCTATTTAATAAAATCTAACGTCTTTAGTACCATAAACTGATAATTATTATTATAATAATAATTATTATTAATGCATTGCCAATTTGTTTGGTTTAGCAGGACACCTGTGCGTCAATATTGTGAGTCACGACGCAGGTTGCTATGGGGACAACGCTCTGGAAACAGATGTCAGCAGTTTAGCGCATAGTTGAGAAATTCCACTTCGAAACTCGCATTCCATCTCAATCCAATACTGCACACTTCAAGGCCGTGGGTCGACGTCCCGATACTTGCCATATTTCTTGTTTTCGCAGGAATGGCACTTCAAATGTGCAGTGAATCGTCAACTCAACATCTATGTTATCTTCAACGAAGTTGAGATCGAAAATAAATTCAAAAACGTCATATCCCTCTAGGTGGGAAAGTTTAACAAATTTGATGTTTAAAATATTTATTTAACGAAAAAATTAAAGTAGACGCATTACAAAAATCACTGTGATACACTCGCATTCACTATATTCTCTACCCTGATCACAGATAATGCGATTTTATCATTCCATGTTCTAATATAAGTGGCAACGATCTAGGGGGGAATTGTCTCTGCCTCATGAAAGCCTTATTGTAGAGTTTGAACTTGTGAAAATTAGAACTAATTTATTCTTCAGCGAATATATGTGAAAAAATATTTTAAGTAACAGATACAGTACTAATTTTAGTATATTACAAATAGCTATAAAACGTTATTGTAACAATATTTATTGACTTACGTTATCCGAAAAATATTTAATATCAGGTGATTTTTCTTCTGCAATTTGTTGAATTAAATGATATCCCGAAATACAAAGCACAAATTTTGGAACAATACAAGAAGCTTCTTGGCATGCAAGGTTTCAGTTTCGAATTTCATCTTAAGAGAAAACTAATATAACACGGGATATATACACATCAAACAACTTTTATAATACGTTTCAAAATTTCAGACATAACAAACAGTACTTTCTTAACTAACTTACATAGGATTTTAAAATATAAACGAACATAATCCGTACCTAACAAACTCTGTGACTGCAAAGCTGCAATTGAAGACTATAGATTTACACCCAGTAAGGGCCACTTGTCAGTAAAATATTATCGATATGTCTAACGAAATTAAATATTGTCACATTTGATGTACAGTTTCTTTCTTTTGTAATAATTAAGTAGGGCATGCTGGGAACATCAGAACTTCAAAAACAGCAAACTGAAAAATAGCTTAATTTTATAATTGAAGGAAAACAGCATAAAACAAGGAATGTCAAAAAATTAACTTTTTAAGGTATCGGCGCCATCTGGCAGAATTTGTTCTGTATGTTTTATTGTGGTCTGTTAATTTGGGTTTAAACCATAGAAGTCCTGAAATTAATTTTTTTTAAATCAATATGTTGGAAGAAAAAAAGCATGCCTTAGATGTAGCTTATCTCAGTTTTCTCCTTACACCTCCCAATTGGAATTTTAATTAATTAAAGACATTTTGGAAACATTTTCTCGTTTTTTGTTCGAAGTTAGTAGGGCAAGCTACCCTTCGATATCTTTACTAATAAATGTTAAGATGGTCGTGAATTAAACAAGGCAGTACAATGAAATGGTACAATTATGTAAATACTAGCTTAAAAGACCCGGCGTCGCCCGGGTTTTGTATTTTGTAATTGGAAATTAGCTTATGAAGGATTTTCAATTTTAAATTCTAGGTCCTTATATAGGCATTTATAATTTGAAATAGGAAGAACGACTTATTACACTCAAACTATTCCCTCAGAAAACGATTGATATAATTTTTTATGGCTCATAGAGGATCTAGAATGTTGCATCCCATCGCTTGTACAGTGCACAGCAAGCCTGGTAGAGGTTTAAATAAGAAGAAACAGAAATTCCTGTAACATAAAATTGTAATATCGAGGCGGGAAATTTCCCACTCTTATGTTACCATAAAGCCGTTTTGGAGATGAAATTAAAGAGAAAGCATTATCACTTTCATACTTTTCTCTCCAAAAACCTGCGATATAATATAATAATATACACATTACCATACCTCGTTTTGTTTTCTCTATGTCCAGGGTAGAGAAAGTTATGTGATTCCATTATTTTAGTGGATTTCATTCTGTAATATTTATTTATAACATGAATTATTTTGATAACTTCTCTTATTTGTCAAAAGTGCATTTCATTTGTTTTTTCCAAGCCCACCAGATACCATTTGGCAACAATATATTCTGTGATTTGGAATGGATAATTCTATGTAAAAAGGGATTAAGTATTTTCAAAAACATTTAATTTTTGGCATTTAGAATCAGAATTTTTCAAAATCCTTTCTTAGTGAGCACCTACATTATGAAACGAAGGTACTGTCAAAATTCCAAGTCTCTACCTGTTATAGTTTAGGCTGTATGTTGATTCCTGTCATTCAGTCAATCAGTCAGTCAGTCATTCATTCAGTCAGTCCGGACAAAGCCTTTTATATATATAGAGATTAAGTGTTTTAGTTATTATAGTATAGACTGATGCTGAATTTAAACATTTATTTAACAAAACATTTGCTAAATAGTACTATTAAACAACACGCGCACTTCAATATCTTTGCATGCTACGCAACTGCATTTGTATTAGCCCATAACCTGTTCCATACATACGAAGCGAATTTGATATTGACCAATAACGTTTAGCAAATGTCTCGGATACTGACCAATCACGATCGTTTACCTTACTATGATTGCTATGAACACAAGGATGTCATTTTATCTTATAAAACGTTAGCTCGTTACTGGAACTGTGAGATATGAATATGCAATGATTGATACTTCACATGCTGCCAGTGAACAGAATAAAAACACATTACTGTATTTTATACAAAACAACTAGTTTGGAAGTTGAAATAATACAGGCCTAAACGTGCATTGATTAAAAACACAATTTCGATTCGGTGGAAGCCAGTTCGTGTATTTATATTATGTTATGATCTTAATTTATCTGAATGAGGTTAACTATTTCCCATATGCGCTATTGGTAGCATTGTTTAGAATCTGGCAACTCGAATCGATTCATCTATTGTTGATTCATAGTCTGCCGTGATTTGCAGCTGACATTTGTTTTTGTATAATAACGTAAGAAATTAATTATTATTTATATAATCCGTTACATTTTATCCATGAAATAGTCTCAATAAATTCCACTCGAGATTACGAGTTTCAGATAAATTGTATTCTCGAGAAACTCGTATTCTTTCATGGGATTACCTAAGATAATTTCACAGTAGAATCATCACAGCAGGATATCTTACAGTGTAGAAAATGAGAGGTTACACGAACCCTTTGAAAATGGGTTTTATTCCAAATTTTTTAAATATATGAATGGGGGATAAAAAGCAAAATGTATGGAGAGACAGAAGAATCATACGAGGCCTAGAAAACTATTAAAACCCTGGAATTAGGAGAGAAGCGAATGAACACAACAGAGACAATGGACAGGTGATGTTTGTTGGATTGTGCAATGTGTATTATAGAGACACTGTCATTATAGTTATCTGGGGAAGTTATTACAGCCTCCTACACAGGACTCGGCCAGAGAGTGTGAGAACCTGCGCAGATTACTGTAATTGTGGAGTTTTAAATTCATAGAACTTACACCGGCTATTAATACAGTACCCCTCATCAGGTAGACTAACCGCAGAGCTTGTAGTCTTGTATGTCGACGAGTTAATAGCATATTCCTTCTTCACTCTAGGGGTGGGGAAAATGCCTTCACGAGTATCTGTGGTTTAATCAGAAGAGAGAAACACAAACAAAGAATGTTCCAAATAGAGATCAGATGATAGAAGGAAAAAGAACAAGAAGTAGCAAGTATGGTAATGCGTAAAGGTTCAGAAGAATAGAACAAAACGAGAAAAAAGCAGTAGATTGATTGATTATTTATTTAATTAACTGGCGGAGTTAAGGCCATAAGGCCTTCTCTACCACTCAGTCAGGGCAAAAACATGAAATACATAATAATAATAATAATAAATTAAAACAAGAAATGATATACCTGAATACAAGAAACGTACATTAAACACAAAGAAAAAAATCAGACTTTAAGGACTTGAATAATATATAGACCTACTGTAATACAAATGACTAAAATAAAGAAATGAAAAAAGAAGATGAAAGACTAAACAAATACATTCTTAGCTATTACAAAATATAATGAAAATTTAAAGAAAAAACAGAGTGCAGAAATAAAGCTAAAAACGTGAAAAAATAATACCGATGAATAAAAAGGACGATGAAATTTTTAAAAAGTGTTAAAGAGAAATAAAATAAGTTGAAGGATCAAAGAAAGATAAAAGAAGGAAGAAAATAATATATTGATATGACAAAGAATTAAAAATTAATTGAATTAAAGAGCATTCATGAATGGTCAAAATGACAGAACGAACGAATATGAGGAAAGTTGCGAGGAAGGAAATGAGGGAAATACAAAAAAGATAAATATGCAAATAAGGCAGAATGGGAGAGTAAGCGAATGAAAAAGTGAACAATACTGGAGAGGAAGGAAGGGAAATATTTGGAAAAATAAAGAAAATACTAAAATAACGGAGAAGTAAATAAAACTTTATTTAAAGGAAGATAAATAGAATGAGATAAACATGGAAGGAGGAAACAAAGAAGGATGGAGTTAAAAAGAGACATGTGGAAATAAATAAATAAAAAATAAATAAATAAGAGATCGAGGAAAAATGCAAAAATAAACTAGGATAAAGAATACAGGGAAAGAAAGATTTATTATAGAAGAGTTGGGAACATAGGCGTAACCAGGCCGACCATATGGGGGGGGTTATAACATCCGCGGGGTCTGGCGAGTATGGAAGGAGAGGGGGGTCCGGGGGCCCTCCCCCGGAAAATTTAAAAAATTAAGATGCAAAATAACGAGTTTTAAGCTTCCGGGGGTTCTCCCACGGAAAATTTTAAAAATTAAGATGCAAAATAACAAGTTTTAAGCTTCCGGGGGTCCTTCCCCGGAAAATTTTAAAAATTAAGACGCAAAATAACGAGTTTTAAGCTTCCCACGCTTTACACTTGTATTAAGCAATTTATGGGCAGACTTAAAAAAATTATACAATTTTCCTTTTTTTAATCAATGGGGGGGGGGTTCAAACCCCCAAACCCCCCCCCTCGCTACGCCTATGGTTGGGAACATAAAGGTTAGAAAAATAACTTATAGGCTAATGGAGGGGAAGTAGAAAATGAACAAAAATACTAAAGAGTTAAAATCAGAATACAATAAAAAGGAACTAGGAAGAAAGAAAAAGAAAGAAGCAAGATAGAAGAGTTGTTTATGCTCTCTCACTAAACATCATATTGAACTTGACCGAGCTCCACAACAGTAATTGTGGTTTGGTACCGGAAGCCCTTAAGGGGCGGGCAAGGGTTGTCTTATTGCAGTGGGCAACCCTGGAGGTGTAGACGGAAACTGAACCACAGACTGTAATGATAGCACCCCAACCCGATGACGTCACAATAACTGTGAAGTACCTGTTCCTATCTGTGCAATACTGGCTCAAAGTAACAATGGATTTGTTGTTAGTAGAAGTAATAAAAATTAAAATTAGGATAATTACGTCACAACGTAATCAATTTATATGTAAGAAAAACAACGCTACGGATATGAATACTACTAATATTGCAATCACGAAAGAAAAAGAACTTTACGTGAGTCCATTTACTTCGAAGTTCGCATAATTTAGCGTAATTTAGCGTAAAAAATATCATAATTAAATCTGAACCTTTATAGGGAATATCGAGGGATCCTAGACAAACGTTTGAAGCAAGAAATATGTGTTTTGACAGCTCAAAATTTGCAAATATGAATTTCGCAGTCTTTCGCAGATGTATTTCTTCTTGTTCCTCCATAAAGGAAATTGATATCCGTGAGTCGTACTTCTGCTTGTAAACGATCCTTTTCCGAAACTTAAGCGAAATTCATGTAAGATTTTGCTTTTGATTATCTCAGGTAAAATACTGTTATATATTTTGAGTTTCGACAGCAACATCACTTCTAGTAGCAATTGTGATTATGGGATCGACTCATACTCTAAACAGACAAACCAACAAGAGTAAACCTAGTTCAAAGACAGGTAGAACTTACAATATTCATGTGGGGCTGTCTAAAAGTTTGAGAGGCTGGTCCATCTGGAATCCTAAGCAACTCCAAGACCTGTATAGGAAAAACTTACAGAAAGCTTTCTCGTTCAGAGTGATAGATCATTGTTGCAGTATGTGAGAGCTGCCAAATAATAGCGAGGCTGTAGAAGAGATTAACTGAAATGAAATGTCGGGTCGCAGACAAGTGAACCGCAACGTGTACCAGGTTTTTATCCCTCACCACAGCTACCTAGACAGTCATGTGAATCCCTGGCAATTAAAACGCTTCTCATATCCACGAATTCCATAGACTCCAGAGTCAAAATCTGCAGTGTAGAGACGTAGGCCCGCTCCATCGATTCCAGACCTCACACAGCCACTTTTGATCCAAACATCTCGGCTATGGGAAAATTCTTACAGAGAATGCTAAAATAATCCACAATATATAGTATGGGGAAAAATTCGTAACTTGAGATAAATATGTCAAATTATTTAACCTTTTCACTGGCACTGAAATATGATTGATACAATACTGCTTAATGTACGAGGCGCGTCCATAAAGTAGGCCTAAGTTTCCTTGGGGGGTCTCGTTTTGCAGATTTATGGCAGATAAAAGAACTCCAAGCCTAAATTTGAACCTCTTGACAATATTCCTCGGCGCTTTCACGTCCAAGTAATAGGTTAATTCATAGTATTCACTTATTTTTTTGAGTTAGGACTTTTTAGAAATCAATCAAACCGCCTAAAGGTTGGTTTTTATAACTGAAATATTAAGAGGACCTTTCATGATTTTTTTTTTCAAAAATTTTATTTTTGGGAAATGAGTCTAACGATTTTAATAAAAATGTAAATTTCAAAACATCTTTGCCTAATAAAATGCCTATATCCGTTTTCCGGTAAAAATTACGTAGAGGGTACATTATTCGTATCCACTTTGAAACCTATCTCTAGACTATTTCTATGAAAACCTACGACAGTAAAGTTGTAGCGAAAATTGAAATGGACACTTTTTTGTTAAAACACATATCTTTATAAAATTAATAACTATCAAGATAAAACGATATAAGTACGACTTACGTGGATTTTCTTACCTGTGGAGGTCATTATCCTCCGCTGGCTCCTCAGTGGCCAGATTTTTGTAGTGTTTTTTTTTAAAGGTTTATTAGTTTTTTTACATATTTTTGTTTATAATGGGATAGTAGAGCGACACCTCGCAAACAAAAAGTGACTTGACCATTTACTGTGGAGTCATTTTTAGCCAATTGCCAGCCGTTTTAACAAAAGACCTGTTTTCACATTTCAGCGACTTTCTTAAAACGTTATAAATATTTTTAAACACAATTTTCACCAGATGTAGGTTGCTCAGATAGCTACAATTTCAATATAAATAGACTGCTCTACCTTGCATACAAGCCGAGTAATAAAATATTGAAAAAACTGTATTTAACAGTTTTCTATTTTTCTTGCAGAAAGTTATGAACCTATTTTTATCGCTTGGGGCTAATTTTTTTCGTCTTTTTAAACTCTTATCTCGTGATATTTTGCGTTTCTCCCGTGTTTTTCTTTTTAATATCTTAAAATCGAAAAAAAAAACTTTTCACACCTTTTGGTATATTTCCCCATGATGCTACAAACCGATTATTTTACAAAACATATACAATAAATTCCTACTATTTTCAATTAACTATCGCTTGCAGAAAGTGGCCCCTTAGATATTTTTAAAACTATTTTTGCTACCTCGCCTGGACTAACATACATGCTTCCCCAATTCAGCCCATCAACCTTTGTTAGTTAAATGGTAGATAGAATTGGCTTTGCAGAGTATTTAGTGGACCATTGAATACCAAGAACTAATTTCTTTAACAATGTGGGATGAATTTTTTTATTATTCATTAGAATTGAATGTTCTTCTGGAATAGTGCCCTGGCACCTACCGTAAGTCTTATCACTCAGAGGTTATATTGTGTTTAGAGTTAAAATAGTTTTCTGTGGATCGTGCTATTAAAATAGTGCTTAGTATAAATATCCTTTACCTGTTTTCGATGAGAGAGATGCTGGTCTTCGGTGTTCAGTGGCCTCGGTCTGCACCAAGACCGCTCTTCACCTCTAAAAAGAGGCCCCTATCTATGATCCTTTCTAAGTACTACTTTCGTTAATACCTTGAGGTGTCCAGCAGTATTAGAAATGGAGCATACACAGACCACTTCAAAATTCCATGCCAAAGCACACAATTATGAAGAGCAGGTCTGAATCTTAGTGATGTCTTCCTCAGCTTGTTCTTGATTTAGAAAAGTTTTTTCTTGATATCACAAACACTAAATAAAAACAGAAACACTTTCTTCTAGTCTTCTTGTTTCTTGATATAGGAAAGTTTGTACACGCATCACTATTACACCGATAAAGTAAAACTCGACATCAATGCTGGTACTCCATGATGACTTCGATATCTGCAATTAGATAAAAATTTTGTATATACCAACTGTACATCAAAGCAAAAGAGAATTTCAGCAACCAGTTAACCCATGTGAAAATTCCGCACACTTAATCCCTTCCCATAAATAATGATTTGGTATTTTGTTGGGTTGTTAACTTTAAGTATATAACAAAATGTGCACAGAAAAATATAAAAAAGAATACTTAATACGAACATACATAATTTCCATTGCCAAGCCAACAGAGATGAATAAGGTGTCAGGGGATACTACGAGTATTTATTTACCGACTTCTGACATAGCATGCTCGCTAACCATCACTTAATCCCTGCCTTTGTGTGAGACTGAGTCAACTGAATACGCATTCCCTGCAATACTGGATGTTATTCTACATAAATATGTGAAGTGATAATATGTTATTGTCCATGGCCA
Organism: Ectobius pallidus; assembly: GCA_964059195.1. Classification (NCBI taxonomy): domain Eukaryota; kingdom Metazoa; phylum Arthropoda; class Insecta; order Blattodea; family Ectobiidae; genus Ectobius; species Ectobius pallidus. Next base: position 56,263,002 of record CAXKWD010000002.1, read on the forward strand.
GGGTAGAGATAGATATGTGAGTACATCGCATTAGATTAAACAAAAAATTAAACCTGACTATTTTATATAACAATGAATCTCATCTGCTTCCAGTGGGAATAAGATTAAATTTCTCAATAGTTTTTTTTTATATTCTCTTTTTTCAAATTGTTCTACATGTTCGTTTGGTAATTTGTGTCGTGATGTCAGGTGTAGTTCAGTTCTCACTGCGCTGTAGCAGTTTCTGAAGGCCTGTTGTGTGTCGCGAGGTAGAGGGATGTACGATAAACAGGTTCAGTGCCAATAGTATTTCACCGTCTTAGAGTTGTCCCCTCCTCCCGCTAAGCTTTCGCTTCACTTAAACAGCTACAGTTATCACAACAGGACTGTAGTTCTGATGAAGATGTGTGCGGTGGTTCTGGAAAGTAGTGTGTTACAAAAAAAAATCACAGTCTTAAAAATATCAGCATTGTTTGGGAGGCAGGTCCAAAATGTTGTACTTTGATAGCGAAGGACTCTATCAGTTAGCCCTATATGATTTTAAAATAAAAATAATTAGGTATATGATAATTTCACTGGAAATATATTTTTCAGGCAGGTTGTATGATCAGTCTGTCGTGAGTTCATAACGACCTTTCTGGAGAAATAAACTTTCAGTTAGAGATGGCGGGAATATTGAGAGTGATTTCTTAAATTATTGCTGCTCTAAACCTGAAATTTGACTCACTTAACTAAAATCTGAACAGTAATTATAATTTAAAATTCCATTTCATTATCTCAAATTGTTTCTGAGATGTTAACTAATTTAACTGATTTTAAAATAAAAATTGAAGTCCATCTCATCAGAAAAATATTAAAGTATGAAACTGAAGTTAATGTAACATTCTTTGATGCTTGTTTTACAAAATATTTTATATGGGAAAATTAAAAGTTGAATAGATTTTGAATTTGACTAAATAAGATGAAAAATAAAACTGAGAAAACGACGGTTCATGTTTGCATGCACAGGCAGTTTAAAGGGCAAAGAACTTTAAATGTTACCCCAGCAACTCCTTTCCACGCGCCCAAACGGCACACAATTTTACAGAATAACACTTAGAGTAGGCCTGTGCTGGATTTGTTAACATTAAAATACAAAAAGTTTATTTTATTTTATTTATTTTTTACCAAAATTGCTAAACCAACACTTTTGTCATCCCTTAAACTCCGTAAGGGTAGTAGAAGTAGAGTGTTAGCCACACTTTCCTTTTTAAGTCGAATATCTAAGTTGTCGAGAGCCTTGCCTTACGGATCCCCAACCACTGTATACCCTTAGCAACCAGGGAAGGCGGTTGAGGCCAGGTAGGTTCCTTCAACCGCTAGCAGCCTCACATTTACAAGCAGAGGGCATTAGTGCCAACCGTAATTTCCTCCCCTTGAGTCACCTAGTCTACTTCAATCAATCATAGATTTTTTTAATATGTCATTTTATCTTAAAATGTTGGTTATACATCAATTCTACACATAATTACAAAAAAAATGACACCAAACAATGTATAATTTACTTTAATAGGAACATTTATAACAAATACATAAATAAAAGTTACGAGAAAACTGCTTTCAAGTTCTATGTTCCTATTAAAGTAAATTATACATTGTTTGGTGTCATTTTTCTTGTAATTATGTGTAGAATTGATATATAACAAACATTTTAAGATAAAATGACATATTAAAAAAATCTAAGATTGATTGATTGAAGTAGACTAGGTGACTCATGGGGAGGAAATTACGGTTGGTCATAATTCCCTCTGCTTGTAAATGTGAGGCTGCTAGCGGGTGAAGGAACATACCTGGCCTCAACCGCCTTCCCTGGTTGCTAAGGGTATAGATTTTTAAAAGCAAACGGGAATAGTATTTTAAGAACGGAAATAACATGATTAGTCATTCCTATTTAAGAACTCGAAATCTGTTGATCTATATAGGCCTATTACCATAACACCAATCAGCAACTTGGAATTTCGTTTATTGTTATGGATTCCTTGGCATATATCGGCACAATTGAATATGTCAATTGTAGCCTATAACACTAACACTCTCATTTTATTTTAGTTTCGGACTATCGTGGATAAGTTGTTCCCACTTTTGTCCCCAAAACAGTACTGCTTCCCAAAGATTCCATTCAATCAGAGGAAGCATATTTTTGTAAAAAAAAAGTTCAGTCTTTTCAATCCTCAAGAAGGCATCTGAGCTCATGACTAGACTTCGGACTTTTAGGTCGCTAAAAATGCTGTTTTAGGTACCTAAAATAGGCTCTAAAAATTGGAAAATAGGTTCTAAAAATCGTAATATAATCTCTTATAAAATCGTTAAGTTGCCAATTTTCTGAAATATCTCAATTGCAATGCAGAATATTATATTTACTGAAGTCACCATTAATCAGTATTCATGATACACCAAAGATATAGGCCTATGGTACACAGAATTATGTAGACCTATTACTAGGGCCTGTATTACTACATAACAGTGAAAACCTAATCCCTGCGCCCAGAAGCTACGGATATCATACTAGCATATTCAACCCCTTGTATCCCTCAGTGATTCAGAGAACTACGTTTTTGTTTGTTTTGTTTTTGTTTGTTTTGTTTTCGTTTGTTTGTTTGTTTGTTTGTTTGTTTGTTTGCTTGTTTGTTTGTTTGTAACTGGATGTGGGAGTCTGGAGAAAAACACTACGTTTTCTTGGGAATTCCAAGGAATTTTTCTACTGAAGACAAAACATTCCTTACTATTTAACCACGCCATAAATGTGTCATGTACTGCACATTCCGAGCTAAAAAATTAGTACGAACTGAAAATAAATGCTTGAATTTATGGCAAAAAATGACAAAAACAAGCAAAAAGGCAATATTAGGCTCTAACGTAAAAATAGGCTGTTTTAGGTCCTATAAAAGTATCAGTTTTAGGCATAGTCACTTATGAAACATGCATATACAAGTTTTCGTCCATATATCACTTAAGGATTAAAATAGGTTTTTATCTAAAATCCGAAGTCTACTCATGACACATTCCACATGAGAACTATCAGTCTTAGCTACAAAAAAGAGTTGCTAGAATTTTGTAATTTGCTTAAGAGGCAAAATCTTTACTTTTCTGCAAGTGCTTAGCCATGGATAATGTGTAGGCCTATACTTGATTCAAAACATTGAATTAGGGAATTACTTTTAGACATAGAGTAGTTGCGAAACATGAGATAATATTTTACTACCTTGCAAGATATTCGTTTAGTGTTGAAATAATAGTTTACCTATACCTGTACCTAGAAAGTGGTAAAGTGCTTCGAACAATAAAATTCAACTTTTCTTGAAGGGCTATTAAATTAGAAGCAACTTCTGTGTTGTTCATTTGTCTCCGATTGTGCTCTTGAAGTAGTACCGGTAGCGGTCGCTAGATGTGGCAACTATTGTTTCTGTATCAAGCTACATATCAGATCGCACTTCATTTGTTCCCAGACTCCGCGCTTGTCGACACATTGTAATAATATTAAGTGCCGTTACAGTGCAAATGCAACAATGGATCAAGATACCATTATACCCAATTAAAGTAGTGAGACATCTTCCTCGTTCTAAATAATTATCATGCGAACAATATGCTAAGAAAACTGGGTTATGAAAGCCTGAATGAGGTAATATACTGGTTATGACTGACTCGTATTGTGGTGTTAGAATGGAGAAGAATTATTAGGAATCAGGATTTATTGCAGGGTATATAGGCCTAATATGGTTTTTTTGCAGGGTCGAACTGAGAGTCAAATTACGGGGGTTTAGAGACATACCGACGTATCTAACATGTAAACTCCTATGTAGATACGTCGTTATGTCTCTAAACCCCCTTTAGGTTCTGGCATCCAGACAACACCGGCGCCTCCATAGGTATTTAACGACAGATGTGTACTGCGACTGCTGTCTGTCGCCGGTGTGCCGGAATTCTCTCCCGTAGGGAGATCTTTTAAATATCTGTAATGCCCGGTTTCTATAAACTCGCGAAATACCTATGGGTAAACTATCCAATGGACAGAATTTACACAAGAATAACTTTCACAAACTCAAATAATTTAAAGGTAACAATCACATACACTTGTGGCGAGTTTCTGGATAAATGTCCTCTGAGTAAATATGAAAATGACAGAAAAAATGTTCCTACAAACTCGGGCTAGATCTTTCCAAGGGTAAATCTTCTGGTTAATTTATCCTGTCATGGATGGCTGGATAAAATTTAACCTCTCATATGATCAATAATAATTTAAACAATGAGAATCAAAGCCTTCTGAATTAAATTAACTGTACAACAACAAGGCCTTCCTCATTATATAATTGTGGGTGATTAGGGACTAATTTGCCCATGGATAATTTACCCATAGGTATTTCACGAGTTTATAGAAACCGGGCATAAATCTATTAATATGAGCTTACTCATTCATGCACATATACATGCCGTCGATTTAGGAGCCAGGATCGAACCCGCGACCTTGGATACAGAAAGGAAGCGCAATACAGTATGCGCCACCTAGGCCGACTAGGTCTTCGAGTTTACTGCGTTCAAACAGACAGACAGACAGAGAGATCACAGACGTAAGTTATAGACTGAGAAACGAACGGAGAGTCATACATGAAAAAGATCGTCAGACCTAATAAAAAATAGATAAATAGGCCTACTCCAAAATGCAGAAAAAACAAATATAATTATCATAATTTTATTGACAGCACTGTAATAGCATTCTTGTTGATTGGTGATGGGAATAATTGATCAGTCCCTTCGATAATGAGGGCACCAGATATAGAGTAACCATTAATTAATAATGCTTATCAGTATTATAATGTAGGTAACCGATTTTGATTACTATAATGTAGATTATTGTACTAGCATTTTCTTTATTAAATATATTGTGGTAATGTTTTGTAAATCTTCAATTTCGCAAGGAAATATCACGCTAAACCAGAGTCTTCAATCCCTGTACAAACATTGCCAGCCTGATTTTAAATGAACGTAATTGTAGTAACCTTAATCTCTCTGCTTATCGTAGCATCCGAACCACGGCGGGCCTCTCGTACTGTTCACTTGATATGAATTGTCAGAGGTGGAGGCAACGGTCACCCAACCAAGTTTTCACAAGACCCAGCACTGCTTAACCTAGTGATCAGTTCGGAAGTAGAATAATCACTAGTCCACAGAAAAATCTTACAACTGTAATCTTTACAATCAGTTTGGTAACATCTGACACGCATGAGAGGTGCGGAATTAAACGATTATCATGTTTATTAAGAATACTAGTTACTGCTAGTCTAAGTTTAATAAAATCTCATAGTTGAAACATTTTTTAAAAAATCGGGTGCGTGGAACGACACGCGACAGAAGTGAAACTCGGATTTTTTTTAATATTTCAATTTTTTCAATTTTGGATTATTGGATTTTTCAATTTTGGATTCTTGGACTTTTTAAATTTTGGGTTTATGGACTTTTTAAATTTTAGGTTTATGGACTTTTTAAATTTTGGATATTTTGATTTTTTAAATTTTAGATCATTCAATTGTTTAATTTTGGATTTTTTAAATTTTAAATCTTTGAATTTTTTATTTTTTGGATTTTTTAACTTTGGATTTTCGATTTTTAATTTTGGTTTTTTTTAATTTTGGATTTTTAAGTTTTAAATTTTGGATTTTTGTTTTCTTTAATTTTGATTTTTGAATTTTTGAATTTTGGATCTTTAAATTTTATTTTTTTGAATTTATTTATTTTGGATTTTTAGATTTTTTAAGTTTTTGGATTTCGAATTTTAATTTTGGAATTTTGGATTTTTTCATTTTGGATTTTTTATTTTTTAAAAAATTTCATTGAGTTGATTGTTTTCTGTGTAGTCCGTCACAGCCCCGCTACTTTCGTAACGATTTTCTTCGTAACGCAACTTTGGGTTAGCTCTCGATTTACTCTTAGCGTGCCTAAAGAAGTTTCACTTCAAAAATATAAATTAAATATCAATAGGATAATTTTAAAGGATAAGGCAAGATGCAACTTCGTGGGCGTGTTCAAGGTTCTAAAGTGGGAGGCAGGGTCTCCACCCCTGTAAGTAAGAATGATATCATTGTGCCAATGTATTGTTTAACGCTACTTATGATTATATTAACACAGTTACACTTCCACATGACATCATAGCCTTGTCGTAATAAAATTGTTCTTCGTTTCTTTTATACTTACGTAGCGAAGAAGGCCTTGGTTACTGTGATATTGTCACACCCATATCCAGTGTATTTTGCAAGAAAACCACAATGTGCTGGAGCTCACGTCAGAGAAGATGTCATGGCAAACTGGCATTAAATTCGTCTAAATATATTGCCGAGAATTACATGCGTGGGCGTTAATCCTGAAATAGCAATTCATTTTTAGTTTATATAGCCGGCTGCGAAAAAAGGATGGTCCGACTCTATTTAGAAAATTAAAGTTCTATAGCGGTTCATAAGTGTAAACCGAACTTATAGTCATTGCTGTGAAGTTCGTTTATAGACAGAATGTCTCCACCTTCCGTACTGAAGATTATGAGTTTGCTTCCTTTTAATTCGTTAAAAAATCAGATGTCCCCCCCCCCCCCCGGAATGACTTATGGCCTCATTAATATTTTGGTAGGCTTACTCTTTGTCAACTTGAATTTGTTGCAGGGAGAATAAAAACATAAATACTTTACATGAGTTTAGCAACTATACAATTATAACTGCATCATTGTATTTATAGTAATCTTTCACCAAGACTGTTGCTTACAAGTTAAAAGAACATAGGCCTAATCTGTTAGTAATTTTAAAACTTTGCAGCCTCGTCGAATTCAGCTGGCGTTCAAAACTAGGGTTCGAGAAGCTATTTCAACATTTTTATATATTTAATTATTTGAAATTGATTTTCAGTTGGGAGTAATGGAATACTGATACCTGCCTCATAAATTATCATGTGAACAATAATAGTGATATTACGACAGTAAATTATAGGCCTACAACTGGAAAAAAATTACATCAAGCTATATTTTGTAAAAATCTTGTACGAGGGTGGCACTGTAAAGAGGGGCATTATCGAGAGTTGACTGAATATCGATTGTCTCTGCATGGGCTTTCTCGCTTACAATGACACAAATAACAATGTGTTTAATTCATTTTCGTAATTTTAATTATTCAGTACATAGGTTAATTCTGTGTGTATTCGCTTAATAGTCATAAAAAATAGGTCTATTTTTAGAGATCCTGATTACCTCAAGATAATTTCATGACCAACAAAGTTACACGTTGCAAATCCGGATCTCTCGTTCAATGACCTATGGCAATACCGTCATTATGAAATATAATTAGCCTAATCCAATCAAAGAAAACATCCCATTGCTCTAAGAAGGGACGAATCTTCTCGCCTATTACATTTGCAGTTTGAACTTGGAATAAAACTTTAATAACAGACCAACAGTCATTTTGGTGCCTTAGAATTTATACTTATTCTTGGATATATTTAGGTCGCTGATGCCAAATGTGCCATTAGTTTTGCCCTATCAGCTTTAGTTTTTGAGATATGCTATTACCATTATGCATATTATCCCATTTTACGTTTGATATAAATAAAAATCAGTGCCTATTGTTAGCTTCTAAATCAATTCAAGAAAAAAGCAACACTCTAACATTACATGAACAATATAACATGGGGTCTGTCAAAAAATTGATATTATCACATATTGTACGGTCGTTTATGACTTACGAGCTGTCAATTTGAGGGCCAAAAAATAATCCAGCTTTTAGTTTTTCTGTACTTCGTACAGTTTTCGTCCTACGGGTCCAAAGTATGGTCAAGAACCTTCACTAGCTATATTATCAAGCAAGATTTTGTTTCGCGAAAGAGGTTATAAGTTAAGGCACTCTATACAAAAGTAGAGCTGGTAGAGAAAAACTGTTTACATATTTGGAATAAGCACACTAAGTATAGCCAAAATCCTGTAAAACATCTGAGACACCAAACAAAAAGGTTTTTTTTTTTTTGTTGGACTATGTAATTAATGAATGATGTTCTGAAATAAAATAATAATACAGCCAACTTGCCGGCATAACTTACAGTAAACTTTCTTTCTTTCTTTGTCGTAGTTTCACCTCTCCCTTTTAGGATTTAAGCGATCCAAGCCGCCCGGGCGTTACAGGGCCGCGACCTGTCGGGAGAGGGATTATCTTTGGATCACATACATACTTTTTTGGCCAGACAAGGACATGGAGGGCCCCCCGGATGAGTGATCAGCCCAATGCCGGGGCCACCTCCGAGACAATACGAACACATAGGACGATACACACCATTCACACACACACACACACTCACTCAGAACAAGGCGAGGATGGGGATGAAGATGATAATGACGGCCAGATGATATCCGGGGACCACAAGGGCCTAAAGTTACCTGACATTTATCTCATAGGTGAGGGAAAACCCCGGGAAAAACCTCACCTAGGTAACTTGTCCCAACCAGGAATCGAACCCGGGCCCGCTGCGTGAGAGGATTGAGCGCATCCCCTGAGCCACAGCGGTGGACCCATATAGTAAACTAATAATTCAAAAAGCACTATACTATACTATACTACGTGGATCGGACTTGGCACATGGAACTGGAATTATTCACGGAGTGGCAACCAACCCTGATGAATTTGCTTTCTAGTCCATGCCGACCATTACTGCCGGCCGATTATCTGACCCGCTTACTGGTGTAGGAAAAGCCATCTCCATTACGTAATATTACGAATACCTAAACAAGCAACTATGATCTATGATCCTCATTATTGTAAATAATGTGTTTCTCGACCATAACGAGTTAACTGCTTAGCGAAGTGATTACGTATTAATTACTATCCAAAAATCTCTACATTGCCTGCCTGGCTTTGTCATAACAGAGTTGTGGTCAGGAACTAGGAACTGAGCATGAGGAGAAATGTTAGGGACGACTCATAATGTTGTAGTGTGAGATATGGTCAGATTAATAGTATTGGTGTAGAAATCTTGAAGCGAACCAGCTACAGACGATTTTATTAAAAATTTAACTCTTTCAGAGATGAATTTAAGTACTCATACAACCATTCAAGTGAAACCATCCGTGGAATATAAGTTTGAAATCATTTTAAAGAATTTTATTAGAATAGCAGATTTGTACGGATGACAGACGTAACACGAAAATAAAAATCCTCTCATTTTAACATAAATCGTTACTCTGATTATTTGTTCATTCTGCTTTTATACAGATTTTCTGTTGTGACGAATTTATACATCAGCAGCAGTGAAAAGGTTAATGCATCAAATTTTCACACCAAGTATTGGGCAAGTGCTCTGAAAAGCGAATTGGCTAAGATATTTTGCGGAAGACAACCCCCGACATCAAAATCGCAATAAGGCAGATTGAGAACCAGATGCAATTATAATATAGAGACAGAGGACATATTTAGAAGTATGATTGACAGGGCCCGGATTCTAATGACATGTCATCTTTTTATTGATGCTGCATAGACATTGCCAACTTGTGGATAAATCCTAATCATGGCCTCTAGGTTATATGAATGCATTTTGATTAGGTCATTTTTTGTCATTTTATGCAGTTTTATATTTTTATGGCATTTATTTCATTTTTAGGTCATTATTTTGTCATTTTCGTGTCATTTTCTTCCTTATTTAGTCATTTTCATGTATTTACATTGAGTGTATTAACTTTTTTTTTCCGTTGCTAGCGGTGCTGACTTTGAAGTGTTGTTTGTTTAACGCAAGAAGGAAAAATTCGGCATTAAAGTGTTGACATGTCTCAGTCGGAAGTGAGAATCAAGGAAACGCCAAAATTTTGTATTATAATACTATTGTCATTAGATTGACTTGGCACCAGAGTCTGCCACCTGCTTGGATTAGAGAGTGCAAACTACTGTTTACCCTCAATAAACAACAATATAATCCGACAGATCACAAAAGGATGTGCCGAATTTTGACTCACCAGTGCCAGTATAAATTTCCGTGAGAAAAGTTCATTCACAACATTACAGTTATTTACAGTTTTTACAATTATGTACATACTAGTATGTACTTTGTGTGTACAATAATATTTTTTTACAAATAAAATATCAGTTTTAGGTCATTTTTTATAATTATTAAGTCATTTTCTTTAAAATTTAGGGTCATTTTATAGGTCATTTTTCAAACAATTTTAGGTCATCAGAATCCGGGCCCTGATGATTAACAAGATCTCTCTGGAGTATATAAAAAAATAAAAGTAATTTTATCAGATGAAACGTATTTAGTGACCTGCGATAGAAGAGGTAGAATTGGTATGGCATGGCTTAGACTAGAACTATGAAAACTCAAGACTTCTTAGACCTAATATAGAGAAGGACATTTGCCCCATCTGTGGGGAAAACGAGAGCGCAGTGTAGATATTGCTAAAATTTAAGCAAGCAAATTTGAAAGACAAGGATCTAATTAAGAGTGAATGAGCACATCTAAGAGACGTGTTAGTATCTATGAAAATGCATAGCATTCGTTACAACAAAAAGAATTTCTTTATGAAAAATAAGGGACAAAAGAAAGAAACAAAAAAAAAATATTGAATGAAAGCATGGAATGACAAAATAGTGAAAATTCATGACGTAGCCTACTGAATGCTGAATTTGGATGCTGATTAAAATGCCTTGAGGGTAAAATCAGCACCCAACGATGAAATGCATTGCATTCTGTAAACATTATTATTAATAGACTATTATTATTATTATTATTATTATTATTATTATTATTATTATTATTATTATTATTATTATTATTATTATTATTAACTTCCAGGATTTGAGATGAAAGGTGATGATAGAGGCCTAATATTAGGCATAAAGAACTTTAAAATAGGCAGGAAAGAAGCACAGACAATACTTAACATCAAAACGACTCCTCTAGTTCATATTGCCCCAATTCCATCGCCGACATTGGCGAAAAATGCGGTGCTCGTTACGAGACCCCGGCTGATGATTGAAAAAAAGACCAAGCAAAGTTACCAAAAGAGAAAAAAAATTAAGAGAAACAAGAAATAAAGGGAAGAATGATGAAATTATTTATTGGTTTAGTAAAAGCGAAAGAAAATTATTTGTTATTTCTGTACGTGTGTGAAGTAGGAATTTAATAAGACCAGTCTGTATAATCGTGCAAGAGCTGTAAAACTGGATGAGTTTTTATTAAACCGTCAGCAATAACCAGTATTGTCGCTTCACAGACGGGGAAAGTTGGAAGCAGCATCTTCCTGACTAGAAAGTGATCTGTCATCCCGCCGCTAGGAGAAAGGATCTTCTTCAAGCGTGGCCTACTATAAGCATCGCTAATAAGGTATTCTCAGTAATACAACATATCTCAATCCAGTCCGGAGTTAATTTATTTGCTCCTAAACAAACCTCCGCGGTATCACCCTTGCCTGAATCCCCTCGGACGAGTCGTGGTCATCACCCCACGGCTTCGTCCCGGGTCTGGACCTGCCTTCGGGCAGAACACTCATCATCATCATCAATCAAACAAACCTACCTTAATGTGATTAGAAGTGTAAGATTGACAATTTAAAAATAATTTCTATTAGCCTAATACTTCATTGAAGATTTCGAAAAATGAAGAAATATTGAGATATCTAGGTAACCAAGTAGGCCTATCAGATAATCTACCTCAATTTCGATATTTAGGAAACATGATTCCATTACACGAAATAAATTAGGGAAAGGATAACAATGGTGAAATTTGCTTTAAAGAGGCCTCTGTTGACCGGAAAACTACATTTTCACCTTAGGAAGAAGCTTCTGAATTGCTACATATTGAGTGTTGCTTTCAGCTGAAACATGGACGCTGAGGAAAATGAAAACGAAATATTTAGAGAGCTTTGAGATGTGGTGTTGCAGGAAAATGGAGATCTGATGGACGGGCAGAATAACGAAAGGGGAAGTTTTAAGACTAGCGGATGAGAAGATATTGTATCTTTGAAGTTATCAGGAAAAAATTGGTTAGGCTCGTATCATGAGAAGAAGAGTTGTTCTGCTGGATGTGATCGAAGGAATAGAATAAAAGGAAGAAGAAAACTTGAAAGAAGAAAGATCGAACTACTGATGACAACAAGTAAAAATAGCTATGGAGCGTTAAAAGTTGCAGCAGAAGATAGAAAGAGTTAGAGAGTGGAATTCCCCCCCCCCCATGAGAGTATAGACCTGCTGTAAGCCAGAAATATCATCTATAATAATAAAAGGAACTGTTTATCTTTCTGTCTTTCTGTCTGTCTGTATGCTTGTGCGCGATGCCCAGCGAAATCTACTGAACGCAGAGATCTGAAATTTTAAATGTAGATGGACTGAAGGGCGCGCGAATGCACCTCTAAGCCGGAATTTTTTTTTTCGTTCACGAGTTATGAGTGAAAAACTGGCAGAAAACGTGATTTTTTCGCTATCCAAGCATCAGTTTTCAGTAAGTTAATACATTTCATTTGTCAAATCAATTGCAGATGGCTTTGCCGTTTTCTGTCATAATTTGGAAATAAAAGAATCGCTTCATTTTGTAAGCCCACCCTGGTCGATTCATCTGTTGACATCTGCTGAAATTTTCAACGTACGTAGTCGGAAGAGGGATAATGAAAATTGGCCTAAATGGACAAACATTGAGCGAGTTGGACGGAACACATTATGCAGAGGTTTTCTGGACAAGAGAACTCGAATCTGAGGTCGTTTTTCCCAGGCTGCGCTTTCTAATCGTGGAATGCACTTCAAAGCCGGATTTTTAGCTGTTTCATTAATTATTAATCGTTTAGTTTAGGCCTATGGATGTTTCGCGTGCAAGTGTAATTAAATATGTTTCAATTATTTCGCTCTTAATTTTAATCTTCCAATTAATTATCGTGAGCGAAGCCGCGGGAACCTGCTAGTTAATAATAAAAATCGATTTATTTAAAGTGACCAGTGATCTAGTGTTAGGAAGGGCTAATAGCTGGAAAGGTAGATTCAGACTGAAAAATTCAATGCCAGTCATTCTCAGTAGGCCTAAGAGATAACAACCCAGTATGTTAAGGCCCGGGCTTCATAGTAAACCACTAGTAGGTAACGGTGGAACGCCTGGTGGTATACCATTACATGTGAGTCAGTCAGAGAATTTAATGTTATACCGGCATGTCGCCACAGTAGCTCAATGGTAGAGCGGCGGCATGGAGAGCCGAAGATACTGGTTCAAATCCCGGCTATGGCATTTAATTTTTCAGTGTGACTCTACCTTTCTACCTTAGTCTACACACGGCCAGTGTGACAGAATTATCATTCCAGGATTAATAGCTGTACATTCTTGACGGTTCGATTAATATAAGTTCTTAAACCTAAGAACCTAAGAACTCCCGGCAACCATATACTCATAAAGGAAATAAAAATACATTTAAAAATCGGTTTATATCGTTCCTTCCAAAAGCATCGACAGATTAAAAAAAAGGGGGCTACTAACTTTGAACTCTTCAAGCCAAGGATCCGTTGCCAAGCTTTGGATAAGTTGTGTTGGTTACGTCTAAGTAACGGTAATATGAAAATGAAATATGAAAACAGTAGCTGTCTGTTTAAATTACAATGACCATAAATCGTATCCATGACCTGGAATTGCACAGTATTGGCTTATAGGTCGCAACTGGACAATCCTTCTCCTATGTTATTCGTTGAATAGCTTGTGTATTGTCTCACATCCCCTGGTCTAAAAAGTAATTAAGTTATTATTATATCCATAATTTAGGGTCTTATTCGATCATTTAGTCAAAATTAGCATCAATCTTCTGTTACTTTTTACCATTTGTCACGAAAATATCATTATTATAAATCCCTCCCCTTCATTTTAATATGTTTTAATATATAATATAATATGTAGGCCTATCTATATTTTTTATTTCTTTAATACGTTTAGTTCAAATATCGCCTATTTTTCGTCTAATTTGTGTTAGACCATAAGTTCTGACCATAGCAGATGAGAATACGATTACTCTTCTGTCAGTCGCTGTCTTGAAAAGTGGACGGGAAATTGTGACCAGAGAAATTCATACGATACCTGTCTGCAAATTTATGTTCTTTTGTGGCGCTGCAAAAAAACTGACTTTCAGGACGAAGTGGCGCAAACACGATGGACCGTAGAAAGTAGTTGGTTGGTATATGGTTATTTAACGATGGGGTTGTACTGCTGCTTAGGCCTGTGACGTCGCCGGTATGCCGGATTTTGTCCCGCAGGAGTTATTTTACAAGCCAGTAAATCTACTTTTTTTGTGTGCCCTTCCTTACCCCCGGAGTGCCAAGCAATGAAGCTTATCATCCAGTAAATCTACTGACATTTAAGCACACATGTCATCGACCTGGGCCGGGATCAAACCCGCAACCTTGGGCACAGAAAGACAGCGCTATACTAACTGCGCCACCCAGGCCGACACCGTACAGAATAATGAACCTAGTAGTGCAAGAGGTATGGAATGGTTGCTAATTTAAAGTTTTGTAGCTTACAGGATAACGGACTTTGCGGCCTTTTTGACAGAATATAGAGAAGCTATGAAATTATAGGTAAGTCACTAAGTTTAGTTTAGTTTAGTTTTGACAGTAATTGACTCTGCAGCCTTTTGATTAAACATGGAGGAACTATGAAATGATAGTTAAATCGCTGGAGTTTAGTTTAGGTTAGATAATAACGGATTCTGCAACCTTTTGATTGAACATAGAGGAGCTATGAAGTTATAGCTAATTCACTGAAGTTTAGTTTAGCTTAGAAGGTAACACACTCTGCAGTCTTTTGACTGAACATGGATGAGCTATGTATTTATAGCTAAATCGCGGATTTAGTTTAGTTTAGAGGGTAACGGACTCTGCAGCCTTTTGACTGAACATAGATGAGCTATGCAGTTATAGTTAAATCACGGATTTAGTTTAGTTTAGAGAGTAATGGACTCTGTAGCCTTCTGACTGAACACGAAAGAGGTACTATGAAATGATTGCTAATTCACTGGAGTTGTAATGCATTACGGAGCATATTTCACAGCGGCCTGTCCCATTAGGAAGTCAGTGATGCAGTATAATGAGACACTTGCCCGCTATGTTAATTGTTACTTAACATAACATTCTGCATTTTCACTGCTTTAAATAATATCACTTGTACACGCATCATGGACATCAGCATAACATCAAACAGCTAAAATCGACTGATTTCGTGTGATATTCTGAATGTTACCGTTCATCCCTTTTAAGGGGCATGAACCAGAATGGAGTTAAGCTTTTCTCACTGCGTTAGAACAGTGGTTATCAAAATGCGGTACTCGTACCCCTGGGGTTGCATGAGATAAGTATAAGGAACGGTAACATTTCACAACATTTCAAAGAATATCAAGTGAAATGGTAAAAATCAAAACATTATACATTCTAGGGGCACCATTTTGACCACCAATGATACCAAACTCTTTTTTTCATTTTGTTAAAACTATATATTTGGTTGCCTCATTGTTGCAATATTAGGCCTACAATAGAGTTGAATAATTGCATTAAATAAGTTTAACAGTTCAGAGCTGGGCTTATATATCAGTACAAAGAATCATCAACTGAAATCATCAATGGGGAATAAATTTGAAGTAATTGGTAAACATTTTGATTAATTAGGTGGTTCCTATGAATGACAACCCATCATGTGGATACAAATCCTCGAATTTTAATATTAAACTTTACTCTGCTTTTATTATCATTACAGAGTAATGAACTATTGTGATGATGATTTGTACGTTAGAAGCAGTGAAAGAATTAAACGTGTATTCTATAGGTTGAAGATACACAAGATGTCAAATGGCATTTTGGCGTTTAAACAATAGACTAGATCAAACTAAATAATAATTTAGTCAGATCTTTGAACCCCATTTAAAAAGTATTTGGTAATCAGGTTTTAGAAATTGGGCTCTCAAAACAAAAAGAAGTAGAAAATATTCCTCTAAAATGTATACTCAAAATGCTCCATTTTAGTAGTACTTTCATTGAAATCCGTGACTGATGAATGATCAATTTTCTGAGTCAAAACCTCTAGAGAAATCCGGCATGTACAGGTATGGGGGGAAAAAAAAAGCGGACCGACTCTTGTAGCTGATTTCAGAGCCTTGTGATATGTTTATAAATGTAAGAGATGTAAGAGATGTAACGGAAACGTTTGTTTTCACAAGCAATGCAAATTACGTGAAATTATTTCTTAATTCAAGCAATTTATCGACACTAAAACAAATTTCAATACATTCCCTGCTATCCTGTGAATGCCGATAGGCATGCACGGTGGTTCATTTTGGCAACATATATTTTAATCGGTCCGCTTTTTTTCCCGGCTACCTTTACATGCACAGTGGCAGTCGTCGGCTTTCCACTTCTTCACAATGTGATCCTATTACCTTACGGTAGTGAGGGTGTGGTGAAAGGTTTGCCACATAATTATCTGCTTGTTATTATGTCTCTTATTTTATCTGTCATATAGGAAAAGTTAGCCACCAAGCACAAATTTTCTTTTGAAAATAACGTGGAAAGCTGACAACTGTTTTTTGTTCGGCTGTCAGGCCAGCATCTTAAAAGAGTCATAAATATGTCGAGTTGTTCTAGTACTGGAACCAAAGACTTCGAAGTGGTAAATTAATGTCCGCGCCTACTACGCAAGTGCGTAGAGATGATTCTTATTTACGGGAAATCATAACAAATCTCCTAGGACTCAGTAAGGCTTCATGGGTCGAGATGTTTACTTTAAATTTGTAAAACCAGAAAAACATTACTGTTCAAAGTGAAAGTGCAATTAATTTTCATTTCTCGGAGGGTTTTCTGTTGAACTGTGAACGTGTTAATTCATTTCGTACAAAATGCTCATAGCATTCCGAAATGTAGTATTATTAATTGAATGTTTGTATGTTTCCTTTGTAGTATAAAATTACTAATAAAAATAACCACAGTTAGCATTGTAATACATGTTTGTTCGTATTCAATACACAACTTCGTTGTCCGTCTTATAAATTACTAGTAGCCTACATAGGCGGAACCTCAACTCTCAAATTATTCCGATTTTATCTTTCCTTACAATATATTTATGAATTTTTCCCAAATGCCATATTAAAAACAACCATAGGTTATTCTTGGAGTTTCCAGAACTTTTTTCGGAAATAAATCCTTCTTCAGATTCGAAAGAGGTAATGAGTGCTACAAGAGATGTAGGCCTCTGCATATTGCAAAGCTATATCGTTTTATATTTTCATATTATCATAATTACATTCACCAACATTGGTTACAAAAATCTTGTTAAGACAGGAAGGAAACTGAATAAAACCGAAACTCTAGTTTCGTTAAGAGAAAAAATCTTTATTAAATGAATATTCGACTAAGAATTCTGCTACGATAGTCTGCAACACAGCATAGAATGGTGTCAGGATAGACTGGCGAATGCTATAAAGGAGAAACAAAGGGTTGAGGTGGCAAAGGATCTGTATTATCATTACATGTACGGTGAAAACAATTGCAGGTCACTGGCCGTAACAGAGGATTTTTGTGGTTCTCATCGCATATGAACAAGAGAACAGCAACTTCCGGCGCGTTACATCTTCCTTCACTTGTTCTTATTCTGCAGACTTCTAGCTTCTCTTCACTCCTTTTAAACTCACTTGGGTTAAGAACTATATATAAGAATAATATAGGCTATTAAATTATTTATGTAATCCCTTTGTCAATGGAGAACTGTGTCATTGTATCTGAATGAGGTGGTTATAAATATTTTGGCTATATACTTATGTGATACAGCAAATATTTTTGCCAAATTGTAACTAATATGTTATCCCTAAGAGTCAGTCGATGCGTTTCTATAATCTCGATTTTGATATATCAAAACCACTCGGGGATAAGAATAACCGGCACAAATTTTATATGAAAGTCAACTTAAAATATTAACAGTGAGAAAGCTTGCGGTACCCCCTAATATCAAGATGTGTAATTCTTCAATAAACTTCAGTCAAAGCAGTTAAATATCTGGGACTAGATTTAGATTGACGTCTGACTTGTCACAACCACACAGACACAAAACTAAACGAATTTTATGCCCGACTAATGCAGTTACATCCTATTGTCAACAAGAAATACTTCATAAAAGCCTACTCCGGCCTCTGTTGCTTAATGTATGTTCAATATGGTATGGTGCTTCTAGAACAATATCTAGCATCTTCAAGTGTTCCAGAATAAAGTTTTAAGGATATCAGTGAACTCTCCTAGGTTTATCATGAACAGCCAGTTTCCCGGTGGACTCGGTATAAAATATATACATGAGCATATTTTAGCTCCAGCTAAAGAAAAAATCATAATAATCTGGAACATGTTTACTTAAAGATTGCTTGAATACACATATTTTATATCAGTCATGATTAAGTACAAATAATTTTAATAATGTAAACTGCAGAAAATCTCAAAAATATCAAGTTCAGAAACATATGATCCTAGAGCAATAAATTAATTATGAAAATAATACAGAGGGTTCAATGGGCAAACAGGAGAAATTACATACTCCCCAGGATGCAGCCTACTCAGCCTAGGGGATATTTATATTGTATTGTATATATTTCACTTCTGTAATTGGGCAAATGCCCGGTGGCAGAACAAAAAATTACGGTTTAGAGGGAAATCAGTAAATATTGACCTGAAACGAATCCACATTCTACCAAATCCTGACACGGCTAATTTGTATGTATGTATTCTATTCGCGGTACATCTTAAGCCAGATTACTTCCTTCAGTTAGATGTTAATCTATGTCTACATACAAGGTCCATAAGAATATCCTCTTGTAGCCCTATAAGAAATTTGTGTGATGATTTCTCCATCGTGACCTCAGAGTCCTTCAATGGAAATCCGAGTAGCGTCTTATTTGGTGTGCAATTAATTAAAATTTGGACGGGTTTAGCGAAGCGTGACATTAACAAATTGCTAAAAATTAAAACGCTATCTCGGATATTGGAGAATGCTGCCCGCTGACAGCGAAAGCAGTTAAGATGATTTGCAATTGACTCCTGTGAACTTTTCTGTCAGTCTGAGCGATGTGTCAAAATCAAAACAAATGAAGACAGGTATCAATTAACAGAAGCTGTTGTTGCTTAGCAACCAGACGAGAGACGTCGCGCCAGGCAAGTTAGCGCGAAGATGTGAGATGCTGTATGAATGGACCAGTTCTCACGTATGTTATTGTGTGATCAAGACACTTAGCACATGCGCCTCGCGTAACAAATCAAATACAAAACCTTATACTTTGTAATTACTACGTTTCAATGTCGTTTGCCTTAGGAAGGAAGACCTTCTATCGTGTTAATTCGAAATTTGTCTTCAGAATAGATTACTAGACCGGAAATTTTACAATAAATCATTACAGAAAACCAGTAGTAAATATAGCAGAATTATAATAATTGCTGTTTTCGTCAACACTTGATTAAACTCTGACAAGCAGATAATTATTTAGATAGCCTATAACAATAAGCTACTAGATTCACTATTATTTAGCATTCCTTTCACTTTCAGTTAAATGAGCGGAGTTTATACAAGATGGACGTTACGGCTAAAACCATCAGAATATTCAGGTAGAACATTTCCTAACGTTGCTGTAACTATTTTCCGGTTGACAAGTATTTAAAAATATAAAACTTTTATATAAACTCGTTTTTGTTCATTGTATGTTTCACCCAAATTTGCAGACTCCATTTTACTGAATCAACACAAACATGGGTCCCCACTACTTAACATTTAACACCAACATTCGCAGTTGACATATGTTAAATGTTTATCATCATCTTGTGGTGGTTTGCCAATTAACAATTGTCCCCATTACAGTGTTATAGACTTAACATGGATTGGTGCGGTTACGAACAGAAATAAATAACATTCAAAAAGAAAACGCCTCTGAAGAGGGCAGCCAACACTTCAAAATGAGAGTAATTTTTTATACTCGTTATTATCTTCTTGTTAACTATCTATGAAATTCTTAAATACTAATATTAAATACTAATTTTGTGCAGATGTCTTGATCTTTTCAAAATAACTATCACATTTTTCAACAATGGAGTGTCGTAAAAAATAATCTTAAAAGCAGATGCAATACTATTAAGAACACTGGAATTCGAATAGTTTTTGTTCAGACGGAAATTCCCGAACCAAAGCCGATTAAGTGGTCGATTGCTTTTTGTTTGACGGAAATTCCCGAAACAAAGCCGATATCGACCGACTAGTCAATTGACTTGATATGTTGTCCATTTTTTCCGGAAAACAAATTAACATCTGAAAATGTTAAGTTCAACATTCTGGGTTTGCATGTCAAGTCAGATGGAACTAAATTGCAATAAACATATCAATATCAACCTGTTAATCTTGACATGTTGGTGTTAAATGTTAAGCAGTGGAGACCCAGCTCCCGAACGAGACTCGCTCCTAGAGACTCCTAGAGATGTATCAAGGCATTGTTTGCAATATTATTGTTGGGAATGTAATATTCTACAAAATTGGAAATTATTCTTTACACTTAAAGTTGCTGTATGTTTTGCATACATTGTACCAATAGTCAAACTATTGTATCAAATGTATTGCGTGAAACCTGAAGAACTGTTAGCATTAAACGACACTCGTGTAAGGTTATATTGACATAGCCTAATGGGCGGGTACTGTGGGCTTAATGGAGCACAACAAGACACTATTGCCCTAATATCCGGTGGATACTGTATTGTAAGATCGCACTTGGCGCATAACCCAACAGCCCAACAAAAAATAACTTTTTATTTGGTGCCTCAGATTTTCTACCGGATTTGGCTATACTGTGTCTGCTAATTTGAAATATACAAACAGTCTTTCTCTACCAACTCTACTTTTTATAAAGGGCACCATTAACTTATAACCTCTTTTAGGCTAATGTATGCTCATTTCTTGTACAATTATTGTACCCTTATAATTATTTTTAAGGTATTCATTATATAATTTTGTATTTCTGGTATCAATCTAATCGCCTTTGCTAATTAACATTCTATCGTACAAATGTGGAAGATTTGCTACCCTTCTTTTCCCAGGAAAACAATCTTGTGTTATGTTAGGAAGTTAGAGCCCTTTTAAGAAAAATGGGTCTTCTTGAATGCTGTCCAAACCATTGATGCCTGTTTAAGAGGAGTTCAGAATGCTTGCACAATGGCAACATACCAATAAAATTGAAAATAAATAAAATTTCTTGTACATCGATGGATATTTTGTGTGGATTTAATAGTAATTTTTCCCCTTGGTTAGCAAAGTGGTAACTCAAAGTATCCTTATTTCTTGAGCTTCTGGGACAGAAGAGACTAAATAGACCACTGGTTGAGAGAGAACATGGTTGTCCAGGGGAGGGGGAATTGTTATTCGTTAATTCTTAGGCAAGAAAAACAAAATCTTGCTTGGAAATATAGCTTGTGAAGGCTCTTTATAATGCTTTAAGACAAAAATTGCACGTGCTAAGTACAGAAAACTAAAAGATGAATTATTTTATGGCTTTCAAATGATATAGCTCTTAAACGACACGCGATAAGAGGTAATATCGACTTTTTAAAAGACTGCATTTTATAGGCCTATTGTTATTTTAATGGTAGTGTTGGTTTTTATCTTCTTCATTGTGCATTAAAAGCTAAACTAGCCTCTGCTTTTTGTTTTATATCTAACGTAAAATGGGATAATGTTCATAATGCTAATATCATATCTAAAAAACTACAGCTGATAGGGCAAAACTGATGGCATTTTGGCATCAGCGACCCAAATTTACCCAAGAATATATCTAATTTCTAAGGCACCAAAATGGCTGTTGGGCTCTGTAATCACTTGATTATAGTAGATATGCCTTGTATTTTTAAAAAATCAGCCCCTTACAGCGTCGGCCCACCGGGAAAATTCCCGGAGTCCCCTATACGGAAATGTTTCTCTATTGAATACTTTAATCAGATCTGTAATACTGAATCCGATGACAAGGAGTCCATTTAACTTGCTGGACGTGGTAGTTGGAAGCAATATCGGTGTTTGAAGTACGGTAGGTCTAAAAATATCGTATGCCGCTAACATATTAGGCCAATTTATTGCGAGGCAAGATACTGTAAAGTAGTCTGTGCATCTGCCTTTATGTTAATATTGTTCGCTCGATAAAATTTGAAAACTTTTAATTCCATGCTCTCAAAATCGAACGTAATCTCCCAAATCTATGTAGGCCTAAACCTACCTATGTATTGGGATCCTTCTCCCGCCACTGTTTTTAGCAATTTCTCAGCCTGTTTCCTGGTATTTTGGATAACTATGTGGTAATGAACTTCGTGTAATGAACACGAAGACGTGAATGAAACGCTTTATTGGATACTCCTCTGTGCCATGGAACAATAACAGCAGAATCCCACCTCTTTTAAGACAGGCCCGCGAATTCAGCTGGTTGGATACTCGGAACTGTTCAGATCACGATAATTTCTTTAGCTAAATATAAACAGCGAAAGCAAACATAGACTCGGATTTGAAGTGATTTTAACTTGTTAATTGTCTGGGTGCATGGGAACCTCCAGACTGGTTTCGCAGAAGAAGCTCCAGTCCTGTCTTCCAGCGAAGTTCGCAGCTTAAATTAGTTCATCTGCATACAGTAGGCGCAGATGCTTCAAAGACAAAGACAAATTTGAGGAGAGGGTGGAATAAGGACTCAACTCCACACGAAGTCTTCTCAGAAGAAAAAAACTGTGGTATTGTGGCATTTTTCAATTGTCTACATATGTTGTAATCCTTATCTTAATGTTACGTCATTTTCTGAAGATAAATATTGTGGCAGAAGCTGATATATAAAATATAATGTTTTGCCATTATACAAAATAGCTTTTGCCATTATGTCATTATGTACAGGTAATTTCAAATACGAATATATTTTAGGTCTGTTGTAGGCCTCCACTAGTTATTTATGCAAAAGTTGAGATCAATTTTTATTATTATTGTTTTCTTAGAAAATTAGAAGTATCTACGCCTGTTTTCCATTCAAGCTTACACAAGTAATGTATTTGCTAAAAGTCATTATTATTGTTATTATTATTATTATTTTAATTGTTGTTGAAGGCTTGTTTCTAAGTAGGGCCTAATAATGAATTCATTGCTGTCATCTGCGTTTGTGAAAAATTATCCTACTGGAAAATTTAAATCGAAAAACATTTACGATATACTTCTTTTTATCTCCAGCGGCCTTTCCTGATCCTTGAAAAAGTTTTCATAAACATTGTATCCATGCTATACCTAGGCATAATCTCACACTCTTCAAGTTCGCAAATCTGTTGAAATGGCTTACGCTACTTCCTCATAGGCAGATATTAATTACCAGATATAATATGTTTTTCTTAGCAGGCTAAATAGTAATTTGGTGTTCTTTATTTCACATTATTAATCTTACCAATTTTGAATTTTAGTCATTAAATATAGGCTTACATTTTTAAAAGGAAAACGTATTTTCTGTCACATTGTTTTTTTCAGCAAACTTTTAAATAAAACTGTAATAGAAAGCCCTGAATCCTGCACTGTCAACATCTTCAATAAAAATTCTACTTATGAACAATCAGATAATTTCATTACAAGAATCATAGGGGAACTATATTCCGTCTTAAAGTTTCTGGTAGATTTTAAGCTATTCCTAGTAGCAAACTTGGCACAGTCATTGAAATTCATGGCCTAATTCATTAATGAATTGCAGTGTACTCCAGAAAGATATATCATGATAATGTCCTTTTAAGCTGAATGAAACTGTTACACAAAAAAGAAAGTAAAAAAATCCATGAACAAAAAGATAATTAGAATTGCAAATATGACTAAATACATTGGTTCAGAACCTGTTCAGTAAACGCTATTTAATTGGTGGGCCACATGTTTCTGATATCAGTTAAGAACCGGTGACTTCCCAGAGTACTGCAGAGATCTAGATGACCGAGAGGTTATTATATAGCTTCCCAGCGCCTGCTTCAACGGTACATTCAAGTTTTGTTTCCGGTTGTCATAGAGACGGTACAGAATCAGCAGTTATATCCTGTATCTAAGGTGACCAGGAGATAATTCAGGGGAGGTAGCCTATATACAAATTTAAATGCACTTTCTGGTATAAGAAATTGTAACGTTCTGTGTTACTTTGTTTCACTACCGCCCACGTTTTCTGTGTAAACTATTCATTTAAAATTTGTAAATAAATTACAAATAATTACTTCAACCCGAATGATAAAATTATAGTGTGTAGAGGTATCCATAAATGAAAAAAATAATGGATAATCATCATAGACTAAAAAATTTGACTACTGACTTTAAAATTTATTTCTTAGTGTAGAGTAAAGAGCTCCAATTTACCCCCGGAGTGCCAAGCATTTAAGTCTAAACCTCCGGTCAAACCAAATTTTGGTAACCATATGTGATGTGTGTATACCTATTGTGCCCTTATGTACACACGTAGGGGATGTTGATGGTGTGACGTGTTTGGGCTGTGTACTTGTGTCTTTGTATTTTGGCGCAGGATAGACCTGAGTGCGGAGAGGTCTTATGTGCAATATTTCCCGAGTGTGTTTTTTTAGTGACTTGTAGTTATGTATTCTAGAGACTTGTAGTGCGTGTATCTGTTTGAGGGGATTATTGACCAGTCCGGCATTCGCCTAAGAACGAGGGAAACCCCTCGAAAACCTCGTTCGGACTGGAGTAGTGGCCAAATGACCGTCTACTTTGATGTGTTAATTTGCTATAGACAGCTCCAATTTACTGGATGTGGAGGCTTTTAGGATTTCTGAACTTGAGGATCCTGGATATTTACACAATCAGAACACGATTAGATGGTTAATTTTATGCGCCGACCGACTTTACTCTGGGATTGCTTCAAGTACTCCTTTGTGTACGAGACTGAATCGGTCCTAGGATCGATTAAGAAAGATTAAGCCAATATTGAAATATTCCAGTGGCCTCATCGGTGAACATACATTCTTCGAGATTGTAACGTATGCGCACGACGTGCCCTTTTTCTCAGTATGGCGTATAACACATAAATTAATCAGGTTCACTAATTATTGTTAATTCATTGTCTACTGACTCACAGTATAGGCTACATTTGTTACTGTTTAACTTATTACTAACAATATTACGTAAAGAGATCTGCATAATTAAGAAAATTACCATAACGTTTTACTTGAATGGCACTACTTGTGCCATCTCGAAAAGGAAAATCTTCGATATCAAAAAGGGAAGACTGGTATGTTATGAGAGACACCAGTTTAATTCTAAAACATTACCTTCTTGATAATTTACACCGAACAAGTTTTCACCTTGTCATAAATTGTAAAATTCGTTTAACAGTTGAATGCGAGTATTCAACCATAACCAAACTAGTAAACAATCCATGCGGCCATGATGATGAATTCTAGAATATTAAAATTCACAATTCTTGTTCCTTATATATACGAGATTACACGCATTTCATCCAAAATATTCTTATTACAATAATTAAAATCCTGTTGCCTCATTAATTTTCTCTGTTAAAAATAAGCATAACTTGGGTGACACCCAATTTTAGACACTGATACCGAAAGCACCAAAATATGTTTATGTATCTATTTGCTCTGTCATATAAGCTTGCTACACAATATATGCCACAAACTGGTTTTAGGAATTATAGTAGATAATAAATCTTAACACTTCATTTTTTGTACATGCCATGACCTTTTCAAAATTTGCATCGAATTTTATAAGATGTGTTTCAGTTTTTAACCAAATAAACTCATAAGCAATTTCGCAAAATTCTAATTTACGCTAGTAATTTAAACTGTAGGCTATTGCATTAACTATCTTTGTCAAGGAAAAGAAAAGTGCCGTCCACCTTTGGTTCTAAGTGTGCTACAAAATTGTTCATCGTCTAAGAATGAAGCTTTATAGAACATTGGTTAAATTTTCATGAAGCAGTTTTCTCAATTTGTTGTCTACTACAGACTAATAAACAGAAAATAAATATTGTTAAAATAGGATAAATACAGTGGAAGTCTGCTAATCCGGACTCCGCTCGTCCGTAAATCCGGTCAACCCAGACGGGACTTAGAAATATTTTTTTTAAAAATTGGATTTAACATTTCTTTCTTATATAAAAATCTTTAAGAAAAACGTACTGTGTTTTTTGTACTGAACGATCAATGAATTTTGAATTTTTATCACAAAGGTAATCAGTTTTGTTAATCCTTCATTAGCTCTAGGAAAAGTTATATTTGTGAAGAAAACATGTACTTTTATGGTTTTACCCATCTAAGACTATTCATTTGAAGACAAATCCCGATTAATCCGGATTTTGGGTGATCCGGACAGGTTCCGGTCTCATCTAGTCCGGATTAGTGGGACTCTACTGTATAGGCTATATAACTTATACAAAATTAATAAGAGTTAGAATGAAGATTTCAGCGCTATAATGTAAATAAATGATCTCTAGTGTCTGAAATAGAAGTATCCATGTGTGTGTGTCGTGTGTGTGTGTGTGTGTATGTATATATATATATACATATACATACATCCATACATTATAACCAATCATAGTAGATGTTTAGCACAAATCCTGTTGTTTTGTCATTGACTGGTGAAGTTGGTAAAAACTTTTTGCAAACGGATTGCATGATAACTAAAAAAGTATTTGAGATATTACTTTCAAACTTTGCATGCTTGTACAGTTACCTTATATCAACACACATTAACTAAAATGTTTGATTTAGTGTGTACACTTTCATTATTATTTATTATTATTAATATTTAAATAATCTGCATAACAAATTTTGTGAAAGTTCTAATGTACAAGTATAAAAATGAAAAATATATATTTTTTAAGTCCTATCTTAAATATTTTAGTGTATGTTGTAGGCATGTTTATTAAAAGCATGACAAAACCAGAGTTTATCAACATTTAAATTTCTGAATTATTTATCATGTAAACACTGCTCGGCTGAACAAAAAACTCCACAAATTTTAATAACTAAGAAATTATAGATATGTTTAGTATTTCAAAAACTTTAAATTTCCTTAGTATTGTACAGATAGGGTATATTGTGCACGCCAATCTTAATTCCTATAGCACTAACAGATCCAGAGGAATTTATTTTTCCAAAAATAGTAAATTCGCACTAGCTAAAAGTGTACCTCCCCCCCCCCCCAAAAAAAGTTAGAAACTTCATTCTAATAACTCAAATCGTTTTTGAGATATTAATTAATTTACTTCATTTTTTTATCAAATTTGAAACCTCCGACAGATCTTAAAATTTGATCCTGATTTTTTCTATGAGATTCATTGATACTGCCTTTACAAATTCGGAGATGGATTTTTTTATATTGTTTAAAATTTCGTTAAAAAAATAGATTTTATCCACATAAATGGAAAAAAAAATCCCTGCGATTATATTAAATATTATTTCAAAAGAACTAGACCTTTGGGCTACAGAAAATCTGATTATGAATTTTCTTGCACACATTGTAAAGTATGTTACGAAAAATGGCACAGCTGTATCTCTATTTTTGTGGGATAAGACAAACTTTTAATATGGTAAAATAACATGCAAATTGAAGCTGAGAAAACAGCGATTAAAATTTGCATGTACTAGCATTTGGATGCGCACTGAGTTTGAAAAAATAGAGTCAGGTCAGCAACACCTGTTCCATGCATCCAAATGGCATACAATTTTGCACATAAATTTTAGGGTATGCTTCATTTTGACACTAAAATAAAAAAAAACAATTTTTTTTACCAAAAATGGCTAAAATCAACACTCCTGACATCCCTTAATTCTGTTAATGCTATGTGGTTGTCCTGCTGATCAATGATCATGCTCGCTGCCTTGCACAAACTTAGCTGAAGGCCTGATTGGAATTTAAGTGCTAGGAACTCTCCATAAGAAGCTATATTACAGTATAAAATATGTGACAGGAAAACGGATGTAACAGATAACAGACATTTTTGAAAGGAAGAAGAAGGTTTGGAGGTAATTTGAATACATTATTATTACGGATCGTCCTTATTGTTAGCAGCACTTTGAATGGACTCAGTATCAGCCAGACAATCACAAAGCATGTGTGTGACCTACTGAACAAAACACGAGCGGATATGTGTAGTTATGAAAAAAATGTTATTCAAAGTAACAGTACAAACAATTGAAGACACGTGACCTCACATTGTGATGGTTGTCATAGTAACAAGTATTTCTTTCATAGCCGGTTAACCTTTGGAAAACGCGCACAAATATGTGATGCTCATAGAAATTCGAAAGCGTTATGTTTCCGCATTTTTGTGTCATAAGGAAGAATTCCATTCATTTTAATCGTTTTCAATTCCATTGTGAAATATAAGAAGAAGTCTTGAAGAAATTATTAGAATCCGATGGAATTCAAGTAGGATTCTTAATTCTTGAAAAACTCCTTCACCTGTTTGAATTTATAATATCTATCAGTTTCCTGGTATAAGATTAAGTTTAATTTTTTCTCAAACTGTACAATATGGTGTGTTATTCTTCGTTGTTAATAGAAGCATAGTAAGCTTTGTCGTTTAGGCAATCTTGTAATGAAGAAAGCAAATGAAACCAAGCTAAAATAGGGCGATTGCCATTTAATTCTAAGCCTAGCTTTTGTCCTGAAATTTCCTAATGGCATATTCCAAAGCGAAATTAAAAAGTAAATGCGATAGTGCATCTCCCTGCTTCAAGCCACTTTTAATGGTAAACCTATCTGATATGAATTTCCCTTCCATGTCTCTGCTATAAGTTTCATTTAGATCAGCCTAACTAACTTCTTTGGTATCTCAAATTCAATTAGAATATCGTACAATTTGTCTCCCCTAACTGAATTATATGCTTATGTATAGCTGGAGAATAGACTTAATATAGCCTATTCCCACTTTTTCTCCAAGATTTAGCGAATACAAAATATTTTATCAATGGTTCATCTAATTCGCCTAAATCCACATCGGTGGTCTCCAATGATTTCGTCCGCATATGGGGTTAGCTAACTGCCATATTTTGACATAATTATCCGTTTCATTGTCATAGTAGCCAGACAGTCCAATCTTATAAAACCTGAAAATGGCTAAATAAGACTTTAAAAACTAAAAATGGCTAAAACTGTTTTAATTAAAATACGATAAAGTACTTAAACTAATAATATTGAAATAATCTATTTATTATAGTTATTCTAAAAATTACTTTTAAATACCTGCCAATATTTTGCATCTTGCTCATTGTTACCAGTACATTTCTAAGAGAAAAATAATATAGCATTGCGTTTTTTACCCCCAGTGTCCCGGTAAAGGAAATGTTGAAGTACATCGGTTTCTTTAAAAGCACACTAAAGGCATTCATAAGAAGTTTCGCTTGCAGTTTATTCACAATGTTTGCTCCAGCAATACACCTAAACTAAAGTATTCCTCAAGTTGGTTGATTAATTGAAAAACGTTCTTGTTGAGTTTAGAGGAGGAATTCTAAAATTAACTGTGATCTATAAACTGTTGAAATTTTAGCATTAAGTGTTACTATAGTTTTGTGGTTCAGAGTCATGAAAATTATCAGTAAAAATAATATTAGTTAATATCTTTATTTCAATGTGTTTATTGTGTTTTATTAAAAGGAAACTAAAAAAAATTGTCTGAAAATGATAAAAAAATAAAATAAAACTAATTTTGATATGTTTAAAAAGCTAATACATCATTTATAAAAACCTAAAAATCCTGGTCTTAATTATTACAGTTCGTCCTCTTAGGGCCAATATGAAATTCATAAATAATAATAATAATAACTCTCAGCATTTCACACAATTATGAGTATAGCATCGTTATAAAAGTAATTTCAAACATTTAAATTATAAAATTCGTCAACATTGTACAGAGGGTTCAACTTCAATGTTGACTTGACCTGTCTCTTAAATGCTTCAAGTGGTAGATTTCTGACATTAATAGAAAGGCTATTATAGAGTTTGAGTGATGTGAATTGAAAAATTTTCTGAGTTAAGGTATATTTACATTTATATATATATATATATATATATATATATATATATATATTGCAATTATTGCGTGTGGAGTAATTATGCACTGAATCACAGGTTCTGAATTTATTTATAGCCTATTCCTCTTAGCATAAAGGAGACAGGCCAGGACAAACATTGAGGGTAAAGAAAGTATACCTGACCTTATAAAAAGTGGTTTACAGTGTGTCCCAGGCGAAGTTCCATAAATTAATTTTAAGGCCCTCTTTTGTAAAATAAAAAGGCGCAAACTTGAAGTATGGTTACCCCATAATAAAAGCCCATAGTTTAGGTGGCTGTGAATATGTCCAAAATATACAGTAATTAATGATTCAATATTTATATTGTACCTAAGAACTCTTAACATAAATATGCCTTTACTCATTTTCATTGCAACGTAATTTATGTGAGTTTGCCTTCCCAGCCCCTGCTCAAGATGGATGCCCAGAAACCTAACAGGATCATACTTTATTTTCATTCTGTACAGTAAAGCTATATCTCACACAGGGTAAATGGATTTTATTTGACACTTATGTGAAATAAAATAAAATTGTCTGTCTACTCTAGTACCATGAACTACCAGGACTTGCATAGCAGTATCCCGACGCCATGCCCTCGCTGAAGCCACCGATTAACTCCAGCTTTCATCACTTCTATTCGTTTTTGTAACATTTATATTCTGGTACAGGGTTCAGATTTGTAATCGAACAATTGCACATCCGAGACAAGTGAATGGAGACGAGTTGCCAGACCACAGCATTGTTACGCTCGGTTAACTGCGAAGAACAAAACACTGATCAACTGTGACAATCACTACCCGACCTTGTTAGCAGGTGCAATACCGATTATAGCATCAATCCAGACGTGACTTCATATAATCATCATTACTTTAAAAAGTTATATAACGTATTCAATTACTATAAGCATTTAAAATGGAAGAGGAATGATGGATGAAATATTAAACTCTTAGGCTTACCTAAATTGATCATTTTTTAAGTTAGACTTCTTTTCTCGCGGTTGGGGTAAATCTGGAAAATCAGTCACACTAAAACGAAATCAGTCACGAAATCAGTCACACTCAAAACTACGTGTTTCGGAGTGGACTAGACAATTTCTAAGCAATCTAAAGGTATATTATCTATTTTATGGAACCCGGAGGTTCATTACCGCGCAAATCCAAAATTAAAAAATACAAATTTCCAAAATTAAAAATTAAAACATCCAAAAATCCAAAATTTAATAAATAATAAATTCCAAAATTCCAAAATAAAAATCAAAAATACCAAAATTGAAAAAAATCTAAAAATCCAAAATTAAAAAAAAACTAAAATCCAAAATTAAAAAATACATCAAAAAATTCAAAGAATCAAGATTGAAAAAATCCAAAATTAAAAAATTTAAAGATCCAAAATTAAAAAATCCAAAAATCCAAAATTAAAAATCCAAAATTAAAAAATAAAAATTTCCAAAATTAAAAAAAACAAAATTAAAAATTATAACATCCAAAAATCCAAAATTTAATAAATAATAAAATTAAAAATTTAAAAATCCAAAAATAAAAAATAAAAAATAAACAACTCAAAGATCGAAAATTTAAAAAATCCAAAACTAAAAATTGAAAGAACCAAAATGAAAAGTCCAAAATCCAAAATTTAAAAAGTCCAAAAACCCAATATTAAAAAGTCCAATAATGCAAAATTGAAAAAATCCAAGAATAAAACATTGAAAAAAATAATAAAGTTTTACTTCTGTCGCGTGGCCTTCCACGCACTCTTTTTTTTAAAACAGGATATTTTAGAATATCTATACACGCTACAAGATTGGATCATGCCACTGTAATATTTTATTAGTTATGCAGTTTTTAAATTGAGGTTTTTCAAAATATTTTTGTAGTATGCCTATCTTTTGATATCTAGGAAAAGGATGAACAGACATATTTAAGATAAAAGCGTGGATGAAAAATAATTTATTTCCCTAGAACTTAATTTTCTGACTTTCGAAAACCAATTCTTTACAAATTAATTATTTTAATAAGAGTAGGCTAAATGAAATATAATTTTAAAAAACT
Source organism: Ectobius pallidus (assembly GCA_964059195.1). Taxonomy (NCBI): domain Eukaryota; kingdom Metazoa; phylum Arthropoda; class Insecta; order Blattodea; family Ectobiidae; genus Ectobius; species Ectobius pallidus. Next base: position 56,295,130 of record CAXKWD010000002.1, read on the forward strand.
ATACCTTTCAGAGATAACCACGCCCATTAAAGGATGCAGAAACAACTCAATTCGATAGTGTGAAAACTGAAGAAGCCGGCACATTTCAAATTTGTAGATACGTGCCCAAAAATCCTATAAAGCACTTTTAAAGTCCATTAATTACATCATCTCTTTAAGTTCCCGACGAGAAGCGTCCCAGCCATTTCATAATTACGAGTGGGACATTCTAGCAAATTATAAAAAAATATTTTTCTTTATTATATATCATAAATAATAAACTTTGAATTGGTTCTTCACATTCTGTAAAATTTACAATGCCTTCTCCTCCACACTAACATGTAAAGGATTATTTAAAATTTATTTTAAATATTTTAAATTTGTATACCTGTGTCGTAGAAGTATGCCGCCTGGGATTTGAACCACCGTGTGACAACCACCTTCGCCTCACTGTCATTCTTTGTCATTTCGTGAGGTGTAGGAAAAGATGGAAATCACTGGGAGCAAGATCCGGGCTATAGAGTGAATGTTTAAACACCTCCTAGTCGAACTTCTGCAGAAGACTTGCTAGGAGGTGTTTAAACATCCACCATACAGCCCAGACTTCGCTCCCAGTGATTTCCATCTTTTCCTACACCTAAATAAATGACAGGGAATGACAGAGAATAACAGAGAAGTGGAGATGATTGTCACACAGTGGTTCAAATCCCTGGCGGCAGACTTCTACGACACAGGTGTTCAATAGTTGGTTCCACAGTATGACAAATGTTTCAGTTCCGGTGGCGATATGTTGAAAAATGCTGAACGCTTGCTGTATCTGTAGGAATATATATGTCCACGAAATTGTGTTTGTGTTTTGTGTTTGCCTCAGGGAAACTTACTTTATGGACGCGCCTCGTAACTTATAAATTTCACTCAACCAGAGTCATATATCAGTTGTAAACTGTCCATAAATATTGTCCAAATTGATAACATTTTTTTAATAATTGTCGCACTTGATGTACTAATGTCCCTCTAAATTAATTTTAAAGTGTTTTATATAACAGGCTCTCCAAACATCAGGCTTTATAATATTCTTGAACTAAGTTACTTGTATTATATATCGGCATTCCGATGTTTTGTTTTATATATAAGTATATTGTTTATTTATTGTTTACTTACTTATCTATTCCATTATTGAAGTTTGATCTGTGTTGTGTTTTCCTTCACTGTACAGCATCGTTCACAATGTTCATGACACAAATGAATGTAAATAAAAGATTCTTTGTATCATGGTGTTTTCTGTAATAATTGAGTAAAAGTTGTTACTACGAGTAATAAGCATCGGGTTCAGGACTGGGTAGGTTAAGTCTTAGGTTAAGATAATGCACATTGTGCGCGATTCCTTAAATTATATAAGCAGGGTATGCAATATTAAAGGATAATGTGTTGCAAATCTACATTACATTTTGCTATGTTCGAAGCCCCAAGCATTTCGATTGACTCTCCAGGATTTCTGCTGTTATTTTGCATTTTTCAAAGCGAAAACTGGCTCATTATTTACGAGTGAGGTATCAATCAAAAGAAATCGCTAAAATATTTCACTAAAGTGTTATATTTTAAAATCTAACAGAATGTTTAGTTCCGATTCCTAGATCTAAAGCCCGGTAGACGATTCGTTCAATGAACAGTTCATAACAGTGAAACAAAAATACATGTCATCAATTATAGTCAACTATGAAGCTGAAATTAATGTTGAAAATACATTAAAATTTAATATGAGTAGCCTACATTTACTTTTAAACACTACTTACATATTTATGTGTCAGTAACACTGTATTCGAGATGGACTGTCTACGGCTAGAAAATGGTTTCACTGTACTGGTGTACTTATCTGTACGGCCGTGATAAAGCTATTTATTATATTACCTAAATGTCAGTGAATAATACAACATTAATTGCCAGTGCTTTCTGTGAAATCGGAACATATATTAAAGTATTTATTATTTTTATTATAAACTACTGCATAATGTTGAATCTAATTGAATGAGTCATTTCAGAAAGGAGATAAGTAAACTTAAAAAAAAAACTTACTTTTGGAGTAGTGAATAAAATGTACTTATAACCTTTCTGCCAATGATGAAGCGATCGTTATAATTATTTTTGTAGCCGGTTTATAAATAGTACAGTAGGCCTACTATGAAGCAAGTTAGGTGTCAACTTCTCAAACAATTTTCTATGCGTTTTTATAGAACCAGGACTTATCCCCTTTCTGCGACGAATTGTTAAGAATAAATTTGAAATAAATAAATATAAATAAATAAAAATGAAATAAAAATGAAATTTGAAATTTTCGAATACTTAACATTTGAAAACAAACTAAATTGCATTGATTACTTCCACCATTTACATAGCTTAATTACTTTTTTTTTTTTCATTTGAACCATTATTGCTAATATATAAATGTCCCAACAAAGTGTGATAATAATTTTGTATTATTTTGAAGTAAAAATTCACTTGAGAACTAAAACACAATGATGACATTTAACAGAGTAAAATTGCATACAAATTAAAAGTAAAGTGTCATTAAACTGAATTATTTGTTCAGTTTTTACAGTATACTGTTAGAAGTCTGAATGCACGCCCTCCACTGACTCTTGCAATGAATGGGATGCTTAAATGCATTGGGAATGAGCAGACTTGTCCCATTTCTCTATGGAAATGTGAGTACAGGTCAAGAGAGAGCAATGGGACTCTTAACTCATTTTCGAATTTTTCTTGACTTATCCCCTTCATGGAATGACCGGTTCAATCACTTAATTAGCTAGTTTCAGTCTCCTGTCATAAAGGGGAAGAGCGAAAGTTTCGCACGGATTTACTAGTATTGTAGCCTATATTGTACATAATACTGAAAATAGCGGACTTTCAGTTTTTAACAATAAGACAAAATAGCCTAATTATGAGTAACAATTACGTACCTAACCCTAATATGTCTCAGGGTGAAATAGGGCTATTCAGCAAAACAAATACCGGCAGTATAGACAAATCTCGCTGACTACAGATCCGTCGGCCCGGGTTCGACCCCGGTACCTCCTCGGATTTTTCTGAGGTAGGGAGGTCTGGCAGGGGTGCACTCAGCCTCGTGATTCAAATTGAGGAACTACTTGATAGAGAAGTAGCGGCTCCGGTCATGAAAACCACCATTAACGGCCGTGGGTGTCGTCATGCTGACCACATGCCCCCAATCCTGCCCTCTGCCTGTGGTAGATGACGCAGCGGTCGAGTGGTAGGCCAAGTCCCTCCAGGGATGTAGCGCCACGGAGTTTAGATAAGTTTTATAGTATAGACAAATCTTCTAAAAGGCTTTTAGGTTATAGCTCTATAATGTAAGGAAACTATGCCAGTAGAAAGTCGTAATTCTGAAGAAATTAATTTAAATGTGATACTCACGATAACAACCACATAAATAAACGCGAATTAGAAAACTGTTTCCTTTATCCAACCAAAATATTTCTTCGAAGCGAGATATAAAATTTTCACTAAGTCTCATAAATTAAAACAAACCATAAAATAAATGGCACTTTGAATTAGTTGGCCGAAACATTTACAAGAATGAAATTCAGTGCTGCCCGTTTGAACATAACATAAAAACACACAAAGAAAGAAGCATATAAAAACTATTCTTTCATTCTCATCACATAGCTTCCTCTTTTTATGTTCTTTTTAAGAAGTTAGAAGTAAATCGGAATTATGGCTGTGACTGTTATTTAAAGAAGTTGGACAGGTAGAATGGGGATCTAAGTATCTGTAGGAATTACAGCTATGACAATAAAGCGTTTTATTTTTGTTTTTCATCGCTGTGTCTCGGATCGCCATGTTTCCAACAAAAGGACGTGTTACAGAAGGCTCTGAGATTAGAATCAGATAGTATTAACAGGCCGTGGAATGTACTTAAGCTCTGTGAGAAACAAAACAGATTCGTGAAAACACACAAAACGTGTTATAAACTTTACTACACGTTATTTCAGTCAAGTTCAGTGTCATTTGAACCATTTAAGTTTTTGTGCAGGAGTGGTCATATAATTTCACAATGAATTGAACGGCTTCCCTGAACTGAATTACATGGAATGGATATAAGCCTAACTCGCCTTTCTTTTTGAATATTTACATCCACTACTTCCACATTAATAGGCCTATCAACTTAGCATGTTTACCGTTGTGTTACGTAACATTTCATTCAATTAAATTTTTACTCTTCTCTCGAAATACTAAAAGTTTCAATAACAATACATAGAACAGTCCACGTCCCTTAAGGGGGTCGGGCTAGTGGATCGGTTAGGTAAGCACTGTCTTTCTGGTCACAAGCTCGCGTGTTCGGACCCGGCCCAAATTTATGGCATTTATGTGTGCGTAAATGCAGCAGTCCCATGTCTGTAAATTTATAGACATGTAAAAGAAGATATGCGGGGGAAAATCAATGCACACCGACTACGATTACTGTCCTAAATAGCTTAACAAACCATGAGAAGTAAACAACTGCTTCGGGTTAAGCCCTCCTACAGATGCAGGGAAGGCCTAAGCTAAATTTGCATTGTGTATGATGCAGACGACGTGATGAGAGTTAAACTATGATTAAATATATTAATTGTTGCCATATTAAAAAGAAACTTTAGCATATAGAAATTGCTCATACATACATGTTCCCAAATGAAAATATAATAAAACACAAAATAGTGTTGATGTTATATATTTTTTGCACGACTTAACTAATTAGTGGTACTTACGAATGTTGTTGCCGTGGATCGTAAGTTGACATTCCCACACGCAATCTTGTTGCTATGTGCGGTAAGAGTTTCCGTGCGGTAAGAATTTACTTACGGCACATCATAATACAAGCCTTCATGGACAAGGCCCCCAGGACAAATATTCTGTTCCCATAACAACAAACACATGAAATCACTTTCTGAAATAAACATCTATCTTCAAGAATGTATGTATACATAATATTTTCAGGTACTATCACAATTAATACAATTAAATTGATATAAATAATCATCGTGCAAAAAATAACATGCAATACTCGTGCCGTAAGCGCATAACAGATCTCGGAAAATTGAAAAAACTCGGCGCGAGCGCCTCGTTTTTTCAAACTATTTCCTCGATCCGTATGCATCGCAATCTATTATAAATATATACAATATGTTTTCTAACAACACTTCTTTCTTTACCAGCATTGATCTCAAATCCTATGTACACGATGGATGACTACTTTAATAGCAGATTATTTTACAGTACTATTTTATCAAACTTTGTAGCCTATGTTATTTATTACTTTGACGTTGCTATACACTTTGATGTCTCTAGCAAATAAAGATCGTCTATAAAATATAGGCTAATCCAATGAAAACAGAGATGGTCAAACTGTCCCTGCACCTGTTTATTCATCGGACATCTACGACAGATATAAACTATTGCCCTTGATGCTCATAAGCATTAAGAAAGAAATACACGTCAATAGTAATATTGTAATGTCACCGTAATCGGAAATCCAGGGTTTTTGGTTTATAAGCCTGTTTCTTTAGTATATTTGATTTCCAGACGCCCTAAAGTTTAATGCTATACGAACCTATCTTTGAACGAAACAATAAACTAATAATTACAACTAATAATTAATAAACTAAACAATATGCAAACGCGGAACAGAAAGATTATGAAATACGGAAAAGGCAGAGAAAATTTAAAACGCTTAGACTAGAAAAGTCGGCTTATTTAATGAATCCCGATTTGTTGAATAAAGAACATGTGAAGCGTGGCGCGCATGCGTGAGGCTAAGGAAGTAGCTGTCCGACACACCCCTACTTATTTCAACCTGTGGAGCGCGACACACTTCAACTTTTTCACGTTACAGTAATCTAACGCTCGGCATTTCTTTCTTCTGTATAATAACATCTATCACGAATATTTTTTTTACATAAATTTTCACACCTGCTCTTAATTAATCCTTTGTTCCCTCTTTTCTGTGCTAACTCTTAATAATTCTTGGGTCCAATGAAATAGGAAAGGAATAGGGATGTAGCGAACTAGAACCAACAGATGTCTCCACTGCTCTAGCCGGTATGCGCTAGCCGTTCGTCACTTGTTTTTCGAGTTGTTGTCTGCTAGTTCCATGCTTTTAAATGGAGTTTCATATTAGCAGACTGAAAAATACGTTCGAACGTTTCTATTTCCGTAGTGGGTAAAGCGCTACTAATCGAATTTCTTTGTATACTGGAGACTTCCAGAATATATTTACGTGAAAAGGCTTAAAGAAAAATTGCAGAAGATAGACGCTATATAAGTCGAAAAGAAGGAAGAATAAGCTGACAAATACTGTGAGAAATGCCCACTATTAACTATAGTGGAGGCTAGACCTATATAGACAGTCGGGACGCTTTGAGGATTAAGCCATTGTCTGGCACTTAAGGAGTGGTATATGGCATATGGTATACTGACTGAAGGCACTCGTCTGGTGCCCACGTGGAGTATGTCAAAAATTCAGAAATGAGCATCGATTGGTTGCACACGAAATTCTATTGGCTGTCAGGCAAGTTCAACGCCAAGAAAACATGCTGAAAATCCAGAATATACAACTCTATTGTCCAAGACACCCTCATTTCAAGTTATTTACTGCGGATTATGAGGGTCTGTCGGCATTGCCTTGAAGAAAGTTGTATATGTAGAAGTTGGCTCCACTATACATTACTTTGTTCCCGACATACAAAATCTTATGAAGATATGAATATTTGTATACAGTGCTACTATTTTGGCGATTGGGTATAATTCAAAGTAACTAAAAGAATATACCTTTAGGGTTCAGACAGTAAAATACTAATTGATATAAGGTGATAAACACTGATTTCTTATGGTGTGTATTCGCAGAGATTTTAAATATTACTTATTTTCTATATCAAATGCGTACTTAGCCTATACCGTCATATTAAAAAGTATTCAAAATCAAAATATTCAAATATGTTTACATCACGAAAACTTCCATTTCGTGTCCAGAATAGTTAAAAAAAATATAGGAACTTGAGAATCGATTAGACCTTTTTCTGTTTTATTGTCATTCCTTCTTATTCCTTGTATATCGGTATGCTAGACCATCGTTACATGATTTTTATTTTTAGTTATGAGACAAAATATTGTTAAGAATATTTCATTGCATAGCTGAATATAAAGGCAATTTATTTTTAATTTAAGAATTATCATACGTTACGTTATATAGCCTATTAAATTAACAACGCTATTGTCACAATTTTTACTCGGGGCCGTCAATCTAACTTGGCTATTTAGAAATCACAGAATTTATATTTTGATCTCAGATGCAATAGAAGGCTACACTAACAGTAGGCCTAGTATACACATATTTATACAGCAAAGTAAAATAAATAGGCCAAAAGTAACTAAATTAATTAAATAGGGAAGTGATATTTAAATATAAAGGTGCACTAAAGATAGAATTTAACTAAAGTATAAAACTAACACAATGTACTGTAATCATCATTGCGTTACTACGTAATTTTAATTTATTTGTATTTTTTGCAATTTACTCTATTTTTAAATGGCCCTTAACATCTTCCGAATGCTCACGGCAAATTTAATATTAATTTAAAAATTATAGAATGTCCAATCCCCACACTGCATATAAATATTCATAGATTCATAACATATTACTGCAAGTCAGGTACAAAGTACATCGGAAATATCTCACAATATTTGTTAGTTAATCCTTCCTTTTTTGTGTTATTTAGAGCTTTTCTGCTCTAATTTTTCTTTCGTCTTATTGACACACAAACATTCTAGAAGAGCCCAGTAAACAAGGAAGTACGTTTAATAGCCTCGTGTCCTCTATAAAAATGGAAAATTACAAACATTTTTCGATCTGGGAAGATGGAACGCCATTTAAAAGCATGGTACCTGCAGACGACAACTGGAAAAACAAATGACGAACGGCTAGCGCATACCGGCTAGTACACCCACGCTATCTGTCGGGGAAGTTTGGCGAGCTACATCCCTATTGGATCAAACAAAAATCTAGTATTTCTGGTTCCATACTAAAATTCTGGGTCAGGGCCTTTCATAGGGCAGAACACTTATCATGACGTGGGCATGTCATACTTATGCACACATAAATGCCATAGAACTGGGCTGAGATCGAACCCAGAAAATTGGTCACAGAGTGCCAGCGTCATACAGGCTGCCCAGTCAAGGCCGACGCTGTTAAGTCTTCAGAATTGGTCCTCCGGATGGGATTTAAGTCTGTGTCGAGACGAGTTTAAGAGATAAAAAAAGAGTCATTTTTCTAGCTCGAATCCTCTAGTTACAAAGAAATGAGTATAACAGATTTTTCTCCAATAAAGGTAATTAGGCTGCATCGGTCCACTAGTCAGTATTTTATATTTGCAGCTATTTTACAAGGCGCGTCCATAAAGTAAGTTTCCCTGGGGCCGTTTACAGAAACAAAACACAATTACAAGGAAATATTTATTACAACATACACAGCCAGTGTTCAGCTATTTTTCAACATATTCGCCACCGGAATTTAAACATTTGTCTTACCGTGGCACCAACTTCTTTTGAATGCCTATGTCCTAGAAGTGTGCCACCTGGGATTTGAACCACCGTGTGACAACCAACTCTCGTCTCTGTCATTCTTTGTCATTTCGTGAGGTGTAGGAAAAGATGGAAATCACTGGGAGCGAAGTCTGGGCCGTAGGATGGATAATTAAACACCTCCTAGCAAGTCTCCTGCAAAGTTTGGCTGGGAGGTGTTTAAATATTCACCCTAAAGCCCGGACCTCGCTCCCAGTTTTTGCATCTTTTTCTACACCTCACGAAATGACAAAGAATGACAGAGAGGCGAAGGTGGTTGTCACATGGTGGTTCAAATCCCAGGCGGCATACTTCTACGACACAGATAGTCAAAAGTTGGTGCCACGGTAAGACAATTGTTTCAATTCAGGTGGCGAATAGCCTATGTTGAAAAATAGCTGAACACTGGCTGTGTTTGTTGCAATGAATATTTCCTTGAAATTGTGTTTTGTTTCTGTAAACGGCCTCAGGGAAATTTAATTTATGGACGCGCCTCGCATATCTCTGGGCGAACAGTGCTTGCGTTCTTGATTCGTTCATAAAGACAGAACTTATATAGCGAATGAATTTAATAGCGTGGTATTGTTATTTATGGCATATATTCCATTTATATATTTACTTTAATCATTATTCTGTGCATTTTATTCACGAAACAGTCATTACTAGACTTCGGATTTTAGGTAAAAACCTATTTTAATCCTTAAGTGATATATGGACGAAAACTTGTATAGGCCTATGCATGTTTCATAAGTGACTATGCCTAAAACTAATACTTTTATAGGACCTAAAACAGTATATTTTTAGCCTAATATTGCCTTTTTGCTTGTTTTTCCTCTAAAGTTCAAAATAGCCTAAGTTATTTTTTGTTATAAATTCTAGCATTTATTTTCAGTTCATACTAAATTTTTAGCTCGGAATGTGCAGTACATGACACATTTGTGACATGGTTAAATAGTAAGAAATGTTTCGTCTTCGGTAGAAAAATTCCTTGCAATTCCTTGAGATATTTCAGAAAATTGGCAAATTAACGATTTGATAAGAGACTATTTTACGATTTTTAGAACCTATTTTACGATTTTTAGAACTTATTTTCCAATTTTAGAGCCTATTTTAGGTAGGTACCTAAAACAACATTTTTAGCGACCTAAAAGTCCGAAGTCTAGTCATTACAAAATAACGTAAATCAACTTTTGAAATTCCCTACATAAATGCCCTGGTGACCGAGTCGCTGTCGTACTTATCGGTAGTTACTAATAAAATAGAACTCTTCTATGAAAGTAGTGCCATAATTTTGACGCAATTCTGTCTCGAAGGAATTCTTTTACGTGAATGTGAATAAGCAGACATGAACCTGCGAACTTGGAAAAGGAAATCCGGTGGCCTATTGACTGATCCACTCAGACAGACTAAATTAACTTAAACTACACGGTTACACTTTTTTTTTGCATTTAACTAACCTTTCACAAGCCTACAAATAAAAGAATGTGGGAATTGCAGTACTTCATTACAGGATTTTTTAAGTTGTGCAGCCTTGAACAATTATAAGAGAGATTTTTTAGAACAGGGGTGGAGTGAGATAAAGGAAATGGCTCCATTATTTAAGAAGGAGGGGTAGGAGGGTGTAAGAGTCTGTGAAGCGCGATAATGCTCGAGGAAGTGTGTGAAGAAAGACTTTTCCCTTGCCAACTGAGCGCCGAAACAATTCTCTGTGCCGAGTGAAGCCAGGAGGAAATATAAAGATTAGATAGCATTAGGGGCGATTTACTCCCCTTCTTCATTTTAAAATCACTTTCCACTTACTTTTTCCATCTTTCTTTAATGCCTTTCCGGTGAACTCCTCTGCCCGTCTTTATCTTCTTTTCGTCATTATTTCCTCTTCATTTGAATCACTCACTTCCACTATCTGGAAATCGTTTACTTTTACTTCTTTATTCATTCTGTCATCTGTTCTATCCATTTTCGCCTTTATGCTCTTCCAGCTAGTCACAATGTAGCATCGGTTTCATTTTGTATTATTACTTTTTATATTTCTGTTTCTGCTAAGCAAAAATCATCTATTTTTCTTAATTCCCCCAAACCTTCCTGCTGTTTTAGAGTTTTCCCTATATTTACTTTTGTTAATTATACTAATATCATTTTTATTATTTATATGCCTTTTTATTATTATTAACGTGTCTATTAAATAACTCAAATTTATTATTTTATTATTCAGTGCTAAATGTTGAGTTCCCAACCTTATTATGGGTACTCCTATAGATTACTTAAAATATTAAAACATAGCATTCTCATACAAAAAGATCTACATACGATTTTGTCATATCCGTCTAGTTAATATAGGCCTATTATTGTAGTCCTGTTTCGACTAACATTTCAAGGGAAGATATTCTTGTAAAAGAATGTGCTGACTTTTCTATACCAGGTAAACTCAATTTTGTTTTCTTTAAATAAAAGTCTGTATGACAATTTTTAAATTCCTATCGTCTTCATTCTACAGTTGACTAATTTGTTCCTATGAGTTCATAATTGATCTAACTTTCTAATAATCCTGCATTATTTTAATGTATATGTTGTATATTGTATATATGTATATGTTGTATATTGTATATATATACTGTATATATATATATATATATATATATATTGTAAATCGAAGTAGGGTGTTGTAAATGGTGCATTGTATAATAAAATAATCTATGATAGAAATAATTTAATTTTTGCAATCCTTCTGTCTTCGACTTATAACAATCTGCAAATCATATAACAGGTTTCTAGGAAAGACATCCAACATATAGATATCTGGATAGGATAATCTATCCATAAAGACAGCCTGCTAATAAATCTGAAAAGACAATATTTTAAATAAAAAATAAACAGAAATGTTAGTTTATTTAAAACTGATATGTGATTAGGCCTACTGAAATTATATTGGCCTACCAACTGATTTAATTCTTACACCTATAAGTAATAAGGTCTAAATGGCCTTGTTTTCGACAGATCTTTAAACACTACTGACTACAGTCATGGTTGCTTATAATATTAATTAAATCCAAGAAGGGTGAAATAAAAACAAAATAAAGGAGTGTCGACAATAAAAAGAAAAGAAATATATTTAGTGACGTGGAGGAGGAGGAGGAGGAGGAGGAGGAGGAGGAGGAGGAGGAGGAGAAAGAAAACAAGAAGATGAAGTAAAAGGGAAGGAAAGGAAGAGTGCAAAAAGAAAAAAACTTTTAAAATCTTCACAAGCACTTTTTGGAATTGATGTATATAGTTCTGGCAGGCTTTTATGCAAGTACGTATTTACTTGTAGGAGGGTGAGGAACTTTACTCATTATCTACAAACCATTGACTGCAGAACCGCCTTGCCAAGAAAACAAAAACCACGGAGAGTGGATATCATTGTTAAGGGAAGCCATAACTCAAGTTTATAGGACGAGAGCAGCCCGGAAGAACTGGAAAACCTTCCCTTTTATAAAGCCATTCTTCTCATGACATTAATGATGTCACTAAGAACTTTTTAATGAAGCTGTTTTCTAGATAAAAAAATATATTAAGGAGATAAAACTTATTCAATGGAAACACGTGCTTCTGAGTGTTGAAATTAGCATTTTGGAAATAACATGTTTTGGAAAAAAGTGAAAACTGGATGAGTAGAACATGAATACGCCCATACAAACAAGTTGTCGCAATTATCACCGTTCATATTTTCATTCCGGGTTCATAGTTTTTGTTACAAAATACAAGTTCTCAAGACCTCACTATCTCAGAAAAATTCGGGATACGGGGATCGAGCCTTAATCTGTAGCTCTGCAATTAGCAAAGCAATCCACTAGACCACGCAAGTGGTCACAAGATAAAAAGTAAAACTGTAATAGTAGTGGAATTTTCTTACTTGGACACATAATTTATGCTATTTTGCATAAGGAGAAGCAATCAGAGACGTAATGGACTAATGGAATTGAAATACGGAAGAAACACGTCAACATTTTAGATCATCATAACATTGAGCTTTATGATGTAGCGAAACAAATAATTTGTGATAATTAGGAAAAGAAGTGTGTATAAGACACATATGAATTAATACATTTGAATGAGAACGGTTCCTTTGTGAAGGTATCGAGAACGGTTCCTTTGTGAACTAGAAGACGAAAGAATGAATTAATTTAGGCACACTAATGATAGTGTTGTAAAGCCTGTAATTACTGCAACCCTTATTCAATCTATTTCCATCATAAATAATTAGGCACTGCAGAATAGAGAAAACATCATCAGTCATTCACGAATTATTACACATAGTGATTAAGACCTGTTTTTATAAGAGATTTATAAAGGTAAGTAATAAGCTGGGAAAGTAGGCACATTAAAGGTTTCCAGGAGATGGGTTTTTAACTATTCCTCCAGACACAGGCCATATAGTTACCCAAGTTGTAGGACCATCAATATCCTGCTTTAGTTTAACTTAGAATTACCTTTCGTCTTTCATTCTTTCCTCTTTTTTGTGTTTATTTGTAATTGTTTGTTTGCTATTTATTTATTCTTTTATCACGGCGCTTATGCCGGGCATTGTGAGAATGAAATAACTCAGGGAGAAGGTCTAGCCAATACATACATTCAAATTCTACCAATGATCATCATGAAGCTGGAAGAGGAGGTTCAAACCAAGAGGTATAAAGATGACGCGTGCACGCCTTAAAAACCAGAATTTTTTATGGAATTATTGAAATTCTTATACGTTGCTTTATAAAAGGTACATTAAAAAATACCCAAAAAAGAAATTTGAAAGTCTGTTTTTGAAGGATGTATTCACAACTGTGTAGTTCCCGTTTTATTGAAGTAAAAAGTTTCTATACCTACACATGTGGTTGTTTCGGATTTCTGTAATCAATAATGAAAAATAAAGAAAAATATACAAACAAATTGTTATATGTTACAGATAATAACACAGAAACCGTATGAACCCAGCATTATTTTGTCCCTTTACCCATTCTTTCACACTATCTTCCTGGATTTTGCTTCACTGGTTGTAAGACTTCGATTTTCTTTACTATCACGACTCTCGTCAGAAAAACCAATCATCTATAATAACTTTGGCTGAAGAGCCAAAATTTCAACCTCTATAATTAAATTTGATGTCAATGGGTAATGGACTAATTCTAACCTAAAAAGAAGTAAATAACGCTTGCATTACATGGTGTCAGAGCTAAAGGGTACACATATTTAGATTATGTGAAGAAACAACTACCACATCACATTTATTTATATCCTCACTGAAACTAAAATAAAAAGTATTATGTTAGCAATATTCTGAAAGTTTTATGGTTCATTATAACTGATATTTTTAAGAAATTATTAAATTAAGGAATTCTTTATAGGCCTACACCTGTATTATTTTTAAAAATACGATAGAAACTTCGTACTGAAACACTTGTTGACAGAGCCACTCATTACACTGCTTCTGAACGAAAATGAACAATAAAAAACACACCTTGTGGCAAAACTGTCTAACATACTAAATTGTATAACCTACAGTCTGATAAATCTTCGTTACTGAAGTTCTTTGGACGTATTAATAATTTCTCGACGTATGGTCTCCTTTCAAAGCCAGAGCCTACCTACACAGCACTTGAGATTTGCAAAAAGGTAAACTCAGGAAAAAATATTTTAAAATCCGGGCATTGAAATTCAGTGAAATGCTTTTTTTTTTTATTATTTGTTCTAAATATATAATGGTCGGCTGCGGTGGTCTAGGGGTAGCGTGCCCACCTCTAGATCCGAAGGTCGCGGGATCAAACCCGGCCGCAGTCGATGGGTTTTTTCAGGACGTAAAAATCCTGGGCACGGAGTCCTCCGGGAGGGACTTTAAGCTGGGGGGCCCGCGTCGTAGATTTAAAAGAACTCCAAGCCTAAATTAGAGACTCTGGACAAAATTTATCGGCCCTTTCACGTCCAAGTAATAGGCCTACCTTAGTTTTCGGAGGGGGGTTGAGAGGCGATGGGCTTACCACCTGTCCCTCTGCCCCCTCTATGAAAATAAGCGTAACAAAATTCACATAGGTACAGAAACCTCCACTTGGAGGCCTTTCGACCCAACATGGGGGCATAGGATTAGAGAGAGAAAAAATATATAATGTGCATGGCCACTTTGGGGCCCTTTAACAGTTGCAGTGATTCGGAATTTTCTCTCGTAGGAGTTATTTTACATGCCTGTAAATATAAAGATATGGGACTGTCGCATTTGCACAAATATACATATAGATTTAAGATATACATACAGATTCATAATAAGAGTCCGAATCAAATTTCCACCGATGGTTTTCAGTTGAAAGCTTGAGCAATTTTGTGTCGATATTTTACATTCCAAGAAGTGGTTGCTAACTTTCAAGTACATTGAAATATTAAAGAAAGTCAAGTGGCGTTTCTTTCTTACGCGGTAAATAATAAAAATGAAATGAATTTAAGAAAAAATCTTGGGATTACTTAGTACTTCCCTTTAGTTCCAAAATAGTTATTTAAGATACAAGCGGTAATAACGAGATTTTATTTTACGAGTATTAAGGGCGAATGTAGCGATCCTCCAAGTAAATAATATCATTGTATCTTGTATATCACTAGGAGGTGCCCGTGGCTTCGCCACGATAATTCTTTTAAAAATTAAGAGTATAATAATTATTAAAGCATTATATTTATTAACACATGCACGCGAATCAATCATAAACTAAGCCATTAATAATTAATGAAACAGCTAAAATTCCTGCTTTAGAGTACATTCCACGACATGAAAGCGCCCCCTGGGAAAACTATATCAGAATCGATTATGCAGTTCCAAAGAACCTGTGAACACATAATACGTATTGTTTCTCAGCTGTTTATTGACATGAATATGATGTGAATTTTATTTTATCAATTCAGTGTAATTTTCAGAAATTATATAATGTTTCAAGGGAAGGAATGGTTTGTTTGGATTATTATTATCAGCGATATTTCAAAAGAGATAAAACCATCAATATTTTACAGCTGTTGCCCCCCGGCTTCGTCCGTCATTATTCATTGACTCCAGGATTTTTTAAGAAAATTACACTGGTAGATTATTAAAAATGTTTGTGGTTCAGAGCTATGAAAATTGTAAGTAAAAATAAAATTAGAATATTTGTTCATTGTGTTCATTTCACTTAGGCCTTATATAATAAAGAAACGGTTTTCCTTCCTAATTTTGTAGTCGTCATGAAAGTTTAGACTGCGAGAGACGAACATCGCCGAGTATACCCGATGTCTCACGAAGCGGGCGAGCAAGCACGCTATTTAGGGCCGTTGAATTGTATAAGAGTAGATACTATTTTTTAAACAGCCGTTAATATTTGTTAAGTAATAATTTTATTATTTGTCGTGCTGCCGTTTTGGGAGTCTACTAAGTGTTCTATCTTATAGTACGCACATGCGCAGACAGAGGTTTTTGATTTTCTGGTACATGGGTGCCAACATAAGGGTTAGAGTGGAGAACGCTTTTCAGTCATCGAGTAGCCTATAACTATTTTTGCGAAAACTGTAAGAAATATAACATTCTATCTAATCATCATATGCAATTATTCTGAACTAAAGGAGTATTTTCCATGTGACTGAAACCAAAGTTGATGACAATGGAGTGCCATAAAGATTTTTGTAGTACTAGTGTTTTTGTAGTGTGAAATTTTATTTGGTGTGTCTTGTGATAGAAGTACTACTATTAATGCCTTCAGATTTAAAAAGAAACCCAATTTTACTTCCTCTTCCCGTATCATAGGCACTATAGGCAGAGGAAAATATTGTGTTCGACCCCAAATTTTGAGTTTCTAACATAAATTCATGTTTTGAGGTCCCATGAATCTAAATATGCTATTTTCATAAACATTTCAGTGTGTGTCTGTGAGCCTGTGAACTGCCTAGTGAGAGGATGAAAAATCGTATAAAAACGACATTTTATATTAGGGTTAGTTACCTTCTGGGGATGTGAGACAAAGATTAGCGATACATTCTCTTAGGCCTACTTTTAATGCCACTTTACTTTAAGAAAATTTCGTTCTTCGCGATTTTCTCGAATATGGCTCAAAGATTTTGTTGAAATCTTAAATATGAGGTGCTTACACCAAGAGCTAAAACTTTTATTTGAAACTTTTTTTTCTTAAAAATTCTCTGAAGCTCTGAAGCTACTTGCCTCAAGAATAAAGATACATTGAATGAGGCTGACACAATTGAATGCGCAGTATTGGAACACATTCGTGTACTTTACACAGGAAGATTAAGGGTAGAAGAAGTTGTGTGGTTCACGTTAGTTTTTTTCCCTCCCTTTTCAGATCAATTTTCTTTTAAAATCCGGTCTCTGCAAATAAGACGAGCTCTTCATTAATTGAATAAACTCCCAGGATATAAATGAACGCACATTACCGGCATCTTTATTTAACCTGAAAGTGATATATGGAAGCACGTGTAGCCATAATGTCGGGGTCAAGTGACAAGGCTATACAGATCCCTGATAACGGTTCCGTGATGTTCCATATTTGAAGGCACGTACTGGCGGAAACTACGCGGATGAGTCGGTGCGTATATTCGCTTCATGACCGGATCTTATCAAGATCCTTGCATTAATCTTATTTACTCTCTATGGCATTTTTCTGTAGCATTAGATCCGCAAAAACTTCAGAGAACACACAAAACGTTCACGATTAATGCTTGGCCACCTAAACATAAGTAAACGGATCATTATTCTGAACTATTATTTTTAATTCCAAAAACTACTTTCTTTCTTTCTTTATCGTAGTTTTACCTCACCTTTTTAGGATTTAAGCAACCCAAGCCGCCTGGGGCTTACAGGGCCGCGACCTGTCGGGAGAGGGAGTATCTTTGGATCACATAGGCCTACATACTTTTTTTTGACCAGAAAATGACATGGAGGGCCTCCCCGGATGAGTGATCAGCCCAATGCCGGGGCCACCTCCGAGACAACACGAACACATAAGACGAGACACACCATTCACACACACACTCACTCCACACGGCGAGGATGGGATGAAGATGATAATGACGGTCAGATGATATCCGGGGACCACAAGAGCCTAAAGTTACCCGTCACCAAAAATTACATGGTGTAATATTAAACAGGTGATGTAGAACCAATATTCTGAAGGCCTAATAATTACTATTGGTTACCTGTTCTCCTTCCGGGTCCTTTTTTCATGCAAAATTTCAGTTCTATCAGCTGTATCGATTCTAACATTTTATTTTTTTCGTGAAGACAACAGACAGACAGACAGACAGACACACATAATACGAAATATTAACGTATATAGTAGGATACCAAAAGAACTTTAATCGTGTCGATAATATGCATCCTAGAAGCGGCAGCGTGTTATCCAAAGAGATTAAATCTCCTATGGTATTAGTTAAAATTCAATATTAAAATTAGTTAAATTCAATTAGTTAAAATCAAATATCTGGGCACATTAATTACAGATACAAATAATATTAAGGTAGAATTCAAGAGTCGACTAAAATTAGGAAATGCTTGTTTTTATGCAGTTCAGAAACTCTTATCTTCTCGGCTTCTGTCCAGAAATCAAAAAATAAAAATGTATAAGACTATTATCCTGCCGGTTGTAATACATGGATGTGAGACATGGTCGCTTACTCTTCGGGAAGAACATAGTCTGAGAATGTTAGATAAAATATTTGGGCCTATTTGGGCATATGAGAGACGAAAATGGGGACTGGAGAAAACTACATAACGACGAGCTTCGTTACCTGTACTCTTCACCGTAGTAAGGGTAATTAAATCACGGAGGATGAAATGGTCTGGATATGTTGCGCGCATGGGAAAGGAAAGACATGTCTCAAAAGTATTGATTGGGAGACCCGAAGGGAAAAGATCACTTGGAAGACCAAGACGTATGTGGGAGGACGAGGTATTAGGATAGATTTAAGGGAAATAGGATTTGCGAGGGATGATTGGATGGAATTGGCACAGAATAGGTTTGAATGGCGGGCTCAGGCAAACGCGGCAATGAACTTTCGGGTTCCATAAAATAGATAATGTTCCTTTACCTTGCTGAGGAATTGTCTATTGCCATTGGGTAAATAAGTATGGTATTAGTTAAATGCCATAGATCTGAGCCGGGACCGAACCCATTATCGTGGGCACAGATAACCCCACAAGTCTTATGGGAAACTACAGAGTTACACCTGTTCATGAAAGCGGATGGATGTGAACAGGACGAAGAGGAGGATACTAGGGAGAGGAAGGTCGAATTCGTCCGGCCTGTCAATAAACAACAACCTCCTTCGCTTAATGATTATAATTCTTAATTCCAGTAAATCAGCTCTACCTTCGTACGTGTACAGGAAGATAGTTAACTTACCAATCGGAATAATCCTTTGTACATCAGAAGCCGTCTAAAATAACGTTCAAATCAGTGGATTTTTTCATGAGAAAAATATTATGTGGTGATTATTAAACACATATTTCGTGTGCTATCTTAATCATATTATGACGACCTCTTCCCTTACCATCGATTTATGCAAGCGAATACAATGGCATCGTTCCCTAATAAATTAATTCATTAAAAAAAATAGATTGTATTGATTATCATCTTGCAACACGAAATTTGTTCTTTTGATTAAAATACTGAAGGTGCATTAGGTAGACTGTTTTATGTAAAGAAACGAATCTATAATTAGATTTTCTTTAACTGTTTTTAGAATTTTTTTTTTCTTTAAGACCTCATTTTAACATATTGTGTCATAGGCCTATTAACTGAATCTCCCACTTTTCACATCAATTACATTTGTATTATTTCTCAGGAGAGGTGTCGACACTCAGAAGCTGACCATAAACGCAAACAATCAAGAAAGACGTTTCAATTTGGTGTCCTTTGCATTTGTTGCGTTTGTCATTCTCTCAAATTTATAGGCTATATGTAAAATGCTAGCACAAGAAAACTGGTGTGTGTTAGAACATTTTGAATTTCAGGCATGAATTCAGTTAAAATCACATGGTTTCATCTAAAGGACGAAAAAAGGGTTAGTAGAAGACGATTCTTGTAATATCATTATAAAAAAATGTATATACGTAGCTACAAAGTGAAAGGTAAAAATATGGTGGGTGTTAGACAATTCTGGATTCCAGAAATGAAAACAGCGTATCTCATTTAGTTGAAATCACATGGCTGCATCTAAAGAACGAAAATAAGGGTTAGTAGAAGACAACTTTTGTGTTGTCAATATAAAAAACATATATGTATCTACAAAGTGTAAAATTTAAAAAATGGTGGGTGTTGGAAAATTTTGGATTTTAGAAATGAATTCAGCACATCTCAAAAAGTTAAAATCACTTGGCTTCATCTAAAGGGCAGAAATTTTTAAAATTGTTGCACAGTGTTGTGTAGGCTACAAGTGTTGGGTTCCCACTTTTAGGTTTTCTGACATTGTCAATATTTCTTTCCTTTGCTATTGCTGAAGTGAAGTATTCTGTTTACTGTGGGGGATGGAGCTATTTTTTATTTTGTAAATGTGGGATCGTTTTAAATTTCTGAAATATAGAAATGAAAGGGCAGGCTATGAAATGTATGTATGATGCAGATCAATGGTACTAGATTCAGGATAATGAAGGAAACAGACACCATAAACATCTAAACGCAGATGCATCGTGCCATTCTAATTAATTGCTGTAGTTAGAAGCATGAAAGCACAAATACCCACTCCATGATCCCTTGAAGCTCGGTACGGATGGACATCATTCCCCAAAGTTTCCTTCAGCTCCTTGTAATATTATGTGCCCTTTCTCCCTCGTATAATGACTATTTTGACGTAAAAGGGCTGCTCACATCTTGACATATCCATTCTATACGGCGGCTGACCCACAACTAAATTACCATCGCCTCTATTCGTATAACCGTAAATCACAATGCTACCAAATGATGTGTCCATAAACTAGATGCCACACTTTCCCCCTTACTTTGAAAAAAAATAGTTGACATAACTTATGCTCCATCTCTTGTATAGGCTATATATGGAAAATTATTTTTGAAAAGATGTGTTCAGTGCCGATAGGACTTGCGTGGGAAGATTTTAAAAATTGTTAGTTGTTTCTGATCCCCTAATTATCCAGTATTTGGCAATTAATAAACAATGTTGCAGTATTTGGCAATTAATAAACAATGTTGGAATAGTAAACCACAAATTTAATTTAGGATACGTTTGTTCCCAATTCGGATATCAGAAGCTGAATATTGTTCTCACATAAAAAAAATCCTTAAGATTCACAATGAAACTGAGAACTCCAGATGACTTTGCCTTCTTTAAATTTAATTCGCTTCGTTTTCCCGGTTCTCAGAGATGGTGGCGTCTTGAGAAAGTAGATGACATTTAGGCTGCAGCAGGGTTGGAATGAGAAGACTAGACCTACTTTATTTAAACGTGAAATTCACCTGGAAGACAGTGTTCTGTTTGCTTTGTAATATAAGGCAATAACAAGGCATCTATATGAGGCGCTTCCTGTGGAGGCTGTGGGAACCCGTCTCCCAGCAGTGCACATCCGTCCCACAATTAAACACAAGAACCACTTTATACAACCAATAGTATCATTCACTTTCTCATCCGTGCCATATCCCTTTGCAGTGAAAGCAGTGGCATCCTCTAAATAAGGTACTTATCTTATGCATTACGATGCATCGATTAATTATTAGGATTGGAATGTTTATACCATGGTTTTCATTCTTATTTATTTACTTATTCAATGGCAATAGACAATTCCTAAGCAAGCTAAAGTAATATCTATTCTATGGAATCCGAAGGTCCATTGTCGCACTTACATGAGCCCGTCGTTCAACCCTATTCTGTGCTAACTCCGTCCAATCACCCCTCGTAAATCTTACTTTCTTAAAATCTAATAATAATAATAGCCCTACTTATTACTGTATTAAGCTATGCTGACGCGGTAGAAAAGTTGGAAGGTAAGCGTTTGTCTTCATGTCTAACAATTCGTACTGAAGCATACGGGATGCCCATGAAGGTCCGCATTCCATGTTAAGCTGTAGGTCCCGACTTCTGTAATTAAAAGTTTCAGTAATCGAAAACATACAATTGTGGGATATTCTGCATCTTCTATTGGACTGGCTAATGGCTTAGAATAATTCACATAAATGTGAAAACTTGATCGGCCTTAGGGCTAAAATTAAAATGGAGAAAAATACGTTAACCTGAACTGCATTGGCCTATAATAATAATGTGCAAAATGTTACCATATTATGATAGTTTTCCTCTCAGAAGCAAAAATAACGGAACCTACTTCTTTGCATTTATTTCATCAGAATTTCAGAAATTTGTTTAAAAATTCTAACTTTGGATGCTCGCTGGAGTTAGACGCTTCTCACTTTAAGCAGGCAGGATAATCCTCAGTGAATAATACAAGACTTTGTTAATTCTAATGTTCCAGTCACGGTATTAGTGTTACCAACAACCAGGGCGACCCTGATGGTTGTAGACAAATGTCAAGGCGTTTGAGAACATCTGACATCTCTATAGATTACTTTCACGCCTACAATCCGAGGTTCGTTTCCTTCTCGTATCATCAGGGGCGTATTCAGAGGGGGCCTAAGGGGGCTACAACCTCCCCCGAAACATTAAGTCATGTTAATGTGTTGCCCACAAGGGCATTTTAATTTCTCAGATAGTAGACATTAAATTACACATCTTGACTCATAAAAGGTGAAAGGCGAATCGTGAAATAGAAATGCCAACACTACTTTGCCAGTATGTAGAAAATTCAGGCTAGCATCGAATTTTTACCTAAGCAGCTCAAGCTGCCATGAAGTTGTGAACACATAGTTAGCTCGCTTAGCTACTAACGCTAATGGCGGTTGTCGACCAAGAGCTAAGCCAAGATAGTTTAACTTAGCTCACATACAGTGCGGGATTTCATATGTATTTGTGCCGACAAAACTACATATGAAATCCGGCACAACTATATATGAAATCCCTCACTGTATGTGAGCTAAGCTAAGCTAAGTTAGCTGATGAAGCTGGCAGTACTGCATCTAGAGTATATTATAGCGGCAGAGCGAGCAGTGTTTGAAATGGTGCTTTTCCAATAGTGGGAAAGCAAAAAATCCAAATTTTGTTCATAAACCTGCTTGCTTTGTTTGAGAATCGTTGTATAGTTATGCTATTCTAACGTGTGATGATTCAATATAATTGTGTGTGGCTCGGAAGTTGATGGAATGTCATCTTTATCTGAGACATCACAAACAATGCAGGATATAGCATAAATTTGTCTCACCTTAAAATAATTTACTTTCATTTTGCATTTTTCGGCAATTTATTCTTTACGAGTCTTTCTTTTATGAAAAAAATAATTCTTTCGTTGCATTTTTCCCTATTTTGTCTTCAGAATGAACTTTTCCAACATTACAGAAAAAGCGATCTCATAATTCCTTAGCTATGAGTCAATCATTAATGTAGTAAACATAACTATAATAGAAAATATAATATTAAAGTAGTACCTTAATATAAAATACTTAAATCTTGTCCTTTGTTTATTATAATTTATGATTAAACTGCTGTACATTTCTAAGGAGTGTAATTTTTTCTACCCCTATATTATGTTATAAAAGGTAGTAGGCTATTTTGTGTCTTGTAGTATACGTATGGGCCAAAATTTATGAACTTACATAAAATGTTTGATTTTAGCATATCACATTATGATAACAAAGAGGGCAGTGTAAAAGTATATTGCGATACAAGCGCCGTAAGCGATGCATACGGATCGAGGAAACCGTTTCCGTTTCCGAGATCCGTTATGCGCTTACGGCACGAGTATTGCATGCTATTTTTTGCACGATGATTATTTATATCAATTTAATTATATTAATTGAGATATTACCTGAAAATAATATGTATATATACATTATTGAAGATAGATGTTTATTTCAGAAAGTGATTCGCATGTGTTTGTTGTTATGGGAACCGAATATTTGTCCTGGGGGGCCTTGTCCATAAAGGCTTGTATTATGATGTGTGGCGTAAGTAAATTCTTACCGCACGGAAACTCTTACCACATGGAAATTTGTTTTGTTTCCATAGCAACAAGATTGCGTGCGGGAATGTCAACTTACGATCCACGGCAACAACATTCGTAAGTACCACTAATTAGTTAAGTCGTGCAAAAAAATTCAAACAATGTAAGCAACCGTACTAACAGAGACAGAATCCATCCCTGCTTTAGTGTGGATTAGGATTAGAAGCAAAAAAGTAGCATTCCATTTATAGTAACTTGGTAGGCCTCAAATAAACCGTACAGTCAGGTATCTTACATTTCATAACAGAATATAATTCACATAAATTAGCTCTGAAAGAATTAAAATCACCTCTACTTCCTACATGGCATAACCATGGCAACACGCAGTTACTGCTGCCTGGATAATGATGACCTGTGCGTATCAATAAGATAATCACTTCCTGCGTTCAACTCTGCGTGGGAAAAACTGGAGTGTGCCAGAGGGACTCCGAAGAAATGTCACGGCACCAAGACCCTCAGGGAACTAAGTCACACAGCATTCCAAAACCAATTAGAGATGGGAATCTGTTACTTTTTTTGGAACAGTTACGTTACTGTTACAGTTACACGAAAGTAACTGTTATTTATAACCGTTACCTGTTACTTTTCTTGTATATTAGTAGTTAATCGCCAGATCACTTCCCACTTGTAGGGGAATGCCCTTTATCTCCCCCCCCCCCCATAACGGTTATGGACATAGCCAAGGCTGGGGCTCTAGGGAGGGACCCCCCGAAATAAAAAACAGTTGTAAAATTTAGCTTTCAATTAGGGATGATAATCGATAGTTAAAATATCGAGGTTAAAATCGGAGATAACCATCGATATGACGATAATATCGGCCTGAAAACATCGATGTATTTAGACAAAAAACATCGATGTATATTTAAAAAAGGCCATGGTATCAGAAAATTAGGCAAAATTCATAAATAAACAGAAGTATTTCCATGAAAACAATCGATGTAAAAAATCAATGTTTTGTGAAATTAAGCTCATGTAAATAAAATTATATCGTAGAACCAAGGTAGCCTATTAATCTTCTTTTTGTTACAAAAACATCCATGTCGGGGAGAAACATCGATGTTGTTTTCCATCGATGTAAAAAACATCGATTATCGTCATGAAAATAAACTTTTTGGAATTTTCCTGTGGTTTACAGCCTAAAAGATATAAGTATACCAAATTTCTAGTTTCTAGCTCATCTGGAAGTGGGCAAGCATTCATGTCAGTGAGCGAGCCCTTTTTTCGGGGGTTTTTAGGGCTAAAAATATAAAAACTACTTTTTGGAATATTCCTGTGGTTTACAGCCTAAAAGTTATATGTGTACCAAATTTAAAGTTTCTAGCTATAATGTCAGTGAGCGAGCCCTTTTTCAGGGGTTATAGTGCTAAAAATTTAAAAAAATACTTTTTTTGGAATTTTCCTATGGTTTACAGCCTAAAAGCTATATGTGTACCAAATTTAAAGTTTCTAGCTCATCTGGAAGTGGGCAAACAGTAATATCAGTGAGCGAGCCCTTTTTCGGGGGTTATAGGGCTAAACATTTTTAAAAATTACTTTTTTGGAATTTTCCTATGGTTTACAGCCTAAAAGCTACATGTGTACCAAATTTCAAGTTTCTAGCTCTTCTGGAAGTGAGCAAACAGTAATGTCAGTGAGCGAGCCCTTTTTTGGAAGTTTTTAGAGCCAAAAATAAAAAAAACACTTTTTGGAATTTTCCTGTGGTTTACAGCCTAATAACTATATGTGTACCAAATTTCAAGTTTCTAGCTCATCTCGAAGTGAGCGAGCCCTTTTTCGAAGGTTTTTAGGGCTAAAAATTAAAAAAATTACTTTTTGAAATTTTCCTGTGGTTTAGAGCCAAAAAGCTATATGTGTTCCAAATTTAAAGTTTCTAGCTCATCTGGAAGTGGGCAAACGTTAATGTGAGTGAGCGAGCCCTTACTCGGGGGTTTTAGGGCTAAAAATTAAAAAAAAAAAAACTTTTTTGGAATCTTCCTGTGGTTTACAGCCTAAAAGCTATATGTGTACCAAATTTCAAGTTTCTAGCTCATCTGGAAGTGGGTAAACATTAATGTCAGTGAGTCAGTCAGTCAGTCAGTCAGCCGTGTGGCTTTATATTATAGGGATTTTATTATTAGTAGTAAAATTATCAATATTATTTCGAATAACTTACTACAGTTATTGAATTCATATTTCATGCTATATACCCACATTCTAAGTTTAAATTATCCAGTAAAGGCAATATCGTATTTTGATAAATTTTTTAAGTGGTATGTAAAGCAAGAAATATATATGAGATCAGACAGCATGAATTCTATACATGAACTCTTTACGCCCATTAATAATTAAGAAAATAACTTTTTTTAAATTTATTTATTTTATTATTTTTATTTTTTGTTATTTTTTATTCTTATTTTTTTGTTATTTTTATTTTTTTATTTTTATTTTTTGTTTTTTATTAATTTAATTTTTTATTATTTTTATTTTTTAAATTATTTTTGTTTTTCAAATATTGGAAGTAACAGATGTAACGAAAGGCGAAAGTCACGGATAAAACATTTGTAACAGAAATATTAGAATTAACTGTAACAGGTCAGAGTAACTGGAGCAGGTGGAAATAACAGTAACAGGTCAGAGTAACTGGAGCAGGTGGAAATAACAGTAACGGGTCCGAGTAACTGGAGCAGGCGAGAGTAACAGTAACAGGTCAGAATAACTGGAGCAGGTGGAAATAACAGTAACGGGTCCGTGTAACTGGAGCAGGTGGAAATAACAGTAACGGGTCCGTATAACTGGAGCAGGTGAAAATAATGTAACGGGTGTAACTCTCGACACGTTACTTTGTTCCAGACCAGTTACATTCGCTCGACACCGACAAATTTCTCAACGCAACTAATAATAACAATAATAATAAGTAAATAAATAAAATCAAAATCAAAACAAAAAATAAAAGTATTAAAAAAACCCTGAGAAAATGGAGAGCAGCTGAGAAATTTGGAGAAACTATACAGAATTCTTATATATTTATATATCTTTACACGCTAGCGGCCGTAATTTTGAAGATATTTGAACCAAATTTTATTATGTTATTTCTAGGCCCAATAGTCAATGAGCAAAATTGGCCCAAGTGGGGGGGGGGTCGTGGGAGGGGGTTGAAATTTTGAAAAAATTATATCTCGGCCCCTATGAAGTATAGAGAGAAACTTTGTTGGAATAAATTAGAGTACTCCCTATGGAGTTCACAATGACAGTAACGATTCGGGGGTTTTAGGGGTACGAGTAGGGGTGGGGGATGGAAATTCGAAATTTTTGAAACCACGTCTTGTGGGGTATCGTTGAAAAGCTCTTGATGAGTACTCTACAAATCAATACCTAGTTTCTCGATAGCTCTCATATAAGGCGAGATTTGAATGTTTTAAAAAAGTGCTCTTTCCTCTTTTTTTGCAGTTATTATTGCGGGTTTATCATGCCAAGGCTAAAGAAGAAGAGAACTGCGCAGTGGCAATAAATTAAACCAAAAGCACTTCGAAATCTACCTCAGCCTGTAGGCCTTCCTAAAGGGATTTTATTTCACTTCACACAAATGCAATTAATAGGAAATGATCTATCTCCGCCATTTCATTCAGATGTCTAAACTTAAATAGATGAATTTTCGCTTCTCATTGTAATGATTGCTCGATGGCGTAGTGGGTAAGATGAAGGGCTAATATGCTAGCGGTCCCATGTTCGGATCTTCTTGGGTCGAACATTTAAAGGATAGGAATAGATAGGTAGGGTAAAGGAGAAAACGGATTGAATAGTAGGAAAGGGTAAAGAAGTGGTGAAAGGGGGGGAGTCAGAATTTCCAATACTGCTAGTAGTTCCACCATTCACATCTAGATGTCTCGAGTGGGAAGAGCTAAAGGGACGACCTGTTTTTCCCTCGTTTTTTAATAAAAAATCCCGGGGGAGGACCCCCATTTTTTGGATTTCCAAATAATAGCAAACTTTCGTCTGTGTCGGTCCCTCCATTCAGTATTTTCTGGTTCCGCCTTTGGTTGAGACGAAAATAAGATATCCTAGGAGGAGCTTTGGTAACCGTTACTTTTGATTTTTTGTAACAGGTCGTTACCGTTACATACATGTAACAGTTACAAAGTAACAGTTACAAGAAATATTCCCCATCTCTAAAACCAATGTCCTCGGGTATATATCCTATAGATAGCAAGTTTACGTGCTTTAATTTAACCCTATTGTTATTCGCGTCGGCCTGGGTCGCGCAGTCAAAATAGTGCTGGCTTTCTGGGCATACGGTTGCGGATTCGATCGCGGCTTGGGTCGATGACATTTATGTGTGCATAAATGTGACACGCTAATGTCTATAGATTTACAGGCATGTAAAATAATTCCTGCGGGACAAAATTCCGGCACACCGGCGACGGTCACAGACAGTTTCAGTACATCCCCGTCGTTAATTGACCTACCTTTTGTTATTCGCGTGGCTTGGTTTTAGGCCTACTTTTTACAAGATTTGAATATTCATATTTGGTCACTTAATCATAATGATAAGTCTAAGCTGTCTGGAATTTTGAGGATAAAAACAGAAAACCACCGATTCATTATCTACTTTCATTTCTATTAACTTTAAGGGTAGTTGGCAGATTTTGGCATTTGACCATTTGCCGATACCCCCGGCCGTCATGTATGGTTTTTGTCTCAATAAATTGCCCTCAGGGGGTTGAGTATTCCATAAATCTCTACCTCATAAAAATCACAGCAATACTAATTATTAAAACACGCAGGCTAACAAGAGACCTATTTCACAATCTACACTTAAAACGGGAACCCCTGTTTCTGTCTGCAGGTTGAAGTCTAATGTTTTATCTTACAGTCTTGAAATTTTACTCTGAATTAATTTACTATAATTTTAAATAACATGTAGAGTTGTTAATTTATAGTCTATAGTTTGTCATTCTTCTACTGCGAATTGGAGATGATGAGAAGGAGAAAAGTCCGGACAGAGGGCTTATAGCATTGACTCTCTATTAAGAGTAGACTACAGGTTTGGGTACTGAAAAATAGGTGAAATTCTAATGAGGAAGACGTTTATTTGGACGAATGGTTTCTTGTACCGATCGAACCAGTCAATAAATGAAAGCATAACATCCTGCACCTTGAACCCAGAAAAAAATGTGCACATGTCCGTGCTCAACGCAGTTATTATTACGAAACCATGTGAAGCATCGGCTCCGTGGTTATGCCGATGTTCATCCAGCTAGGGTAAATGATCCACATACTGACGTTGCTAGGAAATAATATTTTTAATTAGTTTTAGAGTTTCTCAGAATTGTGCATCTTAAAACCACTACATCTTGCATGGATACGATTGAATACTACAATTGATTTTCATGTAAACGTTTCCTGCATTTATAGCGTTTCCGTGAACCTCCAGTCGCGATTGATTTCGGCTATCACTACAGCTTTCTAATGTCATAAATAGGAAGACTATTTTCTGGGTACAGCTTAGGATTAGTTTTCTCTATGGATTTTCTTAATATAACCCAACACAAAAATTATATTCAGAATGAGATACAAAAAAAATTATTTCTAAAAAGCAAAATATATTATTTCATTAAAATATTATATGTAACGTGTCTAACTCAGTGAAATCCCTATATAACGAAGAAAGACTTAGGATATAAATCCGTAGTCTATGTAACAATATTTTCTTTGATCCTGGCAAATGTCATATTTTAATTTAATAGCTACAAACGATGAAGCTAGTTGTAAAATGTCTTTTCACAGTCATATTTTGAAGTTCAATTGTTACTGCAAACAGTAGCTTAACCTGTGGACGGTGGTAAGTAGCCTATCAGGTAATAATTGCTTTTCCCAGTTCCCCCAAATTGTTTTCTGCAGGCCTGTTAAATGTTTAAGATTTTCCACGTAAGATTCCACATAAGGAAGGGATGGAGGATAGGGTTTAATACGGGTGATGCATACGAGTATTTTTGTTCGACCATAACTAAGTGTCTAAGTTTCGAGTTTTTAGAATGCCACGTGACTGATAAAACAAACTACTATCGACGATCAGCTGTTAATTTTCTTATTTAGAATTTTCTTCTAAATTTGCCAAAGTGTAAAGTAAGTAACGACAGATTCCGATATCAGTATTATCGCATGGTTCATGTAACAATTCGGTAGCACGTTTACAGTTAATAATTTCCGTTTATTCATCCTAATAAATCAGTTTTGTTTTAGTATTTACAGTTTTGATTTAGTATTTTAAAGTATTCTACAGTGAACAAGAATTATTGATAGTTTATGTTATCATGACCGTCGAAATAAATTATAGTTTAAACAGGTTAATGAGTAAATGATTTGCAAAAAGGTCAAAATGACTAGTGTCGTGCATTGGTTGCATTACCCGAGCAAGTTTCAATGCACTGATAAGCATGGTAACGAGCCCTCATAATCGTTATTAATTACCGCTGACAGAACGGGATCGCCCTGGGTGTCATTCTGCCTCGTGACAGCAGAGATCATACCTACAGGAAATGTACGTATAGTAGAACAAGCAAGCCTTCCTGCTCTATAACCCCAAATATCGGTGGCAAGAGAACTGCCATAATGGTTGAAGGAACAAGACGATTTATGATAAAATCTCATATGGATCCATATAATAAATCTACGCTACAATACTGTATAGTGCTGTGGGTTTAATTTGATTCAAGGGACCTCAATCCTTTGCATAATTTACGGCATTTAGCGTATTAAATACTGTCTAATAACTTTTTATTGCAACCAAATGGTCATACTATGATGAATGGAGCAGCGGTGGAATGATGTATATATGGCAGGGGAAACAGGAGCACCCCGAGAAAACCTGCCCCAATCCCATTTTGTCCACCGATATTTGACCCCGGGTCCCAGCGGTGGAAGGCGAGCGGTCTAACCACTCAGCCATATGGGGGCGGCGGGTGTCTAATGAAACCTGGTATCATTATTATTTTGATTTTTCACTTTTACATTATAACAAGCTCCTGAAAATAATGTGTTTTACATAACATAAAAATATCTACTAAAAAAATACAAAATAAATACACACCCTGTCAGTGTGGTGAAGGTCTATTTAGAAGATATTATTTTCATGAGACTTTGATCACTGTGAGAACACTGCAGATTTTAACCAGCCTACAGTTCCATATTTGCAAAAAATTATGAAAATTACAAACACCTAAAAACAAGAATTTAACCTCACTTATCCTATCTGACAAGACAGTTTATTACACAAAAAGCTATATCAGGCGAGTTAGGCGAGTATTTAAATGAATGCGCAAGTCCATATTTGAAAATGGATTTAGAATGCCACCGATTTATGCTCCAGCATTTGAGGGTAGTTACTCGTACATTCACAACTAGTGTTTATAGGATAGATTCTCTCGGGCTATAAGTAAACCATACCTTGCTTAACCGTTGGACTTGTGCAAGAATGGAAGAATAAATCTGTATAATATGAGGAAGTGTTTGTCTGACTGTGCGCCATGCCTAACCAAATCTACTGCACGCAGAGATCATTTTTTTTTTTTTTTTTTTTACATTGGTGAACATAAGGGGATGCAAAATGCATCTCGAAGCCGATTTTTAATTTTCACTTTCATTCGCGAGTTATGAATTTTTAATTTTCACTTTCATTCGCGAGTTATACTATTTTGAGCAATGACAGTACCAGTTTTCAGTAAAATATTTCAATCTTGCAAAATGAATTGCTCTGCATACATATAAAACCGGGAAAGAAGAGCATCGGTGAAATAATATATTTTTTTTAACGTAAAGCATCAATTAGTGGATCGCCTCGATTTGGTCATGGATTAATTTGCTTATAATGTTATGGGACGCAGTTTTTTTATTTTATTATTTTTTTAAATTTATTTATTATTTTTTTTTTACGTATGTGGACGAAGAGGGATCATGAATGATTTTCTCGGGCGGCGCTTTGTAATCGTGAAATGCATCCCAAAGCCGGATTTTTAGCTGTTTAATTATGAATCACTTAGTTTATGAATGATTCGACTGTAAGTGTTAATAAGTAGGCCTACAATATTTTAATTATTTTGCTGTTAAATAAATGATTTACTACATTTCTAGCGATTGAATTAATAAACGCGGGCGAAGCAGCGGGCGCCTGCTAGTAATAAATAAAATAATTTTTTCGGCATCATTTTCCAAGTTTACTTGATTATACAGTTATTTACTTGCAGCAGAACGATCGAATTTCAAAAATGAATTCTCAAAAATATGTTTCCTTAAGATAAATGTAACTGCGAAGGGCCAGTTTTACACGAACCACGAATAGAGGAACATCCATACGAGTTGTGGGAACAAAAAAGACCTTGAGTGGGAATACGTGAGTGGAGTTATTCAAGCGTGTCTCCTGCCCCTGCAACCAGCGAAACAAGGGAAGAAATGCGCAAGAAATTAAAAAGAAGGAAAGAGGACTGAATGATCTTGGCAAAACAGAAGAAAATAAAAAAAATGTAATTGTGAATAAAATGTGGGAAGTGATTCAGTTTGTGTGTGTGTGTTTGTGTGTGTGTGTGTGTGTATGTATGTATGTATGTATGTATGTATGTGTGTGTATATATATGTATATATGTATGTATATGTAACTCCAAGCAAGGCGAGGATGGGATGAAGATGATAATGACGGCTAGATGATATCTGGGGACCAAAAGGGCCTAAAGTTACCCGACATACGTCTCACAGGCGAGGAAAAACCTCAGAAAAAATCCCACCTAGGTAACTTGTCCCGACCAGGAATCAAACCCGGGCCCGCTGCGTGAGAGGAGCGAACGCATCCCCTACGCCACAGCGGTGGACGGCCTAGACACAAAATGCAGGCTATAAATTATCCATTTTATTTTATTCAACTAACTACATAAAAAATAAGTTATATAAAAATTTATCCTTGTCAGTTCTTTGAGACGTAGTTACAACCTATAAGATTAAGGTCGGAAAGACAAAGGACAGAAAAAATAAGACTGAAGACTGAAAACTAAAGAAAGGAATATTAGAAAAATAAAATATAGAAAGGGAGATCAAATGCAAGTGCACACCGACAAAAATTAAGTAGAAAGAAACTGGGGTAAATTTATCATTTTAAAAATTAAGTAAATACAAAAAAAAGAATGGAAATGTGAAAAGAATAAGGGCTACAGGTCTAAATGTCTAATTTTGGAATAAGAAAGAAATACCCAGTAAGTTAAATATTCAAGAAGGAATTTTTAAAATGACTGGAAAGGCAAAGAGCGTAAAGTAAAACTTACAGAAAAATAAGAAAAAAAGAGAAGAAAATGGAGGACAGTAAATAAGTGGAAGTACATTAGTAATAAAAAAAAAAGGAAAAGAAAATGACTAAGTAAAATCTAAGATGGTTGGGAGAAAGCCAATTGACAGAAGTATATGTAAAAAATGGTTAATAAAAGAGGAAAGTGAGAATGGAAGACAATAAAATTATATGATACATACTGGGTGAACAATCCTTAACGGGACCGGCTCCTCGGAGCATGATCGGCCGGCGAGGCCAGATGGCGTGTCGGCTCGAAGTCCGCAGTAAATATAACTTAGTATGGATTGTGGCGTAATTTATTTCTAACACACAAACACAAATAAAAAGTGCATGGCAAAAGATAGATTTATGCTGCACCCCAGCCAAGCTCCGCCGTTTTGTTAGGTTAGGAACGTTTATGGTAGTTTAGGAGCAATATACTAAATAGCACGATGTTTATTATGTTTCGCATTGAATTTCTTCTGTGACGAAACCCTAAACCCCACCTTCCCAGGCGGGCCTCGGTAGACATTATCGTATTGCTTTTATGTAGAAAAAATTAACATCTTCCTCCTAAGCCATAAGAAACTTTTGTTAGGATTGTATGAAAAATATTCGGAGTAATGAAATCTGTACAACAAATAACGAAGTACCATAAAACCACTGCTCTAATTTCTAATTTAACTTCAATAATATGAAAACTTCGATTATAAAACATGACTTGCTAGGGGTCATGATGGCAGTCAGGACGCCAACATATAAAGGGCCAAGTTCATACGTGAATCACATCGGTCAAGGCAATGGGGGATTGATGAAGATAAAATGAAAATCTAAACATTCTCACGCTTTCCATCAGACTACACCAGAGTCACTTGGGTTGCTCTTTTGCCGACTGTCGCATATCGAAGTGAGGTTATAGACACAAAGTGAACTTGCAATACGACACTTTTCTAAATTCCGATTAAAAACAACAGAATATTCAGTGACGATTGCCAAAACTATAGGGCATATCTTGATGCTGATGTGCATACTTCTTGTCATAAGTGTACAACTTTTAGAATGAAGAGACATTATCACAGAAAATAAATTACTTAAGTTCTGTACTTACCGGCCGGTGTTCCCCAACCCTCTTGACATGAATTCTCTTCCACTACTTAAGCTCACACACATCACTCATATATAATATTCACAACTGCATAATGTAATACTTTACGACACTAAAACACAGCACTGTAACACACTCAAAATAGATACAAACACGAAAACATTCATAGCACCGCTACACAACAGACATCGGCCATATGCACCAACTGTCAATCATCTGTCCTATCCACGACCACTCTGATCGTTTCACTCCCAAGTCAAGGCTTCCTTAAAGATAGCAGTAGATACTCGTGTGAATCAATACATTAATGTTTTACATGATTTTTAAAAAGGTTCTTGCTGTGTGTTAGTCCTAATCGAATTGATTATATTTAATATTAACCTAT
This sequence comes from Ectobius pallidus, assembly GCA_964059195.1. Taxonomy (NCBI): domain Eukaryota; kingdom Metazoa; phylum Arthropoda; class Insecta; order Blattodea; family Ectobiidae; genus Ectobius; species Ectobius pallidus. The sequence continues at coordinate 56,329,592 of CAXKWD010000002.1, forward strand.
ACAGTTCCCTACTAGTTCGCGCTCTTCACTGCAAATACTAGACAACAGTATTCAGAGTCAAAACACTTCCGGTAACTTGTTAATGTCCTATGGACTACCTTATAATTTAAAAAGTATTGTTTTATCCCAAATACCTTGTCTCAGGACAAATGTTTATTATTACTATTATTATTATTAGGCCCTATTGTAAATTTTCATTCTAAATATTGCATTTCTTAATTTAATTATACAAATGCGTAACGGATACAGTTGTTAATTTCCTAGATTTTGTCACTCTAATTCCACCTAGCGGGGTAAATGTGAAATTGAGCTTTTGGAGGGACTTTTAACTCCATTAATGGCGTGAAGTGAAGTTTTCCATTCCCAAGGCCTTTGCTCGTCAGAAAAATCAGGACAACCACTGCCACTGTCTTTGACCAAGAAAGGACGTTAACATAGCCGCATCATAAACAAGGTATGTCAATAAGAAACAATAGATTTGCTTATATTAGTACGATGTATGCCTTCTGCAACCTATCAATGTTCCTAAAATATTAATCGTAACTTATTTCTTCACATTTGTCATGAAAATTCTTGCACATAAAAATCACTTAAAAGTGGGGAACCAGGTCTACGCCATAATAGACGTAATAAATTGCCGTCCCAGGTGTACTGAGCAAGCTATTAAATTTGGGTAAAAACTAAATAGCTAATACCAGACAAGAGCCAGGTGCTTATTGGTTACATGCATTTTACAATTAGAAATAGGCTAAGCTAGATCACTAAAATGTGCCTCTTTTGCTTGTAAAACTTTTTCAGCTTTACGCCTGTATCTGAATGTCCGATGGTATCAGAAGGTGACATAATTATAGGCTACTTACTGCATATTAGTATATTGGTCACCTAACCTTTTCTAAACTAGTAAGTTATTTGGCATAATTGGCATAAGTACTAATATACGGATATTGCATAATAAATTTCATGGTGACAAAGAATAATTTACAACTGTCCTAGGTAAATTAATAACCCAGCAATGAGGTTACTGCGAAATTTGTGAATATTTTGCTCATTTTTATAAAGCTGAATAAAAAATAAATAAAACTTTACAAAGGAGGATTACTGGTAGATTCAGAAGCCCTGATTTGATCCCATGCTCAGTGCACTAGGTAAAAATAAAAGTGGCCACTTTTCCAAAACTAAATGTCAACCTTATGCTTCCGTGATTGTTCAGGAGAGCCAAGCTTTGACCACAAAGCTATGTTTACCTTCATGGTTTTAATGACGGAATGCAATTTATAATATATAAGAACTGTGGGGGGGGGGGGGGGTAAATTCATAAAAGCTTAAACCAACGGCCAGTTTCATTTTAACTGACTGCCATGTCCGATTTTTCTGAGGTAGATTTGGAAGAAAACCACCCCTTAAATGTTTCAACCCTACCTTTATTTAAATCTGCATTTTTAAAACAATATTTACCATACTTTACACGAACACCCTACAGAACAAAGGGAAAATTTTAGGTAAAACTAATTTTCAAACATCCACCCCTAAATGTTTTAATCCTTATCACATGACCTCTATTTAAATTTACATTTTTAGACCAATTTTTACCAGACTTATCAACTGAACCCATAGACCAAGAAAATGTTTTATGCTAAACTAATTCTGGAACAAACCACCCCTCATATCTCCCAACCCCTATTATGCTAGGCCTACCTTTATTTAAATGTATGTTAAATTTAATTCTAGGTTACTTCATACACAAGACTTATTGAATCAGGAGAACATTTTAGGCTGAACTAATTTTGGAACAAACCACAATTTAAATGTTTCAACCCCTATTATATTACCTTTATTCAAATCTACATTCTTTGACCAATTTTTATCAGACTTTATACACAGTAGCTATTGAACTAGGAGAAAATTTTAAGCTAATTTTTTTTTTTTTTTAAACCATCCCTTAAATGTTTTAACCCCTTTTAAATAGCGTTTAAGTCTACATTCTTGGACTGATTTTACCAGACTTTACACACTCTATAGAAGCAGAAAATTTTAGACAAGACTAATAGGAATGTCTGTTTTTTTCCTCAGTTCCTATCATCCAATAGGAGCAATAGGGTACAAAATCCCAAATCTTTTATGAATTATAGAAAGCAATATTTAGTATTTTATGAAGGAAAATCTGAATGTGGTGAGTCGTTCTTTCTCATTTGAACTCTAAATAAGGACCTAGATTTTGAAAATTACACTTGCTATATTTTTCGTGAAGTGTGAAGATAAAGAATTCCATTCTTAATAGGAGTCTTGTGGAAGTGTCTTGCAAACATAACATCGGCAGCTTCTGCAGTTTAAAGTGCCCAAAACAGAATCTTGTGTTAGCTGCTAAGGTAAATGGTATTAGGGTAATTGGTGCGTGACAGCTCGATATTCCTCGGAGCTACTGTAAGTAAATAGCCAGTGCCAGGTGAGTGGTCCAGACGTTAGACAACATTAGAGCCCATGCAAATACACTTGACCAGCAGAGAAGGAAATGGGTTTGGACTGGGACATAATATAGTCGTAAATAACTATCTCGCATCAAGGGGAAAGGATATAATACGGAAGAAATATTCGGGAAATTTAAAAGTTAGCTCATAACTCTTACTCGTTCAAAATTTCATACTTTTTCATTTTTATTTCTGACAGACTAGTACAAAATAGAGGGTATTTTTATCTATTTTTGGGTGCAGAAAGGGTTTGCAGAACGTTGCTGAAGACAAGCCCCCTCTTTTGATATAAAGGGTATAGAGAAAGAGGGAGATGTAATTACTTACTTGCCCAATGGCAATAGACAATTCCTAAGCAAGCTAAAGGAGTATTATATATCTTAAGGAACCCGGACGTTCATTACCGCGCTTACGTGAGTCCGACATTCAGCCCTATTGGGAGATGTAGTTACTTACATAAATGTTGTACAGATATAATTATGTTGCAGATGTAAAGTGAAACTTTTACTTAAAAGCTATAAGGTTATAATATTTTATCACAGCACTGCTTTTTTATTTTAAAATATACCCATTAATTTCTTAAATATTAAATCAATTGTGTTTAAATATTGATTGGCCTTGCAATATTTGTATGCCGTAGCGTAGTGGTTGAGGCGCTGCGCTACAAACAGGAAGGTCGTGGGTTCGATTCCCGATGAGGTCGTTGGGGTTTTTCAATTGGCCTAATCCTTCTGGTAAGCCCTGGGGTTGACTTAGCCTCTAACAGAAATGAGTACTAGGAGCAATCCGGGGGTAAAGGTGGCCGGTGCGTAAGGCTGACAACCTTACCGCCTTCACGTGCCAAGTGTCCAAAATCTGTGAGCCTCAACATCCTGGAACCTTCTGGGCCTCCATGGCCTGTATAAGGAACACTTTACTGTATGCAATATTTATTATGTCCTATCTTCTACCATAGGAACTGTAGATACAGGATGGTTTCTGAATGTTACTGGAACAAAAATAATACAGATGAATAGGAACTTGATATAAAATTGAGTGTCGTGAAGTGTAATGTCTGAAACGGCGCAAAACCAAAGCGTATCGAGAACAAAGTGTGTGTCTGTCTGTAGGAGTGCGAACAATGGGACGGACTTGTTCGGTTGAACACGTACAAAGCCGTGCGGTTAGCCACATCCAGGGGTGAATCTGCACATCAACCTCCCCATATGCGGTCATATTATAATTGAAAATAAGGCAAGCTTTAAAAAAACACGTTCCGTGATACACAATGCCTGACAATGCTACTTCCTCTTATTCGAGACACCATCTCCATCTACGTCGATTCACTCTTGTCTTGTTCTCATTTTCTGAATCTTCGCTTCTTTGATGAGCCACGTTGTATTTCTGTTAAATAATATCTCCTAAACCTACTGAAAATTTTCACAGCATTGATAACTTCTTCTGAACCTTCCGTATATTTTCTAAGATTTGTTTTTCTTCTGAGCCTGCTGTAAATTTTACAAGAACAGTCTTTTCTTCTTATTTTCACAGAATCATCATAAAATTTCTTCTGAGCCTATTGTGTAACTTTCTCAAAATCGCTCATTTAGACCTATTTTGCGTCACTGCCACACTCACCCTTTTTCTGAGTTCACTTTCACTCTTCTGAGCTATAGATAAACTCTTGCTCCTGAGCCAACGAAATAAACTTTCACAGCTTCAATCATTTCATTTGACTTAAGTTAATGTTTGTTGTTTTCTTATTTGCATTGTTTATTTATTATTTAGAGTTCAATTCTTCTAAAACATCTTTTAACATTTTGCCACCATATAATCTGTTATAAATCGCCTTTGACGTCTTATTTCAGTTGCATGACGGCCTCTAGGCCAAGGTTCCTGAAATGAGTTTTCGGGTCTTTTAAAGAACCTCGTAACCAAGATACAGAAAATTTGTAATAATTTATTTGCATATCCATTTAACTGGCATTTTTCTTCTAAATAATGTAAGCGTTTAGATTTAACCTATACCCATCTTTTCAGTCATCCGTTCTTCATTCAATCATCTCCCCGTTCGTTTTTTTTCCCCCATTGATTCATTGATCTGCGCTTCCATCCTTCCATTTGTCAGTTTGTCCTTCCGTTTGTCTGTCAGTTTATCAGCCTAAACATTGGCACTCCCGTCACCCATGCATCCACTTTCTATGACTTCTCTGCATCTGCATGTATAGCCTACTCATCCCATTTATCTGCCTCTCTGACTACGTGGATACGTGTTTGCAATGCACGTTTATCAGTCTGTCATTGGCTGCACATGATTTATTTTCTCTCCCCATTGTAGGCTATCTTATTTTCTAGATACTCTTTGTCTTGCTTTCTTTCTTTCTTTATTTCATTTTTCTTTATCTCCTTCCCATTTTTTCTTCTCCTTGCTAATTCATTACTAGGCACCTCTCTGCTTTCAGATTTATAGCTATCCTTACTTTTTCATGTTGTGTTTGGATTTTAAAGGTACAGCTTTCATTTCCTAGTTTCTAAAGCATTTTCTTGTTTTAGCTGCCTATAGGCTACCGAAAAGTAATAAAGTTGTAATAACCAGGGTTTAAATTAATGGGGGGGGGGGATGGGAGGGGTTTCCCTCTCTCGTCAAAAAAATTTTCCGGCTCGTCAAATAAAAATTCCTTCCTTGCCAGGGATTTTTTCTACATTGCTTAAACTTCAGTTTAAAATTCCAATGCTGTTTTTTTGGACGTAAGAGTAGGCTATCACCAGCAGCACAATGCGTTGCAATATTTATTTAACAAATGTTTTTTACAATGAGTGGATGTTCTGGTCACAGTAATAACATGGATCAATTTGGAGCCACGTTGAATTCCCCCCCTCGTCAAAATGTTTGATTCGAACCTTGGTTATAACCATTTTAAATTTTTCAAAATTATTTTAACACTTCATTAGTCTTGCCATTGCCTTTTTCCTATATGAAAAATTTATGTAGGCCTATGCTTTCTATATTTTTTATTTAGACTAATCGCTGATTAGACCAACTGGTTTCTTTGTTACATCACAGGAGCATCCGTTAGCAGAACCTGCTATCTGCGGTCAGTACTGCGGTTTATAATAAATCCGTGCAAACTAAGTCCTCCGAAAACATGGCCGTCTCAGTTGAGGGGACACTGATGGAGCGTATCCATGTGTGAGAAACTCTTTGACAAATTTATTTATACTGTAGCGAATCAGATAATTAGAACTATAAGAAAGTGAGAATTTCTAACACTGTTTTACTATTCTCTCTGCTTCTTTCTTATATAAGCAATAAAGGAGTGAAGTTATCGTTCTGACTTTTTACATAAATATGCCTCAAAGCAATATTTTACAGCAATCTATGTTTTATTTTGCTTTACTCCTGGCTGTTTTGCTATTCTATCCTAATGTGAAAGAAAAATTAAAAGCAAGCTATTAAATAAACTTTGTTTGAGATGTAAATTATGTGGTAAAAAAAGTTGAAAGAATGGAGTAGGCGCAAAAAAGTCCTCTCATTTATCGTTTTAATAAACTCAAAGCTCAGGATACGAAATTAAACAGGTACTCATGAAGTAATATTTACTCGCAGATGGAAAAACTGAAAAATTGTGAACTGGAAAAGAATGCCGATACCCACAGCCGTTAATGATGGTTTCCGTGGCCGGAGCCGCATTTTTTATACAGTCTACCACGTAAAAATTAAATACCTTCTATTTCTTTGCTGATTTTGGTTTTCTTCGGCATTAATATTTTTCAAAAATCACGTAACTCCTTACACAATTCTTTTTTCCAATAAAATAAAATACTGTCCAGAAAACAAGTCATATATCCTATAGAGTAAGTTACTTTATATTTTCGTCCGATTTTCTTCCTCATTATTTATTTTTTAATCAAATTCTTTGAGGCAAGAGACGCTAGAAGTGTTACTTTCACGTAACATCAGGAACGACTAAGCAATGACCGAATAAAGGTTAAAGGGAAAGAAAATAGTAAGCAATTTCAACACATACCCTGAATTATTGTCTGCCTCTAATAAGAACAGAGTCGTGAACATCCTATTTGGTGTTGATAAATTTACATGTATCAAGAGACCTTGAAATGCCATTGATTCAGCATTTCCAGAATGCACGATTCTATTCTGTTCTTGCAATCACATAAATGTCTGGAAGGCGCCGTTTTTCATGCGTTTCTCCGTGATACGTCACAAGTATGAGATGAAATGCCGACAAAAAGTGAGGATTTCTTGAAATGAATGGAATCCGCGTGAATCAGCAAAGAGTGTATATGACCTCTATGCTCTGTGGAACAGGTTGAGAACGGCGACATTCCTCGCGAGCGCCTTCACAAATTCATTAGAAAACCATTTCCTTTCTCACAGCATCACCGTCTTCTTTATGGCTCAAGTTAAATTCCAAATCATATGATTGTATAACATATATTTGAAAGTCAATCATGGATGGAGAAGCTTTATCCAATCTTATGTCTACTTTTCAAGTCCAGATTCTAAATTGAAGAGAAGCTCGTTTCTAGATTAAGAATTTATAATCAGTTAATCACAAGAATACGCTAAGATTGTGAAGAAAAAAGAATGTCTTAAAGGACTCGATGAGAGGCAAACCGTTTATGTTGAAAAAGAAGTGATTTAAAACTTTTACTAGAGTTAACCAGAAGCCCTAGCACGGAAGTCAGATTTCTTGATTTTAAAAAATAATCTAATTATTTATAATATATTATTTGAGCTGGTGTTTCCGTGTAGATCATATTCATTTGTGAAATTAATTGAAGGTGGCCTTGTTCGGTTGTCATACCAAACTGGGTAAGAAGAACATCGCCAACGTGGGTGGAGTTTGTAAAAGTGGAAATATGGAGAAACCAAATAAAAGAGCAACGGATACTCCTGATGAAAATTCATCAAAACGGACGAGAGAAGAACCATGCTGTAGTAAAGATATTGTAATGCCAGATGAAAATGAGAAGCGGCTTGTGGCAAAGCAATCAAGGAGAAAAGAGAATAGGATGAATGAGCCTGTGGTTGCTTTTTAAATATGCCCTTCGGATTGAACAATAATTTATCTAAGGCAAACGAACGTGAATTAACAGATGCTTCTTTTTTCTTTCTTTCTTTCTTTTTTTTTCATAAATTGGCATTTAATCTAGAAATCCGGAATTCAGTGACGGGCCCATCAAGCTAGTACGAAATAAACAAAATAATTTTAATAGGCTCACTTCCAGTTTAATATGCTGTGGATATGTATGACTTCTTGTCAACTATATACTGGTATGTAAGAAGCAGTATAAAGTATGCATGAACAGAAGTCATTGGTCTAGGCCCATATCGAAACTTCGTATTTATTGAATGCCTAATTAAACCCCTATGGCTTCAAGTACTTGCACAAGAAATAACACGGGGGCTAATTTTTACTGTATGTTAGTTCTCAAAATATTTTATAGCCATTATTTAGTACAATACCTTATTGCACGATAGTTCCTTTGCATGATTATTACTTACCTGAAAAATGTATATTAATAATATTTGGATGTTATAAAAATGATCGATATAACTTATATAATCTACTATACTAATAGACTACTTCTAATACAACTAATATTACAACTATCAAGACCACCATCATTACCAACTACTAACTTATTACTATATCTATTATTATTATTATTATTATTATTATACAGTACCGGTATTTATTAATATTATTATTACAATATTATTTGTCTAGTATTATATCAACATTCATACAATCTCACGACCTCGTTATTATTATTATTATTATCATCATCATCATCATTACTATGATGATTGTATTTTATTATTATCATTATTATTATGATAACCCATAGAATTCCACAACTTTTGTTATTATTTTTATTATTATTATTATTTTATTATTGGGGCTCCTACAGTACCGTCCATACATTTTATACCAGTTGCCTCCAGGCAAGGCCTCCAGGTACCATTTAAAGGCCTTATTGACATAAGTTACAGTAGGCCTACAATTCTTATAGGCTTACTACAGAAAAAAGGAGGATTTACAATATCTTCATCGGGATTAAATCTAGCGACCTTCTATTCCATCACTATCACCATCAAACATTCTGAATAATGATAATAATGGTGATGATGATGATGATAATAATAATAATAATAATAATAATAATAATAATAATAATAATAACAATACAAACAACAATGCCTGTGATATATTAAAATGCTAAAGCTGTTTCATCCATAATCCTCCTGGGTGTAGCCTACTTCGATTCCAATTAGCTTCCACTATAAGCATAGGCTTATGACTTCAGTATGTAGTGTTAATTATAATCATTTGTTAATTACGAAACAAAGTAGTTTCCGACATTTCTTCAGAATTGAATGCATCAGTTTCCTGAAAAATGTTCAATTTAACCAGGAACTCTCGTCCACTGAATTGGGAATTGCGGATGTTTTCTATCTCCATTTCTCTTCCTCATTCCTGAGTGTGATAAATGCAACACGTTACATACACGTTGGGAATTTCTAGATATATTTTAATTGGACAGACAATCCCAATTACTCAATGAACATTACAGGCAAATTTGATCTTTCAAAATTAGCACTTGAATCTTAACAGTAATCATCTCACAGGATTTTATCCTTGACTTTTTAGTCTGTTTACTGCAAATCCTGTCAAGTTTTCTGTTTATTATTACATGAGAGAAGACTTGAATATTCTCAACTTTGTAAGTAAAATAGTTAATCTTTTTATTCGTTTCATGTTTTAGTAATATGAAAATAATGAGATAAGAATTTGTGAAATGTTGTGCACGAAATGCTGTCTGTTAATTGCCAGCTAAGAGCCGTGAATTTGGATGAAATTAGCGATGTTGTCATATCGTCTGGGATGAGCTGATCTCTTGCTGAGATTTCACGTCTAAAACCGGTTTGCTTCTCGCTTCTCCCATATTCTCTCCAAATTATTTATATCTCATGCTTCGATTGTTACTTGTAGAAAGGAAACAAAAAAGGCCACGTCTTGACTGACTAGACTATGATATTATGTTGAAATGCAATTAAAAAATCCTGTACCCTGTCTTCAAGATTTAGGAAAGCGACAACCTGCACCTACGTACTGCAAAATACATCCACGATAAACCTTATAGGATTATGGCAATGCACTTATCTTATGAAAGTAATTCTTAACCACACGACCATTGCAGCAGCTGTATCAGATGAATTCGAAATGTATCATTCATTATTCGTAATAGAATAATAATAATAATAATAATAATAATAATAATAATAATAATAATAATAATAATAATAATAATCAGGCTTTAAAACTTAGTGCCCGATCGAATTTGTTAACAGCAACCGTACTGTACAGACTTTGCTCGGCGTATGCCCTAGCTACCTAGTTCACGTGATAGTAAACAAACCGCAATACAGATATAGGAAGACCACAAAATAACTTCTCATTATCTAAACTCACATTACAAGCATGCAAAACGATACTTTCTCCTGTTTGTGTATAATAGTCCCTCCCAAATGTTTCAATATATGTTTGCGTTTTAGAACACTTTACTTTCGGCATGCCGAACACGTATAAACACGCACAATGACAAGGTACACTGTTGACCAATTTGAGAGGCACCGTACCACAAGCGCATTCACTTCTCAGTACTGCTATCAGCTACTGCCTTATCAGCCTACGCAATCAACCCCCACCCCCTATACTCAGGTTGTTGGTAACCGGAATCAACTCCCTCTGTGTGTTCGGGCACTAAGTTTTAAAGCCTGATAATAATAATAATAATATGTAGGCTACTATCAACGATGACGTCAACAAAGATGACGTCAACAACAAAAAATAGCAAAATATCAAATGATGTGTGGCACAATCCATCGGACACTGAAAAATAAAACAAGAAAGGACACTAGAATGAAATTTTATAAAACAATGGCTACTCCTATACTTCTATATGGATCTGAGACTTGGGTGAACTTAAAAAAAGATTCAGAATAAAGTACAAAGCGCGGAGATATCCTTTTTAAGAAGAACCAAAGGTTGTACAAGATTAGATTGCATTAGAAACGAAGACATTAGAAAAGATTTACAGATTTTTAACATGAATGAAAGAATAGAAGCAAATCGCAATAAATGGTATCAACATATAGAAAGAATGGAGGACACTAGAATACCAAAGATAATACTAAACTATAATTCAAAAGGGAAAAGAGACATAGGAAGACCGAAAGGAAGATGGAAAGAAAAACTGTGAAGTCGGAACAGGCGATCGCCTACTCCATGTAGTGAAGAAGAAGAAGAGGAAGAAGAAGAAGAGGAAGAAGAAGAGGAAGAAGAAGAAGAAGAAGAAGAAGAAGAAGAAGGCTACTATCATTACACCAACAGAACCAGTTCTTCACTAAGTTTATTTCTACTAGCAACATTAATACCATGATGATAATGGTGGGTGATGGCTGACAGTTGATTGATTTTATGATCATTTAACGACGGAGGTGCACTGCTTCTGAAGCTTGTGACCGTCGGCGGTAAGCCAGAATTTTGTCCCGCAGGAGGTCTTTAACATACCTGCAAGCGATGAACTGCCACATTAAACACATAAATGCCATCGACCTGGGCCGGAATCGAACACGCGCCCTTGGGCACTGAAAGATAGTGACATACTGACTGCATCACAGATGTGTTAATAAAAAGTAAAGTAAAGTGATCCCTATACAGGCCATGGAGGCCCAGAGGTTTCCAGGAGGTTGAGGCTCCCAGATTTTGGACAGTCGGCACATGAAGGTGGTAAGGTTGTCAGCCTTACGCACCGGCCGCCTTTACCCCGAGGATTGCTCCTGGTACTCATTTCTATTAGAGGCTGAGTCGACCCCAGGGCCATAGTGCCACCAGAAGGATTAGGCCAATTGAAAAATCTCAACGACCTCATCGAGAATCTAACCCGCGACCTTCCGGTTTGCAGCGCAGCGCCTCAACCACTACGCTACGGCGTACCCCACAGATGTGTTAATGAAAGTGCTAATTAAGAATTAATTCAGTGGCGCTACCTCCCATGGCAGGACAAGACCTGCCATCCGACTAATGCTTTATCATCTACCTTTATCTTTCGACGGCCTCAGATGGGAAGATTAGGGGGCATATAAGAGGACTGGTAAAGTAATCCTAAAGTTAGCTCCATGGCGCTACTCCCATGAAGGATTAGACTTACCATCCGACGGCTGCTTATCTACCATAGGCAGACGGCAGGATTGGGTGCATGTGGTCGGCATTCCAATTCCCGCGGCCGTTACTGATAGCTACTGGACCTCAGTCGCTATTTCTTTAATGGGTAGCTCCTCAGTTGGTGTCAAGGCTGAGTCCACCCCATTCCAGAACTCACTGCTGCAGAAAAATCAAAGAAGGTACCGGGGATCCAACCCAGACCAGTGAATCCGTAGTCAGCAACGCTAATCGCTAGACCGTACAGAAAAAGTAATGCTAATATTAATTATAATCTTAGATTAAAATGCAGAATAAAGAAATAACCAAGTTTCCTATCTCATTATTATTTATTTTTTAAACAGAATTTGGATAACGAACTTAAAATTTCCTACTCTGTAAAATTATTATGAAGGGAACGTGAATTACTTCATATTTCCCAGTGTTTCCTGATAAAAAAAATATATATTAATATTACAGGATTATTTTTGTTATCACTTTTATATTATCTTTTGTGGGTTTTCTAGGTGATGTAGCAGTGCTTTAGTTGGGCCGGTACGCACCGGTACTGCGTACCGGTATAAAATTATTTTCCTTCTACCATACCGGGAAAAATATGTGCTCCGGTACGTCGTACTGGCAGTACAGGAACGATATTGTCCTAAAATACTTATTAAATGTCCAATTCACGAGAGTGTATTTGTTAATAATGACAAACACTATTAAATTCGCAATAGATATGCGTTCTATGGAAGGTGAGTACCCCCATAAAATATTTTCCAACTAAAGCACTGTGATGTAGTACAACTAGGTGGCTAGATGCCACTGATTAAGTCTACTGATTGTATATGCTGTTAGTTCGTTAGGTAATAGGACATCAGTGGTGGATATTCCAATAATTATGCAGTGAAAGAGCAATATTTTATGGAAGTCATTGCATTGGTTAGGCATACTTAATACTCATATAAAACTTTCAGAATGCCTAAGATGTCCAATCATACTACTTACCTATAGAACTGCTAGTAATACTAATGAGAAATTACGATTGTGGTGAAAATGTGCTTTCTTGTGGATAGTTAAAATATCACTTAATTTAAAAGTAGGTTTGAGGATAAACTTACAATATGATTATTAATTTCTTAATAATGTTTCACTTAGTAAACAAGATACAGTAATGTTAATAAATTTTATTTTGTTCAATGAGGGAGTGTTATTTAAAAGATAAAAATGTCCACCTCATACCCTCAATTTATAGTCGAGTATAGGATTCTAGAATATTTGCCAATAATTTACAATAAAGTTCACTTTGTTATATTTCAATAAATCTTGTAACACATTATTTATATAGGCATAATTTAGCTTTATAGAAAAGTCAGTGTACTGTGTTCCTCTTATATGTTACTGAGGAATAATAAAGTGAACTTTAATGTAAATTATTGACAAATATTGTAGGATCCTATACTTTACTATAAACTGAGGGTATAAGGTGAACATTTTTATCCATTAAATATACAGTAATCTCTTATCCTTTAAAGATACAGTAATCTCATTCTGAACATTTGAAACAGTGACATACATAAATGACAGGTTCTTCTCTGCATAAAACTAGCAGAGGAATTCTAATTAATTGTAAATTCACATGCCATGAAATGGTATTCCTTCATTCTAATAGCTGTGTCTTGACTCCAATGAACAACCAGGGCATGTGAAACAGTGAGAAATTAATAATCATTTGCCTTTTCCTCAAAGATTAAAATGCGTGTTAAAGGCAGGGAATGTGGTATAACTATTTCTTATATAGAGGGTGTAAGGAATTAGGGGAATGGGAAGGATTAATTCAAATAATTAATGTTGGATTGCAAGAAAAAATGTTCTCTAAACTGTCTAGTCTTCTTAAATCCAGCGAGCCTTTAAATTACAAATCATTGCAGGCATAACTTTTTTTTTTATGCGTTAACTGTTGCCATTCTAGGAATTAAGAATGCAAAATGGCAGAGCCAGTCTATAAATTTTGTCACCCAAAATAGTTCATGTTGAAATGTGTCAGAATGTAAATATTTTTCACCTAGTCTTACTTGTAAATATTTCAGAACATGAAAAAACGTAATAGCATCAATTTTTTTTCCAGATAGAAAGTGCTTTTTCTAGTCACTGTTGACTGTAAAATATCGTTGAAACTAAGTTGGAGAGAAAATAGACTCTGAATTGAAACAATACTGGAGTGAAAAACTCTGCAATGGTTTATAGGAATGATTTAAAGAACCCTTCTATATTAACATAAATAAACTTTGTTGTAACGGTTAATCAATGCACGACGAACAGTTACAATATCAATAGTAGCTGGATATTGAGCATTATATTGGAAGGTAACACGGTGATTATCTATAACATAAGATATGAAGTGAGTTAGATCGTACATAATCTTCACTTTCTGTATAAACACCTGAAGAATAAGGAACATTTCATTAACTATGACATCTTGACCAAAGAGGGTTTATCACTAAATGCAGTCAAGATCCACGAGAGGACAACATGATCATTCAACCTGCAGTTGGAGTACATCTGATGAATATGAATAATAATGGTGTTTGAAGTTAGTTCAGGTATTTGTACAGAAAATTATACTTATGTGAAAGACCCAACTCATGATATATCTTATGAACCTTGATATGTTCTTGCAAATCAACACAAGAGAAACTGATGTTTAAAAGGAAGATAAGAAGGAGACTCTTGTATGTTGCTTAACATAAGTTCTTTTACTGAACTTTGTTCCAACAACAGACAATTTCAGGAACAATATTGAGAAATACTTGCAAAAATAGCCAAACAATGACAATTTTATTACTGAAATTGAAACAATCGTAATGATTGTTCATTTAGACTATGTACACAATATTACACTTTGCACTATAAATATACATTATTTTACAAAAAAAAGTCATTATGACAATGTATTATTTTTAAAGTCTTTACAATTTTAACTCGTCCGAGAGAAAAAAACAGTAAGTACAATTACAACAAGTGGCATCATCTGAAGAAATGTAGAGTCTTTTGCATACTTTCCAAAAATAACACAAAAACCCTTACAGACAGTAGGGGGGATTGTAAGCAAACAAAAAACTCGATATATCTTCAAAACCTGGAAAAATGACTTAGCTTTTATAATAACAGGAACATGATTGCTTTGTTCAAAAAAATAGTAAACAGCAGTTTAATCAATTTATAATACTCCCTTCCACAAACTATCATGGCAAATACTTTGACCTATCTAATTCTTATAAAAACACTTATCCCTCATTCACAAAAAATTGCCTTACATATTTGTATCCACATTATTAATTTCTCATTTTTTTAGCTTTGTTTTTTCAGGCGGTAATTTTTTTTTTTTAACTGAGAAAATACCGACAAGAAAAAATACCACAGCATCAAAAAACATTGTCCCTTGTTTAGAGTAATTCTGACTTAGTTTCATCTTAAATAGATCACAAATTTATGTACGCACTCTCACGCACACACAAATATTATTATTGCGTTCCACATCCAAAGATTCTGCAGATTCCTTCTGCAGACTGCATTCTTTAAGTTATGAAAAAACTTCATTTTCTGAAACAATTGCTTACATTTTTTACTACATTGTTTTGAAATATACTCTTTCATATATTGTACAATGTGGGATGGATGTGTTATTTTTTTTTTTCTTTCTTTTGTGGGAGGTATCTACGAGAGTAAATTTATCAATTCAACATGCCTCGACAGTAATTTTTCTGCAAATTTTAAATGATTAATCTGTCTACAAGTAACGACCATTCTACGTGGTAGCACATCTCGTGTATTTTTTTAAATTGTTTTCTGAGTTGAATCTTCATCGTCAACAGGAACGACAGTATAGTACAAGCATATATCCCATTACGGTAGTTATCAATAAAAATAAATAAATGTACAGATGTTTTGTTCTTTCTTTTCACTGCGCACACCAATTACCCTTCAACAAACCGTTATTTTTATTTTTATTTTAAGTTTTTTATTTTGTGCACGTTCAGTCAGTTTAATTGGCGAAATCGATGCGCACACGTTTATTCATCAGTCTTGGGGCAGCGTCGAGGAGAGAGCTCAGAGATCACATCATACATGCAGACGCAGAAACACACACACACACACATAACAGCGATAAGCTACACCTCGGTAGCTAATAAACCTTCTTGATGGTGGAAATGTTCATCTATCACAAACACACTGCTTGTCGGACCTGTGCTACCTGTAGCCACCGACAGAATACTATTACTGTCTTTGTCCATACACCTTTTGACTAACGTGGGGTCACTGAAACAATTAGAGAAAAATCTCGGTTAGCCAAACAAAAATATTTATAACATCAGAAGATGTGATTACTTAATGTGAGATTTGGAAAGCTTTCTCATTATTCTTTTAAATTTTTCAAAACCCTTTATGTAGGTTTATTTTTTAAATTTAAATTTTATTAGTTGTGCAGAAAAGGGGAAAAAATGTCTTCTTGCTACGTACATTAAATAAGAGCTAAAATTCAGGTCAAGTATGCCTTTAATTCTCTTTCTGTATGCATTATTTAAATATAAATTGGGTCAGTGTAACTTTAAATGTGCTTTTCTTGCAATATTAATTTTTCTAATTTAAATTTAATATGAGAAGATGTGTAAAACTTTAACACAGTGTTGATAAGGTCAATTAACATATGTTTAAAAACATTCATTTTTTCATAGTCAATGTCAACAATGAATTTTTACAACAAAAGAAACCCTCCCCATCATATTTCTAAGTTACAACATATTCATTGGATTATAAATTTAGAAATTAGATTATAAAAATTCACAGAAAAAAATGAAAAATGAAAAAAATTTGTAAGGAAATAGCTGTTATAAACAAACAAGAAACTCACCTCATGCTGCAGAGTGACGAATCGACGGACAGGACTGATATCCTCTTGTCCGCTACAGCATTGGACGTCGGTGCCCTCTGCTGCTGTTGTGTCGCATTACTTGGACACAGATTATCAAAGTCTTTGTCGAGTTTACTGGCTAGCAACACAGTCGACGTTCTGTTCGACTGGCTACTGCGGTGGATGTCAGTGTTTAACTGTTTATGCGATCTCGTTCGCTGAAGTGTATACACTGGTCCACTATTGTCTACAACGGGTTGTGATTGTTTTGGGTAACATAAGTCACTACCGTTACTGAGGTCTCCACTAACACTCATAATATTGGCAACACTACCACCACCTCCCCCGTCATCACTTGCAGCTAGCACATTGTTTATACACTTCCCCCAGGTGTTTTTTATCATATGAGTATCACCAACAGAACTGCTACCTCCACGTTTGGCCATGCTGCTATGGACTGCGTTCCTTTCATTCTGCATCCTGGCTTCTTCATCCGCTCTCTGTTGCTCTCGCTTTCTTCTCCTCTTCATGCACATCACCACAACGGCAGCCACAAGCACTAGAATGGGGACAGCTGTCGACAGAGTTGCAATTACAACAACATGCTCGGTTGAGAGTCCAGCATCTTCTTCAGACTGTTCCAATACATGCCTGGAAATATTTCCGGCTGTCGCTAGGTAGGCTCCGGCGCTTGTAGCATCCTGACTAGAGACCAAGACTGTCGCCTCGTCACTGCAAGTCGTACCTCGGTAACCAGGTGGACACTGGCACTGGAAGCTATTGACTCTGTTGAAGCAAGTGCCTCCATTTCTACAAGGCCTGGAGCTGCATTCATCTATGTCAACACTGCAGTCTTTGCCTGTGAATCCTGGACGACAATTGCATTTAAAGTCATTTGTGAGGTCGATGCACTCCCCTCCGTTAGCACAAGGCTTGGTCTGACAATAGTCCACCTTGCTCTGGCAGAGAGGACCAACGTATCCAGGCACACATTGGCAGCGGAACTGGTTTACCATATCCACACAGGTACCCCCGTGCAGACACGGGTTTCCTTGGCAGTCGTCAATATTGGTTTCACAGCGGGTTCCAGTGAAGCCAATGGGACAGATGCATTCAAAGCCATTTATCCTGTCTACACAACTGGCATTGTTCTTGCAAGGTGAAGGAGCACATTCGTCGATCTGGTGTTCGCAGTCAGTGCCGCTGAACCCTGGTGGACACTTGCACACATAGCCTTGCTGGGTGTCGGTACAGCTGCCTCCATTACGGCAGGGCTTGTCATCGCAAGTCTGCGCTGATGTCTCACAATGAGGACCATGCCAGCCTTTTGGACAATCACAACGATAACTGCTCGTACCACTGTCCTGTAAATCAGAAAACAACATCCATTATAGCTATTTGTTACAAAATAACCTTTATTATAGTAAGTATAATCTTTATGCAGTATAATTTTTTATTTCATTTATACAATCATTATTCATGTGTAACTCTCATTTTCTTAAGTCAGTACATTACAATGAATTAATATTATTTTTTTAAAATTATAATTTCAAGTGAATACTATGGTCTTTATAAAATATTCACAGTTTAAATGGTTCAACATAAATAAATTCGCTATTAGAGGTATAGTATTGTATGCATATTATTACATTAACTTTAATTTCTCATAATAATACAAACCTACTAATATACAGTATATTCTTAACAATAATGATTTTAATACATTTTTATACTTGCACATAAGCCCATGGAGGACCACCCATAATACCATGTTTATCTTCCTAGTGCCAATATTTCTTTCTTCCCTTCACTGTGAGCTTTTCTTCTATCTTCAGACCCAAGAAGTTCAAAGATTTTTATTTGGATTTTCCTCTTGGCCAAGTGACCATTTGTGATTGTGGAGCTATAAACCATAGTGTTTTGGATCTTGTCTTGTGTGATTCTTGCTAGTTTAAAGTGATTTCCCCTCGGGTTTTCACGGAATTCAACTATTTTTGGGGGATTATTAATATTATTATTGTTATTATTATTATTAAAATTTTTACCAGCAGTACTTCCTACACAAATCAGCATATTAATTTCTCATAACAATACTATAAATAATACCCTACTGATACTTATTGATTTTATCTGGTAACAAAATATAGATTTACGCTTGATGGTAAAAATCAATAAATGATTTTTTTTTAATGATTGAAGAGCGATTACTTACCCTGCAAGTGCCGCCATTCTGACACGGATGATGAGCACAATCATCGACCTCGCGCTCGCATTCCGTGCCCGTGAACCCGGGCGGGCACGAGCAGGTGTAGGAGCCTTGCCCGGTGTTGAAGCAAGTGCCGCCATGCCTGCAAGGCTTGTGGTTGGTGCAGTAGTTGAGATCTTGGTTGCAGAACAGTCCGCCCCAACCTTCATCACACAGGCAGTCCCATGGCTTCTGGCAAGTCCCATGCAGACAGCCGGGGTAGCGCTCACATTCGTCGCAGAGGCGCCCTTTCCACCCGCTGTGACACCTGCAAACACAAAACATATGCCCACAGTTAACTCCTGAGGAACGTGGGAAAACTCCAAGCACAATGCTCTTGTTTTCTTCTACGACACCTACACCTGTCTTGAACGAATATCTTCACATCTTTTGTTTCTTTCATTTTGGTTTCTTATAAGTGTGCAAGGTGAAAGAGGTATTGTATGTCTCGAAATTTTTCAATAAGATTTGTACGGTACATTCAGAGTTAAAAGCACTATGTATCTAAACATAAAATCTTCTTTAAAAATCCTTGTGTAATATTTGTAGTACACGGAACTTGCAGTCTTGCAGCCAAAACATAAATACTCGTAATAATTTTAATCCAAAGGCTTCAACAACCCGTAAATTGTTTATAACTTGCTTACTAAAATGATTACCGTTTAGGCCTACTTATGTTAAATTGAGTTTATGAATTATTTTTAAACTAGCTACCCTTGCAGGAATTTCTTTCTTCGCATTGAACAGGAACGTTCCTAAGATGGTACCAGTCTTCTTAAAACTTGCTTGTTAAAATTATTGACAATTATTTATCTATAATTCTACTTCGTATTCTAACTCTATTTTTAAAACTCATTTGTGCTAACTACATATGCGGAAATTCAACACCCATATGGTCTTCTTATAACTTGTTTATTGAAATCATTGAAATTTATTCTACTTCACAGGGTTCAACAGTTTCTTTGTTCGCACTTAAAAATGGAGCTGAAATATTAAAATAATGATAGAAACGCTGTTCAAAGTCAAGAATAATAGAATGAATCATCGTGTAGATGCTTTTCTTTTGACTATTTGTACACTCCTGCTTTTTAATCAACTACAATGACACGACAGTAAGAAAAAGAACAAGAAGAAAGAGATGTTATCAAGCCTAAACACGACTAAAGATGGCGTCCCAGCCATAACCTGCAAACTTCAATTACCTAGTTCATGAAAGTATACCGAGCTTTTCCCAGGCATTCTATGCTTTAAAGAAGCAGAAGCTATTAAATGTAATAAACTTTATTCAAGGTGCTAACAAAAGGTTATTCGGATTATCTTACGTGTATGTTTTACAAATGCTAGATCCATGTATTTGCTTTATTATTATTAATTTCAATTTCGCATCTGCAACAATTGCAATGGTTTTCATGCAGATTTGGAATCGGAAAAAGACGACATGGTTATGGGTAAAAGGTTTGATGAATCTAAACAGTGGCGTAACGGAGAAAGGTTGGGCCCACCCGCAGGGTCTGCAAAGCCTTGAATTAAGTACGCCACAGAATCTAAACGATAGCTGCAAATTAGATTTCTCTCTAATAGAAGGGAAAGAATGAAAAGAAAGAGAAGTGAAAAAAAAAAAAATTATTCAAAGGAATCCAATCGTGTGAAATTTAATCAGAGAGAAGGATTAAACGACTTGTAAATTCGATTTCGCATTTAATACAAGAAAAATAATGCTTTTAGTACAATCCTTTTAATCCCATTACAGTAGGCCTACCCCAAAAGACTTCGACAAGAACCTAGTAAAATTAATTAACTAGTTTATGTGAAATTGAATCTGATGGAAGCTAAAAGAAAGAAAAAAAGAACTGAAGAGGAAAGGAAGATAACCTGCTCTTCTAGCTAATCAAATGACTGCCGTTATTATAAAGGGAAGAAAAAAGTTGAACTTGTTTTGATAATATTACATCACAAATACAACACCATCACCACACCTAGGAGAAGGAAGTGCATGAGTCGTGAGAAAACAAAACACAGTGAAGAGACAGACAGACAACAGAAAGTGCAACATTGACCGCGAGCCTTGCACAGTACATTGTACTGGTTGGTGCGCTGCTTGCTTGCCAAAACCTGCGAGTATGCGCGGCATTATGCATGGGAGCGAGGATTCTCTTTCCCACGGCCGCCTCTTTCAACTATCTATAGCTCGGCACAACTATCTTGTCCCTCTACATTACATAAACCCCACGATAAAACTGCTAAACAAAGACTGTTTGTTCTAAGTAGAGACCGTATTTTATGGTAATAGTGACAGGCGCGAAATTTTGTCAAATAGTTCTCCTTGGCTATATTTAGCTTTAAATATAAGCTTAAAATATCAGCATTAAGCAAATTATATCCATGAAATATACCGGAACTTGAATTTTACGAAATGTGTAAATTAGCGCTCAAAACTGTGTACGAAAGTATTATTTAAATCGCAATTGTTAGTATTCGGGATATCTTTTTCATTCTTTCTATTTCATAGAATGTGGTTGAAATATTTTCTGTTTGCATATGGCTATTTTTAAGTAACAAAACTTATCTCATAAGAGATTGACACTTTGACAAAGTTATACAAACAATATGAAAATTGAAATATTAGGCTACAATGATAGAAAAATTAATTAATTACGTTTATCATTCAACACTGAAACTAAAATTTACCTTCATTGCCACATAATATTTCGTAATTTTGATTGTATCTTGCACAGCTATATCTAAGTATTAAAAATAAGTAAAATTTATGTCACGTGTATATATCTTATTATGCGAAACATAGGCGTAACCAGGCCGACCATATGAGGGGGGTTATAACATCCGTGGGGTCTGGGGAGTATGGAAGGAGAGGGGGGTCCGGGGGCCCTCCCCCGGAAAATTTTAAAAATTAAGATGCAAAATAACGAGTTTTAAGCTTCCGGGGGTTCTCTCACGGAAAATTTTAAAAATTAAGATGCAAAATAACAAGTTTTAAGTTTCCGGGGGTCCTTCCCCGGAAAATTTTAAAAATTAAGACGCAAAATAACGAGTTTTAAGCTTCCCACGCTTTTACTTGTATTAAGCAATTTATGGGCAGACTTAAAAAAATTATACAATTTTCCTTTTTTTAATCAATGGGGGGGGGGGTTCAAACCCCCAAACCCCCCCCCCTCGCTACGCCTATGATGCGAAATACCCACCGACATCAGCCATTTTATTTCACACACAAAATCAGGCTTTTAGTTATAAGGCGTCTTCTATGAGGTTGAAAGTAAAATAGAAAAACAAGGGAAATAATATTACAACCTTTAAAGAGAGATGAAAATATACCTTAATGCTACAACTAATTTGCACTTTTGAACAAAAATACTAATTTATATTGTTTATATGCTCATATTATGTTCTTTCATATTTTTCACTCAGATAACTAAATAAAATATATATGTATCAGCCAGTTTAGACTGGTTGTAAAAAATTAAATTCTTCTCAAAATGTTTGATGCTGCGATTAGATATTTTTCAATAAAATTGTCTAAAATTACGAAATCTGCAGAACTTAGTAAGCCTAGAGCTATTTATGTTATCGGCAGGCCTAATCGTAATCACTGAAGGCATGGTTAAAATTTGTTCTCGGAAAGAAATCAGATTTCAGAAAGGCAGACTTTTTTTTTCTAATTTCGTGGTGTGGACATTTTTAAAATGTCTTCCTAGTCATTTTTGTGGGATAAACGGAATATATACCGTGATTGTTAATCAATATTTGTATTACGTTACAAGTCTTATCACTATCACCATCGCTACCAAAATCGCCTTGGGCAACGGAGAATACATTAGTAAATCATTACGAAATGAAACACAATATTATTTTCATTAATTTTTTTTTACCATCACAAGACCACTGTCTAAAAAAAGATAGACTAATATATAAACATATACTGGTACCAAATTCACCAGCCAGCATCAAAATAAAATAACATTTATCTTAGTAAAAAAGATAATTTTTGAAATCAGGACTTCTTAAATGGAGTTTCTCCGTCGAGGCCTAACGACCAAAAACAAAACAAAAACCAAACCGAAGCGAATTTATACAGATAGAAGTGAAAACAGAGAACCCCCTGCTGATATTTTCCAGTGCGCAAGCAGGTGAAAGATTTCAACCGGAAGCTCAAGATTGGCCTGTCCAGAAGACGACATCTCACAAGCCTGTTATTTCCTCCATCTGGTTCTGCAGTTTCAAACCTTCCAGCAGAAACCTTGGGTTTTGTGGAAGCAGAACTAATGACACTAGTAACATTATTATTGTTGTTAATGTTATTATTGTTATTATTACCATCATAATCGCCATTTTCTCTATCATCATGATCATCGATAACATAGCTACCTGACATCGCATGGGAACCTATACTTTCCTACTGAATCAATAACAGATTTAGTTTAGTTTCAAGAAAGAGTACTTGCCTTCCAACCAAAACGAATATCGCCGCGGGAAATGCTTTTTTAGAAGCTTGAACATAGCCTTGGACACGCACTGCTTTATAATTTATTACCAAGAGTCTTAGCATCTGTACTCCGTTTCTGTCTTCTTCCGTCGCTATCATTTAGCTTCTTTTTTAACAAAAAAAAGCTTATTTAAAAGAAGTTATCAGCTCGATTCAACGATAAAACAAAACACTATTATTTTCGATTACAAAGTTAAAATCAGATAAGACTGAACCTATATTTGTCCAATTTGATAGAAAATCAAGTTCAGCCTCCTGCAAGATTTGGTGGTCCGGCTTTCCGTAGGTTTTTATTAAGTCTTAAAATGATGAATCTACTGTCTACGGTGTTATGGGCCTACAAAATATTATAGTTAATGAATTTTACTAAAGATGAATGAATTTTTCTTAACTTCTTTCCTCTATTTCGCTTTGTCTAATTGGAAGAAAAAAAAAACTTTTAACCCTAGGAATAGACTACCAAGAGAGAGCCTTTATTTATATTCAAAATGAATTTTAAATTCTATTTTCGATTGTTGCGGACTGTATTTTCTTTAAACAAACAAAAAAAAAAGTATCGTAATTTCAAGTAATTATAATGCAGTACATATTATGACTTCTGTATGATATTTATTAACTTTTTTTTAGTGACAAGAAAAATAAAATTTAAATAATTAACTTTAAGAACAATAAAAACTAATTCAAGTATTTAATGAAGTATTTATTTCTGGGCCTCTGAGGCCCCGGTATAGTACCGGTATATAACTAAATACCTTGGGAATACTTGGGACAAAAGTACACTATATATTTTCGCTCGCGCTTGAAGTTAGCTTCTCATAGTTACAATTAATACAGTATAAGATCTACCTATTCTAACAGAGATTAATAGAAGAATACGAAAAATTATTCCTGCCAGTTAGAAAATAAGTGATGTAAGCAGGATTTTATTGCAGACAATTAGTGAATCAAAAGATTTATTTCGGTAGGCTAATATTAATGAAATGATGGATGATTGTTGTATTGTGTGTGGATTCTTATAACACGTTAAAGACAAATAAATTTATTCGTAATTAACTTACTTAAATTACATAAATAAAACTATTTTTTTAAATTTGATTAATAATAAAGATCACTCGCCAAGACACCTTTGGGGTTCTTGTGCTTTATTACATTCTAATAAGTTTAGATTCCCATAGCACTGTAGAAAACTTACTTAGTGAATTTAACAGGAGTTATGTGAATACTTGTAAAGTGATAGAAGAGGAGTAGCTGCATGACTACTTTCAAATTGCGAAAGCGTGGAGAAGATCCGCCATTTTAAACGGGTGGATTGCATGTAAATGTCTGCTATCTGATCTTAACAATCATCAAGTCTACAAACCCTACATTCCAAGCCGATACCACGTCTACTCCATCAGTCCCTGTGCTCAAGAATTCCAAACCCATTCCTTCAAGAGAGACAAAGAATTTATCGATCTTATCATTCAATAAAAATTAGTTATTTTATATGCAGTGCTTTTAGTTGCCGATGATACTGTCATTAACGTATGCAAATTGCTTAACGTTTCGGCTGTGTCCATGATATTGTCAATAGGTACTGATGATTTTTTTAACCTGCTAACCTGTACGCTATTGTATAAGAAATAAATGAGAGATAATGTTATAAAAGCAGAATAGAAATACAGAGTTTTTAAGGAAGTGCATTCCAGTTGGGACGTGTGGCATAACATCTCAAGAGAATTCAAGGAAGGACGTCGCCGGTCGGACGTCTGTTGCGTCATTTAGGAATGCGCGAAAGTTCTCAAAAAGTGAAATGCAAATACTGAGTAGTCCATCCTCTACCGCATTCACGGCTGTCAAGCTCTTCCTCTCATCCTATGTTTCAAATAATAATAATAATAATAATAATAATAATAATAATAATAATAATGGGAATAACAATAATATTATAGTTGGCACGTTTGCTTCACTTTCTTAAATATATTTATTATGTTTCCTTTTGCCTAGTAACGTTTCTAAATCAGCCAGGATTCAGGAATGCACAATTCGTGTTTATCCCCACTCTGCGCCTACCTCCTTTACCGAACTCACGATTTTTTAAGCATAATAAAGCGACTGTCAACTACTTATAGCTGATGGATGCAAAAAATCTTGTAATGTTGGGGACCTTTGCAAGTATGGTCGTGTATTTTTATAAATAATCATTTGATTGAATTGTAAGGACTACGCCATTCATATGAAATCCAACTCACAACCAAGGAAATATAATAAAGTTGAACATTTCTGAATATTGTAGATAGTAGTCATTATTCCGTAGCAATCTTTTATGCAGCAGTAGGCCTATCTACTATCTAGTGCTATTTTTATTCGGTAGACTAATCTATAATTATGTAACTTATTTTAACTCAATATTTATTCGTGACATACGCTCCATTCTTCACAGAAGTAGTACTTCGGTCATAAAATTAAGTTATCTCAAGATAATACAATAATAATAATAATAATAATAATAATGTCACCGTTGACTTCTCAAGCATCACATTATACATTTCGTTGGCGGTTTTGATCACCCCTTGGAAGCTCTATTCATAAAAAAGAGGTTGATGACTTTATGGAGAGAGAAGAAGATGCGAGCATACAGTAGAGAAACAAAGACTGATGTAACAATGGGAACAGTAGAAAGTGTTGGAAACCAATAAGGCACGGATGTGAAAGGGATGGAGTTCGGCGGAGTTGCCTACTGCAGACAGAAAACTAACGCAATGCAGTAAGTGGGGAGAAATTTCGCCCACCCCATCAAGAGTGAATATGCTAATTATATTATCCGGGTGAGTGGAGGATTATAATTATTCAACTACTGTATGTATTCTCTTCCCGTGTGCTAACTCTGGGTCCTAAACAGAAGTTCATTTCCTTAGATTATACAAAACTAGCAACTCCCGCAAACTTCTGTGAATTCAGAAGAAAGATTCAAAACTTGCTTCCGAGATCCTCCCTACTCTATCCAAGTATGATCCTTTAAGACTTATGCTTTATGTTTCTATGCGTATATCTTCTGTTTCGATGATGTTTTATTAATTTAGACTAACTGTGTAATTACCTACTTGTCTATCTATTTACTTATTTATCTATACTTGTTCATTTATTTATTTATTTACGTATCTGCTAATTCTGGCATCGACTTAAGAGACTAATTCGGGAGTATGTAGAATCAGTTCCGGTAGCTCCGTCGGATTTTCTTTTATTATTATTATTATTAGGCAGCAGGAACCAAATCTTCAAGAAGATTTTACTGTCGAATAAAAGTAGTACGGGTTTCAATCGAAGTTTTACTAAACATACAAACGTGATGAATAAAATGTAGCCCAGTTCAACTTTTAATGTCATCAAATGTCTTAGCTCAAGTGATATGCCCTTTTATTCTACATCGTGTGTATAAATTCGTTATTGCCCCACTTTAAAATCGCCTAAAGATTTTGCTACATTTATGATAGCAATTAATTATTAACTGCAATGTCCCATATTAACTGCTTCTATGTAGGCCTACATAAACAATTTAAATATGACTACTGCCAAAAGCTACATGAAAATAGGATTATGCCCTGTTAAAATGTTGGGGCGCCACCGCTGCTTTTTTCCTTAACATCCACAAACGAAATTCGAATTTTGGAAATAGCCCTATTTGGCTACTGAGAGGCACATTTCAATAATTCGATGTACTCCAGCATTATTGAAATAATATATGGTCATGATGAGCTGGAATCAGACGAGTTTTTAAAATGGATGTCACCATTTTGAGAGCTGCGTTTTAAAACAATAAAAAAATTAATATGGGCGTAATATTAATGAAGGATAGTTCGATATCAGTTTGTTGTATGTAATCTATTTAAAGGCAAGTAACCCATAATATAATTATACTGGGATGGCAAGGAATTCTGGAAACAATGCCCGTGCTCATTGAGTTGCAGAGCGGTGTGTAGGATCGCTTGCCAGACCCCGCCCACCGGCCATGGGTTCCCACGGTGCACGGTATGAAGCGGGTCAAGGCGCCGGGCCACGTGCGATCTCACCTGTGTGCTGGTGCTCCCCACATCTCCTAATCCACATCCTACGGGCATTAGGCCGATTGAGCCCCGGACATTTTATATAAAGTATCTAATTCTTAATATTGAATACGGTAAACGTGTTTTCGTTCGCTGCGAGAAAAGACAGAGTGAGAAAATAATAAAAGTGGCGATAATAAAGATAAATATTAGGTGAGGAAGTTACACATGAATAAGGAATTTAATAAAAAATAAATAAAGATAAATATTAGGAGAGGAAGTTACACATGAATTTAAGGAATTTAATAAAAAATAAATAAAGATAAATATTAGGAGAGGAAGTTACACATGAATAAGGAATTTAATAAAAAAACAAATAAAGACAAATATTAGGAGAGGAAGTTACACATGAATAAGAAATTTAATAAAAAATAAATAAAGATAAATATTAGGAGAGGAAGTTACACATGAATAAGGAATTTAATAAAAATAAATAAAGATAAATATTAGGAGAGGAAGTTACACATGAATAAGGAATTTAATAAAAAAACAAATAAAGATAAATATTAGGAGAGGAAGTTACACATGAATAAGGAATTTAATAAAAGATAAATAAACAACCGGAGGGAGTACGTAAGTAGGAGGATAGGCAGAGAAAGAAAGAAAGGAAGAAAGAAAGGAAGAAAGAAAGGAAGGAAGGAAGAAAGAAAAAAATAATTAGAACTATTTGATTCTAGCAACTGTAGACTACACAACTGAATGTTATCCATGGGATGAAAACTTTGGAAACTTGATCTTCTATTGTAGATAATCAGAATGCTATTTCTTGGTAAGTTATTCTATGCGGATATTATTAAGATAATGAGTGAATTCTGAGGATCTGAAGGGGTTGAGCGAGGAGATTTGAAGGAAACTCATAGACTATTAACTATTATCGTCCGTTTAATCCTCTCCATATTTTAAAACCATAGTTTTCGTATAGCACACGTGTACACCTCTGTTTTACACAGAGGATCGCCACAACATGTTTTCTGGCAGCCTGATAGATGATTAAATAGTCGGTTCCATTATGTTCAATGGACCGCAGACGACATTCTTGGACCTCGTGTGGCCCTGCTGGCACCTATAGTGAATCGCTGGCAATAAGGTTCTTGGAGAGGACAAACGTGCCAGTGCATGATGTGGTTTTTGGAACACAATGGAAAGATGTCTCACGGACACACTTGCACTCCAGATGTTGATTGCAATTTTTAAGAAGGAAGACAATAAATTCCACAATAATCCGGGCAGCTATATACTCGGCAGGTAGAATGCAGGTGTGTAGGCCACCTACAAGCACCAACATGTGCGGGCCACATGTTGTAGCGGGCCACATGTTGTAGATTGACACACAAAACTTTGGAAATTCCAGACTGCCCCCAACATCTGAGGATTCCCGGCTTGACTTTTCTCCATAGAAACTTAAAAAGTTATATCTATAAGTCCTGTAGAATGCAAACTGTTTATTATTTTGTTTTAATTTGGCATTCGACTGCTTATTACGTACTGATAGCATTTTAATACTGGAATTAAATGTTTTATGCGATAAATGCAAACTTATAGTTTTTTGTTGCCTAACAGCGGATTTCGATTTTTAACAATAAAACTCTTCATTCTTTTTACATGGTGTCCACAAATTTCAAAATAAATTTCCATGACTTCCCATGACCAAAAACTTACATTTCCCTGATCACAAAAATCAATATTTTCAAGGTTCTTTGTAAACAATTTTTTTTAATCCAGTCTCCTCCATCTGCATATAAAAAATGAGATGTGATTAGTTCAAATACTGAAAAGAAAATTGCTTACACAATCTGGGTCATAGCAGACTGACGCAAAACACATGCCCCTCACACTTCGCTCACTGGAGCTAGTTATTTTCCATAGCTATTCCATACATTTTTCGAATTTCCCTGGTTTTTCCTTTATTTTACAAAATTCTCTGACTTCCCCTGATCGATTTTAATTTACCTGACTTTCCAGAATGTGGACACCCTGTTTAAAATTATTACATAACTTCCCATGTGTACAACTGTGTAATTACAGTAATATGACCAAGTAAATAAAGATGCTATAGTTAATCAAACGCATTATCCTTCTATGAAAAAAAAAAACCTGAAAAAATATATGAACCACATTCTAGTAACTTTGCAATCTAAGCATTTTGGACAGAAGTACGGTTACTTGAAATTTTATAACGCATAACGCCTGATCAACGATGTTAAAAAAAGGAGTAGTAAGGTATAAAAAGGGGTCAACTGGAATGTAAATACTATTGTTAATAATTAATTATATTATAAAGTATATTTTAAGTGTATTCCTTACAGACGTTCGCCAAGACAGGTAAAAACGGTAAAGCAAAATTAT
Organism: Ectobius pallidus; assembly: GCA_964059195.1. Taxonomy (NCBI): domain Eukaryota; kingdom Metazoa; phylum Arthropoda; class Insecta; order Blattodea; family Ectobiidae; genus Ectobius; species Ectobius pallidus. The sequence continues at coordinate 56,359,349 of CAXKWD010000002.1, forward strand.
TGTATGAACTATTGAATATCTAACTACCTTAACTAGATAATAAAAATCTGTGATTATGATCAGCTTGGTAAAAGAAGGTCGTACTAATAAAAAATCAACTCAGTTTGTGGGTGGATAAAAATTCTCTCTTGGCAAAGCACCAGAAAATTATTAGTTAAGAGTATCTTAGAGCAAAAAACAATTTAAATGAAGTACTCCTACTAACCAAGCCCATCAATTTTCACAAATCCTTGGGAGAGAAGATAGAGGTTGGTATTTGCACACTTACAAGCACTCGTTGGGCTTGTTGCAATGGCCGTGTTGTTCGTCACATCCAGGCAGACAGCGCGCTGCAAAACAAAAGAACCATGGCGTTAGAAAAACACTGTCGCAATTATTGGTATTCACAGATGCAATGAAGTAATGTACTACATGAAAGAATATTTAAAATATCCACATAGATTTTACAATAAATTAACAGTGCAATGGAATAAAGTATAAAATTACACTGTTCATTTGTAATCAGTGCAATAACAAAAAGTGTAGGTCTATTTCACTTATTTATAAAAACTACATATAAATTAATCTTAATAATTGTAACATTAAAACACTAAAATAAACTGTACCTGGTGAATGAAAACAGAGGGGGCAGAAAGAAGGCATACTAAAGTTCATCTTACATAATAACTTATAACCAAGTGCAAAATTAAATTATGTTTTAATAATGTCACTATAATTATTGTTTTTAAATCTACTATCTCTTATAATTTATATTTATACAAAAGTTCAGTGTAAATTGAAGGTGAAAAAATCACAGAAACGACCTTTTCGCAAATGGGGGCGTGGCTAGGCGGTCCAGAAAAAATAACATTGACGACTATTGAAGCTGTTAATAAAGCAGTTGAGAATTAACAACTAGGGTAAAAGGAATTCGAACCAAAGATTTATTATGCCTCGCAAGCCATCGATTGAATGGTGGATTTGATAACTTGCAAATTCTGCTCTGGCCAGGATCTGAATCCCGGGCGCTTGTTACGGGAGTCAAAACGAAACTATGAAACTCCAAGATTCTACTTAAACCCATTCAAAAGAAGCAATGGTTTTCTCAGTTAACTAATGATTAATAAACGAGTGTATTAGATAGGTCAGCACGGGCAGGATATATCTTTATGAACCTAACCAGGAGCATTCTCCCCCTCAGACACATTTAATCAGCATAAAAAATGGGCGGAGCACAGACGATGCCGATTGTCCTTGACCCGAAAAAAATGAAAAATGTGCTTGACTGTTACGTCATGCGCCATTCATATGTTTTCATCGATGAAGCAGGAAATGGACAGCCCTACAGGAAACAAGCGACGGATCGGGCTTATAATGTTTCAATGAACAGCCCCTAGAGGCGCTGGTAGAGTCAATGACCAGGTGCGGGGTCTTGCATGTGAGGGTTGTCTAGGTGGGGGGGGGGGGGGGGGGACTCATGTACTTTACACTCAATAACAACAAATTCTTTCTTAATTGGAGAGGGTTCTAACTACATGATGCAGTACAGTTTGTAAGTAATGCCGTTATGACTCGAAATAATGGTATTTTAGAACTGAAGTTACAGCACGAATATAGTTTTGAAAGAATTTTCTTAAATATTTCTCAATTAGGTAAGGTTGTTGAACTAATAAAAGTAACTTCTTCCCTTTATAGATATAGCACTGTCCCAATCTAAATAAAAGCCAATGACTTCCTTACTTCATAGGGCAATCCGCTATACATCCTATTACAACAGGGTGTTTTTTAAACATAAGTTTGTTGTGTATTGATCGTTCAGAAAACATATTTTTCAATTATATTCTACTTTCTCAATTAAAATCAATAGATTTTTTACACAAACACGGAAGGACCGTTCAGTAAATTCTAAATGAAACTGCGGTTGATTCTGCGACCAGGATGTGTCTAATATCACTACCTCCCTCAAAATAAGGAATCTTTTCTCTTAACGTAGTCTTGTACCAAAAAATATCTTTGAAATAGCATTCAGCATAATAAAAGGCCCATTAGTATTTAAAATTGTTATAATTTTTACTAAAAGAAAGACATTTAGGCTATGGAAGTTTCCGGACATATCTGTTGTATAAAAGAGAGGGGAAGAGAAAAGGAGAGGGTGAAATAAATAAATAAATAAATGGGAATATAAATATAAACAGCAAAGATTTACGCGATATCATATTCTAAGGGACTTGATTATAATTACTAATTAGAATAAACAGAATGCAAAATGTCGGGTTGATGATGAAATTACACAAACAAATGTGAACTTGCCTAACATGTCTGCATTTATATTTGGTTTTGGTATAAATGAGATAACAGTAGTTCTTTTACAGACTATCAAGATAAAGCCAACCAACAGCCAACCAGGTGCCGCGGCACAAGTTTTGGGAAACCTAGTGAACAGAAGCGAGCATTCAGAATTAGGAACATATGGCTGACTCCCTAAGGGGAAGGAAATAGGTTAATTATTTCATGGTCAACCCTAAGGGGTGTAGAAAGAGGCGGTCACAAAATATCGGTAATAAGACTTGCTGATCATAGGTGTCTTGGAAACGGGAAAAAGAGTCATTTACTTTTTCTTTTTTCCTCTAAATGGATGCACGCGAATGGCGGGAGACAAAAAAGCCCGCGCTGTTCAGACCAGTTGCTAGTAATTGGGGACGAAATTGACACATGAATGGCCAAATAGGATAATAAGGCTAGTGCTGCTTTTCCAGTCTCCCACGGTTGATATTAAAAATCATTTTAACACACTTCACCAACTAAACGTGTTATGTGAATCAGTTCCTTTATATGAGTGGCCTTCTACTACTTAAACGGTCTGTCGGTTTACTTTTAACATAATTACTTCTTAACTCCCTCAAGTAGGTTGCAACATAAATAACATCGCAGCAAATTATTTTTTTATATTTAAATGTTCGACAGTGCCTCTCCATATTGGCTACAGTTAGTACTTTATTTTACTTTACTTCATGTCTAACATATTTTAGGTATAATGGTCTTATGACGATGATAAGTAACACTGTAGGGGAAGGTGAACAAGTTCGGATGAGATCAGACGCGTAACGAGTGGGGGGGGGGGGTTTGGACCCCCCTCCCTCCATTGATTAAAAAAAGGAAAATTGTACAATTTTTTAGTCTGATTATAAATTACTTAATACGAGCATAAAGCGTGGGAAGCTTAAAACTCGTTATTGTGCATCTTAATTTTTAAAATTTTCCGGGGTATTCCATACCCCCCCCCCATATGGTCGGCCTGGTTTCGCCTATGGATGAGATTATGGCGAAATGCATCCGAGGTCTATTATCTACAGAAAATACTTCGCTTCGCGGAGAGATCACTATCAGATAAATTGGTCCAAATAAAGTTTCATAGGCTACCGCAGCCAAAGAGCAGTGTTGTGTTTGGAAAGTTTAGAAAAAGAATGGGGAATGACGTTAGCAATTCAGTATTACTTTCTAATCACACACATTTTACATAAAACACAAATTTTTATAAAATTAAAATTACACGAAGAGGCACATCCTCTGCTATAAAACTGCAAACATATTCTTTTGTAACCAACACCATAATTTACGAATCCTAAACATACAAATTTTATATTATTGAGTGTAGTTAGTTATTTTAACAATAACTTCTCAACACATGTGAATTTATTTTAAATACTGGACCTAAAACGCACTTCTAAGTAAATTGCAGATTTCTTTTAAAAATAGCTGTGAGAATCACTGAAGACATCATATAAAGAATGTGATTGCTTTAGGGATTACGGTGTAAAGAAGGATCATTTAATATTCTACAGACACTTGAAATGGAAGAGTGCAACCAATACTAATTGAAGGGTCTTTGCACGTAATACTTATTCGTCAGTTTGAATATAGGCTATTTTCTTTAAATTTATGTTTAAAAATTCATTGTAGAAAAGCAAGGATCGAGGATGTTCCGGACGTGAAAATACATACTACTGCATCAGGTATAACAATTTCATGGAATACATGCAAATGTTATTCCAATGATTAGGAAAAGGCACAAGTCTCTGCATATAAAATCGCTTCTGTCTGGTCTTACAGATACACACAAAAAAAGTAAAGAAACCCCGAAATTTGTACAGCCAGGTGTAACACTTGCTACCATATAATGGCTTTCCTCCTTGAATATGCATGTGAAAACCCACCCCTCTAGCTATTCCCCTTGAACAATAGATTTAAAAGTCCCAAATAATAGTAGCTGGAGGGGATATAGGGACGCCATTCATAGCAGCTGGAGAGGAGAGTTGACAATGGCCCTTCTGGGTGACGCTATGCTAAGGCGTCGATTGTACAGCTGTCTACCTTGTAGCGTCCATATCTACTGCTGGTGTTTTAAAAAACAAGAGGGGAAGCGTGCTTGCGTTTATAGTGCAGCTGCAAGTTTGCGCGACCCGTGCCCCAACCCTTTCCAGTCGTTTGTGTCACCTTAAATTAGTTTATGTAAGCCAAACACACGCCACGCGCCCAGAAGTACTTTTAAACTAGTTTTAAATATTCGCAAACCCATGCACCTTACAGGTTTATGCCAAAGTATTTCAGTGGTGTGGGGTTATTGTCGGGCTTCATTTTTTCTAATTGTATTTCAAAAAGAAAACAATAAATTGAGTTTATATTAGAAAGCATCACTTGCGCGTTAGAGTAGTAAACAAACTGTATTAAAGAAATCACAATTTGAGAGTTGTAAGATGTTCAAGAAAAATCACTGATATTTCTAGTCTACTTTGTTTAACATAGGCCTAATACATCAATTTCCTCTAGCGACCACCATTGACGTTTTCTATTACTAACTATTCACGTGTTCTATAATACAATTTACTAGCCTTGAAATTCTATTAGAGTGTTTAGCAAAATGTTTTTAAAAATGAAATGCAGATGCTATCTTGCAGAATAATGTCAAATCTACAATCAGACACCACAGTTAGCATAAAAACTGCCCATTTCAGGCAAAATAAACGTTGAAATTTACTTTTGATGCAAAAATGGCTTTAGTCAGTTGCTATTTCATGCAAAAAGCCCTAGTCAGTTTACAAGAATGTATTTTTGGATATTTCTTTGATTCTAAGATCCAAATAAGGAATATTTTATGAAGTTAGTCTGTACTGCGTTATGTGTATGTGAATGAAACTGTAATCATAATAAATTGTTCTAATTTAATCAAACATAAATTTTCTGTAAAAAAATAATTTCAGGTCATTTCAGATACCAGATTGTGACTTTGTCTGCTACGGTATAAGATCATTTTTTTCAGAAAACAGCTTGGTCATAGAAAGCTTCAAAATGTTTGCCAATGTTTAATTCACCCTCCTAGAAAATCACTTTGTTAAGAACAATTTAAATTTTGTCAATTGATGCTTTTTAATAACATGTTTCTTTTAATAAAACTCAACAGGAAAAACAAATTGCTACAGGAAATAGATATAGGCCTATTAATTAAAAGTATATAAATTGTGTCCATTCAAGCGATTTCCTAAAAGAGTGAAAGATTCAAAGGATCTGCAGCCTAGCACGTCTTTTAAATAAATTTGAAAATCAAACAACTAAGACGTTTAGTTCACATATACGGCAAATACACCATTTCATCACTCGCCTCCTACTGACCAGTCCAGATTGCCTTGATTCATTTGTTAGTCCTATTTATCTTGTTCTCGCTACATCAAACTCTTAGTCATGTTACATCACGTTTTCTGCGTGGTCCGTGACAAGAGATGTTACTTATAAACAATGGTCATTAATAAAAGCAAATGTTATAGAAAGCCACAGAGAAGCGACATACTGTGTGATTTCCAGAAGGCCTTGGAAAATATCAGGAATTGAGAACTAAATAAAAAGGCAATACAAAATCTTGTCTGTTGCATTATTTATGCCCCTGATCGAACAATGAATGAACTTCAATAAGACAACAGAAAAAGGATGAACAGGATTTTTAAGATTTCTGTTGTAGGAAAGCGTTGGTTGCGCCATGTTATCTTTCTCTTTCGGTCTACTCTACGCGAGTATCAGCAATTATAACTTCCGTCCATTTACAAGAAGAAAAAAAGCGGTACTATTAATGCGTTATTGTCTTGTCTAATCAAAATGACTAAAAGCGCGTTTATGAATGAGATTAGCATTAAGTATCCATATCATTGTTATGAAACTGACGATAGTAACAAAAAAAGAACAGTAGATGGTGCTGATCTTCGTGTCCCTAATTGCGTGAGAAAGTTAACCAGACTACTCATTTTTTGTTCTTCTTCTCCTTCGGTTCCCTGTTAGAAGATAATAGACTGAAGCCATGCTATAAAAAGCCATATACACAATTGGAAATGAAGATGGTAATATGTTAATACGAAGCAGCCAGGTTTTCTTTACCAAAACTGAAAATTGTTGAAGGTTATTGAGTATAGATAAATATCATGCGAAGGGGCGGGATGAAGAACATGGCAACTTCGGCTGTTCTCACAGATTGGAATTAATGCTGGTGATGACACGTTACTGTGTGGTATTCCACAACAAAGCGAACCCGAGCCCCGATTCTCTTTTGTTTTTATTTTTACATCTTGCTATGGTTACAGACATCTAGTATGCGTACATAGTTTTATTTATGCTCGACGTGTTGAGGGAATAATTCCATTTCGATCTTGAACAATCGCTCAAGCTGTGAAGTGGTGCAGCCACAAATTTAACCCGGGGGATGCTAAAATAAGTTATATCACTGTTTCTCAACCTTTTTGAACTCGAGGACCTCTAAGATGTCTAAAAAATGTTACGGACCCCTAATTTTACATCCCATTTTTAAAAGAAGGCCTATATTCTTAATATTTTCGGTATTAATTATAGATCATTATTTATTTATTTATTTATTTATTGTACTAAGAATATTACAGGCTAATGCCCAATTACAATATTCAATCTTCAAAATAATTAAGCTAATGCTACAACGAAATGCTATAACGAAATATGTTTAAAAAATTTTACTTCTTTACTTTCCACTTGCTTTATGATATGTTTTAATTATATCTGCTTACCATAGGTTGAGTTATATGACTATAAGAAAAAAATTATCTGTGGGTAGAATTAATTTTTGGTACTTTTGTTATTTCCAATTTTCTTTAAAACGAATTGCTATTAATATCATAAACACTACTATTATCATCATTATAATTTTCAGTTTTCGAAAACATCACAATATAAAGCACTTGATTCTATTTCTGAAATAACTTATAAGTCAGTTATCGTATCAGTTGGCGTAATCACAACCGAAAGTTTGATCGTCGAGGATCTCTGAGCTAAAATTTTTTGATGACCACCATACATATTAAATCGTTCTGACTTCCGTGATGACTTGAAATTATTATTAATAGGAGATTTTATCACATTCTGCCATTATGCATCATGCAGCAAACTCGTGCAGAGGGATTTCAGCTAGATTTTGCTAATTTTATATTCGAAATTCGAATTATATTTGAAATCTGTATCGAACTTCTGTTCCGTAAGACGAAAACTAATTATTAATCCAATCAAATATGTAAATTTTTTTACGTGAAATGTATTAAACCATCTTGTATTCTTGTCCCTAATTCAAATGTAAAAATGATATATTCATTTAAGGAAAAAGCATTTTAATTGGGGGATTGGGGGGGGGGGCTTTAGACCGTTTTAGCCTCATCGCCGTGGTTGCGCCTCTGATGCTGTGCTATCATTTTTGGCTGTTTAATTAAGGACTGTCGACATTCAATGCTTTATGGTAACCCTGGCAATGAACTTCAATCCAGCAAAGAGAAAAATTTTCACATTTCTTGTTAAGCTGATTACAAAAGGTAGAACTTTTTGCAATTCGTGTTGTAAAGTAAGGTACAATAATTACCTCTTCTTTTTTTAAACAGCTGCGCAAGACATTTTAATGAGCGGTTTTACTTTTCCCCCCTCTGTGACATTCCGAAGCATTGGTATAGGTTATGTCTAGCTCAAAAAAAAAAGTTTAAGACAACATGTTCTACTTCCATGTTAATGCGCCATTAATTAAACTTCAACAAACTTACATTGTTTAGATACAGTTTTACAATATTGTCTGGTCTGATATAGCCTTGCATAAAAGGGATAAAAAGGAGACTTTCTTCATGAGAGAGTGGTGATTTGAAGTTCTCATAAGAGTTACAAGGACTAAAACGAGGATAAAAACAAAATATTGAACTCAGAATAGTAATTTAAGCGGATTTTGGAATGTCAGCTATCTGTAAGGTTATGTCATCTTGAGCAGATCAGAAATATTTCTGAGAGGAACGCAGGATCCATTTTTAGAAATAGAGCAATTGAAGATTTTGTCACCTAGTTTAACCAGTAGACTAATCTAAAATGTATTACATGCAGGAATGTTATATTTTTCGATTTTAGGTGAAACTAGCCTATGAGCAGTTTTTACTAACGGTTTAATCCCACTTAGAATCGCCTTGCTATTGGAAGTTTCGCTCAATTTGAAGGGGTTATGCACCACTGATTTAAAATCACCTTAGACAAAAAGAAATTACAGGAACATTTGCTTACACACCTATGTTTATTTGATCCCATTAATATTAATTTAAAATGCAGGTATAAGAGTTATCTTTTACTAAATGTTAAACGCATTCGTATATAGCTTTTTTGTCGAATACACGGGTCCAAAATATTGACAAACCTTTTCACGTATCAAGATGAATTCCAAACTTTACTGCGCCAATTTTCCCCCAGAAATAATCATTCTGTGCCAATTACATTGAAACCTGATGTTTTTACTAAATGTCACTTTTCGTAAATATTAGGCTTCAGATTTCGAATTCTAAATAATTTTTATATACAGTACCATAAAAACAGTAAAAATAAAGGAATATTCTTTGACAAAGAAAAAATTGACTCTCTAAAAAGGACAATAGAAGAGGCTGAGTGGACACCAGGACCGATTCCCACCAATATGTAGACTCTATAAATAGGGAGAAGAGATGATGCCTTGAGAGGAAATCTGTCGTGGCTGGAGGCCGCGTGCCTCATACCTTCCGGCGATGTACCTGAGTTACCTGGCGATATGCTCGCCACCGGGCCCTCACAGTATGCCGGTGCGGCCACCAAGAGAGCGTCAGCCATCTTCAGCAGCGTGGGAAGGACGGAGCCTGGGAAAGATTCAGACCGTGTTGCCAGTGTTTCCCTAACTTTTACACACCAAGACTGGTTTTTCTTTTGCAAATGTTAGAATTCCATCACCAGCATGACTAGGGCGAAAATTTCTCTCTTCACAAGAATGTTAACGCAGATGACATTGCTTTTGTTTCTTCTTCTTCCCCCACCCTTCCAGTAGTTTACTTGGGTGACTGAAGAATGCACTGCCTTGACACCAAATTTATGTTTGATGAGATATTTGCTGATGATAGTGCATATCACCCTCAAGCGTCTTGAATCATTTTTAAAATTCCACTATTGCGGAGGGCATTGTTAGGATTATATTAGAGAATATTTTTGTTATTTTCAGTATAAACAAACAAATTTGCATTGGAGATCTTGTCTTAAAAGGGAACCTTCCACACTTATCCTAAAAAAAAAGTCTACCAGAAGCAGGACCTGGCATAAGTACAATTGATTTTGTCAGTAAAAGAAGAGCGAATGAGTGCAGGGGAACGAATTAATGTCTTCCCGATAGAAGCTGGATATCTTCCTACGGCATAGCTGATAGACTACTTGAACGATTTTCGACGGCTCTTTAATTGTTTTTATAGTTCATATTTTGTATTTCATCTTTAAACCGCTGGTCTTTCCAAAATTTTCACACGAGGTTACATGAAAATTTTTGGGACGTTTATAAGTTTATTAGAAAATCCCTAACTTAGGCTATATACTCAAGATTATCTAGAAATTAAATTAAAAAAAAAAAAAAAAAAAAAAAAAAAAACACACACACACACACACACACGAACACAAGTAAACAAAAACAAGAAGTGCAAGCACCTATTAATTAACATCAAAATAAACTTAAAACAAACTGCATATTACTAAGCCGTAATTGTTGATAATAAGCATATTCTGATGGCTTACTAAACGAGACAAGATTAAGAAATAACAGAAAATAAATTACCTTACACTAATTGATTGATAGCAGACAACGACTTCTGATTATATCATATTAATAACCAAATACACTGATAACAGGCAATGAACCGATTATTCAGGTCAATTATGAAACGAGGGGGGGAAAAAGATAATATAAAGCACTGAATTGATAGCGACCTTGCGTGAAAAAGTATAACCAGTTTCTGTATTCTTCGCCTCCTACGTTTAAAGTAGCCGCCATGCTGTCTGCTAAGACTTGTAAACCTAGATGTCACTGTAGTCGCCCGCCCAATTTGCGTCATCAATTAGCAAAATATTTTGAATATTTACTTGCTTTCAACGCTTCGGCATGAATCATTCAAGCTAAGTATAGTGAGATACCTGTTCTCTCGGTTTAGAAACTTAATTTGCGTCTTCCTTACAATTTTAGTAACCGCAAACCATTGTTAAATGGTTCGTTCAAGAAACAACTAGTAAGTACCCTACAGGCCTATGTTCAACTCCTTTAAAGTATCCTGTTGCAACGCAATTTGACTTTTCGGGCTATAATTATGTGATTTATTTTTGGAGTAATTTTTAATGGGCAGTTTTCAGAGTACCTAACACTATTTCAAGACACAATAGCGTAGTTTTATTATTATATTTAATATCCAATAAAAAGAAATACAATGAATATTAAAAGCAGTCGACGAGATGATAAAATTGTGGGTATAAAATTATTATCCCTGAATGGACCATTTTGTGGGATATCAAACAACTTAATCATATAAAACCGTTTTGCATTCCAGTATGACATTTTATCGCATTTCCTGTGTCTTTGCTCCGCAGCTAGAGGATGACAACTATATTCAAAGCACAAGCAACAAGAAAGAGAAAACTATATTCAAGTTTACTACACAAGTAGAGAAAGATGATACAGTCTTAGTCAGTTTTTTTTTTAAATAAATCAGACTGTTTTAAAAATAAACATTTTAAGTGACTTTAATCGGATTTAAATCAAAAGCTGTCTGAAGATGGTGTATATAGTACACCGAAAGGCCATGGCAAAAAAGAAAATAATAATAATAATAAGTCCGTAAGACACATTTATAATAGAAATGTGTTATTAATTAAGCTTGTGGTAGATAAATAATTTTATCATGAAGATCTAGTGGAAAGGCCATTGTAGAGAAACATTACTTAAAACACTGAATCAGTTGGCTTAACATTATAAATGTAAGAAAATATATAAATGTAACACTGGAATTGTCCCAGAGCACGAACTCAGGCCCTTTCGGAGTTTCAGGATCAACGTATGTATCAATTATGTAACTATAAAATAAGATTTAAAAAATAGTTTATGACAGATAAAGGTGCATGATCTCCTTTAATGAAGATTCCAGATTCAATAATTCTATCTAAGGTACAATAACATTTTTATGTCTTAATATATATAAAAAAACAAAAGAATATTAAAATACACTAAACGGGATTACGAACTTGTGGGAACTTGAACGATATTTTTCCACATAACTGAATGAACCAGTTTACTTCATTAAAGGACAGAGGCCACCTTAAATTACATAACATGCGAAACCTGTCTTCATTACAGCAAGAGAGATTCGGTCTTGATTACAGCATGAACTTTATCAATCCTGTATCTACACTTCTAATTGTATTGGGACAATGCACCTAGTATTCATGACACAAAAAACCTTGAGAATTTGCAGACGCGACTACAAAAACTTGCGTGATCTTGAGTTAATGGGCCCAGTTTTTGAGACTGTTGATGGGTTATCAAGCAGTACACTTAAATGACACCTAGACAAGAAAGTAAATAAAAGTACTGCACTAAACTATATGATATTCCCTTTATAATTAAGTTTCAATTTCATTATCCTTGTAAAGAAATTACATTTACATATTTTTCCACTGACTGCGATTGTTCAATTGAAATCCTCTGTCTAGAGGTAGCTATTCGTTTGTTAAATTTTGGGTAGTAGGCATAATTTATTTCATTACTTCTAGATAGGAAACTAGATTATTTTGACATAAAGATTCACATAATGAATTATACAAGGTTCTATCGTTAACCGATGTAAATTATCGTTCCTCAAAAAGTTACCACCTCACTAACTCTGGATTTTAAAAATTAAGAACTACTGTTTAAATTTTCTACATCAGTTCAAATAAACTAGCCACATAAATGAATGCCATATTATCGATCTATTCACTGTTATGAATAGGGGACGGATTTCTATGACCTAAAAAATAGGATATATGCATGCATTTATGACCTAAAAACATTAAAATATGACCAATAAAATTTAAAATATGACTTTATCACTTACACATTATGTATATATTTTTAAGTTTCGTTACAATTCATTTTATTAAAATATAATGTTAATTATTTTAAATATTTTTAAATTCTCAAAAAGTATCAGTATATTGCAAAATTTATAAAATATGATATGAAACTTCAAAATTTCTTTAAAATGCACACAAATATACCGAAAATATACCTAAATATGCTACAATAGTTTAACATTTCCTAAATATGCACAATAAAAGCCGTTCCATTTTCACCACGATGCTTGGAATCGGGTTTATACGATAGTCGGAAACCGGAAATAATGCAAAGGAGAAAAAATATGACATGTCATAGAAATCCGCCCCCTAATCATGAAATATGGAACAAGAAAATTAATTCTCTTGTTATGCGAACGTTATAAGAAACCAAACAATCAAATTGTGGAAGGAAAGAAGAAGAAGAAGAAGAAGGAAAAATGTAGTCCCAAGAGTAGGTTTACTTACGTTTGGTGCAGTAGTCCCCCTGCCAGCCGGACAGACACACGCGGTCCCCGGTTGGCGAACACTTGTAATGGCCAAAATTGTCGTCACGGGGTCGGCACAGGTTGGCACAGCCGGCACCGTAGTAGTGGGCGTCGCAGGTGACTCGGTACTCGTACTTCATCACCGAATGCGACGACTTGTGCTCGTCCTCCGTCCAGTCCTCCCCTACGTCCAGCCACCTCTGCGTCGTCAACCTGGCGATCAGTGTCTCAGCTGCAACAAACACCACTCTTAGTATATACTGATTGCCATGGAAACCCGAAATGTTAGGCCAATTTTGATTATTGTTAGCCTAGTTATTATTAGAATACACAAAGTGTTTAAAATCTTGCTGGGTGGTACTGTTGAGGTTGATGAATAAAATAATAATGTAATACCTTTCTTCCTAAGTCTTTTGATTACATTGAACAGTCTTCAGGGAATCTCGCTTGTAGAGTTACATTCAAGATTCCCTGAAGATGGTTCAATGTAACCGAAAGGCCTAGGAGAAAGGAAAGGTATTATATAATTATTTTACAGAATAAGTTAAACAAGGTTATACCAGGTGGGGTTATATTTAACATAAACTTCATTATATCAAAATTTTAGATTATGTCAGGTGAGGTTAGGCAGTTTATAGCTCTTTTTGTTGCGTTATTATAGGTTATGTCTGATCAGAGTATGTCAGATGTAGCTGAAGTTAGAGAAAGGCAGATTACACCGATTACGATAGATTATCTGTAACTATGGTAACTATAGATATATCGATTTCTATAAGTTATATTATTTTACTTTAGGTTAGGTTTTATCCGCTTAGATTACGGCTAGGTTTGGTCAGTTTGAATTAAGCCGATCATTATTATCTATTACCGGCAACATTAAAATGGGTCATTAAATGACTTAAAATACAAGAAAATACAGCCTGTATGTGTGGTGGATTAGTTAAGTATCGAAGAAATTAGTAACTCACACTTTTTATTGAAAAGAGTTACGCTGTAAATTGAAACAAATGAAGTCACATTATTAAAGTTGGCTGCATTCTTATCTCAGCCACATGTAATAAAAATCCCTACCTCTAAAACCACTTGCTACCGCTACAATATATTTTATTAACCATCTTATCTTGAAAATGTTATTTCCAAAGGGAATTTAATGGCATGATATCGACGATATTTGCTTATAGCCTTTATTCGCTACATACGCACTATGAATTCTAATCAGGATGCAAACGCTCATTGCTGATTATTGAAGTGTATAAAGGATATAAAGGAGGCATATAATGATATACATTACATAGATAAGTCATTATCACAGAAGTTGGAAAACAATTACAGTTTAGTCGAGCACACGCTTCAGACCCACATGTTTGTCGCTTTGTTGTCTTTCCTGATGGCAATTACCGGAAGAAAATAGTTCCTCTCCTCAGAAGACACCCGCACCAAAGTGACGTCAAACTTCCGGTATGACGTAATTCTCAAGTAATGGCAGGTGTTGAATTCGAATTGTGAAAAACATCTTATCGGTTTATACTCAATTTCGATTACGTTATGACAATTTGTACATCTTCAATAATAGAGATAAACCCAAAGGTAGGACCACTCAATTACTAGAATATGGAAAATGACCATGACTATTACACCGTTTACTAGTGTTTGATTGGATTAGGACATTTAATTTAATTTAAATTGAAGGGTACGGTACCACAAGATCCTATAGTTAAAACACTATAGAAAATTATCAAGAATGTTTTATTCGGGAAATTTAATTTAATACAGGTCTATTATCGGTTTGGATTTTCACTAAATAAGACTATCACAGAGGCTATAATTGAAGAGACCTGGCAACTCCCATGACTGTTTTCTAAGTTCTGAAATTTTGTATAATTTTCTGACTGATCAATTTTCAAACCAAGAATTAACTGGTGACGAACCCTACAATGAACTACCAGTCTTAAAGGAGTCAGAAAGGTTTTTAAAAATAGTAAACAGATGATTGGGCTTTTCTTTAATCTGTTCAACGGGTAGGTAGCCACATTCAGTTTCCCTCTTATTTCCAGTAAAGTTGCAGTAAATCGCGTGTAATGACGGTAAAGTGCACTGAAGCTAAATATATGGGTGGAATCTAACTCTTGAAGACTACACTTCCAAGAACAAGGATTACGATCCAACTAGTTTATTCGCAGAATCTTCATTCGTTGACGCCCCTTTCATGTGTGAATATGGTATAGATGTAAGGCCTTCAACCTTTTTCTTAGAATCACTACCGCATTTTATACTAAATTATACCCAAAAGTGGATGCTATTACGTGAAATTTCATGAGATTGCAATTTTTGTCTTCGGATGATAGCCAGCTCTGGACTTCATTACGATCAGCAAGACTCCATTATCAAAAACCATTTCTGGGTAAAGAAATACTACATAATTCCGATTTTTTACTTAAAAAATTAATTCGATTTAAAGCTTTTTTCAGTATTGCTTTCTTTACAAAAAATTAAAGAAATACATAGTCAACCTGAAAGTAAACTTCTGATACACCAGCATTTTTGTTCTTTCCAATGAAGTGCATTTTACAGCTCCATTTAAGCTAGCTTCAAACCACCTGTAAAGTCTTAACAGGGAAAAACTTTTCTATAAAACAACTAGAATGAACGCATTCATTCGTAGAATTAATCTTCCTTGTGGAAGATAAATTTAACTGTTCTTCTTTCTGAACTACCGCATGATTAACGAAGAGTTGTTGGTAACTTAGTACATTATTAAAGGAGTGCATAAAAGGTAATGCCTGTAAATTTAGACATCAAAGTTATCATTTATTGGTGCCAGAAGCATAAACTATGATTTTTAGCTAAACAGAAAAAATGAAAACCTACTTCTCGTAAAGAAGGACATAACATGAAAAGTGCTTCAAATCCTACAATAGACATAACAAGATCATAAATTTAATGCCATCAGTCTGCCTTTTTAATAACTTCATTATGGCGGAGGAACAGAAAGAGGCGACTTTTACAAGTTTTTACCAGTTGGCTGGTTACTTCTAAAGCAAACTTAGTGAAATTAAACAGTTTTAATTTAGACCTGAAACCCAATTAGCAGGTATTTCAAATTAAAAGAACTCTGTTAATGCTTCATGTCAGGAAGCGTAAGATATAAGACAATATCAGACTACAAGGAAATTTATTAATGCAACAGAACAACAGTCTACAACTTCTGAAGGAAGACTGGCTTTTATTTTCAACTGCATATCCAATTAGTGAATGCACAAAACTATTCATCTTCGTGAAAATAAGGATTCAAGACTTGACTTTTACTTTTACTTTTAAAACTGTATGAATTTATTCCATGGCCACTTTTAATGATAGTCTCAATGCTAGTACGTTACTTGTATGTTGACCATACAGTCTACCTATTTTTGAAATTTATTTTTATGACGCAGACAACTTTAATAACAGTTTGAAAATTACTCCTGTAGTATGTTCAATACAGTTTTAAATGTTTATAAATGTTTGAAATGTTCATGGATTAAAATAAAAGCAATTAAAATAAAAATACTCCTAGTTTTAAATTAGCCGTATTTTCATCATTACAGCTAAGGTCAGAAGAGATTCTATTCTACCGATTAGATTAGGAGGGGGGGAACAAAATCTGTAGATTCAGTATCTGAACTGGTAAGCTCGCTTCAGGAATAAAATAATAAATAGCTAAAAAATTAGGATGTGTTTTATGAACAAATACTAGTATAACTGAGACTGTATATGACATTTTTCATATAGCTAACGAAATTGTGAGAAATAATTTATTCCGTTTGACAGTGGTTTTCATCTATATAGAGCCTCTTGAGGCATGTTAATCCCATTGCAGTATGGTACTTTCATCATGGCGAGATTTATTAATGTTGATAGGTCGAAAAACATTTCGTCTGTACCATATATTAAGGGATGTATGAATGAAACTCAATTCGAAATAACCTAGATCTGTTATGGCCTTCTCTGAAACTTATAACAAATGCGTAGACAGTTCACTGCCCCCTGAATTAGAATTTCTTATTTTTACTGAATGAAGTCTGAGGAAGGCAGAAATTGATTTCAGAGGCCCTGAAGTTATTTTTTACATCTTGAACCAGTCAAACTACCACGGTATCCGGTAAGTCTTCAACTCCCAGAGGCAATGTTAAGTCTTCCACGGCTGCCTTTTTCAGTAGCGTGAGTTTAGCCAATTATGATATTCTACCTTCGTTGGGGCCCTCGCATCTTTATGAATATATTGAGACAGAAACTCACACGTAAAACGCGCATCTGGAATAAATAAAACAAGAAAAAATATGGTTTATAAAAATAAAATTTCGAAGAAACGTGAGTCTATTCCTTGCAGGTGGACTTTAGCCAATTACTCGAACAAAATATCTGCACTAACTTAAAAGATATAACTCGCTCTGGGTATTTATTAACTATACAGATATTTATTGCCAATTTTCCTGTAATGCATATATTTTATCGACCATTAAGTTCTTAAGTACCTGTACTGAAGGGGATCTTAAAATTTTAATTAAATTGTAGAATTAACATTTTAAATGTACATCCTGGGTACTGTTAGCCTTCGACAACTTTTTATTTTCGTTTCGACGTGCTTCCATAGTATATAATTTAAGAGGGAATAATCATGTCCGAGAGACAAAAAAGCAACTTTCTTCCTTTTTAAAATCTAAATTGGGCGTTTGAACTATGTCTTTGAGGTAACACTTTCTATAGGCGTATCTAGGCGTACAATATTTTAGGAAACATGACACTTCTATAGACAGTAGGGTTTATTCTTCACTACCAAGATAATTTTCACGCATTAGTTCTGATATATTGACTATTATTTTCATATTGAATATAAACAATATTATTAATATCTTATAAAAATAATGTATTGTAATGATTTTAAATGAAAATACATTGAATATTTGGGAACAGAATAATCGCTTTCATTCATTGGCTTCATATTCAAAGTATAGAATTTTAATAATATATAAAGGTTTTTTAAGATAATTACGTAATGAATTTTTCATGAGATTAGGCCCAAATTTAATATTTGTGAACAGAATTCATACCATTGCTTATTTTTTTGAGCTATTAAAAATGATATTTTTACAGGATTATATTTGAGAGAATCAGAGAAACGACAGTTTAGTGTAAACAACAGGGATTAACTTTATACTTATATTACCAGTAACGGTGACACGTTTCCTAAATCTGCAATAAAGTCTACAAAGCAGATATCAATCTACCCTATCCTACTGAAGTTTGGTTAAATTACTGAATCGTCTTTACTAGGCATGGGTCCTCGATAATTTCGATACCTGCATGGTATTGGCATCGAGCGATACTTCAGAAAACTCGCTCGGTAGTTTTTCGATACTTTGGTAATTCTGCAATTAAGTGAGAATGCTAGTATTTTTTAACAAAAACTTGTAAGTGGACTGTTTCAAATACTAATTTTAGTTTTAATGTAGAGTTTAAAAATAATTATAGGCTACTGATATTAAATTTTGTCTCATTAAATATGCACACTTAATTTAGTTGGTATTACACAGTTCTCTCAACTTTTAATTTTTAGTGTAGGCCTACCTATTTATTAAAACTGGAAATCTTGACGGTATCCAGTATCGAAGTATCGAGCGAGTATCGAGGGAAAAATCATTTATCGGTATCGAGTATCGAGAAAATCTGGTATCTACTAATTTCCAGCACTCAAACTTGTAGCCGACAAAACTCCTTACGGGCACAGACAGTAACTTCTAGGTTCCTCCTTAAGGTCCTCGCTAGTGTAATTGTGTTTAAAACCCACGGTTACAGGTTGGAGGTCAAGTACAGGCAAGATATGATTTTAATGAGTAAATTCCAGATTTTTAAATCAATGGGTTATTACTTTTATGAAGGATGCACGCTATACGCTGTATATCGAATTTCTGTTGGCTGTGTAGTACAAGACAGAAATCGTGTTGTGTTTTGCAAAGAAACAAGCAAAACCTGTGTGGGAAACCTACTCCTCGTCCGTCGGCCCGGTAGCCTTCCGCCTCAGGATATAGTACCAACTATATCATTATTGGTTTTTGCGTTCACTGTACTAAGTCGTGTTCTATGATCCTTAAAAAGAGAGAAGATCGACCCCATCATTTTTTTCTCTCCTTCCTCTGTCTTCTTAACTCTCTTCTTTTTTTGTCTGCCGGTACCTTCCGTGAACTCTTATAAAAGAAGGAAAATTAAATTCGTCTCTACTAAGGTTCACGGATCGAATACAGGTATAATAAGAAATTCTCCTTAAAATTAATGGAACTTAATTGGACTTAATGAAAAGAATGGGCGTTAACGTTAGTTAAGAGTAGACTATAATCAGATTTAGTATCTCCTTTGTAAAAGTTGATTGACATTTTCTAGTAACCATTTTCTATTCATCATGTACATTTTTTTCTTGTTAATTTTTCAGTACACTGTACAAACAATATATATATAATTGAGTATCACACACCTTAGTATATGCATTACAATTAACCCATTGTTTGTACAGTGTACTGAAAAATTAACAAGAAAAAATGTACATGATGAATAGAAAATGGTTACTAGAAAATGTCAGTCAACTTTTACAAAGGAGATACTAATTATATATATATATATATATATATATATCTCGGGGTTGGAATTTCGCTTTAAACTGTAGCTACCGGCTACTTATTTCCAATTTCAACAGTTAGTAAACCACACTAGAGGGATCTTCTTTATCCTCTAGGAGTCGGACTATTAGCATCTCCTATGAGCATTCGTATATCTTTATCTCAAAGTTATAACTAAGAAAATAGCTAGGACCTCGGCTCGTCGGCTAATAATTAAGAAAGGGAAGAGGCAATAGAAAAAGTAGAAAAGGGAGAAGAAGAGTCGCATTGGATGTGATTAAAGGAACGTGATTACAATATTGACGGACATCTAATCTAATAAAGCGAAATGCTTGTATACTTTTCTAGATTCTATGTGTGTACATATTCATTCCTACATATTTTCCCTTGACTTTATAAAATACTTTTTATATAGTAAAATCCTTGGCATATAACTGGCTGGACTTCGAATGCATCTCTGAAGATTGAGGACCTTCATAAAATGCCACGCAACCAGAAGGAAAAATAATTCAAATGAAACTGCAGACATTTTCGGCTGTAATGCTTTCTTTTGTAAAATAAGGCCATAAAATCGTTCGTATGTCTAACTTTATTGTTATTAATGTGTACTTAAAAACTAATTTGCTGTACGCCTTTTGCATTACATACAAACAGACCATTTAAAATGTTTATTTTATGAAGCTGTGGTTTTTACGCTATCCTTTTATACATAGTTCATTTCACCAGTTTTTTTCTTGAAAGCAGCAATCGACATTTTCATCTCATTCGTAATACGAATACGGAATGAACAATTTAAGTTCTTTAATTTAGAAAATTAAAAAAAGGAACACCCTCTTCCATCCCATTAACTTCAAGTACATATATGTTACATATAGATATATCCATTCAGCTATAAATATTGTTGGTAAGGCTTCGACCACGTACAGGTGTTGTAGAGGCAAAAGGAGAAGAGTAAGAAGGCACATAAACTTTCAGTCTCTAAGCAACCAGTTCTGTAGATAGGCATTTGTTTATTTTTACCTTCCCCGAGCACGACTTGTGGGCAAAAAACTCTCAAACACAAGTTACATTTACTTTTTATTATTTATATTTTATATGCAGTCAACAGACGTTGGTTGTAGTTAACTTACTATTTCCCACAACGAAGCTACATTTACCTGAAATCAGTACATCTTATAATTTTGAAGCATAAATCGGCTATCAGTAGGTGGTAAACTTCCTTATGACGATTTTATAAATAAAGTTTTATTTTAGCTGTAATAGCAACTCCAACAAGCCTTGCTTTTAACGTTAGTTAATAATTAATTTTTGTTCCAAAATTGATTTCAATTAAAGTATAACATACGCCTTATTCTTATTTCCTCTGCCAGTACCACAGATACTACAGGTAAACTCTGAAATTAGGAATAGAGTTTTGGCAGGTCCCCTGTATTCTAAATTTTAAAGAACATTGTTTGTGTCTTTGAACGCAAACCTCGAAAAACAGGAATTATTTAAACAAAATTTTGTATTTGGGTTAGATATCTCCTTTGTGGAATAGACACGAAGATTTATTTTCACTACTACTTTGCATTAAGAACTTTTTTTGGCAATATTCTAGAAAACGACTAACGATTTTTATTAAATATTATAGTATACATATGCTTACTTTCACTTGAACATTCTTTACCCAAAAAAAATCTTAAGGGTAGTTATAAGCTGGCTAACAGAGTGTGAACGTTGTACTGTCTATTCTTAAGGTGCAGAAAGTTAAGCAAGTGTAAGTTATCAGATATTTTAACATTAATTCCCATATAATTTTAACTACCGGTAGATCTTTCAATTTATACGCCACTAAAATATTACTGTAAAATTACTGTCAGCGAATAACAGTATAATAAGTCATTTGAACCATGCTAAGAATTAAACAAAGGTTTACATTTTACACCCAACCATGAACTGATCATTAACCAATAACTAATACTTCGCAGAACACATTTCATTAATTGTAGTGTACCACACAATCTCCTACCTCCATTCTTACAAGGGAGAAAAAATTGCACCCCGAAACAATTATAAAATATAATAGTTTCGAAAATCGTTCGTAGAATACTTTAAAACAATCACAAATTAAGCAACCAATCCTGACACCTAACAATTATAGACAAAGGATGACCTACATTTTTACATTTCTAGGCTTTATAATTCCCGGTAATTGAGTTTTGTTTTCCGTTTTAATTGCGCGAAACAGAAGAAAAGCCACAAATTATCACTGTCCAACCCCAGTTATGAGTGACAGTTGACTAGCTGCTAATAACTGACTCCTCCTCTTAAGAGGAAAGATAAATTAAAAAATCTTGCGCGATGAACGCGGCCTACCTGTTTCTTGGGGTCAAAATGTTTTATTGTTTCGTTCCCATGAAGAGATGAAGGAGATTCAAGACATGCACGAAGTAGCTGACCGGACCCAAGGATACAGCTACAGGGAGCACCCTACAACTGTTCTCTCATCCCTAACAACTAGAAGGTAGTTTTTAAACTAACCCTCCAACATGCTCTTCATTACCCTCTTATTCAGGTTACACCTCTATCTTTTTTACCTCCT
Source organism: Ectobius pallidus (assembly GCA_964059195.1). Lineage (NCBI taxonomy): Eukaryota > Metazoa > Arthropoda > Insecta > Blattodea > Ectobiidae > Ectobius > Ectobius pallidus. Next base: position 56,381,497 of record CAXKWD010000002.1, read on the forward strand.
GTTAAGAAGGGGGAAACGGTTTGGCTACCTAACATGAGGGAATATAAGGGTAAAAAGGGAGTTATCTTCAACCGAGGAACGTTTTTCTCAGTGGCTAAGGTAGCTAAGTCTGCCCCTTTGGTTATTACTAGGAACAAAGTATAAGGTAACAGCGTAAGAGAAGATGAGATGATGTTAGTGCAGAAGTGGGATAAATTCGCACGTGTCTGCTGTGGGATTCGAAACAGTAAACCTCAGGATTTAATGGTCTAAGAGATTTATTGTTATAAAACCACAAAACTGTACCATACACACACATGAGTAACTACCATATTGCGGTACAGACTTATTACAAAATGCACGTGTCTAAAGACATTCGATTTCGAATTAGTATAGTATTCATTTCAACCGCCAAGTTTATTTTATATTTAACTTACTTTTCATGAATACCATAAACAATTTATTTTTTAATTTGTGGGAGAAGGAAATAATTTAATGAATAAACAAATGACAAAACTTTTGCTTCTTCGCAGCTTTCCACCTTAGTTATTACTTATTAGCCTACATATAAATTATAACTCTCAGTTATTTATTTATTTTTCATAAAATTCCAAATTATGTTTCGTTTAAAATTTTATTTATTTTTTTCTACGCTTAATAGTCTAATAGTAACTCTCGTTGAACGTATAAAGGGCATTTTCATCTAAGCTATTATTTTTTTGTAATATTTATCAATTTCACACATTTAACTCACACTTACACGAATGCAAACAGGACGCTAATGAAAATTTATACAGGAAAAGTCCGTCGGAAGACATAGGCCTAAAGGTAGAAGGGAACATTAAGATTTATCGAGACCTGGATAGAAAAAGCTGTAAAAGTTACTTTAAGAACATACTACTTTAATTTTCGATTTCTTGACTACCAGTGAATTGATTTAATCTTGTTATACATCAGGTCCTTGATTTGGCCCAATAATGTCTAACAGATAATTCAAGTACAAAGAAGATCGCTTTCTATTATATTCCATTATTATTATTATTATTATTATTATTATTATTATTATTATTATTATTAGCCTTGTCATAATGTTATCAGTCACCTAACCCGAAGAAAAACAAGATATCCCTATTATTGTTAAAACCATTAGCTAATAGTCTACAGTAGCCCAGCGTTTCTCAACCTTTTTTAAACCCGAGGACCTCTAAAATATCTTAAAAAATTTACGGACCCCTAATTTTACATCCCATTTTTAAAAGTAGACTATATGTAGGCCTATATTCTTAATATTTGGGGTATTAATTATAGGTCATTATAAAGAGATAAATCTAAATACATTTTTTTATCCAATGCAAACACAGTTGGAAGTAAACTATTGACAGTTTAATATTTATTACCAATTTGATAATATAATTAGGAATTATGTTATTCATAATATTACTTTTAATGAGACGGTTGAGCTTATCGCCTCTTGCAGAGTACCTGGATACCTTGCTCAATATTAGTCAAATTTAGTCGAAGATCAGCAGATATATTAAACCATCTTAATTATGTCTGCGGACCATCTACACGATCGTCGCGGACCACCAGTGGTCAGGAATTTGATAAAATAATATTTCGTAAAAAAATAAGAGAAAATCATTTTTTACACTTTAGTTAATTAGAAAGTCTTTAGGATATGTCAATGAACTATAGAGGCCTAGGCTACAACGTCTTGCACTAGCACGGCCATGAGAAACTGCAGTAGCACAGATGCCTACCAACCGAAAGCTTTTGGAGGGCTTCTTGAATCTTTGGTAGTGTGAACAGGTGAGCCACTATAAAGGAAATCTGGTGCTCTGGAGGATGTTACATCCGGGGGGAGGGTATACCTGCAGTCTTTCCTTTGCATAATACTGCTCCGATGCGATGAACAATGCGAAGTACGGAACTTCTAACACCTGGCGCTTTCAACAACGTCTTCTTTTTAATTTCCAAATAAAAAATATCCTCACAATTGAAAGGAACTAGGGGTGTAAGGAAAGGGTGTCCAATTCCTTAACTTCCGTTTATTACCTGATTCAGTTTCTCTCTTGTTTGTTTTGGAATGATGAAGCTACTGTAGCATTGTGCATATTAGTCCGTATTTTATGAAACCTCCTATTGGATATAGCAACTTACCGTGTACATATTTGCAACAATATTATCTGAGGAGAAATCAGTAGCATTTTTTTCGTTCAACAATTTACAGAATAATGTAGAAGAAAAGAGCTATGGAACTAATCATCCTTCCGTTCATTTTTTGCGCAGAGGCCTTGATACAAAATTAATTTAGGAAATCAAAATAACACTAAGGATTCTATGAAACCATTTGTATACAATGCTAATTTAAGTTTATTTATAGATCGACAATTTTAAGGTAGGTTATATCACATTTAGTACTGCAGGTAATTCATAATATCTATTTATTCATAAATATACTGTCTCTTTATAGCAACTTGTTAGAAGTAGGCGTACAAGTAAATTAATAATTCTATGCTGTAGTTCTGATCTATTCTGAAGAAACAATCAATCCTGACATCCTGTAAGAACGTATTCTTACAGTGTTTTCTCCACCATAAAGGATCAACTCTTCACATTTAAAATAGAAAAACTTATATTTTGCTCGCTTGGTACTTTATGGATTTGACACACTTTCTAAGCTGCAGAGATTTTCTGCTAATCAAGAGAAAACACTAGTGTTTCGTTTGTAGTACACTAGTGATAAATACTGGACATTAAAGCTTTGACAGCCACTGAATAAATTCATCATATATTACGAAGAAGGATTTCGTATGTAGGTCTAATGGGCCTATGAGACTTAACGCTTCATCAAGTATGGTGAAATTTTTTTGTTTAGTTTGTTCATAATTTGAGGATTCTTATGCAGGTCTGTAAAAATGAAAATGTGTCCAAAATAATTTTCATTTATCCGGAAATGGCGACGGGTATCGTATCTGAGACTGCGTCAAGAAGGTGGTCGCCGTCACATGTTAAGTGCATGGATCGCTAGGCCGGAAGATAGATCTTGAGGGATGTAACCCAAGCCATCCTCCCTATCTGGGAGAATGTCAACAGCTGTCACCCGGTGTCTCCCTTGATCGGCATGTCTTGCAACATGGAAAACCTTTCCAATTTAAAGACATTGATCTTCTCTGACCAGACTACTGTGTGGGAAAAACAGGAGAACCTTCCTCCTCTTCTATTAAGTGTTTTTACACACTTCCTTTTTGTTTTTGTTACCTGCGCCCTTCTTGTCCGACCCTGAGAGGAAGATGCAGTTATATTCCGTGAACACTATTATGAACTAGGCCACAGTAACGCCCTAATTAAAGGGCATGTACTTGCTGATAATTTGTTTTCTGTCACAGAATTTTTAAAGGGAGGGAAAATATAAAATTAATGGAGTAACAAGAAACAATAATTACCTCGGTTTCAAAATCTTTTGTTAATTGGTTCAATACATCAGAATTCTGATACCAAAGCAATTTAATACTGGAGACATAAATACACTAACTATCTGAAGAAAAACTAAACGATATGCATCGGCCTACGTAATACAGAAATTTACTGTTATTACGCAGGATTTAACTTTAGTTTTAAAATCTGCTTTTCCAATAATGGCAATGTTTGAGGAAATGTAGATAAATATAAGATTATGTAAGTAGATTGATGAAAGCAGAAATGTCGAATAATGTTGTCATTAAATGGAAAGGATAATATATTTCTCAAAGAATTTTATAAAACACATCACGATGGTTAAATAATGCAATTTTTAGCATAAAATAGAATATACTTTAATAGATTTAGCTTTATTACAATCTTACTGTTGTACAGAAATTCAGAATACTTATGTGTTATAAAATGCCAACTTAGTTTATGGAATACGGTAAATACATAATATAGACCATTAATGGATCTGTAGAGTTAACCCCATAAGTTTAAAAAATAATGTATCATCTTAGAAGCAATTTATTTCAGGACAAACTACCAGAATATAAATTAAGCTGATTTTAAGGCAAAGATCAAACACGTCTATGTTTGAATGTATTCACGTAGGTCAGTTTTAAAAATACTATTCATAATAATGTTTTGAAAACAATGTAAAGAATGCAGATTACAGCTAAAGAATCCACGGAATATAATTGGCTCATAGTTTGAGAGTGATACTTTTGTTAGTTATACTGTGACAGAAGGGGGATTTTTATGTGTATACCAAGTTTTGTGGTTCGGAATACTGAACAGCTCATTCGAATGTGAGACAAGAAAAATGTTTAAAAAACAAATGAAGAAGGTACTCACCTCCAGATCGTGACGTTGTATTGTTGTTATCATGCAGAGCTTCCACGATCAAAGAGAATGTCCCCTGGAACAAAACAACATCAGGCCATCAGAACATAATCTAAAATGACTACCTTCTTTACATGCGCATTTTAACATAATACTAGAATGATATGTTTACAGTATAGAAAAAAAGAATGGGATAGAAGTATTCTAAAACAAAAGATCACTGTAACCACTTAAAACAAAGGAACAGTAAGATTTTAGATTTTCCTGGCGAAGAGTATGAATAAATCTTTCCCGGGTAGACAGCCAGGTTTGAAGATCAAGTGTCTCCGACGTTTCAGAGGCCCACGCTGCCTCCATCCTCAGGGATACTGAAGTGTAGTATCCCTGAGGATGGAGGCAGCGTGGGCCTCTGAAACGTCGGAGACACTTGATCTTCAAACCTGGCTGTCTACCCGGGAAAGATTTATTCAAAGGAACAGTAATCTGAAAAACTTAGAAGTTAGTATTCCCTGGTCCTTAGGGTTCCAGGAGGTTGGTGATCAGATTTTTAGACATAGGCACATGATGGTAAGGCAGTCTTACGCAAGTGCTTTACCCCCAGAACTGTTCCTGATACTCGTTTCTGTTGGAGGTTGAGTCGACTCCAGGGACATAGTGCCACCAGAAAGAATACGCCAAAAGAAATCCCGAGAAGTTACAGTGACAACTTCAATACTTTAGGGACGTTGTGAATAATATCTGAGAAGAGCTTCATGATTTCTTTTGAGGATTATTGAGATAGTGAATATTAAAATCATTAATACAGTATAACGATAAAGTTTATCACGCCCTATACCCTAGAACTAAAGTCATGAAAATTTATTAGGTATTTTTATCAGTTTATTTTATACTAATGGGAAACTGAACTTTTACTCAGTTTGCCTATATTTTTAATTATCTATGATTGTTCAGCAAAATAACACAAAAATAGCAAATTTTTAGCCTGCTAGAAAACCTCTAAATATTTCTAGACTCCATTCTATTTAAATTAAAAATTTATTTTGGAAATTCAAAATAAAGGAAAGGCAAAAAAATTAAACAATCAAAGTACGTAAGAAAACTTGCTGTTTCGTTTTGTCACTTGCATCCCGTCAAGACTTGTACAACAAAGGAAATATTTACAGTAATTTAAACAATAAATTAAAACCCACCTAATGAGTACTTTTCCCAAGTCTGTCTTGAGGTTTTCTCACAACAACGGTTTTCTTAAAACCATTCATTACAGCAGAGTACAAAGATTTATGAATGATGGCCGCGACACGATTGCCGCGCCGCCTAGATGCTACATCTCAAAACAAAAATAAATGAAAAAAGAAACAAGTGTACGCTGCAGGGCGGAGGAAAAATTATCTTCTTTATTATTTGTAACAAGTGAAAAAGTCCCTTCAAGTCCAATTGATCATCTGTATTACAAGAAGCAATAAGAATAATAAAAAGTTACATGCTGAAAATCAGAGACGTGACATTATTTTTAAAATTGGTCATGCTTGGTGGGTTTTATAACCGGTTCTGGATCTTCGATTTTTAATTTTATTATCACTTTATATGATGATACCACCTCCGTTTCCGGAGGAAGACAGATATTTAGCCTCGGGGTTGGATCTGTTAATCTAGTCCCGGTCAAACCACTTCGAGAGGAGGCGAGGGAGGCACACGGGAGGGAGTATTATTCCTTGTACGGGTCCTCCTATTATACACGGTAATAACTGTAGTAAAAGCTACAAGATCCTCATCGACTATTATCACAGAATACAATGTACGTATTAATAACATAGGATGAACCCTAAACATCTTCCCTATTGAGGCAATAAATTCAACTGCAAAAGCAATACAATACTGTGACAATTCGAAGTTTATAGCATATTCTTATTGTTGTTGTTATGGTTATTATTGTTATTATTAACAGATAGTTGTAGGCTAGCCGTTTATATTCATCAAACAATAAAAACGTCAAGAATGCTCCCCACTGTTAAATCTCTCTTTTTTTTTTTCAGAGGGACAACATATTTTAAGTTTACTTACATAAACAAAGCCAATCTATCTTAATAACAAAACCTATCAACAATACAAAAACTTTCACTTAAAGTCTATAATACAGAGTTTTATTTCTTGATATATTTGTATATTTTATTCTTTTCATTTAGCAAATAATAAGCCTATGGACCATACATGCTCTTTTCTGAGTTTTAAGACGTTTAATCCTATACCTTTGTTCCCATCTTTCCTTACTATATAAAAAAAAGAATTTGCTTAGCATTTTCAAAACGTACGTTTTAATCGAATAAAGTATTTTCTTATATCCTAATTTATTTATTTATTTATCCAATTTTAATAGGTTTTTGTCTCGTAAAGCTTCTCTTCAGTAATTTGTTTCTCTTCATTCTAATACAAAGTGTAACGCATTGGATCTTCTTTGCCCATGCATTTTTATTGATTTCTTTATTGGCTGACATATGCATGGAAAAAGAAACGTGTTAGAAAATTGGTAACCGGAGTATTTTTACTAATCTTGAAATTCCGTGTATAACTTGAAATGAGCAAGGCATTAAAGGATGTTAAACATGTTAAAAATGCTGTTTCTACATAATAATTTTCACTAATCATCTAAACTTCAGTCCTCCCAATTTGAAGATTATGATACTTTGTTTTAGACTAACTAACGTTTTATACAATTATACCATTATTCAATTTTTCTTAAATATAAAACAGCTTAAATCGGATAATCATTCAGTTAGTAGTAATTTTCCTTCATTTGTGAACCCTTAAGCGAGCCATAGTCAACTTCTAACATTTTCTCTCACATCGTTAAACATTTTCTGGATCAGCGTGTACTTTCTCAGCTTCAACACAATATTCTATGTAAGGAATTTTCTCCTACATCTTTATTTTTGTTATAATTAAAATTAATTTTGTTCCCACGGTTCGGGTCCCTATGGCAACGCGGCTGGTCATCGCATGCCAGCACATCCATCGGAACTGCTCAGCGGAAACCATCAACCATCACGTGACATACATCACTAGCGAACTCTCGCGCTGAAACAATCCTAGCTAATAACAGCCATAAATTACACACTAAACAGGTATCTCCGAAGCCAGCCGTGTGCATAAGTTAAAATCGAACCTTTAAACATATACAAATGACATTAAAAAGTATAAGACAGGAGGCAGCGAAAAGGGCGAAAGAGAATGCATTTAAATTTCTGCAGACGATATCATCATACTTAAACTTTCTCCTTTTTCTAGGAAATCATTTCTTCAGTGTCTGAAATTTAAAAAAAACCACTTGCAGGTCTACTATACTCGTAGGTAGCGAACCATTCCAAAAAGTTGTACACCCGGGGAAACAGTACTGATCATTATTTTCCCCCTTATTCCACAAGAAATGAAACTGCCTCAACTTTATTTTACTGCAACAGCCCGAAATTTGTTAAACGCTTTATGTCCTTTCACTGAATTTATTAAGAGAAAGAAAAAGTCATAGAAAAAGAAGAGGAGACAAGAATGAACAATTAGGAAAAAGGAAAAAAAGAGAATTAAGAGCGTGTTGACCGCACCACCTTATATAACCAAGATAATGTATACATATTATAAGGCCTAAAATATTTAGGTTTTCATTTATTTCTTTTTTGACAACATAAATGTTTAAACATCGGCATCTGAATATAACTCCATAAAAGCTCCATTTTATTCATAAACCAAAACCTGAATTCTTTAATAAATCATCTACTTAATTCCATTTTCGCACAATAATTTTTATTATCGTTATATTGCACTACTGCATTGCGTATATTCAGTGTTGCCAAGAGAGAAAAAAACAGTAATTTCATTTTCTATGAGTCTGTTGATAAAAAGAAAAAACTAACGCCCTAATTGGCAACCTCCCAATGGTTCATTCATGACCGAAAACAATGCCAGCTCTTTTTTAGCGAATAAAAAAAAGACACAGAGAGGGGTTATGTTTGTACGTACAGTAATAATACTTAGTTCAATATAAATCACTACATACGTCCAGCACTCTTTACAGACTCAATCAGGAACGTCTGTCATTGTTAAGGGGACCCACAGTTGAAGTTTTATTCTGTTCAAAATGAAAATGATTTCCTGTCGACTACTTCTGTTGCTGTTGCTTCGCTAGGATTTTAATTAAAATAACCTGTTTTCTAAATCAAGATATCTCGTTTCCGATTAGAACTTTAGCTTGTGTTTGTAACGTAAATAAATTATACCGTACACTCTTATAACGTGTTAAAGGACCATTAAACTATTAATCTGTTTCACTGCGCTTGCGCATCGCCATTAAGCATTTAAATTAAAAGCAAAACTTAAGTTATACATATTATCTGATCTGACATAGTTTTGCTGTTTTACCTAATTATCTGGACTTTTTGTATTATAAATTATACAATGTAATACATGAAAAAGTCTTCATAATAAATTCAATGAAATAGATCCAATTTCAGTATACTAATTAAAAGTATGCGTCATTAAGACTGAATATTCTAGCATGTAGGCCTACAGATCGTTAAGTTATAGTCTTCTGATGGACAAAATTTGCTTTCCAGGATATCTTATTACGTAACTCTCTTTTTCAATTGCATATGGTAGGATGGAGACACATAGTCATGTTTCACTTATTGTACGCTATATACTGACATTACACGAGAATAAATACGAGAAAAGTTTCTCAAACCTGGGCAATCAGCTGCCCTTGCTTATTCTCTCTACCAAATGCCTTAGCGCGAGTTCGATATGGATTCTTTCTCCCACATATACTTCCTTCGATATATATAATAACTCATATATATGCCTATATATATAGATTATATGATATAACTATAGCCTATATTAGTGTGCCTCATGGTTATGTATCTTTATATATGACGAAGTATCTTTCGGTGATGTCTACCATTAAGGGTAATCATAGAAGAGAAAGTCTCCATCTGCCACTGTGTCCGAACTCTGGCTAGCTCGGTTGGTAGAGCATCTACACGGACAGATATTGGGTTTCAGTCCCGGTGCTAAAAGGAATTTTTCTAAATATTCTTCAGATGGTTGGTTAAGGGAGTCCGGCATGCTAATCCGGCCAATTTACTTGATCGGTGACGAGTGTTTTTTTTATATTTAAGTATGATAATAGGCCAACTTCTAAAAACTAGTCATTCGTTATCAATATTTAATGTAATAATGTAACAACAGTTACTATCCGCCACTGAAATACAATGGGCCTTCTGTAAAAGAAACAAAGCAACTTCAACACCGTGATAATTAGCTCTAGTACTAATAATATTGATAGCAACACTATCATTAGAAACAACGTAACTTTAATTCAACTTGCAATAGACGAGTTGATCGCTTTTCCTCGCAATAAAAAAAAAGCGCCGAGTCTGTTAGACTACTTCTCCGCCTCAACTGTAATGCGGGGAACAGACGACACTAGGCTACTTCAAGAGTTAAGAATGCGTTTTTATGAAGATATAGCTAATAAGATGCAGATTGCAAGATAAAAATTCATTTTTTTTCATGTACAAAGTATTTTATATCAACTGGAAGTTTTCTATGCAAATAAGGTACATAAGTAAAATATTATATTGTATTTCTCTAAAGACGGGTACATTTACGAGTATTTTTAAGCTTAAAGAGAGGATTTTACAAATGCAACTGGTAGATAAAGTCTAACATAAATAAAGGCTACATCGCTGCCAATGCACTTTTCAATCGCAACTACAGAGATTAAAATACACACACACACACACATCTCAATTAAATTAAGTGTTGTAGCATTTACTCTTTTTTTATCTTCTTTGAATTATTATTCTCTAACTTTACACTAACAGCGACAAGGCTGTATATAAAGGTGGCTGTAAACCATTTCAGTATGTAAAGAGCATCTGCAAAGAGCTTCAAAGGCTTATTTTATGGCTTTTAAAGCGCAGACAGTCTGACAAAACATAACGTATTTCAATTCAATCATTCGGCAAATTAGCATTATAAAATTAAATGTTTTATAGCAGATGGTGCATATGTGATTCTAAATTAGTCCTCAGTGTAGGAATTTATTGTAATAGGTGTTATTTAGGAATGGAATCGAATATGTATTATATTATCTTTGTTCATATCATGATATTCCCATGTTCTACTGACTTAAAAAGCAGTACCTGTAAATAGTTAATGCAATGACGTAACAGATCTACAAACTTAAAATTACATATTTTTTAAGTTTATCACGCAAAGCTACAAACAAAAATAAAGTAGCTTAGTGGCTTTTAGTTTCTGAAGATTATTGCGCATGTTATCGTAAGATTATTGCGCATGTTATCGTAAGGCGATAACACCTATTCCACCCGCAATACATGCAAGGATAAATAAATAAATAAATAAAAAATAAATCACAGAAAACACCAAACGAACAATTCATTGACAAGTGAAATGATAGCAAAACAAAGACTGCTATTCAAATAATATTGGTTACATTATTAAATCACTGAAGATGAAGAAGCACGAATAAATGAAACGAGAAGGAATCAGACAATTTATTTTCAATTATAAGGCTACTCAACTTATTTAAATAAGATAAAATTCCTCAGTATAAATATATTAATAAAAATATAGGCCTACTAGAACGGTAGGGTATAACAAATTATGTTACTTTAAGAATCCCTAACACTTTTTCCATTAAGTTCGTGAGGATGGTAATTAGTTCTTCGCCTACTGGATAGATATCAAATTTGGTGCTAATTAACGACTATTGAAGGTATTATAGCCGTTTGAAACAATTTCGCTTTCAGTCCGAACAACAGTAGGGCACTAGAATGCTTCGCATGACTGCTAGGGCTCAAGGATTCGATATTCTTATTTAATAAATAAATACATTGGGATAGACGAGTACAACGAATCAAACAGCTTAGTTGCTACGCCACTACAATTTTATAAATCTGAAATGCGAATCACGGAAAGAAATCATAATGCTTCGTGGGAGTGTCAGAACTGAGGAAAGGATTTAATGAACTGAAAAACAATGCACTGGGATTGTCCAGGATTTCAACCATGGACCAATCATCATTAGAGTCAGGAACATTATTGACTGGATGGTCAGTTTAAATTAAATTAAATTAATCAGGATTAGCGAAAACTATGTGCCAGCCTAGTTTTGAGAAATGTACAACTTACATCCTAGTGGGTCATTTCCTTGACCGAAATTGGGATCGCCCCACAAATCCACTGCAGATGAGGAAGAATACAAACAAATCATTAGATTTAAGCATGGAACCCCCACCTCTAATGCCGCATCGTGCTCCAACTATCGATCTTTTTCTTAGTCCAATCCCCTTCTCCTCCTGCCAACAACAACTAACCCCATCCTATCTACCAAGTTTTCAACTTTTGATATTCCAGACTGCATAACCTAGATTTAGATTTCATTCTGTTCAAGAGGTCTTGTAATTTCAAACTTTTTTCCTCCCGCTTCTTTTAATCAGCGCTCGTTAGTTCAAATGATTTTACGGCAGGTGGCAGTAGCCTACCAGTCTTTATAAGATTCAGAGCACTCCTTGCAAAACACATTGTTCCATAAGGAAAGTGTCGTCTCAAGCTTGGTTGTAAATAGATCCTACTAATCACGTAGACCTAACTATTCAAGTCACATGATCATAGAATTTTCACTTTCCATTTTCCACGCATAATACCTCAAAGAACATAATTAAAAATAGTCTACCACAAATTTATTTCTATGATAAATTTTAAGAGGAAGAATATATCAATTTCTATTTATCATCTTCATTAATATTATCGTTACTTTATAGTTGTTACTGATTGTATTAGAACAACTGAAGATCGTAATGTATCCCATTCAAAAAAGTAATTTATTTATTATTAGCATTATTATTATTAGGGATGGGTCGATACCAGATTTTCTCGATACTCGATACTCGATACCGATACATAATTTTTTCCTCGATACTTCGATACTCGATACCTTCAACATTTCCAGTTTCAATAAATAGGTACATTAAAAATTAAAATTTGAGAGAACTGTGTAATACCAACTAAATTAATTAAGTCTGCATATTTAATGAGACAAAATTTAATATCATCAGTAGCCTATAATTATTTTTAAACTCTACATTAAAACTAAAATTAGTTTTTGAAACAGTCCACTTACAAGTTTTTGTTCAAACATACTAGCATTCTCACTTAATTGCAGAATTACAAAAGTATCGAAAAAGTATCGAGCGAGTTTTCTGAAGTATCGTTCGATGCCGATACCATGCAAGTATCGAGAGTATCGAGGTATCGAAAGTATCGAGGACCCATCCCTAATTATTATTATTATTATTATTATATTGATTACAGCAGGAATGTTATAAATCAATATATAATTAGTCGAACTGAAATCAGAATTTGATGTGTTACCTGGTCCAAGACTTATAATATAATTAAGATTGACTATTACTGTCAATAAAATACTAACAGTAGCACAAATTATTACGAATTTTTTTTTTGTTATTAACTGTTCAGACTGAAGGGTGAAGGATGAAGAAAATCTAACATACCTTGTAGGCCTATATGGTATATGTGTACAGGTATTTCATGGCCTTCTAGCAAAATACTTAACAGGAATGCAGTATCTAAACTAATAGTTACCAGTCAACAATATAAACAGTTGCTAGTATCAACAAACTACTTCTAATTTATGACTGACGAGAAACGATTATTACGTAGTACGGTCGTCAGTCATGCTGCCATCTATTATTGCCGATAATAAACATGGAATGCACAGCTATGATACCTAGCAGCTCGAGTTGGTGGGGTGGGAGTCTCTACTTTATTGCCCTATTCATAACGCCCATAAACTCTTACATTGTTGGAATGCGTATAGAATCGAAAAGTTAACATGGAGTCATCCTCCACGACTCCTCAAGAGGGCCATAAACAGGTCAAACTTTTCAAGAACTCGCAAGAAAGTAATCAATAATACAGAGCAAGCTATTCTCTTCTACAAGATGAATGTATTTCCTTTTAACTATTGTATTTAGCAGAAACTGAAGAGTGTTACAAGTTGGACATATTTATAGCACCTCATGCTACCGTGGAATACAGGTAATTCCTGTGAGAACTTCAGGTGACGACTGGACATCAAGCTGTGACAGAATGTCCAGGAGGGTGTTTTTTCGGGACCTCCTAGCGAGTTTATGACACCATCATATACCTTCCAGAGTGCATTGAGGAGTTCCCAAAACATGCAATTTGTGAACAGTTTCAAGGTAGCAGCATGACAGGTGACTTCCTTTCTCTATTTATTTTCTGACGTCGCAAGGTAGGCTACTGAATTTTTCAAGTTCTATGGTTCTTCCAACATTCTGAGTAATTTATACAGAACGCTCTTAAGTTTGTCTTTGGTTCTTTATGTAATGAAATTACTATTTTAAATATAGGCTACGGAAAAAAGACTTGACAAGCTTAGGTGGATCCGATAATAAATAAAATATGGTGATACTTTATTTATCAGTTGCATTAATTTAGGATTTCTTCAAAACTGTTTGCAGGCCTACAGAAATTAAACAAATCTTGTTAAAACTAAAGTCCAATATTCTATTAACTACGAAATATCATGTAATAAAATCCAGTCATGAAGCTATACATTTATGATTTATTATTATTATTATTATTATTATTATTATTAACAATTAAGATTGCAATAAACTGCATCTAAATATCAATACTTTTATATTATGTTATTGCGGATGCTGTACAGGCTATTATTGTAAAGGTCGATCAATGGAGTGACATCGTGGATCAAAGTTCTCAAGCACGAACGTAAATGACGATCATTGTTGAAAGAACATTTCCACGAGTAGTAAGTTAATAGATTTCTAGACTGCTACACATTCGTCAGATTTAATAAATCCAACTTCGGAGAAATATAAAAAGGAAAGTTTGAAGTTTCTTAAAGATGAGAGTGTCGATGTACTTAGGCTAGTTGGATCAGAAATTAAATCATTTGTAGAAACCTATGGGAACACCTTGATTACCTAAGAAAACATACGCGTTTTAGATATGTACTAATGAGCCATTTAACAATCATCAAAACAGGATGAAGATGAAGAAATTAAAAAGGAAAAGTAAGCTGATTTCACTGAACATCCATCGCGTGAATAAACATGTAACTTCACTTTACAAACGAGTACACATAAAACGCAATCACGACGTTCAGAGTTCCCCCAGAGAGGAACAAAAAGTGGTTGCTCGTTTGGATTGCATGATATATTCGTCATCACCTCCTCTGGCAGGTCCCACACTCACTCTTCCGTATAAGTGACAGTTCATGGACCCAAAACATGCCCTTTAGGGGGTTTGGAATCGAACCCAGAGACTACAAGATTCCCAGAGGAAGTATTTCCTGCTTCTTCAGAAGTTAAGAATTATTGTTTCCTCTCAAGGTATATGTGTAGGATGTCATCGCGTCCTGACATGGACCGCAGATTCAGCTTCCATGCCCTCGGGTTTGTCAAGTATGCATTTAGCAAAACCAGTAGGTTTACATCCCCATTCTGAGAAAGCTACAGACCAAAGCTGAAGTAAGGAAATAATATATTTTGTTAATAAATTAGATTATTATATGTGTATGGTAGATTATGTTGTGAACACGCGAGTTTCATTTTGCATATTGTTGCATAGGCTATTTTGATTTTTGCGATAGTACAATGTGTGCATATTTATTAAATTGTCACATTTTTAACGGCATATTTCTGAATGTTAAGTATTGTGCAAATCTCTGTTATCTCAAATATTTGTAACATGTCTAGCTAAGTGAATGTTTTGAGTACCGACTGCACATCAATAATTGACAGTACGTACCCTAGAATTTTCGGACCTGATAAAAATGACGTTTCACTTCATTAATTTTCAATTTACTAAAATTTGTTTGTTTGTTTGTTTTTTTTTAAGTGGGATCTCTATGATAACAGAGTCACATAAACAGATAAATTGGACCACATTCTGCAAAAAGGAACCAACCCTCAAAATTAAAAAAACCGGAGGCAAACTAACCAGCCCTCTTCATCCATTTTTATGCCATCTATGGAGCAAACAAAAGCACACTGAAGTGATCTAGGTGGCTTTTTAACTTTAAATGCATTTTTCTCAGCTTAAAAATCATGAGGATTGGTTCCTTTCTGCAGAATGTGGTCCAATTTAAAACTGTAGGTCAAATTAACTTAGGCTTATGGTGAAATCTGTTGCTCCAGTTGATTGTAATGTATTTGCAGTTAAATGGTATGGGAATAGGTTTGCATTACGCAACACATTTGCACGGTTCGGCAAAGATCTCAGATCACTAGATCGCGGCAACACTGCTCATAAAGGGATGTCCCTTGTTAAAATGATTGAGGGAGGGGAAGGGAGAGGAAGGCAGGAAGCCTAAATCACAGGCGGCCAGTCTGAGTGAGCACTGGCGCCTCACAAGCAAAAGAGGGGGGGGGGGGGGGTCCGCTGTGCCAGTGACACAGTCTGTCCCGACTCGACACATCCTGCGGGAGTAGCCTGGGAAAGGTGCTCTCTGTCACATGAACTTGTATCCTGCGGGAATGGCATGGGGAAAACTGCCACTTCACCAGGGATTAATAATATATTAAATGATAATGATAAAATGATACTCGAGCTTTTACCTTCGCAGCGTTTCTCAACATTTTTGAACCCAAGGACCTCTAAAATGTCTAAAATATTTTACGGACCCCTAATTTTAATCCCATTTTTAAAAGTAGGCTATACGTAGGCCTATATTTTTAATATTTGGGGTATTAATTATAGATCAATATAACGAAATAAATCTAAATACATTTTTTTTTAATTTGACGGAAACACAGTTATTGGATTATTGGAAAAATATTAAAACCGGAGTTTTACTTCTGTAGTTTCCACTTGCTTTATGATATTTTTTAATTATGTCTGCGGACCATCTGCACCATCTTCGCGGACCACCACTGGACCGCGGACCATAGGTTGAGAAACGCTGCCTTAGAGGACCGCGTATTATTAGGCAACAACAATCTCCTCTTCAGGGAAATTCATCGCGAAGTTGAGGATAAAAGTCATAAGACATTCAAAATTTAAACAAACAAATTCGGAATGACAAAAAATTATTTAAAAATTATAGCACATAGTATACACATAACTTCCTTTGAAGAAGCCAAATTGGATGTTCAGTAGAATCCCGATTATCCAAGACTCGATAAAACACAAATTCGTGTTATCAGAATTTATCTGCACACAATTATGTTGAATACAATACTATACTGTCACTAATGTGTGACAGTATTATGTAAGTTCTAAATAATAGGTTTTTGAAAAATACGAACAAGTGTTTAAAGTGCATTACAGCGAATTGAACTATATCCTACCTATTAAGGACTCAGTCGATTGTTCGGTAGCTCTATGTGGGCTTATGTAACAATAAATAAACAGCAATTTTGTCCGTATTCCAATTTTCAGTTAGGCCTATATGATTTAGCTCTGCTCCATTTTAACAAGCATAATCGACGTTCTTCTGCATTCTTCAACTCAGATTTACATTAGGCCTAATGTTATTTTTGTTATTATTATCATCATCATCATCATCATCATATCCATCATCGTAATCATCATTCCAGAACATGGGAGAGTCTTAAAATATATTTGCAGTGAGTTCCACCCTTAATACAGCCCGTATAACTTTACCCAAAATTTAGCCGTTACTTTGAGGGCTATCGTCCTTATTTGTCGTGGGTATGTTGTAAAACTAAACAAATTTTACTATAGTAGAACATGACCAGCTGTGAAAGCGTTAAGTATGTATGGAAAGGTACAATCATAGCTATTTTATATTATACTTTAAATACTGATTCATCACAAGAAAATCCTAACTACTCAAACTACTGAGGACTAATTTAAAGAAGAGACTTAGACGCAGATTCGTCACTTAGGTAACGGAAGTACTTAAAGACTTGTGGGAATACAGGGTGTCCCAGCATAACGGGCACCTAACCCGCCTCTTGAGAACACGAGGACAAGGAAGTTCTCTGCTTCACAGGTCTGCCAACTGTTCCATGGGAACCAAAACTAGCTCGTTTCCACAAAACAAAGAATCTCATCTTCTTTATTAACTTTAATAAGTTAACTGAAACCATTTTAAGTGAGGAGTTCCAACAGGAAGTTCCTGTGATAGCATCTCATGGGTTAGATGAAGCAGAGAAGATTATTTCCGAAGTTAAAGGGTTAAAAGGAACACGTGGTACAGGTAGATTTCATGTGGTTGGTGAAAATAAGGATGTGGTAATAAAAATCTTTCTTTCATGCGGGACTTTTATGGAGGGAGACAGAATGGGGGAGTGAGGGTAAATAAAGGAAATGAGGGTGGGATAAAAGGCAAACTGGTGGTATAATATATATATACTCATTCGTTAGGATTTAATTTTGTAACTATCTTATATTATTCATATTCATTCAGCTATACAGGTGACGGTAAGAGAATTATCTCATTAATTCCCAAAAAATAACTTCAAGAATATACGACACGTCTGTATCTATCTTAAAACAAGGAACCATACCACCCAGCTTCTTGATCAAGTGAACTCTTTTAAATGGTGTGACCAGCATTATTTTAAAAATATTTAGATGACTTTATGAAAGCTGATGTGTGAACTGGACCCAGACAAGATAAAGTTTATGTATCTAGATTTTAACAACTTATACAATAGGAAAAATGAAACTCTTGTTTTAGACGCTACATAAAATGGTATTAGAATTAAGTTTAAATGAACCAATGAAAATACCACTTGGAAGTCCCAGGTGGGAAGACAATATTAGGATAGATTTAAGGGAAGTAGGATTTGCGACGGATGATTGGACGGAGTTAGCACAGGTAAGCGCGGCAATGAATCTTCGGATTCCATAAAATAGATAATATTCATTTAGCTTGCTGAGGAATTGTCTACTGCCATTGAGTAAGTAATTATTGATATTTAAAAAGAAAGGCAACTAAAATTGCACGAAAACATCATATACAAACATGATAGATCTTATGAGGAATTAAGTTGGACAAGAATTAATATTCTGAAGGGAAAACTGAGCAAAGTGCCTGTTGTTTCAGTTATCCCATTAGACCCATACGAATTAAAAACCTGTTATTCGGAAAACAATCACGAAAATGACAGTGGACAATGGCTAATATAATCCGTTAGATAATTCTAGAGATTTTGTCATTTGTATAAAAACAAATGGAGGTATAAAGTCATGAAATGAGAATTAATTATTGGTGGTACTCGCGTTGCTATAGCTACGGGAAAACAATGGGGAGAATGCCAGGCATAACGGTACTGGATGCAGCCTAGCACCGCCACATAGATACGTAACATGCAGAAATATTTCTCATGTCTGTCAGTTCTTTTGACATGGTAAATATTCCTTACTTTCGTATATGTTACTTAACTTTCTTTCTTCTAGACATAGAGGCTATCTATATCACGGGAAACATCACAGGACTTTGACAAATTGATCGCTTCGTTGTATATGTCAGGCAGACTTGAAATGTTAATTTGAAAACAACATATGTATTTTAAAGGCTTATGTAAGTCAGTTTCTCAAGTTGGCTAAGTTAAAAAAAAATTATCCCTCCACAAAAAACTCTTGGTATTAGAATATAGACAAACAGAAATGTTTTGATAGGCCTTTGCCTAAATTGTTTAATGATTATGCACTTTATACTATATAGAAAGAATTAAGCGTTTTAAAGCATTCCTCCGAATTCACTATTACAGAGTACCGTTTCCTGGATTTATTTCGGCATTTTGAAAATAGTGGAGAACCGTAATTCTCGATCTAATAATAACAAGAAACAAATTCATGGGGGAAAATAACACTAAGGTGCATGAAGAAGTATCATTAGGGTTTCTACACCATTCCTGAAGTCTGATCATTGCAAAATACTTGAAGTCAATGTATATATTATTCTGTCAACAGAACTAAAGTTCGATCTGTGTTTCAGTAAAAATTAGCTCCGTTTCAATTGGAATGTTAATAAAAAGAAATAAAAGATTACAGAAGTATTTTCTCACACTACTTTATCGACTGTGGAGATAGAAGCGAAGGAACATGACTTCAGACCAGTCTAAAAAAGAACAAAAAAGAAAAGATATAAAAAGTTAGAAAGGGGCAACGAATTTCAAACAAAAGACAGTAGAAAAGAAGATGCAGTCGTTAGATATTACAAATCAATGGGCCGTTCAAGTAAGACCTAACAGACAGGTTAAGGGGGTAAAATTAATTATCAAAGAGAATTAAATAAAATAAAAAAAGGGGTTGTTGTCACAAGACTAGGCATGAGTAATGAAACTTCCAGTGGAGAGAAGGGAGAAAGGGTTTTACTGTCGGATGATTGATGTCAAGTCACATGGACTTTTACAGAGGGGGCGGAACAGAAAGATTTTAAGGTCCACATTCCCCCTTGATACCTTGTCTTCCTGTCGTACCTAGTACGCTCGTACCCATCTCCATATCCCACCCCTCTTTCGATCTTCCCCCCATAGTAGTTTACCTGTCTTGAATTTTTTTTTGTTCTTCCTATACTAAATCTTTACTTTTCCCCCCATAACACAGACAAACTCGTCCCATTCAGTACAATGATCGTTTAGTTGAATGATTCTCGATTCGTCACAAGCTATCGACTCGCGCTTCAAGGATTTACAGCAAGAGAGACGTATGTACTTTCAGTAAACATATAGCTTGTATCTTTGTTGTTTGCTTTGGAATGAAGGAGCAAATAGGAAGAAATAAATCTGACAACTTATCATAATAACACTCCTTAAATTAAACCTTAGTACAATTCTCAGAGACGTTCAACAAAACTTTGTCAATAATAATAATTATTATAACAGTGGGTTTATCCTTGAATCTAGCTGCCTATACTGTTTTTTTTATCCCTGTCAGTGTCTACACAATTTTATATTTAAATCGCAAGAATTCAAGTGTTAATGGAAGATACTGGACAATTTGTGTAATTTCGTCGATCAGACTACAGTTAAATTATGAAGTAGGCTATTTCATTCGATGTGACCAAGACATAAACCCGGCCATCAGGAATGAAGACAGTGAAATTTCAGTTTCGATAAAACTCTCTCCATACATAACACAAAGAATTAATAATAGGCCTAATAATTATTAAGGCATTCATTATATATCGCCAATATTATATAGGCCTATTTATTAGACAATCATATTATTTATCATTACTGATTTGCGAGAGATGGTTGGAAGGAGTTAGATCAGAATAGGGTTGAATGGCCGGCTCATGCAAGCGCGGCAATGAACCTCCGGGTTCCATAAAATAAATAATATTCCTTTAGCTTGCTTAGGAATGGTCTATTGTCATTGAGTAAGTAACTAGCCTATATCATAGACATTCATAATTTTTATATTATTATTATTATTATTATTGAAGGTAAATCTCTGATATTACTTCAAAGGTAACTCTCAAACTGCACGATAAAATAATTAAAACTTGGGAAGAAAATACTGTACCTAAAAATGAACCTCTTTCTATCAGTCTGAAAAACTGTTTCTGGACCTACAAGTTTTCCATAACCCCTTCTTGCTCTGTCAATGAATTCAATTACTAAATCATGCACAGCAGCATCGTTTCTAAATCCCTCTTGGCCCAGTGAAATTCATTTAAATAGTCCCGGCCGGCCGGTTTCGTTCCCACAGATGGAAGATTTGGTCTGGAAGACATGACAAATGCTTTGGAATCTCACACAATTATCCCAAGTGGGTTCCTGTCGCGGTACAGAGGCAGGATCCTTTCTTTTTTATCAAAATAACATGCCACACAGAAATGCCTCTTTTAAACAACTTCAAATTAGTTGAACTATTCCACTGAAAGGATAATGAATGGTAAAGCGCATGCGTAATCGTTGATATGGATACAAAATAGGGTGTCTCGGCTAACTGCTTTGTTTTTAAAATCTGGGAGCTTGAGATCTCTCAGGCGTAACGGAAGATACTTACATTTACTTATAAACCGTCTGTGATGACAAGAACGTCTCATTTGCAAAAAAAGGGATTCATAGAAGAAAATATAAGGATATGCACAGTAAGGTTTTAGTTAACGATAACTCAACGTTTGATGAAGTAATAACATTATACGAAAGGAGCTCCCAATTTGTTTAGTTAGAACCGAAAGAAAGTAGCCTACATAGCGAAATATATAAATAACCAGAAGATATTTCTCTGGGTATCATCAATCACAAAGGAATACCTGTTCTAAAGTTATGCGACAATTTCATCACTCGTAATAGTTCTCGCACCGTTTACCAATTTCTCTTTTTTCACGCTTTCCCACACAAATACACTGAGCATGGAAAAGTGGCTGCCACGTCCGGCTTTGTCTTCCTTGAAAGTGGAGAACGGATAAATGTGAGCATATTAGAGCAGTCTTATCTAGGAAGAAGGAATTGATAGGCACAGCTCAATCCAGGGTCTGATATATAGGTGATGCAACGTGATTAAGTTTAAAGTTTTTTTCGTAAACCGAACACATTACTACCCAGGAAATATCTTTTGGTACCAAAAGTATGCAAAAAATAACCAATAATAATTTATTTTCAAAATATTCTAAACATACTTTCGTCTTAGTATTCTTGATGTACTGTGGGCTACTTCGCATCTATATCTTATATGTTTATTAAATATGAACTGTAACGAAAATCTTACTGTTCTCCACGATATCTTTACTGGCATCAATAAATGTAGGAAGTATTTAATAACAGGCTTAGTAAATTCTGAGATATGCCACTTCTTACAAAACAAACATTTCTTTCTCAGTCTTTATAGTCGTCTTACAAAAAAAAAATACAAAGAACCTAAACTAGTTATATACTCAGAAGGTGTACAGATAATTCTAACCTAAATTGAAGCTACCGCCCTTCAACAGTAAACCAACCTATAAACAAAATAGCTATAGGCTACTTAACCATGTTTTCTGCACTCTGAGGTATGCAAATTCAATCAATCCTCCAGACATAAAAATACCCATAAACTGTCTCTTGGAAATTCATTCCATTAAGAAGGTTCCTAATGTAATATTCAGTCTGGAAATTGCTTTTAAGTACTTCTCTTTTGCTTCTAAAAGAAAGGAACCCTATATTTTGCTGAAGTAGACCTATTTTTACTACAAGGTAAACCGGTGGCTAAATCCAGACGTTTGGAAATTCCTACAAAGACTGATGTTCAATAATTCACACATGTTTGAAAAATATAAAGGTAAAAAATGCTACTGTTGCTTTTTTACCCGTGACAATGTGGCATTTCCTTCAGGGTACGACCCCCTCGACTTCCAGCTGTACGACTAACCCCATAAAACCTGAACGCATACCATATGTGCTACCTCCAACAAAAAGTTAAGCATCGAATTGGTGTAAAAGCCTGCCATCTGGTGTGGGATGGACGCGATTGACTTTTCAGGTTCAGAACGCGTGGATAAGTGACATTATGACTCTCCACACGCATCGTCATATGCACATAATCGGGTCATGCTTTCATTAATAAAATAGAGAATACAAAGTTACAATATTTCTCTTTACTATCAATTAACACACGACATGCCGATTTTAAGTTCCACGCAACAATATTAAAATCATAAATAGTTGTCATAGCAACGGTGAATGCCCTTAACATGCAAATCAATTTACAGTTTATATACGGTAGGTAGTTAGGCCTACCTGTATGGTACGTGTATGGTACTAGTATTTCTATTACCTCCTGGCTAAATGATAAATGTATTTTTTTTTAAATATTTTTAATAATACATTGGGACTTTATTCTCAATGGTGCGATGAGAGTATACTGACGATTGCATTATAAAATAGATAACAACGAAGTTTTAATTATAAATAATGCGAAAATTACTCTGAATATTTCAATAATGGAAGCACCATGTTTACTGTTAATATTTTAAAGCCTACTACACAATATTTCTGTGTAGTATCGACCGGCGACATTGCAAAATTGCCATTAGAATATACTAAACCTACTTATGTATTTTTATTTTTATTATTGTTATTATTTACAGCCTTATAGGTTACCCTACAGCGTTGAGAATATTACACGGTATAGGCCTAAATAAAAAAAATGGGGGAAAAAAAAGTCTTTAAAATGGATTAACTGTATCACACTTGAAAAAATACAGAAAATAGTTTCAGGTTTGATTAGGTCTACTATCATGAAAATAATTCCATTACCGTATATTAAAGAAATGTGCTATAAAGTAATTAAAATAGGGATAAAAGAAGAAAAACTTGATTTAGAAGTTTCGACAAAAAATACAAGACACTGCGGGTCTAACAGAAAGAAACTTTCTAAGAAAACATTTCATCCAAGCTGGACGTATCTAACCTGTCCACAAAGAGAACCTTCTCTCACAATACCTCTAACACAATGTGCAAACAGATTAAATTCTTTTAACACGAACAGAAAACTAAAGCTTGACTTAGGAGAATGGTTTCACTAGTCCAAATAAAAAGCACCGTATAAACTTTTTTTGACTCTTTTCATTCCAAGAAGGGTTTCAAAGTGATAGAAAAAAGTTAGTTTTTGTTTCTTTTGATAATAGTTACGTCTGTAAGAATAGCTGCATTACATGGTTGTCAATCACGTTACCCCATTCTCCGCCCCTTGTCTAGAGGGATACAGAAGTCTACTTATCAGAGGATTTACCATTTCAAGACAGTAATCTTCGTATATTTATAACACTGTTTTGACACTAATATGATAAAGTGGTATATAAGATTTTAGAGCACTTTTGTAACGCCAAGTTTTGGCTTACACAATGGATAGAGGTTCGTAGTATGTTATGTACAATTAACACTGATAATTCTAGTTATTATGTATAACTTTTTCCCCATCTTTTATTTCTATTTTTTCCTCTTCAATTCCTGCAGAATGTCACGTAACTTAGGTACCTACAGACCTGAGCGAAAACATTGACTTCCATTTAAAGCAGCCGAGAGAATAATTCAGGCTAAGAAATACATTAATCCGATTCCATCAATAAATAATAGGCTACACTAATTTGAAGACTATTTCTATTACTGTACAGTGGTTGTGCTTAAACTAAAACGCATTATGTAACGTACTTAAAAAGCAATAAAAGAAACTTACATTTTTTATTATATAATTTATTTATACAGTGTGAGTCCTGCAAATTTAAGGCTGGACTGCTTGGGAAATTTGATAAATCTCCCACACTTTCCTTCAAAATTTAATCTTATTTCCTCTGATTTCCAACTTTATCATTTTGTCCGTTCATTAGTTAATTTTCTCCTCATATCTTTACCTCAAACGGCAACATCCGTTCCCAAAATTAATTAGTAGAATTAAACTACTATATCTTTTTTTTTCTAACAGACTTGCTTATCTCCTCTTACACTATATATTCATTTTGCAACAGAAATAGTTAATTGTTAGTAAAAATGAAGCAGCAATGGAATCTTTAACATTTTAAACCTGAATTATTAATTATTATTGCTCGAAAACACAAACGAGAGGAACCTAAGGCGTTTAAGTAATGCAATAGGGTACCGTTGAGCTCGAAATAAAATACATTAAAATAAATTAAATAGACAGGATATCGCTTGTATCTTTGATTTAAACAGGAACCTAAGCACACAAAAATACTACTAATAATTAGTACAAAATAAGAAAACCGTGTGCTGATTTTAACCCACCAAACAGAATAGGCTTGTATGGAACCCTGAACTAACATAAACCAAGTAAACGATCCCAATGCCAAAATAGTAAAAATGGAGTACTTACCGGCCACGTGAAGTCGAAAGGGAACCGGATAGGGTTTTCGAAGCCATTTCGCTCCGCAGAATCAACCAGGTTGACGCTGTTCTCGCCCAGAACGGGCGTGATGACGTCACCGAATGTGCATGGGGAGGTGGTGTCTATCTTGGCCTGGTAGTGTTTGAGGCAAACCCGGAACCGTGTCCTGCATGGTCCGGCGCAGGCCCCAGCGACAGGGGATCGTGTCCCACTGCAACACTGTCCCACACTGTCCTTCCCGTAGTCGTTGATGAAGGACTTCAACCTGAGTTCGAACACTCCTGAGCAGCACACCTAAATAAAACAATAATAAATTTAGTTACAGTAAATTCGTTATTAATTGGATATATATCGACTGTGTCCAGGTCAAGTGTCCAAAAATAAAATTTTATGGGAGAGAGAAAAGAGACTACATTAAAATTAGTGAGAGCAGAAAAATTATGAAATAACGCAACTTTGATGGCTATACCACGACTTTCTCATTCGTAGATATTATTGGGTTACTCCTTAGTACCTTTGATTTATACCTTCATTTGTTATATTATGACGGTCACGCGTGGCCTGTTTGAATTCGAGACCTTTAATAAACGGTTTCTAATGTTTTTCAAGCTTTTCGTACATAATAGAATTTTTGTAGAGGTACGGTACCTACATTTGCCAGTATTTCAATACCAACCACCTATCTGTACCATACCTCATTCTCGAGAAAGAAGAAAGAATTACAGCATTTGGCCTGAACACAGTCGATATGTATTTGGCTTTGAACATAATATTAGCAGGTGACATAACCTTCTCTTAATCAAAATAAATCGAAATGAAAATACATTTTTAGTTTTATTTCTTTCTCGCCTTGACTTTCGGTAAGATACTGTAACTGATGATTCCATTTTATCTTTTAACATTAAAATAAAATTACAACAAAAATGCCAAATTGGAAGGAACATGGCTACATCAGTTATGAGATCACCCGCTAGTAAGTAACCATGATTCGTAGGCTGAGGAAATAATGCGATGAGGAGGGGGAAAAAAGTTTTCAAGTTGAAAAAAATGTTTTAGAGTTGGAGACAAAATTATCTAAGGAAACAAAACTGCAAACATCTTAAATTAACTGCTCGTCTTAAATTAGCACCGAAAACTTCAATGGAAGACCACCCTGAACGTCGCAAAGGAGATAACTGTAATTTGCTAGAGTTCTACGTCCTATCATGCAGATGGGAATCACTTGATATACGATCCCCAATTGATCTTTGTTTTAAATTTTACTTTCTCGAATTAGAGTAAAATTGGGATAAAGATGTTTAAGTTCCTTCATAGGGAGAATTTGTGTAGTAGCCTAAATAGATCATTCATAACATCATGCTTTACTAAAGTAGGAGGGATGCTAGAAGAGGGAAGATTTATTAATTTAAATCGCAAACTTAATTAATTGTGTTATTTCAGTATGATTACAGGTAAATGGTAGCACAAAACAACTTTAGTCAATACCCTACAGAATATCAGGTTTAGTAACATAATCTACATACCTAGTATAGTAATAGTTCATACTTCATAGAATTCTAACATGAAGCATACTTCTTTACTCATCCTAGGCGAAATGACGAATGCTATCTTAGGACCAATTTATCATAGTCTACATTTTGTTTTCATTGCATGACATGAAATATTTAACATTTAAGTCTATAAATCTACAGCTGTCCCCCTATTCTAATTTAATTTCAAAATCTGATAAAATCATTTATTGCTGTAATCTACGGAAAATGATGCAAACGGTATCCTAGAGAAAAAATAACAAAATTTTGGATTTATAGTAAGGTGCAAAAGCTATAGCAATTTCAAACCAAAATGAGTTTACTAATATATGGCAGGAGATCTGTAAAATTAGGTCAATGACTATTTTTTTATTATTAATTATTCACTGATTAACCTTCCTATTATCGGTTTATCTTTGTGCAATGAGTACTATTGGGATCTGGAGACCCCAAGTATGCTAATATACAAGGGATAATTGATTGTACTGCAATAGTACTGTTTTAATCAGTTGGTGTAAAAACATGTTCATCTTGAAAACACGAAACTATGGATAGGCCTACAAACAGTTTTACATATTTAAAAAAATACAATTTAGATTTACCCCAAGTGATACTCATAAAAAACAATGAATACATTTTAATGGGTTGAAATCTAAAAATTAATAAAAACTTAATTGGATTCAATTGACTTGAGGGAAAATTATAGTTTTATATACTCCGAAGATTTTTATTTCAAATGTGTTTTGGGGGTTATATTGATAGCAATGGTACTAAGAAGGTTAAAATAAATAGAGGAATTCCCATTGAGGATTACCTATTTCTTTTGCAAGTAAAAGCATTTCTACACAAGGGTTTGGAGAAGGGAAATGTTTTCAACGTAGACTGTCATTCGTCCTTACACATAAAAAAGTAAAGGTAAATTCTAGCGTAAGTTTGATACGGGCGAGCACATGCTGGCTACAGCTGCCTGTGCATTTTTCTAGAAAACTATTACATGTGGGGGGGGGGGGGTGAGAGACAAGAGGAATCCAGTTGCAGCTCTAGTTTTGAATTCATGCAATTAATGTACTTTGTGGTACAATGAGGCAACTAAACTGGTATCATATCCTGTGGAATGGACATTTTGCACTAACCGATAGCTAAATGTTATTTATGGCGCCTTGTGATCAAGCTATTATATGACTTATATTGTTTTTATCCCGCTTCGCTTTTGTCGTAGAAATACATGGTGGTTAAGCTACGAGACCGTTATAGTTAAAAGACATAACTTTATTTTTATAACACTGTCCTATGTAAACAATCCATCACAGAGGAAACACGATAAACTACGATGAACTTTTTTTTTAAATTCTAAAGAGTAAGGGCCTATTTGGGGTTTTATACCTCTTTTTTACTCTTCTTTTCTTTACGTAAGACGACCAAATCTCACGTCACCTACATCTTGTCATTCAAAACTTGAAGAATTGAAAACACATAAGCACCTCTTTCTTGTACAAATTTTAATACAGGTATAAGTAAAATCACTAAGAAGTTCACACAAAATCAATATAAAATGGGTCTATGAAGTGTTGCATATTTACGAGAATCGTCTGCTCAGCTGTGAGAGGGGAGAGAATCATTTGGTCACGTGATCCAGAACACAAGGCTGTAAACTTGATGGCGATCAACACTAATATCACTGTACCTAACTTAACTGCCACCAACCTAGCTCTACATGTCACCAACACTAATATCACTATTCCTAACCTAATTGTCACTTACCTAGAATTTGTGAACATAATTTGCGCGGGGAAAATGGGCAATATACCATTTGGGCAGCAATAGTCCAGTCGCAAGACTGAATAAAGCAGTTTCCCAGTCTATATGTAAAGGACCATTAGACAAAATTTCTTAGGATTGTTGGTATGCAAGCTTGGGCCCGCATTAACAGGTTGTAAACACCTCGTGTAGAAACCCAGATATGAGCTGTAGTAAACCCGCCTATTTCATAAATTATTATGCACTTGCATGAATCCACAATCTTGGTTTCTTCAGATTGCAATCTTTTGAATATGAGTTAGCCTGAAATGATTGAAAATTCCCTTCAAGACAGTTTCATATCTCATTCTCTCCCCACCCATCACATAAGGGGTGCTGGGATCATTAAATAATACAACTGCCGGCGCCAAGACAGTGTACAAAATGTGCACTGTGCAAACGCCTACGTTTAACTTTCAAGATGCACGGGAATTGAAGTACGGACTATTTTTTTTTGTTCATCAAACATCAACGTCAAAGTTAAATGTTACTCACGTTAAATTATTTAGGCTACAATGGTATATTGTAATTCTTAAGCCTATGAGATGTGTACTGCACTTTCAATGTAAGTGACGTACACAATTTATGCTGCCCCTGAGAAAGCTCATAGTGTTATCGCAGTTCTGTACGAGTAAGGAAGTGAATTCACCCTTCTACATTTCCCTATTTTTTCCCCAATTGCTGGTCTATACTGAAGTACAGTTCATAAATCAACTGAATTTCCTGAATTACAATTTAGCCCACCTTTGTAAAACATATCACATGTCATTATTTAGCTAATAAAATACAGTTAAGCAAATACAGGACACCCCTGAAATGTAAAAATTATGAAAATTTCACTTAATTAAAACGTAAGTCTTTAGTATTCCTAAATAAAGTGTTTTATTACCCTTATGCATTTTATATTGGACTAACTGTAGGCCTACTTATGAACAGTTGTAAAATTAAACCTTCATATTTCATTTTAATGCTTTTATTCAAACTTACATTTCGGAACAGTAAAAAGTACTTTGTAACTGAAAAAAAGATGTTAATATGAAATTTGACCAAAAAAATCTCCAAGAGCCTCCTCCGAATCAAAATCCTGACTATGTCCCCATGGCCAACTTATTAGAGAAGAAGTTGAGGCCAATCCGAAAACCAGAATAGGGATAGATCAATCCTATTTGATTAAAACTGATTTAGTTTATGTTACATCACATATAGTACAATTTAAATTGAAATAAATCCACTGGTATAAAAATACATAGGCCTATCCTATATTTTCAGAGAAATAGAACTATTATTTTGTATAACTTCAGGGTCAGCTGTAAACAGAAGGACGAGTCAATCTCAACCATAGTTGTTTTTCTACTTTTTCTTAATTCGCTTCACTTGTCTTAACCATATCGGGAGGGATTCGAACTACTGACCATCAAGATAGAAGTCTACGGCGGAACAAATCAATCTGTCTAACTCGCAAATCAAAACACAACAAACAACCACATGGTTAAGAAGTTGCTAACCTACGACAACATCAGGTTCACGAGCTGGTTTGCCTACGCAAACCATATTCAGTATCCAAGCTATCATTTCACGGCTTAAAGAAATAAGACTATTCGACGCGTGACATAGCTTTCATTCATAAAACGGCGAGGCAGTCAAAGTCTTTCTGCCTAAAACTAACAGATAATTCTGTTAATAGGATTAGAATGCGATGAATGTAAACGTACTCTCAAGATTTAACGAGTTAGCTCCTAACTTAAGGCTTATTTCTTATTTGTAGCCATCTAAACAATTTCATAATAAACGTCCTCATAACGTGGACCAAGCCGGGTCGGGCTGGGAATAAAATTCGGTTCCGGCATCCAGAGAACACCCATACCTCTCTCCCTCCCACCCATAATACATCACTCATTCCATTCATAGGGGAATTTCTTAGTTACCTGTGACTTCTATTTCTTTAGTCTATGCTGAGTAAAATTACAAATATACCTAAGGGGTTTTTATGTCAAAATATCTGTAGTCAAACCGTGCAGTGTAATAATTAAAATTTCAACGGTGCTCTTGTTTTCGCTACGTCATTAATAATGCCATCTTGATTAAGGTTTCTAAAACTTCCATTTCACCCCTTTGACTATTTATCAGCTTGTAAAAAAAATAGTAATGGCTGGTCAACAAGCACCTTTCAACGAAATTTAGGGCAGCGCACCAAGCATTTGCTCTTATGGCCAGTCCGACCCTGGGGCCAAGTGATCATATTGCATCGAGGATGTAAAACATGAAAGTTGGGTCACATGTCTACGTGATATTCAACGACCTTGATCTTCCCAGCAACGATACTGTATATCTACGGCATGTTATCACACGGAACACATGGGATGACAATTATCAAAACTGGAAAACCCTCCAGCTGCCTGCTAATCAGAAAAAAAAAATGAAAGTAAACAATTACGATATCATCCGCAAGTAGTCTCGTTCTCGACATTGCACTCATTATGATTTTTTTTTAACTTTAGAACTTGAGAATAGGAAGTTTTAAATTTGGAACAACGTGTATAAGGATGACGTTAACAATGCTGCCTTCTGTGTGCTGTTTTGAGACGTCGGCGACGTCTTTCATGCGTGGTGCCGCAAGACAGACATACAGCATACGCAAACATGCAGTTTAAAAATGCATTAAGGATAACAGCGAAATATTCAATTCGGGCACATTATTATCAAACGTAAAGCATAAAATTACAGTAATTCACTATAGAACATTAATCTAGTTAAACGGCGAAAAAGTATTAAAATACCTAAAACTAAATTGAAACAGAATGATACAAAATGGATACGATTTAATCATACTTTTTTTTTTTTTACTTTCTCTTCCCGCATCGATATTAGACCAAGCTAGCGGCAGTATTTTGTTTGCCCCTGAAAATCGATATTGAGTTTTCAGCAAAATAGGCTATGAATTCTGAGGTCTACCAAGTCTATATTCTATTTTTTCTGAAACATGTCTGTGCTTCGTACCAGCGTGTCAGCAAAAGTTCGCTAATTTTATGTCAAAACGAAGTTTTATGTCCAAGTTAGCAATCTTCTGGAAATACATGGCTTACAGTTATTCAAATGAAGAAAAAAAATCATTTCGCTATTTTCTCGAAAAAGTTATAACGATATTGTTATAATTTGTACTCCAATTAAAAGTATCAGGGCCTTAAACCTGTTATTTCATTTCAACAAAATTTCACGAAATAACAGATTAATAGATTAGATAAGAATATCCACACGCTTACTTAATTCTAAAAAAATAAAATAGGCTTACATAATGTCAAAATTCAACTTTTATATCTTAAGCTCACCCCAAATTGCATACAATTATTGAATTTCGCAAGTATACAAAAGTATAAAGAGTTTCTCATATATAAGTCTTGAGAGACATTTATGGCTTTGGAGGTCGAGGTTTCAGATAACTGGAACATTTCAGTCTTACGCACCGACCGCCTTAACCCCTGGTTGATCTTAGAACTCATTTCTGTTAAAGCATGAACCTATCCCATGGGCAGGGCACACTACCTCCAGAAGGATTAAGTCAATTGAAAAATCCCAACGACATCACCGGAGATCGAACCTGTGACCTACTGATATAGTGCAGTTACTCATTGGATGGCCAGTCGGCTTCAAAGGTTTCGGTGTTTCTTTATGTTAATTGATCTGACTAAATCGGTCTTGGGCTTCCGCTTTCCAAAACAAAAGCAACGTTGCAATATTCTCTCATTGTTATCACTGACCTCAGTTCTTCCTTCGCTTTATTCAATTCACACGTGTTATTGCTTACTGTAACTTGATCTTGCAACCATGCATTTAACTCCACGCGGAGTAGACGAGTAGCTGTCAAAATCGCCACAGGACATTCTTAGATTTTGATTGGCTGGGGTAAATAGCTGATTGGTGCGGTAAAAACAAAGACATGGGTTGAGCTGTCGGCAAACTTTTCCTCCTAATGAAAGGAAGCCGCCTGGGTATGCAATGAGTAACTGGACTATACGTAGCACAGTTGCAAATCAATCTATGGCATACTCCATACAAGATTTGAAAGGGAGATCGGAATTGGAAGAGTAGCTGGGGAAGAAGTAACTATGGACAAGAAAACATGGTGAAAACTTGTTGAACATCCGAGTTCTTGGGCTAATTGTCAGTGAGATAGTAGTGTATACAAAACCCAACAGCTGACTGTTTCAATGCTTTCTTGACTACTACAGGGGATTCAAATCTCAATACATCCACAACAGTTATATATTGCTATGGTTTAACCCTTTCGATACAGTTAAGGGCCGCGTGTCGTATTCTTTTTAGGCACAACGGCTCTTGTGGTGCATGTGGGGGGTACCGAGAGGTTTATAAATACTCAAAAAGAGTCTGCGGAGCTATGAGTGTGTCTGGGGTTATAAGTTCCAGAGATTTATTTATAACTATATGGGGTAGAGAAGTCAATCTTAAAACTTCAAGAGGCGACCTCAAATAACTCCACATGGCTCTCTGGTTTAACCACACCAAGCAACAACACGAGGGTCACCCGAACCACGCTCTTTGACCCTTCCATCCCCTACTGCTGCGATTCTCAACATGGGGTTCGCGTGTAGACCAGACATTCGTAGGCTTATAATATGTAACAACTATTTTCATGTTATGTTTCCATGGTTCTAAAAGAATGTTTCTTCAATTTATCTAGTGGCTATCCTTTTCACTTTCAAGAAAAGGTGAATAAAACTAAAGGATAAGTTTGGAAGTGTTTTCATCACTTCACATTCCGATACAGAGGAAATTCATAATAAAAAACAGCAGCTTATAACTGCCCATCAGAGAAATTATTAAAAAATGGCAAATGTTACACATATTAATATTTTACTTAGTATAACAATGAGGAGGCTACAGAATTTATAACAAAAATATTAGAACAGTTTTCGAGAAAATAGCGAAAAATTAGATTTTCTTCGTTTGGGTCTATTGCTAATAAGGTATGAGAAGTCGTGCTTCGAATTACATATCCGGAAGGCGCTTAGACAACTTATAGTATTTCATTCTGATATTAACTTACTTTCCGGTTTTAGATGATTTTATGGCCATTTAACGACGGGGGTGTACTGCAACTTAGACCTGTGACCGTCTTGGTACAGATAGGTTGTGCTGTACAGACTTAGAGGCCACTTCCTCTTTATCTAAAATACGCAGGGCATATCACTTTATGCCAGCATACATTACAATGTAAAAAGTCTATTCCTCATATTAGTAATACAAAATTAGCCCAAATCTTACGATCGAAACTTTCAGCACCGGCATACTGAATGTAAACACAAAAGCTTCTGAACAGGAAAGTCTTAATTTATTCTTAAAATCTTACATTACAAGAGAGAATTCAATTCAGTGTAATATCCCTTAGTGTTTAACTTATGTAGGCCTACGTGAACATCAGTTCCAAAAACTAAGAAAAAACCGAAGAACGACCGAGGAGCAATTTAACCCGGAAATATGGCAACATCAAGGCAGCGGCTTCCGTACCTATATTTATCTGTAATGAAATTAACTATGAAACGACCGACCTCTAAATTTGTTAAATAAACAACTGAATAAATAAATATGCCTAAAGTAGTTTCGTAGATTAAGGACGGTCATTTTAAAACGATAATAAAATTTCACTTGACGAAAATAGAAAAACCCCAAGTAAAAAAATATGTCCATAATAAAGATGTTTAAAAATATTTACGGCAAACTACTGTAAAAAATTAGAACTTCAGAAATTGAACAGCAAATCAATAAACCTACTAGTTTTTTTTTCATTTGTGTTACATGACTTGCCCACTTCAATATGATGTGGTGAGAGATATCAAATCAAATCTCATCACACTGAACTTCTATTAAAATGGAATTGCTACTTTATCAATGAATCATAAATTGAGATGTCATGCAATGAGATTACTAGTGTATACGGGCAATAATAAAAAAAAAATACGTTTCGATAAGTAAAATTATGTATCAAGATTCCGTGTCGTATAACCGTAAACTAATTCGAAGTGGGGACAAACAATTATTCCGGTCTGTATAAAACAATGCTAAAACATACAGCCTATTTTCTTTATCGTATAAAAATTTCATAACTTCTAAGTTTATTTAGGCAGCATTTATTTGAGGAGAGAAAGTACTGAAACCCTATGTCAGGTCTTTGTGCTGCAGTAGAAAGATACAGGGATAAATTTATCAAACTCAGGTGACTCTAGTTCTGGCTCTGCATTTGTTTTGCACTTCAAAGCATAACATCGTTGTTTACATTTAATGTCGCGGAACTTTTTACTTTTATATTTACCCGTGTTGAGCTATTCTCATACCGAGTTCTTAGACATTTATTTTTAATGTTACTACAATTTATTTATTGTTTGGAGAGAAGTGAAGATGGGTGGAGATCAGTTATTAAACAAAACACGTACAGCCTTAATGGTAATACTAAGGTAGGGAGTGACAGAACATCCTCTTCAACAAAAACTCGCCTCTGTTTCCTTCCAGACTTCCTGATGGACGCGTCTTTTACCCAGAGGACAAGAAATTCAATTTCAATCGTTCTACTTCAGTTATATGTATGTGCCACTAAGATATAAAAAATTGTTTAAAGACTAGATCTAAACGTTCATGAAATTATAACTTATAACTTACTAGTGAAATCAGTTTTATCTTAAATTAAATTATTTTTATATAAGGGTACATACTACACCCCAAAACCGCAAAATACCTCTTCAAATTAAACTCTTTTAGGTAAACTGAAAAAGAGACCTTGACTATAAAATTTTAAAGTTACAATATCCTGGAATTTGCATTTAATGGTCTTAGCAGAAAATGTACTTTAA
The DNA here is from genome assembly GCA_964059195.1 of Ectobius pallidus. NCBI lineage: Eukaryota > Metazoa > Arthropoda > Insecta > Blattodea > Ectobiidae > Ectobius > Ectobius pallidus. The sequence continues at coordinate 56,416,859 of CAXKWD010000002.1, forward strand.
ATTCTTTCACATAATTTCATTACCCACATTTTAACTCAATTACCTAATCTAGGAATTCAACTTTATTCGTTTATTGCTCTAGAAGTTGACCAGCAAAGCTTTTTTTCACATACAAACGAACGCACATACCAGCACTAAAAGCTGTCGAAATGTTGCCAGTACATTTCAAGTTCACTCCGCCGTGAATAAATTTGGTTCCAAGAAAGTAAATTAGGAATTAAATGCAATACGGTGTTCCAAAAGTAGCGTTCTTGCGCGTATGACACATCACATGATTCGAACTTCGGGTAAATGTTTCGGCGTGGTTTCCCTTCTGAATATATTTTAATAATTATTGCAAATGAATGGTCCGAGCTCAACTTCCGTCGTTATTCGATCAGTTCTTGACATCATTAACATAAAATGTCACCATGCGTTTAAGACAGGTTTAAGTACATCCAGCCATCTCAACAATGCAAAAACAGTGAACCCGGCTTGTAAAAATAGGTGCAATAGATGTTTATCTTTAATTTGTTGCATAGCAACCTCTTATTATTATTTGTTGATATACACGAATTGAAACAGCAGGCGTTGATTTAATTCCCTAACAGCCAGACTAGGAGTGCTTTTGTTTATAGTTTCCATGTGCTATTCTAACTCTTGACATTCCATGCACTCACTCAATGAGCCGGGAAGGTTAGATTTAAAAGTCGTTTCTCATCTTTGCGGTCAACAATGCACAATATTTATCTTCCTCTATTAAAGCAGGTGACTTCGATTTTACGTAGTACTTTCTTATATGAGTGGGGGGAAGTAATTCATCATACTAGCGTAATGTCGTGTCTGAAGAAGTGTTGAAGCACACTATTCCTAACCTTAATCCTATGTACGCTACTCTTCTTGTATTAAGTATTCGAGAAGGTTAGGTGGCAGTTACTATATAAATAAATAAAATTATTTTTCTTACCTGCTGAAGGGCGGCTAAAACGACGACGACGACTGCGCCATGAACCTTTATCCACCTCATGGCTGTTTGTTGTTGAGTGTGTTGATGTTCTTTTTGTCGTCGTTGTGGTGTATTGCTGGATCGCCGCTCCAGGGCCGCTGGAGATGGGCGAAGATGTGCAAGCCAAAAGGGGGGTTACCTCAGGGTGAACCTGAAAAGAGGGGTCCCCATGACCCAACTCTCTATCAGGGATGTTTGCAAAAATAACAAGAGTTCACAACAATCACAAAGCACTCAATAATTGGAGGATGTATACACACTGGGTTAAAATAATTCCTCCTCCGAAAACAGATAATTTATAAAAAATGATAACGAGTGAAACACAGAAAATCACAACACGTCAAAATAAAAACACTGAAAAAGCACTTAATCCAAAAGTGAGGGTGGTAGACACACAGATAGAATACGTACTTGTTTTGTACTTCTATCCCATATTATTTTTGTTATCCTCACACCACTATTTTGGTAACACAGTGACTGATAGATTTATTCCTTGTTTCATATTTGTTGTTCGCCGCATATAAAACAAATTCATGCGCGAAGAGTAACAGATAAATTGAATAAAAAAATCTCAACAATTAATCCAAGGTGTTTCAGGCATTTCACTGAGATTCTCCCGTCAGAAAGTTGCCGTCGCACACTGATACTACATAAACTGACAACTACTCCATCCACGGGTTGCCAGTCGACTGCTATCAGGCGGCGTTCCTCTCTTCACTCTGCGGACGAGAAAAAAGCATTCACCGCTGCCACACAGGAGCACTATCTGGCGGCCAGCTCGCGTAACTTCGCGTCTCAAAACGCTGCGTATAGATGGCAGCAGTCTCCACACAACGCTTATCTTTACTCCAAGGTGTCTGCTTATAGACTGGTTGCTCTGGGCGACTCTGCCCCATACTTATAACATAACCTAAACACCAGCTGCACCACCGTGGACAGATGGTGGCATACAGGGTAGCACGCCGGCTGCAAATGTACTTCACTTGCACCACCAACAAGGGGTGGGGGGTAGTTGTGATTTTTGTCGCGAGGTACACGTCATATCTGACGTCATGATGGACGCCATGTGACGTCAGTTCGGAAAAGACCAGATATCCAGGTGTTAAAAGGACGCACACTTAGGGGAGGAGATGAAATTTGTCATAAACCACGCCAGAGAATAGTATGGATGGTTTTATTAGCTTCTATTTAAAGGGCACGCGCCGCAGGTCATTAAATAAACACTGTCACGCCACCCAGAATTTATTAAGTTTTTCTGGAGCAGCAAACTTGAAAAGACTGCGTGTAGAGAAAGGGAAATTTACTGTTTACTTGTCTTCATTGACAAATTTAGTGAACCTTTTACTATGACAGTATTTATACATAGGAGCTATACAAATTCTCTCTGTGAGGTTTTATGAAGATGAAATACAAATACGAATGATATTAAAAAAATCAAACTCTTAAAAAATATACCAAAGATTATATCTGTGAATGGGAAGCTTCCGACTGGGTGCCTTTTACGGCCTACCAGAGTGATTTTATAATTCCTGCAATTGAAGAGGTCGGCGGAAGATAGTGCTAACCCAGTACTCCGAAGGTGTGAAGTAATTTTCCTACTTCCCCTCTCTTCGTGATGGAGGTCATGAAGGGAGGGGAAGCAAGGGAATAATTTCACACCTTCAGAGTAATTTCGAACCTTTAATGCTAATAATAAGGTGTAAAGGCACATTTTAATCAATGTAATTAGTAGGGACCGGATAAGAATCCGGTCCCTACTAATTACATTGATTAAAATTAGGTTTTTACCTATTTTTTTCCTTGCTTCCAAAACAAAAAGCGCTCATACACTTTTTCGAATCATGTCCACAGGATTCACCCACATTAATTCTGTGGCACCTAGAAATACCTAAATGGGCTATAAAAACCGAAATATACCTAAACGGGATATAAAACCTAAAATATATAATTTAGGCTTTTTTTTTTGTCTTTTTTTTTTTTGTCTTTTTGTTTGTCAGTTGAAGAATCGATATTTTGCGGAGAGACAATTTTTGTCGGGTTGAAATGAATACCACCAGCGTTTCGTTCAACCCATTGTCGTCTAGGATGGACAGTATCAAGAGTGGAAGTGTCCGGCGTAATCCTTTAAAAATATTCGTACGAACAATCATTGTTGCCGTGTATGAACAAGGATATAGATTTCTGTGTTTTAAAGCGTTTGTTTGCCTTAAGCCTTTAGTACTGTTCTGTTATTCACACTGAGTGGTCACACTGTGTTTTAAGAAGACGTGTTAATTATATATTGAATCCTCTGTAGCACATTCAAATTCATTAAACCAATAATTATTCTACCCGAAAACGCTATTTTGGACAAAAAACCTAAAAAAAAAACTATTTCACCTAATGGAAAACCTAAAACAGTGTTTTTAAAAACCTAAAAATCCGGTCCCTAGTAATTAGATAGGATACATAACTAGTGTATCACTTCCTTACTGGATGCTGATTGCTTTGAAAATCAGAGGAAATAAATTCAAAACAAACAAAATCACGAAAAGGAGTGTACCCCATTCCAGATCTCTCTACTAAAAAAAGACACATATTTGTTGAAACAGTACTAACATTGAGATGGATCTTATTGAGCTATATTCGGCAATTTCCTAGCGTTCTCTATCAAAACTAACAAATTCTGGAGGGAAAAAATCGTAGCTACTAGTTCTTGCACCTAAATACGAAACGGAATCAAGTGTTGTATAAATGGGACAAAAACATTTGCTGGGCCACAGGGTGCACCGTGGCTGAACTACTTAAATAATTGCAATCTAGAGATAGTCCAGGAAATGATACATTTACTGTGCATCCCTAGCAGCTGCCACAAATCGAAACAAGTTGAATTTCAACTCTTCGCAAGTGTATCTATCTACCTGTGCTTTCGCCGTCCACCCTATCACATACGCTTTCTACTTTGCATATAAAAGAGAGAAAGGAATTTCCTGCACAGATAACATACTGATTGTGATTTCTCTTCCGCGGTATCATCACATTCCACAAGCAGACTGACAAGAATAATTACTTTCGGTCTTAGTGCTGCAGACAATAGTACAGGCAATCATTAATAATGATGATGAAGGAGCAACCGATGCAATAAAACACACGTTTAAGAAGATTTTCGCAGAAAAATATTTTGATAGAACAAAATATACGTACATTAATACTATTAGTAACATTGTTATTATTTCTAAAGTACGACTTCGACAATCCGGAACTCGATAGTCTGGCAGACCCGATAGCTCGGCACGCTTCGGAAATAGGTTCCCCGATTTTGAGAAGTTTAGGGTTCTGGTACTGTATGTAACAATTTTTATTCAATTAAATTAACTTGTGCTTGGTTTTTCAAAATAATTATTTTTTTTTAAATTTCATAATAGGCCTACAAAATTATTTATATTGAAAACTTAGGGCCTTAAACTGATTTAACTTTGATTTTTTATCTGGTAATCTAGCATAGACAGATCCCCGGATTGTCACGGTCCTACTGTAATGTTAATATTGTATGTTCAGCGATGTGGCGTAGGGGATGTGTTTGCTCATGTCAAGTTTCCTAAATAGAGTTTTCCGGGATTTGTCCTCACTTGTGAAACGAATGAGTGTGCATGTTACTGGAGTGTTTCGTCCTGTGTGTTCGTGTTGTCTTGAGGTGGCCCCGGCAATGGGCTAATCCCTCATCCAGGGAGGCCCTCTGTGTGGTTGACTGGTACATAAGGTATGTATGTGATCCAAAGAAACTCTTTCCCCCGACTGGTCGCGGTCCTGTAAGGTCCGGGCAAGGAATCCGAAATAACTGCTAAAGAAACTTCCTTGCAGTTTACAATAGTCGTAGTACAGTAGAAAGCCAATATGTGAATTAGCAGGAGTACGGAGACAGAGATATCTTTTGTTAGCTGATGCAGGAGGGTGGTCTTATCTCGCCCAGGAAACCCCTCCACCCACCTCAGAAGCTGATAGAGCATCCGTTTCTTTCGCTTTAGGTAAATCGGGTCTAATTGTTTTAACATTGGACTACACGTGATTTCAAAAAAATGCATCCACTATGTCCCCCTCTTCATCTAGTGCATCTTGTCCTCATTCTAGTTCTTTTCTTCATTTTTGTCGTCTACATATTCTTAATCCATTCTTATATCACTTTTACCTTTTGTTTCCCGCAGTCTTCCATTTTTTCTTACAAGCTCATAATATTCTTCTTTCCCACGAGGTCCTCTCTATTGCCATCTTTTAATCTTCTCATGCTCCTTTAATGTGTTATTTTTAATTCTTCTTATCTGTTTTTTTAATTTATACTGATCATTTTTTATGATCACCCTCCGACCATTTCTTGCACCCTCTCTTCTATGCAAGAGTTTGCTTCCGATTTCTACTTCAGCAATTTTTCTTTCTTTCTCTCTTTCTTTCTTAAAAATATATGAGATGATGAATTGAAACTGTTTACCGTGCCTCCTCCTTCACCGCGACACATGACAAACCCCTCAGAAACGGCTACAACAATTATAACTGAACTGTACCTGACATCAAGACACAAATTATTACATGGACGTATAGCACGATTTGTAAACACAGGATATAAATTAAAAAAAAAAAACTACTGGTAAATTTAATTCTATTCCCACTGGAAGCATACAAGCAAAGTCCATTATTACAAAAAATAATCATTTTTAAATTATAAAAAAAAATCTTATGTGATGCACTCACTAACTTTCTCATTCATTTTTTCTCTTCACACATTTAAGTTAAATAAACAATTGTTATTGTTATTATTATTATAGAATAAGAGGCAGTATTGGAAGGAGTGCATATTCAGTTGTGTCAGCCTCACGTAAGGGCAGGAAGTAGGCCTAAGTGACGGGTAATGAGTAGCCTATAGGAATAGGACTATTATGTTAGAAGTATGTAAATAATTCCATCCCCTGACACCTTATTCATCGGTTTTGGCTTGACAATGGAAATTATATGTTCGTATTAAAACTCTCTTTGCTATTTTCAGTGCGCATTTCATTAGGTACCTAATTTCAACAATCCCCCCAAAAATACAAAATCATTGTTTCTGGTGGGGGGAAGGGATTGATTGTGTGAGATTTTCACAATGGTTTACTGGCTATCTAATATTCACCATTTATTCTCTTTTGCTTTGAATGTACAGTTGGTATATACAAAACTTTTATCTAATTGCAGATATCGAAGTCATCATGGAGTACCCGCAGTGATGTCGAGCTTTACTTTTCGGTGTGATACTGATGTGTGTACAAACTTTCCTATATCAAGAAACAAGAAGACTAGAAGAAAGTGTTTGTGCTTTTACTTAGTGTTTGTGACATCAAGAAAAAAAAACTTTTCTAAATCAAGAACAAGCTGAGGAAGACAACACTAAGATTCAGATCTTCACTTGATAATTTTGTGCTTTGGCATGGAATTTTGAAGTGTAGTCTGTGTATGCTCCATTCCTAATACAACTGGACACCTCAAGGTATTAACGAAAGTAGTACTTAGAAAGGAGCATAGATAGGGGCCTCTTTTTAGAGGTGAAGAGCGGTCTTGGTGCAGACCGAGGCCACTTAACACCAGAAGACCAGCAATTCTCTCACCGAAAGAAGGTAAAGAATATGTAGGAATATACTAAGCATGATCCAAAAACTATAATCATTCTGAACACAATATAGCCTCTGAGTGAGAAGGCTTACGGTAGGTGCCAGAAGCACTAATCCTGAATTCATTGTGAATTCCAATGAAGAATTAATGTCAACCCATATTGTTAAATAAATAAGTCTCTTGGTATTCAAAGGGTCACTAGATATTCTGCAAAGCCATTTATATTTACCATTTAACTAAAATGTTTGGTTAGGCTGTATAGGAGAAGCAAGTGTTCAACTTTGCGAGTGCTGCTTAAATCTAGGTGCTCCCTATGGAGATAAACACATTCCACCATGATCATCCATTATGCTTCCCGAGTCCCTATTTCTAGACCCTGTGTTTCAAACCAGGAGACTGATGCAACGTGTTCGTTGCCACCTCTAAAGACACATCATTTTTAATAGATGTAACGTTACATCCCGTTTTAGCAAGTTACCCCCTACAGACTGACGTAACATTTTTGTTACGTGGATGTTTATCGTAGGCTCTCAGCATGTAAAAGGAGACAAAATAGGATGGGACATTTTTAGTCCTATGCGCGAAGTATATTATTATTAGACCTGGGATTTTAGGCTCTAAAAAAATTAGTTTTAGGTACCTAAAATAGGCTTTTAAAATAAGTAAATATGCTTTTAAAAGAGAAAATAGGCACTTCAAATATGCTTTAAAAAGTGTAGACAGACAAAAAATAGACTTTAAAATATTACAATATACACTTAAACTGTAACATGGTCTTTTTTTACTGCAAGAAACGTGGTATACCTATTCTTAACAGAATTAACTGCAAAATTAGGCATCACGAACTTGACAACACAGCAGCCTTAATCCTCCCCCTCCCCCGTCAGTCAGCATTCCTTTAGCGACAATTGTTTGGAATAAACAAGTTTCTGTGAAAAACCCACCTCTGGTGTTCTGCTTTTCATTGAGGGATGTCCATTATAAGACTAAAAATTACAGGAGTTGAATTTTATTTTAAATGTACAAAATAGGCATTTTAGGCTCTAAAATAGTAAAATAGGCTCTAAACGTTCAAATAGGCATTTTAGGGCGCTATAAAACTCTATAAATGTAAGTGATTTAAACATTTAAACATTTTCATGTTATTTCATAAGGAACAAAATAGGCATTTGCCTTAAAATCCCAGGTCTAATTATTACGTAACAGGTTTTGGGGAGGAAAGTTTGAAAGTGATATTGAATTTCCTTTTTAATTCAGCCCCGAAACGGCTGCGTGGTATTATGAGAGTGAGAAATAAAATATTTCGTAATGTCAGTACAATTTAATGTTATCGGAATTTCTGTTTCTTATTTCAACCCTAACCAGGCTTGGTGTGTAGAAGCAATGGGGTGCAAAATTCTACATCATCTATGAGTCATAAAAAGCTATATCAAGCGTTTCCTGATGGAATAGTTTGAGTGTAATAAGTCGTTCTTTCTCATTTCAAATTCTAAATACCTATATAAGGTCCTAGAGTTTGAAAATCGAAAGTCCTTCATAAGTGAATTTCGAATTACAAAATACAAAACCCGAGCCTTTTAAGCTAGTTTCTTATAAAAGACAGTTTATTGCAGAAGAGTCATCTATTGACAGAAATGATAGTGATGGTGAATTAGGCCTACTAGTGATTATTCGATTACTCTTCCTTCTCAGGTGTGAACTGTAGGGGATGAGGAACTCACAGAATGTTTCATTGATGATTTTAATCCACGGAAATGTTGTAAAAAGGCCTCGACGCAATAGTTTGCTATAAATGTGAGATGTTGCATGCTATAACACAGTTATTTTATTGATTCTCATAATTTACCGAAATTTGATGTCTACAATCCCCACATGAAGATCAATATCCCCGCCTGGAGGAAGGCGGCAGTAGGCTATTCAACAATGGTTACATGTAAAATTATTAGAGTTTTTAGTAAATAATTCTCTACAGATAGATGTAGGCCTAACATTTTCTTTACATAAAACGCTACATGTGGCTTTACCAAGAGACTTTACAGACCTATTTTAAAGACGTTCAAAAAACTTCGTGTAAGCTAAATTCTTTTTTCATGAAAATTAAACAAAGAAATTACCAGTACATATGAAAATTATGTAATACTAATAAGTTTGTATGTCATGTATACACTTTCCAGATCTATACAAAACTTTTTTTGAAGATATTCTGTGACAACTTGGCCAAAATAAAAATGCTGATTCAGGTTTAGAAATAAAATAGGCCTACTATAGTACAAAATGATCACCGAACAAAATATTCATATTAATTTTATTTTCTATAGAAATCATGTATTTATATAGTTACTCTCCTACTAATAAATTTTCAACACATTTTGTTAGCAACACCTAAGGTTTTGAACCCATAATTATAGTGCAAGATAAAAACAAAACAAGTCTAGCTTTAGCCTTTGCAAATGAGGAAACCATGAAATGCCCAAGTCAAATTTGGCTGGCCACAAGGTTTGATATTTACTGTAATAGAGAATAACGTTCTGCCCGGTCTGCAGATGATTTGAAGGAGTCTCTCTCTATTCTAAAAATAAAATAACTCATAAATCGAATTATATTTTTGCGTATGAACCTTCAATTAGGATCACACATCGTACAGAGAATTCAGTTGTGGTATGCGTATATTCTTTATCATACATCTAACGACTCTTTCTGGTAGTAACCTAAGCTACTGTTTATCTTTTTATAGTTTGATAACCATTCCTCTATCTTCTTATTCTTTCTTCTGCTTGTCGGTCACTTTTCTAAGGTCTTCTCACTCCTAGGTCATCATATTTTTGATCTTTTATTCTCTTTGTCTGCTTTTGTCAATGTTCTTTCAATACTGGGCCCTTCTTTTCTTATTCTTATTCTTTATCCTGTTCGTTGTCTTTTTTTCTGTTTCATTTTCTTCTCATTTCCCCTCAAGTCAGTCATGTTCTTATTTCACTTAAGTTATTCTTAATCATATCGGTCTTTTAGTCTTCTTTTCCTCTTTCCTGCTCATATTTCTGTTTCTTCATGTCTTCTTTTGTTCACTTTTAGTTTAGTTTCCCCTTTTCGTCATATGATGCATTCTTAGGCCTACTTGTTTCATTTTCTACTCCTTCTTTATTAAAGTCAGCAGTTTCACGTTTTAAATAGGCTATTCGCTAGTGCTAAGCATATTTTCGATTCGAAACTTTTATTTAGAACTCATCTGAAGTCAACAAAATTTCCAAAACGAAGATTGTTTATGCATTCTCCACCTCATCGAAATTCCATGTGCAGGTAAGGCCTAATAAAAGACATAGGCTATGCATTGAGAAACGTTAGTTTAATACAGAGAAGCCGGGTAGTGCTCTACTTCAGTAAACAACTGAATTAATAATAGCCTGGTTTTTTATTGTCACCTCATTGTTAGGCGCAACAGATGGGGATAGGGCACGCGCGCCTCCAGATGGTGGGTGCTATTGTTGATGTAAAGAGATGATGCACGGATCAGCAGTCACACAACAAGGCCCATGTCCCATGTAACACCTTGTGTTGTCAGGTAGGAGAAGGAAGAGAAGGAGAACAAGACATAAAAGATGGTATCATGATGATGATGATGATGATAATATACAGCAGAAGAATAAATAGAAAATGGAGAAGATGAAGATGATAAAGATGTCGATTAAAATGAGAACAGAAGAAAAATATGAAGATAGAGAAGTGAATCCTCTAGATTCAAAACCCCCTAAACGCCATTCAGAAATAGAGGTGTTTTTTAAGTTTAAAGCAGTGGGATAGAGGGGTTTTTGAACTTAACTCTGATTTTCAACATGGCACTATATAGTACTTTAGGGGGTTTTGAACCGCACGTATAAATAAACCAATTTAAGCCATCCATACTAATAATGAAGAAGAAGATAGAACGGAATAAGATAGATAAGGAAAGGAAGGAGAGAAAAACTAACAGTAGAACCATATGTCTTAATTTTGTTCTTACCTGGCGTAACCTTCGATTTCGAAGGGCTTATGTGTCAATATGAGAGAGTCTATGCTCAGGATCAGCATGAGGCAGGAGGTAAAGGGACTCACTGGTGAGGATCTTCTTGATGGAGGGGCTCCTCATAGAGCAACACAAACTGATTTTACACTCGGAAATCCGAAAAAAATGCACGACCACATTGATTGTTTACAGGATTCGAAAGCGCAACACAGGCGTTATTCTCAAACTCCGGAAGAATGTCAGGCGCACTAAGAAACGAAGTACGGTTACTTCCTCATGGTGTTATTTGGGTAAGACTAAAAACCGTGCAAAATACTTTTTACCAGTACGAAAGATGGAGAAAGTCCACCGCTGTGGCATAGAGGATGCTTCTCTTACGCAGCAGGCCCAGGTCCGGATCCTGGATGAGACATGTTACTAGGTGGGGTTTTAGCGGGGGTTTCCCTCACCTGTGAGACAAATGTCGGGCAACTTTAGGCCCTTGTTTTCCCAGGATATCATCTGGCCATCTTTATCATCGCCATCCCATCCTCACCTTGTTCAGAGTGAATGTGTGTGTGTGTGTGTGTGAATGGCGTGTCTCGTCCTATGTGTTCTTATTTTCTCGGAGGTGGCCCCTCCATTGGGCTGATCATTCATCCGGGGAGGCCCTCCATGTTCTTGTCTGGTCAAAAAAGTAAGAATGCGTTCCATAGATAATCCCTCTCCCGATAGGTCGCGGCCCCATAAGGCCAGGGTGGGGTAGGTCTCTTAAATGTCCTTAAATGGAAGAGGTAAAACTAACATAAGAAAGAAAGACGGAGAACAGATACTTATTTACTCAATGGCAACAGACAATTCAAGCAAGTTAAAGGAATATTATCTATTTTATGGAACACGGAGGTTCTTTTCCGTCCTTACACGAGCCCGCCATTCAACCCTATTCTGTGCCAACTCCATCCACCCATCTCTCACAAATCCTACTTCCCTTAAATCTATCCTAATACTGTCCAGTAACTAATAAATACTTTAACAATAAAGACAATGATGATGACGATGACAATGGTGATGTTCATGACGATGATTGCGGATGGATCAGGTGCAGGTTCGATTCCACATTAAGTTGTTTAGGATTTTTCAAATAATCTAATCCTTTTGGTCTGGCCTGAGGTCTGGATGGGCCTATTCTAGCTGAACTGAATACCAGGAGTAAACCTGGGAGTAAAGGAGGTCGATGCCTAGAGCTAATAACTTTGTCTCCTTCATGTGTCGAATGTCTAAAACTCTGTTCAAAATAGGGAACAGAATAGATTTGGAGTTTTGCGACCCACAAGTTGCCAAGCAGGATGTTTGTGTGGGATCGGAAGCCCAGAGTTGCCCTCTGACCCGGAAAGGGAACAGTTGGTCTTAGCTTGGAGAGGTGGGGGTGTGGATCTGAGAAAAGGTAGCACTACAAGAAAGCAGTACAAAGAACCTTATTGTGTTTTTGTATGCGGGGGTCTTTATCATGTGTGTAAAGGCCTATGTGTACAAAAGTCCGGTTCACACTGGCACACATCTAGCGGAGTTCACAACGGAGTGAATTCTAGTATTTGTAATTCAGAGGGAAATAAAAATATGTAACTTACGATTGCTCCGATTGTTAGGCGCATTCGCCTTGCTATCTATATCAGAAACGTTCCATTCCATATTGGTGAAAATTTGGTCCTACTTTAAAAAATAGTTTTATGAGAAAAATGAACACTGTTTTACTCATGAACAAATTTGGTTTTACAGATAGGGCTTTGATTAGGCGAGTTAATAGGAAATTAATAATGTCATTTTAGTTGTGCATTAAATTAAATTTACGATGAATAGAATCACAGCACTCTCAACCAGTGGCGGACGCAGAATTTTTTTTTTTCGGGGGGAGATTTGAATAGGTAGAAAGAATACTAAAAAAATTAATTAACTTACATATATAATTAGTTTATATAACTGGCTACTTAGAGTGCATATATAGCCTTTTTAAAATTTCGGGGGGATATATCCCCCCTATCCTCCTCTGCGTTTGCCACTGCTCTCACCGTACGTTGTATCAAGTGGTATTTTTTACTTAACTTACACATTCAGATCGAAAATAAATTAAATTCAAAATAATAATAGGCTATTGAAATAAATTAATGAGGTTTAAAACGATGAAAATATATAAAATATATTCTACAAAGGAACCTGTCGTAAGACGTCAAATTATCTATTTTAGCTCTCTCTTATTATTTCTCGCTATCTCTCTCTAATCTCTATCCAGAGGACACCCTCGGGAAGTGAGCAAAATTCAAGTACTCATAATTAATTCATCATTGACAGTGATGATACCAAAAGTGTTCCCCTAACGGAGGGAAGTTTCATATACGTTTCTAGAAAATAAAAATGGGAATCCTTGCTCCAGAAATATTTCAGACATAACTTAATATAAGTTAATATAATTTTAAAAATATTTGTTCACTTTAACAATATTTCTGTACAATGTTCTCGGCTTGCTAATATGGTAAAATCAATGCTATTCAACCGGAGTATGCTAAAACACTGATTATATATATATAGGCTATAGTTTTATATAGTTTTATTATTAATGTGAATATAGCCTATTAGTGACTTGACTGAGCTTATTTCACTTTTTCAGTAGGTCTATATTAAAATCATAAAGCAATACTGAGAATGAAAAAAAAATATATTACCGCAAGAATGAGATTACAAATTAAATTACGACTAATATGCATTTTAAATATTGTTGCACTTTTCTTAAATCGTATTTAGGCCTTTGCGAAAAATAAGAAGTAAAGAAAATGAATCTGCACTTCATACCAGTGATCATGCGACAGTTGCGTCTTTGCTTTACATACACGTTAATGAAAAATATAATAATTAGACTAGTAAACATATTAATTTTGTCTCCTGCAACCAAGCCTTCTAAAATGTGTTCCACCTATCTACTGACAGCATTGACATACTATCTCATTTTTTACCTAGATTGCGGTACTTCTTTTTATTCTTTCTTTCTTTCTTTCTTTCTTTCTTTCTTTCTTTCATTCTCTCTCGTAGTTTTGCCTCTCCCGTATGCGGTACGCGCTGCCCGGGCCACTTCTTTTTATTCGTCAGTTTTAATTATATTTATTATGTTCTCTTTCCTTCCTAATTAACGAGTCCCCAGCTTAGTTACAAAACTTATTTCATTAAGTTCTCTCTTTCCTTTCTCCCTCTCTGCATAATTCTCCAACTTTTAAGATCATATTTTACACTAGGTAGGCCTAAGTAATATTCTAATATTTCTTGACTGTTCAGTTATAGGCCCATATTTCACTGTTAAACTGAATAATTTACCTTGTTTCAATAAATCTTATAGGTATATCACAAATATTGAATTGTTAGTTTATATATCTTCTCTAGATTCTGCATTGTATTTATCTATAGTAAACTGACTTAAACCTGGCTAGGTGGAAGAGAAGCCTCTATGGCCTTAACTCTGCCAGGAAAAATAAATCTTTTACTTATTTATATGTTAAAATTCAATCTACCCATGAGTTAGTAAATATATAAAGTATATTTGGTCTCAGATACTGTTATTATTATTGTTGTCTTTTGAAATAAACAAACAAGTCAATGTCACAGGTGGCAATAGAAAGGCAATATAGTATTATGTATGAGTAGTCTATAACTGCACACCCTTCATTATTGAATAATGTAGACAGGAGGCTAGGCATTTAAAAGAAGATATCTGTGCTCTGAAAAGATAAGTTTTCTGCGGCTCAGCTCATTCGTTAAATAATATATCTACACTTTTTTTTATGTACCCCTAATTAATTTTGGCGTACTCCAGTGATTTTACTGATTTTAGCATATTAGAAATCAAAGAACATTGTACAGAAATATTGTTAATGTTAATACATATTTTAAAATTATTTTATATTATGTATGAAATATTTCTAGAGCAAGAATTTCCATTTTTCTTTTCCAGATATGTTCATGAAACTTCCCTCCACCAGAGGAACACTTTTGGTTTCATCACAGTCAATGTTAAACTTCTTATGAATAGCTGAATTTGGCTTACTTCCCGAGGGTGTCCCAGAGATAGAGATGAGAGAGAGAGAGAGAGAGAGAGAGAGAGAGAGAGAGAGAGAGAGAGAGAAATGATATAGTATCCGCTAAGTTACAAAATTTGACGTCTTACGACAGGTTCCCTTGAAGAACCCGGTTTTCAAAGCCAATGGGATCAGATTTTCACTACACAGAAGCTAACATCTTTAAAACAAATAAATCTGTTGAGGCAGACTCATCCAGCAAGAGATCAGTAACCACTTCAACCTTGTTTGTTCAGACTACTACAAGACGACAGTTCACCTGCCATATTGAGCGTATTCCTGAAGTACGCTTCCATGTACTGTATGAGCTCAGAGATATTTTCAAAAGGAATACAGATAAGAATAATATGTTAAGTTTGGAGTCTTTGTACTCAGTAGGCCTATAAGCGAATCTTTAGATGAACAGCTGCTAGTGACTCTTCAATCGTGGTGAGATGTACAATTGGAGATCTCCATTCTCGCTATAGTAGACTTAAGTAGGTGTATTATTCTAATACAGTGAATAATGGAAATAATATACTCGTATTATTATAAGGCTATTATTAAGTGCCAGAATGATACTTTCTAAGTTTACACGGTGGACGGGGAAAATGTCTGTCTGTCTGTCTGTCTGTCTGTATACCCGATAACGCGAATACGCTTTATCAGATTTTCATGAAACTTATTTATCGCTATTCTATAAAGCCGCGTGTCTAATTCACTCTGGCCGGGTTTCTGAAACATTAGATATCTATTAGATGACATTAATTCATCGATAAGCGTTTCTGAAACGTCAGATCACGGTTATCCATTCAACGAAACACTCCACAAATTATCGGCAGACAGATCACTAGATATCTCACGAAACGTTAGATAAACATTCAATATGGCGGACGTGCGATATATTTATGAGGATGTACCTTTTGTTATTGTGTAAGCATTTTATCCTACATGATGTTACTAGCGTGTTATGGTATTAAAATTGAAAAGTAGCAATGTTGGTGGCATTGGTTATTAATTTGTGTGTAAAATAATTGATAATACGAGAAAAGCTGTAATGTATTATCGGTTAGATGAACTTGGTTATAGCCTAAGCTATTAATGTATCCATCGTTTACCGGTATTTATTTCATTTTCTATTGTAACACTTTTATGAACAACATAGGCCTACTGCATTTTTACATTGTCTTCTTCCTCGTCATCTTCATCGTGAGATGTTAATTAGGCCTGGAGATATATACAGCACAAATATTCCCTGAAAGAAATAATCCAATTGGCCAATTTGAAAGAAAATTATTAGCAAGAGAAATGGATTTTTGGAGAAGAGCAAATAGAACTTCTAGGATGGAAAGAATTAGGAATGAAGCTATTCGGGAACAAATGGAAGTACAACACACTATACTATGTAAGTTAGATGACATTAAAGAAAATCAACTCACGTGGTATGGTCATGTGAGAAGGATGGGGAGAAGAGATTACCGAAGAATTATTTCCGAGAATCTATGGGAGTATAGAGAGGCTTGGAGATTAAGAATACGGAAGATGTAGACATAGCCTACATCAAAAACCGTGGTGATGATGACATAGGCGTAACCAGGCCGACCATATGGGGGGGTTATAACATCCGCGGGGTGTGGGGGGGTAGGGAGAGGGGGGTCCGGGGGTCTTCCCCCGGAAAATTTTTAAAAATTAAGATGCAAAATAACGAGTTTTAAGCTTCCGGGGGTCCTCCCCCGGAAAATTTTAAAAATTAAGACGCAAAATAACGAGTTTTAAGCTTCCCACGCTTTATACTTGTATTAAGTAATTTATGGGCAGACTTAAAAAAATTATATAATTTTCCTTTTTTTAATCAATGGGGGGGTTCAAACCCCCAAAACCCCCCCCCCTCGGTACGCCTATGGATGATGATGAAGAAATAATATACAATATAGGTCTACGACGATATTGAGTTTCGTAAAAGGATCAGGTTGACCTTTTGGATAAATAGTCTACGCCATCATTGGAATAAAAAACAACTGGAAGAATGCCTTTCTCAGAGTTACGTAGGTCACTATTAAGAATTTGGAACAAATCGAAGCATTCCCTTATCAGCGGTATATAAGCTATTATAATGTGTTATGTTTTATGCACGTGGTAGTTTTCACATTGTGATAGGTGACATTTTCTCGAATGCTTATGCTATTGCCGAAGCTTCTCTCAGATTTTACGTTAACTTTACCAGGAAAAAAAAAAAAGCAGACAGAAAATTCAGCCATTTTGAATACAATAACGAGAGCGATCCCATTGGATGCTGGGGCTCTACTCAATCACGGCCAACTTGACGTTATAGTTTGCATCGTCCCTCCATCTATTGACAAAGGGCTCAACTCATTTATCTGACAGATGACTATCTAACAAGCGTATTCGCTTTCGGAAACGGGAGGGGGTTTGTCCAGCAGATGAGATATACAGAACAGATTGCTGTCTAATAGATATATAAAGGTTTATGCAACCGGGCCTCACCGAGATATATTGTTTGCCCACTTCCAGATGAGCCGGAAACTTGAAATTTGGCATACTTATAGCTTATAGTCTGCGACCGAAGGAAATATTCCAAAACGATCCGATTTTCAATTTTTACCCCTCTCCCCGCAAACGTTCAAAATGGCGAACGCAACATTAAGTCGTATAAAAGAAAAACGATTGCACCAGCAGTAACGGACTTTTTGTCGTATGCAATCTGCCTATGATGGTAATTAAGACACTTGTATGCTTATTATGAAACGAGCATACATGTCATTATAGGCTCGTTGCATAACGTAATATATTAATGTTGTAGGCATACTGTATTATAATGACGTGTTGTTTAATTAATGATGCTATTTAAGGTCTATTTGAAAGTAACTAAACAAATAAATACCGGTAGTAAAATAAAACATTTTTTAAACATAAAAGTTATCCATTTAATGAAAGGCTACATGACTATTAAAACTATTTACTAACAGATTTCGAAACAGATTTATGTTATTATTATTATGTGGAGGAAAATTAATTCTTTGTGGGAATCGAACCCGGGATTTCAAGTTAGTTACTTGCAACTCCCCGAATAGGCGTAGGCCTCTAGTGGTCTCGCTACAGATGTTAGTCCATATAAAGAGCGAGAGTAGCCTATGATATAACACAAGGTATTTTGTGTCCTCCCAAAATTTAAGTTTTTATTATATAAGACTTATGTATAACTACTAAAAATCTAATTCTTGCCCTCCCCCCATCAAGCGCCTGTACTTTAAAATTTAAAAGAAAAAGTTTTGAAAAGACTATAACATAATAATAAATATAATAATAAAATACTTTCAATATCAGTATTTTAAGAGACAAACAATTTTGCTCCCAATTAACATATCAGTATATCATAATATGGAATAAAAGGACACTTTCCTATTAGAATTATGCAATTAACAAAAATAATACACTCCTAAGATAGAAGTAACTTACCTTCAGTACACAGTCCTTATCCGAATGAGTCAACTATTAAAACTAGCAGAAAAAGCCTAAAAAACAACTAGGCCTACTATAAAATGAAAGATTTGATCACTCTCCACTCAGCACTGCTTTGGTCTTTAACATTGAAATTGAAAAAAAGTTAAAGAAACAAATGAACAATGAAAAGATGGTAGCAGACACAAGTCTGGTGACATGACACTGTCAGGTGCATTATTGTGAAATATACAATATTATTTTTTTAACGCATATTTTATGTCGCGTTGCGCCACGAACCTTCCTGCATATTATTATTATTGTCATTGTTATCATTGTTATTACTGTTATTCTTGTTATTGTTATTATTAAGTTATTATTAGACTTAGTAGTTGGTTCAGGCAATGCGCTACGAACCGGAAGGTTGCAAGTTCGATCTCCTTACCCATTAATCCCGCTGTTCCCAAATCGGAACATAAATAAATGCGTATATTTTTATTTACCATTTGTAATACATTTAAAAGGAATTTAGCTCTGTGGTATCTTCATGCAAGCGACAATACTTAAGTTGGCTGATGATATATTGTTTTTTCAGTCTGTTTATGCAGGTGTTTCTGATGTATTTAATGAAGCTATTGCTTATTATAGTAACTTCCTATAAATAATAGGTCATAATATTTTTGTTTCATGAATGTAATTTATTATTTATACATATTATGCTGATTAACTATGTGACTTTAGTGTCCTGCGAATGGACATAATGGAAACATTATTGATCACCAGGGCCCGGATTCTGATGACCAAAAATTGTTTGAAAATGACCTATAAAATGACCCTAAATTTTAAAGAAAATGACTTAAAAATTATAAAAAATAACCTAAAAAATGATTTTATTTATCAAATATTATTATTGTACACACAAAGTTATAGACTAGTTTGTGCATAATTGTAAAAACTTTAAATAACTGTAATGTTATGAATGTTCTTTTTCCACGGAAATTTATACTGGTCCTGAGGCACTGGCGAGTCAAAATTCGGCATTTCCTTTTGTGATCTGCCGGATTATATTGTTGTTTATTGAGGGTAAACAATAGTTTGCACTCTGAAATCCAAGCAGGTGGCAGACTTAGGTGCCAAGACAATCTACTAACGATAGTAATATAATATAAAATTTTGGCGTTTCTTTGATTCTCATTTCCGATTGAGACATGACAACACTTATTATTCCATCTTGCATTAAACAAACAATACTTCTAAGACAGCACCGCTAGCGACGAAAAATGTTAATACACTCAATGTAAATACATGAAAATGACTTAATAAGGAAGCAAATGACACGAAAATGACAAAATAATGACCTAAAATTGAAATAAATGCCCTAAAAATATAAAATTGCATAAAATGACAAAAAATGACCAAATAAAAATGTATTTCTATAATCTAGAGGCCATGATTAGGATTTATCTACAAGTTGGCAATGTCTTTGCAGCATCAATAAAAAGATGACATGTCATTAGAATCCGAGCCCTGTTGATCACCAAACTTAAGGATTAAATCCACATACGAGTTCTTTTATGTAACAAAATAAAAAACAAAACAAAACAAAAATCTGTGAAATAATGCTAAACCACTGCAATTCAATATTATGAAGACTGCAGTTATATATTATGAAGACTGTCATCTCTCTATTAAATATTCCTGCTATCATCAAATGTATCAGTAGACTCTCTTAGTACCTAGTTAAAATTAATCAAAACTTGCCACAGTATGCCACAAGAATGCGGTAAAACTGGAAGTAAGATTGAGTTTAATGCTGCACTGTGTTTATAATAAAAAAACGCTTTATAACTTCATAATTATCCTAAAATTACTCTAAGAATAACATTACCGTGAAATTACCCCATCTAGTACAAAAATACTCTAGTTTAGGCAATTTATCATATAAGTGTCAGCACTAAGGCTACTTTAGAAATAGACCTATAAATTTAGGAAGAGAGGAAGTTTATTTCTTGAGAGGGAGTTTATCGCTGGCCCTATTTACATTTTCCTTCTTGCTAAGATACACTTTTTGTAATTGTCATAAAATTTCAACATTCCCGAGCCATGACGAAGGAACATTTCGTCCTGGACGCATGGAAATGCTGACTGAATGGTCCAGTCAGACTTTCGATTGATGCCCATGCGGTCAAGTTTATTTGCTATTAGAGCAATGCTGACAAAGCTTGATAATTCTCAGTTACATTTTTATAACACAAGAATAACAAATAAATAAATTGTTGTCCATTCAACTCTCGTACATCCCCAGTAGTCACGTGGACTGGCGTCTCGTGTGTTGGGTTCAGATTGTTTCTGCTGACGTAACAATATGAAAAAGTACGGCTTTAAAACAGTTGCCAAATCTACAAGATAAAGCAGAATGACAATTCTAAAAGGAAAAATTACCGACCAAAATGCGTATCATACTATTTTAATAATCAACAGTATGTAGGAACTGCTGAAAGGTTTGAAAGGTGAAGTCAGACTGAAAAATGTAATGCCATAGCCGGGATTTGAACCAGGATCTTCGGCTCTCCGTGCCGCTGCTCTTACCATCTGGGCTACCATGGCAAATGCCGGTACTGGGTTATGTGAGTTAGTTGGAGAATTTAATGTTGTAGTAAGGATAGAGGAAGTAAAAACGGAATTTCTTGAAAAAATAACTGACTGTCCGAACTTTCATAAGAGTTTGATCCAGTTTTTAATATGTTAGGTCTTTTTATATGTATTGGCAATTGTTTTTCATCACCACTGACGTTATGAACGCATCTAAATAATTTCGTCTTTCCATTTTAATTCAAGTTCGCGAGAAGTATGAACTCCGGTTAGAAATTTACATGTACATTTTCCTATAGTAAAGATTACTGCCAGTTAAGGGATTCTTACCGAGAGTTAATTCCTAACCAGATATTGTAAAATCGAACTGTCAGTATGAAAACATTGATTGGATTCTCATGTAGGACGAAATATAATGGGTAAAAATCATCTAAAACTGTAGATATTCAAGGATTTGGAAGTAATTTACCCTGTGGAGACTATGTGAATGAGGCAATTCGACTTTCGAGACATCATATCATTACGTAAGGTGAGATCAGTTACCTGGAGACGGATAACGATCGTGTTTTGTTTTCAAGGCCACCTGGTCTGTCCATTGTTCTCTTGTGATTCGCAACAAAAAAGTTTAAATGGCGTCCAGCGCGCACTTGCCATTCCGTGCGGCGTTCGATCTCGACATTTCAAAAACTATTCCATTCATATGGCATCGCTCTGCTTTTTTTTTATTTCTTAAGCATCCGCTGTGATACATGTTCGTTTTTAGCCCTGTTTCTATTGTCTGCTTTCTATTGTAGACTTCATTTACCCCGAGAAAAATTTTTGCACGTTTCCGGCCATTCATATTTATTTAGTGTAAGGATTTTGTGAGATTGTAGCAACTTGTAAGAATATTATGACAACATATCCGTTGAAAAGTCATTTTATTTATATATTCTTTTGAGTCCACCGATAGGCACAGTATTTATGTTCAAATCTTTTAAAAAGCAGATATAAACTTGTGTTCAAGTATAAGAACATGTTGCGTGAAGAATATCGTTCAAGAAGAAAAAAAAATTATTCAAGTGAACGTTCTTGTAATTAATAACCTTCATTCATTGCCTCCTTTGTTTCATAAGTGTAAAAAATATATTGACATTAAAAGAGAATAAAACGGGGTATTGGGCACAGTAAAACGGAAAGGGTTAAGGTCCTGAAAAGGGGGAAAATAGTCGAAAAACCTCCATTCTCAACTAAAGGCAGCAGTTCAAACGCTGGTTTCTTTCAGAGGTGATGACGATAAGTAGGCTATATTATATAATATGTAAGCTTATATAGGATATTATGTATGGAACTTTATAGTTTGGGTATTTAAGAGTGTACTTGAGTTCTTCTTTACCGTTGGCATAGATACTAGGCCTATAAATAGGAAAAGTATTATCTCTGACCCTGAAATCCGATGTCAAATTTCCATCTTATGTTTCGAGACCCCCCTTGAAAAAATTAATTATTCTTGAACAAGAACTGTTCCGTTTTTACATCCTTTCCAAAACTTCTAATGGATTTGTCATAATGTCAAGATATTCAAATTATGGATTAACAATATTTTAAGCAGCATGTGATTGTATTGTTTAAAAATTACATTAAAAATAAATTTAACTAAAAATTATGCGTTTCTATATAATATGTATGTACCGTTTTTATTTTAGCAATCTAACCCTAAACAGACCACCGTTCAAGCCCATATAGGCAACTGTTATTAGTCTAGTAAGTCTGTTAATAGTTACAGTACAATACCATTGCGTATGGGGGGGGGGGATTATTTTTATATGCGAAGAAAGGAGAGAGAGAAAGAGAACGCACGAGAAGATTATAAGAGATTTACAAATGTTTAGTAAGTTTTACTTAACGTACCGGTGTTGATCCGTTCTGGGAGGTAGGCCTATGCTGTGGTGGAGTGCTTGAGGCACTGCACCACAAACCGAATGGTCGTGGGTTTGATCTCCGATGAGATCGTTGCGATTTTTCAATTGGCCTAATCCTACTGATGGCACTATGACCTAGGGATCGACTCAGCCTCTAAGAGAAATGAGTACCAGGAGCAATCCTGGGAGTAAAGGCGGATGGTCGTAAGACCAACAATTTTACCACCTTCACATGCAGATTGTCTAGAATCTGAGAGCCTCAACTTCCTGGAACCCTTAGGACTCCACGTCCTGTATAGGGAACGCTTTACTTTTATTCCTTCCACAACCCCACTTCCCAGATTTTGGAGACGTTATTGGACTGTTGCTGATACTAAAATGCGAACAACTTCTAATTAATAGGCCTACTCTTATACTATTCTGGTCCGGGTCCACTTTTGACAATCATGCTTAACAGCATTCAAATATAAAGAATAATATACAGAGTGTTTCAAAAATACTTTTACAAACTTTGGGCATGGGTTCCTTACACCAACAGAAGGAAAAAGTTCATATGAACATAGGCTATGTCCCATAATCCTTGTTTTCTCGTTAGGAACTGTTGGCAGGGCCGTAGCAAGGTCCTTCTGCGCCCTTGGCGAGTTTGACAAATCTGCGCCCTTCCTGAATTTTTTTTTTAATTTCTGTAAAATTGTTTATTATTTTAACATAAAAACACTGTTATTATCAAAGAAAACCTCAACCTCAATTTGAAAATGAACTATGTGTTGGACTTTCAAGGTACTAAAACCTTCTTTTCAAACGATTGAACTACTTAAAAAAATAATTAAATCATAAAATCTAGTATCAAAAGGAAAGTACATAATAGGTCTTAGGCCTACTAAAATGTTTAACACATTAATATAGGTAAAAGTATTTTTTTTCGAATAGAAACTTTTTAAAACAGCTTCTGCAACATGTAATGAGAAAACTAAAAATGCATAGTATTTATTTATAAATTGCACCAGTCTAAAAAAGGCGGGATTTTTCCTGGTTAATTTTGCGCCCTCTTTGTACCTGCGCCCTTGGCGGGGGCCCATCTCGCCACCGCCTAGCTACGGCCCTGACTGTTGGTACACTCATAACTCGTCAACACACAAAACTCATAACAAATTCTCGAAATGTCCTCCTCTTGCTTCTAGACATGCATGCACTCGTCGAATCATGAACTGTCGCACCCTTTCAAATACTCCGGGATGGTGTCGAATGGTTTCGCAGGCTTCCATGACACGTCGATGAAAAGTTTCTTCATCTTTTGGTGTAAGGAACCCATGGCCGAAGTTTGTAAAAATATTTTTGAAACACTCTGTATATGCCTGTTTATACATTAAAAACGATGACTGCAACATTTTTAAAAGTCTTTCTGGTTTATGAAGCTTTATTTTTTCTTATGAAATTCAATTGGTGCAAATTTATGCTGGGGGCCAGATGTGACACACGTCAATTTATAGTATGTTTAGTTAGCAAAAAAGTATAGTATCAATAAAATGCAAATGGGTGAAATAAAAAAAAATTAATATAAGATAATTATTACAGATTATCATATCAGAACTTACGCAGTTGTGCATTAAGCTGTAACTTATACTTTAAGAGGGGGCCAATTTTTGTCTTTCCCATGTGGAGCAATTGTATTTTGGTAATTACATAGAAATCTCTAAATAATAAAAAAAGAAATAAAAATCACAACAATGACGATAATACGAGGGCCGTCCAAAAAGTAAGTTTCCCTAGGGCCGTTTACACAAACAAAACAAAATTTAATGGAAATATTTATTGCGACAGAGAGGCTACAGCAAGTGTTCAGCTATTTTTCAACATATTCGCCACAGGAATTGAGACATCTGTCATACCGTGAGACAAACTTTTGAACACTTGAGTCGTAGAAGTCTGCCGCCTGAGAATTGAACCTTTGTGTGATAATCTTCTCCGTTTCTCTGTCAATATCTACTATTCGCTGTCATTCACTGTCATTTCTTGAGGGTTAGGAAAAGATGGAAATCTCTGTGTGCGCGGTCCGAGACCTCCCTGCAAGTCTCCTGAATGTTTCAACATCAACCCTACAGCACGGACCTCGCTCCCAGTGATTTCCATCTTTTCCTGCAGCTCAATAAATGACAGAGAACGACAGGGAATGACGGAGAATTACAGAGAAGCTGAGATGATTGTCACACAGTGGTTCAAATCCCAGTCGGCAGACTTCTACGTCACAAGTGTTCAAAAGTTGGTGTCATGGTAAGACAAATGTCTCAATTCCTGTGGAGAAAAATAGCTGACATTTGCTATATCTGTTGCAATAAAGTTTCCCTGAAAGTTTGTTTTGTTTGTGTAAACGACCCCAGGGAAACTTACGGCCATCATACTAATACAATAATAATCAGGGCAGGATTCTGATGACCTAAAATTATTTGAAAAATGACCTATAAAATGACACTAAATTTTAAAGAAAATTACTTAATAATTATAAAAAATGACCTAAAAACTGTTATTTTATTTATAAAAATTATTATTGTACACACCAAGTTATAGACTAGTTTGTACATAATTGTAAAAATTGTAAATAACTGTAATGTTGTGAATGTTCTTATCTCACGGAAATTTATACTGGCACTGAGGCACTGGCGAGTCAAAATTTGGTATTTCCTTTTGTGGTCTGCCGGATTATATTATTGTTTATTGAGGGAAAACAGTAGTTTGCACTCTCAGATCAAAGCAGGTAGCAGACTCTGGTGCCAAGTCAATCTAATAACAGTAGTAATATAATTCAAAATTTTGGCGTTTTTTTTATTATCATTTCCGACTGAGACATGACAACACTTTAACGCCGAATTTTTCCTTCTTGCATTAAACAAACAACACTTCAAAGACAGCACCGCTAGCGACGAAAAAAAGTTAATACACTTAATGTAAATATATGAAAATGACTCAATAAGGAACCAAATTACACGAAAATGACAAAATAATGACCTAAAATTGAAATAAATGCCCTAAAAATATAAAATTGCATAAAATGACAAAAAATGACCTAATAAAAATGTATTTCTATATTCTAGAGGGGCATGATTAGGATTTATCCATAAGGATTAGGATTTATCTATAAGTTGGCAATGTCTATGCAGCATTAATAAAAAGATGACATGTCATTAGTATCCGGGCCCTGATATTAATAATAATAATGATAACATTGATAACAAGAACAAAAATAATATTTCATGTCATGAGTAATATGCGCCTTTCCCCCCCATTTATTAATATATTCGGTACATATGCCTACTTGTGAGTGGATTTTTGGGACCTGGATTTACTACGCCCACAATGGGTATCAAGTGAGCTCACGACTTTAGCCTCCTGATCTTGAATCCTGGCTCATCCATGATTATCATCACAATGATGTAACATTATATCCTATTTCATTCCCTCCTACGCATAGCGACAGTGAAAGAAAACCTGTTACAGGCGGCAAAAGAACATCATTCACCGAAAACAGAATGATGGTCTATATAAAGTGAAGTTCTTTTCATTATATCAAACTGGGCTAGTAATGTGTTGACACCTAATTGGTTTCAATTTTCCGCCAGATTGAGAGCAGAAGGCCCGGCTCGGCCTGGGCCACAGCTGCCGCTCTTCTTCTTCCCCATCATTATTTTTTTTCCCCATTCTGACCTGGCCTGGCGTCACCCGCAATTCGCATTCGGCAAAGTTCGGCTATGTTCGGGTCGCGTGGCAGGCGCGTGGCAGAGGTTGTGCTATCGCTTCCGGTTGCCTTGCTCTTATCAGAAATGTTTATACGGACTATTTAGCTCATATGTCTTTCTTTCGATTTGGACCATAACATAATCTCTCTCTATATAAGAGGATTTGTCCTGACTGACTGACTGACTTAATGAATGACGGACGGAGAATCAACGTAGAGCCTAAACTATAATAAGTAGAGACTTGGAATTTTGACAGTGCCTCCTTTTCATAATGTAAGTGCTCACTAAGAAAGGATTTTGAAAAATTTTGATTTTAAGTGCCAAAAATAAAATGTTTTTGAGAATGGACCCTGAATAAACTATTTAATAATGGATTACATTTTCATTAGGGAGTTGCATTTTTATTATACATTACGCAATTTTAAGTTTTTTTAATCACAAGTTTGTTTAGAGTACCTGCACAAGTACTGACTTGTGACCACAGAAAATCCATGTTAGCATGCAATTCCTTCGGCCATGGTACTGAAGAGGTATTTAAAATAAATAGTTGTGATTTCACAATATTATTTTATGTATAAATAAAGGAAAACCCAAACAACAAAGATTTAAAAAGCAGATTATTCATAAACTAAGTAAAAAAGTTATTCCTCAGGTTCGCGAGCGACCCCTGTTAATCCCGTAAGGGGATATTCTCAGCGTATTTGTTACCGGGGTGCGCCATCCCCTACCTACTTAAACCTAAGGACACACACACCTAGTCCTGAACCCGGGAAAGGAATTTTTCACTACCAAAAAATCCCCGACCCGTCCGGGAATCGAACCCGGGCCGCCGGAGTGGAGGGCAGGCTATCGACTCACCCACGGAGGCGGTCTCATAAACTAAACAGTACATAAATTTAAAATATTTCTTGCGAACTTTTGCGACAGTTATCAGAGTTAAGCTTGACAAACGATATTGCCATTTCTTCTCTCGCTCGTCGGGCTTATAGCCTTATACCATTTTATTACAGTAGGCGTGGTATTTCCGATATGGTTGTTTCTAAACTGATTATTGAATTAATTGTTTAAAAAAATGTATAATGTATAATGAAGACCTATTACACAGATATTGGAAAGATTTCTTCAAATACAGAATTTAAAAAAAATCATGATCTAGCTAATGAATTCTTTTTTCTCATCGATGAGCAAATTCCTTAGGGATGGGTTAATAGGTAGGTAGGTCCACTAGATCGCATGGATGGTGATCCAGTGAGGATTTTCTAAGCAGACGGATCTCAGCCAATTTTACTCGAACTGTCTTTTTCTTTCCCTTGAAACTCTTTCAACCAGCTTCCTCCATTCGATTCTATCTTTGACTGCACTAATCACTTCTTCCCATTTCACAGTCGTGGAATTTCTGCATGCCATCTTATTCTTCTTATGGCCCTCAAAGAACGACTCGTTAGATTTGCATATTGAAAAATTAAACACATTCCGAGGTGAATTTATATTAATATAAGCATTCATCAAGTGATACTAGTAAGTTTATAAGTTTGAAATCAATGAAGACAATTTTAGTGGAATAGCTGGTTTTTATATACGGCTATTTTAACACGTGAATAAAATTCCTCATATTTCGATACAAAGCATTGTCCTGTTAATTTTATATTACAACATTTATGCAGTTTTTTGCGGTAATGCATATATAGGCCTACATTAATAACAGCGAAAAGGTTAAAACAATATGTATGACAGAGAGTCTATCTTCATAGGTGAAAAATGTAAGATGTAGGCCTAGTCATAAAATGGCATACATTGTAAATAAATCTTCTTAGATTTGTATGTCTCTAATGCATTAAATTTGGATAAAGTCTTATTTTAAAAATTCGAAGTAACGAATAATTCGTTTTTTGATTGTGTGTGATAAAGTTATGCCAACATGAGACACTATGAGAAAATGAAAAGCAACCACTATACAAACATCAAATACCGATATCAAAAGCGATAATTACAATAATCATAATAAAATAATAATTTTCTTCTTTTTTCTTTTTAGGGACGTTTAAGCGACCCACTCCGCTCGGTAGTGTCTATAGGATCGCGACCTATTGGGAGAGGATTATCTATTGGATCATATAAATATATTTTTTGACCAGACAAGGACATGGAGGTCCTCCCCGGATGAGTGATCAGCCTAATGCCAGGGCCATCTCCGAGACATAGGACGGGACACACCATTCACACAGTCATTCACTCTGAATAAGACGAGAATGGGATATAGGTGACGATGACTTCCAGAGTTGATATTCGGGGACCATAAAGGTCTAAAATTACCCCACATCTGTCTTAAATGTGAGGAAACCCTTCAGAAGAAAACCCAACCTATATAGGTAACCTAACGTATCCCGATCAGGATTCAAACCCGGGCCCGCTCCCTGAGAGGGGCGAAAGCATCCCCGCGCCACAGCGGTGTACAAATAATAATAATAATAATAATAATAATAATAATAATAATAATAATAATAATAATAATAATAATAATAATAATAATAATCAGCTAAATAAAACTTTCAAAATTCGACATTGAGTGTTCTTTCTTTGAGATCCAGCTTCGCCATTGGAGGCAACTGACCTATATCCAGACAGTGGATGACTGAGACTCAATTCGATGCTTACCAAATGGAGAAAAGGGTACAGAGCAGAGAAGCTGCAATACATCTAGTCACGCAGCATGGATATTCTATCTTAATACTCATACCCAACCCCATCACGTGCGAGGCTGCAATGGATGGATGGATGGATGGATGGATGGATGGATGAACTACTTGCTGCTGTTGTGATTTCTGAGCAGTGGCAGCGCTTCCGGTGCAGCCAGGAAGTGAGGACACGTGCAACACACGTGCGCCGTACAACACGGCTTTCTTCATGGCAGATCCATTCCAGTACTCCTCATTTGCTATAATGGGAGATTTCAATGCGATTGCAGGGCACGATCTATATAACACGCTCAAATAGCAATTCTATGTTGGCACTTCCCGATATCACCTTATGAGGACACTTCTGTGCTACAGTGCTAGAATTTATAGGTCCACATATTTATGTTATTTATCAAGAAAATGGTTTTCAATAATATTTATGTAATTTACGTTGCGCTATATGAAGGTTTCTTGTGAGCAGTAGGCTTACTTAGGAAAGGAATAAATCACCGACGAATATTCAGAGCACAAAAGGCAAAGCATTCTTTGAAGTAAATGGCTTTTAAAACATTGGAAGTATATGTAATCATAATATGAGATATTATATCTTTTAACAACATCCCTTTCCCAACGAATATAAAACATGCAGCTACGAATAAGATATCAGTGATAGGATTTTTTTGACATACTTCCAACATTAGCATACTCAGATTACATTAAAACACATTGTAGTTTTAAATTGTCATATAGACTTATAATTAGGCCTATAGCTTATTTAATTTCTGTTGTCAACATCCGATTTTCTAAACTAATACAAAGCCTACAGCATAGTATACGGTCTCAATGGATAAGTTTTTACCAGATTCCGACATAGCTTATAAGGGTTTAACAGTCGAGTTCCTAATAAACCTAGCCATATAACCATAATTAGGACATATTTTTTGAAACGTATACACGGGGAACAATAATATAATATAGATTATACGGCAAGGCAGGGACGTAATCAGGATTTTGGTTCAGGAGGAGCCTATCAGGGGCCTGTTTGTATTCCCCCAGTGTTTTTAAAATTTCATTTTATTTCTTTTTTAGTAACAAACATATGCCTACTAGCTTTAAAAATACTACACTTTTTACTGTTCCAAAATAATAATATTAATAAAATTATATAAATATTATATTATAAAATTAATAAAATGAAATTTGAATGCTTATTTTACAACTATTAATAAGTTCTGGTAGAATAATATAAAATGCCATAAGGCAATACAACCCTTTATAAGAATGCTAAATGAGAAGTGCATTTTAATTTAGATACATTTTCGTCATTTTTTTTTTTCCATTTCGGGAGAGGCCCAGCCCAAACCACATGGGCCCTCTCCCCGGCTATGTCACTGCGGCAAGGCTGTTTATTTATTTCACATAGTGCAAATTGACAAAAGGAATAATAATTTGATTGAGTGGTGTAGGGATAGAATGTACAAAACTTTTATTTCGCCAGAAAACGCCAAGGACCAGCGGATAGAGGAAAATTAGAACCCTTCATTTGCAACTCCATTTCCGGGACTTGAAAGACGATAACATTATGAATCAATTTAGAACTGAAATCCGGATGAATGGCGTGTCACAAGGGTACGAGTAAGATCCCAAAGGAGTATTACTTTCTGTAGTGTTTGAGCAACCCTATATCCCTTCATAAACACTTCAAAGTCTGGACTACATCATATACATAACCATGTGTTTATATCGTGTAAGTTAGCAGCTACTCTGCTGTCATCTGGTTGAAACAAGAGAGCAGAAGCTACTCTGTGTGGAAAGGGAAGAGCGAACAAGGAAAAGAGATAAATAGATACCGTAGCTAAAATAAAAATAAAAGCAACACGATAACGATTAAAAAAGGCTAAGATTAGTAATATTATATCATCACCAGGGCCCGGATTCTAATGACATGTCATCTTTTTATTGATTCTACTTAGACATTGCCAACTTGTAGATAAATCCTAATCATGGCCTCTAAATTATATAAATGCATTTTTTGTCATTTTATGCAATTTTATATTTTTAGGGCATTTATTTCAACTTTACGACATTATTTTGTCATTTTCGTGTCATTTCCTTCCTTATTTAGTCATTTTTCAAGTATTTACATTGAGTATATTAACTTTTTTGTCGTCTTTTTTCTCATAGGGTAATATTTAAATAAATTACTAGGTTAGTATAATGCAACATTTCTTGTAGGATCTATTTTAAAAACCACTTTCTTACTTTTCTTCTCAAATGCCCCAATCTAGAACAAAGAATAGAGTTTTTAGACCTACAACATCCTTTCTGCGGTCACAATTTTCACAATTATGTACAAATTAGTCTATAAATTTGTGTACAATAATTTTTTATAGTTAAAATATCAGTTTTTAGGTCATTCTTTAGAATTATTAAGTCATTTTCTTTAATATTTAGGGTCATTTTATGGGTCATTTTTCAAACAATTTTAGGTCAACAGAATCCGGGCCCTGATCATCACTATAATTAAAATATAGATACATCGACAATAATATCTTCATCATGATCATCGACAATATATCATACATAATACATTTACACTTCAATTTCATTATTATTCGGTTTTTTTTGTAATGTTATGAAGGTGATGACAGAAAGTTTAGAGAGAATGAAATTATGATTTAATGTATGACTGGACACTCGGTAAAATCTCAATCATCTTCTCATAATCCACTTTATCCACTATATCTATGACATGACATATTTTTCCCCCTTTGCATTATTTCAGGTTTCCGACTAATTTAAACCCGATTCCAAGCATCCTGGTGAGAATAGAACGGCTTTTATTGTGCATATAACTGCATATTTAGGAAAATTTCAACTATTGTAGCATATTTAGTATGAATATGCATTTTTAGGTATATTTTTGGCATATTTGTGTGCATATTAAAGAAATTTTGAAGTTTCATATCATATTTTGTAAATTTTGCATTATAATGATACTCTTTGAGAATTTACAGATATTTTAAATAATTAACATTATATTTTAATAAAATGAATTGTAATGAAACTTAAAAAATATATACACAATGTGTAAGTGGTAAAGTCATACTTTAAATTTTATTGGTCATATTTTAGTATATTTTAGGTCATAAATGCATGCACAAATCCTATTTTTTAGGTCATATAAATCCGCCCCCTAGTTATAAGTTATAATTTAATCTTATAATCTTTTAAAGCTTAAAAATACACAATTCTGGTTGCTGTATTAATAGCTGCACTTGTCCCTCCTTAAGTGAATCAAATCAAGTGAAATATCTAGGCATCATAATTGATCGACATTTAAGATGGGACAAGTACATTGAATATTTATGCAATAGGCTACGTAAAGTCATTTATAAATTCGTTATTCTCCGTTCATGTTTACCAGCTCATGTTTTACGTACGATTTATTTGGCCCTAATTCATTCTATTATTCAATATGGCATAATTGGGTGGGGAGGAGTTGCAAAAACGATCCTCAGCCCTTTGCTTTGTCTTCAAAAACGCATCATAAAGATTTGTTTATTTAAGCCTCCTGACTATTCTTCCAAATTATTATTTTCTGAATTTAACGTTTTCACCATAGACCAAACATACAAGTACGTCATACTGGATTATTTTCATAAACATCGTGACAATTACAAGTCAGAATCTCACGTATATAACACGCGAAGGAATCAATTTAATTTATTACTTGAACCAAAAAATGTTACAACTGCTGGAGCTAAGCACTGTTCAAGTTTTGGCCCAAGACTATTCAATTCATTTATTACCAACCATCCTGATCTAAATAGCTTAAACAACAAACAATTTAGGTCTAAAATTAGAAAATTTATATAATTATTACTTCTGTTATCGACTATTACTGTTATAACATTTTTCATATTAAACTTTAAAATTTGGATAGAACTTAATTTCTTTGTTTTTTACTAAAATTTGAACAAATAAATTGTTATGTATTATTGTTGTATTGCTTCGTACCTTTGTATTCTAAATAGAACATGTTCTAACCTTTCATACATAACATTTTGTCATACTTCTCCAAATTATGCATTTTATTAAAAGTAATTGTTTAGTATAAGTATTTCTAATATATAACTGAACCACCCCCGAACACAAGCTCTGCTTCTTCGGGGGGTGTATCAACTTTTGTATATATTTTTCGTGTACTTTGGAGTAATAAATTGTAAATTGTAATTGTAAATTATAATTTAAGTCTTTGGAATGGATGAACGTATCTTTATCATGAGCTTTGCGTCTTAATTTTTAAAATTTTCCGGGGTGGCCCCCGGAAGCTTAAAACTCGTTATTTTGCATCTTAATTTTAAAAATTAAGTTCATATGGATGAATGCAAAGAGAAATAGACAGACATGTATCATTCATTCTAGCGAACTAGAAAACCATTGCATGCTGTGTGACAGACAGATGTATACAACGTATATTCTTGCATATATGCCTTTTTTGTTCGACCATGCTATA
Organism: Ectobius pallidus; assembly: GCA_964059195.1. Lineage (NCBI taxonomy): Eukaryota > Metazoa > Arthropoda > Insecta > Blattodea > Ectobiidae > Ectobius > Ectobius pallidus. The sequence goes on from CAXKWD010000002.1 coordinate 56,450,410, forward strand.
ATACGCTTAATAGTTATTAGTATCACAATGATATCTATTAAAGCACAGAATTTCGTTATAGCAGTGTTGTGGTATCGATTAATATCGAATACGAATAATAAACCATGATAGTAGCAAAACAAACTGCATAATATACAACCTGCATTTCAAATTAAACTTTTTCTTCGTGTTAATTTTAATATTATACTAGACTGAGTTCATTTTGTGTTTTCAAGTCCCTTGGTTTGAGGTTAAAACGACAAGAGAAACTTCGATTTTTACCGCATGCTACACCTGCCATCTATAAAAAAAATGAGATTGATGAGAACTTACTATCTTACACTCATATGAAAATTATGAAACTCACTTTACTCTTTTCATAAACATACTCCTGTCTTAATAAATGCCATTGTTGGCTCGTTGAATAATGCACCATTACGGTCACTAGTTCATCCTTCGTCCACAAACAATCCTGTAGCTTAAAAGTAAGCAGACGAATAAGAGGCACATAGGCGTAACCAGGCCGACCATATGGGGGGGGGGGGTTATAACATCCGCGAGGTCTGGAAAAGGGGGGTCCGGGGGTCCGCCCCCGGAAAATTTTTAAAAATTAAGATGCAAAATAACGAGTTTTAAGCTTCCGGGGGCCTCCCCCGGAAAATTTTTAAAATTAAGATGCAAAATAACGAGTTTTAAGCTTCCGGGGCCCACCCCGGAAAATTTTAAAAATCAAGACGCAAAATAACAAGTTTTAAGCTTCCGGGGGTCCCCCCCCCGGAAAATTTAAAAAATTAAGATGCAAAATAACGAGTTTTAAGCTTCCGGGGGTCCTTCCCCGAAAAATTTTGAAAATTAAGACGCAAAATAACGAGTTTTAAGCTTTTTAGTTTAGGTTTTTTGTCCAAAATATCGTTTTCGGGTAAAATAATTGGTTTAATGAATTCGAATGTGCTACATAGGATTCAATACATAATACTTGTAAAGTTTAACTTAACAAAATTGACTTAAATTTGTGTAAACTTGCTTTAGGACAATATTATACAACTGAAGAAAGAAAGCATAAACAATCACAAGAAGCAGTGAAAATAAGTTTGCCTCACATTTCCTGGTTAGAGTATATCACTAAATATCTTTCAAGATTCTTAACTGTGAAGTTCTTCCTTTTATCTCTTCGTTAATAGTTAATACTGTATCTGGACACTACCCTTTTCAGGATTCGAATCCGATGCTTCTAATTTAGTGAGTAAAATACTTTATAGTTGGATTTGGATAATGTGAAACTGATTATTTTCCTTTCTTCGGTTGTTACTCATCCTAACCGCACAACAGATCAACTAGGGACGAAACTTCCCCCTTTTCTAGAAAGATAAATAATACTTACGTATTTCTGGCAGGCTTGACTAAATATTACTTTGCCATCTGTAGTGAAATTCAGGTCGTCGCCAATCCACTGCCGGATTAAATTCGATTTCATTTGTTTCGTCATAATTAACACGTCTTTTTAGAACTCACAGTGTGACCACTAAGTATGAATAACAGGGCAGTAATAAAAGCAAACAAGCGCTTTAAAACACAGAAATCTATATCCTTGTTCGTACACGGCAACAATGGTTTTTCGTACGAATATTTTAAAAGGAATACACCGGTACTCTTACACTTCCTCTCTGGATACTGTCCATCCTAGATGACAATGGGTTGAACGAAACACTGGTGGTATTAATAATTTTAACCCGACAAAAATTGTCTCTCCGCAAAATATCGATTTTTCAACTGGTGGCAAACAAAAAAGACAAAAAGTAGCCTAAATTATATATTTTAGGTTTTATATCTCGTTTAGGTATATTTAGGTTTTTATACCCCATTTAGGTATTTTTAGGTGCCACAGAATTAATGTGGGTGAATCCTATGGACGTGATTCGAAAAAGTGTATAAACGCTTTTTGTTTTGGAAGTAAGGAAAAAAATAGGTAAAAACCTAAGAATCCGGTCCCTACTTATAACTACCCTTCAAATAATTTTTTCAGAAAAAAAAAAAAGGTTTGAAATAAAACTCTTGGTCGACCTATAAGCAACTCATATAGGCTACAAAATTAAAAAAAAATTGTTAGAGCCATTTTCGAGAAAATCGTGAATAACGAAATTTTTCTTCATGCAAAGTAGCATTAAAAGTAAGAGAAAATCTTCGCCAAACATTGTGTCACATCCCCAGAAAATACCTAACCGAAATACACGATTTTGCGTTCTGGAGCTAGGCTGTTCACAGAGAAAAAAAAACACACACACACATGCATTTTTTTGAAAATAGTAGGCCTACTCTTTGGATTCAGTGGTCCTTAAAATGTGTATTTATGTTAAAACTCAACTACGGATTTTGAAGTCGAACATAATGGAACCTGGGCAGAAAAATTAATAAAAATAGTATAATATTACATTTAAAGTAAATACTGTACTAAGTTATAAAACTTTAATACAACCCAAACGACGCAAGGCAGGAATATGTGTGTTTCTTCAAGTTCAAGGGAAGGGCAATGCACCCCAGGAATCAAATAGATCGATTCATCAGCGAATTGAATTTCACCTTGATATGAAGATGATCAATCATGGACGCACATCTGTCGTGCGTGTACACATGTACATCTCCCCCCTCCAACTGTTGCTCTGATGCTGGGGGGAGGGCAACCTGTGTACAGCTTGCACCGGGCCAGGCACTTTATAAACCCAACTTAGTAACAGTACACTGTGCCATTGTTTGATTCTTAGTTAAATCCATAGCAATGTTCACCTTTCATGCCTTAGGAATAATCTTGCCACATGTTGCTTCCCCTGTCCGAAAATAAGAGGAGGAGAGTAAGTCACAAGTTGTATTCAATGCCTGGTTCTAGTGTATTCTTCCATTATTCACCCTGCCTTTCATTTTGGGAATTTAAAAGTGTACGCAGATGATATAACTGCTGAGGCAAACTGGGTACATGGCAGTCCAAACATGCAAGCGCGCACATATAACCTTGCGCGTGTATTCTTTTAGGCTAGTAACTGCCGGTTAGGCATTGTGTTTGTAAGAGGTTAAGTTCAACTATAACAAAATTTGATTTTTAACCCTTTACCGAGCTGAATTAGTTATAAGCAGTTATGTCCTTAAAGCAGGGTTGCCAGATCAGAAACGTAGAACAGTCGTACCAATATTCGAAAATAGTCGTATGCTAGTTAAAACTGTCGTATACTTTGTTATTTTTTAGTGTAATGAACGTATTGCGTTAATAGTAATTGTTAATAAATCATCTTATTTGTAAATGATATGGGCGTGTTTTATCATCCGATGTACTTACCCTAAATTTTATAAAATACAATAAATGTAATTGAACAGTAGTTGCCACAGTTTGTAATTATTGCAAAAGGAACATGACTGCTTTCCAATCGTATTGATTTTAGCAACATGCTTATAACAAAAAACATGAGAAAAGAAAAAGCTGGATATATACAGGGTTGCCAGATCAGAAACGTAAAACAGTCGTACCAACAATTGAAAATAGTCGTACGCTAGTTAAAATCGTCGTATACTTTGCGAATGGTCAGGATGCTGATGATAATGATAATGATAATAATAATAATTGCCAAGTGTGGTAGCCTACTCTATACAGACATTTTTTCTATAAATGCAAGCTTGGTGGTTAAAATGTGCTTTTACATGTTCTATAACGTGCCATTGCTCCACTCACGCATGCTGACTTTGCTGTTCACCGCTACTACTCGGAGTTTCTGCTTCTTCTTATTTCAATCCCTCCCAGGCATGGTGTGTAGAAGCAACGGAATGGAACATTCGACATCCTCTATGAGCCATAAAAAGGTATATCTTGCGTTTTCTGAGGGAATAGTTTGAGTGTGATAAGTTGTTCTTCCTCATTTCAAGTTATATGTAGGCCTACATATTATACAAGGCCCTAGAGTTTGAAAATCGAAAGTCCTTCATAAGTTAATTTCAGATTACAAAATAAAAACCCGGGCGACGCCGGGCCTTTTAAGCTAGTAATAAAATATTAATAAATTACAAACCATAAGAAAGTAAGATTCCTAAATATTATTTAAAGAAAAGTATACAGTCATTTTTGATATGCACATGTCAACATATAGGCCTACTATTAATAATAACAATGATATGATTATTATGTTTGGTCAAAATAAAACAGAAACAATAACACCAGCTGGTCTTTATCGGTAATTCCTTTAGAGGTTTGGATTGCTTCGTTTTGTACACGTGCGGCTAAAATATAAAATGTTTGGAGAAGAATAATGAGAGAAGTAGCAATAACAATACAACAATACAAGCGAGATGCGGCACCGGCCCGTAAAGGCCTGTAAGAAATAAAGGGACTTAGTTTTATTTTATAATTTGACAATGGCTATTATAGCCATGCATTTAGCAAACATGTAGGCAACTACGAAAAAAACAAAAACTTAATGTTTATCCAAATTGAAAGTTCTACAGTAGATTGCTAAAAAATATACAGAAAATGATAGTATAAAATTGTATTAAAAATAGTCGTATGAATCGGCATACAAATACGTCGTACAAATCTATGAAATATTCGTACGTATGGCAACACTGGATATATATCAAAATTTAAAATTAGTCAGTAGATTGAATAAAAAAAAAATATATATAACACTATGTTAAATATAGTCGTATAAATAAACGTACGACTTATAGTTGCGTCGGAGTAGTCAAAATTCAGGAATAGTAGTCCTGCCTTTAAGTGGAGAGGTAAAGAAGGAAAGATATAAGCCGTAATCAAGTAAAATCATCAGTGAGGCATAAGAATGAAACCCACGAGAATTTTTTTAGTAAAATAGCTGGATTCCATGGATGTCAGTGGTTAACGAAGATAAAAATCCTCACATTTTACATGAAGCACTACTCTATTAATCTTATACTTTTGTTTTTATACAATATTTGAGGGAACGAATTTATATGTCATTAGCAGGGAAAAGGTTTATTTCGTAATATCAGTTTTTTATGAACTTTCAGCTTTATTATCTGTGGGAGAATTTTTAAGGAAAAAAGCTGACCAGTTACGAACAAAGTTCTACACAATTTAATGAATCTATTAATTTATGACTCATTTCCTCATTTTAAACTTCCACAATTTAAAAGTTACATCCACCTAACTTTGTATGGCTCTTCTTCTGTCTAGGTCTAAGCAACAAACTTAGGAATATTAAAATAACATTTCTAAAAAAATATCTTCTTCCTCTTGCAATGCACTTATTCTAACAACTTTACTACAGCATGTTAATATGAATATTATCCTTATAAGAAAATATTAATTATTAAAACATAGGCCTACATAAAATCACGGGAATAATTTTTAAATAGTAGTTTGGTGTGTATATAGGCTATATATATATTTTTTACAATGACAATTTAGAAATTTAAAAAAAAGTGATAATTTTCTTTTGAGATCAAAGATTAATTTGTAAACATTATGCATATAAAATTATGTTATATATGTTGTATATTATATATTATATATATATATAAGATCTATATATAGAAATATATATAATTCATAGAAGAAGGTGGATGTGACCCCACAAACAAGCCTAGGCAGAGATTGAGTGTTTGACAGACTGAGGGAGACTGAATTGGAACGGCACTACGTAAGCCTACTTTCCAGGCGCAGCTCTGGAGTAGGCCTAATTGAACATGTAACTCTCCAAGTATAATGAAGAGTAGGCCTAATAATAGTTATACTTCAAACAAAAATTCCAAATATAAAATACTATAAATGTCAAAAACAATAAAACAAAAAATAAAACGATTAATACTCATATCTCCATAGTATTATAATCCTAACAATCATAAAATAAAACAAAGTAATAACAGTACTAAAATAAAAAAATTATAACAAATAATAACGTTAACCATAATGTAAAGTACCAAGACCATGAGTTCGTATAGTTGTAAACAGAATCTAGATAATAGACTTGGATGTGAAAGGGCCGAGGAATTTTGACTAGAGGCTCTAAATTAGACTAGGGATTCTCGTGTTCCCGTGCTGTAAATCTACGGCAAGGGCTCCTTAGTTTATAGTCCCTCCGGAAGGACTCCGTACCCAGGATTTTAACGTCCTGAAAAATACATGGACTGCGGCCGGGTTTGTTTCCGCGACCTTCGGATCTAGAGGTGGGCACGCTACAGCAATGGCAATTAATAAATCACCATAATAATAATCAATAACAATCCAGAAAGTGGGCTAGGATATTTTAAAAATAGTATAAATATATTCTCAAAGGTGGTAAAAAATGGTTTTCTTGTGCCTTGTAATTCATGCAGCAGAAGAGTTTTAGGGTGGGCAATACAGTGCCTGACACGAGGTGTAATAAAGAGATAAGGCACTGACCCTGTTTACTGCCAGATCACATGCGAACAATCACTCCCTCCTCCCTCCCAACAATCCCTATAGGCTCCTGTGGGAGTGCACATGTGTTGACACACTTCTCTACTTCCGGTTCATCCCGGATGCAGCGGGGATGCTGCGGATATGGTCAGTTGACCCTTGCAATCTGATCTTTTCCGCACACTCCAAAATTAACAGCTAATATCTACTTCCTAACCAGGGAGGGCTATTATTGGACTTCCTCCCCCGTAGCGAAGGTCAACTGGACAAAAATAGAACTCCCTATTATGTTTAGTGGTGATAATAATAACAATAATATTCCAATAATAGTAATAAAAATAAACACTACTATTATGATAATGATAATAGTAACCAATATAGTAGGCCTAATAAATTCAAAGTTAGAATTTTTATGCGGGGAAAATCTGGGCTCCTGTGAATGAAACCACAGTTTGAAATGATGTCTCTAGTTGTGAATGGAGACAATGTTTAATACCTTTTCTCCTTTTTAAGGCCTTCATCCTTTTTTTTTTCTCCATCCTGCCAATAATCCATTTTCCTCCCTTTTTCGCCTTTTACCACAACTTTTAAAATAATCTTTTAAAGGGCACTTTCTCAATTTACATGATTTTTTTTTCATTGCAATATCCAAGACTTTACATAACTTTTAATCAAATTTTCATCAGCTTGCAGTAAACATGAGAGTCTTGGGCCTATCTTCTTTCAGCAAACGCAGTACTGAAGGCATAGCTGCAATAGTGAAAAATAATTATTGTATATTCCATTTCATCTTTTTAATTTCACTGGAATTAGTAAGTAGCCTGCTGTTTGTGAATCTAAGTTAACACTAAAAGTGTAATAGCACTTTTTTGTTCTCGGTTTTGCCTTATTTAAACACCTTTTCCCACGTCGAAATTCCACCAATTCTAACCCTGCTATTAATAATCATAGCAATAATGGAAATTATTTATTTACTTTGGTGTAAAATTATAAGGCTTACAACTGAAATAGTAGGATTACTCTATGATACAATATTCCCAATACGACCTTACTCATAGGCGTAACCAGACCGACCATATGGGGGGGTTATAATATCCGGGGGGTCTGGGGGGTCCTCCCCCGGAAATTTAAAAAAAATTAAGATGCATAGTAACGAGTTTTAAGCTTCCCACGCTTTATACTCGTATTAAGTCATTTATAAGCAGACTTAAAAAATTGCAACATTTTCCTTTTTTTAATCAATAGGGGGGTGTTCAAACCCCCAAACCCCCCCTCGTTACGCCTCTGACCTTACTGACTGACATAGGCTGCCCCTAGAAAAGGTCTTGCGCACCAGCCTTCTTGCGCCTCCCCCCCCCCCCTGATTGGTCCTGGTCCGACGCTCTTTTTTCTGATAGACTGAGTCAATTCCAGGGCCATAATGATACCACAATTATAAGGCCAGCTGAAAAATCTCAGACCTCAATGGGATTCAAACCCACGACTCTCCAGTTCTTGTATCCATAACCAAATGGATAATTCCAAATTATTAATATATCAGAAAAGTAAATGAAAACAACTCCAGAATCAGAGCAAGAGAAAAAGTAAGAAATCGCCTTGGAAAAGACGTTGCTGGCTCATTTTTACCAATCCACACACTGCGATTTTCTGCAATACATAATTAACATTTGTCGTGGCTTCAGGACATATACGATGAACTGGGTGGACGATATTTACGATATTTAATTAAACAGAGGGTTCAAAATTAAGCATGTGTGCGATTTAATTGAACATACATAGACCATCGTGAATACCAGCATAGAAGTAACTTCCTTTATGAAGAACATGAGTTCCATGGAGATTTGAAATCCCATGCGGAAGGAAGGAAGGAAGAAGGAAGACAGTTGTTGGCGCGCACCTGGAGCCACCAGATGCAAGTGGCCCATGTTCCATGCCTCCTTCACAAATAATATCCTTATCTGTCCTCTACAACTCTACAATCTGGCGACATCGCTGAGATCAAACATCTTCGCTTTGAAGAATGACCAGACTCGTACTTTAACTTCTGTAGAATACTTCAGATTCACAAAGAATAACAACTCCTATAATATAAAATGGGATGTTTGTTTTACAAGTGGTCTGTTCATGGCATAGCACATCTTAGCGAAGAAATACAATACATTTATTTTCTTGCAGTCTGTTCCACAAAATTGACTAAGAAAAGAAAAATAAATTGCTCACATTATATTTGGTTCGTCATGGTAGTCATTTGGGAAAGAAAAGAATCTAGTTCGTTTGTTTACATGGTGTTTATATTATGAATAACATTTTGAATTGTATTAGGCCTACTTAGGAAAAGACAGGAAGAAACAGTTTACAAGTTGTTTATTTTGTAAGTGAATTGCTGTAGAGCTAGACGATCTACATTGTACTTAAGAGAATAAAATCAGATAAACTGATGTAACAAAGTGCCAGAATGCTTTTGTTTAATCAGTGATCACTGTAATGATGATATGCAGAAAATAAGTTATTTTTTTAATCGATTTCCGAGTTAAGCTCCAGATCGATTCATTAAGCAGGGCTTACGGAAGAGGGAATATGTGGGTAGAGTGGTATTTGTCAAAGCTACCTGTATTGCAACTTCCAAAGTCGTAGATGAACACTATGAAACAATATGTTGCGTTTGATAAATGCTCTCTAATATATTACCATAAAATAGGTACTAAATTGGGCATTACTCTGGTACAGGTCAACCGATTTGGTCCAATATCAATATGCTTCTTTCCATGGACGTTATAAATGCGTACACCAAGTTTCATGAAAATCCGATAAAGCGTATTTGACAGACAGACAGACATTTTCTCGTCCCCCACACAATCTCACAAAGTAGGCCTACCATTCTGACACTTAATAAATAACTTATTTAGAAGTTCCCCTACACAGAGCCTTGTAACCCCTGAAACATAGTCAATAAAACTTGACCAGTAACCACGGAGCAGGAAATCAAACTTATTTTAATATTCCAGCAGAAATCGATGACTAAACCATCTAACGCCTCTGCTTCAAATGTCCATCGTCACTTTTTAAAACTAGTAAATATATTTACCTCCAAATGCTTGTATTTACAGTAGGGCTGTACCGATTAATCGATTAAATATTTAATCGTCGATGAATTACATTTTTCGATTAATCGGTTTAGTCGAATTCTGAAAAACGTGTTTTGAGAAATGGGTCAAATGACCAAACTCTTGTCTCAGTGCCGAGTGAGAGAGTTTTTAGTGCTACCGGTATTATTGTAAACAAGCTACGATCGTCTCTTGAACATTCAAATGTCAACAAACTCGTGTGTCTCAAGTCTTGACTGAAAAAGTAACCGGAAATGTAAGTTTTGTATATATTCTTTCACTAGTTAACTAATAATGGTATTCATTAATCCAGGATTTCTTCTGATTATCTCTAGTGTAGTAGTTATTAAACGAGTAAAAAAATATTAAATGTACACTTTGGTTTCGTCTAAAATATCGACCTGTTTGTCGATTAATCAGTCGATTAATCGATTAAAGTCAAGCGTTAACTCGATTAGAAATTTTAATCGATTTTCAGCCCTAATTTTCAGAGATTTGGGTAGCAATTTAGATAGCTGTAGTAGAGATTTGAAGCCAGGACTGGAAACCTGCGGGCAGGCAGCTGGCAGATGCATCACTGCTACCAACACAACAGCTGCCAGCCGGGTTGTACATATGCTCCCCGCCACTGGCAGCCTTCCTTGCAATCACAAGTGCTTCACACCTCACAATACAGTGATATGCCACTTCCCTGTATCCCCGAATAGCAAAGTAACAAAAACTTACATAGGCTACTAAGTAAAGCACCAATAGCTAGTTTACTTACTCACTCAAATACAACAAAAAATTTCTAAGCAAGCTACTGGAATATTATCTATTTTATGGAAACCGGAGGTTCATTGCCACTTTTAGATGAGCCCGCCATTCAACCCTATTCTGTGCTAACTCCACCCAACCATCCTTCGCAAATCCTACTTTTCTTGAATCTATTCTAATATTGTCCTTCCACCTTTGTCTAGATCTTCCAAGTGCTCTTTTCCTTCCGGATCTCCCAGTCAATTTTTTTATACATGCTTCTTTCCTCCCCCACGCGCGCAACATGTCCAGCCCATTTAATCCTCCGTGATTTAATTACTCTTATTATTTTCGGTAAAGAGTACAGGTTATGAACCTCGTCTTTATGCAGTTTTCTCTAGTCCCCGTTTTCACCTTTCTTAGGCCCAAATATTTTCCTAAGCACCCTGTTTTCAAATACTCTCAGATTATGTTCTTCCAGAATAGGAAGGGACCCTGTCTTACATCCATATAATACAACTGGCAGGATAATTATATTATACATTTTTAGTTTTAGATTTCTGGACAGAAGACGAGAAGATAAAAGTTTCTGAACTGCATAAAAATAAGTTCTTCCTGATTTTAATCGACACATAACTTCTACCTTATTATCGACATTAAACTTCTATCTTACTCTACCAAATTCTACCAAATTCTACCAAATCTTCTACCTTTTTATTAGTATCGATATTATTATCTAGTCATTACAATTCTTCTTGGGAATAATGAACTGAAAAAAAATAACGTCAGAAGAATAGTTATAGGGAAATCGCATTTATCGGGAAAAAATAAGTTGGAACTGGAAGACTAGACACTGGGAAAACTGAATAGGGGGATCTTTCCTCAGCATCTCAATAGAATAAATTCCGAATGAGAAAACTCAATTGCTTGAAGGTGGAGGAAATGTGGAGAGGACAGGGAATTGCGTGAAATGTAGAAAATAACAGTAAGAAAACTCAAGGTAGAATGTCACATGTCCTTAAGGCTGCTTTTTAAAAATTGTACAAAGAGTGTTCCTTGAAAAAATGAAGACGTCTGTGGGGTGATTGACAAGTCCAAAGCTTTGCACATAATCAGAACCATTGTTACGTGAAACCCGTATCGCTTTCTGGTCACCATAGCAACCGTCTTTTCAAGACAAGGGCGCATCAGAAGGTAAAGATTTCAAAAGTGAGCACCCTTCATAAGCACATTCACCCCAAGCTTGGCTGTATCTAGGGGTGTACTTTGATAAACACATAAATTCGGGTCTAACGTATTATGGATTTCTAATGTCAGGCATATTAATAAAAAAATGTAGCCATGTTTTTTGTTTCTAAGAAAAAGTTTTAAAGTTTGAGTAGCTATCTGTACTGTAGTGTGGTCACACTAATTAGTTTATTTGCTTACACAGTACAGTGTTTTTTTAAATTATTATATACTTTTAATTTACTAAATTACCCTTTAAAGGCAAAAACGCAAACAAAAATTATCACATTATTTTAAACATGCTAAATTTTACAAACTATTACTTTATTAACACTAAGCCTATACATTTTAATATTTTTTAAATTTTTACTGCACATGAAAAATTAATCAATGAATTAATGAAGTTTGTTATTTTTAATATAAATTCAATTGAAATGATAAATTTAAGAAAGAGATTACAAATTTACATAGAATACAGATAATTTATATTATAAAAACAGTTTGCTAAATGAAAGGATTTGAGCATTTTCTTACATGAAATTTCTGTGTTTTTGTAATGTGATACGAATGAAAGATTATAAAAACACATTTTCGAAATTAAATGTCGCGGGAAATCTCTCTTCTTGAGATATTATGGATGTGTGAGATATTGGAATGATGATCTCGAAGTTGCGATCATGTTCAGATCAAAGAAGCTATAAACATATTTCAGTATACTGGAACGAATTAAAATGGAAAAACAATTAAAGGTTGGTCCGATAAAAATAAATGAAAGAAATAAAGCGACAGGCCGCGGTGATTGGTTGAAAAATTACACATCCTTATACAGGATAAGTCACTGATTCTTGAGCTAAATATTGCTGTAATAAACATAATTTTCAAAATTATTTAGTTTAAAATTTTTATTCTGTTTACTTCCAGGTTTCTATGGTTCAGCGTGACCTACAGAATGAGTAAGTATTTATATTTTACACTTTTTACACTTTTGGAGGAATTACTTTTGTTATCAATGAGTGTATGATATTATGAAAAAATAGAAAATCAATAAGTTATAATTTGTATTCAAGCTGATCGTACAAGGAAGCAGTGTTCCAGTTGTTTGGTTAACTTTATTTCTTTCTATTGCACTGTACATCCGGGGTTTCCGGAAGCGAGGGTGATTTGAGAAACGAGGTTAAGAGGCTCATTGGGGATGAGGGTTGAAATGTGACATATATTTCCGGGTTTCTTTTTTACGAACTTCTCCTGTGCTTTTTTATTTTCCACTTTCCTCATTTCTAACTAGGCTTATGGGATTACAATATCCTCTATCAGGACTTCCCTTTCCCATATCCTCCAGATGTATTCATGCTGAAGAACTACATGCAAGGTCTGGCCTCATTCTTCATTTTACGGGCTGACTGAACACTTTTTTTTAATGATTTCTCTGGCTTTACAACTGGTCTCTCTATGTACAAATAATTCGTGATTTGAACTATGTAGGTCATCACCTAATATTTTATTCCACGTAATAACAGAAAAATAATGATACGATTTCAACGTATATTATCAAGCCTACTTATGCGATCAAACTTTTATTATTTGTCTGGGGTTTCGAACCTCTCTATGTATGTCTGTTTTTTGGAACATGTTTTTAAATGTATTAGCCTACAATTTTTATTTTAATCACAACTGATATATTAAATAAAATAACAGTAGGCTCATGTCAGGGTTATATCAATTTCTCGATAACTTTTAGATTTTAAAATATCACATGTTCATAACAAGTAAAATGGAATACAATTACGTACAAGAAGGCCTACCACTACATAAATCAACTAACTCCTTTTAGACATTTATATTATTTTGCTTATGTAATTTGAGGGAAATGTTTAATTTCAGGTGGTAAAGTGATTTAGAGGCACATGCCAACATAACTACTCTGTTTTGGAGTTTTTTTTATTGTTTTCATTAAAATGTAGCCTATTCTTTTCAACTGGCCAAATATATAACTCTATTAATTCATTAATTCGACTAATGTATGAAGCTTACTGCTTGGCTACTGAACCGATTTCTACCAGTGAAAATTAAACCCAGGCTATTTTTTTTAATATCCTAAGTTCAGATCTGCAGAGTCTGCAGAGAGGCAATTACGTTTACTTCCAAGCAGTGGAGAACAATATTCATGAAGTTATCAAAAACAATAATGTACGGAAACCCCTTTAAACACAACAGATTACGGGTTAACCTCTTGGAATGAAATTAACATTTTTACATATACATCCCTGGGAACAACATGACACACATGTTAAACATGCAGACACATGAATAGAAATTTTCGAACTCCGAACAGTGAAGGTCTGCTTATAACATGTTAAAGGATGTAGGCTTCACAGGTAAATTATTATATATAACAAAATCATAAAATATAATTTTTAGTACACGCTCTCTAAAACAGCTGCTTATCGGACTGGTAACAAGCCGAAAAATTGCATTTTAAAGGACAAGGCCGCTAAAATTGCATAAAAGTGCATTCAAAATGCATTCAAAATGCAGTTTTAGCGGCCTTGTCCTTTAAAGTCGTCATGGCAATCTATAAACAAAACCCAGACGGCATTGACCAGTCACACCAACTTTAACATGGATTTACGCATATAATTGGTCATAAAACAACAAATTTAAGCCAACACGTTTATTTATGATAATCAGAAACTTTACCAGGATTTTTCGCAAAACACGGTAGCCCACTTCATCACACGACAACAAATATAAGCCAACAACTTTTCACATCTTCGTTCACATAGCTTACCTGGATGCACCAGCATTTAATTGCAATATATTCCCTATTCCTTCTGCCGTGATGTTGCTGGCACCAGCTCCAATACAATGTTTTTGACTTGGAGTGAAATTTCCTCGGGATTGTAATACATATTTTCACAAGCTTTTCATAAATACTAGTTCGTATTTATTATTGTTTACAAATCAGCGACTCATATAACGCATTCATAGCCTACCGCATTTCGTACGGTTCATTGTTGTCTTGCGTTTGAGAGGGCCGTGAGAATATGGTAGACTACCTTTCATTACAATTAATTATATACGGTATTTTTGTTTCATTTCACATAATTTAGAGAGCTATTACTAAAAAATATTGTATGCACCACGTACGCAAAAACTTTATCGGACTCATCCAGTATTTCAGCCTCGGCTTTCGCCTCGGCTGCTATACTAGATTCGTCCGCTAAAGCGTTATTTTGCGTACTTGATACATAAATAGCTATTATCCTTTTAGTTTTATATAAACACTTGATGAATGTTGTCTCGTAATTGTTAGAAAACAAAAGCAGAATTAGTGATCAATATTGTTATTCATTCCAGGAATAAAAGTTAATACTCAGAAATCGATGAATAAAGTAACGATCGGCCATTGAAAGTGAGATGATGGTGCAGGAATTTGCTTACATATTCAGTCACGTGATTGTGAAGTCATAAAAATTATAGCTATCGCCTGGTAATCATGCAATCCCTCAAACACGCCACGTGGTTTTGCTCTAGTGCACGGAAATTTATATTTAAATTAACGAATAAATAAAATGAAAAAAATTTAATTCACCCATGAAGATTTCTATGCATGACCAATAGTTGTGCAAGGTGACTCCACCTTTGCTCCTAATACATTTGTACATACTATGTAGGTCTATTTCTGTAATACATACTTTCTTCTTACGTGTGTTTATTTTCGAGAAAAATAAATAAAAGATAACACGCAGCAGAGGTTGTTAAGAAAAAAGCATAACTACGCCAAAATGCCAATACAAATTTAACAGTGTAGCCGAACCGATAAGACAATTAGTTGTAGAATTATATAACCTGTGTTCGATTCCAGGCAGAGACAAGAATCTTTATTTTTCACCTGACGGTTGACTCAGCACTTTATCAAGAGTACACGAGGAAATTTGCTTTCGAACTTCCTGGAGGAGGATAAAAGTGGTAAAAGATATGCACGTTAATTTTGCTCCGTTGTCAAGTTCTTTTCTTAGTTATGTGGATTAGGCCTATTTATATTCTGCACAACTGTAAAATGATATTTTCTGTCAATACATAAATAAACCGTAAGAAAAATTTTGGAATTCAAAACTTTATTAAAACTGCTTACGATATTAAAATAAAATATTTTAAATAGGCCTAAACTTAAAAGGCTTTGCAATGTTTTCTATAAAATTCGTTTAACCCTCTTTTACAAGATTTTCCCGGAAAAATGGAAGTAAAATCCAATGTCTACAAATGAAAGGGATGAAGGGATCCAGCATAGCTTCTTAGTATGATGGCAATAGATTTCTATAGTATCTCAATTCTAGAGTGATAGTGGAAAAAGCGAATAAGTCAAAATACGAAAAGGTCAACAGAGTCTAACCACTAGAAATTATATGGATCGAGTTCTATCTCGGAAAAGACAACTGCTTTAAATTTATCCACTTTTATGCTAGGGGTAGGTGGAACCATAGAACAGATTAATTATTTATTTGTGCGGCAATAAACAAAAATTGCCGTACCATAAACTGTTTATAGAGTAAACCGGGGTAATTTGAATAATTTCAGACTTGTTTACATTTTTCTTGGAATGCACGCGGATTTTTACAAATATTAATATGGAATATTAAACTTATATGTTTAAGGAAGCTATTGGTGTTTTATGAAATAAAAATGTTTGTAACTGAACTCACAATTGAGCTATCCGTATTACCCCTAAAATTTCACGGGACTGAAAAATCAGGGGCAAATTGGATATACCGTGGGGTAATATGAATAACACTAAATATCTTACTGAAAAATCTATTTGTGGTGTTCACTTTACTTCAGTTTAAGCAGTTAACTTCATGTAGTAAGAAACCTTACATAATAAGACCAGACAATGCATGTAAATTAAAATAATGTTTCTTTTTTAAATTATACTGTTTATTGTTTACACGCATCGGCCACACTTAAACTGTTGCCTCAGTGAAAAGAATTCCAAATTGCAATTTAGTTATAGCAGACCCAGGGTTCCGATGCATCCACATAGTAGCCTCTTGATGGTAATGATGCATATGAATATCCAGCAGCACACAGTTCTTTCTTTGTTAAACCGAAACCTATCGATTCCAAATATTTTAGTCTTTCTGATAATTTTTTTTCTCTAGGTTTGCTCCCAATACTGAAGGACGCCCAATATCTCCATTCGGATTTTATTTTTTAGGAACCAAATAATTAATTCTTCTGTGTAAAAACTAGTATATGGAACATCAAACAGTTCGTCAGCTGCCAAAACTGATATTTCATTGTCTGTAACAGATCTCTAGCCTGCTACATTATTTCCTTTCGCCATTTGAGCCTAAGGTTTTTTCTTATAATTTCTCTCCACCTGGAATTTAAAAAATAATAAATACGTAAGTAATATATGAAACCAATAATATAAAAAGTGCAATTTAAAATTCCAGCAAAACACTATCCAATTTACCCCGCGACAGATTATTCAAATTACCCCGAATGCCAACAAAACAAAATTTCGTCGTGGTACGATGCTCCGTTAGTAGAATGCGCCAAAAGTCGGGGTAACGACTTCTATGATGTCCTTGAATCAATTACTGGTTAAAGCGAGTCTACTGCATTATCCCATTATCTATGAAAGCTTAGGTAACTGAAGTGAAATATTATAAGCAGCCAATAGATAGGAGTTTTGCTACATACCTTCCTCCAGAAAAATGTATTCACAGACGTCCAGTTCAGTCTCAGCAATCTGATTTTTTCAGAGAGAGTTCACAACAATACATTCTTCTCACTGTGTAATAATCGTCAACACGGCATTGCGCGTTTGATCTCAGGAGTGCTAACATCTTAGCATTATCCGTATTCCCCCGCTATTCAAATTACCCCGGTTTACTCTATAGGTCGATCCATAAAGCTTCTATTTCTGGAGAACTAGCATGCTGATTATTAATAAATAATAATAAAAAAGAATAGATTCCTATTTCACTTCATTCCCACAATATTTGACCCGTGACAAAAAAGTAAAAGGACAATCGGGGCTGCGGCTTATTTTTTGAAGGTAAGATATTTGGATGCGAAGAGAAGTCATAATAATAATAATAATAATAATAATAATAATAATAATAATAATAATAATAATAATAATAATAATAATGGAATAATAATAGCCTAAAACTAGAAGAACAGCTTGATGTTTTACATTACATTATCACACAATTATGCTAGATAACTATCTTAATGTATATACTCATAATGGCCTATAGGAGGGTTGATTAATAAGGCATAGCAACTATTTTTATCATAAGAAAACCGTCCAACACAGGAAATAAACCGATACTACACATGTTTGAAAATATGTTACATTAATAAGCCTACTTACGAGTAATGTTGCCACTACGGGGGATATGGATGCCGGAATTTCCGGCAAGGAAAAAGGGCAAACATAACATTTTGAAATCACTGTTTTATTCTCGTACTTAGAACTTGTTTGGAAACATTGTAGAATGTGTTGCCGGTCTCCTTAGCCGGGTTCGAGTCCCGCCTAGGGCACGGGTGTTTCTGTGTAATGAGGAAAAAGGAAAACAAGGAAAAGAACGAGGAAAAAAGGAAAACAATCAAAAAGGAAAAGAAAAGAAAAGAAAAGAAGAAAAAAGGAAACGTAAGTAAACTTTAAAAAAAGAAAAAGTATCAAGATATCAGACATCTGTAGGCTATAGTACTGTAAAAATTTAAACAATACAATTTTTAAAAAATAAAGAAAAAGGAAGGAAAAATTTTGAAAACGACATTGATTCAGGGGAACCGTTTGGCTGCAACGGTTGAATATTACATGAGCATTACACGAAAATTATACGAAACGGAAACATTAAAACGGCCACCAACTTGAAATTGAATAAAATAGAAAACTCATTATAAATATTTAGTTCGCAGGCTTCCACGGCCAGTGTTATACATAAACTGATAGCAATTGCTATCCGGCTTCACGATATGATGTCCGAAACGTCAGAAGACACTAAAAACACGACGTGGCCCAACCCGGATAGCAATTACTATCAGTTTATGTCATAAATACGTCGATTATAATGACTTCAAGAACATTTATACCAAACTAGCTTAAAAGGCCCAGCGTCGCCCGGGCTTTTTGAAATTAACTTACGGAGGACTTTCGATGTTGAAACTCTAGGTCCTTATATAATATGTATGTAGAATTCGAAATGAGGAAGAACGACATATGACACTCAGACTATACCCTCAGAAAACGCTAGATAGGTCTATAGCTTTTTATGGCTCATAGAGGATGTCGAATGTTGCATTCCATTGCTTCTACACGCCATGCCTGGGAGAAGTGCAAATAAGAAGAAAAAGAAATTCCGGTTACATAAGATTGTATTGTCTTGACAGAAAATTGTATTTCTCATTCTCATATTACCATCGGGGCTTAAGCAAAAAATAAATTCAATATAACTTTCATACTTTCCTTCCCAAAAACCTGCGCTCATAGGACTGAAAATGTTCCATCCCATTTTGTCTTCTTTTAGATGCTTAGGGCGTCTGATAAACATCCCTAGGCCTATTTCTCAACTAATACAAAGCCTACAGCTATGAGTGACGTATCAGTGGATAGGATTTGTTACCGACTTCACTGGCACACACTTAAGTTGTCCCTGCAATACGACCACTTATTTTACATCAAAATGTGAAGTGAGAAAATGATATTTTCCACGTCGAGGGTAGAGAAAGTTATGTGACTGCTTTATTTTCGTGGATTTTATTCTTCAAGAATTATTTTCACAAATGTATTAATTACATCGGTAGTATCAGAATTTGTTAAAGCCCAGTATTATAATATAGTTTCCAAATCCCTATGTGAACACCGTAAACAATCCTTTCGTTATGTAAACAATTGACAGCTGAACTCTCTAACTGTGCCTCATTCAGATTTCCGACTTTTCCCGTGGATTTTCAAAACATTTTCTTTCATACAAACCTTGTCCTGACAATTACGAACACAACAAAAACAGAATCAGCCAAATCGGTCGAGCCGTTCTCAAGTGATGCTCCGTCATACATTTTGGAAATTCATTTTTATTAATATAGATAGATTGCAAGAAAATCGATCAATGCGATTGGTTGTGACTGCATAACGAGTAAACTCATAAGAAGAATTTCCTCAATGATGGTAAACCATTAGCGTTCTGTCAATTGAAATAAAATCCAACAACCCGTTTGGTCGTCAATATTTAGCTCGGTCAATAAATATTTCCCCACTGTGAACCTGAGCCTGTAGCTGTTGTTGTACAGAGTAGGTTGACGTTAAATAGTGCATGTGTTGACAGAAAGCTAATAGTGTATTATCCTGTAGAGCACAACGTGGCTGTCCGCATGACGTGTTACCGGTTCATTGGCATCGATTGCTTGCCAGGTAACAACTTATCAATTAGCAGCATGTGTCTTCTACATGAATACTTCATACCGTTCAGGTCTTTAATAGTTCAACAATTAGGGGTTTCGTGACATACTTGGATAATAGAGTAAGTAAGAATCCTACAACCTCTACACTTCTGCACTTAGATCATTTAAACTTAGAGCATTACAGTCTTATAAAACATACAGTTAAGTGGGGTACCGTTGAGTTCGGTCAAAAGAACTTAATAAAGGCTACAATATCTGTTTTTTATTTATTTAAGTCATTAATATTTATTTATTGCAGAGTTTTCGAATTCCTTGCGACAAACTCGAAGGTACTCGAATTACTTGCGAGGTAGTTAAAGAGGAAACACGAATTCCTTCCGAAAGCCGCTGGGAAAGGTAACCAAATTCTTTTCATAAATATGAATTTCAGTTTCTTACCCGCTTTGCAGACTTTCTGAAACGAAATTTGGTGTATGTAACTCAGTTTTACATTTTTAAATTTTATTATACTTTAATAAAACTTAAGAGTTCTTTCCGAAACATCAAAACTTAAGTTCTTGGAGCAACTTAGATAACATTTCCCCCGCTACCTAACTGTAGTTAGTGTTAGTGAGATGTCCTTTTTTTCCGACCCAGGTGGAAAATTGGCCATCTGCGCCACATCAGAAATAAGTGTACTCTCTAAAAACACTGATTCTTGTATAGCTCTCCGAAGGTATAAATGTCCTGCGCAGATGCACTTTCTCTATTCCGCGCATATTTGCTGCAGTCTGGTCCAAAAGTTCATGCTAGCAACACTGTGGTTTTTAAGGCAACTTTAAAAGCTGAGGATTTTTTTTTTTTTTTTTTTTTTTTTAATCCTTTATTTGCTACATGCTCCATTGCATAGCGCAATATTACATGTTTGGTGTATTCCTTACAGTCTATGTATTAGATACTTAGCCTAGATTACAAATTTGTGTAGCCTGTCAAAATCAATACTATTTACAAATTTCTGAAAATATTTTAAGTATTTATTCACTAGTTCTCTTTTATCTGCTGGCCAATGTCCCCCTAATCTAAGGATGTTTGTTTCTAGTGTTTTTCTTTCATTTTTTAGCACTTCGCACTCGAACAAAATATGGTCAATTGTTTGAATGTTTCTATTGCAGATGCAGGTCGGGTCTTCAATTATTTGGAACCGGTGTAGGTATGCGCCAAGTTTGCCATGTCCTGTCGTTAACACTGTGAAGTTATGTGTGAGGGTGATTTTTAGCCGTAATCTACATTGTACAGTAGGAAAGAAGGCAAGCTGAGGAGTGATGTTCCGTTCATACAAGTGGCTAAGTATTCGTCTGCGCTCTAACAACGGGTACCGCATTTATTGATTTGGAGAGCTGCATCCATTTCTTTCACTGGTTATGACTTAACTTTATAAATAAACTAGCATGTGCCCGCGGCTTCGCCCGCGATAATTATTTAAAAAATTAAAAATTAAGAGCATAATAGTTAAATCATTATATTTATTAACACCTAAATCACGTGGACTACATACCACGATTAGATAGCGTCGCCTGGTAAAAGCGACCTCAGATTCGATTTCGTTGGCCCAGAATACCCCTGTACAGTGAGTTTCGTCCAAATCGAACAATGTTTGACCATATTTAGGCCTATCCCTCTTCCGTGTAGGTTGAAAATTTCATATGTCTACGGGCCTTGACATTCTGAACAAATGAATCGACCAGCGTGGGCTTACAACAATCTAGCAATCGCGATGCTTTTATTACCACGGTATGACAAAAATAGCCAAAGCCAACTGCAATTGATTTGACATTGAAATGTATTACTGAAATCTGATGCGTCCACACTCCACAGCGCTAAAATCACGTTTTCTGCCAGTTTTTCACTCACAACTCGCGAACGAAAGCTAAAATTAAAAATCCGGCTTCGATGCCCATTCGCCCACCTTTCAGCCCATCTATGTTTAAAATTTCAGATCTCTGCGTTCAGTAGATTTCACTGGGCATCGTGGACAGACAGACAAACACGTCCTTTTATTATTTTAAGATAGCATGTGCCCGCGGCTTCGCCCGCGATAACTTAATTATTTCAAAAATTAAAAATTAAGAGCATAATAGTTAAATCATTATATTAACACCTAAATCATGTGGACTACATATCACGATTAGATAGCGTCACCTGGTAAAGGCGACCTCAGATTCGAGTTCCTTGGCCCAGAAAACCCCTGTATAGTGAGTTTCGTCCAAATCGAACAACGTTTGACCATATTTAGGCTAATATTGATTATCCCTATAATAATAATAATAATAATAATAATAATAATAATAATAATAATAATAATAATAATAATAATAATAATAATAATAATAATAATAATCCTCTTCGGTGTAGGTTGAAAATTTCATATTATGTTTGCGTGCCTTGACATTAAAAACAAATGAATCGACCAGCGTGAGCTACAACATTAAGAGATCGCGATGTTTTTATGTCGAAGGAATGACAAAAATAGCCAAAGCCTAGTGTAATTGATTTGTATTACTGAAAACTCATGCTTCGAAAACCCAATAAATACACGTTTTCTGCCCGTTTTTTACTCATAACTCACGAACGAAAGCGAAAATTAAAATTCCGGCTTCGAGGTGCACATTCCGACCCTTTAGTCCATCTATGTTTAAAATTTCAGATCTCTGCGTTCAGTAGATTTCGCTGGGCATCGCGGACAGACAGACAGACGGAGGAAGACAGACACTTCCTTTTATTAATATAGAAGATTCGTCAATTAGGAGCTAATTTCTTTTTCGATTGTTACCTCACTCATACGTATTGATGCAAAACATAAATAAGAGTTATTGTATGCCTTATTAAGGTAATAATCTGCATGTGATAGGCTTTTAGAAAGCTTACGTCTCCTGTGCTTAGTGGAAGATACATAAGTTTAAAGAATACGAACTACAAGGTAGTAAACATTGAAATAATATGGGTTTACTTACTCTTGAAATAAATATGTTATATAGCCTAACAATTCCATGCTCATCATCACACGTAATTTACAACAGGAGATTAGTAAACCTAATGAATGGGTTGATGAATTATATTGTTCTTACGTGTAGATTTACGATCCATGTTGATCAGAAGACAGACAAACTTCATTAGCATGGACACCCCTACAAGGAACAAGGTACATTGTTTGAAAGGGGGGTAGATTCTGCAAAGGGATGAGAACAAGAGGACTTGAAGACTGGCAGGCAGAGTGTAACGTATTTCACGAACACCTTGTTCATATCTAGAGGCCCGGGGCAATTCAATTCAGGCTTAGCAGGGTCAATTGAACTTTTCAGGAACTCGTGTATGAAGATTTTAGTTAATATGGACGACAAAACTAAACACAATTTTAAAATAAAATTAGGCCTAGATAGTTTTCAAAAGTAATATTAATTTATGCTATGTAATGTGCATTCTGCAAAACCGAAGTTTCCAGTTAAAATAAAACAAAATAATATTTTCTTTTTCTCTAAATTTAAAATCCAGGGTACTTACTTTGTATTAGATGTTATATATATACATTTTTGCTGAATATATTATAGATGCACAAAATAATCAATCTTATTGGTAACAATAACTCTCTAGCTTAGAAAAAAAATCCCCATTTAGAAAATTGAAAAACTAAACGTTCTGGGAGCAGAACGTATTTAGCTCCCCCCCCCCCCCCCCCAAAGTCGGCGCTTATGTGCACAAGTATAAATTTCGCCGGTACACCCACTGAACATTATCGATTCATTTAACACGAAAATAATAATAATAATAATAGATTTTAAAAAAATGATTATTTCACTATAATTTAAAAAAATCTATGTGAATATCTAATTTACAAAGATGTGACAAAATTATTTAAGCATAGATATTAACAATGCTGACATGTTTAAAACCACGAATGGGATGTAAGAGACTGGGAATAAAAGTTAAGGAAAAGGGAATTAGGAAAAAATTAGGTGAATGGAGAAATCTAGGCCTACTTAAGGAAAAATTAAGACAACTTACATAAGACTGATTTAAAAGTAGAAATATTATTCTATGGTATATTTAAAAATCAATAATAGAGCAATCGAGGTTGGAAGAGTACAGTAATAATCATCAAACGAAATGATTACATTTATTTAATTTCACCACACTTTAAAAATAATGGGCCTACAAACATCTAGAACACAAGTATCTTGTACATTCAATTATCTAAATGTAGATAATTATATAGGAACAATAATGACAGTTTTAAAAGCATGAATGTGGTGTTAGAGACTGAGAATAAAATGAAGGAAAGGTGAATTAAAGAAAATTCTGATATAGGGGAAAAACATAAGCCCACTTACTTAAGAATGATTAATTAAGAATGTTACTTCAGGGAATTTTAAAACACAGAAAGCAGAAATTGAGGCTGAGAAGAAAGGTGGTCACAGCATTATCCGTCAAGTGGAATAATTCAATTTAATATTATGCAGGTTTTACAACACCAATATGCATTATCTATTTTAATTCCAATGGTTTCGAAGAAGGCCAGATCTTCAGAGTGATCTTCCTGCTCCTTAAATTGTACAAAGAGTGATTAAAATAGCATTAAATTATATGATAATTTATTCGTCGAACAGTTTTTTTAAAATTAAGGGTTGAGTAGACATATTAACAGTGCTGTTTTTTGTCACAATTTATTTTAAATTTCTGGAACTTTAATGGTGGGAGGATAATGAGGTAATAGGTTTTTTAACATTTTGAATGAAAGTCTAACCAAATAATAACGTAGCTGATAGTCTTCGCAATATATTAGGATTATATTAATAAAAAAGAGCATGATAGGCCTAAAACATTTTGCAAGCCTAATTTGACTTGGATTTTTCATGGTTTTTCCAATCGCAAAACCAAATGCCAGATTACATAATATCTACTTATGTTTCATCGCCGCTTTTCATCCAATACCAAAACCACTGAAATTAAATGTCAGTCAAAATAAACAAGACGTTAAGTTACATAATGACAATAGCGACATATGAACATCATTAGTAGTTATGCGACCTACTGGTACACGTGATCCCAACACGTTGTATGACCTTTGCAGTTAACACGTGTATAAATATAGGCCTAGCTAAAACATTAACTTTTAAAAATAACTTGGATTTTTTTAAACTAGCATAATCCATTATTGCAACTTATGCTGAAAATGATCTAAGACTGACTATAAGTTACCAAGCAAGGGGATTTTAATCACCTATAAAACTAGTTGAACTACGTTGAGGAGCCCGCAATGGTTAGGTAAGAAGCATTGCATTTACCTGTGGCTGCTCACATTGTGTCTATTGTACAAAAGCGACACCAAGAAAGCCCCTACCCATGTTTCTTTCAATTCTTAAGTTCAATGTACCCATTTGCATCTTTCTTCTCTATATCCATTCGATCGAGTTTCGGCTCCGTAGAAACAAACATCTCAGATTATCCAACCGTCCAGTTCCTAATTCATCATCCCTCCTTGCCAACTTCAAAATCTCTACAGCACCTGGCCTGCCACAAAATCTGAATGGTCTATTAAGTTGGGCAACTACAGCCTATATCTAACTTCAAAAACCTATACAGTATTGTTTTAACTTGTTTTGATACTTTCTCTACCGGAACTTTATTGACACCATGTATAGTATGCAGGTGATTGTGTACATGTATAAAAATCGCGAAATATATTTAAAGCCATGGGCTGTAATCAGGACTGGTTCTAGGTATTTTGATGCTGTAGAGTGTAGAGGATAAATAATTTTGGAGCCTCCCTCTAAATTGCCACCTCAATCATTCCATTCTTTATAATTTGAATAAACATGGAGTTCATAACCTGTACTCGTCATCAGATATAGTAAGGGTAATTAAATCACGGAGGATGAAATGGGCTGGACATGTTGCGCGCATGGGGGAGGAAAGACATATCTAAAAAATATTGACTGGGAGACCCGAAGGGAAAAGACCACTTGCAAGTCCTAGACGTAGATGGGAGGACAATATTAGGATACATTTAAGAGAAGTAGGATTTGCCAGGGATGGTTGGATGGAGTTAGCACAGAATAGGGTTGTTTGGCGGGCTCAGGTATGTGCGGCAATGAACCTTCGGGTTCTATAAAATAGGTAATATTCCTTTAGCTTGCTTAGGAATTGTCTATTGCCAGTGAGTGAGTGAGTGAGTGAGTGAGTGATTAAACATGGAGTTTCACATTCTCTAGCCTGGCATTCGTAAGTGGTTTCATAAAATTGATTTCAATTGGCCAAATATGAGAAAGGCTTGTATTTATTAAGACATAATAACATACAAAATAAACTTTCCTTTTACTTTAAAATTAAAATCCTGGATACTTACTTTTGCTTCATATAATATGCTAAGAGGAATATAAATAAATTCAGAACCTGTGATTCAGTGCATAATTAATCTACACGCAATAATTGTAATATATATATATATATATATAAACAAATGTAAATGTACCTTAACGCAGAAAAGTTTTCAATTCACATCACTCAAACTCTATAATAGCCTTTCTGTTAATGTCAGAAATCAATCACTCGAAGCATTTAAGAGACGGGTCAAGTCAGCATTGAAGTTGAACCCTCTGTACAATGTTGACGAATTTTATAATGTAAATGTTTGAAATTACTTTTATGACGACGCTATACACATAATTGTGTGAAATGCTCAGAATTATTATTAAAAAAAAAAAATGGGGATTAAATAAAAAATGTGGCCCGGGCGGCATGGGTCGCTTAAATCCTAAAAGGGAGAGGTGAAACTACGGTAAAGAAAGAAAGAAAGAAATAAAAAATGCATTAAATTTTATATTTGCATTTGCTGTCCTTTTATCTCTTATTCAACAACATTTTCTTTAATTTTAATATCGCGTTGGAAATATAAGCATTTTTTAAAATTAAATGTTTCTAAAAATTTCCCGACCTAAGGGGCTGCCTAGTTCGCCTATACTGTATGGAATGACCGGCCCTGGATGTAATACAGAACAGTTAATAATACAAATAAAATATTAAGTGCAAACTTTTAAATAGTTCTCCTAGCACAGAAAAAAAACAATAAATTCCCAATTAGGTATTCCACATTTATCTTGCAAATATCTTACGCAAGGCTTTTAGTGGCATTTTTCTCCACTACGACATCTTTGGCTTGGTTCATACGCAGCTCAAACCTAACAGTGGGATCTAAAACATATGCCTTGCTGTTCTTACAGTCAATAATAAGTAGAGACCGGATATTAAAAGGAATTCCTTTTTTTATATTTCATCACAAAACGTGATAAAATTGAACAGGACATTACTGAGTACGTTTCAACTGCAAATGGCCTGGTTTTAACGTCCCTTTTTTTCCTTTTTTAGGCTCATCTCCATTTTTTAAGAAACTTTCCTTTTCCAGTACCTGTTTTGCTATTTTATTTTCAAAATTCGTAAATTACCCACATTTGGTAATATGAAAACATTAAAAATAGTTTTCACTGATTCACCATTGAAAAAATAATTCCTCCCAGCAGAATAGAGCGTTACAGGGAAATCACAGGCTTGCCATTGCCTAAGTTTCCCATTATAACAAGGTGGGGAACATGGATTTCGTGTGCTATTTTCCTCTGTGAGAATTTCAACAAGATCAAAACATTTCTTCAGTCATTAGATGTTACAGAATGAGCAGCAATAGAGCAAGCAAACATGTATCTCTCTGTTGAATTTTTACACTCTTACTTTTATATCCCTTTTTTCCCCACCTTTTTTGGCAATAATTTTCCATTTTTTCCCACCTTTTTTTGGCAATAATTTTCCCTTTTTTCGTCCTTTTTTGGGTGAAAATTTTCCCTTTAAAATCCGGTCTCTAATAATAAGTTTATTTTTAAAAGAGAGCGATATTTTGTAAAAAGCGTACCTTCTTTATAGAATATGGCATTTATGATAGTGCCCATTACCATTAACTACAGGCATCGTGTCGCAGGATATACGGGACAGTTATATAAAGGAAGAACAACTATAAACCAGAACAACCCCCTCATCTAATTTGCATATCACGTGCAAAGAAAATCTCACTCCCATTCATTTGAAGTTAAGGGAAGGGGAAACAGGTTGAGGCTTTCAATCTCAACCCTTTTTACCGGTCACAATTCAAAAAAAGTTTCTCTCGTTCTTTCGCATCCATAAACCCTTTCGATATGGTCCTTTAAACTGTCTTGCAAATGGTTTATATCTCCTTAACAGATGCAACTTCTTCCATGATAATGATTATCCTCATAAAACATCCCCCCTTTAAACATCCGCCGTCTCAAATTCGATTTATGGTATGTAATTCCTCCCCATTGTCATAATACAGCTAATCCACAAATTATTATAAAAATGATTTTTTCTTCAGATTTTGAACTATGCTGGACTTACAGGAGGGAAGTTAATTTATGGTTTTCGAGACACTAACTATGTTAAATAAATATACATAAAAAAGTTTTTAAAAAATGGTAAATTGTGGATGGAAATTGGGGTATAGGTCTAGGTTTCAATGTATCGTGACTTTTTTGGAGTCATCCGAAAGATTATCTAACTTGTTTGATTAATTGGAAACTTGCTTTATTTAAAGTGTTGGCCTATATGAATAAAGATATACGGATTTTTCATAACATGAAATCCATAAATTGTTTTCTAGAGTTCTATAGCTCATGCAGATGTCCTACGAACCAATTTTGTGGTTCAAAAAGTTGTATCTCGTAGCATTTCTATACAATAATTTCAGTCTGTGCACACGAGTGTACGTTTTGGTCCAATATTTTGTCAGCTGTTCTTCCGAAACGAAAATCGATAGGTATTAAAATCGACATAGCGGCCGATATGGAACATACACTGGTAACATTTTCTGCAGATTTTTTTTTTCATAATTTGTAGATCAGCTCAACGTTTATGCCGGTTGTAATAACGATGAAGGCCTAGTTGTTATTTTGTTTGTAAATTCAAAGTCTGCCTTAGCGTCTGTTAATCTTCTTGATTATAATATATCCTTTTATCTTCTTGGTTAATGTTCGCTGATTTAACGCTGGCAACGCAAAGAATCAGCTGTACCGGATGAAGCTGCCATGTTGCTATGTCATGTAGATCACAGGAGGAGAGAATGACGCTCATTGGTTGATTTATGATTTTATACTTTTGGATAGAAAATTAGAAACGTTTCTATTCTAATACAATTGTATGGATGAAATTTGTGCAATGGTAGTTGCCAATGTCAGACGATTTCTTGTCTCTATCCGTGTGGTCTGTCACTTTGTTAATCACACCAAAATAATTGCATGTAAGGTAACGACAGTTCGTAACAGAAGTTGGTACAATATTGTTAAGGTTTTTAATAAAATAATCTTTATTCAGCTTTTTAATTCTGCGTAGGGCTTGCTATATTTAAAGTACCATCTTGGGGCATTTTTAGAGGATTAAAGCTTTTTCACTTATATGCCATAAACTACTTATTTATTTTATTTATTTCGGCTGTGTTTATACTCCTTTTAGCTTTAAGGCTATATCAGGAGTTCGGGATATGTGTCTGTACAGTAGGGTAGGCCATGGAACTATTGCTTGTCAATTTGTTTCTATTGTCGGTGTATTTAATGGAGTAAATTTCAACTGATATTAATTTTAAATGGATATGATACAAGATGAAATGGTGAGGATGATTCATGGTATGTAAATATTCAATTCGGCGTTTGCCTTTACGACTGGGGAAATCATGAAAAAACCCATGCGAGTTCAAGACGTTACCATCTCGGCCACCTCGCTCGGTTATAGGCCTATATTTGATCAATTTTAAAAACTATGAAAACAATAAAGTACAGTGTCACACTTTGTTCGGCAGCGAACAACGCCGTTGCTTTCTAAATACAATGATTAAAAGATTAAAAAAGAATTAACTACAGAGAAGCCCTGAAGATGATATAGGAACGAATAATCAAAAAATTAAAAGAACAGGTATTTCATTTAAATCTTGGGTTCAAGAGTACCGGAGTTCAAGGGCATCTTCCAACGTGTCATTTAACTAACTGAAAAAACTTAAACAGCACTTCTTGACACAATTTTGCTAAAGTCAGGCCTATAAAATCACACGCTGTTCTTCTACTTTTTTCCATCCTCCACTTCTTTCCGACCTTGCCTGTCAGAAGTTTTTTTCTAACTCTGTATTAGACCTAATTGCATATCAGGATGTATATATTCTACATATAGCCAGCCTACATAGAAGTCTTCAAGTGGTACTTGTGTTTCCTTGTTTTCTTCCGGTGCTAGTGAATGAGCAATCATTTCCAGAGACAAGGGGGCACTTCACCCTCCTCCTGATTGGCGCGGGCACCACCTGGTGGCTCTACAATTATTCCTCAATCTTTATGATTTGAAAGAAAAGCTACATATGGCATGCAATCCGCAGGCGCTGGTGCCATATGCCGCCACGTGTGTGAGGTGCCACACATATGCTGCCACAATGGCAGGTACGTACGTCATTACGCTCTCATTCAGTACTTACTGGTGACAACAATATGAGAAACAGGCGGCAATAAGAGGTGGGGTATGAATTCCACGAGCAAACTTAACGTTATACGAAAATATGAATCGGATTAATCAGACGACTATTTTAAACGAAATTACAAAAATAAAACTAAACTGCCGAAAACTTTAAAGAATATGACAAAAATGTAGGCCTATTAGATTAAATGTATTATAATTACATTCATTTATCGAGAAAATTACAGATACATGCAGGGTTGCCATACGTACGACTATAGTCGTACACATACGACTATTTCATAGATTTGTACGACGTACGACGCAACCATGAGTCGTATGCCTATTTGTACGACTATTTTTAACATAGCATTTTATATTTTTGTAATGAATCCTCTGAGGAATTTTGAATTTCGATATATTTTCCAGGTCTTTGTTTTCTGATGGTTTTTGTTGTAAGCATGTTGCTAATAATAACAACACTGTTGCAATTACTGGTTATTTAAATTTATTGTGTTTTACCAAATTTAGCACATCGGAAGATAATGAAACACGCCTAATCATTTAAAATAAGACGATTTATTAACAATTACATGATATATGTAAGGTGTATAGTACCGACTATTAATTATTATTATTATTATTATTATTATTATTATTATTAACGCAATAAGTTCATTACACTGAAAAATCACAAAGTATACGACAGTTTTAACTAGCATACGACTATTTTCGAATATTGGTACAACTGTTCTACGTTTCTGATCTGGCCATTGAGCTCTATTACATACTGGAGGTAGCACTGCATGATGAAAAATCGTGACGGCAGGGTTCGCGGTCCGCCATGAAAGTGAACGTATACTTTAGCTCCTATCCCCTATCTCCTTCTAACAAACTCATGTGTATTCATGGAATTATGAAGATGTATTGGCGTTTTTAAAAACTTTTATGAATGAAGCGTTTCAATATAAACTACTTGATGCTTTTTAAGTACATAACAAAACTAATTTCATATTGTAATGGTTTGGTAAAAATATTTCTTTAATCAAAATCAGGCGTGAATGTGCATTGGTTGCACATGTAAACACTCGCATTTAAAAATTTAAAATAACTTCACATTAGGCCTACATATTGCGATATTATGCATCATTTCTATATATAAAGAGAATAGGCAAAATCTGTGCTAAGTGCTTTGGAAATGCATAAACCGTGACCTTCAACTGTACCGTTACTGTACTGGATACAATTCACATTATTTATTATTTTTTGTAATACTTCCTGTAGACTAGCGCAAAGGGAAGCCACTGAAATGAAATTTCAAAATACTTAAAGTCTTAATACTACTTAGAAGTTCCTTTTTCTTCAAATCTGAAATTAATTAGCCATGCTATTTATCTTCTTGTTCTTGTTCTTGCAACAGACAATCGTCTGTAGCCTTTTGTTTTTTTCTCAATTCTGTTTTGATAGGAGATGGTGGGAGGTCATCTGTTTGTGTCTGTTTATCTATTTTCGTATAATTTTCAGCGAGGTCTTATACAAAAACTTCTGCTTCCTCTTATTTCTGCGATTAAAAACTAGCATGAAAAATTTAGGCCTACATGCATAAGAATACTAAGTTATATTTACATGACTGACATATTGCATAATTTATATTCCTACATGGTACCTAAAGTAGGCCTACTACTAACCACATTACGAACCACTTCTCTATTTGGAACAATAATTTTTTGAAGATGTCCTGGAAAATTGAAGACTGATGGTACAGCATCTTTTAGTAATTTTACGAGTGCACCAGACCTTGACATTATAGCAATCAGGTGTCTGCTGCTTAATGTACTGTTCGCTGTGGGTGACCAGTGGCGTTCCTAGGGCGGGGCGGTGAGGGCGGTCCGCCCCAGGCCCCACTTACTATGGGGGCCCCTAGTGATGCCCCACCCGAATATATAAAAATTAATGTTCCACCTCTTTTTTTGCTCATCGGAATTTTTGTATTAAATACAAATATTGCATATTTGACGTGTTACCAAATACAAAAAATTGACTCCTATTATCAATGTTTTGGTCTCCTGCTGTGAGAGGTTACTAGGAGATGCGTAGTTGGATACTGCGCTGAAATGCATCATTCAACTGATGAAAAATAGAACATGTCCTAATTTTTGTCATATTTAAACATGACCATTTTCCCCATTTCATTACTTTTTAATTATGCACATATTTGTATTTTGCTAATTAGTTAACTTAATATTTTTGGACTAATATAATATAATAATGTTTATTGAGCCGTTATATGTTTGTATTTAATAAATAAATACATTAAATACTATATGAGTTCGCTCCCTTATTCTGGCTTTTATTTTTTCGTATAGCTTAGCCCAAGGAGACGATCTGAAAGACAAAAAGGCTAGCCATAGAAAAAGAAGTTAAAAATAGTCGTGTTCGTAGCTTTTGCTGGGGGAAGGGGCCTAAGTCCACTTCCATTTCTCTGGAGCTCTGTGGAGCCATATGCCACGCAATATTTGACCATTTTGTCATGAAAAATAACAAAAACGCATTCATAAATATACGTTTACCATAGGAAGCACACTTCACCAATACGTACGGAGTAGCCAACTTAACAAAAAGTGAACGTCACGATTTATGCAGTTCCAAAGCACAGCTGTTGTGTATCCTGTTTATATATTGAGATCACTGGATCTGGCAACCCTGGATACATGGGATAGCAAAGTTGTAAACAGAGAGATACGTTGATAGAGAAACAGACCGACAAAGAAAAAGTGACAAGAAGAGAAATAATCGGTCGGATGGATGGTGGTACGCATAGACTTACAAAACTGGAATTGAAATGATGAGGGTGATACAGTATATGCCTACTATTTAAATTTAGTTGAATTTACGTTTTTATATAAGCAGTCATCAAGTGAAATCATCAGTGAATTATAAGATTAAAATCAATAGGACATATTTCAGTAAAACAGCTATTTCCCAGGAATGACAACTTTAACACGTGAATAAGAACACCCATGTTTTAATGTAAATCATTACCATCATTAATTTAACGATTCTGGTTTTATGCTATTTTTTGCGGTGACGAATTTATACGTCAGTAAGAATACTTGTGAACTTCACGTTTGGATAGTTATGCCTAGTTATGCCTAATTGTGTTATGTTATTATTGAGGATACAGAGGGTGAAAACCTAATTAATATATTGGATGTAGAAAGATGTAGGCCTACAGCTAGGGAGGAGAAGAGAAAGAATGAAATAAGATAGAATAAAAGGTGAAAGAAGGAAAGAAAAGGAAGAAAGAAAGAAAAATATAAATAAACTAGGCAACAAGGAAGGAAGGTAAGAAATAAATAAATAAATTAGGAAGAAAGAAACAGAAATATTTAATATGACCAAGGAATTAAATCATAAATAAATGAGGACAAAAATAAAAGAGGAAGGAAGTTTTAAATTTTTTGCCATAGAAACTAAACTTAACTCCATGGTGATAGGCTACATCCCGTATGTGCGTCATCTACCTTTCTTTTTCATCTTCATTGGTGGATAGCAGGATTGGGGGCATATGATCATCATGCCGACATGACGGCATTATTGGTTTTCATGATAGGTACAAAAAATAAGAAATTTACGATAAAGAGTATACAAAGATCCGAGGTAAAAAAAGAAACTTCAAAAAATAAATTTTAGGAAAAAATAAACAGAAAGAATAAGTATATAAAAGTTCTTCACAGTTCTTAAAACCTTTCAGAAAGAATAAGCTTCAGGGAAGCTATACAGAATAAAACTCAACCAAGGAAGAAGCAGAAAACACAAATTTAATGGAACCAACACAGATGGCATATGAACTTGTCATAGGCAGGGAAATAATCAACAGGTAGTCCATGTATAGCACAGCGCCCATCCCTTTTACGGGATTAATATTAGATTTCATTTTAAAATTCACTTTTACAATTCCGGAGCTATAAACACACCCCTAAATCTAAGTTTTCCCTCTGAATTTTCTATTTTAGTCCATAAATAAATTGTTATCAAGACAGAGTTTTAATTAAAGGAAAGGAAGTGGAGGAACCTGCCTTGTCGAAAACCTTATTGTACTGATTCCCAGCAGCTGTCGAGCGACGCTGGCGACCCCTGGCAGATGCTCGTGTCCCCCTCTCCTCAGTACGCACGCAAACTGGGGAGAAGAACCGCACGGTGGTCTTCTAGTACGGGGTTTGACCCCTAAGGGCCTAGGACTTCTAAGACACTTCCAGCTTGAAAACTTCTCTGTCAGTGAATTGTTATATATTTGAAGCAAATTGTGACAGCAACCGTTAAGTGAACAATGCCATTAAGGAATTTACCGTACATGTTACTTTAATGGTCATCATGAAAGTGAGGTTATTTTTGTAGTATTTTAGACAACTTGAATTAAAGATAGAACTTCTAACAGAAACACGAAGTAAAAGTTGCACTATTGATAAAAACTTCATGGTAATCAACTATGGTTTTATTCACATGGAAAATACTCTTTTAGTTAATCATTTTTATATACGATTATTAATTAGACTAAGTTAAAAATTGAAAATGTTAAAATTCGTTACGACATTTCAAATGTTCGATTTCTCAAGGTGGTCACAAAAATCATCATACTTGTGGTTAAAAGCATTGTTGACCCCATTCCTTATGCTGGTAGCCATGCACCAGAAAATCAATAACCCCTTCCTACACATGTGCATGTGTATATGTGGCACTAGATAGCAGAGATGTTTCTGAACCAATATGGCTTTATGGTACGTAATATCTAGAATAAATGTAGTTTTTATTATTATAACATATTATTGTACCATTATACCATTATTGCACCATTATACCATATTAATGGCTATCTAAAAATAATGTATGATACACGTGGTAAAGTTATTTTATTTTGCGTAAGTTTGCGAAACAAGCCCATAAGGGCAATGCCTTCTCTGGTTGAAAATAGCTAGTTCTATACTTAGTACTCAGCTTCTATTATCTGAATAAAAAACTGTGTACAGTGAAAAATATTAGTAGGATATATCTCTCTGTGGAATTATTAAATATCGCACTCCAGCTTTAAATGCGAAAGATTCAATGGATTATTTAAGTCTGAAATAATTTATTTTATTCATAGTCGTAGTATGTCACATTTGTTTCTTAATAATAATAATAATAATAATAATAATAATAATAATAATGATAACAAACAATAACAACAACAGAGTATATTGAGGTTGCTTTTTATTCTCAAGATCGCGGGTTCGATCCCGGCCAATTTCAACGAAATTTATGTGTGCTTAACTGTAACAGTCCCGTTTCTACGGAGTCAAGTAGAGCTGAGATTTTTACTTAGTTTCATTTGAAAAATACGTACATAAATGTGTAGTAAAAATTAAGGAATAGGCCTTTGTTGAAAAATATTTAAAATCGAAAAAAATTGTAATAACTTATCACATATAACATTTATTGGTCTATTAATAAATTTATCCTACTCATGTATCACAATTATATAATACTAAGTACATAAAAAATAACAATAATAATATTGATATCTTGATTCCTTTTCAACATTTATCCATTTCTAACCTTCCCACACTAGTGCATAAGATGGAAAAAATAACTTTATATAAGAATATTATTGGTCTATATTAATTTAAGAGAATCATGTATTAGATTTTCAGCACGGTGAACAATTACAAAGTTTTCTATGTCTTCTGAGGTCTGTCAGAAAGAATATTCTTATAGGCGGAAAATGACCTTTCAACTTGATGTAACTAAGACAAATTTTCGTAAAGCCTTAGTAAAATTTTAGTAAATTATTTCCGCCCGCTTGCCTCACAGATCTTGATCATATTATGACAGTCCCTATTTAACCACCTGGTTAAAGGGAAGCGTCCCTCTGTCATAATCCGTACAGAGGAGCAACAATTTACATTGTACTTGCTGCATTATGTCAACAGAGAGCAACTGGTTGACGCTTCCACTTGCCGAGTAACAATACAAAGCGATCCAACACTGCCCAGGTGTGCTTCAGTCGCATTAAAGCCATGCATGATCAATTCTATTGGCAATGGCTTATAATGATATAAGGAATTGCGTAATAAATATGCTCCAGACCACGGCGCTTAAGCGTAATTTCACAATTACGTCGAATTCAAAGAAATTTGTACATAATATGCGGGCACAAACGCTAAATAGCTAGGGGTAGTTATAATATAAATCATTAACTGTAATGATAATCGTGACAGGTAAGTTATTGGAATCCGCGAGGAGTGGGCTATCTGTGCTAGAATTTACGGTAGGGGAATAGGCTATTCAGTTCGTTAGACTCGACGAGTTTACCTAGCTGCCATAAAGAAGGAAATATTTTCCCATCCACTTGTTAAATATCAATCGATATGACCTAACTTTACACATTAGTAATATTTTTTAAAAATATGTAGGCCCATAGGCCTATGCTTAATTTAATTTGCATGTTCCTTATAAAGAATTATAAAAACTACAAAATACAATCAAACTATAATATTTACAAGTTCATTACAAAAACTACAAAATACAGTACAAATTAGAATAACATCTACGAATTAACATGAAAATGATTTACACCCGCAGGAGCAAAATGCTCTGGCTCGGATGCAGTTCAGTTCCAAAAAACTTTCAATTCATTTAATATATCTTATTCTACTCTTAAATCTATGTACATTCATTTTATTTATATTTGGATATTCTTTTACTATATTATTGTACAGTCTTAACTCCTAAACTAAAGCCATGTTTCAGCTCAGCTGATGTGTGACAATTAATTTCAATTAAGGGCAAGGAGGCGATTCGTCTTGTGTTATGAGAGGGAAAATGTGTTTTAAAATTAGATTTATGTTTATGGATAAAAATAAGTACATTTCTTTTATATAGATTTATAATATCTAATACAATAAATTCAGAGAAAATAAGTTTCCTACATATAGTACATATCATATTTATTTTTTCACTTTCAACAAAAATTTAGAATAATTATATAGTTACATAATTTAATAAAGTCAATTACTCTATACATGCTACTGTATACATTAAGACAAAAATTACTTTTTAGTAAGCCTAATAATTATTTACGATATTTATGTACTTGGGCCTGTAACCAACAAAAGTGTTGCGGAATATTGTCCCGCAGGTGTTCTTCTACATTTCTGCAAATCTATTGACTAAAGATTGTCTCATTTACACAACATAAATGCCATCCACTTGGGCGAGATCGAACCCGCATACTTGAGAACAGGAAGCCAAAGGCTTATTAACGGATTCACCCAGGCCGATACACAAATCTGATTTGTGATAAATCTGATTGTGATAACAGGTCTAGGTCTACAGTATTAAGTTAACAAATAATAATAATAATAATAATAATAATAATAATAATAATAATAATAATAATAAATGATGTGATTATGATGATGATAAAAATAAAGTAATAGGAATTTCATAATTCTAAACTACAAATAGTTGATATAATTATATTTTAAGAGTTTTTCTCTTGATTCTCAATGTATCGCCATCAACATACAGAAGGCCCATTTCTTTCAGCTACCTCCTGAACAACGAGAAGCTTTGGGACTTTTTCGCCAGGTGATGAAGTGAGCTTGACAGAGATGTATGATCGTACAGGCCGTGTGTAGGATTTGCATGTGCGGCACACGATCGTGCCTATACATACATTCACAGTGGTTACTTCATACAAAATTCCCCCCCGACGCTACAACCCATGGGTCGTTTAGCTCGTTACTCAGGATCAAACTACTTTTCTAAAATCCCTTCACCTTATCAAACCAGTAGTACCTGTATACTCCAGGGAGAATAACTTTTGTATAATAATTATAATAATAATAATAATAATAATAATAATAATAATAATAATAATAATAAT
The DNA here is from genome assembly GCA_964059195.1 of Ectobius pallidus. Taxonomy (NCBI): domain Eukaryota; kingdom Metazoa; phylum Arthropoda; class Insecta; order Blattodea; family Ectobiidae; genus Ectobius; species Ectobius pallidus. The sequence continues at coordinate 56,488,718 of CAXKWD010000002.1, forward strand.
AATAATAATAATAATAATAATAACGTATTGTAAGTATTGGTGTATTTTTATTATTGTTATTATTATTGCTAAGAAAAATATAACGACAGTGTGACCAAATCGATCTGGAGCAGTGGTCTTCAACCTTTTTAAGCTAAAAAGGCATTTTCTTTTTGGTGAAAGACTATATCGGGCCGCATTGAATTATTAATTATTAATAACATGATACTTACGTAACACAAATATTTCAATTGTATGACAATAACTAAAGGGATTAGGCCTACAGAATGCGTGTATGTGTTTTATTATTTTGTGTTCCATTTTGAAATGTTAAAGAGTAACACAAAACACAGTAACATTCTTGAATTTAATGTGAGACCTGACACTATTTCTTTGTCACTAAATTGTCAATACTGGCATTCTATTTAAAATTAATGTTTGATAGCGGGCCGCCAAAAATTAAGTCATGGACCGCATGCGGCCCCAGGGCAGCCTGGGCAGCTGCTGGGAATTTTTCTCTTCTATTATTTCCAGAACCGTTAGGGTCGACTCGGTCTTCTATCCGAATGAATATCTTTGAAACTTAATTTCTTAGAAATTCCTGGAGATAAGTTTTAATAGAAGCGTAGTGTGCATTACATCCCGAAACCTTACTTCTAAAGAGTAGAAAATGGGTATTTTTATTTGTGTCCATCTGAGAAAAACAAAAATAAAAAGTAAATCTCAAATATATAAACATTTTAAGATGGAAATGGAATTTTATAGGATACAGGCCATGCTAGAAAAGTTAGGTAAAAAGGCATAAGATGGAAACCACAAGGAAAGATAATAAAGGAACTAAAGTTAAAATTCGATAAGTAGCCTACAGTAAACAAAGTTAAGCAAAACATTGATTAAACTGAAATGCAGAAATCTATTGGAGGCTGAGTAGATCCCAGGATCGTACTGGGAACAGAAGTATTAGGCCAATTGAGAAATCTCAACGACTTCATTGAGGATAGAACCTGTGACCTGCCGGTCTGTAGCGCATATCTCAAAAAACTGAAAAAAGAATAATTTATCCTGTTAATGAAGTGTCGCTGAGGACTTTTCCCTTAAAAATTTCTTTACGTGAAATTATTTTCTGGGCGTACATAGTTTCAGAAGAACCTAATCTGCCTGATTTTCATAACAGCATAGAAAACATAGAATACGCTACATAAGTTAGACCTAATCCACTGGGCGGTTTTAATTCTGCAAGGAAATCGACTGATCGATTATACTCAATGGGTAGAATAATGCGTTAAAAGGTCTTGTTAGTGTCTTCTTTCGTGTGGAACTGCTTTTTAAAAAGCATGTTGCTGGAAAAGTACAATTACCTTTATGGTCGTTATTTTACACAGAATAAAAAAAATACATTTCTTATATTAATAAGGTAAAATGGCAATTTGAAGTAGATTCGATTAGATTAGACTGGATCAGATTAGATACGGGGTTCTACTGGAATTTTATCAATCTCCCCCACATCAGCCTTAAGGCTTACTTGCTAAACCATTGGAAGAGACGGACTCACTGGTCCCTGAACAGGATGCAGTATTTTTGTTCCAAAATTTAAAGTATCTTAACACTTTTATTTGCTCTTGAAATGAGATGGCTGTTAAAAATCCTCAAGCGATTCCTAATGGCCTCCGTATGCGCAGCTACTCCCTTATCAAAATACACAATTTTGCCCCTGATGACATTATAATGTTGTATCACTGGAATAGAATAAGTCAATGGCAAGATATGGAATAGAAATCTAAATATGATGTAGCTGATGGCCACCTGACCATAACCTGAGGAACAATCCGTGCAGATGTGCGCTCACTGGAGACATCTGGAGACGCGTGCCTGCCACGCGTCATCCCCTAGCGGCGGATCCCAGCCTCAATGGGAAGTGGTGGATTTACTCATTGACACAAGTGTATCTACTGAATCAATATTATAGAAGAGAGCAGGGGTGCACTGGAACAGCGTTCCGGTACTACCTTTTGAAGCTATTGAGATTTTGTAGAAAACAAGAGATAAGTAACAATCAGTTCATCCACAGATGATTATGTGATATCTGGCAGGATTTTTCAACACCGTGATGGAAGGCCACATTTTTTCCCGAAAGTTTTCGAAAAAATTGGGTACAGTTCCATGTGTTCCAATTAAAATACTAATAATATTTCTATTGTGTCCAGGTATTATTTTTACATAAAATAAGGGATTGTGGGTTCATAAATTCCCTTCTTCTCTGCGTTTACTTCTACTGGTTGTAGGTGACCCAGTTCCATTCTGATGGTTACTTCTGATAGTAGAAATAATAGCATGCTTTGAGGTCTCATTAATTGCTATGATAACTACCATTCTTGTAGAGCCATCTTTAGCAATACAAAAGATTTCTTCATGAACCTGCCAGCCTCTAAAACGTACAGCTTCTGCTATTTTCGATCTCACTATGATATTACGCAGCAACGATCCACGATCTCAGAATCCTAAGACGTGAAATAAAGTTTAATTCTCGGAGCAGCCATGTCTGTATCGGGTAGTGTCTAAAGATCAGCCAGGAATTCTTCGGACAGCAGCAACGTTAGCATTGGCGCGGTGGCTCATGCTGTAGCGCGTGAGCCTGGCATGCTTGCGGTCCTGAGTTCAAATCTCGGGGCCGGCGGGTGTGTCATTCGTGGTGGACGAAGCCGTGCTTTAGGGGGTTTTTCTCGGGGTTCTCCCGTTTCCCCCTTTCATTCCACCAACACTCTCCACTTCATCTCACCATTCCCCCTTTTCATCCTCATCCCGTTTCCACTTCTGGCATCGGGTCTGCTTCGGCAGTCGGAGCCCTTTGGGGGCCTCTCCCGTTCTCCCCGCTGCTTGTGGTCAAGAGGTTGTTGGTGGTGTGTGTCACGAACCTGTCGGGGCTCCCGGTTGGAGGTACCGCAGGGGGTGGCGCACACGTGGTATGGTACTAGGCTTTGTTGGATGTAGGGGAGTTCCGTGGGGGCTCACGGGGGGCTTTGAGGTCCGGAGCGGCCTGTGGGCACGCAACTCATCCCATCCCGGAGGTAGGTACAATAAGTCGGCAACGGCTGCGGTGCTTAGGGGCGTTCCCACCCCGCCTCCCCGCCTTAAGGGGCACAAATAGAATAGAATAGAATAGAACGTTAGCATTATTATGGTTTAAGACAGAACTGAGGAGAAGAATAAGTTCTTAGCATGGAATAGAAATGGAATACGATGTGATTTGTCACTTTGCAGGGACCAATTGACAATAACTTCGAGAATTATCCGTGCATATGTGCACGTAAGATTATCATGTGAAACTAAATTTAAGTTCATTATACCTGTAAATTATTAATACCCAGTGCCTCTGTTACAAGCATTTTTAATCTTACAGCTTTTCTCCTTTGTTTCAAATGCTTATTTCTGAATACCAAAATGTGAAAAATAATTAAATAAAGTTTTACCGACTTCTGAATAGGCCTAGATTTTTTTCATTTTTTCAGTTTCTTGCTGACAAAGTTTAAGTATGAAAAATTACTGATTTAAAAAAAACACAATTAGTGTCTAAGCAATGAAATGTGCGATTAAACCAATTACTACAAACACTACTATTCGAGCTATGCTGTATGCAGTTGGTTGAGGGACTGTGTAAAAAGCCAGAAGATGAAGTACTGGTACTAAAGATTTTTCATTTAAACTAATCCTTTTGGTAGAACTGTGACCCTGGGGTAGACTGAACCTCTGCCAGAAATAAGTGCTCCATTATTACTGAATAGAAATTCACTTGCTGTATAGTGATAATTATAACAATTTCAATCAAAAACTATAATAAAACTATAATAAATTTCATTTCTACTCTATACTTAAACAGCTCCAATAAAAATACACAATTTCACCAGCAACCCTGGAGGTAAAGGTGGCTGGTGCATAAACTGGCAGCTTACCATCTTCATATCATATAGACTCTAAAAACCTGGGAGCCTTATCCTCAAATAATCCTTAGGGTTTGAGGTGTATAGTAAGGAACATTTTAAGTTTATATAATCAACTATTAACAATAGGATATTCATTTTTAATTAGTCTTACACCCCAACAGCTCCATTTTTTTGTCCAAAATAGCTATCTTACAATCGGAATACCATATCCCTTTATAACCAAACATAGTTTCTTCCACAAGAATAAAACAGGGACGCTATGACTGATAGGCCGAGTACACTTCAGGGTTCCCGCGCTGCGAGGGTAATTTGGAAGCTCAGGTTACGCCAATACTGAGGTAGGTCGTGTCGGCAGATGTTTAAGGTGTACAGGAGGTAGGGGTAGGGGGTTGTGCACGTGCCATGTACATCTGCTGCCCTCTAGCGTCACCTCACCCCACGTGTTGCTTCCAGGATATCCTCCATGCATTCTTATAGACAGATTTCAATGATTATATGTAAATAGTGAACCCTCTTCGAGTTGTTGTTCCCTCATCGGAAGTTTACAGGCCCTGCAAAGTGTGATGTAATTTGCCCATTGACAACAAATAATTATTTAGACTGAATCAATGTGCCACTTGTGGGCCTACAGTACGTGAAGATTTTCTTCAGCAGACATTTACACTGTGACCCTAAAATATACACCAAAAAAAATTGGGTTTGAAAGTAATTTAAACCACGGACCTTTATGCATGAAACACCTAAAAAAAAATGCATGCAACTATAAGAGTTATTGAAAGTAGACTAATTTCCGTTTATTTTCTTTAAATGTGAATGAAGTTACAGAATTTATTTTACAATACTTAGAAACTACACACTCTAATTTATTTTTCCTCATAGTTTCCATCCAGCCACATTGAGACACTTGTCATAGCATTTGACGAGCTTTGAAATTCCGCAGTCGTAGAATTCGGCCGTAGAATTTCAACTCTTCGTGATCGTTAAAGCGCTTCTGATAGACAAAATCTTCGGTAATCACTTTGTACAGAAGATTATCTGTGGAAAATGATCGGTTGAAGAAAGGGTTAGAGAAACCACAGCTTCATCATCTTGGAGCTTGCTAATTATTTTCCACACATTTGTCGTACTCTTCTGTATGTTATAATTAGGGGGCGGATTTCTATGACAAGTCATATTTTTCCCCTTTGCATTATTTCAGGTTTCCGACTAATTTAAACCCGATTCCAAGCATCCAAGTGGAAATGGAACGGTTTTTATTGTTTTATTTTTATTATTTTTGGCATATTTGTGTGCATATTAAAGAAATGTTGAAGTTTCATATCATATTTTATAAATTTTGCATTATAATGATACTTTTTGAGAATTTACAGATATTTTAAATAATAAACATATTTTAATAAAATAAGTTGTAATGAAACTTAAAAAAAATACAGGCCTACACAATGTGTAAGTGGAAAAGTCATATTTTAAATTTTATTGGTCATATTTTAATGTTTTTAAGTCATAAATGCATGCACATATCCTATTTTTAGGTCATAGAAATCCGCCCCCTAGTTATAATATACCTGGTAAAATAAAAATCCACAACAAACAGAGGTTTTCAAACGAAATCCACAAATGGTTAAGTAGAAAACCTTCTAAACTCTATAATAATTTTTAAACTTATAACATTATAAGTGATTGTAAGTATCTTGTAATTTTTTCTGTGCTTTATTTATATACTGTGATATGCATATATTTCAGCCTGAAGACAATAAAACAAACCATTAAATACACCGTGCTTAGGAAAATATTTGGGACTAAGAGAATGAAAATGGGGACTGGAGAAGACTGCATAAGGACGAGCTTCATGACCTGTACTCTTCACCAGATATAGTAAGGGTAATTAAATCACGAAGGATGAAATGGGCTGGACATGTTGCACGCATGGGGAGGAAAGACATACCTCAAAAGTATTGACTGGGACACCCGAAGGGAAAAGACCACCTGGAAGACCTAGACGTAGGTGGGAGGACAATATTAGGATAGATTTAAGAGAAGTAGGATATGCAAGGGATGATTGGATGGAGTTAGCACAGAATAGGGTTGAATGGCGGGCTCAGGTAAGCGCGGCAATGAACCTTCGGGTTCCATAAAATAAATAATATTCCTTTAGCTTGCTGAGGAATTGCCTATTGCTATTGAGTAAGTAAGTAAGTTTAATGATATAATGAAATATTAATTAAATATTTAAATATTCACCCACTACAATATTGGGATAATATTACCATGCTTCTTAGGACTCCTAACACCAAAAGTGGATTATGCTTCCGTCAAGCCAGTGATGATACAAGGAATCTCCCGAAGTGATACATGTGCGTGGTGGCGCTGGAAGAAGAAAGTACAAATGATATATTATATTATTTTTTTGGTTTTATAATTCCCTAGTTGCAACCCAATTAACATATTATGATGAATGGAGCACGGAATGATGAAACAGTGAAATGTAATGCGCACCCGACCCCATTTTGTCCATCACAAATTTCACATAGATCCACCAAGATTCGATTCCGGGGCCCAGCGGTGGGAGGGGAGCTGTCTAACCATGGGGTTGACTATTTTCTTGTTTTTAACATAACATAAGAACTGGTGATTACACCACTACTACCACTAAGGCATCGTATATCTGATTGCTTGATACTAGAAGATATATATTAACAGTGGTTTCCCGAAACCTTTCTCCGGTTATAAGGATGTATTTTAAATGCTAACTTATCACTATAACTTTAATATCTGTTTATATTTTTAATTTACTTAGTTTATTTAAAATATCACATTTTCACAAAAAAGTTAAAAAATCAATAAAAAATAAAAAATTTTCCATAAATAGTCCAACTATTTCTTTTTTCTTTCTTTACCTTAGTTTTTACCTCTCCCTTTTAGAGACCTTTAAGCGACCCACGCCGGCCGAGCCTTACAGGGCCACGACCTGTCGGGAGAGGAATTATCTATGGATCACATACATACTTTTTTGACGAGACAAGGACATGGAGGGCCTCCCCGGATGAGTGATCAGCCACCTCCGAGACAACACTAACACATAGGACTACAGTATTTTTCAAATGAGAAGCCAATTCCTTCACAGCCAATCATGTGTACGAGCTAACGAAGTGCCGCTAGCAGTAAGAGTCTTCCCTCCGTCTCGCCGTCTCTGATTGGACCGCGTATCTAAGCAAGGAGAAGCACAAACCCTTGTCATCTGCAAAACACTGTAGACACACCATTCACACACACACACACATACTCACACACACACTCACACACTCACTCACTCCGAACAAGGCGAGGATGGGATGAAAATGATAATGACGGCCAGATGATAACCGGGGACCACAAGGACCTAAAGTTACCCGACTCTTGTCTCACAGGTGAGAAAAACCCCGGAAAAATCCCACTTAGGTAACTTGTCCCTATCAGGATTCGAACCCGGGCCCGCTGCGTTCGGGCAACATTGTGCTTTACGTCCATCTTACATTTCTAACTAGGCCGACGCCTGAATAATTATATTACCATTCTACACACACAGTGACTTCCATTAAAAGAGTTGCGTATTTATAAATGCATTTCCGGATTACGGGTTAGTTAAATTTATTATCGCCATACACATTTATTGCTTGTTCTGGGTTTGCATGGTATGAAGGCAGCTTGCAATCAGTATACAAATAATCTGGGAACCCCTATGTACTTGTGACATGTACAAAGTAAACATTGACATTCGAATAACACGTTGCAATAGCTTAGTAAGCAACAGAGAAAGAAAGGACATTATTACTCTGCTTGCTGTGTGTTTTAATATATACATGGAAACGTTTTTGTATCTTAACGACTATTTAAACATGGTTTATAATAACCTATTGACGTAACTCAATGCTTCCTACCAAGAACAGGTGGTACGATGCCTAACAATAGGACTATATAGGCCTAATCCATCCACTATTGAGCGTGATGTGTAAACGTATTTCACGACTAGTAGGTTATAAAATAGATAGGCCTTTAGCTTGTTTAGGAAATGTCTATTGCCATTGATTAAATATGAGGAAGTATGCATTCATAGTATTATATGATGAGCAGGGCCCGGATTCTGATGACCTAAAATTATTTGAAAAATGACCTATAAAATGACCCTGAATTTTAAAGAAAATTACTTAATAATTATAAAAAATGACCTAAAAACTGAAATTATTATTGTACACACAAAGTTATAGACTAGTTTGAACATAATTGTAAAAACTGTAAATAACTGTAATGTTGTGAATGTTATTTTCTCACGGAAATTTATACTGGCACTGAGGCACTGGTAAGTCAAAATTTGGCATTTCCTTTTGTGATCTGCCGGATTATATTGTTGTTTATTGACGGTAAATAGTAGTTTGTACTCTCAAATCCAAGCAGGTGGCAGACTCTGGTGAGAAGTCAATCTAATAAAATAGTAATATAATACAATATTTTGGCGTTTCTTTTATTCTCATTTCCGACTGAGACATGACAACCCTTTAACACCGAATTTTTCCTTCTTGCATTAAACAAACAACACTTCAAAGACAGCACCGCTAGCGACGAAAAAAGTTAACACACTCAATGTAAATACATGAAAATGACTAAATAAGGAAGAAAATGACAAAATAATGACGTACAATTGAAGTAAATGCCCTAAAAATATAAAATTGCATAAAAGACAAAAAATGACCTCATAAAAATGCATTTCTATAATCTAGAGGCCATGATTAGGACTTCTCTACAAGTTGGCAATGTCTAAGCATCATCAATAAAAAGATGACATCTCATTAGAATCCGGGCCCTGATAATGAGTTTTAAATGTGTTGATTCATTTCTTAAGTTTTCGAAGTTTATTGTTCCTTTTTAAAAGTGTTCAAATCTGCACTACACACTTATGCATATTTCACTTTTTATTTATAAGAAAGTGTATAGGATGTACTCTACTGAATGGCGTAATGATTACTTATTTACAGTACATAAGCTTATACACTAAGGTAAACAGATTATTTTCCCGAGTGGTCTCATTACATGCTTGAACATTAGCTTGAGAATGAGGTCCTCTTTACGAGGACCTCAGACTCCGGTAGCAGACTCCTGAGACATGCTGGTATTCTCTAGCACCCGCATGTGAAAAGGCAAGAATGTCTGCACCTTTCAGATGAGAACAGGAATTCAAATAGCCTCCGAATAAACACTAGTGCAATAGAACAAGAAATTGTACTGTGATAGGGGTATCAGATTTTATACTAGTGTTCTCAAGTACTCGTGCTCTAACATTATATCGAGATAGATATGTAAGCTTTCATGAACCACAGATGGTAATAGTCTCATTACATATATCGAGAGATAAAATGCAACTCAAGTACTCGTGCCTTAACATTATATCGAGGGATAAAAGTACAACTCAAGTACTCGTGTTCTAACATTATATCGAGAGAAAAAAATACAATTCAAGTACTCGTGCTCTAACATTATATCGAGAGAATAAAGTGCATCTCAAGTACTCGCGCCTTAACATTATATCGAGGGATAAAAGTATAACTCAAGTACTCGTGTTCTAACATTATATCGAGAGAAAAAATACAATTCAAGTACTCGTGCTCTAACATTATATCGAGAGATAAAATGCATCTCAAATACTCGTGCCTTAACATTATATCGAGGGATAAAAGTACAACTCAAGTACTCGTGTTCTAACATTATATCGAGAGAAAAAAATACAATTCAAGTACTCGTGCTCTAACATTATATCGAGAGATAAAATGCATCTCAAGTACTCGTGCCTTAACATTATATCGAGGGATAAAAGTACAACTCAAGTACTCGTGTTCTAACATTATATCGAGAGAAAAAAGTACAACTCAAGTACTCGTGCCTTAATATTATATCGAGAGATAAAAGTACAACTCAAGTACTCGTGCTCTAACATTATATCGAGAGATAAAATGCATCTCAAGTACTCGTGCCTTAACATTATATCGAGAGATAAAAGTACAACTCAAGTACTCGTGCTTTAATATTCGTCGAGAGATAAAAGTACAATTAGCCTAGGTTATGAATAACTAGGAAGTGGAACACTGAGAAATAGGAAATAGTAGTCCTACTTAAATATAATTAGGCCTATATTGAGTATTTAGAGGGACATTATAAGGATGTGCGAAATTCTACATTACAGATACTGTATACATTTCACATTTCAGGGGTAAGTGCTAAGAGTAGGCCAACAAATTTTCAGCTTCGCAGTAGATGAGGCAGAGGCAGAGGCAGAGGCACTTTACACACGCCATGTGAATAAAGTTTCCTCTGGATTTTTAAATACGTTGTCTTGGGATATTAAAAAAAGTATAAATTTTACTGTTTTCTTATTTCAATGATTTATCAAAAACATAAGTAGTCAATCTATCTTATTAACAAATTCCATTTGCCATAAAATAAAACAACATAGCATAAATGCAGTACTATGCATTGCAATACATTCAGCAACTACTCCAAAGCATATTGTGAATGTTTATGCAAAATTTCAAGACAATCTGAGAAAATTCCATCGCAAAGGATAGTTAAGAGAAGATAAATTAAGCTATGAGAAAATTTGGCACTCAAAATGCCTAGAATTAGTTATATCGGCTAGAAAGCGGGAAGAATCTCACTCAATAAATAAACTACTACAGGAGCGTCCAAAAGACATAGGGTCTAGGTATAATTTCTTCTTGCTCTTCCGGTGAACTCATTATCAATTCTTTTTATTTCTTCGCGTGTACCTATACGCCAGAATTGGTTTGTTTGTTGTGGTAACAAATTCAACCGTTCGATCATACCGTGATCTGACACAGCTGCCACAGCGGTGACTTGATTTTAACATTCAAGTAAGAAAATAATTATTATTTATATAATCTGAAACAGTTTATTCATGGAATAGTTGTAATAATCTCTCGTGGGATTAGGCCTTCCAATGATAAAAATCTCGCTATAAATCGACAGTAGGCGATGCATTAAACCGTTCTACAGAAACAATTTATAATTTTATATTAGTTTAGTGCTATGCAAGAAAATATCAGTTTATATTTCAAGACATAATATATATCCTTACTTAATAGCACAGACAATTCCTAAGCAAGTTAAAGGAATATTATCTATTTTAAGAAATCATTGTGCCCACCATTCAACCCTATTCTGTGCTAACTCCATCCAACCATCCCTTGTAAATCCTACTTCCCTTAAATATATCCTAATATTGTCCTCTCTCCTACGTCTAGGTCTTCCATGTGGTCATTTCCCTTCGGATCTCCCAGTCAATATCTCTGAGGTAAGTCTTTCCTCCCCCATGCGTGCAACATGTCCAGCCCATTTCATCATCCGTGATTTAATTACATTTTATTTACTATTAATGGCTTACATCGAGCATCACTTACGGTACTCATACAGAGAAAGATATTAATTTTCACTAATTTATCTATGTAGGCCTACTACCATAACAATGAGTAGGCCTACACCATTCATTGCTATTTTTATGCAAAAATGCTAATAAAATATTTGTTACAGTCATTATTTCAGTTCCTAAAAAATACAACTTAGAAAAATTGTACGTAAAAAAATTGATGTGTTAGGCACAATTTGATTATTTGTTTTGGAATGCGATCAAAAGAAGAAAATATAATCGGAATAGCGGTAAGGTATTAACAGTTCCTTTAGCAATAATATAATTTATTTTTTATTTTAGTTTTACAGATGCATAGGTTGATCCTGAAACCCCGAAGAAGCTCGTGCTCGGGGGCAATTCCAGTTCCAATAGACTGGCTTGGCTACTGAATAATTTTTTTTTTGTCGGACATGCCTGGTGTATTGACAGGTGTTGCTGATCAATGATCTTGACAGTGACCTTACAATAGAGACATCTGTATCGATTAATTATGAAGACCTCGCCACGCGTTTAAAAGCCGTGACCTGATGCAGAAACATATGGCCACACGTATTCCAGAATTTCTGCAAGATGGTATCTTAGCAATAACAGCTGTTTAGAAAAAAAAGCAGCTTCTCGTGAAGTTCCCAATATGAGGCCCGGTATCCCCTGGATGCCATCAGGGATATTCTACTACAGGAAACAGTATTTCTTGTGAGATATATCGAATTATTAACTCGTGTACTCTGGTCAGACGAATTCAATTTCTTATTTATTTTATCAAATTAAAACAAACGTAACCCATTTAATAAAACAGTTATTTAAAAAACCTTCATATCAACTTTTTATTTTATTTATTTACCCTAGGATTTTCAGTTTCATACAACCATAACAGGTTGTTATTACAAATATTTGTTTTTGTGATCTACAGTGGTTTATAAATGTTTCCAGTTTACCTATATTAAATTATTATTATTATTATTATTATTATTATTATTATTATTATTATTATTATTATTATTATTATTACACATTTTTGCCATTAAGACAGTGTTTGAACTTGAATGTTACATGATTATACACTTCCTTCTTGTTTCTTCTTCCTTTTCTCTTCCCAAAATCTCTTCATTCTTTGACTGTGTTCCTCTTTCCTTTGTTCGGTCCATAATTTACCTGTTTTCTTGCTTTCTTTTACTTCAAATTTTGCGTTCATAATTTTGTTCCTGAATTTGTTTCTTTCATTTATCATTTCCCTATTGATTCCTGCTTGTTTTAAGTCTTCTTCTATTTCTTGCAGTCAATTGGTTTTTTGACTGAACTGTTAACTACATCAAAAATCCTCTTTGTGAGTCTGTTGTCGTTCATTCTATGTATGTGTCCATAGAATGTTAGTCGGCGTTTTCTGATCATGTCTGTGAGTCTGTCTGTGTGTTCGTATAATTCTTTCGTATTAAATACTTTATATAAATGTTATTTCAGACTGCTATATTACACTGTATTATGATACTCCAGCATTGATAGCTGCAGTAGTGCTTGCATAAACAGTGACTCACAATCGGATTTACAAGCCGTAGATGATAAATATAATAAGGATGCACTATAGCCACTGACATTAGACATGCACAGGTTAAACAAATATGAATTGTGCACTAACCTGGATACGAGATCACATGGGAAATGTAGGAAATGAGAAAGCAGATGAAGTTAGGTTCTTCAGCAAATGTTGAAATTTCCTATAGTTTATGCCCCCTATCCTTCATTAAGAAAATATTAAGAGAACATTTGCACAGCCATTGGGAACGGATTTGGCAAGAAACGAATAACGGCATCACAACGAAAGATTTGTTTTCCCAGGAGTGGGAGATAGAATAGCTTGTACACTTTTGATTCCAAACTATATTAAGACTCAATTCTTAACAGGGCTTGGAAAATTTGATGAATACTTAACACAGATTTAAAATTTCTACCTCTGCAAATTATAAATGTAAAGAGGAAAGCCAGACTGTTAGGCATCTCTTATTTCACTGTCCATTATTTACGCATGAACGTTATCAGTTAATATTATATATGTATACATACACACACACACACACACACACACACACACACACATATATATATATATACATACATATACATATATATTAATTTTGACTTTACTACACCGATCTATCGTCTCTTCTTAAATAAGTAAACTTATAAAGTTGTTTCAAGTTTCACGATTAGTGTATTTGCAAACTTGTAATATGTTTATTATGTAGTCTATTGTATTCTCTGTACATATGTTTAATCTATAATCCTAAATGCCAGCTGATAAAATAGGGTTCTGCACTTTTGGAAATTCAGTAATAATAATAATATGTTACTCCATTCTGTTTTGTCAATGGATAACTTATTATATCTACGAGTTGTATAATGCCATAAATTTTAGAAAGTACAAATTGTACGATTATATTGTCATAAATAAAAAGTACTATATTGTCATAAATTAGGCTAAAATTAAGATAGCCTATAACAGAATACGTAGGAGCTAGTGTATGCTCAAAGATTTGAAAGATATGTGTAAAATATTTGTTACTGAATATTATGTTACTGAATAGCTCCAACATATGCCTATTATAATTACACTAGCATGTGCCCGCGGCTTCGCCCGCGATAATTATCTCAAAAATTAAAAATTAAGAGCATAATAGTTAAATCATTATGTTTATTAACACCTAAATCACGTGGACTACATACCACGATTAGATAGCGTCGCCTGGTAAAAGCGACCTCAGATTCGAGTTCCTTGGTCCAGAAAACCCCTGTATAGTGAGTTTCGTCCAAATAAAACTATGTTTGACCATATTTAGGCCTATATTGATTATCCCTCTTCGGTGTAGGATGGAAATGTCATATGTCTAAGGGATTTGACATTCTGAACAATCGAATCTTCCAGGATGAACTTACAAAATCAAGCGATCGTCCGCGATAATTATTTCAAAAATTGAAAATTAAGAGCATAATAGTTAAATCATTATATTTATTAACACCTAAATCACGTGGACTATATATCACGATTAGATAGCGTCGCCTGGTAAAAGCGACCTCAGATTCGATTTCCTTGGCCTAGAATACCCCTGTACAGTGAGTTTCGTCCAAATCGAACAATGTTTGACCATATTTAGGCCTATCCCTCTTCCGTGTAGGTTGAAAATTTCATGTGTCTACGGGCCTTGACATTCTAAACAAATGAATCGACCAGCGTGGGCTTACAACATTCTAGCGATCGCGATGCTTTTATTACCACGGTATGACAAAAATAGCCAAAGCCAACTGCAATTGATTTGACATTGAAATGTATTACTGAAATCTGATGCTTCGACAGCGCTAAAATCTCGTTTTCTGCCAGTTTTTCACTCACAACTCGCGAACGAAAGCTAAAATTAAAAATCCGGCTTCGATGCGCATTCGCCCACCTTTCAGCCCATCTATGTTTAAAATTTCAGATCTCTGCGTTCAGTAGATTTCGCTGGGCATCGTGGACAGACAGACAAACACGTCCTTTTATTATTTTAAGATAGCATGTGCCCGCGGCTTCGCCCGCGATAATTATTTCAAAAATTAAAAATTAAGAGCATAATAGTTAAATCATTATATTAACACCTAAATCATGTGGACTACATATCACGATTAGATAGCGTCACCTGGTAAAAGCGACCTCAGATTCGAGTTCCTAGGCCCGGAAAACCCCTGTATAGTGAGTTTCGTCCAAATCGAACAACGTTTGACCATATTTAGGCTAATATTGATTATCCCTATAATAATAATAATAATAATCCTCTTCGGTGTAGGTTGAAAATTTCACATTATGTTTGCGTGCCTTGACATTAAAAACAAATGAATCGACCAGCGTGAGCTACAACATTAAAGAGATCGCGATGCTTTTATGTCGAAGGTTTGACAAAAATAGCCAAAGCCTAGTGTAATTGATTTGTATTACTGAAAACTCATGCTTCGAAAACGGAATAAATACACGTTTTATGCCCGTTTTTCACCCATAACTCACGAACTAAAGCGAAAATTAAAATTCCGGCTTCGAGGTGCACATTCCGACCCTTTAGTCCGCCTATGTATAAAATTTCAGATCTCTGCGTTGAGTAGATTTCGCTGGGCATCGCGGACAGACGGAGGACAGACAGACGGAGGACAGACACTTCCTTTTATTAATATAGATTACTTTTTTATTTTTTGTCAATACACAATTTGCAACATGTTTAGCCCATTTCATCCTCAGTGATTTAATTACACTTACTATATTCGGTTTAGACATACAGATGATGAAACTAGTATATGAAATTACGAAAAGTAGAGAAAAATACGTAACTAATTTTCATATACTTTCTGCAAAAGGCACAAATGCAGAACAGATAAATCGTATTACAAATGCAAAGACCAAATAAAAAAGTGAGTTATGTAAAAGTGGGTCTGCAGTGCAAAAGCTTAATACACTTTTGATTCCTGGCTTGCGACAGATTTTCCCCTGCATATTACTATGCAAATCTATTATATGAAATAGATCTGAACTATCAATTCAGCTGTCTTCATGAGGTTGAGTGCACTCCGTTTCTGACCTTAGGCCTACTATCTCGGAGATAGGCGTCGGAAACTGCACACCGTAATTTTCTACCTGGTTTCTGGTCTTACGGAAATTGCACAGCAAAACTTTCTACCTAGTTTCTGGTCGTATGGAAACTGCACACTATTTTCTGCTTCAATTATGCCTATATATGAAAAATGCATTATGTACCGAATAATTTTAATTTCGTTCGAGAAGGAGTGCTGTTTTAGTTGGTATTGAGAACAGCAATTTTTAAAAAGACAGAGAATTGAAACTCTTGAAGTAGGGTTCTGTGGATGTGTAGGGTGAAAAAATGCAACGCGAACATTTATACCCTGCTTAACAATAACGAAGTTGTTAGATAACACGGTTAGCATGACCTTATGGTTGACATTAACAAATTAAACCGCCAAATTATTATTGCAGCTACGAAAAGAAATGCATTCGACGATGTTAATACTAAGCCAATCAAAAATGCTTCATGCTGTACATCAAATCTTGCCTACAGAAAACCTGTAAATCCGTGATATATCTCTTATAAAAGATAATTTGTACAGACCGCGGAGAAAAGTCAGGCAGTATTACCAAAATCACAACCCCATGTTCACCTAACGCTTGAACGTATGAAAAGTTTCATAGACTTCTTAAATGCCTTGAATCTAAAGACAATACAAGAAAAAACAGATGTGGATTAGACAAGTTGTTACACAAAATGTAGAGATTAAGCCACCTAGATTGAGATAATTAGCCAAAAGTCATAGTAAAAAGACCGCAATAAGGGTTTATAACAGAGGGAAAATCATGCAGTATAACATTCATTGCAATGGGACGTGCAGTCTATTAAAAAAAAAAAGTCCATGAAAGACTGTGTCATCTAAACTTTTGAATCAGTGTGCTATATCCGGATAGGATTAGCGGGACCCTCAAGGAATGGTGTGCAGTTTCCGCTCACCTCTCTGAGAGGTACGAGAAGTATCAAGAGTTCTAACCCGCACCTCCGTGTCAGCAATGCTAATCGCTGGGCTTCAAACGCGATAGGAGTGTAAATATGTCAGTAATATTAGTTTAGAACGTGTAGTATTTCTTTTCCCTTAAAGGTATACCTCAGCTTTAACACACTATACCGGTAATTCATGCCACATCTGCAGTTAATGAAGTGGTTAAAGAAAACAATGGCACGTGCTCAAAATCAGACTAGATGATGCTGGAGTGGCCTTCAAGGATACGAACCCAGGACGGCGCCCGCAGTGTCGCCAAGGCCGTGCGGGTACCCGCTGTGCTCTGGCATAGTGGCTAGCCACGGATTTGTCACAGCAAGTGATTTAACAGAGGAGAGAAAGCTAAACCAGACAACTCTTACGATTAAATGAATACAAGATTAGGTGAGAGAACGTTGCATTGAAAATTAAAATCATACTGTTTTATAGTTCTATTAAATAACTTGAAACACATCTCTATGTAACATTTCTGTAAAGCAACTGGCCTACTTTTAATATTTCAATCACGAATTTTATTGCTATTGAGACATTACCCTCATGCTGCTTTATATAGCTGAATGCAGGACGATTTCAAAATCCTTAAAATAAAATAAATGGATAATCGATAACATCAGCTCAACAACTTTTATTTTGTGCCTAGGCCTTTCGATATATTTATATTTATATATATGTAATAAGCATAAGTTACTCAGTAGGTATACAAGGGTGAATAAACAAGAAGAAGAAGAAGGAGGAGGAGGAGGAGAAGGAGGTGGATGAAGTTGGGTGAAGTGTCATTCTTAGAGTTTAATAACACTTTTTAAATGTTTTAGTTTTTTATCACAATGACAAAACTACAAGACAACACCGTCTTAATTTTTAAATATTAATAGGCTACGTCTACATCTGCATAGCAAGGTGCCTTGAAGGCGATACAAAAATATTGAAAGGCTTAGACACTAAATAAAATAACAAAATTAACCTGTTATATAAAAAAAAGACAAAATAAAATTTAAATTGAGATTATAATGTCAAATGCAGGCTACATGAAATGTAATTCAATTCGGTATATCGTTCCGTAATTGATAATCCGCGTTGGACCTTACTTAATCTTTAATTTGAATATCGTTGTAGTGAGGATCCTTTATTAATTTTTTATTACCAATTATAGTTTTGAATTCTAGATGTAGTCTTAATAAAATTTTATTTCATAGGATGAAGTGTGGAAAATGAGAAATTTCGTGTTGGAATGTTACAATTAATTTCCTAAAATTAATAATAAGAAAAATGGTAGTAAATAATTACTTAAAATTAGAGAAATATACACTAGATAAGAATGTATAATATAAATGGAGGTATGAAATATATACACTCATAAACTGATTCTAGAGGTCTGACTAGCCTCCATTCGTAGGCTCATTCGTGTATTGGCTCAAAGTAGAGCGGCCTCCTAAAAGAGGAAGAAATGCAAAACAAGAGTCAGTTAATTGTACAGATTTCATAAAGAGCTTACATTGCGAAGATCGCAGTATTTCTTTATTAATGAAATTAAGTACACAATTGAGAGCCAAACCTTATTGAATGATGTAGTTATGGGGGATTTAGATTTGTAGCTCCTTTTTAAGGTTTAAACAAATTCCTTCCAGTCAATTTTGACAGAATTAAAGCAGTAGTTAGGATAAGAATTAGAATTACATCTTAAGACATCTTGAAGTCTGTTTATATGAGAATTTTCTGAGTTATACTATTCAGACGAACCGTAGCACAGGCACACACATACTCACAAACTAAAAACATTTTTTAGAGAGCCTTTCCTGTTGGCTATGAATCCGCAGGTCTGGCTTCGTTCCCCGATACCTTCTCGATCTTTTCTGGGAGGTCTGGAACGGGGTGTACTCAGCCTCGTGACCCAAACTGAGGAGCTACTTCTTGAAGAAATAACGGCTCCGTTTCAATAAGCCATCAATAATGGCGTGAGGGTAGGCACTCTGACCGAAGGCCTGGTTCCTCAAAGGAATGTAGCGCCATGGAGTTTAGTTTAGAGGGTCTTTCCAGAGATAGTATGAAAACAATATTTATTTTTGTATTAAATGAATTGACTCTCTGTAAACAAATTCAATGAAATAATCTTTTTAAAAAATCTCTAGTACCTATTTGTGGAGATAAGTTAGGAATGAAACCATGTTATAGGTCTACAAGAACTAGGATAGTTGATGCAAGACGTTTACGTGAGTGGAGAAGACGGATTCGGGGAAATAATAATTGCAAAGTGCCCTCTGGGTGAGAGGTGGCAACATGGCCAGCCCAACAGGTGTGCTGCATCTGCATTCATTTGTTTCCCAAACGATGAACTCTGGAACCAGTTTCGCAATAGTCCTGCCCAGAATTTAAAACCAGTAACTGATCGATTCTCCAATTACTTGAAAAAGCTTGGATTCTGGATATTCAGCAGGGAGGATATGCTACTTGAAGTCGTGTGTGGTTTCTAAATAATTTAGTAATAATCATAACAATAGTATTAATAATAATAATAATAATAATAATAATAATAATAATAATAATAAATCACGGAGGATGAAATTGGCTGGACATGTTGCGCTCATGGGGGAGGAAAAACATATCTCAAGAATATTGAATGGGAGACCTAGACGTAGGTGGGAGGATAATATTAGGATAGATTTAAGGGAAGTAGGATTTGCGAGGGATGGTTGGAGGAGTTAACACAGAATAGGGTTGAATGGCGGGGTCAGGTAAGCGCGGCAATTAACCTCCTAGTTCCATCAAATATAGTAGAGAATATTCATGCAGCAGGCATGCAGCAGGGATGTTCTGACTAAAGTGCCAATGTACATAATAATTGTATGAACATTATCACCTTTTTTCTCAGTTTTACATTTTTTCATATTCTGATGCACTTTATTAAAAATCTACTCATTCAAAATGGACGGAATTTTGTACAGACTCATATTATTAAAAATAATAAAGGATTTATTAGGTTCACACAACATCGGAAAAAAGAAAATTAACAAAAAAAAAAAAAATGACGATATTTTGAAAATTAAAAACAAATTGTAGGCTATCTTAATAGCGTAATATAAACAATAATAGGTATTAATAGAGACAATAGTTGTAAAAAGGAGCCTTGAAACTTTCATATAGATATCTCTAATTTCTTTTTGTAACGTGCACCCTAAATTCATTAATTTAACATTGTCAAGGCAGTTTTCCCACCTTAATAAAATATGCCAGGGTACCAACATATTTTCATAGGGTGAAATGAGTTCCGTGCTGAAATTAAGTTGGGAAGCTCTATCCTAGCAAAGTGGTTCAGTCTGAACAGAATATATACCGGTACAGTTAATATTGCATATTGTGACAATGGGTGAGGTGGAGAATATGTGCGACAAATGATAAGACAGCAATGAGGAACTGCAAGAACTGACACAGGACTGACCTTGGCGGCTCTGGCAGGTGATGTCCCACCTGCTCCGCCTGCCTCGCCGCAGCCCGCACAACACAGGTGCTACCAATAACTTCCTTCTACATTTGCCTTTTAAATTTTTTTTACGGCGTCTCCTGAAAACAGTCGATAATCACAATCATGTGATAACTATATACAATCACTTAGCGTCGTAATGATCAAGAAGCAACCTGTTCACACCTTGTAGGGCCAATTTAGGGCTCCACGCAGCATCATCAGAGGCCGTGCGGCTTCTGTCTGCAGTTGTCACGGATAGAATTTCATTTTCGTTTTATGAACTGTGTATAATTTATTACTTTTCATCTCTTTAAAAGAGGCTATTGAATTTAATTTTTTTTTTTATTACGGTCCACCGCTCTGGCGTCGGGGATGCGTTCGCTCCTGTCACGCAGCGGGCCCGGGTTCGATTCCTGGTCGGGACAAGTTACCTAGGTGGGTTTTTTTTTTCTGGGGTTTTTCCTCACCTGCGAGACAAATGTCGGGTAACTTTAGGCCCCTGTGGTTCCCAGATATCATCTGGTGGTCATTATCATCTTCATCCCATCCTCGCCTTGGTTGGAGCCAATTTGTGTGTGATTGGTGTGTCTCGTCCTATGGGATCGTGTTTTCTCGGAGGTGGCCCCGGCATTGGGCTGATCACTCATCCGGGGAGGCCCTCCATGTCCTTGTGTAGTCAAAAAAGAATGTATGTGCTCCAAAGATAATCCCTCTCCCGACAGGTTACGACCCCGGGCGGCTTGGGTCGCTTAAATCCTAAAAGGGAGAGGTAGAACTAAGATAAAGAAAGAAGAAAAGAAAGGATGAAACGGAAGAGCGTTTGTTTCCAATTGAACTTTCTGATGATTTTTTAATAAATGAAGATCACGAGTTGACATTGATTATGACTATTTCACACATATGTCATTTAATATAGTTATACAGATCATTCATGTAATAATTATATGCCAAGAGTGCATTCTAGTCGTGTGGTTTTAATGTAATGTGGGATTCAAATAATCAATTACAGTATATTTACTAATAAAATTAATAATCATTTATCACATATTATCCGTCAAACAATTATTGTATTATATGCAACTTACACGTTTGAATTTCCCTAGATAAATACCCTCGCTACTGCTTTGCTTGTGTTGGTCCAAATTTCTATTCCAAAGTAATATTCATGATTATAATGATGATGATAATAATAATAATAATAATTAGAGCCTGGAAATTAAGCAAAATGCCTTTTCTATTATTAAAAAGATAAATAGAGATAAACATATTTCCCTGTAGCCTTTTTAGGGACGGTAGGCCAGTTTTTATTTTGCCTTTCCCCCTCCCCCCTATTTTGACTTCCATTGCCATAATAATAATAATAATAATAATAATAATAATATTGAGTTTATATTACTGACAGTAGCCTACTATGGTTAGGCCTAAATCACGGAGGATGAAATGGGGTGGACATGTTCTTAGGCGTAACCTGGCCGACCATATGGAGGGGGGTTATAACATCTGGAGAGGGGGGTTACGGGGTCCTCCCCCGGAAAATTTTAAAAATTAATAACGAGTTTTAAGCTTCCCACGCTTTAAACTCATATTAAGTAATTTATAAGCAGATTTTTAAAAAAGGTGATATATCACAATAATGAAATAAATAGTACAATTTTCCCTTTTTTAATCAATGGGGGGGTTCAGACCCCCAAACCCCCCCCCCTCATTACGCCTCTGGACATGTTGCCCGCATGGGGGAGGAAAGACACATCTCAAAAATATTGACCGGAAGACCCGAAGGAAAGAAATCTCTTGGAAGACCTAGATATAGGTGGGTGGACAATATTACGATAGATGTAAGGGAAATAGAATAAACGAGGGATGGGTGGAGTTAGCACAGTATAGGGTTGAATAGCGGGCTCATGCTTCATGTAAGCGTGGCAGTAAACTGCCGGGTTCGATGCAATAGATAATATTCTTTTAGCTAGCATGGGAACTGTCTATTGCTTTGTGCGGATTTTATAAGTGTGTATACTAAGTTTCATGACAATCTGATAAAGCGTTTATTAGTAGGGCCCTGATTTATTGGTGAAATAAAATGGCTGATTTCGGTGTTAACTTCCATCTATTTCGGTGGGTATTTCGCGAAATAAATTACATTATACTACATTGGGATCATTGCGCAATGATAAAATTTGCTTCTTTATTTACATGAACTATCACCCCCCCCCCTCATTTCTATATTCTTCTGCCCTTGTATGAACTGAAGTAACTTTCGATTTAGGCATGATTAGAGTTAATGTTCAAATATAATGACGAGAAATATTATCGTAATTTCTACTAAACACGATCAGATAGCCATTTGCAAACAGAAGTGCCAACCATACCACTGGATAAAAGACGAAATCTGTTGAATACAAGTAACAAACATTCTACACTCTTCTGCTGTAATCGATCACAGGCATCGCTAACTTGGCAAAGACATAGCAGGAAAGGAGTGTACTCAACAGGCAAACCAGGTCACAGACAATCTTTGCGTAAATTCTGCAATCTTTGTAATCGATCACAAATATCGATATATCGGTAAAACTTCGACAGCCACACAAAAAGCAGAAAAAAAGCATGCTGCTAAGAAATAAAAAATACAGTACCTCAAAACACAATATTGTGATTTTAAGGCACATTTTCGTGCTCATTTCTCACTTTACGGACAGAAGGGGCATATTTCGCGCTTACAGACACATTTCGCGGATTCGAGTAAATTTCGCGATATTTCGTGGATTCAATTTGGTTCATATTGGTATTTTAAGCATGTAAAACCTAAATACAGCTAAGGGAGGTTGTTTTATAAAATTTCGCGCTTATCGTTGTTACCAAAAAATACGTCCCCTATTTATTAGATATCGTGCCTACAGACACACGGACGGACAGAAGGGTAGACTTTTTTCCGTTCACCAAGTATTCTTAGAACTACCGCTCTGGCACCTAACAAAGCGAATGCATAAATAAAACAATCGTCCAGACGCATCAACATTGAGGAAAAATTACTTATATTCTTATTGCAAAAGTGCATTGAAATAAATTAAAACTACTTTAGGAATGTATAAAGATTGGGATCTTTTGTGAATGTTACTGGCACGCTCTTTGTTGGATGTCCTGATAGTCATAAATTCATAATAGATTTTACTGGATTCACAAGTCACTGATGCAGTAAATCATTCAACAATTGTGTTACTATATGACAATGCCGTGATTTAATTTTAAAATAATGCTGAAAATGTGTGTGTTTAATTAAATGTGTCTTTATTTGGTTATAATAGTCTTATTTGGGCCAAATTTAGCTATTTTAAGGTGATATTTTATTGTATATTTCTGAATGTTTGGATCATAAAATCCGGACCATGGTAAATTAATAATAACACTGAAACTATTAGCACTTTGTATGCACGTATGTACGTATGTATGTATATATATACATACTCGCTTCGCTCATTGGGGCTCCGCCCCCAAACACCCGCTGAGGTTCTCGGGGAAGGTTTTTTTTTTAAAGATCTATGGGAGATAGAGTAGGCCTACGTGTATTTAGTCCGCTGTATTGGCTGTTTATTACCTTTCAGAGCCCTATGTGAGCACTGTTTGATAATACCGTTACCTTGAAAACCAAGCCCTTTTTCGGGGGTTTTAAAGGCTAAAAATAAAAATACTTTTTAGAATTTTCCTGCGATTTACAGTCTAAAAGATATGTGTACCAAATTTCAAGTTTCTAGCTCATCTGGAAGTAGGCAAGCATTAATGTTAGTGAGTGAGAGAGTGAGCCATGTGGCTATATATTATAGGGATATAACATTTTAAGAACATAGGGTAGCGAGAGTTGTATAAGTTTGTCACGGAAGTTTTTTTTTTCTTCTTTCTTTTTGCTCCAGAATATTGTCATGCAAGAAATGGAGGAACAGTGCTAGATTATTCCGTTACTAACATACGGACATAATCATATTGAAACGATATGAAAAATACCTTACAGTATGAGATTTCCTGTTGTTGTGTGTTAGTGTGTTTGTGAAGTACTATTGATAGGGGCATTTAAACGCAGCTTGAGCACATGACCTTAGATGCCAGACTGACCTTGCACATAAGCGCGACCACGCGAATGACCACGTTTTATGCAAAAGCGTTTCTAAGGATAACAATATGCACAGACACCTCATCTGCATCTTCGCCGAGAAAATGCTAGTCATTTAATTCCAGTATTTTTCTTAATACGAATTCTACTAAGACTGTGTTAGGTTAACGAAATAATAATTTTCTCTTCCAACATATTAAGGGGATCCGGAATGAGATTTTGGGCGAAAAATTGCTTTTTTATTTTCTTTGATTAAAAATAACTTGAAGTGTAAACTTAAAAATGAGGTATAATTTATAAATCATTGTTGTACTGTAAGTCCAAATATTTTAAATTAATTTTTAAAAAATGTCGTGCATGGAAGGTTAACCAAGTTATGGGGCTGACTTATTTTGATATACCAACTCCGGAGGCTGTTTTCTGTAAGTTTCTTTTTTAATTACTTAATGTATCTTTTGTCAACTTCTACTACTCGTACATCTATGGTCTTGAAATTTTCACAGTTTGTTTATCCAGATATTGTGCATATACTGAAGCTCTCAAAATTACAGATTTCAATGTTGTAATCACTTTGTAATCATTTTGTTGTAAAATGTAGAGAAAAAAAGATTAATATAGTAAAAAATTATAATTTCTTAAACCTGAAGTCTAAATTTAAATATCTAAGCTTCAGTGTATAGCCCAAGTATGTATCTATAACATATAACAATTTAATATCTCTTTCAAGAATAGTTTTGGAGAAAAGGTACAGAGAATATTCATGATTTAACATTCTAAGGATAGGGCATTCCGGGTCCCCTTAAACAATCGATGAGGAAATCCTTTTCTAACAAAGACGTAGCGTGCCCGTTAACTAATGGGGGATGTACTTAAAAAGTGAGTTCATGAAAGTATCTATGTTAATCTTGTCAAAATAGTACGTTATGCACCAAGTCTATAATGGCATTTATTAAGATACGAATAGCTTACTCACGTTGCTCGTTTCATAATATTCATACGAGTATCTTAATTATCATTATAGGCAAGTTGCATACGACTTTTTTTGTTCGACCATAGTTAGTCTAAATGTTTAAATTTTGAGATTTCAAATTCACTCAAACAAACGGCCACTATTCAGCGCGCTGTCCTTCGCATCAGCTGGTGTTAGTTCTTGTCTTGTACGACAGATGGCAGCTCATGGTGTCGGTCAAATCAAAGTTTCCTTTTGGTCTTTTCTTGAAACCAACGGATTTTGACATCACGAAATGAATTCATTTTACTATGTTATTAAAATTAACACGAGCAGAATTTATTTTGTTTTAAATACAGGTTGATTATTACGCAGTTTTCTGATGATACTCTCAAGGTCTCAAGATCGTTCCGTGTTCGATAATAATGATACTACACCAACGTCATAATGAAAATCAGATTCGAAATGAGTATCATTATGACATACGTAATAAGTGTAATAAGAATGACTGGAAGCTGCTGATTTTCACTTATTTTTTGTGTCATTCATAAAAGAATAATATAAGCATTATTAGGGTTCCACTGATATAGGCCTAGACCTACTCTCTATAGGCCTGCAATTGCTCTCACTTGGCCGTCCATCCGTCTGTCTGTCTACTCCCCCCTCCAAAAAGAGCACTTGCCCGCAAACTGTAGATGTCAGAAACTTTACAAGTTGTATGGATTGATAGTAAGAACTAGTTGGTGGTATCGTATTAAAAAAAGTTAAAGTTTTTTAAAGGGGGAAATACTAAATATATTTAAAATGGAGGTAATGGGGTACGCTTACATCTGTTTACGAATCAGCATTGTAGTATTATACGGGAATCGTATCCCATAGTTCAGTAACATTGGGATTTAATTGTAGGCTAAATTAATTACCTTCTGTAAAAATTATAGCCTAAAGACATAACCTCAACAGCATGACTGAAATAAATCTGTTCCTACGTGCGCAATATCTTTCAAGAAACAGTAGGTTATTTACTAACGCATCGTTAGGAACTATAACAATAATATAGTTACATTTTACCGCACGATATCTTCAATATTTCAGAAAACAATACTTGAATAAATGGACGTTTATTAACTCACCAAGTCACTCATGGCTCAACCTTTGATAATGACCAGACATATCATGGCTTTACCAAGTCATGATTTGAACTAGGCTGATGTGGTATGGAGTCGCGATGACGACATTGTACAATCTTGTTGAAAAACAGTCTTCTTACACGTGGTAGCTAAGGCCTTGGAGCCTTGGTGAACGAGGCTGTGGGTTCGAGTCCTGCCTCGGGCAAGGGTGTTTGTGTGTAATAAGGAAAACAAGGAAAAAGGAAAACAAAAAAGGGAAAGAAGGGGAAAAAACATGAGACAAGGTTAATAAAGAAATAAAAGAACGCACATACACAAGTGACTTGTCTTTTCCCCTATGCAACGAACCTAAGCTGTGGCATAGAGTGTCTGATGTAATTCACAAGTCATACCCGGAAGTTGACGTTTTTATAGCAAAGACACGAAACATATTTCGAAAAGCCCTATGTAGGAAACTTATCCTTAGAGAAATGACACCTACACTTCCTCTTCCTCCAAGGCCAGTACTGACAAAATGGGATTCTTTGGTAAATGTTGTACTATACTAGGCCTATGCCACATATTACGTTAACATTACAATTATTACCGCCTCAGATAAAACCGAGGATTCTTGTATAGTAGTATCTCAGTCCCGGGTTACAAAACATTTATTTGAAAATTTAAAATTTATAAAGGGCAATTTGAGTGGTAACTTATTTATTTATTGTATCTCCAAGTGTTTATGAACCCTATTTTGCCAGAAAAGGCAACTTATATCAATAGCTGTTAAAGAGCTTGACGAATCTAAATTACATATAGGCTATCCAAAACCACAAATATTACTGATGTGATATATAATATAATTAATGGAGCACGTTCGGAACCAATAACCGAACAAGTGAAACAGAAGTTACGCAGTGCTTTTGATAAAAAAAAATAGTGGGCTAAAAGTGATATCATACTAGCAGTCGAATTAGTATTTATATGCACCATTAATATCCTTGCGATATAAAACGAACGTTCTGAGTGCACAAAATTGTCTAAATGATCGCTGTAGGGCAGTGGCGTACAAAGGCTACTTGGCGCCCAAGGCTAATTAAATGGTAGTCGCCCCCTAACACTAAAAGGTTCAAGGTTCAATGAGTTTAATTTAAACACAGTTTAATTTTCACAATTATTTATTTTTAATAAGTAGTATATTACTTTAACACATTATAAAGAGAAAAACATGACTGAAATAAAACTGTAAGTATTATAAGGTTAGTTTGTTGGGAAAAAAAAAAAAAAAATAGAGAAAAGAAGTTTCAGAGTCATAACAAGAATTTTAAAATGTGCCTTCCTAGACTTGATGGATAAAAACTTATTTATAATAGAGTTGAAGTCTATAGTAGCAGCCACATCACGTTCAATTGATAAAATTGCTAAATTACACCGTAAACTTTTCCTGTGTGCTCGGCGCCCACAACCTATTTCGTATTGTCTATAAATAGCTTAAAACGAAACGTTTATTTAATTTCTAAATAATATTACTGCTGTATTGAACAAAGTATTAAAGGAAATTTGAACAATAAAACCTTATATTTTGCCTGAAAAAATTATTTTTTCTTAAATTAAAAAAAGACGTTTTTCAATTTTGGCGCCCCCTTCTTTACGGCGCCCGGTGCGGCCGCCCCGTTCGCACCCCCTTGCGTACGCCACTGCTATAGGGATGTTCGTATGTATTTAGTTGTTTATTGTAGTGCCTACAGTACATGTTCCATTACCGCGTTTACAAAACTGGTTACAGTAAACGCTTGCTTACATTGAATGCCAAAGCACCTCTGATCACATGCCTAATATTGACTTTCTGAGAAGACAGACACCTGCTAGTCTATGCGTGTAGCAAGTGATATGTGACATACGCCGTTGTTGCATTGAGGCAGGATGGGGATGCTGCGATCTGGATTCGCACCTGCAGTGGCGGCTGATAAGGTCGTAATGACATCTGCTGGAGTCACTCCAACCATATCCAGGATCACTCAGCAAGCTAAAGTAAGTACCGGTAATAAAATTGGCGACAACTTTCCTTCTCCACCAGCTCAAGAGCTTAGTGATTATGACTCATGTCACCTAACAAGAATTACTCAATTATTTTATCTTAAAATATCTTACTGAGGAGTATACAGCTAAGAGGAGTCGGGATTGTTTTTAATCATTATTAGTGTAGTTGAAAATAAACAAATTTTTAAACTGAATTTCGACATTGAGATAATCATCAGACGACTAAAAGCAAGTAATGGTCTCTTAAACCGATCGATACTTCTGGCAATGCCCATGTACTTAAAACGATCTACGTGCATGTAAGAACGTCTTCTATTGAAATAAGACGGTTAGTTCATATTAATGTTCTTGAAAAATAACTCAGCATATGAAACATGGTACTTTATGGAAATAAGTATTCATGAGCCACCGAATATTGATAATATTATAGGACAAAAATTCATTTGTCGAATGTAATGTCCAACAAACATAATATTCTGAGGTTCATGAATGCGTGTACTTCCATCTTAAATGTTGCTGTACAGTAACAGTGAAAACCTGAGCACAAAAATCACTATTTAGTAGGGCAAGGCATTTAATGACATAAAATAGTGAAAAAATGCAAAATGAAAAATGCATTTATGGCGTAAAAATAGTGAAAAAATGACAATACCAATAATTTCTCCATCATTACTTATACTTCGTTTTTTTAAAGTAATGAATTGCTAAAAGCAATTTAACGGATGACAGTGCATTATATATGAATTTACAATCTAAACCACTTACTTTATTACTAAAAAGTAATAAAATCTATACTACCTGGACACCCGTAGCAAAAAAGAAATTATTTCTGAACTGGAATGCTCATCAAATTGTCCCTAGTAAATATGTGTCATTTAAAAAGAAAGGAAAAAATTCTTATTGATACTGCTGTGATGTTTATGAAAAACCTGAATTAAAATTAACCATGAAAACTTGGCGGAAATTCTCAAATAAAAACGATTGTCTGTTGTCTGAAAAGAACCACTTGTACATGGAAAAGCTCCTCTCTATCTCCACTGAAACATGATCTAAAATGCAGAAAAAACCTAAAAATGCCAAAAATGACCTTCTTGTATTGATTCGCAATAACATATTTTAGTATGTATTTTGTTAAACTATAGCCCTAGCATATATTTGTACAGTATGGCTTTTTCTCGTTGGAGACACAATAATAATAATAACCACCATATAAAAAAGATGCAAAATCATCAAATGCCTCGCCCTAGAATTAGTGTGCCTCACAATACCCCAATATTTGAGTAGCTAAGGAGAAAACCTGACAAAATACCGGCATTCGAACCCGGGTATACAGAGAGGTATTCTATGTATATGTACTAATTTTAATGCAAATGAATTAGGGGCATGCGGTGGTATCTTATTAAGATTATATAACATTTCTCTCAACAAAGACACATACAGGATATCCTGATGCTGCTGACATCAGCTATCTGAGAGCTGCCTAATTTCGAGATGACGGCAATGAACTCTGGAAACAAAAGCTGATCCCGTGCGGTATGAGCAGGTGTTGGCAGGCCTGTTTTTTGTGTATGGCAGGAATGTAATAGTGATGTATGCGGGCTCTTCTCGGACTCGAACCCATGCCGTTACGTAATCGGACAACTGATAAAGAGAATCTTGTTTTATTTGGTATGGTTATTTAATTCATACATTGTATTTTCAGTTGCCTTTGAGATTATTAAATTAGCGTTGGCTCCATTCTAATGATTCTTCCACTGAACTCTTAAACTCACACCTACTTACTTACAGTGTCATTTACGAAGGTCTTTAGTAGGCTTTGCAACAATAGTGCTAGTAGGTTAATAGCAGTAATAATAGCAGTTATAGTAGTAACAGAAGGGTTACGTCGTAGCTTAGTGGTTGAGGCGCTGCTCTACAAACCGGAAGGTCGCAGGTTCGATCCCCGATGAGGTCATTGGAGTTTTTCAATTGGCCTAATCCTTCTGGTGGCACTTTGGCCCTGGGGCCTCTAACAGAAATGAGAAACAGGAGCAATCCTGGGGGTAAAGGCGGTCGGTTCTGTAAGGCTGACAACAATACCACCTTAACATGCCAACTGTCTAAATATCTGGGAGCCTCAAACTGGAAATCTCTGAGCCTCCATGGCCTCCACACTTTACTATTTACTTTTAGTAGTAGCAGGAGCAGCAGCAGCAGTTTAATAGCAGCAGCAATAGTTGAGCCTACATAAATAAAATCGTAGGGTTTCTCGTAATCAAATATATTTGCGGTAAAGCAGAAAGACAACCGGGAGACTTCGTATCAGTGGCGTAGCCAGAAAATACTTTCGGGGAGGGTCGAAAGTGCACTTTCCCACCCGGAAAACTTTTAAATATTGAACTAATGAAAATCACATTTTACGCTATTTTAGCACTGAAAAACTAGTTAGCAAATTTGTTTACTATATTCTAAGATATGCCAACGTAAACAAGCAATTGCTTCCTAAGTTATAACACTACTATTTATAAGAAAAGTTAAATAACATATGGAAAAGTGGAAATAATAGGTATAAATTTACAAATTCAGTATTTTATTATTAAATACAATAATTAAATATTTGACAAAATGAGGCTTAAAATAATAACTACAAATAAAATTTTATGTTTTGATTTCGGGGAGGGTCTGGACCCCGTGGACTCCTCCATTCCTTACGCCACTGCTTCGTATTTCAGGAAGATGAAATAAATAAATAAATAAATAAATTACACTTCTATTAAAGATCTGAAACTTCATTTCTTAGTTTCCTTTTGTTTTTTCTAATCTTACTGCTACCAACGATATTTTATTCAACTTTTCAAAAACGCCTTTTAATCGTAATTTAAGACGTGAATCACCATACGCCTACGAAATTTGGAGACATTAGTGTATTTAATAAAATACCTAACATAACTTTTCAAATTACTTACAGAAAAAGTCGGCATCACTAGCACCCTCGTCATTAATCGAATAAATTGAAGAGAAGAGGTGGATGTGAGACCTCGGTACACGACATAGGTGTTGTGACTATGAGAGGCTGGTGACCCTGTATTCGCGTGGTCCAGCTGCTGGGGTAGAGTTACATCTGTGCACCTGCCTCACCGTTATCATGCAAGCGCCGGGCCCCAATTTGTAACTAATAGGCCTACACCCAATTCAAGGACTCCTTATTAGTTTATACTATTAAATTACTGCCTCTTGACAGAAAAACCACGAGGGTCTCAAAGTGAGGCAAGGCCCCGTATACACGAGAGTGGAGTTCAGTCCTCACTGCTGGCCGGACCTGAGTTAATTGGTGAGCTTCGAGAAGAGTTTTTACATGTTTGAGCCTATATAAAAGGGCTGTCCAACTTCAATTTAGCTACGGGCCTTACATACTGTTTATCAGTAGACAGAGTAGAGGACGGACAAGTGAAAATTAGACATAATCCTATACGGTATAACAAGTTTTACTTTCTATAGGCCTATCCATACCATAAATAGGTTAGGGGATGAATTAATATTTCTTGAAATCTGAGCATTAACATACGTTTTGAAAAAAGTAAACATGTCTATGTTTGCCTGCATGTGTATGCTCCAAAATTCTGTAAACCAAAATCAGTTTTTAAAATTTTGTTTTTTGTTTTTGAGGTATTAACTGAATTTTTAAATCAAAACTGAAATCTATCTCCTCCGACAGATATTAAAATATGAACCTCAATTTTTTATGTGAGATTCTTTACTGCATGATTTATAAATTTAATTGATGTATTTTTATATTTTTTATAATTTTCGTTAAAATATTTTATCTAGAGAAATTAAAAGGAAATCTGCCCTGGGATTATGCTAAAGGCCATATAAAAAGAATTAAGACCTATACAGAAAAATCGAATTAGGCATTTTATTTCACACACCGCAGAAGCATTATTAAAACTTTTCATAGCTCTATCTACATTTTTGTGGGAGAAGATAGATCTTGAATGTGGCAAAATAACAAATTGAAATTGAGAAAACGGCGATTCAAGTTTGCAAGCGTTGACAATTGGAAGCGCACCGAGTTATAAACATGCTGTCAGCACCAATTGTCCCACAAGTCCAAATAGCATAAAATTGTGCAAGAAATACTCTAGGGTATCCTTAATTTCTTACACTAAAATAAAATTAAAAAATATATTTTTTTGTACAAAATGGCTAAATCAACACTTCTGTCATCCCTTAAAATTATCTACACTGACTGCTTTTACTGAAGGATAAAACTTTTATTTGAAATATGTTTTCCAATAAATTATTTTCAATATAGTTATAGCTTATTCATCCCATCCACAAACTTAGGTTTTAAGTCTTGCGTCATGAATAAAGAGGGTTAATGAATATCAAGGGAAAGAGAAATTCATGCAAGGGTTTCACACCAATTAACTTACTATTTTTAAGGCATAATCTTACTAAGGCTCGTTATTTTGTTCAATTTGGATTAACTGCTTGGAGTTTCCCACCTCTAATAGTGATATTTTTAATCATTATAATACTTCAGTTTTATACAGGGCTATAATTTACCATTACGTATATATTTTTTATTACATCTTATACCACCCATCAAAATATTTTAAAAAATCTTTACAAAATTTAAATATGTAAAATATTCCTATACGCAATGGTACTTTTATATTTACAATTAAAAAGAGAGTCACCAGTATTTATTTTGAAAGAATATAATTTTGTTTCAGCTTTCCCGACAAACGAGACTGCCATAAAGAATCAAATATAACGATACAACATTAATAAGGAAAAAAGAAAAAACAAACAAATGTCTACTTCACTAATACTCAATATGAAGAACAAAACAGAATTGATATTATAGAAATTGAATATTTTCAGTGTACTGAATGTTCAAAGTCAGCTGCATATAAGTGTTTTTTTTTTAATATGAATAGTAGACCTTTAACTGCAGCGAAGGAGATGTCATGGTTAGGCTAAGGCTATTGTTCAAGCAAAACTTCCTACAAATGTTCACGAGGAGGCGAGGTGTGGTGCCTCTAGCTCTGACCATCAAACCTATCATTGTCATAGAGGAGAGGTTGTACTTTTGAAGATAGTAAGGAAGTCTGTAGGTTCGTAAAAACTTAATGTAATAATTATATTTTTAATATCAAGATCAGAAATTCGATGTTGAGTTTTCACTGCAAAAGTAACCATATATTGCGATACTCTTGTGGGAAGTAAGTTTTGTTCTATTACACACTTCACAACAAGAATAGCATAGTGTTTTTTACGATATCAAAATAATAAGTGAAAATATGTAAAAAAAAATACGATATTCAATTAAAAACAGCTATTATCTATGTTATACCAGCAATATAACTGTAATTAAAATTGTAAACTAAGTAGCCAATATGATTATTATGATGATTATATGTATCCAAGGGCGCCCATACGATATTTTCTAGGGGGGCTATACAAGGGCGACATTGTAAGTTGGAAGAAATCGCCCCAAGTTTGCTTTCAACTTACTTTCTGAAGATGAAGTTGGAACTGATTTCGAAACTGGTTAAATATAAAATTGTCTCCATCATAGATGCGTTTTTGCCTAGACACTCCACTACATTTATAACAAACTAATATCACCAACCAGAACGAAGAAGAAGAACAAAACTATATTTTATGTTTAGTTAGGCTATGAGTTTAACACTAATGTTTATCTCAAAAAGCAAATTGTACATTCATTTTCTTCTTGCCAAACAAATCAATCACTTTTTTCTCGAAATCAAGTGACTTTGCTCTTTTCCTGTGGACACTAAGAAAGGAAAGCTTGACAGACGGTCCTCGCTAAAGTAACTTCTCAGCCTCGTCTTCACTCTACGCAGTGTGCTGAAGGAATGCCCTATGGTGCAAGTTTTCGGTGGTATGGTTTGGTAGAATATAAGCATTCTCCTTACTGCTGGGTAAAACATAGTTTCTGGAAGCATATCAAGGAGCTTTGTTCAGTGGCGGCTATTCAGGGGAAGTAGGTAAAGCAGCACTTCACCAGTATTTTCCCTTTACAATACGTATTTTTAAAGTTTATTTTCCATATCACGAATTGGTTTTTACTATAAATGTATCTGTATTTTTTAATTGCCCGCCACGCCACCACCTGGTGGCAAAGCTAGGAGACACTGAGATCCTGAGAGCGCAGCTTGCTTCAAGTCGGCCGTGTGAAGGTGAACTGGAAACCACGCCCTCCGTTGCATGGGTAGTCTGTTCAAATAAAAAATGAGGATGGCAAGCAGCAGTTTTCTCGCTTATCCCACGTCTGCTAGGTGACGAGAACAGACTACCTATGAAGCAGTCCCCCTTGTTCAGGCATTTTCTTCGCCGCGCCAGCACCTCACACTGTCAGCTCGGAGAAAGAGGTGGGCACGTTAGATCTTCCACCGTCTGACGGTCTAACGCCGCCAAATTCGAATGTGTTAAATTCAGAAAAACCAGGATTCCACAACCCCGATTAAGTATTCTGTCGCACTGGGAACACTAAGCGACTTCCCCTACCTCGATCATTAAAAATACTATTTTCTCGTCTCTTATTCCATTTCCGGGGAACTCTCACGCGATTTTCCCTGCCCTAATTATTATTATTATTATTATTATTATTATTGTTATTACTATTATTATTATCATCATTATTATTATTGTGCTATTTTCTCTCGTCACACAACTCACACAACGTTCGACGAGACGAGATAAATTAGCAAAAAAATAATCGCGTGAGAGTTCCCAGAGATGGATTAAGAGACGAGCAGTTTAGATAGGTCTACTAATAATTTTTTAAATATTTTAAGTTTGCTGTATGAAATTATATTTGCAGCACACCCTCGTTTTGAGCCACGAGCCGCTATTGGGCGAATTCTGTTATTAACATAAGCATGTGGCATTTTTTCTCTTCACCTAATTTTCCGGCCACGAGCCGCCACTGGCTTTGTTTCTTTCCAAACAATCCATACTTGTCCAGACGTCATACCACAGTCTGGCTTCTGCTTCCAAGTTTTCGATTTGGTAAAACTTCCGCAAACTTTTTACGTCTCTACTGACTTTTAAATAATTGTCTTAAAAGAAAAAAAACACCTGACTAGAATTATTAATATACATTTTTTTCCTTTCCCTGAGAGCTAGGGGGCTGCTTGTCTCGTCTGCAATAATAGGTACCGGTATATAAAAGTTACAGTTTTTGATAGGCTATAATGATTCACCTGTTCGGTAAGCAATGCGATATGTGATTCGGTAAGATAGGTTGCCGGCACTAAGTGTAAAAAGTTCAGTTCCCACCATGGTAGCAACAACAGGATATTGATGAAAAAAACACTATCATAGAGAAAAAAACATTTTTGAGGCCCTCTGAGTCCCAAATACCATATTCCATAAAATATCTGTCTACTTGAGTCAGAACAGCTTAACTCGAGAGCATAAATTTTATATTTGAGTTAACCAGCCAGACTGACTGATTAATAGGCAAACGGACAGACAAACAGACAGAGACATATGGACTTACTAAGATATAGAAAAAATGGTTGTATTCATCTTACAAAACCATGACTGAATATGATCTATTCCTAACTGTAGCTTTTGTTTTCGATTTTTTAAAGTTTAAGATAATATTATTCCTGGTTGGGGAATTAAAACAAAATAGAATTCTTAGCATAAAAGAAATGAAAAATAGTTATTACATTTCTTTTACATAATTAACATACTGAAAAAATAGAGGAAGAATTAGAGAACAAACCTCAAGAAACCTTTACACGACCGATCATTATAATATTTAAATACCATGCGGCAGGGGTCTACATTAATAGACAATCGTTTCTTGTAAGAATCTTTTTTAAGAATAAGAATGTTGAAGAAACTACAATGCTTCGCAGCAGTCTAGCACACACACACACACACACCTTGCTAGTTTCTACGCTCGCTGGTCCGTAAATCAAACCAACTTCCGGTTGCCAGCCACTTCCGGAAGTCTTCTTCACGGAACACCAGATGCAGTAAAAACTGATTTTTATTTTATATCGAACACAAATTTAAATTCATGAGATTCACAGAGACATCTGCCGGTTTCTAGCAGAGTTTTCACCTGTGACAAGCGACTGTTGAATCGAAGCTTTTCTTCATAAGATTCCACATCCAGGAATGATTTAGAAAGTTATTTGAATGACACATAGGACATGTGCCGTTAATTGTACTGTTTTATTTGCAATTCGGTTTTGTTTTATGCAATCCCTTCGTTTACAGATGACTTGCTGTACTGTACATATGTAGCCTATGCCTACAATACATTTTAAGGCCTACGTCCCATTTTCTTTGGTATGAATAGCTAGAAGCATTATTATATCACTCGAGCAGGATACAAGCTCTTTTTTCTCTGGCATAAAAGTAAGAAAAAGTCATAGCCCATCGTCATAATATTACATCCCCAGAAAGTAGGCCTACCTGTCTCAGATTTAGAAGTTTGTTTTGAGGTATACAATATTTCGTTCTCGGGCAATGCTGTTCACAAACAAACGGACACATACACACAGACTTGTTTCTAAAAATAATATTTTTGGGTTCAGGGAACCTCAAAACCTGCATTTATGTTGAAAATGTGACATCGAATTTCAGGATCGAACCTAATACTTTATCTATGCTATGGGCAGAGGAAATAATCAAGATCAGATTAATAACTGCTGAGAAATATAGATAGGCC
Source organism: Ectobius pallidus (assembly GCA_964059195.1). Taxonomy (NCBI): domain Eukaryota; kingdom Metazoa; phylum Arthropoda; class Insecta; order Blattodea; family Ectobiidae; genus Ectobius; species Ectobius pallidus. The sequence goes on from CAXKWD010000002.1 coordinate 56,526,020, forward strand.
CTATTCATGCCGTAAAGTAGCCTTACTAATTTTCAGCCACCTGAAAATAGCAGATAAAAAAATCTGATGGGATACATGTAGGCCCTAACTTTTTCTTCCCAATTAAAAGTTTTCGTTCTTATTATAATATAGTATAATACATAATATACAGTACAACATATTACAGAGGGGTAACGAGGGGGGGGTTTGGGGGTTTGAACCCCCCCCCCCATTGATTAAAAAAAGGAAAACTATACAATTTTTTTAAGTCTACTTATAAATTACTTAATACGAGTATAAAGCGTGGGAAGCTTAAAACTCGTTATTGTGCATCTTAATTTTTTTTTTTCCGGGGGAGGACCCCCGAACCCCCCTCTCCATACCCCCTAGACCCCCCCGGATGTTATAACCCCCCATATGGTCGGCCTGGTTACGCCTGGAACATAATATACTACTCATATTGTGGAATTCATGTAGGAAATTTAAACAAAAGTGCTTATTCAGTAGTTGCAACCTGATGCAAAGCAGTATTGTTCACTAGGTAAGTTTCTAAAATCAGTCGGTAGCTTGTAACTACCCTTCAGAGAATCTTTACGGAATAAAAGGTTCAAATAAAAGTTTTAGCTCTTGGGGTATCTCATGTACAAAATTTAAACAAAATCGTTAGGGTCGTTTTCGAGAAAATCGCGAAAAACAAAATTTTCTTAATGTAATGTGGCACTAAAAGTAAGAGAAAGTCGTTGTCAATCTTCGTGTCACATCCCCAGAAGATACCTAACCCAAATATAATTTTTTTATACGACATTTTATTCTCGAACTAGGCTGTTCACAGACACACAAACATAGACACATACACTCCCACACACTGACACACACACACACATAACTTACAGCTGTCGTATTATATCTGTGCCTCTCGCCGACCGTTGGAATTTTGTTACAAGGGCTTGTGTGGGAGCAGGTAGTCCGTGTATTCCAATACAAAAGACATCCAGTTCCCTTTCTAGCCAGTGCTTGTCCGAGCTCAAATCTGTTCACATCTGCTGCCCGTTGTAAATTTAATAAATGTTTTAGTGCACGCTAGTAGAATTTCTTCTCCTACCAGGAAATAGTCACGTGACAGACCGGCAGAGATGTAATACGAGGTCTGTACATGTTTTTGAAAATAGCATTTTTTTATTCAGGGACCTTAAAACGTGTATTACTATATATATGTTAACATCTCAACTTGGAGTTTCGAGGTCGAACACAATACTTCCTCTACGAGTACTTATACCCTATTGTGCTCCAAAATGTTCTGCCATTTAGGCCTGTGACCTTCGCCGGTGTGCCGGAATTTTGTCTCGCAGGAGTTTTTATTTTATTTTTTATAATTTAATTATTACAACCAATGGTCATATTTAGGGGGCGGACTTCTATGACCTAAAAAAATAGGATATATGCATGCATTTATGACCTAAAAAAACATTAAAATATGACCAATAAAATTTAAAATATGACTTTTCCACTTACATATTATGTATATTTTTTTAAGTTTCATTACAATTCATTTTATTAAAATATAATGTTAATTATTTAAAATATCTGAAAATTCTCAAAAAGTATCATTATAATGCAAAATTTACAAAATATGGTATCAAACTTCAAAATTTCTTTAATATGCACACAAATATGCCAAAAATATGACATAAATATGCATATTCATACTAAATATGCTACAATAGTTGAAAATTTCCTAAATATGCAGTTATGTGCACAATAAAAGCCGTTCCATTTTCACCAGGATGCTTGGAATCGGATTTAAATTAGTCGGAAACCTGATATACTGCAAAGGGGAAAAATATGACATGTCATAGAAATCCGCCCCCTAGTCATACGAGTATTATGATGAATGGAGCAACGGTGGAATGATACATGATACATTTAAGCCGCGTTCACACCTGTGCGCCTTGCGCCTAGTTGCCGTGCCTCTCCAGTGCATCTGCGCATTCAACGGTGCAAGCTCACGCATGCACCTAGTCTCTTGCGGCTCCATTATTGTAGGCGCATACCTCTTTCTGTTCACACCTGCTAGAAGTGCGCAGATGATATGTCCGCTTTGGATTTAGGTGCCGTAGCTGCTGCTGCTGCAGCTGTTGTTATTTTGCGACAAAGACGAAACCGTAAGAAGAAAATTCAATTGTATTGTAATCACAAAGTTGGCAATGTAGTTGACCTTTCACAAAAATATGAAAGTCAAACAGCAGTAAAATTGGTCATGGCAATCAATCTTTCATTTCCAGAATATCGTTCGAAAATGTACGCAGTAGGAACAACTCTGATCACCAGTAGGTACTATTTCGAACAGTGGCATTTTCAACGAACGAACTGCTTTCTTCCAAATATAATTTTATTTATTATTAATTACCAATAATATGAGCGTAATAATTGTCACATTTTGAATAGGTAGCTGGCAGGATTAGGGCATGTGGTCAGCATGCCGAATCCTACTGCAGTTGTTGATAGCTTACTGAACCGAAGCTGCTACTTCTTTATGAATTAGCTCCTCGGTTGGTGTCACGAGACTGAATGCACCCCGTTCCAGTTGGCCCTACCTCAGAAAAATTTGAGGAGGTACCGGGGTTCGAACCCAGACTTGCGGGTCCGTAGTCAGCAACCACTAGACTAGGGGCTAAAGAGGACTTTTGCAGAAAAACACTATTTTTAAATAGATTTTCCAATTAATACAAAAGAAAATAAATAAATGTGAATTAGTGCATTTTAAGAAAAGATTTAAATTTATACAACGCACTGAAATTAATAATGTAGGCTATATATCGCTTTGTTGTTTGTCTTTGTACAGTGCAGCTATTCATTGCATGGGCAGGCGGCATCAAAGGAATAAACCATTAGTCTGTGTTTTTGTTTCTGATGTAACCAAGTCGGCCTTGGCTTCTGCTTTCCAAAACAAAAGCAACGTTGTTATCATTGACCTCAGTTCTTCCCTTCTTTTAGTAGATAGGAAGTTAATTGAGTGAGCATTGAATAATTGTATAATTAAAAAGGGTAAATATCTCAATTGTTTATGCTATTTTTCGAGTGCCAATATAAGGAATAGTTACTTGCTTATTGGGGGGGGGGGAGAGAACTAGAATAACTCTGTCAAAATTATAAACAATTTTCGGTGTCATATTAGTGTCCATTATTATGTTTTATGAAGACGGCTAAACTCGTTTGTTTAAAAAGCCTAAAAAGGTCTATTCATTGAAATAATACCACTGCTCTACTCTGCTGGACTCTACGAAAGTATGATCGGAGGCTTTTTATTTTATTTAGCACCGCTTTCGTTGTTCCCAAAGCGTATTTGTCCCTTAGAAACTGTAAGGAATCGCTCCTTTTTGTCCTGTCCTTGTAGTCCGGGGAGCTAGCCATCCACAAACACGGATACGAGCGATAATCCTCCACGAACTCAATATTCTTTTCATTAGACCACTCCGCCATAATGAAAAATCAGAGCAGAGCCTTGGAAGACGCACGACTGTTGCACGTAGCTCCCCGTTTCAAATGGGGAGCTACTTGCGCCTACGTCCACCGGCGCAAGGAGGTCCGTGCGCACAGATTCCACGCATGCCTCACCCTGCACCGTTGCATGCCCCGGCTTGCATCTCCACCTGCCAGGCGCAAGCCTCTTGTGCGCATGCAACGTTGCACAGGTGTGAACGCGGCTTTAGGCTATGCTCACATGCCGGGATCGAATCCTTGACCTTGAGCACAGAAAGCCAGTGCTATACTGATTGAACTACCCAGGCCGACAAGAGGAAGGTAAATTTGTCGACAAAGGTAAATTTCATTGTATCTTGCATCTTTAGTACTAAACAATTTTACTGTGTTGTTAATAGCGGATGATTAGCCATTATTAGCTTCAGTCACCTGAGAAAGTGTTTTCTGGGAGGGCGGGAACAAGTTGCAATTAAGACAGGGGCCTTGGGGAAGACGCGTCCGCAGACATTGTACATGGCACTTCCTACAATTACCACGACGTAAGCGCCGACCTTGTATCATCATACCATGTGCACATGTCACATCCAATAGTCATCTAAACATCTCCATTTGATAATTTACTGTATAATGTTAAAATGCCCGGTCTTCGTACGGGTGGTAACATTCTGATAAGTGATAAGCAGGGCCCGGATTCTAATGACATGTCATCTTTTTATTGATGCTGCATAGACATTGCCAACTTGTGGATAAATCCTAATCATGGCCTCTAGATTATAGAAATGCATTTTTATTAGGTCATTTTTTGTCATTTTATGCAATTTTATACTTTTAGGGCATTTATTTCAATTTTAGGTAATTATTTTGTCATTTTTGTGTCATTAGCTTCCTCGTTTTGTCATTTTCGTGCATTTACATTGAGTATATGCTTATATATTTAAATAAATTACTAGGTTAAAATAATGCAACATTTTTGTAGGATCTACTTTAAAAACAATTTTCTTACTTTTCTTCTCAGATGCTCTCATGAAGAACAAAGAATAAGTTTTATTATTAAGTCATTTTCTTTAAAATTTAGGGTCATTTTATAGGTCATTTTTCAAACAATTTTAGGTCATCAGAATCCGAGCCCTGGTGATAAGTAAAGTTCCAGTAGGTGTATACCTCGGAAAGAATCGCGGAAAACTTTCTAGGATTTATTCTAAAGAAAAAGCATTTTCTACATTTTATTAAATAATTCGCACATTTCTCAAAGAATTTGCCAGGCACAGAAGGCCTACTATGCAAATAACATAAACATAAATAATAAATACAATAACAATGAAATATTTTCTATAATCTTAAAATTTAGCAAAATACAAAAATTATGAATATAATATTTGGTATACCCTAGAGTCTCGACTAACCGAGCTTCGATTAACCAAGGTTCCGTATTATCCGAGCCTAAAGTAAGGGAAAACATAAAATTAAGGATTCGCTGATTGGTCACAAATCGTGATCGTATTTTCGTTAAGTATTCAATTTTTTTTAGTTTTTGAAAGGTATATATACTGTATTATTTTCATTTCATGTCAATATAATTATGTCAATACAGTTATACTGCTGCCTTCGTAATTTGATCGTATTTTCTTATTCTATTTCCCTAATCCCTTTTACTGTATATCCGTGTTAGCCGAAAATTTGTTTATCCGAGGTTGCTGTGGTCCACATTAACTCGATTAATCGAGTACGTATATACGTAAATATATAATATGTAAAGTTATCTATTACCATATCATTGAAATGCTCTCAAAATTTTGCATCCATGGAAGAAAACGACCATTAGTGAAATTCTGGAGTCCTGACGTTTTACTTATTTTCATATTTCGAAACATACTACTTCCTCTACCCTAAGAATAGATCCTGTGGTTTTATCATTTATATTTCACCATGGAGTAAGTGACCGCCTTCTGGGAATGCTTAATCAGCTGTCGTTCTTTCACGCAAGGTCGTGTTCTCAAACGGGACTTAACCTCGAAGTGGAAATATTTTAACTCTATTATTTAAGATAAATATTTAAAATTTGCTGTGAGTCTCAATGCATATTGCTATCATATAATTTAAACAAAATGAAGATTATGTAAAAAAAAAATCTCAATATTTTTTTATTGTTCCAAGTGACGAGATAGTAAGAGAAATTTGGCACATCTGTCAAAGTGAAAAGGCTATCTGGAATGTTAAATTTTGCTTTTGATTATTATTTTTGTAATTTTGTTTAGCTATGTCTTTCATATACAGATACAGTAGTATTTTTTTTAACACAACGTAAAGGAATAAAGTGTTCCCTATACAGGCCATGGAGGCTCAGAGGGTTCCAGGAGGCTGAGGCTCCCAGATTTTAGACATTCGGCACATGAGGATGGTAAGGTTGTCAGCCTTGCGCACCGGCCGCCTTTACCCCCAGGATTGCTCCGGTACTCATTTCTGTTAGAGGCTGAAACACCAGGGCCACAGTGCCACCAGAAGGATTAGGCCAGTTGAAAAACTCCAATGACTTCATCGGGGACCGAACCCGCGACCTTCCGGTTTGTAGCGCACTGCCTCAACCACTACGCTACGGCGTTTCCCTTTTTTAACACAAGGGAATGCTTGTAATGAAAGCTTGGCATATAGCCTAATTTCATAAGTTTCATCTCTCTGCCGCTATGAATCGTACTCAGTTAGCAGAGCAATGGAACGAAAACCAGAAGGTCGTGGGTTCGAATCCTAGTATCAGAGGGATGCTTGAAGAAAATATCGTTTTTCTCAAAAAACAGTTCTAAGGATTTTGTTTAAATTTTGAAAATGAAGTGCTTATACAAGGTACTAAAACTTTTATTTGCAACATTTTTTTATATAATATTATCTGAAGAGCTGTTACAAACCAGGCACCGTTCATAGAAACTGAGTCTTGTTTGGTGAACGATAGATCTTTGCATAAAGCTGAAACAACTGAATACCGCACTCTTTGCAACAGGGCCTATTATTCTATGTCTATTCTATAATATGTTATCTGTCCTGTAAGACCGGGTGGCGTGGGACGCACAAACCTTCCTACAATGTGTGTGTGTGTGTAAGTGCTTATTACATTAATTTGCTTTTTACAAAATTAAATGCAAATAATCGCACGGGCCGCATGGACCGTACATGCTTATTCAAAACACAACAAAAAGATATACTGTAGAACACATAATTAAATAAAAACAAAATAACACAAACAAAGATGGGTTCGATCCCGAAATTCGATGTCTTTTTTTCAACATAAATACAGGTTTTGAGGTCCCCTGAATCCAAAAATTCATTTTTAGAAACAAGTCTGTGTGTCCCTTTGTTTGTGTGTAAGTGTAAGTGTTTATTACAATAATTAACTTTTTACAAATTCCAATGCAAACAGTCGCATGGGTCCGCATGGACCGTACATGCTTACGCAAAAACACACAAAAAAAAAAAGAACAAATAATATAAATACAAAATAACACAAACAAACTAAATCTATTCCTCACCCTCCACACCCGCTCTCCAATTCGTCGCTTTTTCAAACCTGAGCTGTCTCGCCTTCATTAAAAACTTCCCAATGCCTTCCTCAACGTTTTTTCCCGTCAGTAACTCCAAACATTTCCGTTGATCCCTATTTGATTCCATAAAAGATAATGGTAAATATTTTCCCCTCCAATTTTCCAAACCTTCACAATTCGCCAAAATATGAAACCATGATTCTTCCCCCTTACATAATGGACAAACTCTCATTCCGTTTTCATCTATGATCTTAATCATTCTCCACGCACCGAGTCTAATCCAAGCGAGGCCTAGTTTACTGACTTTAGATCCTTTTCTTATGTAGTGCTCCTTCCCCCACTCCAATTTTAACCGCGATTGTAATTCAAGTGAAACCATAGTCTGACATTGTGCATTTGTCTGTTGTCTATCAATATCCTTCAAACGGTTCTTAACCTTCCTCCACACACTTCTCCTATTTCCCTGCCCATCCATCCAAACGGATCCCATCCCAATTGTTTCTAATCCCTTTCTTAATTTGGAAGCCCATGTATTTCCTCCTATTCTTAGCTGTTCTTGATAACATATTGCTCTAATTAGAGACTGATCCCCCAGCATAAGTTGTAACCAATATTTCACCGCCCTAATTTTACACTCTATAGTCTCACTATGCGCTCCAAACTCTCTCATAATGCCACAGTTTGCAGTACCCCTCCCTACCCCCAAAATCCCTTTCAAAAAACGCGTCCTGACCTGATCTAGATTCCCTGTTTCTTCCCAACCCCATATCTCAGCCCCATAAGTCATCGTCGATCTCACTATTGCCCCGTACAGAGTTTCCATAACATCTATTGGCATGTCTGGAATTTTACTACGTATCCGAAGAGTTTCAGCTGATTTCAGTCCCGCTTTATGTTTCGTCACCTCAATGTGCTTTGCCCATCGTCCGTTCATAGTGAACAGCATAGCCCGAGAACGAAGTATCGTATACCTCAATACAAACTTCTATCGTACTTAGGCGTGAAAACGTGAAGGATAAACTGAGAAGAAGAACGAAAAGCAGAGTGAAGCTTCGCGACCAGTTTTCATTATTTTATCTCTCTCTCTCTCTCTCTCTCATCCTATGCCCCCATGCTGGGGCGAAGGGCCTCCAAGAGGAGGTTTCTGTTTACCGAATTTTGTTACGCTTATTTTCCTAGAGAGGACAGAGCGACAGGTGCCCATCGCTCCTTAAACCCATCCGGAAACTAAGGCATTACTTGGACCTGAAACGACCGAGAAATTTTGTCCAGAGGCTCTAATTTAGGCTTAAAGTCCCTCCCGGAGGACTCCGTGCCCAGGATTTTTACGTCCTGAAAAAATCCATCGACTGCGGCCGGGTTTGATCCCGCGACCTTCGGATCTAGAGGCGGGCACGCTAGCTCTAGACTACCGCAGCCGACAAAAATAAATTTAGGGGGAAATAATTTTAGGCTGTGTTTAAATTATCCAGAAATTTGTCAAATTACTCGAAGGCAAGGAATAAATTAAGGGTATAATTAATGGACATGGACAGTGCGGGAATGACATACGCATCATACATGCACGCGTAGTTCCACCTGTCCACTCTCCCCCCTGTCCAGCAGGCAAAGGAACACTGACTGATAGAGGATCTATACTGCGATTCAACATTTCCTTTAAAAATTCCAAATTTACATTCTCCTGGGGCAACGGCCTCCTGTTAACGATCTCAAGACAAAAGAAGGAAGCACATCGTTCCCTTCGCAATCTATTGCCTTTTTTTTTTGTGAATTTGCGAAGGGGGAGGTTTTGCGCGTCCATTTCGTTTGACTGCCAAGTAGTTAATTATAGCTTTCCACTCCCAAAAGTGATAATATGCATCAAGGGTTAACAAAACAATAGTGCACAGTGTAATGAGCCTATAATGGCATTTATTAAGATACAAGTATGTTATATTTTCAAATGAGTATAGGCCTATAAATTAGCATTATAGTCAAATTGCATATGACTGTTTTTATTCGACCATAATTAAACATCTAAGTTTTGAGAATTTAGATTCATAAAAAACCAGCTGACCGCTTTAATAAGCTTTTAACACGTTTTCGTAGTTTTTGTCTTCTGCGAGAGATGGCAGCTGATGGTGTACAGTCAAATCAAAGCTTGTTCTTGGCTGTTTTCTTGAAACGAACGGATTTTTTTACAATACGAAATTAACACAATTTAGTATAATATCAGAATTGGCCCGAACAGAATTGATTTTTATTCTAGATATTATTATGTTTATTATTGATACTGTTCGTTGTGTTGGGCGCCAATCAGTAGTTACAATTAATTACTGATAAATTTATTAATCAACAGCCTCACTCGACTTAACTCAGCGGAGAGGAAAATTGCAGGAACAATAAGATTTCGCTGTAATATTAAGAGCCAAATAATCAAGAGAAATCGGACAAATATTATTAACAGCCGATGATGGGAGCGAATAAGGCTCTCGAAACTAGTCCTGTGTTATTAAAAGTGACGTAAGTGGAGAATAAAGTGTTTTTATCATTCAGAATTTTGGTTTTTATCAGTATACTCCACTGTTTATATAACTTCTTTTTATTGTGTTTTAGTATTTTTATTGTCTATCAGTTAACACTTTGGCAATGTCTAACAAAATGTTGAAAAACACTGATCGTACTTAGGCATGAAAACGTGAAGGTCTGAATTACTTACAATATACGCGAAGTTAAAATATACTGTGAAATGTACACCATAACCTGCAGTTAACCTATTCTGAAGGTCTCGATGACCAGAGTGACCTGCTCCAGCGTCCAGTCAGTTAGTAGCGATGTTCAGACCGAAGTCAATATAAGTCTTCTTCTTCTACGTCATGGAATTAGGCCCTAGGCCTGTTTCCACACCAAGAGATTGAGTCTCTCCATCTTGTTATTGAACGACCAACATTCCTTCTACCTTTGGGTTGGTACTGAAGTAGCCTTCTACTGAAGTAGAAGATCTTTGGAAATCTGTTAGGTGCCATTCTTCCTATATGTTGGAGCCAGTTGTATCTTAGGTTGTTAATTCTGTCTAACAGGTTATAAATGTTGAGTTCACTTCTTATTTTCTCATTGTACTTCTTATCTAGTAATGTATATCCTTATATCCTGCTACTGAACGTAAGAACTTCATTTCAGCAGACTCTATTCTTCGTTTATCTGATCTATTATGTGTCCAGGTTTCACAAGCATAAGTCAGTGTAGGGACCGCAATTGTTTTGTAGAATTTCAACTGTGTGATTTTCAATGTTTTATTTTTCAATGTTCTTCTTATTGTTCCGCACATGTTGTAAAATCTATTTAATTTTATATCAATATCATTGTTTTCACAACATGATACGTTGAACCCCAAATAATTGAAGTTCTTAACCTGTTCTATTAATATATTGTTTGTCATTATTTTGCATCGTTTGTGGTTTGTCCCTTCAAAGCCATTGCTTTTGTTTTTTTATCAGAAATTTTCATGTTATATTCGCTTGCGAGCAGATTTAATTCATATAAGTCTTGTCTGTAATAATTATTCAGGGTTTCTTAATTAATCGAATGCTTTTCTACGCTCGATCCAGGTTGGCCAGAACTTATGACAGTTTAAAACAATTTTATTTTATTGGCTGGACTATCGCTTAGAAGGCGGAACAATTTCCGTTCTAAATCACTTCAAGTTTTTCAGAGAGAAACGGTTGTGAAAAACATGGCATTACTCATAATTCTGATGGTACATCGTTTGTTAAGAAACTAGGAACAGTACCTCCCTAGTCTGAACATAATACGTAACAGGATCTATAGTCTAACTGTAATTGTAAATTTAACTGTATTATAATTATTATATATTTGTATTTGTCATGCACATTTTTGGGAAAAATTAAAAGGTTTATCATTTATTAACATTGACAACGATATTCTCAAGATTGGAAGGTCATGTTGGCATATTCCCCTCATTACGTTAGATCTATTTTAGAAATAACGGCTTACCCTATATATCAGCTATAGGCTTAGCATAAAATGTAAAATACGATCAGCTACATAGGAGATTCAATAATAATAATAATAATAATAATAATAATAATAATAATAATAATAATAATAAATAATAATAATACAGTAGAGGTTCCGAACCCCGCTATTCCAAAAATCCGCCTATTCCGATCAGAGTTCAGAAAAAATGCCGATTTTTTAAACTTAAAATAGGAAAATTAAAAAAAAGTTCGTGAAAAACGTACATTTATTGTTATTCAAAGAAGTTAAATAGAGACATACATAGAACCAAGCTTGATGAAAACGCCTGAAACAAAATTGGAATGAAAACTGGTTACTTACAGCACATGTCGGCTCCGTTTATACAATTCCCCGCACTTAATTTACGCCTTAACAAGTCACTACGTTGATATTATTCATCAAATCCGCCTATTCCGAATTCCCGTTATACCGAACAGTGTTTGGTCCCAATTAGTTCGGAATAACGGGACTCTACTGTAGTAATAATAATAAGTACCGATTCCTTCTGCGAGTGGGAAAAAATTAAAAAACCCCATCCGATAGGCAGGGATGTGATTTGAAACCACGCCCTCCCGAATGCCAGTTTGCGAAATTACCGCCTTGGCTATCTCACTCGATAAATGAGAGTTCTAAAATTTCTGCAGGCATACCTCTACTATATGGGATCTAAATTGGGCTTGTGAAGTTAAACATCTGTTCTTGAATAAATAAGTAAGCTTAAATCCACCATACACATAGCCTAGAGATGGATAATTGAGAGCATTGGCAAGGTGTAAATTCTATCAACTGTTCTTGCTGTATGGATCGTTATTGCTGTTCACATGTTCAGAGCTGTTATAAAAGCACGAAGTTGTGGTATTTGAGGAATCGAACCAGTTCTGTTGACAGAAGAGACGTTCTTGTTAAAGTGTGTCAGTTAATTAATAATGTTCTTCCAACGACAGTTAAATACCCGCTCGACAGCGATGTTTAGAATTTAAACAAATTCAAGTATAAACGGTGATTTATGTGCAGCTCAGCTGTATATATAACCTTAGCATGCATCACTCCCAACGCACATTGCAGTGAAAATGATGTACGCTCTTCTTTCATTAACTAACTTAACAACTATGTACATGTTCATGAAATATAGCCTAGTACGAATATGAAAATTATTCAAGTCAAGAATATTCAGAAATCGGGCCTTCTTTATCTCCATTTTTAATAAAAAATTCCCTCTTCGTTATAAAACATTATTACGTAAGAGCTTTCGTCGTTCCTATTTCTTCCTTTATCATAGGTACTTTACCTAAAGTACTTCCTCTACCTAGAGGAAGTATTGTACCTAGGTATTATTCTGTGTCGGGTCCTGCGATTCGAAAAATGGCTTTCTGTAACTATGTCTGTGAACAGCGTACCTCGAAAACAAAAAACCAAAACCAACTTTTAGACCAGGATTACGTAGGCACTATCATTTAGCATAAGCGTGTTCATTGTTGCAAGAAGATCTTAACAATATATTTAAATGGTGTATTGAAAATAGGATGTACATACTTTAAAATAGAAAAATGTCATTACATGATATATAGCAAAAGAGCAACCTATTTTGACTATAGATATTCATGGGAGGAGCATTACTGAAAAATTAGATTCGGTTAAAGATCTAGAGCGTTACTTTTACTAGTACCATGGATTTTTCTAATCATGTTCTAAAATTAGCGTCAACTTCAACAAAACTCCTAGGGTTAATTTTTAAAAACACAATTAATTTTAAAAATACTGATGCTTTAAAAATATTATTCTTATCTATTGTAAGGTCTACGTTAGAATACTGCAGTGTTGTGTGGAACCCTCATCACATTAAATATATAAATCTATTAGAATCCATCTAAAAACGATTTTTAAAACATGTATTTTTTAGAAGTTTCGGATATTATCCAACAAAATACAGCAATATTTTCTACCCTATGTTATTATCAATTTTCAACACTGACTCACTAGTTGTTAGACGAAAACTGAATGGTTTAAAATTTTTGTATAATTTAATCCAAACTGGTGAGCTATGTAAGTTAATATGAAAATTACATCTGTAAGCTCCTCCTATAAACTGCAGGCTTAATAGAATATTTTATGTAAATTATGCACGAACTCTCCCCTTTTAAGACTATGCATTTTGTACAAAAATCTATAGGCCTATAATGAATATGATATAGATCTATTTAAATCCAGAACAGTTTTGTATAGAAATATTTGTAAAATTTATAGCATGCAGTTATAAAATCACTAAGCAATGTAATTATTATTCTACTATTTGTTAACTTTATTTCATTTGTAATTCTTGTAATTGAGTTTGTCTTGATTTAATTGATTTGTTTTAGTGTTTCTTTTGTTGTTGTTCTTAATGTTGTTTTCTTTACTTAATTGTCAATAGAGTCTACTATGTAATTTTATATTTTAGTAAACATAAAATAAATAAATAAATTAATAAATTAAAAAATAAGAGAATATGAAACATATTTTGATGTGAAACAAATCACTCAAATTACCAATAAAAAATACAATTACAATAACAAATGTGTAACGGTTTCTAAGTAAAATGCACAGAGTATTTGTTTTCAGATTTTTAAACATAAGCAGAAATGGTATATTTCGTAAAATATTCCTTGACAACCAATTTTAATTTTGATAATACTTATTTTGCTTATTCTGAGAGAAACAGATTTTACTTACTTATTTTATGATTTTGAATTAAAATAGCATATTTTACTCAAAACTGTCACATTTAAAGTGCTTAGTGCACTCCCAGACTTCATTATCACCGGTTTCCTCTCTTTTGTTGGCTAGTACGAAGAATTATTATTATTTACTATTTATTTATCTTCCAAAAGTTTAACCTTATTTTACCCTAGGGTATCATACGTAGAATTATTGAAAATTCCTGGTTACAAAAGTTATTATCAGATTTCTAAAAACCTTTCCGGTGAAGAAACAGATATTGAAGAGGAAGTCATCGAAGACCAGCTGAGTTGCTTTTTACCTGCGCCTGTGACTCCTGCGTCGTTGAGAGAACATTAAAAAAAAAAAGAAAGAAAGAAAGAAAGAAAAAAAAAAGTCCTTCGCTGACAGCAGAAGCTTCACACAAGAAAATCTGCGGATGACCTTGCTTACATATGGTACAGCCGTGAATAAGATCATTATTCTATGAAACTATGGATTTATTTGATTTTCGTTTCATTTGCTTCTGCTTATTTTGATGCTGAAGTCTATTTCTTACGTTTTTCCTGCTTATTTGCTTGCTTATTTTACTTTTCATTTAGCTTATAAATTCGAGCTCTAGAAATGATTATTATGCTGTGTGGTGAAAGCGGCCATTAAACTACTGAAGGAAACAGTCGCGTGGATTATCTATCTCACAGGTTTCTTTTATGAGACAGCTAAAGAAACATATCTAATTAAATGAAGGAATAAGAGTAATTAAATGATCCACAGCACTGACAGCGAAAGTCAAATAGTAAAGATATTGTACATATTTAGATAGGCTACGTATAGATTCTTCTATATAGATGCTATCGACATTATTATACACAATGCTAGATTTTCTTATTCCCAAATGACTTTTCCATAAATATTCAATTTGCAAGGGTTACGCCTAGATTAATTTATTTGAAAGATAATGTTATCGCTATGAAGATTTCACTTGGAAATTTTACCAGGTTGTTTGTTCGCTATAATTCATCAAAAGATTCTTGAATAATAATAATAATAATAATAATAATAATAATAATAATAATATTAATAATAAAAATACAAATAATAATAGTATAAGTGCATAGGTGAACGTTTTGAAGGGTGGGTACCGACTGCGCGCGAAAGGGTCAATTTTTTCCCAACTGCGCGCAAGCTACTGAATTGTAAACAGCCCAACTGCGCGCGAGCTACTAAATTGTAAAGAGCCCAACTGCGCGCGAGCGTGTATAGGCCTACCACAAATACGTCAAATGCTTGTGAGTCTTTCTCATCTAAGTAACACTAGTAAATAATGTTAGTCATTTGTTTTGAGAATATCTCACGATTTCATTTCCTAAAGAGTGTTTGTTATTATTACAAGAAAGGCACATAATTTAAGTACATTTTTTAACTTCTTGACAAATGCCCTATTCTAATACAGGTATGCCTAGATATTTTAACTACTTGACAAATTCCCTTCGGCATGTATGCTTTGGTACTTCAACTTCTTCACAAATGCCCTTCGGCTTGTTTAATATTGCACTGCATTTTTAACCATATCATACCTATGAATGGCAAACAGGCCGGCATTAATAGAGAATGCTAAGTCTCAAAAAAATGGGAAGGAAAATGTAGGAATAATCGCCTCGCGCAGTTGACCTATACCCAAAACTTACCGTCGCGCGCAGTTGACCTATACGCAAAACGGACCTCCGCGCGCAATCGGGCACTTTAAAACAGTTAGAAATTTATCTTGCGCGCAGTCGGGGTCCTCCGGTTTTGAAGCGGTATAGGCCTACGTACAGATTTTCCAAATATTATGGACTAAATATTAATAATAATAATAATAATAATAATAATAATAATAATAATAATAATAATAATATCAACAATAACAATAAACTAGTAATAATGACGAGAGTAATATGCTAATTATGAAGGAGATAATGATCTCTCGTCCAATTACTGACCATTCTCAATTTAAGACTACTTCCGGTAGCTATAATTATCATCAGACGGCAGGGCACCTGTAGAGGGTAGTGCCATGGGGTTGACTAACGAGATACGAAGTCAGACGCTCCCAACTTGTATCACTAATTCAACTTCCAGGGGTAGAGTGGGAAAAGGCCAGAGCAGGTGTATGGTTACAACCCTCTTCTTAAATACTCGCGGCTAATAAGAATTATCAAAATGTTTCATTTATATCTTTATGCAGACGATGGAGTTATAATTATTGCAGCACTTCGTAACCTGTTAGCCAATAAAAATACTTGCCGGGTATTTATTTATAGGCCTCTATTAATATAGTTAGACTTGAGTCTTTTATTCTGTTGTATCTGTATTAAATATAAAACCTACTTCATCTACTTTCTACGTTAAAAGTAATTTCTAATTTATATTTGTATATTTTAATTGTTTATTTGCTTGTACGATTTGTTTTACTATCGTTCACAGTGGAATGAACACTGTATATAATGATTGTGTGAAAATCATAGTTCTAATAATTAATAATAACAATATAATAATAATGGCTAATAATAACAATTTGTGTAATTTTGTCTAATTAAATAAACAAAAAAGTAAAAGCAAAGTTGAATATAAAATTGTTGGTCTTAAAAATACTCATAAAAAATGTGTAGGCTCTAATCGATAAATAGGTATATTTAATAATTCTTTTAAAAAGTCGTTAAATAGAGTTAAATTAAAAAATATTAGGTCTAGCAAGTAACAGTACCACTAGATTAAAATGCAATAATCTATTAACATCTTAGCCTTTCAAAGCTGAATTATATATATATATATAATTATTATTGTATACTTTTTCTGAAGTAATTTACATAAGGATTGTTGAGATATGGGAATTTTTGGATAATCTGATATGCGGCGTTGGACATAAAGTTGAACTGTATTTTAGACATCTAGTAGTATTAGGTTACATCTTACATATTTGAGAATTTTTACATCATTCAGGTTAGAAGGCCCAAAGAATGTGAAAAAAAAGGTATGGAATATGCCTATTCTGTGTTGAGATTCTGCAGAATTTTTGCTGTGCAAATGTAACTGGCTTTTTCAGTTACAATAATAAAGTGTTATTTTTACATATTAAAATCTAAAAAAGCAGGTCCTCAATTACAATTATTTAATTAAGTCGAGCACAAAATGACGTAGGGAGGGCAAATGAAGTAAGCCTACTTGAAATATTCAGGCCCAAATGTTTGAGAAATATGCATTATCAAAACTCAGAGTTGTTTCTTGACGGAGTTTAGGAGTTCCGTGAATTTATATTTTACAAATTACAAACGAATAGGAAACAATATAAAGAGAAACCTAAAAATAAGAGGGAAGAGTAAAAATAATTTTTGAAATTAGCGGTATCTTTAGTGTTCATTAATTAATGACTGATCATTTAAGAATTCGTTTGCTGCAAATTTCCTCAGAATGTTATCACCTTCAAGTCGTATTCTGTTTCTAAAGAAGTAATATAAATTAACATCCTGTAGATTTGCTATCTTGTGATATTAGACAAGAGGAAAGCCGTTGATGTGATATTTCTGAATACTGTTTTTCTAGCTCATTTCAACAATTAAATTTACATGGTAGAAACATAAAATAAAAAGGATAAAATAATGACTGAGTGGTTAGAACGCTCGCCTTCCAGCATTGGAACCCGGGATCAAATCTCGATAGATCCATGTGCAATTTGTAGACAAAATGGGGAGTGGGAAGGTTTTCTCGGAGTGCTCCCGTTTCCCCTGCCATATATCATTCCGCCAGAGCTCCATTCATCATAGTATGACCATTGTTTACGATAAAGGAATTTATTAATAAGATAGAATACGGAAATTCTTCAGTACAGCAACATTTTTATTCTTTCGGGCTAGGGCTTATTGAGAAGCTTATCTTATTTGATGAATTTTAACGCTAAAGAAATACTAGCCCCCTAAATCGCTGCTTTCCATTAATGTTTTTCGACAATGGTCCATGCTGACCCCAGGGCCGTAGCAAGGTCCTTCTGCGCCCTTGGCGAGTTTGACAAATCTGCGCCCTCCAATACTGGGGGGTTTGAACAATTTTTTTAAATTTCTGTAAAATTGTTTATTATTTTAATATAAAAACACTGTTGTTATCAAAGAAAACCTAAACCTCAATTTGAAAATGAACTAAGTGTTGGACTTTCAATGTACTAAAACCTTATTTTCAGACGATTGAACTACTTAGAAAATAATTAAATAATAAAATATAGAATTGTTATTTCTTGATAAATTGCACCAGCCTAAAAAAGATGGTATTTTTCATGGTTAATTTTGCGCCCTCTTTGTACCTGCGCCCTTGGCGGGGGCACATCTCGCCACCGCCTAGCTACGCCCCTGGCTGACCCACAAAAAAACGTTACTGATATTAACACATAAGAAACAATTGAAGTTTTCACATCAGTAGCATTTTACTGAAAAAAGCAAACTCGCAACCCTGCTTGTCCATCCACCTGCGTGGTGCGTGGCCCATCAAATAAGATTTTGTAAAGTATCATGATGGGGCGCGTGCTCCAAGAGGCACCTGCTGCTCCAGTAACAGGTGAAGGCAGATGAGCGACAGCGGAAATGCAGCTCAAGGTGCACATAACCTCACATTCTTTTTTTTCAAAATTTCAAATTAACTCTTCCATCCACAGGATAATAAAGTGACATAAGTTATTGCACTATTAAACATAGCATGTGAGCTTCTCCAAAGTTCAAGTTCAAACCAAGACATTTATCACATTATCTTTCAAATAAACTCACGTAACTAGATAGATTCGATATCGGTTTATGTATTATAAGCTTCATCATTAAGCAAAATGAACGTGACTCTTATAATGCTTTTATTTCTTCCTGTACTAATTAAAACTAGGGTTGCAAGTATTTTTTTAATGGCTAGCTTGTATTATTTAATGAGTAAGTTGTTATTTAAATAGGTAAGAGATTAAAGGATATGGCAAGAGAAGAAATAAAGAGTTTGTAGTACTGGAGATTATGTTAACAAAATTAGGCTATATTCCTTAGCGGCTTATAAATAGTTATAATATAGAGGTAATATAGCCTAAAGCTTATTTAAATATTTTAAAATAAATATTTATCAAAAAAGTATATTAGAATTATTTTTCACATTCCGTAGAACGTATCTACCATACTAATTTGTTTCAAAACTTGTAGGGCAATGATGTTGATGAATATTTTAATTTAGGCTTATTTTGCATGAATTTTCATTTCAGTGAAAGCTTTTTCAATATCAAAGACAAACAAGGAAAAGGCATAGAGTTCATAATGGGAAACCATCACAACCCTCGTGGTCCAGGCTAGCTCGTATAATTGGAAAGTAAGAAATATTGCGGTTTATGTAGTCCTTTCATACCATTGTCATTAGTAAACCTAAAGAAAAATGACATTATTTTACATGATAAATAAAGCTAATCCTGAATCTTTAAAGGAAGACTTTAATTTTCAAGAATTAGAGAAAAATACGCTCTTCTAACACTCAAGGTGTCCTTCATTTAAACTTTCTTCAAAAAGTATTTAATACCCATGCATCATACGCAACGAAACATTAATAGATACATATTATTATAATAACGTATGTACATGGTACTAGAATATAAAAGTAGATATTATATAGGATAATTTGCTTGGTTAATCGATGCTTGAATAATACGGTTTCCTACCGTATTTTTTTCTTGTTAAAGGTGTATAGAAATTTATTAAATTGAATTTAGAAATAATTTAAGAAGCTTACAGAAACTTGAATAGCTTTCAACTCTGCACACCTGCAGAAATTGTTTTTAGAGGTTTTTTTTTTTATTAGGATTACCTTATCCAGAGGCTAACAAAGGTACATACCCTTCGCTTAACTGAACATCCATCAATGGAAAGGTACCCAAGAAATTTTTATCTTGAGCTAATTTGAATAACCTGGTGATCGGTTTGGAAGTTGTACAGCTACTATCCTCAATGACGACTTAGCATTTTATTCTATTTAAAAAAAAAATTAGGTTTAATGAGGGTCAATTCTCAATGAGGACTTAGCATTTTATTCTATTAAAAAAATTAGGTATAATTTTTGTGTAAGTATAATCTTCAAATTAACAAAATTTATCGTGGTCAATTTCAAGAAATAGATTATAAAGCCGTATTTTGAAAATATGAGCAGTAAAATTGCTTCATTTTAAAAAAGGAAAATAATTTTGAGAATAATAGGTCTAGGCCTATATTTTATATTTTCCAAGTGAATTAATCACTAGACCTATCCTTAAAGATTTACCTGTACCTGTAGACTATAATGAGCGCTTTAGGCTATTATTATTATTGTGATTAATTCATTGTTGTACTAATTTTATTGTCATTGCAATAAAATATTATTACTACAATTAATTAATTCATTTATTTGTTGTTTTTCGACACATAATAAAATAACGTTCCACATATTCCATTACCAATGCATTTGTGGATGTACATTTAAGCTACTGAAATTTTTGCAACAAAAGGATTAACAAAACAAATTAGACACTTTAACTGCAATAATATCGTAAAACTGACCAACAATTACCGGTTGATATATAAAAAAAAACAAATGAAGCTTTTAGGTGCCAGGATGGTGCCAGCTGACATCTAAATCACGCGCCGTTTAGACGCAAATTACAACAGTTTGAATATAAAAAGTTGCCTAATGACCATATTACTTTAATACACAAGTCAAACATAGTCTCTAATTTTGTTAGAGTACAGGAGGAATGAAGGGGGAGGGGGACTGGCATTGATGTAGAGAGGGGGCACGCATCTGCCGGTGGCTGGGGAGATGAACACCTTGCTCCATCAAATGAGATTTTAAAGGGACAGGGCTGAATTCTTTCAATTAAGTGACACCTTGCTCAGCCTGTTGACAGACCTATCATCCATTGTCCTAGACATAGCTTGCTGGAATAAAAAATATACGAGGATTCAACTTGTAAGTCAAAGCTTAATGGCGAGAGCTGGTACAACAGGTTTTATTGACATGTGTATATATACTGTAGGCCTATATAAGGGCTGAAAGTCGATTAAAATTTCTAATCGAGTTAACGCTTGATTTTAATAGATTAATCGACGGATTAATCGACAAACAGGTCGATATTTTAAACGAAACCAAAGTATATATTTAATATTGTTTTACACGTTTAATAACTACTACACTACAGACAATCAGAAGAAATCCTGAATTAATTAATACCATTATTAGTTAACTAGTGAAAAAAATATTTACAAAACTGTGTGCGCAGCAAAATCTGCTAGATTCCAGTAAGATAACTTTATTCGCTTTAGCATACTGAATATTCAGTATCACGGTAAACCTTGCAAAACTAAACTACCCTTCAGGTTTCTGAATAACGGGAATTATTTGGACACAATAGGCTGAATGACACATGATGTGCCAAGGGCGGAGAAGAGAGAGAAAGGAGTTTGGTCTCATTTGACCCATTTCTCGAAAAACGTTTTTCAGAATTAGACTAAACCGATTAATCGGAAAACGTAATTGATCGACGATTAAATGTTTAATCGATTAATCGATACAGCCCTAATATATATACATATGCTTCAAAATTGCCTGCAAAAAATTCAACTTCTGTTCAAGAATAGCCTTTATTATTATTATTATTATTATTATTATTATTATTATTATTATTATTATTATTATTATGAAACTTATAGTAAAAATGACTTCCACACATAAAAAATGGAAGAACCCTCTTATTACGCTCGAATTTAATGTAACAGATGACATCCGTTACATATTATGTATATAATACTAGTATATTCTTAACACTTCATTAAAACGATTTTAATATTGTGAACAGGCAAAATATAGGCATAGACTACAATAAATTGCAATTTTAATGATTAAATTAAACGTGTTAGATAAATGTTTTGATTTTGTATACATTTTCTAGATAGTTTATATAAACCATAAAATGAATTATTCGTTAATAAGGAGTAAACCTTTTTGAAATTATTTTTAAAATTTTCAACCGATATTGGTAATGATGGACTTACATAGGCCTTATTTTACAGGCCTTTCTCTTTCAGATTTAAAATGAAATAGGTTTTTGACATTTTTGGAACCTAATTTGTAAATTCTTCCATACGTCCTGCTTTTATAGGTAGGCATATTCTTTGAGTTATTTGAGCTCGTTCTATTTTCTGAACATTCTTGTTGAATGTGAATTCAAAGTCCATTCGTCTTTCACTTTAAATCGCTTTTAAGCAAGCACGTATTTAGAAATTAGTTTATGGAGAGTCCTAATCTGATTGACCACAACTGATTGATATCTTCCCTTCCTGAGTGACAAAACATTGATTTTTCCTAAATAATTATTCAAAGATTCTCATATCTTGGAGGACCTGCCTTAAATACGTCCTTGCTTTTAAGCGAATTTACGATCACAATAATCTGCAGTGTACACAGCTTTTGTCAGTAAATTGAACTGATTTCCTAGCATTATCTTTATTATATTTGGTTAACTGACATGTTTCTTACTTCTTACGCTGGATTATAACGCAATATTCATTCTTGGTTTGAAAATTTCAATTCCAGGAACGTCGATTAGTTGAGTAGCCCTGTTCCGGTTGCGCGGTGACCGCGACGGCAGCCCCGCGTCTCGCACTATCTGTCGCCCTTATTACCCGGTAATCAGTATCACCACGCGTCCAATGTAACTTACATGATGTGCAGACTGTACTATTATCATGCTTACAGACCTTATGTGGCTGTGTGAAATACGAGAATACATTAACTATTTTACCCACACTCCAGTCAAGTGTTGACCTAATATTTTAACAAGCAAAACTCTAAAGTGAATTCATCCTGAAGATACCGAACTATTGCCGAAAAAATTAATAACCTAATAAAACAAGTTAAGAAAAGCATATTTTTTAAAATCTTATAAGTGATAAAAGGCAAAAAATTAAAAGAATCTCTTCCTAAGGGAACCATGAAATACAGTAGCCCAATAATTTCTAGCTGAAACACAAGAGTGCTAAGAGCTCTTTCCGTCCCACGGGTAGCCGAAGATCCTAGGTTCGAATCCCAGAGTCAGAGAAATTTTTCTCCTATAATATTCTCACGTAATGTCCAACAGAGACAATAATCTGTGGTTCATGAATGCATATATCCATCTTGAATGTACAATAACAGTGGAAGCACGGTCACAAAAATAATTAATTAGTGTGCCTCACAGTACTGCATATGACATAACTTGTCTTTCAGTGAGGTGGACCATTAAGGGTAATCAGTCACAGGAGAGAGGTTCCATCTGGCGCTGTGAAGTGACCTTTGGCTAACTCAGTTGGTAGAGCACAGGAATGGATAGTCGAAGACCTGGGTTCGACTCCCAGAATTAGAGGGACTTTTATCCTATAATACTCTCAGTTTTATTTCTTATATTTCTCCCATTCCCAATGCCGTATGTTTAAAGTGATTGATGATCGTGCAGGGCTCGATGATTTGAATGACGACGGTACCATGGGATGGTATATGTCACGGAGAGTAAAGACTATGGACATATCATTTGGTAGCTTTGTGATGTACCGGTATACGAATAGAGGCGATGGTAATTTAGTTTTGAGTCTTTCGCTGTGGAGAATGGATATGACAAGATGAGAACAGCATTTCATGTCAAAATAGTTACTATCCGTGGGAGAAATGCCAGAGAATACCACCAATAGCTGATGAAAGCTTTAGGGAATAATGTCCATCCATACCGAACTTTAAAGAATTATGGGGTGGGTATGAGTGTTTTCATGTTTCAAACTACCGCAATACATTACAGTGGTACGTGCTGTCGTGTATGAATGTTCATGGTGTCTGTATCCTTCCTCCTTAAAGATGTCTGCATTATACATAGCCTACATTCCATACCCTGCCCCTTCATTTGTAGGTCTACATTTCGAAATTTTAAAATGGTCTGACATTTTCAAAGGAAAAAATATTTGCCGTGACTTATGCCCCATCCCTCTTATATAGCAAGTAAGGAAAGTACTGCTGGCCCTAATTCATTTTAAATAATGAGTTTGTGTAAAAATAATAATTAATTCCCTTCATATTTAATAAAAATAATAATTAATTATCTTCATATTTAATATCAGGCTCAGAATAGTTTTTCCAAAGGCATGAATGTGTACAGGTATACAGGGCAAGCACTCAATTTCTATTCTCTTCCCTTAATACTTTTAGAATGCTTCATTAAAAGACGGTTTTGGTATGAGAGTATGAAGTGGAAGTATTGCTGTCGAAAGAGAAATAAAAGGCGGATATAGACAAACTATATTTTCTGATCAATTTCACAATAGGTAGGTGCTATAATTACAGTTGTTGGCAATTCTAAACATGCCCTTCAAAAAGTTAAGTTTTTCACCAGTCACACTCTCCTGCTAGTTCCAGATTATTTGGAGCCATTTAGTTATCGAATCCTGTGAAATAGCGGATGTAGTGTAACATTACAATAATTTATTTTATTGCAGCCCTTGTGTGAATAAAACCATTTTATTTTATTTCATATAATAGCCTATGATGGATATGAAACAATAAACTTCTTTCTCCCGTTGTAGCGACTTTTCTGCAGCCCACGCTACTCGGGCCTTACAGGACGTGCCTTATCGGGAGAGGGTTTACCTTTAGATCACATACATACATGGAGGGCCTCCCCGGGTAGTCAGCCCAATACCGGGGTCACCTCCGAAACCTCACGAACACATAGGACGAGAGACTCCAGTTGCACACACACACTTAAACCGAACAAGGCGTGGATGGGATGAAGATGATAATGACGGCCAAATGATATCCAGGGATCACAAGGACCTTAAGTTACTGGACATTCATCTCACAGATGAGGAAAAATCCCACCTAGCAGCTTGTGGCGTGGATGGGATGAAGATGATAATGACGGCCAATTGATATTCAGGGATCACAAGGACCTTAAGTTACTGGACATTCATCTCACAGATGAGGAAAAATCCCACCTAACAGCTTGTCTCGACCAGGAATCGAACTTGGGCCAGCCGCGTGAGGAAAGCAAACGCAACCCATGCGAAATATTGAATATTAATAATAATAACATCAATAACAATAAAAATAAATAAAGGTGTTGGTTTGAAGGAATAATGTCTAACAGCCCTTATAATTTCACACTACTTGCTTTATCCTGGAACTCAGGCTTGGCAATGAAATGACATGTCATAAACAAATGTTCATAAAATAAATAAACAATTTATGATAGGCCTAAAATGTTTTCCTTATTGTTATCAAGGGCAATAGAATGTGCTCCAATCACGACAAAGGATCGATGAGTCGCTCCACACTGAGACACTGATAAGGAACACTTTGCTGTGATTCGCTACTTCGCCCCGCCTCTTGTTGCACTCCATTGGCTGCGGTTACATGTCTTCTGCGAAACTTCGCAAATCCTGTTTCCATGCTATTATGTAGTATGTTGCAAATCTTCTTACGTAGCTCATTTGCAAATATATTTGTCTTTATTCCTATTGAAGCGTTATTTTAAAAGGAGAAAATAATATAGGGTTTGGATTTAAATTCACTTGAAAGTAGGCCTGATCGGGAAAACTGTAATCAGCGCTGTTGTTTAGAAACCATAGAAATCCAAGGTTATAAATTCTTCTAAAAAGTTTAGCCTACCCTTAAAATTAATACAGGCGAATAAGCAAAATGAAGGTAAAAGCAAACTTCGTGGCACTTCTCTGCCTGCCACCCGATCGCTGCGTCATCTACCATCGGCAGATTGCAGGATTGGGAGCATGTGGTCAGCATGCCGACACCCATGGCCGTTAATGATGGTTACCGTGACCGGAGCTGCTACTTCTCTATCAAGTATTTCCTCAATATGATTCGCGAGGATGAGTGCACCCCGTTCCAGGCTCCCTTCCTCAGAAAAATCCAAGAAGGTACCTGGAATCGAACTCGAGCCTGCGACGCTGTCCACGAGACCACGCAGGTGGTCAAAATGAAGGTAAAAAGAAAGATAAAATAGAAAGAAAAGAAAAGATAGACGCTACTAAGGTGGCAAGAAAGAAAACTAACGGTAGAAGATCCGATAGGATATTAAATAGAAATAGAGAATGTGATGGAAAATGACGATTTGGTGTTTTTCTGTGAAAATCTATTTATTGACTATGGAACTGCTGTTTTTCTTCACAAATTATTTCCATCATAGGCCTCTTGTAATTTAATGTCACTTCAACTAGGCCTACTACCAACAGTTCCCCCTGCAATTTGTATTACTATTAAAATTAAAATAATTTGGCATTTATTCATTGAAGTGATATTTCGGAGAAGAGGGTTGAAATAGTATTCCTCTCCCAAACTATCCTATAAAGGCCTAATACATTCTATTGCCATTATAGCTGTCACTTAAATCATTAACAGATCATTAGGCCTACCATGATTTTAAGTATGCACTACCCGCTCCTCGCGAAAGGACCTGGCCACCCTACGCGGTATCATCCGGCCTAGTATGCCTCGGTCGGGCCTCCACGGCTCTCTTCCAGGGCAGGACCGGTCTCCGAGTCGAACACTTCATCATCAGTAGTAAGAAACTGGTACATCGACCATGAAAGACCACATTTTTTTGGCACCTGGCCATGTGGTGGCGCGGCGCATGTGTCATGTGTCAGTGACCTGAACTGGTTTGTTCAAGGTTATCGCATTGTTTGGTTGGAGTACGAGTTGGGATATCATTTAAGTTAATTTATATGAGCAGGTGTGCATGTTGACATTGATGGATGGAGTAATTGTTGCGATGTATGTTAATTTGGGCGTTGCCCGTTATGTCCGTATTAGGATGCTTATAAGAACAAGTTGGGATATCATTTAAGTTAATATATATGTGCAGGTGTTCATGTTGTCATTGATGAATCGAGCTATTGTTTTGGGCGTTGTCCGTATGTGACCTAAGCGGAAAATTTATGATAGGCGTTGGCCGATGTATGTTAATTTGGGCGTTGCCCGTTATGTCCGTATTAGGATGCTTATAAGGACAAGTTGGGATATCATTTAAGTTAATTATATGTGCAGGTGTTCATGTCGGCACTGATGAATGGATCCATTGTATGAAGTTGTTGCGATGTATGTTAATTTGGGCGTTGCCCGTTATGTCCGTATTAGGATGCTTATAAGAACAAGTTGGGATATCATTTAAGTTAATATATATGTGCAGGTGTTCATGTTGTCATTGATGAATCGAGCTATTGTTTTGGGCGTTGTCCGTATGTGACCTAAGCGGAAAATTTATGATAGGCGTTGGCCGCAGCGGATGATCAAGATTTATAAGGAATAGCAGGTGGCTGAGTATATGTTAATTTGGGCGTTGCCCGTTATTTCCGTATTAGGAGGCTTATAAGGACAAGTTGGCATTGACCTAAGTGGACTTGTTCAAGGTTTCTGCATTGTGTGGTAGGAGAATAATAATAATGGTGGAACGAGTTGGGTTTAATTAATGATAGGCGTTGTGTGGACTTGACAGATGACCATGTCATGTCTCCTAGCGATGTGTAATAAATAAGGGTGTGGTCGGGACGCTTAGGAATGGAGTTTTCAAGTTTTAACTGTCGGCAGGTGTGTGAGGCATATATATAATAGGAGCATTCCATGGCTTCTGCATTCTCACATTATAAGCACAAACACACACACACACACACATATGCACATGCACAATACACAATGGTTAAGATTAAATAATTTCTACATATTATAAGCGTGTGCTAAGTTTGTACATAGGCCAGTCCATACAACACTATCATAATGGAAAGATTTAGCTGCGAGCATTGTACTGCATCATATAAAAATAGCACGTCTCTAAGAAGACACGAAAGAGAAAAGCATACCAACATAACATTTACATGTAACATATGTAATCGTACTTACACCACACATAGGAGTTTACGAAAACATATTATCGACGTCCATGATCGTCGTACCTATCACTGTGATCTGTGTAATACGATATATATATCTAGATGGGGACTGAGTGATCATGTTCAGAGAGAGCACTGTGGAAATAATCAGGTAAGAAGCTAATTTTACTGTGGATGTAATTTATATTAGGGAAAATAATAGATTATTGAAAACTTAATTTTTTATTTCTGATTTCCAGACAGCGGGACGAGAGGTCAACGCTCAGCCAGAGTCCTGCCAGCGTGATTCTTCTCGTCCTGATACTAATCATCAGGATCATGATATCGTGCCCAGACAATGCAGACCTTCAAGCCCTCAACCCGGACCGAGCCATCACCATGGACATACTACAATCCCACAGCATGGAGCAAGCCCTAACCACCAGCCAATTATTCACCAAGGCTCCACATCAAGCCCACAGCCTGGACCGAGTCATCAGGATCATACACAGGTCAGACGGAGTGATAATGGGGGTAAAATGGTATTGATGCAAACTGCATTCCAATCTAGATTAAAAACATATGTTGCATATAACATTCCAGTTGGGGACATTCAAACTAATTTGGAATACTATTTCAATGACATGATAAAGAAACTAAAAGAGGATATAAAATTGTTTAAAAATGTCAAGTGTAACTTATTCGTTGAATGCGAATTCGAAAATATTCAAAGCGAAACTTGCATGAAAAATTTCAAAACAAGAAATACTGCATTGGCTACGAGTAGTGATGTGGATCAGATCATAAGAAATAAGTTTGCTAAAATATGTGCTGAACTAGAAGATTGTTCCATGAAGGGCTCGGGCTGGCATTTTAAAAAAGTACATAAAATAGAACTGCGGATAAATAAGCATATCCCCCTCGCCAAAGCTAGTTCATACATAGACCTGCCTATGAAATATAAATATTCACAGTCAATTGTCAATGTGAGGAATTGTGATGACATGTGTTTTAAATACTGCATCCTATCTAAATATATCAATCAGAACAAAGATTGTATAAGCTCATATACACAACGTCCTGACCTGGAAAGTAAATATGATTGGACCGATGTTACATTTCCCATACAACCAAAACAAATATCTAAATTTGCAAAAAGAAACAACATTTCTATAAATATATACGCAATTGAAGATGTGGTCACTAATACATATCCATTCATGGACCATGAAATTTATCCCTATAGTGTCTGTGATACCGAAGCCGATGACCATCATGATATACTTTACATTACCGATGGGGACCGTGCTCATTTCTGTGCCATAACAAACTTGGAAACATTAGTTCGATCGCAAATCACACTTTCGAGGAATTGTAAAAACTATAGAATATGCAGGCGGTGCTTCTCGCAATTTAATGATGGCGATACGAAATCTTCGATTGTCAAACTGGCAGAACACAAAAGACTTTGTATGTATTTTAAACCTATTAAATATGAAATACCAACACCCGAAAAGCGCATAGTTAGATTTGAAAACCACGGACACAGTAGTAAAGTAAGATTCGTAGTTTATGCAGATTTCGAATGTAGTTTAGTCCCCGTTGCGGGCTGCACAGGAGATCCTCAAAGCAGTTGGACGATGCAGTATCAGAAACATGTACCATATAGCTACTGCTATATGATAAAAGACAGCGAAGGTACATATTCCACATTAAAATTATACAGAGGTAAAGATGTAGAAAAACACTTCATTAGCAATCTTATACAAGATATTAAAGTAATCGAAAAAGAGGTATTACAGCAGAATATTGCTATGCTTCCTCTAACAGAAGATGAACGCATACAATTTGATAATGCGTCCAAATGTCACATTTGTCAAAAAGGAAACTTTACGGAAATTAACCGTAAAGTAAAGGATCATTGTCATGTCACGGGGAAGTATAGAGGACCTGCACATAATGAATGTAATTTAAGATACAGAACACAAACAGTTATTCCTGTAATTTTACATAATCTTTCAAGTTATGATGCACATTTCATAGTAAAATCATTAGGTTATGATGAGAGTAGAATAGATGTCATTCCTACCAACCAGGAAAAATATATTTCGTTCACAAAATATGTACCCCGCGAAGTGAAGAATACATATCTCAAATTGAGATTTATAGATTCCTTTAGGTTTTTAAATAGTAGTTTATCATCTCTTGCCAACAACCTACCCAAAAACAAGTTTATTGAGACACAAAAGTATTTTAAAGAAAACACTGATTTAGTGATACGAAAAGGAGTATTTCCATATGATTATATAACATCGGACCATGTATTTTCAGAAGAGAGCCTGCCCCCTAAAGAATGCTTTTACAACAAGCTGGTGGGGGATCATATCACGGACGATGACTATTCGCATGCAAAGAAAGTTTGGGAGAAGTTTAATTTGAAAAACTTGGGTCAATATTCGGATATCTATCTAAAAACTGACGTGTTAATTCTAACGGACGTCTTTGAAAATTTCCGAGACATGTGTTTGGATGTATATGGATTGGATAGTGCTCATTATTATACAATACCGGGGTTCGCATATGCTGCGATGCTAAAATATACAGGAATCGAACTATCTATAATGTCGGATATAAACATGATTTTAACTGTTGAAAGGGGGATTAGAGGTGGGATTTGTCAAAGTGTGACCCGATATGTAGAATCAAGTCAGAGCAATTCAATAATGTATTGGGATGCGAACAATCTGTACGGCTGGGCAATGAGCCAGTGCCTGCCATATGGTGATTTTAGATGGTTGACGGATGAAGAAATCGCCGCGATAGACATAGAAACAATACCGGACGATTTTTCGAAAGGTTACATATTAGAAGTAGATATTCAATACCCAGATCATCTGCATGTGAAACACCAAGACCTACCATTCTGCGCTGAAAGTATGTGTGTTCAAGGTGATAAGCAAACTAAATTATTAACAACGTTAAATAATAAAAACAAATATGTTACTCATTATAGATCATTAAAGCAGGCTATTCAACATGGTCTTAGGTGTGTGAAAATACACAGTGCTATCGAATTCAGCCAATCCGCATGGTTAAAACCATACATTGACCTGAACAATATGAAACGAACTGTGGCTGCAAATGACTTTGAAAAGAATTTTTTTAAGTTAATGAATAATGCGGTGTTTGGCAAAACTATGGAGAATATTAGAAATCGCATTGATTTTAGGTTAACATCCAATATGAGACAATTAAATAAATTGATAAATAAATGTAATTTCGTGGACCGTACGATATATGATGAAGCATTGGTCGGAGTTCTGCTAGAAAAAACTAAATTAATCTTTACAAAAGCCGTATATGTTGGCATGTCCATTTTAGATATTTCAAAAACACACATGTACAGATTTCATTACGACGTAATGCAGCCATTGTATGGCACAAACCTGCAACTTTGCTATATGGATACGGATTCCTTTATTTACAATATTCATACTGATAACTTACATAGGGATTTGTTAAACATATTCGAACATCTTGACACCAGCAATTACAGACAGAATCATCCATTGTATTCTATACATAATAAAGGAGTACTAGGGAAATTTAAGGACGAATTAGCAGGGGAAAAAATTGATAAATTCGTATCGCTGAGGGCTAAAATGTATGCTATGCAAATATGCGGTGGTAGGGAAATAAAAAAAGCAAAAGGAGTAAAAAAGAGCACAGTACAGAAAGAATTAGCTTTTTCCGACTATGTTAATTGTTTAAAACAAAACACTGTCACATATTCGGAAAATAGATATATCAGATCAAAAAAACATGAGGTACATTCAATATGTGTAAATAAAAAAACTCTCGATGCTGTTGATAACAAACGTAAAATATTGCGAAATGGGATAAATACATTACCATATGGTCACAGGCATATTACATGATTGGACATGTCTATATAACCATCCGCTCATAAATACCTCGGTCCCGGTTCTTTTCCGGTCAGTTTGCTGCGTGCAACGGTGAGGAATAAAACTATAAAACAATGGACGTGGGAAACGGTCTATATATTGATATAATTCCGCAGAAGAATGAGAAATTGGGGAAGTATCGATTTGTATCAACACCAAGAGTAGCAAGAATAGTCAAGGAGGGGGATGTGCTTACATATACCATCGAATGTTTAGATTATGTTCCCAATGAAATTAAATTCACACTACAAATATATAACCCGAAAAGAAATTTGGCCAATTTGAGAATTTCGAAGCTGGATTGTGAATATGAAGAATTCCGCATCTCGGCAGAGAAAGAGGAGATACGATCACTCGGTGATAAAGGGGACTTGGTAATCATTACAGAAGAATCTGACGAATCCGACATTCTGAGGACGTTATATGGAGAGAGCACTATGCAGTTAACTACGTGGAAAATGGAGCCTGTGCGAATATCTGTTCGCGACTTACTTGGACATGAAGACGTTTGCACCGGTATTGAATTCGATGGACCAGCCCACTTCAGAGCGATGGAGAAACTCGGTGGTCAGCACGCGCATGGTGCTCCAGCCCACTTCGGAGTGATGGGGAAATCCAGTCAAAGGTTTACAGATGCGCCATATGCTCATAAACATGTCGATACGGAGAAGATAACAACAGTAAAATTTATAGTTTCCAAACGTCATTAAAAGGTACGTGGAAAATATACTTGTTCCCTAACACCTGTTTACCTTGATGAATATCAACACCTGCTTCCATAAATTATCCCCGACGTTTCCATACATGCTAACCTTTGTTAACCTTGAAGAATAACCACACCTGTCTCCAACCTGTTTCCATAAATTTCGTTCCCACCATTTCCAGACTCGTTAACCTTTTGTCGACATTGGAGAAAACACCTGGTCCCATAATTCATTACAAATATGTGACCAATGCCCAAACACTTGTTAACCTTGGAGAATATCCATACCGGTCCCCAACTTGTTTCCATAAATTATCTCCCACCATTTCTATACTCGTCGACATTGAAGAAAACACCTGGCCTCATAAATCGTCCCCACCACCTTCAACAGGAGAGATATAAAGCAGGAGCAAAGCTCAGTAGAGCCTGTATTAACAGGAACGCTACCGTGACATCATCATCTTCAAACAATATTACAACAGTCTTACTATGGCAACTCAAGACAGAAACGGAGGAGGACATGGTCCAATTGAAGTCGTGGACTCGAGACGTGGAAGAAGATCCGTTACCAAAGCAAAAAGTATCGAACGCATGGATACTGATAAGTATTCAAGAGAGAACTCTGCAGAAAGTGTACCTGACCATGGTGCGAATGAAGATGCTTCTGCCGGACTGCTTCAGGAATTTAACCAACTTGGACGGGGCGGCGCATATGACGACGTTATGCGGAAACTGGAAGAGTTCACTGTCGATGCTGAATACCCAATCAAGAAGGCCAGAGCCGTGAATACTAAGTATGGACGCCGTGTGGTGTTAGATTTGGTAGATAATACCAGTGTGTTTTTACCCGCACGATTCTCATCGTTCACGGATGATAACATTTTGAAATTAAACAGTGGACGTTTTGCTGTTGTAAGTCGCGGTATGCAAGACGTTGGGAACGCCCGCTTCATTAAAGTAGAATTGGTACGCATGGACTAGAAATTTGTCGACATATGCAACAAAAGATCAAATATATATATTTTATAATACTCAAACATTTGAAGTAAATTAACATGACACAATAGTATTCCAAGTTATGTGCCCAAAAATTAGCAATATAAATATGTTAAATGTAAACCAGAGTGTATTGTGGATGTGCATATGTGCTGTGATGTGAGAATAAAGAAAATTTAATGTAATTGTATAATTGTTATTAACCCTAGCAATCCTATCATGATGTTCACCTATAGGAGGAGAGGGGAGGGGATCATGTAGGTGTATATATATTATGATATGGTAGAGAAAAAAACTTTTCACATGGGATAGTAGCACTGGTGTGAGAACTACAATGAATGCACTGTTTCATTCGGAGACGTGCGATGGAATTCGTCATTGGATATATTGTGATAAAGCCATATCATGGGGACCTTGTAGTGATTGGAGGTATTGTGATAATCAATGTAAATTTTTTAAAAGTGTTAAAAACATGAAGACGTGTGATAAAGGGACTGCTATGGAGAAGAGGACTTCAAGAGATGCGTGTACGCAAACAGATAATCTGACTTTAACATATGAAGAACTGGCAAATGTAAACAATTTAAATATGTTAGGGGAGTGGCTAGGACAGCTTGATAAAGTGTAAGATGATGGGAAGTAATAATAAAAAGTATTTTAATACAAAGCCATATTATTTTTTTTATTCCACCAAAACTGTAAAACGCTAACATTGGTTAAAGCACACTTTGTAGTATTAACACAATGGAACATACACTTTAACTGATTTCTTTGTACATCTAGATTGTTCTTCAATGACTCCAGGCTAGGACAGCCATGTAATTCCAAGTCCGAAATGTATCTGTTTAAAACACTTTCAAAAAACATCTTTTTGGACAATCCTTTCACATACACATCCATATTATATTTCACACACTCTTGAAGCATGGGCTTTAATTTGTTATAAGGTACAAATCCAACATCCCACTTCAGCCCATGGAACACATGTTCGAGAAAGTATTTTGATTTGACGTTTGGAACAACGTCATCGGGAGGAAGAAACACGAAATGTGCCATTTTCTCACCACACATCACAGCAACCTCCTTGGCGATGAATTTATTATTAGCTGTATAGAATCCTTGGACATCTAACACACAAGCAGACATTTTTTATATAATATTTGTGACAATGCCCGAGAGTGGTCTATACTTCAGTTTCCTGTCATGTATAGCGAGGCAGTAGATCTTAGTGTTAGCAGGTAAGTTTTCTGAAGCAGTGATTTCGGCTCTTATATTTACGGCCCCTGTTTTTATTTCCTCCTGTTGCTTGGAACAGTCGATGACGAAAAGTGGAGCCTTTGACACGAATTCCTCTCTATTTAACATCGGGCCAGAGGAGTGTCCATAATATGAGTTTGCGAATGCACAGAATCGATCATGTAATATGGCATATCGATTATTATTAGCATCAATATCGAAGGATTGATAAGGATACTTCTTGTCCTGTAGATATAACTGCACATCTGTTATTTTGTTTAAATCGAACTTTGACGGATCCCCTCCTACTTTTTCTCGGTCGGTTTGTATTCCGAAGATGACATATCTTGGCTTCTGTAGTTGTGGGACTGTAGAAATATTCCAAGTTAATTTCGTTGTCTGGGGAACATTTGGATGTACGAACATCTGCCACTCTCTGAAGGCAATTGGTAGAGCGGAATCCTTTTCCATATATTTTGATAATTTTAATCTCTGCTGATCTGATACTCGAAGCATAGGCATGTTCCATATCACTTCCGTCAGCTTAACTTTACTCTCTTCCACTGTCACGTTTATACTATTTCTTGCTCTCTGCAATACAAGCTTCAGTCGAGCGTTTAACACAATCTTTTGAAAATCTTCCGCCGAACCCAATACATGACTTAATGGGATACTGACGTTAAATTTCCCATTATCTAATATTTTAGGGTCATCTTTTAAGTTACGACACCATCCCATATTTTCAAGTTGCTTACATTTCTGACCATCATAAGAGCACAATCCCTTCATAAGGCTTGCAAACCCAGGATAGCGTGTTCTGTCTATAATTTCTCCATTGACCTCGAGTCGAATTTCATCAAAAAGATTGACTAGGCCATTCATAGCCAGTTTACCAGTAAATGCAGTACCATCAGCTTTTGTCACTTCACCGGTTAATATAATATTGCTTCGGGATGGAAGTAGTTGTGATTCCTGGCTATGAATTTGTATTTGAATCTCATCACTTTCGTTAATAGCGGTAATATTAGTGGGACTAAAATAGTGATATTCATACTCTGTAACTGACTCCGAAAAGGCAGTATCCTCAGCGACGTCTAACGGACCCATTTCTATTAACTCGATATCCCAACAGTTGGAGGAAGGATTTGTTAGCTAGTGTTAACTGTTTGACACTACGTGTTGAACTGAAGGATTTGGTTTTAACTTTTGTTTTAATACTATGTTTGGGTCCACTAAAATCAAGCCCCATTATTTAACGGGCTCTGATATGCAGACGAACCGATAGCTCTTCTCCGCTATTATCGATTATATTCCCTTCCTGGTCCAGTAACTTGACAGTGATGTTGTTGATTGATGTTGTATGTTTCAGGGGCATATAAATTAAATTCGATGGCGCTAAAGATATCTTAAAGCCAGGTGCAACTGTCGGAAAGAATTCATGTAATGTATGAGTCGGATTACCATTCGTGAATGAGCCCGTCGCCAAATTGCACTCGACTCTTATAACGTTTACTGCAAATATATTAGGAGGATACGTTGATTGGACCATATTATTATGTAAATATTTTTCTCTTTCATTATCCTCTGACAAGGTAGTATTAAATCCTAGAACCGATCCCAGAGAGTTCGGTACTTGAAATGTGATCGGCACTGGCGATGTTAATTCCACCTTTAATGTGGAAGCATTGGTTTTTAAATAAAATCCTCTAAGGCCTGTTGGCTTGTTTTGTACCATATGCATTTGCTTTTCTATTTCGGTAATCATTGCAGCCTCAATATCATCAATTTCATATGTGCCCGTAGGAATATGAAGTGTGTACTTTTTCACGGCAGTATCGGGACGGAGATCGTTTCCGTCCTTGAGTTTTATAGCAAAACTGTTATTCTTATCCGTAATATTAGGTATTGCGTGATAGGTGTTTAAATTAAGTAATGCTATTTCATATGTCAATGAAGGATCCAGATCTATCGTAGGATGATAATCCTGTGATAAAACTGTCGATGCTCCCGTGAGCGTAAATACGTTTGATATCATGATGCACCTTTAAGAGACTGTTTTACAATATTTCGGAACATGCCTTTTATAACTAGCAAATTGTGGGCGAAATGATTATAATAAAAATGCTAAACACAAATGACCGCAGATTTCCGTATCAAAATTTTGATATGAATTAGCATTATATTTTATGCTCACCCGTCGTAAATACTTAACAATTTCTTTAGGAGGAGGTAAATTGCCAAACGAGTCGAAATAATACGCATATCGACCATCCTTTTTAATTGCTACCCAGTGTGTTCCTGTGTTCAAGTGGCTATCTAAATTTACTATGACATTCTCTTTAGGCCAAGGTTTTCTGGGCAACGTATCGCGCATGAATACGCCTCTAAAATTAGGTATGCGTAATTTTTTTACATACTTAAGAATGTCGATATCG
Organism: Ectobius pallidus; assembly: GCA_964059195.1. Taxonomy (NCBI): domain Eukaryota; kingdom Metazoa; phylum Arthropoda; class Insecta; order Blattodea; family Ectobiidae; genus Ectobius; species Ectobius pallidus. Next base: position 56,562,974 of record CAXKWD010000002.1, read on the forward strand.
GTTAGGGCTTTTTTTTTAGCTTTATACACCTATTTTTTAAACCCGCACCTTTTGGATATGGACGTAAATATAAGCCCTTTCCCTTGAATTTGCTATCCAAAACTTTACCTAGTTGATCGGCATCATATGCTGACAGTTTTTTAAAAATCGGATCTATGACCCCACGTCCTTTTTTACCTAGTGCGATGGCTTCCATTGTCTGATTATGACGTTCGGATTCTTGTAACGATTTTTTATTTTTTTTTGCAGTATTTACAGCATTTGCAATAGCTGCACTCCCACCGGCTAAACTACCGAGTGCCGAAATCCCGGCCAATATTGGAAGTAGCGGTAAAATACCACCTCTCTTAGGAATTTTTAGAGTCCTTCTTTTAGGATTTTTACTTCGTTTAATTGTTTTTTTAGCTACCATCATTCGATTAATTTGCTGAGCTTGTACTTTTGACGTTTTTCTTTTGCTACTCATTTTTTTTACCCCAGCTCCCATTTTTACTTTCCCTTTCATTAAATTTGTCACTAATAATGCTGCTGCCTTTTCTTTAAATGAAGCGTCGGGCGCTTTTACACGTTCCCAAGCCCTGTTAGCAAGTTCTAAATCGGCGATGTGACGCGATGATTTGTCGGAATGCTTTCCGTATGCAATATCGTGATGTTTGCAAGCCTCATCAAGTTTATTTATGCCCGTATCTCCTCGTGCCAAGCGACGTTTTAGTTTTGTTCCCGGACCACAAAAGTTATATCCTGGTATGTGTAACTCGAGTGGAAGCTTGTTTATGATAGTGTTTAAAACTCCTTTTCCAGAGGTCCTTCTCCGAACACGTCCTGACATGATATGAGCTCCTGTTGCGTGTGATGTGGATACTTATCTATTTTTTTCTATCAACATTACAGCATAATGTACAAGTTCCAACTTGTTCCTCTCCCCATCATAGTACAATCTTTCTCCTCCTCCTCCTCCTCCTCCTCCTCCTCCTCCCCCTCCTCCTCCCCCTCCACCTCCTCCTCATGTCACGTCCCATCTTGATACTCCTCCTCCTCCGCAATCACAAGTCAGGTTGGCCGAGCCTCCTCCTCCTCCTCCTCCCCCTCCTCCTCCCCCTCCACCTCCTCCTCATGTCACGTCCCATCTTGATACTCCTCCTCCTCCGCAATCACAAGTCAGGTTGGCCGAGTGGTCTAAGGCGCCAGACTTAAGTTCTGGTCCCCCCGGAGGGGTCGTAGGTTCAAATCCTGCACCTGACAATTTTTTTAGGTCGTATGAAAGATATTAAATATTACGTACACTTTCCTTTACACATCAGTTTCTAACACATCACTCTACGGCAATGTTCGTATGTGGTATTTGTAAGGCTGCTATAAAGCGGAGAGATAACTTCAAACGACATGAACAATATTGTCAATCCAAAGAACTGAACTTCGGTACACTACCGGAAAAGCAGAGCATATCCCTACCGATAGCAAATATATGCACAACCCCCCAAACACATGAAGTTAAGCATTCCGTGCTGTTTCCAAACACAATAAGATGTATCATTGCAGGCCCGAGTGGATGTGGGAAGACGAACTTGTTACTGAACCTAATTTATCATCCAAATGGGTTGAAATTCAAGAATATATATATATATATTCACCCACGCTGTATCAAAACGCATACAAGAATTTGGATGATGTTTTAACACGTACGCCGGCCATTGGATACTACAAATTTCACACAAACGATAATACAGTTCCACCGCCTGCGGAAGCGAAGTCTCATTCGCTATTCATCTTTGACGATGTTGCTTGCGATCCTCAAAAAATGATGCAGCAATACTTTAGTATGGGAAGGCATAAGCATATTGATGTGTTCTACTTAATGCAGACATATTCCAAGATACCTAAACAATTGATAAGAGATAATTGTAACTTTATCATTCTCTTTCAAATGGACCTTATGAATCTAAAACATGCCTATGATGACTATGTTAACTGTGATATGTCATTTCCACGTTTCCAAGAAATATGTAGAAAGTGTTGGTCTGCTAGTAAACACGGATTCATTACCATCAATAGAACAAAGGAAAAAAATAAAGGTAAATACTGTTTAGCTATAGACAACAATATAAACATTGACTCTGAAGACATCGAATCATAACTACAAGGAAGTTTGAATGATACACACATACACATATACACGCACGAAATGAGTTACATACGAGAGGGGCAACAGTTTATCTGTAGAGACAGATCGCTATATCCACGTCCGTTTATTACGAGACGGAGAAATATGTATCCTACTGAATCCTTCCACATGGACATCCATGGAAATGTTGTATTTGACAACGTGCGAATAACTGGAGTTGCTGATCCCGAGGAAGCATATGACGTTGTGACGAAAGGTTATGTGCTAAAAGAATTGGAGGAAGTTCAGAAAAATCTATTATCGAAACTGAATATCGATATCAATGGTAATAATAATATCTTGAGTAAGGATGATCAAAATAACATAGTTTTTAACAACGTGCGGCTAACACAAGTAGCACCGCCACAATTACAAGACGATGTGGTAACAAAACAATATCTTTTAGCACAGCTTCAGAATCAAAGTCATACGTTTGTTACTAGTGATATTCTTACGACCCTAGAAGGACAAATTTCAAGTCTTGTTCAACAAACGCAAATTCTAACTCAAAAGCTGGAAGTAATTATGAATAAGTTTGATACTATGTATCAAGTGAACTTTAACTACATCCAGTCCATCCAACATCAGAACAATGATACGAGTGCTTATACCCTGAGCACTGGAGATGATTATTTCAGTTTCCCAATAAATTGCGAACTGTTGGATATATATATATCCCACCCAAGCATTCCTTCTGAGATTGTATACATACACTTGAACGGTAAGGACCTAATTTTAGATGACTCTCCAATTTCGCTTACTACAACGGATCAACTATCTTTTCACGTAGCTGACAAACGTCATAAAGAAATACATCCGATCTTCCTAACAATTATAAGTCGTACAAAACTTGGAAAATACGATTATCCGAACAAATATATATCGTAATATTTGACGGCATTATTTACTCTTCATAGAGATGTTGCTCAACGAACATAAAAAAAAAGTTCTGCGCGACATCATCCGTCATAGCAAAAGTATAAAACAAAAGCTTCTTGCATTACAGACACAGGAGCAGGATGATTTCAATATGAGCACGAAGTCCTTACAGCCCGTCATACTTCCGCTGAAGGAGCTGATCAATTTACAGAAAGGAGGTCCGCCTAATGAATCTATCACACAGGATACTGACACAGATAATACGAAACAGGATGATGGGGAAGAAGAACCATATGCTGGGCTGGTCACGCCTGCACACACGCCTGAAAAAAAAACTGGACTGTCCACCTCTACATATACACCTGAAAAAAATAGACCTGCGGATGAAGTGAGAAGTGAGGCGCTAGTCGACGATTACTTGAATCCGTATATAAGCCCATCGCATGATATGAAAGGAGTTGATAGAGTATTTGGACCGACATATGAAGACGGTTTATTGAAGCTTGGAAACGTGGAATTAGTATTTAATCCAACTGGGGACATTCTACTAGCAAATGATAAAACATACAATGTAACACATGGGCTACTTGAATTAATATTTAGAGTAAAACCCGAACATTATACTGATGATGACTTGCGGAACTATAAAGCTATTTTAGATGATTCGAACGTGCATAGAGTAGGACATGCGAAAGATGGACCTGTTATGGTGTCATTTCATCGCAAATTTAAAACTATTATCGCTCCAATGTATAAGGAAGAAAAGACAAAGACGAAAAAAGGCGGTCTCATATCTCCATGGAAGGATGTGCATATTAATCATAAGATCGACTATAAGTACTGGAGCAATCCTAACTTATTGGTAGATAGACTTAAACTGTTGATAGCTTCGTCTCAAGCAGGTAATACCGCTCATGATAACGAGATAAAAGAGATACTGGGGGAATTAAAATTAAAAGGATATATATCAATATGAGCAAGCATGCAATTGCAGGTGAACTCCATAGGTCTGCAAGAAGAACATTTGATAGAAGACATGTTATTACGAAAGGTTTATATGACTTATTTCAAAGTGATTTAATGGACATGACATCGTATGCTAAGCAGAATAGAGGATTTAAATACGTTTTGGTAGTAATCGATGTATATTCAAAATATGCATGGGCAAGGCCTTTGAAGGACAAGTCGGCACAACAGGTTACGAGTCAGATGAAGAGTATTCTACAAGAACTTCCTACGATGCCAAGAAATTTGCAAACTGATAAAGGAAAAGAATTTTATAACAAGGACTTCCAAGCACTAATGAAAAAGAACGGAATAAACCACTACTCCGTACATAGCACGATGAAGGCTTGCATAGCAGAACGTTTTATAAGAACTTTAAAAAGTAAATTATTCACTTATTTTTCTGCACAGGGGTCCTATAAATGGATTGATATATTGCAGCATTTTGTACATCAATACAACCGAACAGAACATTCTACAATTAAAATGAAACCTATTAATGTTACTAATAACAATTTACTTTCTACAATATTCAGCTATAAGAATACGATGAAACGTAAACCTAAATTCAAAGTTGGTGACTCTGTACGTATTTCGAAACATAAAGCACTCTTTGCTAAAGGCTACCTACCATCATGGACTACTGAACTCTTTAAGATTGCTAAGGTGCAGCTAACACGGCCTGTGACTTATCTGTTGAAGGATTTTCAAGGGAATGCAATTACTGGTGCTTTTTATAATGAAGAACTACAAAAAACTAAATATCCTTCTACTTATTTAGTGGAAAAAATTTTGAAAAAAAAGGGGAATAAAGTATATGTACAATGGTTAGGTTTTCCAAGCGACCAAAATTCTTGGATAGATATAAAAGACATAGTTGATTGAATGGCAATGTTACAATGAATGTGCTTGAATAAAATACATTATTTAATAAAAAATTGTGTCTTATTTCAGGATATAAATGGAAAGGTTTATATTTTTCTAGAACTCCTATTTCCCAATACTTCTTACAATGAGCCTATTCATATGTTAAGGATATTGACATGGACTCGTAAATGAGAAGGCAATATAAGTAACTTTTTTTTATTTATTAATATGTACATATTATATAACTTTTTTTTACATCGGATGTATTCAGCGGGGAGCTCCATCAAATGATCGTAATATGTCTCTCCCGATCTGAAACACAGATTGATGAGGAATTTAGAACTACTATTTACACATAATAGGACATAGAGTTAATATCACATATGCATATTTTACTTACTGCGAAACATATTTGTATGAACTCCATACATGACTCGTCGCATCCCCGCGTCCAAATATCGGCCCTCCCCCGCAGTGGGCCGTCGCACCTGGTGGTATGGCGACGGCCATTACACTCAACGAGGTGGTGCTCGGCGCCATGTTGCCCCACGAGATGGCCGCAAGGGTATTCCACCTCCATTGGATTAATATTTATCAAATGTTCGTATGCCGCCCGAGCCTCAGGTGGTGATGGCGGCGGCGGTGGGTGGAGTTCGGGCGGTGGTTGTACCTCGTTGAGGTATTGAGGCTCGGGCGATGCTGGCGCCGGCGCCTCTTCCTCGCCGAAGAACATCTCCGGCGGCTGAGCGTGTTCCCCTTCTAGTATCTCAGGAAGGGGTGACTGGGCCCTCTGCGGCGGTGGTGCCGGTGGTGATAATACCCTATAATAAATTGAGATAGCACTCGTTACATATGAATTTCAATTTAAAAAAATGTATGTGTAAGTCGACTGATATGTGTTGGTTCTAGACTTTATAATTAGAGTTATTTCTACTATTTAGATATGATTTTTTAATGTATGATAAACATTGTTCTGACTGTTAAAATGGAATTAAAATGGTGGAGACATTATTCAGGAAACTTTCTATTCCTATAGCATTTTATACTGCTAAAATGGTATTAAAATCGAATCATCTGAAATATTTTAATACTTAATAAATATAAAATATAATAAAATATAATAAACTGTTGAAATGGAATTAAAATGGTGGAGAAATTATTATATAATTTAGCTTGGATGTATACATTAATATACAATATTATTACTTACATTAGTGTCGGCGAATACGGCGACGATGGCTCGTCGCTAGCGCTTCTTGGAATTATCCTTAAGTCCATCTGAACTGAAGATTAGTATTACCAATGATATTTTTGTATTTCTCCATTACCGTATATATAGCGCTCCTGACTGTTAGGTCGTATTTGCACATATCCCCCACTTGAAATATTTTGACCAATAATAAAAGTACAAATCCCACCAAGGATCGGGAAAACCAATAGCAACTCGTGAATAGGATCCAACCAATTGGAACAACCGCGGCTCGTGCATGCGCGCGCACGTCTCTTCTTATACCACACAATGCAGAAACCTTGAACAAGTCCACTTAGGTCAATGCCAACTTGTCCTTCCAAAATTAACATACGTGGCCGCTTGCTAACTACTTCATACAATGGATCCATTCATCAGTGCCGACATGAACACCTGCACATATAATTAACTTAAATGATATCCCAACTTGTCCTTATAAGCATCCTAATACGGACATAACGGGCAACGCCCAAATTAACATACATCGGCCAACGCCTATCATAAATTTTCCGCTTAGGTCACATACGGACAACGCCCAAAACAATAGCTCGATTCATCAATGACAACATGAACACCTGCACATATATATTAACTTAAATGATATCCCAACTTGTTCTTATAAGCATCCTAATACGGACATAACGGGCAACGCCCAAATTAACATACATCGCAACAATTACTCCATCCATCAATGTCAACATGCACACCTGCTCATATAAATTAACTTAAATGATATCCCAACTCGTACTCCAACCAAACAATGCGATAACCTTGAACAAACCAGTTCAGGTCACTGACACATGACACATGCGCCGCGCCACCACATGGCCAGGTGCCAAAAAAATGTGGTCTTTCATGGTCGATGTACCAGTTTCTTACTACTATCATCATCATCATCATCATCATCATCATCATCACTACCCGCTAAGCTGTCATTAAATGCGTGGTGAAACGCATAATAAAATTAACTAAGTTTTACGTAAACCAACATTTAATTAAAACTACGGTATATCTTATAGATTTTTCCCATTACTATTCCCGAATTTACAATAAAAAAATGAAATTAAGGGTACTGCGAAGTTAGGCATGTTTGCCTACCTAATGTGTATTATTAATCTTTATACTAATTATGGGCATTGGCACTGCCTTCTAAATCTTACAAGCCATGCTGCTTGAAATCTGGCAACACAGGAGGTAGTCCTATCTGTGGTGGTCTGTGGGAAGCATTAGAATACGTTTTTATTGCAGATAATTTTCTTCGTCACAAATACTGACTTTATTTAGGCCAAATCAGTAGGCCTATATTACATAGCCTATACTTGTGATGTGCATAATAACGTAACGTGCGGTGACTCCACATATCCGAAGGAATTCGTAGTTGTCAGTGTCTCCTCATTATACGTTATGATGTCGCATTTTTTCTTATTTTATTGGTAATAACCTCACTTATCCTGTTAGGCCTACGAGCTCTGTTATTTGATCCACAACAGAGTCATATTTTATTAAGCTACTACACTAATCTGGGTCATTTTGTACCACCACTGAACTAGTTGTCTCAGGTATAATATAACCTAGAACACTGATATCTATCTTCTTGGCTCATGCACTTTATGGAAGACTATGCCCATGACTGTCACTGAAAAGAATAACTTTGCCTGATTCCTTGGAAGCACTCGGCTTTCCGTTATTTGCTGTCTAAAAATCATCCATTCGTTCATCCTTGGCTCCAGTGGTGAACTGTGTTGATTCGCCAGCACTTTTGAGGTTAAGGTTTGAATCCCGTTCATTGGCTTCACCAAACTGTAGGAAAACGCTGAATCGATTTTCTAGTAGTAATATTGGGAGAATAGGAGGTTGCATATACTACGATTTGGCGTCTACCAGATTGAGATGAATTAGGCCTACTGCGAGCAGCTTGATATTTTGATAAAAGTTCATACCAGTAAAAGTGACTATATTTCTCTTCAATTCTTCTTTAATACCAGCCAATTATTCCTGAAGGACACTAATATCATGCCGTACCTCTCTCTTGTATTCGTTTGTAGATGGTAATAGCTGATGAACATGAAAATATTCTATGAAAAACTATTCTCTGGTGTACTCAATTCGAGGTGACGGTGTATATAAATATCTCATTTTGTACACGGTTTTTACCTTCTCTATGCTCTCCAGTTGCTCTTCAGGTGTGTCTAGATGTTCTCTAAACCATAGGCGATGATGACTGGGATTACTTTAAGCTGAAATATGCTTAATTTGCGATGATTCTGATGGAGTTCATTGCTTTATTTACGGCATGTTGATAGCCGATAGGACTACCGATGCGATGTTTCCAGATTTAACAACATGGCTTGTAAGATATAGAAGGCAGTGGCATTGGAAATCACCTATTCAAAAAACAAAGATCTCTAAGAAAGAGCAGTGGCAATTCACTTGTTTTTCGTGTTGTCACGTGACACTCGTAATGAAACAAGTGAGTGTGTTTAGAATGGAGGATTTGTTTGCGAGCCACCTGCGGGCAACGAACCATTGTGCCTCATCCCTCCCCCGTACATTACATAATGACTGTTGTCTGTTTGCTGTAGCAATCACATTGTAAGGACTGCAATTGTCTATTGTTAACGGTTCAACCGATTCACAAAATAGTCTCGATACAACAGAGTGTGACATACTCACGTAAATGGGCTATGCAAAATTGTCACTATTTATCTTTGCACTAACATGAAAAGTGTCAAGGTTTTCATTCGCAAATATATAGGCTTATTGACAATTTTATGATAGACAATGCTATAACAATGTCATCTGTTTGTGCAGTTTTCCTATAAACAAGAACGTCTAGCTATTGGCTACCTGGAAGTAAATTTTAATAATTTCATAGGCGTATTTGTGAACTACAAGTTCATAAAAATATAATGATAATAATAATAATAATAATAATAATAATAATAATAATAATAATAATAATAATAATAATAATAATAATAATAATAATCGTAATTTATTTAAACCTTTAAGTAAAATTTACAATCGGCTGGAGCTTAAACCCTTCTACTCTACATACTGCATATAAATATCTGCGGGTGAATGTTCTTGTGCTAAATGGTGCGCTGTAGGCCTAGAGCCACGATTAATTATAGAAGCTTAGGCCTACACCATGTTTCATAAAATAACATAATCATGTTTTCAATTTGTCGTTTTTAATTGAGTTAATTTAACTGTAAAGAAATCTTTAAGGTTATGTACGGAAATATGAAGTTTCAGACAAAATGTTGTGTCCTATTAATATATTATGAGGTTGTATGCAATTACTTATTGAAGGTTCCTCCTGTTATAGTTAACAGTAAGACGAAGCATAAAAAAATCTTATGTGTAGGCCTATAGGATATAGACCTACCTATTTAATGACGATTTAATCATATTTAAAGAAAATGATATGTAATTTCATGTAATCTGGTAATATCAGAGATAATTAAAAATGAATTTTGTTGAATTCCTTATGATCATCAGCGCTGTACCTCTGGTTTGGTATTTGATTTAATTCTTACTGAATCTGGCTTGTATGTAACTTAGCGACCATGAGAGACTATTGTCATTCGTTTCTTAACATATCCTTATTATTATTATTGTTATTATTATTATGAAAAATTCCTTCACATTAAAAAAAGAGAAAGTTAAGTTGATTTTTTATGTAAACAAAACTTCATGGAATTTTACTTTATCAGTGATATTAATTTGCAAAGATGCCATATGGCCGGATCAGGAAGTTCGTGTTTTATACACTCGTTCCTATCTCCACGTGTTTGGCTGTGTGTGTGTAATGACCATTGCTATTCAGCTGCTGCATACAAAAATTAAAACAGCCCACCGTTCAATAAAGCTTTCATTTAACTTGTGCATATGGCAATGCAGCAGTGGCTGCGCTTTGTTTCGTCAGATAATGAAATGAGCATATTATTTCCCTACTTAACTATAGACTATGTATGGACAGTTTTAACTCAATAATTTAGTGTTTGAGCTCTTCCTTGTATTAGCATGTTGTCTTCCATTTGATGTAGTTTGTTAAGTTTTCTCACTTCCGTTGTTTTATACTCTCTCAAATGTTAATTTTATTGCAATTTATAATTTTTGGTATAGGCGTATGCATGTTTCCACATCCTTTCTTTGCCAATTTGTAGTAGGACTTTACGACTCATTCCTTTTCATTTCAGATTTCTATCTATCTGTTTGTCATTTGTCTGTCTGCCTATCTTTCTGTCTATTTTAATTTTTATTTCTTTCTCTTTCTTACCTTCTTATTATCTGTCTTTATGCTTGTCTGTCTGCCTGTCTTTTTTACTTCCTTTCCCTTGTTTCTTTATTCATTCAATTATTCAAACATTCATTATTTTCTTCTAAATCGTTCTTCTTTCTCATCTTAGTTTATAATTTTGGTTGTCTTTGGGCCTTCAGTAATGATGCCATCTTCCACATTTTATTATTTATCTGTCTTTTATTTATTTATTTCATTATTTGATCCTTGCTTTCTTCCCGTGTTTATTGCTTTCTCTCTACATTATTTTCTGTGTCACTTTCCGTCTCTGTTTCCTTAATTACGCTTATTATACTTCTGCGTTCCTTTATTTGGTTAGTTTTTGTAATTTATCTCTCTTTTATCCATTAGAAAAATTATTCTCGTATTGTTTTTTTCGTACTGTGTTATCCTAATGTTACGTAAACAAACCTTTCATTAATTCTACACAATCAATAGGGTACAGAGAACGCTATCAGACTAGAAAGCGCAGCTGCTTTACTGATAAGAACACTGTTGGGGGTGGCGCCACTCCTTACACACAAGATGCTCTGTACCAACAGATATCAATTTGTTCACTGTTATCCCATCCTAGCGCCCACACAGTAGAAAGGCTTGTTGCAGATATTTCTAATAGACCTAATGCAGATACCCTAACCATGTGTCGGGTGGAACATAAAGAGTTAAATTACGACAGGTATTAACTACTTAGTTTCCCCAAACTATGGAGTAAATTTAAAAGCAAAATTGTTTACTCTCCGCCAACGATTAGACAGAGATTTAAGGAAAAACCTTTAAAATGAATGTTATTAAAAACGAAAAGAAAATCAAAATCTGATAATTTGTTAACTCTAAATTAATTGCGGAGGTTAAAGAAAGAAATTAAAATCTTGACCATAATAACAATTTAGGTAGTTGAAAGGAGATAAAAACAATGATTGAAATTTCAAAACATAATTAAGATTATCTGCTAGATGATGTACACTTAATCACACCAGAGCAGTCAATATTATCGAAGGTGATGAGACTATTGGTGTATTACAACAAATAAAAATGTATATTTTACTTTGTGGGATGCAATTAAAATCAATGTTTAACATGTACAAGTGAACACAACATAACACTTCATGCAGGCACAGCATACAAAATAATCCATAGACTTCTACATTAAGGTGTCCACAGAAATTTCAAAATAAATTTCCCTGAGTTTTCTGTGACTTTCCATGACCAAATCTTGCATTTCCTTGACCATAAGAATCAATATTTTCAAAGGAAAAAATCCAGCCTTCTCCATCCCCATAATAAAAATATAAATGATTACCTCAATTATCAGAAAATATCCTGATCTCTCAGCATACTCCACTGTTAAATTTAATAGATATGTAAAGTTTTTTTTTAATCTTTTAGCTTTTAAGTAAGGTAATTTTTGTTTCACTCCTTTTATGTATTTATGTTTAATATTTTTTTACTTTCTTTTTTAGTTAAGCACATTATACACTCTATTTCTTTGTCTCTCCTCTTTCTTCACTTTGATATTTTTGAAACGGCACCCGAGCACGAGCAGTCTTTTGCTCATTCGGGTGTATTACTAAATTTAATACTTATTGTGAAGATATAGCCTACATTTCTTTTCCTCTTTTTAAATAGTAGTTGTTAATTTTGAAATTTGAAAATTGTTTTATTTTATTTGTATAAATATGTATTTGCATTTGTATTTGTATTTTCAATTCTATGCAATAATGAAAAAATGATAATAATGATAAAAAAAATTATTGTAAAGCCAATTATGAACAGGATTTGGAAGAAATAAACTGATATTATTTCTAAAAAAAAAGTACTGAAAATAAAATTGCTTATGCAGTCTGGGTTACAGGAGACTGGAGCAGGAGCATTTTTCGCTCACTGGGGCTAGTTATTTTTCCTGATCATTCAATATTTTTCTACAAATTTCCCTATACAGAATTCTCTAACTTTTCCTGACCAATTTCAATTTCCTTGACTTTCCAGAATATGGACTCCCTATAAGTTCTACATTATTTATGATTAATATTTTTTTACCAAAATCACTCTTCTTACATTTTGTACTAATAGTAGTTGAAATTAGCTTAAAACTGATCTGAATATAGCACCAACAAATTCAGAGTCAACTAATTGATAGGCTTATAAATTATATAACAAAATAATTTGTTAAATATATGTTGAAATTAAATAGTTCTATAATCCATCCCTAAAGCAAATGTCTTCGACATAATATAAAGCAGTGAATGCATTAAACATTCATTAGAAATTAACCGATTTTAAACCTAAACCATATGGAGTGGATTAAGTTAGCCTTGGCATTGTGGTGTACAAACGATCATTTATACGCTATGTGAAATTAAAAAGCAGATGATAGAATTTGAATTTTTAATAAATCCAGACAAATAATATTTTTGTTTAATGAGAACTTACAAGGTAAGCTGCGTTTCACGTCAGGGCCAAATCAAACTCGGAAAATCCGCCATCTGAAACAAAACGATAGAAACTTTCAGTAAGGAACAAGGTGATTTTATAAAACATAGGTCTACTAATGATTTTTTCACATATCTAATTGCTTTAACTTAGCAATACCCTGGTAACAATGTGGTCACTAATAGTTATTATGAATAAAGTCTACTGCATTATCTCTATAAGGTAACAACTACTAGACGTCATTTATGTTTGAGCTTTAGTAGCAACGCATCTATGTTACTTATTCTCAGTGACAAATTATAAAGGCTCCACGGCAGATGTAACTCCATTCCAAGTCTTTATTTAATAGTATTGATTAGTGACAGCCACATATAATCGCTGGAATTCTTAGCTCACATTCTTTTCTTCGATTGGTGTTTTTTCGACTGATTCAATTTGTACGAACTGAAACTGTGCGTTTACTACAATATTGCTTTCAGCAACACTGTTGTCAACACCTTGTATTAAAACTGACTTCCAACATAGCCAGAAATGTCTAAATGTGGAGTAACATTGGAGCTAGTCATTATATGGGCGACATCTCTATGGTCGAAGTAATTTTTTTAAATATATGTGGCTGTTTAGGTCTAGAAATAGCCAGAACTGGCTATGAAAAGTAAAGTGTTCCCTACACAGGCCATGGAGGCTCTGAGGGTTCCAGGAAGTCGAGGCTCCCAGATTTAGAAATTCGGTACTTGAAGGTGGTAAGGTCGTCAGGCTTACGCACCGGCCGCCTTTACCCTAGGATTGCTCCTAGCACTCCTTAGTGCCACCAGAAGGATTAGGCCAATTGAAAAACTCCAACGACCTCATCGTGGATCGAACCCGTGACCTTGTGGTTTGTACCGCAGCACCTCAACTACTACGCTACGACGTAGGCCTACTCCAAAACTTATTGTCTCAAAACCTAAATAGTTGTAATCACAATTTTCCTTACCTACTTTCTTTTCTTCTTTCATCATCATCATCATCATTATTATTAATACTATTAATAATATTTTAATGCAATTAATTATACTATTGTTATTTCTGCTATTACTATTATCCTCTTTACATTTTCGTCAATATAATCACAAAATCTTTGGAATCAGGTACTGGGGTTATATACAATGGTCGTGGTTACAGCTTAAGTTTAAAAAATGGTAAATGAAGAATATCGTTATGAAGACCTTATTAAACTTTATTATTGCATTTTTTTTTTATTCATTTACATTTTATTCAAGAAATAATCGTTACAAAATGCACCTCGAGATTTCGAATTTCGGTAAATAAATATATATATATACTTCAAAACTACTCTTTACTTTGAGTACGATAAATAGGAAATTCTATAGGACTTCATGGAAACTTGTCGGAAAGTAAACTTTAATTTACCCACGGAATTTAGGAAATAATTCGGCTTGCTCTACAAAGGAATGCTCTGGCACAGGATGGACAAGAAAGTCTGAATAGTTTTGGAGATTGGTACAGTGGGATCAGTGAACTTTAGGAAGGTACGCTTTCTACTTAATATTCCTCGTGCTTATTGGAACATGCTCACAACTGGTTTGTAATTAGCGAGCATAAAGTTGGGTTGTCATGGTGATATGCAAACGCACTTAGTATAGATGTTACCGCCGGGTGGGTTAATCATTTCCTGCATTTTACAATCATTGCAGCGACTTCTTCGGAAAACACTATTTTCAACTGTTTGAGGTGTAGAGGTCTAAAATATCCCATGTTGCTGGAAGTTTTAGAGTTCCATAGAACTCACTCATATTTTGTCCGTAGCTCTTAAATATTGAAGACATTTGCGCAAAAAAGTCTAACTTTCATGTTCTAAAACTTGAGAAAATTTTGACATTTGCAAGTGCTACAATCGAGTCTTGAATAACTGGTGTATATCTGTAACTTTCTGTCAAAGGATTGGCTTATTTTTCGCTAGACTTTACTTGATACCCAAGGACTCATAGACATGTAGGGACACAACAGTGTTTATCAATAAACAATAAACAGAAGCATTGGAAATTCTAGAGAGTGTAAAGTAAGTTGCAATCTATGATCAGTGGCTGTTTTCCCTTGACGCGTTTGAATTGATGAATCACCTATTTCCTTCAAGAAAATAACATAAAGTCTATTGCAAATAATGTATAGACGCACTTTGAGTTATTTTGGTTTTGACATTGACGATTGGCAGATTTTTAACTTACGTGAACTAGTAAGTCACTAAAAATATTTTCTTTCAAGATGAATAACTGCCACCCAGTTGGTGTGTCCACTGGCCTTTGAACCCATGGGTTGCAGTTCAAACCCGTATGATGTGTAGACTTTTTTGGGATGCTTTTCCAGCACCATTTCTCCCAAAATACCTTAAGCAGCGAATTCCGAATGCGAGAAATCTGTCGGCGTTTCCCATGCTAGGCCTATATCTTAACTCGATACTAAGTGAATCTAATGGTAGAGGTATACCTCCTGTTACTATGAAATATGTGTAAATAACACTATGCAACATGATTTTCTATGACTCTGCAGTGTTAGGTGTTCCCAAAGTAGTTTCTTGCGCTGATTCTAGATCTGCAATCCGTTTTTTCCTATCACGTACAGTTTTTTTGCAAATCAAGTTAATTCATTTTTGATTTAAACATAAATTTCAAAATTGGGAAATTTTATTGCGAGGTAGGGGAATTTTATTTTGTTAAGAGGGAACAATTGGTCACACTTATTACACCCAGCTGGCTATTAGGCGGGAAACAATACTTCATTGTTAACATGTCATAGTGCTGAGTCATACATATAGTTTGTGAAGTTTCTGTAGAAATGAGTTCCCGCAAGTGTTTGAATAACCCAAACGTGTTCTGTTATATTTGTGGTAGCTACGTAATTGCTAAGCAAAGACAAGACATCAATAGTTTTGTGAGAAATGTCTATTATGCATATTTCGGTATAAGGCTTGGTGATGAAGACAAAAGCTGGGCACCGCACAAGGTATGTCGTACATGTGTTGAGGGACTGAGACTGTGGAAAAATGGTGCGAAAAAATCAATGCCTTTTGCAATCCCAATGGTTTGGAGAGAGCCACAGAATCATGTTAACGATTGTTATTTTTGTATGGTTAACGTTCAAGGTTATAACGCAAAAAGTAAGAAGGATATACATTATCCGAATATTCCTTTGGCCTTACGACCAGTTACTCATTGTGAATCTCTTCCTATCCCAATTCCACCTCTCGTTCTTGAAGATGTGCCACAGGAGAGCAGTTCAGAAAACGAAAGCGATAATGCCGATGATTACAAGCTGGAAGAACATTCTGCACCAAAATTATTTAGTCAAAATGAACTTAATGATTTAACTCGTGACTTGAATCTGACAAAGGATGCCGCCCAATTGTTTGGATCAAGATTAAAAGAAAAAATTCTTCTACTACCCGGAGTTTCGTTCTCTTGGTATAGGACCAGAGAGAAGGAATTAATAAAATTCTTTAAAGAAGAAGACTCTCTGGTTTATTGTTGTGATATTGATGGGTTATTGAATTTCTTTAACGTCACTTACAATCCAAGTGAGTGGAGGTTATTTATAGACTCGTCCAACACTAGCCTCAAAGGTGTACTTTTACATAATGGAAATTTGTTTGGTTCAATACCCATTGCACATTCAATACAACTCAAGGAGACGTATGAAAATCTCAAAGCTCTGCTAAAATATGTAAACTATGAAAAACATTCTTGGACAATTTGTGGAGATTTAAAAGTAGTTTGCATGCTACTTGGTCAACAATCAGGCTACACAAAAATGCCGTGTTTCATTTGTGAATGGGACAGCCGAGCCAAAGATAAGCATTGGAAGAAGACAGACTGGCCCAAAAGGAAAACCCTCCAACCCGGTTCACAGAACATAATAAATGTATAGTGCAGTTACTCATTGGATGGCCAGTCGGCTTCAAAGGTTTCGGCGTTTCTTTATGTTAATTGATCTGACTAAATCGGTCTTGGGCTTCCCCTATCCAAAACAAAAGCAACGTTGCAATATTCTCTCATTGTTATCACTGACCTCAGTTCTTCCTTCGCTTTATTCAATTTATACGTGTTATTGTTTACTGTAACTTGATCTTGCAACAACGTATTTCACTCCACGCGGAGTAGACGAGTAGCTGTCAAAATCGCCACAGGACATTCTTAGATTTTGATTGGCTGGGGTAACTTGCTGATTGGTGCGGTAAAACAAAGAACATGGGTTGAGTTGTCAACAAACATTTCCTCCTAACGAAAGGAAGCCGCCTGGCCATGCAATGAATAACCAGAGTATACCACTCGTTCAACGAAACAAGATACTATTACCTCCTCTGCACATCAAACTCGGATTAATGAAGCAGTTCACTAAAGCTCTTCCAAAAGAAGGTGACTGCTTCCAGTACTTGGTAACAAAATTTCCGAAAGTATTCTTATGAGAAATTGAAAGAAGGGATCTTTGTGGGACCACAGATCAGAAAGTTAATGAAAGACAATTTGTTTGAAAGTACAATGAATCCTGTGGAAAAAAAGGCCTGGGTTTCGTTTAAAGAAGTTGTAGCCAACTTTCTGGGCAACAACAAACATCCAAAGTACAAAACCATTGTTAAAAAAATGTTGCTTAGTTTTATGAAATTAGGATGTAATATGAAGTGAAGCTTCACTTCCTACATTCACATATTGATTTTTTCCCTGCGAACCTCGGTTATGTCAGTGAAGAACAAGGAAAACATTTTCACCAGGACATAAAGGACATGGAAAAGAGATACCAGGGAAGATGAAATGCAAACATGATGGCCGACTACTGTTTTATGCTTAAAAGGGACGGCACTGCTGAAGGAAGACAATCGAGGAAGAGAAGTTTCAACCCACGTCAGAAAGATCTTGAAGTAGTGAAATCAGCGAAGAAGAGGATGTAAATTGCCCTTATATGTGTTGTTTTTTCGTAATAGTTATCACATTTTTAAGAGAGTATATACCATTCTCCACTGTAATGCAGTACATTGTAATTAAATACAAAGTTAAAACTTACACAATTTATAACTTAAACGGGAACAATATTTTTCCCTGTTCAAAAATTTCGATTAAAAAAAAAAATTCAAAATCGAATTGTATAAAAACCTTACGTGATACAGCAAAAGTAAAATCATATTTGAAATCAGCATGAAAAATACTTCTAAAATCACTTTACAGTCTTAAAACATCATACCAAAAATTTTAAAATGTTGCATAGTGTAATTTATTAAAATACATGTTCAACACTGTTGAGCTCGATCAATGTTATAAAATAAATAAGATACCATTTGCTCAACTAAGTTATATTTTTGTGATCTGTCGCCTAGGCCTTTCGGTGTTTCTACACCATCTTTAGGACATCTTTTGCTGGCTTGGAGCTACAATAATTAAAAAAAAATGCATTTCGTCACTTTGATGAAATAAGATTTAGGCCTATATCTTATAAAATCACTGGTCAACGGACAGGAGGCGAGGAGGCCACAGAAGATAGTTCCGTCACAGTAATTTTATTTTAATTATTGGAGCTCCAAGCCAGCAAAAGATGCCCTGAAGATGGTGTATAGACACCGAAAGGCCTAGGCAACAGATCACAAAAATATATCTTAGTTGAGCAAATAGTATCTTATTTATTTTATTACATGGGTAAATAAATTAAGATTGAACACAATCCTAAGTTCCTGACGTTAGCCTAATCTTCACCTACCGCACAAAACATGTAAAAGAGAGAGGTAAAAGAGAGAGAGAAGAGAGAGAAAGAAGAGAGAGAGAGAAGGAAGAGAGAGGAGGAAGAGAGAAGAGAAACGAAAAAGAAAGGACAGAGAGATGAAGTTAAGATAAGACTAAGTAACATACGATAAGATGAAACGAGACTAGGCGAGGTGAGACTTGATGAGACAAGGTAAGGTAAGGTAAGAGAAGAGAAAAGAAGAGAAGAAAAGAAGTGGAAGGAGAAGAGCATAGAAAAAGGAAAAAGAGTGAAAATGAATAAACTGTAGGAAATCGGATGAAGTTAAAATTATACTCTCGTAACGTTCTTTTCCTACCAGAACCATTTTCTAAAAATAAGCTAAGCTACAATTAGAGTACTTGGTAATTAACCAGAGTACGCTGACGTCAAAAGGTGCATTACCACATCACGGCGTGTTGGATCGCTGCACTGGCTGCTCGTTAGGAAACCAGCCTGTTCACTTTTATTCCACTGTTTGATCTTCACAATGCACAAATAATGTTAACTTTCCTGTTCGGGTGGATTTTAAATGAGGTTATGTTCTCCTAAGTGATTACATGGAACCGCTTTATAATTACATTAACTGTGTAGTGGTGGAAAATGAATGTGAAAAGTAGATGATGTGCAGATACTGTTACGGTGTAATTACAGGCATTACTGGTACTTTAAAATAAGCTATTTAGCCCTATTAATATTTGAATGAGTTTATTGTATAATGAAAGTTCTACGTTGCAGATTAAGACATTTTCTGTCCCCATAAGAAAACGGCTAGAGTATTTTATATCCTCGCTAGGAAAAGTTTGATACCTAGAGCCCTATAACTTAAATGAAACCACAATGTACTGGTTTTTTTATTATTCCCCAAAATAATTAAATACTTATTAATTTGGGATTAATGCAATTTAGCCAATGCTCGCATTCTGGATCTGGACCTTGGGTATTCAAACGTTGGTTCCACGGAATGAAAAATTTCTCAATTCCGGTGGTTAATATGTTGAAAAATAGCTGAACACTTGCTCTATATATTGCAATAAACATTTCCATGAAATTGTGTTTGGTTTCTGTAAACAGCCCCAGGGAAACTTACTTTATGGACAGCCCTCGTATTTTGCAGTTTGAGACGTTATGAGTCATATCATTGGCTGCCATTTCCGCACAACTCGATCTGTGCATTCCTTTAACTATTGCGTCAATTAACTAATTTCAGAAGTTGACTGGTCGCTTTGTTTAGGTAATTCAGAAATTTGTATTGCATCACGACAGTTTATCTCTGGTAGTGAGAGACAGAGATTTCCCATCAAAACTTTTGATTGATTCGAGAGTTAGAAAATAATAATGACCAATGAGAGTATGTGAAAACTGCGAGTGGACGAGTAAATACTGTTTTAATGACCGAATCCAATTTTAGTTTACTCAACGGATTGCCTATTCCTACACAGTCGGGTGGAAATTATCTGTGAGATCAGGTAGGCTATATTGATGACTAGAGCCCGGATTTCCATGCAAATGCATGTTTTTATATACCTCGGTTACACTTCTCAAACTTTGTAGTTACTCATTACATGACTTATGGATTCCAAATAACCATACTTTTTCCGTGCATGTTTGCATATTTCGGCCTTTTTATGCCAATATTCATGCATAATGCATGTTTTGGATTTTATTGGTTTAATATAGCATATTCAGACGTTTTTAATGCATATAAACCCTCATTATCTGGTTTTAGTGCATAATATCAAGTTACCATGCATAACTGTGCATATGAATGTGCCTCCCTAAAATCTCGGCTTTTCAAAGAAACGTAAGAAATGTTGTATTGTATTACCATACTTATTTTATTGACTTGGCAACAGAGTCTGCCACCTGCATGAATTTGAGAGTGCCAACTACTGTTTACCCTAATTAAACAGTAATATAATACACCAGGCTACAAAAAAAAAAAATGCCGACTCGCTCACCCTCACCACCTTCCATTGAAAGAAAACTGCTATAACAGAATGTTCACTGCTTGAATTTGTCAGTCACTAGCCATTGTTGAAGACGTTGAATAATTATCTTTAGAATCGTGTTGTGGAGAAATGTGTGTGACAGTTAAGTAGGGAAAAACTTAAGAAGGCATTTAGTTCAAATCCTGATCTTAAACTTCTGAAAACAGTGAAAGACGTATTATGTGGAAAAAATGTAAAAGACATGGAATTCAATCTCACCCTCAGCCAAATTTCTTCCCTTAAGTATGCACCTGTTACTTCTTGTGAAATTGAAACATCCTTTTCTGCGTTCAAGAATGTCCTAAACTGATGAACGCACGAGTTTAAGTGAGGAGAATTTGGAAAAACTCGTTGTATATTGTTTTAAGAGAAATTGAAATATATTGCAGTAGGCCTACAGTGCGGATTTTTGATAGTGCATGTTTCGCCCTTCATTGTGCATATTTGGAGATACGATAGTGCATGAATGCATGCATGTTTTTAAGTTTGATAGTGCATGAAAATCCGGGCTTTATTGATGACTCTTTTGACTGAAAATTCTAATTTAAGTGAAAACGTATTTACTTTTCATTTAGCATTTTTGAAAGGTTACTTTGATTTATTCAGCATTCAGTTAAGGTGTTGTAATAATATAATAATATAAACACATCTCCTCTACTTGGCAGATGTTCTCCTATTCATCTCAACGATTAAAACCCAAAGAATACCAGTTACTTTTTGTAAATCCCTGGAATCAATAAGATTACGCTTTGTTTGTCTGCCATCCTGTTCACGACAGGACATTCCGCTCAGAAAGCAACTTAAATTGTGAAGTACAAACAGGCACAAAGAATTTCTTCCTTCCTTTTCCTAAGAGAATTGCACTAAAGCCGTAACCCTGCATATAATATTAGATTACACTATGTGAAAAGGTATTCTTAAGTGTTCATAAATTAGAATTTGCTAGTAGCCTAATCACTACTGTGTTTTCTGTGCTTCACATCCATCAAGAACAAAGTCTAGTTTGTTACCACCGACGGTAAATTAGAAACCATATTAAGATGTGCGAAACTTCACTGAAACCCAAGTCCATTTGATGGAATTGTATATTCTGAAGAAAAATTACAGAAACATATGCCCTATTTTTAATTTTTTTTAGAAGACATGATAATTAATTCGGATACGTAGATTGGGACAAGCGTAGACCAGAATAATGAGAAAAGTCTTTAAAGATACTCCAGAAATTAACAACTAGGTTAATTGTAAAAATTACAATATTGTACGTATACAAGTTTTATCATATCGTCATTAGGAATGACAGCGAATCAGTGAATAAGGTCCTTCATAGGATTTTTACAAGGAAATGAAAACTGGTTTACATTATAACGTTATATATCATAGGCGCTGACTTCGGGGGTGCTTTGCATTTTCAGCACCCCCAAAATAATTATTGGGGGCGCTGAGTACCTCCAATAGTAGTTATATAATATAATAATTATGTTTGTTTTCCCCCGTAGATATTGCATGATCAAAACTGCATCACATCACAGAATTCAAACTGTTTTCTTTATCTTTTTCGGAAGAAGCTTTTCTTCGTGACATGCTACCAGTACTTGCTAAGTTCATGAGACCAGTAACTTCTTATAATACCAGTAAGTTTAATGCATAGGCTTATTACCCAAGCTCGTCATATCAGTTTTATAACAGAGTATGGCTATACAGTAGGCTATACTGAAAATAGTCTTTTTTAATTACGTCGAATAAAATAATTTCCTACTTATCGATTCCACTTGCTTAAGGGTAATTATGCCAGTTAGTTGCTGAAGTAATAGGAATAATGAAAGAAGTATATACGGGAGTTATCAGTTGGACTTGTCGCGTGGCAGGAGACGGGCCACGTTCCCGACTTCCGGAGCTGAGCTGGGGTTCCACGCTTCAGCACCCAGGCGCGCCAAAATCAACTGCAGCACGCCAACTTCCAGGGATAAACAAACATAGACTGCCTTCTGTGTGTATAAGAAGTATTATAACTAATTGCAACAAATTATATAAGTCAATATAATTGGAGGAATAATTGGCATTTATCTTCCCACATATATTAGACCACACTTTTAGGCTAAGTTGCAATTGGTTCAGGGACAATGCTAAAACATGAGGAACGTCTGTTAAAAAAATAAACAGTCTACATTCAGAAAGGATGCAAGTCTCTAGGTCTCTAGAGGTTGAGTATCTTACAAATTTTTATGCAATCTGCTCATAGGGCAAGTATATATTCAGGTTTATGCACCGTATGCTTTTACCTCAATTTATTTTACATTTATTTTACAAGTTGAGTCAACCCAGACCACAGTGTTAATAGATGGATTAGCCCAACTGACATATAAAAATTACCTGATTGTTATTCATGAATGCTTATATATCTATCTTGAATGTTAACTGTACAATAACAGTAGGAGCCCAGTCACAAAAATCACTACTTAGTGTGCCTCACAGTACTGCATATGACATAACTTGTCTGTCTGTGAGGTAGACCATTGGAGCAATCAGTCATAGGAGGGAGGTTCCATCTGGCGCTGTGAATTGAACTCCGGCTTAGCTCAGTTGGTAGAGCATTGGCGCGAATAGCGAAATGTCCTGGGTTCAAGTCCCAGTGTCGAAGGAATTTTTCTCCTATAATATTCTCATGTAATGTCCAACAGAGACAATAATCTGTGATTCATGAATGCTTATATATCTGCC
Organism: Ectobius pallidus; assembly: GCA_964059195.1. Taxonomy (NCBI): domain Eukaryota; kingdom Metazoa; phylum Arthropoda; class Insecta; order Blattodea; family Ectobiidae; genus Ectobius; species Ectobius pallidus. The sequence continues at coordinate 56,586,343 of CAXKWD010000002.1, forward strand.
TGATTAAGAATCGAACCGGCAACCTTCAGTTTATGACGCAATGCCTCAATCAACGACACCATGGTGTACCTCTCCAGAAATTATCATTGTTCAAAGTATCATTTGCCATATATATATAGACTATATATATATGTTCCTATGTAGGCTATCTAAAACTTGAAATGACTATTCTCACGAAATGCCGTTACAATGTTTATGTTTTGCTGTTAGACCTACTGTCTAAAATCTTGTGCGACGGAATTCGGGATGAATTCAGCATCCACTGGTAGTTCTTCTCAGACGTGGTGAGCATAGTTTGTGTAGTCCAAATTAAATAACATACTTTTATTATGACTGTACTGTAACATAGCCTACTATAGACTAGACATAGAACACAGAACCGACAACTGAGTAAAATAGTGAAATTAAACACAAAAATTAAAACCGAAAACTTCTCTAATCAGGATTTTTTATATAGAGTTCTACGGGAAAACTGTGTAAGCCAAAAATTATATAAAAATATGAAAAGATAGTCTTCGCTCTGTACAACGAAGAGAATTTATGTTATGGTATCTAAAAACTAATCAAGGGATAGTGATATGAAAATACGAATATCTGAACAAATAATTATAAATTTTAGATGTAAATTTTTTCGTATTATACAAGTCATGGAGGCCCTTGGAGTTCTTAGAGGATATGTCTAAGGGTAAAAAGCAACGAGTATGTACTACTAATAAATGTTAGAAAAATTGCCGTAGGCCTAACATTTTCCCACATGTATTAACCCATACGCTATATGGAATTTGCTATATAGTAATATCTATTTCGCTATTCTTTATTGCCTGGGCCAGCCCGTTTGTTGAATTCCATACCTCACGATATTAAAGGGTGCCGAACATTCAGAGCGTTCCTGACCCCCAGCCATTAATATTAATATTTTTTTTGTATTGTTACAGTTATTTTTTTTCATTATTTTTTCATTATTTTTACTTACGGTAGGCTACCACTATTAATTATCACGTCAATAATGAATTTAACTATTACATTTTATAATAATTTTACTAATCTCTTGTACTTAATTACCTGTCAACTATATACAATTATATTTGTAATATGTTTCACTTATCTAGTCTAGTTACGTTTGTATATGCAAGAAACATAATTTTAGAGTGTAAGGAAACGGATATGTGGAGGGCAAATTTAATTCATAGTAAATTCCAAAAACTAATAAAAGTGTAGCATATAACAAGCTGTGCATAACAAAAAAAATACGGATTTATTAAAAAGAATGGGGAAATTTTTATTTGTAGTTAAAAGGAAGTGGTTAGCCAAAATCGAAGAAAGTAACAGTATAAATTAAAATGAAGTAGGGAATAAAATATAGACATGCATGGTTGTTGTATTTAAGTAATAGGTAGAAATAGTTATATAATGCTTGTTTTAGTAATTGAGGGACTGAATGGTAAAACAGAAATGTAACCAAAAGTCCCTGTTTTAAATGAAGATGAAACAAACCTATTTGTATTTGAGAATATTATAGGAGAAAAATTCCTCCGACACTGGGACTTGAACCCAGGACCTTTGGCTATTCGTGCCAATGCTCTACCAACTGAGGTACGCCGGAGTTCAATTCACAGCGCCAGATGGAACCTCTCTCTCAGGCGTACCTCAGTTGGTAGAGCATTGGCGCGAATAGCCAAAGGTCCTGGGTTCAAGTCCCAGTGTCGGAGGAATTTTTCTCCTATAATATTCTCATGTAATGTCCAATAGAGACAATAATCTGTGGTTCATGAATGCTTATACTGTATATCTATCTATTTGTATTTGTATACATCCTCCTCTGGTTAGTGGATTGAGACCTTAACTACACCAGAGGGAAGTAAATAAATACATAAATAATTAAATAAACTCACAAGGAGGGTGACTGGACCGTAGGCGTACGTTAATCATTGAACAAACCAACCACGATTACTTTTATGCAGGATAATTCTTCTTAATATTCGAGAAGCAGACTATTGGATAAGGAGTTATCAGTTGAAACAGTTTCATGCTGGACACCCCTGGCGGAGATGTCCTGCGCCTGGTGCTAGGCACAGCTGGTGTAACGTTTGTGGCCCGCGAGCGCAACGTCCCGCACCAGGAAACACAACGATCCCCAAGACAGGGAAGTACTATCTTGCAATACCTGTATCCTGTGCTAGGCAATATGACGGTATTCCTTTATTATTCTTGTAACGTACATACTGATAACTAGGCAATTATAATATTGAGCATGTTATAGAGCAGTGATCGCCAAACCGTCGATCGCGAGCTACTAGTAGCTCGCAGGGACATTTTCGGTAGATCGCGTCAAGATTTCTCTATTTGTGCCATGGAGAATTTTTATTTTGAAGAAGACAGTGCACCAGTGAAGTTGGAACTGATTGATTTTCAAAATGATTTATCTGTAAAATCGCTTTCTCCAAGCTTTGAAAATATTTGTCCTCTTGTTCCTTAAGAAAAATATCCAATTTTGGTTCAGGTTGCTCTCAAAGTGAAGGCAATGTTCAGCTCTACAAATATGTGTGAGGTTTCTTTTTTCAGTATGAAATTTATTAAACACTTGGTCACTACCTACTCTCCCAACATTAAAAAACTTGTTGATGACAAAAAAGAGTTCCATCCTTCTCATTGAAGTTAATAGCCTAATGTAATAAAAAAATTCTGCCCGTACATTTGTTACTTATTACTTACTACACTTCAATTTCTTTTTGTTATACACAGTTTAATTAAAATTTATTTCATATTTAGGCAATAAATAAATGTAAGATTTTTTAAGTTGGTAGTTCTTTTGGTTTTCAGTAGGATTTTAAAACGGTACGGTAGCTCAGAAGCGACCACTGTTATAGAGTAGCAATACTACACTATTACGAACAATAAAACCTGTAGTTTATTACTTACAATGAATCGATACGACTTTTGCACTTTTTATCACTTGGATCAAAAGTTACTGTTAAGGTATTGTGAGTGATTTGCACTTCTCGAGGAAAATGGAAACCCGCTCCAACAAGTTTGAAATTTAATTTGATAAGTTTAAGATATGAATAATTTAAGACACTCCATATTACTCGAAAGTCCAGTTCCGATTCTCGAATAAACTTTCAACCGTTGGAGGCATTAATATAGCAGTCTAATTAATTGAATAATAGTTTCATTATAAATATTTAATAAAATTAGGGAAAAAAATATAATTTCATATTCAAAATGGCTATGAACTGCTAAGCTGCACCATCATCATTTTCGTCATACCATCATTATCATTAGCTTCATCATCCTGTGAAAGTGGTTAAGCTTAATTGGCTCCTAAAGTGGAGAAATATTTATTTTTATTTAGTTAAATTAAGAATGAACATTTCAGGCATACGCTCAATTACAATGTTCATGACTAAGCCTCTGATTTTTAGGCTTTTATAAAAGGTATTTTATAAAAGGTATTGTATTAATCTATAATTTTGACACAGTTTTTTTCACAATAAACAAGTGACTATTCCTTATATCGGCACTCGAAATGTAGCATAAACAATTGAGATATTTTACCTTTTAATACACCACTCAATTCACTTCACTAGTGTCACGAATTTGTTCCTTTAATATACTTCTCTGTCGTTGATCGGCAACTTGTAATTTTAAAGTTGAAACGACAATGGATTATTTAAACATTTCAAAGTATTGCAGATGGTTCAAGTTTCATTCCCTGCGACGGCGAGTGGCACATTTTTTAGTTAAAAAGAAAAGCGACAAAGCGACATATATATTGTTAATTTTAGTGCGTTGTATAAATTTATTTTTATTGTGTATTTTCTTAAAATGTGACATATTTATTTTCCTTTGCATTAATTGGAACATCTATTTAAAAATCGTGTTATTCTGCAAAAGTCCTCTTTAGCCCCTAGTTTTTCAGCAAAATCCTCCTTAGCCCCTTTTAGGAACTTCAGTCCGATTTAGCTCTTTTTAGGTTCTATAAGATTCATATAACTTATTCGGAAGCGAGGGGCATAAAACGGAAAAATACGTTAAAATGTTCTAATTTGGAAGCTTGGGAAGAAATAGGATAAAACCTTTAAATCCGGGCCTTATTCATGAATATGCTAATAAAGCGTAATAGGCCTATAATTATAATAACACAAGAAAGTTAGGATTAGGCCTATTATCTATGTAAAAGTAAGAGGGACACAAAGAAAAAAGTAAAGATAATAAAAGGAATGACATAAAATAACACTGTTATCTTATGAGAAGAATAACAACAAAATATGCGATTTTAAGTCCTTCCATGACAGCCTCTGGGTATAGAATACCAGAAAACACCTTTACCCTTATATTTACCAGTGAAAGTGATTATAAAGGTAATTTGTTTACACCTAGTTTAGAGGAACATGCGGGCCATCACACGCCCAGATTCTGGTCAGTGGTGGATTTTCCCCAATTCAAAGATTTCTTTTATATTAAAAGGCAACTGTTGAAGACACTCTATCAAGGAGTTGTGATGTAACATTTCTGGGAAATTTGTTTTACGTAAATGCAAGCGACCTGAACCGTTACGCCTGTAGATAACAGAGAGAGCGCTGATGTACCATTGAGTGAGCCTTCTTTCAGTGAATGACGACTTTATAGATTAAGTCTTCCGGTAAACCCTTCTTGCCCTATATAAACCTATACGAATGACAAGTTGAGAAGAAGGAATAAATAAATAAATAAATAATTAAATAAAAAAATAATAAAAAGTTAATGAGCGTCAGAGTTTATAAATGTAATCAGGACATGACAACTTCAGCAGCACTCGTTGAAGATGCATTTACTAATTTCGTTTCTAACAAAATATTTAGTGAAAATTGCACGATTAAAAAGCCATGTTTTCTAGTATGTCTTAACATGTCTCTGTAATAGCTGTGTAAAAGTAAAGTGTAAAGTGTTCCCAATTACAGGCCATGGTGGCCCAGTGGGTTCCAGGAAGTTGAGGTTCCCAGATTTTTAGATATCGGCACCATGGAGATGGTAAGGTTGTCAGCTTTACGCACCGGCCGCCTTTACCCCCAGGATTGCTCCTGGTACTCGTTTCTGTTAGAGGCTGAGTCAACCCCAGGGCCATAGTGCCACCAGAAGGATTAGGTCAATTGAAAAACTCCAACGACCTTATCGGGGATCTAACCCGCAACCTCAATCACTACGCTACGGCGTGCCTCGTAAAAGCCTTGTAGTAGGAAAAAAGAAATTTGGGAATCTTGTTAAGCTATTTCAAGTAAATAAAATCTATTCTAAAATTTAAATGTATTTCAAGTTTTAGAAAACTCGAACGTGTGATCTTACACACCACTCAGCCAGAAACAGACCGAATGTTTTATCGCAAGCACTGTTAGCCTATTCATAAGAAGTGTTTGGTTTTTAATTATATCAGAATTTGCTAACAAACTGGAAACAGTAACGCCCGCTGATCTGAAGGGAACTTATACAAATTTATGGTTCAAAAGTCGGCCCATTTTCTTTTGTCTTGGGATATTTAGTTAAATTCCTTTCTCCTTCTTTTATAAAATGAAAGTAAGCAAGCTAGGCCTTACAGATAATCCAGCGATTGTCAAAATGTATGTCCATCAGTCGTATTAAACCAAATAGGCTATTACGTTTTGCCTGTATCTTAGTGAAGAGTTCCAACTATTTTTATATGAGTATGAAGCCTAAAACTGTGGATAAGGAAGGAAAGAAAGCAGATTAAAGAGAGGAAAGAAAGAATAATAAAATGGAGGTAGGCCTAATAATGGTAGAATGGAAGATAAGGAGAAATATTAAAGGGCTTGAAAGAGGGAAGACAAAGGTTATATGGAACGAAGGAAGATTACTAGGAAGGGAGGTAAAATATATGTTTTTAGAAGGTAACAGATCAAAAGAAAGCGAGAAAAGGCGAGAAACAGTAGAAATGTAGGAATCATGGTGGATTAAAAGGAAGCCAAGAAAGAAGGGAGATTAGTAGAAACGAAGGTGAAAATTAAGATTAAAGGATTTGAGTTACAAGAAAATGAAAAAAGAAACGCGATTAAGAAAAAGGGAAACAAGAATAGTAAAAAAGGGACGTAAGAAGGAAGATTAGTAGAAAGAAAGGAAGGATAGAAAGAGGAAGAGTAGAAAGACAGGTAAGAAGAAAAATTAAAAGCAAGCAAAGAAAGATGATTGAAAGATAGAGGGGGAAAAAGAGGAGTATATAGGAGATTACGAGGAATACTAAGAGGTAGAGAGAGAGAGAGGAAGGCCTATGTGGAGTCATGACAAGGTGTAAGTTAAGTAGCCGCCGAGAGAGCGGTGCAGCTGTGATGTTAGAAACCTGCAGCAACACAATTGTATCAAAATCTGTTTGACTGGAGTGGAGTGGAGGGGCAGCTGCGAGGCGACCGACATCTGGCACGAGTCTCTGACAGCTGCCACGCGCCACGGGTTCAAATCCCAGCCTCAATCACAATTCACTTGATACTCCCATTATTTCCTCTTATTGGATTATACACAAGATCCGCATTTTCGTACAGTGATCACAGAAAGAAGCATACATTCTACTCGAACCAAGAAAACTCAAGAAAAAAAAATGTAAACAAATTGGTATATTGTACCTTAAATATTACGAAGAGGAACAATAGACCCTATAAGTTTTAAAAACGATAGTTAGATGGAGCGTGAAATCTTTACTCCAGTAAAAAAAACCTGATCCGCAATTTTTATTAATTAATGAAGACTTAAATGATTATGTCGAAAAAAAAGACTTTACGCGATACAAAGTAAAGAAATAGGCCTATGCATAAAATAAAATTGGTCCTTAATGACTTATGCATACAATTACAAAATAATAATAATAATAACAATATTTTTCACTTCCATAACAATAAACTAATCCATATCAGAAACGAAACACTCTACCAAAAGACTGAAAAACTCTCGGACTCATTGAGGAAAAGAAGAATTGATTTTTATGGACACATCCTCAGAATGGACCCAAACAGACTGACCAAAAAAATCTTTGAATATTTTCGCAACAAAAAGACCAAACCAAATTGGTTTAAGGAAACGGAGAAGGACTTAAAAGAACTCAAAATCACAGAAAAAATGCTCATAGATAAAACTGCAAAAAAAAAAAAAAAAAAAAAAAAAATAATAATAATAATAATAAATAATAATAATAATAAATAAAAAAAATAACGAAAGTCAAGAAAGAGAGGTTCCAAATCAAAATCAAAACCAAACGAATGATTCAGATCAGTGAAGACGAGAGAAAAGCAAGATCAGAAAGAATGAAGCAATACTGGGCTAAAATTAAAACACAAAACATTAAGAAGTGATTGATTCAACGTAGCCTACCCCAAAGTTGAGTGAAACGGAGAAGAAGAATATTTTTCACTTTGTGTAGGGTAAATGGTGTAACAGATTTTTGACAAAACACTCTACACCTCAAGTGATTTTTTTAAAAAATAATTATGAAATTTGAGGTTACCGGTACTAGACACTGTTTTCCTCCTAAGTTATGAAGCAGATCTTATGAACTGCAGATTCCTAAGCAACATTTTTTTTTATTTAGATACATTATTATTATTATTATTATTATTATTATTATTATTATTATTATTATTACTATTATATTCTTGGTAGCTGGGGCACGTGCTGCCCAGGTGGCGACCTGTTGATAGCTTCCAGGTGCGCAGCCGCGACCTGTGGATTCACCCTGTGCCCTCCCCAACATTTCCCAGGTGTGCACTACCCTCTGAACTACACAAAGCCCGAGCAGGGGATGCTAGCGTAAGCTACACCACAATCATTGCGACGCTCTTGTGTATGTTCAGGGCGGGGGTTGTGTATATGAGGGTGCATTTAGGGTTAAAACATGGAATCAGGAAGTAAGGTACAATATACAGGTAGTACTTTAACCCTATTTTCTTTAGGAATAATGTCCCGGCTTTGCCGTATTCATTCTCACAGGGTTGCTGTCAGCTTTTTATCCAGTGTAGCTATCTTCCCGTGTAGATTCATGCCACGAACAAAATTTCATTTAAATTAGGCCTATACTTTGAGGTTTTAGCGAAAGTCAAAGAAAGAAGGTTCGATTTCAATACAACTGCAAAAAATGTTTTTTTTTCTTTCTTTCTTTTTTTAAATTGTCAGTTATCAATGCTTACATCCGGAGGCTCAGTAATGAGGCAAATAAGTTAGAAAGTAATTTCTTCTTCATTCGAAATTGTTGAAAGGAAATAACTGAAAATCCAGCAATGAGATTATGCCTTCCTATGAATTAACAATTTTAAAACACTTTCCTTGAACCTATAAGTTTGAGTGATTGAATTTTAAACTCTTCAAACTTAATTTCTTTAATATGCATAGCCTACTCTCGCCTGTATACTTGAACAAAATGTAACACAGATTATTCAGCTCATTCCATTCTTCACGCACGAAATTTCAACTTTTATTAGATAAACATATACATAAACTGTCTCTAAATAAACACATAAAGCGAAAGAAACGAACATTTTTATTTGGGAATCAAGAAAGCTCTTCCAAAAAATTAGGATACCCGTGGAGGGGGGGGGGGAGAATAAAGAGCCTTGAACTTGTTTTTCTAATTCTACTCATACTTGTCTTTCCGCTCTGTGAGAAGGAAATCGCTCAATGAGGGGATCTTTAGCGGGCTGCAGTACACCAACCATTTTATTCTGTTACTCTTTCACATATTACATTTATTTAAGTTTATACTCGTAATATAACTCACAGCCCTACCATAAAATCGCACGCAATAAATATGGTGATTATTCGCACAGATTAAATTGCCATTCGTAAAGAAGGTAGGCATGGTTCGCAAATCTCGATACGCTCTTAGAATATTCCACACAAATAGAGAAGTTGATTTCAGTTCGTACTCAATTCGAATTGAATGTAGTGCTTGAAATATCTTGTAATTACTGGTACAGAAATTGAGAAGTAGATGGTAAATACAAAAGCCCATCTAAATGAGAGATAGTACTTTTGGCAACACTGCACACATGTGAATAACGAACCGCGACGAGTTGAAACGCTTTAGAGATTCAAGTAACGCGAAATTTCTGCTTGCGTGACTTTTATGAGGAATGAAGTGACTTAGACCCTTCTTCAGCATTGGTTCCAACTGAGCGTATCTTACGTCACTCACAAGCACCGATTCATGAAAACAGCAACACAGTCATTAATGGAGTTAACAAATATTATTACTCATGGAGGCTATTTTCATTACTTTATTGAAGAATTTATTCACTGCATAGATTATTTACTGCTTTGAAAGACAATCTTTTTTACATAAGTACAGAGGATTTAAACTTTTTTATAATTCAGCTGTATTTATACTCTTTTAAGCTTCGAGGCCATATCAGGAGTTATTGATTGTCAACTATTTTCTATTGTTGATGTATTTTATCTCAGTAAATATCAACTGATATTAATTTAAATGAATATGACACAGGATGAATTAGCTAGGGTAAGTAATTATCCAATTCGGCATTCGCCATTACGTCTGGGGAAACCATGAAAAAAACCCACGTCAAATTGGCCAGCCACGGGATCTGAACTTAGAACATCCCGAATGCAAAACCAAGACGTTACTATCTCGGCCACCTCGCTCGGTGATTTGAAGATTTATTGTAGGCTTTTGTTATTTAAAGGGCATTATCATTTTAGGAACACTTCGATTGAACCTAGCCTAAATGTTTTCGGTACAGTGTTATAACCTGAAGAATTCATAGGAATAGGCTATGTAGGCCTATTAAAAAAAAGTAGATTCGCAAAAGAAAGTAATCTGGAAATATTGCCTCTTCTATGTACTTTTGTTCTGCAGAAATCGACACAGGCTTACTCCAGGTAACAATGAAACAAAATGCAATATAGACCAATAACAATTGTCCCAAATGTGTTTTGCGTTTATGTTAAGTTACATGAAAATACAGTAAATTCATAAAAATTGAAGGGCTTGGAGAGCTATAATTATAAGTAAGGTGATTTGCAGTTCTACTTGTACTAAACTTCTAATTTTAAAGAATTTTCTCCTGTTTGCTCGCTTCATCAGCTTCAAATACTATTTTGTAGACCATGCTTTCCCCAATAAAATATTAATCATTGCATTAATTTTAAAATTAAATTACTTAATATGGCATAACATTAAATTAACTAAATAAATTTCAAATTTAACTCCATTAATATTGATATAATGTATATAATTTATAATATTAATATAAGCTAAATTCCAAAAACAATTACAGATATAGTCCTACAGGTAACCTAGCTCACTTGTATAATGCTGGGGCCTTTGTTCATTGCTAGACAATACAGGTACGAGTACCTATGTGAGTTCATGCATTGTATCGAAGATTTCACCTAGCAACGCAAAGGAATACTAGCCTAACACAAAAAGCCAGGCAATGTGACGCTATTTCATGGTGAAGAACAAGTTATTGTTACGTCATGGGGTTGCTAATGCACCGAGGGTGACGCTACCAGGGTGCAGCTGCCTGTCTTAGGAAAGGGGGTTGTTGCTACCCCAACTTTTTCTAGTTAAGCCATCCTCTTTAAATGTGTTCTTCTTATACTTGTTTATTATCTTATTATCACTGTTATTACTATTGCTACTACTACGAATATTACCACCACCACCACCACTTACACCAATATTGTATCACTATAGTATCAGATCACCGTAAACTTCATACTGGTGAATAGTGAATAAAAATAGACCGTTAACCATTTTCTGACATTTTATTAATACAATAGAGTCCCGTCAAGTTTGCATTCGATAATCCGGCAGTTCAGAGTACCCGACTTTTCGAATTTCTTGTTGACAAACGCGAAGATACTCAAATTCCGTGCGGGGTAATAAGAGGGGCTACATGAATTTCTTCCGAGGGCTGGGAAAGGCAACCGAATCCAACATTTTCCTTCCCACTGCCTCTTTCAATACCACCAGAAATCATTTTTGAAAGTGAAATTTATAACCCTCAATCACAATTTGTTCGTTCGTCCGATTCATCGTGAAAACACTACATTGCACCAGACACTGCTGGGCGGCTCAGACTGTCTATTAGTGAGCAAAGACCTTTAGGGGTTATGGCGAAACATGCACAGAAGCGCCACCTAGAGTTCTATTGACCAATTGTGCACATTAACGATTTCAGCTTTAGGATTTGTTATATTCAATTTGTTCCGTCCAGCATTCGTGTCTGGCCGGATTTGAGGCATTAGCTGGTTTCGCGAGGTCATTCGCCGTGTTGCTATGGCAACAGGCTTGTGTCTTCGTTTGTTTTATTTTTCTTGTTGTGTCTTCAATATAATTTTAAATATGTTTACTTATCTGTTTGTTCTTTCTCCCATCAATTCTCATAAGAAATAACATTTGACTGTCGCATCTTTCATTTTTTGGATAGTCATGTTATAATCTCCAACCCAAAGTTTCAGTCTGATTATTTTTTAGTATATTTTATTCATAATTTTGTGTTTTTAAAGAAACAATTCAGTTTTTAAGTAATGCTATTAATTCTCTTATTTATGTTTTAGTATTTTAATGTAACTTAATTGATTTATTTCCAAGATTAATTATTTATTGTTTTTCTTGGCCAATGGGATTCTTGCTTTACGTCACATGTCGTGACGTCTGTCATTCTTGCTATTCATTCTTATTCACTCGTTCGAAGCTTTCGCCAGGCTAGTTTTCAGTTCAGAATTCTGAATCTAGTTATTATTGTCGAGCTGGGAATTTGAAGTTTCCCAGCCCTAGTTATTGCAGAGACACAATTTAGTACATTCATCAAAGTAATTTATTTGTGATTTAATTACAAATGTGTGAAGCCAAGTTTTTTACTTCCCTGATCAAACCGTATGGACTTGAATGCGTAACTCATTAAGTAAAAGGATTTACTGTAAGTACTGCTGTGAAGTGAATATTTCAGAGTGCTTAATTTTAGTTGCAGTGTCGAAGCAACATCTAAAGGTTCTTCTTTTCGGTCGAAGCAGCAAGTCGACCTTAAAATAATTTGCTGATAGTGCGCATTCACTTCAAGAATAGTGAAATTCTTTCTCAGTCGTCCGAGCAAGCGCGACTATAAAAATTGCTCTGCTCTGGTCCTCCGAGCTATTCATCAGTCTTATAAGGCAAGCATGCCTTATTTTCCAGAAGGAGCTTACTAAGTCGTCTCCCCTTGACTTCATCAACATTTCATCTTCTTCGGCACCGCTAGGAAGAGGAATTTATTTGTAAAGCAAGATACAAAATTCCATCTTGTATTTTAAAGGGTCTATTTATCATTTTGTCCATTGTGCTCTTTGTATCTTTCAAGGGGCTCAATAAATGTATTTAAACTTGACTTAGTGTAGCATCCTTCATACCGGAGAGGTTTCCCCGTGTCCCTATTTCGCCTGCGAGCTACCGTGGGAGCGGGAACATCTCTTTGTGGTTCCTCCGGGCCTAGATATGACCCAGAGGCCTATGGTTGAAGATGCATTGATAGTTAGTGACCTATAATTAACGTAGAGTAACTATTCAATTAACAGTTTGAATTTGTCTTGGTCACTTATTACAGAGACCTCAGTGATTAGCCACAATTCTAGTCATTCTTATATATCAATCTTGTTCTCCCGGTATAGTTTGCCGCCGGTGTGAGACGCTACCATCAGTAGCCATCAGTAATAAGTAGTTTAAAGTCAGTTGCTATAAGTATCTGTGGTTCTCCTCCGCATTGCGTTTGAGGGAGGTCTCTGACAGATTTCAATTAAGTTTTTGGTACTTTCTTGTAAAGTGTAAACATTTACATTTGTGTACTTACACCTGTACAGCTACACACTATTTCTTTGTCTACTCGTATGCTCCTATGCGGGCAACTCACTCCATTCTTATAAACAAACCTTAATTTGTCATTGTTGCACCGGCTCTAGGCGGGCAACCTATTTAATTCAGACATTGTATAAGCAAGTCACTATGTCGAGTCCAGACGGTTTGACGGCTCTTAAAGCCAAGCGAGTTCCCATTAAGGCCCAGATTACGCGGCAGGTTAATGTCATTAGTAATTTAGCTATTGAGGATGTCACATATCCTGAACTCAAAAAGTATGAGTCTAAGTTAGACGAACTTGCAGCTAAGTTCGACCTTGTGCAGACTGAAATCGACGGTGTGGATTATTCTGATGCTGAAGAAGCCTATAGGGCAGAAGTCGACGCCGTCATTTCCAGAGGCAACTCTCAGTTGTGTAAATTTCTTCAGGCCTTATCTGACAAGGAGGTCCTGGCCCAGCAGGCCCTTGCAGAAAGGCAGGCTCAGGCCCAGCTGGCTTTAGCCCGTGAGGAAGCCGAAGCTAAGAGAGCGGAGGCCCTGGCCCAGCAAGCCCTTGCAGAGAGGCAGGCTCAGGCCCAGCTGGCTTTAGCCGAAAAGGAAGCTGAGGCTAAGAGAGCCGAAGCCCACGCCCAGGCCGAAGCTGCCCAAAAGGCTAAAATAAGACGCTTCGAGTACTTGCAATCGCAACTTCTGCGTCAAATGCAGATTATGCGAGAGTACGAAATCGAAGATCTCACTACGCTTCATGAAGCGCGCATTCGCCGCTCTGAATTCGTAGAGGTCTTCAAGGCCTACAAGTCAGATTATGCTCAGGTGGCCATTGACGAGGCCTACCAGGATCATGAATTCGACTTTCACGCAGTGGAATCTGATTATTATAAAGTCATCAGTTTCTTTGACTCCATGATAGCTGAAAAGAAACAGCTATATGAACCCGAGCAGGCGCAGACTGCCAGTCAGCGCTCCTCGCTCGACCCTGTCACGCCGTTGTTACCGAAACTCCCCGAAATCCGTCTTCCTCAGTTCAATGGGAACCCCTCTGAGTGGATCGAGTTTCGTGACACTTTCTCGTCGTTGGTAATTCAACACAGGCACATTTCGGACATGGACAAGTATCAGTACTTGAAGTCCTGCCTGTCATCAGAGGTTAGTACGGTCATTCAGAATATTCCTGTCTCTGCTGCGACTTTCCAGGTGGCGTGGCAGACTTTGATCGATAGGTTTGATAACGACCGGCTAATCGCCAACACCCATCTGGACAATCTCTTCTCTCCCCCTCAGATTGAGAGGTATTCTGCAGAATCCCTGCAGAAATACCTGGATCATTTTATAAGCACGGTACATGCACTTAATTCCCTTAATACAGAAGTGGAGTTGTCAGATCTGATTATTACCAGAATTATCATCGACAAGCTTCCGATGAACCTCATCAGAGAATGGGAGTCATCTGTCAAAATAGGGAAGCTCCCTACTCTCAAGGAGTTATTTGTCTTCTTGGAAAGCCGAGTTCGCATACTGCAGATGACTGATGCTGCCACGAAAAGTCAGGCTGCTAAGTCAGTTCCGAGCTCTCCGGCTCCTTCCAAGTCAAAGTCTTCTTCTTCGAGGCCTAAATGTCTCTGTTGTCGTACTGCTGTGCATGACCTGTTTTCATGCAGCGACTTCAGGAGCATGACTTTCGCTCAAAGAGACCAGTTTGTTAGAGACCGCAAACTGTGTCGCGTATGCCTGTTTAGTCAAGGGCATGCCAACAATTGTAGGACTTTTCAGTGCAGGAGATGTGCTGGGAGACATAGCACATTCCTCCACGACCCGACTAGCGATAGTCACCAGGCTGCCAACACTGCAGGTGTTATGGCTTCTAGTCAGACCCAGCAGCGCTGCTTGCTTCCTACTGCTACTGTCCGCATCCTGGACTCAGACGGCTCGCCTGTTGAGGCCACAGCCCTCCTGGATAGCGGTTCAGACTGCAATCTTATTAGCAACAGGCTGTTTAGGCGTCTTGGACTAGCTCCTCATGCGCAGCGGACTACGCTAGCGGGAATTTTGTCCACTAATGTTAGCACACATAAGCTAACCAGCATCACGATTCAGTCGCGAGTGACTTCATGGCGCTACAATGCACAGGCCATTGTCGTTCCGGAGATTTCGGAGAAAAGGTTCCCGAACTCTTTCATTGAGACCAAAGATTGGAACATTCCTCCGAATCTTCCCTTGGCTGACCCATTCTTTAGTCGTCCTAAGTGTGTCGATCTACTTCTTGGAGTGGAGATTTGCGCCCAAGTGGTGTGTCCAGGGCAAATTTCCACCTGTGAGTTACCTACGATTCAGAACTCGCACCTTGGTTGGTACTTCGCCGGGAAACTGCCCTCTGCGCCTTTCCCTTCACAGCGTTGCCATACTTCCAATGGTCATCGACGCCGATCCACGGCTAAGCGTTATCTTGACGCAAGCCCAAAAGAGCCTGAATGCTCGAAGGCTATGTCTTCCAATTACTCAGCCTTCCTAACTGCAGACTTAAACCATTCACCTTCTAAACTTAAGACCTTCGTGGCTAACAGAGTCGCGGACGTCCAAGAATTCACTGCCATTGAATCTTGGTCGCATGTGTCATCTAAGGACAATCCCGCTGATCTCATCTCTAGGGGAGCCACCCCTTCTGACCTACTTAACAACTCTCTGTGGTGGTCAGGCCCTTCTTGGCTTACTGCCGACTCCACTCAGTGGCCCAGTTTGCCCACTGAGCTCGAGTCTTCGTCTCTCCCAGAGGTGAAGATAGCAGCGCTAGTCACCATCGAAACCTCTAGCTTAAGCCCATGGCTGACTAAGTTTTCACACTTGAAAACAATCAGGGTCATGGCTTATGTGCGACGTTTCATTAATAATTACTTGAAACTCAAGTCACCTATCAATGGCCCTTTGTTGCCGTCAGAGCTTACTGAAGCTTTGCATTCTTGCATTAGAATCATTCAAAGGAATGCTTTCAGAAAGGAAATTCAAGCATTGTCTTCCTCGCAAGATTTGCCTTCTTCTAGTAAGATCCGGCAACTATGCCCCTTTATTCAGGATAACATCCTGCGTGTAGGTGGACGTCTAAGTCGGTCCAACCTACCCTTTGACAACAAGCATCAGATATTACTTCCTGCAGAGCATGCTTTCACCAGGCAGTTAGTTCTCCATGTGCACTTGCATCTAGGTCATGCAGGACCTCAGCTAGTCATCTCACACTTGCGAGAGTCGTATTGGATCCCTTGCATTCGCAAGCTGGTTCGCAGTGTACGGAGGCGCTGTAGTGTTTGCTTCCGCTTTGAGGCTCAGGCTTTTCAGCAAAAGATGGCTGATCTGCCTCCTGAGAGAGTAAATCCTCTCCCTCCTTTCACAAACTCTAGTGTGGACTACGCCGGTCCATTCTCTCTCAAGTTTGGTGGCCCGCGGTCCAAGGTGACTACTAAAGCCTACGTTGCTATTTTTGTCTGCATGTCCACGAAGGCCGTACACGTTGAGCTAGTGACTTCGCTCACCTCACGTGCCTTCCTGGCGGCATTGTCAAGGTTCACAAGTCGTCGTGGAATTCCAAGTTCAATCACTTGTGATAATGGTAGAAACTTTGTCGGAGCTCACGCCGACCTGCAGAACCTCTCTAGGCTTTTGATGTCATCAGAACATCACTCCGCAGTGCAAGACGCCACTGCGCATTTGAACATTCATTGGCGTTTCTTGCCTCCTCACTCTCCACACATGGGAGGACTTCATGAGGCGGCAGTACGCTCTTTGAAGTTCCACTTGAAGAGGATGTCCTCGTCCTGTAAGTACACTTACGAGGAGATGTCTACTGTTCTCACACAAATTGAGTCATTCTTGAATTCACGTCCTTTGATGTCGTTATCTGAGGACGTGGATGACTTTGGATATTTGTCTCCCGGCCACTTTCTTATTGGCAAGCCCATTGTGTCGGTGCCCAGTCCTGACCTCTCTGGTGGGTACAGCCTGCGTTCCCGTTGGAACCATCTTCAGCAGATGGTCACTTGTATTTGGAAGAAGTGGTCCGTGGATTATCTCCACACGCTACAGCGTCGTGCAAGGTGGCATAAGGTACTGCCAGACGTTCCTTTGGGTACCCCTGTATTGGTTCTCGAGGACAATGTACCTCCTCATAGGTGGGTGCTTGGTCTGGTGCACCAAGTACACCCAGGCCCAGACGGCCTTGTCAGAGTTGTCACTGTGCGCACTGTCTCAGGCACTTATAAGAGGCCCCTCATCAAGTTGGCTCCTCTGCCTGTCAGTGAAGAGGGACAGTGACACCTGCTTTCATTCAGAGTGCTGATGCCGGACGCATCCCACTCCACCGATTTTGACTTTATTGCGACTTGATAGTTGTTTTGGCCTCGAATCCTTGCATTCACGAATTTGCTTGACGTCACATTCTGTTAGATAATTTCACGAGCGAAATTATCGCGGGCAATATGTTCCGTCCAGCATTCGTGTCTGGCCGGATTTGAGGCATTAGCTGGTTTCGCGAGGTCATTCGCCGTGTTGCTATGGCAACAGGCTTGTGTCTTCGTTTGTTTTATTTTTCTTGTTGTGTCTTCAATATAATTTTAAATATGTTTACTTATCTGTTTGTTCTTTCTCCCATCAATTCTCATAAGAAATAACATTTGACTGTCGCATCTTTCATTTTTTGGATAGTCATGTTATAATCTCCAACCCAAAGTTTCAGTCTGATTATTTTTTAGTATATTTTATTCATAATTTTGTGTTTTTAAAGAAACAATTCAGTTTTTAAGTAATGCTATTAATTCTCTTATTTATGTTTTAGTATTTTAATGTAACTTAATTGATTTATTTCCAAGATTAATTATTTATTGTTTTTCTTGGCCAATGGGATTCTTGCTTTACGTCACATGTCGTGACGTCTGTCATTCTTGCTATTCATTCTTATTCACTCGTTCGAAGCTTTCGCCAGGCTAGTTTTCAGTTCAGAATTCTGAATCTAGTTATTATTGTCGAGCTGGGAATTTGAAGTTTCCCAGCCCTAGTTATTGCAGAGACACAATTTAGTACATTCATCAAAGTAATTTATTTGTGATTTAATTACAAATGTGTGAAGCCAAGTTTTTTACTTCCCTGATCAAACCGTATGGACTTGAATGCGTAACTCATTAAGTAAAAGGATTTACTGTAAGTACTGCTGTGAAGTGAATATTTCAGAGTGCTTAATTTTAGTTGCAGTGTCGAAGCAACATCTAAAGGTTCTTCTTTTCGGTCGAAGCAGCAAGTCGACCTTAAAATAATTTGCTGATAGTGCGCATTCACTTCAAGAATAGTGAAATTCTTTCTCAGTCGTCCGAGCAAGCGCGACTATAAAAATTGCTCTGCTCTGGTCCTCCGAGCTATTCATCAGTCTTATAAGGCAAGCATGCCTTATTTTCCAGAAGGAGCTTACTAAGTCGTCTCCCCTTGACTTCATCAACATTTCATCTTCTTCGGCACCGCTAGGAAGAGGAATTTATTTGTAAAGCAAGATACAAAATTCCATCTTGTATTTTAAAGGGTCTATTTATCATTTTGTCCATTGTGCTCTTTGTATCTTTCAAGGGGCTCAATAAATGTATTTAAACTTGACTTAGTGTAGCATCCTTCATACCGGAGAGGTTTCCCCGTGTCCCTATTTCGCCTGCGAGCTACCGTGGGAGCGGGAACACAATTCGTTAGCTGTCGCGAAATCCCCGGGAGGGAATTGAATTGTGTCTTTATCTACATGGCATTATCCGCAAGGAATTCGAGTTCTCCCCTCGGCAACCATGACGGAAAAAATAAACAACTTAGCAAAAAATCAGGTAAATTATTTGTTGTAATTTATTGATACATATAGAAAAGTAACATATTAACATGTTTTGTGATTATTTTTAGCGGGGTTATTGAGGTCAATAAATACTTTTTAATATTCGTAATAACGGATTTGATTTTTGAAACCTTATTCCTGATAACCCTCTATTTCGGAAACTCGACGATTTTTGGTCCATAATAGGCCGAGTTTGCAGGATTCTACTGTAGTATTATCACAATTATTAGTAGATCAATAATAACTGTAATTATTATTAATAATGTCGCGCTGTTGGCTTTATAATAATAGTTTAATTATTAATAATGACAAGATCAATGGCAGTATTGTTACTTACAGAGAAAATAATAATACAGACCAAATTGACCAGATAAATAGGTTAGAAAAGGTATAATAATTCGCATACAACCATTCATGCATATATGCTCAAAGATAGAAAGTTACATGTTTATAGATACAAACGCGATTATATATACATATATATATATATATATATATATATATTCAACTTATAGTATATAATTTATAAAAGCCCACATTCATTTATCCTTGTTTTGGTTTGAATAATGACACAAGGTGTTTTGGAATCTCAGAGGGGCTCGAATCCCGGACCGGGCCAGATGTGCGGGCACCAGGTGGTGGCGTCACCTGCCCCCGAACTTTCAGAACATGTGGGTCCGGTACGGCACCTCCATGCAGGTCCGGCAATCTGGTCCCCTAGTTTGCCTGGTCAGCAAGCAGACCCGCAGAACAAGCTGACCCCGCTCTACTTTACGATATACTCTGCAGTACGTATTATTACTACCAGTAGGCCTACTCAATCTATCAAATTCCAGCTAAGACATCTTTTAAAGTCTAATACGAGGTTTTTATTTCAAACCAGAAAGAATCTTAAGAAAACGAAGAAAGTGTTTTGTATCAGTGGCGTAGCCAGAAAATAATTTCGGGGAGGGTCAAAAGTGCCGGGGGGTTTGAAGGGTATGAAATACGCCCAAGAAAGGGGGGTTTGGGGGCTAACCCCAGGAAAATTTTTAAATATTGAACTAATGAAAATTAATAATCGAAAAAATGTTTTTTCCACCACAGTACTAGTATTTTTTGTAGGACTAGGCAGAGTGTAATGCTGAATACGAAAAATTATTTACATATATCAGTTATTACATTTATTAATAAACATGAAATGTGGTTTATTTATACATATGTGAAATCGGAGTACTGTAATATATTAAAATAAATTGTTTGGAAGACAAAGATGTATTGACGTAATGTCTTGCGTTCACCAGAAATTAAAAATAACCACTGAGTCACTGTTAAAAGTATTAATAGTGCCTTATATGATGAGAGATACTTGTTTATTGCTATTTGGCGAGGCACCAATATATGTAAAATGTAATATATTAATCCAGAATAAAAATCTAGAATTGTGGTTGAGAATTATAATAAAATTTACCAATTAAAATTAATTTAGATTTAAAATAATGTCCATATTGTAATATGCTGTCCTCTTCTTTGTAAAGTTCTTCCAAATGTTGTTAAAAAATCACTTATTTATAAAAGTTGTTCGTGAACGTTCTGGAGTTTTCTTCGTATTCAGCTTTAAAATCAAACCTGGTCATGTCAAAATGAAGTAGTAGACTCATTACTAGACTTCGGACTTTTAGGTCGCTAAAAATGCTGTTTTAGGTACCTAAAATAGGCTCTAAAAATTGGAAAAAAGGTTCTAAAAATCGTAAAATAGTCTCTTATAAAATCGTTATGTTGCCAATTTTCTGAAATATCTCAATTGCAATGCAGAATATTATATTTATTGAATTCACCATTAATCAATAATCATGATAAAACAAGGATATAGGCCTATGATACACAGAATTATATAGGCTTATTACTAGGGCCTGTATTACTACCATAACAGTGACAACCTAATCCCTGCGCCCAGAAGTTATGCACGCTAGCATACAACCCCTTGTATCCCTCAGTGATTCAGAGAACTACTTTTTTTTTTTTTTTTTTTTTTTTTGTTACTGGATGTGGGAGTCGGGAGAAAAACACTACATTTTCTTGGGAATTCCAAGGATTTTTTCTCCTGAAGACGAAACATTCCTTACTATTTAACCACATTACAAATATGTCATGTACTGCACATTCCGTGCTAAAAATTTAGTACGAATTCAAAATAAATGCTAGAATTTATAACAAAAAATAACTTATTTTGAACTTTAGAAGGAAAAAACAAGCAAAAAGGCAATATTAGGCTCTAACGTAAAATTAGGCTGTTTTAGGTCCTATAAGAGTATCAGTTTTAGGCATAGTCACTTATGAAACATGCATATACAAGTTTTCGTCCATATATCACTTAAGGATTAAAATAGGTTTTTACCTAAAATCCGAAGTCTACTCATTACCACAGCAAGCAGTTCTGCTCCACATCCCATCTCCGGAAAAACGACGACTGAAGATGATACATTTTAGTATCGAAACGCACTGGTTCAAATCCCAGTGTTAGAGGAATTTTTTCCTATAATATTCTCAAGTTACAGATAAACTAAACAGCAAATAAACTAAACTAAATTGTCGAAGCTGCTTATTAATCGAAGCACCTCACACACATACTAGGTATGAAATTCCTCACAGTCATAGAAATTCTTTGTTTTTAAAAAATCTTTGCTACCCGTATTCATAGGCGTAACCAGGCCGACCATATGGGGGTGATGTTATAACAACCAGGGAGAGGGGGGTCCCCCGGAAAATTTTAAAAATTAAGATGCAAAATAACGAGTTTTAAGCGTCCGGGGGTGCCCCCCGGAATATTTTAAAAATTAAGACGCAAAATAACAAGTTTTAAGCTTCCGGGGGTCCTACCCCGGAAAATTTTAAAAATTAAGACGCAAAATAACGAGTTTTAAGCTTCCCACGCTTTATACTTGTATTAAGTAATTTATGGGCAGACTTTAAAAAATAATACAATTTTCCTTTTTTTAATCAATGGGGGGGATTCAAACCCCAAAACCCCCCCCCTCGGTACGCCTATGCCCGTATTCATCTTTTACTGCCTCTGCAGAGCATCTTAACGAGGTAAGAAATCCTGCTCCTTTATTTTAAGTGTTAACAATTACCACGAAAAGTGTTTCGCCCGACACTATGTCATAAACTTAATATTCTTCCTCGCCATAAATTACTCCCGATAACCAATAGCAAGTACAGCGTGAATATAATACCTGCATCCTCGTCGTTTGTATAAACATGAAACTAAAACTCGTCTAATGAACTAAATAAAGCAAAAAGTATTATATTACAGGTACTATAATTTTATTTTCTCCTGCGTTGTGAACATTTCGTTAAAATTTGAGCATAACAATTCTATACATTTCATATGTAGCCTAAATCACTGGAAAGTAAAGATGTAATATGCACGAATGTGCCTGGTAATGCATGCTCCATAGAATAGATTTCAGATAATTTAATTTTGTCCAACTCAGGTTCACTGTTTACTGAAACATAACATTACACTTTACCTCAATTTTGTACTTATTAAGGTATAAAATTGATTGATGAATTTCATATCCGTTTGTGGTTAATACTTTGATTTATATCCAAAATGTACATCCAAAATGGCAAAAATCATAAGCGAAGATAGTTTTTTTTTTTTTTTTTTTTTTTTTTTTAAATCCTGATACAAGGTGGCTAATTTTATTGTATACAACTCCCTAAAAATTCATGGTTGCCTATTTATAAATGAGATACGTTTCGATTTGATACTAGTTACAAATAAAAACCTTAATTGTCAATATTTGAACACTGTTTATGAAACTATTAAAACCTTTAAAATCCTTAAAAACAATTAAATTTGTTCATTACATATATACACAAGATAACATGGTCTACAGTACACCATTATAAATTAAAGTCCATACATAAATATTTCCTCCAGTATAACATTAGTGAATGTCAATATTAAAGCTGTGTTAATACCAAAATGAGCAATTACAGCGTCTAATTTGTTTTTTATGCACTGGGTGTAATATCACTTCTCGAATTGGATTTATTAAGACTATTCCATGATTAAAAATGTAACGGATTGTACAAATAATAAATACTTTCGTGCTTTGTTGTATAAAAACAAAACTAACAGCTGCGAGATCACGGCATACTGTGAATGAACCATCCAAGAATCGATTCAAGTTACCATGGATAGCCAGTTTGATAAGCGTATGTAAAAAAATAGTGTTATTTGTCGAAGCTACCTGTATTGCAACTTCCAAATCCGTATATGAACACTGAAAAACAATATGTTGTCATGATAACTGATCTGCATTTGATAAATTCTAATATATTACCATAAAATAGGCACTTAATTGGGTATTACTCCGGTACCGGTCAACCGATTTGTTCCAATATCAATAGGCTTCTTGCCATGGACTTTATAGATGTATATATCAAATTTTATGAAAATCCGATAAAGGTTATTTGACTTATCGCGTGTACAGACGGATGGACAGACACACAGACATATTTCCGTCCCCCAAACAATCTCATATAGGCCCTAATACCATACTGGCACTTAATAACACTCCAGTGAAATAATTTACAAATTCGTATTCAGTTTGTCTAACCTGTCATTTTTGTCCTTTGCAGGTAAGTGTGCAGTTTTCTGAACCCTACTGTTTTGGAATAGGCCTACCTAGTTTTGAGTAAGTACCTAAACAAAACAAATATCCAACATTCTTACTCATGTGTGGCAAATGTATTTCTTAATGGTAGAAAATTTCTCTGGAAAGTCGAATTCTCTCTTGCCAGGTTTATTTTGGTGAAAGTTCAACAGCAGGCACTGTAAGGATTTAGGGCAAACAGTGACGATAATAACATACGGAAGAAAATAAAAAATTGCAGATAGATTATAGTATTTGAAACCAATATTCTATACTATTAAATTCTATATTATCATTGCATTCCAAATTGATACCAAAGAGTGCATAATTGATCCAACTATCTGGTTCGAAAGCCGTCAATCTCAACCTTCAGAGGTACATAGGGAAAACAGTTTTTTTTTTTTTTTTTTTTTTTTTTTTTTTGCAAACACAGTACTCTATGAAAGTATAAATTACCACTTCTAGGGCACATAGATCATAGGCAAAACAATCATGAACTTTTATTTATAACTTTATGGTTTGTCATATTTTGGCACCTTCAAAGTTAGAAAAAGCAAATAAAATAAAATATTAACAGTTCAATGTTTCTAAGTCTGGTCTCCTAGTCCCTTTATTTAAAAACCCGGATATGTAACTTGCGTAAAAGGTACTTGCAGCACTTACAGGGGATAGAAGTTTTCTTGAGAGGAAGAAGCGTCTCTGACTCACCAGTGTCTGTCTTGCACCAGTGCACCACGACTTGAGGGAAGCAACTCATCCACATCTCCTTGTTGTTATACCACCCCCATGCCTTCCTTATTCATTTTCACCCTCAGATTTATTAGACTGAAAACAACTACTTCCGGTGACAGAATGTGGATGAAAAGAAACAGAAGAGACGAATACGGAGATAAAGAGAAAAGCACGAAGAACAAGAGCTGAGATTAGGTAACAGTGCTGTCTTATTTCTGCTGCACTTTGCTTTCTTCCCCTGCTTGATATTAGACGAAGTAGTAAATAGTAGGGATGGGTCGATACCAGATTTTCTCGATACTCGATACCGATACATGATTTTTGTCCTCGATAGTCGATACTTCGATGCTCGATACCGTCAACATTTCCAGTTTCAATAAATAGATACATTAAAAATTAAAAGTTGAGAGAACTGTGTAATACCAACTAAATTAATTCATTAAGTGTGCATATTTAATGAGACAAAATGTAATATCAGTAGCCTATAATTATTTTTAAAATCTATATTAAAACTAAAATTAGTTTTTTGAAACAGTCCACTTACAAGTTTGTTCAAAAAATACAATTGGATTTGGACAGTCAGCTTGCTTGTTGGTTGTTATTGAAACGGTTGACAGGAAACGAAACAATTAAGAATCTCTTCTGTTTGGATTTTAAAAGTCGGAAAATCTTTATTTATAACTAGACAAAAATGACAGTGGTTTTCTCCATTTCAAGGTGAAATAGAGGTATTTACTGCATTTAGTAGACTACTAAAAGCAGAAAGAGATAGCGCATTTCCTTAAATTGCAAAATTACCAAAGTATCGAAAAAGTACCGAGCGAGTTTTCTGAAGTATCGCTCGATACCGATACCATGCAAGTATCGAGAGTATCGAGGTATCGAAAGTATCGAGGACCCATCCCTAGTAAATAGCAATGAAATATAAAAATGCGATGACCGCTAAATGAGTGTCCTGAGACTTATGGAAACAATTTACCCGAAAATGATCATAGGTAATGTAATGAGCAAGCCTAATTACGAAGGCGCATATTTTCGAGTGTCGTAGTCATGGTGACATTTTATCTAAACTAGTTAAAAAGTGTGAATTTCATTCATCATGATTATTTCACGAATTAAATGCAATTCATCTATAGAATTCCGAATGGGGGTTCGTTGACCCTACAACTTATTTTATTATTCTTTGTTTTCAAGTTATTTTTGAAGAACCACACGCGACTTTCGTCTTGTTATTTCGTAAAATTCAATGCCTGAACATTTTTGGTGTAATTCGAGCTGTTTCACCTGGAAGTGAACAGTATACAGAAGGCATCAATGACAGGGATGACAAATATTATAGAAACAAAACACTAAGTTAATTAGCTGAATTCAAACAAATTTTTACAAACCAAAAGGGTGACTTAAGAGTTATACGGTCGGTTTGACAATTTAGGAAAACTTAAGATGGCTTCTCTGATTCCCGAGCGCAATTAGCGCCGTGAAAGCTTCAAATCTTATATAATTTAGGAAAAGCATGTCGACTTTCCTTAACGTAATGGTGTTTTGGTGAAGTTTCATAGCTTTCTTTTGAAGGGAATCCTATATTTTCAGCTATATATCACCTTAAAATAAATAATTTCATGAACCTGAACATCTGGACAATATTTATGATAATGAAATGATTGAGTAAGCACCATAAAAGGCTATTCAACCCGGTCATTTAGTCGAGTCGTTCCACACACTCCACTGAAGATAGCAGGAAATACTTACCGAAATGCATCTCCATCTAATAGCCAAAGAAGAAAGTGGCCCTCTAACTTTTAAAGCAATATTTCACTATCTATGTACATTATATATACATAATATATAGGTAATTTCCGTGAAAGGAACTGGCCACCCTACGTGCTATCATCCGGCCTAGTGTCCCTCGGTCGGGCTGTGGGCGTCCCCCCCACAGCTCTGTCCCAGGGCAGGACCGGCCTCCGGGCCGAACACTTCATCTTCATCATCATGATCATCATCATCGGTAATTGATGAAACACACATTCATGATTGAGTAAAATACACGTGTTTTAATGCTAAACTGAACACTTCAGAACAAAAAATTAATATTTTCAAAATAATATTTTGTAACCTTTTAAATCGAAAATTTGCTAATAACAATTATATACATAATAAACAGGTAATTTACGAAACATCATAATAAGATAAACTACACTATACTCGTATATGTTTTAATTGGAAGATGAACTTTTGACAAGAAGTTTATTCTAATTGAACTTAACCTACAAGCAATCAAGCAATCAGCATCAGACCATCAACGCTCACAAGGAGCGGACCACATTGTAATTAAATAAAGCTACTCTTATAACCACACCTGAGCAACTGAGGGGAAACGTTTTAGTCCCCCATCCTGCTGTGACGTATGAAACCTGCTCTTCATGTTCAGTGTCACGTCGAAACTGCTTTATTCTGACGTCAAGGGAGACATTACCCCACCGCACAGTGGCACAATGTGCCACAGAGTAACCTAACAGTATAGGGTAACCCTTCTAAACAATCTTAGTGTGCTATCATATAAACCTAGCGGTATAAGATGGACATATTCATACTATCACTCTCATTGCTGTAGGCCTACTAAGTTTCTTGGAAAGGAATAGTAAATAGTCTAAACAACGGATGGAAAGTACCCTACTCGGACAGATGAGTGCTATCTGAGCGATAAGCAGACAACACCTTGGATCCTGATGTGGGTGAGTGACCTTGCGAGGGAAACATTTCCCCCAACATGCAAACTCAATTTCCCGTTCTTTCAGATAAGATCCTGCACGTGCAGAAAGCACCCAACTCCAGATAAGTACCATGAATGAAGCAAATAGGCAAGCATTACTGATTCAAGAAAGGTGCGAGATGAAATTTGTTGAATACTGAAGAAAAGAGAGACATCTTATCTAAACAGAAACATGGGTTTTCTATTATTATTTATTGTTATTATTTGTTATCCAAAGGTTTAACCTTAATTTACCATAGGGTATAGCCTATTAAGGTTATAGTTATTTAGATACATAATACTAAAGCATAAAATATGGATATTAATTATAATGCACGAAATGGCTAACAAAATAGGGTTATAGTTATTTATATTATAATACATTCTTAAATTCTTAAGTAATATATGAATAGCACAAGAAATAGCTAACAATTTAGGCTTATAGTTATTCACGGAAATGTAATGCATTTCTGATTACTAAAGCATAATATCACTTATGTTGAGAATGGATTTTTCTAATTTTTCGTTTACAATTAATCAGGCTTCAGAAAGGAAATTTCTACGGAGTATAAAGGGATGTACAAAAAGAGATCACATAAATAAGGAAAGCAAAAGAGAAGAACTAGGAATCTTTAATACACGACGAAAGAATGCCAGACACAAGTCTTATTAAACAAGTAACGAAATATAAACCTAAAGGAGGAAGATCTGTGGGCAGACCTAAGAACCGATGGCGGGAGGACCTTGAAAGCGAATAGGCAATTGACTGCCCATGCCATGAAGTGAAGAAGAATAAGAAAAAGACAATCAGAGTTTGAAGACGCCAAGCAGGAGTGTTCATTCCGCTGCCCCCTCATGCAAGTCCGAGATAGTTGTGAACGGGACTAATGCTGTAATTCAGAGGTTCCCAAAGTGTGATCCGCGGAACCCTGCATCAATGTTTCAGGGGGTCCGCAGACACTTTTAAGGAAAAACATAGAGTATAGGCTATACGTAATTTTTTTTTTTTAGTTTTATATGTTCTATAATCTATGGGAAGTAATTATAAGCAACTGTTAATTCACTGTGAAGTAAGCTGGCTTTTCGAAGGAAAGGAGATTAGTTGTACTGAGCGGTGAAGTCAAGCTCTTTTTTTTTTTTATTTTTTTTTATTTTTTTTTTTTTATTTTTTTTTTTTATAGATTCAGAGTTCGAACTGAAAGTTATATTTCATGATTTTAACTGGAATTTGAAACTTTAATACCTTGATGATATATTTAACCATCTGATAGCTCTCAACTTAAGCCTGCAAGGCTCTAATATCAGTATGTTCCGGGTTCTAGATAAAACCAAAGGATAATAAAGAAACGGAAGCTTTGGATTCGGAGAATAGACTTTGAAATCTTGGCGCAATTCCCTTCCATAGCAGATTTCATCCAGATGTCTAGAGAAAATGTTCCAAATGAGATCCTAGACGATATAATAAGTCACATTTGTATCAACTGAACTTGAGTTAAGGGAGTATTTCCCAGTAACGGATGCAAATGATTATGTGTAAGGAATCCATTTTGTGATGGGCTATCAACTAACCTGCCTCACGCCACAAGAAGAAGATTCGTTGGCAGAAATTTCAACTGGCATTGCAATGAAATTATTGTTTTCATAATTACAACTAACAGACTTTTGGTTATTATATCATGACTGATGATCCTGAACTCTCAAGAAAAGTTTTGAAGTGCTTAATAATGCCCCCCCGCCACTATTCTTTTTGTGAAAAAGGATTTTCCACCTCAGGTACTTGTAATCAAAGATAAGATCTTAACTTCAAGTCGAGTGTGACATCATGTTGAAATAACAAACATTACTCAAGATTGCAAATCTACTTGGTATAAGCCAATTCATAGCTCATACAGAGATTAAACTGTTTGTCACTGATATTGTACTTTTATCTTTTCAATTTATTACTTTTTTGATATTATCATAATAATGTTGTCTTTGGAATTGAATACATTTAATTACAATATTAGTGTTTGCGCATATTTATCGTTTGGTTCTTGTGAAAACTCAGAAGGGGTACTTGAAAATTTATTTTCTTTCAAGGAGTCATGGACTGAAAAGTTCGGGTACCACTGCGGCCAATGTTATCGATGAAGCAGTTAGTTTACAACTATCCCTCAATTAAGGAAAAAAATATTCAAATAATAATAAGTTATAAGTCTTGGACGGATTTTAGACAAAATCGGTAAATCCGTTTTTCGATAGATGTACGGTAAACAATTTTTCAAGTAAAGCGGTAGTAACTTACTGTTAGCAGATGAGATGAATGCAAGCAGCAGGAATGCAGCGAGCTCCCCATTTCTCTACCTGCACGCGGGCTTGTCCTAATCTCACCCATTTCAGTCGCTGAGCGGTCGTGCCAGTTTCGAGTCATCAAATTCCTGTCCTTTTCATTGGTGTCATCATCGATAAACAATATAGCTTCAGTACTATTTATAATGATATAACTAAAAACGATATAGCTTAAATACGATTTTTAACACGATAACAATTCACAAAGACAATCACAGCGCCAGAACAAACTACTACTAAACACGTGTCGCTCTAGACTGTTGCTATGACATCAGTGGGGAGTTCAATCACTACCTCCCTTCCTCTTCACCCCGAACTTGCATTCATCTCATCTGTTGACTATACACCGTTGACATCCCAGGGCAATTACAACTCGGGTATAAAATATCGTATTGATAAGGATATTCGTTTTCGAGAAAGACACATGGAATACACACATAAGGTAATTTTTTTAAATGAGAAACGTATTCTTGGAGTGACTGACTCTCAGGCTCTTAGAATATTATATTATACTAGCCGGAAATTACAGGATCGTATAGTGTTCGGAGTGACCTGTTATTAGTCTCGGGATATGCTTGACCAAGTTCTGAGAGGATGTAACATTGAAAGATGAAAGATGAGAGATGAGGGGGAGAGAGAGAGAGAGAGAGAGAGAGAGAGAGAGAGAGAGAGAGAGAGAGACGTAGGTAGGGGAGTGAAAGAAAGGGAAGGGAGAGCTAAGTTTTGTCTATTCGGAAAACACAGCAATTTATCAAATAATTACCTATGTAAGAGACTTATATACAGGGCCAGTTTTGAAGCACATTGACATATCGAAGGGAAGATTTGAGTTAAATACATCAAAATTAGGCTAATATAGCATGAAACCTACATAAACTACGAAGTGTATCCGCATATACACTAAGCAACTTTTAACATAAACAAGGAAACGAAAGAGAAGGTCTTGAGAAGAGTTGCAGATTAAATTCACCTTGCAGATATGATCTGGAATATGTGAATCCTCAAGGCCTCGGTGCAAGATCCGCAAGCTCCATTTTCCCGGACACTGAACAGGGCATCAGTAAATTATATACTGTTTTCATTTACATAAATTTCCAGATCAACAGGATGTAGAGAGATCCCCAGTCTTTAGGAAAAAGTTAAGTATATAACATAAATATTTAGGTCTACTGACAAATGGCCTAATGCCAGAATATCTATGAGAATAATGTTTAATAGTTCTATTGCAACAGCTATGTATACTGAAAGAAGGAAAAAGTGTCTACGGCTAAACAACAATAACAACAACAACAATAATGATAATAATAATAATAATAATAATAATAATAATAATAATAATAATAATAATAATAATAATAATAATAATGTTTTATTTTACTTGGCAGTATCATAGGACTCTGATCATGGATAGTGAAAATGAATTCCCATTTTAAAAATTTGTATCGCACCTTCTGAATGTGAATCTCTTATGCTAGTTGCAGAACATAGGCCTACATCCCCTTGCGAACATTTCCTGCAGATCTTTTACCATCTGGTTTTTTGCCTGTCGTGAAAGTCAAAATTGTTGTGTATCAACATTTGTTTGCCTTTATTAATCGTTTATGTGAAGGTTGACAAGATGTGAACTCTCACAGACAATTTTGGACAAAACTGAAGGCCATTATCATTGCCTAATAAAATAACTTCATACCATTTTACAACTGAACTTGTTCCCTTTCCATGTCACTTCAGATTTTATTTTCGTTAGACATTTCTGCCTTACGTTTCGGCGCTAATGGGTTAGTGATGCTGAGATCCACAAATACAGAGTGTTTCAAAAAATATATACCGGTATACACACTTTGAAGTGTCATAGAAAATCTATTTTCCGTTCTACAAGGTTAAATTTATGGAAATGGAAAGCTTAAAGTCCAATTTGAAAAATTAATGACTTTCTGATGAAAATGGGATTAATGTTCAAATGTTCAAATTGGTGGCCTTCAGCATCAATACATTTCTGAGTACGAGTCACCACTGATTCCGTACATCGTACCAAAGTGTCCAATTTCTGCGCACACCCCTTGAATCTCATTCCAAAGTGTGTCTAGGTTACCTGGTTTACGTTTGTGAACCTCATCTTTTACTGTGCCCCATAAGAAGAAATCCAGCGGCGTAAAATCTGGAGAGAGTGCAGGAAACTCGAATGGTGTCCTATCCACTGCCTTGGCAAATTTTGATCCAGGTATGCTCTTACATCCTTATGATAGTGCGGTGAGGCACCACCTTGTTGGTAATTAAACCGTATAATGCACGAATGGCAGGGAATATGGAATCAGCAAGCATTGTTAGTTACTTTTCATTATAGGATGATTATTGGTACGATTGTTGGACAATTGTTTGAAACTATTCTGCTGCCACCTGTTGAAGAAATATAACATTACTCTCTGCCAGAAATTTAACCTTGTAGAACGGGAAATGAATTTTCTATGACAGTTCAAAGTGTGTATACATTTTTTTTGAAGCACTCTTTATAGGCCTATTAATATTACACCAATGTGCTTTCCGTTATTCCAATAAACTTCTTTTTGATTTATGTAGGTCTACTACTAGAATCCTACATAGCCCGATAACATTAATTAAATCTAACTTTTATACACTTCCAAATTTACAGCTGTCGTCACATTATTTTCATTATGTTAGATTTCTGTCCCACTTTGTAGTCTGTGTCATACAGCAGGTTGTAGAAGAAGCAGGTGCTGTGAGATGCGTCGTTTTTGTTACAAATCACTGCCTCTTGAATATTCAAATCGTGAATTGATTACATAAGACAGAGTCATTGCAACGGGACATCTTGTTTAATCCTACTCTTGTATAGTTCACAATACTTACAATTTCTCCCCACTCTATGTTTTGTTTGTACCTATTGTTTTATATTTTCTATCTGTCTCCTGCATCACATTTCAAAACTTTCTAAATATTTCTTCTCTAATTTCCTCAAAGTCCATGTCTCTGATCCATACAAAGCAATACTCCAAATATAACACTTCACCAGGTTTTTACGTAGCTCTAGGTTCAGACTACTAGTTAGCAGAGTTCTCTTCTTCATAAATGCTTTCTTGGCCATGGCAATTCTTGATCTTATCTCCTTGGTGCAATAGGCATCTTTCGTCAGTACACTTCCTAAGTATTTGAACTGGTTCACGTTCTCTAATTCTTGATTTCCCATGATAATTTGAAGCGGCTCTTCTCTCTTCGATATCCTCATCACCTTCGATTTACCTATGTTGATTTCCATTCCATACTTTCTTCCTGTTTCCACCAGCCTGTCAATCATTCCTTGCAATATTTCTTGTTTCTTTGCCAGAATCACCAGGTCGTCCGCATATTTGATGGTGTTAATAGCGTATCCTCCTATCACAAAATCCCTAACTCCTTCTAAGGCTTCTGGACATGGTGACAAACGAAGAGGTTCTGAGTAGAGTTGTGGTAGAAAAGGAGTCTGGTGTATATTCTGGCTAATTTGAATGTGTACTTACGTCAGCTGCTCCAGTCTGGAAGATGGTTTGGGCGCCAGAGTGATCCTTCACTCGAATTTAATTGTTCCACCTACCCATGGCTATCAGCGGTGCGAGCAGTCGATCCTATTCTCGGGGTAGATGTGAATTTTGCAGGAGTGCTATTCTGTACTAAATCAAAGTCCGTAGCACTGATAAAATTAACGACTTTATTCCTTCTGAATGTCTAAATATATGCAATATAATTTGTCACTTACACTGTTCTGAAGTACAATGGTATCCTAGGTTAATAATCCTGGTGGTAAACACTTTGAAGTTATTTTATGTGTGTGGCCTACTGCAATCTTTACACTACACAAATTATTTGTGCTTCTACCTTACAACTTTCTGAGCTGCCCCTAAATGGTAGTTGTCTCACCATTATGCAACTATACATTTTACTTGTTGTAAGTTATATTTATTCTAACCTATTCACACACATTTCCAAATTACCCGTATAGAGTATTTTCCTACAGTGTAACCTCTCGCTCTTGAGGTTGGAAAGAGATTCATGTTCTTACATTTCCAAAATACACTATCTAGCTTATTTTGGAAATTTAGTTAACGCCTACTCTCTAATTATTTCAATTAGAGGGCTGGATGCACAGCTTCTGCTGCATTTCATTGGTTATGCCTAACAATAATCTCAGCCAATAGAAAAAATTACATTTACCTGCAGAATATTCTCACATTGCTTAGACATGATTACGCATATATTATTCCCGCATGGGAAAATCGAAACACACAAATATCTTATCTGATTTTGCAAACTTAAGAACTAAATTACATCTATAAACTTATTGTTAAACATGACAAATTATTCCTTGGCGGCTTTCTACACAATATCCCAATAAACCTTCTCTCCCCTTCTAAAATTCTACAAAACATGGTTCTTACTTTTATTGCCTTCTTCCTTTGCTATTGAAACTTCTGGGCTACCTGCTAAAATATCCCGTGAGAACTGTTTGAAATCTAGCTTTCGCTAAAATTGAACTTATTTAAAAATTATTACTAAATGATACATTCTTAACTAAATAAAATAAGTATTCCAATTATTCTTTGATTAACTCCCTCCTAATTAATTTATATAGCTTATTAAATTCCATTTCATATGCCCGATCATCTGGGTGCAGAATCTTAAAATAATCCATTTATTTTAGGGAATTATGTAGACAAGTGATCTATTCCCCCAAAAATGGAATTGTGACACCACTTTTCAAGAACTATCCTGCCTACAAACACAAGTTCATTCATCTGACTTACTACCTTAGCGTTTTACAACTTCTTGTTGTCACACCACCTCTAGTATACCTGTGTAACAACTTCCTCTTTCATTTTTTCTTGTTAAAAATCTTAGCATGCTATTAATTCACTAAACACTTAAACATTAACTAAAGTACAAACAAAGCCATACATCACCCATACTTCTTGTTGTACACATCACTCTTGTAATATTCTGGAAATCAGAAATGACTATACACTATTATAGCTTTATTTCCTTTTGTAAAATCTTGGGTTCGATTCCCGAAAACTTTCACTCACAAAGGATACTTCACTCTGTTCACTCAAATTATTTAACGTATTTCCACTTGACCTAAAGATATTTATAAAGCAGATATATGCGAAGTAACGTCCCCATATCTGTTCTAAAAAATACCTTCACTCCATGTTACATCTCACATTTTTCACACCACATACTTACATCAATTTGCTTACAGGTTTTTCATAAGATTCATATGCTTACGAACCCAGTTGTGTAAAATTTTAAACTAACTAGTAAGTAATAGTTACTACAGGCTTCTTCGCCATTTAACATTTACGAACCTGCAAATAATTTATTCCATCATTTATTAATAATTTTCTTTAATGAAACGAAATACCGCTTATTCATTCCAGAGCATTTCTTAATATAAAACCCGATTCTTGCTATCAACCTACTCGTTTAT
Source organism: Ectobius pallidus (assembly GCA_964059195.1). Lineage (NCBI taxonomy): Eukaryota > Metazoa > Arthropoda > Insecta > Blattodea > Ectobiidae > Ectobius > Ectobius pallidus. The sequence continues at coordinate 56,620,945 of CAXKWD010000002.1, forward strand.
CTATTTTTCTTTTATATATATAATAATCCTGTAACGTTTACACTTAGCATACTGAACTATTTATTCAGTTATTTATTCGACTAATCATCTCCCATGTTTACACCGTTACTATTGATTTCATACTGCAAAATCGACATTATTCAATGATCTCATTCCCCTCTTCGCTTTTCTCAGTAAACTACTAACTTCAAAACTTATAACTTTTATCAACGACTATTGTTGCTTATCAGCTTATCCTGTATCGATTTATTTCATCACGAACAACTTTTCTATGTTACCATTTCTAGTTATTCTACGGCTTTCCGTTTACTATTTAAACTCTCTATACCATAGCACAATAATATTATTGGAAATATTTTCTTCAATTAATAATTCATTTATGAATTAATTTCTCATCTCCTTCTGCTAAACTTAATCCTTTAATCATCATTGCATTTTTCATTTCAATGCTTAATAACCCTTCATTTTATTCGTTCTCTTTGTTTCTCTCATGCGCAATAAACTATCCCTAGTGAACACAATTCTAACCTCTCATGTCATCAATAACTTTGTTTCCAGTGCCAGGTGTAACCCACAATTCATTATGAACTATTTGCCATTATCCAAAACTTATTCTTGACATTTTCTCTCTAATTTCTCATCACACAAAATTTTCTCCATTATCCGCCACAATAGTATTCATATACATTTTATATCAAATTTATTTCATAATATTTCAACTATTTGTCTCCTTGCTTTCCAATGCATTAATTCATTTTCGCTAATTTTCCACCCTTTGAACGTAATTATCTATTTTCAACTATTTTTCTATTTAATCGACATACTATTTTACTATCTTAGAATCCACATCTCTTTATAATTCTTTCTTTCAATAAATATTTATTTAACTCATTTGACTGTGATGTAGCTGCGAGGAATTCTTTCTATTCTCAAATTTCAATTATTTTTCTTTTCACATCACATGCATCTCGTACGCAATTATTTGACAGGTCAACTCTCTTATCTAACACGGTTCATTATTTATTTTTGCTCTATAATATTTATATTTTAAATGATTTGGCTGTTAAAGGTTTCTATCTCCATTATCTGACTTCGTTTTATTTGCTCCAATACAGTATTTGTTTCCACACTTTAATCACTGTTACTTTTCTCTAAGTTTCGTATATCCAAGCATACCGTATTTTAATTAATTGCGTTTTCCCCTGAAAACTCACCATCTAACTATCCGTTCAATTCTCCATTTCCTACGAGGGCATAAACTTCCTCTACAACAATAAACCAAGTGAGCTCCTTAGCTTCACTGTCTAAAACATTTCACATCGGCAGTCGTTCCTCGACTCTTTTGCCGGAATAAAAACTTCGCGCGGGCGTATCCTACAACCTCAACGCATTCACCTATAAAATCGCTCATCCATCAGAGCTAATGCCTTCCTCATAACACCTCTCTCCCTCTCAATAACATAATTATCATTCAAAAGACGGTACTTGGATAATACTCCATTCTTTGATTAATAAGAGTGATACATTTATCATCTCGATTCCATTCTATCTTCAAATTAAAATAAAACACAGCCTAATATCTTATTTAGAGCTCATTATTTCACTGTCAAGAAATATATTGTATTACATTTCACATTTTCCAATCAAAGATTTATTATATGACCTGATTTATTGATTTTATTATTGTTATTTTTTTCGCCTCCTCTCGCTAGCTTACAAACAATCCATTGACTACCAGATTTGCATATCAATCTCATTTTCTTCTAATTTATCATAAATTCTACCGTATATCTCTGGAATTCACATCCCGTATTACGAAAATGTCCACCTCTGTGTGTGCTAGTCTGATTCAAATTAAAGGAGTATTTATTGCGAAATTTGCATTGTGTAAATATTTATTTTCATTTCTTTTATCAACTTTATTTTTCTTTTGGCGTGTCGCCATTCGTATAATCCACTATGGTCAATAACCTTGTTTATTTTGATATTTACACCTGTCATTCACTGAAAACTGTTTAACTGTGTCACTAGTTAGTTTTAAAGGTCTCTCCCCTCAAACATCTGAGCATCCTTTATTCCGGCTAACCCTACCTGGAATTTACTTGAATACCTAGGGTTCAACGTCTCTTCTAAGGAATTTCGCTTGCATCTTTTTGCACAATGTCCTTTTATGCTATTCGTACCGTTAACCACGTTGCCATATTTCTTTGAGATCTCCCCTGCGAAGTGTATATGGTTCATCTGATTAGGTTGAATGTACCAAAAATTGTACTCATTTACACCCGGATCAAACAAATCCCTCACATTACGCTCAAAGAGTTTCGCTGACAAGAACATCCTACGCTGCTTTAAGTTCACGCATGATTCATAGCGTTCATCTGAATCCCTAAGAAAATTATTTGAACTAATTACCCTTCTCCCACGGAATTCAACAACATTTACCTCACTTCCTAGTAAGTTTCTCAATTTCATACAACTAGAGTTCTTTACAGAAACCTGTGGCACCCTACACATTTTACCGATTGCATACATTTCGTCAGTATTCTGATCAGTATTACCTTCAATGTAATTTGCTACAAAACATTTCTGAGGAATGTCAGTGTCATCCCTTTCGTTTTCACAACTAACCCCTGCTATTATTTCATTGGCATCACTAACCACCTCTTCATTTACCAAATCCACTTTCTGAATAATTATATTTTCTGATTCCTTTACCTCTACTAACATTTCTTTCTCATTATTTTTACAAGTAACTTCTCTGTTAGCTAACTCTAGGCCTACTTCCTCGTCAATTTCGCCCTCTAATTCAAGTTTCTCAATTTTCTGATTTTCTTCAAGAATCCTGGCTTCAATGTTTTCTACTAACAGACTTTCTTCGGACAAACAATTATTTAGTTCACCCCTTAACTCTTTTACTTCACCATCGGTCCCATGAATAAAATTCATTCCAGTTTCATCAATTTCTCCTGTTACTTCAGTTATTTCTTTACTAACTTTATCCGTATACTGGTCAATTTTATCTCCTAGTCTTTCATTACACTCTACGATCAGCATACTAGTGTCTGTTATTTTCTTATTTATATTCTCATTAATGGCCTTACTAGTGGTTTCTATTTTCTGATTGGTAGCCTCTATTTTCCGAATTAAACTATCATGGTTTGTTTTCAGGTTATCGTTAGTTTTCCTAATTTCCTGACTAATTTCCTGATTTATTTTCTTTATTTCCCCGTGCAACCTACGTAGAAACTCCGCCGTCCACCTATATTCTTGAGATGACTTTTTATTAATCTCATTTGCCGCTGCTTCTACAAGCCTGCGCTCTTCAGGTGTTAAATTATAATTTCCTTCACTCTCAGACTGGACAACACTATTTCCCAAAGCACTTTCGCTTTCATCGACACCTACCTTTGGTATATCCATCTTACTGGCCTCCGACTTTTCACCTGTAAACATATTATTCCTACTCTCGCTTTCCATCTTACTAATCTGATTATTTTGTGTAATCCTGCTCTAATTTCTGTCCGACTAACGTCTGCCCTCCCCCAAGTTCATTAATAGGGTGCATTTTTCTTACCACCTTACTATTTCTAAGCAACATGCGTACACAAATTTACTCTTCACTCTTAGAGTCTAACCTCTTAAAAAAAATTGTAGATTGTTTATTTTGCTTTACCAAGTGCTGAATATATCCATATATTTTTAATATTCATATAGCTGTATTAGTATCACTTTCTTTAAATTTTAATTTCAAGGCTATTTTTATCTTAAAAATTCTGTTATTTCTATTTTAATACTTAATGGATTCCCTTTTTTTTTTTAAACTAATATTTTACTTTAAAAACAATATTTATTTTCTTAATTCAGCACTTAGTAAAAATATTTAAATTCTTATGTCATTTTTTTTTTTTGTGGAGTGGTCCCTCGATGTCTTCAATGGTGTACCACGAACTTGCATCTCCTCTTCTTTACGGTAGATTATTTCCTCCATCTTCGTTCCGTCGTTTTCGTCGTCTTCGTCGACCTGTCGCTCTCTGCAGTCTTCATCATCTCTGGGTTATTCTTCGTCTTTTTTCTGGTATCATACCAAATTTTCTCGTGCCCCACGTTGGGCTTGCCAGTTGAAGGAGAAATTATTCGCAGCTATTACAGCCCCACGTTGGGCGCCAGTTGTGGTAGAAAAGGAGTCTGGTGTATATTCTGGCTAATTTGAATGTGTACTTACGTCAGCTGCTCCAGTCTGGAAGATGGTTTGGGCGCCAGAGTGATCGTTCACTCGAATTTAATTGTTCCACCTACCCATGGCTATCAGCGGTGCTAGCAGTCGATCCTATTCTCGGGGTAGATGTGAATTTTGCAGGAGTGCTATTCTGTACTAAATCAAAGTCCGTAGCACTGATAAAATTAACGACTTTATTCCTTCTGAATGTCTAAATATATGCAATATAATTTGTCACTTACACTGTTCTGAAGTACAATGGTATCCTAGGTTAATAATCCTGGTGGTAAACACTTTGAAGTTATTTTATGTGTGTGGCCTACTGCAATCTTTACACTACACAAATTATTTGTGCTTCTACCTTACAACTTTCTGAGCTGCCCCTAAATGGTAGTTGTCTCACCATTATGCAACTATACATTTTACTTGTTGTAAGTTATATTTATTCTAACCTATTCACACACATTTCCAAATTACCCGTATAGAGTATTTTCCTACAGTGTAACCTCTCGCTCTTGAGGTTGGAAAGAGATTCATGTTCTTACATTTCCAAAATACACTATCTAGCTTATTTTGGAAATTTAGTTAACGCCTACTCTCTAATTATTTCAATTAGAGGGCTGGATGCACAGCTTCTGCTGCATTTCATTGGTTATGCCTAACAATAATCTCAGCCAATAGAAAAAATTACATTTACCTGCAGAATATTCTCACATTGCTTAGACATGATTACGCATATATTATTCCCGCATGGGAAAATCGAAACACACAAATATCTTATCTGATTTTGCAAACTTAAGAACTAAATTACATCTATAAACTTATTGTTAAACATGACAAATTATTCCTTGGCGGCTTTCTACACAATATCCCAATAAACCTTCTCTCCCCTTCTAAAATTCTACAAAACATGGTTCTTACTTTTATTGCCTTCTTCCTTTGCTATTGAAACTTCTGGGCTACCTGCTAAAATATCCCGTGAGAACTGTTTGAAATCTAGCTTTCGCTAAAATTGAACTTATTTAAAAATTATTACTAAATGATACATTCTTAACTAAATAAAATAAGTATTCCAATTATTCTTTGATTAACTCCCTCCTAATTAATTTATATAGCTTATTAAATTCCATTTCAGAGTGGGTGAGAAGAAGTCAATCATACACACAATTCGTCAGAGGAAAGCAAACTGGGTTGGGCACATTCTCAGAAGGAACTGCTTATTACATGATGTCGTAGAAGGAAGATTGGAGGGTACAACTAGACTTGGAAGAAGAAGAATTCAGCTGTTGGACGATTTAAGGGAAAAGCGGAAATATTGGATGCTGAAGGAGGAAGCAGAGGATAGACAGTTTTGGAAAACGAAATTCGCGTACCAAGTTTGAAAACCTGCCGGAAGGCAGAATACTTACTACTACTTACTACTACTACTATTGTTTTATTACCTTTGCCTCTATCATTTTTAAGTTCTTGCTTTTCCTCTCTCTCGTTGTCTCTGTTGTTTTCCCCTTACTCTATCTCTCTCCGTTTGTCTGTTTCAATCTATCTTCGAAGATGTAGGTTTAGCTAAGAGATGGTAGACTATAGTGTATACGCGAAACCTAAAATGGGAAGATGAACCGAAAGTAAAGGAACGGAAATAAATGACAGAGGAAGTAAGGAACAATCATAAGACTGTATCAGACATTGCCCTTATCCTTTTCCTTCTTTCGAGAAAGATTTTCATACCATATTGTAGAAAAAGACAAATGTATATAGTCAGATACTACCGACATCATAAATCTGTATCTGTCAGGCATATTAATTCAATTAATTTCATTATACCAACATAGGTTTTAATTGTCAGTAAACCACCATTAGCCTAATTATATTTGGTCTGATTTGTTAAAATATAATATGTTTTACATGTATCATATTACATCACATACAGATTGATACACGATATTATGTTATGAGCATTCGTTCAAAAGAATAAAATTATAACTATATACAGTAATATGTATGATATGTGACAAAATAATAATAATGATTAATTTAAAAAATAATATATATATATATATATATATATATATATATATATATATATATATATTGAAAGCATAACATTATAAATTTTACTTTAAAATTGCCCACTACTCCTATGTGGTTGATTTTTTAACGTAAAAATTATTCCGAGTGACTTTCACAGCTGTGAGAACGATTTCTATTATAGTTGGACAGTGCTCTTCCTGCTAACTCTTACGAAGGGCGCAAAAGACAGGCATAGTAAGCTGTTTAAAGTGAGAATAAAAATAGCCCTGGTCAGTGTACAAGATTTTTTTAATTTACAGAAATAACTTTGATTTAAAAATCCATATACTATAAGTAGGCTACGATTTATTTCTGAGATATTGTCTAGCCTTTACTGAATTAGCCAATGTGTATGCGACTAATGTTATAGCTATTTTCATTTCACGCAAGCATGGCATCAGGACACTGAGAGATTTGTGACATTTTTATTTCCCTAGAGAATACGAATGCTAACTGAAGAACATTGAAAAATCCACATTAAGATTCTTAATATATACTATTATGCACAAATTATGATATTAGATGCATTATTTACCGTGGCGCATTTTTCACTCTCCTGGAACCATTTATAAGGGCACTTTTTGCTAAACAATCTTCAATCTTCAATTGAGTGAGAAGAAAAGCATAATAAGAAACAATAAATAAACGGATATATATATATACAGTATATATATATATATTTGGACGTTAGAAGTATAGTATATTATTCTAAATGCACTCTGAAATTTCTAGAAACTTTTCAAGAAAATCGACTCATAGATATAGGCTATAGTATTTTGGAAGTATGGAGTGGCCTTCATAAGCACGTAAAATATTAATTTCAATAAGGAGAGCAACAGGTAAGAAGCAAAGAATATTAAATGATACATGTTGCGCACGACAGATGGAGCCAATCAAAACATAGCCCCTACCCTTCGTTAGCATAGTGACCGCAATAACTCCGATTGTCACCTGTCTCAGTAGCGAGATTTCTTTCCCTCCTGGGCAAGCAGACAGTTGTCTCTTGTCTGTCTCAAACGATCGTTACTGACGTCAGAGATATCAACATATATACAGTACACTTTTTCGACTGGTATAAATTCTCCACAGTTTAACCTTATTTTTCAAATGATCAGTGATTACTGAGGTATGTAACTGTCTCCAGTGTGCCGAAATTGTATCCTAAATGCGTTATTTTATGTGAGAATATTTTAGGACAAAAATTCCTCTGATATCGGGATTAGAACCCGTGACCGGCTTTCTGTGTCGATGCTCTACCAACTCAACTAGCCAGAGTTAGACTCACGACGCCGGATGGATCTCACTCCATGATTATCTTATCACTGAAAGACATTTACGTCATATATTATTAATTTATTAATTTATTAAATATTCAGAGGTTCACAAACAACATAATACTGTATATATCAATTAATGGGCCACCTTTGCTTACAAAGCATTGCTCCAGTGTCCCACTACAAATTAACATTGGCATTAAAAGTGCACGTCATACATAGTATTGCGAGGTACACTATTTTAGTGATTTAGAGTATTTGATGAGGGAGTCGATATTCTGACCAAAATCCGGCCATCTGCCTAGGTGCTGTGCAAATGTGGACATCTAAAAGGGAGGGGAATACCACCCGCTACTTTTTTTCTAAGCTAAAACAGATTAGGAATAGGCATAATTGAGTTAATTTTATGGCAATGTTATAGACCAGGGGTGCCCACAGGGGGGGGGGGTTAAGACGCAGACTGCGTCATTGAAATTTCTGGGGGGGGGCAAAATATTATCAATTATGAATTTTCTGGGGGGGGGGAGGTTGAAAATTGTTGCCAAATTAGAGTTTTATATGTTAAAAATAACAACAGCCAAGTTCTATAACTTCAAAAGGTCTCTTCTAATTCTTTATAAAGATAAAGATGAAGAATTTCGACAGCCATGGGCGCCCATACCCGGGGGCGGGGGGGGGGCGCAAGGAAAAAATGTATATTCATAATTATTATAGTCAGGTGTTTTTCTTTTAAGACAATTATTTGAATTGCAGAAGTTTTACCAAATCGACAACATGGAAGCAGAATCCACAGTGGATTAGGAAAGGGGGGTTTAGGGGGTTTGGACCCCCAAAAGTCAAAACTTAAAATTCTATATTTGTATTTTTTTTTAAAATTATTTAATTAAACAAGATTTGTTTGTGTGTCAAATATGATATAGCAGTTATTTTCTTTTCATAACATAATGAGTAGGCCTATTATGTCCACTGTTCCATGTGTTATTCAACTTTTCTTATAAATAGTAATAAGTATTATAACTTAGGTAACAATTTCTTGTTTAAGTTGCCATGTCTTAGAGTATAGTAAACAAATTTGCTAACTAGTTTTTCAGTGCTAAAATAGCGTAAAATGTGATTTTCATTAGTTCAACATTTAAAAATTTCCCGGGGTGCACACCCGACTTTTGGTATGTCTTAGAGTATGGTAAACAAATTTCCTAACTAGTTTTTTAGTGTTAAAATAGCGTAAAATGTGATTTTCGTTAATTCAATATTTAAAAATTTTCCGCGGATGGACCCCCCACTTGTGTAATGATTTTTTATGTACATTGGCATGTCTTAGAGTATGGTAAACAAATTTCGTAACTAGTTTTTCAGTGCTAAAATAGTGTAAAATGAGATATTCATTAGTTCAATATTTAAACATTTTCTGGGGATGGATCCACGACCCCCTTTTTGGGGGGGTATTCCAAACTCTCCCGGCACCTCCAACCCTCCCCGCAATTATTTTCTGGCTATGTCATTGTTGCACTTATTATGTTATTAATATCATGTTACAAAGTGGCCCAAGAAGTTAAAGCGACAAAAAATAAATTAATTAAAAAAATTCCCCCCCCCCCTAGACAATATCATATGGGCGCCCTTGTCGACAGCCAATTGGGTTGGGGTGAGCAATGAAGTTTGGGGGGGGGGTGAGCAATGAAGTTTGGGGGGGGGTGAGTCATGACGTTTGGGGGGGGGGTGGGCACCCCTGTATAGACAATAAGTAGGTAAATATTCAATAAGTTAGGTGGTTTGGATTGAAAGAACACTTTTTACCAACCCTAGCCGTCCCATAGTAAAGGCAGCTTGGTATAAAATCTACCTTCTGATGTTAGGGGCTAAATTAATATAAAAATATAATTTTCAGTCTATCTGGTTGCCTATGTACAGCATAGATCGAAAACAAACAAAAAATTAGGAAAACTAAATTTTACAACACAATTAAACAACTTTTGGTGTTGTTAAATAAAACACTGTTTCAAACTATAGCCTATTACTTTTACTACAACTAATTCAATACTTTATATTAATATCGAACTGAGATAGCTCACAACGAACACATCTATTAGACAAACCTATCGCGGGAATAGCTCACCACGCTAGCGAACTGAGAGCTACCCTCTAGTAGGAGGCCTTTGCCCTTCATGGGACATAACAGGCTGTTGTTATTATAACGTTTATCTCCGTGATTGTCTCGAAAATTGCCTTAACGCTTTACTTAATAAGTTATGCAATGATTGCTTATTTTTAGGCCTACAATATTTATATAATTTTTTAAAATAAAAACCTTCTGAGGGATAGGAAAACTCATCTGTCTTAACACTGAACATGCTAAGAATAAGATCAGTAAACTACTGTCAGGTAAGGCAGCGCATCTACATCTGAGCTGGCAGACCCCAGCAACTGTGTCGATGTATGCAATCAAGCAAAATTGGCTACATCATAGTGACCAGCGAAAAATCACTAGACTTAACAATTATGAGGACCACTATGGGAATTTATTAAGAAAATTTTAAGCGACTAGCTTTATTGATATTTGCATATGAACTTATTTTTCAAAGTGGAAGTTGGTGATATTTTACGGCGTCCGGGTGAAGTATCTTCTGCTAGAGAGCAAGAACCAAAAGAAAAGAAAGAAAAAAAAAATCGTAGTGGCTCGCAAAAGTCAGAAGTCATCTGTATTTACTTCAAGGGAGAGTTGTAGATGAGACTTGGGGATTGTAACTGTGCTTACCTGGCCTTCATGGATTTCACCCTAAGTGATATTTCAGCGACAACTCGGCCTTAGTCCTACGCGATGAGAAAGCTGCGGAGTCCTGCTAGGCGACCGTTCATCTACATCAAACGGTAGAGCGAGAAAGTACAACCTCTGAATATACTCGGTCAGATCAAGATGGTTGTGGAAAAACGTTACAACGTGGCTGATGCAAAGGAATGTTCTCCGCTTGACAGTGTTATAAAAATATGAATAATAAGAAAAAACGAAAGATTAAGTTTAGAAATTGAAAGAGAGAAGAGCGAAAGAGATTGAAGAATAATGGAAAAGCATACTTAACGTAGCCTACAAGGAGACACTTCATTCTTCCAAAGACCCGCTAGAAGTGGTAAGTGGAAAAAGTTACAAAAGTACCGAATGTCGTTTTAACACAATGCTCATTCCATACTATTTTTAGCAAGAAGATAAGTATGAACACAAAGTGTATTTCTTTTAGATTTTGGTTCAATATTAATTCAGTATTTATATGCTGGTATGTCTTTTGCAACTTTTTTCCAATATAAAAAAACGAATACCTTCTTCAGAAATATGCTAAAAACTTGAAATATATTGACCTAAAATATATTATTTATTCCGAAGTAAAAAGTTTCCTTCATAATTGATGTCAAATCCTTGAACACTACATATACCAGGTGTTTTATCCTCTTCCTGTAAAATTTACAATTTGTCGCTTGCAACATTTCTTCACTGGGGTATTCAATTGACAGCTGTACGAAGTGTCTTAAAAACACAGTAAGAACTACAGCACTGAGAAAACTCTAAACTGTTGACAATGAGACTCCCTCTCTGAGCTTCTAGGGTTAATAGTCAAAATATTAAGCTTCTTTCACGTGAATCTCAGTGTTGAGGTAAAATGGTGAAAATGCCAGCAAGCAATGAGAAGGGCACCTGAAATACTCTTAGCACTTCGTAGCTAAGGCAAAGAACATGGTGATAAGAACACGTCACACCTATAAATAGCCTCAGGTCACTTGAGGATATCTTCATTACGTAAATCAAGTTACGTAACGCTATTGCCAACCTTTGAGTGATACATGTTGATCGGTTGCGAAATATTCTCAAACTGTCTCGACAAATATCATGATCCCCCCAAAAAAGCACACTAGAACACCACAGACATATCAGAATATGATACAGAATAGGCCTAACTAGGCCAAGTGATTTGTCTTGAGCAAGACTGCTCTTTTAGAGCTCTGCTAAAGTCAACTACAGTACAACCTCGTTAATCCGGACTGGTTTCGGAAGTAATACGGATCATCGAAAATTCGAATAATCCGGGAATTAGACAGTATTATTTACATCAATGCATACTACCATAGAAACAACAGTCTCTTCCGTTCTGACGTCATTCACACACAAAACTGACCGCGGCGTCAACACGTGCTTTTGGTTTAATTTATTATCGCTGCGCAGCACTCTTCTTTTTTAGCCTTGGCATGGCAAACCCGCAGTAATAAGAACTGAATTCGGTAAAGAGGAAGAGCCTACAATCATTTGTTTTGACAACAAGAATAGGATATAATATTCTGGGAGGCCGTGCGCAAGATCAGCAATGAATAAAATTAGCAAAGCCGCTAAACAAGACAAAATTATGATATTATAATAATTCTTTTAAGTGTTATTATTTTCAAACATTAAAATCTCGCGTCATATGAGAGCTATCAAGAAACTAGTTATTGATTTGTAGAGTACTCATCAAGAGCTTTTCAGATACCCCACAAGACGTGGTTTCAAAAGTTTCGAATTTTCATCCCCCCACCCTGACTCGAACCCCCGAATCGTTGGTGTCACTGTGAACTCCATAGGGAGTACTCTAATTTATTCAAACAAAGTTTCCCTCTATACTTCATAGGGGCCGAGATATACATTTTTAAAAATTTCAACCCCCTCCCCCGACCACCCCCTTCGGCCAATTTTGCTCATTAACGAACATGTCCGAACTATTGGGCCTAGAAATAACATATTAAAATTTGGTTCAAATATCTTCAAAATTACGGCCGCTATCGTGTAAAGATATATATATATATATATATATATATAAATATCACAAATTTTTTTTTTTGGAACGGGCGGTGATTTCGTACTTAGGGGAGCATGAAACGTAAAAATATGAAAGAATTTTTCGAAAATCATGACATGGTATCCATTGCAATAGGTAGATTTTTCTTCGAAATCTACCTAAAAACTATACGGATGAACTGGAGATCCGGATCAATGCGGGCTGGATGAACAAGGTTCTACTGTTATCTAATTTGAAAAAGGAATGACTTTTAGGAAAAAAGCAATGTATTTTGTGAATGCGGTTTCCCTAACCTCATGGCTACTTTTTAACAATTTATTCCTCCCTATAAAGTGCATTCAAGTTATCTACGGTAGCCAGCAAACATTGAATGGTATATAAAAATAAAAAAAACTAATAGTAGATAAAGGAAAAACGCTTCAGAAAAATCCTCATATCAATTATTCTGCACTCTTTGTCTCTGGAGTATAATGTTCGCGACGCCTATCTGATACTGGGAGAGGCGGTGGTGACTCGATGCCCCGGGTAAGGTGCTGGCTAAGTCGGTGGAGCACCAATAGTCTATACTGGCTCCTTCCAATGAGGGGTGTGACTGCAAAGCCAGGGGTGTGACTGAAAAGCCGAGAAATTCCTAACAGAGTGGGGCAGCATATCGTGGTTCCCACTTCTGAATTCGTCATCGTGCTTTAGACCGATATTTCACTTCGCCCAAAACTCATTTCCCGAATTTCTTGAACTAAAGTAATGCAGCTTGCATTTCCACATAAATTTGCTTGTTACTGAGTTTCTGGTTTATCTCTTCTGGATATTAAAAATTCTTATGCTTGTTAATTTTAATGCATTTAAAATTTCGAAGTAATTCTTCCTTTTTCCCATTTGCTCTTAGTTAGCCTATTTGTACCACCCAAGAAATACCTTTTCACGTAAATACCTTTTCTATTGCTATTTGTGATTTCTGTCTTTGTCCAACTATGGCACTACGACACTAATTATGAAGATTCTTCTTTTTGATTTAGGTTTTGTCCATTTGCAACAATTTTATTTTTATCTTCTTTCAAATGCAATATTTTCTCTAATTAACTTAGATCAGATTATTAGATCTTTTTTATCATGTAGATTAATCTAAATCTTCAGCAGACAAATCATATAAAATGGGCGTTGGCAAAATGGAGGATTTGTTTTGTTTTGTAAGTGAATTATTGCGCAATATTAATACAAAATGCCGATGAAATACAACAGCCTTTTATATAAGTATTTGTTACTGGGAGTTCATTTCCATTCCCATTTGGTTTTGTGTTTCACAGTTGAGAAAATATTTGCAAGTTCCCGAAAACCAGACCCTTGAGACATAAGTCCTCGAATGTGACTTATTAAATCCATGCCTCGAATTGGAACTGGATTTTCTTTACGTATTGCTGGTGCAGTGGGATGGTTACAAGGCTTGTCAACTACAATACTGATGAATAACCTTGGGTTGGTTATGCTTCGGAGTGAAGCTAGAAGAAACTGTAGGCTATTGCAAATAAAGTATAAATAGAATTATAAAATAAGCACAAAACTCAAAATGACAACAGAAAAACAAATTTAAAATTAATGCACAAATAATGGACAGATTTGAAAACCAGGGTTCAAATCCTCTTTATTAAATATTATAAAATACTAAATATGTATAAAAATGCTGGGAAAAGAATTCGAATACAAATTAAAATGAGAAGTTTACACCTCACAAAATATTTTTAAAAGTATCGAAAATCCCTTAATAGGTCTACTGTAAAAGGCATTCTATAGCCAATATTTCAGGTTTGTTTTATCACTGCTGAAATGTAATTAGTATGCTTTCCGTGATAATAATCTATTGAACACAGCAACGGCAAATCATTTCTTTGACCTGCTCAGAGAATGCTCAGTCTAACATTGGTTGAAAAAGATTTCACACATATCTTGAGTCATAACCAGGGCTAGGATTTATATGTAATTACATATTTCTTAATTTCATATATAGACACATTTTTCACTTATCTCCATCTACCTGTATTATGTCGTCCTATATTCAAATTAAACAAATTTATTTTACATATTTTTCCATATTTGTGACATTAGTAGGCCTACATATTTATATGTAAAATAAATATTTGTCCATATTTATTGATTTTAATGCAATATTCGTACATATTTCATTCTTAAGAGTAAAACTATAAAAAAATTGTCGTTTTCAGTGACAGAAAATATGGCAGCACAGGATAAGTTTACAGTTATGTACAGAAATGAATGTGTGAAAAATGATTTGTGTTACATTGAATCAAATTTTTGTAATACAACAAAAATAATTCAGAAACTACAAAATAATAATCTCACATTACCTTGAAATATTGACATTGTGAAAAACATTATTCATGAACTCAAATGTATACGTGGACATTTAGCCGATCTTATCAAATGTAAAGTGGTCTTCAAGAAATCCAGGCTTTGAAGAAATGTGTAAAATCAGTGCAATCTTAAGTGGCTCGTCAAATGTAAAACTAGAACCAGTGAATTTTAAACACGCGCCAATACTTCATGTGCAGTAGAACGAAGCTTCAGCCAATACAAATTACTTTTGAAAATTTAAAACAACATTTTGTGGCATACTGTTATGGTAGCAGAAATAATCAGTGAATGAATACAAATAAAGTAAGTGATCTGAAAAAATGAATAATTTAATTTATGAATGCAGTATTTGTAATGCATTTTTATAGGTTCTAAAAGTAACAAAATGTAGTGTTTAGTGGTTAAATTTGTTTTGATGTCCATATTTGATAAAATATATTTGCATATCTATGTACATATTTTGACATTTTTAGTACGTATATATGTACATATTTTGACATTTTTAAATACATATATATGCACATATTTTGACATTTTTTAGTACATATAAATCGTAGCCCTGGTCATAACAAACTAGTTCCGATTTATTAACATAGGCATCAAGTTCAAGCTTCTCTACACTCTATGTAAACAATTACGGTATTTAATGTGAAGATTAATAACTACGACTTTTTCTAACTTATAATAAATGTCTACATTGAGCATGATGTACAGAGCAGTCAGCATTTTTATAGATATTTTAATAAAATACAGTTGTAGAACCTAGGGCGCTTGATATGGTGGCTCTGGGTGTCAGCATTATACTTCATCTCATACGATATTCACAATAGGCTAACGATTAGAAAAGCTAAGTCATCAGCAAATGGAATTGGTGTAGCTTTCTAATTTGTTCTATTTACCGCGATGACTTCATCGGATATCAAATTCCAAAATTTCTTTCCTCACCTTTCTGCAGTCTCTAAATATCAACCAACTGTCTCAAAGGTACAGGATTTGAGAGTTGCTTGCGGTCCACAGTTTGCTGATTCCAGGTGATTAGTGAGGACTAATTCCTGAACAGATGTGTAAGTACAACATAGACAGTTACAAATTCTATTTGTCGTTCCGAGTGACCATGAAGATGAGCACACATGCGCAATTAGTGGGGCATCCTTGAAAATATTTTCCGTGACCTTCCGTGTCGATTTGTAAACACAAAAATCCACTCTAACGGGAACAAACAAAGTCGTGTTAGCCCTTAAATTAAAACTTCCAAATTATTTTCCTGTTTTTTCGCACGCAATATCCATGTTTGTGGTCTATGAATGGTTCCAAGGCGGAAACCCATTCGTCGTTACAAGTTCCTTTATTTTGGCATTACGGTGGCCATGAAATTCGTCTGGGTACCTAAGGTCTATAGAAAATGTCATTAGTGTCTTGAGAAACAAATAAACACTAAATAATTGGTCTCTGTACAGATAAAATTCAAATCCCCAACTGAGTGTAACTTGACATGCAAACCAAGTAGGCTTATCAAGGAAAACTGGAGTTGAATATACCCAGTAGTTTTCGTTTCAATTGATTTTTATATAGTATTCATAAACAATTTAGTAAACAAATCCGCGCTTCTTATATCCAACCTCTCACTACATCAAGTAATACTCAATTTAAGGGTCTGAATACTAATGTTTAGTTATATGCTAGATATTTCATCATATCCCAACTTTTCCTTGGCTGAATTTCTCATTCCACCTGCTGAAAAATCACGTGCAGACATTTAACTCGAATTTGAATGCTAAATTTTATTCCGTTCATCCAAGTGTTAATTATAATGGAGTTTGAATTTGTATCAGAATTACGTTATACTTATTCTAAATGGAATAGTACTTAGCAACAACAAATGCATGAACCATATAAAGCTATTAAAAAGTATTGAGGAAAACATACAGAACAAGATAGTTTCTAAAAGTAAATTTGAAGATTTTCAACAAGTAGGCCTGTACAAATATAAAAAGGTAAAGTTATTACTAAAGTATTGAAATTACACTTAGAACTTGACCACACAATGCAGATATTCTTAAGTCTGAACTGAAATTGATTTCAATATGGCCATGAGGCAAGTCAGATACGAAATTAAGTATATATTAGAAGTCAAATTCGGATGTAGCCTAGAGCTAATTTGGATACAAAACTAAGTGAAAATTGAGAGCTGATTCGGTTGCAGCCAGGAGTCAACCGGATACAAATCAATGTACAACTGAAAGGCAATTCATACCATTGGTTAGGATCTGGCAATTCATTCGACTGTTAATCCATTTAGTTTGCCATGTAAAATGAAGTAAAAATTGAGATCCAATTTGGAAATAGCGAAGGACTAATTCGGATATAAAACAAAGTAAAAATTGGGAGTAAATTCGGAAGTAGCTAGAGGCCAGTTCGGATATGAAATAAAGTAAAAAGACTGGTAGGCAATTCGGATATAAGGCAAAATAAAAATTGGGAGCCGATTCAGATGCAGTCGGAAGCCAATTACGATATAAATAGAAGTAAAACCTAGGAACTAATTTGGTTGTAAAGAGAAGCCTATTAGAATACTAAACGAAGTAAAAGTTGGGAGCCCATTCGGATGTAGCAATAAACCCGACAGTTTTCAAGTAAGATGACGAGGAAATGAATAAAATCCGCAAATTATGCAAGAATTTAACTTATCAATTGACGTATCATCAACATTTTTTCTCGTAATGTGAATACTTTGCTGCATGTAATAAATATATTTTATTTCAAAATTTTGAAGGTTACATGCTCAATAGGTTTCTATCAAGGCTGTAAATCCAACCACAGGAGGAAGATTTTTAATGCGGAAAATTCTTAAATAGATCTTTCGGGAGAAACCGTAGTGGGTGAAGTATAATTGATAACAAGGGATGGTACGTATTTCATGGCAACTATGTTTTCTCAAAGTAAGGCGATGGTACCACGAGATGGTACCAGAGGTTGTGAGATGGTTGTGAGATGTTGTACGTCACGGTAGAGTGTGGCATCTCTAGTATATACACACATTATTTGGTAACATTGTGATGTATGGTTTTATGAATAGAGGTGACGGTAATTCAGTTGTGAGTCATTCCCTATAAAGAGTGGATGTGATAAGCTCTTTCAGTAACCTCATTAACCTTGCTGCCACATAGAACATCGATGGATGAACAGCAACCATCCGTCAATCAGAGCACTAGGGATTAAATATATGCACCAAACAAAAAAAAGTTATAATAAAGCATAATATAATGTAAAGTAACATATTCTTTGTGATGAAAGGAAACTGTAGTACAGATTATAGCAATAGCCAATACTCCAGCGAGAAAAATACTGTGAGTGTGTCCCTGCTGCTGTATCTTAAGCTATCTCTACATATATAAAAGGCTTTGTTCTGACTGGCTGAATGAATGACTGACTGACTGATTGACTGAATGACAGGAATCAACGTACAGCCTAAACTATAACAGGTAGAGACTTGGAATTTTGACAGTACCTTCGTTTCATAATGTAGGTGCTCACTAAGAAAGGATTTTGAAAAATTCTGATTCTAAATGCCAAAAATTATTTTTTTTTGAAAATACTTAATCCCTTTTTACATAGAATTATCAATTCCAAATCACAGAATATATTGTTGCCAAATGGTATCAGGTGGGCTTGGAAAAAACAATTGAAATGCAATTTTGACAAATAAGAGAAGTTATCAAAATAATTCATGTTATAAATAAATATTACAGAATGAAATCCACTAAAATAATGGAATCACATAACTTTCTCTACCCTGGACATAGAGAAAACAAAACGAGGTATGGTAATGTGTATATTATTATATTATATCGCAGGTTTTTGGAGAGAAAAGTATGAAAGTGATAATGCTTTATGGTAACATAAGAGTGGGAAATTTCCCGCCTCGATATTACAATTTTATGTTACAGGAATTTCTGTTTCTCCTTATTTAAACCTCTACCAGGCTTGCTGTGCACTGTACAAGCGATGGGATGCAACATTCTAGATCCTCTATGAGCCATAAAAAACTATATCAAGCGTTTTCTGAGGGAATAGTTTGAGTGTAATAAGTCGTTCTTCCTATTTCAAATTATAAATGCCTATATAAGGACCTAGAATTTAAAATTGAAAATCCTTCATAAGCTAATTTCCAATTACAAAATACAAAACCCGGGCGACGCCGGGTCTTTTAAGCTATATGGAATAAATGACAATTTCACACTAACATCCGTGGTACGTGTCGTACAAGCAAATAACTGCTTGTATGTGCAGTTTTTAAAATAATGTTAAATGTAGTGTGAAAACTTTTGAAAAACTAGCATTGTTTGAGAAAGGAGGAATCTTTAAATGCTTAAACAATAGGCTAAATTCATGTAGGCCTAAATTATCTACTTTAAGGATGAAGATATATACCTCTATCTTAGCAAGAAAATGGTCAAAACCAAACCACTTTTAAGTGAATAGCCAAATTTGACCATAAAGTAAATTCGAGCCTATGCAATGTAAACTTCAATTTAGGGTTTAGCCTACTTTAGATAAGAATAATCACTTGCAATATATCATGTATGAGTACAACTCACAGCTCAGAAAATTATATAACATGTTCCTTTGCAAACAAGAATGTTGAGAAAGTTTAGAATAGTTGATAATGCTCAATAAATTTTCTTTCCTTGGTTCGTAAATGGGAGATATGCACTTGTTGCTGGCATGAGCAGAAAAGTTCATTTCAATCAAAGAGAAAACAATGGACTGGCGGAACTGGTAGCTAACAAATTACTGTTAAATTATCCATGACGGAATCATCTGCATGTGTATCTGTCTGACTTGAGTGCAAGTGCAAGCTCATAGGCGTGGATTCAAGAACTCAAATGAGGAACTGTTTGTTACTGTTCCTTATTCCTTACTAAGATTCCAGCCAAAATTATTTAGGATCTAAAAATCAGCTATCTATAAAGTAGTAGTCCCACTACAATGCAATATTCATGAAGGCAGTTAGTAACGGTTGCTAGGAAACTCATCTGTCGTCCTTGATCGCGACTTGCTTAGGCCTATGTAAATGAATAATATGGTGACCGCACAGGTTAATAAGGCTTAAACTCATTGTTTACTTTTTCTTTTTACAGTTTTTAAGACATGACTCATATTTATAAAGGATGCACTTAATGAACGATCTCACTTAATGAATTGTACGACATACGAGGTGTGAAATAAAATGGTGAATTTCGGAAGACAGTTGTTTTATTATATTTTTATAAAAACATTCTTCAGAATAGTCCTAATTTTGCCAAAAAATGTTATAATTTCTGGAGGCTGTTATGCAAATAATAATAATAATAATAATAATAATAATAATAATAATAATAATATTAATAATAGGGCAAAACCGGGTGACGCGCTGCACCGGGATAGATGCCGCACCCCCTCTAACTCGGACATTTGACACTAGATACCGCTAGTTGTCGTGATACCATCTCCAGTTCCCTCTCTAGAGTAATTGGATCGCGTAAGTTCATTGTTTGTGGTGTTTATTTCATTGTTGTAGCGACATTTATCGGGTAAGTGCACTAGTTTCACTGCGAAACTTTTTTGGACGCATTACTTTATTCTTTCCTGATCTGTATTTGTTCCATTTTTTCTGCGTGTACTACTTTTAATAGGCTATTTAGAGGTTGTAAAGATATTGTGAGTGAAGTTAGCCATAACAACAATAACAATAAGCTCTACAGATGAGTGCGGCGCGTGTCCCTGAGTTTGGGTCACATGCCGCACAGCTTTCAAGGGTGACACGACGCACAATGTCTTGCAGTATAATTACCCCCCAAAATTATTTTTTCTGCTCTTTTCAACAATAAACATGTCAACTAGGTATAGGGGAAGGGAAGGAGCTAAACATTGTGGCCTATGGAATGACAATGACCTACAAGAAGCTGTTCGGCGAATTAAGGCATGGGAAATTTAGATTCGGGGAGCCGAACGTTGCTATCTTATGCCAGAGAGGACTATTCGTAGGCGTATGGACACAGGAAATTGGGAAAACCCTCACTTGGGCCTGAAGGATTATTTGATACAGAAAATGAAAAAAGGCTAGTCACCCATGTCCAGAGATTGTGTAGATAGGTTCTCTTTTGTTTTGCACGTGCCTTTGATGTAAATTTAGACTGTTATTATGGATGCGGCATGTCTCCCATACGTGCGGCATAGCACCCTGTAAAACGGCATCTCTCCCGCTTTGTCTTTCATTTTAATAATTGTATTTACATATTTCATTATTATTTTATAAATATTTTCGTTGCTGAAATAAAGGGAGGGAAGATCATAGCTTGGAATCTCAAAAAGAGTTTTCAGAATATTCAATCCTGTTTTGAGGTAGACGAATTTACACAAAAGTGCGGCGCGTCACCCGGGTTTGCCCTAATGTGTCCTTTTTTTGCTGGAATACAGATTGATTATTTCACTTTTAATTGGATTATATGGAAACAGGTAGTAAGAAGTAATTGGAAGTTTAATTATTTTCATCAGATTAGGTAGTAATGAAATGTATAGAAAAATAAGAAATATGAGCACATGCAATGAAAAGAAGTCAATATAATTTAAATACATTAACAATGTTCTTGCTCTTACTTCAAACTTTCTTTTACTCTTTATGGGACATTGTTTCTATTTTCTTTTCTTTAAATATGAATCTAATATTTGAAAGCAACTAAACTGACAGTCAAGCAGTTTTCTCAGTACCAAGCGTTATTTTGTACTTATTGACCGAATGGTTAACAGGCTACTGGACTTTTTTGGTCATCAATTCATCATAACCAGTTGGTGGTTGTCATGGCAAAAACATATTATATTTCATCTGGAAAGTAAGAAAAAAAACTGGGTGCGTGGAACGCCACGCGACAGAAGTTAAACTTCTTTGGCAACGTTGAAATAGAAGAATACATATAATTATATCGAACGGAAGAAGGAAATCATCTGAACAAAATAAGAAATTCACTTTTTCGGCATTTTAAATCGAATACGTATAAGACAATAACACAGTTGTGATGAACTAATGCCCAAACTGTCACTGATCATAGCCACTGCGTTTGTTTACACGAACGGCGCGCTTTGGTTAAGTTTCCGAGAACGTTAGTGACTTGTAAACGATGCTCACCCTACGAGTAGAGCCATCTATATTTTTGAAGGGCTCACCACGCCACCAGCTCGAAGCAGTAATAGCCCCCACTCAATGCCCGATACCTTTCCCCCGCGCGCTCCCGTGGCCCCACTCTTTCGATAACAACTCTATGCTTTCTACTTACCACCACTACTTTCGTGACGATTTTGTTCGTAACGCTAGAGCGCAACGCAACTTTGGGTTAGCTCTCAATTTACTCCTAGCGCGCCTAAAGAAGTTTCACTTCAATAATGTTAATTTAAACTATGGCAGATCAAAACATATTGGAGGATGTAAAGGAACAGAACTATCATTGTGATTGAAGATTTATCTTAAGAAGCCTCTGATAGGTTGCATTTAGCCTTTAAACTACATTCACTACATTCGAATAGTTGGAGGAAGTTTCGAGGGCCTTGTATGACATGCAACCAATCGGCATTTTATTAAATCCAAGTTGAGCCAACGACAGTACATTGGTCAATAAAGAAAGACAATTAGCCTGCTATTAGAACAATATAATTAACACAGTGCATACTTTAAGAGTACTAGGTTTATTGTGTGTCGGTTCTCTATAAAACGAGTACTGGTATTCTGTGTTAGAAAGCTCTCCTGATATCATCAAGGTAAAGTAACTGTAGTGCTGGTCGTCATGGCAATAACATCCGCGTAACAATACTCTTATCACCAATACGCCCCAGAACACGATAATAGAGGAAAGGCTCCTACAAACATTAAGGATTTTTAAAGTAAAAGACTACAGTAAAAACAAAGTACGCAGAACATGAAGCAAAAGCCTCTTAAATTCGTAAGAGGGAAAACGAAACATATTTAACTTTACGTCATATAAGTAATATTATAATGCTAATAAATAATTATATTGGACAATTTTTTATTTCTCTACGCTTATTTCTGGATAGAGGACAGAGTGACAGGTGGTGAGTCCATCGCCTCACAACCCCCGTCCCTTCCGCCGGGAAACTAAGGTAATACTTGGACGTGAAAGGGCCGAGGAATTTTGTCCAGAGGCTCTAATTTGGCCTGGAGTTCTTTTAGATACCGTACATCTACGACACAGGCTCCCAGCTTAAAATTCCTCCTGGAGGAGAGTTTGATCCTGCGACCTTCGAATCTAGAGGCGGGCACACTACCTCTAGACCACCGCAGCCGACTCTTCATCATAGGATACAGGAAAAATGTTTGGTGAATTTACTTTGGTATTTTATTCAGTTAAATTGATACTTGTTCAACTGTTTACTGTCCCCGATCTGGTATTCATCCGGTAGAGTGAGGGGGAACCCCGCGAAAACCTCACTCAGATCGGTTGTTGCGAGACTTGCTGGTATCAAAGAAGTAAAATATAGAAATTAAGACTACTGGGGTATAATGAAGGTTGGTTATGAGCATACAAGCTGCAAGGTAATGGAAGTTTCATCTCGGTAATTAAAATATTACACATAATTATGTACAGTAACTATATATAACTATATATATGCATGTTATATTGCTATGACCTATTCAATTGGTCACTATTGATCTTTAAGTAAGTTTCATAAGCAAGCAATACACTAGGCGCTATCTACAGAGTAATTTGGGAGGAAGTGCTGGTGGCCCCGCTACCGACCCGTGACGAAGAGAGCCGGAAGTTGCCGAGATGGTATCGCGCAAGCGTCTTTCGCGCTCCGCCGCGTTTAATTTCTTTAGCTTATTCTCAAAATCCCAACTGCTTCAGGTATGTTATTTAATATATCAACTTATTATATCTTTTATTGGTGTACAACACATTCATTTTTAATTATTCCTTGCCTTCATTCCACATCGCTTTCTTCCTCCAACGTTTACTTAAAATATATTAGAAAGATACACACTAGGCCTGTAGGTAATATTGTATTCAATCCTGAAATTAGATCAAGTTCTCAAGAAAAATAACTGACTGGATGACTTCTGAGTGAAAAATATTGTCTTTCGTAAAAGATACTTTAATTTTACTGGAGATGCTATTTAACAATAATAATAATTTTTTTATTAAGGAATATTCCACAATACAACGGTTTTCCTTCATCCCACAACAATCTTTTGCCTCCATAAGTCCCTGTCCACAACATCTTCTTCGCTTAATCCTTTTCTCGCCATACTCCTTTTCACCCCATCCATCCAACACTCTTTGGGCTTCCCTCTTCTTCTTTTTCCTTCTACTTTCCAATCCAAAATTTTCTTGCGTATTCTATCCTCTGTCATTCTGAGTACATGTCCATACCATTTCAAGTGTCTTTCTTCTACAATTTCCAAAATATTCTTTTCAACTTGCATTATTTCCCTTATTCTATTATTCCGAATTTTTTCTTTCCTGGATTTTCTTGCTGAACGCCTCCAAAAATCCATTTCTAATACCATTAATTTGTTTGCTTGTTGTCTACTTATGGTCCAAGTTTCAGCGCCATATAATGTTAATAATAACAAAATAATAATAATAATAATAATAATAATAATAATAATAATAATAATAATAATAATAATAATATTTAGAGTACACTAAGGAAATGTGGAAATATGCTGGAAAGCATTTGTGTACACGTTAAGTCTATGTGAACTTGAACTTTACGACTGGAGGAAATGACTTTTTCTTGAAGATTCTCCTTTCTGATACCGCCTCACCTGTTTGGTAATGACCTCTAAGAAAAGAGACAAACAAATCAATGGAAGTGCATACATTGCACTTCCGCACTACGATCCTTTTCCCCCCCTCTCGTTATCTACAACTTCAATCTTAATAGGACTCATTAAAATTTGAAACATTATTTAAGACCAACGCAAACAGACGGCAGTTGCTCTAATTGGAATCAGAGTGATGCAGTCTGTTGTCCCACACACGCACGCAAAGGACAAGGATCGATCATATGGAAGTAACTTTCACTAATGACTGTCAAGGATAAAACAACTACCAGAAGAGCAATTTTTATCTAAAAACATGAATATCTGCTGAACATTTTATTAAGTTGAAAATACAAGAATGATAAGAGAGAAGAGTTCACATTAATTAATCAACTTTTTTTCTTCTTCATCTATCTTCTTTTCGTTCGTTGACGTCCATCTCAGCGCCTTAGTATTTTCATTGAAGGACAAAACACAAGTAATATCCTGCTTTAGAAAAAAACACAGTGTAATCTTAATTTCTGAGTATTTGCAGAAGAGCAATTTTTATATAAAACCATGAATATGTGCTGTAATTTTTATTCAGTTGAGATTACAAGGATGATAAGAGAGAAGAATTCACATTGATCAACATTTTTTCTTCTTCTACTTTTTTCGTTCGTTGACATCCATCTCAACGCCTTAGTATTTTCATTGAAAGACAAAACAGAATTAATATCCTGCTTTAGACAAAATCACAGTGTAATCTTAATTTCTGAGTATTTGCAAATACTTATAGGTTAACTCTTTCTCAGACTTTATTTGTGTTACTGTAATTGTTTACCAAATGTACCGTTGTTTACCGACTTTTCAACGAAATATACTTTTACGTGAGGGGATCTATTAGCAAACCCGGCAATTTCCATTCTGAGAAAAGATAGAGATTCTAACTTCTAATGAAAGTTAATGCATGTCCTATTTCATATTTAGCGAATATGTTGTAAATCTGAATTCCTCTTTTATGTGGAAAGTGGGATTTGCAACCCATACACTAAATATTTAATATGAAATGCATTAAACTTTCATTAGAAGTTACCATCCCTATCTTTTTTCAGAATGGAGATTGCGGGTTTGTTAATAGACCCCTCACATATTCTGCTGCCTTCTTTGTTTTTATGTCAGCTATCTATTTTCAATTCTTTCAGACATTATGTTTATCATAATTTGTATAAAAAAAGTCTTTAGATGCTAACTGCATAAAAATCAAGCTAGTTAGTTAGTTTATTTTCTTACACAGTACAGTGTTTTTCATTAACCTACTTATAAGTTTACATATATTTACAAACTACATATCTTAAAGTTTAACACACACATTTACAAATTAATAATTTACATACAAATATTAAACACATGTACAATATTTAAACATGCTACATTTTACTACATTATACAATTTAATATTATTTCTAGCTCTATTTTTACAGTATATGGAAGATGAATTTTACAAATTGAATGATAAATTTAAGAATACAGTATATACACACTTACAAAGAATAGAGATCACTTATATTATAAAAACAGTTTGATAAAAGAAAGGATTTGAGCATTCTCTTAAATGAAATTTCTGTTTTTTGTGATGTGATATGAGAGGGGAGTGAATTAAATACCTTAGAGCATAAGTAGTATGGAGAAGATTCGAATAGATGGGTGGAGTGTTTCGTCAGTGCTATCCTGTTTTTATGTCGGGTGTTGTAAGAGTGGTAGTCAGAATTAACTTTGAAAAGGAGTCTATGAGAATTAATAACAGGAGGGATAAAAATGAACTATTTTATCAACATTCCTCTTTTTCTTGAGTCGGAAGATTTAGCAAAATACTTTAATCGTAATTTCCTTGAGTATTAAAGGAAAAAGTTCCAGATCATTGTTGAAGATAACGGTACATTCCTTTTTTCTAATAAAAATTCAACATCAATACAAAATCTTAGAGTTATTTTCAAGAAAATAACAAAAAATTAGAGCAATCTTATTGCAAGTATAATATAAATAAAAGTAATGCACGATGAGGTTCGTATACCATTTGCGCGTTGAAATCTCCAGCTTAGATCTACTGATTTGAACGAAAGAAAATTAAATTATTATAAATGCTTCAGCTTCAAAAAGTACGTGTTTTTAAATATTGCATAAATAAATTAGTGATATACTGTATTTTTTAACATTTTCTAATAAACTCAATAACAATTCAGGACAGGCCATTGTTTCTATCTTTTAGAATGGTTCTTCTTTAATTGCTCTACCTCGGTATCGTATCCTCGGAAGTTCGTATTCTACTTTCATCAAACTCTGTATAAATGTTCAGACATATCTTCTCGTTGTGAATGCAGGTCATTTACAGTATTAAAATTTGCTATGCAATAATTTTCACTTTCATGTGGCTATCCTGCAGTTAGTGCCAGTGACCTTATGCTCAACAATCCTGCTATTATGAAGAAAGATGATACAGCGGTCGGACGGTAGGCCTGACCCTCCTGTGGGATCTGGTGCCACGGAGTTTAGTTCTAGTTTAAAGAAAACAATTTAGTGAAAACACTTTAGTTTAGTTTAACATCTACATAATGCTCTTGATTTATAATATTAACTACTATGCAGAGTTTATCAAGAATGTAACAGAATTATTCTGTTCTATAGGTGATAATTGTAAAATAATAGACGAAATAAAAGGATTGGTCACTCAAGGTATAAATAGGCCTAATGCCCGAGATCCATCAAATACTTTATAGTTTACTTCTTCGTTAACAAAATAAATAAATAAAAGGAAAAGGTGAAATTCAATTTAAAATATCTGAATTATTGTCAATATTAAATACGTTTCAGGCAAGACTAAAGCTTCTGAATAACCGTATCTAGAAAGCTTGCTAAAAGAAATGCATGCAAAATGGATGAGAATTTTTGTGCTGCAAGGATAGCACTATTTTTATGCATTGGATGACTTGTATAAAAAATTTGTAACAATAATCTGTAGGTAAAAATAGTGACAACAGGATTGCATAATGAATACGTATTCATTTCCAGCAATGTGACTTGCAGGGGAAGTTATAAAGAAATGCCTGTCTGTTTCTATAATGAAAAATGCGAAAACTTATGGAAATTCTACGTCTGGATTTACTGCCAGTAATATAATTTCAGCCTTTAAGGAAATTCCAAATTTAATTCAGCTAAATTAATGTTGGCGATATATACATATATATATATATATATATATATACATATGTATATATTTATTAAATTCACCTGAATTTATCCTCCTTTGAACAATGAGGCTATATCAGGAGTTCAGGTTCTGTGTGTATACGAGTAGGCCACGGAGATGTTGATTCTCAAATATTTTATATTATTGGTGTATTTTTATGGCGTCAAAAAATTAAACTAATATTAATTTCAACGAATATGAAACATGATGAAATTGTGAGGATGAGTCATAATGAGTAAATATCCAATTCGGCCATTTCCGTTTACGACTGCGGAAACTATGAAAAAAAAGACATGTAAAATAGACCAGCCACGGGGTTTGAACCTGGGACCTCCCGAATGGGAGTCCAAGACGTTAACATTTAGGCCATCTCGCTCGGTATTTATGTTCTATTTTGCATTTTGAAATATAAAAATCTTGGGTAGTCCCTTTACGATCGCGAGGGCATTATAACGCTGCTAGGCAATAACGAACTGTACAAACAAGCGTCCGTTGTTTACCCATAAATAGTTTTAAAAATTATGTATATTCATGGCTCTGTACACGAATTCCTTACTGCTGACTTTGTCTTATAAGAACTGTTAATACGTATATTGACGATGCCTCACCTGTATGGACATTGGCTAATAAACATTATTATTATTATTATTATTATTATTATTATTACTATTTTTATTATTATTAAAACAACTTGCTATATTTCGTTTCTAGATAATTAATATATATTAAACTAAACTAAAACTAAACTAAACTCCGTGGCGCTACATCCCTGGAGGGATTTGGCCTACCACCCGACCGCTGCGTCACCTACCATAGACAGATGGCAGAATTGGTAGCATGTGGTCAGCATGCCGACACCCACGGCCGTTAATGGAGGTTTTCTATGACCGAAGCCGCTACTTCTCTATCAAGTAGCTCCTCTAATTTCAATTATGAGGCTGAGTGCACCCCTAAACTATAAACTAGTAACCCACAAATGCTATTTGTACTTTCATAAGAAGATTCATTCTAATATATCTAGACACCATTAGCAACTCCCATGCGGATGTTTAGTTTCATTGTCTTTACGTTCACCGTTTCTTCTCCCTATTCAGACTTGAAATGCTGAGAACATATGCATGCCAGTGAGAACGGACAAAAGGTTTATGAACTTTATTTTATAAATTAACATCGATAGGATCGACATGGCCGGACTTCCTCCATTCCACACGCTAGTGTCAATACAACCAAGCTTATTAATAATAGCTATCTTGACGACAATGCTCGAGAAAAAGCTTGTAGGACACAGAGCAGTTATTTTATCTGAGGCGGAAGGGGCTCACGTAAAATGTTTAATTCATTTTTACAGTCAAGCAATTAGCAAGTGTAATGTAACAGTTGTCTTGGCCTTCTGCTGCAGTATTTCGTGAAAACAATTGCCCGCCACTCAAGGTCAGCTGTGAGAAGAAGGCGAAAAACAGACCCGGTCTTTTCGGCCATCCCGACAATGCAGATGTCGCCCGTCTACAAGTATCACTTATCGACCTGTCGGGGGAAAAGTAATCTCAGACATCGATTTCTTTAACACTAATCCAACTACGTACTGATGATCCGTCTTAAGGGGGGGACATACAGCTTTCGATGCTGAAAAATAGGTTAAGTTTCATATATTTTTTCTCAGCAATTAATTGTTCTGTAGCCTTGCAATCTGGCATGCTCTATATTGACTGCTTCCATAATTGCATACTATTTTCAGAATCAATTTAACTATTATGGTTAATGGGCAATTATCATTACAAAGTGGCAGCCAAATTTTGTACACTGCAGTGCCGTTTCCTTGAGAATTTTAAAAAATACCAATATTTCTGAGTGATTACTTTTTCTATCTATTTGTAAATATCATATGAACAACATAATCTAGGATCTTTGGATTAACTGCAGTATAAATATTTTTACAAAAATAATTCATTACTTGTTAATTTTTTTAGACATTTTTACACCAGAGATATTAAAAAAAATTACTAAAGTTACACCAATGATTCTAGTTTTGAAAACAAACTTCAACCTACGAGTTCGGAATGTGAGTCCATCATCAGCTAGTAAAGGCTGTTTTGTCGATGTGATTCTTTCTAAAGCCGTTCTATCCAATTCTTGACAGTTTATGAATTTAATTATACTTATTGTTTTTTATTGTTCTTCCTAGGCCTTCCTTTAGTTTTCTTGCCAAGAACATTTACCTCAAAATCATTTGTGATGAATTTGCTGTGTCTTACAATATGGTTTTCCCTTTCTTAAAAGCTTTAATTGATTTTCTTCCTTCACCTAACTTATAGCTAGCAAGAACAGACGTTTAAACCCATTACGTTCTGTTCATTTTCATAGAATGTCTTTAGGATTTTTAGTCCATCAGTTCTAGAATTTTTTTATGTAACGGATTTAGGAACAATTTCTTCAATGTTATCATTAAACTAACCTGCTGCCACATTTAAGCAGCATACCAAATCAATATAAATCATTGTGAATGCAAACACATACATATAGATCCTATTGTTTCTATAGATAGTTATTCAGCTTAAATACAGATGTTGCAGCTTAGATATTATGTCCAGACAGTCGGCATGTGCGTTCAAATCTCTGATATTTCACACGCCGCTGATCATTGCAGGTGGAAGCCTCCACGCGTGTCTCGGCAGAGATAAGGGCTCACCCTTATAGCACATATACATAGAGCTCAATATCGCTCTCACGTGTGGGTGGGTGGCGCGGTGGTAGGATACCCACATGAGGGACCTCGACTTTTTAATGTATGTGGGTTCTATGAAAAATTGGTGGTAAAAATACCTGCAGAAATTCCCCCTAAAATGTCATTCCGCTGATTGTTTTCTCTCCAAGAAACCACTTTTCAAATAACGTTGGAGACAGAAAATAAACTAAAAACAAAAATACAACTGCTGGTTTTATCAAATCAACATTGGAAATGAAGGTGGACTTAAGACATGGAACATAACTCAGCGTATTCGGTTACATAACTGTTACTACTGTTATTTCATTGTATTATTGTATTTGTTGTTATTATTATTATTATTATTACACTTAAATATTCGATCAGTTTTAGGCCCTATAATCAAAATTATCTTTCTGGATGTGATATACTTACTGCAACTTTTTGGCGTTAGAGGATCAGCCCGTACGGTTAAAGGCAGATACAACTATTTTTCTTAGTAGTGTTTGTATGTGTAGCACACAATGTAATAAATTTCCTGTTACCATTAGACTACTTTTATAACAACTTTCGAAATATGCATTATGTGACCCAGAGTTGCGATAAAGTATTGTTTTAAATGGCAGAGTTCTAAATGGTATAATAATTTGTATAATTAATTGACTATAGACGGTATGATGGCTTTCATTAATGTCTGTAAGGACTGTACTCATGATTGTTATTTTTATTCTTGTAAATTGATCTCTGTTATGAAACAATTTTTTTTATTGTTACAAGAAGGAATAACAGAGATCAAGTCGTTTTCATAAATAAATAAATCTAGTTTAAAAGTGTATCCCAGATCTAAATTCATCCCATGGACTTTCATTAAAGTAAAATCAAAGATTAAGCCTTTCAACTGTAGGCGACTTAGTGTTGATGGATAAAAAAATCAAAGAGAGAGCCGGAAGTTCCAGTCAGTGTTAATAAGGATTTCATACCTTTAAACCGTTTGCTTTTCGCTTTACAGAATACTAGAATTTGAATTATAACCAAAATATTGGATCTTTTTATAATTTTATTCTTGCTCATTTCTTTCTCCTTCACCCTACCCACCCTACGATGATCTTCGGTATCAGTAAAACGTTCTCCGTGAATAGGCATGTTCTTATTGTGCAATCAACAATCAACAAAAATTATTTTTAACAGGGTCCTATAATGAAAATAGATCATAGTAGGCCAACCATTTTAATGGAAGAAGATGCAACCGAAAAAAAAGAAACTGAACACCTAATTTCATCCCTGTGAATCCAAGCGGAAAATTATAAAATTCTAGATGAGTACCAGTAGTTTTTTCTTTCCGACAAGAGCCCCGAGTATTTTTTTTTTTTTTTTTTACAGTTTTCGGTATTTCTGCAGAGCTTGTTGGACCAATGTATCAAAATATGTAAATAGACGAAATTTCAAGGTAGATTTTGACGTAAAACCTTTGACAGTTTCCTTGTTAGAGATTTAATCTAACGGTTGATCATACAGTGAAAGCTTATGAAAGGATTTCTACGCCCCTTATTTCAAGTTTCAGGAAGCCCTATTTGACCAATATTTACCTTCAAATTGAAGAATCTACAGTTGGTGGTTTCCATCAAAACTGTCAAATCTGGTAACCTTACCACATTTGAATTGAGTGTCCGCTTCTGAAATGGAAATTGGCTGTCAGAATGAAAAAGGGTTGCTACTGTAGAGATAGTACGTGGATACATAGAGCTGGATACGACGAGGCAGTAATAAGCAGATGTACATGGAACTGATAAGCAGATCCCCCATGAGGATCTCAACGGTCCTGGTGGGGGTGTGCGTGTTGTTAAATCAATATCTGTAATGTTATGAGCTCGTGGAAACAGGCAATGTCGCAAAGCTATTATCACGGTGCAGATTTTCAGGGTACAGTGAGAAAATAAGAGGGATTGTAGAGTGGACTAGACCAGAGTTTCTCAACCTTTTTGAACCCGGGGACCTCCAAAATGTCTAAAAAAATTTTGGGACCCCTAATATTACATCCCATTTTTTTAAAAGAAGGCCTATATGCTTAATATTTGATATTTGGGGTATTAATTATAGGTCATTATAACGAAATATGTGAAAAAATTTTACTTCTTTACTTTCCACTTGCTTTATGATACTTTTTAATTATGTCTACGGACCATCTGCACCATAGGTTGAGAAACCCTGGACTAGACAAACATTTTGAGATACGAAACTAATTATTGAGCTATGACGCTCTTTGATTTACAATATTTTGCTGAAAAAAAGTTGTTAACGAATCGTAGTATGATTTTTCTTCATTATCTTTATTTCATGGATTTTTTTTTTATTTCAGCTGTGTTTATACTCCTTTTAGCTTCGGGGCTATATCAGGATTTCGATATCTGTGTCTGTACAGTAGGGTAGGCCAATGAACTATTGATTACCAATTATTTTCTATTGTTAGTGTATTTTATGGAGTAAATTTCAACTTATATTAATGATACAGGATGAAATGGTGAGGATGATTCATGGTATGTAAATGTCCAATTCTGCATTTTCCTTTACGACTGGGGAAACCATGAAAAAAACCCATGTCTAATTGGCCGGTCACAGGGTTTGAAGCTGGGACCTCCAGAATGCGAGTCCAAGATATTACCATCTCGACCACCTCGCTCGGTTTCAATGAAATTGTGCGGGAAAACATATTTAATTGACCTACCTTACCATCTTCACGACCGTATGTCTAAAGATCTGGGAGCCTCAATCTCCTGGATCCCTAGGGCCTGTAAGGCCTGTATAGAGTTCACTTTTCAAGGTACTACACAAGATCAGTATCATGTTCGTATTTCCTTTTGGAACACATGAATGACAGGAGTGGTGTAGGTGGAGATATCCGTACAGTGATGGCATTGTTGTCAGACAGCTGTCATCTAGACAAATGCATCTCTATTGCAATATCTTGCACAAACAGATCGAACGATGTCCAATTCAGTATTTATTCCGATTTATTCATGACGCTCACATCGAGGTCTCTTTCCTTATATCATGAAGCAGAGGTAACAGCGTAGGCCTGTTGTTGATGTTTGTATGTTTTAATATTTTATTTCTAAGTCTTCCGAAGACTTTGCAACACTTGTACTGACTATCTAATATATGGTAATATGAAATAAAATAAG
The DNA here is from genome assembly GCA_964059195.1 of Ectobius pallidus. Classification (NCBI taxonomy): domain Eukaryota; kingdom Metazoa; phylum Arthropoda; class Insecta; order Blattodea; family Ectobiidae; genus Ectobius; species Ectobius pallidus. The sequence goes on from CAXKWD010000002.1 coordinate 56,654,609, forward strand.
ATAAAAAGATTTTTTTTTCTAAATTGAACGCAACTACTACTAGTAGAACGTGCCTCTACCACTACTTGCTATTTGTATGGAAATTTCGGCTACCAAGGTAAACGTCACTTTCGCTATGTAAATGGCTATTAATTCCTGATATCACTAGATAAAACTCATATTATCTCCCTTACAACAATAGACCCATCAAACATTGTATAGTCTATTGTGGTAAATTTGTACTGAAGGTCAATATTTATCATGAAACGAAATCTCACCATTTACAAGGTTAGACTACACTCCTAGTTGTATTAATTTTTTTATACTTTATCTTCAATTCTTTTAAATCTTTAAACGTTCAGTTTTCATATTATTCTCGTTTATTTTCTAAATTTTTCTAATTCTCTATACTGTGATAACAATGCCACATGATCAGACAAATCGAGACATCGGATTTATCTATTCCATAAACTGAAATTTTAACTAACTCAGAAATGTTTCCTACTACAATATTAAACAGAATAACGATATCTAACACAAAAATCCATCTTGTTAAAAACAGAACTATAAGAATTACCGTACAATGTCTCGACTAAGATTTCCCGCCAAATCCTGTTCATTACATAAACCTAAGAAGTAGTCAGAAATTTCAAAGGTCACATAAAAAAATTTACGAACAAAGAAAAATTCCATAATCTTACAAGGTACATTATTACAAGTGAAACTGGATTTCAATTGAAGTGAAATAAAGGAAAAGGAGGGTCTGTTATTTGAAAAGGTTCCGAACGGAATAATAAGAGTTTAAAAAACTTGTTTTCAATTGCATTCATGCGTTGTGTTTAAAAACTTGTCCTTGAATGCAATGAGGATAGAAACAAGTACTTAGAAAGACTATCAATGAATGGCTTGTTAATACTGGTTTTCATATTTGAGTCTAACATGAGTTGGGTATGTTCAAATTTTGTAGCTAGGCTCACGAAGCTTCTAATTGGTAACGAGCTGTACTAACTAGTTTCCTGCAGTCACCTTTCAAAGTGAAAAGTTCCAAATGTACGACATAACATCTAGGCTTATAGCCTTATCTTTCTCGTAACATTTATATCTTCTCCTACTTCTTCCTTCTATTTTATTTTTCATTTAATTAATATTATTTATCCATGCATTTACTTATACTGTATACAGGGTGTTAATGAATAACACCGAAATATTTTACTTGTATATAGAGGGTACATAGACAAGCAACTTTTATTAGGAGATTTTTGCTCTATGACATAAAATGAGTATGCTACAGGGCATTAAAGTCATTACAATTTGGTGCTCATAAGTCAATAATTACGCGAAATAGAGTTAAAATTTTCATTAAATCGATTTCACCCCTTCCTAGTGATCGACAAAAACCTGATTCTCAGTCATTCATCCATTCATAATTTAGAGATTTCATAATCTGCAAAATTGACAGACTAATCACCTGACTGGCCACCACTGAATTAGTCTTCTTTTATTCATAAACTACCGACTATAGTGTTAAAAACTAAGTTCCTTTGTTTTGCATTTTTTTCTAATATTAGAAGCCAATGGCGGCCATGCCCTGGGGGATCTTATGCTGTAACAGGAAAAATTGACTCTATAGAGCAAAAATCTCCAAATAAAAGTTACTTGTCTGTGTCCCCTCTATACACTGGGAAAATATTTCGGTGTTATTCATTAACACCCTGTATAACTAAATAGTGGATAGTATAATGTAGGGGTGGCCACTAACCTTAACTTTAGGAGCCCCAAATTTATGAAGCTGTTCGAAGCGAACCGCATTGTTTTTACTATTCACATAAACATTATTGTTCAATTACACAACAATAAATAAGATTTTACTTTTCAGAAGTGTTCATTTTCGCTGTTACTTGTTTGAAATCTGACTGATAATTGGTAAGCTCAGTTCGCACGAGTTCACTTAAATGTTCATCCGTTAGATTTAGATTTAATGAACTTAAGCGTTCAGTACAGAGATTCACACACGTAAGTAGTCCCAAATATCGAGATAAGTCTCTTAGCACACTCTTTTGTTAGTAAGTATTTTTCTTCTGGAACTTTCTTCCAAAATTCTATGGACTCTAGTACACCACTTCGTTTAAGTCCTTGTAGCTCTAGTAGCTCCAACTCTACTTCAACTGTATCCTTGGTAATTGATGATGAAACAGGACAGCCATCGCCCACAACATCAACAGCAAAAGGATTTTCCAGGAATGAAAATGAAGGTTTAAGTATTCTCAAATCATTAAATCTGCCATTCATTTATTTAGCGAGACCAGACATTTTACACACGGCTTATAGAAAGTGAATATACAGTAGGTCTAATTTCCATAAAGCTAATAGGCCTACCCCCATCCCTGAGGCTGCACGAGTTATAGAAAAAAGTATCAGTTCCAGTAAATACGATTACAATATAATAACTTACTTACTTACTCAATGGCAATACAATTCCTCAGCAAGCTAAAGGAATATTATCTATTTTATGGAACTCGAAGGTTCATTGCCGCTCTTACCTGAGCCCGCCATTCAACTCTAATTCTGTGCTAACTCTATCCAATCATTCCTCGCAAATCCTACTTCCATTAAATCTATCCTAATATTGTCCTCCCACTTATGCCTAGGTCTTCCACGAGGTCTTTTCCCTTCGAGTCTCTCAGTCAATACTTTTGAGATATGTCTTTCCTCCTCCATGCGCGCAACATGTCCAGCCCATTTCATCCTCCGCACTATATCCGGTGAAGAGTATAGGTTATAAAGCCCGTCGTTATGCAGTTTTCTCCAGTCCCCATTTTAATCTCTCTTACGCCCAAATAATTTCCTAAGCACCCTGTTTTCGAACACTCTCAGATTATGTTCTTTCCGATCAGTAAGCGGTATTCAGAAAGTGAATATACAGTAGGTCTAATTTCCATAAAGCTGCAGGAGTTATAGAAAAAATATCGGTTCCAGTAAATAGGGTTACAATATAACAACATTTAATCAAATTGAACCAAGAAACACAGTTTCCACGACTGCATCATACATGCGCCGCTTCACCACACAGTCCTGCTGGTGCCAGATGATGTGGTTAGCGGGCAGCTGGTGCACTATTTCCAAAACTGTTCAAGTGGCCATAGGCGTAGCGAGGGGGGGGTTTTGGGGGTTTGAACCCCCCCATTGATTATAAAAAGGAAAATTGTATAATTTTTTTAAGTCTGCCCATAAATTGCTTAACACAAGTATAAAGCGTGGGAAGCTTAAAACTCGTTATTTTGCGTCTTAATTTTTAAAATTTTCCGGGGAAGGACCCCCGGAAGCTTAAAACTTGTTATTTTGCATCTTAATTTTTAAAATTTTCCGTGGGAGAACCCCCGGAAGCTTAAAACTCGTTATTTTGCATCTTAATTTTTAAAATTTTCCGGGGGAGGGCCCCGGAGGGGGCTCCTTCCATACTTGCCAGACCCCGCGGATGTTATAACCCCCCCCCATATGGTCGGCCTGGTTACGCCTATGCAAGTGGCAAATGATATCTGGAGCCTAGACGCTACCTACACACATTCTTTATAGCTTCCACTTTTCACTATAATCTGCTTACTTTCGCTTACTCATCAGTTTATTATACGGATTATAAGCCTGATAACAGGTAATACAATCAATATGTACCTTTCAGAATTCGACATTTGGAAAATGCTTAATACGGTTTCAGGTTTGTTATTAAAAAGCCTATCTGAAATTTGATTTAAAAAGTTGAAAATTTTTCATATCATGTTTTTTAGTATTCTACGGATATTTACAAAAAAAAAAGCAAGTAGAGGTTTCCAAGTAGATCAGGGTTCCAAATTTAGCAGTTTTAATGCTAGATTTAGCACTTAGGGGGAAGGTGTCATGTCATAAGGGATGTAATGGTAGTCAATGAGGCGATATTCATTCTTATTCTTACTAAAAAATATATTTATTGGGGTTTATCGTTGTCTTCCGCTAATTGAATGAAAAATAGGGGTCAGATGACATGATATGAATCCAAGATCTCAGCATTAAACCAATTAATTGACATTTTGTTGAGGGAGAAACTTGACATTATCCCAATGTTTTGTCTAAGCAAGTCAAGGACTCCCGCTAAGTACAATCACAGAGGCAGCACACAATGCACAAAAGAACAATAAAAAAAAAGAACTCTTCTTTAATGTTTGCGCAAAATATTGCCAAATGCATAAGGTAGCAATCAATACCAGTGGCGTATCCTGATCTCTGATAAAGGGCGTGCTATGCATTCGTCCTACACAGAAAAATTACTTGATTCCTAAGTTAATTGAGAATATAGATTAACTTTAACTGAAAAGTTAAAAATAGCTTACTTTATTAAAGTAGGCTTATTCTTTCTTTTAAAACATGTAGGATTTGTACTTATAAGATTTGAAGCCTTCACGGCGCTGATTAGTTAAGATGGCTTCTCGGGTTATCAGCCGTGTCAAAATTATTAGGCTCGAGCTTACGGCAATTTTCACTCTGTGGCCTTCCTCAGGAATGTGAGACTGAAAAATGTTCTGTATATTCTACATTCTTGCCTTTATGTATTGTAGAAAGACTTGTTAACTCAGGGCAAGGCCGTACACTTGTCATAATTTGCAATTTATCTTGAAAAGTTTTGGATAAAAATGTATTTATCAGATCTTCCAAAATACAGCTGTGCTCTTTCACAATGTTTTCAGAATGAAATAGGCTACATTAACTAAAAATTAATTGAACACATTTTTAACCACTAAATAAAATAATATTTACAATATTTGGCTTGAAATTATTAAAATTGTAATATACTTAGCTACAACACAATTGCTTGCGAAACTTCAGTAGCACGCAAACTACCGGCAAATCTCCCGCCGCGCTCAGAATAACAGTAAATAATACTGTATTTACAATTATTTACTATTAAAATTCTTAAAATAAAATACTAAAAATTAATTAAACACTTTTGATAACATTAAATAAAATAATATTTACAATAATTTACTTTGGAACGTCTTAAAATCTCAATACACTTCGCTACAACACAGCTGAGTGCGGAACTTTAGTAGCACGCAAGGCACTCAAGATACTGCCAAATCTCCCCACCGTGCGAAACCTATTCCCTTCTTCACCCCGCGGTCAGGATATCGCCCTTCTTCAAAACTCAAAGCACACAAGTTCTAGCCTCGAGGCAAGTCCACGTCTAACGTACCGCTCAGAAACTCATTCTGAATACGGAATCGTAGCACACGGGTGACAGCCTCGCAGCGGGGCCCTGGTTTTCTCATTTCAGAAATGAAAATGACACTGATTTTTCTACAATTTACTGAAAAAATCAAATATTATGATGAATATATTCCATCTAGAATTAGGGCGTGCGGCGCACGCATAGCACCAATAGAGTATACGCCCCTGATCAATACCCTTGTTGCCCCTGTGTTCACGCTCCACAGTATTCTTTGACTATAAGTCAGCCTTGCTAACACTTGATCTACGAAGCTTAATAGGTCTGTTCCCAAAGGTAAGTCATGTACTGTCAGTTACCACGGGGCCTGCGCACATTGTGAGTACGCTGAAAAGTGACATCGTGCGCACACGTCGCGCAGCGAAACTGGCAAAGTGCGCATGCGTCGTGGTATATGAATTGACACTGGGAACAAACCTAATAACTAATTCATATAACAATCATAAAATTGTTTCACAGTGAAAACTGAAAAAAAAGTTTTTACTCCACACTTCCCGACATTCTTCATATCTGAATTTTAAAAATTCGAATTGAAAAAACCTTAAACTCGTAAATCATTCAAATTAAAACAAAAATTGTCTTTGCTTATTAGCCTATACGATTTTTTTTCTTTCTCTGATCCAGGATATTAATGTGGTTTGTTGCAACATGGAAAATATTTGAAACAGTTTTTCCTTTCCGTGAATCTGGAAACATTCCTGATCTGATAAGAGTGTTGCAATTTCCTGGAAGGATCCCACAGGAAGCATTACATCCCCGGTGTTGGTGGGATGGGGGTGTGATGTCTCCACGTGGCGGCACGCGACCAGCGCACGGCGATGCTCATGTGTCTGGCTGGACCGCAAACACAACTGTGGCGACCTACATTCAATTCTCAGTTGGTATATTACGCTCGGCATTTCCTCCCTGCCGTTAAAGAGTTTGATTCCAGATTTCCCCCTCTCGTAATACCATCATGTAAGAATTATAATGCAGCCTATATCACAGAGAACTAATAGGCCTAACTCAGTGGCGTACGCAGAATTTTTTTTCGGGGGGGATTATTACGAAAAACTCGTTTACTTTACATGCTGAAGTTCAAATCTTTTATTACGGTGGGGCCCGAGGGGTCCAGGCCCCCTGAAATGAAAAAATAAATAAATAAATAAATAAATAAAAATAAAGAAAAATAAAACACGAAAATACAAAAATTGAATACGGTAAATATTTCGTTTTAAATTAGGACATAACATATATATTTATTTGGCCAAATTAAATTCTTTTAATTGCACAAACTTGAATTATTTCTTACCGTTTTGTATAAGACTATAAGTAAATATTTTCAAAGAGTTAAGAGTTAGTCTTATTTAGTCACTATGAATACACTGTTTAACTTTTAATAAAGTTGGAATAAAGGGGCTCTGAATATTGTGTGTTTAAAAATATTAATAGAGTTTACAATACAAATAATAAAGTAACGAGTATTTAATTGCCAAAATCAATCATGGTAAGTTTATTACATTACGTATTTTACACATGCATTTTACGTCAAGATAAATTTTTCGTCCAACCCTCCGGCCTCAAGCAACTGTACCTCGGAGTACCCCAAAAGACTTGTGATGACTAGACTTCGGACTTTTAGGTCGCTAAAAATGGTGTTTTAGGTACCTAAAATAGGCTCTAGAATTAGAAAATAGGTTCTAAAAATCGTAAAATAGTCTCTTATAAAATCGTTAAGTTGCCAATTTTCTTAAATTTCTCAATTGCAATGCAGAATATTATATTTATTGAATTCACCATTAATCAATAATCATGAAAAAAAAACACAGATATAGGCTTATGATATACAGAATTATATAGACCTATTACTAGGACCTGTATTCCTACCATAACAGTGAAAACCTAATCCCTGCGCCCAGAAGCTGTGGGAGTCGGGAGAAAAACACTACATTTTCTTGGGAATTCCAAGGAATTTTTCTCCTGAAGACGAAACATTCCTTACTATTTAACCACATCACAAATGTGTCATGTACTGCATATTACGAGCTAAAAATTTAGTACGAACTGAAAGTAAATGCTAGAATTTACAACAAAGAATAACTTATTTTGAACTTGATAGGAAAAACAAGCAAAAAGGCAATATTAGGCTCTAACGTAAAAATAGGCTGTTTTAGGTCCTATAAAAGTATCAGTTTTAGGCATAGTCACTTATGAAACAAGCATATACAAGTTTTCGTCCATATATAACTTAAGGATTTAAATAGGTTTTTACCTAAAATCCGAAGTCTATAGTATTTTTCATATGAGAAAGCCTTTTCCTTCACCGCCAATCACGTGTACGGGCTAAAAAACTGCCGCTTGCAGTAAGAGTCTTCCCTCCGTCTCGCCGTCTCTGATTGGACCGCGTATCTAAGCAGGAGAAGGAAGAAAGGGCTTGTCATCTGCAAAACACTGTAGTGATGACCCATTATATGTCAAGTCTCAATTTGTCTACTTAAAATGTTAAATTTGTTACGTCCTTCATATCTATTACTCACAGCTTTATGTATTTGTAAGTTCTGCTTACAAATTATTGTCTACCGTTAAAACATATTTTCTCCCTCGGAAATTTCGCAGAAAAATACTGACTTTTTATATCCGTTTCATTGAGTAACTCAGGCAGTACTACACGGCTGAGGTGTTTTAGCTTAACATCGTCATTATTATTTATTCCCCAAACAGGGCGGACAGGTGTGGGGGTGGGGGTTGCGCGTGCGTGGTCCGAGTCACCAGCTGACTTCCGCCAAGCCTCATCAAGTGGAGATCAGTCCGCACCATTCAGAGGCGGATTGGCAAAACCATAGGCGGATTGTGACTTTTACTTTTAAGCTTATTTAGTTTGTGGTCTTTATTTTGTGTGTTGATTGGTATAATACAACATTTCATTGACTTTTAGTGACTGTATATTCACAAGAGGAAGTAGTTGTGTTAAAATTAGTTATAATATTGTCAACTTTTTTTAAATCAATATTCATTAAAGAACCTGAACAACATTTCAGTTTATGATTGTATCAAAGAAGAAAGAAATGATGCATCGAAGATCTTGACCCGAATAATTGTCTACTCAGAGCATGGAAACAACCAAAGCTACAGGATCACAAGCATGTGTGCTAAGGTCGCTACGAATGCATTCACAGCATAGGCGTACCGAGGGGGGTTTTTGGGGGTTTGAAACCCCCCCCATTGATTAAAAAAAGGAAAATTGTATAATTTTTTTAAGTCTGCCCATAAATTACTTACTACAAGTATAAAGCGTGGGAAGCTTAAAACTCGTTATTTTGCATCTTAATTTTTAAAATTTTCCGGGGGAGGACCCCCGGGAGCTTAAAACTCGTTATTTTGCATCTTAATTTTTAAAATTTTCCGGGGGAGGACCCCCGGACCCCCCTCTCCCTGGGGGGTATTTCATACCCCCCAGACCCCGCGAATGTTATAACCCCCCATATGGTCGGCCTGGTTACGCCTATGATTCACAGCGCATCCTCCAGGTTGTGCGGGAGGGAGAGAGGGAGAGAGAGAGAGAGAGAGGGAGGGAGGGGGAGAGAGAGAGAGTATTGAAGACGGATCAAGTTTCATTTCCTGCGATGGCGAGCGGCACTTTCCGAGTTACAAAGACAAGGGACAAAGTGACATACACATTGTATAAATTTATTTTTATTATGTCTTTTCTTAAAATGCATAAATTCACATATTTATTTACCTTTGCATTAATTCGAAAATATATTTAAAAATAGTGTTATTTTCTGAAAAAGATCCTCATTAGCCCCTAGTTTTTCAGCAAAAGTCTTCTTTAGCCCCTATTTTTCAGCAAAAGTCTTCTTTAGACCCTATTTTTCAGTAAAAGTCCTCTTTAGCCCATTTCAGGCCATTTAGTCCGAATTAGCCCTTTTTAGGTTCTATGAGATTCATATATTCGGAAGCTAGGAGTATGAAACAGGAAAATACGTTAAAATGTTGTAATTAGGAAGCTGGGGAAAAAATGGGTCAAAACCTTCAATTCCGGGCCCTACTCATCACCTAAATGTTGGAATCCTCATTTTGGTCATAGGCGCCAAGTTTTCTGAGTCCCTCATGGGCCGGTATTCTGAAAATATTTTGTGGCAGGCCTACATAACTTTTAAGTCAACAACATTTATAAACAACAATAAACCCAGAATTGTACCAAAAATTTGAAACAGACTTGTTTACATCAGGGCCGGTTCATGGGAGGACAATATCTACCCATTCCACTGTCTCAAAAGACCCTGACCAAAGTATACACCCAGACCTAACATGCTTCACTAGAAATACAGCAATTACATTATTAACAAGTTACAAGAAACAAAATAAAACCCTTGGAACCTTGAATCCAGTGTCAGTAATTTCATTCCGCCTTGCTCGTAAAATAATGTGTATACTCCCGTATTTTAAGAACCCGTATAGGTTCTGTATAAACTTGAATGAGAAAAGGTGTAGAACATGTAGTAATGAATAGTAACCCACGCACACAGTGAATGTGGGCACGCGTTGAGTTGCGCAAGCGCGGGACGTGTGCCGCACATTACGCATGGCTGCGTATATTAGCACGGCGATTGAACATGGCAGGTGGTATTCACCACGAACAGGCCAATACTCACTTCCGGTTCCTCCTTACCGCGCGGGAACTGTTCAACAATGACAATTAACAATAGCAAAAACCCAAATAGAGCCTTCCTTATGGATCATATTTTCTTACATAGTCTTTCACAAAATTATTACACTATTAAATTACCAATCCGTATTTCCTAAATAAGTACGGCTATTCACATTAAAAATTTGTAGTTGTTTTATTTACACTTAATTCGGATGGAAGTTCTGTTGTAACTTTTATAAACTACGACCTAAAATAATAAATAGGCTACTTTAATTCCGATTGATCATACAATTCTCTTCGCACGAGATGAAGCTTTATGTACTACTTCGCTACGCCTGAAAGATGAAACATGCAATACTACTGAAGTTCTGAGAGTTATGGTAACCTTTTAATGCACCTGTCTGCTAATTTGAAATATTTTCAAATAGCTTGGTAGGCCCTTCACACAATTCTATTCTTCTAGATTAATTGTCAATTAACGTTTGTTTATATATATAAAAGGCTTTGTCCTGACTGACTGACTGACTAACTGACAGGAATCAACGTAGAGCCTAAACTATAACAGGTAGAGACTTGGAATTTTGACAGTACCTTCGTTTCATAATGTAGGTGCTGACTAAGAAAGGATTTTGAAAAAAATTTTGATTTTAAATGCCAAAAATCAAATGTTTTGAGTATACTTAATCCCTTTTTACACAGAATTATCAAGTCCAAATCACAGAACATATTGTTGCCAGTGGTATCAGATGAAATGCAAGTTTGACAAATAAGAGAAGTTATCAATGTAATTCATTTATAAATAACTATTACAGAATGAAATCCACGAAAATAATGCAGTCACATAACTTTCTCTACCCTGGACATAGAGAAAACAAAACGAGTATGGTAATGTGTATATTATTATATCGCAGGTTTTTGGAGAGAGAAGTATGAAAGTGATAATGCTTTCTGTTTAATTTCATCCCCAAAACAATTTTATGGTAACATGAGAGTGGGAAATAAAATTTTCCGCCTCGATATTACAATTTTATGTTACAGGAATTTCTGTTTCTTCTTATTTGAACCTCTACCAGGCTTGCTGTGCACTGTACAAGCGATGGGATGCAAAATTCTACATCTTCTATGAGCCATAAAAAAAACTATATCGAGCGTTTTCTGAGGGTATAGTTTGAGTGTAATAAGTCGTTCTTCCTATTTCAAATTATAAATACCTATATAAGGAACTATAATTAAAAAATCGAAAGTCCTTCATAAGTTAATTTCCAATTACAAAATAAAAAACCCGGGCGACGCCGGGTCTTTTAAGCTAGTATATATATATATATATATATATATATATATATACACACACACACACACACATATATCATTATCTTTTTAAGCTGCCTAGAGATACACTACATTTGGCAACATTCCATGTCGCAACGTAAGTCTTTCGAATTCTTTTTCCCACACAAGATGATCTGTGCTGTGCGAACACGTTTTTTTAGCGCTAAGAGCTGCAATCTAAAACATTTTTCTAAAAATTAAAAGCGCAGTCGTGAAGTGTGACAAATGATATCACGTTCTGCATTGCTCACTCCTGTTAATTTGGGGAAAGTTTGCAAGATATAGTGACGCAAATCACGTTAAAAGATACGAGTTGACTTCTCCTCTCTGGTGACAACAGTAATTACAGCTGACCTTCAGGATATTTTTCCTGCACTCACTTTATGTTTTTGCTGTGCATTGCAGCACACAACAAAATACTAACCATGACATTTAGAAACAAATTCTACTTCACAACTTAAAGATTTAAGAATTCAGATATAGTCAGTATATTTGAGTCATCGCAAGCTGACAATAAACAGAATGATTTAAATCTCAGCGCAAATTTTTATCACTTTGTGTATTATTGAAGATATCTTATTTCAGGCATTAAATATAACGCAGGACCAATTATTTCTTAGTAGGCCTACGTAGAAAATCTTTATTGAACCGTATCCAGGAAGAATCCAAACCGGAATTCCTAAATCTTTTTGCCGAGGATCCCCCTTTAATTTATCATGCATTACCAAAACTCTTATGTGAGTTGTTTTCCTTTGTTGTTATAATACTATTAATAATAACAATAATAATAGACTACCATTTATTATTTTTATTGTTAGATAAATTTAAATTAATATACATTTATTCAAACATATACATTTAAATAAATAACATACATAACTCTTTATTGATATAAATAACGCATAATTGAAATCTGGTCATAATGCACGTCTAATGTCAAAATATTACATTTTCAATTTTACTTTAAAGTATAGATTTGCTATTGAGTAGGTACAATTAACTTCTATGCGAACTTAAATAAGTTTTCGTTATTACTTTTACAATATACAATTTATCACATTTTTACTGGCTTTTAGTAAGTGACAAATATGTGGAAGTCAGTACCTAAATAGCAATAATTTTGTTCAGTTCACTTCTGTTCAGTGCTGTTTAAGTCTACAAATTATTTTCGTATGGAATAAAGTTAAAGCCTCATTTCTGCTCATGTATTCAGTCTATTTTGACATTTTTTTAGGCATGTCTAAGAGCAACAACAATAATATGAAAATAGTTATTGGTACTATTATTCATATTAATACTTTTATATATTACATAACTTACATTACATAGTATTATTATTATAATTATTATTAGTAATTTTCCATGTTACTGATTGATATATATATTTTAGACTTTTGTACACTTTATAGGTTCCTGTGAATATAAACTAAATTGGTGTAGATTTGATACTCGCGGATCTTTAAGAATTTGCTCACAGAAGCTTCACTTTTAGAAATATTGATCCTGCGTGGATACAAATATAACGCTTAGTTAATTCGTCATTTAGAATTTTTATAAAATACAACACTTTACTTTCCATAACGACGTTTATCCTAGCTAGAGGGTGAAACTTCTGCTAGATACAAGCATGGTTGTAATATTATAACCTAAATACTGATATAAATTTTACAAGTATATTGTAATTTTTTTAATAGAAATGCCGAAATAAAAACACTTAGTCAAGTGGACTGTCACTTATAAATGACTATTTTAAATTTTATTATATCTATTTTACCCATCACTTATCCAATAATAGACCATATATTGACTTCATACCAGCAACTCAACAATATTTTATTTTAATATTTGCTTAGGCCTTTCGGTGTATTTCCGCCATCTTCAGGGCATCTTTTTTTTTGCTGGTTTATATGCCTCAATAATTTAAACCTAAACTGCATTGCCTTTTATCTTGCAACAGTTATAAAATCGAGATATCATTGAATCGTCCTCAGCTATTATATTCCACTTTATTTTATTGATCGAACTCAACGGTCTGTAACATGTATTTTAACATATATATGGAGACTGAACGAGATTAAATACATAAACCTAACAGCAACATCAAATTCTTCCCTGCATACATGAACTTGAAACTTAATGGTTCCATTAAGAAATCAGCTAAACCTGAAGCTATAAAAATAACTTTAAAATTGATTGTACAGCAAATTAGCAAGGAGTCTGGCCGCAATCATCTAGATAACTTGAATGTCTCGTAAGATGAAGTGCTAAAATATCTTCCAGAATAAAAATTAACTAGATTTCTAAATATTAATAAACTTCATCTTGAATAAGAGGGCAATAGAAATTAGGAGTTGTAAGATAATTTCTTAGCCTAAACCCTCAAATATCAATTAACTAATGAAGCGAAAGACTATAAAGAAACGTGTATTGATTTATAAAAAATAACAATTACTGTAATTATGATAATAATAAGAAAATAGAGAATGAATTTAACTATTATTCACCATGTATTTTATTATATTGACATTATTATCATAATTACAGTAATTTTTATATTTTATAAATCAACACACGTTTCTTTATAGTCTTTCGCTTCATTAGTTAATTGATTTTTGAGGGTTTAGGCTAAGAAATTTATCTTACAACTCCTAGGTTTCTCAACTTTAAGAGAAAACTTAACGAAATTTTTTTTTTCTGTTTAAATTACAGACTACATCTAGCGGTCGACTGTGAAACTGCCATGACCTATCTAATAGGACTTCGTCACGCATATCGGATATCGCATTAGTTAAGAAACAAGGGGAACCGAACTAGGGCACCCCAACTGTATGTTTTGTAACGGAACTTAACCCTATTCCGTATGAAGTCAAGTGAAACAATGTACAGTATGCGGGAGAACTTAATGTGCCTCTACACTAGAGTAAAAAGAAAATTCTGTAACCGAATCACACATTCGAATTCATATTTTCACAAGAAATATAAGTTTTTAAAGCTTCCTGAAAAAGTTAATACTGTTAAGTTACCGTATATCTACTCCTATCATATGAAGTTCACTACAAAGAAAAAACGCCTTTGTATTATTATTTTAATTTATTCAAAAAAATATCAAATTACAAAAAAATTAGTGTGAAATTTGAGGATGTAGGTTTTCACTAACTAATGCATCAATATTAACTTTAATATTTGTTGTTGATAAACGAAGCGACTAACTAAGTGACTTATCAGAAAGGGAACATCTATATTTTAGCGTCACACGTTATTTTATTTGTATTTTATTGTTAATGTAAGAATAGTGCATATTTCGTATTTGAGGGTAATTTATACATTTAGAGGCCCGCGGGCCTCGTGTTTGGCTGCCCTTTTCTAGAGTATTAGAGCAAATTGAAGTCAAGAATTTTGTTTGATATGCCTGGTTTCTTATTTCAGTCCTCTTGTTACTTAACTATTCCTTTATTGCAACAAAAAGGTCACATTGTGATGTATGGTGCAATGGTGGAATACTATATCGCAGGAAAAACGAGAGCACCCGAGAAAACCTGTCCTGATCCCAGTTTGTCCACTACAATTCGACATGGATCCCCAGAGATTTGATTCAGAGTCCCATAGATGTTAGGCGAGCGGTCTAACTACGCAGCCATGGGGGCAATCCTCTGGTTCATTACAATTCAGAAATTTCAAATTCCAAACCTCAAATGATCCATGCTGAAAATATAGGCGATTAATTAAAAAAGATCTAACTAATATTCTTTATTCCTTATTCTTTCTTTCTTTATTCTATTTTTCTTCATTTAATTAATCATTTAGTTGTTTATTTTAGTTCAATTTGTTTTTTTCCATGCTTTTTTATTTTTCCTTCTCTTTCTTTAATTCATTCGTTTTTCTTTCTTTCACTCATTAATTCTATTTTGATTGATTTATTCTCTCTCTCTTTCTTTCTTTCTTTCATCCCGCCTTTTTCTTTCTTGATTCATTTTTTTCCTTTTCGATTGTCTTTCTTTTTACTTAGGGCCTATACTCCCTATTCGTGGGTCCTTCGTAAGTACTTCTAAAAATAAATATTATGGGAACCAAGTGGGTCATACCGTTAAATTGCTTTATTTTGAACTCTGACTAATATTATAAATGTCGTCAACACTATACAGCGGGTCTTTCTGACTGATCTTTTAAACATATAAAATGATGTGTTTTCTTATTTTAGTCGGTAAGTAGTTAAGGTATTTTATAAAATGTCTGGGCACGCGCTTTCAGCTTGACCCCTTACTATCCATGCCTCTTTACAGAACTTCACATTATTCGAATTCGTTTACAACAGCTATTCGTCACTGGAATTCATTGCCTAACTATCACAGGAGCTGCCAAACGACTTCACAGTTCAAGCGTCATTTTAGTATACAACAATAGTCATTAGTATACAACAATATTTAGAAATTGATGCTAATTTGTAAAATATTTTGAAAATTTTCATTATTTGTAATAACTAAGAACGTATTTTGTTTAGTCTTTCATCTTTTTTCATTTCTTTATTTTAGTCATATGTATTAATAAGTACTTTATGTTTGTATTTTTGTCTTTATATTTAACTAGCATGTGCCCGCGGCTTCGCCCGCGATAATTATTTCAAAAATTAAAAATTAAGAGCATAATAGTTGAATCATTATATTTATTAACACCTAAATCACGTGGACTACATACCACGATTAGATAGCGTCGCCTGGTAAAAGTGACCTCAGATTCGAGTTCCTTGGCCAAGAATACCCCTGTACAGTGAGTTTCGTCCAAATCGAACAATGTTTGACCATATTTAGGCCTATATTGATTATCCCTCTTCCGTGTAGGTTGAAAATTTCATATGTCTTCGGGCCTTGATATTCTAAACAAATGAATCGTCCAGGATGGACTTACAAAATCATGCGACCGCCCGCGATAATTACTTCAAGAATTAAAAATTAAAAGCATAATAGTTAAATCATTATAACTTATTTATTAACACCTAAATCACGTGGACTACATGTCACGAATAGATAGCGTCGCCTGGTAAAAGCGATCTCAGATTCGAGTTCCTTGGCCCAGAAAATCCCTGTATAGTGAGTTTCGTCCAAATCGAACGATGTTTAACCATATTTAGGTCTATGTTGATTATCCCTCTTCCGTGTAGGTTGAAAATTCCATATGTCTACGGGCCTTGACATTCTAAACACATCCAGCTTGGGCTTACAACATTCTAGCGATCGCGATGCTTTTATTACCACGGTGTGACAAAAATAGCCAAAGCCAACTGCAATTGATTTGACATTGAAATGTATTACTGAAATCTGATTCTTCGACAGCGCTAAAATCACGTTTTCTGCCAGTTTTTCACTCAAAACTCGCGAACGAAAGCTAAAATTAAAAATCCGGCTTCGATGCGCATTCGCCCACCTTTCAGCCCATCTATGTTTAAAATTTCAGATCCCTGCGTTTAGTAGATTTCGCTGGGCATCGTGGACAGACAGACAAACACGCCCTTTTATTATTTTAAGATAGCATGTGCCCGCGGCTTCGCCCGCGATGATTATTTCAAAAATTAAAAATTAAGAGCATAATAGTTAAATCATTATATTAACACCTAAATCATGTGGACTACATATCACGATTAGATAGAGTCACCTGGTAAAAGCGACCTCAGATTCGAGTTCCTTGGCCCAGAAAACCCCTGTAAAGTGAGTTTCGTCCAAAACGAACGTTTGACCATATTTAGGCTAATATTGATTATCCCTATAATAATAATAATAATAATAATAATAATAATAATAATAATAATAATAATAATAATAATAATAATAATAATCCTCTTCGGTGTAGGTTGAAAATTTCATATTATGTTTGCGTGCCTTGACATTAAAAACAAATGAATCGACCAGCGTGAGCTACAACATTCAAGAGATCGCGATGCTTTTATGTCGAAGGTATGACAAAAATAGCCAAAGCCTAGTGTAATTGATTTGTATTACTGAAAACTCATGCTTCGAAAACGCAATAAATACACGTTTTCTGCCCGTTTTTCACTCATAACTCACGAACGAAAGCGAAAATTAAAATTCCGGCTTCGAGGTGCACATTCCGACCCTTTAGTCCGCCTATGTATAAAATTTCAGATCTCTGCGTTGAGTAGATTTCGCTGGGCATCGCGGACAGACAGACAGACAGACAGACGGAGGACAGACAGACGGAGGACAGACACTTCCTTTTATTAATATAGATGTACGTTTCTTGTATTTAGGTAGCCTATATCAATTCTTGTTTTTCATTTATTATTATTATTATTATGAATTTCATGTTTTTACCCTGGCTGAGTGGTAGAGAAGGCCTTATGGTCTTAACTCCGCTAGGTTAAATAAATAAATAAATAAATTTCAAACGTTCTCGTTACCGGTAACATAATCTATGCAGCATATTAGACAAATATGAATACTTAGCAGCGTTTTGCCTGTTTTCACTGACCTTGACGTACGTGACGCTTGTTGGCGTAATCAAGGTGAAGGTTTGTTGACCCACGTCTAATTAATAAGGTGTAATCTCCATCTAGTGCGCATGTCTGCCTCAAACACAATTAAAACTTAAAAATACACAAAAACAGGTTTTGTTGCAGGGAGACCAGAGCTCCGGAAGCATTAAATAATACCCAACGCTGCTTCCTCAGCTTCTTAAATTTAAAGCGTCAGGGAATTGAAGTGACCACTACCTACCAGTCGTACATCAGCCCTGGCGTTTACACAAGATTTTTTTTTACTCTTTTTTTCGGCGGCAGATGCTCTGGCAGTGGAAAGAATACCATAACTAGACCTGGGATTTTAAGGCAAATGCCTATTTTGTTCCTTATGAATTTCATGATATATCACTTATATTTACAGAGTTTTATAGTGCCCTAAAGTGCTTATTTGGACCTTTGGAGCCTATTTGTACTATTTTAGTGCCTAAAATGCCTATTTTGTATATTTAAAATAAAATTCAACTTCTGTAACTTTTACAATCATTTAATGGACATCCCTGAATGAAGGGCAGAACAGCAGAGGGTGGGTTTTTCACAGAAACTTGATTTCCCAAACAATTGTCGCCGAAGGAATGCTGACTGAGGGGAGGATTCGCTCAAAACGACAAGTAGCAGCTATGTAGTAAGAAGGGACATACTGTGTCAATTTTTCATATAAATGTATTTTTAATTCTGCCTTAATTTTGCAATTATTTATCTTAAGAATAGGTATAACACGTTTTTTACAGTAAGAAAAGATCACGTTACAGTTGAAGAGCATACTGTAGTATTTTAAAGTCTATTTTCTGTCTATTTACATATTCTAAAGCTTATTTTAAGTGCCTATTTTCTCTTTTAAAAGCCTACTTACTTGTTTTAAAACCCTATTTTAGGTGCCTAAAACTATTTTTTTTGGAGCCTAAAATCCCAGGTCTAACCATAACACAGACCAACAGCCATTTTGGTGCCTTAGAATTTATACTTAGGTCGCTGATGCCAAATGTGCCATTAGTTTTGCCCTATCAGCTTTAATTTGTGAGATATGGTATTACCATAATGCATATTATCCCATTTTACGTTTGATTTAAATAAAAAACAGTGCCTATTTTTAGCTTCTAAATCACGTGAAGGGGAAAAAAGCAACACACTAACATTACATTAACCTTACAATAACAATATAACATGGGGTCTGTCAAAAAATTGATATTATATATTGTACGGTCGTTTATATGACTTATGAGCTGTTAATTTGAGGACCAAAAAATAATCCAGCCTTTAGTTGTTCTGTACTTCGTACAGTTTTCGTCCTACGGGTCCAAAGTATGATCAAGAAACTTGACTAGCTATATTATCAAGCAAGATTTTGTTTCGCGAAAGAGGTTGTAAGTTAATGGCACTCTATATAAAAGTAGAGCTGGTAGAGAAAAACTGTTCACATATTTGGAATAAGCACACTAATTATAACCAAAATCCGGCAAAGCATCTGAAACTCCAAACAAAAAGTTCTTTTTTGTTGGGCTGTGTAATTGTACCAGACTACCAGAGTACAGGCGTGCATCTTTCACGGTTACTGTAATGATAAATTGTAAGGAAGTTATGTATGACTGTAAAATTTTGTTGTATAAATAATATTACTGATGGCGCATAAAGTCAGCTTAAGCATGTAATAGAATGACAGTTATATTATTTGTATATATACTTTATCCTAGAGGAATGGTTTGAGTGAAATAGTACATTATGCAAAACGCCTATAATGTAACTTATTAAAACATGAGTATGTTTTTATACACGGGCAAATCGAGTTTCATAATTTTCATAAGAGTTTCTTAATTGCCATTATAGTCAAGTTGCATACGACTGTTTTTGTTCCACCATAATTAAATGTTTAAGTTTTGGGGGTTTTTGAATGCCTCGTGATTGATTAAGCAGACGGCTCTCGCCATCAGCTATTTATAGTTCTCGTCTTTTCCGATGGATGGCAGGCTGCAGGGTATGCAGGCTTGCAGCCCTTCTCTTGAGCTTTAATGTCAAAAAATTCTTATATAAACACAGAAAATAAATTCATTGTTGTATAACATTAAAATTAAAACGAGCAGAATTAATTTTATTTTAAATACAGGTTATTTAATGACGCAGTTTCGTTTGCTGCTCTGAAGGATCGACCTACAGCGAGGAAAGTTTACAATGTGCAAACAGTAGGTCTAGAGAATGATAAACGTTCCTATTCGAAAAATGTATTTTGAAGATGGTTTTCTTGAACTTTGGTTTTTTCCAATATTCTATTCAAATTTTTATTGATCTTAATTTATTTAATAACTGGCTTGGTGGGTCGTCATAGAATTCCGGGCTTCTAGAATAAATGCAAATTTATGAAGGAAAAACAGAGGAAACGTAGCTATTTGAAAAATGTATTTTTGAAGATATTTTCCTTGAACTTTTTTTTACAATATTCTATTCAAATTTTATTTGTCTTAATATTCTTTTGAAATTTTTATTTGTCTTAATATTCTAGTCAAATTTTTTTTCTCTTAAATTATTTAATAACTGGCTTGGTGGGCCGTCACAAAATTCCGAACTTCTATAATAAAGGGCAATTTATTAAGGAAAAATACAGAGGAAACGTTGCTATTCGAAAAACGTATTTTTGAAGATATTTTCCTTGCACTTTTTTCATAATATTCTATTCAAATTTTTATTTTTATTAATTTATTTAACAACTAGCTCGGAGGGCCCTGACAGAATTCAGGGGCTTCTAGTTTATGAAAGAAAACATAGAGGAATCTGCTATTTCATGTTCATTTACCCTAGGTAATTGTTTAATCAAAGGGCATATTTGAAAAGCAACCACAAAGTATCCACTCAATCAATCTCGAAACAATTCATGGTATACCATATCACTATAATAATAATATAGTTGGTTTTGGTTGCTATGGCAACCAGCTTCAATTTATTTCACAATTGAATACAGTCTATACGGAAGTACCAGCTCAAATATTATATTAGATAATTATAATTCAAGTACTTTACAATCCCGACCATTTTAGAGCAAGAGTTCACTTGCAGAACGTCATGTCTGTGTGCATCCCTGGACGCTTAAAAATGCAGTGTGTTGGAACGACATTCAAATTGCGTACATGCGTGCGTGTACGTGGGAAATACGCACCTGTTTTTAGCCACGGACCTGATTGAGTTGATAAACGGTATTAAAAATTCATTCTTTATTACCCACAGATATACAAGAAAGATTTTGTAGCTGCTTGCCCGATTCTGAACGAAGCTACGTCCAGAAACAAGTTTCAGCAATACATATGCATTATTAATGTAGTTATTACAGATGTACATGCAAGATCATGTCACTGCTTACCAGATCCTAATAACCGCTCAGCACAGGAACAAGTTTAAATTAGCTGATTCGTGTGATATGCAAAACTGGAAAGTGAAACGCTTCGCTTTATTCAACAGCTTTTTGTAACTACAGTACTTATACAGCGACATTTCGATTTAGCTTTTACGACCTCGTATAGCAGAACAGTAGAAGTTAATGGAGTTAAGTTTTTTGTATGGCAGGCAAGTTTTCAATAGGCATACGTCTTAATACTTTTGCTAATTAGTACCTAAAGCTTAATTAATGAAAATCTGTTTTTGCGATTTTCGCTTTGTCAGACAGGTAATGGTGTTCATTAGACACACAGACAGACAGATATAGATACTTATATTGACTGATCAACGGGTGCATGAACGAAATGAGCTGGCAGATAAACTGTTGAAGGAATGAATCGATGGGGTGGTCTAATGATTTGTTGGAAAGCTGGATGTATGTATAAATGAATGGTTTTGTTGGATGGATGCATGAGTAGGTGGATTAATAGGTAACTAGAGGAATGGATATGGATGGATGTAATTATGTATTTTCTTTCATACAAACCTTGTCCTGACAATTACGAACACAACCAAAAAAATCAGCCAAATCGGTCGAGCCGTTCTCAAGTGATGCCTTTATCTCTTGGGGATAGATATAGAATAGTTCCCTCCTAGAAGATTCAACGGAATATTTACCGGCAATCCATTCAAATCATAACATTTATTTTTCCGACTTATGTTCGGGTTTCCCTGGCATGTTAAAACCTGCGAGATGGCCCTCACAATGGTGATATACATGTATGAGTATGTGAGGTACATTTGCAGTGTATTTGGAGAATAAAGAGGACGGAAGGCGTCATTGTACTGCATCCTGTGGAGCGCAGGAAAAGGAAACACGTGAAAGGGCTTATTTGAAAGGGGCGGCATCTCAGGTGTACGCTCTTAAGGGCAGGATTTACATCATACATGGGACTACTTGCAGCTAGTGAACTCAGGAGTAGCATAGATACCAGAACCTGTGATTTCGGAGAGGAATTTATTTCATACATGAAGTAATATGGACTTATATGGCATTTAATAATGATACGTGGAGATACCTAGTTTTCTTAAGTAACAGATTCGAGATTTTGGTTATTTTGTTTCAAGCACTTCCAGGCAGAAATATTGTCGTTTTACACTCGCGAAAAAAAACATGCAATTTTCGATTTTAGTACAAAACTTTCCTTTTTTGAACGAAACTTTATTTTTCAAGGGAAATTTCGAGTTTTAAAAATACATATTTAAGAAGGGTTAAATAATATATTTATCAAAAGTCGCAAACATATAATGCATGTCGATTAATGCAATCACTTTTCGATAAACCAATTCAATGTTCAGTTGGCAGGTATGTCAGTGGTAAAAATGTAAAGAACTACAAAAAATATACTGCTTATTTTTCAATAAAAATCAAAACAATCTTACGTATAAACAAATTCATGTGAATTGATTATAGCATAGACCAATTTTATTTTAGGACAGTTAATTTATTTTATATTTTATTTCAATATAATAACAGTCTAGCAGCATTTGGTGCCTAGTGATTTATATGCTTAATGCACCCTTGATATGCAGTGCGTTATATTAGTTTATACACTATAAGCAAATGTTAGTAGTCAACTGGTAAGAATTGTGAAAATCTACAAAATTAAAGATATAAAATCACAGAATAGCTGCTATTTTTTTGCAGAAATATGCAATATTTTGCACTACATGAGCTGTAGCCTAAATATATTTTATTTTTATATGAAATAACATCGATAACTGATATGATAAGGACAGTGGGATTAGGACAAAGTAGAAAAAGTGTCGGCTCTTCCTAGAAGTGTAAGTTATGTTTTTTAAGCAGTTATAGTTAGGCCTATACATGTTAAATAGCCTAAAGACCAGTCCCATATGTACGTGTTGAAATGAAGAACAAAAAGTAGATCACCTACTATTTAAATGTATCAAAATTGAAAGAGAAAGACAATTTTTTAAGAACAATATGATAAATAAACATGGAAAATGGACATTTGACAAAATCAAATTAATGCGATATTATACACAAGAACGAATCTCATTCATTAATTCGATAAATTTTAAAAAGCTGTAGAAGAATGCGATAGGAATACAAGTGGTTAAGTAATATACTAATAGAGTATACCTACATGTTAAGTAATATTGTAAAGGACAATATGACATGCTATAAATTTAGTTTTAATAAGGTAATGAATAAGTTGCACAATAACCAGCCCTAGAATAAGACAGTCTATTATTTGCATAAAAGATGTAATACTAGTAATTAGTGCATGTAGTATTACTCTCATTGTAATGGAACATGCAGTTAACAATAATAAATAAAAAAATGCTTAAATAGCCCAAAGAATCTTAAGTTTTATTTTCATAGCCATTCTGACTTGACTGTCAAGCGAAAAGACAGCCTGACAAAATAAACTTATGGACACACGAAACATAAAAAACCCATAAGTAATGCTTTGTTTTAAAATAAAGACAAGCATGAAAACTCACGGTTTGGTTTTCATACATTTTATTAAAATAGTAAAATTCCAGGTTTGATCTAATTTAAATCCACAAGCCGGTTGTTCAACTTTTTATTTACAATTGCACATGGTAAGGTCTTTTTCCGGCAGGAAATGTGAAGTGCATAGATCAGCCTTGCATTTGCTAATAATAGGGCATTATCCGAATGGCTGGGAAATGGCTTGTGTCGACAGTGTTTTGCCACAGCACCGCTGCGCTATGTTAATCATCCCTATTCTTTGTGTACAAGCATACCAGAGAAAGTGTTGCAGACAAGATGAAAGTAACATGTCACAAGATACATGCCGATAATTACGCCAAGTAATCAAATGTTTTACATTGTAAGGTCAACCAAACGATGCGATCGTTCACGTAATATTATACCACAGGTAGTCTATATATAACTATTGTAGTTTAAAATATGAGTTGTCGTCTACAAAGTATGTAATCAGTTCAATAATATTCCCGTGGAAATTAACTTTCATGCTTAGGTTTTGCAACTTTTAAGTTCATTCTTCTATACTGCTTTGTTACAAATATCTGTGAAGTAATATCATTCGTTCATCCTCTTCTTTCTGAATTTCAGTCTTACTAACTTATTTATTTTTCGCCATAATGTAATCACGTATTATCTAATCGTTTGGCTGTCACAAAATAATCTACTCAAAAACAGCAGTAAATTATCCAAATGACCTTCATCTTAATGTGTTGTATATTTATTCTTAGAAGCAAATAGCTCCGAAATCCAAAGAATTTGAAATTTGAAATTGGACTGTTAAATTTTCCTAATTAATTTTTTAAGTAGTTCAGATCTGCAGCCATATTTTACAGTTAACGTACTAAGAAACCCTTTGTTGAGAATATTCAGAAGCAAGCTGCAGTTATTCAAATTATAGCACAGGCAAATCATCTTGTGGGCGCAGAAGGCAGATTCATGTTTTGTTTCTTAAAGGCATCAGGCTATCAAATTACCCTCGTTTGATTTAAACTTCCCGACCGTTAAGTTCATGTACCGTTTTGTGATATTCCACCGTTGAAAAATGTCCCAACTGGAATTCGTAAAGCGATATGCAAAGAAGGTCTTTGTGGCTTGATAATTATTGTCGTCCCTGTTCATTCACTGGCGGAAATGAAATTTCCCTCCAGTTTACATAACTTCCCTCCTTGCACGCATTCCTCTTAAGAGAATGGAATTTTTCTGCATTATAGTAATGCATAGAAAGTTGGGGGAGGATTCATTGATGAATATCTTGAACCCGGTTGGACGGTGCAGGGATGAGAAGCGAGGGGGTGAAGAGAGCGGAAGAGGTGGAGGCGGTGGATGCAGAAATAAGAGCCTTTGAGTCCACATCCTTTAAAAGTTTTTTCTTATTCTCCATTCTTCTTTTTTATTCTCCTTCCTTTTTTCTTATGTGGAATCCTTATAATGGTTAAGACATAATAGAATTCAGAGGGATTCCTTAGCCAAAGTTGAAGCGAAGCAGGAGCTTATTGTCTCAAACTTCACTGTTATTTCAAGTCTCTTCTACAATCTAAATCATTGCCTTGCGAACTATGTGGTTTTTGCGTGAAGCTGAGACATTTTAATGCATTTCCGCAATGAGACCACTTATTTATGTCAGAATGTAAAATGGGAAAAATTACATTTCCATACGTACATGCCACTATTTCAGAGTAGTCTTTTTTGTCTGATTTATGAACAATAATTTCGTATAGTTTGTTAATTCTTAAGAGAGAAAACGAACAATCAGATAGACATAGATCTACTAAAGTGTCCACCAGTGCATATTTCAAAACCATGTGTTCACTTCCCGTTAATTTCATTTTTTTAAATCAGAAAGAACATGAGTTTAAAAGAATTAGACTAGAACACTAATTTATTGATCGTTAATACTTTATAATATTTTTTTCGTATCGGACGATTTGTAGCGTTGGACATCTATTTTCAGAATGCAGCTGTCTTTTCTCAGACTACTGTCGTTGTTTTGCGAATATTCATTTTAAACTGATATTGAATTTCAATAATTATGATACTGGGTGAAATACTGGCGAAGAATCATGGTTCAGTGAATATTCAATCCGGCATTTGCCTTTACGACTGGAGAAACCACGAAAAAAGTCAGATTCTCCGGCCAAGGGTTTTGAAACCGTCATCTCCCAATTAAGAATATTCTGTAATGGTTCAAGGGCTAAAAAAAAACTTCCAAAAAGAGTTATGCTTCACAGTTTTAAAACTTCCAGTCTTCATAAGTGGTAATAAGAGTGAAATGCCGCTCTTTTTATTATTATCTTTTTAACTTTTGTTTTTGTCATTATATTTAAATTTAAAGACATTAGCCGCTACGCTCGTGCGCACATTCAACGGTAATTATCTCACTACGCTGATGCTGGTACGTAGAGGCACGTGATTGGCTAATCCATCAGCTAGTAGAACATGCATAGATATACACTGAGTGACCTATGCTAGTATAATGATTGGGTTGCTTAGCTACTTGTTCAGTGCTAGGGTTCTGGCGCCCGATATATTGATGGACAGAGAATGATAGGATAGGTGGAAACGGATAAATTAGTTTTGAAAAAGAGAAGGGGAGAAAAAGTGAAAATAAGAATAGGATAAAATATGAAAGTAAGATTATCATAAAATGAAAAGATGTGGAATAAACTTCTTTAGACATCTTCCATTAAAAGTAGAACTTCTAGCACAAGATACACGAAGTAAAATTAGCACACTATCGCACTAGTGCAAAAAATCTTTATTCCACTCCATTAGTACAAACTTTGGTATCCATCACATGGAAAACATTCATTTAGTTAAAACATTCTGCATATTAAATAGACTTCGTTTGACAAAAAGTGGCAATTTTAAGATTAACTACGCCTTTCTAAACGTGAAATTTCTTACGGTGAATGTAAAAATCGTTATATTTTAAGGGTGAAAAGCGTTTTCATGTTGGAAGCAGTGTAAGAGAAAATCAATAACAGCAGTCAGCTGTCTGAAAGCTCTAAGGTTGGCTCTATGGTGCGTAATTTATTACGATAATATTTATTATTAATTCACAGATATTAAGGGCTGTCTATAGCAAGTAGATGCGTGTTAAAGGAATTTTATTCTGCTCACAGGATTGCTCAACTCGTCTCGCAATCATTCCTACTAGCAGACTAAAATCTCGCTTTTAACCCTTAAGCCGGTTGTCGACCAAGAGCTAAGATAAGTTAGTCTAGCTTAGCTAACATACAGTGCGGGATTTCATATGTAGTTGTACCGACACAACCACATATGAAATCCGGCTAACTTAGCTTAGCTCTTGGTCGACAACCCACGTTATACCAGAAATAACTATTTAAGAAACTTAAGGGGGCATTCCTACTTCAAGAAGTGGACACAACTTCCACCAAGGTGGGGAGAACAACATCAAAAAGAGCTTGTCGAGTCATTTGTATGAAATCTTCGAACATGTAACAAGATATTTAACTAAATGCTGTAATAGATGCTTTATAAGAAGATATACTTTATTGTAGATACGTTTTCTTAATCTATTTTCGTTAACAAAACACGAATTGCAACACCGGCAACTACATCACTACTGTACGCCCAGTTCAAAATGCTCTATAACATATAGGGTAGCTCTTTTTATATTAGCTAACTCAGCCAAGCACTTATTGATAGTTGTTAATGCTAGGAAACCTTACCCTTTTTAAAATAATTTTATACTATCATTCCAATTTCCTTTTCTATTTTACGTAACCCCTAAATTAACCACTTTTTAGACTTCTCATTTCTTCAAAACCATTTTACTCGTATATGTTTTTGTCTTAACTCCTTCATTTTTACAAATTATAATCTTCGTCTGCTTCGTACTTATTTTTGAGTTCCGATTAAAGCAGTATTTACTATCCTCTTCCAATACTTTTTGCAAACCAATTACTGAAAAGGAACTAAGCGCTAAGTCATCTGCATAAGATGGCTGGTATTTTCTTTTCATGTTATATCGGGCTATAGTATTCTTTCTCTTAATCGTATCATTGATATCATTAATATAAATGTAAAGTAGAAAGAGATTAAGTTTACATCCTTGTAATAAACTTATTTAATTTACAATACAATTAAATAGTTTACCTTTGTAATTTTATCCTAATATTTATATGTAAATTGTTTTGACGCAACTAAGGGATGACTCTTAAACTTATCTCATAACTTTCCATTTTATTCCATAGTTGTTCTCTCTCAGTCGCATCAAAGGCTTTTTCGTAGTCTATAAAACCTCAGTATATTTTGCCCATTTTCATCATTCTGTATTTGTCTATTAATTTCTTTAATAATTTATCACACGTTTGTTTACTTCAATTGAAACTTGCCTGAAACTTACTCTAGCGTTTTTAATTCTAGTACTGTTATAAAATTATATTAGTTTTAAATACAAAACTTAAAAGAAAATCAGACTTGTAAGAAAATGTTAGAAGAGACAAAATATGAAAATACTGCTCTGCCCTGATGAATCCTGGTCATTGCTGTACTCCTTGTACTGCATGTTTCAATTAGGTATCGATGAATGCCGGTACTGATTGTAGCCTGCCGATTCGAATTTTATTTTCAAACTATATTGTCACAATTGCATATTTTGTATCATATAGGGCAAACGTTCCTGTTTTCGTAGTAACTCTAATTTCGAAGGATCTTATTATCTGGGAATAGTAATGGAAAAATAAAAAATCTGTAACATAGAGAAGATGTCCTCTCTGATAATTAAAACGAAATATTCCCAACATTATTCCCAATTTCGCAATGAATTAAATAATAAAATAGGAACGTATGCTGTAATAAAATTAATCAATAAGGCTAAATAATAATTCCTTTCAACTTCTACTATCAGGTATGTTTGCTAATATGAATCCAAAACAGAGGTTTTACTTCAAGGCTAATCTATAGCCTGTGAGTTGGTGTTCGCATAATGATTTGTAGGCTATATGTGTAATCATTGACGGCAATTTTCACATATACATTATAAAGTAAGTCTATCCTAAAGAAAATTCTGAAGCAGTATGAATAATACTCAGGTTTTTAACTCACTGGGGCTCGTTTCAGCTAATGGCGTCACGCCTGGAACCGCATGTCGCCGGTGTGATGTTTGAACAGGGCATGGCGAAGTGCTAAATGAACCACACACCAAGAAGTACCGTACTTACCTAGCAAGAAAGAAAAAATCATATTTCAGTGATAACTTTTTTCAAACTCAATAAAAAGTTTTAGCTGAACATATACTACACACAAAGCTATTTCGATCAACTGCAGTCGGCAACATGACTAGAAAGATTCATAGCAAAGGCCAGACACAACCAGACACAAAATATAATTTAAAAATTTAAACATTTATAGATTAGACATTTTAAAAATAACATTAATGAAGATCGATTGAAGATATTATAACAATCTGTGGCATCACTTATTTGAAGACTGAATATTAAAAAAAAAAAGTTCGAGAAAATAGGCACACCTAAAGTGTTTACAATATAAAAATCAGAAGTTTAGAAAATATCAGGAAGACAATTTCTAAACTAAGTAGTCTGAACCGTGTTGAGCTGGATTCTTAAGATACAGCCACGATAATAAGGTCACATTATTATCATTAGCCATATTAACATTGTTATTATTGTAATTATTATTGTTTTTATTATAGCCATTAGACCTATTTAAGTATACTGGGTGACCAGTATAAATTTTCTCCTGCTATTTAGGAATGTGCCCAGCCGGGATAGAAGAAGAATATCGATCTATTTATACCAGTTACATTATGTAACTAGTTTCTAAGAAGTAATTATTTCTTTCACGCACATATTTATATGTGTATATTATATAATAGTAATAATACATATATTATATTATATATTTTATAAGAAGTATAGAAAAAGTATAGAGGTAACGAAAATCTAAATCGAGATGTTAGTCTATATCTGTCCGTCTAGGCATGTTGCGGGCCAATGATGCGTTATAATTTTGGATTCTAAGCTTTTATTAGCGGTCTTATTTCTCTCCAGTAAGTTTGTTATTATTATCCAAATAGACTATTAATGATAATATAGACGAAAAAATTAAAAATCGTTTTAAAATATGGCTCTGACTACTTTTTATATAAATTTATATTTTAAAAGTTCTGACCACAATATATACAAAAAAAGCTGTAACTGAGAAATATAAAATTAATAACAAAGAAAGATGCATAAAAATAGCCCTCAATCAGATATTAATATTATTAATTAAAGAAATTCGACTGATTTGATTGTTGTAAACCATTTTCAATGATAGAGTGCGAACCCCGGACCAGGAAATGTCATAAGCCCTATTACAAAACACATTAGTTACGCTGCTGTTAAGAAATCATGTTAATTGCCTACTGTAGAGACAACAGATCGGAAGAGTCAATTATTTTTACATTAAGCCGCTGTTACACTGTTTGGAAATGCACGAAATCTACTTATGTAGGGCGTTTTCACGAATTTCAAGACTCATTAACTTCCAGGTGAGAAATCTTTGAAATATGAGCTATAAGCCATATCTTTTAAGTGAGATCTTGCTTGATCTTCGCATATTTTCACACGAATGTGCACTACGGGATTAGTGTGTGTATTCACTACTGATCAAAAGTTCCTTCAAACACCATACTAAAGAATAAAACAACCTGATGATAAACTCACATAACTTTCTCTATCATAAGTCTACATAATGCTATGTGAACCACTTCACGTTCCGACAGCCACACACATACACTGTTACACACATATACATTTACATACACACATAATATTTTTTTATTATATTGTATTATATAACATATTGAGCTGGTGTTTCCATGTATACCGTATTTAATTGTGAATTAATCGAAGGTAGCCTTGCTCGGTTCCCATAGCAAACTGGGTAAGAAGAGCATCGCTGAAATATATCAATCATGATATAAAAAGTCGACAAGGACGTTGAAAGAGAGAGAGAAAAAGAAGTGGTGTTGAGAATAAAATTAATAAAATTAAGAACAAGAACGTGGATGAAGTAAGTAAAGTAGAAATATGAAGAATCCATACAGGAGTAACGAACACTCCTGGTAAAAATTCATCAAAACGGACGCGAGAAGACCCATGTTTGTGGTCAAGACATTGTAACAAAATTACCTAGGCCAAACGAACGTGAATTAGCACACGCCTCTGTTTTTATTCCTTAATTTTATTTTTTTCATAAATTGTCATTTAATCTAGAAGCCCGGATTCTGTTATGGAATCGAAAACGGATCGACATCCTGTCGGACCCTTAATGGATTGGAACGGGAAAGCGACACAGCTAGAAAACAGACTGTCTCACACTCCAAGTGGAGTCAAAGCTTAAATGTTTAAAAAATAAAAAAATACAAAAATAAAAATAAAATAAACAAACAAACATACAAACACACAAACATACAAACACACAAACAAACAAAAAAAAGTCCTGATTGGCTGTGAACGAAATTATATTGGCTGTAAAGCAAGTTCAGTGCCTATGAAAGGAGTTGAAGAGCCAAAATTTACAATCTTATTGTCCTATTCCTGTGGCTCAGGGGATGCATTCAACCCTCTCACGCAGCGGGCCCGGGTTCGATTCCTGGTCGGGACAAGTTACCTAGGTGGGGTTTTTTCTGGGGTTTTTCCTCACCTTTGAGACAAATGTCGGGTAACTTTAGGCCCTTGTGGCCCCAGATGTCATCTGGCCGTCATTATCATCTTCATCCCATCCTCGCCTTGTTTGGAGTGAGTGTGTGTGTGAATGGTGTGTCTCGTCCTATGTGTTCGTGTTGTCTCGGAGGTGGCCCCGGCATTGGGCTGATCACTCATCCGGGGAGGCGCTCCATGTCCTTGTCTGGTCAAAAAAGTATGTATGTGATCCAAAGATAATCCCTCTCCCGACAGGTCGCGGCCCTGTAAGGCCCGGGCGGCTTGGGTCGCTTAAATCCTAAAAGGGAGAGGTGAAACTACGGTAAAGAAGAAGAAGAAGATTGTCCTATTCATTTCGGTTCAAGAGATTTATGGTATTTTAATTTCCCTTACCTCCGGAGTATCAAGCAATTTAGCCATACCTACGGAATTACCAAATTCTGTTTCCAAAGAAAATGTCCCTATCTCCCTGTTATTTAGCCCTTGTTCTGCACCCAGCTGGGATAGTGTCTGCCGGCCGTCCTTTGATAATAGTGGTTAACGTGCCGCC
Organism: Ectobius pallidus; assembly: GCA_964059195.1. Classification (NCBI taxonomy): domain Eukaryota; kingdom Metazoa; phylum Arthropoda; class Insecta; order Blattodea; family Ectobiidae; genus Ectobius; species Ectobius pallidus. The sequence goes on from CAXKWD010000002.1 coordinate 56,686,449, forward strand.
TTGCCTCATGTCACGGATTTTATTGTCCATGTAATAATAATTGCACGAGTATTTTAAACTTTATTTTTAAAATCGCAAGGAGAAACATTTTTCCCTATTCTTTCGTCTGATGAAGTGGAAAGAAAGAGAGAAAAAGGAAAACAATAGGCCTATGAATAATATTTATCCAGTGAAGTATGGTTAAAGTTTGGATATTTTTTCTGAGAAAACTACTCACTTGGGACAAATAGACCTGTGGTATTGCAATAGTTTGTTTGTTTCGACGAAAGAAATAAGATAAAATCCGCACAGTTACACCTTCTATATATATATATATATATGACACAAATGTCTATAAATTACTGTTACTTCTGTAAGGGACGGCCGGAAAATATATCCGGTCCGAGAGGGCAATGTAAGTCTTTAGGACCAATGTTAGGGTCAGGACCGTAAGGAGCAAATGTTAGGTTAAGGTACTTCTCAAATAGGAAATAAAACGTTGCTTTTAGGTTTGGAAGGGACTTCAATTGGAAGTGCATAAGATAGGAAAGATTAGCCACCTCTGAATAGCTAGTGAGGACCAGATTCGAAAGAATCAAAATGAGAGCAATAGACTGTAACCTCAGGACACTGGTATCAGGAATCCACGGACTACTTAAGGAAAACAATCGAAACGTGAAATAATCACAACTTACTAGATTCACACACAATAATTATTTAAACTAATTGAAATAGAAACACTGATACATAAGATGCAAGAGTACGTTATCACACGTGGTTGAAAATATTAATTTCTTGAAAACCTTGACAAATAATATCTTAAAATGCGTAGATTAACTTGCTCTTGAAGTTAATACTAAACTTTTGCATGTAGTTTAGTCGTAAAAGCTGATATAAGCACTGGAACATGTAGCGTTGGTTGCACAACTGTTGCGTAATATCAAACTTCTGTAACTCGGAGAATTCACTCGCGAATTTGATGAATTATATGTAATTATGTATGAATAATTACTGAGAGCCACAATTGCGCACAATTGTGTCTAATTCACCGCTTCCAGAGCAAGTTTAATGAAACTTGGTAGAAAAAGCGGGAATTCCTCGAGCCTACTAGATACACTGTTATCTGCGTGAGGTCTCGTTCAATACTAACTGGCGTGACGCTACACCACCACATATAACAAAAGAAATTAGCAAGTCATGCATGATCCCACAATGCTTTGAGGCGGGAATAAGATGACAATCAAAGCGGGACATTGCAAGCGGACAGTTTGAAACATTCTAAAGTAGAAACATGTTGCTTGCGCGAACATACCGACCCTTTTGAACTATTTAGTTTAACAAAATAGATAAAGAGCAAGCTATAAAAAATACATTCAAATGGACAAATAACATAAAGGAAAACACTTATTATATACATCACAATAACACAGTTTATCTCCGAAAAGTAAAACCTTATTGTGTAAGGAGGAAAACCAAATAACACTTATTACAATGTAACGGTTTGTCTACACTATAATTGCTTGTAAAACAATAAAGAGATATGAAATATTAATTGCACTGTATTACACTTATTATTGATCTGGCAATGGACATAATTTCACTACCGGGCGCTTGTATTCACCACTAGGAGTGCGAACTGTCGCCACACGAATTAGACCGTCTTCTCCCGGATGCACCTTGGTGATGACGCCTATCTTCCATTGAAGTGGGGCTACGTTGTCCTCCTTCAGAATGACTAAGATGCCTTCTCGCAGATTCTCACTGGAAGATGACCATTTTTGTCGCTGCTGAAGTGTATGCAAATACTCGGAAGACCATCTTTTCCATATATGATGCAAATGATTTTGTAGAATTTGCCATTTTTCAAGACATTTCATATCATCTGTGGGAGGATGAGATGGCAGGGACGTGAGAGGCTCACCGATGAGGAAATGCCCAGGTGAAAGATATGAACAGTCGTTTGGGTCGTCACTAAGACGAACGAGTGGTCTGGAATTCAAACAAGCCTCGATCTGAGTGAGCAGCGTACAAAGCTGTTCAAATGTAAGGATTTGTGCACCCATCGTTCTCCTTAGGTGAAACTTCATAGATTTCACCGCAGCTTCATGTAACCCACCGAAATGAGGAGATGACGGTGGAAGAAAATGCCAGGTATAATCATTGGTTGCAGCAAAATCTTGAACTGACTTCTGAAATTCTTCGGATTGTAGTAGAATACGAAGATCTTTCAATTTGTGATTCGTGCCTATGAAATTAGTACCGTTATCGCTGAAGATATCCTTGCATAGGCCACGACGGGAAGTAAATCTTCTTAGCGCGGCTAAGAAAGCTTCTGATGTGAGGTCTGATACCAATTCAATATGAATGGCTTTAGTTACAAGACATACAAAGATTGCAGCGTATGCCTTGGCAATGATTTTACTTCTAGGCGATCCGTATCTTATGCTGAAGGGACCAGCATAGTCTACTGCTGTGCGTAGAAAGGGCCTAACAGGAGTTACTCTGTAGTTAGGAAGATTGCCCATTAGCTGTTGAGCAGATTGTGCCTTTAGTTTATAGCAAGTCAGACACTTGTGTAGAACAGATTTCACTAGTCTGCGCACGCAAGGGATCCAATATGCTTGTCTTAACGAGGCTATCGTAAGCTGATGTGACGCATGTAAAAGCTTAAAATGTTCATGCTTTACAATTAGAGCAGTTAGATGGTGCTTGCTTGGCAATATGATCTGATGTTTAGCATCATATGCAAGATGAGATTTATCTATGCGACCACCAACTCGTAAAAGACCATTTTCGTCCAGAAATGGTGTTAATGTATGAATAGAACTTTTCGCAGAAGTTTCTTTCAGATTTTTAAGATCTGCAATTTCACTCTTAAAAGATGAATGCTGAGCACTTTTAACACAAGTTTGTAAAGCTTGTTGAAGCTCTTCAGCTGTAATAGGTCCATGAAATTTTGTTTCATGGCGACATGCAGCAATAAATCTATTCATGTAGCATGTTACTCTTTGCAGGCGTCGGAGATCTGAGAATGTTGTAAGAAAATGTTCTCTCTCCTTTGTTGACACCAGACAGACATTTGCAAGTTGTTCTGATGAATCAGGAACACTTAATTGTTGTGGTTGTTTTGGCCAGGCTGTCTCTGGTGAAGATAACCAGTTAGGACCGTGCCACCACAAATCGATTTCAGATAACTGCTCACAAGAAATTCCTCTTGAGACAAGATCTGCTGGATTTTCATGTGTGGCAATGTGTCGCCATGTAGCAGTCTCCGAAAGTTCTTGTATCTGCGACACACGATTTGAAACAAAGGTTTTCCACTTTCGTGCATCAGTTTTGAGCCAAGAAAGTACCACTGTAGAATCTGACCACAAACGATTTTGTAAAGGTTGTACCTTGAGGTCACTTAGCACTTTGTTGTATAATTTAGCTAGCAGAAGTGCACCACAGAGTTCAAGGCGTGGAATGGTTTGCTTCTTTAGAGGAGAAACCTTAGATTTTGAACATAATAATTGAACAGTAGTTTCACCTTCACTATTTACAGAACGAATATATATACAAGCTCCATACGCCTTCTCGGAGGCGTCACAGAAACCATGTAATTGAATGTCCTGCACTGTACCAGATGTAAGCACATATCTGGGAATACGCAAGGTGTGAATAGTAGCTAATGTTTTACAGATTTCCAGCCATTTCTCCACCAGATGCACAGGTACGGTTTCATCCCAGTCTAATTTCTCAATCCAGAGAGATTGCATAAAGATTTTAGCATTTATGACAATAGGACTAGCCAATCCTAGCGGATCAAAGATAGATGAAATAAGTGAAAGGATATTTCGTTTGGTTAGTTTACCTTGCACATGGGTTTGGAGTGAAGGATGTGATTGGATCTGAAATTTATCATTAACTGGGTGCCAAAGTAAGCCTAGGGCATGTATGTTTTCATTGTTATCAAGTGCCAGGGGCAATTGAGTTTCTCGATGTGAAGGAGGTACTGATTCCAATAAAGCTTCATGGTTGGAACACCATTTTCGCAGAGGAAATCCACCATAATTGAGCATATCTGTAAGCTCACTTTGCAGTTTCAGGGCTTCTTGGATGTCATTGTGGCCTGCTAAACAGTCATCAACATAAAATGATTCCCGTACTGCCTGAGCAGCAAGCGGATACTTCTCTTCTTCTTCTAGCGCAAGCTGATGTAAAGATCTTATGGCCAAAAATGATGCAGATTTGGTACCATAAGTGACAGTAGTTAGAGCGTAGTCTTGTATGGGTTCATTAGGACTTGAACGCCACACAATTCTTTGAAGATTCTGATCTTCTTTATGCATCCTTACTTGCCTGTACATTTTAGAAATGTCTGCTGAAAATGCATACTTGTAGGTGCGGAACCGAAGTACAATAGATGAAAGATCGTCTTGTATAGTTGGCCCTAGTTTCAAGATGTCGTTCAATGACTTGCCTGAAGACGACTTTGCTGAGGCATCGAATACAACTCGGGTTTTCGTGCTAGTTGAACTAGGCTTTATAACAGCATGATGCGGCAAGTAGTAACATTTTTCTCCAGGCTGAGGAAGTGAAACCTTCTTCATGTGGCCTAGATTTTCATACTCTTCCAGAAATTTGGAATAGTCTTCTTTTAAGCTAGGGTTAGCTTCAAGTTTGCGTTCCAGGTGTCCTAAGCGTTTTATAGCTTGTTGCCTAGATTCGCCCAGAGAATCTACAGGTTGATTCTTGGGGAGCTGCACTACGAATGCACCATCAGTTGCACGAGTGGTGTTTTCTACGTAGTGTTCTTCACATTCACGTTCTTCTTTGGTGTGTACTGCGCTGGGGAAGTCTTCCAGCTCCCAAAATTGCCTTAGTTGCCTGTCCACGTTGTCGACAGTTACAAACAAGTTATGCTGTGAGAACGTCACCTTCTTGTTTTTAATGGCAGACTTAGGAACTATACCACTGATTATCCAACCAAGCTCGGTGTTGGTCAGAACAGGCTGATTTGGTTTAACTATTCTTTCGTTTGTGATTAATTGAAAGAATAAGTTGGCACCAATTAGCAATTGTACATCACCAGGTACATGGAATTTAGGGTCAGCTAATGGAAGTTCACTGGGAATATTGAATTTGTAGGGGTCAATTTGGACAGCAGGAAGCTTATTTACAATGTGAGGTAGAACTAGGCAGTTTAGGTTAGCTTGGAAAGCGTGGATCCTGGATCTCATATTAATAGTGATGCTGTGACCACAAGCTGAGGTGCCATTGATACCTCTTATGTGAGTCTCCACTGCGCTAGTTGGTAATTGTAATTTCCTTGCCAAATCTTCCGTGATGAAATTAATCTGACTACCAGAATCAAGCAAAGCTCTGCATTTTACAAGTTTTCCATTTTTGTCTTCTATTTCGACCACTGCAGTTGCAAGAAGAATTTCACATTGGCTAGCCTTTTCTTTTATAGAACAGTAACTAGCTGGAATGTTTGTTGCCGTGCTGGCTGTAGAACTTTCTGAAGAGGGATTCTGTCGAGAAACCTTTTCACTTGACTGTGTGTCATTGTGTAACCATTTACTATGAAAGCCTTTTCCACATTTGCAAAATGATTTTAGCTTGCACTGATCTCTTCTGTGGTTAGGAGAGAAGCAGTTAGCACACAAGCGTTTAGATTTAATGACATTCCATCGTTGTGATACACTTAGTTCTTGGAAGTTCTTGCAATTTAATAAGTTATGATTATCATCGCAGCATGGGCACTTGTCTTCTTTTGTCGCAACATAAGAATGACGAGTGTGTTTCTCTGACTTCTTCTTCGTACTTTGCTCACCTTTGTGCTTAGATGGGCTGGACGTGTTGTTTACATCTGCCAATACTTCAAGGGAATTTGCCTTAGCTTCTAAAAACTTGATGAGGTCTTGAAGTGGTGTGAAGTTCTGAGAATCAATTCTTCCTTCCCACTCTTTTCGTACGCTCTCACAAAGGCTGTCCAAGATTAACTGCATGAGTATAATATCTTGTAATGGTATCTCTACATGTAAAGCTTCCACAGCATATATGTTGCTTTGGAATTTGTTAAGAATACTACGAAGATCATTCACATTTTCACTCTTCATCGTTGGTAAAGAGAGTAGATTACGTACGTGAGCTGTGGCAATAATTCTTGTATTATCATATCTGGAACATATTAGATTCCATGCTACACTGAAATTTTCACTAGTCACTGGTAGATTTTTTATCAGTGCGTGTGCCTGGCCCTTTAATGATGACAGAAGGTAATGCAATTTCTGTATCGGTTCTAAGGCTGCATTATTGGCTACAAGACTGCCAAACGTGTCTTGGAAATGTTTGAACGTTGTTATGTCCCCAGAGAAGGTTGGAAGCTGTATGGCAGGAAGTTGTATTGGCCTATTGTTGCACTGAGAAACAGCTGAATGACAAGTATGATGTGAATTGGCACTGTTATGAGATCGCTGACTGTTCACAGAGTTTGCACTATGCACTTGCTGCTCGTGATGACATAGGATTGCACTGAGTTTAGCTTTTAACTCGAAGTAACCATTCATCATACCTTCCTTGTATTCTGCATGTTCATCCAAATCTTCTTCTGCTTCCACAAGAGATTCTATTTGTGTTTGAACAATATCAAATTTGTCCCATATTTCATTTATCTTGTCAAATTTAACTTTTAATAAGAACACATCGGTGTCTTGATTTGCAGTTTCACAAGACTTTTGTAGAAAAGTAAGCTCTCGCTTAATAACGCCTCTACGTCTAATTAAGGCTCGTAAATCACCTTCCATGTTGTGTGTGAAATGTGGAAATTACTTGAAATTGACAGTTGAATTCTACCACTGCTGCACGATAATATGTGAGTCAGCTGTTCACTGCTTTCTTGATGTCTTTTGAGCTGTTGTGTTTTCTGTAGTACTGAAGCACTGCCGAATAGATGATACAGAGTTTATGTACTAGAAATCGTAGCTCTTGAATACGCGGATGCCGTCGCGGTTGAGTCTGCATACAATGAACGAGATCGATAAGACGAGACAAACCATATATATGTGTGTGAATAATGAAATTGTTTCTTAGTAGTCCGGTCCGTTGAGGAACCAATGTTGGGGACGGCCGGAAAATATATCCGGTCCGAGAGGGCAATGTAAGTCTTTAGGACCAATGTTAGGGTCAGGACCGTAAGGAGCAAATGTTAGGTTAAGGTACTTCTCAAATAGGAAATAAAACGTTGCTTTTAGGTTTGGAAGGGACTTCAATTGGAAGTGCATAAGATAGGAAAGATTAGCCACCTCTGAATAGCTAGTGAGGACCAGATTCGAAAGAATCAAAATGAGAGCAATAGACTGTAACCTCAGGACACTGGTATCAGGAATCCACGGACTACTTAAGGAAAACAATCGAAACGTGAAATAATCACAACTTACTAGATTCACACACAATAATTATTTAAACTAATTGAAATAGAAACACTGATACATAAGATGCAAGAGTACGTTATCACACGTGGTTGAAAATATTAATTTCTTGAAAACCTTGACAAATAATATCTTAAAATGCGTAGATTAACTTGCTCTTGAAGTTAATACTAAACTTTTGCATGTAGTTTAGTCGTAAAAGCTGATATAAGCACTGGAACATGTAGCGTTGGTTGCACAACTGTTGCGTAATATCAAACTTCTGTAACTCGGAGAATTCACTCGCGAATTTGATGAATTATATGTAATTATGTATGAATAATTACTGAGAGCCACAATTGCGCACAATTGTGTCTAATTCACCGCTTCCAGAGCAAGTTTAATGAAACTTGGTAGAAAAAGCGGGAATTCCTCGAGCCTACTAGATACACTGTTATCTGCGTGAGGTCTCGTTCAATACTAACTGGCGTGACGCTACACCACCACATATAACAAAAGAAATTAGCAAGTCATGCATGATCCCACAATGCTTTGAGGCGGGAATAAGATGACAATCAAAGCGGGACATTGCAAGCGGACAGTTTGAAACATTCTAAAGTAGAAACATGTTGCTTGCGCGAACAACTTCACTAGTTAATTACGTACTACAGAATTGAAAACACCGGTCGAACAGTGTAACAGCGGCCTCGAATCTCTCGAATTGAGTTACGTATTTAGAAGCGCTGTGAATACTCGGAAGAGCTTTATTCTGGCTGCTGCATCACTTGTGTGGGTGTACCAGACATCAGTTACGCAAAAACCAATCACACGTTCAAAATAGTGCAGCGTACTTGTATCAAATTAAAATGTGCAACCCAAACAAAACACTTATGATACTGTTTTTACGTTCAGATATATCAAAATTCTTTTATCTATCAAGATGTCTTACTACCTTATATTGTGACAGATAGGAGAAAATTCACAATACTATTCTTGTTTAATAGTAAGGATTTTCCAAATAAGTTTAAAACAAAATCAATATTTTCGTTTCTTGGGTCAATGTTTATCAAAAACCAATTCATAATTGAAGAGATCACGGCGAAAACAAGCTAACCACACATTTCGTACGTTAAAGAAAATGAATTAAACTTCTGAACTTAACACTCGACGAAAACAATTATAGTATTATCGCCTCACTCATAACGTTGACGGGCGGCTCGCTTTGTTCTCATATCACAATGCTTGTTGTTACTGTAAATGGTTTTCTCAAAAGAAACCGCTGACTGAATTCGTGTTGCCAATTCTCTCATTGCTCAATGTCATTGCCACGTAAGTGTTTTGCTGCATCTACATCTTCCCGCTCTGTTTACTAACACTGTGGAGTGTGTCAACTACTCCAAGCGGCGGCGACTTCTTTGATGTTAACTGTCAACGAGTTGAGCGAGGCGATAATATATAGTCCAGTTATTCATTGCATGGCCAGGCGGCTTCCTTTTGTTAGGAGGAAAAGTTTGCCGACAGCTCAACCCATTTATTTATTTATTTATTTACTTATTTCTACCACATCAATCATCTAGTAACACCAGCCAATCAAAATCTAAGAATGTTCTGAGATGGCTGTGACAGCTACTCGTCAGCTCTGCGTGGAGTGAAATGCGCGGTTGCAAGATCAAGTTACAGTAAACAATAACACGGGTGAATTGATTAAAGCGAGGGACGAGGTCAGAGATAACAATGAGAGCATATTGCAACGTTGCTTTTGTTTTGGAAAGCGGAAACCATGACCGATTTAGTCAGATCTTATCATAAAGAAACACCGACTTTGTTTATTCCTTTGAAGCCGCTGGCCATGCAATGAACAATTTATTGGACTATATTTTAGTTCTATTGTTTTCAAAATATACTATTTGTAAATTTTTTATGGGGATAAGTTAAATGATAATGATTTTAATAAAACAAAAAATTGATGTTTGTTGATAGGCCTATGGCCATTTAACGATGGTTGTATATGCTTTTTACGCCTATATCCCAACGGCTGTGCCAGATTTGCATCCTACAGAAGTTTTCTTTACAATACTGGAAAGCTACAGACATTGGACTATTGGAATTACACACTCAATAAACGCCATAGACTTTGACCGGGATCGAACCTGCATACTTGGGAACACAGAGGCCATACTGACTGTTCCATATAGGCCGACGAGACAATTATTGGGGACCAGAACTATTTCGTATACATCTGAAACCTCATATAATATGAAATATTGCTGATTATTTAGTAGTTTTATGTAATGGATTCAAATAATCTATTGCTGTGCATCCTGCTTTGTTGTTTAAGGGTAGACTTGGGCCAGAATGCAGAGATTTAGAAAATCGCTCTTATCTCCTCAAGTATTGCAGCCATAATTCTTAAATTTTTTGCTCATTCTTGTTTTTCTATATTAATAATACACCTTTTTACTAAAGATTTTTTATTATAATTTTTTTCGTTTTTAATTTTATCGCTACACTAGGTACCTTTTCTGTGGAAACTATTTAATGGATCACTCTAAAACTTGACCTGCTTACTTTTAAAGGACCATTATAACTTTCCAAGGAGGCATTTTTAAAAATACCATTCCATTTATTTTTTTTCAAAATTTAAGTTTCGATAGTAAAATTAGTATTAAAAATCAATCCTCTTACTAATGCAACAAATTTAAAAATACCTATATCCAAATTTTCTTCCAACAAAATGATCATTTACTTGTTATCAATAAGTGTGCAAAGTTTCTTGCATTTATCTTGAATAGTTCCTGAGAAAAAGGGTACATATGCATTGAAAAATAAATCTTACGAGGAAAAGCGTTTAAAATTTAAATTTTTTTTAAATTTTGCAATTTATTCAAAGGTGCACGGAAGAGTACATGGGTTGGGTATTTAATTTTTAAAAGGCGTTCACAAACGGAATTCGGCACTAAAATTTTAGGAAAATATTCTTGGAACTTAACAGAATCAAATGAGGCAATTTTTTGAAAAACAGAATCAAATGATGCAATTTCTAAAATATGTGATCTTTTACCATCCTTGACCTACATCTACCCTTAATTCGTATGAATTCAACCCTGCCCTAGGTAGAGAAATTAGGCTTATAGTTGAATTAACAATATAATTTTGAATCCTACAAATCATTTCACTTTAATAATTTTTATCACTTAATTTATGCTTGAGAAATTGTTACTAATCGTAGAATCACATAAATAGATTACTGTAACTTCTCTTGCCCACTAGTCCTAGAAAGAACTAATTAAGAGGTCATGACAGACACATGCTGATAAGAAATTTACAAAAGTGAGTTCTAGAACATTCTTCTGTTATAACTCACTAAATTTATAGAATTGAATTAACCTAGTATTTAGGACTTCTTAAGTGAGTGGAATCAGCAGAAGTGCCACATATTAACCAATAAATAATATATTAGGCCTATATCAAAATTATTGTATAAAACATACCTTCAATAGTCCGACCTTCTATTAACCGAGGCTTGGATAACCGGGGCACTTATATATGTATTTATTAAATAAATTTGCATATAGCATACATTGGTAAATTTTTGAACGAGTACACTTTACTTCATGACTTATGCCACACTTACACGAAGAAATTACACAGAGCAGATGTAGTCTATGAGAGAGAGCATTTGAATCTCTCACGTGTTTGCTCAAACCTGCCCCCAACTGGTCCGGATATGTGCATATGAATCTCAAGTGAGGTTTGTCCTACCTGTACTGCCACCATGTGCAAGTACATCCGTCCTCAACAAGTAGCTCCAGTGTCACCCCAACATCCGACAGGAACAAGTACACCCAGGGCCCAAGTGTCACCCTAGCATTGCTAACAAAGTGAACATCTTGTTATGTAGGTAATTTCCATAGGGGCAAGGTAGAAAATAAATAGTAACAAAAAGTGTAGGGGATTCATGGAGTCTCGATAAATGCGTGAATTCAACTTAAAAAAAGATTATGGATTTATTGGATTATAATGGATGTAAAAAGAGACTATCCAAGGTGGAACTATGTTCCTTTGTAAAATAAACTTACATGAAACTTATATGAAGCTCTACAATTTACTATAGGAACGTTACATCGTGCCGCTGAAGCTTCTATGTGCAACAATGTGGTAGCTAGTCAATGAGCCTACATTGTCATTTTTACACATGCGCAGTAGATTGAAAATGGTTAGTTTCATTATCATAAATTCTTGACACTACAACATCATTATGTGATCACCAGCCTGGGTGGTGACGACAGCACTCATTTTGTGAGTTTAACAAAGGGCACCTACACGAATCGACAGTCTCCAATGAACAATGTAAATGCGGATTGCCATTGTGGGTAAGAATGTACCCGAATTAAATACACTGTACTTATTTTTCTATACAATATATTTATATTTTAAATTAAGTAACAAAGCTAAACAGCCTGCTAAGAAACATATTCACAGTCACGAAGTTAGTTTCTCCTGACAAGGCTTGTAGGTTATTGTAGTTTAGCTGTAAGAATATTCCTCACAAACAGAACATAAATATTGGGCCTACATCTTTTTCTTGAATTCTGTTAGTTTTTATATAGGCCTAAAGTTTTCACCATCCAAGAAAATTTTATTTATTCTGTTTTCTTTAAGAGTTTATCTTCCTCAATTTTATATTCAAATTGTGAGATTGGAGATTCCAACGATAATAACAGCTTCCTTAATCGTAGCCACAGTAGTCCTCACGAGGTTTCATCCCTCCCCAGATTTCCTTTCCTCGTGAAAATTCGAGGAAGTGCCGGTGACAAATATTTAACGGTGGTTTATATCCACACCCGAGTGGATGTATATAAACTGTAAAGTTATTGCTAAGATTGTTCTGCAAGTTTAGTTTGTATTATTCTAAATGTTTTATTGATTCTGTAAGTCTTCATTTATGTTTGCATTGTCCGGCTTTACTATTTACTTGTTCATTTGTATTGTTAGCGCTTCCTTTGTATTTGTGTAATAAACCAATTGATGAATATTATTATATAAATTTTATATTAATCAACAGGATGAAGTACACAACAAAATACAAAGTAAGAAATAAGAAAAATTGTTATATTTACAGGGCTGTTATATTGTAGGACTGTTTAAAATCTACAGAAAAACAGTAAACAGTCGTTATTACGGACGAATAGGGGCGAAACCTGGTCCGAATGAGGAAAAGTTCGAATTATGGGAATTTTTACAAGTTCTTTTTAGCTATAATAAAGAATGTAATAAAACAGTATGCGTGCAATGAACATTATGGTTATATAGAAACTGATGAACTCAGTACCTAAAATACTGTACAGTATTTAATGTAAGCATACGTGACCATACGTAGTAAACTTTTGTCCCTTATTTTATGCATTTATCCCTAATTTTCACTTCTGTTACACTATCCCTTATTTCCACTTTGAATAGCTGGCAACCCTAATATTACCTGATGAAAAGCAGTCTGAATTATCGCGAATTCCGAATTAGTGAGATTTATTTTGCTCAAAATTTCCAGGTGTCGCCATACTTTTTATTACACTAACAATAAAATTAAAAGCCTATTTGAGGCCAGTTGTTCTACGGAGTATGCAGACGGATTCAATGTTAATACTCTCCTACGAACTATTTGTAATAAGTGTTACTTTCAACATAATGATGTGGGGCTCAGAAAATAAACAAATGTTTAATTATTAACATTTTCTTCAGTAGCCTGTTGTTTTTACCAGCGTTTTCCTGTGACCATACGGCACAAGAAGTTGGCCGGATGCAGTCTGTAAACTTACCCCCATATTATATAACCCGTGCGGTGGTTACGACAGGGGTGTGTTGTTTATAATCAAGTCAATATGAGGGGGTGTTATATACCCACACCCAGCTGCTTGTCAAGGCTTAGGGGAGTTCATTAAAGTAATATACTCTTGTTACTAAAGCTTAACTTTGTAACTACGAGAATTATTCAGATCCTTCATATCTTTTCTCTAAGCCACAAGGTCGGAGATTCTGCCTGATAATCATGTGGTTCTAGGTTTAATTCCTTGTCCGGCAAAAAAGGAGTTCAGATAAATAAGTAAAATAAAATAGTAAAATAAGGAAGCAAATAAGCATGAAAAATATAGGAAATAAAGTACTAAAACAAGCCAAAAAAATGTACACGAAAATGAAATAGACTAAATTATTAGTTTTGTAAAAATCTTATCTTATTCGCGACTGTTAGACTACTGTACGTAAGGAAGGACAACAGCAGATTTTCTTGTGTGAAGCTCCTTCATCTGTCAGTGAAGAACGATTTGTAAATTGAATACGTGCATGTGGAAAGCAACACTGTTCTTCTTCGACGAATTTCGCTTCAATATATGTTTTTCACCGGAAAGCATTTTATAAATCTGACAGTGTTCTATAACTCGATTTTTCAGTAATTCTATTAGCAAATGAAAGAAAAGTAACTGGTGATAATGACGCCTAGGAATGAAATAAGCACCTACAACGTGATAGTTTTAAGTAACATTTTAATTTAAAATCATAGAAGCAGCAAGCAGACATTTTTTTCTCTCAGAGCAGAAGAAGCACTATGAAATAAAGTTAAAATTGCTTTTGAAGGAGGTCTTATGAAATATGACATTTCTGCTTATGTTTAGGAGTAAAAAATAATATGTATTTTGCTTAGAAATCTGGGCTCTAGTTATCATAGATAGATTCCACTGGCCACTCTAATTAGCAACCGGATATTTAGGCTTAAACACCTTCCCCGGCAACTAGTGTACTTATTCAAAAAATATTCCCATACCATATCATCTCATCGGGCCTGCGTAGGTGCCAAGCCGGTGGAATACCGCAACTCTAATAGGGTGGTGGTGGTATTATTTTAAAAAAATTCCCTCTACTATGTCTGCAGTACAACTTCCGCTTAATATATTTGGCAATGTTGCAAAAAAAAATTGCTATTAGACATACAGCAGGAATTTTAAAAATAAAAGTCAATTCCATTTATACTTTACAACTCAATTCAAAGACTGTCTGAACAGGTCTATTCTATACAATCAAAAGTGTTCAATGAGTTTATATTACTGTAAAAAATATGTTAACAATAATACAAAAAGTTAAATAAGGGAAACAAAATGTAGGCTTAAACCTGCATATATACCTTACTGAACTGTTGAAAAATTTTAAGTTATAAATATGTTGTGTTCATCTGCATAATTAATTGTTGGTGATGCACCAGGTAATCTGAATTAATTTAAATTTTATTTCTGTTCGCCGTGTTTCCGAAAAATAGAGATCATAATTATGACTTCACTGTAATTTACTTGCCGGCACATGAATTAAGGGCAATCAGGCTGTATCTTCAAATGAAAGAAAGAATAATTAATGTTAAAGTCCGTGGCTATTGAAGACATTACTGCTAGTGGCCGGTCATATTACGTGTTACTGATGACAGTCTGAAAATACGAAGTGCTTTTAGCGAGCTTTGTAGTAGGAACTCGCTCTTATTCCACCTGCCGAAATATATTTCTGCATTTTTAAGCAGATTTTTACTATTTGTAATCAATGTGAATTTTATAAGGGAGAGTTGCAAACAATTTATGATAATATGACAAAATTACAAGGTATTAAATACAACAAACCTATAGTGGTGAAGCAAGAGAGTTTTACAGAATTCTTAGAGAAAAATTTGTTCTGGGTGGGAATCAAACCCGGACTTTCAACTTTACACGCTGACGATACCATTCCAAATATCCCTCTATACATAATTGATAAAAAATATCGTTCAGAGGCGCCGACTTAAAAATATTTCGGGGGCATGGATTGGATTTTCAGTTATACATAGGCCTTATATGATAAAAAATATAATGTCGGGGTAGAAATTACCTTGCCTCCGCAAAGTTGGCGCCGATGATCTCGCTTTTAAGAAACTGCATGTAGCAAGTTCAATACTTAGCATTGAAGTTGACAAGCCAATGGCCAAAGTCCTTGGTAAATCACACTAGACTTCTTTTCCAAGTCTTCCCTTTATGATTTCTCCCATTGTTGATTACTATATTGCAAGGAGAAATCCCAAAAGAAAGTATGTGATTCACTCATATAACTTTCTGAACCCTATGCATGGGCAATACAACTTGCTCCTTTCACATTCTAATATAGAATAAATTACCGTATTGCAGGAAGTGTGCGTTTACTTAGCTTCACGAAAGGTATACATAAGCCTATTTGTTCTGAATAGGACTGAGTTTTTTAAAGGATGACTGACTTATAAATGTCCTTCAGATTTTTTAAACATAAACTGTTTCAAATAAAAGATTTAGCTCATAGTATTATATACGCTACCTTGCGTAAAAGCTTTAAACGAATTTTCGAAAGTAGATTCCAAAATAAATTTCGTTCATTAAATTATTGCCATTCTTTATGTTCTATCCCCAGAAAAGTTGTAACGCAAATGTAAAATTTCATTTTATTTTATTGTTCGTTGTCGATCTAAGCTGTTCACAGATATAACACGAAGGCATTTTCCTGATAATTGTATTTTTTTACTTAAGACATTTCAAACTGAAAATTCGAGAAGGATTTTCAGGATCAAACCCAATACAGCAAACAAAAGCAAAAAAATCCAGTTAGAACAAAATAAATACTGTACTTTAAATGAAACGATTCTCTTAAAAATTATAAAGCTCCATCGTTTTCGTTAAATAATTCCTAATTAAATGTGCTTAAACATTTTGGATCTTGTTGTGAATAATTAAGTCTTAATAAAATGATCATAAGTAGCCTATGGGATATTTCTATCAAACCAGTTAAGTCATGAAGATACATAGAGAAAACCTTGGAAACTTATTTTTCGTTCATACATAGAATTTATTTTTCGTTCTCATTCCAGGAATCTGAATATTGATATTCTGCCAGAGGATTGTTTAAAACAAAGCAAACCAACTGTTATTTCCAGATTCAAGCCAGTCAATAGCACTTAGTAAATTTTTCCCATATAGAGAAATGCATTTTTTAAAAATAAGTTAGGGCCTATGTACATGTTGCCAAGATATTACTAAATTCTTGTACGCCATCAAAGAATTTTGTTGCTAAGAGATCGCTCTTCATTTTCGGCGTGGATCAAAATTAGTAGTTCCGAAATCACACTCAGGTATTTATAGCATGTGGTTTTTGTCCTGGTCTCTTGTATAACTACGGCATGAGTACTGTATTCTTGTGTGGATTTGCAGATGTTCTGATATAAGTTTTAAAATATTTTTATTAGAAACCTGGGAAGCGTATTTCCTGCGTCAAACCTCCAAATCAGAAGATAAAGCATATAATTTTAGTAAAAAATGTTGCTTCATTTAATATCCATTAGGAGATATGGTTAAGAACTTCTGAATTTTATAGCCTATAACTTTCTTTCAAACCGTATTTTGGAATGTAGCCTAATGGAATTAGTGCTGATGTAATCTTATCACATTTTTTTTTATGAAGCTGTAGCAGGGCGTCCTATGCTGTACTGTAGATACGTTTAAATTAACAAGTTATTTACTGTTAGTCTACAGCAGAGGTCCACAAAATATAACCCGCCGGTATTGAAAGAGTTTGATCAGGTCCTTAGCGTAGAGAAAATGTTGGTACAAGCGAACAAAGATAACATTAACCTCATTAGGCAAAAGTGAACAAGATTGTTTTTTAAATGCATAGCACTGTTTTGTCAATGGAACTGGCTTGTTTGTTGGTTTTTTAATGGTCTAGTTGGATAAGCGCATGTAAAGCAATAGTGTTACTTGTCATAGCTAACTGTAGTTTAATTGCCAAAGCCTTATAAGATCACAGTAAAACAGTTGACTATGTTGTCATGATAACTGATTTGCATTTCATAAATACTTTCGAATACGTATATTACCATAAAATAGGCACTAAATTGAGCATTATTCCGAAACAGGTCAACCGATTTTATCCAATATCAATAGACGTCTTCCCATGGACATTATAAATGTGTATACCAAGTTTCATAAAAATCCGGTAAAGTGTATTTGAGTTACCGCGTTTTTAAAATAGACACTAAATTAGGTTTTACTCCGGTACCGGTCTACCGATTTGGTTCAATATCAGTAGACGTCCTCCCATGTACATTATATATGGGTATACAGAGTTTCAGGAAAATCCGAAGAGCATATTTGAGTTATCGCGACTTCTTATATATTAACATAAAGGCACTAAATTGGGCATTATTCCGGTACTGGCCAACCGATTTAGTGGAATATCAATAGACGTCTTCCCATTGACATTAAAATGCGTATACGAAGTTTCATAAAAATCCGATAAAGCGTATTTGAGTTATTGCGCTTTTAAAATATACACTAAATTGGGTTTTACTCCGGTACCGGTCAACAGATTAGGTTCAAATTCAATAGGATACTTTTTTGTGGACGTCATAAATGCGTATACCAAGTTTCATGGAAATCCGATACAGCGTATAACCTATTAAAATGGGCACTAAATTGGGCATTACTCCGGTACCGGTGAACCGATTTGGTTCAATATCAATAGGGTTCTTCCCATGGACATTATAAATGTGTTTTCCAAGTTTCATGAAAATCCGAAAATGCGTATTTGAGTTATGGCTCGTACAGGCACATGGACGGACGGACAGACATTTTTCGTCCCCACACACAATCTCATAAGTACCATACTGGCACTTAATAAAAGTGTTAGGCTGGGAGACCCTTTCCTTCGGGTGTTTTCATCTTACCGTGTGAGCTATAGAAAACTCAATTCCGCGTTCCATTTTCGTCTCCATGAACTCTGATGCTCCTTTAATTCCGTATTTAATTTTAAATCTCTATATATATAAAAGGCTTTGTCCTGACTGACTGACTGACTGAATGAATGACTGACTGACTGAATGACAGGAATCAACGTACAGCCTAAACTATAACAGGTAGAGACTTGGAATTTTGACAGTACCTTCGCTTCATAATGTAGGTGCTCACTAAGAAAGGATTTTGAAAAATTCTGATTCTAAATGCCAAAAATTAAATGTTTTTGAAAATACTTAATCCCTTTTTACATAGAATTATCAAAACAAATTCACAGAACGTATTGTTACCAGTGGTATCAGGTGGGCTTGGATTAAATTAAATGGATGTTTGACAAATTAGAGAAGGTATCATTATAATTCATATTATCTATATTAATAAAAGGAATTCTCCTCGATGTCCAGCGAAATCTACTGAACGCAGAGATCTGAAATTTTAAACATAGGTGTGCTGAAGGGTCGGAAAATGCACCTCGAAGCCGGAATTTTAATTTTAGTTTTCGTTCGTGAGTTTTGAGTGAAAAACTGGCAAAACACGTGCATTTTTTGCGTTTTCAAAACATAAGTTTTCAGTTATACATTTCAATGTCAAATCAATTACAGTTGGCTTTGGCTATTTTTGTCAAACCTTGAAAACTAAACTTTCGTGATCGCTTGAATGTTGTAAGCCCTAAATATGGTCAAACGTTGTTTTATTTGGACGAATCTCACTATACAGAGGTTTTCTTGGCCAAGAAACTCGAATCTGAGGTCGGTTTTACCAGTCGATGCTATCTGATCGTGGCATGTAGTCCATGCGATTTAGGTGTTAATAAATGTAATGATTTAACTATTATGCTCTTAATTTTTAATTCTTGAAATAATTATCGCGGGCGAAGCCGCGGGCACATGCTAGTTCATAATATCTTGCTTTTAACATTTACGCAATGAAATTAATCGAAAAGGGTTCGATATTATTTTTAATAGTACCTTCAGATTTTATCAGGTAGGCCTACATATAAAAGACAAAATATTTTTTTTACTAAGAAATAACATACATAACATTTTAGTCCTTCCTTCACGATAATTATTTGTAAAAAACAAATGAATCACTTCCTGTCGGTATGACCTACATAAGCAAATGAAGGAGTTTAGGAAGATTTTTTGTTACATAAAATCAGTTGAAAGGAAAGGAAACAGAGGATATTGAATATTAATGTATAAGCCAGTCCACATCTGCCATGCCAGCTGCCAGCCACCCCTTTCCTGTCGGGGTGCAGATTTAGACCATGTGTAAGGTGACGAGACATTCAACAAGTAACACTCACCACCTGAATTACTACAGCATTGCAGGAACCCGATATGTGAGTGTTTGAGTGTTTGTATTCGTGTGTATGTGTAGAGTTATGAATCTTACTTCATTTGTACCAAATCTTACCTTAAAGAGTGATGCCTTATTCTTCCAGAAATCGCGCTCTCTTTTGAAATACAGTTAAATATGCAAATAACGATATTTGTAGTCCTAACACAATGTATTGTTATATGAGAGTTATTGTTATATTAAGGTACCGGGTTACACCATATATCAGCAAGACTGCTTACGGAATACTACGTTATCTTAGTTTTATTTCTAAACTTACTGACTTCCGCTGAGCGCTGTCCATAGGTAATTTTTTTTTGGCTGAATATGCTGGAATTTTAGTTATGGGTATATTGTTTAGAATTATTTTAGATGTGGTGATGTAAATTCATTATTTTGTATGTTAAGTTGATTTTTATTTCATTTATATATCTTTACATCTGAAAACTGAAAAGTTTCACTAAGACTGGTACAGTAGCACAAATCACGCCGAGTTTGGAGCCTAGGCATGTGCCAAAATTTCAGACTCGTAGGGAGTGGGGAGAGCGAAGAAAAAGGCAACAAATTCGTCATGTTGCTGAGGCAAAACTAAAAACCACTGCTCAGTATGGTGTTGAAGTAGAACTAAATTCACTGTTTTGTTTTTGAAAACGCAGTAAGAGGTGTTTTAGCCTGTTTGGCCCTATTCTCCACCCTTACTGACGCGTTCTCTTCTGGAATTTCTAAAATGTAACAATTATAAGGATTCGCTGAAGCTCGCAAATCGCGATGGTACGCGAGTCCATAAAGTAAGTTTCCGTTGGGTTGTTTACAGAAACAAAACACAATTTCAAGGAAATATTTATTGCAACAGACACAGCCAGTGTCCATCTATTTTTCAACATATTCGCCATCGGAACTGAAACATTTGTCATACTGTGGAACCAACTTTTGAACACCTATGTCGTAGAAGTCTGCCGCCAGGGATTTGAACCGCTGTGTGACAAACCTCTCTGTCATTCTCTGTCATCCCCTGTCATTTCTTTAGGTGTAGGAAAATATGGACGTCACTGGGAGCGAAGACCGGGATGTAGGGTGAATGTTTAAACACCTCCTAGCAAATCTCCTGCAGAAGTTCGTCAAAGTGTTTAATTTTTTAGTTTTTGAAAGGTATGTGGACTGTATCGTTTTCATTTCATGTCAATGAGAGAAAAAATAGCGTGTAAAAAACATGCAGAATTCACTCATGAGCCAGTGGGCTATAAAGATAGTCTAATGCCCCCTGTATGAATCAGCAAGTGGAGAATGTTCATGAGATCTGTAAATACGTCTAGAAGTGCATTAACCACCCATTAAGTTGAATGGAACACAGCAACACATGCGATAACTGAAAACTGCAACGAGTGGACATTCTAACATGTAACGCAAAAGTGTTACTTATTAAGTATAAATCTCTATATAACTTATATAAGAGGCTTTGTCCTGACTGACTGAATGACTGACTGACAGAGAATCAACGTACAGCCTAAACTATAACAGGTAGAGACTTGGAATTTTGACAGTAGGCCTACCTTCGTTTCATAATGTAGGTGCTCACTAAGAAAGGATTTTGAAATTTTTTTATTTTAAATGCCAAACGTAAAATTTTTTGAGAATACTTAATCCCTTTTTACACAGAATTATCCAATCCCAATCACATTTGACATTAAAACATATTATTGCCAATGGGTCTCGGATGGGTTTGGAAAAAAAATGAAAGTTGAATAAATTTGACAAATGAGAGAACTATCAATATCCACGAAAATAATGCAGTCACATAACTTTCTTTACCCTGGACATAGAGAAAACAATACGAGGTATGGTAAAAAATATATATATATTATTATATCACAGAATGAAATCCACGAAAATAATGCAGTCACATAACTTCCTCTAGTCTGGAAATAGAGAAAACAATACGAGGTAAGGTAATATGTTTTGGGAAGAGATGTATGAAAGTGATATTTTATTTCTGTTTAATTTCATTCCCAAAACGGTTTTATGGTAACATGAGAGTGAGAAACAAAATTTTCAGCCACGATAATACAATTTTATGTTACCGGAATTTCTGTTTCTTCTAATTTGAACCCCTACCAGGCTTGCTGTGTACTGTACAAGCGATGGGATGCAAAATTCTACATCCTCTATGAGCCATAAAAGCTATATCAAGCATTTTCTTAGGGAATAGTTTGAGTGTGATAAGTCGTTCTTCCTACTTCAAATTATAAATACCTATATAAATACCTAGAATTTAAAAATCTAAAGTCCTTCATAAGTTAATTTCCAATTACAAAATAAAAAACCCGGACGACGCCGGGCCTTTTAAGCTAGTATTGTTATAAGATGTTATTTAAAACATGCAATTTGTAATTTCGCATGTCAACTGTATGGCATATTTATTATGTTTCTCTGGTTTAAAACATGTAATTTGATCGCATTTTCTTATTCTATTTTCCTGATCCTCTTTTATTGTATATCCGTATTAACCGAGAATTTGCTTATCCGAGGTTGCTGTGGTCCACATTAACTCGGTTAATCGAAACTCTACTGTATTTGCATAACAATACAGAAAGCTAAATCTTGAAGTTTACTTGGCTGAAGTTTCCTATAAGCAGTGTTTGTCGGGGATGGTGTTACGAACATAAGCCACAGTTATTCTTAGCATCACGATCATTCAGGTTAAGTTTTTGATATATTCAAAATGAGATGGCGTGCTTCGAGACAGACAACTTGACATATCACTTACTGCAGTGCAGTCTGGTGGCGTGATCTGGAACCAAACTTATCGTGCCTGCCATCTGATAGTCCTGACCTGTATAAGTGAGGAGTTTAACCTATATTATATCAATTCGGATTGCTTCTACCCCATTCTCTGTAATAACTGTCCAGATGTTATGTAAGACCAATACAGATGTGTAGCATATACGCTGGATAACATTGCATCCCTATAGCAATAAAACAAAAAGAAACTCCGTTACATTAGCCTATATCCCTCTAGAGATCGCAGTATGAACTACCCTTGACAGGCGGAAGGATTAGGGATATTTTTATTTACTTTATTATTTACTTATTTATTTATACTGACAAAGTTAAGGCCATAAGGCCTTTTCTTCCACTTCACTAGTGAAACTGTACAAATTACGAATAATACAAAAGTTGATCTAGAAATTAAAGACTGAACACATTACAGACAATAAAAGTCTTATATGATTTAGTTATAAATTTGAAAAAAAAAATTAAATCAAACCTAATTAATAATATGCTAACTAATTAATTATTAATAACGTGAATATACGGTTTATTTTTAAATTATGGTACATTTGGACAGTCTGTGGAAACGAATTCTAAAAACGAGGATAGACACGCTGAAAGATGAAGAATAGAATGCTTATGTATGTCGGGAAATAAGCATTCCGACTCCCACAACCATTATTAATAGTTTCCGACACTGCAAGTATTTATTTATCAAGTGGTACCTCAGTGGTGGCACGTGGCTAAATGCACGCTGTTCCAAACCTCCATATCTCAGAAAAATCCGGAGAGATTCCGGGGATCGAACCTGAACCTGCGGATCCATAGTCAGTACCGCTAACTACTAAATCATGCACAGCCTATATTACACAAGTTGTGCTACATTTTAATTATTTTCCCATCCTTTATAATATATTTCAACATAGAATAAGCGGCCCCATTGTAGGAGTGCTCATTAAATTGACTAAATTGACTAAACCTTATTCAGAGCCGCTTTATTCGTTGATCAGTCATAAACCAAACTGAATTTGTTGATGAGATGGGTAGTTTATAACTACCCTTCAGAGAATCTACACGAAAAGTGTTAAACATAAGTATTAACTTTTAATAAGTACAGATTGTGTAATAATTTTAATAATGGGTAGATAGCAGGATTGGTGGCATGTGGTCAGCATGCCGGCACCCACGGCCGTTAATGGTGATTTCCTTGGCCGGATTTGTTATGCATAGACTTACTATTATTATTTATTAAGTATAAATATTTTTGTAAGATGTTATTGTAATTGTAATTGTAATTGTAATTTCACATGTCAACTGGACTACATATTTATTATGTTTCTCTCTGTCTTAAAACATTATGTGCCAGGCAGTAGATGTTCCCAAAGATTTAGTTAAACATCTTCCCGAAACCGTAAAATGCTGGAAAACTCTGATCTAGAGGAAGGTTTGAACTGGCATGAATACTTTTGGATCACTTCCACATTTGTACAACTATGCGTGTTACGGAGGAATTCAGGGTTCGATTCTCAACTCGGGAAACAGTTATCAGAAGGTTATATTAGGTTTGTTCGCAAAGTAAATCCCTAACTGTCATGGACTATGACGCATGCGCACATTGTCTGTCTCGCTGCGCAACGTATGCGCAGAATGTCATATATCAGCATATTCAAAATGTGCGCAAGCGTCGCGGTACTTGACAGTACAAGATTTAGCTTTGCGAACAGACCTATTATCAACTTAAGATAATATTGTGCAGGCAACACAGTAAAATGTATGAGACAGGGTTAGGCAGCTTGCCACAGAACCCCTTAACTTTCCTCGGAAGCCAGTATATTTAAATTCAATCCCGCTCATTCACCCTGTGGGTATTTTTAAAGTGCAAGCAAGTGATACAATAACTCACGTAACCCCCTAAAGGCACCTTGCATCCTGTGGGATGCCACAGCTGTCGCACATTGCATCATCCCAAGTGCGAAATGATCTCGAGGGATGTTGGCAACAATGACGTGTGATTACGAGAGAAATGTGGAGGACCGTAGGGAAATGTTGAGTCAGCCCTGTGTAATGGCTTGCACCAGTGTCTGGAGAATTCCGACCCATTGGCACAGTGGTTGTGCTCTGTGCGTAAAATTAAATTTTAATGTAGTGGTTAAAGGGTGAGTAGTATTTTCTTGTTAATGTAGCTGTAATATTATCCATATTGATTCTTTAATTCGTCGTGATTCACTTTTCAAGTTACTTAATAATACATTCGTAATTTTAAAGAACTGTGATTTAACTAAAAAATCTGATATGAAACACATAAGTTCCCCTAACCCTTAATACGTGAACTTGCCAGAGAAATCCAACCATAAGTTGGAAAAATAAATTTTCTGATTTGAATTGATTCAACTTCAGCACAAAAATTCTAAACATTCAAAAAGTAAATAAATAAAAATATATTTAGATAAAAAATTTGAAACCATTCTTTTCAAAAGTTCAGTTTACAGCAATTGATTTCCAAAGATAAGGAACTTTTCCATGCTCTGAACTTCAGTTTCACAATAGTGTGATATCACGGTCAAAGTATGCCGAACACTAATAGAATGTCCAACTTCAACACAGAAAGTGTGTATGTTCCCCGTATTCAATGTTTCTGTCAAGAAAATAGAAAAGAAAACTTTAAAGAGCATGCAAAATTATATGTATTAATAAAAAAAAATTCAAAAATACATTATTAAGTAGTCCAGAAGGAATAATTAGATAATTTAATAATGCAATTTAGAATTACATTTAGATGCACCATAATCACATAATATTAAATTCTATATATAGGCCTATGTATATATGTATATATATACACACACATATTATTAAGTGTCAACCGTTTAGCAGTCAGGGAGTCAACCTTTGAATACAAAATACGTAAGAGAAGAAACATATGGTTTTACCAAAGATAATAATTGCTCCAGCCAGTAAGTACAGAAACACCTAACGCCACTGGACATGAGGAGTTTCTGAACAAAACATTACACTTACTACCTCATAGCACAGAAACCAACCATTATGGGGACATGAATTACTTCTGTCACAATTAATGTCAACAATTAATTAACAATTAACTATTAATCTTCAAAGATATATAATGCGCCATTAACTCATTTCGGGAAAAATTGGACATGATGGGTGATTTTAGCGATTCAATCGTAGACCTCATTTATAGCATAGGTCGGTCTTGTTATTCCTGCAGTGGGATAATATTCTGTACACATTCCATTATCCGCATGACATTTTTCTATTACCTTGGAAAATCATGGTTATCGGCAGAAGTTGATTACGTTTGATTTTTATTGAACTAGCAATGGAATTGATAGACCTAATATTAGCTATTATGAAGTAATAGTAAGTCTGTACGAATACCAGAATATTAGCAACAAATGGTGAAGAAAATGATGATGATTATGATAATAGTCTAATAATAATAATAATAATAATAATAATAATAATAATAATAATAATAATAATAATAATAATAATAAAGATGCTTAGAAAGATATTCTGACCTTAGAGAGAAGAAAACGGGGGCTTCAGAAACTGCATAACGACGAGCTTCATAAACTGTGCTTTTCACCGAATACATTAAAGGTAATTAAATCACATAGGACAATTGACTGGACATGTTGAGTAAATGAGGGAGGAAAGACATAACTTATCTCAAAAACATTATGACGTAGAAGACCTAGACGTAGGTGGGAGGACAATATTATAATAGAGTTAAGAGAAGTAGGATTTGCGAGGGATGGTTGGATGGCGTTAGCACAGAATAGTGTTGAATGGAGGGCTCATGTAAGCGCGGCAATGATCCATAAAATAGATAATATTCCTTTAGCTTATAAGTAGGGACCGGATTCTTAGGTTTTTACCTATTTTTTTCCTTGCTTCCAAAACAAAAAGCGCTCATACACTTTTTTGAATCATGTCCATAGGATTCACCCACATTAATTTTGTGGCACCTAAAAATACCTAAATGGGGTATAAAAACCTAAATATACCTAAACGGGATATAAAACCTAAAATATCTAATTTAGGCTACTTTTTTTGTCTTTTTTGTTTGTCTGTTGAGGAATCGATATTTTGCGGAGAGACAATAATTTTTTTCGGGTTGAAATTAATACCACCAGCGTTTCGTTCAACCCATTGTCGTCTAGGATGGACAGTATCAAGAGAGGAAGTGTAGAGAGCCGGCGTATTCCTTTTAAAATATTCGTACGAACAACCATTGTTGCCGTGTATGAACAAGGTATAGATTTCTGTGTTTTAAAGCTCTTGTTTGCCTTTATTACTTCCCTGTTATTCATACTTAGTGGTCACACTGTGAATTTTAATAAGACGTGTTAATTATGCCGAAACAAATGAAATCGAGTTTATTACGGCAGTGGGTAGCACATTCAAATTAATAAAACCAATTATTATTATTCTACCTGAAAACAATATTTTGGGGGAAAACCTAAAAAAACCTATTTCACCTAATGAAAAACCTAAAACAGTGTTTTTAATATCCTAAAAATCCGGTCCCTACTTATAAGTCTCCATTAGTTGTCCTTCTTTATATCTCAGGCTTCACCACCAATATACATAAGTTTTTTTACCTATATTGGTAATTTTTAAACTGTGATATATTGTCCGAGTAGCTCAGCACTGCTGTATAACTGTATACTGTACAGCTGCTGTAATTACATCAGTCTGTCAGGAATGACATGGAGTGCGTATTCTCACAACAATGTAATAAGAGTTTCACACCACTCTGTAATGCACTGTCGCCGACACTATCCATCTTCTGACTCACAAGGGAAGTTCGCAAAGTGGATCCCGTTGAAATTTGTCAACTGCACTACTCTCACTTAACCATGTTAATATTCCTTTCGCTTTACTTGGCTGTACTTTGTTAAAAGAATTCAAACTTATAATTATAGGTCATCATGGAATATACACAGCGAGAGTTGAATACTTTTGCAGATTAAAGGGAAAGCAGATAAGAATAAAAGTAATTTAAAGTCTATTTTGATTTTTGTGACTAAGTACAAGGCTTGTCGGATAATTAATTAGTCTCCGCAGAATGGCAACAGCGCAAAGCCAGATAGTTCTTTCGGCGGTCTGTCTGTCACTGCGTGACCGAAACACTTGTCTTAACGTTGCCAAGTTTCGTAGACTATGTCGTCAATGCATTAATCTTTGCATTAAATTTGCATGAAAATTGCCACTTTCATTGAGAAACGCGAATGAAAAATTGATTACTTATTCTTTTCTCCGATGATGTAAAAAATTAGAAGAGTACGGATAATACTTATCAAGTAAAGCAAGATAAAATTTAGGGATCCTTTTTTTTTCTGAGGAAAATATTAACTTGGGGAAAAAGTATTTTAATTAGGCTATACTACTTTCCATTGTATGTATGTACACACACACACAAACATACAGACAAACCGATGTATCGCATATGTGTCTGTGTTGAAAGCTGTAAGATCACAATTTTCAAATATATATACATATATGGATATTAGCAATTAGTCCAAGATTATAAATAAAACATTAAGAATATGTAATTCCGTCATAAAAGTCCCGACCAGGAACGTAAAACAAACAAACACTATACAGAAAGCAGAAAACAGAAATTGGTGAATAGTTTTAAAAAGTGTCAAACTGGTACAGGAGAGCCTATAACAAAGTTCCAAGGAAATCACTCGCTGTCCACTATTACTCAGTGATAACTTTACTGCATAAAAATTAATGAAAATAACATTCGCTTGGAAAATATCTCATCATATCATCTGCAGGAAATGTGTTTAGAGGTTAAAAATCTGATGCTACTAATTATTAAACTCTACTATGGAAACAATGCTAGGTTTTATATAAATTATGAATAGTAATTGGTCTATTATAAACAAAAACAATAATAGGTTAAAATGCCGAGTTATAAAATTTAATGTAGGCCTACATAAAGTTTACGTTCTTACGATATCTTTTCAAATTGAGAGCCGATATGATTGCAATACCTTATCTTTCTTTCGAAATCGAAGTATTTGTAACTATATCTTTCATTATTAATAGAGTTTCTGAAAAAAAAATCTACTTCTTAAATAGCATACACGATAATTAGTTTAATACAGTTCTTGTTTTTAGTGCGTAGAAAATCGAGAAATTGTCAAAGAAAAATGCATTCAATTTCTTCCTAAATCATCAAAATATGTTACGAAAACGATCAGTGTTTTATTTTTAAGCGAGATTTTGTTCTATTCGATAGGATTAAGCTTATGGATTTATATTTAAATGTCTTTCGATCTAATCAACTTAATTTTACAGGAATATTATCAGTTTAAAATTACAGTATTCTTTAAACATTTCATTTTTCCCAACTTAAATCAGTATTTACCTTTGAGATCTATTGTTATAACAAAAGTTAAAACAATCATAACTTATGATCAAGATTTTTTAATAGGCCTCCTACTATATTTATGTATTTATTTAACCAAGTAGGTATTCTGCAACGATCAGGACAATACAGTAATAGGCCTATGCATCTTCATAGAACAAAAAGAAACTTGTCATTCACAGAGTATCAGCTTATGAACAGAATATATTGGAGATTACCTACTGAACCACCTGGTGCTCTTTGAGTCACCAGCCACCTTTTACCTCTCTCGTAGGATGTATGAACAGTACAGTTAGTATCACCGGTGCGACAAATGCCAAGTTTTGGAGATATGGGACAATTGCTGCTGACCTACAAAAAGACATATGTGTCACATACATACACCTCACCCCTTTGGCACGGTGGCAGCTAGCCCGTGCGCAAAAGGACAGCTGCTCCACCCCAAACGGGGCTTTTAAAAATAAATATCTTGCCTTACACTTTTCACCAAGAAATCGGGGCACGTGCCACTTATAACCTAGTTTTGTGATTTTAAAAACAGGAGGCCTGGGCAAAGGTGCATCGCGAAAAATTCATACCAAAACATCTGCCCACAGGAGGCTTTTAAAAACATTATGTGGGTTACTAGAGGAGATAATGCCAGTACTACCTTACATATGCTCCTGTGTTTGTACGCAGAGAATACAGATGCTACCAAGTCAAGGTGGTAGGAATCTTATAGATGCAGCTGAAGTTATGATGAGATGAATGGAGAACGGATATGAGATCAATCTGTGCCACATATGCTCCTGTATGGTGGTCTACCAGCTTGCAATGGTCTTAGAAAAATGAAAGATAAGTATAAAATACCACTGCATGGATTTCTTTGGTGTATAGGTTTTTGTGTTAGGAAAAAAATAACTTATTTATATTTTCGACACTCGAGGATATTTCCTTCTTCCCACCAGCCGTATACATAAAATCTCACACTTTATTTATTTTATTTATTTATTTATTTAGCAATCCTATAGACCAGCAGTACTGGCATAGGATAACAATAATAATAATAATAATAATAATAATAATAATAATAATAATAATAATAATAATAATAATAATAATAATAATAATAATACCAAATACTCACAATTTAGAGCAGTGTGAAAATGAAAAAGTAACCAAATATTTACCCCTGGATGAAGAGGTTCGACAACTCTTGAGGCAAGAAAAAGTCATTGTGCTGCCTTTAATCATCTCCTCAACAGGACTTGTACCGAAGACCCTAATGAAGAGACTGAAAGACTTGAAGATCACAGAGTACGTGAGGGATTGTATGCAAAAAGCGGTCATCTTGAGTACTACATCCATTGTCCGCAGTATACCGGTACTAAACATTTCTGTTTAAATTTAACGGTGTCATCTTGCTAAAAGCCGATGACATCGTTTTAATACCTGTAAAAGCAGTGGAATGAATAAATAATAATAATAATAATAATAATAATAATAATAATAATAATAATAAATTTATACAATAAATAAAGAACTAGGAAAACAAAAACATAGTGTGAGTTTTACAGATACAAGATAATTTTTATCAGTATACTTATATAGTTCTCTTATATCGTCTAGGGAGTAAGGACATAGTTGAATAAGCCATTTTTTAATTTCTGTTTTAAATCTTTCACCTGTGAGTGATTTTATTTCCTTAGGGAGTGAGTTATTACATATGGCTCCTCGAACAAATGAACTGTTTGATGTGAATTTTAATCGTCTAGGAATTAAGTGATAATCTAATTTTTGTCTTGTGTTGTAAGTTTGAACATCGGAATTAATACACGTTAATTTTGAGTCGTTTTAAGCCATCAAGACAGTATGATATATATACATTGCATAGACAGTTAATATGTTCTTATTAATAAATAATAAATTTATCAGTATAAACGACTCTATAATCGAACTATTACGAATTGTAACCACATTAAGGTTATGAAAACTTAGGACCATTAGAATTATTGGATAATAAAACTTATTCGTATATAAATATAAAGGAATAAAAATTAATGAACATTAAAAACTTTAACACTGTAATATATTATGGGTGATACTGGGTAGGGAGTATCTTATGTCAGAAGTCGATAAGGCATCTTATTTGTCGCTCTAAAGTTTGTAACCGAGAAAAATACAGTTGACAACAGAAATTATATATATATATATATATATATATATATCAAAATGTTAAACGAACAATGTGAACTGGGAATGCTATATCCGAAGTCAGTAAAAATCTTGACCTTATTCATCCCAGAAGGCCTAGAATAAGGTAATTTGCGGATTTGGTGATAATTCTTCTAAGTCGTGCCACCAGATAAGATATATATTTTATGGCATGGCTCGCGGTGCACTTACAATATCACTAATTTCCGGTTCCTGTAACATATATCAGTAGATATTTAAAAAATATAGCAGCAAGTTGGCACTTCTTTGCGCGTGTGTTTTTAGTTCACTGAATAAGTGCAAACATATCGTCAGATTTCATTCTTACGACATCCCATCTGTTCTTTATCTATATAAATAAAAATCAATTGCCACATATTCAATATTATTTTTCAAAGTGTGATTCAACTTATTAACCAGTCCGTTTTTAAGCACATAGATTATAGTATTTCAGTTCATTTTTAGAGTTTTCCTTACTTTATTTGTGGTTGAAAACTACCCTTTTTTATTTATATTTTTATTTATTTACAAGAAGATAGTCTATACAACTCGTGTTTCACCAACAGGTATACCACGAGGTATTTACAGAGTTTGGCATGAGCAAGTCAAAATACACAATAAACATAGCGGGGTGTTATTGCCTCAATTAGTAACAGTGAAAAACATTGCCTGGAAGTAGGTTGTTTAAAAAAACTAATAATTATCTACCAGTACTTATATATAGTCAACCCTCGATACAATGCCACCATCCGTTCTCTTAACATTTAGTGGCACTAAAACTAAATTTAATTTTAAAATAAAAATGACATAATACAGTGCTGTATTAATTTACTGTACTGTATTGCGAAAGAAAAATTAAATAATAGCCAAATAGAGAACTTTAGCACAAATAAAATACTGTACAGTAACTCTCAGACTAACAGTTTTCCTCCACAATAATGAAAAATTAATAAACTTCATTTTGTTTCCAATGAGGGTTTTTTTATGTTAAAGTAAGATATAATTTTCCCACCTTATACCCTCATTTAAATAACAATGCTTGGATGGTTTGCCCTAAATTCCTCAAGCATTTATTCTTTAACATAAAATAATACAATGAAACCCAGATTAAAATTGTCAAGGTAAAATTTTAGACCTAGTTCTCATTTGTATCAGAGAATTAGAATTACATTAAAAAATATCCTGTTAAAATTAATCTTATGATTAAAAACAATGTAATATGTAAGAAGAGATAGTAAAATAATAAGAAGAGAAACCAAGTATTGCATAAAAAGTGTGTGTTATCCTTGTAGTAATATCAATATTACCGGTCAATGTCAATAAAAAAATAAATTGCGTAAGCAGCACTTAGTTATTACAATGTCTTTATTAGTGGTTTCACTTGCTGTTGATCTTGCAGTCCTCTTCTGTTGTAGGTTATGTAGGTTATGTTGTTTTCTTTTTTCTTGTAGGAAGTCAGGCGGTAACTGTACAAGTATTATTTATATTAGGAATGCATTTCAGTTTTAAAAACCATCTTCAGCCTATTGATAAAGTTTACAGAAACGTTTGTTAAGAATAGGGAAATTATTAAGCACCCTATAGAACAATATTATTATTAATACTACCCTTACCTTGTGCTTATAGCCTTCTGTACACAGATGTTGTGTAGTACTGTTGGTAATTGCTTGCAGTTACTGTATTTATGGAGGTTGAGTGTGTCCATTAATTAGAGCATATAATGAGTTCTGGTCTGTAGTATTTTCGTTGAGTATTTTATGCCTATGTTTGTATATTTCCAGATTTTCCAAAGTATTTAATTTATGGCCTTTATTTTCTGTGTATAATTTTCATTGTGTTTTCTATGGAGTTATGTTTGTGGGTTTCATCTAAAAGGTGCTTGGCATATGCTGATTTTCTTTTATTTAATCTGTAGTCAAGGGTGTGTTCATGATATATTGTCTTAAATTGTCTGCCTGTTTGACCAATATAAATTTTATCACACGTGGTACAGCTTAGACTGTATATTCCAATACCAGTATATTTATCTGTAGTATTGTTTTTTGATTTGTATAATTTATTTCCTAAATTGTTGTTGGTTTTATAGGCAATCTTAAAACTGTTGTTTTTAAATAATTTGGTAATGTAATGAATTGTATACGTATTCGTAAATGTTAAGTATTTCATGTCTTTCTTCTTGTTATCCATAGGTGTGAAGTTTGAGGTTTTAGTCTTATTTTTAATTCATTGTTTATCTTTGTTTTCTCAATAATTTTATTATGGTATTTCTTTTGCACCCATTATTTGCTGCTATTTGAAGGATAGTGTTAAGTTCTTTTTTATATTCCTTATTTGACATGGGAATGTTGAGAAGTCTGTATATCATGCTATGGAATATCCAGCTGGCTAGACTTTGGAAATCTTTCACTGTATTCAAAAACTTGAAGTGTAACAACAGGTCTCTTCATTAAGAGTAACTGTAGTGTGGTGTTTAACCCTGGACTAAAAAAAGCGAAAGTTTGGAATGTCTTTCTACCTGCTCCACCCTCATCACTCGACTTCTTAACATTCCACCGCACTACATTTACTCTGATTTCTTGGAAATACAGTGCAATATGTTTCTTAAATCTGTACCTCAGAGCCAAAGGAACGTAACTCCAAATTTCATATTTTTTGTTTTTTTCATATTCTGTACTAACTATAGAACTATAGAACTATAGAACCAATTAATATTAAATCCATAATTTCATTAGAAACCAAGATATTGAGAGCCAAAAAGTAGTAACTCCATTCCCCTTTATTGTTCATAATTTTGTTTTTCGCTCCTCCTGTAAAATTTAGTTTTTGGCAGTTACGCTCGTTTGGCTCTGAGGTACAGAAATATTCTTCCTAACATTCACGCCAGTTTTTTTAAAAAAATTCTGCAATTGAAAAAAAATCAATGTGCAGTCGCGAATCGATTGATAAACTCGTAAACACTTGTGGGATTACCGATAATAAACCTCGAGGTTTGTACATTCAACAAAGCACGAAAGTAATTATTCATGGTATAATCCTTTACTGCTGCGCAGTCGCGAATCTATTGATAAATTCGTAAACTCTCCTGGGATTACCTATGATAATAAACCTGGAGGTTTGTACATTCATCAATCTAAGAAGTCAATAATAAAATATGTTGTGCAATATATTTTGCACTGTTTATTTTAAAAGGTTATTTAGTTAAATTCATATACAATAGCAATTATCACTCTGGGGGAATGGTACATGGTATATTGCTTTTGGCAATTGCGTTCGCGCTGTCATGTTTTAATCTTATTTCGGAGAATCCCGTCAACGAGTTTTATGGTATAATCTTCTGCAGGTAATTTTTCGTTCAAATATTTGAAAATTAGTAAGAGTTTTCTGACTTAATATAATGTTTAAGATCAAATAAAATAAAATACCTAATGTTAAAATAAATCACCTTAAAATTTAAAACAAAAACAAAAAAATTGAGATAAATAATAAGTTACTTGTAATAGCTGACCTGACTCTCGGCAGCAACACAGTAAAGCAAATCTAAATCGACAAATAGATAAGAAAATACACTTATTCATCTTTATTCTGAGATTGTATGGTGGACGGGAAAATGTCTGTCCGTCCGTGTGTCTCTACGCGCGATAACTCGAATACGCTTTATCGGATTTTTATGAAACTTGACGAGGAAACTAAGATTGTAAGGGGACTCAGGTCCGGATCTTTCGGACAGAGAAGAAGGTATAGGTTATAGAACATCCGCAATACAATGCTTAACAAACGTTATAAAAACCAACAAATAGGTCTAAAGTACAGATTACAACACTTCATCTAGGTGTTATGATTATAAGATACAATTTTTCAGATATTGGCCCTTTTAACTTGATCTGGCACTTTGTTACACCAGTTTAACTTATTTTATTTCTAACATACTTGGCTATGATATTCATCATCTCACATTTAAGTATACATTAAGCATTTAGCATATTTCTTTGTAAAAGTTTGTTTTCCACTTGTTTATAATTGTTTATCCTGTACACACACACAGACACACATGCAAACGGTCACAATATATAATTTTTAGTTCATCTTTTTATTTTCCACAATCTCTCCTGATTTTAACTTGTTGATAATGATTCATTTTTGTCTTATACTCCAATGTAGGTTACACCAACTGCCTACTATTTTATTGCAAGTATTTTATTGTATTTTTGAAGTTGTGCATAGACCTATATCGTCGCTTAAGAAACAATACCGCGTAACTGACACTTTTGGTGAAAATTACATTTTTATACTGTTGGCATCACTGAAATAGCGCGCTTATGATGAAATATCGCTCAAGATAAAATTTTGTGTCACGACCTTGTTTATTATCCTGAAAATGTAAACATTGTACGACGCCTAATAGCAAAAATAAACAGTTTTTTGCTTCTCCTGTAAAATTTGTGTTTTGTTAGTTACGCGGTATTGTTTCTTAAGCGACGATATGTATTTTGTATTCATCCTGGTTGAATGGAAGAGAAGGCCATTTGGTCTTAACTCTGCCAGCAAAATAAAACATTATTATTGTTATTATTATTAAGTGCCAGAATGGTACTTTCTAAGATTGCATGGTGGACGGGAAGAATGTCTGTCCGCCTGTCTGTGTGTATGTACGTGCGAAAACTCGAAAATTAATAAAATCTAATTACATTTTTAAATTTTGGTCTATATGACGTCATAATTACACAAACTGACTGTCACCAAATAACCTGGTATCATAATAAAATTATCTCCCCTTTCAGTGTTGTATTTAAATATTTGTAAATCAAAGTGGGTGTGTACGAATTTAGTAACATAATGAAAAACATTGCATGGAAGAATGATTTCAAAATATGAGTACAGACTGAAAAATAATTTTGTGTTTTTGCTAAAAGAAGTCTTTTTAAATAGGCTACATCACCAGATTACCTTACCTCACCCTATTAGTTTAGGAAAAGAGATGTTGGCAACATAAATAATAGGCCTATATGTTAAACATCTATTTGAGTATCCAATTAAAACAATTATTTTATTCTTCAGTTTTTTTTATGAATTCTACAATTTTACTATTTCAGTACCAGAAGTGATCTAATTTAAAATATCTATATAAGTTGGGGTATCCCGTAGTGCAGCTGGTTGATATTTCGCTACGAACTGGAAGGTATCAATACGGTGCTGGAGTAATTCTGTAACAGGCGAGTTGCGATTTCTAAAAAACCCCGCATACTCTTTTAATACTGGTTGAATGATCCCTTCATCCCTTTCAGATAAATGATTTAGTGACCCATCAAAGTTTACATCTTTCCCATAATACACCCTTAACTGTTTTCGTTCTGTTTCTCTTAAGTCTACCTTATCTGCATCACACAGTTTATAAGTTTCCAATTTAGTTCCTTTAATTAATGTCACTTCATCGTTACTGGAGTTAATCAAATTAATCACAGCTTCAGGTCCTCGGTTCACACTCCTGGCAATGTATATTCTTTTTAAGTCCAATTCAGAATCTTCTACTGGTTCTACCAAACACAATTCTTCTCTTTTGGTCCTATATACAGATTGTCTCCTAGGTGGAAATTTTATAAAAGTTCCTGAATGGGGTGGTATCGTAATTTCTCTAGGCCTATCCAGTCTAAGAAATCTTTCTCGATGAGGTCGTTGGTCCTGGGATCGACTCAGCTTTCAACAGAAACGAGTAGCAGGAGCAATCCTGCAAGTAAAGGCGGTCTTGTCTAGGGATAACGTTACCATCTTCATGTGAGGAGTGTCTACAAATCTGGGAACCTCAGCCTCCTGGAAACCTAAGAGTCTTTACGGCTTGTATAGGGAACGCTATACATACATGCAAGTTAGAAGGGAGACTGACATTCATGACTACAATTAACATCTAATCAATTCCAGGGAAAATAATAATAATTTTGCAATTAATATTTTTATTATTATTACTGTTATTATTATCATTATAAAATTACAGCTATTATTATTTATAGTTTACTAACAACTATAGGTCTATTAATCTGAAAAAATTGTGGAAGATCTTATACAATGCCCAGTAATATTTATTTTGTATACACCATTCGAGACACATTGATGTTGTAAGGGTAATATTTTAATTATTTTCAATAGCGATCAAATCAATACTTAAGAATCAAAGACATCATAGAACAGAGTGTTATTCACCAGATACGCTGTAACCCTCTTGAAAGTCAAGCCTGGGTTTAAATCTATTGGCCTAGTTACAAGGCGTTGACTTCCCTCTTGAGGGCTGGAGTTCGATTTTTGGAAAGAAGCCAAATCGCCATGGCTGGTGATGATTGATTTATTTCTATGGAAGTTTCACATCCGTAGGCTGGTTTAGAAAAAGATCTGATTTGAAAAATCTGGAGTTTCATTCATCATACTATGACCATTGGTTGCAATAAAGGAATTATTATTATTATTCTCTTCCATACGAATGTTGAGTCCAGTGCAGTCACGCTTCGGGTGACATTTTATCAGCTGTTTTATTTTCTAGAGTGGTATAACTAATAATTTCGTGTTAATAATACTTTATTTATTTCTATACGAGATTACGTTTTATGTGAGCGAATACTTTGAACATATACAAACAATATCTTTTTAATGTTTTTGTAGATGTATTTTACTAATGACAATATCCACAACGTATCTGCTGTATTTTGATGATTGCAATTGATTAAATTAAAATTAAATCAAGTTAAACATATAAATGACATAGACCTATTTAATTCCTTTATTCATTTGAGCAAGAGATAGGCCTATTATGAAAATATTATTATTATTATTATGCTTCCCAGTTTTAGTCAGTGCAATTACGATACTGTCCGTCATCTTTTCTCTTATGCCTGGCTCTTCGATGGCACATCCATTGTCCATCTGCCTATTTTTCCAAACATCTCATCGTCTCTCAACAATTATTAGCAGCTTACAAACCAATCTCGATTCAATGAACAATTTGCAATATGTCAAGAACAAATTGCTTGGACCAATATAGGATTGCAACGGGCCTATTATGCAATGCAGTTGGGCACAGATTCACCCCTAAGGCTATGGAATTTTAAAAACAGCTGCGTAATGGATACTTTAAAGGACGGCAGACAAAACTAGGAAAGGTGTTCCTCTTAATATAGGTCAGTGTGCTTCCAAATTTGTTGATCACTCCAGGCAGATGTGTGTTATGCAGCAATACGTAACCAGAAGTAAACAAAATGTGCACTAAACAGAACACGTAACATTAGGCATATGCAACCTAGTGAATGGGATGAAAAAGTCTCAACCAAGGTAGTTTACACTGCAGACCCCAACTGCTCTGGGATGAATGGAACGTTGTCAGGCTATAACACCCAACTTTGTAGAATAGTTCGGCAGTTTCTAATAAATCATATTGTTTAATGATGAAGTAAATATGAATGCTTGAGATTTTTATATTCACACGACGGTTTAACTATGATTGAAGATTTCAAATGCGTATAATAAAATTACTTATAGTAGTAATAAATAATATCATAATACGCCGGTGTTGGTAATCAGCGCCACTTTTATCCCAGTCCACACGGTATAAATAATGTCACCTACATTTATGAAAATGCGGCACCGTAACATATTCCTTCCCACTTTCTTAGACGTAGGACTGGCTACAAAATTACGTAGGTGTAGTTAAAATATAGGCTTAACCAGTTTGTCACGCATGAAATGGTTAATAATGTTACCCTCATTTCTTTTTCATGAGCACTTGGTTTTCGTATGACGCCTTCTTAATAAAATCTAATCAGGATATTTTATTGTTTATGAATTGATGGCTCCACTTGCATAGGTGAGAATAATTCTCATCTATCTTAGCTGCTTTCCTTATTCTTATTCATTGTTGAATATTTCTTACTTTTATGTGGGCTATGCACTAGTTTGGAATTGGAGAAGTACACCCAAGAAAAGGAAAATGTTGGAAGAAGGGTGATAAAACACGAGTTTTATTGCACTCAGCCTCGTGAATCAAATTGAGGAGCTACTTGATAGAGAAGTAGCGGTTCCGGTCATGGAAACCACCATTAACGGCCGTGGGTGTCGGCATGCTCACCACATGCCCCCAATTTTGCCGATGACGCAGATGACGCAGCGGTCGGGTGGTAGGGCTTGTCCCTTCAGGGATGTAGCGCCACGGAGTTTATTTTGCATGAAATAACTCTCCTGAATTAATCGTTTCTCTGCATTCAGTGGAATATTCATTCGCCCATCCTATCTTACTTTTATTTGTCAAATGCTTAGTCACAGGATTTCGTGACGTTATTTTCAGGTTTTCAGCCATGAAGTCATCAGTAAAACAATCGTCTATTTTGTAAATTTGCAAAAATGGAGGCCCAAAAAGAAATCTCAATAATTTTTCAGTATCGCAAGATTCCGCTATATACTCTTTCGCTAAGCCTATTCAACTAATTCAGCCCGTACAAACCTATAGATAGCCTATTCCCTATTTCTCCTGGCGCAACCAACAGATCTCCGTGGCGTTGTTATTATTATTATTATTATTGAATCTCCGAATCTTCTAAACCCTACTTTACCGGG
The DNA here is from genome assembly GCA_964059195.1 of Ectobius pallidus. NCBI lineage: Eukaryota > Metazoa > Arthropoda > Insecta > Blattodea > Ectobiidae > Ectobius > Ectobius pallidus. The sequence continues at coordinate 56,725,943 of CAXKWD010000002.1, forward strand.
TATGTTAGGGTTATATTTAATTACAAAGTATGTATAGTTGTATTATATGATTCACTGTTGGCCTAGCCTAATGTCTTTCATAATCTATGAAATATATGTATGATAAATTTAGTAAATGTGCTATAACAGCAGCTGCTTGTAAATGTATCTGTTTTGACTTGTCTATTAGATACTGTAAAGCAGATGTGTGGATGAAGTTCCAGTTCTAGTCTTTTCCTGTAAAATACAGGGCACTCAAAAATCAAGTGTTTTACATCCTGTGGATACTCAGAACATATACAGTTATAACTATTACTCGGAGTTTCTATGTGAAATCGTTCAAAATAAGCACCAAATTTTCCGTGTCCCGAAAGGAACTGGGTTATAATAAAGTTAGGTTTCAACAGTTTGCATTTTTGGCGATCATAGACCGTTGGAAAGAAAACTTCTCTTGTAGTAGAGCCACAAGTGGATGCTTGCCATTCTTGATTCCAGTTGTCAATGGTTTTGTTTCGAAGTTCCTTTTTGAAGTAGGAAATGGGGCACTTAATATAGGCTGGAGCTATTTGTAGAGATGCAGCTTCTTTAGCAAGTGAGTCTGCTCTTTCATTTCCTTCAATTGCGGAATGACCCCGTACCCAGGTGAGGCATATGTGTTTATTTGATATTCTGAGAAGATTCCTGATATTAACTGCAATTTGATGGAGATTGGATTTATTATGTATAGCATATAGTGCAGATTGTGAGTCGCTGCATATTTTAGCGTTTACGTCATTCTCATTGCACCACTCTATGGCTTTTTGAATGGCAAATAGTTCTGCTTGGAACACTGAGCAGTGATTAGCCAGTTTAAATCTGGTATTGCATAGTTCGGTGTCATCGTCAAAAACCACAAATGCACAGCCTACTATGGCCTGACCCTCAGCGGTGCTGGAACGTGAGCCATCGGTGAAGATCTGGTGTCTGTGTTGTGCTGAGCATTCAGTAAATGTTACATTAGTGCAATGTTGAGCGGGGTGACCAGTATGTAAATGACTTGCTCTAGTCTCTATTTCCGTCCCTTCAATATTTGTTCGTTTCTTCTTTATATTGCATAGTACGGCTCTATATTTTGCTGTTAGATATAGTGGTTCTATGCCTGCGATGATTAAGGCAGCATCTGTGGAAATGGTTCTATATGCACGTGTGATACTCAACAAAAATCCCCGTTGTATCTGCAACAGTTTTTTCTGAGCCCACTTTCTTTCCAGCACCTTTTCAAAGGAAGAAACACAGTACAGAATTGCTGGTTCCACTGCTCCTCGGTAGATAACTTGTAAAATATCTGAATCTAGTCCCCAAGTGGGCCGAGTTGCTAACGATAGTCCCGTTAAAAGTTTTTTACCCTTGCTGGCTAGGTGGTTGAAATGTTCACGGAAAGTTGATTTACTGTCGAGAATAACACCAAGATATTTCATGGATTTCACTACTTGAATGTTGTCGCTGTGCATTCTTATCTTTGGTTCTTCGACTTTACGTTTTCTTGTGACGAGCATTGCCGTAGTTTTCTTTGGGTTGAAGTTGAGTTTGTTTTCACATCCCCACTTAGATAATATATCTAGCGCTGTGTTTGCAGTTGTGTTGAGTGAACTAATGTTACTAGTATCAATCAATAGAAGAGCATCGTCTGCATAGGTAATTAGATTGCATCCTTCTGGAAGCTTTAGGTTTAGGATGTCATCATACAGTACAACCCAAAATCCAGGACTACATGTAGAGCCTTGAGGGCAACCTCTGGAAATGTTTCGTGAAACTGTGGTATTGCTGATTGTTAGTTCTATTTTTCTGTCTGTAAAATAACTTTGTACGAGTTTATAAATGTTTTTGGGGCAGTTATGTTTTTTTAACTGTTGGAGAATTTTAGGCCACCAGGCGTAATTGAATGCCCCCGAGATGTCCAACGATATAAGCATTCCTATGCTTCTTTTACTGTAGATGTCTTGCATCCACTTAGTTACTGTGTAAACAGCATCTTCAGTAGAGGTGTCGGGCATGAAACCATACTGATTTCTATTTAGCCTATTATTATGTAGAAGATGGTACATGACTCTTTCTATCATTAATTTTTCTAGAACTTTACCTAGTACTGGTACAAGACTGATGGGTCGGAGACTACTAGCAGTATAATTTGTAGAGTTTTGTTTCGCAATTATTTTTATTGCCGATACTTTCCAACACTTTGGGAAGACCCCGAGGTCTAAGCACTTGTTATATATTTTTCTTAACAGGTTTGGATTGCATTTATGAACGTTTTTAATTATGTTGGCAGAAATCGAGTCTATGCCTGGAGCTTTCTTATCATTTAGTTTCGCAATAATGAGGTCTATCTCCTCTTTAGAGAACTGTACATCATCTCCCGAATCAGGGACAAGTAAACTTTCTTGTCTAATTTGTGCTTGTTCTAAGGTATCTGGAGAATCTTGGGGGAAGAATGTGTCTGCAAGTACCGTAGCCGTTTCTAGGGGCGTTCTGGTGAACCCTTTTCCGGTATCAACAGTATTCAGTGTGTTGTTGGTGTTGCCTGCCTTTTTACTGAATTTATACACAATGCTCCAGGGATTTTTTGAGTCTTGGGATGAGCAAAATTCTTTCCAGGATTTGTATTTTGCTTCTTTAACGGCTTTTTTGTATTGTTCTTTTATTTCCGTGGCGTTGTTAGCAACTCTTTGTGCCGCACTCTACACATCTTACTTTCATTCGACTTAAAAGTTGGGGTTAAACGTAGCGCACAATACATACACCCTAATACACTGCCTTGTCGCTCGACAAGAATTTTTAATCGGTTACTTTAGCCAAACAAATACACAGACACATACTGTAATTAACAACAATAACAGAACAGTGTGAATTTACATTTTATAATCTTATAAATTGTAACTATATTTTCCCTGTCATATAAAATAGTCATATCTTGTCCTCAACACGTTTATAATAATTTGAAAATCAAAATACGAGAAACGAATGATCTTAGTTTTTTTTTTTTTTAAGTAACGTTTTATTACAGCATGCTCCATTACATTTCGTAATAATACATGCTACCCTAATACACTTATTACGAGTGATGTTACGGTATCATAATAATACCCATTTCGAAACTTATTTTCATTATAACATCGGCGTGATATCAATTATTAGGCCTATCGAACACGGAACAATCTTGAGATCTTGAGAGTAGCAGGTGAAAACTGTGAAATAATCAACCTGCATTTTAAATAAAATCAGATTCTGTTCGTGTTAATTTTAATAACATACTAAAATTAATTGTTTCCATGTTTTCAACATCCGTTTTAAGAAAAAAAAAAGAAGCTTCGATTTGACCGACGCCATGAGCTGCTATCTGTCGCAGACCACAAGAACTACGACAACCAGCTGATGCGAAGGACAGCGTGACCGTTTGTGTGAGTGAATCTAAAATATTATAACTTAAACATTTAGACTAATAGGCCTAATGATTGAACCAAAACAACTGTATGCAACTTGCTTTTAATGGTAATTAAGAGTCTCGTTTGAAAATTATGTAACTCGCTTTGCTCGTTTCATAGACATACTCGTATCTTAATACACGTCGTTATAGACCTGTTGCATAATGCACTATTATGACACAAGTAGTAAAAGATGGATTTTATTTTGAGAGTAGGTATGTTTGCGAAACGAGTCCGTAAGGGCGATAAAGCGCCATGATACCTGTTAAAATGTTAATAAAGCTTATAAATTAGGTATCATTATTAAATCATGAGTTAAAGAATATAACTAAATGAATGGTATCACCATATTAAATTCTCAAGCATCTGGTATAAGAATATAAAGTTCTTAATACTGCAAATACATCAGATTGGATTACAGCGACTACTGATTCAAGTATTAATAATGCGATTTGTGTTCCAATAAGTAAACTTAATAAATTTAAATTTAAATTGGGTCCTGTATTCCCTAATAGTGTTAGCAGTAAGTGACCAACAATTACGTATGCTGTCATTAATAGCTTGAACAACAGACCGTTATGTTCGCTAATACAAAAATCGAACATACGAGTAATTAACTTCTAAGTACCCGATCATTGGCCATATTAGAGGCACATTTTACTATAATTTGTTATAATTAATTTGACATTAAATTTGTAATTAACGAGCTTACAACAAGCAAGGCTTCTATGTCACGTTACTCCACAGTTAACATCGTTACTGACTAAAATCGCCATGAGTTTCACAATATATTTTGTGGTAAGGACACATTTTATTACAGCTTTCTTTAAACAAAATATCTGAAAATCTGGAGACTAAATGTACGCTTTCATCAAAGTCAGTATATAGAGTGAAAGAAATAGTAACAGTTGTAACAGTTGTAACAGGAATCTTGCAATTTATTATATGCAATATATTATGTATATGATAACAAGGAATTGTGAATTATAATTGGCTGAATTATGGCTGAAATCCATTGTTTCTGTGGTAGAGAGCTGGTCACGTAGGAAGTTGTTTGAGCGCGCATGCAATCTTCGTACCGTGCAATGTAATGCAATGATGTACTTCCCTTCCACTCACTCTGCCCCTCACCGGTGCTGGATGCCTTCCTAGTTAGATCGCTCTCTACATGCAGACGATATTTTGTTAATTTATGTAAGATGATATTAGTCTTAACATCTACTAATAAATTTTATTGTAATGGTAAAGAGAATTATAATGTAATGTAATGTAATACGAATAATAACTAATAATAACGAGGAATAACTTATTTAAATTCTTCAATTTCTATTTTGCAAATGTGTATTCCTAAGATACTAGGAAAAATAAAAATATGTTCATACAATATTCAGAATACAGTACTTTTGATATTAAGGTTTTGAAAAAATCTTTTCACTATTTGTAAAGAATTGCCACAAGAACTGAAAGATCTGAATGTCTAGTAATTTGAAAAGACAATGAAAACTTTTCTTTGAAAATAAAATATATAAATTTAAACTAATTAGCACATATAATTGAGCGTTGTTCGTTGGGATGTTCTTCACAGTAAAAAGATACAACATATAACATATATATTTACTAATGAATTACTTTGCATGAACCTTAGTACTTTTTACTGAAGGATTGTGTTTAGACGTAAGGGCAAAAACAGCGGCTAAGAAATCGAGAAAGTAGAAGAATGGTATATATCATACAAGTGTAATGAACTTCATTTTATCCATTATATTTTCATGTTTGTTAGCTATTACTTATTAAATTTAAAACGTAACACTAATTTGAAATGAAATCGCTTTGCCACCAAACAATGTTTCAGATGCTTTGTTTATATCTTCAGCATCGGTTCATAATGGCTTCTTCAAAAATAATTCAGGAGCCAAATGAAAACAACATGGTGGAATGTGTGATGAAGACGGCTGAGCGATTTTTTCCTGAAGAAGGTACAATTATCTTCGCTATGAATGTGTTGAACTCCTCTCGAGAAAATGGACGATGGTACGTACATGATTTCAAGCATCAGAACGTGTCTATTAGTTTTGAGGAAATAGGCTGTTCCTTACACAGAGAGGTGAACAGACTGGATTTCGGAGAGAAGCATGGAGAAGACCAAGTGAAGCTCCTAATTGACTCGTTCAAGTCTAAAGGTGGTCAAACACTATCTACACTATTCAGAAATTCAGCTATTTCAGTGAGAAGGTATTAGGTAAGCTTTATTCAACGGGAAAATGGAAAATTCTAATATATCCGTTTATGCAACATTTCGAACATTCAAGATTCAAAGACATTGTAGGATATATCCTGGTCATTGATTACAAGGGAAATTACAGCAGCTTCATAGAATATATGGATCTACAATTCGAAACTATAAGGAACCACAGACTTGTAATAAAAGACATGCAATTGATATTGGTCATCAACACTGACAGAGATGTGAAACAGATTGTGGACATTATTATGAAAAAATATTCTGAAATGATGTTCTATATGTGTTACATAATTTTACTTATTGTTGATCCGAAGAGATCGACTACGAATATTTTCACTTACAACCCTTACGAACTACCCTCGGGGCAGTGCGGACAATATGAAGAAGCACTTCTTGTGGACACCTGTCTATCTGATGGCAAGGGGGTAAGATTTATATTAAATCACAATTTGAAAATTAAAATATTGCCCAAACTAGATGGGTGTTTCATCATAACATATGGAATACCTCACGAGCCCCTATTCCTAGCTGCTAAAAACTTTGAAGACCAGAATCCAGGTGGATATTGCGAAGAAGGAGTAGCTTTCTCTCTAAGTAAATTGATTCTACAACACATGAACATATCTGGTCTATCATTTCATGGGCCTAATATTAAATGGAATAAAATAGATTCTTGGCTATATTTAACAGCGTGGCTTAGCGACAGGTCAGTTGAGTATCTAACACCTTACTATACTCTGAAATATTACTGGTTTGTAGCCAGAGCTGAGCCCTACCCTGTGTGGTCTATAATCACCAGAGTATTCCACACTCCTGTATGGGTATCAGGAATTGCTGCTATTATTCTAACAGCTTTGGCATTCAGATATTTTTTAAATCTAACTGGAAAGAATTCTGATCTATCTCATCACTTACTGAATACTCTGGCCCCGATTTTGGGTATCAGTATACGGTTCTTTCCCAGCATTCAACTTCAATTATTTTTCTCTGCTTGGTTAATGTTCTCCCTTGCAGTCAACACTGTCTTTCAAACTTACTTCACAAGTTACATTGTGGACCCTGGATTCCAAAAACAAGTCGATAGCTTTGAGGAACTTTTGGAGTTGAAATACGATTTAATCTTTGATTCAATGGGGTCAATATAAATGCACGTAGGAGGCAATGTGACACCTCAAATGAAATGCGCTGTTGGGGGTGAACATGCCCTAATATTATCCTTGAATTCAACCAAAGGTGCAATATTTATTTCTGAAGAAGCATTAGTGCATTTTTACAATATCATTTGTGATGGGAAATATAAGGGTCGCATGCACAAGATTGAAACCAGTTCTTTACAGCTTCACATCGGAGCACAATGGTACAACAGCTTCCTGAGAAATCGATTCGAAAGTCTGGTAAAGTGGACGGTGGAAGCTGGATTAGTAATTAAATATGTTAATGATATACTATACCCAAAAGGAAAATTACAGGAAGCAAGAAGTTGCAAGAATAACTTATCGTATGTGCCCTTCTCGATTAACCATCATCAATCTGCATTCTTCTTGCTCTTCTTAGGCTACAGTTTTGGATTTATAATGTTTCTCTGTGAACTCTACTATCGCTCTAAAGAAAATCTACATCCGACAAGGAAACGATAAAGTCCATTTTTCTTAAACTCTTGGGAGATTTTCTATGTATTCGGAAGTGAGCCTATATCTATGAATGCGGTTTAGTACCCCTACACTTATATCCTTTCTATACATGCTGTTACAGCGAAGTTACAAAGTATTGTATGTTAAATAACACATAAAGAATATAACAAACTATACAATTGTAAGATTTGAGGCTTTCCTGGCGAATCTTATGTAGAAAATCTTCTCGGGTTTGCAGCCAGGTGAGAAGTTTGTTGTGGTCCAACGTTTCCGAGGCTGACGCTGCCTCCATCCTCAGGGAATCTGAAGTGTCGAGTTTTGACATGTAGGGGAAATATATATTATACCAACCCGAGTTGGGCGGAGTCGACCAATCAGGGAGCAGCTGTTCTGTTTTTGGTCCTTTTCCGTGCCAAAATGAGGATGGAGGCAGCGTCAGCCTCGGAAACGTTGGACCACAACAAACTTCTCACCTGGCTGCAAACCCGAGAAGATTTTCTACAAACTATACAATTATTGTAGAAGAGAACAAACTCAACATGATTGACATCTTCATTGTTTATGTTCTGTTTTTTTCCAGTTTAATTTTAACAATACCACGAATTGTTTCATTCAGCCAGTAATTTCTCGAGTGCGAAGACGTAGGAGAATTAAAACACAAGCGTTAAGTGCATTAGAAAACTTCGGAAATTATAAAAGACTCTTTCTCGATTCTCCAATGATGCACTTACCACACTTGTTTTGCAATATATTTCAAATCCCTTAGTAAAACACTGGTTTCAAAAAAGGTTTGATCTCTTCTTAGAACAGCATTCACAGATTATTTTTATGTACTGCTAAAAATGTTAATGTAAACTGTTAAAATGTATATGTTAACACGGTAAAAGATTTTAAAATTGGCCTATAGAAAATAAAAAAAATTGAAGACCTTTAAATTATAACAAGTGTATATTTACATTTCGAATTTAAAATGTAATTTTGTAAACGTACCGTACTATATTTTTTAATGTAGAACACTGTACTTTGTCTTGAAAATAAAACTAACTAGCATAGCTAAAACACATTTTAATTAAGTTTTTCTTTTCCTCATTTCATACATAATTACAACAAATGAACTCGTTGATTGCTAATGTATTGGATGTGACTCTCTGAGAGAGACACGGAGACCTGGATAATAACTTATTGTGAAAAGCTGCCTTTTTGAATAGTTAGCGCCATTACATTGAATTTTCGTTAATCATTGAATCAAGAAAGCATAAAAGTAGGTCTACGGACGTCATATTTATTTCCCGTGCGATAACAACAATCTTTATTTATGTCCATATGGCATATCGACCCTTACTTTCCCAACTCTCGTAGACTACTAGGCTACTAGATAACAAAGAAACATTGTCCTGTACATGTACTAACTCACATTTATTAAGATTCAAATTTAGGACAAGTTGAAAAAACTAAGCATTATCAGGTCAAACTTCAATCGCTTGGAATTTTCCCTCGTCGCTTACGCTAAGAAGAAGAGGGTTGGGATATATGTATTATCTACAGCCCTGATCTTTTGGATCACTTAATACCGAATTAAAAGGCGGAGATGTTATAGAGACTTCCTGTATTACTTTCAGACACGGAAACCAGATTTCGAGGAGAAAGGTTTAAAATAATTACATCAAAGCTGATAATATCAAACATCTCAGTTTCCCACGGTCTTCTTGAATACCCTTGAAAATCGGTTAAATCGAGCTACCACATGTTGTTTTACCCCAGGAACATCCTTAAAGATATATTCCTTAAAATGCCAGAACGGATACACTTTTAAACGAGAGGAGGAAAATAAAAATGAGTTGACGAACTAGAAGTACTAGTACATTGGCGGAAACTCATTTTACAAATATTTTATACAACGTGTAGGCCTACTAGTTGAAAATTTAAAAGCTTCACAATGAAGTTTATCAATGAACTAGAAACAATAACTGACTCTATTGACAGATATATATTGTTTATTTATTTATTTAACCTGAAAAGAGTTGAGACTATAGGGCCTTCTCTACCACTCAGCCAGGGGAAAAAGCTTCACAATGAAGTTTATCAATGAACTAGAAGCAATAACTGACTCTATTGACAGATTTATATTGTTTATTTATTTATTTATTTAACCTGTAAAGAGTTGAGACTATAGGGCCTTCTCTACCACTCAGTCAGGGGAAAAAGCTTCACAATGAAGTTTATCAATGAATTAGAAGCAATAACTGACTCTATTGACAGATTTATATTGTTTATTTATTTATTTAACCTGTAAAGAGTTGAGACTATAGGGCCTTCTCTACCACTCAGCCAGGGGAAATGTATAAATTACAAAAAAATAGGCCTACTTACAATAGATTGGTTGGTGTATGGTTATTTAACGACGGGGATGTATTGCAACTTACGCCTGTGACAGTCGCCGGTGTGCCGGAATTTCGTCCCGCAGGAGTTCTTTTACATGCCAGTAAATCTCTTGACATGGGCCTATCATATTTATGCACACATAAATGCCATCGACCTTGGGCACAGAAAGCCAGCGCGAATCTAACTGCGCCACCCAGTACTTACAATAGAGAAAACCATTTACAAAACAAAAAGAAATACTAAATAATACACGAACTTAAAATAAACGAATACGATGTTGAGTATAAGTACTGAAAATTCAAAAATATTTGCTCATTAATAATCACACTTAACCTGATAAGTGTTCCTATACACTTTGATTGGGGTACGCCGTAGCGTAATGGTTGAGGCGCTGCGCTACAAACCGGAAGGTCGCGGGTTCGATCCCCGATGAGGTCGTTGGAGTTTTTCAATTGTCCTAATCCTTCTGGTGGCACTATGGCCCTGGGGTCGACTCAGCCTCTAACAGAAGTGAGTACCAGGAGCAATCCTGGGGGTACAGGCGGCTGGTGCGTAAGGCTGACAACCTTCCCACCTTCATGTGCCGATGTCTAAAACTCTGGGAGCCTCAACCTCCTGGAACCCTCTGGGCCTTCATGGTCTGTAATAGGGAACACTTTACTTTTTTTTACTTTTATACACTTTGATTAAATTCCGCTTGAACTGTGATATTTTTGGCAGCACCTAAGTAAGTAGGCAATGAGTTCCAGAAGCAAATAGCTTTGCTGTAGAGGAGAAGCTCTGCACAGAGGCGTGGATAGTAAGGGACCGAGTTGAGAATGCGTGATCAAGTTATGGTGGGATGATAGATAATGAAAACGACTGGAAAAGATAGCTAGGTATTGAGGTATGCAGGATTCTGTATAGCAGAATGAGACAGTGGAAATAAATCTTCGCGCAGATGTACCCAATAAAGGGGTTCTAGTGACGGGGTTATGTGCTCGTATTTACGAATCCAGATATATTATATCTGAAACACGCATTATGAACATTTTGTAGTCTTTGAGTCAAGTTAATGTTTAAGTCAGAAATTAAGACGTAAAATAGCCAAACTGTGGCATAATAAGTGTTTGAACAAAATGTTCTTTTTGACTGAATTGAGAGGCAATTTTTAAAATACTGTACAAGCTATGCAGTTTTGCAAAAGTTGTTTTGAAAACACTAGAGACTTTTCATATTTACCTTTTCACTGCTCCTGACGTATAAATTTGTTACTTCAAAAACTGTATAAAAGCAGAAATGTAATATTTATAGAGTAAAGAAATATGTAAAATTGTGAGAATTTTTATCCTTTTGTTACGACTGTAATCTATAGAAACTAGTTATTATCTTGCAATTCTCTCCATTGATTTCAAGCTTATATCCCACAGATGATTTCATTTGATGACTGCTTATATTATTGTATAATTATAATATTATTATGAGCAGTTGTCCCCTATGATAGTAATTTCCCAGGAATTAGCGTTAAGTCTTGCTGTCCGCCCATTTGGAAATTGAGTCTAACGATAGCATCATTTACAAGGTCGAGTCGCGAATGTGTGTAGAGTACAATATCGTCAGCATAAATAACGTATTTACAATGTATTAATTTATTATTATTGTAAATAATAATCTTTTAATTTTTCCTCTGGAAAAACCCTTTTGATTTTGGACTAACGACCAATTAACGGTCGCATGTTTTTTAGATATAATTTTTATTGCATCAGTCGATAGAACTGAATATGCTGTTGGGAACTGAAGACAAGTATGCGTATTTGTACAGTTTTCAGATGTTTGGCAGAAATAAAGGGATATTGTTGACGTGAGGACTTTGTTGTAAATTTGTTCTGTTACTAACTTACTGGTAGTTTATTTGGCTGACTAGTCTGGGCGTCTGCTTTATTTGTAAACGCCTAAGATTCCCCACTATATTGGGCAAAGGCATAATATGTGTATAAGTTAGATATTCGGCACATGAACATGACAAAGTTGCCAGCTTTCCTCACCGGCCGCCTTTACCCCCATTTCTGTTAGTTCCAATGTCGGCCCAGGGCACAATAGTGCAAGCATAAAAATTAAGCCAACTGAAAAATCCCAGTGATCTCATAGGGGATCAAACTCACGACCAACTGGCTTGCAGGGCAGTGCCTCGACCAACTGCACCACAGCATACTCCAAATGAAACAAACAAATACCTTTACAAACAATGGAGGCTGATTCACCATACAAAAACAAAAAAGGCATACAAACATAGGCCTAAATCCAAAGATCCTTAGTTCCTGAATTATTAAATTCGTGTATATTGGATAAATCTGCCGTGTGGTGGGGCATAAAGGCGTGATCAATGGGCAACTCGTATACGGTAGACTAGTAGTGTGGCAATCAGCTGAAGCAAGTAAGCTTATTTAATCGTACGCATGATTATATGTTCTGTACACCCCTGAATAAGAGCAATGACGAAAACTCCCTCACGATGGTACTGCATATTAATCATAGTAAAAACTTCACAGCTTCAAGAAATGACAAGATTTTAATAGCGGCAAACGGAAATATATGAGCTTATTAACTGTGGAGCTCGGGGCCTTGACCATGGGCATTTGCCAAGTAGTTCACATTCGAATTAGTAATGCCACTAAGTGAGAAGAGCATTCTTCTCACCCAGAACAATATCTCATTTGCATGACACATGCAGGACTTTAACCAGGCAGATCGCGGTCAAGTTGTGCTCCTTGCTTAAAGGCACAAACCTATTTCTGATCAGATCCGGGCTTAACTAGTACGAATCAAATAAATGAGGACTGGAAATCCCACAGAGACAAGTACCAAAATGATTATTTCGAGATACTTTTTTGCAGTGTGGGGAAAATATCCAGTGCAATACGTTTTATTTGATTGTCCAGCTTTCATGTATGAAAGATTTAGATGAAAGACAGAAATAATTGAAACGGTATCATATTTAAACGCTATCAACTGTGATTCTGTCAGCTCACTTCATTATATTTACCTAAGACAAAAGCAATAATTATTTCATTTTATTTGTGAATAGTGTTAACTCTAAATCAGGCCTATTAAAATACATGTTGAACACCGTTGAGCTCGATCAATGCAATAAAATGTAATAAACACGGCGAGGAAACCACAGAAGAAAGTTCAGTGACAGTGATGTTATGAGATTTTATACATTATCTTATTTTACAAAGGTGAAAAAATGCACTTTTTATTTAATTATTGAAGCTCCAAGCCATCAAAAGATGCCCTGAAGATGGTGTAGAGACACCGAAAGGCCTTGGCAACAGATCATGAAATATATTTTAGCTGAGCAAATGGTATCTTATTTATTTTATTACATCTAAATCAGGCCTGTTAAACTTTACAGAAACTAGGTGTCAAATTGATTTCATCTTGAAGGCCGCACCAAAATTTCTCAATTTTATCCTATTATAATGACTTAACCATTTGGCTTGTCAATTATAATAGTAATACAATGTTCTGAGAGAAAGTCAGCTGATCTGCAAGATTAGTGCTTCCTAATCTGAATAAGTATAAAAAAGAACAATCTCTTAGGCAAGTCTATTTATTTTTATCGACTTATATTTTGATAAGTTTCACAATTTCGAAAATGCACATTCACAAAGGTATGTGATCTCACACATAGGAATGACCTGGAGACCTAAATCTCTCAGCCGGGAAACTTTCATCTCAAAAAAGTCTGAAAAATTATTTTGTTTTCTGTTCTGGTTTTGAAGAAATGAAGCAATTTGAAAAAATCACTTTAGTTCAAGTTAAAACTTTAATAGTTGATCCATGGCGTTCACTTTCAATGGCTCGTTAAAAAGAGACAGTTTATCCTATATGTTTTCGAGATCAGAAAATCTTGAAGAAAATCCTGAATAATCATTTCGATATCCTCGCAAAATAAAAAGAGAATTACATTCTTATGTCATTTAAAACTCTTGACAAGTTGGAAAACGTGAAAAAATTATTATTGTTTTACTAAGCTGAACATAAACAGGTTTGAAACTTTCGCTTGTGATAACGTGAGCTGTTTCACTTTGATTCTATAATAATAATAATAATAATAATAATAATAATAATAATAATAATAATAATAATAATAATAATAATAATAATAATAATAATAATAATAATAATTCGCAACCAAGAGGTCAAACTACGATGAATGGAGCAAAGGTGGAATGATATATGGCAGGGGAAACCGGAGCACTCCGAGAAAACCGCCACGACCCAATTTTATCCACCACAAATTCCACATAGATCCACCGAGATTCGATCCCAGGTCCCAGTGGTGGAAGGCGAGAGGTCTAACCTCTCAGCCATGGGGGCTGCATTGATTCTATAATATTTATATTTCTTTTCTTTCTTCTTTTTTTCTTTCTTCTTCTCTTCTTCTTCTTCTTCTTCTTCTTCCGCGGGCCACTCTAAATTTTCAAATTCTTGCAACTCCGGTTCTATAGTGTAAGTTTTCATACTTAGTTATATACAGATATGTATATATATAAAACCTTTATGTTAGTTATATCTAAAACCTATAAATTTAGGTGAACATTGGATATACAATAGTAATAAAGTAACAACAATACACTTGTTTTGGGCCACACCTTACCCTGGCCTAACAAACACATTCATCGGTCAATGCCTCTAAAAAACCTCTGGCATATTTGCGATTAAATACGGTATTCTTAAAAATCTGAAACAAGATTTGTTGACTATTGCACAAGAAAATGGTAGACTATCGTGTTATTAGTTGAGAATCATATAATAACAAAACGATTTACTCGAAACCACTACAATACAGCATCCACGAAATAACAATTATTATTAATATTATTATTCCCGGAGGCAATAAATATGTTTCAACACCTGAGCATCTCTGTCTGCTTTGTGGTGTGAATCTTAACCACAAGACTTCAGGTTCGAATCCTGATAGAAATACTTGTGGTTTTGTACAAGCAAGCGTATAGCTGTAACGATATTGTTCTGCTTTACAGATCGCATATAATGACGTCGTGTCATAGATGATGGAATTTCCTGCTACTGTACTCTACTTGATTTTCAAGAAGTTCTAATTTATTTATTCCATGGCTTCTAGAAAGAAAGGAAAGAGAAAGAAAAAACAAGAAAGTAAAGAGCACAGTGCTCATGCTGCATACAACGGGGTAAGGATGGACCCAGTTGACGAGATACTGAACAACTATCGAGGTTGAAATGTATATATATTTTTTTATTTTTTAAATTCTTTTACAAACTTATGTACAAATACAAATACAAATACAAAAATACACAAATAAACAAAAAACATTTACAAATTTCAAAATTAAAGTACCATACTTTTTAAGAAAAGAAAAAGAAAGAAAAGAACCAAATATTTATTTAGAAATAGGCCTACACCCGAATGAACAATCTGCTCGTACTCGGGTGTAGATTCAGAACATCAGAGTGGAGAAAGAGGAGAAACAAAAAACAAAGTGAGAAAGAATGACACACTTATAAAAAAAAGGTGAAAAATGTTAAACAGAGCTAGAAAAAGAAAAGACAAATTTATAAAAAGGAGACAAAAAATATTAAACACAAATACATACAATAAATAATAATAAAAATAAATGACTTAAAGCTAATAAAATTACAAAAAATGTTTTACATACTTATTATATGTATTCATTTTATCAATATTGCAGAGGACACTATTTAAACTCGGTGATGAGTTTCTTGACAGTGTTGTCACTGGGGATGAAACTTGGGTGAAAAATCGGAGGAGGGCAATCCAAAAGAAGAGACGTGGAATTCTGACAAGAGGCATTATAATTTTGCACAACAATGCACGGCCTCATACAGCCAACGCCACACGGAATCAGTTGCTTCAGTATTATATGGATGGGAGATCTTCCACCATCCACCCTACAGCCTCGACCTCGTGCCAAGTAACTTCCATCTCTTTTGGCTCATGAAGCAATATCTGGTACAAAAAGGTAATCACAACGACGCGATTTCTGGCATAAAATCTTGTTTCAGACGTTGGCGGTATAGTCCTAAGACACAGGCATACAATTGTTGGTACACCGCTAAGATAAATGCCTGTATAACGGTGCCGACTATGTAGAGAAGTAACCAATGAATCTCTGTAAAATTGCAATAAATATTTCTTACTTAATAATATTTTTGTTTTCTTTATCGGAGATCGGACCTTACTTTCCGAATAACCCTGGTATTTTATAAACAACAGAAGTAAGAAATTAAATATTATTTATGTAATCTGATAGGCTTAAACTTTATTTCTGGAACAATAATAATAAATCCCAAACGAGATTACGGTTTCACCAGAAAAATTTTAATCTCTCTTCCGGACCTCTTTTTAAATTACCTATGATAATTATTAGGTTATATCAAAACAAAATAAAATCATCCACTAGCCTAATGAAGGAATAGCTGAAACCTTGCTTTACGTAATACAGTAGATCCGCTGGCATACCAAGCTCTTGTTAAGTTGGGACGGAACTGTTAAATGCTCTAAAACTTGATAATTGCATTAAAAAGAGGGTCATTTGTGTGAGAATTAGTTAGAGAAAAAATGTGGAGACAAATGAACAAACATCTTGATAATGGCAACAATTAAAACAATGACGTGAGAAAGAAGTGTCAAGTGTCACTTGTCAGGTAGAAATTCTCTTATTTATCATTCGTACCGTCAGAAGTGCTACAGTTCCCCAGATAAGTAATGTTCTGTGAGACATTTTACTCACTGCTGTCAGGTATATTTACAGGGGCATTGACTCGTTTTCCCACGCAATTATCACGACACTGATTAATCGAAACATAAATGTCAGGTGTCTAGTTCAAGTCAACTTCGACTTTAAAAATTATATTAATTATAACTAGGGCCCGGATTTTTAGGTTTTTATGAACTCTCTTTTTGGTTTTAAACATATGTGCACATCAAGGTTATTAAATTTCTGGTGCAGGGCTGCCAACATAAGGAATTCAGTAACATTCACAAAGTAACAAAGATATTTACGAACACCGTGCGAAATTTAACATTAAAAAAGGGCGTAATAAAATTTGACATTTTCAATTTTTATCAAGTCGAGTCTACTTAATAAAATCATACACTTGAACTAAAAGAAATATTATATATGTGATTGAATGTAAACTTGGTTGCAACTGATTTTTAACACTAGTGCGATAATATGGTACTTTTACTTCGTGTAGCTTGTTAGCATCATGATAGTATTTTTTTGTATATGCCATATAATGTTTAATTTGTCCGCCGATATTTGAACTATCCTGTCGTGGGCTTTCTCAAGGCGATAGAGATATGTTCAGTAAAATAGAAAAATATAGGTAGTTTCACTCGTGCTCTACACAAAGAAACTCCCTCGAGGCATACTTAAAGAATGGTGAAATGTAGTGAACTCAAAAACTGGCATAATTACTATTTCTACTTGTCATAGGCCGGCTGTGCCAAATTAATACTTAGAAACCGTGTAAGTTAGATATTAATTTAATTTAATATTTCCTCGGCAAAATGAAGGTTCGCAAAATTTTCAGTGGTTTGGGCTTTCAATTATAAGACATATAATTTTCATCTTGAGGATCCCTCTAGTCAAAGTTTTATCATGTGTCATTTCAAACAACTACCAGATAACAACAAAAAAGGAAAACCTTACAGGAACATCAATATAACTGGAATTCATAAAAAGTTAGAAAAAGCATGTATATGATGTCGTAGTGGCATTCAATGGAAAAGCAAACCTACATCCATTCACGGTGTGGCATCTTACTATGTGGGCTACATTGTATATAATGTTATCGTCTGTTTACATTATTGTTATTTACATTGTATGTGTTTCTTTGTTAATTTTACTTGTCTGCCTTTTAATTTGATGTAATAGATTCATTAAGAAATAACTTAACTTATATGTACTTATGTATACTTTATGTGCACCATATACTATTTTTTTAGACAGAAATTAATATTTGTGAAATAATATTTGCTTAGTCAAAAAATAAAATATATTTTTTACCACTTGTATCATAAATAATTATTATGAACTTTATGACTTATCTTTAGGAACATTACAAATTTCTCATACAAAAATGGGCGGGATTGACATTTAGTTAAGGGGGCTGTTCCAGAATTAATAACTTAAAAAATTCTCATGATACATTTCAGCACAAGTATACAAGTATACATAAGTGTTTGCATTCCTAAGAAACTGTTACGTTATATGTTATCACTTCTTTGTAATATTGCTATTTTCATTGTATCTTCTTTCTTGTTAGTTATATTTTCCATTTAACTTGATGCAATTTATTAAGAAACAATTCTTTTTGTATGTTTGTATTCCTAAATAATCTAATTTAGCCTAGTTGCACTTCTGGATAAGTGTAAGTAAAGATCTAATGACCGTAAACTTTTCCAGATTAAATAAATCACTATTAATTATTATTAAATAAAAAGTATGTGAATATGGATGTACCTACGAAACAGACGATTTTCCAACAGTTTCAACATTCGGAATGTTACAAAATGGGATGTTATAGCAAGAGACTAGCTAGCCAAAGCTCCACGAGTATTCGAGAAAAATGCTCACTTATTGCATTTTAATGACTATGTCTACAACAAAAAGCAACGCACGCCTTAACCTAGAAATGCTGAATCATAACAACTATAATTAGACACTTAAGAAATACAATATAAGATTGGCTACTTTTTAACCTCAGCATATCCGGTATTCACAATTCCTTAAAAATGTATCATAAGCAAGGCCAGATGTGTTTTACGTTACTAACTGCTCACTGTATAGTAAAAACGGCACAAGGGCGCACTGGACTGAATTTACTGCAAGTTAAAAGTAAAATAAAATATTTTTCCTAAGGCGCCAGTGAAGATAAAATCTGTACCGGTATGAATCGAATACTGAAACTATGACGGAATTTATATCATCATTCATTTGAAAAGATCTCTTAGGTACTGAATTAAATATTTATTTGCACCTAAATTGCATGCTAAGCGATGCCCTTCTTAAAATAAAATGAATGTGAGGTTTTAGAAAATTATTTTCATATCCTCAGATTTAGACAAAAGTCATGACCAGGGCCCAGATTCTAATGACATGTCATCTTTTTATTGATGCTGCATAGACATTGCCAACTTGTGGATAAATCCTAATCATGGCCTCTAGGTTATAGAAATGCATTTTTATTAGGTCATTTTTGTCATTTTATGCAGTTTTATATTTTTAAGGCATTTATTTCATTTTTAGGTCATTATTTTGTCATTTTCGTGTCATTTTCTTCCTTATTTAGTCATTTTCATGTATTTACATTGAGTGTATTAACTTTTTTTTTCCGTCGCTAGCGGTGCTGTCTTTGAAGTGTTGTTTGTTTAACGCAAGAAGGAAAAATTCGGCATTAAAGTGTTGACATGTCTCAGTCGGAAGTGAGAATCAAGGAAACGCCAAAATTTTGTATTATAATACTATTGTCATTAGATTGACTTGGCACCAGAGTCTGCCACCTGCTTGGATTAGAGAGTGCAAACTACTGTTTACCCTCAATAAACAACAATATAATCCGACAGATCACAAAAGGATGTGCCGAATTTTGACTCACCAGTGCCAGTTACAAGTTCTGGAATTGCAACAGATATTAAAGATAGTGAAAATGAAATAGAGACATTGCGTGAGATAATAAAGGTGCTTCAAAATGACTTAACCTCACTAAAGTGTGAGTATAAGGAGTTAATAAGTAAAATCACGGTGAATCAAAATGCAATTGTTAGAGACAATGTTGAAATTAGGGAAGAAGGTACATCAACAGATGGGCCTACGATTCGTAGGTCTAGTTCTCATGAAAGTAACCAATCAGAAAGCTACACAAAATCACAGAAACCTAAAAAAGGATGGGAATATGTATCAAAAGGAGGAAGGTCTGGGCAACTAAATGTAAGTCTAAGTGATGTTCCACTCCTACAAAATAAGTATTCTATTTTGTCGACTTTAGAAGGTGAAGATAACGATAACAGTGTGAATACCCTAATAGCTAGTTCAAGAAAATCAGTGTTAAATACACTGTCGAACAAGAACATATCAGTATTAAATAAACAATCACAAGTCCAATTAACGAAAAATATAAAGATCAACCTCTTTTCTGATAGCCATGGTAGAAAATTGTGGCAGAACATTCAAGACCGGAGTAATTTTTTAGTTCAAAGCATTGTCAAACCTTCAGCTAAATTTCAAGATGTGACTGCAGACTGTAGACTACCGCCTGGAAGGAATGACTTTTCTGTTTTAATTGCTGGGTCCAATGATATTGGAAAAAATGAAAGGCGTAATCTACTGATTGCACTTCGCAGGAAGTTAGATGAACTAAGAGGCTCGAATGTTATTGTAGTGTCTGCGCCTCACCGGCATGACCTGCCCCCCTGGTCTGGCGTAAACAAGGAGGTGCAGAAAGCTAATGAAGAAATGTACAGACTATGTAAATACTTCAATAATGTTGAGTTTTTAAATATAAGTAGATTAGGTAAGAGGTTTCATACGGCACATGGCCTCCATCTCAATAGGTTAGGCAAGATGCATTTAACTAATAAGATCATAGAAATTGTAACAAATATTGTGAGACCAAATAACGCATCAAAAACTATACCAGTTAACTGGACAAAAGAAACATTAAACGCGTCAACATCAGTTAACCAACAAACAAACTGAATCATTTGACTGATCAAATAGACCACGCCAGCACCAGATGTGATCAGTCAGTAATATTAAGTAGCTTGAATTCCAAAGAAGTTACTACTGTTGGGTTAAAAATAGGCTATCTTAATATCCAAGGCCTAGAAGGAAAAATCAATATTGTTAATGAATTCTCAAACATAAATAGGCTAGATGTCCTTTGTTTAAATGAACATTGGCATATGAAAAATGAAATAAGTTTTAAAAAACTTGAAGATTATCAATTAATTAATAATTTTTGTAGAGAACACCATATCCATGGTGGTGTGTCAATATATGTTAGGCAACGGCTAGCAAATACTTGTTGCAAGATAAATATAGATTATCTCTGTTCAGAGCTAGATTTTGAAGGTACAGGTTTGTATTTTAAAAACATGAAGTTAATTATTATGGTTTTATACAGATCACCAAAGGGTAATGTTGTTACTTTCCTGGAATAGTTAGAAGAATTGTTGATATTTTTGAACAGACCTCCATGGGCAAAATTTAATGTTGTAGTAGGGGGGGATTTAAATTCACACTTTGACGTAACAAAGGGAAATCAAAGCTCTACAAAGGATTTTATCAATCTCCTTAGACAATTCAATTATAGATATACTAACTCTGAGCCGACTAGGGGGCAAGCTTGTTTGGATAACATTTTTACTAATATCAATAGATCAGACCTGTTCTCTAAGGTTGTTCATTTCCCCTACTCAGATCATGACTCAGTATGTATTACGGTGAATAATATTATGTCAAATTACAATAGTTCTGTGGAAAATAAGGTCATTGTTACAAGGCCCATAAATGAAAATAAAATATGCAATTTTAGATCTGCCCTATTAAGCGTTAATTGGCAGGATTTCTATACCAACCACAAAAATTGTTCCGCTGATATTACTTTTAAATATTTTATGGAAGTGTTTTTAATGCAATTTGAAACGTATATACCAAAGAAAAAATGTAACGTTAATTTCAAGGCAACTAAAAATAAAGGTAAAATAGATAGTAAAGAATGGTACACACCTAACCTGACAGACATGAGGAATAAAGTGATGTTGTATTCTGGTATATATAGAATGTGCAAGACAGATATAAGTAGATTAGTTTTCCTAAACTACAGAAAGGAGTATCAGTTAGCAATTAATGAAGCAAAAAAGAAGTATAATATCAGACAGATTGAAACTGCAAATAATAAATGTAAAACAGCCTGGAGGATAATTAATTCTGTTACAACAACGAGTAAAAAAGAGGTTGTTGGTGTAACCCCAAATGAATTTAATAGTTTTTATATTCAGTCTGTTCAGGAAATCTCAAAAAACATTTGTAAACCTGCTGTAACAGCTTCAGATTTGCTAACCCACAACATTAGACCTATAGCAGATAATTTTCTGTTCAGAGAGGTGACTTCTGAGGAGGTTGTGGTCATTGTTAAAAAGTTTAGGCGATCTGACAGTGTAGATGTTTATGATCTATCCTGTAATTTGTTAAAAAATGTGATTGAATGTATAGCTGAACCATTAACGCACTGTATAAACAAGTGCATAAGGGATGGAATTTTTCCAAATGTACTTAAATTATCTAGGGTAATTCCCATTTACAAAAAGGGAGAAAAAAATCATCCTGCTAGCTACAGACCTATATCGTTAACTCCTGTTTTTTCAAAAGTTTTAGAAACTGTAATATACTCTCAGTTGTGTGTCTATCTGGAGCAGTTCAACATAATTTGTAACCAACAATACGGTTTCAGAAAGGGTAGATCAACAACTGAAGCCATGGAATCTTTAGTCAGAAAGGTTCTTCATATTTTTGAACTCAGGGGCTTTGCTCAGGCCACCTTTTGTGATCTGAGCAAAGCCTTTGACTGTGTTGAACATAATGTGCTTTTAGATAAGTTAATTTATTATGGCCTCAGTCAGCCAAGCGTAAAACTTTTCCAGTCTTTTCTTGAGAACCGCAAGCAAATAGTTTGTATAGGTAGAGAAAGATCAGATGTTGTAGACGTTAAATGTGGAGTGCCACAGGGGTCTGTGTTGGGACCTCTGTTATTTATTTTAATGGTGAACGACTTACCATCTTGTATAAACACTCACACAATAATGTACGCAGATGATACAACCTTCTTAAATAGCAGTGTAGATCTCCAGTCACTTCAAAATTTAACTGATGATGTGTTGTCACAGGCATCTATATGGTTTAGATCGAATGGGTTCCTCTTAAATGAAAGTAAGACTCAACAGTTATATTTCAGTTTAAGAGAACTTCCTCTAGAAAACAAAGTAAATAGTATAAAGTGCTTAGGTATTTGTGTAGATAACAAATTAACCTGGGAGCCTCATGTAAGTTACATTTCGGGTAAACTCTCGAGAGTAGTGTTTTTGTTGAGGAGTTTAAAAAGTCATGTACCAAGAAATTATGTAAGAGGTGCATACTTTGCATTTTTTCAAAGTATAATTACATATGGAATCTTACTATGGGGAAATAGTAGTCATGTCAATAAAATATTGTTACTGCAGAAAAAAGCTATTAGGATCATTTCGGATGCACACAATGCAGAACATTGCAGACCACTCTTTATTAATTTACAATGTTTAACCGTTATAAATCTCTACATTTTCCATGTTTTGTTATATATTAAAAACAATATATCCGATTATTATACGGGACGGGAAATTCATTCTCACAATACTAGGAATAACAAACTTATCAATATTCCTTATAATAGATTATCTAAATCACTTAACAGTTATGAGGTATTAGGCCTAAAAATGTACAATAAGCTCCCATCAAACATTACTCAGCTTCCGGTAAACATATTCAAAAGTAAGCTTTTTATTTTACTTGTTAGGAATCCATTTTATGATATCCAAGAATTTTTTGAATGGGAATTATCCTGTTAATTGTGTGTGTTATGACATAACGACCTCATATAAAGGGTTGGGTACCACAATTTAGTTTCTAATTCAATCTTTGTAACCTTTAGCCTGTATAATTATGTACACTTGTATTTTTATTATATTTTTAACTATATTGACTTTGTCTATTGCAATTTCATTGCCAAATGACAATAAAATTGTATTATTATTATTATTATTATTATTAGTATAAATTTCCGTGAGAAAAGTTCATTCACAACATTACAGTTATTTACAGTTTTTACAATTATGTACATACTAGTATGTACTTTGTGTGTACAATAATATTTTTTTATAAATAAAATATCAGTTTTAGGTCATTTTTTATAATTATTAAGTCATTTTCTTTAAAATTTAGGGTCATTTTATAGGTCATTTTTCAAACAATTTTAGGTCATCAGAATCCGGGCCCTGGTCATGACAATAAAACCTGTTGAGAAAACGAATAGATTATTCTACCACTCGGATAATCTATATGAAAATATCTTTTAAATAAAAGTCTCTGCTCTTATAATTTCAGATTGTGTACAAATTTTAAATTAAAATGGTTAGAGCAGTTGTCAAGAAAATCACTAAAAATTATTTTTGTGTAGTGATACTAAAATTAATAGAAATTCGACACCAAAATTTTGTCTAACAAAATTATAAAGTTTTATACGATTTATCTTTTTTGGGCGAGTTTTCAGCTACCGGGTCACCCCTCTCATACTCGTATGCTGGTACTTAAAGATTTACTCTCCTTTCGAAAGGAGCTTACATAGATAGGGGGAACGAAGGTCTGTATCGACACTGGACGTACTTCCTGGTGAGGTGTCAACACGATGCAGGGCTTTCTCTTAAGACAACACAAACACATAGGGTTGAAACTTTCGGAGTAGATTTCAAGTAAATTTCAATCCGGCATTTGCCTTTGTGAGTAGGGAAAATCAATTAAAAAAAACACTAGAATACCTGGCCACCGGATTTTATACCGCATCCTCCCGAATCCGCCCAACTCTGATAGAAATTAATTATACGAATCACTTAATTTTATTTTTAAATCATTAGTCAGCAACCACATGTTGATAGCAAGGCTGCATGCAATCCCCATATTCACCCCATTCATGGGACCCTTAAGTTTCGGTATGGCGAACTTGTCTAGTGAGTGCTGACCAGTTGTTCGGGACCTTAAGTTGTAGTGGAGAGACGTTCACATAGAAAATACTGTTCAATAGCGACTACTTTGAAGGGGGGTTGTGAGTTTTTTACATAACTGGATGCGATTTCATATCACATTTTCTTACAGTACAACATACATACATAAGAAGTCACGGAGATAATGAACTTTCCCCGTCCCTCCCACTGCCAGTATGCTATAATCTCTATATAAATAAAAGGCTTTGTCCTGACTGACTGACAGGAATCTACGTAGAGCCTAAACTATAACAGGTAGAGACTTGGAATTTTGACAGTACCTTCGCTTCATAAGGTAGGTGCTCACTAAGAAATGATTTTGAAAAATTCTGATTCTAAATGCCAAAAATTAAATGTTTTTGTGAATACTTAACCCCTTTTTACACAGAATTATCGTAACAAAATCACAGAACATATTGTTGCCAGTTTTATCAGATGGGTTTGGATTAAATGAAATGGAAGTTTGACAAATTAGAGAAGGTATCAATACACGGCCTCCTTTATTGTATGCCTCCTTTAGGAGGCCGTGATCAATATAATTCATGTTATCTATATTAATAAAAGGAATTGTCTGTCTGTCCGCGATGCCCAGCGAAATCTACTGAACGCAGAGATCTGAAATTTTAAACATAGGTGGGCTGAAGGGTCGGAAAATGCACCTCGAAGCCGGAATTTTAATTTTAGCTTTCGTTCGTGAGTTATGAGTGAAAAACGGGCAAAAAACGTGCATTTTTTGCGTTTTCGAAACATCAGTTTTCAGTTATACATTTCAATGTCAAATCAATTACAGTTGGCTTTGGCTATTTTTGTCATACCTTGAAAATAAAACTTTCACGATCGCTTGAATGTTGTAAGCCCTAAATATGGTCAAACATTGTTTTATTTGGACGAAACTCACTATACAGAGGTTTTCTGGGCCAAGAAACTCGAATCTGAGGTCGCTTTTACCAGGCGACGCTATCTAATCGTGGTATGTTGTCCACGTGATTTAGGTGTTAATAAATATAATGATTTTACTATTATGCTCTTAATTTTTAACTTTTGAAATAATTATCGCGGGCCATCGCTTGATTTTGTAAGTTCGTCCTGGACGATTCATTTGTTTAGAATATCAAGGCACGCAGACATATGAAATTTTCAACCTACACGGAAGAGGGATAATCAATATAGGCCTAAATATGGTCAAACATTGTTCGATTTGGACGAAACTCACTATACAGGGGCATTCTGGGCCAAGGAACTCGAATCTGATGTCGCTTTTACCAGTCGATGCTATTTAAACGTGGTATGTAGTCCACGCGATTTAGGTGTTAATAAATATAATGATTTAACTATTATGCTCTTAATTTTTAATTCTTGAAATAATTATCGCGGGCGAAGCCGCGGGCACATGCTAGTCCTTTATATAGCAGACATATAAGTAGAGCTCGAAAATTGATGAAAAATTACGTATAAAAGTACTATAAATTTACGAAAATATGACAAGAAAAATTTTAAAAAAAACTTAACATTTCTAAATATGTTTTTAAAAGGGAAACGTACAAATTATAATAAATAATAATAACAATAATAAACAAAAGGACAATATTTAAGTATTTTATATTATTACTTTTATCATTATGTTTTCTATTATTATTATTATTATTATTATTATTATTATTATTATTATTATTATTATTTTTATTATGTTTACTGTATTTATTAATTAATGTATTACGGCTAAGGAATTATAAGATAGCTTTGTAATGTTGAAAAAGTCCATTCTGAAGCCAAAATAGGGAAAAATGCGTCGAAAGAATTAAAAGTTCCTAAAAAATTAGCAGTAGAGAATAAAATGCCGAGAATGCAAAAAAAAATGCAAAATATAAGTAAGCTTTTTGTTTCGTTTTGAGGCGAGACGAATTTATACTACATCCTGCATTGTCTGTGATTTCTCAGAGAAAAGATGACATTTCATTAACTTCCAAGCTCCTCTTCCCACAGTATTTCAGTACTGACTCAGAAATATTCCTTAGGAGTCGTACCAAGACCGGTGTCTTTACTGCAAAGATAATTCGTATTGCTGGAATTCTGTAACAGTCACTATTTAACTTCTACTAGTGTTCATAAAAGTCTTCTCAGAATATCCGGCGCAATGGTAGGTTTGTGGGTGATACACGCTGCTCGTGTCTGTGGTAAAATGTATTTAAAATTCTTCAAAAATGTCCTCCTGGGCCAATGACAGAAAATAACAATGTGGTTGTAAAGTAATTGTACAGTAGAGATTTGGGCAGATTTTGAGGTTATGTTGTACGCGTGGCAACAGCTGTACTCATCACGTGACTATTGCAGATGGCGCTGAATGGAGCTCCTGAAGAAGAAGATCCACCACCGGACAGCTGACGGCCACCGGAAGTGCATCATCCTCCTCCTAAGACGGACGTCATATGTTTGTCTTATCTCCACTGACGAATTCCTCCATAAGGACGCTCTGAGGATACACGTTTATCCAAATTAATATTAAGTACATTTGATTGTCTTTTTTCATTATCGGTTCCTTTTTTAAACCCCATTATTTCATAATTTTCCAGTATATATTATTTAATTCATCTTAACATTTTTTTCATATTTTAATTTAAATTCGTCCCTTCTTTAGTAATAATTAATCAGTACTTGTGTTATTCCCTTGGCTTTTGAAAACTATTATTTTCTTTTTTGTTTCTCTACAAGAGATAAGTAATTACTTTCGTCTGATTTAAATTACAGTTTCTGCTTCTAATTTGTTCTGTCCTCGGTTCTTTTATTCCTTTCGTTTCCACACCCAAACTTTCGATAATCCCTTTAGTTTTTACTAATTTATTCTTGGTCAACCATTTATTCTTAAAACCATCCAATCATTCAACTAGAACACATTTAATCACTCAATTTTTAATTCATCCACGTAGTGAATCAATTTATATGCCCCATTGATGAATTCGTTAGTTTAGTCAATAATTCGATAAATTTTGTGCTGTTCTTATAGGCTATCTTAATAATGTACGATTTTTCCTTTAAACAGGAGTAAGATCAAGTAAGAAAAAGAAAGAGATAAATAAAACAAAAGAAGTGAAAATGAAGAATGAATAAATGGATGAATGGATGATAAGTGAGTTAGTAATACGAAAGTAGGAAAAAACATAAAAAGGGATTTAAAGAATTAAAAAAAAAAAAAAAAAAACTTCATACACTATACAGTGGGGATTCTGTCCACAACAATTTAAACGCCAAAGAGCTTGTAGGTTATCTATCTCAGAAGAGGGTGGTAAATTAAATCTTTCTTTGCACATGCCAGCACATCTGGTAACAGAAGAACTTTTCAATTCCACTCGATATCCGGTAGTGTTATATCGATATATTGCTTCGATATGAAAGGTTCCCCCATCATTTCCGGTTATCGATTACGTAGTAATACGTTTCCACTGTTCCTTAAAGTACATACAGCAATCTGAGATTGATCTTCATTATTTCCAGTAATGATGTAACGCATATTTGCCAAAAAAATATTTTTTGTTATAGTAGTTTTATTATTGTGTTTTTATTACTATTGTCGTTTTAAGTTATACCCTTAGCAACCAGGGAAGGCGGTTGAGGCCAGGTAGATTCCTTCACCCACAGGCACCCTCACATTTACACGGGCAGGAGATTTAGGACCAACCGTAATTTCCTCCCCATGAGTCACCTAGTCTACTTCAATCAATCAATCTTGGATTTTTTTAATATGTCATTTTATCTTAAAATGTTTGTTATATATCAATTCTACACATAATTACAAGAAAAATGACACCAAACAGTGTATAATTGACTTTAACAGGAACATCTATAACAAATACATAAATAAAAGTTACGAGAAAACAGCTTTCAAGTCCTATGTTCCTATTAAAGTAAATTATACATTGTTTGATGTCATTTTTCTCTTAATTATGTGTAGAATTGATATATAACAAACATTTTAAGATAAAATGACATATTAAAAAAATCCAAGATTGATTGATTGAAGTAGACTAGGTGACTCACGGGGAGGAAATTACGGTTGGTCCTAAATCTCCTGCCCTTGTAAATGTGAGGGTGCCTGTGGGTGAAGGAATCTACCTGGCCTCAACCGCCTTCCCTGGTTGCTAAGGGTATAGTGATTTAAATGTAATCTACAATAAACATATTAACTATTCACAAAACATTAAAAAGTATATGATTGGAATAGTTAACTTGTGTGTCAAGTAGCTCCATACTAATGGGACTTCTAGACACGTACATGTGCTAATCTTAACAGAACTCCACTCCCTCACCTTTCTTCCAAGAACAACTGCATGTTTTCCATATGTTGATGGAACTCACTGAATCCCTGGAATGTACATCTACATCAGTCCCTTTTTTACTACTTAAGTAGTGTGATCAGTGATTGTGCAATGTCAAATTATCAAAGGTAATCCTTGTGAGTTTATTTGATGAAACTCGTAAAATCGGGTTCCATTTATTAAAACTATTCCATGAATAAAAATGCAACTTTGTTATATAAAAACAAAACTAACAGTTGCAAGATCACGGCGTACTAGGAATCAACCATTCATGAACTGATTCGAGTTACAATGTTATGACCAATGCTACCAATGGTACAGTCGGTCAAATAAAAAACGTCGGGCGGTATTTGATTAAGTATCACGAACGAGCATATGCGCATGTACAGGAAGACTTAAGGTTAGGTTCACACGCGCCTCTTGTCTATCCATGTATTTTCTTGATTATTTAGTCAGTTTTGTTCCAAAACAAACATGTATAGAAGGCTGTGGCTATATGCCTCAAATCCGCCATATTCTTGGTTGCAAATTGTTATAATATTAATAATTAATAGATTCGGGAGGAATATGTTTATTCAAGGAGCATTTTTTAAAGATTTTATTTTATAATACCGGTACTTGTAGTGCAAAATCAATAACTTACGCTCAGCATCTGCAACCAATCTTAGCATCGAAATACGCGTCCGGCATGATCAACGTTTGCTATGAAAACTTCCGGTCGCATTATAGTACCGTAACGTTCCCACCTCTGAGCTTCTTTTCATAAATATGGAACCTTCTCGCTGCTTCAGAGACCGAAAAATGCAGGTCAATTACAGCCCTAACCACACTTTTTCTCACGTTAGCATTTGTATGTGGCGATGACACAAAGCAAAATGAATTATGACAATGCATTAAGTTGAATATCGTGTGTTACGATTTCCGCGATGTTCATTTTTTCCCTCCTTGTTCATATTTTCCCTCCTGCCGCATGGCCTCATATGTTCCGAAAATGACCTGTATTTTGTGTTTTTTATAGGAAACTTGTGAACTAATGCGTCAAAACTTTAATTTTAGCAGCATACGAGTCCCGACGTTTTTTATTTGACCGACTGTACATATAAGACATAGTTAGCCTGATTCAGGTAATAGCAGAACAGAGTAAAAGCACAAGAACTGGCTTGTACCGAATCGAAATTGTGTTTTTAAATAACGTACATTTATTTTATTTCACTTTCCAAACAAGTTATGTTGTATAAAATAATGTGTTTTCATTTACTCAATGGCGACATGTGACGTATTAATCGCCTTACGTTTTATGAGACAAAAATGCATCCTTGCGATCCGAGGAAGGATAAACGATCGTGATTGGTCTTTATCCGAGGAATTGCTAACAAAAAATTGAGCTGAAAGTAGGTTTTCCATGAGCGAGAAAAAATTCCCAATAATTTACTGTTCACATGTAAAGAAGCCCTGAAATTAATGTTTATAAAAACAATTGGAATAAGGTATATTTACACTTCACGAAATGTTATTAATTAGAGTGATTTACATTAGTATAAATAAAAATAAAATAAAATAAAATAAGCCTATCGTGTCCCATGTAGGGCAAAGGCCTCCTAAGAAGGGTTTAGCTCCTCTTATCTAGCACGGCGAGCTACTCCGCGCTAGTGAAGTTGTTCGTGATTTTGAGCGTCATGTACACTTGAACTTTAACACTTGGTCTTGAGCACTTAGTCTTGCGTATTGTTCAGGGTTTTCCCCAGTTCTTTCCACTCGTTTCTTCTTTTGGCTACCCTGGTCCATTGTTGGCCCACTTTATCCTTGAAAAGGTCCTCCCATCTCCTTTTTGGTCTTCCGCGCAGCCTTCTTCCTTGTCTGGGGTCCCATATGGTACTCCTGTATATCCATTAGTATAAGTGAAATAAAATTCCTAAATAAAAATTTGAACCAACTGCATTAATAAGATTCCTTTAAAGAATCCAAATATCGAAATAGTTATAGCAATCCTGGATGTATTGTTTTAATTTTATATATGAAATAAACTGTTTTAAGATTTTTTAAAATTTCGCCATAAAAGTACCTGCTTATCAGATCTACTACTGGTGTCTCGACAGCAAGCCTGACTCCTAGTTGGAAGATGAAGATTCTCTATATAAGTTTTTTTAATATCATATTTAGCCGGGCAAAGGCCTATTTTCCTTAATTGCTTCTCTTGTTTACCGTTTCCTGGTTTTCCATTTTCCTTATTACACACAAACACCCATGCCCGAGGAGGGATTCCCTAAGAGATATTCAGAGACGCTAAATTGATTTAAAACATATTTAGGTAGTCCTGATGGGTTTTATGTCGACGAAATGTCTTCTGCGTTGGCTGAGAACGCGGCCACATGCGCCACAGAAAGATGTCCAAAACGTCGGTTTCAGAACTCAATATTCGGGCCTATAGGAATAAACTGTTACAGAAATAACATTGTACAAAGCATTAAGGTGTTCTGCACTACGGTGACCGGTAGCCGTGGGCCTCGCGAAGCATCTGTTCTGTCTTATGCATGTTTATCCGAATTTCAAGATTTGGCGGCACATTATCTCTATCATATGCCAGCCTTTTCAAACATGGTAGGAGACGTTAAAACAGCATGAAAATGACAAGTATTTCGCCACAAGTTACTTCATCTTCATCGCCCTCAACGTCATCGTTGTCATCCTCACCATCTCCGTCTCTAAACATTAGCCTATCATTTCAATGTAATAGGCTAACACTAAAAACAAACATTATTATGAACAAAAACTTCTGTCAAAATCGTCAATGTAACTGTAACAGCTGACTTAGGTCAGTAGCTTGACAGGGAAAATACATCATGAGAAGACATAAATTCGTGTATGCTTGTTATAAGTTTGTGATCTACTATGGAGTTCAATACAGTAATCAATAAGGGTTTAGTACTTTTATACCACGAATGGCAATATGATTGGCAATGTTATGATTTTTATTACGAACTTTTTTATATATTGTTGTTGTAACGCCGTTTTGTAAAACTGATGTAATTGGTGTAAGAGAATATTGCAATTGAGCAATGAGCCTGTTATACAATGAGCCAGCATAATAAATAATAATAAATAATATTGGATTTATTGGTGGATTGGTTTATTAAATAGTTCATTCGGATGGTCTTGATTGATAATGGTTACACTCATTTTATTATCTTTTTTTAGTGCTGTTTATACCCTGCATTTATTTTCCTAAAACAAACATGATATTAATTATTCTCTAAGGTAGACTATTCTCCATCATTTCCAGAGTTCCAGTTTCAAAAGAAACCCCTCCAATCCCATCAAGGGAGAGCAGTAAATGATTCATTTTACATAGGTCTACAGTATTCATAAATTTGGGGATCTGGCACCCAATACTTGGGGTCCATCTCTGTCAAACCAACACTAGGGCAAGAACGAGCAGATACTTTGGTGAAACAGATGCCGGAAATGAAAGATTAAGTCATTTCTAATCATATGCATTAGTATGAATATAATTGTAAGAAAACTGGGCTATGCTAAATTTAATTAATTAAGAATAGAAAGGACTATGCTTGTTTTGTGTAATGACTTTACTTTGAAAATGAAAAAAAAATTACAGGAAGTTTATTTGGGTCCACATTAGAAAAGGCATGCCTTAAGTTATAACATGCTTATCTATAAACATACAGAAACATTTTTGGTTCTTTATACAGCATTTCAAAATATTGTCCATAGGCTATCTTAACTGGGATAAAGGGATATTATGCATTGACACAAAGTCACATATATCTTATGTAAGAGACCATAATTTTTCATCTAAATCTTAACGAATATGGTTTCTTGTCAACGGATGACAGTTAATGACACCCAGATTGATAAATTTTAGGCATTTGCCAAGCATGTCCAGCTAAACCACATAAAAGACAAAATTCTTACAAAATGTAATACTTTGGCCTACCAGAAGAATCCGTAGCACAGGAAAGCACGAGGAATTCACACATATGCTTTTAAATATATCTAGCACTGTGTAAATTGTATTTTAAAACATTCTTCATTATGCTTTCCACATTTTCGTATAGAGTAATAATCGAAAGTAGTCGAACTTGATTAAATAATTTGTCCCATCCACAGTATTTATTTACCTATTTGCTTTCAACCTGTAGAACTAATACTAGAAATGAATTTCGGAAATACTTTTTAAAGATTTTCGTAATAGTTAAACTTTCATAAAATGTGTAACCTTCCGCGAAATAAACGTAGAAAATATATTCAGCAATCAATTGGCACCTTTCAGAACTAAATAAGTTTTAATGAATCTTATAGTAAATTTGTTTATTAACAATGGGTAGCAGGCCTATATCGTGGTTGTGTTATTATACGTTCTTCCGATATCTTATGTTATTCTACAATAGTCTGAGGGAGGTGTAAAAAATTGCCTTTCTTTAGGTGGCTGAAATAAAGCGCAGACAGCTGGCATTTGCCCAAGGCTCTGTAAATTGAATACCACCTCCCATGACGCCACATATCGATGTAATAATTTAGATCTTCCAATGGTTTCTGTGGGATTTGTTTTAGCATCTTCGACCAATGTTACCGTTAATACCTAACAATGGTACCCTACTCCAAATAAATAAAATTAAATACAACAACTCTACAGGATAAGATCGAAGACCTTTGCCGATCTGAAATACAGTGCATAGCACCTGGTAGAAGTAACGGGCGTGTAGACAATTATATCGTAGTACACAAACTGCATGCATCCCAGATACTACGATTCGTTTTGAGTTAGATGCTGATCAACCGTAAAGTGTGCATTCTGAAAAAATCAAAATAGAACACAGCTTCGGCCAGAATGATAGGGCTGATGATAGGAACCGAAGGATCTATTCCTAAATGTTTTACGACCTTGCGAAATAATTTAAAATCCCATCTATTATTAGACCCATCTAAAGACATAGGCTTTTTGGCACTTTGTTACATGGCCTCTTAATCGATAACAGAATGTGAAGTGAGAAAAGTGTACTTATTGCCCTTACTCAGGGTAAAGCAAGTTACGTGAGTGCATTAAGAAGATATTATTTGGGTTGTGTATCCTTCGGGGATGCGATGGGATGTACTAAGGACATTCTAATAATTTTTACAACCAATTTACATGACGAGAATTTCATACATAATATTATTATACTAACGGTTAAAACGTTTATTTGGGCAAAGGAAGTAATAATAATAATACTAATAATAATAATAATAATAATAATAATAATAATAATAATAATAATAATAATAATAATAATAATAATAATTCGTTTATTTATCCTGGCAGAGCTAAGGCCATTTGGCCTTCTCTTCCGCTTTGCCAGTCAAAAAATTACAGTTAGAAATACAATTAAGTTACTTATAATTAAATAGAAGATAGTTGAACCTAAAAGTAAATTAATTACAATTAAGTTACAAGATAACCTTGAATAGAAAATTGAAGTTATGTGTTTCACATCAGATTTTTTTTATGAAAAAAGACTGAGGAATAAGGTAAAGAGACAAAGATGATACAAAAGTGAAACGTGTTGATGAAATGGAACCCGGAAAACGGGAGAACGCCGAGAAAACCCTGAATTATTTCAACTTCACTGAATTATTTCAACTTCACTGAATGTACGGCTCTGGCTTAATTGATAAGTTATTCGAACTCCATTTCTTGGACATCGTAAAACCAAGTGCTGACACGAAGTCGCCAAGATGGCCTCACAACCAAAAATAAATTAGTCACAGAAATAGATATTCAATTGTTCAATTTTTTTTCATCGCAATTGAAAAACTCAACCTACTTCAACCATTCGAAAAGCGATTTCAACTTCAACGAATTTCAACAAGAGCTGGAGGTAACATGTCGCGGTCCGCATGCTGCTAACCACTAGCAGGTACGTAATTAGTGCGCGGGTTGTGAAGCGTTGCGCACGCGCACATAATGATCACTATTAGTTCCAGCAGTTGCATCCCTAACCGTCAACCCTTCTAGCCATCTTCAGGAGTTTTTACTGAACTTGGGAATGATGAACCTTTGTCATGTCTCACTTCATCAATAATCCAATGTACTTACAGGGCAGATGAAGGGCATGCGACCAAGGTTAATGCACAGAATCACATGATTCCCATAATATTAGGCCATAATGATCAGTTTAAGAAGGTACTGAAACTGACATAGTTTAAGTGGAGCAAAACATAAAGAAGAAGTTGGGTGGTAGGCCTTATCCCACCATGGATGTCCTGCCAAGGAATTAGGTCAGTTTACATAACAGAAGCATACTTTAAATTCCAGAGTGATAGGGAAAAAGCGAATAAGTCAAAGTACCAAAGTTTTATAAAAGACAAATAAACATTTATTTTCAGAGCACTTTTACAATATTTAGATCAGTCCACCCAGATATTTTTACATAATATAAGATACTGTGTAAAAATATCTGGTGGACTGAACTAAATAGTGTAAGAATGCTGTGGAAATAAACTATTTTTTTTGGTCATTCCTGAAACTTTGGAATTTTGACTTATTCGCTTTTTCCCTATCTTTCTAGAATTGTTGCTAGGCATTAGTAATTTCACTACTTTTCCAACTTCGTGGGTATATTTTTTAATGTGTGGTTCATATATTGCATTATCTTACTAATAATCGTGATAAGCTATATGAAGAAGGTGTTTAGAGCTAGTAGTTTTAGCATTGTCTGTTATTATTGTTTTATGTTATTTTCTTGTGGAAGATAATACGAATTTAGCAAGAAAATTTAGGGAGTATTTTATTATATTACTACATATTCGTCAGCATTATTCTATCATTCACCATCGTTTCTTCTCGACCTTTCTAGACCTCTCTCTTCCTTTAATACACACAATTTTTTTTAAAATATACCACACTTATTTATTGCCTACAATAAATATTCGACACCAAATTTTGGTATCCAATGTTAATGTTAGCAAAAAAGTCAATAAATCTCGTCACAACATTAGAAAATCATATGTGCCATTATCATTTTCCCTTTCATATCACGATCACTTATTCAATTGAAGTTATTGTGTATTGTTCATTAGGTCTAATATTTTTAAAGTTTTTAAAATAAAAATGTAACAATTTTAACTAATGATAATGTAAAATTTTAACTTCTCTAATTCGAAAATCGGAAGGATCACATTGAGAATATATTATATGCTTAGTGATTTGTGACAATACATTGTTTGGGTAAAGTATTTCTTTACAGAACTTAATATATGTGAATCTGCACGGATGGTGGTATAATATCTTGATTTATCTTATTCAAGAAGGTGTAATGTCAGGAAGAATTATTACGCTACAAGATATACGGCATTATGGTCGGGATATGCCTAAAAGCCATTGTGATTCGGACAATGTAAATGTGTGAGTTATAGTTTCTTAATGCCTCGAGAAGGTTGAGTAAGAAAGTCAGTAAGTAAGGAGTTTACTTCTTTGTTGTTCCGGTGTAGTGATTCCCCTACCTCAGTCACTTCCGGTGATGACCGGAACTCCGGATCGCAGGCCACAAGACGCTACACGGCCTGCCACGGCACACGCCTTCCCCTCCCATCTACACAGGCAAAACTTCCATCACATGGTCATGTGGACTTGCTAATCGCTTTCATTGTCATCTTATCCACAGATACCCAAGTTCTATAACATTTCATTATTAAGATGAAGTTATTTTGCACGTAAATATCATGTATGTTTTCCTGTCGATTTCCAAATTGTAGTTGTCTGTACATTAATTTAATAGATATGAATTTTTCCAAGTTGCATAATGATCACCTAATTTTCATCAACGTGTTTGGAGTTTAAGTTTAGTTTCAATTATACGTTTGTATGAATTCAATTGCTAACTTAGGGTGAAGAAGAATCTAAATGACCAGCATATCCAGTCTGATAAGCATAATTATTTTACAAAATAAAACTTTAACATAAGTACAAAATGAAGTCAGACAGACAAAAAGAAATAGTATCATGTCATTGTCCTTCTTCTTCTTCTTCTTCTTCTTCTTTCGTTTCACCCTCTTTGGGGTACGTTGAACCAGTTATTTTTTTTTGTGTGTTGTTCCTTCCTAAGTGCCCAGTATTTCTTCATTCTTTCTGATCTTCTTTTCCTCTCTTCTTCAGAGATAATAGGTTTGGATTTCAGTGTCTACCTGTCTTGGAACCTTGTATTTTCGTCTTTAGTTATTATTTTAGCCGTTCGATCGAGTAGTGAATTTTCTGTAATTTTTAACTCGACTAGGAAGTCGGAAGAAGTCAAAGATTTGTTTGGTTAATATATTAGAGTCCATTCTGAGAAGATGACCATAGAAATTTATCCTCCTTTTTCTCATAGTATCTAAAAGTTTTCAATTTTATTGTAAAGGGTTTCATTCTTGATG
Organism: Ectobius pallidus; assembly: GCA_964059195.1. Classification (NCBI taxonomy): domain Eukaryota; kingdom Metazoa; phylum Arthropoda; class Insecta; order Blattodea; family Ectobiidae; genus Ectobius; species Ectobius pallidus. Next base: position 56,763,196 of record CAXKWD010000002.1, read on the forward strand.
CATATTATCTTATTATCCTGAAATTTTGGTCCTATGATTTTTCTTAAAATCTTCCTTTCCTTTAGTTGAAGTTTCTCCATCTGACCTTTGAAATTCATGTTTAGCGTTTCTGCCGCGTACAGTGCTTCTAGTTTAATTACTGTTCTGTCATTGTCCTTCTTATGTAAAAAATCTTTGCTGATTTATCAGAATTTTAAAACGTTCTTCATAGATTACATAATAAAACTTCCTTTCATCCTATCAGAATTGTATTCATACAAAGGTGGATCTAAAAGTAGGCCTAACGACCAATAATTTTTCTGCATTGTGGCTGGAATATTTTATGCCCTGAATGGTACAATCGACCTAGGACCATAGTGCCATCGGAAGAATAAGGCCATTTGAAAAATGTCCTATCGAGGATCGAACTTGTGACTTTCTAGTTTGTAGCGCACTTCCCACTAAAATATTTATATTTACAATGGTATTAATCTAATCAATATCTTTCGAAATGAATTTTGATTAAGGGTTCAAATAGGCCTAATCCTTAAAGTGTTGAAAACGTAAAATGTGCAGAAATATATTTCTGATACCAACGTCGAATAATAAATTTACTCATCATAACTCATCGTCGCTATTTCATATCCATTAAAATTGAATATCAGGTGAAATTAACACGCCATGACACATAGAGAATACAAAACAGATGCAGATCAATAGTTAATTGCCTACTCGGGTTTACCTACAGATCCTGAACTCGTGATATAACCTCGACGTTCAAAGGAGTATAAATAAAGTTGTATTTAATATATATATTTATTTATATATATACATATGTACTGGTATTGGGGGGAAAAACCGGACCGACTCTTGTAGCTGATTTCAGAGCCTTGTGATACGTAAATAAATGTAAGAGATGTAACGGAAACGTTTGTTTTCACAAGCAATGCAAATTACGTGAAATTATTTCTCAATTCATGCAATTTATCGGCTGTAGAACAAATTTCAAAACATTCCCTGCTATCTTGTGAATGCCGCTAGGCATGCGCAGTGGCTCATATCGGCAACTTAGATATTTTAGTCGTTCCACTTTTTTTTCCCTACCCGTACATACACATATGCTGCTGCAAGTAATTTTATAATTGTTGCATAATTTTTACTAATATTCTACCAGTTTACCAACACCATCAGAAATAACTAAAAGGGCGTTGCAAAGGGAAACATGCAAGACAGTTGAAGGCTGTTTGGAAGGCATCCCAATTATTTGTCCATCTAGTGAACTTGACATTCGGTTGTTTAAAACAAACAGGAAAAAATAGTGGGTGCAGGAGGGAGGGGAGGGTCAAGGACGAAGATAACATCACATTGCAACACGCAACGCACAGAGCTTTTCTTTTGTTATTTCCATTCAACTTTTTACTTGCATGTATTCTTTGCGTCACTTTTTACATTAATTTGTTGTTTCCTCGTGTACGTGCTGTAATTTCACTCTTTATACTAAACGATTCCCTTTTTCGTCGCTTAGAGTTTTCTTCCCTTCATTCCGACAGTCGAGGAACTTGTTTTTAATTTATGATCTAAGATAATAAATTAAAACTGAAAGATGCTATTTCCAGGACGGAAATTGTTTTATTTTTATTAGTAGTCAAACTTTAAGAATGTATCCAATGTCGCTGTTGTCATTATTATATTAGCGCGTGCACGAATCCTGTACAATTGCTTCTGTACAGAAATTTATAATAGGCTATATGGTGTTATAGGCTTAAATCTTGAGGAATAATAAATACAATAGAATAAAATTATTTATATTTTAAATAAGATAGGGTAGGATAAAATATAAGATTGTTGATAGGCCTAAAGTGTCCACAGGAATTCGACCTGCCTTACCTGTAAATTCTTCAATAGGCCAATTATTATTATTATTATTATTATTATTATTAAGAATGAAATAAATATCTTGGAAATTGAAATAATTTACGCATTGTACGGTGTAATAAAGAAAAATTATCACAGCTCAAATTTATAAAGCTGTACCGTCAAATTGCGACTGTAACTTACGAAATCATGTTATATATTATTTCAGATGACATTGTTCTTTTTTACCTAAGCAAACACTGTGTCCAACAATCGGAAGATTTTTCACTCCTGCTTCAATTAATTATTAATAAATGTTTTGGCTAAAGAGTTTTATTTAAAATTCGTAAAATGTCCTATTTTGATATAACAAGACGGCTTTGGATAGACTATACATTTTAGTTTTGAAACAAATAATATCTATGACTTTTAAGATGAAAAATAAATTAATTAATACTATATATAAATATATGTGTATATATATATATATATATATATATATATATATATATATATATATAATTCATCTTATACGCTAGCATGATTACATGGTTCATGGCTCGTATGGTCTATTATATTTTTTCAAGTTTGCGGGTGTGTATGTGTGCGAGAGAGAGAGGGAGAGGGAGAGGGAGAGGGAGAGGGAGAGGGAGAGGGAGAGGGAGAGGGAGAGGGAGAGGGAGAGGGAGAGGGAGAGGGAGAGGGAGAGGGAGAGGGAGAGGGAGAGGGAGAGGGAGAGGGAGAGGGAGAGGGAGAGGGAGAGGGAGAGGGAGAGGGAGAGGGAGAGGGAGAGGGAGAGGGAGAGGGAGAGGGAGAGGGAGAGGGAGAGGGAGAGGGAGAGGGAGAGGGAGAGGGAGAGGGGAGGACGAGAGAGAAAATAATGAACGTTATCCGCTTTCTTTCTTGAGAGCGACGCGAGATAGCATGTTATCTATACTACCTCGTGAACCATGATTTCCTTTTCGACTTTTTAAACATATGAGCTCTTGAGTGACATATCTCAAAAAGTATTCTGAGCTAACAGATCAAGGTGATAAACAAAATTAATCTGAACATAGTTATGACTCGAGATGACAGATCTGCTTGTTAAGCTCACGGTGTCGGATACTGGTAGCTTCACACATGTTTGTCATCTCCTGAAACAGCTGGGATATGCATTACTGGGGTTGCATAACTACAAGGACAGGAAGGGGCTATTGAATGGAAATCCAGCGGAAACGGTAAATTGCTTTAGTGCACTGTAATACCTCGCTCCTATGCGTTCAATGACATGCGCAATTATATAAGTGAGACTTAGGGCGTGAAAAATATGCACGACTATTATTTTGCACACACTCCCCATTGCTGATTGTTTATCGTGGAATCTTTTCTATAATCCCTAGGGAATCACCAACACCTTATATGATTTTTGAGAAGGTTTATAGGTCCATTGCTTAACGGTGATGAATTTACTAGTATAGACCAAAATTAAGAAAATGGAACTAAGTTATTAGTTACTATTCCGGTAATTGACTTTTATCATGTAAAATGTTGCGAACAGCGCCGTAATTACGGGGTGGCCAGGAGTGGCAGTTGCCACCCCAGAATTCCCAAACCCCTCTTTTTGCCACCCCAAAAAAAGATTTAAAAATGCTTAAACTACATCATTTTACGCCGAATTAAAAATAAAATGCATACCCCCAGACCCCCCGGCAGACCTTGCCACCCCAGTTAAAAAGTTGAAATTACGCCCATGGTTCGAATGTATGTATTTTTGTTCCTTCGTATAGCAACATAATTATATTGTTAGATATATGCATATGCATTCATGTACTACAGATTATTGTCTCTGTTGGACATTCTTCGTAAAAATCAGATTAAACCGGCCCTGGATTTCAACGCGCTATTTCCAGAATGTGAATTTCCTCAACCTTGACCAATACACTTGATACCTTATATATAACAATTTACCATTTCAATTCGCAGAGGAGTATAAGGTAAACACAATTTGGTGATGGAATAAAGAAAATAAGTTACATTATAACCATAATTTTTATGTAAAGTTGAGTTATATAATTGCATTCGCTATCAGATTGAGTACAGGCAGAGGAAATAAAATCCATAGCCAAAACTTAAAAACATAATCTAAAACAAAATTCTAAGAAGGACAATTGATTGGTTGTACAGTATTTATAATTTAATAGGCTATAATTTTTTTATGTACATGTTTCTGCAAAATATTACTTAAAGCTGCGTCTGTAAACCCTTAGTTAACTAGGTATTATTGTCACCAATATAGAGAGTTATTAGTTTCACACAAGTAAGAAACATGTTAAAATTAGCATAAGCGTTTTAAAAATATATATAATATTGTAATCATTATTTTTCAATGGATAGCCACATACGGCACCGCCTACGAAGTCGACCACTTCTCCGACATAGAGTTGTTGCGGGTAGTATGCCAGTTGTGAAACATTGTAGAACACGAACAATAAGAACTGTTTTATGTGCAAAACTTATAATGGACGGTAGAATGTTAATAAATTACTAAAAGGAAATGAAAGCAGAATATAAAAGGAGACGAAGAAAGTTAAACAAAGACACAGTAGGCCTAATTACACAAGAAAACGAGAAAAATCAATTATGAATGATTAATGCATTAATCGTCATTTTCATTGCCAGAATGGGAGGCAAAGAAAGAAAGGCCGAAGGAAAAGAAAAGAAAAGACAAAAATAACAAAGAAAATTTGGAAAAATGAAAAATAACGAACACATTGCAACAAAGATACCAAAGTGGAAAAAATAAATAAAGAACGAAAGAATAGTAAAAAAAGAGAAAGAAAGTACGAAATAAAATGAAATAAACAAAGAGAAAAACAACAAATATGGAATTAATGAAAAGTCAGAAGGACATACAAACAAAATTGTATCATAAATGTGGAAAAACAGCATACAAAAAAGAGCTATAAATGACAATTCAAAGAAAATAAATGAGGAAAGCATGAACTGAGAGCCGTAAATTTAAAGAAAGTGAAATAACAAGAAAATAGTAAAGAAAGTGAAGTAACCAGGAAACGGTAAACACAGAATAAAAATGAATCCTACCCAGATAGAAAATGGAAAACTTGTAGGCCATAAGTAGGTAATTACAGGAAAAGAAAGAGTAGAGAAAAAGAACAAATAAAACTTTAAACTAATAAAGCTACGTGTAGAGATATTAAAATTTAAATAAACTTTCTGAACTGGCTGAAAAAGCGTGAAAGTGATTTCTTATAAACTCCTGAAAATTAAGAAATTCGTCGTTTGAGATAATAGTACGTATTCCTTCAAAATCTCCTTCAAGAAAAAGTATGTCTTGAAATGCTTAATCGTATAAAAATAAATGGCATTTTGTTTCTCCTGCGAAGAATCCTTTTTAAATATACGAGGGATGTTCTGAAAGTAAGTTTCGTCATTTTTTTTTCACATGGAAACTTTATTACCAAAACAAATACACCATGCAATCATGAAATATACCCCTTGCACTATTTTTCAACATAGTCTCCACCGACATTGAGACATTTGTCATAGCTTGCAATCAGTTTGAAGAAACCACTCTGGTAAAACTCGGTGCCCTGCTATGCAAGGAATTGTCGCACAGCCTTCTCCACCTCAGCATTGTTTTGGAAGTGACGTCCCGAGAGTGCAGCTTTCATTGCATGGAACAGGTGCCTTCCTTCACTGAACATGCAACACCAGCGACCAACAATTTGATGAGACATGACCTCTTCACCATACACAGTCTGTAGGCGTCCATGGATGATGGACATACTAGTCCTACATGCCCATTCATACCGGATAACAGCATGTACTTCCATTGTCGACCACGTTTTCAGTACACGTCCATCTGCCATCGTGATTTGTACTCAAATAACCTCGGGCACGCCAGTCTACTGCTACTCTCTCTTCTTCGGGACTCTACTCATGCATCGTTTCTCCTCTGCTGACGCTCTTTCCGTCGTTTAACCAGCAATAGGTGTCGATTCTTATGGAAGTTGTTTGCTTCATCTGCTTTACCATCTTCACTTTTTAAAAAACCACGAAACTTACTTTTGGAACATCCCTCGTAGACTGGACGGAAATGTAATAGGCCTACGTTTTTTCTTCTGAGAAAATTCTAAGGAGAGTGCATTAATAAATGGTAGATGAGATATAAGTTGAATGCTACTTCTGAAAAAGTAACACTCTATACAGCCTCAAATTAAAAATTAAATAAAACTGGATATTTCCTAAGGTATTAAAACGGTAAAGAAAGAGGAAATTCTGCCCAAAACGGTAAAGAAAGAGGAAATTCTGCCCAAAACGGGTAAAAATGGAAAAAATGCTCTGTAAAATATATATATATAATCGATACAAACATTCTAGCGGTAGGCCTATATATCTGTAACGCTAATTAATTTCAACAGTTGTCAATGTATTTAGCTGAATGTTAGGTGAATTACAAAGTCGTAAACTGTAAAATAAATATAATACAGTTTAATAGTTTGAGTGCTGCACACGAAGGGAAGTCTGTTCAAATCCTGCCGAAGGTTGGACCGTGGGGAGGGAACCACCATGGTTACAAAGTTCCAGACTTCAAACTTTTAAAAATAAACTTTAAGTCTAAAATATATGTCCTAGAAAAGTTTTGTGATTCTCAGGGATAATTTTTGTTGGTTACCAAGTCGCTCGAAGGAAAAAAGGGCATGCTATCTATTTTATTGCTTTTGGTGGTATGTAAGTGTATATAATTTTGTAAGGTTGTATAGGGTCGTAAGATCACGATTGCAATGGACTTCCAATTTACAGTTTTCATACGGGATTAATTTTGCAGTGTAAATAAAATTACCTATTTTTTTTTTTTTTACCATTAAAGCTAATTATTTACTTAAATGCAATTCTATGTAAATATGTCTAAAAAGAACTTAAAATAGGTAGTCTATATTTTTCTCTGAAATCAAATTTCTATCGTTGAAACCTTTTACATAGTTGGCTCATTCTTATCACATACACACACACACACACACATTCCTCCTAGGGTGTCTAAGCACGCTACAGAATTTCATGCTTGTACATTGGAACACATCGTTTTTCAAAACGTATATCTTCATACAAACTATATTTAGATATATTTTAGATATGTGACCTGATGATAAAGATAAAATTAACTACTTCAGAAAACTTATTTTTTCTGGTATCTACATTTTCGGTTTTGTCTAAAAAGAATTAGATGGAATATTAAAAATAACGATATCCTATTTTATCCAAATAGATAAGTATTCATGAAACCACTAATGAGCAGGCAAAGTTCTATTTCATCTATATTTACAAATATATCGCAGGGGGATTTTTTCAGTGATAAGGATCTGGACCTTTTAGATATGCATAAATTAAGAACTCTACATTAATTTGACTAAAACCGATCGAATATTTTACCAATAACCATTCTTAATGAAAAAAATCTAATATATAATGGGGCAGCAATATAATAAAATGAAAAATAAAAGAGAAAGGGTAAGGTAGTCAGATATAGATGTTTAACATAATGAAAGAGTGTATTGTATTGGTATTGTTTACACTACAGACCATTTAAACAGCCATGTAAAGTGATGCATTTATTTTGAAACCCTTAAGGGGGGAACAACCCTATGTGTTATTTTATCCAAATTGAAGAGAAACCATGTTATGAACAGCTCCCTCAAATGAATGCCACAAGAGCAATCGTAAAAATAACATCAAAGTAATTCCTAACTGTATAACATGACTTCAACTGTGAACTGCTGCGGGGAGAGTAAGGATGGGTACTAATATACACACTGAAAATGCTGGTGCACATATATTTATTGTTACCAGGGATGGAAGCTTACACACGAAAATATTGTATAGCGAAGGAAACAGTTTATGCTCTACACTGGTTATGGATTTACGTCGTATTGATATTTGACATGTTTGTTTGTTTGTTTGTTTATTTTCTTACACAGTACAGTGTTTTACATAGTTTACATATACTTATAAACTACATTTCTTAAAGTTTAACACACACATTTACAAATTAATAATTTACATACAAATATTCAATGCATGTTCAATATTTAAACATGCTACATTTTACATTATTCATTTTAATATTATTTCCAGCTCTATTTTTACAGTATATGAAAGATGAATTATACAAATTGAATGATAAATTTAAGAATATAGTATATACACACTTACAAAGAATAGAGATCACTTATATTATAAAAACAGTTTGATAAAAGAAAGGATTTAAGCATTTTCTTAAATGAAATTTCTGTTTTTTGTGATGTGATATGAGAGGGGAGTGAATTAAATACTTTAGAGCATAAGTAGTATGGAGAAGATTCGAATAGATGGGTAGAGTGTTTCGACAGTGCTATGCTGTTTTTATGTCGGGTGTTGTAAGAGTGGTAGTCAGAATTAACTTTGAAAAGGAGTCTATGAGAATAAGCAAACAGGGCGGCTTCAAAAATAATGATACATGGTAGTGGGAGGATCTTGTGGGTTTTAAATAAAGGTTTGCAGGAATCGAGAGGCTTGGCATTGTAAATGGTACGTATTATGCGTTTTTGCAGGACAAAGATTCTATTTATGTGGAATTGATCTGCTGATCCCCAAGCAATAATGTTATATTTTATTTTAGAATAAATATAACTGTAATAGCATTGCAGAAGAGTTTTCTTATTGCAATAAGATGATAGTTTAACGAATAAAAAGGTATAACTAGATAGATATTTACACAAATTTTGTATGTGTCCCTTCCAATTTAAATGACAATCTATCGTTAGCCCTAGAAATTTGGTGTTCGCCACTTCTTCAATTTCCATATTATTAAACACTACGGTATTATTGATCGCTGTATCTTTAAAAAATCTGGACTTAAATATAATGAATTTAGTTTTAGACGTGTTAATAGCTAGACTATTTTTTGTACACCAGTTATGAAAGTGTGACATCGTACGAGATGCCGAAATTTTTATATCGTCGAGCGATTTTCCTTGAATAATTAATGTACAATCATCTGCGAACATTATTGTTTGGGTATCAGGGAGGTGTGATGGAAGGTCATTTATGTACAGAAGGAAAAGTAATGGGCCTAGAATTGATCCCTGTGGTACTCCTTTTGTTACTGGCGATGGATTAGACCTAGATTTACCACATTTATGGCTTATCTCTACTGTCCAGCTGTATTTAGTCCAGCTGTTCATACGTATGATATTATGAGACATAAGAAATTGCACACAAATACAAGGAATACATAAAATTCTATCGATAAAAAATTAATGCAGAGTGGACAAAATATATAAAGATATAAAATGTTGTAAGGTGTAGAGAAATATTAACAGTAGATATTAACAAATAGAAATAGAAGAAATTAGTCAAACTATTTATGAATATTGCTTAAAATTTGAGGACATAAACACTGGCAGAAACGAATCAAAATATTTATTGATGTCATATAAAGAGAGAGAATATAATAAACGTTTTCACTTTATACTTCAAATTGCTTCGTTCCTAAATTTTTATTGTGCTTTGGCAATACATTATATAATTTAATAAATAGCTCATTAAAGCTATTTTTGCAGCGATATAACGTTTTAGTCTTTATTTTGCAACGAACTAAACTAAACGATAAATAAACGCTGATGGAATTATTTGGAGGACAGCGAGATTCTTCTTCAATGCCGATGTTGAGAACCACAACTCTGGTGTAATCGAGTTATCGATATAGGATTTGAAAGGTATAGTAACAAGACAGTTATGTGTAGCCCGTTAAATCACTCCAATACAATGTGCTGTATATAAGCCCACGTCAATATGTATAAATTACAACTTTTAGTTCCCGTAAGTTATATATATATATATAAGGTAAGGCATGGTCTATAATTGACAATATTATAAGCAAAATAAAAAAATGCAGCTATATCCTAAAATAGTACAAAAATTACAACTGTAAAAATGATCATTAATTATTGTATAATTATTGTATGGCACTGTTCTTTTATCGGTAATAGAGCTTATCGGTATTGTTATTTTATTATTAAAATATATGATAATATTTTAGGAGAAAAATTCCTCTAACATCAGGATTCATACCTTTGACCTTTGGCTATCCGTGCTTTGAATTTGAACAGTTAACTACACCAATTCATTAAGCCTACTGTTGCTTTGAATAAGTACTATCAGTGTGACTAAAATGGTAAATAATTAAATAAATAAATAAGAAAACAAATAACAAATATAGAAAATAGAACAATAAGTTATATAATCGTACTTTATCCGTTGTTTTACATTTCGATTCAACTGATCCTTTACATCCATCTCACTCTCTGGAGAGTTAGGCCTGTTCTTAGGAATAAAAGTGAGCGTGGTACATGAGGGGTTACACATGAGAGGGCGTTATTTTTAAAACACACATACTGTAGTATTAAGGGGAGAGGAGGGAGGTCTATTGAGGGTGGTGCACAGACAACGTTAAAAATACCTTTTCAACCTGTCTCAGCCCTCACAAGTGCATCTCCACCCCAAATAAAAATACGCTCGTCAGAAATAATAGAAACGTACCGTATCATATTACTTTAGAACTGTATAGAACAATGTTGAGTAGGTAAAGACAAGACGGATATTTTAAGATTTACTTAATTAAGTTTGATTACCGTATTTTAAGTTTTTTAAATTTATTTATAATTCCAAAGACCGCCTTTTGCACGCTAGCCACAAAATTATTATTTTTGAATCTGCTTTTTATTAATTTTTTCCATAATCAAAATGAGTCAAAGGTCAATTGTTTTTATTTTCTTGTAACTCAGACTCTTAATGTGTTTTCTTCTGGCAGTGATGGATATATTTGACTGGTCTTTAAATTTACATTTTTTATTATTGCCTCACTCAAGTTATTTTAAATAATTCCTTAGTTCTTAAGCAAACCTGATATCTATTTTATTATATCGCGTCAACTTTTTTATAAACAATCAATGTAAATAAACTGTATAGTCAGGTGAATTTCTTGCAAGCATTACTGTCAACAGCCAATTTTTGTTTGAAATGCTAAAAATCTATATTATTAAAAATGAATTACCAAAATGTATGTTGCCGCATCACTTGAGATCGGGTGGATTGATTTGGCTGTTTTTTTTTGTTTGTTGTGTTCGTAATTGTGAGGACAAGGGTTGTATGAAAGAAAAATTTTGGAAAATCCACGGGAAAAGTTGGAAATGTGAAATGAGGCACAGTTAGAGAGTTCTGCTGTCAATTGTTTACATAACAAAAGAAAAAAGATTAAAAAATTGAAGTGTGACATATTCACAGCTTGAGAGTTCCGCTGTCACATGTTTTCATAACAAAACAAACAAAAAAGAAGTGTGAGTCTTGCAACCAAGCCAAATCGAAATTGTGTATTTATGTATGTGGGTATATAAGTTTCCTATACAAATCTACATTTATTGACCAATTTGTACGAAATTTGCACACATGCCCAATTAAGACCGGGAAGGAACGCGGTCAACAATAAAATTCAAACAAACCACTCCTTCCTTTATATAATTTCTTAAAATATTATACTGAAAAATGAAATACGATTCAGTTATCACGACAACAGTGTATTGTGTTTACAGTGTTCACATAGGGATTTGGGAACTACATAATACTGGGCTTCAACAAATTCTGATGCTATCGATGTAATTAATACATTTGTGAAAATAATTCTTGAAGAATGAAATCCAAGAAAATAAAGCACAATGTGAACTAGTCACATAACTTTCTCTAACCTCGACATGGAATATCATTTTCTCACTTCGCATTTTGATGTAGGATAAGCGGTCGTATTGCAGGGACAGCTTAAGTGTGTGCCAGTGAGTCGGTCAGAAGTCGGTAAAAAATCCTATCCACTGATACGTCACTCATAGCTTTAGGATGTTTATCATAGGCCCTAAAAACGTACAAGAAGACAGAATAGGGTGGAACATTTTCAGTTCTATGCCCGCAGTATATTATCTCCCAGGTTTTGGGGGAGGAAGGTATGAAAGTGATATTGATTTTCTCTTTTAATTTCAGCTCCGAAACGGTTGTATGGTAGCATGAGAGTGAGAAATAACATTTCCATAAAGACAATAGAATCTTATGTAGTAGGAATTTATGTTTCTTCTTATTTCAACCCCAACCCCTAGTGTGTAGAATCAACTGGAATGCAACATTCGACATCCTCTATGAGCCATAAAAAGCTATATGTAGCGTTTTTGAGGGAATAGTTTGAGTGTGATAAGTCGTTCTTCCTCATTTCAAGTTCTACGTACATATTATACAAGGACATAGAGTTTGAAAATGAAACTCCTTCATCAAGTTAATTTCATATTACAAAGTAAAAACCCGGGCGACGCCGGGCCTTTTAAGCTAGTATTTTATAAGAGCAAGTAGAGGAAGATTAGTTCTTTATAATTCTCAAAAGACTGTAAGACTATCGAGAAACTAGTTATTGATTTGTAGAGTACTCATCAAGAGCTTTTCAACGATACCCCACAAGACGTGGTTTCAAAAATTTCGAATTACCATCCCCACCCCCACCCCCCACCCCCATTCGTACCCCCAATACCCCCGAATCGTTGTTGTCACTGTGAATTCCATAGGAAGTACTCTTAATTTATTCAAACAAAGTTTCCCTCTATAACTTACTTCATAGGGGCCGAGATATGAATTTTTCAAAATTTCAACCCCCTCCCCCGATCCCCACCCTTGGGCAAATTTTGCACATTAACGAACTTGTCCGAACTATTGGGTCTGGAAATAACACAATAAAATTTGTTTCAAATATCTTCATAATTACGGCCGCTAGCGTGTAAAGATATATATCTTTACACGCTTTATCTTTATATAGGCTATATATATATATATATATATATATATATAGGCCTATTCGTACTTAGGGAAGCATAAAACGTAAAGATATGAAAGACTTTTTCGAAAGTCATGACATGGTATCGATTGCAATAGGTAGATTTTTCATCGAAATCTACCTGAAAAACTAGTTAAAATAATAAAATAATGATTAGTTTGGTTATGTTCTTATTCTGTAGTTCTTGAAATACATTTCGGCAATTAAAATACCATCTTCAGTCTGTTTATATGAAGACGGAAAACGTCCTGGTCCTTTGAGCGCAGGTTATGTACGCGTGATGTACATTTACTGATATTAACTTATGACGATACATACGTTTTATATATATATATATATATATATATATATATATATATATATGTATATATATTACATACATAATATAACATATTTATGTGTGGGTTTGTGCGTGTGTGAAACAAGAATATATCTCATCTCTGTACAGAAAATGTTAAGCTTTGGTTAGAGTTCTTTTAATATATGATTGAAGAAGAATATATTATATTCTTACATGAAATACCTCAGTTTCCTGAGGAGTTGAAGCAATGAGCTATCCTCTACAGGAAAATAAACTTTACCAAAACACTCTTCGGTAATGAAACCTCCATTTATAAGCCTTATAAACCTTGTCGGGGGTAACAGGACGCCTTTCATCCATCCATTCGCTGTGTCCCGTGCAATGTCGATACAGGCTTCTTGTCCGACAGCCGTGTACTGCGTGTTATCTAAACACAATCCGCACGGCGCTATTTACCGTATTCAGTGCTGTTGAGACGTAAGTTGTATGTGAGATAATATAATTTCTTTTTGTATGTTATTGAAGCTAAATTCTGGAGTTAAAAATGGTTCAGTTAGTAGGCCTATTCAATTATTGCAATTTGACCTGAATTTAGTTTAGAGAGAAAATCCACAAGAGATAGCAGCCCCAATTATAAGGAAAACATTTTTATAAACAATCAATGTATAGTCAGGTGAATTTAAAGCAATACTGTCAATAGCCAATTTTTATTTGAAATGCTAACAATATGTAATAAAATATTGTGCAGACAAGCAACTCGAATACACATTATTCAAATGATTCTTCATTTTCTCAAAATTCACTACACTGCAAATGACAAAATAATGTTGAAAGAAACTGATATATCAGTAGGCCTATGCTTTTTCCAATGTTAAAACCGATTAGTTACCAGTACAATGAGCAGGCCCTAAAAGATACTCACCATATTTGCCATCTTTCCAACAATTACAAACCCAAACTTAGTTTGCTTGTTTGAAGCTAAAATCTTCATTCCTTTTACCTTTGACGCCATAAAGTTCACATTTGACGTACAACCTTTCATTGATGACAAGTAATCCTATTAGGCCTGCACTACTCTTTACAAGTTTAGAACCTATATCAAATAGTAACAGGTGCCCGCGGCTTCGCTCGCGTTTATTAATTCAATCGCTAAATAATTTACTTAAAATAAAAATAATTAAATTACATTTACTAATATGGACAGCTTTTTGAAGTGATACTTCTTTAGGCGCGCTAGGAGTAGGCCTAAATCGAGAGCTAACCAAAGTTGCGTTACCCTCTAGCGTTACGAACAAAATCGTAGTGGGGCTGTGACGGACTGCACAGAAAACAATCAACTCAATGTGGCTTATCCAAAATTTAAAAAATCCAAAAATCCAAAATAAAAAAAAATTAAAATCCAAAAATCCAAAATTAAACAAACTTACGGGAGCGCGCGGGGGAAAGGTATCAGGCATTTAGTGGGGGCTATTACTGCCTCGAGCTAGTGGCGTGGTGAGCCCTTCACCATTATAAAAATCCAACATATAAAAAATCCAAAATTTAAAAAAATCCAAAATTTAAAAATAAAAAATCCAAAATTAAAAATAAAACATTTTAAAAAGAAAAAATCAAAAATTAAAAAAGTGTCCAACAATCCAAAATGGAAAAAATCCAATAATCAAAAATTGAAGATATTAAAAAAATTAAAAAATCCAATAATCAAAAATTGAAAAAATCCAAGTTTCACGTCTGTCGCGTGGCGTTCCACGCACCCAATTTTTTTACAATAAATGTATGCATTACATAATTTTAATTTTAATTGTATTGTTACCTTCGATGTTTAAGATACCGGGTTTGTGGTCGTCGTTACTGCGAAAAAACAAATTTATAGAGAAATAGACGAAATGCCGAACAGTCGATTTAATACTGAACCTTGCTTCGCTCGATCAACAATCGATTCACATATTTATTTGAATTTGCTTATTAAGAATATGACTTTAAGGTGACATAATTGGAAAAAATCTGAATTGACACAAAACTGCCTCTGCCCAAATAAATGTTTTGCGCTCTAGTATAATATATTATGTATGACATTCTCTTCCTGTAAATTCCTTGTAAAAATGAAATCAATGTCGTTACCATATTAGCATCGCATCTCCGAAGGATCCATAATCCAAATAAAATCTTATTAATCTACTCACATTTTTTTTTTACCATAAGGATTGGCAATAAACCTGTATCACCTCACATTGCATAGAGTGCGTATTCACTGGCTTCAACCTGGTGCAAAGCTTTATTGTTCACCAGGCAAGACTGAGTTTCTACAAACAGTGGGTGGCTTTATAGCCGCCCTTCAGAAAATTTTTACGTAAAAATGATTTGAATCAAAGTTTTAACTCCTCTTGTACAAAATTTATACAAGATCGTCTGAGCCATTTTCGAGAAAATTGCTAAAAACGAAATTTCCTTCTTGTAAAATGGCTTCAAAAGTAAGAGAAAGTCGTTGTCTATCTTTGAGTTACATCCCTAGAAGGTAGCTAACGTAAATATAAAATCTTGTTTTTTCATAGCCTATAGTACCTATTGTACATGGGTACCATAACTCAGCCTCTAACAGAAATGAGTACCAGGAGCAATCCTGGGGGTAAAGGCGGCCGGAGCGTAAGGCTGACAACCTTACCACCTTCATGTGCCGAATGTCCAAAATCAGGGAGCCTCAACCTTCTGGAACCCTCTGAGCCTCCATGGCCTGTATAGGGATCACTTTACCTTTTACCTATGGTACATGCAGAGGAAGTAAAAAATGAAAAGAAAAATGCGTATTGAAAATCATCACATTTATTCCCTGTTTATCATAACGCAATCGAAGATCAAAGGGGAAAATATGGAAGTCTACTGATGTTGACAGAATCCATAACAAAGACATAAGAGCAGGCATGAAGTATACAATAGACCATAAAAGTTACGTTAATAATGTGTGTAGGTAAATCTATCAATTAACATTCCAAAGATCTGTGTCGATTTTACATCAACATGTTTTACATTAGCAAAAGATAGGATTTGGCAACATCGCGTCTGGCGAACAGTTAATGCCTGCCACTGCTGAAAATAGCAAAAGCAAATACAGTTTAGTGGGTCTTTCCTTATTTTTAAACAACCCGCCACATGCATAAATTTTCTCATACAGGTACAACATCATGGACCTAAAATTCTCCAATCTTAGGTTATTCGGGTAGTCATTTAGAAAGTGAACAATAATACAGTTTCAAGGCCAGAGACTAGAGTAAGAAACTGTATGAATAGTACTGCATCTTGGCTTACAATAAAAAAAGCTCCGAGTAGCTGTTAAAAAACTAATTTCATATCGCTAAACTCCATGTAAAAACAGAACCCATTTCTCGACTGCTGCATTACCTGCCACCGTCTTTCGACTCCAGTGGTACATGGTAGGATTGGTGTCAAGTTGTTAGCATTCTGAATACCATGCCCGTTATCGGTGTTTTTTTTATCGGAGCTGGAATTTTATAAGCAAATATTAATATATATATATCAATTTCTTGTACTAAGAATATTACAGGCTAATGCCCAATTACAATATTCTCGCTTATATTAATACACCAGATTATAATATTAATTTAAAGTGATATTCAAAATAACTACACTAATTCTATAACTATAACTAAACTAATTTCATTGATCCCGTGAGTAACAGAAGGATTAAGAAAAAATAATTGTTTTATTTTAAAACCCATTCAATCACTTCGTTATTTTAAAACGGATTTACTAATTGCTCTTGTTTTGGGTAATTGGGAAAATATTTTATCCGCTGTTTTTTTTTTTTAATATTTCCGAGATTCATACTTACATTCACGATCAACTATAATTATTCTTAATGTGCGAAACCTTGTGATAATTATAATTACTTTGTCAACTGCAAAACAAAAATGCTTTTTGTCGAAATCCTTCCATCCCTGGAGAATAAATAATAATATCATTGCGAAAGGTTTGACGTGAGTGATTTACTTACTTATAGACCTATATGTGTACTGTAATTTAATTACCTGTAAAATTTATTTCTCTTAAAGGATAAAATAAAAATCTGAGCGTCAGTAATGTTATAAGTGCAATTAGTAACAGTTTTCCATGATCCAGAATGATCGGTCTTCTGAGGATTAATTCTTATTTTTTAATTGATATTTACATACACTTGATCACAGAACGACTGTCAACTTACGAGCTGCAGGGAGACATTAGATATCCTACAAGTTAATGGATCACACGTGCATAAAAGAAACTATGTATTTTAACTTTAATGTCAAATTCAAACAACCCTAAACTATCTCTGTGCAAATATTTACGCCGTTTGGATGCATGGAACAGGTGCTGCTGATTGCATTTTTCAACCTGAGTGCTTCCAATTGCTAGAGAATGCAAATTTTAATCACCGTTTTCTCAACTTCAATTTGCATGTTATTTTTCCACATTCAAAAATCTATCTTCTCCCACAAAAAAAGAGATACTGATATGAAAATTTTCATTATATATTTTACAAAGTATGCAATATCTGATCAGAATTTCTGTGTGAGCTTTAGTTCTTTTTTATATTTAATAGAATCCAGAATCCCAGGGCACTTTTTTCATTGTTCTGGGCAAAATATTTTTAAAACAAAAAGTATAAACAAATTTAAAAATCCGTCAGTAAATTGCATCAAAGAACAATACTTAAAATTCAGGTTCATATTTTAATCTATATTGGAGGATAGAGATTTCAATTTTGATTTAAAAACAAATTAATTATTGAATACCACAAAAACAAATTGAGATACCAGTGTTAGAATTAAATTTTAAACTATAGTTTAAGCTAACATTTAAATTAAGTGTACAAGATTTCAAGTTTCATGGACAAGTAGTTTAGAAAATTACTCTCAACACTTCAGTCATCCTTTAAGTTATCTTAAACGGAGCCTTCTTGATTTGTCGGAAATGGTTTCGATGTACTAAAACTATTTTGGGTTTGTTTTTGCGTGGTACCTGTGTTCACCTGTTTGCCCGCTTGAACGATCAGCCCCACTTGGCACTCGACAGTGGTTCACAACCTTGCGCATCCTCCTCCTACACAAAGTCACATTGATTTCAAGGCTGCAGCTAAACAGACGTCAAACAGAGAAAGTTGTAGTATTTAACCAAGCATTACCGGCAAGATTCAAGTAAGAGTGTATTTACTGAAAGACCTATGAAAATAAGCTTTATAAAATGAGAAATTGCGGATATTCTGCCAACATACTACTGAATTCTGTACATTAAAAACTAAACTCCGTGGCGCTACTTCCCTGGAAGGATTTGGCCTACCACCCGACCGCTGCGTCATCTACCATAGGCAGATGGCAGGATCGGGCGGCAAGTGGAAATTCAGTACATAGTTCAGAAAAATGTAAGCAGAAGACACATTCGATTGGTTTTTACCACTGGTTTTAAAGTCTGCATTGTTATGAATGCATAAAAATTAACGCACTTTTGGCAACTGACCCACTGAGCTATAGTTTCGGTAAGAATTCGGAATGAACACTTCTGTTTTTGTATCAAACGGTGCTGTCAATTGTCGTACAGGTTCTGAACAACGGACAGAACCATCACTGAAATACTAACATATTGCAGAGAGACATTCATAAATCCGTGCAACTTGATTACTAATAAGATGGTACTCAAAGAACTCGATATAGGCCTAATGCGTTTAATCAGAGTTTTTAATTGTAAGTAACTATATATTGGATTAACTGTTTTATAAGTGGACACTTTCGATAATTACTATGAAAAATGTTCAGTGATCAAAATGAGTGGCATCTTTATACTCCCTATTAAACTTGAGATCAGCTGGGATTCCCTGTCTCTGCTGCAACATATGAATGCAGCCTTCAGAAGTGCAACAATTCTAACTAACCGTATAGAACGCGAGAAAAGCATTTATCCGGGTTTTAGTGTTAGCAAGGAGGCATCGTCATTATACACGAGTTTTATCGGGATTTCACTTTACGCGATCAAGTAACACAATATGAAAATCAGTCTGATCTTTCCGATCTAATTAATAAAATATTTGATGAGGTGAAATTTATGAGCTATACGAAAGAGATTATATAAAATTACAGATTTGGCTGACAAGTTGATGACATGAGGGTGTCTTGGACAATAGAGTTGTATATTCTGGATTTTCAGCGTGTTTTCTTGGGCGTTGAACTTGCCTGACAGCCAATAGAATTTCGTGTGCATCCAATCAGTGCTAATTTCTGAATTTTTGACATGACTCCACGTGGACACCAGACGAGTGCCGTTCAGTCAGTACCATACCACTCCTTAAGTGCCAGACAATGGCTTAATCCTCAAAGCATCCCGACTGTCTACATAGGTCTAGCCTCCACTATACAGTAGAGACATGAAGGTGGTAAGGATGTCATCTTTATGCAACAATCGCCTTTATCCCTAGAATTGCTCCTGGTACTCATATCTGTGAGAGGTTGTGTCGATGTCATAATGCACCAGCAAGATTAGACCAATTGAAAAATCCTAACGACCTCATCAGGGATCGAACCCGCGACCTTCCGGTTTGTGGTGCAGTGCCTTAACCATGGCGCACACCCGACAAGAGTAGTCTCATATTACTTACTGTTTATTTTTATATTTATGACTATTATTGTACCGCTCCTACAGAAGTGTTATTTCTAATGCCCTGAATTTGGCGTTACAACTGTATCAGGAACAATTAAATGGGAATTTAGGCTGCTGGTTTGAAGACTGACAGCCTTGCCATCTTCATCCACCGATTTTCTAGAAATCCAGAAGTCTCAACTTCAGGAATCCTAAGGGGCTCCAAGGCCTGTAAAAGGAGATTTTACTGAAACTATACCTTTCCAACAGCAAAGAGGGCAGACATATAAATCTACAGTGTAATAGCTGTTTGCACGAAGAGTTCACATTTCTCGCATAGCAGTCACTGCTCATAACTCGCCCGCTGCATTAACGACTTGATTTATTTAATGCAGTACCAACTCGCAGATTCTTCATCCTTTGTGGAGACAGGCTCGCCAATTAGCGGACTTCGCCGTGTAAATAGGGGACTAACAGCTCTAATGTGAGTGCACTGATGTCTTTTTAATGTCCATCGCATTCCTGCAACACTGGCCTACAACCAACTCTGCTCATTAAGTTCCTCTACTTGTTTTCCAAACATAGAATTCCCACTTTCTCAAATCTTAGTTAATCACATCCCCTTTCTATTTCTCTGCCCTTTCTCTATCTCTCTTCGTCACTCACATATATGCCCACACAAACACAAAAGCATATCCTGTCTCTCTTCTCTTTCTCTCAAATTTCTCTCCCGACTTGGTCTTTTCTGTTATTCTAGCACACAAGTAATGAAACAAAATTAATATTCCTTCTTTCCATCTACTTTTCTCTTCTAAACTCATTTATTTCCATCTTTCACTTTTCTTCCTTTCAGTCTCTTCTGTTGCTCTCTATTTCTATCTCCCACTGCCTTTGTTTTCACCATTTATTTTATTAACCTCTTGCTATTTCTCTTATTGGAGCCTTCTTTGCATTATTCTCAACTACACATATAAAATCTCCCTCCTCTTCTATCAATAGCTTTCCATTCTTCTTTTAATTATTCTCTTATGTTCTCTCTTCTCTCTTCTGCTCTCAAACAGTCTGCAGGGTGTCACGTCGCTTTGAGGTCTTCATCGGCTGGGAACTCTTTTCCACCCAAAAAGTCCTTTAGTTTCTGAAACAAGTGAAAATCGCTGGGTGCCAGGTCAGGGCTGTAAGGGGGATGTATAAAAATTTCCCACTTAAAACATTGAAGTTGTGCCTGTGTTTGAGCAACTGAATGAGGCCGAGCGTTGTCATGAATCAAAAACACCTTTTCAGACAACTTTCACGTTCTTGAGAATATTATAGGAGAAAAATTCCTCCGACACTGGGACTTGAACCCAGGACCTATGGCTATTCGCGCCAATGCTCTACCAACTGAGCTAAGCCGGAGTTCAATTCAAAGCGCCGGCTTAGCTCAGTTGGTAGAGCATTGGCGCGAATAGCTAAAGGTCCTGGGTTCAAGTCCCAGTGTCGGAGGAATTTTTCTCCTATAATATTCTCATGCAATGTCCAACAGAGACAATAATCTATGGTTCATGAAAGCTTATATATCTATACTTTCACGTTCTTGTTTTGGATAGCGCGTCATAGTCGTTGAAGAGTTGGACAATATGCCTCTGCTTTTATTCCTTCCCTTCTTGACTGAAACCACAGGCAGTCTTTGGCAGTAGAAAAACTGGCACCTCGTTAAAATAAATGCCTTGACAGCAATGGCGATTACGTTGAGAAATAGAGTAAGGTAGTAAATAAAGTTTTCTGTAAACAAATTTCGATATTATTTAGTAATGCCAAATCGTTCTTTACCAACTAGACGACCCTCGTACCTCATAGGCTACTTTGTGTTTGAACCCAAGTACCAAAATTTGAACCTTTTAAATCCTATTTTGAATCTTTTAAGTCGAATAATTAATTTCCACAGTCTTTGTGTAGACATAGAGTCAGTGAAAGTAAATAAGACAGGAATAGCGTGTACTGGCTTTAGCTCAGGGAGTATTTATCCGCGAAGTATGTAACAAGCTGAGAAAGGTTGATTGAACTGCAGTAATTGCATTCCCACGTCTTACAGGACAAGATGAAACTCGTCTGGACCCGGGAAGATGCTGCGAGATGTGTGAGAAACATTCCAAGTGACTCACAACATTCTCACGCCTAGAGACATGTGAAACTCCAAAATACTGCACTCCTCTCCTGTCTATAGATATTTAGCCTTCGGCTATCGTCTGATTATAGGAGACAACGAGTAAATTTGTATTTTAAACTACTTTAAAGTTAGAGGCTGCGATTTTTTGTACATGCTTCCCCTTTTTTTTGTGTTTAAACCAATCATTGTATCATTTAATACAATCATAGTTTTAATTTTAAACCTATCAGACTAGTGAACGGAATCAAATTCGGCTGCGGTCGATGGATTTTTAAGGATGTAAAAATCCTGGGCATTGAGTTCTCCAGGAGGGACTTCAAGCTGGGGGCACTAGATTTACGACATGCCAAAGAACTCCCCAAGATAGCAAACTGTATAATAATATTAGTCTATGTATTATATGTATTCTCCCCAGTAGTGTAGCCTCCGGCTGTGGGACTCTGGGTCAACTATGGTCAAATAAAATTTAAAAAATGCCAAACATCTCCATGAATTTAGACCTCTGGACAAAATTTCGCGGTCCTTTCACGTTCAAGTAATGGGCTGTGAGGCGATGGATTACCATATGTCCCTCTGTCTTCTCACGGAAAGCAAGCTTTAAAAAAATTAATCAAGATATTGAAACTTCCAATTGGATGCCCTATGCTCTATCAAAGGGATTACATGAAATAATAACGGATCGGAAATTACCGAAAATCATTTAATTAATTTCAATTTTCAATTTCTATATAGTTTAAAATATTTTTATTTTTAACTATTTACTTTATCTCCAAAAATGTGAAGAAGAATATTAAGTCATGCTATATTATACAGTATTCACTAAAATTCATTTACTTAGCGTATGTTCAGTGAACGTCAACAAATTTAGAAAAAATGAGTGGATTTCTTTTACCCGAAACCAATCATTTTATAGACGAGTTTTAGACTAATTCGCTAATCTTCCTGTTCACAGTGAGATATCTTATTTTGAAGTATCAAATGGGTTCCATCATAGTTAATACAGTGAGTCCCACGCAAGAGTTGGCTAATGACGCGGGTTTCTGCGTCGCGGCTGGCACAGCTCCAACTCTCGAGCGATCGGGTGAAATATCTACGCAAATATTGCCGCGGTTGGTGTAATGATTCAGGTTCTCACATTTACAGTTAAAATTACAACGAAAATAACCATGTACCTCATCACAAGAGATGTTGGAAATGTTCTCCTCTTGCATAAGCACAACACTGACCCTTTTTTAGGGAATTTTCTTTCTCGCGCGTAAGTTCAGCTTCCGAGATAGAGTTAATTTCTCTTGTGATATTGTCTTTAAGTTCTTCTTGTGTATGGGAAATTGACCTGTACACTTTATTTTACAAGTTTCCCCATAAATAATATTTACATACTGTTAGAAGAACTTGATGACAATATCACATAGGCCTATCACAAGAGAAATGAACTCTGTCTCGGAAGCTGAACTTATGCGCGTGAAAGAAAATTTCCTAAAAAGGTGCCAGTATTGTCTGGATGCAAGAGGAGAACATTTCCATCATCTCTTGTGATGAAGTACGTGGTTATTTTCATTGTAATTTTAACTGTAAATGTGATAACCTGAATCATTACAACGACCGCGGCATTATTTGCGTAGATATTTCAGCCGGTCGCTCGGGAGTTGGAGCTGTGCCAGCCGCTACGCAGAAACCCGCGTCATTGGCCAACTCTTGCGTGGGACTCACTGTATATTGCCTCTTGTAAGAGTTTAACCTTAATTGTATTTATAAAATAGGCCTACTAATGTTAGCTGAAGCAAAACTACATTATTCCGCGAAGAATAATCCATTATTCACCTCACTGATCTCTAACCAATTTGGCGCAGTGATTAAGTATATCAAACTCAAGATTATAAAAATAATTTTAAAATAAAATAAAATCCTGTAAAACCTATCTAGTTTAGTTTCTGTTCATTTCAACTGAAATAGGCCTGTGAAGATTATCTACAATGAAATTGTTTCATTTATTAAAAACTTAAAAATTGTTCTAAGATCTTCTAGTCTACTATAAGTCAAGGGATTTGAAAACAGTCCTATTTGGTATTCAAACTATGGTTTCAGGTGGCTGTTCCTTAGTGTTAAACGATGTCAATTGGAATCTTCTTCAATATAGGACAGTTAAATTTTAATGTCACAAGCAAACAATCATTATTTTTTTTAATTTTTTAAAAACTGTATTTATTTGTTATATCTCAGTGAAACAAACAAAGCTTGAACCATTTCCAGCCAAAATGGCTGCGGGGGAAAATTATTAAATTGAGAATACTTAACAATAACCGGTTCTCTAGATTTATATTTATCTACTACAGTGAACTGATGCTTATCTTATTCTTTAATTAATAGCCTATGTCATTAAACCATCGTTGTTACAAATGAAATTTTAGAAGATTTTAATTTTAAAATGTAGCAACTGAAGATCATGTAAGTAACTTGCATCGAAAAATCCAGGCAATGAAAATATTGAACACTTGGAATATTATTAATGTAATTTTTTTATTATATATACGGTTTCTTCTTGGGTAAGATTGGACAAATGCACATGGTTCATAAAGGCCTGCATGTGAAACAGTCTTCATGTAACACACAGATGGATTATACGAAAATGTTGAACATAACTTGTGGTAAATCTATGATTCTGACAAAAAGAGAATTGTAAAGTGTTGTGTCAAAAGAGTATCTTTATAATGAATATTCCTTATGATATGATTTCAAGTAGCTGCGGTAACGAAATCACGTGGTATGCAGATGGAATCGAACCCCATAACGTGATGTTCACGGGCTACCGATTGCAGAAACCACCAAATTAAACCAGTAGGGAGGAGGAGGCGGGAGATGTCCGTCTTTACCACGCACGAAGAAGTCCGGCTGAGCCATGGAGCATGAAGGTTCAGTGCAAGAACCAGCTACACACCAAGTCACTATGGGACGTAATGTTCTTCTGAAACTAAGAACTGAAAACAGCACGAGAACTTCTAACCCATACATTACCTACAACTAACAAATTTAAAATATAGGCCTAGTAATTTTCGGGATTTTCCTAGGAATTGTTGAATCCTTAGAGTGTATACTACCACACTACAAAGCGAATTTCTTGATATAAAATAATTAGGCCTATACAAAACCTTAATTTCAACCATTTTATTTTTTTAGGCTTGGCCTTTCGGTTTCATACAGCCATCTTCAGGGGATCTTATTTTGTATGCAATTTCATAAATTAAGATGCCCTGAAGTTGGTTGTATGAAACCGAAATGCCTAGCCTAAACAAATAAACAAATAAATAAATAAAAGGTTGAGATTAAGATTACAACCAACATGATTTTTAAAATTTCTTGAAAGCTGATTGGTTAAATGCTTGCACATCTGAGAGTGAGTGAGATTGCATTATTTTATTATTTCATTTAGCCGAAAGTTGGTTTCCAAACGCTCAAGGAAAAATTCTTTATATTATAGGCTATATTGTCCAAATTTGATGGAATTTTTTTCAGCACACGAAGAGTAAGCATATAAATAGAACTACATAACAATTACATTTTTTAATTAATATGAAAAACTCCAACACTTTGAATCACAAGAATTATTTTTATTTCTGTTTCTACTTTAGACAACACGACAAAACAAAATTACTATGTAGGCTCTTTACCTACATCGTAGAGAACGCAACGTAAAAATCACACACTAAAAAGACGAAAGATTTAATTTATATAAGTGGTATTTTAGTTGTCCACCGCTGTGGCGTAGAGGATGCGTTCACTCCTCTCATGCAGCGTCCCGGGTTCGTATCCTGATCGGGACAAGTTGCCTAAGTGGGGGTTTTTCCTCACCTGTGAGACAAATGTCAGGTAACTTTAGGCCCTTCCGGTCTCCGGATATCATCTGGGCGAAATTATAATCTTCATCCCAGCCTCCCTTGTTTAGAGTGAATGTATGTGTGTGAATGGTATGCCCCGTCCTATGTGTTCGTGTTGTTTCGGAGGTGGCCCCGGCATTGGGCTGATCACTCGTCCGGGAAAGCCCTGCATGTTCTTGTTTGTCTGATCAAAAAAGTATGCAAACTATGCGATCCATAGTTATCCCTTTCCCGACAGGTCGCGTGGGTCGCTTAAATGTCCCTAAAAGAGGTAAAACTAAGACAAAGAAAGAAAGTATTTAAGTTGCCTAGTCATTTAAGATTAATTTTTGCTCTACTTTTCCCAGACGTAGGGCTAGTTACTTCATGACAGATTATAATAGCCCATAGGCCTAGGTGTTTTTAAAAAATATCAATGATGAGGATATTGCTAACATGACGCATAAACCTAACGAATAGAGAAGAACCCACTAGTGTGCGTAAATTATTACTGAAGAGTAGCCGGGACCTACATTTTAAT
Source organism: Ectobius pallidus (assembly GCA_964059195.1). Classification (NCBI taxonomy): domain Eukaryota; kingdom Metazoa; phylum Arthropoda; class Insecta; order Blattodea; family Ectobiidae; genus Ectobius; species Ectobius pallidus. Next base: position 56,789,392 of record CAXKWD010000002.1, read on the forward strand.
GAAGTATCGCAATCTCTACAGGATACCTAGGCCTATGTGACTATAAATGTCCACCTCAGATGTGTAGGCTATAGTCCATATCAGATGTCTTGAGAGAATCGATAACAAGTATGCGACCTTGGTTTGAATAGTCATATCCTATTGGGCAACCCTGCAACCCTAAGCCCAATTGACATTTTTTCGCTTCACAGGTTTCCTTGTGATTTGTATATTGCCATAATTAATTTCGGTAACAACACTTTAGTGTTATTTATTTATATAGATTTCAACGTGAGTTTTGATAGCAGGTGAATCGTGCTTTTCTCCTGTTTGTTTTATTTCACAAGACATCTGAAACTGACAGTAGAAGGAATTTGTTGTCTAAAAATTCACATTGATCTTCGAACGAAGTTTGAACACAGGATCTTTTGCACAGCAGGCCAACACTTTATCTAGTAGACTGTAAGAGATCCTTTAGTTGGTTGTCATGTTGTTTTGCTACTTCTTTCGTTATCAGTGATACGTACCCCTGTGCAGGACTTATACAGAGAGTACCGTAACATAATAACTACTCTTAAATTTCTGATGTGATAGAAGTAAAGGTAAAGGTTAAAGAGCTAGTTCATGTGTACACTGTGCAAGTCCTAACACGTTAGTGACATATGTACTCGTCTTGTGAAGGCGGTGTCATGAAGCCATGTAGGCCTGCTCGTAAAAAAAGACAGGATGTAAAGACATAAATCACTACTTAAAACTCAAGCACTTGCCAGAGTAGTGATGTTGTTCTTGTTATCACTAACTGTTTCCCTCCCGATATTGTACTAAATAAATACATAGCCTAATGGGAATACGAACATGGGCACATTGGATTCCTTCTTCTGTCTTTAGATTTAATTGTTTATGTTTTGACATGAGACTATAAAACTGCAAAACTCAGAACTTTCAGCAATCTTAATTTCATCTTTTCCTTACGTCGGGATTTGTAATAATAAAGTAGAATATAGAAGGAAATTCCAGACTATTGTTACAATTTTTGAGATGCGGTAGTAAGAGAACCACCACTAAGGGTAACCTAAATGATAATGTTTCAGTGTTTAAGAGGAATTAATATTGCAGAGCATGAAAATAATAACGAGAGTAAATTATACAACAAATTGAAAGTTAGAAGTTGTAGATGTATTCTACACTAAATTTATTACACTAGGCTATATGTTTAACTTTCTTGCTGAATTTACTGATGTCTTAAGTTGCGAAAATTGGAATAGTCTAGTTTTAATAAGATAATTTAATAATCTTGGGCCAAAACTTGAGCAGTGTTCAGTCCAGCAGTAGTAGAATATTTCTGTTCGTGAAGACTGTAGAGGATTGAATTTATTTCGTCTCATGTTACAACATTGTGAGTGAGATCTAAATTGAATTTGGTTTTTATGGATGTATGTTAATATAATAAATTTACTGATTTGTAAAATGTCGTGTAGTCTACATCAAATTTAAAAAATTGGATGAATTGTCTTCAGGCTTTGGCAAACGGTTCTTTATCAAATCCTTTGGTAGTAAAATCAAGGGATTAAATCTCTCTCAGGTAATGATTTAATTAATCGAAAGTACTCAAGTCCTTCAAAATATATAAAGGGATAATAAGTTTCGATTTAAATTGGATAAAGTAAGCCTTATGAAAAATTATTTCAAAGATTTTTTATTAGAAGCTAAGGAACTGGAAACATAAAATGATAGTCAGTGTGGGAAGGAGATAACATTTATTCAGTAATTTTCAATTTTTTCTTGTCAGCTTAGTTAGTCGAAAGAATCTTATTTGGAAATAAAATCACTCAATAAAAAATTAATAAGTTTCAAAATCTTAAAAAAGCTCCTCTTCTTACGTGGCATTCCGAGGTTTCGTAAAATATATTTCGAAAGTTCATAAAACAATGATTTATAATCATTTTTATTATCTGAAAGCTTTTACCAATATAATTAATCTGTAATTACAACTTCATCTTTATAAATTGTATATTATTCATTTCTTTCACACGATTCTCTGTACTCAAGAGTACATGGATTCACAAAAGTAAATTTTATGTGACAATACACCACAAATTTACAGCTACTCTCCATAGGAGGTAATAATCCCACGGAATACTATTTGTCGATTTATAAAATCTAAAATATTCTTTAAGATCGTTTGTATTTAGGCCTACATAAACGTCTCAAGCTTAAAACAAACAGTCTTAGTAATACAAGTTAAATTACGGATGTAAATTTAAATTATAAAACCGGGGTACTGTAATTGTAGTTGCTGGTGTGGGCGGACCTACCAGCAACATTAGCAAGTTATTGTAACAATTACTCCCAGCACGTACTGAGAAAACAATACGAGGCAGCTCTCCAGTTATTAAAGCAAGAGTTGAAGGTGGTCATTAGCCTGCATTAACATGTAAACTACATATTGTACTGTTACTGTTGCGATTCCTATCTCAGCGAGTAATGCATGTTGCAAGTGGCCTTCAGCTAGTGTCATACTTCCATGGAATATATGCAAAGAGAAGATCATGGGACTATATTTTAACTTATGGTCATGTGCACTATTCTCGGTCAAAATTTACCGCGGTAAAGTTCGCATTTTACCCTGCTCCTTCTCAGTTTCTGGTGCATCAATCATGATCAAGTAAAACGTGTTATTTGACCAGGATAAAACTTAATCGCTCGTAAGGGAGGATCATCTGGAATTGATCACGGTGAAGTTAAAACATGGCGGCGTGTTTAGATTTCTTAACGGAATAAAATAAATTATGCACCTAAATTTTAATAGATACAAACGTCAAATTGATGTTATTGTGGAAAGAGGAATCCATTGAAGGATACTGAGATAGAAAGCTGAGGGAAGAGTTCGACTGTCGAACTGTCGACTGTGGTTCATTAGTGAAAGATGAACTTCTCTACCTATGGAAATAATCCATTTTCACTTATAAACAGGGTTATAATAACGCTAAGATCTGATGCTACAGGGGAATTTAAATGATAATATTTTTTGAAGTGAAACTTCTTTAGGCGCGTTATAGGAGTAAATCGAGAGCTAACAAAAAGTTGCGTTACGCACTAGCGTTATGGACAAAATCGTCACGAACTACATATGAATATTTTGATGTCATATAACACGGAGGACAACGTGAATACATGTTCGTTAACAAATAATGAGTTTTACTTAGTGTTTAATATTATTTCAGTGTATCGCACTTTGGTAAAGTGTAATAAAACATTTGTTTTACACTGGTAAATAACATATTTGTATATCGATACCTATCGAAATATCAGAGTATCTCAATACATACCGAGGTTAAAAATACCATAGCAGGGGATGTTCAGAAATTAAAGTCCAGCATTACTGGTCTAAAATCACAAGATCTTACATACTGGGGGTCCAATCCAGAAAATCCTGGCGGGGAGCGAATAGTGAATAGTATTTTCATTTAAAAAAAGTTAATTTCTTATTTTATTCAGACGATTTCCTTCTTCCGTTCGATATAATTATATGTATTCCTCTATTTCACTCTCAACGTTGCCAAAAAAGTTTCACTTCTGTCGCGTGGCGTTTCACGCACCCGACTTTTCTATACTATTCATTGCAAAACACCCTGCAACTAAAAATTTTCAAGTGTAAAAAATATAACTCAAATTCATTTTATTCTTCTACAACTGTTTGGAAAAAAGTTGGAAATACAAGAAATATTTGTGGAAAAGAATGAATCGTGACCTATTTATAAAGAAAGGGTTATCTCTCTTGAAGTTATTGATAAAGCACGTAACGAACTAACAATGAAAAACCCTTCTCTATGATAAGAATTTGCAAGATCTAATGGAGAGAAAAGGAGATCGTGAGTAATGTACGAAAATGTCGTGTTGGCTTGAGGTTTGTGCTTTGTCAAATACATTTAAACTACCTAGTTTATGGACCATATTTCCAGTTCCAAAATAGTTAAATAATTGTAAATAATTAATAGAAAAACACGATAATAGTAGTAGTGGGAGTAGTAATATATATATAGTGTTAAAAATAAGAAGTAGATACTTATATGTAACGTTGAACACTCAATATGGAATTTCAGTTTGGAACATAATCATCCTCTTTCCTCTGTCTATCGTAGCTTCTATATATGAAACACGTTAAGAAAGTAAAAGTAAGATTGTTGTTTTCTGCAAGCTGTGAAAAATATACCAGCCATAACTTAAAGAACTCAGGGAAGGGTTTACACACAAAAAAGCGAAAATATGCAAAAGAAGTAATCCAGACCTTGCAGCAGCAAAACAGTAAGTTTATCCACGCTTCACTGGCGGTCAACTCCTCCTCTCCTAGCACGTGCATCATGTTCCGCCAATAGATTTCATCCTTCACTTCACCGCAACCCAATAGCGTATACTATTATGTGCACGTAGATCAAAGTAATAGTGATACAAGTAAACTAGCCATTTATTCTAATACTTAACTACTTTATAAATGTTGAAAATAAGAGCAATTAAAACCGACAATTATGCTCAAGACACATGTGAGACAAATGACGGGCAACTTTAGGCCCTTGTGGTCCCCGGATATCATCTGACCGTCATTATCATCATTATCCCATCCTCGCCTTGTTCGGAGTGAGTGTGTGTGTGAATGGTGTGTCTCTCGTCCTATGTGTTCGTGTTCTCTCGGAGGTCGCCTCGGCATTGGGCTGACCACTCATCCGGGGAGGCCCTCCATGTCCTTGTCTGGTCAAAAAAGCATGTCTGTGATCCATAGATAATTCCTCTCCCGACAGGCCGCGGCCCTGTAAGGCCCGGGCGGCGTGGGTCGCTTAAATCATTAAAGGGAGAGGTAAAACTACGATAAAGAAGAAGAAGAATTATGCTAAATGTTCATTAATCAGATAGTCCCTATATTCTAATTATTAGCACTTGAGTAAAATAATGGATCATGCCCATGTCTTGTACACTTAAAAGCGCATCTACTGATAGCTGATCAATGGGGCCCGGGGGTTTAGCCAATAATTCGTCAAGTTAGTGGTGCATAAAGTCTTTCACTGCATCAAAGTAACACTTAGTCATTTTTGCAACAAAAAAATACACTCACCAAGGTTTTGCTAATATCCCACGATGTAGAACATCATACTTATAAAGAAATTAATGAGACAGCCATGGAATATATTCGTCTTATCGCAGGGCAGAGAAAAAGTCTTTCGAAGGGACATTATTACGGTATAACATGTATCTACGTTACATGCATCACGAAGAGAGAATGACTCTCACTGATTATTTCTTATGTACGGATTAAAAATAAGAAATGTTCTTATTTGGTTGTAGAAAATACAATTAATCATAGGCCTACGATCTAATTAGATGGTTTGTAGGAAATTAAACAAAAAGTTATATCGCGGCTCTTCGACTTTACTCTTAATAGAAGAGAAAATGGCACTTACTTGTAATCCGTGGACGTCTTCGATCCATCTCCAGTAGGAAAATCTGAAAAACAAAATAAAGCATTAATTATTCCATAATAATTATTAAGTAGATTCGCGTGGAAAGAATTGCTACTAAATTATTTCATTGTACATAGTTTCCCTAGTCTATTTATATAATTTATAGTCTAGTCTATTTATATAGTCTATTTAGTTAAACTTATTCCTTACTCATGTTCAACTATTAAATCATAATATACTGCTATGGATGATAAAACAGACCAAAACATATTCTGTTAGAGAACCATGGGTTGGAAGCTCATAATGACTGAGCATTGAACACGAGCGGATAATACGAGAAGAGGAAGTTATCTGATGTGACTGAGAATAAAGCAATGTAATATGTTTTTCATTACTGCATTGTGAAAAATAGCGATCAATTACAATGAACGCTCAAAATGATCACAACATACCTCATTGCAGAACCGACAGCGAGTTATTAGACAGCGACTCAATAAGAGTTTTCGACCCATGGTTCTCTAACAAAATACGTTTTGGTCTCCTCTATCGTCTCAGTAGTATGGACATTGAATTTCTGAATACTTGTGTATATAATATACAGCCTAGATGTTATACTGGGGTACGCCGTAGCGTAGTAATTGAGGCGCTGCGCTACAAACCGGAAGGTCGCGGGTTCGATCCCCGATGAGGTCGTTGGAGTTTTTCAATTGGCCTAATCCTTCTAGTGGCACTTTGGCCCTGGGGTCGACTCAGCCTCTAACAGAAATGATTACCAGGAGCAATCCTGGGGGTAAAGGCGGCCGGTGCGTAAGGCTGACAACCTTACCACATTCACGTGCCGAATGTCTAAAATCTCCTGAAACCCTTTGGGCCTCCATGGCCTGTAATAGGGAATACAAAAAAAAAGGCAACATACATGAGGGATAGAGCTAAGTTATGGTTTATACATGTATAGATGCATGCATGTATAGTCTGTTATTCTCTGTCATTTATTGAGGTGTAGGAAAGGATGGAAATCACTGGACCGAGGTCCGGACTGTAGGGTGGATGTTGAAACAACTCCTAGCCGAACTTTTGCAGGATACTTGCAGGGAGGTGCTGAAGTCTCGGACCACGCACCCGAGATTTTAATCTTTTCCTATATCTCAAGAAATGACTTGACAGAGAATGGTAGAGATTGACAGAGAAACGGAGATTATCACACAATGGTTCAAATCCAAGGCGGCAGACTTATAGTTCGTACCACGATACGACAAATATCTCAGTTCCTGTGGCGAATATGTTGAAAAATAGCTAAACACTTGCTATATTTGTTGCAATAAATATTTCCATGAATTTTTTTTTTTTTTTTCTGTAAACAGCCCTAGGGAAACCTACTTTGTGGGAGCGTCTGGTACTTTCATTCTTACAGGAGACCTGTATCTGACTAACTTTAGTAATATAAGCTTATACAGTATCTCATAACTAATGCATAAATATTGAGCACACGAAAGGGAACTCTATTCAAACATGAAATTGTAAATCTCTATTTAACACTGGGGACTAAAAAATGTTCGAGTTAGACAAAGTGTTGAGTTAGACAAAGTGTTAAGTTAGGCCTATATCTTGTTTGTTCAGTAACATTTTAACGAGTTACAACTTCTCTTATATAAGGAAAAGAACGAACTACAGTCGAAAAATATATTACCTTTATTTCATGAACACTGTTTATTGACATTCTATCCTCCAAATGCAAGTAACTCGTTGTTGTTATTGTAGTAATCTACAATCTATAGACCTATCACGGACTGTTAAGTCAAACGTTTGCTTGAATGTGGAAGGATATGATAGCCTACTGCAGTATTCTTACAGAGATGTAAGGCATGACTATGCAAATAACTGAGCAATATATTATTTCCTTTGCTCTGCTCGATACCCGATGCCCGAAGGTCATGCCGATGCTTCTGCACGGAATTAGAACTGAAATTGGACATTCCATTTGTTGAGAGATGAGCACCAGGTACCGCAGATACAGGGTGTTCCAAAACAAATAATGTCGTGCCATACTTGGCATTACGTTGTGTGTGTGTATGATATTTTTTTTTTTTTTTTTTTTTTTTTTTTTACAGCGGCTTGTGTTTGCAGGGAAAGTAGGCCTACTTAGGGTCTTACGTCTGTTCGGGATAATAAATATACAGTATTTATTACACTGTTAGTACTATAGGTAGAGGACACCGAAATTCGATGTGTTTTAAACATAGGCCTAAATACATGTTCTGTGATCCCGTGAATCCAAAAATACTATTTTAGAAATATGCCTCTGTGCCTATATGTGTTCTTTCTTTAACAGCATAGCTCAAGAACTAAAAATAGTATAAAAACAATATTTTAGAGTTAGGTACCGTCTGCGGATGTGACACTAGGATTTTCGACGGCTTTCTCTGCCTTTTAATGCCATTTTACATTTAAAAAAAAAATAATAAAAAAAAATCGCGATTTTCTCAGAAACAGATGTAAAGAATTCGTTTTAACACACACACACAAATATGGGCTATATATAGGACAACGAACTATGTTAATCAAGACATCTAGGTAGCAATAAAGAAATTTATACGAAGCTTTGAGCGCGACTCCCTCAAATAGCCTATAATAATATGTACTAATGTGTCCAAACTGTAAATGACGGCTCTATCTATGCTTCAAAGTGTGTTGTTAGTTAAAACTTCTGTATATATATATATAGGCCTATGTATATGTATATATAGCAATGTATATTTAGCTATGTATATATATATATATACCTATACATATATAAATATTAAAATATCATTGGAGAGACGGCCAGATCTCAAATTTGTTTACACATTTCCTTATTGCCGACATTGCCTTTGGAATATAAAGTTATCTCCACTGCTTTTTATCTTGTAGTATACTGTATAGAATGGAATAAAACTCATTGTCCATTCACAAAACAATTACAAAAATGTGATGCTCGTATAGACAATGATAATATGAAATATAATACTAAAATACACAATAAACCTCAACACAAATAAATCATTGAGAACACTATAAGACACCAAACTAAAATATAGCTAAAAGTTTAAAAATAATATATTGTAGGCCTATACAAATATTTTGAATCGACAATTTTTTAATGCTATCGTGAACTGCCATAATTCCAAACTCCTAAATGAATGTGGTAACTTACTGAATAATCTAACTGAAAAGACTTGAAACTAAACAGTTTTTGAAGAGTAACAAATACTATCCGTTATCCGTTAGTGTAATGGCGCTAAGACTAACGGGCAACGATGTCTGTTTTAATAAATATAATGTTTTAGTTATTTTTTGTTAAATAAATGATTTAAACAAAACATCTACCAGTTGAGTAAATAATCTCGTGTGAAGCCGCGGGCACCTGCTAGTAATAACATATACTGATTTGTCCAAACTGTAAATGATGGCACTATCTACCTATATTTCAAAGTTGGTTGCTACTGTTAAACTGCTGTTAATGGCTACAATTTTTATTACTCTTGCCACTCCTACAGCTGATAATACTTCTAATACTTCTTAATTTATAGGCCTATCTTTTTTCGTTTTTAGCACTAACTAGAATTTATTATTTGTGCAATTATACGTTTCTTATATTTTCTTTCATTCCTTCTGTTTTCCATTCTCCCTTCATATTAATTTATTTCCTCCTCCTACCTTCTCAGTTTCCTTATACCTTCTTACAGTTTTAATAATACTTTTACGTTATCTTTTCTCACTTCTCTTCTATCCTTCGCAGCCTTTCCTCTCTACTTCTCATCTTAATTTATGCGTATATTTTCCATGTAAAATATGCTTCCCTAAATAAGCAAATTGTTGGTAGTGGAATTAAAAATTATATTAACAGCATTATTCCAATACAGTCTTAATATAAAAGTAAGGATTGAAAATCCCCCATTATTCATAAGCTATGCCGGTTATGCCCACATTCAAGAAGAAATAATGGAGAAGAAGAACTGACGAATTTGAAAATTCTTCCTACGTCTTTATATTCAGCATCTTCTTTATATGTAATTTATATACTACGTTTTCCCATCCAGCGCAATAGGACTTTAATTTTTCTCGGATCAGCAGAAAGGCTAGTTTCACACCCCTAAAAAAACTAACGCACCAAATCAATCATCAAAAACTGCAGACGGGGTTCTCGGAAATGATTAACACTTGAGTACGGCGGAGATTAAATAACTTGACAAAGCGCCAAATGCAATATCGGAATACCTTAATTATCTACACACTTCTACACAGAGTGTTCCAAATAATCTCCCTCTAATAGTTATCAAACCTGTCTGACACCTTTAAGTAATCAGATTTAGGCCAGGTATAGGATATACACTTCAAATTAGGGTACTTCTTAAATCCATCGTTCTGACATGTAGGCCTAACAATTGCCACACAATCTATAATAATAATAATAACAATAATAATAATAATAAGTAAGTGTCTGTCTGTGCGCGAGGCTCGGCAAAATCTACTACACGCAGAGATCTGAAATTTTAAACATAGATGGACAAAAGGGTGGTCGAATGTACCTCGAAGGTGGATTCTTTTATGTTCGCTTTCGTTCGCGAGATATGAGTGAAAACTGACAGGTCGTGAATTTTTTGGGCTATCTAAGCATCAGTTTTCGGTAATATATTTCAATCGTCAAATCAATTGCAGGTGGCTTTCTCTTTTTTTGTCAAATCTTGGAAATAAAAGCATCGGTCCTGTGAGCTCACCCTGGTCGATTCATTTGTTTATAATGTCAAGGGACACAGACATCTGATATTTTCAACCTAGACGGAAGAGGGATAATGAATATTCAGGGGGACTCACTATGCAGGGGTTTTCTGGGCCAGAGAACTCGATTGTGAGGTCGCTTTGCCGCTTTCTAATCGTACAATACATTCCAAAGCCGGATTTTTAGCTGTTTCATTATAGTTATTAATAGTTTAGTTTATGAATGATTTGCGTGTAAGTGTTAATAAAAAATATAATGTTTTAATTATGATGCTCTTAATGTTTAATGATATTATCTTCATTATCTTCAGTTTATATGCAGGGAATGGCATACATAATATATTATTAGCAGATGCCCGTAGCTTCGCCCGCGATAATTAATTAATTCACACCAAACATTACTGCAAATATCAACTCAACGCGACAATTAAAGTATTGCGATTGGAGAGACGTGGGTTCGTACACGACTGGACACTTTCAACCTCTCTAGTGGCACGATGACTATCCATCCTTGTCCATTTCTATCAGGAAAAAAGAACTAGAGGATTCAGCCCTGTGTGTAGGGCTAGTAATGTAGCTACCCTCATGTGTTAATTAACTGAAATTGGGTAATATCACCAGTATAGAAAGTATTTTAAAAATGAACAATATTTTTTCCCCTCACAAATAACATAATGGGTGCTTACAGGGAATCATGCTTCAATTCGTGTATAAGTCGCATACATTTGATTGCGATTTGCTCATTCAAACTCATATCAAACATGCATTTCAATTAAAAAATTAGGGATCCATATTGATTTGCTAACGATGTGAGTTGAACTATTTTCTTGGTACGTATCATGTATGAATATTTTAAACTTATAATACATTGTACTTTGCACTTCGAGATTTAATGCATAAATTTCGCGAACCTGCTGCAAGATATGAGAAACTGCGTACAACAGGAAACTATGTCCATAGAGTTGAACGTCCTCAACTAATACGGTAGCAGCAGCCTACCAGTAGATCACCTATATGAACCCTGTGGTTTCTTCTACACCAGATTCTTCGTTTCTTATAGTGATTGCAATATTAAGGCGTCATCGACCTTAAACATCTAAAAATTCAACTCTTTATTCATCATTCAAAATTTTATTCATCCCCGACACTTAAATAAGCACAGCATCGAAGTTTTCTATATGGTAGACTTTGGAATGATTTGCAGCCTTCAGAAATTAATGAAGCTTCGCACGAAAGAGCAATATGTCCCCTACAACGGCAACGTTTGCGGCTATTATAGAGTGGCGCTGATACAACCATAAAATAATTTCCTTAAATATGTTTAAACTCTTTACTTAACAATATTATGAAAGGAGGTGCTGAAACCGACCTCTATCGTTGTAAATACATTTTTGGCACCTCTTTACCAAACCATCCATCACTCGTCATAGTTTACGTTGCGAAATGCAGACAATTTCCAGGCGGATATTTTGTTTTAATTCTTCCAGGGTGTGTGGGTTTCTAAGATAGCTGTAGACGGAACACCGCGCCGCCATCGCGAGCTGGAAGAACACCGCGCAGCCGGTTCATCATTGGGTCTCCCTCTATTATTAGAACAAGTTACATAAAATATGCAAGTAGGAGGACAATATTAGAATCGACTTAAGGGAAGTAGTATTTGCAAGGGATGGTTGGATGGAGTCAGCACAAAATAGGGTTGAATGGCGGGCTTATGCAAGCGCGACAAATAACTTCCGGACTCCATAAAATAGATAACATTCCTTTAACTTGCTGAGGAATTGTCTGTTGCCATTCAGTAAGTAAGCAAGTACGACTAATTTCAAATAAATTAGACAACAGCTAAAATAAGTAAAACGTCAGTATTTTAGGAGTCCTTAAATGTAAACTAAATTAATGATTAATGAATTTCATTCCTCTAGGGCTGATTTAAGTAAAGTGGACAAAATATTCAGCCTGAAAGCACTAGAATAAAACCTGACAGAAATCTATCAAATAATTCCAAGTAAACCTGTAATTTCTACGTCTCCAGCAGACAGATTTATCTGTTAGATTTCTGTCAGGTTTTCTTCTAGTGCTTTCAGGCTGAATATTTTCTCCACTTTACTTATATGAACGATTCTTAGTTAAAAATCTTTATTTTTATATATTTATTTCAAATATTCATTTCAAATACATAAACTTCCATTTTAATAATGGTATGGTATGGTTCAGGGGCTGAGCCCTGACGGGCTCGCGCAAGTAGGCCACATAGGCGGGCCCTTTTTGCAACCCCTAGGAGACGGAATGATGTGCATGCCCTAAGGCCCCCCTATCAACAGACTCCACCACCAGCCCCCACGGAGCTCCCCTACATCCAGCTAAGACCAGGTACCACTCCACGTGCACCGTACCCAGGGTCCCTCCTACAAGAGCCCCATAGGCGCGGCACACCCTGACGTGCGCCACTAACCCAGGGTCCCTCTGAGAGCCCCAAAGGCACGGGACACCACCAGCAACTCTTGACCACAAGCAACGGGGCAGGACGGGGGAGGCCCGCAGCAGAGTCTGCAGCAGGAGCTGGCCCGAAAACCAGTAAAGGGGAACGGGATGATAATGAGGGGGGAAAGGAAGTTGAAGTGGAGAGTGTTGGTGGAATGAATGAAGGGGGAAACGGGAGGATCCCCGAGAAAAACCCCCAAAGGTCACGGCTTTGTCCACCACAAATGACACGCCCGCCGGCCCCGAGATTTGAACTCGGGACCGCTAGCATGCTAAGCATGAGCCACCGTGACCCATATAAATAAATAATAGTAAAGTGTTTAATGTTTAATTTAGACAATTCTGGATGTCAGTAAATGCATAAACATAGCAATCTTAGCTATTCTGTTATGGCGCAATCATTCTACATCTAGAAAAATATTTATCTTGCAAAAGAGATCAGTAAGAACTATTCTAGAGGCACCACAAATATCAAATTGCAGACCATTTTTAAATAGGCCTTTAACTTAGCATTTTAAGATTTCTACATTGATTGTCTTAAGCTGTGTTCTCTACACAAAAGTTAACCCAAGTGATTACACTATCTGTTCATAAATAAATAACTACTCTACACACAATTGAAATACCATATTACAACTATTATACCAAGAAATATGTATAAAGTATTATTTCATTACTGAACATACAACTTTTGAAACCCTATTTTATCTTTTATCTAGTGGTACATTATTATTAGAGTTGAAACATTTTTTTCACAGTGAAAATATTTAGCTTAGATGACTACAACAATACGTCTACACTCTACACAGACTTAATACAAATATCAAACTATAAGAATGTAATAAATAAAATTAATAAATGATAACTACTAACTTTATGAAATGTATTGAAAAGTGATTTGACATAAGGTATATTGCACAAGTTTAAATGTCCAATCAGTTGTAATCTTCTTACTTGGAAAAGTGGACAAAGAAACAAAAAGTGGTTAACAGTTTGTAGTTCATCACGAAGAAACAGATCATAAAATAATGAATTTACCCTTCAAGGTAAACAAATTTAATGGAATCAATGCAAAAATAATAAGAAATACTCACGCACAAACCCAATGAACAAGAAAAATACCAGAATAATAATTATTACCATGTTGACTATAAGAAAACAAGTATAAAGTATGAGCAGCACTAAAAAAAGATAATATAACTAATATAATAATAGTCAATCAAGATCACCCAACTAATCTAATTAATAAATCAATTTCACCCATCAAATTGAAAGATGAAGGAGCCGTCATATGACTAAATCTTAATAAAAATAATCACACGTCATTCTCGGCATAAATAAATTAAGACCCTATTAATTATCAAACTAAGACTACCAAACCTCTCATATGTAATATTTGCTAAACAAAATAATCCAGAAGAACATAACCATGAGCAATCATTAAAATAAATGAACCACAAATTCTTCAATAGATCAAAGTAATTAATCCACCAATAACAACTCCTATATGAGCTACAGAAGAATAAGCAGTTAATGCCTTTAAATCAGTTTGCCGTAAGCAAATTAAACTAATTCACCACCAATTAGACTAATATAAATTCAAAAATTATTTTATTTTATTCCCATACACAACAATATTAAATACACCCAACAAACCATAGCCCCTAATTTTAATAATATCCCCGCCAAAATTATTGTACCAGAAGTAGGAGCCTTCACATGAGATTTAAGGAGCCATAAATGCACTAAAAATATCGGTATTTTAACGAAAAAAGCCATAATCATTCTCAAATAAAATAAATAAAATAAAAACAAATATTCTTTTTCTTTGTACAAAAACAGAATCCAATCAGAATAAACATCAAATGTAACATATCCTGATAAAGATTGGATTAAAATAAAATCAGGTTGAATGTTTGTTACTTTCAAAACGACTATCAAATTCTGGAAAAAATAAATTCCTGATTACTGACCTTTTGGTGCTATACATCCAGTGACTAATGTCCTCTGACCCTGAACAAACAAAATATGTGTTTATTATATTGTGTTAAAAACCTCCTAATTTCAACCGCCAAACAGTTATATTGAATACGTTCAATGTATAACTAAGTGCACTTTGTGAACCACTGTAAATACAACATTCAACATTTAGAAAGTTAGACCAAGTCACTGCCTCCTTAATTGCCAGTAGTTCAACTTGCACAGTGAGGTTTGAGTTTATTCATCCTTGTATGAATTTCACGACCTTCAAAAATACTATGTACGTACATATATTATCACATAAAATAATTCTAAACTAATTGCATTAAATTATTCAATAGTCTTTCCGCACAGTTTTAGATCGGTCGATAATAAGACTTTTAATTGCAGGATCAAAACAGCACTGATCACTAACGATCTTTAAGATGTAACACAATTTAATGATTATGCAATGGTAAAAATAGTAAATTGTCAACTACGTAATTTTTACAGGTTGGTTGACTCAGATTACTAGCTGATATATCTGCACATTTTTAATGTCACCAGCAAAAAGAATCTTGTATCTACTGTAAATTCTTTAATAATTCGGAATAATATGTTTTCTTTGTTCACACTATTCATTACTATTCATTGTATTTATTTTTTCCTTAATTTCAACTAGCTTCTTTCTTTACTCAACCCAACTAACAAACATAATTTTTTCCTTCTACTCTCGCCTGAATAAAATTAAATAAACAAAAGAAAATGAAGTAGTACAATATTTCATTTAAAAGAAAACTGCACAAGCAGTGTATTTTACAATGAGGAAGTGAATTGAAGACCTGCCTTGCTACCCGTCCCTAGCAAAGGCCATAAAACCCGCTGCAACTTCACTACAGTACGGAATGGGCCCTGAAGAAAGAGTTAACAAGGTAGGGAAAGAGCCCAAAATGGGGCTTCACAAATTGTCCTTCAGGGAGATTTCCCCGCAATATCATTCCTGCCTGAAGCAGGTATGTTTACTTCTAGCATTACGACATACATTAGGTTACTAGCTCTCGCCATACTGTATAAGGAACGAATCTACTATCCAACTGAAGAAAGGAACGTTATATATAAAGAAATAGTTTCCCCTAACGTTAGAAATTATCCATTTGCTTGTTTACTTAACATTACTGCTGATTAGGAACACGGCGTGGAATCTCTACGGCAGCGGGAAATCGTCTCGTTTAAAAATTATAACTTAGAAAAATACAAATTCTCAGCTTTTTATGACAAAATATGTTATGTAAACAGAATCTGATAGGGTGTATCTTTTGGTAACCCTTGGAAATGACCGCTTAGCCTATTCCCTCTTGGATACCTGTTTCAGAAGCACAAAGGTAAAAGTTTCAAATTATTCACCTGTGCTATTCTAATGGCGAGTTCCACCGACCTTCGTTACGGCTAAAACGCGTCGTTTTCTCCTGCTTGTGTCATGTTTACGTTCCAACGATCCAGGTTACTCCATCACGCCCGTTAATACTCGCGTTAACTTAAAGACAGAAATTCCTTGCGTTAAATCTCGCGTTTGTTTGAAAACAAGATGGCCGAAGGTGCTTGCATGCTAGAATACCCAGTATTATCCACATTAAACAGTAAACCCATTATATTAATGCATTAATAACAGTTTCTGAAGAATAACATGAATACAAGGGATTGATTCATTTACTTCCTTTGCTACGTTAGAGCAGTCAGGTAACAGAATGGTACCCTCCTGCTGTCACTAGCATGAACACAAAAGTAGGATCTGGGTTTTTCTCAAATTCCACAAGACAAACTATTCCCTCAAACGAGAGGATCAGTTGACACTGTAACGTTGAAGCAGGCGAATGGTTACAAAATAAAATGTTTTTCGCAGTTGCTCAACAAACAACAGTATCCTGAAGTATTTCGCTCATAGTTACGCCTACATGCCATCGAAAGTGCCGCTGTGTTTTTGTCAGTTTATAGCTTGTATTATTACTAGTAGGTTGACGATAGGTAAAATTGATTATAATATCTCTATTGGATTACTGCTCAATAAAATAGCAGTGCACAATGTTCCTTGTTATTAAAGAAACATTAGGCCTAAGTCAAATCGTTTTTGAGTGTGTTGTGTGTGTATTATTCCCGTGTTTTTCCAGGAAAATGTCATTTTGTATCTCCTATGACTATAAAATCAAGGTACATTTATTACATTGCAATAGTTTTCAATAATTTTTTTATATGGTATAATATAGACTATTGTAATAATATTACACCAGCAGTAGGC
Source organism: Ectobius pallidus (assembly GCA_964059195.1). NCBI lineage: Eukaryota > Metazoa > Arthropoda > Insecta > Blattodea > Ectobiidae > Ectobius > Ectobius pallidus. The sequence continues at coordinate 56,806,309 of CAXKWD010000002.1, forward strand.
GTATAGCCTAGGCCCAATTCTCATTTTAGGTTTGATACATTTTTGATACCGATAGCAGTCGAAAGGATTGCAGGTTAGCATATAATAAATTATGATAAAGGATAGGTTAATAGTGCGAGTGCAACTTCATAAATTGTATAATACTGTATACTACATTAATAGCATTAATATTAATAATAATTGGGTTCTCCTACTCCTGTTTATTTCTGCTGGCTACTGTGAAACATAGCAGCCAACGTTGCCAATGGAAAAAAGACTTTGAACGGCGAAGGAATCGGGCATGAAAATAATATAACATAAGATTTTTCATCTCGGTAAATAAAAAAGACACAATACTCACTCAATTTGTTTATAATTTTGAATTATATAGTATGAAAATTCCTAGTCGAGTGCAGTGTGTGCACTCAGGTTTAACGTTGTATGTTGGCAGTAGCGACGGTGAATGTATGAGAAGCTTGTGTGCCAAGATTGCCTGCCTTCTAACGCTCGTTAGAAAACGGGTGTTTATTTCAACGACTAGAGTGTTGGTGGAACAGTGTCCACTTAACGCAGACGTTATACAACAATGGCGCGTTACTAAAGTCTTCGTTTGGGTATATTTAAAGAATATCGGTGGAACCGGCCATAAGTCAGTTACAGAATCTTTAACCGCTCGAAAATAGTAGAGTCAAATTCCCATTATGTATTAAAATCAATTCCAGACTACCATAGTTATCATGCACTTGAAATGCCTCTGATAAACTTGTTAATGTCGGTTTATGTAAGGTAGTATTTGAAAATTTACGAAATGAATTAACTCTCCGACTTATCAGTTGTTAGATTGTAAATATGGAATATTTTGATTAAATAATAAGTAGTTAAACTGTTGGAGAAAACTAATAAAGCAAGACAAGAATTAAACTGTTCCCATAGAAGCTTTCTGTGTGAAACAAATTATTTATTATTTGAATGCACAAAAAAATTCATTTTAAAAAACCTAAAAAAATTATTATTTACCATTTTAAAATGTCGAAGTCACATTTTGTAGAATATTGACTGAACATTTTTTGTTTTTCTTTAAAATATATACCTTAAAATGTAAAATTTAATGTCTCCGACCTTTTTTTAAAAATCATTTAATTTTTTTTGTACTACTTTTCCTGCACAACTTATTAAAGACCCTATAAGCTTCTGATTTTATTCAAGACGTGTATTTAATTAAAAGGAGGCCCCCTTTTTAAATAATAAAACTGTATCTGAACAGTTCAATATCAGACCAATTTAAAAAATAATAACTTTCCTATGTTTCCAAAACGTAAATGATTGTGTCGTCAATATGATGTTACTTGTACAGAATCCTATTTGGAAAATAATGTTATACATACCATATCACAACAGCAATAAATATTCTTCAATGCTACCTGAAAAATGTCTTTATGGCAGTTCTGACGTTGGGATAGGCCTGAAAATGAGTTCACAGACAAATACTAGTAAGCTCATCGCCAATCCTATTGCCAGGAAACAAAAGGAAGAAGACAAGTGTAACAAGGAAATCATTTCAAATTCTTCGGCCAAGTTTACTCCAGTTTCCGCCATTCTCACTCCAGTTGGGTTCAGGATATCAGTTACCATCTTCTCTGTTATTCCACCCATTATCATTCTTTCCACCAGCTTTTTTATTAAGTACTTTTTACGACTACCAAAGAACAGATATACTCCATAGTACATTTTGGAAAATTCCAGGGATTCAACTTTGTGATAATCTGGCATCTCTTTATTTTCACATACATTAGTAATGTGATAGATAAACATCTCTTTTGTTGTTACCAAAGCAGTTTTAGGGGTGTTGACGGCAAAGAGAAAACTGTCTGCACTGCTTTTAAAGTAGTAGTTATCTATGTGGTCTAGTCCCTCTGTGAAGTCTGGATTCTTTACTAGGACATAGCCTTCTTGCATGAGTTCCTCAAAGCTGTCAATCTGATGCTCTCTTCCACTGTCTATAAAATAACTAGTTACAAATGCTTGGAACACTGTACTAATGCACATTGTGAAAAGAATCCAGGATAAGAACACTGTTCTTAAGCAGGTACTTTCAGGCACATCATCTGCCCCAACTCCCAAGAAAATTCCCCACAGATTAATCACATTCTTAATGGTATCCGTATGCCCAGAACCTTGTTTGAATTGCCACGATAAGGTCAAAAACCTGTGCACAAAAACAGTTACCACTAGAGAAATAAATATGAGAAACCAAAGCGGGGTGTCGAAAACTCTAGAAAACCAAGTCCAACGAGTGTGGGACTTTGCTTTAGGAATGAAGAATCCAAAGTCCGTGTGGTAGAAATGTGGAGCATATATTACATAATCCAGTGAAAAGTAGTCGGACATAATATAACTCTTAACTACAGACCTGCAATTACTATTATCAATTATGTATGCGTGGAGAACTTTCACTATTTCCGAAGCAATGTTGAAACCAATTCCTATCTGAAATTCAGAATTTCTTTGAGTATATGGTATAAATGTCAGGCATCTTATATATCCGGAAGTATCTTCTTGAAGAAGATCGGCATTCACCATAAAATGTCCTCCTTGCTCATCGTCCCGCCAGCCGTCTAACACTATGGGTCTCCCTAGTGATGAATAATAACCACTTTTATCTGCAGTATTACTATAGGAAAATATGAGAGCAGTTTTCCAAGTCCGATTCCATCGTATTGTCAAAACATGCTTGCCTGCAGTATCGTGAGTACGGTATAAAATGTCCTGTAACATGTCGTCACTGAACTGACAGTCAATAAAGACAACAATACAGGATTTAGTGTGAAACACATCCGTTGTCAGATACATGATATCGATGTAATTTACAACATTATAAATTTTTTGACAGTAGACCATCAGTATGATGTTATTTGGTACAATCCTTATTTCGTTTCCGCTTGTGTAATCTGGAAACATGATTGGCCAGTTCTCAACAGAATGCATACTCTGCAATATCAAGTTGTCAAGTTCTTGCACGACGAATGTGGAGTAATCTCTCGAAAAGGTTTCTGTTCTATTGATGGTTACCCACTTTGTTATTTCGCCTTTTACAACTCTTCCTTTGTCCAAACATATATTATCAACATTATAATCCTTTTTCTCAAGAATTGGTTTTTTATCTATCTCAACTTTATATTTTTCCGACATAGCTTTCACAAGAGGTATAAATGCTGTATCTTGGCCTGCTTGGAAAAACTTCTTGCTTGTTTCCCGAATACAGTTCACCAAAACTCTTTCTCTTTGGTCATGAGAGCGAAGTGTTGTCATCATTGGAATAATCAGAAACAGCCAAAACATCTGCAATCGTAATGTGTTACCCTGATTATACTTTTTCCCTAGAACATCATATAACATTTATTTATTGAACAAATTAATTAAACTGAAACGTCTCACAATTTCAATTTTGCAATAATATGCAGTATAAACAAGACACCCTTCTGCTTATGACGGGGATTCAAATCAACAAAAACATCCTTAAAAACTGATTTAAAAATATATTTTTAATGTAACTTTTAAGATCGTATATGCTATTTACCTTATTCTGTTTGAAAATTTAAAAGAGTATCGTCATGAATTTTTATATTTTTTTAAATAATTTATTATTTAGTGATGATAATTTTGGGAGTTTAATTTTAAACAATTGTACAATCTCGGGCCAGAGTTATGCCTTAGTCTTGTCTCATTATTACACTTAAGTTTAAAAAGAAGGCAAGAAATTATTGTACGTCTTTTAGTAGCAATGCCATGACGACTGGTTTCATAGTTGTATAAATTTTATTAAAAGAGTATTATTTTTTTCAATATGCCGAATTCCTTGTACATAAGGCATGTCATATTTTCCCCCTTTAAACATATTTGTTTTATTAATATCAATGGCATGAGCAAAGTTTGTGCTAGTCCTCCCTCACCCTGTTACAGCAACGAAAAACTGAATGAATTACAGTATTTCTATATATTAATCTTAAAACTGTTTTGGAATAAAAGGTCTTGGTTGAATAAATTTATAGGACCATACAGTTTTATATAATTTAATATGATTATTCCAACGCATGATACCTATATACTATTAATAAATTTCATTTTTCAGCTAGTGCTATTGTAATTCTAAAAATACTTTATACAGGGTGATTCAAAAGTCACTATACATTTTGTATTAAAACAGGTATTATTACACACTATGTAATAGTACTGAAACATACACCACAGTAGGACATAATTTCAATGCATTTCAATGTGACTACCTTGCACGTCTAGACACAACGACCATCGCTCCACTATTGAGAGAAGAAATAAATCTATGTTGAGAAGGAATCAATGAGATAAGCTATGTATATTGTCAATTACACTATATTGAGTTATAATACAGAAGAAATAGTATATACAGTTCTAGGGTTTGTACACAATATCTAGATTAAAATCTAAAAGTCAATCAATGTATAATCTTAAAAGCTAAGAATATGTTGTAGTAATACAATTCTTTGAGAAAGTAGGAGCTTCCTTTTGATTATAACATTGGATATTAGTGCAATACTAGTGCACATGGTTGAAATATAAAGTATTTTTAGACCTATATACTAATAATACATAAATATTATACCTGGATTGATTGTTTGGACTTGGGGCATTTATGTAAATTTAATTTTGCAGATGTATTATTGTGGATAAATAGATTATATGTGTATTTTGTGCATGATATTCCAGACTTATTAACAGAAAATGGTATGGTAGTAGTTTCATTGGTACTTAAAACAAGAAGATTATTTTCCAGCAGTGATGGGACTTATCACAGATGGGTGGACGAAGTCTGCTTCTTCGTCAGAATTTTCCCTACCTTAGCCATGAGTCACAGAACTACTATGGCGTAAGGAATCACTGGGAATGGAATTTCAACACCGTACTTGCCTTTTCTATGCCACTGCCGGGCAAAAAAGCGTAACACGTAGGATTTTTTAAAGGAAATGCATGGTAATTGAACAAGTTCGAGCAAATGTATCTAATGAAACTTGTAATCTCGGGTAGGATTTATTAAGACCATCCCATGAATAAAATGTAACGGATTTTGTAAATAATTATTTTCTTACTTTTTTGTCAAGGATGAAAATTTTACTGTCAGTTGTGAGATCACGGCATAATAAATGAATGAACAGTCCACGAGTCGATTCGATGAATCCATTAGAGTTCCCAATATTACCAATAATAATAATAATAATAATAATAATAATAATAATAATAATAATAATAATAATAATTTATTTACCGCCAGTATATAATGTACAAGGCATTGTCAAGGTTATAAAACAGTAAATTTTAAAAGGTCAGATCATGCAATAGTGCGTACCACAAGATGTAGTAGCCGTAGTCGCTTATATCAGAGCGCTATAAAAGCACACGAACTGATTGCACCGAATCAAAATACTGCTTTTAATCAATGGACATTTATATTATTTAAATTTCCAAACGAGTTATGTTCTATAAAATATTTTGTTTTATTCTGTTCACTGGCAGCAAGTGACGTATTAATCACTGCAACTGATACCTTACACGTCCAGTAACGATCTGACGTAAATTGCACCCTTGCGACCGTAGGAAGCATATTATAATATAAATGATCTTGATTGGTCGATATCTGAGGCATTGCTAACCGCTATTGGTAAATGCCGATTACGCGGCATATGAGTGGAATAGGGAGTTAAAACACGACCAAGGGAACTAACATATTCTATGTTGATTTTGTTCTGGCACAGAGGAAGTACATGATGGCTCCTGGTATCAGAAGTACAGCTTTTTCTAATAACATGAAAAGCTAAAGGCCTAAATAAAATATTTAAAGACTTAAGTTACAAAAATTACATTTTTTATTCCAGCTCCAATCATGTAGCCTACACCGAGGACTACATTTCATAACTGGCTTCTTGTCAGTATATATATCATAATAATATATACATCGAATAAATGCAAAGATCACACATTTCTCATAAGAATTCCGGTAAAAGCAATTTAACCAACAGATGTGTCTATTCGAGGAATAAAAATATAATTCAGGACCCTCTTAGAACATTTACAAAAAGAATTAAACGAATGGCACCAGAAAGTTGCCGAACAATTTGGTGATGAAAAATTTGAATCATGTGCCTAACATTTTTAATTATTTTGATACACTTAGAGCCTTTTCACACTGGGACACTTGTGACGGTAACCAGTTTTTTGCAGTGAACACATGTGGGTCACAAAGCGATGGTCACCGCTGGTGTTGCCAATAGTAGCTACATGATAAAACAATTTCTCATCGGTTTTGGCATCCCAAATCGCAGGTCGACTCCACTTATAAAATCTTCAGTATTAATCAAGTCTAACCTCATGGCTGGGTAACTAGCTTCGCTGAGCTAGACTATACAACTAAATTATACATATATTGCCAACAATGTAAATTAGGCTATTTATATACACAACTTTCATTATTGGCAATATATACTTACTAGCTTAAAAGGCCCGGCGAAGCGTCACCCGGGTTTTGTATTTTGTAATTCAAAATTAACTTATGAAGGACTTTCGACTTTCAAATTCTTGGTCCTTATATACGTATTAAAAATTTGAAATGAAGAAGAACGACTTATCTCACTCAAACTATTCCCGCTGAAAACGCTTGATACTGTATAGCTTTTTATGGCTCAAAGAGGATGTAGAATTTTGTATCCCATCGCTTCTACACACCAAGCCTGGTAGGGGTTAAAATAAGAAGAAATAGAAATTCCGGTAACATAAAATAATATTGTCCTTGCGGAATATTTTATTTCTCACTCTCATGTTACCAAACAACCGTTTCGGGGATGAAATTAAAAAGTAAATCAATTTCACTTTTATACTTCCCTCCCCAAAAACTTGCGATATAATAATATATATTTCATCTTCAATAATTAATTACGGTACAGCAATGCATTATATCATTAGTTTCGTCAAAGTCCCATTTCATTTATTTCCAAACCTACCTAATACCAATGCCAACAATACACTGTTGTCATGTGAACTGTGATTTGAGTTTGATAATTCTGTGTAAAAAGGGATTAAGTATACTCAAAAACATTTGATTTTTGGCATTTAAAATCAAATTTTTTCAAAATCCTTTCTTAGTGAACACCTACATTATGAAACGAAGGTACTGTCAAAATTCCAAGTCTACCTATTATTGTTTAGGTTCTACGTTGATTCTCTGTCATTAAGTCAGTCAGTCAGTCAGTCAGTAAATCATTCATTCAGTCACTCAGGACAAAGCCTCTTATATATATATATATATATTATCGCCTCACTCATAACGTTGACGGGCGGCTCGCTTTGTTCTCATATTACAATGCTTGTTGTTACTGTAAAAGGTTTTCTCAAAAGAAACCGCTGACTGAATTCGTGTTGCCAATTCTCTCATTGCTCAATGTCATTGCCACGTAAGTGTTTTGCTGCATCTACATCTTCCCGCTCTGTTTACTAACACTGTGGAGTATGGCAACTACTCCAAGCGGCGGCGACTTCTTTGATGTTAACTGTCAACGAATTGAGTGCGGCGATAATACAGAGATAGAGATACACAACTTGCATTGTTAGCAATCCGAAAATGCGGTGACCGTCACTTATGTCCCGGTGTTAACGATTCCATTTAAACCAATGCTTCTTCGACTGTGACCATCACAAGTGACCCAGTGTGAAAGGCCCTTAGCACCAACTTCCTACCAGGGCCCAGGCAGCCCTCTACAAGATTCTATGAGGCTAGGAAATTAAATTTCTGGTAAACGTATAAATGCATCGTAATAAATCAATTCATCCCGAGAAGGCAAGCAAAAAAAAACGCTACGTTAAATATAATTACGTATGAATTTTCACGGTTCATTTCTTAATCAGCAAAGAAAAGCAATTGGCCGAATTCTGAATGGAAAATATGAAGCATGCAAATACATAAGTTTATACAGAGTGTCAATGAAATTAGTGTAAATTTTTCGTGTGATAAGGAGCATCCATACGAGTATTTTAATACAATGAATCTTGGGACGGAAATGCGTTGTTATTGGTGTAAAAATAAAAATTTGTTGCACATATTTCAACACAAAATGTAGTCTATTATGTTACCTGTAAGAAAAAGCTAATTTTGTTCATGTTGTTTTAGAGAAAAATAGAACAATGTCGTTTAATATGTTCAATGTAAGACAAAACAAAGCTGTCACATGTTCCGAGATTTCTAACTGCTGCTGTAAAAGATGCAACAACTTTTTTAGAGTAACTTATTTTCGTTGTCCTACTGAGTTTTGGTTTTAAATTACAATTACTACAATATCTGCATTTTAATACATGACTTCTATTTTATAAATATATATAAAGCGGGGATCCTACGGCCTTTGCCGCATCCCGCATTTCGATCTCCATGCCTCTTTATCCCTCCATTCATCTTCTCCTATAGCCCTGTCAGCCATAGCTATTCTAATCCCTTCTCTCCATTGTGTTGTCGGTCTTCCTCTTCTCCTCCTATTCTCTGGGTTATAATTTAGAGCTCTTTTTGGCCATCTTCCTTCATCCATTCTTTTAACATGACCATACCATAATAACTGTCTTGTTTCTATCCTCTCTGCACTTGTACAAATCCTTCCTGTTCGTCTTCTAATTTCTGTATTTGGTACATGTTGCATTTTTGATATCCTGCAAGCTCTCCTTAAAAAATCCATTTCCACTGTATCAATTACCCTTCTTTCTCTCCCCGATAGTTGCCAACATTCCGATCCATAGGACAATATAGGTTCCACCACTGCCCTGTATATTCTCATCTTTGTCTCAATTTTCATCCTTTTTGACCATAATATGCTGTTTAAAAGACAAATAACTTTCTTCCCTTGTAGTACTCTGTTTTGAATGTCTCTCCTGGTTGTTCCCTCAGTTGAGACAATACTTCCCAAATACTTAAACTGATTGCTCTCTTTAATATTCCGAATATCTAAATCTACATCCCCTTGTCCTTCTCCAACTCTCATATACTCTGTTTTCACCATATTCATATTGAGACCCCATTTCTTATATTCCTCCTCCAATTTCCTCATCATATAATCAATATCGTACTCTTCACTTGCTATAACCACTTGGTCATCCGCATATAACAATGTTGTCAAACTTCTATTTTATGAACTTCAAATACATTTTCAACAGTTTTAAGAATTTTTAGTAATACTTATGACTAATTTAATGTAGGTACACAATTTTTATATTTCTAGACTAGTACTTATGCTACTTATATATGTTGACTGTAATAAGATAAGTAATGTTTTTAAAATAGGTTAAATTTCTAATGTTTTAAATGCAGAGCATAGGTAGTAATTGTAATTTAACAGCAAATCCAATAACTTTGCTTTTTCTTACAAACAATACACTAAACAACATTTTGTGTTCAAAAAATTTCTTTTAAAGTCTAAAACAATACGAAATAGTTATTGATAATTTCAGGTCTTTCAATAAAATTGACCAGATTATTTAAAAATTTGGCCGAATTGAAACTTAGGGAGATTAATGCTTACGTTGATAACGAAAAAAACATAATTTTCAAGCCAATTTCCGTACATATGGATTTAAAATTCTTGGAGGAAATTATACTTTTGGAATGGTCTAGAAGATTTCTAAGAGATGGACTAACTTTATTTTTAATATTTAATGATTTGATTTTTTACTTGTGTGCTTCACCAAGGCTCCGAATATTGGCACAGAATAAAATATGTCCAAAATGAGAATTCGTTTTCCTTATATATGTATATATACATGCTAGTTTCAACAGTGGTTACTAAATTATGAAACTTCTTGAATTTGATCTAGTTACTACTTACGCAATTATTTTTTTACAATTGAATAAATATTTCTCGAATTATTGTTTTGACAAAGTGTGTATACATATATATATATATATATATATATATATATATATATATATATACATACGAGTATATGGGTTCTTGATAGCTCAATGATATTATAACATGTACGTTATGAGCATGAGATTCGGGTTAGATTCCCAATTTATGGTACATTTTCTCTAAAGATTATAATGTAGATTATAATTGAATATATATATATATATATTGATACATTTTCAATTATGTATCATTGAAGACTTGTACTACATTATAATCTTTAGAGAAAATATACCATAAGTTGGGAATCTAACCCGAATCTCATGCTTATAACGTACATGTTATAATATCATTGAGCTATCAAGAACCTACCCTGACTTATCTAAATATTCCTATAGACGTATTACATACATTGCTCTAGACGTCCCAACAACTACATTGTAGGGACATAGCCTAAGCTATACTGAGTGTTTCAGTTTCTACTAAACAAAAATCCCCGATATTAATATAAATAACGAAAACGAATTCTGCTTACGTAATTTATTTATGGAAAATAAATAACAATAAGAACAAATTAGAATTCAACAAAAAATTTAAAGTACCTTTTTAGACAGCTGATGATGTTTTCGGGACATGCTTACTAACACCTACCGACTACAGCTGGACGTTTCTAGGTACTGGTCAGTCACAGAGTTGTATATTATGTAACTAAGAAATAACGCAGTGTTTTACCTAAACAGAGTTAATTTAATATTGCATGTAATGTGAAGCTCTCTTATTGTAAGTATACTACGTAGAGCTAAATTATGCTCGCACCAAGAATTGTATGTAACCTGTAATGCATATCACTTTGTCGATCAAATTATATACAGTGTGTTCCAAAATGTCCGGTCATGGAAACCACCATTAACGGCTGTGTTTGTCGGCATGCTGACCACATGCTCCCAATCCTGCCATCTGCCTATGGTAGATGACGCAGCGGTCGGGATTAGGCCTTGTCCCTTCAGGGATGTTTGCGCCACGGAGTTAAGTTAACTTAAGTTAAGCGTTTCAAAATGAGACTGCTGAGTGTATTCCATGGTTAATTTTGTAGTTGAGTTATCGTTCCAGAAATATTTGGATCATTAGTCAGTACCGTCCAAGCGGTTTAAGCCTATTTGCCACCACAATTTATTATAGACAACAAAGGCTGCAGTGTTGATTAATCAAACAAAAAACCGTGCATTTATTATAAATTACTTTAAAGTATGATTGTAAAATATTGAGAATAATATGTTAGTTAAATATTTAATCTATAACAGTTCATCCTGATGATTCTTCATAACCATCTTAAACCCAAAATATTACCAGTAAATAGTGCTGACTTTATAAAAGTTTCATAAATAGCAGGAATAGAACATTTCCGAAATATAAATTTAAGTAGGTGAAATAAAAAAAAAGTCTGAGAAATAATTATTTCGAATTGTTTTTCTACATTGTCTATAACTTTCATTCATGCCTATGGCCTAATTCAAGCTTTAAAACGCTGAATTTATACCATGATGTAAGTAGGCCTAATCATCAAGTAAAACAATCAGTGGGATCTAAGTTTTAAGTCAATGTGGAAATTTTCAGTAGGCTATAATAGCTGGTTCCCATGATTGACGATCGTATCACAAGGATAAAATCCTCATTTTCATTATTCTATAAATTTTATATTTTCCACTTAATAAAGTTTTTGCAGTGACGAATCTATACGTCAGGAGCAGCGAAAAGGTTGAAAGATGTTTCTGTGTTCTGTAGAGGGGTCTGGCCATCCCTAATAGGGGTAAAAACTATTTGATTATACTTACAGCTTAGGTAGTATTTTTTTCTTGTTGCCCGCTTGTGTTTCTGTCACAGACAAAGATACCAGCCCCATTCAGTAACTTATTATGGCAATTTGTCTCTAATAAAAAGAATAGGAAGATGATTGTGTAAATAATGTTGTGCACAAGATAATGTGGTATTATATTACGTATGTCGTAAATCGGTCTATTATGTAGATGTACCACGCTTATTCACTATGAAACAGCATTACAGTATATTACAGTAACATTATGTTGCACGTGAAGAAAAACGTGACACATATTCATATCCTTTTTAATCAATAACTGAATCGACGTTTTTAAAGGAGTACAGTAATTAATACTTTTGGCCAAATTTTCTTTTTACCATTTTAGATACTATTTACATAAGCTAAGTGATAGGTTTAATGGAATGATTTTCAACACTTTGGTTTAATTGTAATTCAAATCATAGGCGTAACCAGGCCGACCATATGGGGGGGTTATAAAGGAATTCCCCCCAGGGAGAGGGGGGTCCGGGGGTCCCCCGGAAAATTTTAAAAATTAAGATGCAAAATAACGAGTTTTAAGCTTTCGGGGGTTCTCCCCCGAAAAATTTTAAAAATTAAGACGCAAAATAACGAGTTTTAAGCTTCCGGGGGTGTCTCCAAGGAAAATTTTAAAAATGAAGACGAAAAATAACGAGTTTTAAGCTTCCCACGCTTTATACTTGTATTAAGTAATTTATGGGCAGACTTAAAAAAAATTATACAATTTTCCTTTTTTTGATCAATGGGGGGGGGGGGTTCAAACCCCCAAACCCCCCTCCCTCGGTACGCCTATGATTCAAATTAAAAGTTGCAATGATTATCAGATCGATAAGGAATTAACGCGATGGTTGAAACACTGCGCTACAAATCTGAGAGACGTGGGTTTACACAAGAACACGGTGACTAGACATTTGCAATTGGTTTAATCTGTCTCTTAGCACGATGACCATCCATTCTAATCATTTTTATCAGAAACGAGAGATAGGGAATTCATGATTGTAAAGACGGTCTGTGTGTACGGCTGATATGTGCTAAACATCATAATCATAATCAAATTTATTGAGCCGTTCAGGGGCGTATTCAGAGGGGGGCTGAGGGGGCTATACAACCCCCCCCCCCGAAACGTTAAGTAATGCTAATATGTTGCACATAAGAACATTTTAATTTGACAAATAGGTCTAGTAGACAGTTTAATTGCACATCCTGACAAAATTCAGCCTAATATCGAATTTTTACCTGAAATTTGTGAAATATGCTCCGGAAAAATGAGGTATGCTCTATTATTTAAGTAAATTTAATACTGTACTACACGTTCTGCTGTTGGCTGAATTACATCACGAATTTTAAAAGATAATATAAGTCTTATGAATTACATAATAAAAATTAAAATAAAACAAGGTTAAGTTATTGTAATAAATTTTAGTAAATTGAAAAATAATGAATATAACGTTGCTTTAATATTATATAATCGGTTACAAAAAAATATAGTCTATTTACTATCAACAAATTTTATACTCGGTTTCCAAAACATTCACTTAGCCAAATAGCTTTTTTTTTTTTTTAATTAACAGAGATATGCACAATATTTGACATCTTTCATAATATGCTGTTATAAATGTGACAAATTGGTTAAATATTTTAATATTGAGCAAATATGATGCATCATTGTAAAACTAACAAAATATGCAAAATTAATCCATCAATTTCTTAATATTTCTTTGACACCTTGTAATAATTTGCATTATTAAAAATATGATTTTCATAAATTTCAGGGCCCTAGTGATAACAGTGTTAGACTTATATAGCCCCTCCTGAAAAAATATCTTGGATACGTCCCTGGAGCCGTTAAGTACAGTACAAATGGCCAGGTCATAGACTAAATAATTAGTTAATACATAAAACTCAAATAGTGCTAAAATCTAAAATAAAAATTTCTTCACGATTATACAAAGGATTGCAGATAAACATATTTTTCAATTTTGTCCTAAAATAATTAAAAGACGCATTTACAATTCTTTCGGGAAGTGCATTGATGAGTCTAATACCCACATAATTGAAACTTGTAGCAGTCTTGGTCAGTCTGTGTATGGGGAGATCCAGCAGATGAGCATTTCTAGCTGGTATGAGTGAATAGATGATCTGATAACCTCATAATTATAATTTACTTTCATGTGCAGAAGTAATTAAAAAATGTAAAGATAATAACTGTCATAATTCGTAATTTCTTAAATTTTGGTTTACAGTGGGCAGTACATTCAGCACCTGTTAAGATTCGCACAGCTCTTTTTTGAATCTTCAAAATATTATCAATTTTGGAACAATTTCCCCAAAGGATAATGTCATATTTAATTATGGTAATTGGTAATGTTAACTTTTAAAAATCTTTAGGTAGGCTACTTTTAGCAGTATATAAAGTATTTTAAATATTTTTTTAATAACATAATTGTTTATAGGAAGCATTTTAATTCGACAAAAATCACATAGAGTAGATCGCAATTTCCTCATTACAACTTATTCTTTGATAGGCCTATTTGTTATTTTTCAAACAAACCAATCGATTAAAAGTTACAGGTTGATGGTGATTTGTTAATGAAGCTTGTTGAACTGTATTTCTGGTACGTATTTCATGTAGGAATATATTAAAATTATAATACATTGTACTTTGCAGTTCGAGATTCCATGATGGAATTTTGCGAGCCTGCTGCAAGATATGAGAAATTGCCTGGAACAGGAAACATCGTCCACAGAGTTGAACGCCCTCAATTAATACGGTAGCAGTACCAGTAGATCACCTATATGAACCCTGCGGTTTCTTCTACACCAGATTCTTCGTTTCAGCAGTCTCATAGTGATTGTAATATCAAGGCGTCGTCGATCTTAAAGTTTAAAAAAATTCTACTCCTTACGCATCACTTGAAAGTTTAGTTCATCCCCGACACTTAACTAAGCACAGATTTAAACATTTATACGAGATATATTCCAATCCACTGAAGAATCTAGGCACAGGCCTACGTTCCTTTGTAAAATTTCGAAGAGGGATAAAATAGTTCAACATGAAGGAGGTGAAGAAGAAGAAGAAGAAAACGAAGAAGAAAACGAAGAAGGAGATTAATTTGTCGATTTACGGATCGTTATGATAATACGTATTCTGAGCTAAATCGTTGACCCCTCATAGCATATTTAAGAGGACCAAAAAGATGACTCTCCGATGAAGCGAAATTGGGACCGTGTGCAGAAGGTCCAATGCTTCGAAACCCAGTCTCACAAGAATTTGAACTGTGTGTAATATTTGTATCGATCTAACTAGCTAACAGAACTAACAGATCTGACCTTCGTCTCCACACGGAATAAAAAAAATCGGATATGAAACACATAACTTTCTCTACCTGTAATATATTTCATCATAAGAGTATAAGGCTGTACTTGCGGCAGTGCGATTTCATTTGTCTCAGCAACATTCAAAGTAGCATTATTCGCGAGGGAAGTTCGAGTATGAAATGAGTAGCTTATAACTAGGGACCGGGTTTTTAGGTTTTTACCTATTTTTTTCCTTACTTCCAAAACAAAAAGCGCTTATACACTTTTTCGAATAATGTCCATACGATTCACCCACATTAATTCTGTGGCACCTAAAAATACCTAAATGGGGTATAAAAACCTAAATATACCTAAACGGGATATAAAATCTGAAATATCTAATTTAGGCTGCTTTTTTATCTATTTTGTTTGTCAGTTGAGATATCGATATTTTGCGGAGAGACAATAACTGCGTCGGGTTGAAATTAATACCACCAGCGTTTCGTTCAACCCATTGTCATCTAGGATGGACAGTATCAAGAGACGAAGTGTAAGAGTACCGGCGTATTCCTTTTAAAATATTCGTATGAAGAAGCATATAGATTTCTGTGTTTTAAAGCGCTTGTTTGAATTTAGTACTGCCCTGTCATTCATACGGAGTGGTCACACTGTGAGTTTTAAGAAGACGTGTCAATTATGCCGAAACAAAATGAAATTGAGTTTATTACGGCAGTGGATTGGCGATGACCTGAATTTCATCTTTCCCCCTTCTTCTTCTTCTTCTTTTCTTATCCTGAGGTTATTTTATGACGTTGCACCCCGCGGGTTTCTACAAGTATTATGTATTGAATCCTATGTAGCACATTCAAATTCATTAAATCAATTATTCTACCCGAAAATGATTTTTTGGACAAAAAACCTAAAAAAAACTATTTCACCTAATGGAAAACCTAAAACAGTGTTTTTAAAAACCTAAAAATCCGGTCCCTACTTATAACTATCCTTCAGATAATTTATTTGGGGGAAAATTGTCAGATTAAAGTTTCAGGTGTTAGCATATTATAATACATCATATACCGTTTGAATATTATCCATGATCATTATGTGATTCCTGTAGAAAATTTAAGCAAATTCGTTAAAGCAGTTTTCGAAGGATGCGCGATCCAAATAAAATCTAATTTAATTCTTTCACCTAACTTTCTTTAACCTAAGCATGGGCAATACACATTTCTCACTTTACATTCTAACACAGAATAAGAGGTTGCATTGCAAGGAGTGCATATCCAGTTGTTTCAGCCTGATGCCAAGATGTATAGTACACCAGGCAAGAGTGAGATTCTATTAACCCCTCAGATAATTTTTTGCGAAAAATTGTTTTAAATAAAAGTTCTAGCTCTTAGTATGGTATATACACACAAGCACACAAAGTCGTTCAAGAAGCTTTCGCATTGAAATATAATCCACTGAAGTAAGTTTCTAGCCTCTCTTGAGTGTCTTCTATAGGGAAAAACACTTGCCATATTCTGAAGAACAAAAATGAAAAGAAGAAACGCAAAGTGAGGTGATTAGCTTCTGAGAGGGTCGCGAATTCGAATCCCGTAACCAACCAAACTTTTCGGTTTCCTCACTGACAAAGACGAATTTTACGCAAACGTTCCCTTGTACGATTAACAAAGGGGAGGTAAAACAGTTCAACAAGAAACAGTCGAAGAAGGAGAAAAAGGAGGAAGAGAAGGCCAAGAAGAAGAAGAAGAAGAAGAAGAAGAAGAAGAAGAAGAAGAAGAAGAAGAAGAAAGAAAAAAGACACTTTGCCGAATTGACTTTCAATTACAGATCTTTACGATGACATTCACTTCTTCGACTGAAATGAATCGACTCCCCTCAATGTACTCCGTGGCGCTGCATTCCTGAATGGATGGCCTACCATCCGACCGCTACATCAATACCACAATCAGGTAACAGAATTTGAGGCATGTGGTCAGCATGCCGACACCAATGGTTTCCGTCACCGGCGTCGCCGCTACCGTACTTCTTAATCAAGTAGGTCTTCTGTCTGTTTGAATCACGAGGCTGAGTGCACTCTGTTCCAGACCGCCCTACCTCAGAAAACTCCAAGGTATCGGGGATCGAACCCGGGTCTGCGGATCCCTAAACAGCAAAGCTAACCATGAGACCACGCAGGTCGTCACAGGTAATTTGTTTACTACAAAGATGGTAGTCCATTGACAACAAAGTAAGAAAATAGTCTTAATAAATCCTACTCGAAATTCGAGTTTCATCAGATAAATTTTCTCGAACTTCGTTCTCGCAAATATATCGATAAACTTGTAATCTCTCGTGGGATTGTCTATGATAAAACTGTAGTTCTTCAGTTAAATAAAATGCTGTGATTATATGACGAATGCACTGTAAGATGTATTTCCTATGAGAAGAAAATGGATGTCACTATGGGATATAAGGCAATAAATTCTATTTTACTAATATAAGACAATGAATTCTGGGAAATAAAGTTCATTTTTCGGTCACTTGGTGAAGTCAGTAGACTACTGATATCTTTACAAGTCCCGATTTTTATACATAAAAATATGGTCACCTTAACCTCATTTTGCCTACTCGCGAACTTCTTAGATTTCCAGCAAGTATACCCGAAGAGTCAGCACAATATTGATATCGGTCACAGCAGTAGAATAGTGCGGTGGAAGAACTGCGAGGCCGGGTCGCCAGCGAACAACACCCTCTATGTGGTCACTTCTCTTTGTTTATTCCTTTCCTATAATCTTCATATTTTCCTTTCTTATTATCTTTCTACTCTACTTCAATCCCTTTTCTCATTTCTGTTATATGTACAGTGCACGCCGCTTATTTATTTATTTATTGTACTAAGAATATTACAGGCTAATGCCCAATTACAATATTCTCGCTTATATTAATACACCAGATTCTAATATTAAATATCTAAAGTGATATTCATAATAATTAAACTAATACTATAACTATAAAAAACACACACAGAAAAGAAAAACAGAAACACAAACAATATGACAGTTACACAAGGGAACATAATATGTAAAACAAATAATAATATAAATAATAATATAATAGTTTTGGAGGAAAATATATATATAAGAAAGATTCAAATAAAGAAAATGACATGGAGCATATTTTAATTATTATTATTTTAAAATTTTAAAATTTTTTTCACATATTATATTTTCAAACCGCTTATTGTTAGTATTGAAATATACCTATATTGTGATCACTTCGGGATGCAACTAATGTGTTAATATTAACCCACTGATAACAGTAGCAGAAGGAATTAAATGAAGATTATTTATTCATATATAAAATAATGCACTAAAAACCTAATTAAAAGCTATTTTTTCATAAGATAATAGGTAACTGTGAATCATTGAACCACTCACAATACAGTAGACCTAATAGATTGCAAGCAACTATTTTTAAATTAGTAACATTTTCAAATTGTTTTTACTTTCCGTTAGAAGTCCATTTACTAATATTCCATACTCATTTACCAGTTAGAGTATTTTTGGAAGTCTATACTGATCTGTGCTGAACACCGTGTAGCAAAACATTTAACGCCTGTCTGTCCAAGTCTTTTCATTTTACACTAGCCAACACTGCATGTCAACAATGTTATTTTCATTAATCAAAAGCTGCAGCTTAACTGAGAGGTGATCATGTTTTATTGCTTAAAAGATAAAGTTAGGTAATGTCACCCAATCGAACTGGTAATCCTGTGAGCTGGGAACAGTACTGCTACCTCAGTACAACACAATACAGATGAGTTAGAAACGAAACCCTTACACACGAAATTTTGAATGACGTATAGCACTTGGGAATAAAGCCGAAAAAGGGAAATGCAATAACTTAAACCGAATCTTTGATCACAATAAACAGCATTTTTTCCAATGTAGGCCTATCAGTACTTCATAAAATTGATAACATTACCCGATTGATAACATTATCCCCGATTACATTAAGCGGCGTGCACCGTATTTAACTTTTTTTGCGCCCATTATTTTCAGTACTCTATCTTGTAATACAATTTATTCAATTATTTTGTCTACTCTGAAGTGTTCTTACTACTCTGTTTTATATTCTACATTAAATTTTTACTGTGCTGGGCTATATGATTTTTTCATCATGTAACATGAGCCTATCTATAAAATGTTACAAACCATTAAACATTCAACTGATTTAAAAAATACAAAGTAAATAAATTACGACTTTCCTACCATAATCCTAATTTCTAATCCTGAAATACAGTATGTAGCAGCTTTGCACATTGTTTCAACCGCATGCAAGGCCGAGTTATTCACAAAGCAGGAATTATTTTGTACAGAGATTGCTAGTTTATAATTATTACAGATACAAATAATATTAAGGCCGAACAATAACCTTCTTGTTTTCATGGAATTGAGAAATTGAGAATTGAGAATTTCTTCCAGAAATCTAAAAATAAAAATTTATAAAACAATTATCGTGCTGGATGTATTATATGGATGTTGGACATGGTCACTTACTATTCGGAAAGAACATAGCCTAAGAGTGTTGGAAAACAGAGTGCCTAGGAAAATATTCGGACTTAAGAGATATGAAAATGAAGACTGGAGAAAATTGTATAATGAGGAGCTTCAGAACTTGTATTCTTCACCGAATATAATAAGGGTAATTAAACCACGGAAGATGAAATGGGCTGGACATGTTGCGCGCATGGGGAAGGAAAGACATATCTAAAAAATATTGACTGGGAGACCAGAAGAGAAAATACCACTTGGAAGACCTATATGTAGGTGGGAGGACTTTATTAGAATAGGTTTAAGGGAAGTAGGATTTGCGAAGGATGGATTGATGAAGTTAGGACAGACTAGGGTCAAATGGTGGGCTCATGTAAGCGTGGCAATGAACCTTTGGGTTCTATAAAGTAGATAATATTCCTTTGGCTTGTTTAGGAATTGTTTATTTCCATTGAGGAAGTAAAAAGGAAAATTTTATTCGCAAAAATTATCTGTATGGTTCTTAGCCTGTCAATGTTTGCACAAATTTAGGCTTTTATATAACATGATGTAGGCTTTCACGGCCGGTGTCCACATGGTTAAAACTTTCCGGGCTCTGTAGCCGTGGTCCGTCGGATGAGTTTCCGGACGTTTCGCCCACTACTGCGGCAGCATCTTTAGCGGTGAGGTCTGCGGTTTTAACCATTAGGCTTTTATATTTGCATGGTGAATGAGTGAGGAAAGCTGTAACTCCTGTCACATCAGAATGTGAAGGGAACAAGTTATATATCCCATATTTAAGGCAGAGAAAGATATGAGTGTAACTCATCAATTCTTTTCTCCGCAACATACTATACATATATAGTTGAATTAATGATAGAAGGACGAGGGTCTTATCGCAAGAGGCAATTTGTAGATGTACTAATGTTGTTTAGATGGCGAAACTAATGGTTGTTTTGAGACAAACGCCTGGCGTAGAAGATTGGATACATATAAATTCCTTTTCTTTTCCCCGTTTCCGGTGTGGCATAAAACAAACAAGCAATTTCATTTGTCACCCTCCATGGACCACCCTCACAGCTCTAATATTGCAGTCAGAAAGCAGCATATCACGAGGAAAAACTGTGTCCTCAGGAACGACAAAAAGCTTTCTTGCCTCACACCTTCACCCCTTTGTATCTTATTCCAGATTTCACTTTCTGAACTTACAAAATTACAAAATATTACTTAAAGAACCCAATATTTAAAAAATAATTTAATGCATTGTGCAGGATGATACAAGTGTTAAAGAAGAACCTCTTATCGTAATGGTAGAACATGGTTGTTGATAAAGAATTCGTAAACCATCGTAAAGAAAAAGCTTTGACTAGTGGAAAAAATAAATAGGCCACTTTTGAATATATTTGGCAAATGTTGCGAAAAAAAACCTGAAGTGTTGAAAGCTCATATCTATTTAATCTGTTTATAGAGTTTCATTCCACTAGAAGGATTCCACTGTTTATTCTTTACGACTTTAAAACTGGTACAACTGTTATTCATTTTGCAGGATTTATTATTTATTGTTGGTTGGTTGGTTGGTATATGGTTATTTAACGACGGGGATGTACTGCAACTTATTATTTTATTTATTTTTATTACGCATTATAGCCTACACTAATTAACAAATAAAACAGTTCACTTTATAATGAACACAATTGCATGACTTTGAAATTAAAAATCAACAATAACAGAAGCCAAAACCTAGAGTAGTCAATAGTTCATATTCTTCAGCCACTCTTGAAGTTGGAAATTAGTACATTTGTGTACCTAATATTTTTATGGTATTTTTGCATAGGCCTAGTAGTCTAGAATTTCTCTCGACTAATCTTTAACATTATGACAGTAAATACCGGTTATCTGGCGGGTAAAAATTATTTAGGATAAAAAAAATATGAATTACAGCTACCTTACCTAACCTTATTTTTAAAAATAAGTATTAGAACTAGGCCTATACTTTCTTCAGTGATTTAAATATAGCCTGTTTCGTCGATGTGATTGGTAATAAACCTATACAATTCAAATCCAAGTTCAATAAAATTTAGCAATGGAAACCAAGAACTGCAGAGCTAGTACAACATAATCTTCTACACATGAATGTTTCAAGCTTATTCCACATTTCCCAGCAAGCTAATCCAAGAATTATCGAATAGAACGTCCTTAATTTTCACAAGATATCTGAAGGACATTCCCAATCAGTTATCCCAAAATAACATCCAAACAAATACTAGTTTTCCTTGGTACGTACAAAAAAATCCTATGATGGTGAATTAATTACTGTTTCTTTGGTTGCTTTTCCTCAACCGTCGAAACAAAGTTGATCCATCATTAAGGCATGTAAACAAAGTGTCGAAAAGTATAATAAAAATGGGAATCCAAGCAGCTACAATTACTTGTGTTTTGACTGCGATCGAGGTGGCCTTTTTGAAAATTCTGTTAAATCCATTAAAAATAATATTGAAAATATATATGAACATAAACAGCTCTTCGACGAAAGTACAAATATAGAAATAAATGACAGAGGATTCGATGAAGAATGGGAAAAATAAAATCAGTTATGACGTTAAATAGCTAAATGGAGAAAAAGATTAAGAGCAATGAAAGAAATAAAAAAGGACAAAGAGACAAATGAAATCACAGAAGAGAAAGAATAATTAAAGACAGAGAGAGAGAGAGAGAGAGAGAGAGAGAGAGAGAAAGAGAGAGAGACAGACAGACAGACAGACAGAAAAATCCTGTATTGCTTAATAATCTTTTACTCCTAGGCATGATAACAATGACTTAGGTCTTGCTCGTTTGCTGATATTTTACAGTGTACATTATTTCATTTACAACATCATGACGAACAAGTCTTGGCGAACGATGTTGAAAGATCTAAAAAATTATATGAAACCTACGACGCAACATGTTAGTTCTGAATACTGCAGTCATTAAATTACAAAGAATATATTTTTGATGAAATGAAGAAAAGTTGCTTCCGCCAAGAAGAAACACCTGCCGTCTGAAATCCATGTGATGACATGCAAAACATTTATCCTAATAAAAGCTGATTGTCTTATTTCAAGTTATAAAGTTTCAGACAATTCAAACAATAACTGTTCGGATAGCTAACTTACTCTGGCTTATCACTTTGGTTTAGCTTTAACTGGTTGAAGGTGTAAATAATCTAGAAACATCATAATTGCTAGATTCCATTTTTTGTTGTTGTATAGTGTTTATCGTATTTATTATTATTATTATTATTATTATTACTATTATTATTGGCTATTGTACATTATGTATTAATTTTAATGTCATTTTTGGAAATCCTGGTAAAAGAAAATTCAACCCGATTTCATTTTAACGATATTTTGACCAGGATATAGTAAATTCCAGTTTTATTTTGAGAAATTCTATTTTACAAACGAAATGGTTTCCTATGTTTACGTGATGAACAATCTGTTAACCACCTTTCGTTTTACTGTTCACTTTGAGAAGTTTTGGGCATTTAGAATTATGCAATATACCGTATGTCAAACCACTATGTATTTCACAAAGCCTGTTGTTATCGAGAGTTTTATTGTTTTATTTGTTATATTTTTAAGAACTTATAGATTGGGATTCGTATTCAGTTTGTCAAGAAGTATGTCGATGTAGTCATAAAGGAAATGTTTTTAGTGTAATAAAAAATATATTTTTTTTAATTTCATCTCTAAGTACCATTGGTTAAAACAGGATTTCATACATTGTATATTCAATAAATAAATAATACTGGTAGGAGGAATAGAATACCTAACAGTCTTCCTTCTACTAGGCTCAATAAATTAATTTGAATTAAAATTTTATTCCACATCAACAACATTGTTACACGATACTAAATGAGAACATGCAATAGGCTTACGGCAAGGCCTACTAAGAGATAAATTTTTAGCTTATTGATTTTTTATAAGATACAGCGAATGACAAATGCAGAAAGTAATTTTGATGCCTGCAAGAATAGCCGGTATATCGTTCGAACAAGTGGAGAAAATCAAATATCTGGGAGCAATAATTACAGATACAAATAATATTAAGGTAGAAGTTAGGTGTAGACTCAAATCAGGAAACTGCAGTTCAGAAACTCTTCTCTTCTAGTCTTCTGTCAAGGAATCTAAAAATAATAAAAATTATAAGACAATTATCCTGCCGGTCTTATTATATGGATGTGAGACAAGGTCGCTCACTCTTCGGGAAGAACATAATCAGAGAGTGTTCGAAAACAGGTGCTTAGGAAAATATTTGGGCCTAAGAGAGATGAAAATGGGGACTGGAGAAAACTGCATAACGATGAGCTTCGTAAGCTGTACTCGTCACCGGATATAGTAAGGGTAATTAAATCACGGAGGATGAAATGGGCTGGACATGTTGCAAGCACGAGGGGGGAGAGACATATCTCAAAAGTATTGACTGGGAGACCCGAAGGGAAAAGACCACTTGGAAGACCTTGACGTGGGTGGGAGGACAATATTAGGATAGATTTAAGGGAAGTAGGATTTGCAAGGGATGGTTGGATGGAGTTAGCACAGAATAGGGTTGAATGGCGGGCTCAGGTAAACGCGGCAATGAACTTCCGGGTTCCATAAAATAGGTAATATTCCTTTAGATTGCTTAGGTATTGTCTATTGCCAATTAGTACAGCTACAGCTTAGGAATTGTTTATTGCGATTGAGTAAGTATGTAAGTAAGTACAGTTATGATGAAGTTTGAAAACAGAATTTTAAAAGACTTCTTAAGGGTAAACATCATAAGAAATTACATTAAACCAGTATAATTCCCGTAACACAATATAGTCTATGGAATACCTATCTAAATTTTTCCACTAACTTCCCCAGTAACACACTGATAGAGAAGTATGATAGTTCTGGCTTAGGCCATCCATGTAGGCCGAAAAAACAAAACGTTCATAATTAGTTGTCGCTAGTGTCACGGTAAGCGTTTCTAATGTTCTGGTACTAGTATATAATAAATTTCCACTGCATTATCAGGAAATGCTTGTTATTATGCAGTTCACAAACTCTTATTTTCTCGTCTTCTGTCCAGAAATCTAAAAATTAAGATTTATAAGACTATTATCCTGCCGGTTGTATTGTATGGATGTGTGACATGGCCGCTTACTGATCGGGAAGAACATAGTCTGAGAGTGTTCGAAAACAGGGTGCTTAGGAAAATATTTGGGCCCAAGAGGGATGAAAATGAGGACTGGAGAAAATTGCATAAC
Organism: Ectobius pallidus; assembly: GCA_964059195.1. NCBI lineage: Eukaryota > Metazoa > Arthropoda > Insecta > Blattodea > Ectobiidae > Ectobius > Ectobius pallidus. The sequence goes on from CAXKWD010000002.1 coordinate 56,831,140, forward strand.
GACGAGCTTCATGACCTGTACGCTTCACCGGATGTAGTAAGGGTAATTCAATCGCGAAGGATGAAATGGGCTGGACATGTTGCACGCTGGACATGTTGACTGGGAGACCCGAAGGGAAAAGACCACGCGGAAGACCTAGGACAACCTTAAAATTGATTTAAGGGTCGTAGGATTTGCTAAGGATGATTGGATGGAGTTATCACAGAATAGGGTTGAATGGCGGAGTCAGGTAAGCGCGGCAATGAACCTTCGGGTTCCATAAAATAGATAATATTCCTTTAGCTTGCTGAGGAATTTTCTATTGCCATTGCGTAAGTAAATAAGTAGGTTATTAAGATATTTTGCCTTTGCTGTATCTTCATTTAGATCAGTGAATCATGGTTATAAATGCTTGTATGCTTTTTTCAGCATCATGTTTTACCATGTGTATGTAAGTTTGTTTGTTCGTAAAATTAAAAAGAAAGATCTTAATGTGTTAAGGAATTTTCGTAATAGTTCTGAATGTGAGAACTGAAATATTAGTAATACACATTTAGTTTCTTCCATAACTTCCATAACGATTTCTATCAAAGGCAGACGGCCTGAGTGAAACAGTAAGACACCGGCTAGCCACTGGCTTTCCTTGTCCGAGTTCGCGAGTTCGATCCTGGTCCAGATCGATGGCATTTACCAAACAACCAATCTATACAAAAAAACTAGTTTTCTTCCTTTGTGACCCATTCCCAACCACTGCCTCAATTTACTTCCTAGTGATAATAATAAAAATATATCGTCGCTTAAGAAACAATACCGCGTAACTGACACTTTTGGTGAAAATTACATTTTTATACTGTTGGCATCACTGAAATAGCGCGCTTATGATGAAATATCGCTCAAGATAAAATTTTGTGTCATGACCTTGTTTATTATCCTGAAAATGTAAACATTGTACGACGCCTAATAGCAAAAATAAACAGTGTTTTGCTTCTCCTGTAAAATTTGTGTTTTATTAGTTACGCGGTATTGTTTCTTAAGCGACGATATACAGATTGCACAACAGATTTTAATATCAATTATCAGGAGTATACTTTTTAACTGGCACATTTATAGTTTATGACAGAATAGTTGCAATCTCAGTCAACACCTGCTTAGGGAGTAGGGCCGACGGAAAATCTGAGCGACACTAGACACTGCTTTGCCCCACAGCGCGCGTCTCCCGGAGCGCACGCAACAAGTGGCCACAATTCTCCACATGTGCGGCTCATGCTTGTGGCACAAAAACTGCACTTTGTATCTGCTGGGCGTGCCAAGCCGAAACACAAGAACATACTCTAATAAGCTCAAACCAAATCCCATGGAATACATTACATTTTAAACACATAAATTTTCAGTAACGTCATTACAATACCCACAATAATGGGTTCTAAAGTCCGCTCAGCAACATCAATCGGAAAGGTTTTAGAGTAAGTACAATGGGTAATACAATGCTTTTTAGAATAATAATTGTGCATCCCTTTACTGCTGCAAATGCGACGGTAAAACTATTTTGAAGGCCGAATTCTTGCAAGAATTTACAATTTTTCGGAATATCTCAAAATATGAGATAAAAATGAAAATTTCCACTTTTTTTAGATAATTTCGAAAGTAATATATTGTACCGCTACCATACACATTATGTAATAGTGAACGTATAAAACATAATACATATTAGTCCAGAGAACGACATTTATGTTAGCCTAATATTGAATATTTATTGAAGGCGTTAGTTTGTAGGCAATGTATACTAATCTATATATATAAAAATGAATGTATGTGTGTGTGTGTGTGTCCTTTATGCATTACTACACCATTCATCCGATCGCCATGAAACTTTGGGAAGATGTTGAGTGCATTCCCGGGAAGGTTTCTGGCATATTACATTTTTAATTTTTGCTTTAGTTCGTGAGTTATGAGTGAAAAACGGGCAAAAAACGTGTATTTTTTGCGTTTTCGAAGCATCGTTTTCAGTAATACCATTCAATGTCAAATCAATTACAGTAGGCTTTGGCTATTTTTGTCATTCCTTGGACATAAAACTATCGCGATCGCTTGAATATTGTAGCTCACGCTGGTCGATTCTTTTGTTTATAATGTCAAGGCACGCAGACATATGAAATTTTCAACCTACACCGAAGAGGATTATTATTATTATTATTATTATTATTATTATTATTATTATTATTATTATTATAAAAGGGATAATCAATATAGGCCTCAATATGGTCAAACGTTGTTCGATTTGGACGAAACTCACTATACAGGGGTTTTCTGGGCCAAGGACCTCGAATCTGAGGTCGCTTTTACCAGTCGACGCTATCTAATCGTGGTATGTAATTCACGTGATTTAGGTGTTAATAAATATAATTATTTTACTTTTATGCTCTTAATTTTTAATTCTTGAAATAATTGTCACGGGCAATCGCTTGATTTTGTAAGTCCATCCTTGACGATTCATTTGTTTAGAATATCAAGGCGCGCAGACGTATGAAATTTTCAACCTACACGGAAGAGGGATATTCAATATAGGCCTAAATATGGTCAAACATTGTTCGACTTGGACGAAACTCACTATGCAGGGGTTTTCTGGGAAAGGGAACTCTAATCTGAGGTCGCTTTTACCAGTCGATGCTATCTGATCGTGGTATGTAGTCCACGCGATTTAGGTGTTAATAAATATAATGATTTAACTATTATGCTCTTAATTTTTAATTCTTGAAATAATTATCGCGTGCGAAACCGTATACTATATATAATATAATAAGTCATATTTTTCTATGAGCTTAAGAAGAACCCATATTAAATATTTGCTTACATGTAGGAACTTTATTTAATAGATGTCAATAAATGACTTAACTTTACATGTTTAATTATTTAAATACAATATGAGGCAATAATTAATTATATTATTTTAACTATTTATTATAGTATCAAGGAAACCAATAGGCCTATATTAAATAAATCCTATCTTGTGATATTGTCTTTAAGTTCTTCTAATGTAAGGTAAATTGACCTATACACTTTATTTTTCAAGTTTCCCCATAAATAATAGTCACATATTGTTAGAAGAACTTACGGACAATATCACAAGAGAAATTAACTCTATCTCGGAAGTTGAACTTATGTGCTTGAAAGAAAATTTCCTGAAAAGATGCCAGTGTTGTGTGGATGCAAGAGGAGGACATTTCCCGTGACGAGTTATGTTGTTATTTTCATTGTAATTCCAACTGTAAATGTGAGAACTATTACACCGTTCGCGGCTATATTGAGGTTGCGACGGTTCCTGATTTCATCATTTTGAATTCCGGCAGCTGACTATAAATGACTCAGCAACAAAGATATTATCCTAAGGCGTGGTATGGATAATTCTAAAATGGCCAATGTCATAAAACTTGCTTTTGAGATAACTGACTTTGAAGCCTTTGTAGAAGTAACATTTTTTGCTGAGAACTTCCGACATTGGTCTCTAAGGTTTCTGTATTATGTCTATTAATAGCAACATATATTGGCACTTTTATTCTGCTAAAGATAAAGACTAGCCGAGCTCAATAATGCATAGATCTCATTTTTGCAGGAAATTGGCATTGACCCTTTTAGAGCCAAGACACAGAATTGCAGATTTTGCTGGGAAATGGGAGTGAAGAAATGTAACAATGCTACTTAGTGGATAATTGCCGAAATTGTTGTCCATGCATCAAGAGGCGAAGAAAATCTATGTATGCAATCTAGTGACAGAAAATAGATGCTTATGAACATCCCGCGTAAGGAAGCGGAAGATTACCGACGCTATGGCTGGAATTCGTCATCCACGCGACTGAGAGCTGAAGAGACCCCCAGCACATCAACAGGTCCCCCTGCTAGGAGGTCTTTCACCCTCCAAGACCTCCCCGACACGTGGCCGCAACACGTGTTTAGTATAAACACTACAGTGGTATTCACAATAAATGAAGTGAAATTAAATGACACTTCACTTGTGTTCTCGAGATTTATTCCCGCATTTGGACACTGTGAAAGATATCACAGGTTAACAGAATTAGAATGTACGCAAGGTTAGTAATTTAATCTAAAAAAAAGTGTGCGTAGAACGCCACGCGACAGAAGTGAAACTTGTTTTAATTTTTGGATTTTTCAATTTTGGATTATTGGATTTTTTAATTTTGGATTATTGGATTTTTTAATTTTGGATTTTTGGACTTTTTAGTATTGGGTTTTTGGACTTTTTAGTATTGGGTTTTTGGACTTTTTAAATTTTGGATTTTTTAATTTTCGATTTTTTTATTTTGAATTTTTTTATTTTGAATTTTGGATTTTTTATTTTTAATGTTAGATTTTTTATTTTTTAAATTTTGAATTTATTAAATTTTAAATTTTTTTATTTTTAAATTTTGAATATTTGGATTTTTTAAATTTTGGATTTTTGGACTTTTGAATTTTGGATCTTTGAATTTTTTTATTTTGGAATTCTGGATCTATTAATTTTGGATTCTGTTATTTTTTATCTTCGATTTTTTATTTTTTTATTTTCAATTTTCGATTTTTTAATTTTGGAATTTTTAAATTTGAGCGTTGCATTAATTTCGTGACGATTTTTTAGCGTTACCCCTCGATTTACTCCTACCGCGGCTAAAGAAGTTTCACTTCAAAAATGTATTCTGTGATGTATGGCAGTGATTCATGGGGTTAATATAAAATGTCAAACGGCGTCCTGAGTTTTAATTTCCTGCAGTGAGGAGTGAAAACTGTGTGAAAGGGATTTGTATTTTGTAGTCATGAATTCGTAGTATCCGTTTATTTCCACAAAGTCCTAAAGAATAAATTTGAAAAAAATTCCACATTGGCCAAAGTATGGTCGAGTCGTCAAAAATGTGAAAGGAGTAAAATTATTTACTTCCTTTATACTTCCGTTATTCGTAAACTAATGCTCGAGAGAAGTGTTCCATTTATTGGCCAACCAAGTTTCATAAGAAATGCAGTCAGCTCTATGTTGTGGGTACAATATGATAATATTATGGGAGAAAAATCCAGTGTCAGAGGAATTTTTCTCCTATAATAGTATCACGTAATGTCCAACAAAGACAATAATCTGTGGTTCATGAATTCATATGCATAATGTATCTACATTTAAGAATATTTTCTTCGCAGTCATGATCACAGCAGTTAAAAGGTTGAAGAGCTGTCTACTGAACCATTACACAAAATAAAATATGGTATTTTACGAAAACTATAGTTGTCACCGAAATCATCACTAATCTCCACTTCCTTAATGCGTCCCCTTTCTCTTTCCTTTACTTCCTTCTATACACGTTTGTAAAAAGGAAAATCTAATACAGATGCCGAACATTCATAACAATATCAGCCCTTTGTGCAATATTTTGATATAAAAATTATTACTGAATTAAGATAACAGTATTGAGTTCTAAGGGCATATTTTTATATTTTAAGGTAGAAGTTTTTTTGTTGCAGTCACACGCAGTTAAAACAATAACAAATTTATTCACAAAAGTTTAAGATAGAACATTCTTTATTGTATTTTTTAACGTGTCTAAATTCGCAGGATTCAAAGATCACTGTAACTCGGGGTCCGAGGATTTCTTTCTAAGAAACCCACCGCTCTTGAACAAAATTTAACTCGCGATCCTGTGTTCAAAAACACTTGAATTGTCAAACACCGGATGATAAAAACGAAATTTTGCTACACAGCACAGGATCAGTATAAGCGAGGGGTCATCATCTGAAGGGCGACCAAAAAATAAAAATAAAATTATAATAATAAAAATAATAAGAAGAATAATAATAAAAAATAAAAGAACTCAATGTGGTTTTTAAGATTTTAGTTATCTAACAAATCCATTTTTCATAGATCTGAGAGCAATGAGTTTATTCATCGAAAATCCTTTCTTTACATATGTACCGTAAGCACCGAACTTGAGCAGTCTTGCTCATTCTGGTGTATTTCTAAATGTTAATATTTCTTGTGAAGATATAGCCTATATTTCTTTTCCTCTTTTTAAATAGTAGTTGTAGAAACTTTTGAAATTTGAAAATTGTTTTATTTTGCTTGTATAAATATGTATTTGTATTTGTATAAATATGATAAATAAATATAAAAAAAAATACAAGTTCTGATAAGGCATAGGGGCAACACTTTTTCTTTAAATTCACCCACAGCTTGACAGGCAACAAATTTTAACTGAATAAAAAAAATGAACTGTTGCTGCCAGAGCTACTACTACTTTGTACAATGTACAATGTATTACTAAATTGCAGCTAGGAACATTTAAAATCACAACACAACTGTCATTGACACTGGAAACAATAGAAAAAGACGTCCACTTGTTAAACAAAACATTGTCAAGCCACAGCTGTTGCATGCGCATGTCCTGACAAGTGCACTCTCTGGCGAGCAAAAACTGTAAGTACTATGCAAAAGAGCGGGAAATGTTTTTGTCAAGTGTAAAGTGAGATGGGGGTGTCATGTGGTAGTGTTCGTTCCGCGGCTGTTATAAATAACTCATGTAGAAACATACACACTTCCTACGCGAACTCTTGTTATAAATATTTTAAGCATAATTCGCATCCAGCAGTCATACATAAATTTGGTAAAACATGTACAAGTTATATGCAGAAAAGACAATGACCTCTAAATTGTTGTTCAGTAATAATCGCAGTTTTCTAACTAATCAATGTAACTGAAGTGAAGCAGAAAAAGAACCCATAAACAAGAAATAGGCATCAGAGTTTTTATTTAGGATATAATATCCCGTATCTGCTTTATCTAGAATTATTATTTTAAAAGACCAATTCTGTATTTTTAAAAATACATCATTTCTCTTTTTATAAAATGCTATATAACTGAAAATTTTGTATTTGGTCCCTCTGCTGGAACAATTTTGGAAACATATTTGAAATGTCTTTATGAACATTATTAAAAGTTTTAAAATATTTAAATTTATTTTTTGTATAGCAAAAGCTGTTAAAAATATATGATTTAATAGTTTAACCTACTCTATTTTGATGTGTAATTTGTTACAATTTCCTTTTGGTCTTTATTCCTTAAGTATTGTATTCTTAAGAGCCCACAGTCTGACACATAGATATTCATACAAATTTTAGTTCATTGGTTAACCTGCGTAGTAAATTGAACCACACTGAAATGAAAATCTGTACAACGGAGTAAAACGACCCATTTCCTTCTTCCAAAAAAAGTTTGGGTGTAGTCTCATATTATGCCATTAAATATATGTGTATTCTGGGGAAGAAAGAATTCGCAATTTCCGAAGAGAATAGGTAAAAAAAACTTAATCTACTGTCTACATGATCTAGAACAAAATAAGCTCGAAGGTCAGACATGTTGAGGTTTATGGGCAGATAGATGGAAAAAGAAGGATTAAAAGAGAATTTTTGTCTTGGGTCCAGAAGAAAACAGAACACATACTTTTTCATTGGACAGTTTGTTTTAAACCATTTTGCAAGATAAGCGTTGCTTTGATAAATTGTAAATAATTGTACGCTTGGATTGGCCTTCAATTTTAAAATTAAAGAAAGGAAATATGGCCTTGAAAACACAATAAATGAAAAATAATTCTGGCAATTTTGCAGTAGGTTTCATGAACCAAGTGGGAGCCAAGAATTGCAGCTCTAATGTGACATAGCAAACTGTATACTGTTCTTTATTTCAGGGATACAGTGCCAAAATAATCTTCCCGAACATGAATTACATTAAAATGGGCTCTTTAACATAATCATCTGACAAGAGTCAACACGACAGTCTTCACTTTAATTGTGGCTGTCGACATTTTAAAATCGTCCAATATAATTAAATTAGTTTATTAGTAATTTTACACTCTACATAATGCTAAAAATATGTTATAAATTGAGATAATTTTATCATAAGCCAGGAAGTGCTCTAAGGAATGTATTTAGTATCTTTGTAAACCTTAAGAGTATAACTTTGTGGCTATGGCTTATGACGTCAAACACATTTGTAATAAGTTATCTAAATTTGTTAAGAACTACTGAACAATACTTATAAGCTAAATTTGTTAAGCCTCTCTGAATAAGAATTACAAGTAAAATTGGTTAAATCCTTCGCTAAACACGCTAAACTGGTTTTAAGTCTCTAATAACAAGAATTAAAGATTGGCCTAGGATCATTATAGTAGCCTGTATGGTCTAATCAATGCAATTATCCTAATAAATTTTTGCTTTCATGATATTCCGGAATGTGTTTTTGACGGCATAGCAATGAATGATTCGCCAGCAGAAATCTAATGGAAATAATTTTAAAAGTTAGGAAGGGAATCTGTATTCACCTTCGTATAGGTCTACGGCAGGTTGAGAACATCTAACATAGAACATCTAACTCATACACAAAACATTAGGGTGGATAAAAGACACAAAACTTGATTTTAACCACCAATCATTGTGCGTAATTTAATTCTTATTTATTCATTTTACGCCACATAAGAGTGTTATTAAGTGCCAGTATGGTACTTTATGAGATTGTGTGCGGAAAGGGAAAATGTCTGTCCGTTCGTCCGTGTGTGTGTACGCGCGATAACTTAAATAAGCTTTATCGGATTTTCATAAAACTTGCTATAAGCATTTATAACATCCATGGGAAGAACCCTATTGATATTGGACAAAATCGATTGACCGGTACTGGAGTAAAGCCCAATTTAGCGCCTATTTTATGATAATATGTTAGAAAGCATTTATGAAATGCAAATTGGTTATCATGACAACATATTGTTTTACAATATTCATATACGGGAGAAAATTATAGGAGAAAAATTCCTCCGACACTGGGACTTGAACCCAGGACCTTTAGCTATTCGCGCCAATGGTCTACCAACTGAGCTAAGCCGGAGTTCAATTCCCAGCGCCAGATGGAACCTCTCTCATATGACTAATTGCCCTAATGGTCTACCTCAGGGCCGCCACATGGGGGGGGCTGCCGGACCCAGGGACCAGGGCCCGGTCCCCGAAGGGGCCCGCTGGATCCCGGTGATGTGGTATAATTTTATGGAAAACTGGAATAGTTTGATAAAATGTTCTGTTACACGAGTAACGAGAAGGAAGCTCCACGGAGAAGAGAAGAGACAACTAAATGAGAATGGTCGGCGGTCGGTGAGGGGCCCGCGACCAGTACTGGTCCTGGGCCCGACCCCGAGATGTGGCGGCCCTGGTCTACCTCACAGACAGACAAGTTATGTCATATGCAGTACTGTGAGGCTCACTAAGTAGTGATTTTTGTGACCGGGCTCCCACTGTTATTGTACAGTTAACATTGAAGATAGATACATAAGCATTCATGAACCACAGATTATAGTCTCTGTTGGACATTACATGAAAATGAGGAGGAATTTTTCTCCGACACTCACTACTGCTTTCGTGATGTGAAACACCTTGTTGGGATATACAGACATTTCATTTGTTTTAAATATTTTATATTCACTTTTAGTGCTTTAATAATTAGGATTCATAATATGATAGAGAAATTGATAACTTCTGGCCGTAGTTTGTGATTGTAACACGACATGAAATAATACGAGAAGGCAATGTCGTAGCCAAACAGTAGGCGACACTAGAGCGTGAACTTCCAAGTGCAGCAAATACATCATTCTGGCAAAGCTGCCGCATATTGCAGTGTGTTAGAGAGGAGTCATGCATGAGACGTCTGGGTGTGACATAATACACTGCACCATGTTCTTAACTTCAAAAGAACGCTGCCAATTTTCTTACCTCCCACGAACATGCACCACATTTAATTGCGTTCCAAAGTGTTATACTTTTCGACAAGCATTCCCAAAAATCGGATTAGTCATTGTGACATATTAATCGCAGTCATATCATCATCGACATCATCAGCACCGCCGTCCTTGCCATTTAATTAGCTCATTTTATTTCTATTCCATTTACCAGTAAATGCAAATGGTAACGGAATAGGGTACATACTCCAAACAGCCCGAAAGAAGATTCTAATTCTAATAATAGATTACATACTATTAGGAAAAATTAGACGAGATAGGAATAAAGAGAATATGGAATTTAGTATTGGAACAGGAGAAACCCATTAATGTGATTTCAAATACAGCTTTTAATAATTTTTTACGATTAAGGACCTATACATAGAACTTATCAGTCAGGCATGAAGTTAATACAACGAGCGCTAGCATCGACGGTTTGAATCGTAAATTTTAAAAAGGAAAGTAATAAATTTAAGTTCACTTGTGCTTAGAACAGTAATCAGTAGCACCTACGTAGTAGCAGAGTTCAGGTTCTTTTGATTGGTAGACAAATCACTGTTTTAAACAGTTGAACATCGCAGAAACAATTGCAGAGAAGAATTACGACTGACCTATTTGTAAATAAATGTATAATAGGCTATATCTCATGAAGTTATAGAACTAATATTGATAAATTCTTCGCTATGACAAGGAATTACAGATTTTGAATTGAATGGAGAGAAACTAAATATTGTGTTGGCATACATTTGTGTTTTGTTAGACTGCCAGTATCTAATTTATGGGCCAAGTTTTTATCGCCGAAATAGTAATTTATGTTATTTTGATTTGTACATTATTGTAGGAACGCGATAATAGGCTAGTAGTAGTACGAATGGTAGTATTGGTAGTGGTTAAAATGAAGGAAATGGATAATTATTAATTTGTACGAATGGGAACAGAAAGACAGTGACATCTGGGGATATCTTCCATAAGCTCTATAACGTGCTACGGCAGCGACGTGCTAGCACCTTTTTCTTTACCTTAACGGGCTCAGCCAGTAAAATGGAACTTTACATAGACTGAAAGATCTGTCAAACAATGTATACGATTCAAAATAACATACAATATGTAAGGATATTTATTATGATAAGGAGGAAAAGTCTATTAGTGTTCTACATTAAAATGAATGAAATGGGGGAATGGGAGTTATGTGATGAATTGCTCGAAGAAACAGAATACTGGGCTGGCGTATGGCGATTAGGGACAAGAAGAAATTTTGAGGAAGGGCGCTGTCTATTATATTGAAATAGAGAAGACGTAGAACATTTATAACTCTAAGATGCTCGGAAATCCAATCGAAATACATATATTTTTAATAAATAATTTTTAATAGGTAATTATAGAAGGGGATATAAGAAGCTGGTGACGACAAAAACTACAAGAACACTGAAGGAAATCGGGAACTTTTACACACAGTCAAATATGAAATGGGAAAAATAAATTAAAGAGTTTTAATAACAATAATAAAAGCTGTTAGTCAGGTCATTAGATCTATGCAGAAAATGAATGATTGTAAGCATAGTAAGTAAACTGTAAATAACACAAAGGTAAACATTTAAAAATGTTGGTTAGAGTTTGTAGATCTATTTATGAAGTAGACCCCATGGTGAAAACTATGTGTAACACATATGGGGTGTGTATTTTTTTAATTGTACACTACAAGAATTACATTACATTACTAGACTTCGGATTTTAGGTAAAAACCTATTTTAATCCTTAAGTCATATATGGACAAAAACTTGTATATGCATGTTTCATAAGTGACTATGCCTAAAAATGACCCTTTTATAGGACCTAAAACAGCCTATTTTTACGTTAGAGCCTAATATTGCCTTTTTGCTTGTTTTTCCTCTAAAGTTCAAAATAAGTTATTTATTTGTTATAAAGTCTAGCATTTTCTTTTCAGTTCGTACTAAATTTTAGCTCGGAATGTGCAGTACATGACGCATTTTTACTTGGTTAAATAGTAAGGAATGTTTCGTCTTCAGTAGAAAAATTCCTTGGAATTCCCAAGAAAATATAGTGTTTTTCTCCCGACTCCCACATCCAGTAAAAAAAAAAAATAGTTCTCTGAATCACTGATGGATACAAGGGGTTGAATATGCTAGCGTGCGTAGCTTCTGGGCGCAGGGATTAGGTTTTCACTGTAATGGTAGTAATACAGGCCCTAGTAATAGGTCTACATAATTCTGTGTACCATAGGTCTATATCTGTGTTTTATCATGATTATTGATTAAAGGTGACTTCAATAAATATAATATTCTGCATTGCAATTGAGATATTTCAGAAAATTGGCAAGTTAACGATTTTATAAGAGACTATTTTACGATTTTTAGAACCTATTTTCCAATTTTTAGAGCCTATTTTAGGTACCTAAAACAGCATTTTAGCGACCTAAAAGTCCGAAGTCTATACATTACATTTAATTAATAATCTTGACATTCTAAAATATCCTTACAAGTAGATTCCTTTCAAGGAATTTCTTTTTTTCTTTAGATACATTTCTATTTAACTACTTCCTATAGGATTAGAGATCTATAATACGTTTAAAAATTATTAGACTTCCTTCCTTCACTACATAAAAATAATAACACTTTAGCTTCTTCTTCCATTTATTTCTAGTCCTATGGCAATTTTTGTTTTACCACGTTTACTGGCGAATTATGAGCCATTTCACGAAATAACCGTTGGATGGGGCTACCACAGAACCTCTGTTCTGGAGGATGTAGAAGATCACATCCGTACGGGATGATCACTACTGAAGCCACGACCTACAGCTTGGCGTAGTCTCTAAATCATTTGGGCCATTACTTAACAGTATGAGGAATATGTTAGTGATGAAAAGAGGAGTTAGTAATTTTAAATGCTGTTTCAACTGCTCAATCCTTTGTGATTTAAATCGTGTAATTCAATTAAATTCAGGTGCGGCTTGTTTTGCTACAAAAGACCTAGTAGAGTCAAGTACATCTGATATAAAAAAAGAGGCTATCTTTTTGTGAGTTATTCCCATTTTCCTCTAAGAGATACATAAGCGTCAAGTGTGTGATATAGTTCGCTTCTGATGTGGCTGTGAGGGATGCCTGATGCGATGAACATGTGCGTTTGTTTCAAAAATCTGTTACTTTTTTGTGACGACGCGCATTATGTAATTGTGAGACAATGAACTTGTCACGTCCCACTGGGTGTTTCCGAAGTTGAAATCTCTATCTAACAATACAGAATTTCTAGCATGAACATAATAATAATAATAGAAGTTATAATAATAACAATAATAATAAAAAAGAGTGCACACCGCTTATTGTGATCACTTAGGGATGCATCTAATCTGATATTAACCGGTTGATAACGGTAGCCAAAAGAAGTATTATAGCCTCACTCATAACGTTGACGGGCGGCTCGCTTTGTTCTCATATTACAATGCTTGTTGTTACTGTAAAAGGTTTTCTCAAAAGAAACCGCTGACTGAATTCGTGTTGCCAATTCTCTCATTGCTCAATGGCATTGCCACGTATAGTGCAGTTACTCATTGGATGGCCAGTCGGCTTCAAAGGTTTCGGTGTTTCTTTATGTTAACTGATCTGACTAAATCGGTCTTGGGCTTCCGCTTTCTAAAACAAAAGCAACGTTGCAATATTCTCTCATTGTTATCACTGACCTCAGTTCTTCCTTCGCTTTATTCAATTCACACGTGTTACTGTTTACTGTAACTTGATCTTGCAACCATGCATTTTACTCCACGCGGAGTAGACGAGTAGCTGTCAAAATCGCCACAGGACATTCTTAGATTTTGATTGGCTGGGGTAACTAGCTGATTGGTGCGGAAAAACAAAGAACATGGGTTGAGCTGTCGGCAAACTTTTCCTCCTAACGAAAGGAAGCCGCCTGGGTATGCAATGAGTAACTGCACTATAAGTGTTTTGCTGCATTTACATCTTCCCGCTCTGTTTACTAACACTGTGCAGTGTGGCAACTACTCCAAGCGGCGGCGACTTCTTTGATGTTAACTGTCAACGAATTGAGCGAGGCGATAATAATTGAACGTTATTTATTCCCACATAAGATATACACAACAAAATACAATTAAAAACTATTATATATCTGCTCGGATGATCTCACCTGAATCCACCCAGTCGAACCACCAGTGGAATTGAACTTGTCAATCAGAAACATAGATTTGTGGAAACAAGCGAGAATTCGATCTCAATGCTACTTCCTTTACTAAAAGTACACAGATAGATGTTTATGGTAGTGATTTCTTGAGAATGTGTGAATGTTTTCCCTTTCCGTTTGTCATGGGACAGGTATGATTACATGAGGAATACCTTCAAACAGCGCCAAGAATTCTGGTCGACGTTCGCTTCTCCTTCATATCTATCACAGATGCGTATTGATTGGGCACACTTTTCAGCATGGTATAAAGAGCCTTTTCAACCCACCATAAGTCACTAGAGTGTCCGAAGAATGTTATTACTTATTACTGTACCCATGATTAATAATTATTTTACATGTTCTCTTACGTAAAACTTTTCCACCGCACAACTTTATAGAATAATAAAAAAGGATAATTTCAAGCTAATATTTTCCGACTTTAATGGGAACTTATTACATTTATGTATAAGATATGGTTCTGTTATATTATTTTCTCTTTTCGGAGGAGCACCATTACAGTAGGCTTCAGGATCTTTAATGTAGCTAGTCATAATATAATATAATAAACTTAAATGGTATTTCAACAACAGCAGACAAAAAATTGCCATTTGTGTAAGATCAGAAACATATTTTCAGAATAAACAATGAACTCATATTTAAATTCAAAACTAATCAAACACTTCCACATACTTTATTATTGGTTTCCATTTAAGCAGTAATAGTTCACGAACCTTTCGAAGTGTGAAGTCACCCTTATTAATATACTGCTATATTTATTCCTCGAATTTAGAATTTTACATAAATTTTGTTAAAGTATTCGCTACTTCAATATATGTGTCAAAACCTACCACATAACAATTAACAATTACCCCATAACAATTAAATAGCCAGCGAGATTTTTTCTTCTAACAAAAATCTGTGCCCTCAATCGCATTTTAACTTTTTGAAGTTACAATGGCATAAATAAATTTATTTTTGGAATTCTTATTAAACACACCTGTATACTTGTAATTATTATCTTTTAATTTTATATAATTTTTGAGGAAATTTGTTATGGATTTCGTTAGACAATCAAGTTCAATATATTATTATTTTTATCCTTTGTGGTATTATGTTTCTTAAATGGCAGAGAAGGATTAATGGAATCTTTTCTTAGGTAAAACAAATTATTATTATTATTATTATTATTATTATTATTATTATTATTATTATTATTATTATTATACTATTGTTATCATTTGTTACTTTTTTAATTTTTTTTTATTTCTGCCTATTGTTAATCAAATCAAATACAAATACAAACACAAATACAAAAATACACAAATAAACAAAAAATATTTACAAATTTCAAAATTAAAGTACAATAATTTTTAAGAAAAGAAACAGAAAGAAAAGAACCAAATATTTATTTAGAAATAGACCCGAATGAGCAAACTGCTCGTGCTCGGATTAAAGGCTTTGTTTTGTTATTTTCTACCGCTAGCCTGAATAAAATCTATGCCGGAGCTTTTTATGCTCTATCTGACAATGCTCTATCTATAATTATTACGTTTGTCCCATCATATACGGATTTACAACTTTAAAAATTTACATAATAAATAACTCGTTATAACATTAAACCAATAATGAGTGAGGTGTGATATTGCACGAAAAAGCGTGTGTGCATAAACTCAGTACAGATTAATGGCAGTTCAAGAATAATTAAATACGCGGATAATTTGATGCTGCAGAGCAGGAAATGCCAAGAGTTACGAGCCACTTAAGTGTGTTTCAACTGCAGCAATTCGCTCTGCGCCCTGACTGCATGCAGTACACCATTCACTTCACCGTACGACACAGAAACAACTTAACCCAGTTACTGGGGATTATGATGGGCAGAACTACAAGGGCGTGTCGACTGAAAAAAAAAATTAAACTGAAATTAAATGAAGCTTAATTTTTTTTAAGTTAGATGTTTATTTACAACCTACTTTTTACCCGGAGGGTATATCACAGTATATGAAGTCCAAATATACATAATATTTACATGGTGTACTACAGTGCGTTTCACGTAAGAGTTGGCCAATCATGCAGGTTTCTGTGTCGGGGCGGCCACAGTTCTAACTCCCGAGCGATCGGGTGAAATATCTAAGCAAATAAAGCCGCTAACGGTGTAATGATTCAGGTTCTCACGATTACAGTTAAAGTTACAATGAAAATAACCACGTACCTCATAAGAAATGTTGGAAATGTCCTCCACACTGGCACATTTTTAGGAAATTTTGTTTCATGCGCATAAGTTCATCTTCCGAGATAGAATTAATTTCTCTTGCGATATTGTCTTTAAGTTATTTTAATGTACGGCGGTTTGAACTTGACACTTTATTTTACAATTTACCCATATATAATAGTCATATACTGTTAGAAGAACTTAAAGACAATAACAAAAGAGAAATTAACTCTATCTTGGAAGCTGAACTTATGTGCATGAAAGAAAATTTCCTAAAAAGGTGCCAGTGTTGTGTGGATGCAAGAGGCGGACATTTCCAACATCTCTTTTGATGAGGTACTTGGTTATTTTAATTGTAATTTTAACTGCAATCGTGAGAACCTGAATCATTACACGGTTAGCGGCTTTATTTGCGTAGATATTTCACCCGATCGCTCGGGAGTTAGAGCGGAGGCCGCCGCTACGCAGAAACCAGCATGATTGGCCAACTCTTGCGTGGAACTCACTGTATGATACAGCATGAAGCAGTTGAGTTGTGTCCCAGGAAATTAAACAGATTAAACATTAGGCTATAAGAAGATTATTTGTGGAGATGCGATCACTTTCTGCATAACTATTAAAAATCGAACTATCTGGAATGTTTTCGTCGGTTACAGGCTATAATTGTGCCAAATTTCAAAATTCTGACTCATCAGCAAATGGGAAAACAATTATGTCAATAGAGATGATTCGCTATATCTAAACCGTTAATTGTGCGTTACTCGGTACCGGTTAACTGATTTGGTCCAAAGTGAATAGGTTTCGTCCTACGGACATTATAAATGCGTGTATTAAGTTCCATGACAATCTGATAAAGCGAATTCGAGTTATCGCGCACACAGACACACGGACAGACGGGCGGACAGACGGGCAGATATTGTTCCCGTCCACCATACAATCTTGGAATGTGCCATTCTGGAACTTAACACAGGTTAACACTAAATACGGTGAGTTTAGTCCCTTAACGCAACAATCATAATAAAAGTTCCTTTTCGCCTGTCTGAACTGTTTAGACTACCTGCACAACCTTGTTATGCATGGTAATCTAAATAATGCAGATTAGGTGAAATGAAATTTTATAAATAATAAATACAGTGAATAACAATAACTTACTACAAATTACAATATAAAATTTTACAAACGGTGAATTTAAGTGCCACCCGAAAAAGCTAAACTTGAGCTCGGGGGCAGATCAGTTCAATACATTAATATAATTATTTAGAGTAAAACAAACAAACAAACAAACAAAAGTTAAGGCGCAATTCCACTGAAGCAACACTGAACGACATGTGGCATGCGACTTGTATCCTAGTGTTGCCTGATTGTAGGCGTGCGACAATGTGCCACAAAAATTCCATATGCCGCATGCGGCATTTGTCTCCCCATGTCGTATTCGCTTTGTCGCCTAGGCGTGTAGCATGGGACTAGAACGATTCAACTGAAGCAACTTCAGTCTGGTGCAACATGTCTTTAATAATACCATGTACAATACCCATATTTATATACAACACCATGGGCTATTAAAATGTCTGAATAGCTGTCAAATTATTGGCAGACACTATTTAATAAATTACCAATAATTTATCAAAATTTACCTGTAAATTTCTTTAAGATAAGAGTACATGACTGGTTGGCCAGGAATCCATCAAGAGGGACTTTTGGTATAATTGATTTTAGTTACTCCACTCTTGAGAATCGTATCAGATTATTGGCATATTCAAACCCCATTTTGTAACATAGATGAATTTTTTAATAGTAATATATCGTAACAATGTATCCTAATATTGTCTTATTTCTATTTAACATCAATCAGACTGGACTATAATCCTTATATTTTTATTTTTTTAAATTATTTTTTTTATTTTCTATATTATTGTGTCTTGAGAATGCGCTAACTTGGTCTATTGACAGGTTATGTAATAATTGTAAAAATGTAAGATTCTTATGGTGTAATACTTAGCTTGCTGTCACTTTGCATAGTTTACTTTACCTGACTTTGTCTATCGGGGGGGGGGGGGCTCCTGTTTCCCCTGCAATACATCATTCTACCAGTGCTCATTCATCATGATCAGGGCCCGGATTCTGATGACCTAAAATTGTTTGAAAAATGACCTATAAAATGACCCTAAATTTTAAAGAAAATGACTTAATAATTATAAAAAATGACCTAAAACTGATATTTTATTTATAAAAAATTATTATTGTACACACAAAGTTATAGACTAGTTTGTACATAATTATAAAAACTGTAAATAACTGTAATGTTGTGAATGTTCTTTTCTCACAGAAATTTATACTGGCTCTGAGGCACTGGCGAGTCAAAATTCGGCACATCCTTTTGTGGTCTGCCGGATTATATTGTCGTTTATTGAGGGTAAACAATACTTTGCACTCTCAAATCCAAGCAGGTGGCAGACTCTGGTGCCAAGTCAATCTAATAACAATAGTATTATAATACAAAATGTTGGCGTTTCTTTGATTCTCACTTCCGACTTTAACGCCGAATTTTTCTTTCTTGCATTAAACAGACAACACTTCAAAGACAGCACCGCTAGCGACGAAAAAGAAGTTAATACACTCAATGTAAACACATGAAAATGACTAAATGAGGAAACAAATGACACGAAAATGACAAAATAATGACCTAAAATTGAAATAAATGCCCTAAAAATATAAATTTGCATAAAATGACAAAAAATGACCTAATAACAATGCATTTCTATAATCTAGAGGCCATGATTAGGATTTATCCACAAGTTGGCAATGTCTATGCAGCATCAATAAAAAGATGACATGTCATTAGAATCCGGGCCATGATCATGATATAACCATTGGTTGCAATAAAGGAATTATTATTTTTCAAGCCTAATTTCGAATGTATATATGTAACAACTACTTTCATTGCTGCTTCCCATTTCAATTGAACTACTGTATTGGCAATTATTGGGATTTGAAGGAAAACAATTATTAAGTTTTAAAACTTCAAGGAGACCCGATATACAGTACTACAGTAGTTATTTTCTTTCTCCTCCTTTATGCTGACGTGGCTGTGATTTAAATGCTCTGCTCTATGAAGACCCTTGTTTGTTTGTTTTCATAGCTTGTTTATGCAGGTGCAAGCAGCCCATGTCGCATGCTACATGTCGCCCCGATCCGCTGGCTGTTGGATAGCGACGACACTGTTCGACACGAGGAATTTTGTCGAAGGGCGACAAAGGCGTCCTGGCGACAACAGTCAACTTGTAGCATGCGGCAAGGAGACTTGTCGTTTGTCGCTTCGTGTTGCTGCAATTGAATTACTGTGTGTAGCATGCGGCATTGACGCATGCTACATGTTGCCCAAATGTTGCCTCAGTGGAATTGCAGCTTTAGAAACATAGAAGAGTATGAGTAAATTATTTGCAGTAAGAACAGAACACGTTATAGTTACAACAATGGAAATGTGAGTCATACAATAATAAAATTATATATAATATGTAAAGTTAAATTAATTTTAATGAAAAGTAATTAAAATTTAATATAAAAGTGTTGTAGTAATGACAGAAGTTGGAAATAATTTTAAAATTAATTATATATTTTTTCTAATTTTAGACTTCAATTGTTTGTTGTTCAACAGGATGGTTGCTAATAAATGAATTGAATGGTCTTGGTTCGAAACTTGAACAGTGCCTAACTCCAGCAGTTGTAATTTTTTTTGGTTCAGTTAATAAAATTGTTTCTTTCGCGTGTTATATTCATGATCTTCAAGTAAAACTTCAGCTGATAAACATGAACCGTGAATAACAAATTTACAAATGATTTTACGTAAACTATATTATTTTTACTTGCTCTGGTTAGAGGTTGTCGTACGACAAAGGAAACAAAACATAAAAATAGAGTTTACATAATTTTCACATCATTAATATTATACTATCTAACTGTCGTAGTAAGTTTAGAGTAAAATGTAACAGAGTAACATGGGCGTCGGCATGGGGGGAAAGGGGAGGCAACTGCCCCTCCCCCGGAATACCTCATGGATTCATTTTTTCGGTACTCTTTGCCAACCTGCAGTTGTTGCTGGCAAAATAAAAAAAAATACATAAATATTTTATACTGAGTTTAGCAAGTATTAACTTATTATAATTATAACTGCCTAAGTGTATTTATAATAATCCATCACCAAGGCTGTTGCTCAAAAGAACTTAATCTGTTAATTTTAAAACTTGCAGCCTCTTCGAATTCAGCTGGGGTTCAAAACCACGGGCCGGGAAACTACGAGAATAATATTTAGCCTAATCATAGCTGTAATCATTAGCTGCACTGCCCGCATATACAACTCATGCCCTGATTTCGTACAACTGCAGTTGGCGAACACTGCCCTACAATATCGGAAGCCTTGAATAAGCTACAGCGTCGGTCACTAGCTGGTTTCCCATACTTGCTAGACCCATACTAATGCGCTTTTTCAAATAGACCTTCCTTATAGTTAATTACTGTTTCACATTAAAACCATTTGTAATATTTTAAATATGTAAGCGTTTTCTGAAAACCCGTCAAAAATGACAATTTCACGTAATTTCAAGTAAATTATAATATAAACTTACGGTAGTTACAACATTTACTTATGCTGCATTGGCTTACTCCCAACATTTTTTGTTAATTTCCATTTGTATATTTTGAGACATACAAATTTAAACGTACGCTTAGGGTTCAAAACGTACGTAGTTCTCACATCAATAAGGTTTTTGTTCACCAGAAGAAAGCCATTAGAATAATCACAAATTCACCATTGAATGAACATTGTAAACCACTGTTTACTGACCTTAAATATTGGCTATTACTTCTCAGTATATTCTTGAGTCTCTTTTATACGTTAGAGATAATATTAATGCTTTTAGTTATAGAAGCGATCTGCACAATTACGAAACAAGGCAACAAAACTCATTGAACTATCCTGCCTGCAGGCTTTCTTTAACTATGAAAAATTGTGAAACCATGTCCATAAAAAATTGCGAATAAAGTGCCTGCTAAAGTGAAATGATTTTAAATCTGTGATCTCTGGTTGGTTGAATACAAGGTCATTTTACGATATGAGTGAATTTTTTAATGTGTCTCATTTGATGTAATTTTATCTCTATGACCATGTATATACGCTCTGTGTTCTCCGACAGGCAATCAAATATTATACATTAAACATTAAACATTATGCTTACACTCTTGTACTTTGACAAATTCAAACTTCATGCATTTTAAAATATTTATAATCTAGCAATATTTATGGAGATGAGACTTTCCGTTGAAAAAGCTTGCAGAAAATAAGTTAAGTGGTTAACAGTTCTTCTTGAATGATTACGTTTGTGCTTTACTGTTTTTTATAAAGAATATCTTGGCAGCTACAGAAGAAGAATTGTCACTCCTTAAAGAAACGTCTGAAACTGAACTCACGACAATAAAATCACTTGTCTATAGCAAAAGGATTGAAATTCTCTCCGTACGAGGTCCTAGCAGTTTTCACTTAATAATGATGCTACATCACTGCCTCATGGAGCGTTTAGGAGTAGGGATGAAGAAGTTCTCTGAGCGGAAGAAGCTAAAGTTAGATCACGACATAAGAGATGTGAGGAATGTAGACAGTAAATAAAAATAAGACATTATTAAAAGAAGAGAATGTTTCGAACAGTTCTAAATGCTTCCTGCACATACCGCCCATCTCCATTCATAAGGAATGCCTTCACCTGTGGCAGGGGAACTGCTCCATCATGAACCGTCTCACTGCATTATCAGTCTCATTGGCTGTTAGTTGAGTATTTAAGTAAAGTCTCAGGTGACAAATTTCATTTTCAGTTTGTGGTTAATATAGACAATTTGTGGAACCATATTATGGGGCAAGTGGAACCATATTATGGGGCAACCATAGCTCAGCTTTTAATCTTTTCAAACTTCAAAAGAAAGCATTGCGTATTTTAAGTAGAACTCATTTTAAGACACACTGTAAACCTCTTTTTATTTCAAATATAATTTTATCTTTACCTTCTATCTATACTAGGAGGTGCCCGTGGCTTCGCCCATTTAAAAATTAAAAATTAAGAGTATAATAATTATTAAAACATTATATTTATTAACACTTGCACGCGAATCATTCATAAACTAAGCCATTAATAATTAATGAAACAGCTAAAATTCCGGCTTCACAGTACATACTATTATTAGAAAGCGTCCCCTGAAAAAACTATATCAGAATCAATTATGCAGTTCCAAAGGAACCTGTGAACACATAATACGTATTGTTTCTCAACTGTTTATTGACATGAATATGATGTGAATTTTATTTGATCAATTCAGTGTAATTTTCAGAAATTATATAATGTTTCAAGGGAAGGAATGGTTTGTTTGGATTATTATTATCAGCGATATTTCAAGAGATAAAACCATCAATATTTTACAGCAGTTGCCCCCGGCTTCGCCCGCCATTATTCATTGACTCCAGGAGTTTTAAGAAATTTACACTGGTAGATTATTAAAAATGTTTGTGGTTCAGAACTATGAAAATTGTAAGTAAAAATTATATTTGTTCATTGTGTTCATTTCACTTAGGCCTTATATAATAAAGAAACGGTTTTCCTAATTTTGTAGTCGTCATGAAAGTTTACACTGCGAGAGACGAACATCGCCGAGTATACCCGATGAACTCACGAAGCGGGCGAGCGTGCAAGCACGCTATTTAGTGCCGTTGAATTGTATAAGAGTAGATTTTACAATGTCTCTTATATGTTAAGAACGACTTAAACTCCTTTGATTTTGCTGCTGACTTTAATGAGTATAATACCAGATAATGTGATTTGATTAGAACAGAGAGGTGTAATCATTACACCTCTCACAAGAGTTTTATATATATAATAATTAAGGAATGTATATATATATACATGTCTGTGAAATTGTATAACGCACTACCTAAGTCAACAAGAAATCTAGATTTTACGGCTTTTAAATCTTATGTTAAGAATTTTTTAATCCTCAATTGTTTTTATGACCTGGATGAATATTTTAACATTGTTAAGCTTTCGTAACTCTTTTTTCAGTCAGCAGAAGGGAATGTGTTTGTTTATATTGACAATGTCATACATGTATATTCATGTTCGACAATAAATAATTATCTTATCTTATGATGTGAGGACCACCTATACCTCAAAATTACACAATTATCCAGAAAGTTCAGTTGGTACAACGTTTACTGTGCTGTTGCAGATTTATCATATATGTTGTTTCATCACCTACATAAATTATAAAATTGTAAAGTTACCGTGCATCATTTCCGTCATTAACTGCTAACAGTTACTATAATATTATATTTTGTTACTGACGATACTGGGTACGTTAGTTGATTGTGTGGATAATATGTATGATGATAACACAAAGTATGATTGTTGCTATGATTAGTGAAACTAATATATATTGAAGAAGAAGAATGAAATACATAATGAGACCGAATGAGAGCATGACAGATGTCACAGAAAGACTGTCAGACAAGGCAACTGTTAGAAGAGATACAGAGCCAGTTACAAAGGCAGTCAGAGAGGAAGAAGGACGAAAGATTTGAGAGAAGACGACATAAATGGAGCCATTTGTGATTCAAGAAAAGAGGATTTTAAACGGTCGTAGCAACTTATGAGACCATTAGCATGAATAGTAGAGTACTAAGGAAAACAACTAAAGGATGACAGTAAAATTCATTTGTGCCAACTACATAATTCGCAATTTATATCAAACTCTACTTCTACAATTGCATGCACAAAACCGCATTTGAGTCGGAATGAAATGAAATTTTATTTCATGATATAATAAGATTCGTGATAGATGAAGGCAATAAAATAGAGTAACGACAACATGCTATACATTAAGGAGTAGGTTGTGAAACACTGAACATTAATGTTAATCTTAGTAGTTTTATTAATATGTTATTTAAACGAAAGGCGATTTATTATGTTGGAGAAGAGTTATGGATATAATTATCGTAGTACATCTTTTGTTTTCTCTTCTTCAGATTTTTATAGAGTGGGCCTTGATTTATGAAGAGGGCGCTTTGAGCCGAGTGAATCAGAGACTTCTGGTGATAAATCTAGTGTTAAAAACACTTTTGTGAAACTATGCTTGTTGGAGGTGAAGGTTGGAATTCCGTCAATAGTTTTAACCGTCTGTTGGAGTGAAAAAAATCGTTATTCCTTCAGCAGACCATCGAAAGAGTCTGTTACTGCCAATTCCTTTATCTCAGTATTGTCTGAGTTTGTAAGTTTTCTCAGAACCATTTGTTGGCTAGTGTGATGCCAATATTCGGGGGCTCTGATCTTTGTTGATATACGCGGCTGTAAATGTCTCTACGCGGAAGCTGAGCTCTGCCGTGACTTGATATGACTAAGGTCTTTGCGTTGGCATCATTTCCGGGAATATCTTTTGCGGCTTGACATTTTGTTATGGCTGGTCTAACTTTATGTCGTGGACATCAACACAAATGAGAAAATATGTGAGCAAATGGCCAGAACATGCAATATTATGTACATACAAATTCTGTACAAACAAATATAACTTAACTAGCAGGTGCCCGCGGCTTCGTCCGTGATTACTTAGGCCTACTCAACTGTTAGATGTTTTGTTTGAATCAAGTATTTAACAGAAAAATAATTAAAAATTGTATTTATTTAAAAATGTACTAAAGCAGATACTGGAGTAGGGGCTATATTGTTTAACGATAAAAGTATAAGTAATTAAACGAACAAAACTAATCTTTTGCTGCCATATAGGCATACAAACATTTTCCATATAGGAATATGGAAATGGAACAATTAAAATGAACCATAGATTCATTAACCTTACCCAATCATGCATAAACAATTTTATTATAACGACTGATAATTAATACAAAATTAAATACTTTCCTCCCCAAAACCTGGGACATGATGATATACTGCGCGCATATGACTAAAAATTATCCATCCTATTTTAACTCCTTTTACATGATTAGGGCCTATGATAAACAACCCAATTCTCAACTAAAAACACAACGCCTACAGCTATGAATAACGTATCAGTGGATAGAATTTTTTACCGACTTCTGATACGGCATAACTTACTCGTTGAAAAAATCAGGCGGAGACAGTTGGATTAAGCTTATTCTACGTCAAAATGTGAAATGAGAAAATGGTATTCTCTACGTACAGAAAGTCATGTTACTGCATCACATTGTGCATTAGCCTATTTTCGTGGATTTCATTCTTCAATATTCATTTACACCAATGAATTATGTCGACAGCTTCCCTAATTTGTCAAAGTCCCGTATCATTTATTTCCAAAGCTACCTGTGACCACTGCCAACAATACACTGTTGTGATGAGAACTGTACATGGAATTTGATTTACATTTAATAATGCTGTGTAAAAAGGTATTTCGTACCCTCAAAAACATTTGTTTTTGGCATTTAAAATATGAAAAAATTTAACATCCTTCCTTAGTGAGTACTTACATTATGAAACGAAGGTACTGTAAAAATTCCAAGTCACTACCTATTATAGTTTAGGCTCTACGTTGAATCTATGTCAGTCAATCAGTCAATCATTCATTAAGCCAGTCAGTCAGTCAAGACAAAGCCTCTTATACATATAAGAGATTGATTTTAAGTAGGCCTATGTTGTACTAATTAGTTTTATATTATACTATTATAACCGCAGTTACTGGTTCTGATACATTTAAAATAGTAATGCAGCAACATATCTGCAAAAACTAATATTTATAGTTTTAAATTCATGTTTATGGTTGAACTTTTAAATCATTCAAAGGGTGTTTTCTATTTATTTTTAAGACAACTACATATTTATACATAAATGTAACACCACAGTATACGTATTAATACAGTAAAGAAACTCAGTCCGTTTTTCTGCCATACGGACATGCGCGCGCAGATTCCATGCGATCCTACCGGCCATTGAGTAATACTACAATCACTACTGCGGGAAGAATGGAAATAAATAGGAGTCTTGAATTTTTATAGCAATGCGTGTTTGGAAAGGATGTGATTGTTCTGCTATAAATTGCAGTAACAATAAAGGAAGAAATCCTGAATTGCATTTCTTCACTTTCCCAAAAGATCCAGAAAGGTAAGAAGAAAAATACGTAATATTTATTGTATGCCTGCTGGCTTACTCTTGACACATGTTCTGGTGTGGTTATGTTTACATTTACTTTAATGTAATATTTTTATCTTTAATTATGTTGTAATTTCTAACAATAGATACTAATGAAATGAAAATGTCAGCAGTCTATATCACGGTTAAAGATAACAATATTTAGGATGTCGTATTGTGATCGCTTAAGATAATACAATATTTGCTGCGGTGCAGCTTATTTCCTATGTGCATTGTAATGTATATGTCAGGGCCGGTTATGTATACAAACATGTGTGCCGTGTTGGCAGTCAAGAATGGCTATGTGAGCTCTAATGCACATGGCCATTTTGCAGCATGTAGCCGATTTTTTTTCTTTGCTTGCACAAACCTGACAATCAAAGATCCACATGCCCGGTTGTAAGGATCAATGCTAAGGAATATCAGTGCACATAACTCAATTTCGTAAAAAAGTGCACATAGCCGATTTTACAGGCGGTACGATATTTATTTTCTCGAACACGATGTAGGCGTAAAGATGACGAAAACATAATCTTACATCATAAATTCTCGGATACATGTGCCATTAAGGTGTTTGCGACAGTAAACTAACATGACATCATTATCCAAACCTAGGCAAGCAATAGGCTTACCTAAAATAGGCTACTGTTAAGAAGCGTATCTAGTCCAAGGTTTTCCCACCTTTAAAATCAACGTTTAAGTTATAAATTATATTAAAGAGTGACCTTTGAATATAGGTTTGTCACACTGCTCGTCCTCAACTTCATTGTTGAGATTGTATTTTGTTTCTGTATCTTACGGCTTCGATCTACCTTCAATTGTTGTAATGATTTCAGGTGTAAAAAATGGGTCATCAATAGTCGGCGAGAAGACCTACTAACAAAAACTGTAAAATATTTAAATGTAAATTGCCGCCTATGTTTGGAACACTTCGAAAACAGCCAGTTTATGAATTCCAATAAGAACTCTTTAATTAAAACTGCTGTACCGACTATATACTAAAAGCAGTTTTGGAGTATTAGAAATTGAGAAATATTGATAGAAACCTATATTTTTATTTGAATTTTGTATTGTATCTTATGCAATATTGTATTATTTTTGTAAAATGATGACATTTCTATTCTAATGTAATATTAGGCTACTTTTAAAAATAAAAATGAGTTATAATTGGTTTTCCAAGAATCATCTTGAAGTTATTAAAACTTGTAATAAGAATAGCCCTAGGAACTGCAGTGCAAGTTACAGGTAAGTGGCATTTAAAAATTGTGCCTGATCTTAACTAAAATATAATACATGCTTCATTGTTTCTTAAATTTAAAATTCAGTTTTGAAAGAAGATTTTTTTCTCTTATTATAACATATTTTGTTATGTGTTTATGCATTTTCCCAAGTTATTTTATATGGTGAGAATGCAGTTTTACTCAACCGCCGCATGGAGCGCTAGTGTCGCCCAGCTAACAAGTTGTCATAGGACTTTTAACACGCAGTTTCCTTACTGTATTAATACTTATACTGTGGTAACACCAATGTCGAACTTCGTTTAACTAAACGCCGTGTAAAAAGAATATCACAATCCTACTTGAGGAAAGGTTAGAAATTAAAACGACGTTATAAAAAGATTACCGTCTTCGCAGTCTCGTGGTAAGCATCGCAGGTCCGGGTTCGATCCCCGGTACATCCTCGGATTTGTCTGAGGTATGGAGGTTTGGAACGGGATGCACTCAGTCTCGTGATTCAAACTGAGGTTGCTACCATCATTAACGGCCGTGGATGTCGGCACACTGAACACATAACCCCCAGTCCTGGTATATGGTAGATGATGCAGCGATCGGATGGTAGATCTAGTCCCTCCAGGGACGTAGCGCCATGGAGTGTAGTTTTTAAGAATATAGCATTTATAACGTTTTCAAAATGATCCTCGAATAATTGGAAAGAATATTTCAGCTTTCAGGATGTGATCTCTGAGGTATAACCTGGTATTTTCCTATCCTCGTAGACGTCATATGTATGAAACTAATATTATTATTTATCTCTATTTAAAATATATTTTTTATTAATAAACTCTCTGGGGAATTTTATATTACATATTTCGTACATATTTTCTTAAACTTTGTAACCTATTTATGTACACTGTACAGTACAGAATTGCATAAAATCCTGACCCTAGTTATGACTTCGGCTCAATTCTACATTCAGGTTTATGCGAACGCGCACTTACGTAATTCGTTTAAGCGGATATAACGTGTAGTTTAATTTTATTGACACCATGCCCATGGTATTGCACATGAAGTGTGAAGGACAAAGACAGGGAGGTACGATGATCCCGAAGCACCTGAACGCTGGAGTGTTGAGGCGCCAGCGCTAAATTTAGCACCACCAGACGCCACCAGATTCCCACCTTCATGGTCATACAGAAGAAACACAAACATCAGCCCTTCCCCACCACAGAATTACATGTCATTTATTTACTAGAATAGTATAAAATTTGTACCTTTTCTTTCTTTACCTTAATTTCACCTCTACCTTTCAGGGACATTTAAGCGACCCAAGCCGCCCGGGAGTTACAGGGCCGCGACCTGTCGGGAGAGGGATTATCTGTGGATCACATACATACTTTTTTGACCAGACAAGGACATGGAGGGCCTCCTCGGATGAGTGATCAGCCCAATGCCGGGGCCACTTCCAAGACAACACAAACACATAGGACGAGACACACCATTCACACACACACACTCATTCCAAACAAGGCGAGGATGGGATGAAGATGATATCCTGGGACCACGGGCCTAAAGTTATCCGACATTTATCTCACAGGTGTGGAAAAACCCGGAAAACCCCCCACCTAGGTAACTTGTCCCGACCAGGATCCGAGCCCGGGCCCGCTGCGTGAGAGGAGCGCCTACGCCACTGTTGGACTAATATGTGCCTCATAGAACAACATATTTCCTCTTCAACCTAACCAATCATTAATAAATATAACAATTTAGAGCATCGGTACCAAACCTGTGGGCACAAGGAACGGGTCTGCGAAATTACTGATAAAGTTTCTCCTGTCACTGACTTTGGCACTTTGCTTTCGTCCTTAGAAAAAAAAAACCACCATAGTAAAAGCTTTCAGCGTCGTTATCTCCATCATCGCCATCGCTGTCTGAATCGCTGAGTATATAAAATGCAGGCTTCCTTGAAAAGATATAGCTTGTGACTTCCGAAGGGATAGATTTGGATTGGAAGTAGACCTAGCCGAAAACATTTCTTAGCCACTTTTACCAACGTTCCCTGAATTATCAGAAAAAGGATGCTTCAGAGTAAATATTATGGCTAGTTGCCAACCAAACCATGGTAAACAATATATAACACTAAACAATCGAAAACAATATTTAATAGAAAACTAATTCGTTGTCTAGACTTTCTGGTAGAATAGGCTTTGTCCCAATTTAGTGAAGAGGCAGGACACAGGTCGTAGCATCTTGACCTGTATTAGTAGTAGGCCTATAGCTCTTCAAATTTGACTTTGATACTTTAAAAGCATTGGAAGCTTTAAAGGCCCATTTCACTTTTCTCGCTGATTCGACATCTGTTATGGTTGCACTAGGGTCCCATTTTTTTAGATGGTTTTAATTGTAAAGGAGCCATCTACAAATAATGAAATTATCTGTGTTAATTGACTGAACCGCGGCTTCCTTTCGAAAATGCAATACCGGATATGATATTAGGCTTTGGCAGTATCCAATGTTAGGCATTAGATGTGACATTAAATACATTACAAGTAATTTATCTCTTCCACTGTTCACTCCAGCATAATTAAATAAAATATAAGTAGAAAGCAATACAATATCACCTTAACGAAATAAGTGTATTAATTAACACACATGCCTTCTAAGCAGTAGAGACTGGTAAATTCTCCTCTACAAAAAATCACAATGCCAGAAAAAAATAATAGGCTTCTCATGCAGTACATTCTCAAATGGCCGCTTGCAGCTCAACACGGCAAACAAGTTACGTTGTATAAAATAATGTGTTTTCATTCTGCTAAATGGCAGCATGTAACGCATTAATCACCGCACATTGATGCCTTATGTGTCCAGTAACGAGCTGATGTTTTATCAGATAAAATTGCATCCATATGATCCGAGGAAGGATATTATAAGATAAATGATCGTGATTGGTCTATATCCGAGGAAGTGCTAGTGGTCAATATCAAACACGCGGAGTATGAGTGGAATAGTCTGATTAAATCACCCTAGCTATTAAAATTATTTTAATAGGTATATTTATTTGTAGTTAAGAGATTTTCATTGTCGAACAGGTGATATTTTCCAATGCAGAAGGATTAAGAACCGAAAACGGGGGGAAAACTTCGAGTTACGAGGTTTTCTCATGAGGATATCGACATGATGATACGTAGAGTCTTTACGGCGGAACAACATTGAATGCTACCTTAAATTTAACTAATATTTAAATGCATTGTTCATCACGATTGAAAGATTGTTCAGTGTTGCCATATTACTTTACCATTTCTAAATGAACCGCCAAATTAATTTTTTTTTTTTTTTATTAACTGATATGTCCAATATCCATATACTTCAAAAAAACTTTATTTTTAAAAGTATAACAATAGCAACGATAATAATAGGAAAAACTTACGAAACATAATCTCACTGCGTGCAAAAGAATACAAGTCTGTTCAATTTATAATGTGTAAAAGGGGACGAATTACATTCCGGGGTGCGCGGGCAAAGAGAGTTAAGTCCACAATCCTAAAAAATTGAGATAGGTCCATAGAGTTATAGATAAAAATGTTCTCTACATTTGTGTTAAGTCCAGTAAGTCATATTCAAAATTGTACGGTAGTTATGGATGTGTGCCTCATGGGTTTATCCATCTCTAAAGCTATGTTGGGCTGGTATAGTGTGTTAAGTCACTCTAATTCCCAGTAACAAGAAAGTGGACTTAACTCTCTTTGCCCGCGCACCATTATTTCCTTTTACTCGCCGATGATACGTCAATTGCAATAACTGCAGACAATATTGTTACCTTAAAATCTAAAATTTGTAACGCTGTAGCTCAATTTAAACACTGGTGTAATATGAATAATCTAATTATTAATGTTGAAAAAACTGTCTGTTTGCTATTCCAAAATAGAAATATCACCCAACTGTCTGTTCAGTGCGACAATTTTATTTTAAATTCTTCAGATTCATGTAAATTTTTAGGTATTTATTTGGACTCTAATTTAACTTGGAATTTGCAGATTGATCACGTTTGTTGTAAATTAAACAAAGCAGGTTACGCTATTAGATGTTTGAAGAATTCTCTTAATATAAATTATTTACTAAGTGTGTACTTTGCTTCTGTACAATCTACGATTTTTTATAATATATTAGTATGGGGTTCTGCATCTAATATTCAGAGGGTTTTTATAATTCAGAAGAGAATTTTAAGAGTAATATTTAATCTTAAACCTAGAGATTCTTTACGTCAGTTTTTTAAATTACATAACATTCTAACTGTCACAAGCATTTTAATTTTTAAAGCTGGTGTGTTTTATAAGAAGAATCTCCAAAATTTTAGACTTAATATGGATATTCATAATTATGAGACCAGACAAAGAAATCATGTGCACATATCTCATTACTCAACTACCAAGTATACAAAATCTCCAGTTGGCCTCATTAGTAGGATAGTCAACAAACGTCCACACAACATTTCTAGTGTTAATAATCTTCATCTTTACAAGTTAAGACTAAAGACATTTTTATGTAAAAATTCGTTTTATGATTTAGATGAATTTTTTAGTTTTTAATTGTATTGTATTGTGTTTGTTATTTTAATGTTATTTATTGACGATTCTATCTGTACTGCATGTACGGCAAACAGATAATAAAAATTATTATTATTATTATAACGATACAGTGGGTAAACGGAGATAACTGACTTATATCTCTTCACCCAAACAGTATTGCAATTTTCAATGTCAGCCTTTTCGAATTTTTAGAGTATGACCAAACTAAGAGACCCACGACTTAACTCATTTTAATTGCCTGTAGATAAATCGTGTATCATTCACCTGAAGTAATGATTTTCATTTGCACAAACAATTGCTTAACCCCTTTCATCCTAATACCGTCGAAAGTAACTCGTCTTTTTATAGCTATGTAAAATGGCACAGTAATTGATTATTTGTTTGTTTTAGCATACTCTGACACTGAAAAGAAAGAGTGCCATTGTCTACTAAGCATGACGATTACAACACAATGTTAAGTAGGCCTATATGTCACAGTTTTTATGTCATTATTACTGTATAGAAGATTTTATGCCATTTTTTTTTTTTTTTTTTTTTTTTTTTTTATACAAAACTTGATTTTCGATATCTCTGGGCACCTGAAAGAAGAACATATGAGCATAGAAATAATATTTCACACAGCTCGCTATATGCCTATGGACACATATTTCTACATGACCATATCTTTACTCTTTACTAGAACGCGATTTACGGAGATGATAATAAGTAGGGTTCGGATGATTATGACATTTGATATTTTTATTCTGACCTTCGTTATAGCCGCAAACTCAAATTAAACACGAATTTCACATTTGTTATCCTAATCGAACCGTTTTTATTTTGCATATAAAGTCATATTTTGCTTATTTTCATGGTCTTGGCCATATTTTGGCAATATTTGTAATTTAACGTCATATTTCAGTCATAAATTCGGTAAAAGAGCACAACTGTACATTGTATTAACTATGTGGTCAAGTTAATTTGAAATGTATTTAATTAATTTAATGTTTATGCTAAATGAATAGGTAACTTAAATTCTCAAATTAATGGAAACGTTCATATTGTATAGCGACAAGCAAGATCTACAAAACATTAAGAGTATTGTGAGCTGATGAAGCGAGCAAACAGGGGCAAATTCTTTCAAAATAGAAGTTCATTACAAGAAAAATTGCAAATCATTGTAAAATTGTTAAAAAGTGATTATCTGATTTAATTAATGTTATGTAATAAATTAGTGTTATTAAACGTTTTAAATAGAAATTATTTTTTTTTAAAAACACGTTCTTTTATGAGGTCATATTTAGGATTTTCGTGTCATATTTAGTCATATTTAGTCATTTTTAAGTGCATATTACCGGCCATATTTTCCACTTTGTTAGGTCATAAACATCCGAACCCTAATAATAAGTGATGAAGTTTAGTGAACTTGTGTTCGGAATCCGGGCATAGGTCCAAGTTGAATCATAAGCAGATTGTATACAAAATATTTCTAAGATTTTACATAACGACTGTTTCCTATCCCACGCTAAAATTACACAAAATGCTTCTTGATACTAATTCTAAAATACTATTTTCTGCAGGCATACAAAATAATAGTTAATAGGCCTATGGTATTCCTTATGGCTCCTTTCACACATTATCAATATTGCACATTTCACCATTGTCTGTTTTCTGATATATTAATTACTAGCAGATTCCTGCGGCTTCCCCTCGTTTAATAATGCCACTTCTATATGTGTTATAGTACACTAGCATGTGCCCGCGTCTTCGCCCGCGATAATTATTTCAAATAAATGGTGCAAAAATATGTTGCACAAACTTTCTCGCATATACATGTTAAAGACTAGCACAGGAAAAGTAAATAAAAGAGACAATTAAATTTTACTTATTACATTTTCATAAAACTAACAAATATCTAACATAGAAAGCAATCAGGGTCGATCTTTATGTTCAATACTTTTACCGTGAAATAATAATAATAACAATAACAATAACAATAATAATAATCAATGGCAGTAAAACTGCATATTATTAGTACTACTACTACTACTACTACGGGAAAATTCAAATATAAGTCGCACCTTGGGATGAATCGGTCCCACCCAACCCACCCTCACGGATGCAGTTTCTTTTCTACCACGATCTAGCGAATTCTTCTGTCCTCATATTATGAAGAAACTCGTGATTAGACGTTGGAGGTGTGACGTCATACCGCTAGACGAGAGGTGACAGGCTGACAAACCTTGCGGGAGATATAATATGCCACATTTTCGAAACCTACAAACAGTGTATCGTACATTATTCGAAAATGCAAGGGCGCTTCGCTACGGCTGCCGCCTCCGCTTCGCGCACTTAACTATGTGGTTAGTGTTATGCATTATTTAGCTATATGTAGAGGTGGATACAAGGCACTTGCGACAATATATAAGGACAGTTGGTCACTCTACTTCGCTCAGAAACAAAATACATCACACAATCCCTGCAAATGTGAATATCGAATGGACGGAGTTTAAGGGGGCGACTTATATTTGAATTTCGCCACTACTACTACTACTAAAACTAAAACTAAACTCCGTGGCACTACATCCCTGGAGGGATTTGGCCTACCACCCGACCGCTGCGTCATCTACCACAGGCAGATGGCAGGATTGGGGGCATGTGGTCAGCATGTCGACACCCACGGCCGTTAATGGTGATTTCCGTGACCGGAGTCGCTACTTCTCTATCAATTAGCTCCTCAATTTGAATCACGAGGATGAGTGCACCCCTATCAGACCTCCCTACCTCAGCAAAATCCGAGGAGAGACCGGGGATCGAACTCGGGCCGACGGATCTGTAATCAGCGACGCTAACCACAAGACCACGCCGGCGGTCCTACTACTACTACTTAGGTTATATTGCACGCTTTAACTGAATGTAGGTAATATAATGTGTTTAGTATGTTTGCGTGAACCATAAGTCTATAGCAGCGTTTCTCAACATTTTTGAACCCGAGGACCTTTAAAATGTCTAAAAAATGTTACGGACCCCTAATTTTACATCTCATTTTTAAACGAAAGCCTATATTCTTAATATATGGGGTATTACTTATAGGTCATTATAACGAAATATGTTAAAACAATTTACTTCCTTACTTTCCACTTGCTTTATGATATGTTGGTGGTCCGCGGACCATAGGTTGAGAAACGCTGGTCTATAGTAACAACTCATTCTCGTCATCTGTTTCTATTGTTTAGTGATGTCTTCTTGTGTGATATTCAGTTTAAACGATTATAATATCCAGTGACATAGCGGCGATGAGTTATGGAAAATAAGTAAGTCCTATAGTATGTAGTACCTCGTAGGCTAATTTATTAAGCAAATTACTCTCGGCCACAAGCTATTAACCTTTTCACTGCTACCGACGTATAAATGCGTTGTCTCAAATCTGTGTGAAGGCAGAGATAAAGAATTAAAAAACTAGTGATTTACGTTAAATTGTGAGTTTTTTTGTTCAAATATTAGGGGTATTATTCACAGAAACCAGCTACTTCAATTAAATTTTTCTCATGAATTTTAAACTTGGAGCCCACTGATGGGTTCACTCGATGACTCCCTTATTATCAGTGTATAAATTCAGCTCGGAAAGGATTAATAGATGGTGTGGTTACGGTTATAGCTGTGGCTTGGTTCTAAAAGGGCCAATGTCATAAAACTTTCTTTTGAGATAACTGACTTTGAAGCCTTTATTGCTGAGAACTTCCGACTTTGGCCTCCAGAGTTTCTGTATTATGTCTATTAATAGCAACATACATTGGCACTTTAAGGCTCTTTTCACACTGGGTCACTTGTGACGGTCACCGGTGTTTGGCTCTTTTCACACCTGGGTCACTTCTGGCAATCACCGCTGGTATTGCCAATAGTGTAACTACATGATAAAACAATTTGTAATCGCTTTTGACATCCCAAATGGTAGGTTGACATTCCACCTCACTTATAAAATCTTCAGTATTAATCAAATCTAAACTCATGGCTGGATAACTAGTTTCGCTGAGCTCAATTATAGAACTGAATCATGTAGGCCTATATACAACTTGCATTGTTGGCAATCATAAATGCGGAGACTGTCACAAGTAACCCAGTGTGAATGCTCCAATTTAAACCAATGCTTCTTTGTCGGTGACAGTCACTAGTGTTCGAAGTAGACTCTGCAGCGTCACTTGTGTTCGGGTGGGTCACCGCGGTGACCCAGTGTGAATGCTCCCATTTAAACCAATGTGAAAAACCAGTGTGAAAAGAGCCTTAGTATACAAAAGATAAAGACTAGCTGAGCTTAATAATGCATAGATCTCACTTTTGCAAGAAATTGACAATGACCCTTTTAGAACCAAGCCACAGATTTATTAGAGAAGTTACATAGCATGCAGGTGGCAGGGATTCTCTTTAACGTTTTAAGGTCAAACAACGCACATTAAAACACATGAAATAAACTCAAATTTGTATAATATTAAATTGAACATGAACAGAATTGATTTTATTTGAAATATATGTTAATGAAATTCTGTGCTTAATGGGTATCATTATGGTACTGTTATGTGACATATAACTTATTAAGCATATTATAATATAGTCGAACAAAATTAATTTATTTCATAGAAAACTAATTAAAACATTATATTTATAAGCACTGACATAGTCTTTACATACATTGCATTAATTACATAATTTTTTTAATTATATCGTATGTGTTATAAGTAGTAAATTATAACTATAAAAACACAAACCATAGATCCAAAACATTCATAATCAATTAAATGTGTTAAATATCCGGCCTCGAGATGCCTTTCGCGATTAGACTGCGCCACCCAGAAAAAGGATCCTAGATCCGCATAGTGAGTTTCATCCAAGTCTTTCAATGTTTACCTATTTTGGCCTATATGCATGAATCTTCTTCCGTTCATCTGTTTTAATAATTTTAGACCTAACCGCGCAGAAGATCTGCCTGGGCATTGCACATACACCAACACTCCTTTCGTCGTAATAGAAAATGATATAAACACATGAATCAAGCCAAGCGAACTAACAAGACAAGAAGGGATCTAAAATTTGATGCGTTTTGTTACAACAACAAAAAGTTAACTTTTTCCGCCGTTGTTCGCCCAAAACTCGCGAAAGAAAGCGTAAATTAAATATCCGGCTGTTAGGTACATTCGGAGAACTTCCGTTCACCCATCCTAAAAATTTCCGATCACTGCGTGCCGTAGATTTGGTTGGGCATCGCACACAAACAAACAAACAAACAAACCTTCCCTTCCATTACATAGAAGAAATAAGCCTAATTCACTAAATATATGGATATGCGTTCATGAACTACAGATCATTTGTCTCTGTTGGACATTATATGATTATATCATAGGAGAAAAATTCCTCTGACGCTGGGGATTGAACCCAGGACCTTTTGTTATCCGTGCCAATGCTCACTAACTGAGCTAAGCCAGAGTTCAATTCAGGTTCTATTCTGGCGCTGTGAATTGAACTCTGGCTTAGCTCAGTTGGTAGAGCATTGGCACGGATAGCCAAAGATCCTGAATTCAAGTCCCAGTGTCAGCGGAATTTTTCTTCTATAATATTATCACCTACAGTAATTGGGTAAGTCTGGATGAAATGTCCCACCATAGCTTTTACCTAGAAAATATTCCTACTTATCTCTTGTTCTTTGTGCTCATAGGTTCTTTTACAGTTAAGTTTTATTCATTCGGCAGAGTACAACAGTGCATAAACGTTATGTTCAGGTGTGAAGGGTGGCAGAAATAATGAATGTTACAATGCATTCATGGAGATATTCAATGTCTGTAAGTAAATTTGGGTGCACATTGAAAGGGAAGGTGGAAAATACGAAACCGTCTACGAAAAGAGAACTAAGTTATACAGAAAGTTTATGAGACCATATGGCATAAGAGAAATGCAAATAAATCCACTGGAGAAACGTCTGTAAAAAATAAACAATTTCGTCCGTATATCACTGCTTCTTCGGTTATTCGTTAAATATCAAGTGCAGTGCACGTTTTAGAATGGTTTAAAGTGCCAAAGGAATAAGATATGGAGATCTGATCGTGATTTTGAGTGCGGTCGGAGTATTTTTAGAGAATTCATTCACAGCAGCTGCTGCTATTGGTTCTGGTTTGGCATGGAAATGGCTTCCGTTCTGACGGACGAACACACGATACACACAGAGCTGCCAAGATTTTTCTGTGATTCACACATGTGTTCCATGCCGAGCAGATTCGCAAAATAGTAAAATCTCAGCACACACCGAAAAAACAAGGGGCATGGATATAAATGATAATGATGACGAAGAACAGGAACATAAAAGCAAGAACAATAAGAACGAAAAAGAAGAAATGAATAAGAAAGATTCAGAATCTAATATATTTGAGCTAGTGTTTCCGCGTAGAGTTTATATCCAACGCCACCTATTAACAGCCACAGCAACCGAAAAAAAGAGCATCGTTAAAATATATATATATACTAGCTTAAAAGACCCGGCGTCGCCCGGGTTTTGTATTTTGTAATTGGAAATTAACTTATGAAGGACTTTAGATTTATAAATTCTAGGTCCTTATATAGGTATTTATAATTTGAAGTAGAAAGAACGACTTATCACACTCAAACTATCCCCTAAGAAAATGTTTGAAATAGCTTTTATGGCTATATGTAGAATTTTGCATCCCATCGCTTGTACAGTACACAGCAAGCCCGGGAGGGGTTCTAATAAGAAGAAACCGAAATTCCGGTAACATAAAATTGTATTATCGTGGCTGAAAATTTTGTGTCTCACTGTCATGTTACCATAAAACCGTTTTCGGAATGAAATTAAACAGAAATACAATATCACTTTCATACATCTTTTCCCAAAACATATTACCTTACCTCGTATTGTTTTCTCTATTTCCAGGCTAGAGGAGGTAATGTGACTGCATTATTTTCGTGAATTTCATTCTGTGATATAATAATATATATATTACCATACCTCGTATTGTTTTCGCTATGTCCAGGGTAAAGAAAGTTATGTGACTGCATTATTTTCGTGGATATTGATAGTTCTCTCATTTGTTTCTCTCATTTGTCAAATTTATTCTACTTTCATTTTTTTTTCCTTGGCCATCTGAGACCCGCTGGTAACAATATGTTTTAATGTCAAATGTGATTCGGATTCGATAATTCTGTGTAAGAAGGGATTAAGTATTCTCAAAAACATTTGATTTTTGGCATTTAGAATCAGAATTTTTCAAAATCCTTTCTTAGTGAGCACCTACATTATGAAACGAAGGTACTGTCAAAATTCCAAGTCTCTACCTGTTATAGTTTAGGCTGTACGTTGATTCCTGTCATTCAGTCAGTCAGGACAAAGCCTTTTATATATATAGAGATATCTCTCTCTCTCTCTCTCCCTTTTGCAATATATTACAACAGTTTGTGGATCACTTCGAGTTTGTTAACCGGCTCTACTTGATTTATCTGTTTATAATTATAATGTTACGACACGCAGAGATCTTACTATATTTTTTCTACACAGGTGGATTGAAGGGGATCATGAATGCACACCTAAATAGGAAAACACTGAATGATTTTGATCAAACTCACTATGCGGGTTTTTTTTTGGGGGGGGGGAGCTAAGGAACTCGAATCTAAGGTCGTTCTTTACCCCGGGTGTTGCACTTTAATCGTGAAATGCACCTCGGAGCCGGGTTTTAGGCTTTTTAATTATCAATCATTTTAATTGTTTACGCATGATTTGGGTAAGATTCATGAACCTGTGGTTCGTTTTAATCGTTTAATTTCTACTCTGTATGCCAATATGGCAGCACAAAATTCGTAACTCACGTAATTTACTTAAAAAAGATGTCTATGTTAATAAATATTAGGGCTGAAAATCAATTAAAATTTCTAATCGAGTTAACGATTGACTTTAATCGATTAATCGTTCGATTAATCAACTGATTAATCGACAAACAGGTCGGTATTTTAAACGAAGCCAAAGTGTAGGCTACATTTAATATTCTTTTACACGTTTAATAACTACTAGGCCTACACTACATAATCAGAAGAAATCCTGATTTAATGAATACCATTATTAGTTAACTAGTGAAAAAATATATACAAAACTTACATTTCCGGTTACTTTTTCAGCCAAGACTTGAGACACACGAGTTTGTTGGCTAAACTACCCTTCAGGTTTCTGAATGACGGGAATTGTTTGGACACAATAGGCTGAATGACACAAGATGTGCCAGGGCCGGAGAAGCGAGAGAAAGAAGTTTGGTCATTTGACCCATTTCTCGAAAAACTTTTTTCCAGAATTCGACTAAACCGATTAATCGTAAAATGTAAATGATCGACGATTAAATGTTTAATCGATTAATCGAGCCGATTAATCGGGACAGCCCTAATAAATATGTTTTGATTATTTGTCTTTTTCTGATTCAAATAAAACATTTAGCAGTTGAATAATTACTGGCAAAGTCGCGGTACCTGCTAGTTTAAAATAAATTAAGAAAAGAAGACTACTAAAAAATAACCATAAAGAAGTACCGGTTTCTCTAATACTGTGCAAAGAAATAGAAAAAGGCAAGAAAAATAAAAAGAATACAAAAATATAAATAAATCAAACAAAATAAAACATAAATATGTGACCAAAACCATAGAGTGACAGAAAAGCCAGAAGAAAAATTTAACAGGATTAGGATACTGGAATTAGTAATTATAAGAAAGGGAAATCTGAGGAGGAATGATTTGACTTGACTATGATGAAGAAAA
Source organism: Ectobius pallidus (assembly GCA_964059195.1). Taxonomy (NCBI): domain Eukaryota; kingdom Metazoa; phylum Arthropoda; class Insecta; order Blattodea; family Ectobiidae; genus Ectobius; species Ectobius pallidus. The sequence goes on from CAXKWD010000002.1 coordinate 56,872,069, forward strand.
CCTTGGGTTCCTGTACTAGAAAAGCAGATAATAATCTATTATAATTATTTTGTAGTATATAAGTTGCACAGACGTTATAATTAAAATCTCATAATGTGTAATAAATATGTTAAGTTTTACAGTTTCGTAGAAGTACTACTACAGAATCCTAATGCTCACATCCGGTAGTCCGTCCGTCCGTCCGTCCATCTAACCTTTGAAGACAAAGGACACAACGCTCAAACTAAACATGTTATTTGTTTACATTTTTGCACAAAATGTGTAAATTGGTGGAATGTGTCCATTGAAAAAGTGAAAACATGGGAGCTATATTTTATTATTAGGCTAACAAATATAAATAAATTTTTACACTCTAAAAGATCATGGCTTATAAACCACTGAACCACTTAGTAAATTATTCAGCATTACGTATCTTGAAACGATCAGTGCTTTAGGTGGGGGGGGGGGCTTCCCCAAATATATGAAGTAGGCTATTAACTTTTTTGTTAATTAAATTACATTTACGAAATCTATTTTTCCGGAATAGTCTTAAAACTATATATAATTACTCCCAAATTAGTACCTTTCTTTACCCATAAAAAAGGTGAGTCCCCCCCAAAATTTAAAATTTTCACTTGTACATTTTCTCACTTGTACATTATTAAAACCGTACCCTTCAAAAACGAAAACTGAGGTTTCACTGTAATATGAAATGTGTAATAAATAAGTATATTATAGGTGAAGAATTCCTCTGACACTGGTATATGAACACTCGGATATAAACACTTGGATATAAATACCTAAAAAGAGAACTTCTCTACATGGGGGGGGGGGGGGGGGAGTGCATCCGGAGTATCAAGGAATCCTAGCCCCCAGGTTCCAGCTCCACGCGTAAATATTATTAAAATTTATTTATAAAAAGCAAGGGTTATCCCTGAATTAGCCCCAAAATATTACAATAATTGCTCTCGTCAAGTTCCTAAAAATTACTACCGTAAAAATAAAAAAATGAATAAACAATTTTAAAAAGGAAGTCAATGTGGTTTCATGGGTTAGATCTGTCAGCGCTGATACAATCACCGACAAATAGTAGTGTTTGAAATGAGAAGTAAATTAAGCAGTAGCTATATTTCGGGCAAGCCCGTGTGGAACCCTGAAACACCGGACTCCCTCGCGAAAAGTTCGCAACCCTCGTGTATATATAGTGCATCCTTACTACGGCAAACTACCCTTGAGTGTTAAGAGTTGAAGGACCTAAACAAATTTATACCCTCATGCACAGAATCCAGGTATTAAAAATCCTTACTGCTGTATTTTTCGGTAGCAAATTCTGTTTCACGATGATATTGTTATCTGAAGTGCAAATATTGCTATATTAGTGCCCATGCTCGAATCTGAGGACGACATTTAAATCAATACCCAAGCGTCTCCTCAGACTGGTTGCCTCCCTCCCTAGGATAACCCATCCAGCCCGCCTAATATTCAAATCCAGTCTTTCAGCGTCGCTAGATCAAGTTGTTACAGTACCTAAGGTAAGTGTTGGTACTGATACCCTTGAAATAAATAAATAAATAAATACAATTGAATCGAAATTGTCAGAATTTTCTTCGAATAAAGTTGTTAAAACCTGGAAGATATGGTGAAAATTTGTAACTTCTAAAACACGTGACGTAGTTTTTAGATTTCCTGTCTTCAAAAAGCTCAATAGAGTTCCTGGTTATTTAACGACGGGGATGTACTGCAACTTAGGCCGTCGCCGGTGTGCCGGAATTTTGTCCCGCAGGAGTTCTTTTACATGCCAGTAAATCTACTGAAATGGGCCTGTCACGTTTATGCACAGATAAATCCATCGACCTGGGCTGGGATCGAACCTCGAGTCCCTGTAATACTTATACAAATATGCAATCGAATAGCAAAATATTAATCTTCTGAAATGCTCAACAAATGTAGGCTCTGTTCACTAAAAGTTAGTAAAATCGTAGAAAGATTGTGCTGAGATATTTTGTTAAGCATTTTCTGCTAAACGTAAGATAATAAATTGCATTAAGTGGTAAGATTCTTATAAGCTCCAAAATTAAACACACAAGTATGCCAAGAGAAAGTGAATTACTGCCAATAGTAAATTGTCTGACAGAATTCAAACTGAAAATTGTTTTAATATGAATGGAAAACGAATAAAACACAATTAATAAAAAAACAGACAATATTATAGATAACTTAGTAAAATAATCTGATTTATATGTTTACTGCAACAACCAGAACGTTTAGAACAGGTGACTGTTACATGTCGATTCAAGTCAACCAAAGATTTCAATTAGAACCCTTAAAGGATTCTACGTAATAGGCTATATTGTAGTTAAACAAGTGTGATCTACCTACTTTTCTCTAATCAGGTTAAATAGATAGGCCTATTTCACTTCTTGTTGAATTAACATTCATTATACAAACCGACTTTCTCTAAGCTGTAAATAGGAATTAGCAATAAATTATTATTAAATTTATTATTAACATTAATCAGGCGAAATAAATCATTTACTAATTATTTTAACTATATATTATATACTCGTTTCACTCATTGGGGTCTCCGCCCCCAAACCCCCGCTGAGGTTCTCGGGAAAGGTTTTTTTAAAAGATCTATGGGAGATAGAGTGCGTGTATTTAGTCTGCTGTATTGGCAGAGCCCTATGTGAATTATGTTTGATAATACCGTTGCCATGGAAACCGAGCCCTTTTCGGGGGTTCTTAGGGCTAAAAATTTTAAAAAAATATTTTCAGGAATTTTCCTGTAGTTTACAGCCTAAAAGCTATAGGCCTATATATACCAAATTTCAAGTTACTAGCTCATCTGGAAGTGGGCAAACAATCATTTCATTAATGCCAGTGAGTGAGCCCTTTTTGGGGGTTTTTATTTCTAAAAATAAAATAATAAAAATACTTTTTGGAATTTTCCTGTGGTTTACAGTCTAAAAGCTATAATATGTATACCAAATTTCAAGTTTCTAGCTCATCTGGAAGTGGGCAAACAATGTCAGTGAGTGAGCCCTTTTTCAGGGTTTTTTATTGCTTAAAAATAAAATAATAGCTATTTATGTATCAAGTACGCAAAATAACGCTTTAGCGGACGAATCTAGTATAGCGGCCGAGGCGAAAGCCGAGGCTGAAATACTGGATGAGTCCGCTAAAGTTTTTGCGTACGTGGTGCATACAATATTTTTTAGTAAAAGTTCTATAAATTATATGAAATAAAACAAAAATACCGTATAATTAATTATAATGAAAGGCAGTCAGTCATTTCTTTAAGTTATCTGGTCATGGCCATCTAGATCATAAAATAACAATGACCGTACGTAGCAATAACAAATGTGGTAGTATAGATGCATAATATATGAGTTCCTTGTTTGTAAACAATATTGCACACCAACTAGTATTTATGAAAAGCTTGTGAAAATATGAATGATAATACCGAGGAAATTTCAATCCAAGCCAGAAACATTGAATTGGAGCTGCTACCAGCAACTTCACGGCAGAAATAGGCTATGAGAAGGGATATATTACAGCATTTAAATGCTGTTCGTCCATGGTAAGGAATGTTTTTCAAGTGAACCAAAAAGTTGTTGGCTTATATTTGTTGTCATGTGATGAAGTGGGCTACCGTGTTTTGCGAAAAATCCTGGTAATGTTTCTGATTATCATAAAGAAACGTGTTGGCTTAAATTTGTCGTTTTATGACCAATTATATGCGTAAATCCATGTTAAAGTTGGTGTGACTGGTCAATGCCGTCTGGGTTTTGTTTATAGATTGCCATGACGACTTTAAAGGACAAGGCCGCTAAAATTGCATTTTGAATGCAGTTTGAATGCACTTTTATGCAATTTTAGCGGACTTGTCCTTTAAAGTGCAGCTTTTCGGCGTGTTACCAGTCCGATAAGCAGCTGTTTTAGAGAGCGTGTACTAAAAAATTACTTTTTGGAATTTGCCTGTGGTTTACAGCCTAAAAGCTATATGTGTAGCAAATTTTTAAGTTTCTAGCTCATCTAGAAGTGGGCAAACAATTTTAGTGCTGGGCCCTTTTTCGGGGGTTTTTAGGGCTAAACATTAACAAATTATTTTTTGGAATTTTCCTGTGGTTTACAGTCTAAAAGCTATATGTGTACCAAATTTCAAGTTTGTAGCTCATCTGGAAGTGGGCAAACATTAATGTCAGCGAGTATGCGAGTCAATCAGTCAGCCATGTGGCTTCTTTATATCATAGAGATGCACACGTAATAATACGTTATGTAGACATCCCCAAGTCTGTAAAAATGGGGGGAAATCGTATTCAGTGATCAGCGGTAGCCCAATGATGTATTATTTTATGATCTCGCCCAAATGAAAAAATATATATAGGCCTATTGGCGATCAATAATACTGTTTAACAACTTTTCATACACAGTAAAAGATCCCTCACGATTACATCACAAATTCATAGGCGTACCGAGGGGGGTTCCCCCCCCCCCCCCAATCGATTAAAAAAAGGAAAATTGTATAATTTTTTTAAGTCTGCTTATAAATTACTTAATACAAGTATAAAGCGTGGGAAGCTTAAAACTCGTTATTTTGCCTCTTAATTTTTAAAATTTTCCGGGGGAGGATCCCCGGAAGCTTAAAACTCGTTATTTTGCATCTTCATTTTTTAAATTTTCCGGGGGAGGACCCCGCGGATGTTATACCCCCCCCCCATATGGTCGGCCTGGTTACGCCTATGTCACAATTTGTATTTAAAAGTAATAAAAGTAATAGCTTCCACCAATTCAGGGTTGCCTTATGACTTTATGAGTAACATAGATAATCAGAAATAATAGTACAAAAATTATATGGGCATTATTATTAATTAAAACACTGGATTATATATTTGCTTGTATGTAGGAATACAAATGATTTCCTAAAATTGACATGGAATACTTTTCATTAATTGTTATCGATTATTTATTTTTGTAAAATCTTTATGGTAATATTATTAATGTTAATTATAGTGTTGAATAGGCCTATTAATAATTTAACAAACTATTATTTAATAAACGATTATATGACCGGTTAAAAGGTAGACCTATGAACTCAACTCAGATTTATCATTAAACTTGTTAATTTAAATCACCAACGCAGAAAGGCTACAAAATAAAAAGTTAATTAAATTAATAAAAATCAAACAATATTTATTTACTACAAAACCAAGTACTGCTACCGTTTAAAATAAGCAGCTCGGATACACAGCCTAAAACTACGTAAATATTGTATAATGAAAAAGTGAAGGCATAAGTAAAAAATAATTTTACAAATGAGGGGAAAAAAAGAGAGTCAAAGTCGTCTCATGGCTCGAACAGATTAAATCATATGGTTTCGCAAGAGTTTCGGTACAATATGGGTAAGTTTACGTCTCATAGTAGAGCCTGAGATACCGTACTCCCCTGCCAAGACGATCCGCGCGTTGAGTATATATACTGGTCTCTATTCGCGCAACATCGTTCATGAGTGATAAGGTGATTGATGTTATTGTCAATTTACTGCAAAAGAGAAAACTTTTTAATTACAAATATTTTTATACTACTATTTTTTTGAAGATATTAAGACTCTTAAATTTAAACTTTATGAATTATTTATTTTCAAGGCAAAAATTATTTTTTTTATGTTTTAGTTGTTTAATTTATTAAATTAAATCTACTTTAGTTATTCAGTTTACGTAATTATTAGTTAGCAATCATTAAAATAAATTGAAAACTTCAATCATAATTAACAATGACCTCAGTAATTAATTTCAATAATAAAATTAACCACTGCTAATAAATAAACATTATGTTCTTTAATCGTAAGTTTTCCTCCTTCTCTTTCCATAATAATAGGCCCAATAATAATTATTATTATTATTATTTCTTCAGGAGTAAATAAGGTTTACTAAGACTGAAAGGATATTTCTTTATTAAGGATTTGAAGGATTTTAGTTTATTTTAACTTAAAGCCTTGAGAATATTAAAAGATGTTAATTAAGGAATTGCAGAGTAAGAGACCTACCAATGAAGTGGTTAAGAATATAATTATTAGATTAATGTACAGTAATTACATTTTGTATCAGGTATAGCCTATTTCAGTTAGATTCAAGATTCAATTATTATTACATATTATTATTACTAATGTTATAATTTAGTCACATTACTTTCCTGATTTCCTGATTTCCTGATAATTACTTTAATAATCGTATCATTATCAATAAAACAAGGTGAATAAATTTTCCAGTAAAATTCAATTTACTTTGAAAAACATTATTAACTATTCGATTCTTCTCTCTACCCGTACCATAGGCAATATGGTTAGATGACCTAATAATTTATAATTTGATATCGAGCTTTGACCATTAACCCTTTCAGAGATAAATTTAAACAATGATATAAGCATCCATCAAATAAATTTACCAGTATATGCGAAGTTTAAAATCAATGAAAATTTTAGTTAAAGTCTAGTTTCCATAAATTACGATCATGATAAAAATACTCAAATTTTAAGAAAAAGCAATACTCTATTACTTTTATAATATTGCGCTTTAATACAATTTTTTCGTGATGTCGAATTCATACGTCATTAGCAGTAAATATGGGTTTACGTATAGCCACCGTGTGTGGCGGAAAACAAACAAGAAAAATCGTATCGTATAGTCGGGTTCCAATTTTCCGAGAAAGTGACAGTATGCATGTCCATATTTAATGGTGATTTTGTTTTCCATTTTCTAGATAAGGTCTCTATCGATTTCTTTAAATTTTGAACAGGAACTATCAGTATTAATACCTAAAATCTTTTATTTGACACTTTTTTCTCCAAATGATCCTTTCAAGGTTAGCTTAACTTGTAGTTGTAAGCTGTGTTACTTCACATGTAATAATCGTATTACAGCATGGTCGAACAAAATAGCTATTTATGTATCAAGTACGCAACATAACGATTTAGCGGACGAATCTAGTAACTTATAGCGGCCGAGGCGAAAGCCAAAGCTGAAATACTGGATGAGTCCGCTAAAGTTTTTGCGTACGTGGTGCATACAATATTTTTTAGTAAAAGCTCTCTAAATTAGGCTATATGAAATAAAACAAAAATACCGTATAATTAATTATAATGAAATGTAGTCAGCCATTTGTTAAAGTTATATTCTCATGGCCGTTTGAATCATAAAAAACAATGACCGTACGTACCAATACCAAATGTGGTATAGATGTCCCTTGTTTGTAAACAATATTGCATACCAAGTAGAATTTATGAAAAGCTTGTGAAAATATAAATGATAATCCAGAGGAAATTTCAATCCAAGCCAGAAACATTGAATTGAAGCAGGTGCCAGCAACATCACGGCAGCAATAGATTATGAGAAGCAATCAATTACAATTAAATGTTGGTGCATCCGCCATGGTAAGTAATGCTTTTCTTGTTAACGAAAATGTGAAAAGTTGTTGGCTTATATTTGTTGTTATATGATGAAATAGGCTACCCTATTTTCCGAAGAAAAAAAAACCTGGTAAAGTTTCTGATTATCATAAAGAAACATGTTGGCTTAAATTTGTTGTTTTATGACCAATTATATGCTTAAATCCATGTTAAAATTGATGTGACTGGTCAATGCCATCTGGATTTTGTTTATAGATTGCCATGACGACTTTTAAGTACAAGGTCGATAAAACTGCATTTTGAATGCAGTTTGAATGCACTTTTATGCAATTTTAGCGGCCTTGGTTGCTAGAATGCAAGTTTTCGGCGTGTTACCAGTCCGATAAGCAGCTGTTTTAGAGAGCGTGTACTAAAAAAGTATTTAATTATATAGGCTAAACGTCATTTGATGGCTGGATCAAGTAAAATGTTCCATTTCTTTATAATGCTCTTTATTCGTTACTGTATATATTAAAAAGCGTGGGTGATAAGCTGCACCCTTGTCTAAGTTACGTTTGCTAAAAAAATCTGACTCGGTCGCTTCACAGAATACATCTTAGCTATGAGACAAAATTAGCTTGATCGTATAAGGGTTACAGGGGAAGAAAAAAGTTTCATGTGGTTATAATGGACAAAGATAAAAACTTGACGGATGTGATGAGGTAAAATATGTAAATATTTAAACCAGGGTCATGTGGTGGTACATTAATTACTGTAAACAAGACTTCCGTGTGGAAACCATGCACAGACTCTTTTCCTAATATGGTGAACTTTATTACGCACGGGCACACTCCAGTTCACATGTCAGCATTCTTTACACCATGATCTATTTCAACAAATTTTAGTTTTAACGACAAATTCATTCATACTTTAATATGGGTTATTGAGAAACTAGCTTATGTTTCTAATTTCATTTTAAAAACATTTATGTGCATCTCTCTTAAATCTTTCGGCAGCTTGTTGTATAACATCAGTCCGTATGCATAAAAATTTCTAGATAGATATATAAGCATTTATGAACCACAGATTATTGTCTCTGTTGGACATTACATCAGAATATTATAGGAGAAAAATTCCTCTGACACTGCGACTTGATCCCAGGACCTTTGGCTGTTTGCGCCAATGCTCTACCAACTGAGCTAAGCCGGAGTTCAATTCACAGCGCCAGATGGAACCTCTCTCCTATGACTGATTGCCCTAATGGTCTACCAAAGGTCCTGGGTTCAAGTCCCAGTGTCAGAGGTATTTTTCTCCTATAATATTATCTTTGACAGCCTACAAAAGAGAACATCTAGGTGGTCCTTGTATCTGGCATTATGATCGTGATTATTTCTTCTACATTTGTAGGATTCTACGTCTTTTCTAATGTACTGTATTAATTTCAATATATACAGATTAATCACAGTCAATATTCTGTACTTTATTAACAAAGGTTTCGCACCTTCACTCGCATTGGATTTGTTCATTAACGTACTTCTGTTATTTAAGAATGGAATTTATTTTACTACAGTTTCCCCACAATACATATAGTAGGCCTATAGAATCTTATTCACCTTGCTCAGTTGTCCTTATGAACGCAAGAAATAAATGTCCTTGCGTTTAAAATATTCATTACATGCCAGACCTATTTTACATATGTCTAATCTGTATAAAATGTATCTCGAAGTGTGGTACGAACCTTTCGATGATAGCATAATCCTAATAAAAACCGAATGTGAAACACACAAGTTTCTCTTCCGTAAGCATTAGCCTTCCAATATAATATTCTAGCTTTAAATTATCACATACCAGTTTCTTTCGCCAACCTAGCAATCTCAATAATACAAACATTAACATGTAAATCATATAAAATGTGTCCAACATATTTGCACCGTTTGTTTTATGTTTCAATGTAATTTTGAGTAGCTAGCTGGTTTATAGACAAGAGCCACGAACTAGTTAGAACTTAGTTCATATATACATGATTTTAAAAATGACTTACAATGTTTAAGTGAACACTGGTTAGTTAATTCTGAGGTCGAGTATACAAACATAGAAGGATATAAAATTCGGATTTACTTCTCTAGAAAATAATATAAACATTGGGGAGTAATAATTTATTTAACTGAGTCCCTCAATTTTAAGAAACTAGATTTAGATCAATTTTGCACAGAAAAAATCTGGAGGCTACAGGATTTTCTACAAGAATTTCTAGAAGCTCAACGAGAAGATATTTAAATTAATCCTCGATGAATCATGTTTCATACTCTTAAATTGACGAGTTCTTTACATGATATGTATTATGTTTAGGGAACAAATTTATTATTATTATTATTATTATTATTATTATTATTATTATTAGTATTATTATTATTAAGAGCTCCATGAAATTTGAAGGCCCTCAGAAGGATTTGAATTGCTCATACCCGAGACATGAATGCTAGCATTGAGCCAACCGAATACCATAAACGTTCCAAGAGTGTTTTTTTTTTTTAACGTTTGGAGCTACGGGAAACTTTGTGTCACGAGTCATGTACCTAATCTTTTTCAGTCACTAACCACGAGCCACGAACCACCTTGACTTGAACCTGGAACCGCATGCATGGAACCAAGGCTAGCATTAAACTGACGGGTAACCTAACGTGGTGCAGACTGTACCAGTGTACCTACCTGGTGAAAGAACTGGGGGCCTAATGTAAGAAATATCTAACCTGACCGCATTTACAGTGCTGATATGTTAACTCCTGCAATGGTTACTGTAGACTAACTAGTTTTAAGTACATGGATTCTGCACAATAATACAATAACGTTTAATATTGACATATTTCAATGACTGTTCATGACCCGGACTACAACCCACGTGCAGGTTTCCATATGTATGCATATGTTAAAAGGGGGCTTATAGCATTTTAAGCCATTTCCAGTTTCATTCACATTCACTTTTTCCAGGCATGTTTAGATGAGAGGTCGATCCATGCCCATGAAAGGACCAAGAAGGAAGGAATTTGTTAGACACGAAACCACCAGTGACTTTGTCTAGGCGTCGTCTTTGAGGGTGTGGAGATATTTCAATATGCTATAAAATAGACTAGACTATTGAGGATGCAAAGTGATAACACTGCTTGTAATTTTAATAATAATAATAATAATTCCATAATTCCACTTGTTATGGGCTAAATAATAGGCCTCCTGAAGAGGAAACATCACTCATTTGAGATGGAAAATTAAGTATCTTCCTCTGGCACTTCCACGGTGTTTAAATTTCGCTACAAAGAGGTCAACGTGTTCTTATAGGGCCTACTTATATTTTTTAGTCATTAGAGGAATTTGTTTCACAAGCATTAAACATTTCCTGGTCCATTTGATATTCAAATAATTATCTCCCTTATATGTGCATACTGTAAAAGAAAAACTAAACTATTTCCTAAGAAGTAAGATTGGCCTTAATTTTACTTTCGTTTATGTTTTGGTTGTGGATGTAATTTGATAGAAGGACTAAGAGCAGATAATTGTTTTATCTTAATAACAATTAAAAAACTGCTCCATTATCCCTCATTTCATAATTTTTTAAAGTCAGGAATGTTTATAATGTTCATTGGATTGTGTTACTGGATTATTGCTTTAATATGTTTGCCGTCTGTAGTGAACAAACCGTATTCGTTTTGTATTCTTTTCACTTTGAAACTACTTTGTGGGATCAGCTTGAAGGCATCTGAATGGAATAAGTACTACCTGTAATCGCAGATAGTAGCCTACATAGGCTAAGGAAAAATTCATCTTTATATTTCCTGTATTTATTGTAGTACCGGTAATAAGTTTTACGGGTTCAAAAAATAGTCGAAAATTAGGTCAGAAAAGATAGATTTATGCTGCGCACCAGCCAAGCTCCGCCGTTTTGTTAGGTTAGGAACGTTTATGTTAGTTTAGGAGCAATATACTGAATAGCACGAGGTTTATTATGTCTCACATTGAATTTCTTCTGTGACGAAACCCTAAACCCCACCTTCCCAGGCGGGCCCCATTAGGGAGTAGCCTAGTGTGCAGCATAAAACTATTTTCCCCCAGATTTCGTTAGACGAACTTATACATACTGTATTGGAATAAACTTATACATATTAGAATAAAGAACATAGTACTCGCCCTCTTATGTAAGTACATGTAGATGTAGGTATCTCATTCTGTAGATCCTATGTTGAGCGAGGTTCAAGGATATAGAACACGCCAGATCAGAATAAACAAAACTGTAAGCCGCCGAACTTATTCAAACTGGAAATATTCATTCATATTGTAGAATGTGTGAGTTATTAAAAATTCCTTGTGAGATCTTTTGAAATATTTGCATTACCTTTTAATACACAATAATAAGAAGTGGGATAACCCATAGAACAGGTTGGATAGTTAAAACTGACATCAAACCTATTTATTCTCTTTTACAACGAATAAATCTAGAGTGATAGGGAAAAAGCGAATAAGTCAAAATTTCAAAGTTTCAGGATTGACAAAAAACAAATTATTTCCACAGCATTTTAACAATATTTAGGTCAGTCCACCCATATATTTTACACAGTATCTTATACTATGTAAAAATATCTGGGTGGACGGATCTAAATATTGTAAAAATGCTGTGGAAATAAATCGTTATTTCTCTCTCCTAAAACGATGGAATTTTGACTTATTCGCTTTTTCCCTATCACGCTAGAAATCACAAATTCATTTAATGGTTATTTATATCTACCCAATATCTTTATGTACTCCTATCCCATCGCTTTTATTGGCATCACAAAATTCGCAGAACTTCGAAAGAGGTTAGGACACATGGAAGAAGCTTAGCCTACAGTTAGCCTACAGTAGAAGATGGCGACATGAGGTAGTGTTGCTCAAGGTTGCACACAAATTAAACCGAAATTCTCATATTCTCGAAATTCTAAGTTATATCTTTTGCATACACTTACCTTAACTATAAAGATTCTGCATTGGATTCTTCAGTCAGTGGTATCCATTAGAAATCACAACACAAATCACACGATCACTTGCTAACACACGTACACGATACACGAGTCACCCGATTGCTTTGACAGTCTTCTCCTCTACCCTCCCTCCACTTTACTTCAGAATAGACAGGGTAGTTAGTTGCTACGAACAGCGAGGCATTCCATCAATCGCAGAGAGTATAAATTACAACGTCCATTCAAAGCTCCTTGCACGACAGTATTGCAGTATTCAGCACAAATGTTTACGTGGGCCGGTTTTACACACTGCAAATAGGTTAGTCAGTAACAGGGCCCGGATTTTGATGACCTAAAATTGTTTGAAAAAGACCTATAAAATGACCCTGAATTTTAAAGAAAATGACTTAATAATTATTTTTAAAAATACCTAAAAACTGATATTTTACTTATAAAAAAAATATTATTGTACACACAAAGTTATAGACTAGTTTGTACATAATTGTAAAAACTGTAAATGACTGTAATGTTGTGAATGTTCTTTTCTCACGGAAATTTATACTGGCACTCAAAGGCAGTCAAATTTCGGCCCATCCTTTTGTGGTCTGCCGGATTATATTGTTGTTTAATTGAGGGTAAACAGTAGTTTGCAGGTGGCAGACTCTGGTGCCAAGTCAATCTAATAACAATAGTAATATAATACAAAATTTTGGCGTTTCTTTTTTTCTCATTTCCGACTGAGACATGTCAACACTTTAACGCCGAATTTTTCCTTTTGCATTAAACAAACAACACTCCAAAGACAGCACCGCTAGCGACGAAAAAAGTTAATACACTCAATGTAAATACATGAAAATGACTAAATAAGGAAGCAAATGACAATAAAATGACAAAATATTGACCTAAAATTGAAATAAATGCCCTAAAAATATAAAACTGCATAAAATGACAAAAAATGACCTAATAAAAATGCATTTCTATAATCTAGAGACCATGATTAGGATTTATCCACAAGTTGGCAATGTTTATGCAGCATCAATAAAAAGATGACATGTCATTAGAATCCGGGCCCTGGCCATTAAATTACTGTCACAAAAATACTGTTAGATCACAGAGCTTTTGAATTAATACATATTAAAGGGCTTTTGTGTGAATATTTTTGTTTCAACTTCCAAAACGATCTTTACTGCCATCTACCTACGTGCTAATGAATCAATTAATCGGCATTCAGATCGATGAAAACATCGATATATTTATCGGCAGTGTTTTATGTTAAATCAATAAAGTGTTCTATTAAGACATACACTTATTTTAAAACTACAGCAGCGTAAAGACTAAATATAATCCTATCGAATCTTTAATATTCAAAAGAACTGGATATTTCAATATTACCGAAATCAAGAGTGTAATGACTCAAGGCTCTATACGATTAAACTATCCTTTCAATCTTACCCTCAAAGGAAGTGACTTCCTGTCACATAGGATGCTTGAAAATAATATGCAATTTTGTGTATCTATCATACAATATGATAACTTAGATTTGACGAGTCCTAACGCAATTTTAATCCGATAATGATTAATATTTGCACTCGATCTTCTAGAATTCTTATTTTACACTATTAAGTATTGATGGATCTATAGTTCAAGGTTACAGGGGTTTGAGGAATCTACTTTTGAAAGCATCTGAAGAGAATAACATTAAAAGATTAATTATTCATGAAAATACCTCTCTTAGAAGATCAATTAATCACAGCACGCAACAGTTATCCTGAAGGTTTCCTGAGAATATGACATTTAATGGCGTGATCATCATTTATTCACTTCATAACACCCAAAATGATTACTTTGCATCACTTTTAAAATTAAGATAATTTTGTTTTTAACACTTTCTTTTAGGTTTCTTTACACAAAATACACTAATTAGAACTAAGATGAACTGAAAATCACAGTAGACACTCACGCGTCGTTTTATAGAAAGGTAAGATGGTTCCCAATGACGTCATCAAACTTAGCAAATTCACGATGTAAAAACATCATTTTAGTTTGTCTCACGTTGATCAGCAAGTTCTGAATCACTGTCGCACTCGAATTGCCACTATCGATTTGTTTATTGAAGATCACAGACAATTACAAATTGAGGTATTTAAAAAAATACTGTTTTCGTGATTAAAAATAAGTTAGTTCCGACGCCGGAGATACTTTGAAGATTGTGAGAGTTTTGAGCATGCGTTGTAGTAGTATGGACCAAATTAGATCTCCCTCCTTATGGGAGGGGAAGGAGTGCTGCCAGGTACTGGGGCAGGCGTCTCTTGAGTCGGGAGGAGGTGACTTCACACCCCCAAAACACTACTTTGTTCTTCCGTATACACACTCTTGAACTGGTTCACTTCAGCTGGCATCTGTGTCACCAATGCGTGAGGCGGAAATCTTTAGATGGTTGAATGGATAATTTTAAAGGACGTCAGTCATACCGAACCAGGTTTGTGAGAAAATAAAGGCAATCTTTTTTCTCTTACTTTAAGATTTTACTAACTTTACCTTACTTTACTCTGCTTTATTTACTTCTCTGTTTTTTCATGGTTAACTATGAGCATATGTAGGAATGTTCGTGGGGTTGGTGGCTAGCTAGTTCTCTCGATAGCTGTCATGGTGGCTCATGCTTAGTGCATGGGCCTGGCATGCAAGTGGTCCGGGTTCAAATCCCGAGGCAAGAGGGCGTGCTATTCGTGGTGGACGAAGCCGTGACTTTGGGGGTTTTTCTCGAGGGTCCTCCAGTTTTCCCCTTTCACTCATTCCACCAACACTCTCCACTTCAACTTCCTTTCCCCCCTCATTATCATCCCGTTCCCCTTACTGGTTTTCGGACCAGCTCCTGCTGCAGACTCTGCTTAGGGGCCTTCCCCGCCCTGCCCCGTTGCTTGTGGTCCGAGAGTTGCTGGTGGTGTACCGTGCCTCTGGGGCTCCTGATTAGAGGGACCCAGGGTATGTGGCGCACGTGAGGGTGTGCCGCGCCTATGGGGCTCTGTGAAGGGGAACCCAAGGGATGTGGTGCACGTGGAATGGTACTTGGTACTTGTTGGATGTAGGGGAGCTCCGTGGGGGCTCATGGTGGAGTCTGTTGACAGGGGGGCCTTAGGACATGCACATCATTCCGTCTCCTAGGGGTTGTACAATGGGCCCATCTATGCGGCCTACGTGCGCGAGTCCGTAAGGACTCAGCCCCTGAGCTGATAGGATAAGTTCCCTCGAGAAAAGAGAATGCCTCACTATGTGGATTGACATACTACAGTACGCAGGATTACCATTTAGTGGTTAGCATAACTGACACTGAAGAAAAAGGACTGGTTTTAATTTCGAGAAACTCTAAATAATTTGAGGAAAAAGATCTGGAACAGGATGAACTTTGTCTCAGAGAAAAACTGGCTGTTACTTGAATAAAGAAGCTGTGCACATTCAATATGCCAGCATTAACGGTCGGGACAGTAGGGAGCATGCTGACTATGAAAGTAGATAACACTGCGATCTGACAGTAGGATCTGTAATTCAATGGAATGTTTTGAAAGTGGTGCAGTGTTCTTTTGCCAGTTAAAGTCATTATTAGATATATTTACATATTGGGTATAGGCCTATGAGTGTGCGTGTGTGAATGGTGTGTCTCGTCCTATGTGTTCGAGTTGTCTCGGAGGTGGCCCCGGCATTGGGCTGATCACTCATCTGGGGAGGCCCTCCATGTCCTTGTCTGCTCAAAAAAGTATGTATGTGATCCAAAGATAATCCCTCTCCCGACAGGTCGCGGTCCTGTAAGGCCCGGGCGGCTTGGGTCGCTTAAATCCTAAAAGGGAGAGGTAAAACTAAGATAAAGAAAGGTATAGGCCTATTAGGTATATTTACATATTAAGTTTGGGGTTCTTTAATACATAAAGATATACGATGCACATGAACTATAAGTAGACCTAACTATAAGTAGGCCTATCATACACTTTTTAAAATGTTAAAATACCTACCATCAATGAAATTTATGTTTAATGATAAATAAAGCCTTATGTATATTGCTAATAGGCATGTAATAGGCCTATATATGAGATCCTACATTGACATGGAAACAACATATAAACGTTATAGATGTTAAACGATCAAGAGCCATTTATTTATTAAGACACGTGAAGCCTCTTGCACCCCAAGTATAATTTAAAAGCTCCTACTACGCATTCTTCATTTTTTTTTAAAGAGTATGAAGTTACCCAGGGTCTCTGAGCCATAGGCTATATTCCTGGACGAAATACAAGTTGTACATTTTACAGTAAGTGTGTAGGCCTACATTAAATAATTCATTATTTTCCTGTCACTTGGAGTCAATTGTTTATTGCATCCTTCCTTGCAGTGTTCATCTTTTTCTGCTTCTGCATCCAGTCTATAATATTTGTCCTTTGGGACATTATTCAATACAGTGGGCATGGGTCGCTAAGCAGAATGGGGGCCTACTCAGTATTCACAATTATTCATACCATTCACACAGTCGCCACAAATATACGACAGTAAGCTGCTTAATTCATATTTCTGTGGACTCTGAATAGGTCATTTAATAATGGATTACATTTTATTTGCGACTTCTATGTTTATTATACAGGTACATTAGGCATGGCCATGGTAATGACCCAAAGGGAGATCAACTAAATAGTTGTAATTTCACAATATTATCTAACTTACAAAAAATACGAGGGTCATTCAATAATTAAAGAGACAAATTGGTCTGGGGAAAAGAAGGTTGGTAGTATAAGTTTAATACATTTAGGATTTTAAGTTGGCATCACCGGGATGCGTTCTAATCAGCTAATGGATCAACATTGCTCTGTTTATAACCTCAAAATTAAGTTTAACGATGTCGGGTCTTCTTGAAAATTCCACATTGGTTGAACAACGTTCTGTGATTCGTTTTTTGATTGCTGAAAGTGAAAAACCAGCTAATATATACTCTGTAATGACTAAAGTGTATGGTGAAAGTTGAAACCGGACATTTCCTCATACGAACCGGCCTTTTTCCCCTATATTATAGTAAAATTCCTCAACTTCAAACATCAATAACTCAATAAATAAAATAATGACAATAAAACAAATTATACCAATAGAAAGAGAAAAACACCCCCTTCAATTTCATATACTACCCTAAACTTTTAATTAACCCCTTCAATCATTTTAATCGGACATTATAATTAACTCCCATAGTTTTAATCCGACAGACTTGAGACTTAGATCATTCGATTCAGCTATAATCAACCCACAAAATGGGAATAGTATTAACTCTGATAGCCTTCAGCTATCACAGTTATTATCACAGATATATTTAGTAGGAGGAGACTTCCTGTATGACAGACATTCTGGAGACTAGGTCGAGATGTCACATAAAATTAATGACCCAACGAACATTAACGCATTTTAACCGAAGAAAGATTCAAACAAGCTAGCAGAAAACCAAGATCTCCTCCAATTAAGTAAAACCCTAGGTTGAAACCATCCAATAGCAACAATTCACCCCTCCACCTACCCAGGATATATTATCAAAGAGCCCCGAAGTCACAGCATCTTTTTGGATCAGGATACAGACGACGAACCTACGACACTAAGACAGAGCCTTCAGCTAACTTTTATAACATGGACTAAACTACAATATTCAATAAATATTCAACTTCAAAGATATCGAATCCGCGCATTATAAATAGATCAATTTAGTATAATATAACATCGCCGCGCGTCAGTATTAACCTACGGAAGTAGAGTTTGTATAAGTGATTTGTTAAAGTAATTAAACTTGAAACGTACCCGGTGCATAACTAGTAAAGTTGCCCGCGAGATAAAAAGGAAGTATTAATAATCCGCGCCATATAAATAGAATCGACGGAATAATTATAGTGAAGAAGCGCGTAAGAGGTGAATATTATCATAGTCTTAGACATTGCAACAACAACTTATAATTACTACGACATCA
The DNA here is from genome assembly GCA_964059195.1 of Ectobius pallidus. NCBI lineage: Eukaryota > Metazoa > Arthropoda > Insecta > Blattodea > Ectobiidae > Ectobius > Ectobius pallidus. The sequence goes on from CAXKWD010000002.1 coordinate 56,890,400, forward strand.
CCCCTTGGACTTACATCATCTTATGAAAAGACTCAATAATACAACTATTACCTTTCAGAACAAACCTTTTTATTTAGAATATAGATTGAAATAGAAAAGATCATAAACATTTTATTACACCCAATACATCCCGATTTGCCTATTCGTTCCCTCGGACAATTTCTCTAGCCACCGACCCGTTATTAAGAATCTCGTGCATAAATCTATCAACTGAGCTACTAGCCGGCAATAACCCCTTTTCGACAACCAGAATCGCCCAACACCAGTACTCCCCGGTAGGACTGTGGTATAAATAATCTCCCAACTTGGCGACAACTAACCCGAATTAAAGTACAGCTATAAAATGGCACCCAACTCTTTTAAATCAACTAAAGAACTGCTATAAAATGGCTACCAACGTGATTGCTTGAATTTGAAATTCCCGAGGAACGAGTAACAAAAACACTTTAAATTTTCGATATAGTAAAACCTCAGAAACAAACACAAATTAAAACAGTTTCAAATCAGTGTTAAAAAAAATTTAAATTAGAATCAGTGCAACATCATCTGGATTACCACAACATCAAAGCCCTCCAACTGGATATTCACCTACATCAATTACCCTCAACAACAGGATCTTCAACAACTGGACCCCGGATCAACCCCCAACAGCTGGACACCCGAAGCAACAAAAGGGTATCGTTATCCAAACTTATAGGTCGAATCCGGAATTTTGCTTCTATTATTAAAGTAAAATCTTAAGCAATTTTTATTCAATTTGCATTGTAATTTTGTCATTTAATTTTTGTTAATTTTTATTTTAATTTTCAACTTTGTATTAATTCAGTAACTTAAATTTATTTTTCAAATTTTTATGAGATTGAGAAGCCACAAAAAGTTTCATACCATGGAGCAAAATTCAGGAACTCGGACATTATATTCAGATTCGAATACTCCTAACAGTGAAAGTGAAAATCCACCAACTTGTACAGAAAATAACAATGTGAACCCACATGAACAAGAAAGTGATCTTGCGGTCAGTTTCACGCCTCTTACAGACGACACACCGGACCCAATAAGCTCTCCCTCAGAGAATAACAATACGCAACCTGCTGCTACACAGAACACTATAAATCTTTCACAAGACACGCTAAACCCTAATACTGAATTTTTACTACAGTTACAAGCCATGATCGCAGGAATCTCAAACCAGCTGTCTTCACAAATCACGGAGCTAGCTACCCAAAACTCCACTTTAAATGATAAAATGAATTCTATGAACACAACAATCAATTCACAGAACACGACACTGAAAGATGAATTAATCTCCACAGTAAACACCACACTAAATAATCAGAACCAAGAACTAAGAAATGAAATGAATACCAACATGGCTACTGTGAACACAACACTTAAAGATAAAATAACAACACTGAATACACAATTAAGAACAGACATGACACAACAAACCTCAGAATTTAAGTCGTTAATCAACGAACACAGAACTCACGTTACTGCGGAGTTGCAAAATATGGACTCCCGTGTAACTGCACAAATAGCCAACACCGAACAAGTGCTCACCAGCCAGGTGGACTCCGTTCGATCACAGGTTGGTACTATAGAAAGAAACACAGTGAATAACTCCACGAGGTTAATTTCCCTCCAGTCCGAAATTGACAGGCTCCAACAAAAAGTCCGTGAACAGGAAACCATTATTGACCAATCAAGGGAAAATGCAATAATGCCCCATGTCTGTAATGCCCCCTCTACCTCAGCCTCTACGTCATCAACCTTACCTGATCCAGTGCCAAATGTACCCGAAGTAACAGAACCCCCTGTACCTATGCAAAGAATGAACAATGGTTTGGACCAGCGAGTTGCCAGTTCTAGCCGCGAGTCCCCACAAATTCCCATTAACAATTTTTCATTAAATAATTCTGACTTTCCGCTTCCTTGCTTTGAAGAGACAATTAAAACTAACCCAGTAAGATACTTAAAAGATCTCAAGACATATTTCACTCTACGAGGTGTCCCTGAACATTTGAAACTAATTTTCGTGGCGCAATCGCTAAAAGGAACAGCAGCTCGATGGTTACAAGTGATTAACCCAGATAATCAGCTGTCCATTAGTCAGTTCGAGGAAATGTTTTTATCAGAGTTCTGGGGCGAAACAGATCAACTTCGTTTGAGAGCGAGAATATTTCACGGGAAATATGATAGAAGCCAAGGACAATCGTATCTCGAGTACTTTATCTCATTATGCGAGAGTAGGCAATTACTCAAGCCTGAGATAAAGGAGATAGATTTCCTTAATGCCCTTCACTCACACTTCCCTTCAATGGTACGAAATTGCCTCATAATTGCCTCTCCCCAGTCCACCACTGACATGTTAAAATTATTGAAATCCATGCAGGATACTTCCTACCAATCTAACAAACAAAACGCCCCCATAGTGTCTGCGAATCAAATGCACAGAAAGAATATCAACTTAGTGCAAACCGCCCTTAACCACACTCCTTTTGAAAACGGGTTGCGATCACCCAACCCTTCTAAATCACCTGACAACACTGAAAATAGACAATATGATGGTAAAAACAACAATGAGTTTCGACACCCTGACTATTATTGGCCACAAACTGAATTTTCGAGAAATTCTAGGAGTAATTGGAGAACCAGAGGTTATCGTTTCCGCCCCTATGGCAATAGCAGATATAACAATAGCTACCGAGGACAATATAGGCATAACTATGATGGTTATCGACCACACTGGTTCAACCGAACCCAATACAACCAAGGCTACTTCAGACCTTACTATAGAGGTAGAAACAATTACAGGTACGCCCATAGTAATAATAATCAATACACAAGAAACAACTCATATGACCATGCTAGAAATAGACCCAACAACAATGACCAGGACAATCAGGAACAAAGAACGCAGTCTCCCACTCCCACCGTGACTTTACACGAGTGAGGGGTCAACACACTCTTCCTGTGGTAACCCTTGCAACCCTTTCAAAAAAAAAAAAAAAAAAAAAAAATCTAAATTTCAATTTGACGACCTTTATTTGGCTACCGTTCAGAACGAGTTGCAGGAACTACAAATACCACCTTCTAGCCCACCAGGTGAAGCTAATAAGCAAAGCACGTTAGCTACTTACAACGGAATTATATATAAATTCTGTGGCAAAGAAAATCCCGCTTGGAGAACTTACATCCCCCAATCTCTTGAAACTGATATTATAGCAAGCTATCACGAAAACCTTGCGCATAGTGGAACCGAAAAAATGATCGATTCTATTAGTGAGCATTTCTACATAAAACAACTTGGACGTAAGATTAGAATTTACATAAGAAATTGTCACCTATGCCAAGTAGGAAAGAGTAAGAACACAGCATATGAAGTGTCTGTAAATTCTATTGAAGCCACCAAGCCCAACCAATTAATATGCGGGGATATTTTAGGTCCTTTAGTCCGAAGTAACTTTGGCTGCCAATTCATACTTATTTTTGTGGATACTTTCTCCAAACTTGTAGCACTGTACCCTATACGGGACTTATCTACTAGAATCTACCTAAAGAAAGTAGAAGAATATGTCGACACATTTGGCAACGTCGAATTTTGTTTAACTGACAATGCTAGTATATACTCAAGCCCAAAGTGGAACTCAGGACTCTCTAAACTCAATATAAAGACCCTACACTGCTCTTCATATAATCCCTCTGCCAATATCTCTGAGAGATATATCAGACAAGTGATTTCCTATCTAAGATTGCTAACTCACCGACAGCACAAAAATTGGTATAAATACTTAAAGCCCATCCAAGCCATACTTAACGAAACAAAACATCACGTTACGAAGGAAATTCCCTTAGAAGTAGTAACACATTGTAAAGTGAACCCTCTTTTCAAGAACACCCCCCCTGTGTTACCGACCTGCAATAAATCAGACTTGGACATATGCAATGCTATCCTTAAACGCCTACAGAGCAAGTGGTCGAAAAGGAGACGACAACCCAGACGCCCTCGTCCTAGGTGGGATCCTTTGCCGGGAGATTATGTATTGCTTAAATCACATATAATTTCAAGTGCATTACACAATCGCCAGAAGAAATTCAGTCTCCTTTATTCTGGACCATTTCAGGTAAAAGCAAAATTTAGTACTGATACCTATCAACTCACCCATATAGAGAATCCAAAGAAAATTCTCGGCAAGTATAGAAAACATTTGTTAAAGCCCTATCATGTAATGGCTAGCAAGCCTTAGCCTGGTATTTGGATTGGAAGAAAAAGGAAGTGTAAATATAAGATGACCGGATCTGAAAAAGGATTGAATTGGACTGACTATGTAAAATAATTAGAGTGATTCCTACTTCACAAATTAATGTTTTACCTGACATCTAAGGATGAATGTACAATTTACGGTTGAGTGACTATAGTCTTTAATTGATTTGCTGAAAGACAATTCTCCGATACGAGACTTATTATATCAAATATGATGAGTATTCGCAGCAAATTAATCCACTACAAATACAAGTGCACTGTATTATTTTTGTAGTGATCTCAATGTGTAAATAGATAATTTTAAGTTATAAGGCTACCTCCCCTCTAAATTCAATGCTGAAGAGATAAAACATTCATTTGACCAAAGGAATCACACTATTATTTGACCTAATGATTAATTAGACACAACCATTTTCGGCACATTTTAATTTTATTTATTGGAATAGTATATAACATAATATGAACAAAATTTTAAATAAAAAAAATAAAATAAATTATTTTACATACAAAAGTATGGACAGCACATATTATCAACCCTTTCCCGAAAATTAACCAAGTAAAGTCATTTTAGAAGTGAAGAAAATATGGTAAGATTGAATAATGAATATGCTAAGAATATTGAAAAAGTGTATGCAAACAAGGTAAGATATTAATAAATTACGTATATGAGAAAAGTATTGAAAAAAATGTGATGGAGAAGAATGAAAGATGAAAGTTAAGCAAAGAATAAGAAAGTGTACCGTATAAAATTACGATGAAAATATGTAGCGACGAAATATGTGACATAAGTGAATGAAATATGATAATAGGTGAGATAAATATTGATATTGAAAGAATTGAATAAGTTGATAGAAACAGATAAAGGATATTGAAAGTAATGAAAGGTAACATAGCAAAAAGTACTTACGAGGTGAAATTGGAATAGGAGTATAATATGTGAAATCTGGATATAATTTAAGAGTTATTTAAGACCATAATAAGGAAAGGAAAGCGTACCCCAACGTTTCACTTCAATTAAGCATCAGCATCAAAATTCAGAAGAATGAAGATAAAATTAATAAGACTAGGTTATGAACACAAACTTTAATCATAGTGTGTATTTTATTGATAAGATATAATGAATATTTTTATGATTTACTAGTGTAACAGAAGGACAACGGACTGAATACAATATGTACGACGAATAATAAGAAGACAGACTACGTTAAGGTAAAATAGTATTGTAAAAGTGCATTTTATTGTTTATGAATTTATGTATGTGTATGTATAATTAACTAAAGAGTCAAGGTGATGTAAGGACACTAATTATGGAGAAAAACGTATCAAACAAAGATAATTAATTAAGAAATAATATCACGAAACTATTTCAAAACAAATTTAAAAACCGAAATTAAAACAAGACATAGGACTATTTAGGACTTTGAAAACGGGTATTATAATGACTGTAAAATCTCGCTCGTATTATTCTTGATCACCCTAATATATCGCGTGATTTTCCACTCATTATGCGATCATATGAAACCGGACATTTCCTCATACGAACCGGCCTTTTTCCCCTATATTATAGTAAAATTCCTCAACTTCAAACATCAATAACTCAATAAATAAAATAATGACAATAAAACAAATTATACCAATAGAAAGAGAAAAACACCCCCTTCAATTTCATATACTACACTAAACTTTTAATTAACCCCTTCAATCATTTTAATCGGACATTATAATTAACTCCCATAGTTTTAATCCGACAGACTTGAGACTTAGATCATTCGATTCAGCTATAATCAACCCACAAAATGGGAATAGTATTAACTCTGATAGCCTTCAGCTATCACAGTTATTATCACAGATATATTTAGTAGGAGGAGACTTCCTGTATGACAGACATTCTGGAGACTAGGTCGAGATGTCACATAAAATTAATGACCCAACGAACATTAACGCATTTTAACCGAAGAAAGATTCAAACAAGCTAGCAGAAAACCAAGATCTCCTCCAATTAAGTAAAACCCTAGGTTGAAACCATCCAATAGCAACAATTCACCCCTCCACCTACCCAGGATATATTATCAAAGAGCCCCGAAGTCACAGCATCTTTTTGGATCAGGATACAGACGACGAACCTACGACACTAAGACAGAGCCTTCAGCTAACTTTTATAACATGGACTAAACTACAATATTCAATAAATATTCAACTTCAAAGATATCGAATCCGCGCATTATAAATAGATCAATTTAGTATAATATAACATCGCCGCGCGTCAGTATTAACCTACGGAAGTAGAGTTTGTATAAGTGATTTGTTAAAGTAATTAAACTTGAAACGTACCCGGTGCATAACTAGTAAAGTTGCCCGCGAGATAAAAAGGAAGTATTAATAATCCGCGCCATATAAATAGAATCGACGGAATAATTATAGTGAAGAAGCGCGTAAGAGGTGAATATTATCATAGTCTTAGACATTGCAACAACAACTTATAATTACTACGACATCACCCCTTGGACTTACATCATCTTATGAAAAGACTCAATAATACAACTATTACCTTTCAGAACAAACCTTTTTATTTAGAATATAGATTGAAATAGAAAAGATCATAAACATTTTATTACACCCAATACATCCCGATTTGCCTATTCGTTCCCTCGGACAATTTCTCTAGCCACCGACCCGTTATTAAGAATCTCGTGCATAAATCTATCAACTGAGCTACTAGCCGGCAATAACCCCTTTTCGACAACCAGAATCGCCCAACACCAGTACTCCCCGGTAGGACTGTGGTATAAATAATCTCCCAACTTGGCGACAACTAACCCGAATTAAAGTACAGCTATAAAATGGCACCCAACTCTTTTAAATCAACTAAAGAACTGCTATAAAGTTGTATGAACCGTGGAAATTTTTACAAGTGGGTAGAAAAGTTCAAAAGTGGTCGAGAATCAGTGACTGACGAACACAGTTCTGGCCGGCCTGTTGAAGTTGCGATTTAGCACCCTCTTATTTACATTTGTTTGGTCCACTGAAGGAGGCATTACGTGGGAAGAAGTTCCAGGATAACGAGGATGTCAAGAAATTCGTGAGAAATTGGCTCCGACACAAAGACAAAGAGTTCTTTGCAGCCGGTATAAAAAAGCTAGTAACCCGTTGGGTCAAGTGCATAAATGTTGAAGGGGATTATGTTGAAAAGTAGGAAAAGTCTTGTTTTGTAAAAATAAACTGTTTTTTCTCCAGGTCGGGTTGTCTCTTTAATTTTAAATGACCGTCGTAAAACCCAAACAGCAAAGGGCAAAGATTTAAAAAGTACATTAATAATAAACTAAACAGTACATAAATTAAAAATCTTTCTTGCGAGCTTCTGACTCAGCAAATTTTGTGTACATCATCAAAATTGACTAGTTTTCTCGACTGAACCTTACTAAGTTTGACAAACGAGATTGCCCTCTTTTCTTGCTCATCGGAGCATGTACTATTACAGTGGGCCAACGGTACTTGCGATGAGGTAATGTCTAACCTGTTTTTTATTTAATTAATTGTTTTAAAAATGTATAAAGTTGTTGAATAGACAACTACTGTTTATTCATTCAAACCAAGACTCGTCTCTGTCTGGCAAAAATAAATAAATACAATTTAGAGGCCTATGTTCAAAGCGGAGCCTGGGGCGGACCGCCACTGCTTCAATAGTATAATGTCCTAAAATATACAGAAGTGCAATTGTTATCATTGGCTCACCAACAATCGACGGGGCGCCACCCGCACAGCTGAAATAGAAATGTTCTCATTCTTTAAAGATAAATTCTGTATCAATACTGAATAGTTCTCAAAATGATGCGCATTGTAGACCCTTATTTATTAGAGAAGAAATTTTAACAGTTGTAAATTTATACGCACTAAATTTATTAGTACGAGTGAAAAACATGAACACGTATACTAATAAGTCACAGTTACAATTACACAGTTATTATACAAGGTATAATATTATCTTTCTGAGCCAAATGTTAGACTGAGCAAAGAAATGATTACCTCGATTGGCGTTGCCATGTTCAACAAGTTAGGCCTACCATAAAAGGCACATGACTTACACTTTAACCAATTTAAAACCGTCTAGCAACATTGGCTAACAGAAAATCCCCTCTAACATTAAATAACTCTTTCCCTTTTTTCTGTAAATATTTCTCTATGGTGTAAAATTTTATATTTAACTGTTCGTTATTTATACTTACGCTTTATTTGTATTTAGCTTTATTGTATTTATTGTATTTGTATTGTTATTTTAATTTGTTTGAACTGTCCTGTAATTTCTTAAATTATCCGATTTTTTAAATATATCTTCTCGATATTCACGGCATATTAAATCAAATTTTAAAAAATTATATTACAGTATATGTATAATATTTTATATCATATTAAATTATACTAATATTAAATACAGCATTACTTTAAATATAGCTTTTTTATACCAATATACCATTGTGATAAACTTATTAAGACTGATACCGGTATCTAACATTTTCGAAGGATTTCTCAAAGTTGATGAAGGCATATTAACGTATTTTTATTAAATTTCTTATATCTCTAGGCAAAGCAAATAGGAAATCCTAGTAGAAATGACACAGGAGCAAAGCACTGGACATGTACAACTCTTGCTGTAAGATATTTGCAGACGACATCGCACTGATTGAGATGGCGCACGCGCAACAGAACCCCCCTGTGGTACAAAATGTTAATTATTTGCAACAATAAACAAGCGTCTGAGCGGGCGGGGTGTGGACAGATTTACTGGAAGGGAAACTTTGTGTTTATGTAAGGGATAAACTTCCCACATATTTCCTGGAGTCTCAACATGTGTTAGCTTAGGGCCTTCAGTTCCGGGTCCATCCCCAGCTTAATTTAATTCCTTCATCCGATTTGCTCATTCATTCACGAATTTTGTTGGTTTTACATGTATGCCATGCATTTGAATCCTCCTTTAAGAATAGTTCGTGGTTCATCATCATCATCTTCATCACTTATCATTACTATTATTATTATTCCGATTTGTGGTGAAAGAATGGCCGATTTCTAACGTCAAACGAATGCTTCTCTTGCAACCCGAAATGACCATAATACAAAAGCATAATATTGTAGAAACATACTTTCAATTCTACTCCATTTGGATACATGAAACATTTCCGTGGTTCAGACTAGAACTTAACAAATTTTGTCATGAATGATTGAAGTATCGAACCTGTATGATAATGTTGTAGGAGAAAAATTCCTCTGACACTGGGATTTGAACCCAGGACCTTTGGCTATCCGTGCCAATGCTCTACCAACTGAGCTAAGCCAGAGTTCACTTCGCAGCGCCAAATAGAACCTCTCTCCTGTGACTGATTGCCCTTAATACTTTTGTAATGTCCAACAGAGGCAATAACCTGTGGTTCATGAATGCATATGCATATATCTATCGAACCTGTAGATTTCACTTTGTGGTTCATGAATGCATATGCATATATCTATCGAACCTGTAGATTTCACTTTGTGGTTAAGGTAGACCGGACTTTTTTAAAATGAAAATAGAATGCTTCTGTTAAAAAGTGTGAGAATTAAGTGAGAGAGTTGCTCAGCGATAACCAGAATGGCACATGTTTAACGAAAAGGAGCATTATTATTGGCTGATTTCGAACAAAGTCATACACGTTATTGATCCATATCAAAGATGACTTTTGACTGATACTGACACATTAAAGAGCGAACAAGATATGGCTAGAAGTTCCTGTATCAAGTAATGATTCTCCACCTTTTGGAATCACCCTGTGTCACTTGACTGGAGAGCAGACTCCATGTCTGGATTTCTAAATTTACTCCAGCACCTCAACTTGCAACAGCCTCACGGCGTTATACAAGCCTCTGCATCTTTATAACACTCCTTTCATATCATAATCACCAGTGATTTTATTAATCCCTTACAGGCATACTTCATTGTGGTCCAACTCTTTTCTGTGTCGCAAGCCAGATAGTCTTTCTGGACATACTGAGGATTTCAGGCGATTTGACTTACTGAAATTGTTTATGATGACGTTGTTGTTATTATTATCATCATCATAATCAGCAACAGCAGCATTATCATTATTGACTTCAAATACTAAAGAATGTTGCCATTTTTAGCCAAACGTGTAGGCCTTGTCCCTTCGGAGATGTCGCGCCACGGAGTTTAGTTTTTAGTTTTTTTAATTAATTAAGCATTAACCGGGACTGGGTTTTTAAAAATTGCATTTTTATCTGAACAGAAAATTTGTATAATAAATAATAATAATAATGATAATAAACGTGCCACAATAAGTAGTACCGGTCGCCTATACCCTGCAGGTGAACTTTGTTTTAATCAAGTTATCGGTAATTCTGATACTGAATTATGTATAGTTTCACCTTGTACACATAATATGCATATTCAAATTCTTGTATACAGGGTGTTAATGAATAACACCGAAATATTTTACCTATATATAGAGGGGACATAGACAAGCAACTTTCATTAGGAGATTTTTGCTCTATGGCGTAAAATGTGTATGCTACAGGGCATTAAAGTCATTACAATTTGGTGCTCATAAGTCAATAATTACGCGAAATAGGGTTAAAAGTTTCATTAAATTGACTTTGTGCCTTCCTAGTGATCGATAAAAAAAAATCTGATTCTTAATCATTCATCCTGAGCTATATTATAATTAAGAGATTTCATAATCTGCAAAATTTACAGACTAATCACATGACTGGCCACCACTGCATTAGTCTTCTTTTATTCATAACTACTGGCTACAGTGTTAACAACGAAGTTTCTTTGTTTTGCATTTTTTCCTAATGTTAGAAGCCAGTGGCGGCCATGCCCTGGGAGATCTTATGCTGTATCAGTAAAAATTGGCTATATAGAGCAAAAATCTCCGAATAAAAGTTGCTTGTCTATGTCCCCTCTATACACAGGTAAAATATTTCGATGTTATTCATTAACACTCTGTATATGAAAACCAATAAGATAGGCCTATGTATGAGTGTAAAGCTGTAAGATACCAATGACACCGAATAGCATGCCACGAGTGACGTGATACCTGGATGCATACTGCATGTTACTCATTTAAAATACCATGTAAACAAGTTGGTGAGGCGATGGGCTTACCACCTGTCCCTCTCTCGGAAAATAAGCGTAACAAAATTCACAGAGGTATCAGAAACCTCCAATTGGAGGCCTTCGCCCCGACACTGGGGATATAGGACAGAGAGAGAGAGAGAGAGATAGATAGAGACTTACTTACTTTCTTCTCGATGACAATAGACAATTCCTGAGCAAGCTATATATTTTAAGAATCCCGGAGGTTCGTTGGCGCGGTTACATCAGCCCGTCATTCAACCCTATTCCAACCATACCTCACGAATCCTACTTCTCTTAAATTTATTCTAATATTGTCCTCCTACCTACGTCTAGGTCTTCCAAGTGGTCTCTTCCTTTCGGATCTCCCATTCTATATTTTCGAAATGTCATCCTCCGTGATTAATTACCCTTACTATACTCGGTGAAGAGTACAGGTTATGAAGTTCATCATTGTGAAGTTTTCTCCAGACCTCGTTTTCATCCCTCTTAGGTCAGAATATTTTCTTAAGCACCACTCTCAGATTATGTTCTTCTTGAAGAGTAAGGAACCATGTCTCACATCCATATAATACAAGCAGCAGGATAATTGATTATAAATTTTTATTTTTCGATTTCTGGACAGAAGCCGAGAAGACTAAAGTTTCTGAATTGCATACAAACAAGAATTTCCTACTTTCAGTAGACATTTAACTTCTGCCTTAAAAGTATTGTAGTGATAACATCATCCACAATGTGAATTGCTGTTGTTTCAATGCATTGCGTAAATAAACACTGAAAAGATTAAAATAAAGATAATAAGCAAAAATATACACGATGACTACTTGGATAATATAAAAAAAAGGTAACGCTTCTGTAAGATTGAGATTCCCACAACGTTGTAATATTTTCTCTTATAACTATACAAAAATCTTGCTGGTGATTGAGAAATAAGATACCATTTACTATGATACCTATCAAATGCTTTAACGATTATGCCAAAATACAGTAGGCCTATGACGTATGCGGAAATTACAATTCAATCGATTAAACCTATTAACTTACACTATCAGAATCACTCGACAAACAAATAACTACAAACCATGACAATTAAAAGTAGGCTTACCTTAGAATATATTGCTCTAAAAAAAATTACTAAAATACGGTACGTACAAGGTTTATTTAACTATTAATAAATTATTGCGATAGTAATCTAAAAAGTTGCATGGTCAGGTAGACCTAACCCAAGCGCTAAATAATATAAGCAACAAAAAAGAAAAAAGACTTTTCAATTTAATACTATTATAAAAGAAAAACTTTTCTGACACTGGGATTTGAACCCAGGACCTTTGGTTATCCGTACCAATGCTCTACCAACTGAGCTAAGCCAGAGTTCACTTCACAGTGCCAGATGGAACTGATTTCCTTATAGGTCTACCTCGCTGACAGACAAGTTGTGTCATATGCAGTAGGCCTACTGTGAGGCACACTAATTAGTGATTTTTGTGACCGGGCTTCCACTGTTATTGTACAGTAACATTCAAAATAGAAATAAGCATATGCATTCATGAACCACAGATTATTGTCTCTGTTGGACATTACATGATAATATTATAGGAGAAAAATTCCTCTGACACTCGGATCTGGACCCAGGACCATAAAGCGTGGGCTACGCCGTAGCGTAGTGCTTGAGACGCTGCGCTACAAACCGGAAGGTCGCGGGTTCAATCCGCGGTGAAGTCGTTAGAGTTCTTCAATTGGCTTAATCCTTCTGGTGGCTCTATGGCCCTGGGGACAACTCAGCCTCTAACAGAAATGAGTACCAGGAGCAATTCTGGGGGTAAAGGCGACCGGTTCGTAAGGCTGACAACCTTATCACCTTCACGTGTCAGATTGTCTAAAATCTGGGAAACTCAACCTGGAACCCTCTGGGCCTCCATGGCCAGTATAGGGACCACTTTACTTTACCTACCTTAAAGTGTGGCGGTGTGAAGTGAACTCTGGCATAGTTCAGTTGGTAGAGCATTGGCGCAGATAGAAAAATGTCCTGGATTCAAATCCAAGTGTCAGAGGAATTCTTCTCCTACAATATTATCATGTAATGTCCATCAGAGACAATAATCTGTGGTTCATGAATGCATACGTTTATATCTATCATTTCAATTTAAATAATAATTTCATTTTTCGCTTCATTTAGTTAGACAAATGTTAACATTCTCATTATTTTCCTTATGCCAAATTTCATACAAAAAGAATAAATAGATTCTTAGAAACAACTTACTGATACTACCATGTTGATAGTGAAAGATTTAGGGAAAGGAATCTCCTTGGCATTCATTAAAAATATTACAATTACGGCAGGATACAGTTACGTTACAAAATGCGAATGAGGACTAAGAGCACCTATTAAAAAACCTTTTGCAGTGATAAATTGTAAGTTGTACTAAGAATTTAACTTATTTATTTATTATCAAAATCATCAAACATTACAAAATCTTACATATCTCCAATATGAACAAAGCTCATGTTTAGGGGTTGCAAAGATATTCCTAGACCTTTTATTTCGATTAATATGGTTCAAGGGCAAGAAGATTAAAGTTTCTCAATAGCATAAAAACAAGCATTTTCTAATTTCAGTAGGCATTTAACTTCTGACTTAATATTATTGTAGTGATAACATCATCCACAATGTGAATTACTGTTGTTTCAATGCATTGGTTAAAAAAACACACAAAAAGATTAAAGTAAAGATAATAAGCGGAAAGATACATTATGACTACTTGGTAAAATAAAAAACGTAATACTCCCGTAAGATTGAGATTCCCACAACATTATACAACTTTCTCTAGTATACACAATTCTTGCTGGTGATTGGTAAATAAGACACCATTTACTACGACACCTATTAAATGCTAGATTATGACAAAATACAGTATAACGTATGCGGAAATTGCAAATCAATCGATTAAACCCATCAACTTACACTATCAGGATCACGCGACAAACAAATAACTACAAACCAATAAAATTCAAAGTATTATTTTGTTCTAAAAATGTATTACTGAAATACTTGCAAGGTTTAGTTAACTGTTAATAAATAATTGTGGTAGTTATTTAAAAAGTTTCAAGGTTAGATAACCTTAACCCAAGCGCTTAAAAGTACAAGCAGCAAAAAAAAAAAATTATTATCGATGTAAGTAATAATTTCATTTTTCGCTTCATTTAGCTAGACAAATGTTATCATTCTCATTACTTTCCTTATAGCAAATTTCATACAATAAAGAATCAACAGAATCAACAGATTCTTAAAAATAAAACTTACTGATACTACATGTTGATAAATAAAGTGAAAGATTTAGGGAGGGGAATCTCCTTGGCAATCATTATAAATATTACAATTCCGACAGAATACAATTTCGACAAGGCTGTATGATAGGTTAAGTTCTCTGGATATCAGAATTCGTCTTAGGATTAAGAGCTCCTATTAAAGTGCCTTTTGCAGTGATATATTGTAAGTTCTAATAAGAAAATTGAAAAACTGCTTATTATACCAATAATTAGAAACGTAAAAGTTGAGTACAGATGCAGTAAAGAAAAAGCTTCATACCCCATGGTCTGTTTTAAAGCAAATGTTTTATGATGATTTCCTAAAGGATTTAATACATCACCTGCTATTTTATTTATTATTCCTGTTGATATAGATCTTCGAACTAAATGATTGATCATCTCTAGGTTAACAGACGGATAGTAGTCGAACATGCCATAAAACACTCTAAATGGGCCTTCTGATACAATCTTGTGATAAGGAGGAATTTCCTCATTTCTGCAAATAGCTTTCAGGTTATACGAGATGGCTTCAGCCGTGCTTATTAAAGCAGAATTTGGTGAGTTCACAGCAAACAGGAAAGCATTCTCATCTTTACCGAAGGAGTAAGAACCATTTACTTCGTAAAAATTTTCTGGAGCTTTACTGATGGACACTAATGTGAAGTTCAATTCACGAATTTCCTCCAGAGAGTCAATCTGATGTGGTTTGCCCATGTATAAGAAGTAGCTGGTTACATAAGTTTGAAACACAGTGTTGATACTCAGAGAATAAAAAATCCATGCAATGAAAATGGTTCTCAAAGAGTTACTTCGAGGCTTATGTTCCACGCCTACTCCAAGAAGAACTGCCCATAAATTCAAGGCACATCTCGTAATTCCTTTGTAGTTTGGGATATCTTTAATATGTCTGGAGAATGCCAGTAGACTATGTACGATTGCCGATATGAGGAGGGAAAACATGATAAGCATCCACAGATGTGTGTCGAAAACTCTGGCAAACCAGTTCCATCTTGGATAAGGTTTTACTGTTGGCACAAAATATGCATACTCATAGGCATAATATGGCGTAAGGTGGTTGAAATGTTCTGGTTTCATTACGTTTAAACGGATAAATTTTCTTTGGGTTTCTACACAACCATCGAGATTAGATACATATTCTTTAATTTCCTCTATCATCTTTCTTCCTACGTCTTCCATAGAACCAGGAAATGTTAATAACAAACAGCAATTATACCTTTTAAGAAAATTTATTTTCGGGAATGTGGCGTTTTTCTCGAATTTTCCACCGTTCTTTGTATCGTGCCATGTATCTATAAGAATAGTGTTGATGTTAATATTACAAGATGGGGATTGATCCTGATTAACAGCAAACGAGAATATTAACACTTTTTCTGATGAGCGATTCCAGATTAGAAACACAGACTGTTCTACACCAGTTTGGATAAAAAAGTTTTGTATTTCTTTCAAATAGTTCTGGGGAGTATTGCAATCTATCAATATAATCATATATCTTGATTTAGGATTAGGTTTTAATGTTTTATTCCAAAATAATGAATCGCGTAAATTAAAAGAAGTGATTCCGTGATAACCACAGTGAATTATCTGCAAATAATTTTTATCGGTTCCAGAAGTTTGAAGTCTTAAAGAATATATTTCGTGCAATGGTTTTAGAATTACACTATCAATGTCAAATACTTTGTACTTTGCAGTTCCAAACTCTCTATAGGTGTAATGATCCCAACCCAACGAGTCAGGATCTCTCAAGTAGTCGAATACTTGTGTATTTTCTACGAGCAGAGGTGCGGATACACAGGTATCGTAACGGAATTCAGTTGACTTATATTCTCTGAATGGAATCAAGTCGTGGTAAATCCTTTTCGTAATCTTCACCTTATACATCTGGAAATTTACGGCAACTGGATGGTTGGAATCAAATAGCTTAAGACTTACATCTCGCGCACACTTTGCCAATACATGTACATTGTCCTGGTATTTCGATTTTAAGGCCCAACTGAGTAGTTTGTTTTCCTTTTGTTCTACACAATGGACAAGTCCATAATTATTGTTGAAGTTTAGTTTATAGTCTCCCAATTGGATCAGCAACAGGAAAAGAAACCACATCTGTTAAACAAAGAAGGGATGTTAGACAGTAATTGGAGATGACAACTATCATGTGCTGATGTAAGTTTGTAGGCAGGAGAATGAAAATAAACATCGAATTTATTACAAGTTACAAAAATGGAACAGAGTAGCCTACTAGTATAAAAATAATATTTTAACTATTTTCATAATATGGAATTGTTTTATTTTATTCTTTCATATTCTAGATATCTTCTCAATATTAAAAACAGCATATTTTCTGAAGAAAAAAAAAACGGAATATCTACTCTATTTAGATTTCCTCAATAATGCGGCTATACTTCCGAAGATCCCATACGGACTTATAACTGGGTAGGTATGAGCTCCGTAAACCCTCGCATATTTCACACTTGTACGCGCAAGCAAAGCTAGGGATTTACTTTCTCGGACGTAGACTACAGCTCTTAATTTTTCGGGGCTAAGGTAATGCTTCTCTGGGCTCTATATCACTCTACTAAGGAAATACATTCCTATGGTGTTCGCCGGAGAAGAGGATAGAGAAGTTTCGTAAGGCAAAATCTATATACATATAAACATAAAGGGATAGATCCGATAGATACCTAGCGGTTGAGATGTCTGTTATAAATAAAAATTACACACAAACTATTTTCAGTTGAACTTACATTATTGGAGTAGGTATTGCGTTCAACTTTGCAAGATTGTCTAAGAAACGAAGACTAAGATTAAGAACGGAAACAGGAAACACAGATATCGGTTCTAATAATAATAAAATATGATAAAATGAAACGGGTATGTACGTCGAATAAAATACGAAATAACACTGATTAAGGTATGGAATTGAACACCAAACATAGAAATAAACGGGAATAGCGTTAAAGAAGTGGATAAAAGAAATTCACATAGACGTAGAGATGCAGGAAGGAGTAATAATTAGAGGTGGTATTGGAGTGCTAGAAGCTAAAATAATATTGTGAAACTAATTATGATGACGATGATAATAATGAAGACAATGATAATAATAATAAAACGCAAACAACTAAGTCACTCAAGTGATTAACTCAATACTAATTATTTACCTGGCGTATGCCGTGGCGTAATGGTTGAGGCACTGCACTAGAAAGCGGACGGCCTCTGGTTCGATTTCCCATGAGGTCGGTGGAATTTTTTCATTGGCCTTATCCTTCTGGTGGCACTATAGCCCTGGGGTCGACTCAGCCTCTAAGAGAAATGAATACCAGGAGTATTCCTGGAGGTAAAAAGAGGCCAGTGCGTATGGCTGACAACTTTAACACCTTCCCGTGCCGATGTCTCAATCTGGGAGCCTACGATGGCCCATACAGGGATCACCTCTTTTAGTTATTTAACTCCAAATGTTTAATGTCATATGTCTGAAATAATTTGAAAGTAACTTGCCAACATCTTATCCAAGTAAAGAACCGTTCCGTACTTTCTTGAGTACCAGTAAACAACTTTTACATACCACGACTAGTCCCACTAGAAGGTATATTAGAAAGAGTAGTTGCAGTAATACATCAGCTACAATACCTACTCTTATCCAATGTATTGCACAATAAAGACTGAGCAAAGGTTTAAATAAAAAGATCGATACGAAACTGAAAAAAAACACGCTTGAAGTACATGATGAATATTTCGATAACATAATAATTCCAAGGATTGTAATACCCATGCCTGAGAAACCCGCTATCTTGAATATGTTCACTAATAGTCTATTGTGTACTGTCATAACTCTGTATGTTGATTGCAAACAAGATATCCTTTGCTATGGTTCATTCACTGGTATTTGGAGAGTCTAGTTTGGTGAGACCTTGTTGTTACACATAAACTAGCTCCGAAAACCGTCTCTCAGATGTCAGAGCAGATTTTTCGATTCAGATTTCAGGTGCTTTTGTTTGTCATATAAATGCCTGTTCACATTCAATCGTTTCTTATTTGGTTTTACATTTTATCCATAAAAATGCAAATTACATTTTGTAAAGATACAAAGTAACTATGAATGTTAAGTATTCGTAAAATGAAAAAAATTCATATGCCTGGATTGGTTGGTTTTATGATTATTTAACGATGTGGTTGTATTGCAACTTAGAGATTTGTGACCTTCGCCGGAGTGCCGGAATTTCGTCCCTCAGGAGTTCTTTTACATGCCAGTAAATCTAGAGTCACCGGCCTGTCACATTATGTACCCGTAAATGTCTTAAATCGTTACCATCGTTAAAAAAATTAAACATTAAATGGGACTTAGTTTTTTTTCTTTTCAATCGAACTTTTAAACTGAATAACATAAAATGTGTATAATAATAAGTAATAAGTAATAATAATAATAATAATAATAATAATAATAATAATAATAATAATAATAAAGATGCAACAATGTGTAGTACCGTTAGCCTGTACCTAGCTGGTGAACTTTGTTTTCATCAAGTTATTGGTAATTCTGATACTGAAATATGTAGCCTGTAGTTTCACCTTATGCACACAATATTCATATTCAATTTCTTATCATATATCTGTGGCTTGGTTCTAAAAGGGCCAATGTCATAAAATTTGCTTTTGAGATAACTGACTTTGAAGCCTTTGTAGAATTAACATTGTTTTGCTGAGAACTTCCGACATTGGCCTCTAAGGTTTCTGTAGGGTAAGGTGGTACATTTTCGAACATGGTACAATTCTGAACGGACTAAGATTTTTATCCACTTTTAGGTTTCAAATGTTAGCCAACCTGTTTTTAATTATATAGCGTCCATACTGATTGTTTTGTTGACATGTATCCACGAGAATGATGTTTTGAGTTGTCTCATTCGGCCAGGGGTGTACAACCTTAATTAGACCAAGGGCCATTCTGTTATAAAAAATTCACAGAGGGCCGCAGTGTACCAACTTCCAATCCTCCGTTGTAGGCCTGATTATGCCTTACTTCTGAATGAGGACTTATCATTATTTAATGTAATAGTATAATATTCAATAAAACAACAATAGTAATAACATGCCTTTTACTGGCATACCTACTAATTAATTACTAGTCATAACACAAATGTTATTCACCTTTTAATGAGAAACTTGACACTCCTTCAGTTTTGTCAACTTTTCAATATGTCCAATGTTTGATATTGCAAAACGCGTACTCGCTTCCAATGTTCATCTGTAAGTCTGGATCGTGTTTTGGATTTCAATTGTTTCATAACCGAAAATGACTGTTCACAGACGTACGTGCTACCAAATAAGGTTGCCATTTTCAATGCATGGCCATACATATTATGCATTTCTTTAGGTAGGCCTAAGTACAGCTTGTAGAAATCAAGGAGTGATCATCATCAAATTTGGCTTTCAATTCTGTGCCACTCTGGATATCTATTAATTCCATCTGAAAATTTTCAGGCAATGTCTCAATATCAACATGAACGGGTAGCGAAAATAATTCAAATGATTTTTCAAACTTCCGAACATCCTGAAAACGGGTGTTGAACTCTTCTGTGAGATTTTCCAAGAGGTCAACGTATTTCCCAAAATTAGATCTGTTCGTAGATTCCATCATTTTTCTCATTGTCGGAAAATTGACAGATACTCCACTTCTTAATTGTGTCTTCCAAACTTCAAGTTTTCTTTCAAAAGATTTGATTAAATTAAACAGATGATGGATCATGTGGTTTTTGCCTTGCATTTTGGTATTCAGTTCATTAAGGTGTTGAACCATATCAACCAGAAATGCCAAATCATAAATCCAATCACTGCTGTCCAGTTCGTCCACCTTAAAGTTTTGACTTGTCAAAAACAAACGAATTTCTTCCCGAAGTTCATACACTCGTTTCAACATGTTACCTGCACTTAGCCATCGAACTTGTGTGAAATATAAGACATCGTCATAATCTGCTTCCGAATCAGCTAAAAATTCTTTGAATTTACGATGACCGAATGTAGTTCACCAACTTGATCACGACACTGATAATGACGTGTTTAGTGTGTTAAAGAACTAGTCCGTTAATGGATATTTTGAAACCAAATCATATTCAATATTAATTAATCTTACATTTAACTTTAACGGTCCACGATATATAATCCAGCGGGCCGCATGCGGCCCGGGGGCCGCGGGTTGTGCACAACTGGTCTAGTGGTTCCTGACTATGGACCCGCAAGTCTGGGTTCGATCCCCGTTACCTCCTCGGATTTTTCTGAGGTAGGGTGATCTGGAACGGGGTGCATTCAGCCTCCTGACACCAAAGAGCTAATTCATAAATAAATAGCGTCTCCGGTTCAGTAAGCCATCAATAACTGTCGTAGGAGTCGGCATGCTGACCACATGCCCCATCCTGTCATCTGCCTATTCAAAACGTGACACTTCGTATATTACGCTCATATTATTGATAAATAATTATCATAAAAAATAATATTTGGAAGAAAGCAATTCGTTCGTTGAAAATGCCACTGTTCGAAATAGTACCCACTGGTGTTTAGAATTGTACCTACTGCGGTACATTTTCGAACGATATTCTGGAAATGAAAGATTGATTGCATGACCAATTTTACAGCTGTTTGACTTTCATATTTTTGTGAAGGGTCAACTACATTGCTAACTTTGTGAATACAATAGAGTTGAACTTATCTTATGTTTATTGTGTTCGTAAAATAAGAATATTTGTGAAGTGTTCGAAAATGTACCACCTTACCCTATTATGTCTGTTCATTGCAACGGACATTGACGCTTTTATTAAACGAAAGATAAAGACTAGCCGAGCTCAATAATGCATAGATCTCATTTTTGAAAGAAATTGATATTGCCCTTGATCAGTATGCAATTTTCTTCAGTCCCCATTTTCATCTCTCTTAGGTCCGAAAATTTTCTAAGCACCCTGTTTTCGAACACACTCAGATGATATTCTTCCGAAGAAAAAGGGACCATGACTCACATCCATATAATACAACCAGCAGAATAACTGTCTTATAACTTTTTTTTTTGCTATCAGTAAATTTTATTAGTTTTGCAGTCTATGAAACAGTTTAAAATAATTTATTTATTATTATTATTACATTATTACATAGAACTGCAAATACAAATACAAATACATATTTATACAAGTAAAAGAAATCAATTTTCAAATTGCAAAAGTAACTACAACTACTATTTAAAAAGAGGAAAAGAAATATAGGCTATATCTTCACAAGAAGTATTAAATTTAGTAAATACACCCGAATGAGCAAGACTGCTCGTGCTCGGGTGCCGTTTCAAAAATATCAAAGTGAAGAAAGAGGAGAGACAAAGAATTAGAGTGTATAATGTGATTAACTAAAAAAGAAAGTAACAAATATTAAACATAAATACATAAAAGGAGTGAAACAAAAATTACTTAAAAGCTACAAAATTACAAAAAATTATTTACATAGGCATATCTATTAAATTTAACAGTGGAGTATGCTGAGAGATCAGGATAACTGTCTTAAACTTCCATTTTTAGACTTCTGGATGGAAGAAGAGAAGATTAAAGGTTCTGAATAGCATTAAAAGCAAGCATTTCCTAATTTCAGTAGACATTTAACATCACGCTTAATATTACTGTAGTGATAATATCGCCACAATATGAATTACTGTAGTTTCAATGCATTGCGTAAATAAACACTGAAAAAGATTAAAATAAAGATAATAAGTAAAAATATACACGATGACTACTTGGATAATATATATAAAAAAAAAAAGGCAACGCTTCTATAAGATTGAGATTCCCACAACGTTGTACAATTTTCTCTTATAACTATACAAAAATCTTGCTGGTGATTGAGAAATAAGATACCATTTACTATGATACCTATCAAATGCTTTAACGATTATGCCAAAATACAGTATAACGTATGCGGAAATTACAATTCAATCGATTAAAGCTATCAACTTACACTATCAGGATCACGCGACAAACAAATAACTACAATCCAATAAAATTCAAAGTATGATTAGAATATTTTGTTCTGAAAATGTATTACTAAAATACTTACAAGGTTTATTTAACTACAAAGAAATAATTGCTGTAGTTATCTAAAAAGTTGCAAGCTCAGGTAACCCTAATCCAAGTGCTCAAAAATGCAAGCAACAAAAAATTTAAAATAGGCTGTTAAATTTAGTTAATCCTTTTCTTTAGTATCACAGTTGTACTCAGGCAATCCGGACGTCGAAATTTACAGTCATAAATAGGGACTGATGATGATCAAGATATGATCGAAACGCGCATATCCAAGAGAGAAATAAATGCCACGAAGTTTAATTAATGCAACGCGATACTACCATGAACAATCACCAATTTGGTTAATATTAATGTACAATTACTGGATTTCAGTGCGCCTACGAGTTATTTTATATTAATGACAATAATTTGCTGAGAAGTGGTCGGAAAATTTACATATGGATAATATAGATGCAACAGACATTGGTATGATAGTGCACAGCTTTTAACCTAACCGACCAATTGTTACACATGATATATAAATTTAATATAATTTTAATTATTTTAACAATTTCTAAGTGGATATGTCAACATTTGCTTGTTTTACTGTGTAATTGAGTACAGTGTGATCGACAATAGCTTTTACTGCTATACATTCTGTGATAATATTTGGACATATCCATTTATACGATATATCAACGCCATCAAGATGTGGAACATGGATGAAAATTGTTAATATTACATATGAGATTTTTGTAGAGAGACATATATGTGAGATTAGGTTATATTATTATTATACTATTGTACATCTGAAAAGCATAGTAAACGTTGCATAGATTGAACTTTTGGATAGGTCTAATTATTTGTGGTTAGGTGGGCAGTTTCTTTATAGGGTACAAACAAACATAATCACCACACAAAGAAAATGAAATTCATCAATATCTAGTAACAAGTTACAGAAGATAATTGAGATAATATTATAAGAGAAAAATTCCTCTGACACTAGGACTTGAACGCAGGCCCTTTGGTTATCCGTGCCAATGCTCTTACCAACAGAGCTACGCCAGAATTCAATTCTCAGCGCCAGATAGAATCTCTCTCCTATAACTGGCTGCCTTTAATGGTCTTTCTCACTGACACACAAGTTGTCATATGCAGTACTGTGAGGCACACTTTGTGACCGGGTTTTCACTGTTATTGTACAGTAACATTCAAGATAGATATATGCATATGCATTGATGTACCATAGATTGTTGTCTCTGTTGAACATTACATGATAATATTATAGGAGAAAAATTCCTCTGATACTGGGACTTGAACCCAGGACCTTTGGCCATCCGTGCCAATGCTTTTACCAACTGAGCTACGCCAGAGTTCAATTCACAGCGCCATCTGACGGGAACCTAATCTCGTGGAAATAATCCCAGGAAATGTTCCCAAAATTTAATAAATTCCCTGGAATTTATTATTTCCGAGCAAGATAGCTCAGATGCCTATTTGTTACATAAATTTAATCATGATTAGCTTAATTAAAGCTAAAAAAACTGTCATAACTTCAAAGATTAATACATAATTATTGAATGAACATAAAAATGAACATTAATTAATTACGTATAAAATATTGTAATTCTGGGTTTTCACATAGTTAACAATGAAAATATGTTAATTAAAATTTGCCCTGGTTCTTGAAGGTCAATAAAGAAGATTAACAGAAGAGTTAATTGAAAATACTGACTATTAATTAGACACAAATTACTGTAATAATCATGAACAGTATGAACCCAAACATCTTTTAGAAATAGGCCTACTTGCTTTCTTTAAATGTGTGACCTTGACTTGCTTTCATTAAATGTGTGACCTTGACTTCATCTTAGAAATTGGTCTAGTCACTTTCATTGAAGTCCATTAGATTGTCTTCATCATCCTCTTCTTTTTCTTCTTGTTCAGAAAGGATGCAAATATCATCACAGTCATCATGGCATTCATCATTATCATCCAGGCTTTCTTCTTGGTCCTTATCTTCATCTGGATCGTCTGGATTACCAGCACTTTGGGTTTGAACTCCAGTAGATTCACTCTTCATTTTCTTTTTCTGAGATTGAGCATTCATCAATTTTCCAGTTGTATGACAGATAAGTGAGTTTAGCTGTTCGCTCAGATGATACGTCTTTTTAGAGAGCATCCATGGAAACGTACTGAATGTACGTTCTGTGGCGTCAAAAGTGACTGGAGCTTCTAAGATTTGGATGGCCACATCTGCCAAATTGCAGGTTCCTCTTAGCCCTCATAAGTCATGAAAGAACTACATTACCCTCTATACTACAGTAGGATTAGCCTAGATCATAGGACTGATTTATGATTAATTATTACACTGTAAAATTATTTATTTCAATTTGTGTTTTTGTAATATTGAAGGTGTTGATTTTTGGCATTTTATATTAAAAAACCAACCAAGATGACTTAGTTTTCATTAATTTTGAAAATAAGTGAAAAATGATGTAATAGGAGGGTAATATTCCCTAGACGACTCCTAGTGAAAGATTTAGGGAGGGGAATTTCCTTGGCAATCATTATAAATATTACAATTACGACAGAATACAATTACGACGCGGTTGTATGATAGGTTAAGTTCTCTGGATATCAGAATCCGTCTTAGGATTAAGAGCTCCTGTTAAAGTGCCTTTTGCAGTGATATATTGTAATTTCTAATAAGAAAATTGAAAAACTGCTTATTATACCAATAATTAGAAACGTAAAAGTTGAGTACAGATGCAGTAAAGAAAAAGCTTCATATCCCATAGTCTGTTTTGAAGCAAATGTTTTCTGATGATTTCCTAAAGGATTTAATACATCACCTGCTATTTTATTTATTATTCCTGTTGATATAGATCTTCGAACTAAATGATTGATCATCTCTAGGTTAACAGATGGATAGTAGTCGGACATGCCATAAAATACTCTAAATGGGCCTTCTGATACAATCTTGTGATAAGGAGGAATTTCCTCATTTCTGCAAATAGCTTTCATGCTATACGAGATGGTTTCAGCCGTGCTTATTAAAGCAGAACTTGGTGAGTTCACAGCAAACAGGAAAGCATTCTCATCTTTATCGAAGGAGTAAGAGCCATTTACTTCGTAAAGATTTTCTGGAGCTTTACTGATGGCCACTAGTGTGAATTTCAATTCACGAATTTCCTCCAGAGAGTCAATCTGATGTGGTTTGCCCATGTATAAGAAGTAGCTGGTTACATAAGCTTGAAACACAGTGTTGATACTCAGAGAATAAAAAATCCATGCAATGAAAATGGTTCTCAAAGAGTTACTTCGAGGCATATCTTCCACGCCTACTCCAAGAAGAACTGCCCATAAATTCAAGGCACATCTCGTAATTCCTTTGTAAACTGGGATATCTTTAATATGTCTGGAGAATGCCAGAAGGCTATGTACGATTGCCGATATGAGGAGAGAAAACATGATAAGCATCCACAGATGTGTGTCGAAAACTCTGGCAAACCAGTTCCATCTTGGATAAGGTTTTACTGTTGGCACAAAATATGCATACTCATAGGCATAATATGGCGTAAGGTGGTTGAAATGTTCTGGTTTCATTACGACTAAACGGAGAATTTTTCTCTGGGTTTTTACACAACCATCGAGATTAGATACATATTCTTGAATTTCCTCTATCACCTTTCTTCCGACGTCTTCTTTAGAACTAGGGAATGTCAATAACATACAGCAATTATACCTTTTAGGAACATTTATTTTCGGGAATGTGGCGTTTATCTCGAATTCTCCACCGTTCTTTGTATCGTGCCATGTATCTATAAGAATAGTGTTGATGTTAATATTACAAGAGGGGGATTGATCCTGCTTAACAGCAAACGAGAATATTAACACTTCTTCTGATGAGCTATTCCAGATTAGAAACACAGACTGTTCTACACCAGTTCGGATAAAAAAGTTTTGTGTTTCATTCAAATCGTTCTGGGGAGTATTGCAATCTATAAATATAATCATATATCTTGATTTAGGATTAGGTTTTGATGTTTTATTCCAAAATAATGAATCGCTTAAGTTAAAAGAAGTGTTTCCGTGATAACCACAGTGAATTATCTGCAAATAATTTTTATCGGTGCCAGAAGTTTGAAGTATTAAAGAATATATTTCGTGCAATGGTTTTAGAATTACACTATCAATGTCAAACACTTTGTACTTTGCAGTTTTCCACTTTATATAGAAGTAATGATCCAAACCCAACGAGACAGGATTTCTCAAGCAGTGGAATACTTGTGTAATTTCTACGAGCAGAGGTGCGGATACACAGGTATCGTAACGGAATTCAGTTAACTTATATTCTCTCAATCCAATCAAGTCGTTGTAAATCCTTTTCTTATACTTCACCACATATATCTGGAAATTTACGGCAACTGGATGGTTGGAATCAAATAGCTTAAGACTTACATCTCGCGCACACTTTGCCAATACATGTACATTGTCCTGGTATTTAGATTTTAAGGCCCAACTGAGTAGTTTGTTTTCCTTTTGTTCTACACAATGGACAAGTCCATAATTATTGTTGAAGTTTAGTTTATAGTCTCCCAATTGGATCAGCAACAGGAAAAGAAACCACATCTGTTAAATAAAGAAGGGATGTTAGACAGTAATTGGAGATGACAACTATCATGTGCTGATGTGAGTTTGTAAGCAGGAGAAAGAAAATGAACATCGAATTTATTACAAGTTACAAAAATCGAACTGAGTATTAGTATAAAAATAATATTTTAACTGTCTTGATAACATGGAATTGTTTTATTTTATTGTTTCATATGCAAGATATCTTCTCAATATTAAAAACAGCATATTTTCTGAAAAAAACTGAATATTTACTCTATTTAGATTTCCTCAATAATGCGGCTATACTTCCGATGATCCCATATGGACTTATAACTGGGGAGGTATGAGCTCCCGAAACCCTCGCATATTTCACACTTGTACGCGCAAGCAATGCTAGCGATTTTCTTTCTCGGACGCAGACTATAGCTCTCAATTTTCCGGGGCTAAGCTAATGCTTCTCTGATCTCTAAATCGCTCTACTAAGGAAATACATTCCTATGGTGTTCGCCGGAGAAGAAGATAGAGAAGTTTCGTAAGACCAAATATATATAAAGGAATAGAACCGACAAAGACATATCAGTTGAGATGTCTGTTATAGATAAAAATTACACATAAACTACTTTCGGTTGAATTTATATAAAATATTGGAGGAGGTATTGCGGTAAACTTTGCAAGATTGTCTAAGAAACGAAGACTAAGAGGAAAGACAATAAAGACGGGCATTTACGTCGAATAAAACACGAAATAACATCAATTAATAGACTTTGGCGAACTAAAATAATATATAAGCAACATTATGAAGGTGTTGTTAAGTGATGTTGTGAAGTGTTAAGTGAAGTGATAACCTACAGAGTATCTATAGTGAATATGTCAACAATAAGTGTGGAAGACAATGTGCAAATAAGCACAAACTAACTCAAAATATGTTAAGTAAGGCATGTAGTAGTGCACACTGCAATGGGGCATGGCAACTAAAGCCAAGAAAAAAGAAAGAAAGAAAGAAAAAACACCAATTAAGGTATGGAATTCAACACCAAACATAGATATAAACGGGGAATACCACAAAAGAAGTGGATAAACTAAATAGATACGTATGAACGTGGCAAGCAGGAAATAGTTTGGGAAAATAAGTAGAGGTGGTATTGGAGTGCTAGAAGCTATAATGAGAATGCAAAACTAATTATGATGACGATGACAATAGAGAGGAAAATGATAATAATAATAAAACGCAAACAACCACTAAGTCACTGAAGTGATGAACTCAAAATTAATTATTTAACTGGCGTACGCCGTGGCGTAATGGTTGAGGCACTGCACTAGAAAGCGGATGGCCTCTGGTTCGATTTCCCATGAAGTCGGTGGAATTTTTCCTTTGGCCTTATCCTTCTGGTGGCACTATAGCCCTGGAGTCGACTCAGCCTCCAAGAGAAATGAGTACCAGGAGTGTTCCTGACGGTAAAATGCGGCCGGTGCATACGGCAGACAACCATATCATCTTCCTGTGCCGTTGTCTCGATCTGAGAGCCTACCGGTCTCCATGGCCCAAATAGGGATCACTTTTCTTTTGTTATTTAATTCCACTGGTTAATGGCTTGTTTGTGAAATAATATGAAAGTAACCTGCTAACATTTTATTGAAGTAGAGAACCGTACCGTACTTTTTGAAAACCAGTGAACAACATTTCGATATCAGTAATTACACTAGACGGTATATGAGAAAGAGTAGGTGTAGTAATACATCAGCTACAATGTCTACTCTTATCCAATGTATTGCACAGTAAAGACTGAGCAAAGGTTTAAATAAAAAGACCGATACGGAACTGAAAGAAACACGCTTGAAGTACATGATGAGTATTTCGATAAAATAATGATTCCAGGGATTGTAATACCCATGCCTGAGAATCTCCATACCGGTATCTTGAATATGTTCACTTATAATCTATTGTGTGGTGTCACAACTCTGTATGTTGATTGGCAAATAAGATACCCTTTGCTATGGTTCATTCACTGGTATTTGGAGAGTCTAGTTTGGTGAGACCTTGTCGTCACACATAAGCTAGCTCTGAAAACAGTTTCTCAGGTGTCAGAGCAGATTTTTCTATTCAGATTTCAGGTGTTTTTGTTTGTCATAAAAGTTCCTGTTCACTTTCAATCGTTTCTTATTTGGTTTTACATTTTATCCATAGAAATACAAATTTCATGTTGTAAAGTTCTAAAGTAATTATGAATGTTTAGCACTGGTAAAACAAAATTATAATTACTCTATGGGTTTATTTTAAGATTATTTAACGATGAGGTTGTATTGCAACTTAGATATGTGGTGGTCGCCGGTGTGCTGGAATTTCGTCCCGCAAGAGTTCTTTTACAGCCCTGTAATTCTATAGATACGGGCCCGTCACATTATGTACAAATAAATGTCATCGACCTGGGTCGGTATCGAACCAAAAATCTTGGGCACAGAAAGCCAGCGCGATATTGACTTGCGCCTTATTGGCCCATAATTGGATTGAGTATCGTACAAGCATCTGAAACAACATTTGTCTATATTTTCAAAACATTCCTCGGTAATCATTTCTAATTAGACCTAGCACAGCATTCTCGTTTTATATATCGTGTATTATATTCGAACGGATACAGATTTATAGTCACTTTAAATTTAACTTATTTATTTATTATCAAAATCAACAAACATTACAAAATCTTACATATCCCCAATATGAACAAAGCTCATTTTTTGAAGTTGCAAAGAGTTTCTTGGACCTTTTATTTCGATTAATATGGTACAAGGCCGAGAAGATTAAAGTTTCTGAATTGCATAAAAACAAGCATTTCCTAATTTCAGTAGGCATTTAACTTCTGACTTAATATTATTGTTGTGATAACATCATCCACAATATGAATTACTGTTGTTTCAATGCAATTGCGTAAATAAACACACAAAAGATTAAAGTAAATATAATAAGCGTAAAGATACATTATGACTACTTGATAAAATAAAAAAGATACTACTTCCGTAAGATTGAGATTCCCACATGATTGTACAACTTTCTCTTATTATAGGTACACAATTCTTGCTGGTGATTGGGAAATAAGACACCATTTACTACGACACCTATTAAATGCTTTAACGATTATGACAAAATACAGTATAACGTATCCTAACATTTGAATACAGTCGATTAAACTTATCAACTTACACCATCAGGATCACGCGACAAACAAATAACTACAAACCAATAAGATTTAAAGTAGGCCTACCTTAAAATATTTTGTTCTAAGAATATATTACTAAAAAAAATACTAAAAATACAAACAACCAAAAATATACTTTTCAATTTAAGTTATAATTTCATTTTTCACTTCATTTACTTAGACAAATGTTAAACATTCTCATTACTTTTCTTATACCAAATTTCATACAGTAAAGAATCAACATATTCTTAGAAAAACTTACTGGTACTACATGTTGACAGCTAAAGTGAAAGATTTAGGGAGAGGAATCTCCTTGGCAATCATTATAAATATTACTATTACGACACGGTTGTATCATAGGTCAAGTTCTCTGATTATCAGTATTCGTCCGAGAATTAAGACCACCTATTAAAATGCCTTTTGCAGTTATATATTACAAGTTCCAATAAGAAAATTGCAAAACTGCTTATTATCCCAATAATTAGAAACGTAAAAGATGAGTACAGATGTAGTAGAGAAAAAGCTTCATACTCCATAATCTGTTTTACATCAAATGTTTTCTGATGATTTCCTAAAGGATTTAATACATCATCTTCTATTTTACTTATTATTCCTGTTTCTAACGATCTACGAACTAAATGATAGATCATCTCTTGGTTAGCAAACGGCACGTAGCCGATTATGCCATGAAACACTCTGAATGGGCCTCCTGATACAATCTTGTGGTAAGGAGGAATTTCCTCATTTCTGCAAATAGCTTTCATGTTATACGAGATGGCTTTAGCCGTGCTTATTAAAGCGGTATTTGGTGAGTTCACAGCAAACAGGAAAGCATTCTTATCATCACAGAAGATGTAAGAACCATTTACATCGTAAGCGTTTTCTGGAGCATTCACGTCGGACACTAATTTGAAGTTCAATTCACGAATTTCCTCCAGAGAGTCAATCTGGTGTGGTTTGCCCATGTATAAGAAGTAACTGGTCACATAAGTCTGAAACACAGTGTTAATACTCAGAGAATAAAAAATCCATGCAATGAAAATGGTTCTCAAAGAGTTACTTCGAGGCATATCTTCCACGCCTACTCCAAGAAGAACTGCCCATAAATTCAAGAAACATCTTGTAATTCCTTTGTAAACTGGGATATCTTTTATATGTCTCGAGAATGCCAGTAGACTATGTACGATTGCCGATATGAGGAGAGAAAAGATAATAAGCATCCACAGATGTGTGTCAAAAACTCTGGCAAACCAGTTCCATCTTGGATAAGGTTTTGCACTTGGCACAAAGTATTCATACTCATAGACGTAATATGGCGTAAGGTGGGTGAAATGTTCTGGTTCCATTACGACTAAACGGAGAATTTCTCTATCAGTTTTTTACACAACCATCGAGATTAGACACATATCCTTGTATTTCTTTTATCAGCTTTCTTCCTAAGTATTCTGTAGAACCAGGGAATGTTAATAACAAACAGCAATTATAGTTTTTAGGAAAAGTTATTTTCGGGAATATGGCGTTTTTCTCGAATTTTCCACCGTTCTTTGTATCGTGCCATGTATCTATAAGAATAGTGTTGATGTTAATATTACAAGATGGGGATTGATCCTGATTAACAGCAAACGAGAATATTGACACTTCATCTGATGACCGATTCCAGATTAGAAACACAGACTGTTCTACACCAGTTCGGATAAAAAGGTCTTGTATAGGAGTCAAATGGTTCTGAGGATTTTTGCAGTCTATTAATATAATCATATATCTTGACTTAGGATTAGGTTTAAATGCTTTATTCCAAAGTAATAATCCGTATAAGTTATTGGCACTGTGATAACCACAGTGTATTATCTGTACATAATTTTTCTCGGTGCCAGTGCTTTGAATTCTTAAGGAATATATTTCGTGCAATGATTTTAGAATTACACTATCTATATCAAACACTTTATAATTTGCAGTTTCCCACTCTGCATACCCGTAACGATCATCCGGAGCCCCTGGGTCAGGATCTCTCAAGTACTCGAATCTTTGGTAAACTTCTACGTCCAGAGGCTCGGATACACAGGTATGGTAATGCGATTGAGTTGACTTTAATTCTCCGATTTTAGCCAAGTGGCTGTAAATCCTTTTCTTATTCTTCACCTTATATATGTGGAACTTTACTGTCACTGGAAGGTCGGGATCAAATAGCTTAAGACTTACATCTCGGGCACACTTTGCCAATACGTGTACATCGTCTTGGTATTTCGATTTTAAGGCCAAACTGAGTAGTTTGTTTTCTTTTTGTTCTACACAATAGACAAGTCCATAATTATTGTTGCAGTTTAGTTTATAGTCTCCAAATCGAATCAGCAACAGGAAAAAAAACCACATCTGTTAAATGAGAATAAAAATGTATATCGAATTTGTTACAAGTTATAAAAATAGAACTGAGGATCGTACTAGTATAAAAATCATATTTTAACAGATTAAATATCATAGATTTGTTTTATTCTCATTTTTTTTTTAAATTCGAGATATCATCTCAATATTTGTAAGATCATATTTTCTGCAAAAAATATATATAAATTATATTTTTTTACTGAAGTAAATACGACGGACTATTTATTCTGTTTGGATTTCCTCAAACCTGCGGCTATACTTCCGAAGACCTCATATAGACCTATAACTGGGCAGGTATGAGGTTCATTAACCCTCGCTAATTTCACACTGGTACGCGCAAGCAATGCTAGCTATTATCCTTCTCGGAGGTACAACGCTCAATTTGCCGGGGCAATACTAATGCTTTCTGGGCTCTCAATCACTCTACTCAGGATACACATTCCTACGGTATTCGACGGAGAAGAGGATAGAGAATTTCGTACGACCAAATATGTATATAAAGGAATAGAACCGATAAATACATATCAGTTGAGATGTCTGTTATAGATAAAAATTACAAACTACTTTTAGTTGAATTTATATACAATATTGGAGGAGGTATTGCTTTTAACTTTGCAAGATTATCTAAGAAACGAAGATTAAGATTAAGAACGGAAACAGGAAACAGAGATATCGGTTCAAATAACAATCAAATATGATAAAATAGGCCGGGCATGTACGTCGAATAAAACACGAAATAACACCTGGAATTAAACACCAAACATAGAAATAAACGGGGAATTCCATTAAAGAAGTCGATAAACAAAATCACGTAGACGTTGAGACGACGGATGCAGGAAGGAGTTTTTTAAAATAGGTAGAGGTGGCAATGGAGAGCTAGAAGCTACAATGAGAATACAAAACTAATTATGATGACGAATATGATAACAATGAAGACAATGATGATGATGATGATAATAATAATAATAATAATAATAATAATATAAGAAGAAGAAGAAGAAGAAGAAGAAGAAGAAGACGCAACAGCTTTATTTAAGTTAAAATTATTATTATATTACCATAAAAACATATGAAAATTTATGTCCTTCAGTCATTGTCAAAATACAAGAAGAAACGTCATTTTTCGTTTCGCTGAATCAAAATGTAAGACGACCAAAGGGCAATTATATGGTCAAAACTATGGTTGGAAATTATATAACACGTTTATTGCTGAGCACCCAGAATATATAAATTACAACCTCAAACATTTTAAGAGGAAAATAAAAAAAAATTATATAATATTAATAGCACAATTTTAATTTTGTTTGTTTTTCAATGTTTCAATCCAATTTATTTCTATAATTTCTTTATTCTGTCTTTTCGTTGTAATTCTATATAAACGACTAGTTAATGATGCAATATTGTTTTACATACATTGTACTCATGCATTTATAATTTTCGTTGGAGTATACTGTGTATTGATGTAAATTAGATTTAAAGTGGTCTATTATACCCGAGCTTTGCTCATCTAGGTGTATACCATCATTTTTATACTAAATTAGAAATAGTGTTTTGTGTTGATTTTTGTTTTTACCTGTAATATGATACTTTAGTAATAAATATATAATAACCAATAATAATAATAAAAAAATATGAATATTTAGCATTGGTAAAAGGAAAACATTCTAATGACTGGATGGGTTATTTTTATGACTATTTCAAGATGTGGTTGTATCGCAACTTAGATATGTGACGGTCGCCGGTGTGCCGGAATTACGTCCCGCAGGAGTTGTTTTATAAGCCTGTAAATCTACAGACACGGGACTGTCATATTATGTACATGTAAACATCATCGACCTGGCTCGTGATCGAACCAACAACCTTGGACACAGAAAGTCAGCACGCCTTCCTGGCCGATGACTGGATTGCGTATCGTATAAGGAAGTGAAGCAATATTTGTCCATATTTCAAAACATTCCTCAATAATAATTTCTAATTAGACCTAGCACAACATTCTCGTTTTATATAACGTGTATTATATTCGAACGGATACAGATTTATAGTCACTTTTAATTTAAGTAATTTATTTATTATCAAAATCATCAAACATTACAAAATCTTTCATATCCCCAATTTGAAAGAAGCTTATGTCTAGGGGTTGCAAAGAGTTTCTTAGACCTTTTATTTCGATTAATGTGGTACAAGGCCGAGAACAATAAAGGCTCTGAATTGCATAAACACAAGCCCTTCCGAATTTCGGTAGACATTTCACTTCTGCTTAATATTATTGTGGTGATAATATCATCCACAATGTGAATTACTGTTGTTTCAATGCATTGCGTAAATATACACACAAAAATATTAAAGTAAAGATAATAAGCGTAAACACACATTACGACTACTAGATAAAATAAAACAGGTAATACTTCCGTAAGATTGAGATTCCCACAACATTGTACAACTTTCTTTAGTATACACAATTCTTCCTGGTGATTGGGAAATAAGATAGATTTACTACGACACCTATTAAATGCTTTAACGATTATGCCAAAATACAGTATAACGTATGCTAAAATTGCAAATCAATTGATTAAACCTATCAACTTATACTATCAGGATCACGCGAGAAACAAATAACTACAAACCAATACAATTCATATTTTGTTCTAAGAATATATTACTAAAATTCAACAAGGTTTAGTTAACTATTAATAAATAATTGCGTAGTTATTTTAAAAAGTTGCAAAGTAAAGTCCCCTAACCGAAGTGCTTAAAAATACAAGTAACAAAAAAAGCTTGTCATTTTAAGTAATAATTTCATTTTTCGCTTCATTTAGTTAGACAAATGTTAGCATTCTCATTACTTTTCTTATATGAAATTTCATACAGTAAAGAATCAACAGATTCTTAAAAAAACTTACTGGTACTACATGTTGTAGTTAAAGTGAAAGATTTAGGGAGGGGAATCTCCTTGACAATCATTATAAATATTACAATTACGACACGGTTGTATGATAGGTTAAGTTCTTCTTTACCATAATTCGTCCGAGAATTAAGAGCACCTATTAAAATGCCTTTTGCAGTGATATATTGTAAGTTCTAATAAGAAAATTGCAAAACTGCTTATTATACCAATAATTAGAAACATAAAAGGTGAGTACAGATGCAGTAGAGAAAAAGCTTCATACTCCATAATCTGCTTTACATCAAATGTTTTCTGATGATTTCCTAAAGGATTTAATACATCATCTTCTATTTTACTTATTATTCCTGTTTCTATCGATCTACGAACTAAATGATTGATCATCTCTTGGTTAGCAACCGGCAAGTAGCCGATTATGCCATGAAACACTCTGAATGGGCCTTCTGATACAATCTTGTGGTAAGGAGGAATTTCCTCATTTCTGCAAATAGCTTTCATGTTATACGAGATGGCTTTAGCCGTGCTTATTAAAGCGGTATTTGGTGAGTTCACAGCAAACAGGAAAGCATTCTTATCATCACGGAAAGAGTAAGATCCATTTACATCGTAAGCGTTTTCTGGAGCATTCATGTCGGACACTAATTTGAAGTTCAATTCACGAATTTCCTCCAGAGAGTCAATCTGGTGTGGTTTGCCCATGTATAAGAAGTAGCTGGTCACATAAGTCTGGAACACGGTGTTCATGCTCAGAGAATAAAAAATCCATGCAATGAAAATGGTTCTCAAAGAGTTACTTCGAGGCATATCTTCCACGCCAACTCCAAGAAGAACTGCCCATAAATTCAAGGCACATCTCGTAATTCCTTTGTAGTTTGGAATATCTTTAATATGTCTGGAGAATGCCAGTAGACTATGTACGATTGCCGATATGAGGAGAGAAAACATGATAAGCATCCACAGATGTGTGTCAAAAACTCTGGCAAACCAAGTCCATCTTGGATAAGGTTTTGCAGATTGCACAAAATATGCATACTCATAGACGTAATATGGCGTCAGGAAGGCGAAATGTTCTGGTTCCATTACGATTAAACGGAGAATTTCTCTATCGGTTTTTACACAACCATCGAGATTAGACATATATCCTTGTATTTCCTTTATCAGCTTTCTTCCTACGTATTCTGTAGAACCAGGGAATGTTAATAACAAACAGCAATTATAGCTTTTAGGAAAAGTTATTTTCGGGAACATGGCGTTTTTCTCGAATTTTCCACCGTTCTTTCCATAGTGCCATGTATCTATAAGAAAAGTGTTGATGTTAATATTACAAGACGGGGATTGATCCTGATTAACAGCAAACGAGAATATTGACACTTCATCTGATGACCGATTCCAGATTAGAAACACAGACTGTTCTACACCAGTTCGGATAAAAACGTCTTGTATTGCATTCAAGCGATTCTGAGGATTATCGCAATCTATCAATATAATCATATATCTTGATTTAGGATTAGGTTTTAATTTTTTATCTTGGAGTAATAATTTGTATAAGTGAAGAGAAGTGGTTCTGTGATAACCACAGTGAAGTATCTGCAAATAATTTTTCCCCGTGTCAGAGGTTTGAAGTCTTAAGGAATATATTTCGTGCAATGGTTTTAGAATCACACTATCAATATCAAACACTTTGTACTTTGCAGTTTCCCACTCAGAATATGCGTAACGATCATCCGGAGCCCCCGGGTCAGGATCTCTCAAGTAGTCGAATTTTTGGTAAACTTCGACGAGCTGAGGTGTGGCTACACAGGTATCGTAATTTAATTTAGTTGACTTAAATTCTCTGACTTCAAGCAAGTTATTGTAATTCCTTTTCTTATTCTTCACATTATATCTGTGGAAATTAACGGCCACTGGATGGTTGGGATCAAATAGCTTAAGACTTACATTTCGGGCACACTTTGCCAATACGTGTACATTGTCCTGGTATTTCGATTTTAAGGCCCAAATGAGTAGTTTGTTTTCTTTTTGTTCTACACAATGGACAAGTCCATAATTATTGTTGAAGTTTAGTTTATAGTCTCCCAATTGAATCAGCAACAGGAAAAGAAACCACATCTGTTAAATAAAGAAGGGATGTTAGTCACTAATTGGAGATGACATAATAATCATGTGCTGTTGTGAGTTTGTAGGCAAGAGAATTAAAACGAACATCGAATTTATTACAAGTTTTAAAAATGGAACTGAGTACTACTATAACAATAATATTTTAACAATTTTGGCAACATGGAATATATTTTATTTTTGCAAATTCAAGATATCTTCTCATTATTCATAAGAGCATATTTTCTGGGGGAAATATATTTTTTTTTGTAGCAAATGACTATTTATTCTATTTTGATTTCCTCAATTCTCCTACTATACTTCCGATGACCCCATAGGGACCTATAACTGAGCAGGTATGAGCTCCATTAACCCTCGCAAATTTCACACTGGTATGCGCAAGCAATGCTAGGGATTTTCTTTCTTCGACGCAGACTACAGCTCTCAATTTGCCGAAGCTAAGCTGATGCTTCTCTGGCCTATCACTCTACTCAGGATACACATTCCTATGGTGTTCGCAGGAGAAGAGGGTAGAGAAGTTTCGTAACACCAAATATATATATATAAAGGGATGGACCAATAATTACCTATCAGTTGAGATGTCTGTTATAGATAAAAATTACACATAAACTAATTTCGGTTGAACTTATATACAATATTGGAGGAGGTATTGCGTTTAACTTTGCAAGATTGTCTAAGAAACGAAGACTAAGAGGAAGAACAGTGAGACGGGACTTTACGTCGAAGAAAACACGAAATAACACCAATTAAGATATGGAATTGAACACCAAACATAGAAATAAACGGGAATATCATTAAAGAAGTGGATAAACGAAATCCACATAGACGTAGAGACGAGGGATGCAGGAAGGAGTTTGGGAAAATACGTACAGGTGGTATTGGAGTGTTAGAAGCGAATTTGTGAATGTACAACTAATTATGATGACCATGATAATAATGAAGACAATGATGATCATAATAAAACACCAACAACAACTAAGTCACCCAAGAGATTAACTCAAAATTAGTTATTTTACTGGGGTACGCCATGGCGTAATGGTTGAGGCATTGTGCTACAAACTGGACGGCCACGGGTTCGATTTCCTATGAGGGCGGTGGGATTTTTCCTTTGCCTTATCCTATTTGTGGCACTATGGCCCCAAGGTTGATTCAGCCTCTAACAGAAATGAGTACATTTCCTGGGGGTAAAAAGCGGCCGGTGCGTATGGCTGACTATCTTACCACCTTCTGTGCCGAGCTCTCAATATGAGAATTGATAAATTTCATGTTTGCCGCAGATGGAGGATTATTTTAGACAGTATTTGCCTCCTTAGCCTATACCCTCTGATAATAAAGTCAGAGGGTATAAGGAGGCAAATACTGTCTAAAACTTAAAAAAAAAAAAAAATCTCAATATGAGAGCCTATGAGTCTCCATGGGCCAGACAGGGGTCTCTTTTTTTTAGCTATCTAACTCCATTGGTTAGTGGGGTATTTCTAGAATAACGTAAAAGTAACTTGCCAACATCTTATCGCAGTAAAGAACCGTGCCGTACTTCCTTGAATACCAGTAAACAACTTTTAGACATCAGTAGTCCCACTAGACGGCAGAAAGTAGCTGTAGTAATATATCAACTACAGTGCCTACTCTTATCCAATGTATTGCACAAGAATGACTGAGCAAAGGTTTAAATAAAAAAGATTGATACGAAACTGAAAATACACGTTTGAACTACATTATGAGTATTTCGATAACATAATGATTCCAAAGACTGTAATACCCATGCCTGAGAAACCCGATATCTT
This sequence comes from Ectobius pallidus, assembly GCA_964059195.1. Lineage (NCBI taxonomy): Eukaryota > Metazoa > Arthropoda > Insecta > Blattodea > Ectobiidae > Ectobius > Ectobius pallidus. Next base: position 56,930,120 of record CAXKWD010000002.1, read on the forward strand.
GAATATGTTTCCTTTTAATATATTATGTACTGGCACAACTCTGTATGTTGATTGGCAAATAAGATATCCTTTGCTATGGTTCATTCACTGGTATTTGGATAGTCTAGTTTGGTGAGACCTTGTCGTAACACATAAGCTAGCTCTGAAAACCGTCTCTCAGATGTCAGAGCATATTTTTCTATTCTGATTTCAGGTGCTTTTGTTTGACACATAAATGAGAATGCATAATGCCTGTTCACATTCAATCGTTTCCTATTTGATTTAACAATTTATCCGTAGAAATAAAAATTTCATTCTTTAAAGATCCAAAGTAACCATGAAAGTAAAATACCATATTTCTAATGACTGGTTTGGTTGGTTTTATGATTATTTAATGATAGGGTTATACTGCAACTTAGACTTTTGATCGTCACCGATGTGCCGGAATTTCGTCCCTCAGGAGTTCTTTTACATGCCAGTAAATCTACAGACATGGGCCTGTCACATTATGTATGTCTACATGTAAATATCATCGACCTGGGTGGGATCGAACCAACAACCTTGGGCACAGAAAGCCAATGCGATACTGACTTGCGCCTTCTTGTCTGATGACTGGATTGCGTATCGTATAATGAATGAAGTGAAGCAACATTTGTCTATATTTTCAAAACATTCCTCAATAATAATTTCCAATTACACCTCGAACATCATTCTCGTTTTATATAACTTGTATTATATTCGAACGGATACAGATTTAAAATCACTTTTAATTATTGAACTAATTTATTTATTTTCAAAATTATCAAACATTATAAAATCTTACACATCGCCAAAATGAGCAAAGCTCATGTTTAGGGGCTGCAATGAGTTACTTAGACCTTTTATTTCGATTAATATGGTACAATGAATTATTTCATCATTTCAAATTAATAATTTCAAGGAATTAATCTGATACAGTAGAATTCACGTATTGTTTTAAAACGTTAAATATAGCGGGAGATTTCACCGATGCTTCCCAGTTATACAATAAAGCAAATCGCGCACGAGTCAACTGAATGTCGCAGCATTTGCACTTTCTCATAGCTGTCTCCTTGATAAACCGTGCCCCTAACGTTTTGTTGAGTGACTGAAAGGAAAATGCGGGATTTAAAGTGAAAAATGTGTTTAGAAACATAAATGACAAACAAATAGGTATAAATACAGGCGTCGCCTTGTAGCTAATACGAATAAAACACATGCTGATTTACAAGCTTTTCACAAAAATCATGTTAACTCTATTATCCGCAAGGGAAGACAATGACTTATTTGTATTATAACTACCCTTCAGTCAATTAACGAAGACATTTTTCAGATTAAAGTATTTAGTTTGAATACAAGTAGTTAGTGTACAAAAGTTACAAAATAATTTTAGAGATTTTAGGGAAAACAGAGTAAAACAATAATTTCTTCATGCATAGTAGACCTAGTAGTAAGAACGAAGATTTTGAATACAGAGGGCTTCGAAACAATGTGATGTAATAATAATTGAAAATTCGAAATCGATTTGCAGGGTCGAACACAATAGTCTTTCCACCTATAGAACGTATGGTGCTGGTACAGAAAAAAAGTGTTGCTAATAATAGTAGGATATATTATCTATACATTCAGAAGGTAATGTGTACATACATCACAAAAGCACGTAGATTTTTATCCATCAACCAGTAAAAAAATGGTTACAGATTTAATTCCACAACGATTCTCTTTCTACAACTTTTCACGTACAGTCTGGGCACATACCTCACTGCACAGTGCACGACGGGAGAGTTGCTCCCGCGTTCGATCGGCACCGCGGACAAGAGGTCCCATGGTGTAATGGTTAGCACTCTGGACTCTGAATCCAGCGATCCGAGTTCAAATCTCGGTGGGACCTTAACTTTTTTTTATCTCCAGCAATTACTTTATTCCATTAAAAACATTAGAATTAAAATCCCAGGAACAAATTAGCCACTTGTAGTACGCCCCATAATTAATTCACATTTCATTACCATAATGTGAATAACGAAAATATAATTTCGAAGTTTAGTAAACATAGGGAGAACGACAGCTACACGCAAGGTCCCATGGTGTAATGGTTAGCACTCTGGACTTTGAATCCAGCGATCCGAGTTCAAATCTCGGTGGGACCTGTTTTTAAAGTTTTAAGATGGACATAAATAAGTGGCATAAATTAATAACTTCTATACCTCTTTCTTGTACAGTAATGATGTGATATCGCGAATAAGGGTCTGCGGAACATTGAAGGCAATCCGGAAAAATGTTGATTTCATGTGGTGTTGCAGGGTGTAATCTTTGAAGCTAAAATTAGTGCAAAAATCACATTCTGAAGGAAAATAAAATTCTACAAAATCGTTTTAGATACTTATTGACAGATTCGTTTCTATTTCTCAACTAGTTGATCTGATTCTGCTTATTTCATAAACAAGGTATACCCTACATACAGATAAGGTCATTAAGAGATAAATATAACTTCTGCGAAAACGAACTTTATTGTTCGTAAATATAATTTCTTTTTTGGAGAGTAGTACTGGAAAAAGAGAGGGATTTACTGCGTCACGTAACATCCTTCAAAGTGTCAATCAAAGGCGCTGGACGAGATAGAAAATATGTTCTAAATGGTCTCAATAAAGGTATTTTCATTTCTCATTGGCATAGATTTTTTGGCGAAAATATGTTAGGAAGGGAGGGTAATATTCTAAGTAAGGATGCACGTGAAAATGCACGTGAAATGAGACGGCGAAAAAGCACACGAACCGTAAAGGAAACGCAAGAATGAAATTGAACGTTATCACTAGGGGGCGGATTTCTATGACATGTCATATTTTTCCCTTTTGCATTATTTCAGGTTTCCGACTAATTGAAACCCGATTCCAAGCATCCTGGTGAAAATGGAACGGCTTTTATTGTGCATATAACTGCATATTTAGGAAATTTCAACTATTGTAGCATATTTAGTATGAATATTCATATTTAGGTCATATTTTTGGCATATTTGTGTGCATATTAAAGAAGTTTTGAAGTTTCATATCATATTTTGTAAATTTTGCATTAGGCCTATAATGATACTTTTTGAGAATTTAAAGATATTTTAAATAATTAACATTATATTTTAATAAAATGAATTGTAATGAAACTTAAAATATATATACATAATGTGTAAGTGGTAAAGTCATATTTTAAAAATTATTGGTCATATTTTAATGTTTTTTAGGTCATAAATGCATGCATACATCCTATTTTTTAGGTCATGGAAATCCGCCCCCTAGTTATAACTTTTCTTTCCATTTATTCATTCCCTTTCTTCTATTACCATCTTTGGGCTGATGGTGGGTGCAAGAGGGACAATTCCTTCACTCTTTGTGGATTTCTGCAGATTCTTCCATCTGAACAACATTGTAATAAATGAAGTGTCACTGACAGCCCTGAAAGGTTCCCTCTCTATACTCAGGAATCACTTATATTCCTGATTTGTATGTATTTGTCTTCTAGTTTTTTTCCCCCTTGTTGATTCATAAGTGTTCTTGATATAGGCCTAAGTAGTTAATGTGAGTTTTTCTTAATGTTTATTGTAAATGCTTGTAAACACTTCTTTGTGGTGTAAATTGTCTCTTTTTTCTATTACGCTTTGTCTTAGGGCAGCCCTTAACTGAGGGAAGCTGAATGTAAATAAATAACATTAAAAATATGACAGAGGAATTGTGTTGTGCACTGAAATTCGATTTCGAGCTTTACAGCCCCTCAGTCCAAAAAAAAAATAGTTTTCAGATAACTTTTGTGTTTAGTGTCCGTTTGTGAATATAAAATAAAATAAAAAAAGTGTTAAACAGAAATTCTATATTATGCATCTGCGTGTGATGTGCGACGCACGTAGAACAATATCCCTGCCTCCTGCAGTAGCTACGACTATATTATACAGATTTTTTTTTTCCAAATTTCAATAAAGCAGCTCTAAACCTTTTGTTTATATAAGTATAGTGCCTGCTCGTACCAAGATCTAAAACTTTTATTTGAAACATGTTTCATTTAAACTGTGTGAAAGGTAATTATAAGCAAACTATCCCTTCCGAATGCTTCGCGGACACAACACGGGTTGAGACCATGGAACGCGAACTCCCGCTTACTGCCATTTACCGCTTTATAATGAGAAGCGAAAAAATTACCATATCCGAAGGGAGTCAAGTAAGTGTTTTACATACAGTAATATTTTTCATTTTATTTTATTAATTTTAACTTGAACATTCCTTGGATCTATGTAGGCCTACTCGTACAAAGTTAAATTAAATTAAATGCAAATGTTCTGTTCCTTGATTAATAATAATAATAATAATAATAATAATAATAATAATAATAATACATACATACATACATACATTCTGAGTTTTCCCTCAATACAGAGGCTGTCCTCCAACCAAACAATACAAACAAATTAAAACAAAGTATCCACATATCACATTTCAACACAATCAATATACTTTTCTGAGCTTGTCATCATTTGTTAATAATCTGTCTCCATTTTTCTCTGTCCTGTGTATCTTCTTCCACTGCACCAGCTCTTCCCATTGATATATGTACATTGTTGATCCATGTAGTCGCAGGACGCCCTCTTCTTCTTCTCCTTCCAATTTCCCATTCAAGTATATATTTTTATATCCTTCCTTCTTCCATCCTTCGTACGTGACCATACCACGGTAGTCTCTTCCGCTCAATAGTATTGTTAATGTCTTCTTCCACTTCCACTTCCACTTATAATAATAATAATAATAATAATAATAATAATAATAATAATAATAATAATATTTGAATTAAGAATATCCTTATGTTCGAACTTTAGATCAAAACTGGATTCTCCGACGAATCAATCAATTACGATACGTGTAGGTTCGTTCTGTGGTTAAGTAAAGGCACGTTTTATGTTGCAAAATGTGTGCTTAAGGATGATGCGTTAACAGCTCAGCGACAGCCGGGGTGGAGCAGTCGGTAAGTAACTGACATTCTCCCAACTCCGAGAATTCGATCCCAGCCAAGTTCTATGAAATTTATACTGCGTAAGACTTGTCTGTAAGTTACAAGCAAATGAGAGAACTTCTGAAGGAGTAAATTCAGGCCCGCTGAAGGTAGTTATAAGCTTATGATAAATGGCAATACAATTCCCGTTTAGAAAATTTAACAATCAAATATCTCTGCTGTAACAGAGATAGTTAGTATCAATTTCTGATCGCTACATAGGCAAATGGTGCCGTTACTTTAAATAATTTTGGAATTATTGTTTCATATTATGAAATGATTACAGATTTCAAATCATGTCACGTCAAAATATTAATAATTTGCATTTTTTTTTTAACTAATCTATATTAAGTCGACAAAGAGAATTGGTTTGTTATGTGAATTGATTAATGATATTTTTGCTCAAAAATGACTAAATTGACTTTTCCCCCTTCTTATTTTGTATTTCCCACCACAAAATGTTTTTGGTAGTAGAGGCCTAAATTTTTCATGATATTTCTGTATAATTTAATGCTTTAACATAACTTTGAACTATTCCATGTAAGTTATAAAACAAATGGGCTATATGCAACTGTTTGCATAACTTTTCTTCACTAGGCTTGAAAGTTTACTGAGATAGGTAGAAAACTGGATCACGTGGTAAGCTACATTTTATTAGTTAGAAAACAAAAGTTAATTTTTTAGAAAACAAAAATTGAAAGTTGGAGTTGCTAACATGCAATACCTGAGGACAGAATTCCCTTGAAGAGTACATGTGAGCCTTTGCTTGATTTTTTGGTCTGTGAATATCAACTTTTGACGAAATTACAGTTAATCTTTGCCTTAATAAATCATAACCAGCGGAAAAATTCAGGGAATACAGAACAAATATCAATTCATCGTTCGTCTTTGCGAGCGGGAAAAAACTTTTAAAAATTCTACACTGAAACTGGCGGGTTTCGAGCCTGCTTCCCCTCGAATGTGAGTCCACGCCTCTCCCTATAAAATACAGTTTTTAAGCTAAAATGACCAAGTAACTATAAAAACAAATAAAGAAGCTTTGTTAGCATGGGGCGGGGCTCAATATAGCGCAGGGTATAATTTACAAATCCTGCACAATGAGACATTTACTTCTGTATGTATATGGCGTCAATAATTACAAACGTGAAAAAACAAAACCACACCGTAACGTTCGTTTCTAAACATTAAAAAAATCCTTTAGAAACTTGAGGTTAAAGCAGGGGTGTCCGTCAAAGTTTCTTCTTGGGATCCCGACGGATCGGTTTCAGCAAACTGGACTGATGAGATATATCCCTAAAATCATGTATTCTTATTTTCAAAGGGGAATCAGGTTTCTTTTGAATTAAGATATTCCCCGGCCTCGCAGCAAATAACACAACCAGTCCTGTGCCATGCTGACGTCAAATGTCTCAGTAGGACTCAATCGTATCGTTTCATCCATATAAAAACGAAGTTACAGAAATAAATAACGTATCAGGAGGAAATGCGACCTGCGTCCATAAAGTAAGTTTTCCTGAGACCGTTTACAGAAATAAAGCACAATTTAATGGAAATGTTTATTGCAACAGATACATCAAGTGTTCAGCTATTTTTCAACATATTCGCCACCCTAATTGAAACATTTGTCTTACCGTGGGACCAACTTTTGAACACTTGTGTCGTGGAAGTCTGCCGCCTGGGATTTGAACCATTGTGTGACAACCATCTCCGCTTCTCTGTCATTCTCTGTCATTTAAGGGGGTGCAGGAAAAGATGGAAATCACTGTGAGCGAGGTCCGGGCTGTAGGGTGGATGTTGAAATATCTCCTAGCCGAACTTCTCCGGGAGACTTGCTGGGAGGTGTTTAAAAATCCACCCTAAAGTCCGGATCTCGCTCCCATTGCTTTCCATATTTTCCTACACCTCAAGAAATGACAGAGAATGACAAAGAGGCGGAGATGGTTGTCACACAATGGTTCAAATACCAGGCGGCACACTTCTCCGACACAGATAGTCAAGCGTTGGTCCACGGAATGAAAAGTCTCAATTCCGGTGGCAAATATGTTGAAAAATAGCTGAACACTTGCTGTATCTGTTGCAATAAACATTTCCATGAAATTGTGTTTTGTTTCTGTAAACAGCCCCAGGAAACTTACTTTGTGGACGGCCCACGTAGGCTATATTACCGGCATATAAACCACCACAGTTGTGATTTACCTACCCAAAAAATGGTAGACCTATGGTATATGATTGGAGGTATAGGATTTGGCAAAACTTGAAAGCCTTAAATCAAGTTTATGGTAAGAATTCCATCTATATACTAGTAGTCTTTAATAAACACCATATATTTCTTGAATCCGATTGCGAGTAGAAACTTTTTAGAGGTTGTATATTCACTAAAGTATATTTATATATATTTGTCAAGTACTAAGTTGATATATAAGTAAGACATATTATTGAATGTTATATGCTACTCTTTTTTCAGTTGGTGAAGTTTGATTAATTGAAGATTAAAATTTCATAATCGTTCGTTTAACAAACTTCACCAACTGAAAAAAGAATAGCATATAACATTCAATAATATGTCTTACATATATATCAACTTAGTACTTGACAAATAAATATAAATATACTTTAATGAATATACAACCTCTAAAAAGTTTCTATTCACAATCGGATTCAAGAAATATATGGTGTTTATTAAAGACTACTAGTATATAGGTGGAATTCTTACCATAAACTTGACTTATACTATACTAGTTGAATTCTTACATTAAGCTTCATAATGAAGTTTATTAATAATAATAATTTGAAACCCTTAGTTACTGGAGCTACCCAGACAAATTTTCCCCTTGCTAATTAGGCTAACTGTAGAGATTAGGCTTAGTATTTATGATAATTGTAATAACTAAAAATTCGAAATCGATTTGGAGGATTTCTACCTATAAAACTTATGGTGCGGGTGCAGAAAATGAAGTGATGGTAAAGGAGAGGTTCCAGATATTACGAGCTACAACTAGAAACTTCTGAAGTTGTATTCAGAAGCTGAACAACTTATTTTTCTTGATGAGTAGTTAACATTATGTTATCCAGTGCATACTGAATCAGTTCATGAAGTCAGACGTGTACAATCAACTTATGAACATGGGTATTCTTCAACTTTACAGAAATATTTTGGGTTCGATTTCAGAAGAAGTTCTATGAGACTAGATAAAGGCATTGAAGTTGCAGACGGATGAAAATCGCTTCGTGCCAAATCCGGAATGGTAGGGAGGCTAGTCGAATTGATCCCAACCAAATGATCAATCAGATCTTTAGTTTGTTTAAGCGTGGAAAGCTTTCGTTCATGACAATGCCCGGCCACACACAGCCAAGCGACTTTCATCTGTTTCTTCATTTGAAGAAATTCATAAGTGGAAAACATTTCAACGACGATGATGTTGTGAAACAAAAAGTGTAGACTTGGCTTTCATCATAGGCGGCATCATTCTTTGACGAAGGCATAAAAAAACTGGTTTCCCGTCATAAGTGTCTGAATAACGTCGGTGACTATGTGAAGAAGTAGTGTAAGGTGTAAAGTAAAGACATTTACTTTACTACACGCGAATATATATATATATATATATATATATATTTTTTTTTTTTTTCGCGTGTACTAAAGCAATATATATATATATATTTTCGCGTGTACTAAAGCAATATATATATATATATATATATATATAGTTCTATATTGAAGAGACTAAACGATTTTGGAAAAAAAAATTAGGCTACGTAATCATGTTAATCATTAACGCCTGCGAGTGTAGCTGAATAAGATACATTTCCAGAAACCAAGAGCCCAGAATCATCGGAGATAAAAACGCAAAAGGCATGCCGAAACTCTCCACTTTTAATTAAATACAAGTAAACAAATCGATTAAAATTTTTAATCGAGTTAACGCTTGACTTTAATCGATTAATCGAGCGATTAATCGACTGATTAATCGACAAACAAGTCGTTATTTTAAACGAAACCAAAGTGTACATTTAATATTGTTTTACACGTTTAATAACTACTGCACTACAGATAATCAGAGGAAATCCTAAATTAATGAATACCATTATTAGTTAACTAGTGAAAAAATATATACAAAACTTACATTTCCGGTTACTTTTTCAGCCAAGACTTGAAACACACAAGTTTGTTGCCATTTGAATGTTCAAGACACGATCGTAGATTCTTTGCAATAATACCGGCAGCAATAAAATCTCTCTCACTCGGCACTGAAAAAGGAGTTTGGTCATTTGACCCTTTCTCGAAAAACGTTTTTTCAGAATTCGACTAAACCGATTAATCGGAAAATGTAATTGATCGACGATTAAGTATTTAATCGATTAATCGGTACAGCCCTAATAATTAGCCTACATATAGCCTAATGCCACTGACGACCATTGTTCGATCGCATGTTACACATGCATTGTATATCTCCCTGCTATCACAACTGTAATATACTTGTATAATAAAGTTATCTAACATTAAAAGAAAACAGCGCTTGGAGATGCTGACAGTAAACTTAACTGTTAATAACTGAATCATCTTGATTACAACAGACGATAACCTAGCTCAGGGATACCCCTGATTAGGCCACATCTGGCGAATGCCTTGCACAGAGGTGATTCCGCACCAGTTATCACCTGTCCAGACAATCGGCTGCATCCGGCATAATGAGGAAGTGAGAAACTCAACCCCGACTTGACTGCACAGGTGTCAAAACAACCACCCTCTTACAGCTAAGGTGCATGCAATAATGGCATCGATCCAAGGCACAGAGAAAAGAGGTAAAGCAACAATACAGTGCCTTGAAAAAACTTAAAACTAAACTCCGTGGCGCTACATCCCTGAAGGGACGAGGCCTACCACCCAACCGCTGCGTCATCTACCATAGGCAGATATACAGGGCCTTTAATAGAGCCCAAATAGGGCACTAGTAGGTTGGCTCTTGCTACACTCTCCTTGCAACTTTAAAATGTAGTACAGTAGAATCCCGCTAATGCCGGATTAGATGGGACCGGACCCTGTCCGGATCACCGAATATCCGGATTAAACGGAATTTGCCTTAAAATGTACGTACTGTACTGTAATTGAAGTTTTAGATGGTAAAACTATAAAAATCTACGCTTCCTCATAAATATAACTTTTCCTATAATTTAATTTTAGTATTAATTCACGTAGTATTAGCATACTCAACCTCGCGATTCAAATGGAGGAGCTACTTGATAGAGAAGAAGCGGCTCGAGTCATGGAAACCACCATTAACGACCGTGGGTGTCGGCATACTGACCATATTCCCCCAATCCTGTCATCTGCCTATGGTAGATGGCGCAGCGGTCGGGTGGTAAGCCTTGTCCCTTCGGGGATGTAGCGCCACGGAGTTTAGTTTTTATTTTTTAGGTAGATTTCGAAGAAAAAACTACCTATTGGGATCGGTACCATGTCATGACTTTCGAAAAATTATTTCATATCTTTACGTTTCATGCCTCCCTAAGTACGAAATCATATATATATCTTTACACACTAGCGGCCGTATTTTTCAAGATATTTGAACCAAATTTTATTGTTATTTCTAGGCCCAATAGTTCGGACAAATTTTGAAAAAATTATATCTCGGCCCCTATGAAATATAGAGGGAAACTTTGTTTGAATAAATTAGAGTACTCCCTATGGAGTTCACAATGACACCAACGATTCGGGGGTTTGGGGGGTACGTGTGGGGGTGGGGGATAGACATTTGAAATTTTTAAAAACCACGTCTTGTGGGGCATCGTTGAAAAGCTCTTGATGAGTACTCTACAAATCAATAACTAGTTTCTCCATAGTTCTCATATAAGGCGAGATTTGAATGTTTGAAAAACAATAACACTTAAAAATATACCTCAGCCTGAAGGCATAGGCCCCGTTACAGTGCTCTTTCCTCTTTTTTGCAATTATTATTGTGGGTTTGTCATGCCAAGGCTAAAGAAGAAGAGCGCTGCGCAGCGACAATAAATTAAACCAAAAGAACTTCGAAATCTACCTCAGCCTGTAGGCCTGCCTAAAGGGATTTTTAGTATTAATTTACGTACACGTAAAGTAGATGTAGAATGAACAAAACATGTTTTTGATTAAAATTCAAAATTTATTTTATAAATCCCGTCGGATTAACCGGACATCCGGAGGATTGGGGTCCAGATTAGCGGGACTCTACTGTAATTGTAAGTATATTAACAATAAATGGTAAATAGCTTCGCCGTAAAACCATAGGCTAGTAACCAGACAAAGTTTACTAAAAATTGCAGTTTTAGTACTAAAATAAGCTCAAAGTGTGACAAGACAAGTTATTTTAATTTTTAATTTTTAATTGTTACTGAATCTACACCACCAAGGCAAGATGCCCTGAGGATGGCATAATTGTCGAAAGTCCTAGGCTGTAAATAATAAAGGTTATTTTATTCAAGCGCAGATTAATCGTACCAAATTTAACATCAATAATTCAGCAGAAACGTGAAATATAAAGTTTCTAAACATCAAAAGTGAACCTCTCCTTTAACACAAAGGCTTATCTTGAATCTTTCACGACTTGTCGAATGTCAAAACTTTTTAATCTAAAGAAGGACTTCCCATGTCGCAACGAATTAAGCCTAATCACTTTCAACCACGTGAGAAATGCTATATTAATTCAAGAACTAAGATGGCAGGAATTAATTGTATGCTTTCAAAGGCACCCGTACAAGGAAGTGCCGGATCTGTTTTTGAGGAAATGCATAGAAAATAATAGTGATGTCCGCCTATCTTACGTCATAAAGTTCCCTTGCTCGTTGACTTGGAAACTTCCTAACTGGCAAATGATATGTTTCTGTGTTCACATCCTGGAAAACGCCTTACAAGTAATAATGTGGTCCGCTACCCGTATTTTGTATCCTGACATCTGACTTCATGTTAGTGTGCATTATTAAACCTCAACATTAAGAAGTTTGTGATTGTCTACTACGCATAGTGATATTAGATATACTTATGGAATTATTCCTCTGAACATTTGCCATATTCTACATGGCTACGAACGCTAAAACTGTGAAGGAACTACCATACTCTTTTACTTCTGTTTCTTTCAGAATGTAATATCTTATGGAATAATCCCATGGGGAAATATAAGCCAAATTGACGACATTTTTAGTGTTGCAAAAGAAATCATTATGGATAATTTCTGGCTCTTCTAATAAAGAACACTGTAGACCCATATTTGTTGAGTATAGAATAATTACAATTATTAATTTATATATTTAAATACAGAATCAATGTTCACAAATATACCATAAATAATATAAATAAATACATACCTCACCGCAGTTCATAGGCGTAACCAGGCCGACCATATGGGGGGGTTATAACATCCGCGGGGTCTGGGGGGTATGGAATACCCCCAGGGAGAGGGGGGTCCGGGAGTTTCCCCCCGGAAAATTTTAAAAATTAAGATGCAAAATAACGAGTTTTAAGCTTCCGGGGGTCCTTCCCCGGAAAATTTTAAAATTTAAGACGCAAAATAACGAGTTTTAAGCTTCCCACGCTTTATACTTGTATTAGGTAATTTATGGGCAAAATTGTATAATTTTCCTTTTTTTAATCAATGGGGGGGGGGGTTCAAACCCCCAAACCCCCCCCCCGGGTACGCCTATGCCGCAGATTGTCTAACAACTTAAAAAAAATGGTTTACTTGGGAAAAAATTATTTAACAAAATTCCATACCATTTAGATCTACATATTGTTAAGCAGAAAATGTTGGAAGCTAAACTGTATAATTGGCTAGTTTTACATAGATTTTATAATATTGACGAATATTTTGATTGTAATACGTATTGTAATTTAAGTTTCTTTTATTTTGCTTCACAAATATACCATAAATAATATAAATAAATACATACCTCACCGCAGTTCTTAGGCGTAACCAGGCCGACCATATGGGGGGGTTATAACATCCGCGGGGTCTGGGGGGTATGGAATACCCCCAGGGAGAGGGGGGTCCGGGAGTTTCCCCCCGGAAAATTTTAAAAATTAAGATGCAAAATAACGAGTTTTAAGCTTCCGGGGGTCCTTCCCCGGAAAATTTTAAAATTTAAGACGCAAAATAACGAGTTTTAAGCTTCCCACGCTTTATACTTGTATTAGGTAATTTATGGGCAAAATTGTATAATTTTCCTTTTTTTAATCAATGGGGGGGGGTTCAAACCCCCAAACCCCCCCCCCGGGTACGCCTATGCCGCAGATTGTCTAACAACTTAAAAAAAATGGTTTACTTGGGAAAAAATTATTTAACAAAATTCCATACCATTTAGATCTACATATTGTTAAGCAGAAAATGTTGGAAGCTAAACTGTATAATTGGCTAGTTTTACATAGATTTTATAATATTGACGAATATTTTGATTGTAATACGTATTGTAATTTAAGTTTCTTTTATTTTGCTTCTTTGGTAATTTTATTGTATAACTAAACTAATTCGGACGTTGTCTTCTGCTGTACAGCGCTTAATGACAATAAAATAATATATTATATTCTATTCTTAATGCCCGCGTGAGCATTAAGAATAATGCAAGATAATAAATTAGGCGTACTGCTAAGTTGCTGTATCTAGTTTGTAAGTAATTGTTTACATGAAGTATGAATAGTAAATCATAAAATAACATTCTGCCATATGGCACATGCTTTTTGTTCTCAAGTCCTCAGTTCAATCCCCGCTCAGGTCAATGGAATTAATGAAATCATAACTGCGACATTCACTATGTAGGGCAAACGCGCTTAATTTAGCAATACCCATAATTTCACAGTATCTTATTATTTTATTTATTGGAAATTCGAAAAATAAGAAAAAGTCTAGGCGACATTGGAGAAGGTGCTCTCTCTTATCAGTAAGACGAACTATTTCCGTTACTGTTCCCAGCTATGCAATAAATAAAATGATCAGATCTGCGAAATTAAGTATCTTTACTATTATGTAGTCGGCCGCGGTGGTCTAGAGGTAGCGTGCCCGCCTCTGGATCCGCAGGGCGCGGGATCAAACCCGGCCGCGGTCGATGGATTTTTCAGGACGTAAAAATCCTGGGCACGGAGTCCTCCGGGAGGGACTTTAAGCTGGGGGTCCCGTGTCGTAGATTTACGGCACGTAAAAGAACTCCAAGCCTAAATTAGAGCCTCTGGACAAAATTTCTCGGCCCTTTCACGTCCAAGAAATACTTAGTTTCCAGAGGGGGGTTGCGAGGCGATGGGCTTACCACCTGTCCCTCTACCCTCTCTCGGAAAATAAGCATATCAAAATTAGTATAGGTAAGGAAACCTCCATTGGAGGCCCCTTCGCCCCACCTGGGGATCATAGGGTACCAGATACAGATACAGATACTATTATGTAGATCACTTACGTGGAAAACCCCAGCGACCGTCACAGGCGTAACTAGCTGAATATAACCGTTATTAAATACATAGGACAAACAATCAGAACATCTGTTATTATTATTTCTTTGTCTCTCCTATTTCTTCACTTTGATATTTTTGAAACGGCACCCGAGCACGAGCAGTCTTGCTCATTCGGGTGTATTACTAAATTTAATACTTCTTGTGAAGATATAGCCTATATTTCTTTTCCTCTTTTTAAATAGTAGTTGTAGTTACTTTTGAAATTTGAAAATTGTTTTATTTTACTTGTATAAATATGTATTTGTATTTGTATTTGTATTTGCAGTTCTATGTAATAATAATAAATAAATAAAATAAAAAAATAAATAAAAAAATCTTCTGACGCCCAAAAACTGCACAATTCATTTATCCCCTTTTTGCACTGTGCACTATTTGAAACGGCCAGTCACTGGCTGCACTTGTGCATGGAAGTTGATTGATTGCTTGCTGTGTCCGGAGGCAGAAACGTGGGAATGCATGGGAATGCCATGGTTCAATTGAGTCCACAATTTATGATAATTATTTGGAGTGACTTCACGACTCTTGGGCCTATGGTAGACGTGTGATACAGACAAATAACGTGAAGAATATAATACGTATTAGCTTAAGGTTACCAGATAGCTGAGCAAGGGAAAGAGTACATTTTTTACAGCTGGGTTGAGGTTTTAAAGTTAATTCTACATTCCGGTAGCACGACAGAGAACTTTATTATTATTATTATTATTATTATTATTATTATTATACAGATTTTAGACATCCGGCACATGGAGGTGGTAAGGTTTTCAGCCTAACGAACCGGCCGCCTTTACCCCCAGGATTGCTCCTGGTAATCATTTCTATTAGAGGCTGAGTCGATCCCAGGACCATAGTGCGACCAGAAGGATTAGGCCAATTGAAAAACTTCAATGACCTCGTCGGGGACCGAACCCGCGACCTTCCGCACCTCAACCATTACGCTACGGCGTACCTCTTATTCCTTTGTACCTGCCCAATAAAAATGAAGATGTGGCATCATCCAAACACAGCATTAAGTTTGGCTGATTTCATAATATATTTTCTTACATGTTATTGGTCAATAATCGAAAGCATGACGTTTTTTACGAAATTGGCTGAATACTACAATTTAATCTCTCCATTGAGCTACAATTGCCAATATTCAATTAACTTTAAATTTAAAGCTATAATAAAACTTAGATCCTTAATAATGAATCTGCATCCGGCAATAACTGAAAAACCAGCTAAGTATATTGGCAGTGACGAAAAATTAAGACAGGGTAGGGTAATAATTTGCTTGTTGCGTGAGACAGCTCCTGACATCTAGTGGGCAGCGAGCGGAAACAAACAAATGACAAGCGTCCACATAACCTCAATTACCCGCACGAAACAAATTCTCCACCCCACAATCAACTCGTAACAATCTAAACCGTTTAGCAACCCTTTGCTTTCAAACAATCATAACTTCCGCCTGAAAAAATACAAGCTAGATTCGAAGTAAAAAATATATATATATATAGGCCTAATTTAATTATATTTGTGCAAATTTAAAAATAAAACACTATCAAACTGTACAGTGGTGTTTTTATGGAGGAGCATACAAGACGTTTGCTTCGAACCTATCTACATATAAGAGAGGTGTAATGCACATTATGAAAGGAGATTTAATTTAAGTAAAATCTAGTCTAGGACAAATAACGAATGATAACATCCCCATGCTGACTTTTTAGTCATTTTAGTTCACTTTAATGGATGATAAATTACCTATTTCTATCGAAGAAAGTGGATGCGTGGCCCACTAAACTAATGTGTTTAATAATATTTTTATGCACAATATTTTTGAAATAATGCAATTATTATTATTATTATTATTATTATTATTATTATTATTATTATTATTATTATTTTTATTTTTATTTTTATGTAGTGTTTCAATTAACCCATAGCCCAAGGTCTCAAACCGGGCAAAAGTTATTATAGCTACGTAGTGTAGAACCTTCATTGCGCTTGTCTCAGTTGGATTATTATTCGTGGATCCAAAGTCTGCGTTTTAAGGGCTGTTAATTAAAGAGCCTTAGTTATAAATTTAAGACTCATGATCAAAATTTATGTTTTTCACCCTAGCATTAACTTAATTATTATAGGTAATCCCACGAGAGTTGGATTTTTTAAGACTATTTCATGAATAAACAAGTAGCGGATTATACAAATAATATTACTTTCGTGCTTTGTTGTATAAAAACAAAACTAACAGCTACGAGATCACGGCCTACTATGAATCAACCATCCATGAACCGATTCGAATTACCATGTTGTAACCAGTGCTACCAATAGTGCATATAAGACATAGTTAACTTCATTCGGGTAAGCTAACAGCAGAACAGAATAAAAGCACACCAACTGGCTTGCACCGAATCGAAATTGTGTTTTTAATCAGTGTACATTTCTATTATTTCAATTTCCAAACAGGTTATGTTGTATAAAATAGGCCTAATCGTTTTCGTGTTGCTTAATGGCAGAAATCACTGCACACTGATGGTTGCGTGTCCAATAAAGAACAGATGATTTTACCCCGATAGAACGCCATCTTCGCGATTCCTACAAGAATACTGTAAGATAAACGGCAGTGATTGGTCTATATCCGAGGAATTGCTAAACATTATTGGTCAATATCAAACACGCGGCGTATGAGTGTAATAGTCTACAAAATTAGGTACATATTTTATAATGTAACGAGCTGACGTTTTATCAGATACAATTGCATCCTTGCGACCCTATCTCTATATATATAAAAGGCTTTGTCCTGACTGACTGAATGACTGAATGACAGGAATCAACGTACAGCCTAAACTATAACAGGTAGAGACTTGGAATTTTGACAGTACCTTCGTTTCATAATGTAGGTGCTCACTAAGAAAGGATTTTGAAAAATTCAGATTCTAAATGCCAAAAATCAAATGTTTTTGAGAATACTTAATCCCTTCTTACACAGAATTATCGAATCCGAATCACATTTGACATTAAAACATATTGTTACCAGCGGGCCTTGGAAACAAAATGAAAGTAGAATAAATTTGACAAATGAGAGAAACAAATGAGAGAACTATCAATATCCACGAAAATAATGCAGTCACATAACTTTCTTTACCCTGGACATAGAGAAAACAATGCGAGGTATGGTAATATATATATTATTATATCACAGAATGAAATTCACGAAAATAATGCAGTCACATTACTTCCTCTAGCCTGGAAATAGAGAAAACAATACGAGGTAAGGTAATATGTTTTGGGAAGAGATGTATGAAAGTGATATTGTATTTCTGTTTAATTTCATTCCGAAAACGGTTTTATGGTAACATGACAGTGAGAAACAAAATTTTCAGCCACGATAATACAATTTTATGTTACCGGAATTTCGGTTTCTTCTTATTAGAACCCCTCCCGGGCTTACTGTGTACTGTACAAGCGATGGGATGCAAAATTCTACATATAGCCATAAAAGCTATTTCAAACATTTTCTTAGGGGATAGTTTGAGTGTGTAAAGTCGTTCTTTCTACTTCAAATTATAAATACCTATATAAGGACCTAGAATTTATAAATCTAAAGTCCTTCATAAGTTAATTTCCAATTACAAAATAAGAAACCCGGGCGACGCCGGGCCTTTTAAGCTAGTTATAATATAAACGATCGTGATTGGTCGATGTCCGAGACATTGCTAAACGTTATTGGTCAATATCGAATAGCGCGATGTATGAATGGAATAGTCAGAAACAAATTCATCCTTGCAATCCTTGGAAGCATATTATAAGAGATTAATGACCGTGATTGGTTAATGAAGGACGAACTGCTAAACGTTCCTGGCAGTGTTATTGGTCAACATGAAATACGAGTCGTAGGAATTGAATAGTATTTTTATGTAATTTCGGTAAATTTGGGGGGGGGGGAAGGTTAGAAAATCCAAAATGAATCTACTCACAATTTAATTTCAGTTTGATAAGTTTCCGTACCACATTAATACCTCAAAAGCACATTAATATAGATTTGTTTAAACAGTTATCACGAAACCTGACCTGCAGTACAAGAGTCACATTGTGTTAATATTTAATTTATCTCCTTGGCAACCAGTAAACAAAAGCATATCGCGAACTCACAACGCGATATAATACTTTAACTGTGAACGCAACCAAAAAAGAATGAAGACTCTAAATCACTGAGGCTGCACTTCATCCAGAAGCACCCTTTCTTCGAACGGGTGGTAGTTTTAATTACAGCATATTAACTACGGCCCGGACTCTTAATTTTTAAACTAGTTTAATCCTTGCTAGCTAAATGTAATACTTTAACATACGTTATCATTATGCGTTTCATTGCCATGGCAGTATCATAATCCGATCTTATAAAACGTAAAAATGGCTAAATAAGACGTTAAAAAATAAAAATGCCCAAAACTGATTTTAATTAAAATTCCATAAAATACTTAACAAAGTAACAATATGTAATTAATCTAATTGGATATATGCATATGCTTTCATGAAGCACAGATTATTGTCTCTGTTGTACATTACATGATAAAATCTAATTATGATTGTTTTGCTAAAAATTACTTTTTTAATATCTGCCTACACTGAAAATCTAGCTAGCGTTCAAAACAGCATTGCTATACTTCTATAATTAAGTTAATCCTGTTTTACTTTTCTATATTTGTAGTAAAACTTCCTTTAAAAACATTATATTACATTGGCGAATTTTGCTCAGATGATCTAAATTAGATTGAATTCTCACACTCAAGACAAACGGCTTAAGGCCCATTATATTTTCTTTCACACCGAACATTTGGTGGTCCTTGGTTGGGTTTGAAGTTGTAAACCCACGGTCATCAGGCTCGGAGACCAGTACACAAGCGAATCACAGATGTGAGTAAATATAATGTACATGGTATACCTAGGTAGTATGTCTTGCTAAGTGATCTGCGGTACAGCTTAGGAAGCAGGAAACAGACATAAGTTAAACAAATTATATACATTGATTCAGACTAAACTGTAGGGGGATCAGTACCAGTCAGTGATCATCCCCCTCCCCATATCTCTCGCTACTGCTAGAATCGACCAAACAGGGCTCTGTGCCCAAATTGCATAGAATTTCCCACACAACCCTTTCATAGAGCGGCATGGTACGATACGAGAATGAAGATCTCAGTACTCGATACTGGTAACTGTACATTGATTATGATAGTGCTCAGAGGTTATGGGCAATAATATCTTAAAGCTTAGTGCTCTTATTGGTCCAATCATTTTCTGGAAAGTTATGCAGTTATTAGCCTAATATAAATTGCTCAACAACAACAAAAAAGTGTTTTATTTTTGCAGATAATAGATTGGTGTGTGTAAGAAATGCCCGAAGGCTCATGGTTACGAACCCCACAAAAGACGTGGATTTTGTGTTTCAGTTCTCTAACTCCCCTAGGAAGGGTACTATAGCCGATCTGCGCGTGTATTTAGGTCACATTAAAGAAACACACAGCCTGGGAACGGTACATGAGCAAAATTACCAGACCTTTTATGATCAATTGTTCAGTTCTTTATCATTCTATAATCAATAGACTTTAAAGGATAGTAGTTACTGCAGATACTGTAGTTACTGTAGATAGGGCTTACCTGAGACCCTAGGGCAGGTGTGTCCAACATGCGGCCCCCTAAAGTTTTAGGTAAAATGTTTAAATATGTACGCCCAAAAATTGTAATATAAAATCTGCTAAAACCAGGTTTTCTATTAGTACATAAGACAAGAGTCTCATAAAATACTGGTAGGTCTAAAGAAGTTCGCTGGGTTTCTTGTCAAGAAGTTTTAAAATGCTTTTGGTCCCTTAAGAAGAAAAACAAATAGTTTTGTCAGAAATGAAAGGCGAATTACCCGATAAGCTATGTGAAGGTGTTGAATAATTTACATTCATGGCAGATATTGCAGAGCATTTAAATAACTTAAATTTAAAATTATTAATTTCTAATTTTGTTGTGTGACAATATTAGGGTTTTAAATTAAATCTCAGGCCTTGAGAAAGGCAACTGGTAAGCGAGAGCTTAATTAATTTTCCTACCTACCAGGATTTTCGAGATTCCTACATTGCTTCTGACTTCAGTAACTATGTTTCCAATATAAAAAGTTAATTAATAATGAATTTAAGCCTAAAAGTTGTAAGTTATTGTGTTAAAGTCCTGTTATTTTGTTATTCATACATTTTCTATGTAGACCTATCCTATTAAAATGTACTGATTGTAATATACATAGCATCAAATGGCCAGACTGATATGTAGTGTTTTATTATTTGGTGTGTTAAAATTCAAAGAACAAAAGGTTATATTTTCATTTCGACATCAACTCTTGGACGTCAATTTATCGAGTTGGCCCTTCATAAAAGCTGAGTTCGACATCAACTCTTGGACGTCAATTTATCGAGTTGGCCCTTCATAAAAGCTGAGTCTGACATGCCTGCCATAGGGAAATGGCTCAATTGTAAGCTACCCACTCACACTTATTATACACAGCATTTAAAAGAATTGCTGTCATTACCCATTACAACATGAGGAAAATACGTAATAATTTTGTTTAACGTACAGTAGTAGAAATATAACTTTTATTATGCTCTAAAACTGTTGTTCGCGACATATTTTCGATGAATAATGAATACATCTAATCAATATAGCACTGAAGTAAACTCACATAGTCCACATAGTCACCGCCGTTATTCAGGCACTTATCATTACAAGAAACCAGTTTCTGTAAGCCTTCGTCAAAGTATGATGCCGCCTGTGGCGAAAGCCAAGTCTGATTAGCCTATGTGGTGATTATGTGGAGAAGTAATGTAAGGTGTAAGGTAATGAACGATAAAGTATTTCTAAAATAATGTTATGCTATTTGTTTTTAATTTATCGGTTCTTACTTTAAAAACACGCTCCGTATATAAGCTACTAATTTCTGGTGGAGTGGAGGAGAAGACCTTACGGCCATTAAGTTCTTCAGCATAAATAAACATTTGGTTGAATAATTATATTATACTAAGTAATAATAACAATAATTTATAAATGTACTTATTTTACCTTATTCCTAAAATGTTATAATCAAATACCAGTAAAATAAATTAGTTTATTCATATACATCCTGGTCCAGCGACGGAAACTAAAACGAACACTTTACAGGTTGATAATGAAGGTGTTAAAGCAATGGCAGTCATCTGAAGCGAGCCTGTATTTTTAATATCCTCTCCTTACGAGCTTTTTGTATCTCTTGCAGTTCAATGTCCCTTTCAGAGACAACTGCAACACGTGGTGTTAGCTTTTCAGTATTTTTTGTGCCGACTGAGAAGTATCTCAAAAGAACAGATTTAAATTGCGAGCTCATTATGAATAATGATATTGGGTTCAAAACAGAATTGCAGAAAAACAGGCAGAAAGTTATGAAAGCACCTATGAAGACAGAGTTAACATCAATGAGAGACCAAGCGACAAGAACTCTGATGGTAAAGCTGGGGAAATAACTAATTGCAAATATTGTAGCCAGAATCAACACCATATTTGCTACTTTCTGTCGTCCTTGGTCTTAACATTTTTCTTGACTTCTCCAGGAATGTCTCGAACGCTTTTCCTGAGAGTATAGGCAATTATTCCATTCAAGATGATCACCAAAATCCCTGGAATGAGACAATATGCAAGAAACTGGGAAGTCCAAATTCGTCTGATGTAATTGACATTCCCAGGTATACCGTACAAACATCTTCCGTCAACATACGCTGAAAATAATACAGGCATAGCAGAACCAATAGCGAATACCCATGCCATTGAAATAAAGAGAGTTGTAGTTTTCCAGTCTGAGAACCCACAGCCACATTTTAGTGAAATAGAATTCAAGATCACACTAAATCTCTGTATACTAAGAGTCAACACCGAGAATACACTGACGGCCACACTCAAATCTTTCAAAAACAGAAATGTTCTGCATGCATTGATTCCCAACTCCCAGACTACGTTCAGTACTTCCCAATAGCTAAGAGCGAGATTTATTATCAGAGACAGCAGATCTGCAATTGCCAGATTCATCACGCATGCGTTGTTGATAGTACGCATTTCACTGAAACGTAAGCACACGTATAGCAAGAAACCATTGCCTATGATCCCAGAGATAAATATAATGAAGAAGATCACTGGTTCAATATATAGTCTGAAGTAAGCCCAACTGTCTGCTACATGCACAAACTCTCTTGATTCCTCTGATAAGGATGTTTCGTTACACTGAAGGGTTGAAAGTAATTTATTTATAGTGTCAGAACCACTTAAATTACCGCAACGAAGTCCGCCATCCAAATTATATTGATGAAGCCACTTCCAAGTAGATTTAATGCTACAATCACATACTGTGTAGTGAACAAAAAAGTACTTAAGATGTGAAAGTCTTTGTAATGAATTTAAATGAAATGTAGAAATATTGTTGTGCCAAATAGAAATGTCTATTAATTCTCTCGTGCACTGGAAAAAAGTCTCAGGTATTTGGGTGATGCTACAGTTCTTCATCCTAAAAAATTGGAGTGCTGGTGTATACAAAAAACCTGTTTCCAGTACGAACATCCTATTGTCATTTAAATCTAGACTTGAAAGCTTGTTACAGCCAAGGAAAGTGTGAGGATGTACATAAGAAATGTTATTCGCTGATAAAGACAAGTATTCTAGGGATGTTAGAACTGACGAAGTATCACAGTAGTGTGAAAGTCGTGTAGTATTTGCACAGGATAGTGTGAAGTTCTCATCACATACAGCGCCAAATACACCAGGATTCAATGAAGCTATTCTATTCCTATCAAGATCGACAACCTTAATGCTTGTCAAACCTCTGAATACACCAGCAGGCAAGTCATATATTTGGTTCACTACGAGATTTAATTTTGTTAGCCTATGCAGCCCTACAAACGCGCCTGGACGTAGAACGGTTATGTTGTTAAAGTCCAAATAAAGTGCTTTCAAATCGCTTAGGCCAGAAAACATTCCACTGAATGGAATCGCTTCAGAATTCAGCCATTCTGTTGCTATTGTAAGCTCTTGCAAGTTGCTTAGTCCTAAAAAAACAAGAGGATTTTTGTGATTCATGTTGAAATTTGGGATTAAGTTAAAACAGATAGAAAGCTGTTGCAAAGAATGCAGATGTTTAAACATCCCAGAATAAAGAGACAGGTTGCAATTCGAACTTAAGTCCAATATACTCAGTGTATCCAGACCTTCAAAAGCTAAGGGTTCTATTTTTTTAATAGTACAGTCTCTAAGACTAAGTCCTTTCAGTAATGTCAAGCTATGAAAAGTATTATTTTGAATAATAGCAAGCCGATTATCTGACAAATCTAAGAATGATACTGGAATTGAATGAAAAATAGGAATTTGCGAATGTGATTCAATTCCCGATACCTTTAACTCAAATTCGGCTACATAATACAAATCTCGCAAAGTGGAATTCAAACTAAAAAAACTGGACAAACCATTTTGTAAGTTAATGTGTAAATATAATATTTTCAGTACCTGAATGCCATTCAATGTCAATGAAACAAGTTAATTTCCAATTTCAAGATCATCTAATCTTGAAAAGATAGGCAACATGTTTGAGCTACTGTTATAATTGGGGTACTTGTTTACTATGAACTTCTTTAATGACGGAAGTAGAGAAAATGGACTGGAATAGGAGTCGTTTGTTACGAAGATTATATTTTTGTGCGTTAGAGTGAGTTCCTTCAAGCCGATTAATCCCGAAAATGCATTCTTATGCAATATAAGTTCCCGACCACCTATATTTATAATTTGAAGATTTGGAAGCCCTTTAAATGTATTAGGGTATATTGTTTTAACGGTAAACTTCAAGGTTCTAACAGATATAAGTCCAGCGAAAACATTGCTATGGAAGCTGAATATATTGTTCCCAAGAAGACTCAAATATATGAGAGATTTCAGCTCCTGAAATATAAATGGTCTCAATATTTGTATGTCGTTGTTAGAAAGATCAAGAGTTATAAGATCTAACATGTTTTGAAATGGTGTCAGTTGTTCATCCCCTAATTCCTGGATTTTGTTGGAGGCAATATTGAGTTGTCTTAGGCCTTCTGATCTTCCAAACGTTCCTGCCTTCAAATGTCTGATTCCTTTTGAGCGGTAAGATGCACTTTTTGCAGATAGAACACTGAGTCGTGTGAGTCCGCTGAATGTGTCTGGTTCAAATTCAGTTAATTTATTAAAATCTAGTTTGAGTTCGGTAAACATACAGAGATCTCGGAATGCTCCAGACTCTATGTGCTGTATACGATTCTGTCTTAAATTCAGTGCACTCTTTGTGTAAATATGGACGCAGTATTTCTTCCTGAGGCCATCAAAAGTATCATTCAAGAGTCTGGTTAATTTGTTCCCATGTAAGTCCAAGTGTCTAAGACTCGTCAAACCTTCAAATACTCCCGCTTGAATTGAGGATATGTTGTTGTAGGACAAGTCCAGATAATGGAGAAAGGGGAGACCTCTGAAAGTGAATCTCTCTAGAGTAGTAATTGGGTTACCTCTGATGGTCAGATGCTCCAACGAACGCAAGCTCTGAAATGCGGACACTTCTATAATATCCAGGTGAACGAACTCAAGCATTAGTTGCTTCAAACTGTGTATTCCCATGAGAGATGTCATGTTACTGTTGATCGTTGTAATGTTGTCCAATTCGATGAACAAACGCTCTGTAGTGTTCATCAGGTTTAGAGGCAAGGACTGTAGGTTCGAGCTCCAGCATTGTGTTTTAAAGTTTGTACACCGACAGGTTCCTGGACATAATGAGTTGACCGTAGCAGCATGCAAGATTATCACAGTGGCTAAACATATCTGGAAACAATAAATTTTACATTTTCAGTTACTGTTATCTTATAGACATGTGTCAAAGACTACTTGTGGAAATGGATCTGGTAACTGTGATGATAGAGATGATTTGCTATAACATGCAGAAATTGTGTTTCCACTGCAAGGCTCCGAAATCCACGAATTATTGGTGGAATTGGACGGCCGTTGCGGTATCGTAAGTTGGTCAGCAGTGAAACATATTAGAATTAATTGCATCCAATCACAACATAGGGATAAAGTAGATATTATACCAGAACACAGTAAGATTGTTCAATCTAACCAGTAAGTGATTGTCTAAGGGTAGGTTTGTATTGTTCATATGCACAATATTGGACCGGTTTTCGGGGCCTTGCATGGGAAAGAGAGCTAATTGTTTTTGCACGTTGCTTTGGTATAATGCATTGGTTCTGACAACAACAACAAAAAAAAAACAATGGATAAATATTTCGTCATGATGGCTTTGATATTTATCTTCTTAAACATATCCAATCGGAACCTTCGTTCCTGTGTTAACCATTGATAAAAATGTGAATTGTATTAGTACTCTATTAGGTATTCAAAATAAATCTAGTAGTGATATGAAGCAATATTTAACAGATACCGGTACTAAACCCGTTTCACCTAGCCTAGGTAGATTTTGAACTGGAATTGCTCGTCTTCCTAAACGTCAACAAGAAAGGTTTTTAAGTTAAAAATTGTAAGGATTTAATTATAACTTAATAGGCATAAATGCTAAATATTTTCGCACAATAAACAAAAGATTACGGTTCGGCAAGATGAATTTTCCTTTTTCTTTCTAAATTAAAGCAGAATAGAACGTTTGAACAAAAACCAACTAACCATTTTCGTGGGAAAAAACTTCCATCAGTAACTTATATGTGAAATTTCAACAAATCACAAGTTTTTTTTTTTTATTGTCATAGCTTTTACTTTCATCGCTTTAATTTTATCGCACCTCGTTTTTGTGTAAATTCACAAGGAATGGACACTGAAACATCTTCATACCTATAGCTTCTTTGATGAAAAACATTTAGTCACTGAACACAGCGATTAGGTATTTAAGTAGCAAACGAGTGAAGGAGATAAGGAAAATGTGTGGTGAAACATTTAAAATCTCATATAATAATAAATAGAATATTGTTAACACGATATTATTATAGCAATGAGGTTAATCTAAAAAATAAAAAAAAGCCGATGAAAAGTAACACAAAGAACGACTAAGGCAGATGGTGAAACTATGAATATGTTATAAGAACCTTTATCATCTTGTCGTAGGCTATCTCGCTTAGAGTGACACAAATAGCGAAGTGTTTTATTCATTTTCGTGGGTTTATATTATGCTTAATTCTGCATTCGCTTATAAAGTAAAGTGTTCCCTATTACAGGCCATGGAGGTCCAAAGGGTTCCAGGAGGTTGAGGCTCCCATATTATTAGACAATGGCACATGAAGGTTGTCAGCCTTACGCACCGACCGCCTTTACCCCCAGGATTCCTCCTGGTACTCATTTCTGTTAGAGGCTGAGTCGACCCCAGGGGCATACTGCCAACAGAAGGATTAGGCCAATTGAAAAACTCCATCGACCTCATCGAGGATCGAACCCGGCATTCGCTATATAGTCACGATAAATATAACTCGAGGTCCGGATTCTCTTAAGGTAAATTCACGTGCAACAATAAGAAAAAAAGTTCTCACATGGGACAAAAATTGTAGGTCTGTTTGAATTTGTTTCTACCGAAGGAACAAACTGTTAAAATCTGCCCAGTCATACTACTTCCGTGCTGTATTATATCTGCCACGCGCCGCAGGAGTCCTAACATTTCTTTCAACTGGCAATACATCTTTGTAAAACTCGTGAGCTTGAAATATGTTTCAATAATAATTTGAAAATGATTTGCGATCTTACAGCTTAATCATAGGCGTAATTTCATTTTAAGTTATGTTAAAGTGTAACAGGGATTTCAATATGAAGCTTGAGAACTTTTTCAACTATGACTATTGCTCTCAGAGGTCAATTGAGTTTGTAATTAACATAGACATTGTATTGAACCAAGTTATTCTTCTGGTTTTATCGTTTTGATTTTATCACGTTGTGCACTTTTTTTTTCGAAAACCAACATATATAATCACAATGTAAAATATTTCACTTTAAACTCGTTCATTAACCATCTTCTCATCCATGCTTTATATTTAAAAGCTTTAAAGACCCGATGTTGCCCTGGTTCTGCATTTTGCTTCTACTTCGAAGTAAACTTAGGAGGATTTTCACTTTCAAACTATAGGCCTATGTACTTGGTGGAGATGAGGAAGGAAAGACTTATAACACTCGGATTATTCCCTTAGAAAACGCCAGATATCGCTTTTTAGCCCTCTTAGAGAACTTGGAACTTCGCAACCCATTACTTCTAAGAACCATCCTGCCCATGTTAAAGTGTAAGAGGAATTTAATGTTTGTTATATTAAATGCCTACAGTTTTTAACATTCTGTAGTACAACATTTTTAATTATACAAGTTTCATGAGCTATCTCTAACATACAAGAATTTAAAAAAAAACACACACAAAATACAAACTAAATATTTTACACTTCAACTAAGAAACTAATATAAGAACAACAAAAAAACAGCACTTACAGATATTATAAACATCTTGTTGGTGATGAAAAGCACAAACATATGTACTGGCGAACAAGTTTCTAACTGCAACTTTAACGCGAATCAGGAAATCGTGGTTACAGACATCCGGTTTGAAGTTCCCGTACTTGACAGAGTTCTTGGACAGGATGGATAGGTGTAATAGTATATTTACCGGTCAGCCAATTTAAAAACCTCTAACACTATAGTTGCAGATTCAACTTACATACGAGTATTTCATCAATCTCATTGGGGAGCATAGTTTACACAGCCCCGATTAATAGCTCTCAGCTCAAGAAATCGAGCTATATTTCCGTCAAGCTAGAGAGAAATAAAGTATTTCCCAGAACACGAATAAAAGAACTCCTGCGGGACAAAATTCCGGCACACCGGCGACGGTCACAAGCCTAAGTTGCAGTACATAACCCTCGTTAAATAACCATACAGTATACCAACCAACCAGAACATGAAAGCTCCTTCTTACTCCACTGCCCGAGAACCGGGATACCTTTTAATGAGGGTAGCTCTCTGTCGCTAACCCCAGAGTCAATGTATTTAGAGTAGATTTCTGATGAAGCGATGATGGCCATTTTTATACCTGGCTGGAAAAAGGACATATTATACAGTATATAATTATGTATTAGGCCTACTTGTCTCGTTTAATTAAATTTAAGGGAGATAATGGGTATCTTTTCTGCAAAACTTTAATGTAGACCAGCGTTTCTCAACCTATGGTAAGCGGACCACTGGTGGTCCGCAGACATAATTGAAAAATATCATAAAGCAAGTAGGAAGTAAATAAGTAATTTTTTTCACATTTTTCGTTATAATAACCTATAATTAATACCCCAAATATTAAGAATATAAGCTTTCTTTTAAAAAGGGGATGTAAAATTAGGGGTCCGTAAAATTTTTTAGAAATTTTAGAGGTCCTCGGGTTCAAAAAGGTTGAGAAACGCTTATGTTGACCGTACTCTTCTTCAACATTTCAGACCCATTCTCGCTTGTATGAGGTTTTTCAAGAACGGGATAATTTAAATATGGCGGATCACTGAACCTTGAAAGAAATATTCCGAACCTTAATTTTTTATACATAGTCTATCTAAACATCGGTAATGAAAATTTAATGGTTTTTATAAGTTCCATACTATTAAGGAAGTAACTTATGGTCAGGCTTTAAAACTTAGTGCCCGATCGAATATGTTAACAGCAACTGAACTGTACAGACTTTGCTCGGCGTATGCGGTAGCTACCATATGCTAGTTCACGTGATAGTAAACAAAGCGGATTACAGGTATAGAAAGACCACAAAATAACTTCTCATTCTCTAAACTCACATTACAAGCATGCAAAACGTTACGTTTTCCTGTTTGTGTGTAATAGTCCCTCCCAAATATTTCAATATATGTTTGCGTTTTAGAACACTTTACTTTCGGTATTCCGAACACGTATTATGCATTTATAAACACGCATAATGACAAGGTACACTGTTGACCAATTTGAGAGGCACCGTACTACGAGCGTATTGACTTCTCAGTACTACCATCAATGACTGTCTTATCAGCCTACGCAATCGCCCCCACCCCCTATACTCAGGTTGTTGGTAACCGGAATCATCTCCCTCTGTGGGTTCGGGCACTAAGTTTTAAAGCCTGCTTATGGTTAACTAAGTAGAGAACCGGTTTTGCTTAAATACCATACCTAGTTTATTTAAAAAATCCCTTTAGGCAGGCCAGTGCTTTTGGTTTAATTTATTGTCGCTGCATAGCACTCTTCTTCTTTAGCCTTGGCATGGTAAACCTGCAGTAAAGAGGAAGAGCCTACAATCAATTGTTTTGACAACAATAATAGGATATAATATTCTGCTAGGCCGTGCGCAAGATCAGCAATGAATAAAATTAGCAAAGCCGCTAAACAAGACAAAATTATGATATTATAATAATTCTTTCAAGTGTTATTATTTTTAAACATTAAAATCTCGCGTCATATGAGAGCTATCAAGAAACTATTTATTGATTGAGAGTACTCATCAAGAGTTATTAGGCATAAATCTTGACTCAAAACTTAATTGGATTGCTCATACTGATGCCTTATGTAGTCGCTTGTCAAGAATAATCTTTTTGCTGAAAAGGTTAAAATTAAGTGTTAGCTTCAACTTAATGATAACTGCATATTTTGCTCTTTTTCATACCCACCTGTGCTATGGGACACTACTATGGGGAAACTCTACTGGAGCAAAAGCAATTTTCCGATGTCAGAAAAAAGCTATACGTAGTATGCTAGGTATCAGTAATAGAGAATCTTGTAGACCCTATTTCACTGAATTTGGTATACTCACACTTCCATGCATCTTCATTCTACAGAACTTAATTTTTATCAAGGAAAATTTAAATACATATAATTTAAGAAGCACACAACACTCATATAATACCAGATACCAAAATTTAATTGATGTAAATTTCACTAGATTGAGGAAAACACAGCAAAGTTATGTATACATTGGAGTCAAATTGTTTAACAAACTCCCTATCAGAGCTCGATACATACCGTTAAAACAATTTAAGAATGTTTTGATTAAATGGCTAAAAAAGAAATGCTTTTATTCAACTGAAGAAATGTTAGTGCTTAATATAAATGACTTAGAATTTTAAACATGTTAAATATGGTAGATAAGCCTACTGTGATTTTACTGACTCTATTCATTTTGATTTTATTTTGTCTTATGGTTTGACTAAATTTATTTTACTAAATGTATTTATCTTGGTTTTTACTTCGTTTTATGAAAATGAAGTTTGAATTAGCAACTAAGATCTTTTATACCTATGTAATAAATGGACTTTGTCAATACAATGTATATATTGTTGGACGACAATAAAAAGATTATTGATTATTGATTATTGAGCTTTTCAACGATACCCCACAAGACGTGGTTTCAAAAGTTTCGAATTTTCATCCCCCACCCCCACCCTCACTCGAACCCCCGAATCGTTGGTGTCACTGTGAACTCCATAGGGAGTACTCTAATTTATTCAAACAAAGTTTCCCTCTATACTTCATAGGGGCCGAGATATACATTTTTAAAAATTTCAACCCCATCCCCCGACCACCCCCTTGGGCCAATTTTGCTCATTAACGAACTTGTCCGAACTATTGGGCCTAGAAATAACATATTAAAATTTGGTTCAAATATCTTCAAAATTACGGCCGCTATCGTGTAAAGATATATATATATATATATATATATAAATATCACAAAATTTTTTTTTGAACGGGCGGTGGTTTCGTACTTAGGGGAGCATGAAACGTAAAGATATGAAAGAATTTTTCGAAAATCATAAAGTGGTATCCATTGCAATAGGTAGATTTTTCTTCGAAAATCTACCTAAAAATTGCATGCAATACGCATCAAGTATCTGAAGACCTAATTTTCTTTTAGATAATATATTTCTTCTTAAACCTCAAAGCAGATAAAATAAACTAAAATGTTTAATTAAAACCAGTAACTCAGCTATGTTTATTGTATGTTCCTAGCCTTTCGACATTTTCGTCATCATCAGGGCATCTTCTCGTGCTGATGCTTTATTGATATCACATCATGTATTTCAGCATTCAAAGCAGATATCTAAAATATGACTCGTTAACGTTTTTCTACATTTATGAAGGATACTGACATTTATTACGTTAAAATTTGACAAATATTATTTTATACTTTAAGGACTGAGAACACATTACTTCAATGAATGATTTAGATATTCCATAAATTAAGTGCATAATTAAATCCTGGCTTTCTATGCTCATGGTAGCGGGTTCTATCAGTCTCCATGCCGATGGCATTTATGTGTGCATAAATGTGACAGTCTGTAAATTTAGAGGCATGCAAATGTACTCCTGTAAAACAAAATTCCGGCACACTGGCAACAGTCACAAGGATAAGTTGCAGTAAACACAGTCGTTAAATAACAATAAAACCTAACATAATTAATGAAAAAATATATAAGAATTTAATACTAAATCGAGTTTGTGTTGTTAGATTGATAGATTAAACATATTTTCTTTTCAAAATGAGGGAAATAAATAAATATACAAATATATACACTGAAATGGTATTTTTAAATTACTTCACACGATTTGGCGTTTGCATAAATTCTGGACCTTAATATGCACTGGCGTACGCCGTAGCGTAGTGGTTGAGGCACTGCGCTACAAACCGGAAGGTCGCGGTTCGATCCCCGATGAGGTCGTTGGAGTTTTTCAATTGACCTAATTCTTCTGGTAGCACTAAGGCCCTGGGGTCGACTCAGCCTCTAACAGAAATGAATACCAGGGCCACTCCTGGGGGTAAAGGCGGCCGGTGCATAAGGCTGACAACCTTACCAACTTCATGTGCCGAATATCTAAAATCTGGGAGCTTCAACCTCCTGGAATCCTCTGGCCCTCCTTGGCCTGTATAGGGAACACTTTACTTTACTTTACTTTTACTGTATGTGAATATGTAGGTATGTGTTTATATATATATATATTATATAACAACACACACACACATGCTGTATATATGAGTAGGTTATATGTAGCACAATAGTACATCAGCCATGAATTTTAGCAAAATTCTTAAATGTGCCTTTTGTAAAATGATAGAGAAAAGAAGTTCATTTAATCTTGTGGAATTGTTAATTTCGATGCCTAAAATGTGGATTTGTCAATTTGAGTGAAAATATAAAAAAAAAAATGAAAGTGACAATAGGTTACAACATTTAATTACCAATAATTTATTACTAAATGTTCTTGTTCTCTCCAGTAATAAGTACATAAAATAAATCACTTTATTATTAGGATCGCACGAAAAGTTTTATAAAAATTACAACACATCATTATTATTAATTAGTGCAGTATGACCCACTTCAAGCGAACAGACCTTGATAATCATAGCACGTGTTTGTAAGGAGGAAGGATGTGGTGACAGCCAATGCAGGTCTTCACGATGGGGGGAGGGGGGTAATATGCAGGAGAAAATAACCTTTAAATTGATATGGGATAGTCGTTTGTCTTAAATTTGCATTAAAAGGACTGAAAAAATAAAAATTTACAGTTCACATAAATTAGACAATAAGGAAGCTAGAAATAATCTATGGGACTAATCAGTGTGTTAACTGTTTTCTTCGCAGTCCGGCACGGGTTTGTATATTGTGTGAGAAACAGTCTCTCTCCAAATAAAGGATTAATTGCAGCCTTTTTTACTTCCTCTGCCCGTACCGTAGGTACTATAGGTAGAGGAAGTATTGTTTTCGACCCCAAAATTCGAAGTTGAGTTTTTAGCATATATACACGTTTCAAGGCCCCCTGAATCGTCTGTCTGTGAACACTCTAGCTCCAAAACGGAAAATCGTATGAAAACAAAATTTCGTATTTGGGTCAGGTACCTTCTGGGGTCGTATTCTGTAACTCCACCAACGCTCTCAACTACGATTACACCAATGTTACTAGAAAAAGTTATTCTGTAACTATTGGTGTCAAGAATCGATCTTGAAATCACACCAATATATTGCTGGAAATATTGGTGACACACCGACGGCTCCAAACCCCTCGGTGAGCTCAACAACAACTCGAAAGTACCAAAATATCGCAAAATTTGCAGAAATATCGACATATTTGTGATACAATGGCCGCTTATATCCTAATTGGGCGACTTCGTGATGGTGTCAATAGCTATATTTTCGTAATAACAGAGAAGGTACAGTATATATCCATTAATGAATAGATTCTTAGTATTTGTTAATATGTTTTTATCAATATAAAAACTAAATACATAATTTTATTTTGCAACAAGCATGTTTGAGGTTATGTTTGCATAATTGCACATAATATTAATTATTTTACTTTATCTTGTTTCAGATTTGGAATTGTAATCCATGTGATCTGCATTAAAGAGTGGACAACACAATATGCACCAATAATAAGCTTAACGAACACTTATGGGTGTCACCTCTATGTAGGCCTAAATTTTTTAATGTAGTGTAAAATTTTGTTCAGTTCATTCGAAAGAACAGTGCACAAGTAGGTCATTTGCAATTGAGAAAAACATCCCACTCAAGCAATGCTTCAAGTAGTGAGATGTTGTTGGCTTTTTGTAATTTTCAGGAAATAATGACGAAGACTGTGCTTATTAGAACTGAGCAAAGTGCCATGAACTCATGATACATATAATAGTTTTTTTGTACCAAAGTTTACTTTGTAAGTGTGTGTGTACTTTATCACTCAGCAAAATATGATGTACATTGTCCTTACTTTTAAATATACTGGTAGCCTATATAACGTTTACTAGTTTATAAAACTTTTCACACTTAGAGAAGCATCTGTTTTTAACTGCACAAAAAATATGCCTCCCTTCCAATGTAGCCTATTGTAATTGAAAATATTATTTAAATCTAGCTACAATATTGGCTTTACCAATTTTTTGTCTAATTTAAACCATCTATTTTATTCCCTCTAATTCCTTTTATAATAATATGAGCTATATTGTATCTCGTGATTTTCCGTCAAGTGGGTGTGGCTTATACTATGTAAGTTGAAATGCATGTTGAATTTTCAGAGCCATTTTCCCATAACTTGATATTTTCAACACAAAAGGCACAATATCTCTTAAAGTAATGGTCCAAATTGCATGAAACTTTGCACACCCATAGTTTTTTGTGTGTTCTAGAGGATAAACCTAAATAATCTGATGTATTTGCAACACAAGATTATTTCACTTGTGAACATGATGTGAAAAAATTCGTAATAATTTTATATTGAAATTTTAAAATGCCTGAAAATTGTATCAGGCATACCACAGTATAAATTGATGGTTTATCCTCGAGATTATAGTGTCAGCTGTGAATAAAAAAAAATATTACACCAATCAGATTGACTTTTGCATGAAATCATGTTACTTAGGCTTAATCGCATGCTGAAAAATAAAAATAAAATAATGTTCTAATATCAACCTTCATATTTGTGACACTGTAATAATTTTTGTGCTCATTTCAACCCCCAAATGTATACTTCTAATGTCCAAAATTTCATTTTATTATTGCAAATAGTGTTGAAGATATCGAACAGTTACTGCAATGCCTGCTTGGGCATGGTCTCTTGGTGTATGAGCCCCTTAAGACACTTTTTCAGTGATATTATGGTGTTATTTAAATTAATATATAATTATGAACAACTATGAGGCCAATTGTAATGTTTCAAAGTACTGTGTAAATTAAATACTAATGAATTCATTTTAAGTTAACCTAAAACGCAATTAATTTATTTCAAGGGTTTTATAAATGTCATAAAAGCAGTAGGCAAGATAAGATACTCTTATTTGCTTAAACTTTACTATTTGCTTTATCTATATAAAAATAATTTTATAATTGGCTTGTGTTCTATAAATTAAGTAAAAACTCCTACTGAATAATTTTTTTACTTTCTCTGCCTGTACCATAGGTAATACAGATAAAGGAAGTATTGTTTTCGACCCCAACTTTGAAGTTGAGTTTTTAGCCCAAATACACATTTTGAGGTATTCTGAATCCCCAAATACTATTTTCGGAAACATGTCTGTGTGGAAGTGTGTCAACAGCCTAGCTCCAGAATGGAAAATCGTAAGAATTTTTTTTTGTATTTGGGTTGGGTACCTTCTGAAGATGTGACACAAGGATTGGCGACAAGTTTCTCTTATTTTTAAAGGGACTTTACATGAAAAAATGTTCGTTTTTCGCGATTTTATCGATTTGTTTAAATTTTGCACATGGGTTGCTTATAAGTTACTTGGACTTAAAACTTTATTTGAAACTTTTTTCGAAGAAATTCTCTTTAGGGTAGTTATAAGCCACCCACTCTGAATACGTGCTAAAAGTTTTATTTGAAATATTTTTTCGAAGAAAATCTCTAAAGTGTAGTCTTTATCAGAATGTGAGGTGAGAAAAATGTATTGTGCATGCTTAAAGTAAAGAAAGTTATGAGAGTACAATAAATATATTTTATTTGGGTTGTGTATCCTTCGGGGATGTGATGTGTTAAGGACATTCTCTTTATTTATACAACCAATTTACATTACAAGAATGTCATACACAATAATTATATTATACTGAGAGACTAACTTTTATTTGAACAGAGATTGGAAAGTTCATTCCTTTCACTGAGTATGAATCCAGCAACATTTTGTTAAAATGAGTATTCTGAAAAGGGCTACATCTTACTTTCTGTTAATCGTTAAAATGAATACTTTCACACAAACAAGGTGAGTTGCAATGGAAATATATAACTACTTCGAGATTGCATATTTTTTTATAATCATAATTTAAATCAGACATTGGCAAACTATTGCGGAATTTGCTAATTGGATTCCCCGAGATACCCTCCTTATTATATATATATGACAGTAAACATTACTAAAAACCATTGGCATTTTGCGAATTTCTCCTATTATTATAAATCCGCCTTTTCCCCCTATAAGCGTCTTGCAACATGCCAGTACGTGTAATATAAACGCCCACTTTCAAAATATATACATGAAATTAAACTCCCGCCCAGTTTGGAAATTATGAAATCACATTCCCGCACTCCATCAGCCAATGATATTCATTGCAGTTTGTTAAGACAGATTTCTCATAGCTACTTTCATTGCCAACATTCACGAAAATTCACAAAGTTATTGGTGGGCCTCAACAACGGTTCTCCAGATACCAACAGGGAGTTACAGAATCGCTCACGCTCTGGCCGTTGGTATCTTGCTGTCGGTTGTTGAGCTCTCAACAACACCAATGCGTTGGTGACGAAAGTTACAGAATACCGCCCCTGAAGATGTGAGGATAAGATTGGCGACTATTTTCTCTTATTTTTAAGGGGACTTTACATGTAGAAATTTTCGTTTTTCGCGATTTTCTCGAAAACGGCTCTAACGATTTTCTTTAAATGTTGCACAAGTGTAGCTTATAGTGAGAGCTAAAACTTTTATTTGAAACTTTTTTTCGAAAAAATTCTCTGAAGGCAGTTACAAGCCACCTACTGTTCACCCACTGATTGTAAAAAGTTTGTGTTGTGTGGTGAACAATTGAATACACACTCTTTCACGGCCTCTTATTAAGTGCCAGTATGGTACTTTATGAGATTGTGTGGGGGACGAAAAATGTCTGTCCGTCTGTCTGTCTGTCCGTCCGTGTGTCTGTACGCGCTCTAACTCAAATACGCTTTTTCGGATTTTCATGAAACTTGGAAAACACATTTATAATGTCAATGGGAAGAACCCTATGATATTGAACCAAATCGGTTCAGCGGTACCGGAGTAATGCCCAATTTAGTGCCTATTTTAATAGATTATGGCGCCTTTCTAATAGAAAGGCGCCATAATTCAAACACGCTGTATCGGATTTCCATTAAACTTGGTATACGCATTTATGACGTCCATAAAAAGTACTCTGTTAAATTTGAACCTAATCTGTTGACCGGTACCGGAGTAAAACCCAATTTAGTGTCTATTTTAAAGACGCGGTAACTCAAATACGCTTTACCGGATTTTTATGAAATTTGGTATACACATTTATAGTGTTCATGGGAAGACGTCTATTGATATTGGATGAAATCGGTTCACCTGTTTCGGAGTAATGCTCAATTTGGTGCCTATTTTATGATAATATACGTATTCGAAAGAATTTATATAAAAAAAAGAGAATCAGTTATCATGATAACATAGTCAATTGTTTTACTGTTATATTATACGGCTTTGGAAATTAAAATAGAGATAGCTATGACCAAAAGCACTATTGTTTTACATGCGCTTATCCAACTAGACCGTTAAACTGACCCAGTTGACCGAGATGGTAACGTTTTGGCCTCACATTATGGAGTTCCATGGTTCAAATCCCGAAACGAGCCAATTTCACTTTCTTTTTCGTATTTTTATGTGAGTGTGCGATTGTCAAGATATCACAAATCTGTACAGTTCAGCTGATGCTGGAAGATTTTAATCTGATTAAAAAAAACTAGACCTTTGTTCTTCCGCAAGCACTGCTTAATGAATAAATCTGGAGCTTAACTTGGAAATGAATTTTAAAAAAAACATATTCTGCATATCATAATTGCAGTCATAACTGATTAAACAAAAACATACTGGCACTTTTTTACATCAGTTTACCTGATTTTATTCTGTATAAGAATGAAGTGAGAAAGACATATTGGAGGGAAATATTCGATAAAGTTCGGAAATTATTCTTAACGACGGAAGTTTCAATAAATGTCTGCAGTCACTTGTTTTTGTTTGCTTTATAGTCTGCACTTTTATTAGTCGCATCATTTTCAAAGAAGAGGTTATCGTGTATTTATCGTATAATTAGCGTTAAATTGTGTCTTGCGTTTCTGTACAAGGATATGTGAATACTCCTAACTTTTATTTGGGCAGAGGAAGTTATGTGACTTTCACATCAGATTTTTAAAGTAAATGATGTCTTTCAGATTGTATAGGCAGGGAACGTGACTGAGATGAATACTGCCTGCATTTTTCGGTGAATGATTACCTACGTTCGAAAGTTTGCAGGAAAATTTTAAAAAATTATAACCCGAAATTCTTGAGAGACCTCAACCAGGTAAAATTCTTTACAAGAGTATTAATAAAAAAAATAATGTTAGTTGTAATTTCAAATTAAACATAGTCTACAGAAAACTTAATTCGATTTCATAAAAAAAAAAAATCAAAGACGGTCGTAGAAGGATTAGGTTTTCCGGATATTTCGTCAGTCGGTACACGAAGGTGGCAAGGTTGTCAGCCTTACGCAGGGACTGAAGAGTTACAAGAATAAAGGATTATAGTCAAGAAAAAACCGCTCTAAGGTATGTGGCTGCCAGCACGCTGACCACAAGAACCAATAATCCGCCTTTTATCAGTGAAAAGACACTTGATGCAACCTCAATACTCCATAGGATGCAGCGCCACAATAATAATAATCTCAACATAGTCTAGATGCAGTGGCGTAAATTTTTGCAACTGGGCCCCCAGCAAAAATATTTTGGAACCTTAATTACTTTCTCATGCACACAGAAAAACATTCAATATTGTGTAAAATAAGTTTTTTAAAGCTATCAATTATGGGCCAATACTTAGCCTATATTTTATCCTACCAACAAAACTAATACAGTTATTTCTTTTCAGAAAAATTACAAACAGCAATGTCTCATAACTTTTACTACTGTTTTTATACCTGCTTTTATTTTAAGTAGTTTTGAACAATAGCTTTTGCCTTCTGGCCCTTCTAGAGGCAAATAATTCAATTACTATATGTAACTCAAAATCAAAATCAAAATCAGTACTCAACATACTGAGTGCACTAAGCCTTTTTTTATTCATAGTACTTCTTAAAAAGATCTTAATTAATTTCAACTTTAAAGAAAATGTTTTTCAGCAGTAAATACAGAAACAGACAGGGAGAGGAATAAAATAAATTAAATGAATAGGTCTAGTAAGTTTGATGCCATATGAGAATAATTATCAGATTTATGCGCGCATTTCAAAATGCCCGAGAATTATTCTCGTTTTTGGGCCCCTCTGGACCTCGCCCTCCCCCGCTGTACGAGGTCTGCAGGGGTGTTAGATACGGCACTGCTGGATAAATGTGTGAAATGTTTAAAACGGATACGCTAAGAGCTAATGGAATTTCTGCTGACAGTAAGAAGGATACATTGGAAATAAATGTAAAAATGCAGCAGACCTTGGAGTTTGAGATCCAGGATTTCTTTACTATCAGCACATGGATGTGATGAAGTCGTTGTTGCAAGGTTTCTACAAACCACGGGCTAAATCACAAGTTGAACAAAACTTCATTAAAATACTTTTTATTTCCGTTTCTCAATTTATCTCCCCGTTGAACGAACTGTTTAAGCTACCCAAAGCCATCCGAGCCTTAACAGGACCAAGAACTGGCTGGGTAGGATTTTCCTGTGGAATATAAACGTACAAGGGCATAGAGGGCCTCGAGTGATCAACCCAATTCCAGACCACCTCCGAGACAAGACCAACACATAGGACGAGACACAGCAGTCGCACACACTCATTCCGAAAAAGGCGCGGATGAGATGAAGATGTTGATGACGGCCAGATAATGTCCGAGAACCACAGGGCAAAAGTTACCCAACATTCGCCTCACAGGTGCGGGGAAAGCCTCACCTAGGTAATTTGCACCTTTTGCATTCTCATTGTTTACGGTCTTACTGTTCGAATATGCTCTGATGCTTTACTGCTCTGGTTCGGAAGATTATGGCGCCCTTGAAATTGAACTTTTTAGAATCTAATATCCCTTTATGAAAAATTCTTCAATAGAATAAATTGTAACGAATGGCTTGTACCAGACAGTGATGGCCTTTCCTTTTATTCACATTAGGTAATTTTATTATACCTGGATATATTAGAAATTATGGCCATGAAAGGGAAAGCATGTAAACTGGATGAGTTATGTGAGGAATAATTTCTAAAAGCATCAATAAACATGGAGGAAAGCTCGTAAGGATAGGTTTAAAACACCCTTTCACAGGGGTGTACGGAACTACCGTATATTGTCCTGCAGTCAAGAACAGTTAGGAGCACGCTTAGGGACAGAATAGTCATCAGGTTTTCCAGTAGTCCCTAGTTTTGTGGTTTCAATTAGGCAATCATGGAAACATGAATTCTTTTTTGGAGGGACGAGGAGATGTACAGAGGAAGAAGGATTGTCATTTCTGGCCTAATGTGCTGACCCTTACTTATGGGATGAGATACGGAAATATCCTGCGGTGTCAAGCGGGTATGTCATTCATGACGATTTTAAAAATGGAATAAGAATTACTAATGAAAAGTCGAGAGAAAGGAAAATGTAGGAGTGTAAAGAGTGCTGGTGGAATTAAATTATAGAAATAGCCTCACGGAGATTCATACTAAGTTTCTTGGTTGCCGGTAAGCTCTCGCAATAGCATGGAGCAGTCGAGAAGGCTTATCCTATCCTGACTAAATTGAGATTTCTTTATTTTATGAATCTAAAAATCTCAAAACTAAAACATAATCACTGTGGAACAAAACGAGTCGTATGCAACTTGCCTATAATGGCAATTTAAGATACTCGTATGGAAATCATGAAACTCGCTTTGCTCGTTTCATAATTATACTCGTATTTTAATAAATGCCATTATAGGCTCATTGCATAATGTTTTATTATTTTATTAATGAAAGGACCTGATGAGCCAAGGCTCGTTAACAAAGCCCATGTAAATACATATTGGCCATAAAGACAAATACTTTAAACTGAAAATAAAGTTATTTAATCTAATTGGCTAAAGACTGCATAAAGAAATAAATTTCCACAACTTTCCATAGGCCATTAATAGCTATTTATGTGTCAAGTACGCAAAATAAGTCTTTAGCGGACGAATCTAGTACTGTATTGCGGCCGAGGCTTAAGTCAATGCTGAAATACTATATGAATCCGTTCACGTTTTTGCATACGTGGTGCATACAATAGTTTTTAGTAAAAGTTATGTAATTTTACTACTAATGAGCTCAGTTTTTCACTCATTTTCAATGACCTGCGTAAAGAAAGCAAGGATAATGGCGATTGTTTCAGTAGTGCATGTTTACAAACTTC
This sequence comes from Ectobius pallidus, assembly GCA_964059195.1. Taxonomy (NCBI): domain Eukaryota; kingdom Metazoa; phylum Arthropoda; class Insecta; order Blattodea; family Ectobiidae; genus Ectobius; species Ectobius pallidus. The sequence continues at coordinate 56,971,733 of CAXKWD010000002.1, forward strand.
GCTTGCTGTGGATTGTTTCGATTCCTTAAGAAAACTTTTAAAGATATCGTTAAGATATAGTATATTGCGATACAAGTGCCGTAAGGCACGTTTACGGGTCGAGGAAACAGATTGAAAACCCTCGGCTGCGCCTCGGGTTTTTAAGTTTTCGAGACCCGTAAATGCCTTTACGGCCCGTGTGTTGCATGCTATTTTTTGCACGATGATTATTTATATCAATTTAATTATATTAATTGTGATATTACCTGAAAATATTATGTAAATACATTCTTGAAAATAGATGTTTATTTCAGAAAGTGATTCGCATGTGTTTGTTGTTATGGGAACCGAATATTTGTCCTGGGGGCCGTGGCCATAAAGGCTTGTATTATGAAGTGTATCGTAATGAATTATGACGTAGCGCTTGTACCGTAAGTGTTTTAACCTCATCGCAACCGGCCTTAGCAACAAGATTGTGTGGGAATGTCAACTTACGATCCATGTAAACAAAGTTCGTAAGTACCACTTACTAGCTAAGGAGTGCAAAAATAATATTGATAAATTAAACTAAATATATTTACTTCAATTGAAATTACACGCCATTTTTATCATATTATGCCTTGTTAAACGAAGCAATCGTACAAGAGACTCATTTGAAGTCGATTCTTCCAAGTAGCACTCGTGGTCAAGGGGACTAAAGCTGTAGCAATGCTAAACTCCATGCGTTTTGAGTTCACCGCCCAGTCATAAAAATTATAAAAAATTGTCGAATTTATTTCTTAAATTCAAGACTTCTAAATGAGAAGGTTTACTTTGCTTGTTAATAGACAATGAACAATAAAAACCTTAACATATAAAATTGAATTTACACCGGGAGACACTGTAGAGGCATCTAGGAGCCACAGTTGGAACTACGTCCACTTGGGGTTACCAGGGCAACTTTACCGGCCTAGTACGGTAAAGTGCTACTTTAAGGCGTGTTAGCAGTCCGAGAAACAGCCACCTTGCGGGGCGTGTACTAAAAAAATAGATTATGCACTTTATATTTTGTTTCAAAGCAAGCGATAAATATTTTTATATAATTTAAAAATAGTTAACTGTTAAATTTCGAGAGGCAATTTATAGGTAACTTCCCCTACTCATTTTTAGTAACCTAATTTTCTGGCTGTGGATGCATTCATATTGTCTTGTAAAATGACTATGATAATCAGGATTAAACACTACTTCCAGATTATTAAATGATAATCGGGATTAAACACTACTTCCAGATTATTAAATTTCAGGGTGTACACCATTTTAAAAATAGGAATGATACTTAACCAACATTTTTATAGGCATTATTTCCGTGCTAATAGGCTATACAATTCTTTACTTGATGTAACGAATATCCAAACAAACTACGAATTGTTCTATTTTAAATTAATTGAATATAAATGAAATAATCTCTATAACTTAAGCAAGAAAGAATAATACTCGGTGTTGAGACCCCTGATCACTTCTGAAAGGGAATTCCGTAATGTGGATCGGATTTATGAGGGTTATTTTTATTAGGAAGGGATGAGGGGGTGAAATCTTATGATCAATAAAAAGGAAGACGTCGCGATATGGTGACAGGTGAATGCCGCAGGGGATTTTATCGCTATCGAAGTGGCTGCACTGCGGTCTGTGTAAGAGCTCTCCAAAAGTCTTTATGTGCTCTTTAAGAAGAAGAATGGAGCTATCTCACATCCTCAAGCGCTTACTGCGAATCCCAAGAAATTGTTCTTAGGCTACATTGTCAATGTAACTGCATTTAACTTATATATAGAATGTTTCGTAGAAAATTAAAATACCGGTAGTAAACAGAAAATATTTCTTTCTTCGGAATGTTTCATAATTATAGACTTTTTTTGACAAAACAAAGATACAAATAGGAATATTTAAAATAAGTTTCTAATAATATTTAATTACCGGTTTATGAAAGCCTGCAGTAGACTAAATTACTTACACCAGAGTGGTCCAACTGGCATTCGTCAATAAACCGACCCCGCGGTCTTTGTAGTCTGCTCTAGAATGAAACTAGTGTGAAGATACCGATTTCTCTCCATTTGCTGAATTTCTGATTTTTATAAGCTTAGATTTTTTTCTCTTTAGCAATCCTGTGGAGGTATCTCCCACTAAGGATCCAGATATTCAAATGGAACTATTGACCTACAGACTGGTAATTTATTATATCAATGTCCATTGAGTTTTGGAGACTAGTTAACAAGGGGTAGCATTCAAACTTGCGAAATTTTGCTTTGAATAAAATCCAAGTGTTTATTATAATAATTTACATTTTACATATGAAATGCAATCAATCGCACGGGTCCGCATGGACCCTACATGCTTATGCAAAACACCACAAAAATATTTCTAATAAATAATTAGATAAATAAATAAAATACAAAATAACAAACTAAGTCTATTCTGCACCCTTTCCCCAATTTCCCGCTTTCCCAAACCTGAGCTGTCTCGCCTTCATTAAAAACTTCCCCTATGCTTTCCTCAACATTTTTGTCCGCCAGCAACTCCAAACTTATTCGTTGCTCCCTTATTGATTCCATAAAAGATATTGGAAGACATTTTTCCCTCCAATTTTCCCAACCTTCACAATTCGCCAAAATATGAAACCATGATTCTTCCCCCTTACATATGGGACAAAGTCTCATTCCGTTTTCATCTGTGATCTTAATCATTCGCCACGCACCGAGTCTAATCCAAGAGAGCCCCAATTTACTGACTTTGGATCCTTTTCCTATGTACTGCTCCTTCCGCCACTCAAACTTAAAACGCGATTGTAATTCAAGTGAAGTCATGTTCATGTTTGGTAGTACGTATATGTGTGAATGTGCATTTCTACCATGAAAATGTTAAAAATTAAGCAGAGGATAAAGTTGTCACAGGAATTACTGAAATCGTCACTGCGGCTTGCCATTACTCAAGTAGATATTGAATCTGTAGTAAACCAACATGTAGCTCAATGTTTTCGTTAAGTGTGATTGTTATCACAGCATTAGCTTCCGTTTTCTTCTACACCCGAGCACGAGCAGTTTGCTCATTCGGGTGTATTTCTAAATAAATATTTGGTTCTTTTCTTAAAAAGTATTGTATAATACTTGTATAATACTTTAATTTTGAAATTTGTAAATGTTTTTTTGTTCATTTGTGTATTTTTGTATTTGTATTTGATTTGATTAATAGGCAATGAGCAATTGAAACTGTATTGCAAATGTAAGCAACCTGCACTTAAAATAAAAAAAATAAAATTAGGCTATTTGAGTTTTTGGAAAATAGGCATCTAAGACAATATAGATTGATTTACAATATTTGTTACCATTTTATAATAATTTAATTTTATATATCAATATATTATTACGGTCGGGAATTAAATTTGAAAGAGACATCTGCCTCTTCATCCGAAAAGAGTTGGACTACACTGACTTAAACGAATCCATTCAGAACAAAGATCGGAAGTCTGCACAAAAATTCAAGATGTGAATTTACGGTAGTTCCATTTATGATAAAGTAACGTCAATACTTACACAATATTACCTATCAGAATGTGGGTGAAGAAAATCGGAACACGTACAAGGAAAGGGAGGAAAACGACTGACAATAACCAATAATGTTAGTTCAACACTTTTACTAACCATTTAGAATGTTTAATGTCCACATCAAGAACAATATAAAAATGTACATCTAATCAATTTGAGTACCTAAGCATAATATTACAGCAGAGGTAGAACCCTCCGAGTTTAGGAATACGACAGTCAAACCTCAACGTGTCGCCATTTTGAATATAATTACATTTATATTGGAATATGGCTGCTATACACATGTTTATACATGATGATGATGATGTGTTCCACAGCACATTACGACCTAATTTTAAAAAATTATCGTACAATTCTTTTTAAGACGATGACTTACGGTTGACATTTGACTGCAGTACGTAGTTCTAATACGTAAAATAAATATAAATAAAAAAAAACACTGATATAACGGCTTAGTATTGCAATTATTAACGACGTTACGTTGCTGAAAATAGATGATTTCGCGTGTTTTGTGTTTGTTCTTTACGGCTAGAATGTCTACAACCTTTCTTACGTGTCACGAAAAGTATGGAATTTCCAACATGCACAATATGTAGTGAATCTTATAATCCTAATATACTTACTCTACTAATCTATATATATACAATGTGGTGAAATTCCAGAACATGTTTACTTTTCAAATAAACAGAAATGTCAAAAGTCGTGACAGGAACAATCATTACCTTCATGTACAGTGGTATTCATCAGAGGTGGCAGTCAGATGCGCGTGAGAGGGGTGACGCATGTAGGAGGAATCATGGGGAGGGGTAAGAAGTTGAGCTGCACTTCCGGGAGAGGAGAAGCGATTGTAACAAGGTCTCTTGTTTCTTCACTGCATTATACGATGTTACCGCTCTGAAAGCAACGGCACAACTAACCCATACACCCCTCCATGCAGTACGAATGTTTGTTGGACTCGTCTGCATCTACTGAGCATCCATGCTTGGACTGCCACGTCTGATGAATACCACTGTACAGATCCTTCAGTTCGCTTGTTTACAGAAATAGTAGACTGTGCTCGCGATACCAATTTCCTCGGCAAGTAGCCAGTCCTTTTTCTAGTAACTTGCCGATGGCGTACTACAGTGTGTTTCACGTACGAGTTGCCCAATCATGCGGGTTTCTGCGTCACGGCGGCAACAGCTCTAACTCCCGGGCGATCGGGTGAAATATCTACGCAAATAAAGCCTCTAACGGTCTAATGATTCAGGTTATCACAATTACAGTTAAAATTACAATGAAAACAACCACGTACCTCATCACAAGAGATGTTGGAAATGTCCTCTTCTTGTATCCACACAACACTGGCACCGTTTTTAGGATTTTTTTTTTTTCACGCGCATAAATTCAGCTTCCGAGACAGAGTTAATTTATCTTGTGATATTATCTTTAAGTGCTTCTAATGTATGGGGGTTTGACTTATACATTTTATTTTCCAACTTCAAGCCCGAGTGAAATATCTACGTAACTGAAAGAGAAATTAACTCTATCTCGGAAGATGAACTTCAACTTAAGCTTACAGTATATCTCTAAGGATAAGTACTCATAAATGTAGGTATAGGCATCGCGACGATCGACGGCACAGTGAGATCATTAAAATTAGAGGAATTAAAATATAGCCTACTGCTGGCTTATTAGTCTATACAACCGAAGAGTGGTACAGATGTATGATTCTATCTTCGCCAGAATTACAGTAGTAACATAATACAGAGATAACAGTAGGCCATTAACTGTAGCCTATAACTGATGCCGGTGATCATGATAGTAATAATAATAAAAATGAATATGAATGATTGGTAATTCATTCTTAATATATGGCATCGTATATAAAAATAACCGACTGTTTAAGGTAACGATTTTTCCTGCACTTCACTGTTGCATCAAAAACTAGGAAGTTTAAAGGTGGCTATACCACTCTCTGATATTCATTCCATGATCACAACCTTAGTTGCTTCACTACCGTATTTACACACTGTATCATAGATACAATGTAATTTTCTGAGAGCAACAGACTACAAATAAAATTATTACAAAATTATATTGGTGAAAGAGCAGTATGTGAATCAAACTTCTGGTTGTTAGGGGGGGGGGGGGGAGAATTCTTACCAATGCCACTTAGCAAGTCGACAGTTAAAAAAGTAAATAACATTTCTTCAGTTGCATTAAAGAAAGGCCATACAAACATAGCACTTTAATTAGATAAGTAATTTAGTTAATTTAAGATAAATATATTTATGAAATCAAAAATCAAACAAAATAAATAAATGTTTACTTTACTGTAATCATTTTAGTTCAGGGGGGAACAATTTTCACTGGCAGAAAAAATATTACTCTTATCCACCCGGAAATAAATTTAATTTTGCCAGCATTTAATTCGCACAATGGATGGAATATTAAATTAAGGGGACAGTAGTATATTCGTAGTTAACAAATATAACATAACCACTGTTCACATATCCTAAAAACCAAACGTATAAATTCATAGTACTCTGGTACCGATAGCTCTGCAAGATAGCTTTGGAAGTGTAAAACCTATTTAACTAAACACTAATATCACTGATGCACACTGAAGTCTCATACACAAATAAACAGAAACTGTGTACTAATTCAATAGCTTCGAAACTGTTGCTGACACCTACACATTTCTACAATTTAAACCTTGTCAGTTCTTAATTCACATTAATACAACATGCTTAATATGGCCATTCCCCTCGTAAATATTAATTATGGACAATAAACAATTACCGCTCAGCAGTAATTCATCTCATGATTCATATTGATCAGGCATTTATGATTTATTAATTATTACTAGGGATACCTAGATTTCGTGAATGACGGATTCACGAATTTTGGTTATTACTACTGATAAAGTGATTTTTTTTATTTCGAACACCTCTAGGCCAGAACATTATCATTTTACATTCGCGAGAAATCACGGAATTTTATGTATTCGCGAAATTTTTACTGTTAGTGCGAAATTTTACTTTTTAAAAAGAGAAAATCCCCCGTTTTAAATAGGCATTTTAAGAGATGATTTGAATGATATATCTATCGAAAGTCGCAGTAAAATTCAATAAACCAAGTAAATTTTGGATCGGCAGGCATGTCTGTGATAAAACCATAAGTAACTAAAATATAATCTATGCACTGAGATGTTCATGTACCGGTACATTGATTATTTCTACAGTACAGGTCAATATGGATTTAGGAAGTAATTTAATTTATATCTTGTTTCTGAATAAATAGCTGAATTTTGGTATCCAGCTATTTAACTTATATATTTTTGAAATATTTTGCACCCCGTAAGCTGTAGATCTAGTTGATTTTAATGCGAAATAACACCGAAATTTACCCAACTTTTGTACCAAGATTTGCTATTTTTATTCACCATAAAATAGGATCTCTAATTGTTACAAATTTATATGAAATCATAGGCTGCAGTGACCAGTGTTGCAAGAAGAGGGGTATACGTATATTGTGATACAGTTTTGGGAGTCTTAGTTCTGAGAACAAATTAGGACAGTTGTATTCATATTTTTGTGCTTATGAGTTTCTATAGGGGTATAAAATGATACTTAGACAGCTATAAATTTTATTATGTAGATTAATTTGTGTTACAAATGACTATTGCCCGGTTTCTATAAACTCGTGAAATACCTATGGGTAAATTCATGGGCAAATTAGTTCCTAATCACCCACAATGATATAAATAGGAAGGCCTTGGAGTTGTACAGTTAATTTAATTCAGAAGGCTTTGATTCTCATTGTTTAAATTATTATTGATCCTATGAGAGGTTAAATTTTATCCAGCCATCCATGAAAGGATAAATTAACCCGACGATTTACCCTTGGAAAGATCTAGCCCGAGTTTGTAGGAACATTTTGTCTGTCATTTTCATATTTACCCAGAGGACATTTATCTAGAAACTCGCCACAAGTGTGATTGTTACCTTTACATTATTTGAGTTTGCAAAAGTTATTCTTCTGTAAATTCTGTCCATTGGATAATTTACCCATAGGTATTTCGCGAGTTTATAGAAACGGGGCATAAAACACGGATATTGAAGAGATCAAATTTTGGTTTTATTTCTAAAAAAGAAAATCTAAACTTGGGGTAGATGAGTACCGGTACCTAAAGAAACAATAATAATTGATGATTAGCAAATAAAAACATTTGTTTCGTCAGATGCACAGAAATAAATCGATCAAATCATGTGTGATAATAGGAATCTTAAAACCAGTACGAGAAGCTAGGTATTTCTTTGAACTGACAAGGCTTACACTTCACCTTAGGTAAACTTAATATGACACAAGTCAGCAAACACTGTTTCTCTTGTTGACATTACTGTACTACAGTCTGTTATCTTATCCAACCGCATCAATCGTAGTTAACACTGCACGTTTACTTTTTACATCTTAATTTATTAAAGTAAGAGAGCTAGTTAATCATCCCTATGTATATATTTATGTATATATTTACAAAAAGTTAAAAGTATGGAGAGCCATACGCATTTCATTTTTAGTTTCTTGCAATTAATTTTAAAAAGAGATTCCAGTAACCACAGAGGTCGGGCTGTAAAAAAAGCCACAAAATACTGATGATTACACACACACCCATTTCCAGTCCGGTCCGGCACAAGCTAGATCCTGAAACACAAGAAACAAGGGTTATCAGCATCCATACCACAAACTACTAATGGCTTTCCGTGTTACGGTGAAATTGTATCCAAACCGCACACCAGAAGCTACAAGGCCCCACGGACGTGCTGCTTAGACCTACTGCAATAAATAACTACAACCCAAACTACGGTAAGGCACACCACAATAGTCTTCTGATGAAATGTGGCTATTCAAACCTCGTCCATGGCAATGCAGCATAAGCATGAGATGACCTGTTCAATAAAGCAAGAAATGCTCATAGTCCTATATATATAATGTACTACGCCATTTTGTACCACATAACCTAAACTATATTCCTCAACAGTTTATCACTTCGAACATGATCCTTATTGAAGATTTTTATTTACACCGAGAATTTCCTGTATTCAAGGACGTTTTGTTTTTTTAATCAAATTTATTAATTTGGAAAATATCCAATAAGTTGTGAGATATGCCAATCATTTTCTGACTCTGCTTGGTAAATATATTATACCAACATGCATATGCTTACGAATCTAAATAACACGAATTTAAGAGGTCTATCTGAGAAAAATGGAGTAGAATGCTTAAACGAATTGTTCCAGTTTAAGAAGCTCGTAATATTGTCTTCCATGGAATTTGACAATTTTTCACATCGAGAAAGCGTAAGATCCTTGTTCCACCTTCCGACACAGTAAACGTATTTTTAACATAATAAAGAGTTACCGTAAGTCCTCGATTTCCCCGAACTATTACGATTTTACATTGCGTCCGGGGGCAAATTAAAAAAAAAAATCTTCTGAAGATTGTTGAGTACATCTAGTGTCTGCCTGGTTCATCTGCAAGCGCAGAAAAGGTATTTTATGAAGAGTTGCTGGAGTTTAGAAAGAGGAAGGACGTCAACATAAACTATGAAGTCCCTTGTAACAATAAAATTTAATTGTGAATACAGTTGAAGTGACTTTTATGAACTGGTCAAAAAGGACAATAAAATCATAAGGAAAACTGCTTCATCCAAAAAAATATTCGTCCAGTGAAGAGTACAGCAGGAAAGAACCCGAAGCTGGACCATATTGTGAATAGTGTCCTCGATTTTAATTTTAAAAACATGGTAATCCTACTTCAAACCTACATTTGTGAGAATATTAAAGGAGAAAAATTCCTATGACACTGAGATCTGAAACCAAGACCTTTGGCTATCCGTGCCATTGCTCTACCAACTGAGCTAAGCTAGATTTCACTTCACAGCGCCAGATGGAACCTCTCTCCTATGACTGATTGCCCTTAATGGTCTACCATTAAGGTTCCATTTGGCGCTGTGAAGTGAACTCTGGCTTGGCTCAGTTGGTAGAGCAACGGCACGGATAGTCAAAGATCCTGGTTCAGACCCCAGTGTCAGAGGAATTTTTCGCCTATAATATTCTCATGTAATGTCCAACAGAGACAATAATCTGTGGTTCATGAATGCATATATATCCAACTACATTTGTGAAATAGGTTCGTAGATTGATAACTTACGTCAGCAGAATTCAAACTAAAAGTTGTATGAGTTTTACATTTATGATTTTACATTTATGAGTTTTATTTTATAGATTTACCCATTTAAAACATGTATAGCAGTACAGTACACGCAATTTAAAGGCAGGTTCAGTTTAATCCGGACTTTCGGTGATCCGAAAAGGGTCACTGATGCAAGAATCGTGCTATCCTTGATATCTCTGTCTTACAAATGAGAACAGAATGCACCACCTCTACGTCCATCAAGACTTCATGGTGCAGGGAATACTTCTTAGATCTATAATAAAACAGAAGAAGCACGCACTAACTTTGTGATTTTAATGGGCTGGTTGATTTCTGCAGTGAGTACAAGACAAACTCTACTTGTTAGCGTGCACCTGTGTGAATGGGTAGACAACGCAAGTACATTTCGCTCGTGCTAATGTACCTGAAAATTGCCAATAAACCTTGAAAATAATAATAGCAAAAAATGTCAGGTGAAAAGGTTAAATGCATTCCTTGTAGTATTTCAGGTGAAAATGAAATTACATGTCTGCTGGTTTGATCTTTTGTGTTCGCCGTGTTGCGAATCAATTCACGTTTCATTCTAAATTACTGTCATGTTTGAATCCAAATCTGTGACTCGTTACGCGTAGGCGTATACATTACATTCTATAGTATTAACAAGCCCAATATTCTATTTTAACCATGTGTAGATAATCGCTTTAAAGAGCTGACATTTTCCAGGGTGCTATAACTTTACACTCAATTATTTTTTAAGCTAGCGTTAAAATATACCTTGCGTAGTGCAAGGCTGAGCTGCCTTTCGACTTAGGTCTATATAATTTGGAAATATAAATGTACAAAGGATATTTATTTATTTATGTTAGTGTTATAAGACATACAGCCATCATACGGGCAGGTGTACTCTGATTTCAATAAATTATAACTTTGGAGTATGTTAATTTGTTACTTTTAAAGGAATCATTCACAAATTGCGTCGGAACTATGCTTGCAGTGAATTACTTTCTTTTGCCAACACAGATCCGGCATCTGATTGGTTTCCCGTTATCAAGTGCCAGAAATGTACTTTATGAGATTGTGTGGAAAACGGGAAAACATCTGTCCGTGTGTCTGTACGCGCGATAACTCAAATACGCTTTATCGGAATTTCATGAAACTTGGTATACGCAATCATAACGTCCATGGGAAGAAACCTACTGATTTTGGACCAAATCGGTTGACCGGTACCAGAGTAATGCCCAATTTAGTGCCTTGTTATGGTAATATATTAGAAAGAATTTATCAAATGGAAATCAGTTCTCAGGATAACATATTGTTTTACAGTGTTCATATATGGTTTTGGAAGTTTCAATACATTTAGCTTTTACAAATAACACTACCCATACATTCCTTCACATATGCTTATCGAACTAAACCTTTGTGCTTAATGAATCGATCTGGAGCTTAACTCGGAAAACGATAACAAAAATAACTTTCGGTATTTTCTGCATATCATAATTGCAATTATTACTGATTGAACAAAATAATTCTGACACTTTGTTATATCAGTTTACCTGATTTTATTAGAGCTGGAATTATCTGGACAAAAGTTAACTGGTTAACTGAGCAAATAATTGCCCAAGTAACCATGGTCTCTTGTCCAGTTGTCAAAACAACAGTTACTCAGATAACTGGATAATGACGTCATTTTATCCAGTTATTTGTGATTATCCAGATAATTGTTAAAGTAATTAACTACAGTGGAATTGTCTGGATAATCAAAATAAAAATCCAGATAAATGCAAATATTATCCAGTTAACTATGTGTTCAAATAACATATTAAGTACTATGCGACTAGTTGCGCTTGCGCTCAAGTAATCGTTGTATCGATCGCCACCTAGATTAAAACAGTTACTATTTTAAGGTTGGTACCTTTAACACCAACTTGAATACCTAGTAGTGGTAAATTATTTTCATGTATTATTTTTATTATTCGCTATCATCGAAAAAATAGTGTGCAATCCATATGCGTTAAGGGCCTAAGGAGAGCCTGTTACAATACAAGGGCCTAAAAAATAAAGCTCCTCTTTACTCACCGAAAAGTAAAAATAATTGATGAGTGCAGGCAACCAAAAAATCTTTACACTATAACCTCTATTCTGAAGAATTTATTTACTGTTTTTATTTTACTGTAAATTTAGTGCTATACTGCTATCGTACAAAAACAGAATATGATATACGTATCTAAACTATTTTTTGGAATTCATATTTTAAGAAGCCCGGCGAACACAATGAAAGTAATAGAAAACATTACTGATTTTAAATAATACAGCATCTACATCATCAGAATACAAAGATGCCAAAAATTCCTCGAGATTTGTCTTTACAATTTCTTGTACATAGCTTTGCTTTTTTACCACGCAAATGTTTGTTTTTATATACGTTGAAACACCACAGACGCTCTTGTGCTTTATAAATCTGTATGGTATAATTGTTCTTGCACTTTCCATTTCGCAGAAATCACATTCCACAAAATAACAAAGTTTGCAAACAAAGGTAAAGGGAAATAAACAGAAGGTACCACGATACTCGTCGAAGAACTATCAAAAACACGCCAAGAACCACAGCGATTGCAATTTTACAGGTGGTGGGAGTACCCACTTTGTACAGAAAATATGCCCGTTGATCATAAGCGCCAATTTAGAGATAAAATATTACTTAAGCGCCGTTGTGAAAAACAAGAATGGGAATACTGTGTGCGTATATATATATATAAATATTTCGGTGTTATTCATTAACACCCTGTATATATATACATGTAAGTGTAAATTTGGCAACATAGCTGCGAAAGTAGGCTAATTCTATTCATATATTGACTGTTAAGATTAATGTAACATTCAATAAAGCGATTGTACTCACATGTAGAGCCTAGGCCTATAGTTATTTATTCCGTTTGCTTGTTACTAATATTAAATATTTTTCTTATTTACAAGTCATCGTCAATATTGATGGCACTGCCTAATGATGTATAAATCCTGAAAGCAAAAATATTAATTGAAATATAGAACTCGTATTATTAACTGAAATTACAGAAAAGCTCTTAATAAGAATAATAAGAAATAGAATACCATTTCCGAATTAATTATCTTTACTCACTTAAAACATATCCCACAGATTTTGAATACTGCATTCTACTGATCTTCGTTTTCTTTAACTAGTCCACAGATCTTGTGCACGAGAGTTTTTGTCCTCTTGATTTTTTCTTCTACGTACTCCATTAAATTTTAGGCATGTCTCTGCCTGAAGTTTCTTATGTCTCTGCCTGAAGTCGAATATAATATATAATTCAGTTATATACTCGAGCTCAGCGAAACTAGTTTAGATTTGAGTAATAGTAAAGATTTTATAAGTAAAGTGGTATGTCAAGAGCTACTATTAGCAATACAAGTAGTGCCCGTTACCAATGGCTCACGTGTGTTCACTGCAATAACCGGTGACCGTCAATACTGTCCCAGTGTGAAAGCACTCTAAATGACAATTGCAACACCTGATTTCAGCTTCTGGGTAAATTCGAAGAAACCCTACGTATGTAAATTTTCAAAATCCAGAATTAAGTGTCGCAAGTGAGAAATGCAAACTAAACTGATTACATGTTATGTTTGTTAGATTCCACATTGCTTCATAGCACTTTGCTGACTTATGGGGGGGGGGGGGAAGCAAAACAGCCCTACCAACTGATACATTATACCATATTGCCTGCACCATGTACAGTTGAGAAAAAAATCTGAACATCCTACATAGAATGTGCCATCTGCTAAAATAATGAATTGCCCATTGCATAAAAACTGTACATTACTATGAGTTGTTATATTTTACTATCAATATCGACATAAAGAAATCGCTCAGGCTTATTAGTCATATTTAAAGCCCGGAATTTCATGCACTATCAAACTTAAAAACATGCATGCATTCATGCACTATCGTATCTCCGAATATGCACAATGAAGGGCGAAACATGCACTATCAAAAATCCGCACTGTACTGCAATAGCCTATATTTCAATTTCCCTTAAAACGATATACAATGAGGTTTTCCAAATTCTCCTGAATTAAACTCGTGCGTTTATCAGTTAGGACATTCTTGAACGCAGAAAAGGACCTTTCTACTTCACAAGAAGTAGCAGGTGCATACTTAAGGGAAGAAATTTGACTCAGGGTGAGAATGAATTCAATGTCTCTTACATTTTTTCTACATAATACGTCTTTCACTGTTTTCAGAAGTTTAAGATCAGGATGTGAACTAAGTACCTTCTTAAGTTTTTCCCTAACTGTCACACCCATTTCTCCACAACACGATTCTAAAGATAATTCAACGTCTTCAACAATGGCTAGTGACTGACAAATTCAAGCAGTGAACATTCTGTTTAGCAGTTTTCTTTCAATGGAAGGTCGGCGAGTCGGCGTTTTCTTTTGTAGCCTGGTGTATTTTATTACTGTTTATTTAGGGTAAACAGTAGTTTGCACTCTGAAATTGATGCAGGTGGCAGACTCTGTTGCCAAGTCAATCAAATGACAATGATAATACAATACAACATACGTTTCACTGAAAAGCCAAGATTTTGGGGAGGTACATTCATAATATGCACAGTTATGCATGGTAACCTGATATTATGCACTAAAACCAGAAAATGAGGGTTTATATGCATTAAAAACGTCTGAATATGCTATATTAAACCCAAAAAATCCAAAACATGCATTATGCATGAATTTTGCCATAAAAAGGTCGAAATATGCAAACATGCACGGAAAAAATATGGTTATTTGGAATCCATAAGTCATGTAATGAGTAACTACAAAGTTTGAGAAGTCTAACCAAAGTATATAAAAACATGCATTTGCATGGAAATCCGGGCTCTAGTCATATTGTAATAGCCTACAGCCACTTTCAAAGTCCTGGTGACTTTCTTCTTTTCCGTGCATAGCCATTCTAACACTCAAAACAGTTGTAGAATTCAACGCAATATTTTCTATTGCACTAAACTCCTGGCGTATTATCTTGCTGTGTTTCCCACTTAACTGATCCTCTGCTTTACGCTTACAACTATTTCGTAAAACGTTGCTCTCCGGTATATGAATGTCCAATGCTTCATGTGCATGTTTTCCAAACCCGCTTAAAATATTTTGTCGTTAGTTTTAAGAGAACACCTCCATGATATTTCACCATCACTCATTATATGTATTTTTCGTTAGGCTACATGTAACTTTCATGTACTATGCACGGTACACCTTTGTTTGTAGTCGTAATTCCGAATTCCATTTGAAACGCAACTGATCGAGATTGATAGAAGAATAATAGAATATACTCTCAAAAACTGAATTAAACGTGCTGTCAGTGAGAACTAAATCAGAACTACCAACTCTGACAGTAAGCGGTGTTGCCAAATATCTTTTAGGAGTACTTTCATATTTGTCAATATTGTTACTTTAATTTGGCGCTTTACTTATATCGTTGTTGGTGTTTATCATATAGCCCTCATAGACACTATAGCCTATAGCTGGCACAAACGTTGCCCATAGAAATGGTGTCTATTCATTTGCGGCAGATGTAAACTAGGTGTAAGGACCACAAGCTGTACCACATGAAAATCAAATCATCACAAGGTCTCAAAATGGAGACTTAAATTTCAAACATAAATTATAGAAAAGTTACAGAGTGGACTGAATAGTGTCAAAGTGTAATACGTTACATTCATTCATCACTGAATTCTATCATGATGCAGAACGCTGAGGTGTCGTTTAGGAATTTCACTTCAATTTCAAGGCTTACAGTGGAAATAGAAAGTGTTTCTGTCGCCAGAAAGTTTAAGATAAATACCGGCATAAAGGCTTAGACATCTTCCTTGTGAGTAGGCCTAATAGTATGTGTACTTCCAGTTTATGAACAGTGCTTCCTGATTATTCTTCCAAGGCGATTTTATTTTTTAGGGTAAAAAATGTCGAAATAAATTCATGGTATTAGGTGTGAAAATTTCGTTGCTTTTACATAATTAGTTTTATAATGGTAAAAAAAATCTCTATTGGCCTATACTTTTAGGTTCCAGACGGAGAAACTGGGAGAAAACTGCCAAAAAATGTAAGCTATCTCATAAACTTGGCCCCTAAAGCAAGAAAATCGCATTACAAGGTGTAACCTTTCTTAGTGAAGATCTCAACACAACTCTATCAACGGTTCATTACCAAGGCCTTAATATTTAATTTAGAATATGGCCCATTATCTCGAGTACAAGTTTTACAACTCCAGCCTTGTTCAATCTGCAGCAACCAATCACTGACAAGTTTCATAGGGTAACGAAAACAGTTCATGCTCATATAGCGTAATATTACAGAATCAAAATTTCTTTTCAAACGATAAACTAAGTCATGCACTATAAGATGAAAACGCTGTGTCCATTTATTTTCAACTGCCGTGAGAAATTTAATAATTATACAGGAATAATGAATTCTAACATTCTTAGCTTTTATCAAACTTAGCCTATACAAATATTCTCCATATTTTCCATATGATTGAAAGTAAAGTTGTTACACAATGCATTTTAGCACTAGGGCAAAAATGTGCTACTTCTAGGTCCTGTCTCGTGTTAGAAGTTCTATTTTTAATTCCTGCTGTCTAAAACAGTCCATTACTCAGTCGAGGGATGGCATAAATTTTACTGGAAGTCGTGTTATTTCAGACCTAAAGCTATTTAATAAGATATTATAACCTCATTAGGTATTAGATTCTAGTCTCCTGCCATCAATTCACGACCTTCCGAAATTCCTAGATCATATCTTAGAATCTCTTTTGGGTACCTGTCAAAGGACATTCTGTCAACACATAATTTCCAAAACTCAAAATAACATGACGTAACGCCCCTCATTTACAGACCAACGGTTATCAAACATATGAATACAATTGTGGTAACGATAGCGAAGGAAACATTAAAACTGTCAAAAGAAAAAATGCTGTTAAAACTCATAAATAAAGCGAATAGGAGCGTTACCAAGCGAGGTTCTTCCATTACTTTGGAAAGAAAGAAAAAAATTGAAGAAAAATAAATATAAATAAATAAATAATCGCGTTTGAAAAATTTGACCGACGACTACCATATTTTGCGCAGGGTAAAAAGACGCAGCAGACAAAAGTTTATGTAAATTAGAATTTGAGATCAGAATTATTTTAAGGAAATCATAATTAAATATCACACAGCTAAATTGAAGGCGAAATAAAGCAGACAAAAGTTTATGTAAATTAGAATTTGAGATCAGAATTATTTTAAGGAAATCATAATTAAATATCACACAGCTAAATTGAAGGCGAAATAAAGTTGTTTTTTTTTTCCTCCTCCCCATCATTTCGATTGACAAGGAGTTCGAACTTAAAGCTAAAAGTTAATAATTTGAATGCCGGTTTAGGGTTCGGTCTACGCAGTTTTAAGAAGATGACTGAATTAAAAAAAAAGAAAAAAGTTTGAAACAATTTTTGAAGCAGCGATGCTGCCACTGCAAACTTATTACCTAAAAAATCGAAAAATCTACATCGCTATGACTAGGCCTATGTGTCTTCAGTATGAGCAGTCTACAATCGAAGTACAGTATATAAGTTACCGTACCTGAAATTAAGAGATGCTTCGAAAGGGGAAAAAAATGTTTTTAAGATAACAGCCTAAATTGCTGCTTCACTCCGATTATTTTCACAGTTCTCATTTATACAAACTTTACAGCTCATAATAAATGCTGTCAGAAAAAAAAATGAAACAGGTTTTCGCGCGAAAATCCATCATTATCACTATACCTAATTTTATAAGAATCCGTATTTCGCCATTAATTTCAACATCAAATTGCAACTAATTTCCTTACTTTCTAAACTAAAAGCATCTGTAAATGTTAAACACTAAAGTAATCGTAATCACGTAATCATTATCACTGTATGAAGTTTGCAATCACATGTTGAATACAGCACCTGATTATTTTACCCTAACGTAAAGCTGCCGCGATGATTACAATGAAGATACACTTCCCCCAGGCAATGAGCCGTGTGCAAGTTGAGTCATTATTACTCCCGTGGGATTATGTACAGGCCCTCTAGCTCAATGCTATCACATCTCCATATCACCACACTTGTAAGCTTGATTAAGCGGATAATATAAATAAAAGTAAAAACTTTCTGGAAAAGAGAAGGCTGATAGAATAGGCAGGAACTATTTAAAATAAGTTAGAAATAAATAAATAAAAAAGCACAAAACGAAGAGGAAATGAAAGAAATGATGGAGAGAAAAGATAGAGAAAAATGAAAACGATTAAAGAAAATGAAGATAGGAAAAATATCGCAGGGAAGGAAAAAAAGGACGGACAGAATGGAGACGATAGAAAAAAAACTATAGAAAATTAAAGAATGAGAAAAATATAGGCTATATGGGACATTCCATATGGTCCAATTAAGCTGGAACACAGCAATGCATGCAGGTTTTCCCAAACCTGCTTAAAAGTGGCATAAGCAAGGATAGGACATATTATTACTTTAATAGCAAGCTATCCAATGGCCACTGGTCGTACGGGTAGAAAAATATATTTTACTTTCTAGTTATCGGAAAATTCTACGAGGAATTGGCCGTATTTCGTTTGTAATTTTTAAGTTAAATGTACATGTTGTTGTGTGCGGATGGGGGAGGGTTGTAAAGAACATAATCTAAAGAATGGACCAGTTTACAATATTTACAACTTTTCTATCTGAAATTAGGTGTCTCGCTAAATCACTGGGGAGCATGTCTTGCAGCATCTAATTCTAATCTCTGTTGCCGGGCTTGCTCCGACTCCACTCTAACTTTTGTAGACTTTGTAACTGCTCTTATTCCTGGGCACTTGGTTTGGTTCGGCAAAGGTAGATGTCGGTTGTTACCGCACGCTATTAAAACTACCCGTCCTTCTTACGGGTGAAAACGTGTTATGCATGGTTTTTAGCCATAGTCCACCCGAGAAACACCAAGAGGATGTAACCATACTTCGTTTTTTAGTGTAACTGATGTTCTTTGGAAGCACGAATCAGTTTATTTATTTTTTTTTTTTGAAGATCTATTGTTTCGATATTTGACTTACATGTGTATGCTATTACCAAATACTTGATCAAATGCCAGATCAATGTCTTTTGTGCTAGAAAATGGGTCTGATTAAG
Source organism: Ectobius pallidus (assembly GCA_964059195.1). NCBI lineage: Eukaryota > Metazoa > Arthropoda > Insecta > Blattodea > Ectobiidae > Ectobius > Ectobius pallidus. Next base: position 56,990,672 of record CAXKWD010000002.1, read on the forward strand.
CCTGGCAACTGAAATTAGACTTAGACGCTGGAAGTCACTTTGCCCAGTGAGTCTGAAAAAAGATAGTGGGAATTCATACTTCAATTGTAGTTTCAGTAAAGAGTATATTTATTTAATTATATTAATGAAATTGAATTGATGGAGAGCATCCAAGATATTCAGAGTCAGAGGACGTCATAGTTTTATGTAAGAAACTTATGAATATAATGAAAAGTTCCGCTTAACCTTACATAAGTTCAACCAATCACTTATTGCCACTGAACCATTTCTAGAGATCAACACTGCCAGGAGTATAGGGTTCTAATACTAAATCAGGAATTGCAACTGCATTATATTAGTTAGGTACTGGGGCACCGTATCAAAGCATAGCTAACGTTTAAAAGTAAATACTCATATGTCGTAGTAGTTTTTTAAACAAATCGGAACAGAGACGAACCATTAGATTTTTATATAAGTACACGAAAGCAATGTCCACAAAATACAGCAGCTGAGATCGTATGCCATGAATACACTTTATAATGCCGAAATATTAAAATGCAGTTTGAAATACGAATACCCCTGCATAGATCAGTGATGCGGTAACCTATTTTCGGTTTAGCGGGAAGCATAATACTACAAAGCAAGGCAACTGCACCACCTGGCAGATTACGAAAGAAAGAAAAAGTAACGAAAAAATGAAACGAAAGAATAAAGGGCTAGAAGAAAGAAATCTGATGCATAAAAATTAGAAATGTTGAAAAGATAAAAACATAAATTAATAAATAAGGTAAAAAAGTAACAGTGAAAAATTAACATAAGAATACGAAAATAGACAAGAGACAAATAAAAGCAAAAGAAAACGCGAATTCCCGAATTAATAAGGCACATGCTGAGAAACGAGCGCAAGAAAAAGGAAAGAAAGAAAGGAGTTAGGCCTATGAAAAGGTTACAGTCTACCATTAGGAGCAGCCACCTTCCTGCGGCCTGAATTATCTTAACAACTTCCTGACTTTTCTTATAGCCTTAACATAAATTCCACCTTTCTTGGAAAAGAATTGTAGTTTTGAATGGGAAGAGGATTAAGCTTGTTACTAGACGGACAGCTGGACATTGCACTGGCGTCCATTCATCTGGTTCCGGTGGGCAATGTGTGTCTCAACATTAAATATGATTAGTAGGTAGTCAGTTTATTTACTGTACAATAACCCGTAATTAGCCAGTCAGGTAAATCCACACTATCTCTACCACCTGATCCATACTTATAATAAAAAAGAAAAGATCCCATGCAATGTTTGAGCGAGTTAAGATAGTATGTGTGCATGTAATCGTCAAGCAAGCGATCTTAGCAGCTAAACACTCTCGAAAGTGGGAAAATTCGTGAAGATAAAAAAACTGATCTAACTCATTAAATATTACGAAATTTAATTAATATCCTGATATTCCCAAAACTACACCATTTCAACCTCAATTTCGGAAAAAGTAATTTCAATTTCGGAAAAAGTAATTTCAAATTCGGAAAAAGTAATTTCAATTTCGGAAAAAGTCATGTCAATTTCGGAAAAAGTAACTTCAATTTCGGAAATACGAGGGCTATTTTTTAAAGCATTCGATGGGGCATAAAATGAAAACCACAGTGAAAATCAAAACTGTTTTATTTGGAACATTTAGGTACACCTTCTAGCTACTTCTCTACATAATCTCGCTCCGATTGAGTCATTTGTCCTATACCAGGGGAAGTCAACTACGTCTTGTGATGACGTTTGTGGAGCAAGAGCATGCGGATCCCTTGTGTGTGACGTCAGCAAGAGCGCACGGTAGTAGGGGTGTTTAGAGTACGCTAGAGCTAGGTACTGGAGGACTTATTCACTTTAGCTCTGTGGGTAGAACAACTTCTGGTTGCAAATACGGAGCATTTTTCAAAGTTATTGCAAGTACGCGATCCTGATAGTGTTCCCTCTGCAGAACATGTGTTAGTTCTGCAAAACATTCTTCTTCAGTTCGAATCGAGGTTTCAGGATGTGGAAAACCTTTCTCCAATGTTTAAACTTTTTGCTACCCCATATTCAGTTAATGTCAAAGACGTTCCTTGTCGGTATCAATTGGAACTGCTAAACTTACAATGCGACGATCTGTTAAAGGACAAATACGAACGTAAAGTGGTCTTGGGTAACTTTTACAGAAATTTCTCTGAAACCAGATTCCCGAGACTTGCCGCACGAATATTATGTAATTTTGGATCGACATATGTGGCCGAACAATTTTTTTCACTAATGAAATGTGCAAAGCTCAAATCAAGAAGTACATTGTTAAATCACAACCTAAATGTAGTCTTCGATTAAATATTGCTCAAACATTACGTCCCAACATTGATACACTTGTTAAAGAAAAAGAGACAGGAAAGTCAGAATATTGTTACTGTAATCTTGTATCATCTAAGGTGCAGACGAGCTTGTATGGTAATTAATTCAGTTCATTTTTTTTTATCATTTTTACTGTAGTGAATTATGTTAATTCAAATGATAGTAGCCTATTGTCTATTTTTGTCAAAGAGCATAGATTTTGTGGAAAGGCAATTGTTCTCACAGAATATAAAAATAGAATTATTTATAATATGTTAAACTGCTGCGCTGTAATTAACCGATAAACTATCAAAAAAATCGGTTGATGTTTCATTAACTCGGAAACACGTATTACGTAAGTTCTAACCCCCTAAATTCCCGCTGCCCGCAATACTAAAGCCCCTCTCTTCCCCCCTGTTCACTGATGCCTACATTTCACATGCTCCTCGCAGAGATATAACGCGAGCAGTAGAGCAGTAGGCAGTGACGTCACAGAGCAAGCTTCTGTCTTCCCCTGTCCTATGCCCTCTTCATAGCCCTCGCATTTCCGAAATTGAAGTTACTTTTTCCGAAATTGAAATTACCTTTTCCGAAATTGAAGTTACTTTTTCCGAAATTGGAATTACTTTTTCCGAAATTGAAATTACTTTTTCCGAAATTGAGGTTGAAAAGGTGTAGACATCATGCCATAACACTATGCTTTTAGCCCATTTCTTGGGGCGATTATTGTTTAGAAAATTTTGTGCGTGTTACATGAGTTCAAAGAAAGAAAGAAAAAAAAAACTTAAAAGATGAGATTAGGGTAATGGGAAATTAAACAGAAAAAATCAGAATTAATAGAAAACCGCATAGAGCATCCTGATTAAATCCTTTGTAAATTCCATGCAATTTTGTTGACTTCGGTAGTGAGGCCATCTTTATAATATTACACTAATGAGTCTGTCACTGTTACATTCGCAAAGATATTATAATTATATCATATTACAGAAAAGTACTGCTTCTATAACTGTCCCGTATAGGTAAGTTCAATATAATTATTTAGTAGACATCCATCGACACCATTAATTATGCTATGTAAATATTACTGTCATTTAAATATTCTTTTTCAGTTTGGCACCCTCTGGATGTAAAGGAATATAGTAGAATAAAGTTCCTGATTTTGTCTTATGGTCACAGGCTTCGCCACATCGACAGGAAATATGTATACATTCTTTCTATTACAAGTGACAATCGAAGAAATGTGCGTAAAATAGTTTTAGCCTTCAAAACGAAAACTTGTTTGAATTGTGCTGTCATCTCTTTACTGAACGATGCACAAACAAGGGTGAGTGATCCAATATCATGAAACATCTATGGATTAATATAGGCTGTGTTTTTGCTGTGTCAGTATTTTTATTGTAGTCTTTGAAAATAAAATTTCCCCGAAGTTTTAGAACAAGACGGTTAAACCATATTTGAACACATCATCTTCAATTCGACAGTCAAACATAGGCAAATTCCAATTCGGCGTACATCGCTGCGATTGCGACAGAACTCGCAAAACCCCATTTGACTGGAAATTGATCCTGCGGCCTCCTGAATGGTTGCCAATGTTATCGAACAGCATTTCACTTGGTGTATACATTCGAGAAATTAAAAGCATACATGGGCTGCTCCGGGGTTGACTCCGACTTCAAATTCATGTTAAGCTAGTTGAAGTAACCAAACTTGAAAGCAGAAGATTAATACTCACTTTACCAAAAGGTAAATTTTTGAAGACATTTAGGGGTGCTGAAGAGTGGCAGCTGCGGAGACAAGATGCAGGTGTGAGCCCTAATATGACCTGGAACTAATGCTGATTAGAACACGATTTTAACTGCGGAAAACCACAATTTAGGAGGAAACGCTTGTAAGATAACGCGGACTAATAAGAAAGAATAATTACCTCAACACGAACTCGTGTTTCCTGAAAACTCAGGATATGTCATCTTATATAATTTTTCGTAAATGGTGACTGTATTGCATTACAAGGGCATGCGGTCCAAATTAAAATTATAAGTTTCGCTTGTACAGCATGTAACGACTTTATCTAACCTCTGCTGCTCTGACTTCTTTTTTATTATTGTAAAAGCATTATAGTGATATTAACAAATATACATCAGCAAATATCTGCAAACGTGCTGATATTATCTAATAAAATATTCAAAGAAATCCTTTCAAACTGTAAGAGAGAAAGTTTCATGTTTCTCCCTGGTAATTTTAACACAGGCCTGTACAACGCAAGTAACAGATAACCTATAGAAAAATTATAGTTTTAAAAAATAAATAAAAATAATAATAAAATAAAATAATAAACAAATTCAACTCAATCCTAAAAAGTAACTAATTTATCTAAAACTGCTCTGTAATATACAATTAAATTCCCTTTATATAATTTAAGCAGGCGACGAGAAGAATGGGTGTTGTGATTTCAACGGCAATCATGATTTAGCTGCATTTGCAATACACTCTACCATCTCCGAAACTCTCACTTAATTTACTAATTAATTTCCACCGAAATCTCGTATACTATACTATATCACTTTACATAATCGGCATATGCCCAGCACTGACAAGCAAAACATGCTAGATGAATGAAGATCAAAAGTACAGACCTGCTCAGTCGTTGAGGCCACCACCTTGTGTGTAAAATCCAAAGGGCCTGGCGTGTTCCACGGGCTGCGAAGGAGATGCAGACGGTGCTGGTGTACCTGAACCCGATCTCAGGGGCACGGGCAGAGGTTTGGCTGGCTTGCGAGGTCTCGAAGGCCCGCGAGTTCCCTGATGGCCTGGTCCCACAGGCCGCAGTCTCGGCCGCCCCGGTCCTCTCTTCACGGGAATGGACTGCGGATGACCAGAACTCTGTATGGGTTCGCTCGGCTGGCAAGGGTCACCTACAACACAAAACAGGGGAAAATCCCTTTAAATTTTTATTCCTAATTCATAAGTGTTATGTTGTCTCTTGGAAAAAACAAATAGATTGATTGAGAAGTCCTATGGTTTATTAGTGCGGAATTCCTCACGATCAACATTAATTTATACTTCCACTTAATTATATAATGGAATAAAAAAGTGATACTGAACCATGGTGTATGACTAACTCGTATTAATTTCTGAAAAAGACTAGACATTACTTTCATTTTCATTTAAGAAATGTTTATATCCTTTACTAGCTTTTCATTGCGTTGTCAAGAATTACTCGTATATAAGAAAAGAATGTTTATGTACGGCACCATGTAAGTTAACTAAAATAAACTAGGCTAGCTGCCTACCAACATTTGAATCCTAACTAAGAATGGGCCTTGTGAATGTATGGGATGACTTTTAATGAAAAACTTGTGAATGTAAGTTGTGGGTAGCAATTATTTGAAGTCTAACAAAATTTTCATAGCTATTTAAAACAACATAGCACTAAATAAAAACAAATAAATAAACTTTTTATTTATACTTTTATATTTAGGCTACACAAACCTTCTAACAAATGCAATGTTAACATGTTTTACAAACAAACAAAAGTCTGTTATTAATTAAAACTATAAGAATGACAATAAATAAGCTTTTAGAAGTCAAATGACCAACTTCGTTTTGACTTTTTCTATTCATTGCATTAAAGACTTCTCGGGGATAAGACGTCCTATATCAAGCATACTAAAGAGGGGCAATACTCAAGGAATCTATAGCCTGCAAAGAGCAGAGGGAGTATGAGTGATTACTAGAGGTTGGAGAGGTGTCACTAAATGGAGATCAATAAGCTGGACTGCGTGATGCAATGTTGAGTGGACATGTCTTGTTCCGGTCACGCGTGTATTACCACCTCTCGGCAACATCGACACAAGAGACAAATCACTTATGCCACGAGTGACTTGGAAATCGCCGATAAATTCACGAGCGACGAAGAGACGAGGGAGCAGAGGCGCTGACTTGGAAATATTTCTGGGGGGGGGGGGGCAAGAACTGGATTTTCAGTAGCTATACATAGGCCTTACATGATAAAATCTTAAGTCTAGGGGTGGCGGAAAGTACCTTGCCCCCCCTAAGTCGGCGCCTATGCGAGGGAGTTTATCTAGGGAAGTTCCAAGTCACGAGCTGAATTTATAATGACTAGGGGGCGGATTTCTATGACCTAAAAAATAGGTTATATACTTGCATTTATTACCTAAAAAAATATTAAAATATGACCAATTAAATTTAAAATATGACTTTACCACTTACACATTGTGTATATTTTTTAAAGTTTCATTACAATTCATTTTACAAAAATATAACGTCAATTATTTAAAATATCTGTAAATTCTCAAAAAGTATCATTATAATGCAAAATTTACAAAATATGATATGAAACTTCAAAATGTCTTTATTATGCACACAAATATGCCAAAAATATGACCTAAATATGCATATTCATAATAAATATGCTACAATAGTTGAAAATATCCTAAATATGCAGTTATATGCACAATAAAAGCCGTTCCATTTTCACCAGGATGCTTGGAATCGGGTTTAAATTAGTCGGAAACCTGAAATAATGCAAACGGGAAAAATATGACATGTCATAGAAATCCGCCCCTTAATAATGCCTATTTAACGATAATATGTAATAAATAATTAATAAAAAGCACTGGAATGTACCTAGGTAATTACTTAAGTTGCATTTTAGATTGAGAAAATACTATTAAAACATATAATTAATGCGGCTGTTTTCAGTGAACAAAACAAGATCTCAATCCGGGTGGATCCCCAATAGTTAATGAACATCCAATTTTTCAATTGTTGTTATGGGTTCCTTCCGATGGATACAGGTAAGTACGCATAATGCTTCTTGAAAGATATTACGCACGTAGGAACAGATGTATTTTATTCATGCTGTTGAGATTAGTCAACGTTGCTGAACTATGGAACACATTTTCCGTAAAATATTATAATGCTGATTCCTGAACAGATGTAGATCTAAGAGTAATTCGTTTTATTTCCAAAATAAATGGTGACGTATGCGTTAGTTACTGCCCAGACATTCTACGATATGGTTAAAATATAAAGAGAAGAGGTATCTTTATCACTTTTGTACGAGGAGAGAAAGCATTATTTCGAACAAGACTGAGTGAATTAGGTCTGTGGTTGGCTGATTTCAAACTCACTCGTATATGTTATTGGTCCGAAATGAAGGAAAGACTATGAGCTTAAATAGTCTTTACAAGTTATCTATAGCCTATGGGTAAACCACTTCCCTCTATAAGCAAAAAAGTAAAGTGTTTCCTATACAGGCCAAAAAGGGATGCGGCTCCCAGATTTATTAGACATCCGCGACATAAAGTTAACACCGTTGTCAGTATTACGATCCAGCCACCTTTACTGCTCCTGGTACTCATTTCGCTAAGAAGCTGAGTCGAAGCCGACACCCTAGCGTCACCTTAAGGATTACGCCAATTAAAACCTCAGAATGATTACATCGGAAATTAAATCCGCGTTTTATACGTTTACATAAATGGCTTATTATAAGCATACAAAACAAGAAATTCCTTCAAAAATGCCAAGTCCAAAAGTCGGTGAAAAAGTGTTCATAATGAAAAAACACACATCGATGAAAATGAAATGAAAATTTGGTTACGCGTGTTTGGTGATGACCTGATCAGTTTTATGGACATCCATTATTGTCCTAAAGAGAAATTATACTCGTAGGGTTTCCTCGCATTTTCTCCAAAATGACCCTAATGACAGAGATTGAATGAGAAAGTTGATGCCAACGCATTCGCTCGCGAGTATTATTAATCCATACACATACCGGTAGACTAGATACTTTTTTATCATTCTAAAAGCCTAATTTTATTTAAAGAAACCAAAAACAAAATACAATTTTTAAAAACATGCAAATCCGCAGGCCTTGGTTCGATCCCTGGCCCCTCGTTTTTCTGAGGCATGGATGCACTCAGCCTCGTAATCCAAACTGAGGAGCTACGTGATTAAGAAGTAGCGGCTGCAGTCACCGAAACCACCATTAACAACATGGGTGTGGGTACGAAGACAACATACCCCCCAATTCTGCCACCTACCTATGGCACATGATGAAACGGTCGGATGGTAGGCCTAATCCCTCTAGGGATGTAGCGCCATGGAGTTTGATTATTTATTATAAGTTGGCGAGTAGACGTACATCGTGAATGGCTGTTTTAGGAATAAATATAGAAAACAAGTTTTGAGTAAGTTAGAAACGAGCTAATCTACGCTTTAAAAAATGTCCAACTTTTTCGCGGTTTCGCCAGTCGCCAAATTTCCGAGTCACTAATCATATGTTACAGAGCGACATGAACCGCTGTCACACACAACCATCTTCGTGTCGCGCGATGTCGTGACATGTGTAACCGATGCGAATCATTGCTGCTGTGGGATATGTCATTTATCTGAAAGCACCGCAAACCACCTACAGTAATAGTGATTTGTCACATCGTTAATCATTATAGCTTACTCCGCTCCGCTAATAAATTGCCTTGAAAGTAAACAGCAAAAGCGACCGAGAACTCTTTCACTTCACTATTACTACCAGGTCTGGGAAGGAAATAGATCCCTCTTTACTTTTACTTTCCTCTTAAAGCATGAATTTAAAAACAATATGTTAAATTTTGAAAGTATGTAAATAGATAACATATTTTAAAACGGCATTAAAATATGGTATAGCTCTAATGGGCTTACCAAAATTTAGGAAATCATTCGGTACACTAAATATTCAGTCATATGTAGGGGTAGTATCTACAGAAAATTTCAGGACTGCTGAATTGACAACCTTTTTGTGTGTGTCCTTTAATTATAATGTTTTACCTGTAATTTGTTATTTACTGATGTAACTGTAGCCTAATACTACCTTCTAGTCTTTACTTTACTTATTGTCAGGGAACACAAGGCTGATTTTTGTAACTTCCATTTACTGCAACAATTAAGTCTTTATAACGAATTAATGAATCCTCTATAAACATAAAAGTGTAGTATTTAAGTATGTAGGAGCTGTTGACAATTCAATTCTACAGCCACGGGCTATTATTTTGGTGTTTGCCCGCACTTTCTCACAAGTGTTTTTGTTTTGTTTCCATCGTGATTAAATCATAATTATATGTGTACTGCACGCAAGATGTTGACTTTGTAATTTGCCGGCTGCTCCACGCCAGATTGACAGTTACTATGCCGGCTGTTCAGCCTGTCATCGAGCCTTGTTTCAAAGTACCTTCACTAACATTGATCGCGCGCTACTTGACGACTGGTGATAGATCTGACATTCTAAATAACTCAACGTGTTTACCTAACTTCAAGTGTATCTTTCACCCTATCTTTCCAGCGGAATTTTTTCGATATTACATCTTAAAATGCTGAAAATGTAAATTTCTTGTTTTAGACAGGATTAGCAACCCAAATTGGATTCACGTTTTGATCTTATAACGGTTAAATTATCCAACAGTGTTTTTATTAGAACAACTTGCCTTCCTCCCCCCCCCCAAGCAATTCGACATATTCCTCTATCCTCACACCCTCCTATCGATTGGGAGTAGGCTACAGTTTTTTTTAACGCCGGGTAGAAAATAGGGGATTGGTAATAAAACGCACCACAAATCACAAAGTTCTAGCAGAAATCAAAACAAAGTCTCCTTAAAGTCTTCCAAGTTTTCAATACAGTACCCCTTATTTCATTGTAAGAGTGGCTTAACTACACGCGATATATCACAAATTGTTCCAATAAGAGAACAATGCTTTCCGCGATAACCATGGCCACCACAGAAAATTCCTTAGACAGGGCTGCCCAATTTCGCCCACACAGTTTCATATATATTTTAGGCACAGCAACTGTCGAAGGGAAAACACAATTCAAATTTGGTTTAAAATTGGTTCAACTATTCTAATTATAACTTTAATTGCTGATGACCACCTGATGTTTGCAAATAATGAAGATAACCTCAAACTAGCATTTTTTCCGTTCAACAGAATAATGTCTGAATATAACTTTAAAATATCTTCTTAAAAAAAGGAAGTCACGGTCTTTATAGGAAAATATCAGAAGCTATTCAAAATTATTCAACAACCAAGTAATAGATCAAGCTCGAGATTTCAACTACTTAGGATGTGACATATTGATCATGACTTGATCTCAAGTAAAAAGTATACAGGTATCAACAATTTTGTGATACTATAAACTGCACATTAAAAACAAAACAAGGAAATACTATTTTTTTTAATGTTATAAAACTATGTCAGTGACTGTTTTAACTTATGGATTTCAGAATTTGGCCATGAATAGAAGCGACAAAATAATGATCAAAACGGCTGAAATGAGATTTGTAAGATATGTCGCTAGTTGTAGCCTACGCTTAAAGACCACATTAGAAACATGAACAACAAAATACAAAAAAGCCTTTCATTATCAGTCAAAAGTAAAACGAGATACAGGAAGACCCAACCGTCGGTAAGAAGACACCTTTTGAGACGAAACAGGGCTATTTGCCATATTTTGATTGATGACCACAGAAAATAACTGACATCGTCAAAAAATCCCCTCGCGAGAAATATTAAGGCATAAGATTATTTATTCTCTCTTGCAATTTGTGTAGGCCTACATTCCGTCTTTGCAGTGGAATCTGATAGGCCTATCATCATATAGGCTACCTGTACATTAATGTAAGCCATTTTTGCTCTATTGGTAGCCAATATCATTCCAACGCATTTATTTTCCCATTTATAGCATAATATTGCAGATTCCGGCAAAAGAGTGGTCAACGAAGAGCACAGGCCATACCTAAAACATCGGTCCATAAGGGAAAAGGAACTACAGCAATGGCAATTCATACTGGAAATTAACAGCAAATGTAATGCAAGCTTAAAAGTTTTTACTGTTGTTTTTCAATGGGATCATTTCACAGTGCATAACGTAAACTTTAAACATAACGTAAAACGTTAACTTAGAACCATGCAAACTTCAAGCTTTTATATCAAGTTTATAGCAAAAGTAATGAAACAACCTTTCAGAACTTTCTGCTCGATTGTTAAATAGATGGCAGGAGAATGAAGTAGAGGTAGTTAAGAGATGGCGTCTATGGATGAGAAACTCCTAACGCTATCTGTACGATAAAAGCAACCCATTACAGAAAGATGCGGCATTGGAAAAATATTCCCGATGTAATAGCCTACAGCAAGATTAAATACTGTCCCATTCAGCACTCAGCACTCGCCAGCAGTTGCGCGCTGAAACAATTTCCAGTCGTGCAAAAGATCTTTCACAAGTTGCATAAATATTTTTCTTATGCATGTAAGTGAGGATCGTAAAGTGTCAATCGATTGCAAGGTCGAAATACTTTGTGATCTGAAAGATGTGGTTTAATCTGTCATTAGTCATGGACTATTATATTGGCATATTATTACAGACTTATAGTTCGAAAGCCAGATTTCAGTTCTAGTTTCAGAAGCTCGGTGTTCAAATCCTAGTTTGTGATCTTAAGGATTTATTAGTATGAATTCGGATGCAGAAAGATTACCTTGTAATACAAACCAGCTGGAAAAATAACCACACTGGCCTTCACTCTTGCTAGAAAGAAAGGGCAATCTTCGTACGGGAGTGGGTGATGTTTTACATAGGATGTCAGTATTTGTATCTGCCAATTATCAGAAAGAGTACCCGCAACGATTATATGCATAACAAGTAGTAGACAACCGAAGTTAAATAACCATAACAAACAACAGAACCAGTATCAAAAGATATTTTAAATATAATATTAAATAATACTAGCATATTATGCATGCGTAGCAGACAGATTATTATCTTAAAATAGATCAAGGTTTTTATAAAAAAGTAATTACGCAAGAACAAACGTAGAAAATAGACTATATATAAAGTAATTCTTGAAAAACAGATGCGAAAGCTGTAAATCCAATGACAGTGTCCATTCCATTAGGATTGATAATTACTTACAATTTCTAATAATAATAATAATAATAATAATAATAATAATAATAATAATAATAATAATAATAAAGCAGCAAACACGTGAAACCTTACGATTCTATTATAGGTCTACTAGACGTAATCATTTTTAAATCTCTTAAGTGAGTTTTCCCAATGTTGAGGCATCATAAACCACAGAAAACACAATTTCATAGGAGTGGTTGAGAACATTCTTTGCATAAAATTGTTAAACAGGCAAGAGACGCTGTTCCGTTATGTTTTAGTTTAGTAGGTCATGCTTCTGTAATTCGTTTTTAGCAGGCCTTGCTTGCTATCTTGTTTTTTTATTTATAATTGAACAAATGAATTTCAAATAGTTGTTATTTATGGGTATTGTAATATCAAAATTATTCTTTTTGTGTCTTGCATCCAATCAGAGACTGGACATTTTATTATATTGTTTTGATAGCCAATAAGGTTTATCTTTAGCTTCGTTCTTTTTCCTTCATCGATTCAAGTCAACTGTGTCTCATAAAGACATTAGTTTTTCTAGGCTTTAAATGCCTATTCTTCGTCATAATCAATTCAACTACTACTCATAAGGACATGAGTTTTCTTCTTGGCTTATCAATGCCAATCTTTACCTATCAGATAGATCTGGTGGTTTACTTTCAATAGCTGAAGCAATCAGCTCTTCGATTCACATTAAGGTTTCATATGCCTTATTAATTCTGAAGACTTCGAACGATTTAAATACTATTATCGCCCATCGTGTGATTCATCGGGTCTTCTTCATTTTGGTGTTGGCGTTGCAAGATCTCAGGCTAACATCTTTAACAACTATCAAAAGGTGGTATTTAATCAATTCAAAGGTACGTCATTTACTACCTAATTTATTTGAGGAACAATTTGGACGTAATTTCATCATTGAACTAATATATGTGTGGTTTTGATCAAACTGATTAAGCCATCTCAAGGATATTTACGACCTTTAACTAAGGAATTTGTATTAAACATTGTGATATCTACAATTTCATCAGTGTTTATGAATAATAATATTATAGACGTCCAAGGAATCCAGAATTTATGAACTGAGCATGATTTATGTATTGTTGTTGTGACAATAAATTGTTACATACCAGAGAAAATTATCTAAAATGTATTGGGCAAGTTTGGCTTATCTATTTATAGTCTAAGTCTCAATCTCAAGAAGTGCTACGTCCTATGAATCTTGTAATACAGTCCGTTTGCTCTCAGCTTGCCCGTACAGACGCTAACTTAATAATTCCATACCTCTTCTTTTTTCTTAGTGTCCTTGCAACCTATTGCGAAAAAGGACTACAACCCGACCACTTAGTCACCTACCTCTGTCTTTATAATTATGTCCACGGTAGATGGCAGGATTATCAAGCAAGCTGAATCCTATGAGTTACTGCGCCGCTGGTTCGCTGTAAGTAACTCCTCATTCGACCTCTTGTTTTTTAGGTTTATCCATAGATATTGTTTTATTTTAAGTTGTAGAGATTTTAAACCTGCCCATAAACTAATCACCGAGTGAGGTTGCCGAGATGTTAGGCCTAATATTGCGGAATCATATTCGGAAGGTGGCGTGTTCGAATCCCGTGGCCGGCCAATATGAGGAATTTTTTTCTCGGTATTTTCCTCACTCAGAAAGGCGAGGACCGGACTGGGCATTACTAACACCTATTCCGAATGTTTCTTGTCTGCTATCCTTTACATATTTGTCAGTACTAATGTCATAAAGCCAAACGCACGACTTGTCCAGAAAAAAATCTACCATAGCAAGGCAGGATAAAAAAAAAAAAAAAAAGCAGGGAAGATGTCTAAATTCGCTTAATACAATTTCCTCAAATTCCTTATTAGGAGCCTGAATAGGTCTAGAAATTATTTTATCATTTATTCCAATTATATCAAACAGAAATAATATTTTCACAACTGAAGCATCCCTAAAATATTTCCTTATCCAAGCCTTTGCTTCAGCAAGATTAATATTTCTTATTTTGATAAAAGGATTTCTAGAAAACCTTTTCTCCCTAAACAATCAATCCTTAACGAATGGCTCTACTATTAATGAAAAGTGGTGACATTCCATTGATGATTCCTGAAGAGTTGGTAGCACTTCGCTGACTGCAATACTCCGAGGCAATCAGATGATCAGTAGCAGTTCATATATAAAACGTCTCGGAATTTGTTCTTCCATTCCCCTCTTGGAATTAATTTGCGCGCTGTATGGGGCGCGACAAGGCTCCCTAGGGACTCCCCTCCCCAAGCAAGGGGATGTTACACAGTCTCGCTGACAACTTTCATGCTCCCTAAGATAAACGGATTCCCCTGCTATCAATTTCAGGTTTAAAGTCAGTCATTATTACAGCTTTACTCGTACAATGACACACTCTTATCTTCCGTTTTCACTCCTACTCGTACTTAGCTGCACTGTGTACACTCAGCAACATGACACGGGTTGAAACATGGGATGTTAGGACAGACCGAACTCTTCCTCCCTTACACCCAAAATAATTACATGGAAAAATCCAAACATAAACATAGCAATACAAACATAACATTGTTTAGAGATCATATGTGGATAAATCTAATATTCTAATTCAGAAACTTCTCGTCTTCTATCCAGATGTCTGAAACTAAAAATTCATAAGACAATAAATTATACTGTCCGTTGTATTAATGCAGGCCTTTCCAACTCAGGTGCTTCCACGGCGCAGGCGAGCACCGGTGTAGCACCAGAGGCAGCTCCACAGGTCTAGCCAGCGTTCAGCTTATGAAAGCATTATTAATAACAATTTGGTGAATACATAAACACACCATTTATTCTCTACTTATGTTTGGAAACATGAAGGTGATTTTCAGGACAAAATATGGCGTCATAAATATTCAAGTTGAGGTGCCATATAATCAATTTCTTTGAATGGGCATTGCATTCATTGTGCAATTTCTGTAACAACGTCTGATGCTATCTGAAGTTTTCGTAAATAGACAAATTTAATGATTTTAATGAAGGAAAATTGTCAACATTTCCGGCTTTAACTTGATCTTTAAATAATATATTATGCATTTTGAAAGCCTTAATTCTGTCACACATGGTGCTAGTTAACTAATTTCTCCCTTGCAACTAAATATTTAAATCATTTAAATAAGACGTTACATCCACCAAGAAAGCAGGGTCAGCTATCCATTGTGCTGTCTGACGCACGCACATGCAGTAGCGACATGGGGAAGGAGAGCACCGGGCTACCGTTGGGTGCTGCGATGGTGCGCACCAGCGCAGAGTGCTCGAGTTGGAAAGGCCTGTATTAATGGATGTGAAACATGCAGAACTTAGTTCAATAAAACACTGCGTTCGAAAACTAATCTAATCTGTCCGTTTCGTGCCTGCGAGTTTTTTGTTCCTCACGAATTATTCTCTGACAAGTTTAATGTGGAGCCTAGGGTCGAGCATCGATGGCCGATGTTTTCATATCGTTGATCGATGTTTTATTACATGTTTATAATTCTGATAAATTAATGAGTCGGACATTGAGACTGTTTTGACAGAAAATTTCCCAAAACATCGATTTCTGTAAATGGATAGTATATTAATGAATTTTGCCTAATTTTCTGAAACCGTGACTGTTTTAAAAAAATATATGCATCGATGTTTTCCATCAAAATACAAGGATGTTCAGGTCGATATTATCGGCACATCGATGGATACCGCCGATTTTAACATCGAAGGTGAACATGGATGTTTTAACTATCTTTGCTCATCCCTAGTGGAGCCCCTCTATAGAAAAGTTTGGCAACCCCTGCTCTACACCAGCACTCCGAAAGTATGATCCGAACTTAGAAAAATGTGCAGCAATAATTAGTATTATAGAATGGTATAGTGTAGTACAGTATAGTATAGTATAGTATAGTATAGTATAGTATAGTATAGTATAGTATAGTATAGTGTAAAGAATTCTTGTTACAGGCACTACAATAAAATTTTATTGTACATGCGATACAGTGAAGGCTACACATTTGTTGTTCCAACTAAAGAAATACAGTGATATACATTACCTGGCGGGGCGGCCATGATCATCCGTAAATAGGGATATCGGTTGGTACACAAAACAGTCCGGAATAAGCAATGTGTGTGGTCTAGCCGTGAGGGGTCGGAGGTCACGCGAAACACGGAGGCAAAATGTTAATTATAAAACCATTAACATCGTGCCACCGGCAGCCGCAACAGAACAAAGCCATTCTTTAAGATGTTCTATCAGTATACATCTGGCATGATGAATCTAGTAGCTATTAATTAATACGACGCTTACTTGTGTAATCCCTATTATTAATTATATGATAATTGAATAATACGCCCCCATACTTAAGAAATATTAACAAAATTCTGATAGTAAAACGAAATTTACTTAATATAAAGTGGCATTAAAAGTACGAGAAAAGCGTCAATCTTCGTGTCACATCCCCAGAAGATATCTAACCCATGGTTTTATACCATGTTTCTCTCTCGAGCCATGCTGTTTACAGATATACGCATAAGCATGTTTCCGAGAATGGTATTTTAGGTAGATTTTCGAAGAAAAATCTACCTATTGCAATGGATACCACTTTATGATTTTCGAAAAATTCTTTCATATCTTTACGTTTCATGCTCCCCTAAGTACGAAACCACCGCCCGTTCAAAAAAAAAAAATTGTGATATTTATATATATATATATATATATATATATATATATCTTTACACGATAGCGGCCGTAATTTTGAAGATATTTGAACCAAATTTTAATATGTTATTTCTAGGCCCAATAGTTCGGACAAGTTCGTTAATGAGCAAAATTGGCCCAAGGGGGTGGTCGGGGGAGGGGGTTGAAATTTTTAAAAATGTATATCTCGGCCCCTATGAAGTATAGAGGGAAACTTTGTTTGAATAAATTAGAGTACTCCCTATGGAGTTCACAGTGACACCAACGATTCGGGGGTTCGAGTGAGGGTGGGGGTGGGGGTGGGGGATGAAAATTCGAAACTTTTGAAACCACGTCTTGTGGGGTATCGTTGAAAAGCTCTTGATGAGTACTCTACAAATCAATAAATAGTTTCTTGATAGCTCTCATATGACGCGAGATTTTAATGTTTAAAAATAATAACACTTGAAAGAATTATTATAATATCATAATTTTGTCTTGTTTAGCGGCTTTGCTAATTTTATTCATTGCTGATCTTGCGCACGGCCTAGCAGAATATTATATCCTATTATTGTTGTCAAAACAATTGATTGTAGGCTCTTCCTCTTTACTGCAGGTTTGCCATGCCAAGGCTAAAGAAGAAGAGTGCTATGCAGCGACAATAAATGAAACCAAAAGCACTTCGAAATCTACCTCCGCCTGTAGGCCTGCCTAAAGGGATTTTTTTTGTTTTAGGGGACCTCGAAATATATTTATATTCAAAATGCAACACTGAATTTCCCGGTCGAACACGATACTTCCTCTACCTATAGTACCGGTATTCATGGAAGGGTAGAGGAATTAAAAATATCTGCATCATATACCAATAGATTAACATTCAGTACGCGGATTTGGGAATTTTATTATTTATTCTCCTAAAATAGTGAACAAACTACTAGAATTATTGCATTTTGTATTTTAGAAAATACCTTAGCATAATTTTTCTTCACGGCAAGTGATAATAAGAGTGTGATATGGCTCCTTATGCTTATGTCACACATCCCTGGAAGAAATTATCAGACAAGGAGACACACATGCAGACATACATAGGTATGTCTTTTTTTTTTTTTTTCCCCCAAAGGGACCTTGGAACTTGAGTTACTGCTGAGAAGTCGACACCAAAATTCTGTGTTTAATAAAATGCTCCCCTTCCTTATATGGTGTTTGGTAAAAATATTTAAAAATATATAAATAGTGAAAAACTAGTCTGTCGTCCATTTTCTCAGTATTTCGTCCACGCCAGAAACTGCCATACTGCATGCTGAAACAGTAGCCTACAGAGAAGCTACATGTAATCCACTGAAAGTTCCCATTTTAAACCTATTTCAGCGATGATTAGATATTTAAAAATTAAATTCGTACTGAAATCACTGAAAGTATCATTGAGACGTAAAAGGGCAGTGATTGGGGAACACCTGTATTCTGTACCACGTGCATTTGAAATGCGATTCTTATATGGCCATTCCGTTGAGACTTTTAAATAGCAGGTGTCTCATGACTCTTTGCGCCATACAGCACAGACATTTGAACACAAATGTCTCGAAAATATTTTATGATCAAGGATTATATTGCCCTCTCTTACACTCAACTATACGTAATTAAAATTTATACGACAGAGAAATATAACGCATGTATCGTCTGTAACCCGCGTAATGTATTTTCCCTAAGCATGGACTACGTTATGCTATTTTCTCGCTTCACATGGAGTAAATGGCCGGACTGCGGGAGTAACCAATGAGTTGTGGCAACCTCAGGTAAAGCTGACTGTTTGCGAGGCATTTCAGGGTGTCCACCAAGTAATGCTGAAGAAATTCCCGGCTTATTCCCTGATTTTCACTGATCATTTCCGCGGAGTTGCCTCAGCACTTTCAACAATGAGCAATCAAGTGGCGGAAGCGACAGAGGCTCAGAGAACCACTGCCATCTCTACATCACTGCACAGCCCCTTGCTAGTACGACCACTTCTCCTGCATCCGAGTAGTGCGTGTAGTCTAGTCGCTAGTATTCAGGCGCTAACTTTCCTACGCCCGGTAATACTCTCCATATTTTCCGTTTCCATAACAATCATATTTAAATATTGAAAAAGCATAATAGGGTGAAGTAAGGTAATTTGGGGATAATTCTTGTAAGTCGTGTCATCAGATAAGGTACATATTTTATGGCATTGCTCGCAGTGCACATGTTACCTCCTTCATTCGCATACCTCTCTCAGGGTGTCCACCAAGTAACGCTGAAGAAATTCCCGGCTTATTCCCTGATTTTCATAGATCATTTCAGAAATTCCCGATCAAAATATGAAGCACTTTCTAATAACTGTGTAAGAAAAATTATAGGATTATACATACTTTAAATAAGAAAAACTTTTAGTAACAAAAGTAATTGCAAACAATAATTACTTAGGCTATAACAGATACAAAAATTAGGAACAATAAAGTTAATTAAATATACTTTCATATTGGCCTATTATTGTCTAAAAGTCTTTTTGACCACACTTTGTAATTTTTCGAATTTTCCCGGATATTTTAACAAATTCATTGACTTTTCCCGGATTTTCCCGAACATACGAAATTCCTGACCTTTTCCCGGATTTCCGGATTTTCCCGACCAGTGGACACCCTGCATTTCTATGTTTACAGAAGAAATGGGTAACTTATAACTACTACCCTTCATGTAATTTTTATGAACGAATAAAAAACATTAGGCATTAGTACAAGCAGTCAGCTATTACATGTAATGGAGTATTCAAATCGATCTCAGTACGCTGATCGTATTGAGTGCACTCGTGTAAATGGGGATTCTATATGATATGAGGTCAATGAAGCCAGAAAGAGGGATCGAATCAAATTAAATTCGTTTTCAGGACCGTTTAGTTGCGGATCGTATTTAAATCATACTGAATATTATTGCACTCTCGCGCAAATAATACCTGTATAGCCTAATCTTAACAGTTTACAACTTAAGCGGAGAATTATCGTTTATACATCTCTAAATGAATTGATACCGGTACGTAACACTCAGGCTTATGAGTTAAATTTGAAGGTCATGATTTACAAACTAAATCCAAAATGCTCCGATGCCTTCAGTTCTTTTTTTTTTTTTTTTAATGGGTTAGCCAACATGATCACGTTCGGAGAATTCAGATAGATTTGAATAGGATAAGCAAATCTGCATATAAATGCGGAGTCTACGCAATACGATCAGCACACTTAGATCGATTTGAATGCACGATGTAAACATGGTAAATATACAAAAAGTAAACACAATCAGTGAGATTTTTTTTTAAATATACAAATCGTACAGAATCGCACGTTGAAGGGATGTTAAAAGAAAGTCTCATGCTACATGCCACATGCCCAGAAAACACTTAAAAACTCAAATATACAAATTATTTATTATAAGACTTTACGTTCTTATGCTATGTTGTTCACAGACAACGGCATGTCTCTCAAAATAGCATTTTTGAATCCAGGGGCCCTTAAGATGTAAAGATGCTGAAAACTTGAAACTGACTTTTCAGTAGAAATATTATGTTGTTTCCAGTTTATTACACTAGCGCTACCGATTTCTGAATCAGTATCAGCGTTACATTTGCCTCTTGACTGTCATGCACACTACCATATTCCTCAATATGCCATCCGAATGGATTTATTAACAGTTCTCCTAATTTTAATATCGTAACTCAACGTTCTGAACCTTTTCGCTGCTACTGACGAATATTGTACAAAAGCAGAGATGTAAGATCAATGTAGTAATGCTTTATCTAAAATGTGAGGATTTGTATTCAAGTGTTATGTTTGTCATTCAATGATACTAACTTTTCACCTCATCGATTTCAAACTTAGAGCCCACTGATGTTTTCACTTGATGACTGCCTTATTATCAATAAATTAGCTTCTTAAACTTACTTACTTACTTACTCAATGGCAACAAACAATTCCTTTAGCAAGCTAAAGGAATATTATCTATTTTATGAAACCCGAAGGTTCATTGCCGCGCTAACCTGAGTCCGCCATTCAACCCTATTCTGTGCTAACTCCATCCAATCATCCCTAACAAACCCTACTTCCCTTAAATCCATTTTAAGATTGTCCTCCCACCTACGTCTAGGTCTTCCGCATGGTCTTTTCCCTTCAGGTCTCCCAGTCAATACTTTTGAGATATGTCTTTCCTCCCCCATGCGTGCAACATGTCCAGCCCATTTCATCCTTCGCGATTTAATTACCCTTACTACATCCGGTGAAGCGTACAGGTCACGAAGCTCGTCGTTATGCAATTTTCTCCAGTCCCCATTTTCATCCCTCTTGGGATTAGCTTCTTAAAGAATTAATATAATTATTTCCAAAGCTCTTTGACCAGTGGTAATGGAAAAAAGAGTGCTTAAAGCCTGTATACAACTAAATTTTCATAATATTTCAATATCAAATGTTCAACATTTAGCCTTGTTGGTGGCAGGCCAAACAATCTAGCTATTACATAAGAGGCAATGTAAAATGCGTTTTGTTTTTTAAGCTGATTTATTAAACAAAAATGTAGAATTAAAAAAGAGATTTGTGTTCCCGGCAAGAGCCTGTCATCGCCATGGAGTCCCGCAGGACGCTACATCACTTCCGCATCCGGGACATTTCTCTCACGAGTGCGGGGGAGGGGGTGACAGATTTATTACAACCGCTTGACTGTCATGCACACCACCACATCCCCCCCGATATGACATCCGAATGGATTTAATAAAAGTTAAATACCCGCATAATTAATGCATTCACAGCCTGGTTACCCTTTCCCATCCAATTACATGTTAGCCGAATGAAATGTGAAATCAATATAAAATGTCACGATGGACGCAACAGTACATTATGCAACAAGAATATAATCCCATTTATTAAGATAAGAATATGTTCATGAAACGAGAAATGCGAGTTTCATAATTTTCATACGAGTATCTTAATTGCCATCATACCCAAGTTGCATACAACTGTTTTTGTTTGGCCATAATTAGTCTAAATGTTTCAATTTTGAGATTTTAGATTCACTCAAGCAAACGCCCGCGCTGTCCTTCGCATCGGCTGGCTGCTGGTTGTTGTAGTTATTGTCTTCTACAACAGATGGCAGCTAACAACGTCGGTCAAATCGAAGCTTCCTTCTCAAGATCGTTCCGTGTTCGATAATAATCGATACCACACCGATGTCATAATGGATAAGTTGCGAAATTCTGTTATGCTGCAAAATAAAATCTGTTTTACATTTAAAAAATAATTAGTTTTTACTTTTAAAAATAAAAATCGTGATTTGTTGCATCCTGGTTTAAAATCATGAACTGTATTTGTTGAATACTTCACGAATAAAGCAATATAAATAATAAAAGTCGTTAATAAGGTTAATAAAATTGAGTAATATTTCCAATACAAGAAAATCTTAACCTCACAACGCTAGACACAGAACCTATGATCGTTTCATGTACATTTGTAATAAACTAATAAATAACGAACTCGCTTGTCACTGCACAGATGTTTCATAAATGCCTAAATAAAGAACGTGAGAATACTGCTGAATGGTAATTTATTGTCCAGATATTACCAAATGTATAAGAGAAATAGTCCGCGTAAACAGTTATCACAGTGGACAGCACCTTCTAGGTATCGATACTTTTATACTTCAGTTCAAGCAGCGCTACTGTAGTCGATGAATAGAAAAGGAAACAAGCAGTCCCTTTTTTTTTTTTTTGTATATTGATTACGCATTGTGACATAATATAAAACATAATACTGCGGTAATATTCTAAATACGCGGCATACAAAGTATGAAAGGTTCACATAACTACCGGCAGCAAAATACAGGACTAAAATAATTTCGAAGTCTTAATTCAGGCAGTGTCAACAGGGGAGAATTCATGCGATATTTTGAGAAACTAAGCAATTAGCAGAATCTTTTGTTCGTTAGCTAAAAGATATGGAAATGCCCAAGGAAAATCAACAAATTCAAAATCTTTCTGTGTGGAAGCACAATCGAGAAATTTCAAGGGTTTGCAGAAATAAGATTCAAGACAGGAAAACAATATTATTTGCAAGATTCATTCCACTGAATTTCATATGCTCCATCAAGTTGATTTTATGAAGCGAAACATTCAAAAAATACAATGATATTGTATTATACAAACAATAAAAGGTGAAAATGTATGCCATTTAACGACTTCAAAATCTAGAAAGGTTAGATTGCTACAAAATTCCCTATTGCAGTGGTTCCCAAAGGTGTTTCAGGGGGTCCGCAGGTGGTTTAAGAAGAAATAGGATATCCCGTAATTTTGAAGTGCTTCACTTATCTATGTGAAACAGCATTCTCCCACCTCACCTACTTGAAATCAAAGTTGAGAAATAAACATGAAGTTGAAAGTGATTTAATATTGAAATTATCAGACATTAAACCTAATATTGCAGAGCAAATTAATCAGAAGCAGCTTCACTGTTCACATTAAGGAGTAAACTCTGTTTGTTACTATTGATATTGTTGTTTTGTCTATTGAATTTAATACATTTGAATCAAAGTATTTATTTAGCTTTTTATTTCAAAATCCAGAGGGGTCCGCAGATTATTATTATTTTTTTTTTTTAAGGGGTCCGCGGACTGAAAAGTTTTGGCACCACTGCCCTAGTGTAATTCCCCATTTGGATAAAAGCTTTATTGTTGACCATACGACGATCTTAATCTGTTATTTCTGTTAATCCATGCCAAGGTCTGCAACACATTCTTGTCAAACAACGTATGAACATAAGTCATTTTCATAAAAGGCCTACTTACCCAACCCCAGGTCGCTGTTGGTGAGATTGACGGTGATACCACGACCTCTGGTAGAGATGAGTCCTCTCCGGGAGCCTC
Source organism: Ectobius pallidus (assembly GCA_964059195.1). Taxonomy (NCBI): domain Eukaryota; kingdom Metazoa; phylum Arthropoda; class Insecta; order Blattodea; family Ectobiidae; genus Ectobius; species Ectobius pallidus. Next base: position 57,014,527 of record CAXKWD010000002.1, read on the forward strand.
TAGGACGCCCTCTCTTCGCTCCTCTGCCGGTGGGTCGCGGCCTGCCAGTCACCAGCATATTGCTAGCGAAGGGCAATGGGAAAGCTGTAACAACACAAATCCAAAGCCAAGTTCACAACATATCTTTATACTTAAGTTTTTGGGCAGCTTCCTTGAAAATTAAAAGTGCCCAGAAGCTCACAGGCAAGTTAAAACAGCACATAGCATACTCACATGCCCATACTTATTCTTCCAAAAATGATATAATAATAATAATAATAATAATAATAATAATAATATTAGTAACTGATAATTTTTTTAATTTATCTAGCAGAGTTAAGGCCTTGTGGCTTTCTCTCTTTGTCCTGTTGGTTATGCTAGCCCAAGAGTTGTCCGATTTAACCACTATAATAATAATTCGAGGCTCTATTTCGGGGCCTTCCGGTTTGCTATTTTTACTTTCTCGCATATACTCGTACGTAGTATAGAGAAAGGACAGTGATGGTGACAAAAATATAAATCGATATAACACCGGGAAAACATGTTCTACGATGCCTAGAACTGGAGAAAAGCGTATTTGTTATGTCTGTCTATGCTGGCCTCTTGCGGATAAACGGTACATTGTACCATATTAGTTTTTGGATTATGGACATAGCTGGACTCCTAATGCATCCCTGTTATTAAAATACTAAGGGCAGTTACAGTCCTATAAGTTAGAAAGAAACCTGCGTGGAACGAATGTGTGCTTGCTGCATGCAGCGATCACAGTTTCGTTCTGCGCAGGTTTCTTTTCTAACTTGTAGGACTATAGCTCTAATGATTTTGATAGAATTTAATATTCGAAACTTCTTTCAGTAAGTTAATAAACCAGTTAGGCCTATACTCATTTTTAAAAAATAATTTAATGATATACTGCTGGTGATCTGTTTCCCCCTTGGCTATGGTAGAAAATAGGCTACACGATAAGTTTACACCGTACAGATAGTTACAATTAATATTTTTAACAAACACACTTCTTTACATAATTAATATCAAAAGACAGAAAATATAATTACGCTATTCTTCTCTTTAGGAAGCTACGATTATTCTTCTTGCTTCCATGAAATACAAAACTGTCCAACGACAAAGCTTATCAATTCAATTAAATATAACCAAAGACAGTAGAGATGTTTGTGAAATACATATAGGCCTATTCCGTATGTCGTAATCTATCTGGTATCCAGCCTATGGATAAGAAGTAGTAATATTGCAAATATATTGTCTTGTAACTATAACCCTAATATACCTCCGGGTGGAATAGGGTTTAAGTAATTGTATATTCAATAAATAAATAAATCTATCTGGTACCCTATGATCCCCAGGTGGGGCGAAGGGGCCTCCAATGGAGGTTTCAGTACCTATACTAATTTTGATATGCTTATTTTCCGAGAGAGGGTAGAGGGACAAGGTATGTCGTAACGCATACAATAAATCCAAACAAAACGAGATGGTTTACTGTTATATTATATCCAACAAAATTATTTTAAAAAAGATTCATATTTCGTCCCTCTAAAAACTCAACTCAATATGTGAGAAAGTATGTACAGCATAGTTGAATTCTTCACTATATTTTAATTATTACTTTATTTATTGCATATGGCTTTTTCAAAACATACATGTTCTGTCATAAAAGTTTCAATGTAGGCTATGTTTGGACATAAGGTTTTGATACTATCCTTGTTAAAACTCATGGGAACTTCTTATACGCTATGAAATCTGATTGGAACTTCATAAAAATGTACCGCTGATTATACTTTATTGTAGTTAATGGGCAACAAAGAAACAATAAATTTTCTGCTAATACCATAATACCAAGATACACGAGGAGCATCTGCTTTATGGCTTTAAATCTGCGAGAGGACTAGATACAAATTAACTTAGGTCATTAACAGAGATCATTAACAGGCCTAGATTTTCTGTCTCCGTCTCTCAGTCGCTTAAAACGTTTGTCAAAGCGCGATATATCCTAACTACAATTAAAACGTTACTATCAAAACGCAATTAATTTGTGTGCAGACTGCTAATGGCACTCATAAAGCAGGAAATAATAGCCAAGCACCACTTCGCGCCACCTCTCATGTCGAGGGCACAGGGGTGACAAAACCATTATGGAACTAGTTTTGCATTTTGCTGTCAATACTAGAAACAGTCTTAAGTTGAAACCATAACCGAACCAGAAGAAGCGCTCCTTTAAAGAACGAAAAAGTGAAACTTTCCTTTCAACTGGGCAACTTTGATTTGCTAGCTTTCATAATCACAATACAACTATCTTCAATGAGATAAGAGTGAAAATCTATTTCTGGCGCTTTTATCCTTTATCATAATATTAGCCTAGGCTTTTGTAATAATTCGGTTATTCATGATCTCTTAGGACTTGATTTGGACACCGTCTAACAATAATTCCTTAATTTCAGCAGAAGGAAATTTTGTGTTTACTTCCTTCACTGTGACTTGGATTCAATGCTATTCGACTATGTATACCACAAATATTTATTTTACGAAATAAATGCACCTAAATTTGCAATATATTGATTTTTAAAATCTAAAACATTATTATACGACATGCCTTGAGTGCCTATATTGCGAGAACTAAATTCCATTATAACTTCACTTGCGAAGTATTTTTCATACACATAAATAATGAAAATCATAGATTTATATAACTACCTAGTAAATTTTCAAAATTTAAGTCAATAATATTGACTAATATTGATTTTAAAAACATGTAGGCTAAGTTACTATTTTCGACTAGAACTAGAAAACACTTCGCCTTAGTTAGAGGTACCCTTGGAAAAAAGTTTTATAAATAAAAATAAAAATCTAATGATTATATTGAGGGACGAAGTCCTATTTAGAAGCTACTCAAAATAATTCGTTAGAACCGCAATAAAATAGGGTATGTTTACAACAACTAATCATGAAGCACTGTAAGTCATTTTAAAAAATCCACACACATTGAAACGAAACAACATTACGAAAAAAACGTTTCGATGGGTTCGCTCATCTTGGTTTATTAAAGAGAAATAATATTTCGAGAACTAATTTAAAATAATAACTTCATCATAAACTTCTATTTTAGATCTATTTAATTTCTTCATCCCTGCACGGTGTCTAGTAACAATTTATTAGCTATTCTATTGTATCAATAGTTAGTTCTAAAGCTAACTTTTCTCGCCAAATCTTCTAATGAAATATAATGATTAATTAATAGAGTCCAGCAATAACTTTATACTCTGTAACTTCCGTCAAATTCAACATCAAAAGGGAGACCACTATAACAAAGCGAAATAAGCCATTCATCAAAAGAAACGGATCACATAAAATCCTTAAAGAAAAGATACATCAGCAAACACTCCCAAAATTATTACTGAGATGGGCTATTGGGCATCCCTGAAAAACAACAACGCGGGGCAGATGGAATACAATAATCAACACTCAAAAAAGCTACAATTTTCAGGGCGAACGAATCCGTTAGTAAATCTGCTATAAGCCGGGCTGAGCAGATGGGACGCAGCCCTAATTACTGTGTATATGGAAGGTGGGGGGGGCAGCTTTAAAACAGTTTCGGCTGCCAAATGAGCACATGCCATATCCCATTCGATACGCTTCCAACCCCCAAGCGCCTAACAATCAATAGCGCGTTTTATACGATATGTTGTATTACTTGCACGTATTTTGTGTAACGTCAACCATTTTCCTAAATTGATTTTTTTTTTAATCTGTCAGTTTAGTATTATCAGTCGACTCCAGGAAATAACTCTATAACTCTGAAACGTTGAGGTCGAATCTTTCCATTCTAGCATCCACATTTGCAAATAATGATCGGAATTCTTAAATTAGTTGTGTAACCGATTTAATTATATGGACTATCCTATTCATGTTTGATACTGACCAATAACGTTTAGCAATTCCTCGGATACAGACCAATCATGGCAGTGATATTGACCAATAACGTTTAGCAATTCCTCGGATGCAGACCAATCATGGCAGTTTATCTTATAACTTAATATTCTTGTAGGAATCGCGAGAATGGCATTTTATCGGGTAAAACCGTTACTCGTTACTGGACACGAAAGCATCAGTGTGCAGTGATTAATAGTCATATGTTGCCGTTAAACAGCACGAAAACAGATTATTTTGTAAAACATAACTTGTTTGGAAATTGAAATAATATAAATGTATATCGATTAAAAACACAATTTCAATTCGGTGCAAGCCAGTTCGTGTGCTTTTCTTCTGTTCTGCTGTTAGCTTACCTGAATGAAGTTAACTATGTCTTATATGCTCAATTGGTAGAACTGGTCACAACATAGACATGGTAACTCGAATCGATTCATGAATTTGATTCATAGTATGCCGTTATCTCGGAGCTGTTAGTTTTGTTTTTATACAACAAAACACGAAAGTAATTATTATTTGTATAATCCGTTACATTTTTATTCATGGAATAGTCTTAATAAATCCAACTCGATCAACTCGTCAACTCTCGTGGGATTACGAATGATGAACAATAATTTTTAAGTGGCACCAAAGATGTCATAATTGTTCATCCTCGGGTCAGTATGGGATAGTAAAGGTGCGAATCGTACTCTAAAAAACTAAGTTTCGGAAATACACTACACAGGTTATCTGTTTATCATATTGGTTCAAAATCACATTCATTACGATCCACGAGCGCTGTGAATAATACACATAAAACACCACTCCTCACAAGTAACGGTATAATGCAATCCGGAACTTGAGGACCCACACCGGATGTGCTCCGGTTGATGTAGGATCCCTTCTAAAAAATAAACGTGACATGCCTTAATAAGGGAGCACGCCGGCACCCGCGCCTTTATATTTTTTAAAGCCCTAAAAATAGCTTGGACACATGTTTCATATTTTGCAAACATTATACTCTACACATATTCCTGTCTCCACCACAATCCTCCTCACGGCAACAAGGACATATGTATTTCAGTTTTCTCGACCCTAACTAGGCCTACTTGAAATTTCCCTTCTACTAAAAATGGATTTCTAAATTAAATTAAATTAAATATAAATACTTTATAAAGACTTTCCCTCAACACGGAATTTCACATTTCCGTGAGTTCTTCACTATACACATTTCGTTATGAAAAAAACTCTATAGGCTTAGGATAAAACAGAAATGTGTGAAACAAATAATTCTTATAATTTCCCCGTTTCTTGATATAAGGCCTATCTTATGCGGTCGCATTCAATTGTCTAAGCCACACACAAATCCGTTTCATTCGAGAGAAAAGACTTGAAACCTACGAGACGGCTAGTTTATAATAAACCTTTAGCTACTCGATTCCAAGGAAAAAAGATTTTGACAAAATGGTATGCAAAATGTTAATAAAACTGTTAATTTTTTTTTTTAAATTGCAAAAACAGAACCGCGCATTAGCCTATGTAAAGTTACAGTAAGTTCGACTTTATTTATAGGCCTACACGTTTCAACTCAGACACCGCATCTCGTGTTTTAGATTCTGTGGCCATGTAGTCCATTTAACCAATGATGCGCATCTATGTTGATGTGTTATGTTAATTTCAAGTGACGTTCAATCTTTATCATCATGACACAGGATGAAATAGTGGCGATGATCATGGTAAGAAAATATCCAATTCGGCATTTGTCTTTACGATTGAGGGAGCCATTAAAATTCCCAAGTCATATTTTGGGATCTGAACCAGGAATCTCAAAATACGAGTCCAAAACGCTCCTGACGTGCAGGGCTACACCCTGAAAAATGATAAAATGGAATACAAAATTTCGTTTCGAAATAATTTCTCTTTTCTCTTTGTTTAAAGAAGCATTTTCTACTACAATACTTCTCTACCTACGGTATTTGCTGTAATATATGCGTAGAAAAAGTAAAAATTGTGCTGTTATATATATCAAGATAAGAAAATTCAGTAGGCCTAAGACTTGGGACAGTTGCATCAATGACTAGAGTGGTGACACTAATTGCCACATGGCAGAGAAATAAATTTTTAGCAATGAAATTTTCTTAAATAACTGGCAACAATTTTTTGCTATTCAGTTTCGGAATTTCTAACAAAATCCAAACATAAATCAGAGTATATATTTTTCTCGTTACAGTCGCAAGTAATTCTGACAGGAAAATACTACGAGATAAATAATTCGGACTGTTCGTGCAACAGAAATGTCGTTTCACGAAGGATATCTGACGTTTGACGAAGAATATTAAACATATCAGTTATTCGTTTGAGACCAACAAATATTAGCCTATATGATTATGCAAGCTGCTTAAAAGTGAGAAAGTTTAAAAGATACAGTCCGGAAATTCGATACAATGTTTTTATAATTATCAAGAATATGGTTTCTAAAACACCAGGACACTTTGATTAGGTGGCAAAGCTGGATTCACGCGGAGGAACAATCCTATGTAACGTAAACAAAATGGGGAAGATTTCACATAATCAGAAAACTCGTGTCAGAAGTATACTGAGAATCACCCTAGCTATGTTAAATTTCCCAAAATGTGGACTGGTATACAGACCGCAATACGTATCACCTTCACATGGACTAAGCAAGCTATTTTAATACAGGGGTGTTTTATTATTATTATTATTATTATTATTATTATTATTATTATTATTATTATCATCATCATCATCTTTATTGCTATTAACATCGACATCATTATCATCTTTATTATTATTGGTATTATTATTATTATTATTATTATTATCATCACATATTTAGAAATTCTCCTTTCATGGGACTTACAATTAATCAGAGCGACACACATCGATACACGGAATAAGGATCATAAGAAGGATAGTAAAAATATTATGGGCCCAAATTTCCCAGTGAGGTATCAGCACACTGGAATGGACCAATGGAATGGACAATGAAAACATCATCCACGTAAGCGTTCGAAAACGTGGGAAAAACTCCACTGAAGATTTTATCAGTAGAAAAACCATCATTCATTCATTGTTCCCCAAAATGAAATCTGGTAACAGCCTGAAGACGAAAAATCCACATACATTTCCACCTTGAAGCGTATATAAATGTAGTTTTACACATATTGAACTGGAGGAAAACGAAAACGAAGAACAGGTATTTGAAGCTGAACGAAGGCATCACTTAGTTCTTTCTTGCAATAAGAACAAACTATTTTTTGCACTAAAGCGGCTCCCTTTTCGGATAAAAAATTGTCATACAAATAACGCGGAGGATTTATGACTCTTCAAACTGTATATTATGAAATATTGAAACAGCTGTTTTTTCTCTCACTTACGGTCCCGAATTTTAAATGGTGTAGATGAAGCACAGACCATTTCTATCCCCAGTCAGCCCATGTGCCTTGATAAAAATAGCGACTCAACGTGTCTCTTGCATAATTAATATTATTGTCATATTTAATCACCCCCACACATGTCTGCTTTGCTCAATCTCTGCAGCATGTTGCAATGGCTGCGGGATGCCTGGATTTCCTGGTGCTCCTGTCGCGACAATAATAATAATAATTATAAAGAATATTTCACACATGTTCACTCTTTAGATATGAAGCTATGAAGTGAAAGAATTTCTTCGAAATCTGTCAATCGTAGTACTTTTGTTTCAATAACATTTTACACTGAGTTGTTACCAGCCCACTGCTTAACCGCAAAACGACGAGTATTAACGTACTTCAGTACAGTAATTAATTGTTAATTAATTATGGGCACGCCGCCGACTGTATGTGAAGCAGTAACCTCTGCAGGCATCATCATGGGCTTTGCAGTTCGTTCTTTGACAGCGAACTCAGGGCTCATGAAACTTTCCTGTAAGATTGCGCAGGCCGAATTCAAGAGCCTATAGGATACAACAGTTTGCCTAAAATTTGTAAGAAAATGACGGAAAATTAGTCAAAATAAAATTTCAAACGCACGTAAAATTTACAAAATAGAGTTGCATATAAGAAATAAACTAAGAGCCTAATCGTTGTATCGATTTTTTTTTTGCAGTCTCTCACAGATTTATAATTTGCGTGAGAAATTTGGTCTCATACATTGAAGGGTTAACTCTTATCCAAGAAATATACAATAAAACAATACAACAATTAAACAATTCTGTATAAACGTAAGTTAATAGAATATTTTCGATAATAATCCAATTATTTTGAAATAATAGCACTACTACTTCTTCGCTAGGATTGCAACAAATATTTATTTATTTTATTTTACAGTCGTTGAGTGAAAACTACACTATAGACATTGTCAGTTATTAATACAATAATATGACACTTAATTTCCATAAATTCACTTATATTATAAAATGGGTTCTTTAGAAGCCAGCAAGTGATACTTTTGTTGAAGTGTAGTTCATTTCTAAGAAATAAGTCGGATGGCATCTTATTTGCTACCTTGATAGCCATACATTCAAAGTTTTCTATTGATTTTGATAGCCTATTATACGGAATATTGTATTCTTTGTTGTTCCTAGTATCGTGTTGATGTATGTCACTCCTAGTTGTGAAATTACTAATATTGTCTTTAAAATATAATAAACTCTTTATATACAACCAAGTCACTGTTAAAATTCTCTGATTAACAAAGAGTGGTTTGCAGTGTTCGGTATATCTAGAATTGGTCATGACTCTGATGATTTTCTTTTGAAATACCGGTAACATTTTTTCTACGCCCTTTATGATAATAAAAAATAATAACATAATTATTATCATAACAGCAATAGTAGTAGTAATAATAATAATAAGAAGAAGAAGAAGAAGAAGAAGAAGAAAAAGAAGAAGAATAGATGGTATTATTTGTCCGATAGAGTTAAGACTTTGAGACCTTGTCACACGCAGCCAGATTCACAAATAAATATTACAGAGTTATACAAAATTAGGATTCAAAACTGATACAATAATCAGCGAGAGGGCCACCTTTAGGACGTTTGTAGACAATGCGCAACATATAGCCTATCTCTGCAAGCTAGGAGACAAATTTCAATGAAGATAAGCTCTGGATGGTTGGTTTAAATCACTCCGTACGTCAACTGCTATGCCATCACCACCTTCCCCTATAGCATTATCAATTGGACACTTGGAAGCATTGTAGACAAGTAAACATCAAGGTACAAGTTAATACTTATTATTACTATCCCTTTAACATTTTAAATACAGCATGACGTAGGTAATACAACGTAATTTTGGACTTATACATCGATAATTCAGATTTTCAGTGTATTATTCGTTCTAGTAATAATGAATGAAATCTATATGTTATCAAACTTTTATTAATCCAACAGAGAAGTTATTGTTCATTTTTACTTATCTCGGGCCAGATTTTTTTCTTCAGGCAACCGCGTGCCAAGATTACGAGACTGCATCATTAGAATTCACCCAACTTAATATAGGTGAATCCAACTCGGACATAAGTCGCATAGGCCTGCGTCGGTTAGAAACATTAACAAGGTCCATGTGCAAGAGAAAAAATGGCAGAGAAAAGTATATACGAGCAGTGAAATGGGAAGGAGACAATCCGTTAACAGAAGTAGGAACCTTATTTTCGTATGGAAGAGTTTCGCATATCTTTTTAACGCTCGTAAACTCTTTTCACGCCTCAATGATCGGAAAGTCAGTAAATCTGGTCTGTCTTATAAATAGAATTCACTCGCTGAGCGCGAACAATAGGCATCGCCGTGAAGTCGCGCAACTTCTCCAACTCTATTGTGAGGCGGGGCAGTCTAGTTGAATCTCCGCGGGAGTAAGCTAACTTCATAAAAGCACAAGAGAACAGTGAAATTCTTGACTTCTAAAAAGAATAGGGTCGTATGCCATAACATTAAGTCAATCATTGCAGATGTCGCATACAAGCGTTGGGCTATACTTACGAACCAAATGGATTTTAAAACATAATACATAATAATAACAAATATAAAAAATAAAACTCTCCGGGTACAAAGGCAGAAATAAGCTTTAAAAAGTGAATTTTAACAGCTTGAACTTCTGAACTAAGATTTCGGGACACACAACATAATATACAATATAACTTAGTTCTACTTTATTATTTACACACGTTTTAATTCAGTGGACATAGTGTGTGTTAGACCCTGTGGATATACCAGTAGAGCAACAACTGCTGATGTGCATGTTTTCTATTGTTAATATGACTTCTGTTAATTTCAAACTATGTTCAGTTTTGATTATTACGATACAGAATGAAATAGCGGCGATGAATCATGGTAAGCACTCGTAGATACTAATTCGGCATCTGCTTATACAACTGTAAGCATTTGCCCACACGAGAAGTGATATTGGCCGGCCTTGGGATCTGAACCCAGGACCACCCAAATTATTCTTCAGAGTTATTGTGGGTATTTATTTGACCATGTTACAAGCACATGAGGGAAATAAAAGTAGCGCCAGTCAAAACTAAAAAAGAAAAGTAATTTAATTTGGACCAGAACCTTTGACCCCTAACACCTCTTTAAATAGCAACTTCGCACGAAGTGTTGATATCCTATTAAAATATGAATGTAGTAATGATAGTTTTTTTCTAGCAGTTCTCTATCAAGTAGAGGTTCTATATATTAGTATAAGCAGTCACACACGAATATAAATGAATCACAGGTGCTGTTAAATAAAAATGTAGTGGTAGTAATGCTAGGAGACTATATCTCGTGTCTTATGTCTGGAACGTGGGCTACCTGACTCAAATTAGAATTTCGTTTCGACATGATTTTTAATTTTCGATCTATGCATATTTCTAGATAGCCTATAGCATTACATTCGCAATATTCAGATGATAATTTACTCTCATGAAATAAACCACTGCAGATCTAGAAGAGTTTTCTTCCTAAGTAGCCTACTAGGTGCAGTACGACAATTTTACGTAGCTCCACAATGGTTTCACAAACCGATAATTTTATTAATAATCTACTCTGTGACTAACTTTTCCTGTACTGGCGTTTATATGAAATCATGCAATTTGATTTATTGATTACTTCCTGGTCAGAAAAGTCTTTTTGTACACATAAAATGGAAAGTGAATAAAGGAAATTACGGTCACTATGGGAACGCGAGTTGATTGTCTCACGGTCGCAGATGGCAAGGTCAGGATGCTGTGTTTTCAATCACGCCGCACTGTCTGGTTTCATGCCCCGCTACCGCCGCCAGGAGACGTGACATGTACGCATAAACCATACTGCACCATCTTCTCTGCAAAATCCTATCCAAATAGGTGCATTGTATTATTTAAACACCTGTATAAACCTATGAACCTTAGGCTACATGTACAGAGCATTCATTACTAGACTTCGGACTTTTAGGTCGCTAAAAATGCTGTTTTAGGTACCTAAAATAGGCTCTAAAAATTGGAAAATAGGTTCTAAAAATCGTAAAATAGTCTCTTATAAAACCGTTAAGTTGCCAATTTTCTGAAATATCTCAATTGCAATGCAGAATATTATATGTATTGAAGTCACCATTATTCAATAATCATGATAAAACACAGATATAGGCCTATGGTACACAGAATTATATAGACCTATTACTAGGGAGTATTACTACCTTAACAGTGAAAACCTAATCCCTGCGCCCAGAAGCTACGCACGCTAGCATATTCAACCCCTTGTACCCCTCAGTAATTCAGAGAACTACTTTTTTTATATATATATTTTTTTTTTTTATTTTTTATGTGGGAGTCGGGAGAAAAACACTACATTTTCTTGGGAATTCCAAGGAATTTTTCTACTGAAGACAAAACATTCCTTATTATTTAACCACGCCACAAATGTGTCATGTACTGCACATTCCGAGCTAAAAATGTAGTACGAACTGAAAATAAATGCGCTAGAATTTATAACAAAAAATAACTTATTTTGAACTTTAGAAGAAAAACAACCAAAACGGCAATATTAGGCTCTAACGTAAAAATAGGCTGTTTTAGGTCCTATAAAAGTATCTGTTTTAGGCACAGTCACTTATGAAACATGCATATACAAATTTTCGTCCATATTATCACTTAAGGATTAAAATGCGTTTTTACCTAAAATCCGAAGTCAACTCATTACATTTTGAACATGAAGATAAATAGGCTTAATGCATCTACACCTACCTTTATTTAGACCTACCGCATTTACGAGGGCCATTCAATAATTAAAGAGACAAACTGACCTGGTGAAAAACAGTTTATTTTCACAAAACAAGACTTTTCCTGCTTTTCAATATAATCCCCATCAACATTTATGCACTTGTCCCAACGGTTATTAGCTTTTTTATACCGGCTGCAAAGAACTCTTTGTCTTGGTGTCGGAGCCAATTTCCCACAAATTTCTTGACATCCTCGTTATCCTGGAACTTCTTCCCACGTAATGCCTCCTTCAGTGGACCAAACAAATGGAAATCAGAGGGTGCTAAATCGCAACTTCAACAGGCCGGCCAGAACGGTGTTCGTTAGTCACTGATTCTCGACCATTTTTGAACTGTTCTACCAACTTGTAAAAATTTCCACGGTTCATACAACTTTCACCATACACTTAGTCATTCTAGAGAATATATTAGCTGGTTTTTCACATTCAGAAATCAAAAACGAATCACAGAACGTTGTTCAACCAATGTGGAATTTTCAAGAAGACCCGACATCGTTAAACTTAATTTTGATGTTATAAACAGAGCAATGTTGATCCATCAGCTGATCAGAACTCATCCCAGTGATGCCAACTTAAAATCCTAAATGTATCAAACTTGTACTACCAACCGTCTTTTCCTCAGACCAATTTCTCTCTTTAATTATTGAATAACCCTCGTAATTATGCGCTTTGGTCTACAATCGCCAACAAACTCTTTTTTCACACCGGTTTTTAATGTTTCAAAATTGGGATGCGTATTAGATTCGAGTAAATACGGTACATGCATGAAAACTTGCTAAATTTACTAAATGCACTTTTAAAATACAAATATACTCACATTGAGGAGTGGCAGGGCTGTCCACGTCCACGACAAGGCCCTCGTTGCTGGTTTCATCTTGTGGTGGGGCCCCACTTCCTTGGGAGACCTCGCTATGGCTCGGGCTGGGAGGAGCGGAGTCCACACTCAGCACGGAGTCATCTGGAGTCCCATCCTCCAAACGGATTCTCTTGGGCTGCTCGGCCTGTAAAAGGAAATCCTTCTCAAGAATCTATTTCCTACTCTAAGTAGGCCTAGTTATCTTTTGAAAAGCCTATATTGCCATCAGGAATTTGACTGAAAAGAAAAAACAACACGGGGAAAATAATACGAGAGATGGAGTTTTTCTCAAAGTAAGACGATGTTACCACGAGATATGTCACGGGAGGATGTGGTATCTCCAGTATAAAGACACATCATTTGGTAGCATTGTGATGTACGGTTATACGGATAGAGGCGATGGTAATTTAGTTGTGATTCACCAGCCGTGCAGATTGAATATGACACGATGTGGACCGCTGTCTTACGACAAAATAGTCACTATCCGAAGGAGAAACGGCAGAGAACCACAATTTGCTGATGGAAGCTTCGGGAATAATGCCCATCCGTACCGAAGTAAGGGATCAGATCATGGAGTGGGTATGTGTGCCTACGTGCTTTCAACTACCGCAATACATTAGAGTGGCACGATGCAGTCGCATATGGATGTTTACGGGTGTCTGTTTCCTATCCTGTATCCTACGTCTAGTACCCATAATCTGCATTATACGTACATTCCATACCCTGCCCTTCCAACTGTACTATATATTTCAACAATTTTAAATGGTCCCACACATTCAAAAGAAAAAATAGTTCCCATGACTTATGCCCCGTCCTTCGTATAAGTACACCGATAAAATTATTTATTACAAAAAAATATATCCTACATTTAAAAAGTAGGAAAAGTACCCATTCGTAACAAGGGTCTTTGCTTTCCCTCTAAATTAGAAAGAGATTTGTTTCTACTTTAAGTTTCTTACAGGCAAAAGACAATAACTAGCACTAAAAAGTAAACTCCTAGGCCTGCCATCCGATCGCTGCGTCATCTGCCATAGCAAAATGCAATATGATTTTCCGCTCCGAAGCGTCGTACACATTACATTATCTAGGACACCAAGGCTGATTTCGAGGACGACGTTGGACGTATGGGTAACAAAACTTTATAACAATATTGTGCTCAAAATGACAGTCGCCAACTTCGATACATTTTCTGCTCTGCCTGGTTAGAGTTTCGGGAAAGATTATCGGCCTGTCAAAGACAAAGTCTTTCAAGCTGCTACTGTAATACGGGAATTTCGTACACTAGGCTTTTCACTAATCCTCAGCAAAAGGAATCTGATAGCGTGAGATCAGGTGATCGAGGGGACCATATTGTCTTTCATATCCGAACCATTTCACCTGCCATGCAAGTAATCACGTACTACGTTATCGTAATAAATACTAAGAAGTACTGTATTAGTCTGCAGGTATGGTGAAATATTGTATCACTTGCAAGTTGATACCAGTGGTAAAAAGTAGAACGCTGCCGTACAGCGACTGCAGAGTCCTTCACATTTCGTAGATCCAGCACAAAATATGATCATATGGCACACATGACTCTTCTATCTACCACAGAGCCTTATTTTTTAAAAAAATTACACTTTGTGTAATAAAGATATGTTGCGTTTAAGGAGCTAAGCAGTATGCACAAGAGAATTAATCAAAATGAAACCTCTCGAGGAACGTTGCATTCTTCAACAAACGATAAGTTATGAATTTACGAGAAACGTAATATGGTCACCCCTGTAGGCGTTTTGTTCCGCTTGTTGCGGCCCGGGTCCGTGAGGTGGTCTCGCGTGGACGGTAACCCTGAGGTTGTGCTTCTGGGAAGGTGCAACCACCATATCTTGTCTATACTTTCTGGAATCTATGCTTCGTCTTCTCAGTTAAGATATCAAAGTGTTTTGTTAGCAATAATCTAGCTCACTAAATGGCACTATTTCGTGGTTATGAAATCCGAATCTTTCCCTGTCTTCATATAGCTAATTCTACCAAGGTTTTATGGCATAATCTTCGCAACCATAACTAAAGTATCAGATTTTTTCTATCTTAATTTATTCTAATATGGAATCGAACCCAGGCTGTTTTTTTAGCACACAGTCTCTGAAATCATTCACCTCTTCAGAAACTGTTTGCTATAAAATACACCTAGTAGGCCTATAAGGGTTTTGCATTACGCTTAGCCTTGACTGATACAAGTTATCCCTCCAAACCTTCAAACTATCCATAGCCCGACATTCCCACATGTTTGCATGACAGACAAATGAACTAAAGCTTAAGGCAATTACGGGGGATATAATAAAGCCAATTTCTTTTAACTCCAGAAAACAATTAATCGCTTACAATGAAAATTTAGGAAAAACACACCCTACCATAAACATGTTTTAAGTCGCCGGAAGCATAAAGAGAATATGAAGTGAAATTTTTATACAGAGAAATTTTTACACGGTGAAATGCATAATATATCAGTACCGTATATTTCAACTGTTCCAATCCAATGCAACAAGAACTTTGAAAATCAGGCATAATATACATTAATACATTAGCCTATGCATTTAAACAGGTATCTCTGCTGTAGGCAATCTTTTGGATTGTGTTGTTAATGATCAACAGAGCTGGAGATGTTCTAATACACTAATTTCACAGGTCAGGGAAAATACTGCTCTACCTTTACCATAGTTTTAACGGATAAACAATTATATCACTTGGCTTTTAGCAAAAGAGAGAGAGAGAGAGCACACAATCATTGCAATGAAATGTTATATTCTGTTTCAAATCACTGACATTTACCAAATGTAATCCTTTATACATCAAACTAATAAAGCTTAAAATTTAATGAAAGATTCTGCCTGTGGCATAGAGCCCAAGTTCTCTGATTTCAATGTGATGGCCCAGATTCAAATAGCTGCAGAATCCATTAATAAGATCTGACATCTTGAAAGGCCTCAATATTTATATAATATAATATAATATTTATATTTAAGTATCCACTAAAATCAGAAACCCTAACTAAACTGAGGAAATGCACATTCATGGAGTCAAAACAATATACACTTCACAGCCAAGGAAAAAACAGAATATGATGACTCTGTGTGAGATACGGTTTCACTGAGATGCATCAAGATTCCTCAACTTCACAACAGTTCTTACCTCTCATATATAGATCTTCGTTCAAATACAGTAGTTAGCAAGCACTAAACTGTAGCAATATATGAAACGCATATTTTAAAGAGTTCACACAAATATATTTTGACCTAGTCTTTGTTTGTGTCATAATAAGAATTATTTCAGCAGAGAAGTGCAGCTGTAGGCTTTGTTCAAGAATTGCTATCCCAAAAGGCAATTCAGGATTCATAAAATATTCTAAAAGCTAACGAAATTTTATATTGTTAAGGGATAATTAAAATTATAAATTTAATAAAATGAAATCACTTTACACAGTCCTATATTATTTTTGCATCCCTTTCACTTATTGCCATTTCTACTGAACACATTGGCAAAAGTATCAGTGCTAAGAGCTGAAATGAGAAACACTACACCATTAATGTACTATTCATCACTTGTTATTTCCAAAAAAGCTATTTCGTCTCAAAAAGGAAAGAAAAATCGAAGCATTCTTGTACAGTGAGTCCCACACAAGAGTTGGCCAACGACGTGGGTTCCTGCGGCGCGGCGGGCACAGCTCCAACTCCCGAGCGATCGGGTGAAATATCTACGCTAATAATGCCGCGATCGGTGTAATGATTCAGGTTCTCACATTTACAGTTGGAATCATAATGATAATAACCACATACCTCATCATAAGAGATGTTGGAAATGTTCTCTTCTTGCATCCACACAATACTGGCACCTTTAAGGAAATGTTTTTTCACGCGCCTAAGTTCAGCTTCCGAGATAAAGTTAATTTATCTTATGATATTCTCTTTAAGTTCTTCTAATGTATGGGAAATTGACCTATACACTTCATTTTTCAAGTTTCCCCATAAATAATATTCACATACTATTAGAAGAACTTAAAGACAATATCACATAGGCCTATCACAAGAGAAATGAACTCTGTCTCGGAAGCTGAACTTATGGGCGTGAAAGAGAATTTCCTAAAAAGGTGCCAGTATTGTGTGATGCAAGAGGAGAACATTTCCAACATCTCTTGTGATGAGGTACGTGGTTATTTTCATTATAATTTTAACTTTAAATGTGAGAACCTGAATCATTACACCAATCGCGGCATTATTAGCGTAGATATTTCACTCGATGGCTCAGGAGTTGGAACTGTGCCCGCCGCGCCGCAGGAACCCGCGTCATTGGCCAACTCTTGCGTGGAACTCACTGTAGAAGAATTGAGCCCACGAAATTGCCCAAATAACATAGCTATAAAGCAAGGTATTAAATACTGAACTATAATACATTATGCAAGGAGTCAATAATGGAATTTATTCAGACACGAGTATGCTTATGAAATAGCAAGTCGTTTCATGATTCTCATAAGCATGTCTTCATTACCATTAAAGGAAAGCAGCATAAGACTGCTTTTGTTTGACCATAATAACCTTGAACAGTTAGAAAGTATTAAATCATGCACAACAATAATTCCAATCTTAGAACTACTGATTTTGCAAAATTACTGAAAATGTTCCTTACCTTCACTATAGCCGGAAACAGCTTCCGTTTCCGCTCCCTGTCTCGCTCCCGGTAGACGTCAGCGCGATTTTCTTCCTGCGTGCGCCTTTCTGCCTGGCGCTGCCGATCTGCAAGGAAAAAACGTATTTTTTTTTTAAATCCAATATTAAATAAACACAAAGAAAGCATAAGTTCATGTTCAACTACTTACACTTTTTCTCGATCTCTTCATCGTCCAGTAACAGGGACACAACTTCTTTTGGCTTCAGTGTATCAGGCTTGAAATTCCCACCACTGATAACCATACGCTGGATCTGAAATCACAAAGAATAAAATAACAACTCTTTGAGGACGTGAAAAGACTGATGCACTAAGATAACTGCATTAAATTGGCCTACATGCAAAAGAACATACATGATGGATTCGATGTTTGGTTGCATGAATAAATTAATAAAATGAGAACGGAAGTATGAAAATGCCCTGCCATGTTTAATATTAAGAATAAAAAATAAGGCCAAGAGGGAAAATTAAATGATAAAGCAAATTGGAAAGAAGATAACATAGATAGGCCTTCATAAAAAATTATAACGAAAAATTAAAGAAAAGTGAAAGCAATAAAAAATAAAGAAAGAAGAAGAAAAAAGCCAAGAAAACGGAAAGACGGAAAAATCCAACGGAACTGAAAATGTTTTCCAATTAGGATGTAAAGAGAGATGCAGCTAATTAATTAAATAAAGGAACTCATAAAAATTATTGAAGCGGCAGAAGGCAAGAAAAAATTCAAATTTTAAAAATGAATTTAAAAGGAATGAGAGCAAGGAAAGAGATAAGATATAATGAATTTAAAAAGTAAAAGGATAGAAATCAAAGAAAGGAACACAAAAGAAAGCAGACAAGAACAGGAAAATAAAGATGGGGGGGGGGGGAAAGAAAAACATATAGCCTTGACAGAACGAAAATAAAACTGTTTCCAAGAGAGATTTCAAATCATGAAAATTTCCCCTTTCTTTTATTAAGTTTTTTTGTTTTTTAAGTATGTAAACAGTTTCCCATGCATATTTTACCGTTGGCCCGCACCTTAAAAAGTTTAGGTGTAGCAACTTCTCATTTCTGCCCTTATAAAATAGGACTTCCAATTTCGCTAAAATCTAAAGTAACTTTCACCGTGTTCTACTTACAAAAATGGCTAATGTGCACTTTGCAAGTTTTCTCAGAGGGAAAGTCAATCTTCTGAGTGTATGGAGAGCAATGATGAATTATTAAAGTTGTCACGCTATTACTTAGGGTTACTACACACAGTACCTGTAGAAAAGTTCAGTTTTCCGCGCGCGGCAAATAGTGGTTTAAGTATAAAAAGGGCAGATCATTTGATCGGTGTGGATAACAAAGAAATGGGCCAGGAAATGGCTGTATGTAAAGTACCTCCCTAGTGGTGGGTGTAGGGTTGCAGGAAATGTTGTGATAACAATGATACATCCCCTGGGTGGCCTGAAGCTTTTCTTACATTGCACGTGTAATATCCGCACGTGCTATGTACACCGAAACTTTCACATCCATTTCCTGTATTTGGCTGCTTTTTTTCTCGCCCCCTCATGAATAAATGCAGCATCAATAGGCTGTTGAAGAGATGGATCGATGAAAAAATGAACAATCTTTAAAAAATTATGTCTCCTTTTAAGTCTTCTAAAATTCCTACAGATGTCAGTTTTGAAGACATACAATAAGTTTCTTGCTGCAAGGCCGGTATTATCCTACTTTATTCATTCCTGCAGAGTATTTCAACTTTTTTTTTTTATAAAGCAGACTTATATTACAGGTATTTACGGTGTAAGATCATTATAAAGAACTTAACAGCCAAGCACGAAGTTAACAAAACGAGCACTAGCGAGTTTCGTTATTCGTGTGAGTTTAAGTTCTTATACCGATCGAACCTCGTATGGCGTAAATTTCGTAAATCGTAAATTTTATAAGGAAAATAATTTCAGTTCGCTTGTGCTTAGAATAGTAATAAAAAAATTTAAAAAAAACTCTGGTAATTTCGTACGCAGCGAAATTCAGGCTCTTCTGGTTGGCAACAATTTGTTTGTTAACAAATAACATATGAAAACGAAAATAGCTCCAACATTTGCTGAAAATACAAAATCGGGATATATTTGTAAATAAATTTATATCTCTCTTGTAGTTACAGAATAGGCAAATAATGAACTAATCGTGAAAAATCCTTCGCCATGATACGAAATTGCAGACTTTGAATGTATGGGGGAGAAGTGAACGTCGTAAGTAAAACTATACCCTGTGTTGACTTGTTAAAAATAATCTAGTTTATGGACCAAATATTTATTGCCCAATAGTTATCTATGTTACTTTGAACTGTAAATGATTAATAGGTAGGCTACACGATAAATAGTAGTAGGAATAATAGTACATGTAATGGTTAAAATAAATGAAATGGACCATGATTAATTTGTATGAAAGGGAAGAGAACGACAGTGACATCTGGTGATATCTTCTACAATCACTATAATGTGCTAACACTTTGTTTTTTATACCCCACTGTTCCGTCCGCAGATTTCTTCAGTCTCTATGCTGTTCAACCCATCATTATCACTTGATATAATTAAATGTAGCAGAAATATGCAATATAACAGCAAACAAGACAAAAGGAAATAATAATAGAACATCTGAACGGATACACAAACTAAACCAATCATAGATGGTCAAATAAACAAAATAATTCACTGCTGATACCTTGAAGATGTTTCATCTAGATATTCTGTAGCAAGATGGAAAGTACAAGACCTGGTCTATGTCAGGGAGGACCAACCCTTATGATTACTTGCGATAAGAACCCGCAAGGCTGTTATACAAAGGGCGAAATCCCTTTTAGTATACGTCGTATACTTCGGTACACCCGGTCTTCTAGGGGATATCGGGAGGTAAGAATCGTCGTTTTCCAAGAGTTGAACACTACTGGTATATCCGGACTGGTGTCATTATACAATGACAAAATAACTCCATTTGGCGACAAAAAAAATGGATACAAATGAACAGTGAAAAAAATAGAGGAAGAAAGAAGGAAAGTTGTAGTGAATTAGCACGAAATAAAAGATTAAAAAAGAAATAATTTAAAAAAAAAACTAGCATAAGATTTCGATAAAAAGTGAAGTTAAATGTCAGTCTTACACATCTGACATACTTAACTGACATTTTCTTACAACTGAAGAGACTAATTGTCTTACCTCGCTCTTTTCCCTGGCTCGTTGCAGGATGCGCTCCTCGATGCTGCCCTTGCAGATGAGCCTGTAGACCGTCACCTGCTTGGTCTGACCTAGCCTGTGAGCGCGGTCCATGGCCTGCTGATCCACTGTAGGATTCCAATCGCTATCGTAGAAAATTACCTGCAACAATGAGACATGACAACCATCAACACAGGCTGTTGGGCCCTGATCTCAGGTAAGCAGGGCCTAATGTTTCATCAAGATACTTCGTGGTGTGAACACTGTGTTCCAGATAACAGGAAAAAGTGGTGCAACTCTGGGCCCTGCAGACTTTGCACTGCGCGAGGCAGTGGGCAGTGTCGTAGGAGACCCTCGAAAAAGTAAAACGCGTGAACGCGGTATAGCCTAAGACAACTTTCAGTAAACATGTGTAAGAGATGTAACACGCGGGTTTGTGATGTATCGCTCGCTAAGAATCCAATAACATTTACAATTAATTTTCCCGTTATTTTTATTGGTAAACCAATTAGTAGGCCAGTAATTTTTATTAGGAGGTATGAACAACTCTTTTCTTGTGTTTCTGATTTTTATTTTATTTTCGATACATAGGTGCACATAGGTGAACAAAAACGAAAAAAGAAAAGACTCAAAACTAATTTTCAACATTAGTATTTTAAAATAATAATAATAATAATAATAATAATAATAAATGTCATAAAACAGTCTTCTTTCATCGGCGGCCTAGGTGGCCTCAATCGTTCCTTAAAGGGAGGAAACAACTTACGCCACTGACTTAGTATGGGTTTGCTAAATAGAAAGTCAGGAGGCACCTATCATAACTTTCTGATTTTATTTTGAATCATAACTTTCTGATTTTATTTTGATTCTATGTTTTGTTGTGGGTAAAAGTCCACATTCCCTGTGCTTTCGATAGTTGCCTACGAATCTATTACGCCGAGATGCTGAAATATAGTGTTTCAAGGCATGCTCTGATAGCCCTTCGAGTTCTAGAGGTTCCGGTTTCAAGATTTTCAAGTATTTGGCATAGGCTATGATGGTGGGAAGGTTATCAGTCTTATGCACAGGCCGCCTTTACCCCTAGGTTATTCCTGGTAGGCCTACTACGCATTTCTGATAGAAGTTGAGTCAATCCCAGGGCCAGAAGAATTAGGTCAATTGCAAAATACCAACGATAGTAGGGCCTAACGGAAATCGAACTATGACCTTCCGGTACACAGCAGTGTCTCAAGCAACTGCATCATTGCGTACTCCCCCGAGTTGCTTTCAAAAGAAACAAGTTCACACATCTAAGATGTTATACAATTACATTTAAAAAAGATCTTAGTGGCCTGTTGCTCCCTCATAGGCCTTTGCTAGAGTCCCGGGGTTTAAATCTCAATCAATACCAATTTTGAGATATCAAATATTCCTTTCACATATGATTTCATCATATGAAGAATAGGCTACTAGGCCATTGACGTGGTTCATCCTAAAAATCGAAATAATTATGGATAAGTAGGCTAGTTCTTTCTTATAAATAATAAAGTATATTCAATGGCATAACAATCACCGGGCTTTGCATGTGACGAGAATCGATAGTGTTTTGAGGGTGTTTCCGGGCTAGGTCATTGTAAGCAGGAAATGATATTGGGTTCGAGAACTCGTTATAAACACTTAGCGCCATTTTGTGAACACTCAGCGATATCTGATACAGCGCGTGGCTTAAAAAAGACACAACTGCCCCGAGTAAAGATGAAGTACGTGCCATGGGGGTTTGTCCAAAGGAGACAAGAGCCCTCGAAAATAAAATGCACGGATCAGATGTCCACCCATGGCAAACCTTGTTAATGAAATTACACTTCATACTTTATTCGAAAGTTCAGTTTAGCTGAAAAAAAAATTGTTCATAGTTGGGAGCGATGGACACGTAACTATTGGTATATAATACTTACTGAGTGGTTCTAGCCTTCTATAGGAAATTTGGGAAATATTATTATTGTTATTGTTGTTATTATTATTATTATTATTATTATTATCAGTCGCCCTCATCATAGGCTATTAGGTGGCACGGTTAGCAAGGCGCTGGCTTTCTGTACCAAAGGTAGCGGGTTCGATCTCAGCCCCCTCCCAGGTCGATGGTATTTATGTGTGCAAAAATGTGATACATCCAATAAAGAAACTAGTACGGGACAAACTTCCGGCACGACGGCGATGTCACAGACCTAAGTTACAGTACGCCCGCCATTAAAAATAACCATAAAACCAACCTCCAACTGCCTTAATCTTCATAATGGTAATATGCTTTCTTTACACGTGAGATAAGTGGTGCAACGTTCCAGTTTATCTCAGAGGATTGTTGAATTTGGCTGTACGTTTGCAGTGAGAAATACAAATAAAACGGCAGTAGCCTTCGAGACTTTAAGTACATAGTCTAATATTAGCAATAATATTTGGCTGATATAAAAAGAATAATTATTTAACTTATGTAAACCATGCTGCAAAAAAGCATTTGTTTAATATACTGTCGCACTTAATGTTAAGTTACAACTTTTCTGTATGAATTGGTGCGACATGGCGTGGGTGGTTATTTGCAATGCTTGTATGGTGCAAAACCCACCGTCGCGACGCGGCTTCTAAGGCGCTTGCGGTTAAATTCTGGAACGCAGCACACAGGCGTCAGAAGTGTCGCGCGTCAAAGGCTTGTAAACTATAGTTTACTGATCTTGTCGCGCGTCAGCTATCATGCCAGTGGAAACGCAGCCTACCCTAGTTGAGTGGATGTCGTTATTAATAAATAACTACCGTAAATTCCCAATTGCCTGTGGACGGATTATTCGGTTTGCGGATTATCCGGGCAAGGTTCGTCGTCCCTTTTACTTTCTCGCTTATACGGAGTATAGAGAAAGTATTGTGATCGTGACAAAAAATCGAAGTTGAGTTAACACCGGGAGAGCACGTTTCACGATGCCTAGAAACCGAAAAAAGTATTTTTGGAATGACGTCTGTCCGTCTGTCCGTCTGTCCGTCTGTCCGTCTGTCCGTCTGTCCGTCTGTCCGTCTGTCCGTCTGTGGACAAGCACAGCGGGTAAACGGCTCGTTGTATTTACTTAATTTTTTGAAATAAGGACTTTTTCGAAATTTTGTCGAACCGCCCAGAAATTTAACTTTACAACTGAAATATTAAGGGGACTTTTCATGAAAACTTTTTCAAAATTTTTGATTTTTGAAAAAATGGCTCTAACGATTTTAATAAAAATTTAAAATGGGAAACTCTTATCTATGAGTAATAAAATGGCTATATCTGTATTTCTGCAAAAATGACTTAAGGGGTACTTTATTCGTATCCATTTTCAGTTTTTCTAGATTATATCCATTACAGTAAGTGATACATGAAAACTTACCACAGTAAAGTTGTAGAGAAAATTAAAATGAACATTTTTTGTTTAGAATATTTCTTTATACAATTAATAGATATCAAGATAAAAACGAAATAAGTACAGCTTAAATGCGAATTTCAGAACATACATATCAATTAAAATATTATTTACATTATTATTTATTACATTACAATATTACATTATTACATAGAATTGCAAAAACAAATACAAGTACAAATACATATTTATACAAGTAAAATAAAACAATTTTCAAAATTCAAAATTAACTACAACTATTTAAAAAGAGGAAAAGAAATATAGGCTATATCTTCACAAGAAGTATTACATTTAGTAATACACCAGAATGAGCAAGACTGCTCGTGCTCGGGTGCCGTTTCAAAAATATCAAAGTGAAGAAAGAGGAGAGACAAAGAAATAGAGTTAAAATATGAATGGCATTTTGTTGCCACTAGCAACAAGAAAACTATAGGCCTAATGTACTTATTGTTGTGAAATGCAATCAGTTTAGCTCAGTCGCATTGAACACACTAAACCAATTACAGCGATGTGGTAGGCCTATGGGCTAACAGGGAAGAGGTCCTGTGTTCAAATCAAACCTCGTGGCCGCCCAAATTGACTTGAGTTTTTCATGGTTACCTCGTTCGCAAAAGCAAACGCCGGGTTTGCAGGACTTGCTTATTTTCCATAACTCATCGCCGCTACGTCACTGGATATTATAATCGTTTAAACTGAATGCCACATACGAAGACATCACTAAACAATAGAAACAGATGACGCGAGTGAGTTGTTACAATAGACTAATAGTTCACGCAAACATACTAAACACATTACATGACCTACAATGCAGTTAAAGCGTGCAATATAACCTAAGTAGTAATAGCAGTAGGACTGCTGGCGTGGTCTTGTGGTTAGCGTCAGATCCGTCGGTCCGGGTTCGATCCCCGGTACATCCTTGGATTTTTCTGAGGTTGAGGGGTCTGGTAGGGGTACACTTCCTCGTGATTCAAATTGAGGAGCTACTTGATAGAGAAGTAGCGGCTCCGGTCATGGAAACCACCATTAACGGTCGTGGGAGTCGGCATGCTGACCACATGCCCCAACCCTGCCATCTGCCTGTGGTAGATGACACACCGGTCGGTTGGTAGACCAAATCCCTAAAGGAATGTAGTGCCACGGAGTTTAGTTTTAGTTTTAGTAGCCTATAGCGAAATTCAAATATAAGTCGCCCCTTAAGCTCCGTCCATTCGATATTCACATTTGCATGGACTGTGATGTATTTTGTTTCTACGCGAAGCAGAGTGACCAACTGACCTTGTATTGGTGGGTGGGTTGGGTGGGGCCGATTTATCCCAAGGTGCGACTTATATTTGAATTTTCCCGTAGTAATACTAGTAGTACTAATAATATGCAGTTTTACTGTCATTCATTATTATTATTAGCCTATTATTTCACGGTAAAAGTATTAAACATGAAGATCCACTCTGATGGTTTCCGTTCTAGATACTTCTTAGTTTTATGAAAATGCAATAAATAAAATTTAATTGTCTTTTTAATTTAATTTTTTCTGTGCTAGCTTTTAACACGTATATGCGAGAAAGTTTGTGCAACGTATTTTTGCACCATTTATTTAACTTTGCGAGCGGAATACGGCTTCAACCGAGTGCGAGATTTTTTTTATCACCGCACTTAATTTCGTCACAGAGAATGTTAAATGGCTTTCAGAGAAGCCATGAATCGTTCTCTAGGCACAATATGACGACAAAAAAGTGTGGCCCTTAACAAAAACTAGAATAGTAATAACTCTTAACATTCAGATTATCCGTGTTTTTCTATTATTCATACATGCCATGATCCCAATTAACATGGATAATCGGGATTTTTCTGCAGAAGGCCGTGAAATAGACAATGGAGTGTAATCAAATAATTAACATATTATATGTATTAAATGTCTTAATTATTACAGTAAAGATTGTTGTCTGCAATTAATCATTTATTTGTCAATACTGAAAATACTTATTTTGAACAGTTCTAGACTTCACGGTCGCGTATTATCGACCAGATTAAATACCTTTGATAGCACCTAAGATAGTAATATTAGGACTATGATACCCTAACCTTTTCTGCTTGCCCCTGTTTTAACTCATGTCTCGTCACTGCAGTAGAATCATTTTAGTCCCTGTTGGTGTCAACATTTTGAAACGGTCAGGGCATAATATCTAAAACAATATCACGGTACAGGTTTTTGTCGTAACTTGACCTCCTGGGACCCACAGCACTCACAGTTCGTAGTAAAGACTGTCTGGTGATGTTTGTGAATGGGTGGGCTGGAGCCGCACTGGACAAGAAGAACAAGTCCGGGCCGGGGCGTGATGTCAAGCCAGTCTCTGCGGGGTCACATCGCACGTGCGGTGTCCAGTGACACTCGTCTGCAGCCAGGCGACAACATAACGACCCAAAACAAAATGTACCGGCAGCCTTTAAAAATTATTTACGCCATCTCCTTTGCAGACGTGTCTCCATTCTGTATCAATGTCTCCCCCCCCCCCAAAAAAAATCCTCTGAAGTAATTCTTTATACTAAATAAGAGAAAAATGCATACCTTTCCTCTAAGTTTCATTCAGTGCCTTAGGTAAGGCTCATAATATTTTAGTTGTTTATGAAGATAAGTGACATAAGTTATATCCCCTATGTTGGGGGAAGGGCCTCCAAGTGGAGGTTTCTGTTACCCATATGAATTTTGTTACGCTTATTTTCCGAGAGAGGGCAGAGGTGGATTAGTTATATCTACCCTAAAGAAATTTTTGAGAATTTATAAGAGAAATTTTCAAATAAGTTTTATCTCTTAAAAATCCTGATTTAGTTCAAATTTGTTTCTAGTTTAGTCATTTTCGAAAATATTACCAAAAAATGAAATAACTTAATTCCTGAGATGTCCTCAGGATACACCTGAATACATTTTGTTTGTGAGCTTTTAGAGCAATGTTTTTAGTCACACATAGACATGTTTCCGAAAAATGAACTTTGAGACTCAGGGACCTCAAAACATGCATTAATGCAGAAAACTTGACCTAAAATTTCAGGTTTGAATACAATATTTCCTCCACCTGCACTATAATACCTATAGTACAGACAGAGAAAGCTAAAAAAATTAGATACAATAATGTTAAGCCTTCCACAGTAAAAGCTAAAAATGTAAAAAGAGCTACTGGTGGTGTTTTATAAGCCACTAAAAAACAACAGGCACAATACAAATACTGAGGGTCCATGGCTTGCAAGATAGGCATTGTTTATAATGTATTCTTCCTGAATTCCTAAACAGAAAACAAAGCAATAATGACAAACAGGACTCAAAAATCCAAGCATAATATTTTCATCATAGGTAATCCCACGAGTGATTACGAGTTTATTATCGATATATTTACGATATTTTTATTTTATCGATTTATTTACGGTAGAAGTTCGAGCAAATTTACCTTATGAAGGAATGTAGGATTGAATTTATGAAGTGTAGGATTTATTAAGATTATTCTATGAATAAAATATAACGGATTTTGTAAATAATAATATTATTTTCTTACTTTGTGGTCAATATTCTACCTAAGTTTCCAGAGGAGGTTTCAGAGGCGATGTGCTTGTCCCTCTGCCCTCTCTCGGAAAATAAGCGTAACAAAATTCACATAGGTAACAGAAACTTCCACTTGGAGGCCCTTCGCCAAAACATAAGGGAAATAGCAAATCAGATTGACAATATTCTATCAGCCGTAAGATCACGGCATACTAAGTGAATGAACAGTCCATGAATCGATCCGAATTCCAAGTGGTAGCAATAGTGCGTACCACAACATGGAGAGTATAGTCGTAATTCCTTACATCAAAATGCTATAAAAGCACACAAACTGACTTGCGCCGAATCGAAATTATGTTTTTAATCAATGGACATTTACATTATTTCAATTTCCAAACAAATTATGTTGTATTCTGTTCACTGGACTGGCAGCATATGACGTATTAATCATCACACGTTGGTGCCTTACGTATCCAGTAACGAGCTGACGTTTTATCAAATAAAACTGCATCCTTGCGATCCGAGGAAGCATATTATAAGATAAACGGCCGTGGTTGGTCTACATTCGAGGAATTGCTAAACGCTATTGGTCAATATCAAACACGCGGCGTATGAATGGAATAATCAACAAATTCGGGGGATCGGGACGGTAGATGTGAACTAAACTAATTCAGTCTGCTGTATTTTGCATTTTTGTTGCTGGTCGGACGGCAGACAGCTGCTGCATCTGAACTGAGATCTTAAATAAAGCAAGTGTCAATCATCCGCCTATCAACATTGGTGGGAAATACAGGGAAAACAAATAAGTTTTCTGTACATCCACAGTTTCGATTCCACGAACATTTTGTTTCGTTCCTGATATTATGACTGTTGATTTTACTGAGTTCGCGTATATTAATAGTAAACGATTCAGAAATTAAAGACAATATTAAAAACAAGCCAAATATGTCGACGACATATTCTCTTATTCTTATTATCATCTTACATTAGGAAATTTTTTGTTTTAATTTTTCTTTTTTCAAAATGTCCCTGACGATTTTTCTTTAATTTTATCTGCTACCCGCTTCAATTTAAATAATTTTTCTACCAAACTTAAATACTCTGCCATGCATTGCTTACAATATGACTTTGTGTGAAGCTGAGAGTATTGAATAAAGCGAAAAAATCGTAATGTCAACACATACGGTACTGAAAACCATATGAGAGTAACACGTATTATTATTATCTAAATAACTAAAGCTGAAAATTGTTTTTAATTAAACATGTATTTATTTATGATAAGTATTCGATATGACAGTACTTGTAAGCCAGAAGAGTCAGGGAAGAAAATCATGATTTGGAAAACAACTAGACTGTAGCAAGATTGATGTTGCACGTTGCATTCAAGTTACAGCAGCTGTAAAATTTTAATGAACACATCTGGCAAGATCATATCAGACTTATATATAATTATCACATTACAGAACTGCTGCAGTTATGCAGACTAAAGATAAAATTATGATTACACAAATTAGTGTCAAACAAGCACCGCACAAAGTGAAGTTCTTTTTATTTTACCCAGACAGAAAGCAGGGTATAAAAAGTAGTACTGAAGAAGAGGATGGGGTTAATACTACGACTCGTTTGAAGTAATGAATCGGTGGCGCAGTGCAGTGATGTGTTAATTAGGGAGAACTTTATTGGGCTGCATCGTGTGATTATCTGCTTAACGCAATTAATGTTGATACGAGCACTTGTGGGTGTCACAAGAGACGGCGAGGGGAGCTACTGTACAAACAGAAAACGTCTCGTCCTTATATGCGATACCGTTCATTTACAAGCAAGTATTCCCAATAAAATCGCTGTACAAATCCCTTTTTAAAACGACAGAAAAATAATTTCTTTACACTCATAGGGCTACGTCAACAGCGGAAAAAAAAATTAGTAATGTGCATAAATAAGATAATATAAATTCAAATACCTGCAATAATTGCATATGCAAATAACATTAAAGCAGAAGTTATGTGTCGACTAAAATCAGGAAATGCTTGTTTTTATGCAACTCAGAAACTTTTATATTTTCATCTTCTGTCCAGTAATCTAAAAATTATATATGTATTATATGGAAGTGAGACGGTCTCTTACCCTTCGGGAAGAACATAATCTGAGTGTTGGAAAACATAGTGCTTAGGAAAATATTCGGACATAAGATAGATGGAAACGGTTACTATAGAAAACTGCATAATGACGAACTTTATAATCTGTACCATTTACTGAATATAGTAAGGGTTATTAAATCACGGAGGGGCTAAGCATGCTGCACGTATGGGGGAGGAAAGACGTATCTAAAAAATATTGGGAGACTCGAAGGGAAAGGACCACTTAGAAGGGCTAAACGTAGATGCAAGGACAATATTATAATAAATTTAAGGGAAGTAGGATTTGCGAGGGATGATTGGACGGAGTTAGCGCAGAATAGGGTTGAATGCCGGGCTCATGTAAGCGCGGCAATGAACCTCCGGGTTCCACAAAATAGATACTATTCATTTAGCTTATTTAGGAATTGTCTATTGTCATTGAGTAAGTAAGTAGTAATTAACCAATTCCTAATAATTATTTCTGTAGTACAGTAATACCAGCTGAACGGTTATGGATTATGCGCCGAAACAGATTTATATATTTTCCCTCCTGTATCGTGATTCATTGCCGGCGATGCTGATGATAATGATAATAATTAAGTAATCATGTACAGAATATATAGGCCTATATAGACACACAAGGGGTAACTACTGCACAATATGGGAATTATTTTTATTTGCTATGCAGTCCGTTTTATGAGGAACTTAAATATATTTTCAAATTGTTGTTGCACTTCAATGGTGGTAAATTTATTTATATTAACATAAAGAACGAGATGCCGCATGCTTCTTTTATTGTAAACGAATGCACGATAATTGCATTCTTCTGCCACTAACGAATGGTTTGTTCAGATATTCCTGTAGGATGTTAAACAATTCATTAAATATGCCCCAGTTTTAACACAAGTGAAATTACGTGGTTTCTTTTTATCGTAAACTTGAAACATTTTCGAATCGCTGTGTAGCCTAGATGGGAGAGATAATCTGCAATATAATATTTTTTACAGGAATTGGTTCATTGGTTTTCGCGATTAACGTGGCAACAGACGAATAGAGACAGATGGAAAGATACAGAACAGAAAATTTTTGTTAAAATGCTTTCAGAGATCACGAAACGACAACTTTGAAGTAAAAAGATATTCTTCTTTGTATTTATATACAGACAAACCGGTGTTGATCTGGGTAGAAAAAGACAGCTGGTCCACCTCGACCCAGATTCGAAGGCAGTAATGAAAGAGTAATTGAGATTTCGGTGGGTGTCAGGTGGGAGGGCTGATGTGGCAATTAGCCCACAGAGATGCAGTAAAGGACCACACGGCAGATGCTATCTAAGAAGTAGACGACCAGCTGAAATCCACAGACAGATGTAATTTGTCCGTCTCGTAATTCCGATCGAACAGCTTTGATTGTTTTTACTGCTCCTTTGTGAGTCTTGATATTTAAACTACAGTACATTTTTATTTGAAAACCTAGGCGTTTCGGCGCTTTCTGTGTCAACTTCAAGGTGGTAGGCAATTCTTATAAAAATATTAAACTAGAAACTGAAGATCATCTAACGAAACAACATTTTCAAACTAAGATATATTGTGGATGTAATGCATTTATGAACCACAGATTATTGTCTCTGTTGGACATTACATGAGAATATTATAGGAGAAAAATTCTTCTGACACTGGGATTTGAACCCCGGATCTTTGGCTATCCGTGTCACTGCTCTACTAACTGAGCCAAGCCAGAGTTCAGTTCACAACGCCAGATGGAACCTCTCTCCTATGACTGAGATTGGGTCACGTTACATTTTACTGGAATTTTTGGACTTAAATCCTGCATTAACTATGCGGATGGTTCACATGTAAAACAACATCATATTAATTTAAATTACAGTAGCCTACACAAAACCATTCAATATAGAGTATTCATATTTATTTACAATATTGAATACAATTCCAATTAGAATCTCTATTTATTTTTAGATTAAACCTATTTTCCTGACTTCAAGTAATACACTAAGTAATAGTTACGTTTAACAACAGATGCTGCGGCAGCTTTGATTTTCTTAGGTTAAATTTAATTACATTTATCTACAGATACTGCAGCAGCTTTGATTTTCTTGTCTTGCTGTGCAAACTCTCTACAATGATAACGATACTTGACCACTACTATTAGTTATAATTTAATTAAATGTAATCTAATTTGATCCGTCCATTCCATTGCTCATCATTGAAGAATATTTCAGTATGGGACACTTGAGACTGGAATAATTAACATGAAGCCTAAAATGTACTAAAAATATCAATATTAGTGTTAAATTGAATTTCGCCTGTTATAAATACAAACAATACTGAGAAATTAATTATCAAGAATGATTATGACAAATAGGGAGTATTTGAAGATCAATACGAGAGCCGGAATGATCAAAAAATAATCGTAAAATGCAGGATTTCCCGGGATATGCGGGAGAGTTGGTCACCCTAGCTGCTCCAAGAGAGTAAGTAACGAAATTCATGTTTAGGGGGAGAAAGTCCTGCAAGTGTCATAATAAGGCGATCTGCTGAAAATTATTCCGGTGAATGTGATTATATGCAACATTATAAAGCGACACATGCTCCAGTTAACCTAGTGTCCAATTATAGTACAATGTTAGATGAAGTTTGGGGAGATGTACAGATAAGTGGTATCCTTGAGGATATGATGCGGGACATGCGGGTGGAGGTCGTCCCTTGTCAAGATCCTATCATGAATAACTCTTCCCCTGCCATCAATAAATTCAACCCTGCTTGCTTCTTTCAAAATGTAGCCTATACTGTACACATTTACACTTTTGTTTCCAGACATCTGCATGGTCTGTTTAGTAACTTCAAATTATTTGTCACTATAGTGCTTAATATAACTTATATTTTTTTGTCCGAGGTAATTTTTATTATTATTATTATTATTATTATTATTTTAATTTATAAAGGAGTCCTCGATATAAATGTAAAGTAACCTTACAAAATAACTTAGATAAGGAGAAGCGTAATAAAAGTCTGAAATAATCATTTATTTAGCTTTTGTACAAGGTCCGGCACCCATCAGCAAAGCCTCCAGTTGAAGGGCATCAGATTTGGTAGAGTTTTCATGGCGTCGCCATTGTTATTATTTTTGTTGATAGTATTAATAATATAAAAATAATG
Source organism: Ectobius pallidus (assembly GCA_964059195.1). Lineage (NCBI taxonomy): Eukaryota > Metazoa > Arthropoda > Insecta > Blattodea > Ectobiidae > Ectobius > Ectobius pallidus. The sequence goes on from CAXKWD010000002.1 coordinate 57,047,625, forward strand.
ATGAGAGAGCAATCAGCACAGGGGGTGAAAAACATTGTTTTCACTATAACAGCATTGGAGGCATAGGCAGAATCCACAAATAAAAGCCGTTACGCTGGTACTTAATGGCTAATGATTCACTATGCGAACAGCGGCCATTACGATGTACTTAATGGCTTAATGATTCAGATACATCCCACTATGCGAACTGCAGCCAATACGCCGTCTATGCAGGCGTTATGCCGGTACTTAATGGCCAATGATTCAGATTCATCCCACTATGCGAACTGCAGCCAATACGCCGTCTATGCAGGCGTTACGCCGGTACTTAATGACTGATGATTCAGATACATCCCATTACGCGAACTGCAGCCAATACGCCGTCTATGCAGGCGTTACGCCGGTACTTAATGGCTGATGATTCAGGTACATCCCATTACGCGAACTGCTGCCAATACGCCGTCTATGCAGGCGTTATGCCGGTACTTAATGGCCAATGATTCAGATTCATCCCACTATGCGAACTGCAGCCAATACGCCGTCTATGCAGGCGTTACGCCGGTACTTAATGGCCAGGGCCGTCGCGTGGGCGGGGCGAGCGGGGCAATCGCCCCGGGCACCGCGACCAGGGGGGCGCCGTGGTAACGGCAAAAATAAAACAAAATTTGAAAAAATAAGTAGGATGTACATAACATATTTTTTAAAGTTAGGTATAACTGAATTTTGAATATTAAGTTGTATGTTTTTATTGAACAAATAAATATTTGACACCAATAACTTTAGGCCTACCTTGTACTAAGTTATCCCAAAATAAATATTTCCTTATAAAGACATATTTACGATCAACTACGTGACAGGAGAGACTGAATTCTCTGGCCATCTTGTCCATTCAAAACGACGAAGCACAAAAAATAGACTTGAAGGAAATTCTAACGACATTTGCTCGTGCAAAAACCAGGCGAATGCCATTTAATGTTTAGTACCTTATCTTAATTTGATAAACGCGGTTCCCTTTTCTATATTCTATTCAATGTATGTATCGAGGTTTCCCACACTATTAATTTGTAGTCCACTAATAACGCCTATAGTATTTTTTGTGATTGTTAAGATTTTCTAACATTACTAAACTTGTATTAATTTGATTTTCAATACCATCTTATTAAAAAAAATTAAATAATTTTATTTCTGGTATTTTTGTAAGGTAATCCGATTAGGTGTCTCTTTTGGGCACAAAAACACAGACAGCGACGCAACCCGACGCGCAACTTTGCTAACGAGCGACTGGACGCGATGCGGCTTGGAACTTGTCCAGTCCACGTCGCCCCAAGTCGCGTCGCTCATTGCGTGTTTAACCCCATATGTTCATACGTATTTGATAGTGTCGCGTCACATCGGTCGCTGTGTGTTTGTGTTTGAATCTTTTACCGATAGGTGGAATGTCGGGTGGGTGCACGTGGGATTGAGTTGGGGGGGGGGGGCGCCTGACGAATTCTTGCCCCGGGCGCCAACAAACCACGCGACGGCCCTGTTAATGGCTGATGATTCAGATACATCCCATTACGCGAACTGCAGCCAATACGCCGTCTATGCAGGCGTTATGCCGGTACTTAATGGCTAATGATTCAGATACATCCCATTATACGAACTGCAGCCAATACACAGGAGTTATGCCGGCACTTAATGGATAATGATTCAGATACATCCCATTAAGCGAACTGCAGCCAATACGCCGTCTATGCAGGCGTTACGCCGGTACTTAATGGCTGATGATTCAGATACATCCCATTACGCGAACTGCAGCCAATACGCCGTCTATGCAGGCGTTACGTCGGTACTTAATGGCTGATGATTCAGATACATCCCATTACGCGAACTGCAGCCAATACGCCGTCTATGCAAGCGTTACGCCGGTACTTAATGGCTGATGATTCAGATACATCCCATTACGCGAACTGCAGCCAATACGCCGTCTATGCAGGCGTTATGCCGGTACTTAATGGCTAATGATTCAGATACATCCCATTACACGAACTGCAGCCAATACACAGGAGTTATGCCGGCACTTAATGGATAATGATTCAGATGCATCCCATTAAGCGAACTGCAGCCAATACGCCGTCTATGCAGGCGTTACGCCGGTACTTAATGGCTGATGATTCAGATACATCCCATTACGCGAACTGCAGCCAATACGCCGTCTATGCAGGCGTTATGCCGGTACTTAATGGCTAATGATTCAGATACATCCCATTACACGAACTGCAGCCAATACACAGGAGTTATGCCGGCACTTAATGGATAATGATTCAGATACATCCCATTAAGCGAACTGCAGCCAATACGCCGTCTATGCAGGCGTTACGCCGGTACTTAATGGCTGATGATTCAGATACATCCCATTACGCGAACTGCAGCCAATACGCCGTCTATGCAGGCGTTAAGCCGGTACTTAATGGCTGATGATTCAGATACATCCCATTACGCGAATTGCAGCCTTGACTTGCTGGACGGCTATGACACATTACGCATGAACATCAGTATCCAGCAGACTACAAGCATACCCGCTTTTGAAACCCCAATCTCAGTTATTAATTACTGTTACCAATAATTTAGGCCTACTATTATTACTGATTTCTCTGGTTATATGGACCCAATAACTCACAGTTGCTCTCGTCTGAGAAATTGCCAGTTGTAAGAAAGTAATTTAAAAAAATAATTATAATGCAGAGCATCGTTTTCTACACATGAGTTCTGATGTTTATAAATGTTGATAAAAAGTATACATTGTGCCAGCTTCTCTATAAGTGGTATTATTCAAAGCTTTACAAATATAATATATATTAACATATATGTTACTGGATTCATATGCACGGAGCTACAGACCTTTAATTCTATGGCAAATGTGATCTTTCTCGAAACAAAGAATATATTAATTACTATTGCTACTGACTGCATAATTAAAAATTGTTACCTAAACTGCACTTGCCAACTTTTGGGAATCCCTTAAACATTTTACGGAGCTGGTCAACGTATAAATTACCCTCTTTAGCACACATAAATTTATGATGTTTATGACTGGCATAATGAATGTCACCAGGATTCTATGAATGGGCTGAAATAAAAACTGCCACGGAATAAAGATCAAACACTTAAAGAAAACAAATGACTTGCTTCTCAAACCAAACACACGCTCACACTCACTCGCGCGCGTACCCATTCACCCACATACACACACGCAAGCGCGCGCGCACACACACACACACAAACATACGTCCAAGTACGTACATGCGCGGCATTCGTTCTTTCTCTATCTGTCCATCCGCCCACAAGTCTTTCCTTCTTATCTTTATTTCTCTTTTTACCTTCTTCCTTCTGGAGACTTATTTTATTTTCTTTACTGATTCATTCTCGCTCATATTATCAGACCATTTTTCCCCCCAAGAGAGATGTTGGGGCAAATAGAGATATATAGGCTAGATAAATTACTTGTATAATGGTTTTGTTTAAATTCTGAATTTTTGTACAAAATAAAAATCCACAATTTAATGTACTTCAGTCTCTTGAAGAAGATTTGTGATGAAGCCAACGTAACCAATGTTTCCTTAAATCTACGGTCCATGATAAAGGGAAGAACTGAAGTAAAATATTATCGTTTTGTTACATTTCAACTCGCAATCTGAAGTCTCGGGTTCAATTATCAAAGCCTTTAACTTGCCAGCAGGTTTAGGAGTGAGGGTAGAAAATGAGGTTTAGGACGAATCGAATGTTCTACTTCCCATTCGCGGGCAAGGGAGATAAAAATCACACGTGCAAGCCGACCAGGTGGAAGCGCACGTGTGTTTTGTGCAATAAAACACACAACAAGCAAGTTACCATCGCTGCCGTCCACATAACATGCTTCAACAACACACTATGACTTGTCTACTCGCCGTGCTGAATTAGAAGTCAGCTGGAACCTGAAACCACATTGTTTCTGTAACTCTTTGCTTTAGTAGCATACACTGTAACTACGGAGTGTACAGCATGTTACTAAAGTTTATCTCTATGAAAGACAGAAAAAAGGAGAGAATAATAAATGTCTAAAGAACACATGACGAATAAAAGAGAGAAGGAACGAGCAAGAAAAAAATGATTGAGTGGATGAATGGTATCTTTGCAGACTTTGTCTTAATTAATGTATGAATTAAGAAAGACAGAAATATATATATATATATAAGACGAAAGAGGAAGCGTACGTTGCATCAAGTGCGCAAAATTACCGACTGTCTCACTCTCGATCCTTATAGATTAGGTCCATCCCGGCGCTTGAATAGGGATGCGCGGACAATACTGGACTACGGTATGAGGGCGTGGAGGAACTATAGAAGTATCGTATGACGCCTGCAGCGAACGGCGTCAAACCCAAAACTTCTTTCATTGGGAGGTGCAAGGTGTGGTCAAGACTGAAGCAGAGGAAAGTACTAAGAAGGGAAGAAGAAACTAGTGTCTGTAGAATATGGGCAGTAGCAAGGCGGCCATTCACTATCGCTCCAAACGTCCAAATGGAGTGATGTCAGTCCAAAATCTCATAATGAATGGGAAGGCTGTCGTCCATTTGGCGTGGAGCGATAGACCGGTTGGATATCCAGTCGAGCAAAAATCCATCCGTTCACTCCATCCGTCCATCAAGCCATCGTACAATGAATGCGGAAAACGACGTGGAGTGACTCCAAGCCATCCCGCAAATCTACTAGTCAGTGGCCAAACCCACATCCAAATAGCCTCATTCTGTCTTCAGGTGTCCTCCATGCATACGTGTTTTCTAATTTCAGCGCCATGTCGGGGCGAGACACTCTACTCGAAGTAATCGAATCCTATAAACAGTTTCCGTGCCTATGGCAAGTTACTAACTGCGATTATCACAACAAAATTAATAAACGGTGCAAAATATGTTGCACAAACTTTCTCGTATATACGTGTTAAAAGGCTAGCACAGAAGAAAGTAAGTTATAGAGACAATTAAATTTTATTTATTTCAATTTCATAAAACTAACAAGTACAGTATCTAGAAAAGAAAGCATCAGGGACGATCCTTATGTTCAATCCTTTTACTGTGAATAATAATAATAATAATAATAATAATAATAATATCAGGTAAACTGATGTAACAAAGTGCCAGTATGCTTTTGTTTAATCAGTTATATTTGCAATTATGATATGCAGAAAATAAGTTTTTTTTGCTGATTTCCGAGGTAAGCTCCAGATTCAATCACTCATTAAGTAGAGCTTCAGGGAGAACAAAGGTCTAGTTTTTTAATCAGCTAGAATCGTTCAGCATCAGCAGAACTATACAGATTTGTGATATCTTGACAATCGCATACTCACATAAAAATACGGAAAAGATATGTCAAATTGGCCGGCTACGGGAATTGAACCAGGAACAATCAAAATGTGAGTCCAAGACGTTACCATCTCAATTACCTCGCCCAATTTAACGATCTACTTTCATAACCGTATGTGAAGGAATAATGTTATTTGTCAAAGCTAACTGTATTCCAACTTCCAAAGCCGTATTATATGAATACTGTAAAACAATATGTTGTCATGATAACTAATTTGCATTTGATATATGCTTTCTAATATATTACCATAAAATAGGCACTAAGTTGGGCTTTACTCCGGTACCGGTCAACCGAATTTGTCCAATATCAATAGGGTTCTTGCCATGGACGTTATAGATGCGTATACCAAGTTTCATGAAAATCCAATAAAGCGTATTTGAGTTATCGCGCGTAAAGACACACGGACAGACATTTCCCCTTCCCCACACAATCTCATAAAGTACCATACTGGCACTAAATAACTTGCGGTTTGCATGCTTTCCTCAATCTCGAAGGCAAAAATGCAGGATGCGTTGAGATGTAGCCGAACAATAGAAGCAAAATGTTTCATGAATGCGTTTTTACAAGAGCCTACGGTAAATTTGGGTGGCCACGAAATTTGATTTGAACCCAGGACCTCTTCCTTATTAGCCTATACCTCGTCGCTGTAATTGGTTTTGGTATGTTCATTACGACTGAGCTAAACTGACTGCATTTACAGCAATAAGTAGATTATAGTTTTTATGTTACTATGGACAACAAAATGTCGTTAATATTTTAATGGATATGTATGTTCTGAAATTCTCGTTTAAGCTGTATATATTTCGTGTTTAAGGACGTAAGGCACAAATCTTTAATTTTGAGTTTTTAACATTTATGCCTTCTCCTCATATCTAATAAATACTCAATGAACTATTTGTACTTGTGCCTTAAACCTCTGCTCAGTTATAAGAAAAGACATGTGAAACTGCACATTCATTCTACTTCATGACAGTTCCATAAAGGCGTAAGGCACACTTCCTATCTGTTATTGAGGTGTGTTTATCAATTATTTTTATTTTCTGCAGTGCTACCATCCAAGCAAATGTTTATAAAAAATGAACTTGCATTTCTGAAGTATAACTTCATTCAAAATCAGTGGCGTAATTACAGGGTGGCAAGGAGTGGCAGTTGCCACCCCATAATTTCCAAACCTCTCTTTTTGCCACCTCAAAAATCGGCAGTAAAAATATCAGTTACTAGCATGTGCCCGCGGCTTCGCCCGCGATAATTATTTCAAAAATTAAAAATTAAGAGCATAATAGTTAAATCATTATATTTATTAACACCTAAATCACGTGGACTACATACCACGATTAGATAGCGTCGCCTGGTAAAAGCGACCTCAGATTCGAGTTCCTTAGCCCAGAATACCCCTGTACAGTGAGTTTCGTCCAAATCGAACAATGTTTGACCATATTTAGGCCTACATTGATTATCCCTCTTCCGTGTAGGTTGAAAATTTCATATGTCTTCGGGCCTTGATATTCTAAACAAATGAATCGTTATAGATTCAATGGACTTATAAAATCAAGCGATCGCCCGCAATAATTATTTCAAGAATTAAAAATGAAGAGCATAATAGTTAAATCAATATATTTATTAACACCTAAATCACGTGAATTACATACCACGATTAGATAGCGTCGCCCGGTAAAAGCGATCTCAGATTCGAGTTCCTTGGCCCAGAAAATCCCTGTATAGTGAGTTTCGTCCAAATCGAACGATGTTTAACCATATTTAGGTCTATGTTGATTATCCCTCTTCCGTGTAGGTTGAAAATTTCATATGTCTACGGGCCTTGACATTCTAAACAATTGAATCGACCAGCGTGGGCTTACAACATTCAAGCGATCGCGATGCTTTTATTTCCACGGTATGACAAAAATAGCCAAAGCGAACTGCAATTGATTTGACATTGAAATGTATTACTGAAATCTGATGCTTCGACAGCGCTAAAATCACGTTTTCTGCCAGTTTTTCACTCACAACTCGCGAACAAAAGCTAAAATTAAAAATCCGGCTTCGATGCGCATTCACCCACCTTTCAGCCCATCTATGTTTAAAATTTCTGATCTCTGCGTTCAGTAGATTTCGCTGGGCATCGTGGAAAGACAGACAAACACGTCTTTTTATTATTTCAAGATAGCATGTGCCCGCGGCTTCGCCCGCGATAATTATTTCAAAAATTAAAAATTAAGAGCATAATAGTTAAATCATTATATTAACACCTAAATCATGTGGACTACATATCACGATTAGATAGCGTCACCTGGTAAAAGCGACCTCAGATTCGAGTTCCTTGGCCCAGAAAACCCCTGTATAGTGAGTTTCGTCCAAATCGAACAACGTTTGACCATATTTAGGCTAATATTGATTATCCCTATAATAATAATAATAATAATAATAATAATAATAATAATAATAATAATAATAATAATAATAATAATAATAATAATAATAATAATAATAATAATAATAATAATAATCCTCTTCGGTGTAGGATGAAAATTTCATATTATGTTTGCGTGCCTTGACATTAAAAACAAATGAATCGACCAGCGTGAGCCACAACATTCAAGTGATCGCGATGCTTTTATGTCGAAGGTATGACAAAAATAGCCAAAGCCTAGTGTAATTGGTTTGTATTACTGAAAACTCATGCTTCGAAAACGCAATAAATACACGTTTTCTGCCCGTTTTTCACTCATAACTCACGAACGAAAGCGAAAATTAAAATTCCGGCTTCGAGGTGCACATTCCGACCCTTTAGTCCGCCTATGTATAAAATTTCAGATCTCTGCGTTGAGTAGATTTCGCTGGGCATCGCGGACAGACGGAGGACAGACAGACAGACAGACGGAGGACAGACACTTCCTTTTATTAATATAGATTTGCAAACAAGTGAAAAATTACAGTTTATAAACGTGACACAATCTTGATTCTATATTAAATTTAACATTTATGATGGTATGATATGTAACAAAGCTTTTAAAATGCTTAAACTACATCATTTTAATGCCAAATTTTAAAAAATTTCCATACCCCCCAGACCCCCAGGCAGACCTTGCCACCCCAGTTAAAAAACTGAAATTACGCACATGTTCAAAATATATTGTTTTGCTTATCATCTGTTGTATTAATGAGGATACTGGTATTCATTGGCAAACATGCAATTTTGACTGTATAACATAGGCCTACTAGTATTCATTGGCAAACGTGCAATTGTCACTGTATAATACAGGTTTTTACTAAAATAAAATAAAAACAAATAATATGATACAAAGTAAAAAGATTTTGATACTGTAAAAGTATTTCAGTTTCTGTTTAACATGTTTAGGTGCCTCTAGTTGTAAAAGATCCCAATACTCTCTGCCTTGTAAATTTGCAGAACACTAATTTAGCCTGTCCTTCAAAAATATCTATATTAATAAAAGGAAGTGTCTGTCTGTCTGTCCGCGATGCCCAGCGAAATCTACTGAACGCAGAGATCTGAAATTTTATACATAGGCGGACTAAAGGGTCGGAAAATGCACCTCCAAGCCGGAATTTTAATTTTAGTTTTCGTTCGTGAGTTATGAGTGAAAAACGGGCAGAAAACGTGTATTTATTCCGTTTTCGAAGCATGAGTTTTCAGTAATACAAATCAATTACACTAGGCTTTGGCTATTTTTGTCAAACCTTCGACATAAAAGCATCGCGATCTCTTGAATGTTGTAGCTCACGCTGGTCGATTCATTTGTTTTTAATGTCAAGGCACGCAAACATAATGTGAAATTTTCAACCTACACCGAAGAGGATTATTATTATTATTATTATTATTATAGGGATAATCAATATTAGCCTAAATATGGTCAAACGTTGTTCAATTTGGATGAAACTCACTATACAGGGATTTTCTGGGCCAAGGAACTCGAATCTGAGATCGCTTTTACCAGGCGACGCTATCTAATCGTGACATGTAGTCCACGTGATTTAGGTGTTAATAAATATAATGATTTAACTATTATGCTCTTAATTTTTAATTCTTGAAATAATTATCGCGGGCGATCGCTTGATTTTGTAAGTCCATCCTGGACGATTCATTTATTTAGAATATCAAGGCCCGAAGACATGATATTTTCAACCTACACGGAAGAGGGATAATCAATATAGGCCTAAATATGGTCAAACATTGTTCGATTTGGACGAAACTGACTGTACAGGGGTATTCTGGGCCAAGGAACTCGAATCTGAGGTCGCTTTTATCAGGGGACGCTACCTAATCGTGGAATGCACTCCACGTGATTTAGGTGTTAATAATTATAATGATTTACCTATGCTCTTAATTTTTAGTTTTTAATTTTTGAAATAATTATCGCGGGGGAAGCCGCGGGCACATGCTGTTTGTCTGTCTGTCCACGAAGCCCATCGAAATCTACTGAACGCAGAGATCTGAAATTTTAAAGATAGATGGACTGAAAGGTGGGCGAATGCACCTCGAAGCCGAATTTTTAATTTTAGCTTTCGTTCGCGAGTTATGAGTGAAAAACTGGCAGAAAACGTTATTCGCGCTGTCGAAGCATCAGATTTCAGTAATACATTTCAATGTCAAATCAATTGCAGTTGTCTTTGGCTATTTTTGTCATACCGTGGAAATAAAAGCATTGTGATCGCTTGAATGGTTAAGCCCACGCTGGTCGATTCATTTGTTTAGAATGTTAAGGCCCGTAGACATATTAAATTTTCAACCAACACGGAAGAGGGATATTCAATATAGGCCTAAATACTGTATGGTGAAACATTGCTTGATTTGAACGAAACTATACAAGGTTTTTCTGGGCCAAGCAACTCGAATCTGAGGTCGCTTTTACCAGGCGACGCTATCTAATCGTGGTATGTAGTCCACGTGATTTAGGTGTTAATAATTATAATGATTTAACTATTATGCTCTTAATTTTTAATTTTTGAAATAATTATCGCGGGCGAAGCCGCGGGCACATGCTAGTATGTTATAAAATTAGACTTTAAACCACCTATTTGTGAGTGGTAACACTGTTTAAATCTGGATATCCCCTGACGTCCACATAATCTTCGACATTTCCCTCCCTAGAACTTGTTTCTTAATTCAAGCAGAGGAAGGAACTAAGAAGGAAAGAAGTTATCTCCACAATATGGCCAATCAATCGGACCCGTAAATTGAGTTTTGCGAATTATATTTAAAACCTTAAAATCTATTAATTCACGTTAATCGCTTCTGCAATTTAAGTGCTAAGAGAGCGGACGGACTTTCATCATCATTCTAAAACTATTTCCTTCTTAAGCGACCGCGATTTGACCGGCAATATCTAAATTTAAAAGTTTTCGTATTAAAACAGGCAGTATTATGTAATAGGCTACATAGAGAAAGTAAGTATTCAATTTTGGGGCACTATTTCATATTTACATGCCCAATTTTAAAATAAAAACAAAGAATTGGTATTAACACTTAAATACCTGTCGGAAAATCTGAATTGCGAACATGTCAATAGCCTATTGCTTACTCTACCACTATTTTTGTTAAATAACGATTTTTACAACATTCTCGGTGTACATAATATTGGAAGAGAGCGAACATGAACCTCAGGTTAAGAGCTGGAATGTTATAATTGACATACATGCATGTCAAGAGCGCTTTATTACCACTATGTCACTAATAAAAAAAACACAAGACGGCGCCGTGAAGTCCCAGAGTATTTCGAAAAATGTTTGAATGTTATCTACGTGGCATGAGGCCAATTCCTGTCAGTGAGCGGGAAGAAAAAGAAATACATCTTTCACACAAGTTCAAAGTTACAGTCCATCTCATGAAAGCTGACATAGAATTTACCTGACTAGCCTTACAACACCGATATTGTTTTTTATCTTTTCCATATAATCTTATGTGAGACAGTGACTTTTTCTAAAAGAAGAAGAAGAAGAAAAAAAGGCATTCATAACATGTTATGTGATCGCAAGCGCTGTTTGCAGAATTTTAACATTTGCCGTAAAATATAATAATGATGATTCCTGAACAGATGTAAGCGCAATTCACTTTATTTGCAGAATGAATATTACGTCGGCCCGTAATTGTAGCCTATCATTGTTCTACTTCCTAGCTATGCATATTGGTAATTTCTGTTTCTCGAAATATTTTTGCACGTTAAATACAAATGCATTTCATTCATGCTATCCAGGTCAGTTTTTATCATGTTAATAGGTGGTAACGAAACGTCCATTATAACAGGTGAAACACGTCTCTGATAAGCTAATTTTAGACTTGTTCTTACATGTTATTGGTCCAAATCGAAAGAATAACGCTTGAGTTAAAGTCAGTATAACTAATATTAAATTTCAATTGATGGCAGGTAACAAATTCAACAACTGATCATTTTACATTTATAAAAATTAAGAAAAGATAATGCCATATCACCACCATTTTCAATGCTCAATTTACTTATGATAATTATGAATTATGATTGTTACTTATAACTTGACATTTTAATATTATACCGTATCTTAAATCAAGATAGAACATATTTGGCACGTAAATCTTAAAGAAATTTATGGCAGAGAGAAAAGTAATGCAAATGTAGCTTACATTATGGCACTTAGTGGTGCATGTCCCTTATATTTTTAGCTATGGTGTTCACAGTTATATAGGCAGTAGTACAGATGCACAGAGCATCTTTTTTATATTTGATCGACCCAGAAAACTTCGAAATGTTTCTTATGCAAGTCTGCTATCGTACATCGGAGTCGAAGACGATTCTTTCTGTACTACAGGTAAATCATTGGAAGTGGAAGTCAATAGGGGGGGGAAAAAAAGAAGAAACGAAATTACAAATATTTCAGAAGAGCTTATATCAGCTTACGGAGAACAGACTAGACTGAGTTACGAAGTTCTGAAGTCTCCGCTGCAACTTTACCGTGCAGTGATACAGCCAGAAGCTAAGCCACTACGTCTTTAATTTGAAAGCTTTATAGTTTTTCTTGTTGGGTGGACAAACAGATTTTTTTACTAAAAACTCCGACAGAACTTTAACGAAACCAGGGGGGTTTCGACTCTCATATCATTTAATGTCTGACGGAAGAGTTTCCCTTCTATTCAGAATTGATACACTACATGAGGCAAACAACTTTTAAAGCGTACAGACCTAGTAATTTCGACACACAAAATCGAAATACAATATAGCCTATTACAACTGAAAAAATCGTCTCTAGTTTCAAAATAGCGGGATTCTCCACTGTGCTAAAAGGAGGAAAAAGACATGGTTTATGAGGAAAGATGGCATCATAGTGCAGGTTTCAGTGTATGCTATCCCTCACAGTTGGAAGGAATATAATGGCAAGCTAGAGTAATAAAACGATCATCACTGTTCTTACTAATATCGCTGTCTTATTTCCTTACAAGCCCTTTAATTACGAAGTCCTCAATGTCGGCAACTCGCAATAGGGATCTAGCAATCTCACTTTGGGTTCTAAGGGTTTCCATAATTCGCAAAGATCAATGCTATATTGAGATTTACTTACTATTTAGCCCGAACGTAACCTGTCTGTTTTCTTGAACGTTTGAAAAAGGCCCCATCCTCTTACGAGAACCCTCATCGTAGTACCGCCATTTCCCTGTCTATATGAGACCTATAGACTTGTCTATTTACGAGAAAATAGCCTAGCTTTTAAGTTCCATGAAAGGTAAGAATAAACAGAGAAAGAATTAAAGAATGACATTCCTACATTGTAATCTAAATATTACATAAAATAACATAGGCCAATCCTGGCTCTCTGATTCATCTTCGCCAAGCCGAAACCGCTGAAACTATAAATATGAAATTTGGTCAGTAGCTTTATGTTATATGTGGAGACATACTCTGAAGAGATTTTCAAAATTCAACCCCTATTCAAACATTATTTAATGGATCTTTGACTTAAACCTCGGTAAGGCTTTATATGTTTCTGTTTGGTCGGATTTCTTGAAACTTAGCGTAAAGGGAGGTAAAAAGCTGTACTAAAAACATGGTATTTTCTTGAAACTTAGTATCTCATAAATACTCTACAACACAAATGATGAAATATGTATTTCAGCATTTTCAAAAATTCAAATGCTAAGGGGTTTATAAACGAAAAGGAATCATAAGGATGTTCACATTTTCTCATTCATGTCAGTAATTTTACAAAATTAGTAAAAACTAAGGACTGATGTGCCGAGGAAGGATTATTTCTATCAAATTGCGAAATCCACGCTTGTAAAGCTGCGGGCAAAAGCTATTTAGAATCAAGATTCACAGGACATGTTTTCGCCATTCTTGATTCTCAAGATTATTTAACGTTGTTGTAACTACTAAGATCAACTATGATGAATAACTTTCACCTGAACATGCAACAGAAGACCCATTACTTTGCCACCTATCTAATTTTTGTTTTACTTTGTTGTTAGGGGTCTATTAGATCGCAATAACCCAATCAAGGAAAATCAAGAAAAACGAAGATATCGCCCATATTCCCAAAAGGCTTGGAATCGTGACCTTCTGGGTTCTAATTCTACACGCTACCTATAAATAGTAGGTCTGAAGAGAAATTAAGACGTTACAAATCCCATTGAATCCCTCACTGATGCCAAAATGAATATCTTAACTTTGAGGGTAAGAGGTTCTCAAGTTTGAATTATTTAGCTCATTTTAAATTAATCACACCATGAAGTAGCCTATTCATAAATTTGAGGGAGACATTTTCATTAAATTAGCCAGGTTTACAAGTAATACATATACATACAAAAGAAGTAGTCTATCTTTAAAGCTTTATTAATACAACCTAAGAAACTACATATAATTACACAAGCTACACAAAATTTCATTTAAAGTGCATATCCATTCACTTTGTTAATTAAGTGAAGATGTATGAGGTGCAATTTTGAAATCTCATTAACAACAAGCAAAACTGGTTTCTCTACCAATTAAGAAATGCACGCTGCATTAAAGCTGGTAGTCTGGTTCGCTCTTTTTACGTGGTGTTATAAAGTAACACATTTATGAAGTATTTCACTTAGGAAAATGTGTTGGGTTGATCAGATCAGTGCTCTGAACATATCAAATTGTTACTTGTTGCTATTGTGGACCTGATTCCAAACAGGAAGGCAGATGTAACATTATCAAGAAAACTGCACGGGCTCATAGAATCCAAATGTTTTTGAGAATGCTTCCGAAAAAGGAAATAACATAACATAATTATACAAAGAAAGCATAAAATTCCCACCTAATAACTTAGGCTTTGCAACGAAAATCTTTCTCTAGATACTCTAGACCTTTAGGGTGTCAACACTGGCACACCTTGTTTTTTGTGCATTGCTTTATCAGTGATCTAAAACAGAAACTATTCAGACTTGTTCAATTTTTTCTACACATCTCCTAGAATATCGTTACAGACATTGATGTAACAAGGAAACGCAGAGTTCTCTTTGCTCGTCTGTAAAAGGCCATCTTTTTTTAAATTTCAAGTAGTTATCCATTTGAGCGGAAAGTTCTTCATTTCTGGGATGTTCTTCTTTTGTGCCTCAGGGTCTTAATTTTGCCCAAACGGCTGCAGGTAAATTATTAACGAAATTTCATACAATGCAAGAAAGGTCCAAAGGCTGCAATTCGTTTAACCGAAAATTATGATAGTTTATAAGGGTCACAAAAAGTTTTAAAATCCTAACATACCAGTTCAAGTTAATTTTTATAATAATGTTATCAAAGGTAATGTTTCCATTAAAATCTATCCTTTGCAAAATGTCGATAGAAAGAATATGTAAGGAGATTATTTTATGCAGTCTATAATCGGAATTTTTCTTTCAGGGCATGCCGCTGTCGTGAAAGCGTTATAACGGCATTGTTAACAAGTACACCGGTAGACTAAACGCATGGGTGATAGCCTATACTAATTTTACTCACTACAATCTTGTTAATCCTTTCAAATTAGTTATGAGAAAAGTGGATACCAGTAAAACTTCCTACGTAGATCATCACTAGCACCCTCAAGAAAAAACTATCCCACTGAGTAGGCCTAAATAGTAGGCCTATCTGTTAATAGACTATTTTAGTATCACCTAAATTGTCATAATAATACCACTAATACTGTAATGTAGCTTGCTCCCTAGTTAGTTGCTTCCTTGTAACTAAAGGTTTAGTATCTTCAAGGATTTATGTTTTATGTCTACAGGGTTTGGCCGAAGAGCGCAGTGGTAGGATCTGCCTGTAAAACTGGAGAGCGCAGGATCGATTCTCAGCTCAGGATGAATTTTTCTCCCGCTATGAACTAGTTCAAAGAAGGGAATACCCCCGTTCAATTTTGGGAACAAGTCGGTCGGTCACCCTATGTTAGGTGTGTGAACCTGAACACTGGGCCGTTCACAAGCTGGTCTGTGCTGTAACATCATTGCCGTTTAGTACGCAACTGGGAGGACCACCGCGAGCCATGCAGGGAATAGCAAATGACACGGGCGCGTCCAGGGATCGAGCCTCTAGCAAGGTCATCCGCGGGAACTGTCACTCGGGGTCAGAGCCACCATAAACACGTTACGTATTCCAAGTAATACAATAAACAAGATCTTGCAAATCCTCACGCAAGTTTCTCAAGAATTTCAGAGATAAAATGCAGGGCCCTAACGTCATTCAATTGGTACTTCTGATACCTTTACGCATTATTTTTTATTAATGTCTTGACATTGGACCAAGAGACCTTCGTCGCCGTACTTCTCAATACAGTTCACCTGCTAATTTGTAAATTGGTATTATTGAAGCATAAATCATCACACACTAGACAAAATGCTAACACTGTTAGGTGCAACTAACAAATAAAATATGTTGCATATAAAACTATTAGGCTAACTAGTTCTATTAGTCTATTTCTACTAGAAAACTAAAAGACAGTGACAGTAGCCTGATTTCAGTATGATGTCAAATCTCAAACGATCTGATCAAGCCAATCATATACAGTATTCGGAATATTATAATTACAAATTTTTACTGCAAGGTGCCTTAAAGATTACGGTCTCTTATTGGATCAGATTTCAGATAGCCTACCAGCTTCAGATGCCTGCTTAAGATGAATATCTCATTCTATTTTTTCTATCGCGAGTTTAAGTTTTTTAAAGTATATTCTTTCTTGAGATGCCAGGTAAACAAAGTAACAGCACACTTTTTTTAGAACAAGTTTTTTATTGGAAAGGTGAAGTCAGACAGAAAAATTCAATGCCAGGAATTGAACCAGGATCTTCGGATCTCCGTACCGCTGCTCTTACCAACTGAGCTACCATGGCAATATGCCGGTACAACATTAAATTCTCCAACTGACTCACATATCCCAGTAAATGCCAAGTTTCGTATTGTTTGCCATCTTTCTTTCTTTCAGCTTTTGGCTTCGGAAATATTTTAGACATTCTTATCGCCAATCAATGTATTTAAAAATGCAATTGCATTGGCGCACTTAATAATATCCACATTTTACATGCACGTTAAAGGTCTTCAAAGCAAGAATAGCCATGTTGTAAAGTAAAGGTTTTAGGTGAAGAAAACATCTCCTAACATATGCCATTCCGTTTTTGTGTGAAGACGGCCGTATCTTTCTTTAAAACAATTACCGACCTTTCCGCTCTTTATATATTTTTAAAAGTTTGTTTTTCTATTTTCATAGCTCAGCCTATACATAAGGCACCTTCTACAACATTTTCGAAAGGACTCCTAAATCACTGTTTAGGAAAGTTCAAAATCTAATAATGGTGTCAAAAGATCTTTTTGTAACCTACATAACCAATAACCGTAGGCTAATTAGTTTTAGCCTGTTACATTAAGGCATGATCCTAATCATCTGACTTTAAAAAAATACTGTATCCAACACATGCCATAGCCACAAATGCCTATTTTTTAATGATCAATAAAGGGATGTCAGATATTTCACACTAAACAGATTCAATTCAAGACAAAACAGACAAAAATTCAAGATTAAAGGATAATTATGCGCTTGCTTGCGAAAGAAAGGGATACGAAGTAAGAAAGAAAGATCGGATAGGATAGATAGAAAGAGAGATTTATTTAAATGCAACTTTAATTAATGTTTCTTTATTTCCGCCATATGTAATAAATTCCTTTACACGGTTCACATGTCTGTACTTTTATTTCCGAGTTTTTAAATTAATGAGCCTGAAACTCTTAACTCGGCACCATGGGTCCAAAGACACAAGCGAACATTTGTTTGGTTCAAAAACTGTATCGCTATCGACAGGGTCTAAACTCACGCCGTTTGGTTGCAAGCCCAAGAAGCAACAAAGTCCAAGGTCTATCTTAGGCTCTAAAAAGACTAAAAACTGTACTGTAGAAAAATTAAAGCTGTTTCATAGATTATTATAATGCTTCTCATCCCAAAATTTCTAATAATTAATAAGCAATATGTCGCGGAGCATGGGTTGGTCACCAGGACCGTAATCACCCAGTCACCTAGCAATGTCGCGTACAAACGGAACTCTCCGTGTATGACCGGAAGGAGTAGCCGTGGAATGTACTCTGTGTTTTGCAATATAATTCCCAGGCTCCCTAACCCTCTCAATATTCCACTCGCGTCCCTAAAACAACTCTGCGGACGTCATGACGACTGACATTAAAGCGTTTACTGCAAAATTCATTTCACTGGGTAGCAATAATTTGAAGACTCTGGGAAACACGAAATTCATCTTTTGAAATAATAATCAGACAAAAGGATTCTATTTATAATTTAGTTTTATTAGAATTAATTTTCTGACTGGCTTAAATAAAATGAAGCTTTTTATACAAAACAGTTTATGATAGTGTTAAACATTTGATATTTGGTTCGCCAGTAACGCTGAGTTAAAAATGAAACGACTTTAAAGTTTCCCAAATATAACAATATAACAGTCTAGGCTTTATTTAATTAATTCGGCTTTGTTTGTACGCGTTTCAACATCGAGGTCATATCACGCGTCGGGTTCTATAGGTATACCAGAGTAGACTATATAACTATAGATGTGCATCTATTTGCTATTACTGGTGTGTTATGACTTGTTAATTTCAACTTATAGGCTACTCAATTATATATATATATATACGATATAGGTTGAAATAGCGGCAATGAGTCACGCTAAGGCAATTTCCAATTTAGAATTTGCCTTTATGACAGGGAAAAGCATGAAAACCTCAAGTCGAATTGGCCTACCACGGGGTTTGAACCCAAATGGACTACTATAAATTATGTAATTTCCAAGGAAAGCAAGGGTCTAAGTAAATATAATACAGTTATAATAATTATAAAACATTTTATCTTAAGATAGGCTATCGAACGACTGTCTGGGGGTAAAAAAAAAAAGTATTTCAGCAAGGTTAGAGAGATTTTATTTAGTTAACAGGATTGCTAACCTCGTCTTTGGCATCTTTCAACTACCTACTCACAAAATAAAATATCACCTAAAAACCCTCTAACTTATATAACATTTGACAAAAGTTCGAGTACTGTTTTTCCGTTATCCTGAGAAATAAGTCGAATCCGAGTTTTACAAGCACAGGAACGTAAAAATAAAACAAACCCTTTTCTAATACACGCTGTACATTTTTTCGGCTGGAATTTTATATTAGGTCTATTTCATAGATTTTCAACTTATACCGAGTAAGACGGGGATAACGTCAGGGACTCCTATTCGGGAGGTCGTGAGTTCACATCGCCCAATCTGGGTTAAGGTTTTCTCAGGGGTTTCCACCACTCACAAGGCGAATCCGGATTGGAGTTAACTTGCCTTTTAAACTTAATGTTCCTGTCCGTTATCTAAGTGATTGAGTTGTTCCAGAAAAAGGCCTTGCGTTGAGTTGGCCCTTCACCAAGAGTCCCTCCATGCTCTGGTTGGTATTGGCCCAGTGTTACTTCCTATTGGGAGCTACAGTCATTGGTGTAAGGGAGGTAGAGCGGGTTAAGACGAAAAGAGGAAAAGAAAATACATACTGGCATTTCAAGATTACCAAAACCGGCTATGGTAAAAATGATACAATACTCTTTACAGCAGGTCAATCGTGGAAAATACAGAACTGAAAGTTGCACAGCTATAATTACTGATTTAGGGTACAGTCGGTTTTTTTATTGCACTGAATAAACCTAAGTAATGTAGGTACTTAATTGTTATTTAAGGACGTTTGTACATCAAACTTTGCATTGTTTTTTAAATTTACGCACTAATATAGGTCTATTACGAGCATATCCTGATAATAAAAGGATTCATATTTACTAACCCAGTCAAATAACGTCAGTCATCAATATTTCTAACGTTCTTTAATCACATCACTTTGAACTTAAACGGATCACGGATCAAAATATCCTGCAGATTGAGGATAGGCAAACAGTGCGAAAGTAGTCATTTACGAGGGGCTGGAATTGTCTTTAGGGCGTCACATTCCTAGCAAGGCCGGTCATGGGAACCAAGTGTCGTCTTCTTCCCATAGGATGACCAAGAGCTCTGGGCACGTGACCAGAAACCCATCATCCTGCCTTCCTTCCTGCCCCTCGCGGCACCTTCCCCGCGAAGACCATTGTTATAATTCTCGCGATAAAACTGTCTTTGTATTCCGTCTCTAGGCCACTTAGACTTACGTTTTCTAAATTATTCACAACCTGTCAAATAATTCGCCTAATAATTAGTTTACTTGTTTGTAACATTATTCAACTTCTTAACTTTTTCTTCACCTGGTTCATTACAAAGTAAACATTCTCCCCTTTTCCTTTCATAACAAGGCCAGTGATTATTTAATTCTATTACAGTATATGTGAAATATGAATCAAAGCAGGACCATTTTAAGATTTATACAACTTCTTCTCTTCATCAACTTCCTCCTCCACATGTTGATTGTTCTCCTTGTACACCCCTAAGGACCGGTTCCTCAACTTGGTGCAAAATCTACAAGATACCTAGCAATTATTATAAAATCTAGTACAGTAAAATTTAAATCAGGTCTAAAAGTACATTATGATCCCACTGTACAGCTCTTTACTGGTCTTCGTTCAACTTTCCCACTATTAGATTATGGAACTCTTTGCCCATGAATATCAAACAAAATTGTTTATCCAACATAAATAAAGAATTGTAGCACATTTGTTTTATATTTATGTTCATTTAATGCAAACCAAATATGAAATATATTGTCAGGGTCTGTCTGATCTTGGTGTATAAAACATGTAACAAAAGTATAGGTGTACAGACGGAGGGTTAATATTCATCGATCATATTCATTGTGCCGTTATTTGCGGAATACAACTTAAAGAAATCGTAATCTCAATCAACAGATGCTAAGAAATCCATTTCAAGAGAAAATGACTGAACGGAAGCGGAATATGTGATGTCCAAACCTCTCTGGAACATAATTATTCCTCAAGACTGACTACGGAGAAAATCGCCAGGAAGTCGATACCCAAAGACGTATCCGGAGATCGCATCATATCGTCGTATTCCGAATAAAAGGAGCTCGTTGTAGTATAACAGAAACAACCTAGTAACGATTTTTACGCAACTCATGAATCAGTATAATAATGAATCTCCCTTTATTTTAGCCCTATTTTGCTACATAGCATGTTAGGGCTATAGTTAATACATAATGTAATATAACATACAAAACAAATCTTACTTTCTAGCAATAAGAGATACAATGAGTGTAAACTTGAAATTAACTACTAGGCTTATCCAGCTAATATAAAACTATAAAACTTAAGGGCTATAGTAGAATACAGAGCATATACAGAACAATATTATTTCTAGCAGAAAGGCTTACGTTGAATCGGTATAAGAAACGTAAAAAAAGTGTGAATGAAAACTGAATAATTGTGAAAACCCATAAGTAGCTAATTAATTCGCTTGCAGTCAAGAACTCCGGGAGTTCAATAGCGCAGCAAAAGATACTTTTTCATTTTCTCTTCCCTTTCTTCAAAACCTGTTCGAATCATTCCAATTTTTTTTTTTTTTTTTTTTTTTTTTTTTTTTTTTTTTTTTTTTTGTAATTTTGGTCTTATGAAACATGGGAGAGAAGCAGCTGAAATGTGCAGATAAAGTTTCAATGAAATCACCGTATTTACTCGAATCTAATCGCACCTTTTTTGTCCACTTGAAGCATTCAAATCTGGGGTGCGCATTACATTCGAGTGCAAATCCGTTCCGTAGTTCGTAGGTAACTTTGATCAACAAAATAACAGTGCATTGCTGTTAATTGCCGACTTCGCTACATATTTTGCCGTTGGAATAATACGGGGATGCAAAAACGCAGGTTTTCTTGACACTCGAGTTTAATATCAAGCATGTTCAAAGGAAGCGGGGTTCAATGCGGAGATAGGTCTATCTCTATTGTACACTGCGACAGAAATTAATGTTGTATTTTAAAAATAGTAAACATAATATAAATACCTCGGTGATGTTCGTGACTGCATATTCCGATAATCGGTGCACAACACAGAGTATCAGAATTTAAGAAGCATCGCACAAAGAAGAATGGATGCCGAAAATAGTATAAACAAAAATTATCTTAGCAGTTTGAGAAAAATGACAGATTGACCGAGTTTAGCAAAAGAGTAAAGAGTACAAAATTAGGTCCCCTGAAAAGAGTACAATATGTAGGCTAGTCTTTAAAGAGCACATCTGGTAACCCTACCCTCAACCCTTTAACGTCTGAATTTGTATGTTTATATAAGCAATCATCAAGTGAAACCGCCAGTTCAAAATCAATTAGGGAAATTTTAATGGGATAAATGGTTTTCATAAATGTGGATGAAAACCCTCACATTCAACATAAAGTATAATTGTATTAATCTTACATTGTACCTTCAGTGTTTTGATGCGGCGCATTTATGCGTCAGTAGCAGTGAAAAGTTTAAAGGTTAACAGTTTGAGACAAACTCTCTGCAAAATGTAGGGCAGCGTTTCTCAACCTATGGTCCGCGGACCACTAGTGGTCCGCGACGATGATGCAGATGGTCCGCAGACATAATTAAGATGACTTAATGTATCTGTTGATCTTCGATTAAATTTGACTAATATTGAGCCAGATATCCAGGTACTCTGCAAGAGGCGACAAGCTCAACCGCTCATTAAAAGTAATGTTATTACTAATAACATAATTCCTAATTATATTATCAAATTGGTAATAAATATTAAACTGTCAATAGTTTACTTCCAATTCAGTAACGGTGTTTCCATTGGATTCAAAAATGTATTTAGATTTATTTCGTTATAGTGACCTATAATTGATATTCCCAAATATGAAGAATATAGGCCTACAAGTAGCCTACTTTTAAAAATGGGATGTAAAATTAGTAGTCCGTAAAATTTTTTTTTCACATTTTTGAGGTCCTCGGGTTCAAAAAGGTTGAGAAACGCTGATGTAGGGTAGGCCTATACGGATAGAATTCATAAAATCACTGGCGGGAGTTAAGTTATATAAGAAACACATAGGCCTACACATATTAAACTAATAATTGAGGCTTTTCATTTTAACTAGACTTTTCTTTGAAATGGGAGAGCAATAAATAGCAAACATTGTCGTGTTTATGATGGAAGTAATTAACCACACCTTATTATTCACATTTTACGCGTTGTTACAAATTAACGTACGCACATCAGCAGTTCCGGTCCTGGCTATTTCTGTGTCCGGATATCACGACTTCTACAGGATACTATTTATTATTTCTTAGCAGGGTGAACAACTTTAATGGTTTGTCTTTCCTGTGCAACCAACAATCTTCCTAATATATGGAGACAGTGCTAAATTGTTTTTAAATTAACTATTACTCAGTCCAAACTAATTGAGTACATGTTGATTTTTCATAGAAAACATGAGAAACAAACAAAGTCAAATTTTAAAGTGCTAAGTGGTGTCTGCTGTAAGTACCGGTACTCGACACATCTAAAAGCAATTTCTGATCTTGAACTTAAGAAAAGTGCACTTCCTTTGTCGAGAAAAGTTTGCGTCGAGTGTATTAAAGTATGAAGACGAAGTAATCCACCCAACTAATACTAATGAAGAAACTACTAAACTAAACCGCTCTGAAGCGCAAAATCCCACGAAAGGTCAAGACTTAACATTCGACAGCTGCGACAACTTCCTCTTTCGAAGGAAATTGAACTTCGGTCTTCAGATTCTTAGCCAGCACCACTAACCACTGGAATTCTATGTGAGATTTGAAAGATGTAAGTGTAACCTTAAGGCTTACTAAAATGTAGTCAGTCTTAGGACGAATATTATGATTACTGAAGTCGAGAACACGAAATTAGCCCTATCAAAAGGACACCGCACTTAATATAAATGAGAACCATAAACTCAATAAATAACTTGATAAAAATCGTATATTAGTTTCTTACATGCTCTGTAGCCTATGGCTGAAAAGTTAAAAAAACGAATATTTTTAGTGGAATAATATTCAGATTCCAGATCCTACACGTCTGTAGGAAAAATGCATTAAGTTTCTGCAACGAAAGGCTTATTGTACTCTGAATTCTGATTATTTGTGTATAGTTTTATTAAGTGCCAGTATGGTACTTTATGAGATTGCGTGGGGACGAAAAAATGTCTGTCCGTCTGTCCGTCTGTCTGTCTGTCCGTGCGTCTGTACGCACCATAACTCAAGTACGCTTTTTCGGATTTTCATGAAACTTGGTATAAACATTCATAATGTCGATGGGAAGAACCCTATTGATATTGAACCAAATCGGTTCACCGGTACCGGAGTAATGCCCAATTTAGTGCCTATTTTAATAGATTATGGCGCCTTTCTCGTAGAAAGGCGCCATCACTCAAATACGCTGTAACGGATTTTCATGAAACTTGGTATACCCATTTATGACGTCCATGAGAAGTGCCCTATTGAATTTGAACCTAATCTGTTGACCGGTACCGGAGTAAAACGCAATTTAGTGTATATTTTAAAGACGCGGTAACTCAAATAGGCTACGCTTTACCGGATTTTTATGAAACTTGGTATACACATTTACAACGTCCATGGGAAGACGTCTATTCATAATGGATAAAATAGGTTGATCTGTTTCGGAGTAATGCTCAATTTAGTGCCTATTTTATGGCAATATACGTATTCGAAAGAATGTATTTAAAAAATGAAAATCGGTTATCTTGACAACATAGCCTATTGTTTTACTGTGATCTTATAAGGCCTTGGAAATTAAAATACAGGTAGCTATGACAAAAACACTATTGTTTTACATGCTCTTATCCAACTAGACCGTTCAAATGACCCAGGTGGCCGAGATGGTAGACCTTTCTTCTTCCGTAAGCCCTGCTTAATGAATAAATCTGGAGCTTAACTTGGAAATCAATTAAAAAAAAAACATATTCTGTATATCATAATTGCAGTCATAACTGATTAAACAAAAACATACTGGCACTTTTTTACATCAGTTTACCTGATTTTATTTTTAATTATTTTAATTCTCATTCGTTACAATGGAATTCTTTCTATATTACAAGGGAAATTTTAAGGCATTTTTAAGAGGCTTAAATGATATATTTATCACAAGTCGCATAAATGTAATACTTGTACATTGATACAATAAATATTCAATAAATCAGGCAAATTTTGAGTTGGTAGCTATGTCAGTAACATAAGTGTAAAAGTTAGAAAAATATATTACTATTTTCAATTAAAATTAAAGTAAACTGAAGTATAGAGATGTTCATGTAAATGAACTTAGGACAGATAATTTATTTTACATATTATTTCAACATAAAAAATCCCTTTAGGCAGGCCTACAGGCGGAGGTAGATTTCGAAGTGCTTTTGGTTTAATTTATTGTCGCTGCATAGCACTCTTCTTCTTTAGCCTTGGCATGGTTAACCTGCAGTAATAAGAACTGAATTCGGTAAAGAGGAAGAGCCTACAATCATTTGTTTTGACAACAAGAATCGGATATAATATTCTGGGAGGCCGTGCGCAAGATCAGCAATGAATAAAATTAGCAAAGCCGCTAAACAAGACAAAATTATGATATTATAATAATTCTTTTAAGTGTTATTATTTTCAAACATTAAAATCTCGCGTAATATGAGAGCTATCAAGAAACTATTTATTGATTTGTAGAGTACTCATCAAGAGCTTTTCAACGATACCCCACAAGACGTGGTTTCAAAAGTTTCGAATTTTCATCCCCCACCCCCACCTCCACCCCCACCCTCACTCGAACCCCCGAATCGTTGGTGTCACTGTGAACTCCATAGGGAGTACTCTAATTTATTCAAACAAAGTTTCCCTCTATACTTCATAGGGGCCGAGATATACATTTTTAAAAATTTCAACCCCCTCCCCCGACCACCCCCTTGGGCCAATTTTGCCCATTAACGAACTTGTCCGAACTATTGGGCCTAGAAATAACATAATAAAATTTGGTTCAAATATCTTCAAAATTACGGCCGCTATCGTGTAAAGATATATATAAATATATATATATAAATATATATATATATAAATATCACAAAATTTTTTTTTGAACGGACGGTGGTTTCGTACTTAGGGGAGCATGAAACGTAAAGATATGAAAGAATTTTTCGAAAATCATAAAGTGGTATCCATTGCAATAGGTAGATTTTTCTTCGAAAATCTACCTAAAATAGCTGAATTTTGGTGCTGAGTAATCTTCAAAGTCAATATAAGAAGGTAAAGGAGACTGTTACACAAGTTTGTCTCCACTATAGACAAGTCTCAATAGTCAGTCAACTGGTAAAAATTGTTAAAATCTATTTTACAAAGACCTAAATCCAAGGGAATTTGATATAGCTTTTTGCAGAAATATGCAATATTTTGCATCACACGAGCCATAAATCTACTTGTTTCAATGTGAAGTAACACTGAAAAAGAAAGGTTTTTATGCGAAATACTGAAATTAACATAACTCCTGTACCTAAATTTAACATTTTTATTCGCCGTAAAATAGGAACCCCTATTTATATGTAAGACAAAATATCTGGGCTTCATGTCAGGTTGACCGATGGCATTAAATAAAGACTTTCTCTGAAAATTAACTGGAACAAGATTATTTGTTTAATTATTATTATTATTAATATTATTATTATTCTTTTTATTATTTATTTAATAAATATAATAAATATTTATTTATTTGAAGAATATACTTAGGGAAGGCTTGCTGAAGCAGAATTTGAAGCTTCTTTTCACACATTTATAGAAATAACGAGAGAAATAATCACCTTTTCGTTTGATCTTTTACCAAATCCGAATGTAGATTAAAGCAGTCTGCATACATGAGTTATTTCACACAGACTTATTACAAGATATCCTATTTAATATAAATGTAAGGGGCAGATATAAAATAAAAGTGGAAAATAAATATGAGAGTAAAAGACAGAAATACGGAAGCAAAGAAAGGAGAGGAAGAAGGAAGGAAAGTAAGAAATAAGAAAGAAATAAAAACAGATGTTTCCTGCAGAGTTCGAATACGAGCTATAATTCAAGCTCTTTAGTCCCTAGAGACTACATGGCATTATATACTGGAAGTCAGAAAAAATAATTATATTCATGCATAATATTCTTCACGAAATCGGAGCTCAGTTAGTTTAATGTTTTATTTACATTGCAGTTATTTTGAGAACGAAGACTTTAAAACTCGTGATAAGAGATCCAATCGAAGTGTTTTATTTTATCAGTGTTCTATGAACAGAAAATTGCTTTAGAAAATACAGTAACGATTAACTTAATAGATTTTATAACATGAAACTAATCTTCTTGAATTTCTACAGTAAATATGTTATGACACTACCGACCGGAGAATTTGTCTTCATAATTGAAAAAAAAAAATCCAATGGAAAATCACAGATTTTAACTGTTCAAGAAATACGATGTGAAATGATCATGTACAAGCCTGCCTATACTGAAGCGCATCTGGATATAAAAAATACACGATTCACAAGAGTTTAAGATGGCTCCCAATGTCGACCAGTCTGAGTATTCCGCCACCGGCTTGTACACTTTGATACAGCTTTTAATAACCAACAATCTATCTTCATTATACAACCTTTTTTTTACATCCTTGCTTTTTACTTCATAGCGTATTCCGTTCGTGAATATCGTAAAACATTTGCGAAAATAAAGTTACAAAAATGTGATAAAAAAAACCTCCCAGATGTGGCAACGTAATGTAGACAATGAATAAGATGGATTCCCCCGTAGGATTGTCTCCTGAATTTTAAGTCTGAGTCCTGATTCAGCCGTTTTTCCATCAAGATAAGGTCGTACAAACGTAACGACCCGTCAGGGCATAATAAGGATATCCAGCAGACTCTGATTACATCTCTCAAAGGCCATCACGTCTTCATCAGAGGAATGTTTTCTATACATGGATGAATATAGCTTCATTTTATAATTGACAGTGCCGGCAGACCATGCACGGAAGAAACGACAAACAGACGGGAAACAAAAAAGGGATCAAAGATAAAAAAAATAAGTCAAATTAGATTCCGTAACATGCCATGACATCGACAATTGCTGGAGTTTTAACATTTTCTAGCAACTGATGGAACTGTCATTACTGGTAATAGCTGTCATTTGTATGTGAGATCTCACATCTCAATTTCCATGCTCTGAGATGCCATGGGTTGTATTGTTATCCTTCCATGTAAATTCGTATTGGCTTAAGGAAAAACGTGGGAGAATGAATGAAAAATCAGTTTATTTGAAAGGTTAGTAAAGGTATTGACTAGATCACAAGATCGAGCTTTTGATACCCCATGAGGTCACAAGCATTTTACAAAATTGGCCTAAAACTTCTGGTGAAACTATGGCCCTGGAATCGACTCTATCAGAAATTACTAACAAGAGAAATCCTGAAGCCGGTACTTAAGACTGAAAATATTAATGCCTTCATTAGCTGATTGTCTAAATCTGTTAACTTCAACCTGTAAGAACCCTAAAGGCACCCAAAGCCTGTCTATTTAGATAGCACTTTATTTTTTATTTTGAGACTGTTCCATAATTTAGTATAGGCCTAAGAATAGCTTATTTTCATAGATTTAATCCTCCTTATCTTGTGACATCTCAATATCGATATAATGATCAAGCAATGAGGAAATGTGTTAAATACTTATGCAGGCTTTTTAAACATTTTCATTCCAAGTATCACTTGGACGACTATATGCAAATTGCCTTTCTCCGATATTTCGAGATGTTAAAAATCATATCCAATTAGTAAAGGATAATAAGACACACCAAATCGTAAAAATATAAAATATAGGCCTAAACTAGGAATACGATACGTTATATCACAGCCTGGCGATTACTGCGTAAGTCCCCCCCCCCAAACTATCAGAACGAAAAGGCACAGAGGACTAACTTATAGTTCATCAATTGCTAGCCACGGCATTACTGCTATAAAACAGAAAATACTGCAACGGTGTTAAGAAAGCCGTTTGGTCTCTAGCATATCCTCTTTGTTCTTGATAGGCCTACAGGCATCAATAGCGTGGTGGGGCTTCTGTCCTCATTGCAATAAACTGGTGATACAGTACTAAGATCCCACAAGAATATAATAAAAATCTTTATTAGAGGGTAATATAAGAACGCAAAATAAATGTCTAATGTCGTTCTAGCAGAATGGCAACAAAAATAATTTTTCTACTTATGGACTAGGATTTTGTCATGTACCATCCAATTACTGTTGTTATTGTTTCTTCTAACATAGAAACAGCAGCTTGCAGAGAAATCACGTCGGGCGGGCTGGGAAAATCATCTCAGCTGTTCATTAGCGGGTTTCCTGCTGACACTTACATCTGTCCATTACTAATAGAGATGCCACCCCCGTCATCAGCACCAGCCCGGGGGTGAAACTGTTTCCATGTTTTCAGACTCGTTTGTTTCCCTGCCCCACTCCAACCACCACCCTATTAGCGCTCTTGTCTATTCTACTGTCCTCCCCCGAAGTCAGCCGAAAGAGCAACAAGACCTCGGCTACCTTTCTCATACAATAAATTCGTCGATTAGCGTATTTTGCCACATCATTATTTCTTTTTCTACACTTAAAATAATGTTTACATATCAACCCCGAAGTTATCTTAGCTCTGACCACACTACCCAAAATTACCGTATAATTCATTAATTTAACTATCAAAATTTATTAATCTTCAGAGCATTATGTCGTTATCACGCAGTTTTAAAAACTAATGGAAGTTTCTGATTTTTCCCCAAATTCTATGTTCTTATGCAAAACATATTACAAAAAATAATTGGTAGAAATATTGGCATTTTCTTCAAGTGGAAAACCACAAAACTAATTCCTCAAAACAAATTAGTTTAAATTTATCATAACGGTAACTATAATATGAAGGATGGAGCTTAAGTCATGGCAACCATTTTCCCCTCAAAGTAAGACGACGGTACCATGGGATGTTTTATGTCACGGAAGAGTGTAGCATCTCTAGTATAAGGACACGTCATTTGGTAGCAAAACCATTTTCTGGGTCACTATACTTTCTTTATTACCACAGCTGATTATAACAGGTGAAAATGATGAATATCAAAACCCTGAATAAACCCACCAGAAACGTAATGCCATGTACACCGCCATCTACAATGGTTTGGGCCTCTAAGCTTAGTATGGAGGTCATAGAACAGCTCAATAATGTCTGCGGGAGTGGCCATGCTGACCACTTGCCCCCAATCCTGACATCTACCTATAATAGATGACGCAGCGGTGGAGATAGAATATCTAATAACAGTCAATTTTACGGAATTTTTTTTAACTTTTAACTACGGTACCTCTATTGTTCTCAACTTCGCTACTAATGCTAGGCACCCGGCAGTCTTTTTAAGATTGTCCCTATACGATTTACAAATTCTCACTAATACATTTTATTGAGTGAAAAAAGTTCCTGAATAATAATAATAATAATAATAATAATAATAATAATAATAATAATAATAATAGGCTACGCGACAACAGCCGAATAAATGGAAAGACAGGTTTAAAAATAATGAAAGTAAGAAGAGTTAGCCTACTAGCTGGCAAGACCTGGAGAGCCAAGAGACACGGACTGGTTCCGCCACAAGATCCCATAAGGTCCCCATAGGATCGAACCCCAGACCATTAAAATCAAAAGCTCGAAAGCTACTAACTTTGAGCTAACAGGAAACCTATCCCATGGCTCTCTGACTTCTTTCAGTCCACCCGCAATGAAATTAGAATACATCCATATGAACTCAGGCAACGTAAAATATGTTTCGTGTTTTGCTTAATGCTCTGAGATTTGTAATTAAGCCCTGTGCGGACAGGTTCCTTACTTGAACTGAGTTGAACGTAATAATCCCTAATTATCCAAAGAAACAGTCTATTTTTCATATAAGCAAGTCAGACACATCTTATCATTTGGCAGAGACTTTTATAAAACCTGGCAGTATTTCAGGCAAAATATTTTCTTACACGTCACTTCCTTTCTGGCTTTGCAGAAAGAGAAACTAACATAAACATAAAATAGGAGGCTGCATTAGCTATTAAGTAAATTTATTTAAGTACGCCATCGTTAGGGGATTACTGGGATGACGGTCATTTAAATGCAGTGAGATTAGTGTGAAAGATGAGCCTGTCTACTGACTTTCAAATAAAGGCTGATTATAAAATTTGTGATGTTGATTGAAGTGATCTTAGTGCGAAGTTTTCGCAAATGGAGGAGTCTATTTCTGTCACTACTATATTCCCTGGGAATGAGGAATGACTAGCTTTCTTTGTCAATAACTCATAATTTAAGGAATCGCAGGTACATACATTGCCACTGTTGTACGTTTCGAACTAGGACTGTTTAAGTAAAGTGGAAACATTATTACCATTTGACAGAATTAAGTCTATTCTTTTGACGTAATTTTATTACTTGAATACTGGAGTCCGAATTACGTATTGTAACGTTTATCAATATCTCAGATATCGACCAATGGCAAGGATTAACTTATCTGATAAAACGTCACTGGTCACGTCGAGGTATCAATGTTCTGTAATCAATACGTCAAAATCCGTATTACTACCAGCGAATATGACAAAAACACATTATTTTATATAACACTAATTGAAAATTAAAACAATCTGGAGGTGTATCGATCAAAAACAAAATTTCGATTCGGTGTAAACCAGTTCGCGTGTTTCTATTCTCTTCTGATTTCAGCTTATCTTAATTTGGTTAACTATTTCTCATACACACTGCTGGTAACATTAGGTAGTACAGTATCTGGTATCACATTCGATATAATCGATTGTTCATTCTTTTAGTATGCCGTGATATGACAGCTGACACAATGATGATCTGTTTTTCAACAACACAAGTAAGAAAGTTATATAATCTGATACATATTATTCATACAATATTCCTTAAAAATCCCACTCTAGATTATGACTTTCATTAAGATAAATTCGTGAGTCCGAAGCACGAATCTAGCGATGAACTTGTAATCAATCGTGGGATTACCTATGATAAAACTAGTAGGGCCTAATCATTGCACAGGAGGTCCCCTGAATACAAAAATAGGATATGTGTGTTTCTGTGTGTTCTGTGAACAGCATAGCTCGAGAACGAAAATTTTTAACATAATTAATTGTAATAACCTAACACTTTAGGCCTATACAAAACGTTCCATCGCGCACTATTTTCGTTACGTTTAATTGGTATTCTGCAAGGATATGGGAAAAAAAATTAAGTGGATTTACCTGTTAAATAAGCGGGTAAATTCCTAAAAAATTTAAAATAATATGCTGCTTTCGCATTGGAAAAAAACACTCATTTTAAAAATATTACAACCATTACACATGCTTTTTTTTTTTTTTTTTTTTTTAATCTAGACCAAATTTGTTATCAACTCTAGAACAACTGTGAAAAATTTCAAGTTATTCTGAATAAAACTGTCCTACCAAGAATCTTTTAACGGTAGAAAAATGATATTAGGAGAAACCGACATTTATTGCATTAGCCCCTTCAGTACTTCTTTTGATTTATACGTATTCGCCTGCTTCGCTGCAAGAGCGTAACCATTCTATCTCGCACGCGATATTTCAAAATCCAAATTAATGAAAATGAATATTACATTTAGCACATCCAGTAAGTGTCATGTAGGAATAGTTTATAGGTCCACGCCAGGGCCTGTAAAAAGGACGAAACGTAAAATAATTTTAATTTTGGTAGGGTAGACACGTTATTTCTGATGATATTTCAAAATCTAGATTTTGTTTTAAAGAATAACGAATTTTCAGTAGAGTATAATTTACTTTCTTACTATAGTTTCCAGCGTAGCGTAGTGGTTGAGGCGCTGCGCTACAAACCCGAAGGTCGCGGATTCGATCCTCGCTGAAGTCGTTAGAGTTTTTCAATTGGCTTAATCCTTCTGGTGGCACTATGGCCCTGGGGTCGACTCAGCCTCTAACAGAAATGAGTACCAGGAACAATTCTGGGGGTAAAGGCGGCCGGTGCGTAAGGCTGACCTTACCACCTTCTTGTGCCGATTGTCTAAAATCTGGGGACCTCAACCTCCTGGAACCCTCTGGGCCTCCATGGCCTGTATAGGGAACACTTTATTTTACTTTTACTTTACTATAGTTTCCAGGAAAGTGGCAAGATTATAAAACTTCTCCAACCACTTTTTTTTTCTTTTATTAGTAGTGATGGTATTCTTCGATTTTCTCAAGACTTGAAATGAAACAAATCGAAGCGAGGAGGGGTGCAAATGCAGCTTTGCCAGCAGGAAAAAAGGCACTAGGGGTCGTAGTGCGCTCGTTAGAGGTCTCGACATTCGGAAACGAATTCACAATTCTCACATCATAAGCAATTAATTTCCCGCACCAGTGGTAGTGAGGGTTGTTGTGTGATTGATTTCTCAGCTTCTGGGGGTAAGCACGCTCGCTAGGGGTGGTTATTACATCGGCTGGGAAATAAAGCATCTGGTTTGATTTGTGGTCAGATGCTACAGCTTTTTATAGCTATTACGGGGATGTAAAATGACGGGGGCTGCAAACAAGCCAT
This sequence comes from Ectobius pallidus, assembly GCA_964059195.1. Lineage (NCBI taxonomy): Eukaryota > Metazoa > Arthropoda > Insecta > Blattodea > Ectobiidae > Ectobius > Ectobius pallidus. The sequence goes on from CAXKWD010000002.1 coordinate 57,081,019, forward strand.
CTGTCTTGGTTTCTGTAAATAAGAGTCGCATTTTATGTTATAAATCATTTTGTAGCCAGCAACCCCAAAAAATGAAAAACCTGAGAAGAGCATTTGTTATCGCATAAATCGAAAGAAGCAATAACTACGACTGTAATTCCGTGCTATTTTTCTCTAAATCCAATTTCGCCACACGGCGCACTGCAATTAACGTTCCATGGGTTAAAGCTGTAATGTCTTTCGCTATAAATAACATTGAAATGATTTTTACAAGTCACCACACAACTTTCATGAAGGTAACTTGTGTTCCCATATCTCCTATTTAACAATATGAAATCCCCCTGTATAAAATAACCAGAATCCGTTTGGAACAGAAAATAAAACGAAAATTCTTTCATTCTTCTTACGGTAATTTAGCTTCTCACGTTATAGGGATGTCTGTGCGGCCCATGCCGCCCGGGCCTCATCGGGAGAGGGATTCCTTTGGATAATATACATACTGACTCGACAAGGACATGGGTGATCAACCCGATGCCGGGGCCACCTCTAAGAAAAAAAAAATCCCTTTAGGCAGGCCTACAGGCGGAGGTAGATTTCGAAGTGTTTTTGGTTTAATTTATTGTCGCTGCATAGCACTCTTCTTCTTTAGCCTTGGCATGGCAAACCTGCAGTAATAAGAACTGAATTCGGTAAAGAGGAAGAGCCTACAATCATTTGTTTTGACAACAAGAATAGGATATAATATTCTGGGAGGCCGTGCGCAAGATTAGCAATGAATAAAATTAGCAAAGCCGCTAAACAAGACAAAATTATGATATTATAATAATTCTTTTAAGTGTTATTATTTTCAAACATTAAAATCTCGCGTCATATGAGAGCTATCAAGAAACTATTTATTGATTTGTAGAGTACTCATCAAGAGCTTTTCAACGATACCCCACAAGACGTGGTTTCAAAAGTTTCGAATTTTCATCCCCCACACCCACCCCCACCCCCACCCTCACTCGAACCCCCGAATCGTTGGTGTCACTGTGAACTCCATAGGGAGTACACTAATTTATTCAAACAAAGTTTCCCTCTATATTTCATAGGGGCCGAGATAAAAATGTTTTAAAATTTCAACCCCCTCCCCCGACTACCCCCTTGGGCCAATTTTGCTCATTAACGAACTTGTCCGAACTATTGGGCCTAGAAATAACATATTAAAATTTGGTTCAAATATCTTCAAAATTACGGCCGCTAGCGTGTAAAGATATATATAAATATATATAAATATCACAATTTTTTTTTAACAGGCGGTGGTTTCGTACTCAGGGGAGCATGAAACGTAAAGATATGAAAGAATTTTTCGAAAATCATGACATGGTATCCATTGCAATAGGTAGATTTTTCTTCGAAATCTACCTAAAAAATGAACACACAGGACGAGAGACACTAGGAAAAACCAAAGTTAATAACAAATAAAATCAGGTAAACTGATATAACAAAGTGCCAGTATGCTTTTTTAATCAGTAATAATTGCAGTTATGATATACAGAAAATACTTTTTATATATATATATATATATATATATATATATATATATATATATATATAGATCTCCGAGTTAAACTCCAGATCGATTCATTAAGCAGGGCTTACGGAAGAACAAAGGTCTAAAGTTTGATTCTTAACCTTAATTCATATTGGTATACACTGATATACTAATTCTTAAAATATGTAAACATTTTACAAAATGCATTGACAATGAAATAGTACAGTAAGCCAATAAGAAGAGGATAGTTCCACCTAGCGGTATGCAGTTTTGTTCTGAGTATAGGCTTATGCAATTTTAACGCAACGCAATAACTTTAAAGCTAGTTTCTGTTCGTGAAATAACATTTATAGGCTTATGTTATTCTTTAGGAATGATGTAGGTCAATGAAAGACAATGAATTCCCAGTTTTTTTAAAGAAAAATGTAATACTTATTTAAGCACATTGACAAAATAGGTCACAAGAATGGAATAGGCTCAATTTAACACAATTGATAATAATAAAAAAAATTTTGCTTCAGGGTGGACTCGAACGTGATATCTCTTGATTACTAGACAAGCATCTTACCCCAAGACCAAACTACACTACGACATTTGAGTGTCCAATACCATTGTCGTAGCTCACAGAAAAGAAAAATCACCGTATTTCGAAATTAGGCTATATTTCGAGCCTTCTAGTTATCTTATGTTACAATATAGAATAATTTCATTCATTGGTAACATAATATTCGCGATATTCTAGTCATAAATGCGAATTTGGCCCTCACTAAAGCAGAGTACCAACTTAACCAAATTCTCAGAAGTTAATGTTTTTATTTATTAAGAGGTCAGGGATTATAAATCTGACATAGGCTGAAGTAAAATTCAATGCTTTAATCTAATTGTAATCAATTTTAGCAAAATAATTAGTCATTATACAACAGCATTTCGTCTATAATCGTACATATGGGAACATTTGTTTTTCATGTAGGAGTCAACTGTCCATGGCAACTGAAGGAAGCTTTATAAGCTGTCATTAATTGATGACGCTATAAGAAAGAACCGAGAATTTGATTTTGCATTTGAAGAAGGTGCCTTCTTTTTACCCTCCTTTACTAAAGAAGGTTTCGACAGGAATTGAAGGGTTGTACCAGAATTACCCTTTATTTACCTTAGTTACGGGACTCGCCCGCTGATTGGTTGGCCGCGAGCCAATCAAAATGCTTCGAAATGAACCAAAATATTATAATTAATTTGACTGATAATTACTCTTTATTTCGGTACTGGACAACCGATTAGGTCCAAATTCAATAGGCTTATTGCCATGATTGTTATAAATAAGTATATGAAGTTTCATGAAAATCCGATAAAGCGTATTTGAGTTACCGCGCCTTTTCTTATATGATACCATAAAAGGGCACTAAATTGGGTATTATTCCGGTACCGGCCAACCGATTTGGTCCAATATCAACAGACATCTTCCCATAGACATTATAAATAGGTATTCCAAGTTTCATGAAAATCCGATAAAGCGTATGTGAGTTATGGCGCCTTTAAAATATACACTAAATTGGGTTTTACTCCGGTACCGGTGAACCGATTTGGTCCAATTTCAATAGGGTTCTTCCCATGGACATTATAAACGCGTGTACCAAGTTTCATTAAAATTCGATAAAGCGTATTTGAGTTAGAGCGCGTACAGACACACGGACGGACGGACGGACGGACGGACAGACGGACAGACATTTTTCGTCCCCCACACAATCTCATAAAGTACCATACTGGCACTTAATAATAGAAAGGAAATCGAAAGAAAAAAGAAAATAAATGAAAACAAGTAGCATGTGGATGACAAGGAGAGGCAAATACATGGTAGGAGGGAGAAGAAAATGTAATGGGGAAAAGAAAAATATATGAAAATAGCTTTATACAAGGGGATGGGAGTATTCATTTCGTTTTTCTTTCTGTTTAATTCCTCTACTGTTTTGAGCTTGGAAATCAAAACAATAGAGAAATTACCAGCCTATGTATCATGGGCCTAAACAAAACAAAAAATAGGAAGGTTCCCATTTGAGTTACCAACAGGACCAAACCTCTTAACGAAGGCCCGATTCCAAATGCGTTAAAATGTAGACTCGTCCACTACACTCAGAAGTGACGTCAGCAAGAGCGGTTCCAAATAGAGAGGTTTCGAAATTTAAGTATATTTTGAAATCCATTCCGTGTACAGCGGTAACACCACGAACTAACATTCGGAAGATATCGGGTTCGACCCCCTGAATAGCCAATCTCAGCGTGTAAGGTAGGTTATTTCAGGGGTTTTCTCACTCGCAAAGGTCAATTTGGGATTCGTTTTCTGTCATGATCGTATTATATAAACCAGTTAAAGAAAGAGAGGAAGAATAAGAAATAAGATAATTTTTAATTAAACAAAAAAAGTTATCCAATCGTTAAAGCGTCTTTTAATTTTGAAAAACAAACAAAATCACAAGGGGTGCAATAACAGCGCAACAAAGTTCATAATTCAAAATAATTAATAAATAAAATCAGGTAAACTGATGTAACAAAGTGCCAGTATGTTTTTGTTTAAACAGTTATGACTGCAATTATGATATGCAGAATATGTTTTTTTTTTTAAATTGATTTCCAAGTTAAGCTCCAGATTTATTCATTAAGCAGGGCTTACGGAAGAACAAAGGTCTAGTTTTTTTAAAATGAGATTAAAATCTTCCAGCATCACCTGAACTGTACAGATATGTGATATCATGACAATCGCACACTCACATAAAAATGTCAAAAAAAAAATCAAATTGGCCGGTTTCGGGTTTTGAACCATGGACTCCAGAATGTGAGGCCAAAGCGTTACCATCTCGGCCACCGGGGTCATTTTAACGGTCTAGTTGGATAAGCGCTTGTAAATCGATAGTGTTTTTTGTCATAGCTACCTGTATTTTAATTTCCAAGGCCTTATAAGATAACAGTAAAACAATAGGCAGTGTTGTCAAGATAATTGATTTTCATTTTTTTTTATAAATTCTATCGAATACGTATATTACCATAAAATAGGCACTAAATTGAGCATTACTCCGAAACAGGTCAACCGATTTTATCTATTATAAATAGACTTCTTCCCATGGACATTATAAATGCGTATACGAAGTTTCATAAATATACGATAAAGCGTATTTGAGTTATTGCGCCTTTAAAGTAGACATTAAATTGGGGTTTACTCCGGTACCGGTCAACAGATTAGGTTCAAATTCAATAGGGCACTTCTCATAAACGTCATAAATGAGTATACCAAGTTTCATGGAAATCCGATACAGCGTATTTGAGTTATGGCGCCTTTAGTGCCTATTAAAATAGGCACTAAATTGGGCATTACACCGGTACCGGTGAACCGATTTGGTTCAATATCAATAGGGTTCTTCCCATGGACATTATAAACGTGTATACCAAGTTTCATTAAAATTCGACAAAGCGTATTTGAGTTATCGCGCGTACAGACACACGGACGGACGGACAGACAGACGGACAGACATTTTTCGTCCCCACACACAATCTCATAAAGTACCATACTGGCACTTAATAAAACGTATCGTTTACCCGCAACATACCAGATACAGGCAAACAAACATAATTTCAAAAACATATTTTTCGGATCACTAAATTAAAAGGTACTTTTGTAGCGCAAAAGTAAAACCTTGGTAAACTTTCTGGACGGCGGGGTTGTGTTCCCGCATCTTCAGCAGAGTGGAAACTGAAATCTTTGGGATCAGGTGCTGGTCAGGGGGTGAATTATGGTATAGGGAGAAATGATGGTAGGGGTTGCGTTTGAGTGTGTATTATTGTAATAAATACTGTATGATTTGAAATTGAATTGATTGTTTAAAACCAGTGTTGGGTATGATTTAGATACAGTAGTACATTTCAAATTATTCTAGGGCAGCGTTTCTCAACCTATGGTCCGCGGACCACTGGTGTAGATGGTCCGCAGACATAATAAAATTAATATATCATAAAGCAAGTGGAAAGGAAAGAAGTAAAACTCCGGTATTAATATTTTTCTAATTCAATAACTGTATTTCCGTCAAATTAAAAGAAAAAGTATTTAGATTCATTTAGTTATAATGACCTATAATTAATACCCCAAATATTAAGAATATAGGCATACATATAGCCTACTTTTAAAAATGGTATTAAAATTAGGGGTCCGTAAATTTTTTAGACATTTTAGAGATCCTTGGGTTTAAAAAGGTTGAGAAACGCTGTTCTAGGGGGTTAGTTTCTTACTTTGTTTGTATAATGTGCCATATTCCCATGCCAGAAATTATGTCTTCGTAATAATGGTTGAATATGTTTCTGTGTGTAAAACGAAAGGTAAAATTGCGCTACAAATATATTTTTATATCGTGAATTTAATATAAAGCTAAAGCCGGACACAAGAATGAATATTTTTCAGGTTCAGGTTCTCACGAAACTCTTTTTGAAAAAGGGTACCTCCGTTTCGATATTTTTAATTATCACTGTCATTATGTATGGAGAACGCCTAACGTGGAGTAGCTCACCACATTAGTGTAAATGAGCTTTCCCTATTCGATAGGAGGCCCTTGCCCTTCACGGGACATTTATGGCTATTTTCATTTCATTATTTCTCGTCTAATACCTACATGTGAGGAAGTAAAAATATCAGCGGTAGAACAGGAAGGAAAAAAATTAACAAACTGGGCGAAAAGAAGGAAACGTTTAAGGTGAAAAAAGATCAAGACGGATTAAATGATGGATTGAAGTTGAAGCAAAAAAGAAGGGGCTGTCAGTCCTTCAGATCATGTTACGAGCTTCCACCCACACCGAACAAACAAGCGGACATGAAGGATGTCTGAAAGCTCAAGTGCGGACAGGTGGATTTGGGATTCAGGGCTGGCCCACTCCGCTTCGAATGCAAATCACTTTTATAAGATTCTCATAACCATGGACTATGCGTGGGAGGACAGAAGTGTCGGTTGGCAGACCTGACCACCACTACATCAAGTGTCACTTCTGTTCTCAGAACCAGAGGCCATCACACCAAGAAGTCACGGCTAGGGAGGGCCGATTTACATATTGCATTTCCACAGTATTTTGTCTGTAGATTCTCACTATATGAAAATGTAAGCCTAAAGTCCTTTCAACCCGAGACCCAAGTAAACAAAAACCAGTAGGCCTATGTGGTCTCATTCTAGCACATTATTCGTATGACCTAAGAGTAAACATTTGAATGTGTTACCCTTTCTCAACTGATTCTCTGGAAACACCCATGGTATACTACAGAAGATGTAACCTCTACCCATAATATTATAGTGTTCTAGTCAGAGAAAATGCCCTTCGCAAATGTGTTTTTTTTTAAATTACTGAATACAAAGTTGCCCTTTTACTTACTAAAGTGTGGCATAAGAAATTCTGTAACTTTCGTATTGTATCTACTAAGAAGTCCTGCTGCTGTGTAAATTTACGAAGTGTCGCGGGTTCGACCCAGGCCCAGGTCGATGGCATTTATGTGTTGTGTGAATATGAAAGGCACATGCAGATTTACGGGGATGTAAAGGAACTCCTGCGGGACAACATTCCGGAACACCTGCGACGGTTTCAGGAACAGTAAGTTGCAGAATACCCCCGTTGTTAAATAACCATAAAATTTTAAATGTATGGAGTAATGGCAGGAAGTTTTGTGTCTTGCTCTTAATCGTATTACCTATCCTCATCCCCATCTGTAAGGCCATATTCCTCCTCCTCACCGGGAGGAGATTAATAATCACTTGTAGCAGTAACACTGCTGCATTTCACCAACTTCGTATGTTAGTAAGAAATTCGTGGACACAGGGTATATGGTGACACGAATTGCCCATCAAGTGTAAAGTTAAGTTTCTGACATTCCTGTCATATTGCATTACTGCAATAATTTTAAGAATCCGTATATTCGTCACTCATGGAATTTTGTATGGTCCATCTATATAGTGCGATCCATGAACAGTAGCTCCAACTTTAACCTATTCTCTAACATATATATATATATTTTTTTTTTTAATTGTGAGCATTTTAATATTAAGACGTCTGTTCATACAGTGGATATATTTAAGAAATGTTCCTATACTTATCTGAATATAAACTTCGTGAGAAAAACTATTAAAATAGACTATATTTAAAGTCTTGAGAATAAATTTTTAACAGCAGTTTGGTACAAATCTCACAATGATAGTTCAAAACTATGATAAACATTTTTTAGGTTCATACTTTTTTTGGCGGCCTTTTTAAGTTTGCTTTGTAACAGTTTTTCGGCCGAAAACATGTTTTGCACAAATGTATGTAACTATGTTAATTTTATAGATAACATGACAAAATAAAAACCAAAATTATCAGAATGAAATGCTCTAGATTTTTGTTCTAACGTAATATTACTAAGTAGTGAGTTAAGTGAAGAAAAAATTCACAACTACAAATTGAAAATTAACATAAAATGGGAGTTTTAGTGCTGCAAAATTATTAAAAAGAAGAAATACTCGCCTTTAATATTTTTTCTTATATAGATCTACTATAGGACTACCTGCTATAGAAGTTTCAAGTTTGAGAACTGTCCTCTTTTTTTATACAATTTTCAAAAATGCCCAAAAGCTTATTTTGGCAATATTTGAAGTAGATTATCTCAAAACTGCTTCAGTAAAAAATTATGAAATTTATACAGATAACACCTCTTTATGATGTAAAGATGTGATAAAAATTTGGTGATTGAGACTCAACTGGTTCCAGAGTCATAGTGCATCGAATTTGGCCAAAAACTGTGTTATACGCACACTAAATTTAAAGGCAATTTAATAGTAAAAATTCACTTTGTAATTTTAAATACAAAATTTTAAAAAACCTAAGTTTGTTACACAAAAGAGTTGTATATGTAGGCTACATTTCATCAGTTAGCATGACAGATTTATAATTTCCTCAAAGCTCTGAAGAGTGTTGAAATTTCGGTGCATAGTTTGCATTTTTGGCCACTTCGATGCACTATAACTCTGGAACCAGTTGAGCCTCAGTCACCAAATTTTTGTTACATCTCTTATATCATAAAGAGCTGTTATCTGTATAAATTCCATAATTTTTCACTCAGGCCCTTTAGAGATATTCTACTTCAAATAATGCCTAAATACGCTTTTGGGCATTTTTGAAAATTGTAATAAAAAAAAAAGCAAAGTTCTCAAGCTTGAAACTTCTACAGCAAGTAGTCCTATAGCAGATCTATACAAGAAAAAAATTAAGGACGTGTCATTCTTCCTTTTTATAATTTTGCGGTACTAAAACTCCCGTTTTAAGTCAATTTTCAATTTGTAGTTGTGAATATTTTCTTCACTTTCCTCACTACTTAGAACAAAAATCTAGAGCATATCATTCTGATAATTTTGGTCTTTATTTTGTCCTGTTATCTATAAAATTAACAGAGTTACATACATTAGTACAAAACATGTTTTCAACTGAAATACGGTTATAAAGCAAACTTAAAATGGCCGCCAAAAAAAAATATGAGCCTAAATTTTTTGTTACCATAGTTTAGAATTCACCATTTATTGGGAAATAACTGGTAAAAAAATTAGGAAAATAAAAAATGTCGAGCAACTTGGCCTGGTTCATTTCTAATGGATTAACCCAGAAGCAATCAAATATTATTTTTCATCCTTCCAAATATCACTGGGAGGGAGAGAGCAATAGGTGAATTACCTGTAAGAAATGTTACCATATTTATCTGAACAAAAGCTGCATTTTTTTTCCCCCAGATTAAGCCTGGCGAATCATGCATGTAGTTTAAAATTGCATACAAGCATTTTTGGTATATATTGGTAAAAATGGGCACAAATCAACCATGGACATTCCCCTCTTCCAAACATCGCCACTGAATCTGAATCAATTATCTGAATCCCCAAAAGTATTGATATAATAATTAATTTAACAATGAAACTACACCAATTCCAATTGAAGTACGGTAGAAAATGCATAAAATTGCATAAGCAAGTGATTGATATTCATGATATGTGCTCTTTTGTGATTTGTAATAGCGGCATTATGGAATATTCCTGTACTATGAGCTGCTCAAATGCAGATAAATGTAAATAATGGTTATTTTTAAACTGATGATAATTGAAAGTGCCTAATAATTATAAAAATAGAAAAACCATGCAAAATCCAACAATGATAGTCATATGAAGTGTTAGTATTGATTTCTGTCAGTTTCATTTAATGTTTGATAAAATAATATTGGAATTTCATAATATAGTTCATTTGATAATATCTTTTCCTTATTTTCAGCCTATTTCACCTAAGAAATGTTACTGTACTGTTATGATACTGAGGCAGTTTATTATTTCACAGTGGAATTAATTTAATTTCTTTTACTTTACTATAGCGTTAAAAAGGCAGGTGCAGCTTAAATTTAGGGGTGGCTTATATTCAGGTAAATACGGCATTTCATCTAGAGGAGTTTATAAGAAGTACAATGCACATGCAGTATTTAATCAGCAGTACTCACCGTGTCAGCAGCTGTGAGGTTGATTCCTAGTCCACCAGCTCGAGTACTCAGGAGGAACACAAAGATGTCTTCCCTATAAACAGAACAAGGCACAGACTTAAAAAACATGACACATTTATTTTACTTCAATAGGTTTCTAATCGTTACAACCCACTCACCTGGCCTGAAAGTCAGCCACCATGTCTCGTCGCTCCGAGATCTTGGAGGAGCCATCTAATCTCATGTACGTGTGCTTTCGATGCCACATGTACTCCTGGACAACAAGCAAAAAAGATATACAATATTTTATAGTAAATAATGTTTTAGGTTCTATGTGTTCACCATGTTCAAGTGACAAGTTCTATTATGGTAGAAGGGTCAAAACAAGCTACACATTTTAGTCTATGGTACACTGCAGGAAGTCTCTGGAATTTTTGTGCTTTATACAGGGTACGGCAGAAAGAACGCCCCGATTTGGGAGATAGATATGTACTTGGTGGGTGGGGGTAGAGGGGTGGGATGAATATTGCCGAACAGCAACTTTAGTGCCGTTTTAGTTTAGACCATGGCTTGGTCAGGAGTGCATCGCGCTTATGCCATAGAGCAGTTTATTCAAAATGGCAAGTCGCCAACAGCAATGCAGCGTGCCTTTCACGTACATTTTGGGCTCCAAAGACAGGACATCTGAAAGCCAAGGTGTACCAACATCATCCCCAAACTTTGGAAGCTCTTAAGGAGGCAATCCATCAGGAATTTGCTGCTGTTCCGCCCGAAATGACAATGAGAGTCATGGACAACTACCGAGAGACGCTCAATCAGTGTATAAACAATGGAGGTCGCCACTTGAATGATGTTCTCTTCAAATCACGTTGATGTAAATAGCATCATGTGTACTTTCAAAGAATTACATAAGTTTTTTCATATTTTATTGGGTTTGGATATATTTGCCTTCTGTAAACGGGGCGTTCTTTCTGCCGCACCCTGTATTTTGGTTGATTGAGAAACAGAGACTAGAAATGATCAATGCTAGTTGTGTAAGATGGTTTTCAAAAGGAAATCAGTGAATCAGATTTGACAGAAGTACCCCATACAAACATACATACTATAAAAACTGTATAATTTTATGTAACAAAATCTTATGAACTTCTCGAATGAGGACGCACATAGTTTCTGCCTCATGATCTGGAGACTCGTTTGTGATACTGCATAACCATTTATACAGCCCTGTATAATTATGTAAGTTAGGTAACTACTTTTCTATATGGAATGATAATTCTTTCACACTGGCCATGTGTAGGCTAAGGTATAAAGGTAGAATCAGATTGAAAAATGCAATGCCATAGTCGGGATTTGAACCGGTCAGACTGACTCTATTTTTCTATATGTTTTTTATTAGCTACATTTCTGTCTGGGTTTTATATATTGTGTGTTTTGTATTCTGGACCCCCATGGTCAGTCAGATGTCCCTGTCTGTGTAAAAAATATATAATAAAACCCTTTGAAATTCATATGACTACATCATAATACAACAGACTAGTGTGCTGGGGTCAAGGTATATTCATGCACTAACAAGACATTTCTTAGTAATTCAAATCAATAGACAGCCCAGTATCTTGGCCTCCATGGTCACCAGAAATTCCTCTAAAGTGAGAAATTCCTGACGTAACCACAGATATTCCCAATGACATGCTAGTCCATAGGAAACAGGATACATTTTGTACTACTCTTCACACAGATAGTTTCTACCTACAAAATCCCGAACTTTAACACCTTAATACTGTTTAATGTTGCAATCAGCTGTTTAATGTTCCAATCAGCTATTTGACCATTTTCTCTCTTTTTAGTCCACCTACTGTATGCTGGTGATGGTGGGGAACAGATGTGAGAACATGGTAGCATATGGCAAAACCAAATAGTGAAATCATAAGAAAACATATCATAAACAATTTTTTAGTACATGCTCTCTGGAAAGGCTGCTTGTCGGACTGTTAACACGCCAAAAAGTAGCATTTTATCAGCCTAGGCTACAAAAGTAATTTTAGCAGACTCTTCTCGAACTAGTTTCAACTAGAAATCTACTAGATATCTCTGTCTTCCAGCAAAGTATATTTTTATAAGTTTTTTGTGAGTATGGGTTGATATTATTAAGATGGATCATAAAGTTTGTCATTGAGACATCTTGTATTCTAGAAATAATTTGATAATAATATTTTATATTGCCCCTGACTGTAGGGGGACTCGAACACACCATGTCTTCATTAACATGCCGCAGCTTAGACCAATACACTACAAGTGCTAGCTGAAAGGAATGAGTTCATAGAGCCTCTTGTGTGAACTGCTTCTTTTAACAAGGCATAAAAAATTTACTTGAGGAAAATATGATAAAAATGGCATGTAATTTCAGTTAAAGTAAATATATTTAGTTTGAACAAGTCAGTGGTAAAATCTAGTGAAGTATAGTGTATAATACCTCCACTCATGTGTTCTAATTATTAACTTCACTGTGTAAACTTCCTACAATACTTAGATTAGATTAGAAATTAGAATTAGAAAAAGCCACTGAATCCTTTTCAGGCAAGGGCCTCCTACTCTCGGTAGGGCTAGCTCAGTTTGTACACACGGGGTGAGCTATTTCCTGTGTGCATGCTCGGATTTGAGCTTTTACTTTAACTGTTAGTTACTGTGTGTAGCTTGTGTTCCATTTTGAGTCTAGAATGAGTGTCCTGTACTTTTCCCTAATTCACTTCACTTCACTTTTAAATTCTAAATTATGTCAACATTTTATTCTAAACCTAAAATTGTGATTTTCCACTCCCTCCTATCCCTTGCTATTCGTGACCATTGAGGTCCTATCACTTCTATGAAGTCCTGAGCCCATCTCCTTCTCGGTCTCCCTCTTCTTCTTTTCCCTCTTCTTGGGTCCCAGATCGTGGTGGCATAGGCCCATCTGTCTGCAGGTAGTCTGGCCACATGTCCTCCCCACCTCCATTTGAGCTCTCTTGCCTGTTTATGTGCCTCTTCGATACCACTTCTTAGCCTCAGTTCTTCGTTTCTTACTTTGTCTACTAGTTTAATGTCTAAGATTTTTCTCTCCATTCTGCGCTGGCATCTTTGTATCTTCAGTTCTTGTTGTTTAGTCAGCGTCCAGGTTTGACTTCCATATGTTAGTGTCGGTATGATGCAGGTCTGTAGTGCTTCCAATCTTAGTTCTCTGTTAATGTCTTTGTCTAGGAGTAAGAATTTGAGTCCCCAGAATTTCCCCCATGCTTGCCTTATTCTTCTTTCGATCTCATTGTCCCCATTTTCTGTCAGACTGACTGCTTGGCCTAGATATATGTACTCGCTACAGTAATGGATTGGTGTGCCATCAATTATTATTGGTGTCTCTATGTGATTTGTCATTGCTTTGGTCTTTGTAGGGTTCATTTGTAGTCCCGCTATTGCGCTTTTAGTACTCAGTTCTGCTAGCATTTCCTGTAGCTCTGTGGCGGATTTTGCGAACAACACTATGTCATCAGCAAATCTTAAGTTTGACAGTAGCCTTCCGTTGATGTTTATCCCTTTCATTTTTTTGTTCCAGCTCAGTCCTCTGAAAATCGCCTCTAGTGTGCATGTGAAGAGCTTGGGCGAAATAGGATCTCCCTGTTTGACTCCTTTTTTTACTCTAAACGTTTCTCCCTCGATTTCTGTCTTCACTATCGCTTTGCTGTTCCTGTATATTCCATACAAGATCCTTATGTACTTTGGGTTTATGCCTATATTTTCTAGTGCTTTCAGCATGAAGTTATGTTCTATTGAATCAAACGCCTTTCTATAATCGATGAATGCAACATATAATCTTTGGTTAAACTCGTGTGTTTTTTCAATCACTTGGTTTATTGTGTGTATGTGGTCTATGGTGCTGTAGTTTGCGCGGAAGCCTGCTATGTTTAGTTTAATTAATTTAAGTTATTAACGTAATGATGATTTTAAGAGTAAGCACCATAGCTTTGCTTTCTTTATGCAGATCGTTAAAATGGAAAACTGAGCTTATTAGTAGTAAAATTACAGAACTTTTACTAAAAACTACTGTATGCACCACAAATGCGGAAACTTTAGCTTACTTATCCTGTATTTCAGACGAGGCATAGCCGAGCTTAGTGTACTAGATATATAAATAGCTATTTTCTGGTAGAAACATTGTAAGAGCTCACCAGGAACTGAACTCACATCACTATACAATTTAGGTAAAATAAAAAGAGCTCTATTCAAAGTCCTATCAGCTTAGTCCAGTTGCACCGTATTTTTATTCTATTTTGTATTTTATTTTGGAGAAAATTAAAAAGAAACTATTCGGCAAAGAACCAGAACTACGCAGATGGACATACGTTTAGAACGAAAAGAAGCTGTACTGAAAAGTCATCTGGACTCTTAGCTAATAGTTAACAAGCTTCCAACAGAAACAGTCAATACAAATTTAAAAAAATTCATTCAGTAAGATTTCAAATACAATCAAGCAGGCATATGAAGTAGCTTTTTGACCTGTGTGTGCATAAATATCCATGATGGACAATCCAGGTTGCTTTGAATTCTGTGAGTTGCATTTCGATATTACTACCCGATGCACATACAGATTAGGGACATCATCACAGACTAAAATGGAAACTGGAGATGGAAGGTCGAGACAATAATACTCGGAGTGGAGGAAATATGTAAATGCACTAAGACATGGGACCACCATATTGCCCAGTATGTGTCACGCACGCCAGGCATCTGTGGGAAACACATGAGGAAGGGTTGATCGTCAGGTACCTGCGTCATGACGGCAATACATGCTTTAACATGGCACACAATACTCACTCACAATAACAGTAACAGTAACCTGCACCTCAATGTGGAATACTAACAAACAAGTGGGGGAGAAAAAAGTTAAATTCATCTTACAGCCTACCAGTGTTTCAGAAAGAACTCGAATTGTCTCAAAGTAAAAGTGAACTTCAGGATGTCATTCAGGATTCAGTTTGCTTTGTTTATAATAATAAATTTTGTTATTCAACACTCGTTGGTCCATATTTTCCACTGAAGTTGTATTATAAAAATTGATAAAGAACAAACAAAAAAGAATTTATTGTCAGTGGATAAAAATGTATGGATAATGTGTGTGTTTTTATCCACTGACAATAAATTCTTTTTTGTTTGTTCATTATGAATTTTTATAAATTTTGTTAGTAATTTGAATTGTTTATAGACTGCAATGCAATTTTCAGTAATATTTGCAATATCGTTCTTCTGCTCTTTACCTTGTCATTCAAGCATAATCAAATATGAAAACTAAACTAGTAGGGCTGTAACCTTTAAGGAACAGGAACTACCATCAGACCACTGCATCACATATCATGGACAGATTTCAAGTTTAGGGGGAACATGTGATAAGCATGCCATCTCCTGCAGTCTTTATTGATGGCTTTTATGACCAGAGCCAATTCTTCTTTAAGTTGCTCCTAAATTATTCTCATGAAACTATTCCAGACCTTCCCATATCAGAAAACCTGAGAAGGTACCACAGATTGAACCCAGACTTGCAGATACATGGTAAGCAATGCTAACCATAGGACCACATTCCATGAATTATTCTTAGAATAGAGTTGGGATTAAGGACACAGACCTAGGAGTTATCCATGAGATCTGATCAAGTTAAACACTTCATAAGCAATGTTAAAAATTGCAAACTACTAACTGCAGCTTCAGCCATCATGTAGTTTACCAGACCTCTACTTCTTGCTCAAGCCCAGGCTACAGGAAAAGATGGTCATGGGTATTTATTAAGAATTATGCACTGCTACTTAAACCTTCAATCATCACTAATGAATGTGCCAGAATTTTGTCCCATAGGTGTTAATTTACTCGCCTGTAAATCTATTGGCATGGGAGTGTCACATTTATGCACCATAAATGCAATCAACCTGAGTTGGAATCAAACCCTTGAACTTGGGAACACAGAACCAGAGCTTACTGATCGTTCTACCCAGGCTGACGAATCCCTGAAAATTACCCACATTCATCCTCCAAGTGAGAAAGAAAACCCCTTAACAGAGGGAGCAGGGCAATTTACTATGAACTAATGATTGCATACCTGTCATGAGACTTAAAAAAGGTAAAGGTAAAGTGATCCCTGTATAGGTCATGGAAACCCATAGGGTGTCCAGGAGGTTGAGGCTCCCAGACTGAGACATTGGCATAGGAAGGTGGTAAGGTTGTCAGGCCAATGGAAAAATTCCAAACTCACTGAGAACTGAACCTGCGACCTTCCGGTTTGTAGCACAGTGTCTCAACCACTATACCACGGCGTACCCGTCATGAGACTTACACAACTTCATTGTATTGCAATATTATATGTATTGGTTATTAAAATATCTGTATATCTAGTCTGTATGTAATCTGTCCCCTCTCCAGCACATTAACAACTGAAGATAACATCCACTTTTAATCATGCGATTTGCTGCTATTGAGAAGAAATAAATATACGTTTTTGGTCTGGACTGGTTACAAGGAAATACCATAGTTTTAAACCTACAAGTTCAATAAAAGTTTCGGGTATAGGAAGTTTTAAATAATTTTTTTAACTACCTCCTGTTTCGAATTTCCCATAATTTCTCTGAAATCCTTAGCTACTTAAGCCTTAACTGTCACTGCTGTGCACGAATCTTGTCCCACAAGAGTTATAACATGCCTGTAAATCTACAAACATGGGACTGTTGTATGCATACAAAAATGCCATCAACCTGGGCTGAGATTGAACCCAGGAACTTGGGAACAAAAAGTCACAACCTAACCAACTGTTCCTCTCAGAATGACTTTTTTCCCTTTTTTTTTTTAATGATTGTGCTAAAAAGAAACCAATAAACATAAGCTAAAAATTATCACTAAACATTCTGTTGTGTGTTCTCAACTCTTTTATAATAACTGGGCCTGTCACAATGTAGAAATTTCTTGCAGGTAGCTGGGTTGACCACTACCTTAGTACTGCTTACTGGTACGTTACTTTTTATCATCAGATATTCCAAACACTCTCACATTCCTCCATGCGGACAGCCTCGCCCTACCCACTGAATTCCAAGTTAGAAGCAAGTGATTCATAATGACAGACTTACATACTCTTACAACTTGCTACATATCTAATTCACAAACAGACACCCTTCAGCATACTGTCGCAATCAACAACATTGTCTTCTGCATTGCTGTCACTTTCAGAAAAGAAACTGGAGGGATTAAATTTATGGAGAAAGAACTGATCACTTTCTAGTTTTCATTAGTATTGAATGGGAAAAAATTAGAAAGATAAAAACAAAATTTAAAAAAAATAAATAAATATATAAATAAATGCATAATATGAGAATGCTGCAATGAAGCCAAAAATTATACATGGAAAAAATTAGAAAGGTGAGAAAAAAATGTTAAATATGAAAAATAAATAAAACAATGCATAATATGAGAATGCTGCAATGAAGCCAAAAATTATACATGGAAAAAATTAGAAGGGTGAGAAAAAAATGTTAAATATGACAACACTGCAATGAAACAAAAAATTACACGAGGGGTGATTTTTTAAGTAGTAACAGATCTATAGCACCTCACTGGAACAAGATGTTTATGCCACTTTCGCCTGATATTTTTGGAAATCCAGCATAACTCAGAATAAAGTTGATTTTCTCTATCACCACAAATGCATTCACAAAGGTAACATATAACTATTTAGAAATATCATAAAAATTAAGGATCACAAAATCACTGTTTTCTTTTACTTCCTCTACCCATACCATAGGTACTGTAGGTACAGGAAGTATAGTGTTCAACCCAAAATTCATTATCACATCTTCAACATAAATACACATTTTTGAGGCTCCCTGAATCCAAAAAACTATTTTCATGTCTGTGTGTCTGTGAACAACATAGCTCAAGAACAAAAAAGTATAAGAACAAAATTATATGTTTGGGTTACATCTTCTGAGGATGATTACCTCTTACTTTTAATGCAACTTTACACAAAGAAAACTCCATTTTTCGCGATTTACTTCAAAATGACGATTTCATTTAAATTTTGTACATGAGATGCTTATATTAAGAGGTAAAAATCTTTATTTGAATCTTTTTTTCCTTCTTCACCCCCCCCCCCCGAAAATTCTCATAGTAGTAGTTAGAAGCCAGTCACTTTGTAGAAATCTAGTATTGCCTGGTGAACAATAAATCTTTGATTCACAATCAGATAACTGAATAGGCACTAGATGTACATTTACCGAATAGGCACTAGATGTACATTTACCGGACACTCTTTGCAATATGGCCTCTCATTCTATATCAGAATGTTTAGGTTTAAAAAAGTGACATGAGTGAAATACAACAGATTTTTTGGGTTGGGTATCCTTCAGGGATGCAATTCAAAACACACCAACAACTCTCTCTTTAACTTTACAACCACTTTAGTCCAGTCAAATTATCACAAAAAAAGTCATGTGGATGCAAAATTTAGGGTAGAGCTAATTTTTTTATATGATGTCTGGGATGGTTTTGAGAGTAATTTCTGACATTTTGCCAACAAAATTTTTTGCCGCCGGAGCCGCCATCTTGAAAAAACTTCAAAATTTTCTATTTTATTTCTGTTTTTGCCCATTATCTGCCAAAATACGCACCTGACAAAATATTTTATTATTTATCCTAAAAGTGGATTAAATTTGACACAGTTTGAGATCAAATTGAGTTTTCTACCATGAATAGTTTCGGAAATACAGCTCTCCGAATTTCAGCAACATTTTGCAAAAAAATAAAAAAATCTGAACTTTCAACTAGTTTTTGCTCGCTATCTTCTAAATGACCAAACCTTGAGTAAAATTTCGAAGGATAACTTTTAAAGTAGAGTAAATTTGCAACAAGTTGAGTATTTAATGTGTTCATACCTATTATAGGTCACCAGATACAGAGGTATCTACAACTCCTCACATTTCAGAAAAATTATCGAAGGTACGAAAGTCTAGTTTTGCCTAGGATATTCTAAATGGCGTTTATCAGTAAAAAACCTGTGTTGTCTTATAGTTAACTTTTACATTGTAATTAACAACCAAAACAGTATTTCCAACAATTTATAATGATAAAAGACTAAAAAAAACAATGTAAAAAGAAAATAAGAAAAGTTGGTGTAGGTACAGCATTTTGATTTGGAGAGAACGGCGTTTTATTTTAGAAGAACACTTTTGCAGTGTCCTCTGAAAAAAATTACTTCCTATAGCATATACAGTTGTCCCAAAATGGAAACATGTTATCGGAGGAATGGCGCTAAGAGGCTCTTTGTCACTGCTCCGCATACCGTTCTCTCCGGATACATGTTTTTATGTGTTTGTACCAGGCAACCTTAGGCATTTTGAAATATTTGCAGACAAATTATGACTCAAAGGTTTCAGTTATCTTCAATGGTTATCCTTCTGACGCTAATCAAACAAGCACAAAGAATTGTGAGACTCCGACGGGCTACGAGTCCATCTCCTGATGTCGTCTTTGATAGAACTACTGTTTTGAAAAGTTCACAAGAAACTTTTCTCACCAATGAAAACAACAAGAGGCGCTTCGTAGAATTGGCAAAAGCTGGAATAGGCTGTTAAAGATGCAGATGTCTTGATTGTTAGCACTGCCTTCTCAAAAGCATCTCAATACGACATTGTCTTTGTAGTTGGGGAGGACATAGACCTTCTTATTTCCTCACTACATTACCATCCCCTCATATAAAGAATACATATATCCAAAAGTACGGAAGAAGCAAAGCTGCAGACATCTTCTAATCAAGGCAGTCATTTCGCCACAGCTTCTCCAACATGCTGCTGTTCATCCATGCTTTCAGTGGTTGTGACACAACATCTGCAGTTTTTGGCCACGGGAAAACCCACTTCTGTTCGCCGATTTTGAAACATCCTGAACTAGAAGAGGAGGCTAATGTAATTCTGAACCCTCAAGCTACATCAGGAGAAGTGGCTGAAGTGGGCCAACATTTTTTGGGTCACTTATGTGGAGGAGACCCTGCTACACAAACACTTGACGAACTTCGGCACGGAATATTTGTAAAAGCTGCAGGAAGAATGAAATTTAACTTAGCGAACTTGCCCCCAACCAGTGATGCGGCTCAACTTCATGCCATGCGAACATACCACCAAGTTCAGGCATGGCTCAGTGAATACAAAGACCCTTTGAAGTGGGGCTGGGTGAACACACCAAGAGGCCTCTTTCCCCTTAAAGCCAAGAAGTAGCCAGCTCCAGAATCAATTCTGAAAAGTATTTCCTGTACCTGCAAGTGTTTAAACGCTTGTGGGTGTCGTAAAGCTGGATTAAAGTGCACAACGATATGCAAACATTGCAATGGGCAGTCGTGTGAAAACATACTAATAGTCCTGTCCTCCGACAGTGAGGATGATGACACTCCTGATGAGCCAATTAATTCGTTTTTGGATGAAGACGCTGAAGAGTACTTTATCAACACTGGCTAGATTGTGAACATCATGGACGAAATAGCAGACGTCAACTGCCCAAGTCCCTCTAAGTGCCGAAGACTATGAACAAGCAAGTTATTCAATGCAATGTTTCACCAGAACTCCAGCTAAATAAAATCTTTTTGTATATAAATGAATGTTCTGTGCCGTTATTGCTCCTAACTTGTACTCACATGCATTTATTCAATCGTTGCTGTATATATATATTTATAAACCTCTGTATTTTGTGACCTGAAAGAGGTAGGATAAGTTTAAAGTACTCAATGCAATGTTTCACCAGAACTCCAGCTAAATAAAATCTTTTTGTATATAAATGAATGTTCTGTGCCATTATTGCTCCTAACTTGTACGCACATGCATTTATTCAATCGTTGCTGTATATATATTTTTAAACCTCTGTATTTTGTGACCTGAAAGAGGTAGGATAAGTTTAAAGTACTCGACAAGTTTCAAATTATCTCTAGTTTAAGTTTCCATATGGAGTTTTACTATAGGTTTGGACATTTAGAAGATAGCGAGCAAAAACTAGTTGAAAATTCAGATTTTTTTTATTTTTTGCAAAATGTTGCTGAAATTCGGAGAGCTGTATTTCCGAAACTATTCATGGTAGAAAACTCACTTTGATCTCAAACTGTAGAAAATTTAGTCTACTTTTAGGATGGGTAATAAAACATTTTTGTCAGGTGCGTATTTTGGCAGATAATGGGCAAACACAGAAATAAAATAGAAAATTTTGAAGTTTTTTCAAGATGGCGGCTCCGGCGGCAAAAAATTTTGTTGGCAAAATGTCAGAAATTACTCTCAAAACCATCCCAGACATCATATAAAAAAATTAGCTCTACCCTAAATTTTGCATCTACTTTTGATAATTCGATTGGACTACTTTACTTGAAGAGATTATTGTTTTTGTCGACTTAAAGAAAAAAGCTCCGATTTTATTTAAATTTCCTGCACAAATTGCATAATACATGGTATATTACATATTATAATTTATTATAGTAAGAGTTAATACTTTTATTCGGGTAGAAGAAGTTATATGTGTTACACATCAGATTTTTTACTTTAGAGCTAAAAGGTATCAGAAAAGTGATAGTAAAATAGAATTTGGCATTGGGCATACAGCCAGTTATGGAATCAAATTTTAAGGGTCATTGCTATGTTTTATTCTGACCTAACCTGACAAGAAATAAAGCATCTAAAAATAAACGGACGTAAACTGCACTACCACAACTAAAAAAAGTTCTCATATTTTAACATCACCCGTATTCCTGTATAGATCTGAAATCAAATATTTAAAGGCTTTGAAACCGAAAGTAATTGAAGAGCATTTGAAATTAAAATAATCGTAAAGATTATTTACACTGTTCATCACACAGCCAAATTCTAGGTCAGTGACAGGTTATGTTAGGTTAGGAATATTTGTATTAGTTTAGGAGCAATATACTGAATAGCGGTGGGTTAATTATGTCTCACATTGAATATGACGGGAAATTTTACCCTTGTGCCGATCGTTTCTCGTTTGTTGCCTGCAGCTCGGAGGGGCACGGTCGCTAATGGCAGTGCATGGCTGGCTACGCTATTCTGAAGGAGTTCCATATTTTCATACCCTCCGAACATAAGCTTTGTTTCTCCATGTATGTTGCATAGATTGGTTAGTTGCATTTATTGACTGAATGGTGCAGAACATGTTTTATTTTCCCAAACATTCAACAGAAGCTAAATTATGCTACAAGCAATGAGAGTTTCACAAAAATGGGTTCTTATACATTCAATTTTATGAAAAATCTGTGAGCAACAGGCATTAGAAGCCCAAGAGCATATTTCAGGTTAGAAGGGTGACTTCTGAAGAGTAGAGTTGAGAAAAAAGTGAATTAGAAAGAAATAGATTATATGCAGGTTTAAAGAATTACTAAGAATTATTAATAGCAGGGACATATAAAGTAAGCTATGATTTAACAAATTTGCTGTGGTGAGAGAAGAGTAGTGCATCATTTAACACATTTTACTATTTTACATAATTTTCTCTTCCTTCCTTGAAGTAATCTTAATCAGAGAGAAATTAAACTAATAAATAAAGATAACAGGTGGATAATTAATGTTTATTCTTTTCTTTTGTATTTTGTTCCCCCTTTCTGCTGAAACTATAACTGATCTTTTACGAAAATTTGGCAATATTTATTTAATCGTAATGTAAAATGATATGAAAGTGAAATCACAAAAATCTGCTCGTGATTACATTTTTATTACCAACATAAACTCTATATTTGAAAAAAATATGCATATTTAGTACATTTTTCAGTTATTTTGTAATTCAAATTCCTTCACTTATTATTAAGTCATTCATTTAAAAAATTACATAAATGTGATACTGTTATACAATCTGATGATCAGCCAGTGGAAAACCACATAATTACAGGCTTGTTAATACCTATCTCTATTTAAATTGATGGTGTCGCACACAGACACACAAAAACTGTAGTCTGAATACTAAAAGGAAGCAATTGGAACAAAGTTACAAATCAGTTCTGTATGTTCGGAATGTTTTTGTGTATCCCAGTGAAATCATTCATGCACGACATGTGGTGGCTTTGAAATCTCCCACGGGAACTCGTGAACACAGTGGCTTGTGCGCTATGACGATTCATCTCAGTGGGCAAGGAGAGGGGAGGAGAGGAAACACTTCATAACCTTCAAAATCTATAACCACAACAGGGCTTAACAAAAAAAAGTATGGAGCACTAGTATTATGTAAGAAACTATTTCTAAAATACTAAAACCAATAGACCAATCTTCTCACAGTAAAATAGTGCATTACTTCACTACAGAATTTTAAATAACAAATTAGAACTACACTTAACATGACTTTTTTTTAATTATAAACCATTCAAATACTTAATTCATACCAAATGAGGAAACGAGAAGTATTATTTTTTACAGAGGGATGATTATAAAAGATAAAAAGAATGAGATTAAGATGATAGGGTCTCAGAAGACTATGTTAAACATAGATGGTAAAAAACTCAATAGGGGAAACCTAGAATGAGATTTGTCCTGTGGGATCCTAGAGGTATTTCAATAGTCGTATACTCCAATGCCCCTAGGGGAGAAGAAAAAATTAATCATTGAATGACAGATATATCCCTCCCCTAAGGCAACACAAATATGTACAGGCAACAGACAGGGAATGTTGGGGGGTTGGTATTAAGAGAAGTCCAATTCGGCATTTGCTTTTGCGAATGAGGAAAATGGCCTCAGGATTGAAAACCTGCAAATCTCCTGAATTTGAGTCCGTGATTTTACCACCTCAGTTAGTTCACAGGTATGTCAGACTTTTTCTGATGATGAGACACGGTCACTTAACTTGAGAAACTCATTCATGTATCATTTTTTTTAACGGATCTAACAGAAACGCCACAAAGGAAAGTTAAAAGCAATATAACTATGCTGGATTGTGAAGAACAATCATTGCAAGTTGTATGCTTATATTATGAGGAATATTATGTGAGTGTCTCACTTAAAATTGTTGCACTTGTTTTCCATTTCTTTCGGAAACTTCAAAAATTTATTTTATTGTAAAGTTGCTACATACTATAATTTCAGAAACAATTTACTTCTGTATGGAAAATTTATCCGTGAAGATTTTAATCTATATATATATAAACATATATATATAAAGGCAATGTTAGTATGTGTGTCCTTTTTAGACTAAAAAACGACTGGATCGATTTACATTTGGTTTTTTACAAAATCATTCACGCCTGGAGAAAATTCAAAGCTATTGAAATCCTTGATGTGACCAGTAGAAAGAAAGTTATTGGCCTAAATGTTTTATTTAAATATTACACTGAATTCTTCAAATGCAATACAATTCTCATGACAACAATATTGTTTGCAGTGTGCACATAGGGCTTTGGCAGTTGCATTTTACTGGGTTTTGACAAATAATTATAATTAGAGAGGATATTGATATAAATCGTTTTTGTAAATCAATAATGGAGTAAATAAATATTGGATGTGATGCATCAAATAGCTTTCACTACCCTGGGAATGGAGAATATCATTTTCTCACATCACATTTTTATTTAGGATAAAAGGGTATTGTGGGGAGAGAGTTTTCAGTTGTCTCGGCCTGAGTTTATGCGAATGATGGGTAGTGAGTATGTTACATCAGAAGTCTGTAAAAAATTATTTTCATTGATACGTTATTCATCATTGTAGGCTTTGTAATAGTTAAGAAATAGGGATGTTTGTTGGAAGCATTTAGAAAGAAACAAAAATAAGATGCATTTTTAATCCTATGTGCGGACTAAATTATTATGTCTCATATTTTGGGGGAAGAATGTTTGAAAGTGATATTGATTTGATTTTGATTTTAGCCCAGAAATGGTTATAAGGCAATATGAAAGTGGGAACCCAAATGTCCCATAAAGACAGTAAAATGTTATGTTACCAGAATTTGTGTTTCTTTGTGAGGCATAATGAGTAAAAGCAATGGGTTGCAAAATTCTAAGTCCTATAAGAGCGATAAAAGTCAGATCTAGTGTTTTCTGAGGGAATAGTTTGAGAGTGATAAGTCATCCTTCTTCGCTTCAAATTCTATACACTTATAAAAGGACTTTAAAATCAAAAGTCCTTCATAATTTAATTTTAAATTACATGCAAAATACAAAACCCGGGCTACGCCAGGCATTTTAAGCTAGTTAACTATAAAAGTCAGCCTTGAGAGAAAACATTTCATTGAAATGCTTGTTACAAAGAATTATGCCAGGAGATTTGAAAGTGTTGTAGGCACTTCAAATATAGCAAAGTATGAAAAATTTAGATAATATTTCAATGATAAAATAAATAAATAAAAAATTTAGCATTTTTCTGTAAAAATGTATTTAGTCCCACTGTCTTTTAATACACAAACTTAAATCTTTTGCATTGGATTAGGATCAAAGTGTTCACTTTCTTTGTTGTTTTTACTCAATCTAATTCAGTCTGGCCAGCTGAAAGAAGCCACAGAGTTGCTATGCTTGAGTGGACAGCAAGTGGACAGTGGCCATAACAAGGGAAGTCTCAAGATGTTACGCACTCGTACACACAATTTGTCTCAAATTAGTATCATTTTCTCATTACTTTTTCTTTGTGAGGCAGCTCTTTAAGATATTATACACATCCTTATGAATGAGAAAATCTGCCTTGCAATTAATTTCTTCCAATTTTTCTAAGAACACAAAACTCCTGATTCCCACAGTAAGCTAAGGCTTCATTTCACATGAGGAAACAGACAATTTCATGGTGTTTAAAGCCTGTAAAGAATATGCTATCCTTTTAAAGAAACACAAAAGCAAACAAAGCTCTATGGCAAACATTGGACATGATGAATGAAGCCCTTTAAATGAAAAAATTCTTTTTAGGTTCTGAATGACATTTTTTAAGTTCCTCAATCTCAATGAACTTGACTCAATGAACAATACACCCCATTCATAAAAAGTGAAAGAGGAAGTCATTAAGTATACTATGAAACTATAAAAAAAAATGTTTTACTTAACAAAAGAGTGGAATTTGAAGAAAGCTGATTTATAAACAGGTACATGAAAGTGAATTTTTCAACATGTTGGCCTAAATATTATTCTGAGTAATGTTGTTTTGCATTTGTTTATTGTATTTATACAAAAGAAGAACACAAAAAGTATGCTTATTTCGAATATATAGCACCTTCTACAATTAAAAGCATAGTATTTAAAATTGTATTCCTTCAAATCAGAAAGTCCTATTATAATGAAAGCTTATAT
This sequence comes from Ectobius pallidus, assembly GCA_964059195.1. NCBI lineage: Eukaryota > Metazoa > Arthropoda > Insecta > Blattodea > Ectobiidae > Ectobius > Ectobius pallidus. The sequence goes on from CAXKWD010000002.1 coordinate 57,107,323, forward strand.
GCATAATGTATAACATTTACTAGTGAAGCTAAATGAAGAATTATTGTGAATTTTCAAAATTTGAACCAAACTACTGTTTTAAGATTTATTTACTGGAATTTTATATATTTTTTTTTATGAATGTAATATACAGGAAGAAAAAAAAATTCATTTTCAGATATCTCAATTTTTAAAAATCCTCCAAGTTTTTTTAAAATTATTTGTTAAAGTTACAATAAAATTGAAGGTAGTTTGTTGTACACTCAATGAAGAATAGCTATTCAAATTTCATGTTATCTGTTAAAATGTGGAAGTTTTGATTCATTACAATTTAGAGAAAACAAGTAATAACTTACAGATTTGTGAAATAAATGGTTGCACCCCAAAAATATTTTTCTATGATAGTGTTTCTTTTTATCCATTACCCATTCATGCTATCATGGTGGAAACTTGAATTTCCTTCACCCAGTTTCGGAATCTTAACCTGCATACATTTCTTTTTTTTTTTTTTTGCCTACTTATAACACATGTGTACATGTGTGCCAGTAGATCAAGAACCCCAACTTTTGATATACCAATTTTTGATAACCCCAACTTTTCATATACCATAAAACGCTTCAGATCATAAGATGCAGCTTAATTTTAGGTTGGAACTTTAAAGGAAGGTAAATTTAATGTGATTCTAAACGAAATATTTTAAAGGGAATAATATACTTCATTACATAAGCAAATTATAACCTTGTACAATGGAATCTGTGTAAATCACTTCTAACTTAAAACCTGCAATATATGAAAATCTCTTCTGAACAGGTGGCATCGCATAAATTTTCACAACCGAAATGATTTCTGATGAAAGACTGAAAATACTTTTACACCCTCTAACCCTCAATGCAGCATACGGTAAGTGTAACAGGACAAGGCGGTTTAGAGGTCACTGTATTCAATTAAACTACCCGGCGAAGACACTCCTTTTGTATAAAAGAATTCAATATTCCTTTCTTTTCACATAGTATACCTGGCTTCCAGCCACCCTCATTTTACGATTGTGACAAGTGGAATGATGTACAGTCTGTGCTAAAATTTGTAACTGTCTTATTGTTTACAACACTTTGTGTACAACTATGGTATTCCAGCAATATTTAGCATAATTTAATTTTTTTAGTGTATTCGGACCATTAGATGCACCCAACTTTTAAGGCTCTGTTTTCAAGGTCTGTAAAATACAGTACTTATCATTGCAGACATGAAATACCATATTTCCAAGTTGAATTTTCAAATTCAATTTTACCCGTTTTTACGTCCCTTTTTTTTCTCTTAATACTGATTTACATCAACCGCCACCAAGATTAAAATAGTACTATAGTGCATGTCGCTTATTGTGATCACTTCGGGATGCAGCTAATCTGATAATATAAACCAATTGATAACAGTAACTGAAAGAATTAAATGAAAGTTATTTATTCATATATAAGATAATACACTACAAAACAGAATTTAAAATATTTATTGATAAAATAATACGTAACTGTGAATCATTGAACAACTCATAGGCTAATACAGTAACAGACTGCAAGCAACTATTTTTTCAACCAGTAACAAAGTTTTTAATTGTTTTTACTTTCCTTTAGGAGTCTATTTACTAATACTCCATACCCAGTTATGAGTTACGAGTATTTTTGGAAGTCCTTTTCTTACTCTTTCTCAATTCTCCAATGAGACTTGTGCTTATCGCTTCATTATTGCAGTATTGTTGCATAACGTGGCAAGTTTTACAATTTCTTAAAAATTCTTTCACAGAATTTCTAGCATAACAAAACGAAAAATCAAACTGACTTCAATTGTTTTCATACATAACAAATTTGAGATTTAGATAATTTGTATCTCCAATACAAATAAAATGACTACTTCATGTGTATTGGTCTTTAGATTGGACCAATAATAGGGAATAATCTGAGTGCTCTTTTTAACATGGAAAATTTTAATTATTGCTGAACTAGGCCTGTTATACCCTCCCTTTTAAAAGGTAATTTCCAATATGTATTAAATTTACCATGTTCCTTTTTGTGTCCCATGTGTTGTCTTTAGTTCCATTTTTGGGAAGTATACTTGTCTATATGGAAGCTTGGTTCTTTTATGTCTTTTCCAACAAATATGTGGCATTCAGAAGAAGCAAAAATGAATTTGAAACTAATTGTTTTGTGGAGTTTATGTTTCAAAATAGACTCGCTGAAAGGCAGTACAAATTCAAGAAATGTATGTGTACCACTTTATTCTCTTGTGCTAGGAAATTGAATCTTCAAAAGTAAATCAAATTTTTTCAGATTTACTGACTGAATTGTAATGTTAATATCACTACTAATAGACTTATCATCATTATTATTATTTTTATTTTAAAACTGAGGATCTTGGGAGAGCTGCAAATGCTGGTGCTGCTGTCAAGAACGTAACCACTTACACCAAAGTTGACCAGTGTCAGTGACAGGGAAGCAATCAAGTGTATGACATGCAAAGACCAGTCAGCTGTGTGTGTGTGTCAAACAACTGCTCCTATTACACATATTTTTTTAGTCAAATTTAAGTTAGAGAAACGCAACAAGCAAGATGGTGCTGATTAGAATAATAAACATATTTTTGTGGCATATTTATTTACATCTTGCATTTTTGAGGAACAAACTGCTTTATTAGGAAGCCAGCAATGCTTTCATTTCGTAACACACTAGGAGGTGCCCGCGGCTTCGCCCACAATAATTAATTGAAAAATTAATAGTATAATAATTATTAAAGCATTATATTTATTAACACTTGCACGCGAATCATTCTTAAACTAAACCATTGATAATTAATGAAACAGCTAAAATTCCGGCTTTAGAGTACATTCCACGATTAGAAATCGCCACCTGGGAAAACGATCTCAGATTCGATTATGCAGTTCCAAAGATAACTGTGAACCACTTCCTTCTAAACTGTATAATTCTCGTGCGTAATTCTTGAGATGGTGGTGGATAATACGTATCGTTTCTCAACTGTTTGTTGACAGATGAATGTGATGTGAATTTTATTTGATAAATTCAGTGTAATTTTCAGAAATTATATAATTTTTTCAAGAGAAGGAGTGATTGATTTGGATTTTAACTGTCCACGATACTTCGAGGATTAAACTATCAATATATTAAACCTGATGCCCGCGGCTTCACCCGCCATTATTAATTGACTCCAGGATTTTTAAGAAATTTACACTGGCAGTGTATTAAGAAGGTTTGTGGTTCAGAGCTATGAAAATTGTAAGTAAAAATAAAATTAGAATATTTGTTCATTGTGTTCATTTCACTTGACTTATGTAAAAAAGAAACGGTTTTACTAATTTTGTAGGCGTCATGAAAGTTTACACTGCGAGAGACGAACATCGCCGAGTATACCCGATGTCTCACGAAGCGGGCGAGCGAGCAAGCACGCTATTTAGGGCCGTTGAATTGTTTAAGAGTAGATTCTTGAAGGTATTAAATTAATCAACCATCCTAAACTGAAGGCAATGAAATAAATGTTTATCCTTTGATTATTTTCGATAAGCTGCACACAGTAGACCCTCAACTTTGAATGGCACAGACTCCCAAAGTCAGAGCCTCTGTTTGGCACGTATGTTCCAAATTTCAACAGAAGAATTTAAGCTTTATTTTATGTTGGATTAAAACAAGAATCAATATATTATGTGTCCTGTCCTTTCTAATTCATTTGGTTCTCTCTTTTATCCACTTGCAGCTAGTAGTCCTAATAAGGCTGAGGTATGGTTCAAACCAACATGCAACAGATGGCAGTATATATATATATATATATATATATATTTCACAAAGGTGACATCGGCCTGATATTTCAGGTGACCATAAAGATCCAGAATACAATATACATACATGATAAATTCTTAACAATATTTAGGCATGATTTTTAAACTAATTGTATCTTACCTAAGAAAACAAATATTTTAAACAGTAAAACAATGGAACATGAAAAATCAATACTGGCAAAACAAATGATTATGTAAGATACATAGAGAGTCCTTCAAAATGCGTACGGAGATATCCTCTATATCACTCCACAAGAGGCCCACACATTTCAAATAATCGCTCGTATATTTAAAACAGCTTCCACGAGCTCCGAAAAGAAGACCCTTCACCTCCCATGCATTTTCAGGAATATTATAACTCTCACTAAGGTGAGGGATGCATGGTCGGTAAATGTCTTCCTTTTCATAGCTAACTTCTTTAGCCTGTTCGAGGTGGTGTTCCATTCGAATTGTTGGATCTAAAATAAGGCCTTTTCCATCTTTCCTGTTAATAGCTATTATAACAGCTCTGCGGTGGCTGCCATCCTCAGACAAGCAATGGACTTTCTGCAATCCTTGTTTTCAATCATAAGCATACTGGTGTAAGTGTAAACATTCAATAACATATATTTTGCTACTCACCTCTAGGAGATCTATCATTCTTGTCATCTGTGAGTATATGAGAACTCTATGACCCTCTTCTTTGAGCCTCTTGAGCAAAGCATCTAGCACATACAGCTTGCCAGCATCAGTTACCAATGTCTGCTTGTCTGTAACAAAGAAACACTTTTGTACAGGATCACTGCTTCTACTTAAAGCAAAGAACTAAATTCTTATGAAACAGAAAATGTTCGTATGAATATAAAATTAGATGGTATGGTCACTACATGAATTTTTTTTCATATTCAGGGTCGGATCAACACTTTAAAAAGTATCTGACAGGAAGGGAAAAGTAAGCCTGATCCCATTGCTACTGTGCTTATTATTACTGTTGATGTCATTTTTTTTAAATTTTTTATTTTTAATAATAAAATATGTATTGCCTGCCATTATATGGAAAAATAGTAGACCTTGTATTTATAAGAGGAAAAGAAGAGGAGGAGGAGAAGGAGGAGGAGGAGGAAGTGAGAAAGAAAAAGGGGAAGGAGGAGGAAGTGAGAAAGAAAAAGGAGAAGGAGGAGGAGGGGGAGGGGAGGAGGAATAAGTCACTGACTCTTTTCAACTCTACTACACTCTCAACAAAACAACGGACAGCCTGAAACTTTGCTGATAAAGCTTCTTTTGCAACTAAATGATAGAAGCTAAATATCAGAATAATGGAAAAGCAGATTGTACAGGAAACGCTTGTGAGAAGCTAAACATCTGAATCATGGAAAAGCAGATTTGTAAAGGAATTCCAGACTTGCAGAGCAATCAGCATAATAGCACGTCTGCACTTCCCTTCACACTTGCACAGTTGACAAAGCTAATCTGTGCATCCATCAGACAGTCGGAGGAGGGAAAGCAAATTCTCTTGGGTGAGGGGATGAGATGACGAGTCTCCTTGCGTCCAGGACTTAATTAAATTCTATCAGCTTCTTTATTATTCCCTCTGTTTTGTTTCATCTTGTACTCGTCTCCACCCCCTCAAATGTTTCAAGTCTTCACAAATCCCCATAGTCAAACAGGGGTGTACAAGTAATGCACTTTCATACAAATTCTTACAGTTTCATTGTCAGCTTCACATATTTCAGGTAAATAAATTCTGATAAAATGACTAGGCCTATAGAACAAGAATATGGGGCACTTCTGATTCAAGATCAAACAGTGGCGGACGCAGGATATTCCCCCCCCCCCCCCCCGAAATTTGAAGAAAGTGGCAAGTTTTATAAATTAATTATATATGTAAGTTAATTAATTTTGTTTAGTATTCTTTCTACCTATTCAAATCCCCCCCCCCCCAAAAAAAAATTCTGCGTCTGTCACTGAGATCACATTAGGAATTCATCAGCTTGTTCCTGAATTTAAGATTTGCAAGTACAAATGGTGCACAAGTTAATAATAATATTTATTGCCAACCAGGTTTAAAATTACTTATCAGTCTAATTTCAACTTAGATCCAGAATAGCTATTTATGTATCAAGTACGCAAAATAACGCTTTAGCGGACGAATCTAGTATAGCGGCCGAGGCGAAAGCCGAGGCTGAAATACTGGATGAGTCCGCTAAAGTTTTTGCGTACGTGGTGCATACAATATTTTTTAGTAAAAGTTCTATAAATTATATGAAATAAAACAAAAATACCGTAATTAATTATAATGAAAGGCAATCAGTCATTTCTTTAAGTTATATTGTCATGGCCATCTAGATCATAAAAAAACAATGACCGTACGTACCAATAACAAATGTGGTAGTAGCATAATATATGAATCCCTTGTTTGTAAAGATATTGCATACCAACTAGTATTTATGAAAAGCTTGTGAAAATATAAATGATAATACCGAGGAAATTTCAATCCAAGCCAGAAACATTGAATTGGAGCTGCTACCAGAAACTTCACGGCAGAAATAGGCTATGAGAAGGGATATATTACGGCATTTAAATCCTGTTCGTCCATGGTAAGGAATGTTTTTCATGTGAACCAAAATGTGAAAAGTTGTTGGCTTATATTTGTTGTCATGTGATGAAGTGGGCTACCGTGTTTTGCGAAAAATCCTGGTAAAGTTTCTGATTATCATAAATAAACGTGTAGGCTTAAATTTGTTGTTTTATGACCAATTATATGCGTAAATCCATGTTAAAGTTGGTGTGACTGGTCAATGCCGTCTGGGTTTTGTTTATAGATTGCCATGACGACTTTAAAGGACAAGGCCGCTAAAATTGCATTTTGAATGCAATTTGAATGCACTTTTATGCAATTTTAGCGGACTTGTCCTTTAAAGTGCAGCTTTTCGGCGTGTTACCAGTCCGATAAGCAGCTGTTTTAGAGAGCGTGTACTAAAAATGTATTTTTTTCTAAAGAATCTTCTTCAGTACCTGTTTTCTTTTGTCATCAAAAAGGCCTCAACATTTATTGCATGCAGTTGTTTTTGGTATGATCATTGCTTTAAAGGTGTGTTTGTTTGGGTAACTTTTCTATGTAATCCACGACTTATTCACTGATGAGAACTTTCTTTCCACAGTAGCATTTCCACAGGCAAACAAAATACACAACCAAGCCATTGTGCTTGCCATTGCAGAGGGGAAAGAATTTGAAAATTTCCACATGACATTACACACTTGTAGATTCAGAGTTCTGCCTTTCTATTTGACTATCTGTTGCACCTACAGAAACTCATCAAATACTTTGTTGTCAACTACTATATTTTCACTAAAACTTCTGCAATATACTCTACACATTTTTCAATATCATTCCAAACAGTTAGACTATTTTGAAGAATCTAATAAAAATGTCAGTGTTGCTAATTTTGAACAGTTACCAAAAACGCCAACGAACCAATTCACACACTTTATAGCTAGAGGTACCTATTTTCAGGGTTTTTTTTTATTTCATGACTTTATTGTAGTCATTTCAGTATATTTCTTGTCATTTTTATTTAATTTCGTAGACAATTTTGTTTTTTGTTTTTTTGTTTTGTTTGGTTGTTTGTTTGTTGAGGATTTTAAGGAATAAAAATTTCAGCATAATTTTCATTCATGCAGACTGGCTTCATTTGAAAGTCACAAACAAATGCTTGTTTTCAATGTATATTGATGGGTCATGAAATTTTAAAAAACATCAACTTTAAATTAAATGATCGAATAGAAGTTCCCACAATCTTGAGTTGCCACCTTCAAATTGCTTCCAATTTAGTTCATATAATTTCATCAATTACTTCATGATTTTGCTCAAATATTAATCATTTTTGCATTTTAGCTAATTTCATGATTTTTAATTTCTTGTAAATTTACATTGTGCTTTGCAAATAACAGATGCTCTAATTTTTTGTCTAATTTAATATTTATTACCAAAATTAACAAAATATCAAACGTTATAGCTAAATTTATAAATACAGAACATTTGGGCACGTTTCTATATCTTTTAACCTTAACACGACCATGCAATGATCTTGCTGAAGCATCATAAAAAAGCAGACATTTTTGTACTGTAGGTTTGACATTGTCGTGCATGGGAACATCAAATATGAGGTTTACAAGGGTAAGAGTGGTAGTACATTTAATGAGTCACATAAAGTTCAAACCACTTTTGTTAGATGTTAGTTGGATATCCAGCATACACGAGGGAAAATGTTGCTGTTCTATTACAGTTTACAGTTTACAGCTTATTGCAATAATCATCAATTATACTTGGTTCATTCAATAATTAGTGGCAACACTGTCTGCATTTGGCACTATCAGCGGTAAATGATGCAAGCAGATAACAATGAGAAAGAAGAGCATCCGATTTGTGTTATATGCGAATTTGAATATTAATAATCACATTTGTAAGTTATCTATCATGAGTTTAATTGTATATTCTTATGTGTAGTGCTCTAAAATGTTTAACAAATTCGAACAAATTTGATTTATTAAAATTGAGATTGTAAGAGGCAAGAATGCTAGATGGTGCCATACAGCATTACTGGAGGCTTGTGGTAGAGAGGTTTTACAATATTGTACCGGTGGGCATTTCACAGAGGGAGGGAAGATGTTCGTAAAAAAACATGATCTGGCAGACCACAATCAGCAAGTGATGATATGCATGTGAACGTTGTAAGAGCACTACTGGAAGAACATTGTTGTCAGACTTGCACTGAACAAGCAAGGAAGTCAGAACTGCTCCCGGTATGATTCTTCACACATTGGAGGAGGTTACTTCTGAGTCCTGTAACAATGTGTCTGTTCCAAAAACATTTTCTTTGTTATTAAATCAGATGCTGCCACTAATTATTGAATGACCCATGTATTTTATTAATTTTGTGATACTTTCTGCATTATTGGAAAAAGACATATACTGCTAATTTCACTTGATTTATTCCTAAGGGGTTTTTTAATTTGAGTAAAACATACCATATGAGATTATATTAGATCTTTGTCCTTGGTTTTCATTGGAAGGGTTAAACTCCAATACACCCCTGAAGACAGTCTAATACTCCCTCACCCCCATACCCCCATAATCTGTCTCACTAAGCTTCTCTACTCAACTCCTCCCTTCACCTTTAAGCCTTGCAATTTCCTCAACTGGCAACGGTGGAGAGGGGGTTGTGCATGCAGTCCGTTTCTGCTCATTGTAATGCTTTTCTTATGCTAATCAAACAAAAACCTTTCACACCCCCTAAGATAAAGTTACATCTTCTGTGATTTCATCTAACTTTCTCTTCCAATGTCTAGCCAACTGAGATTTCAATTTTCCTTTCACATGAACAACCAGAATTACTAAAAAAGGGCAATGACTACAGCGTGCATACTGTTCTCCTTTCTACTTTCATAATAGCCTAAGAAAAGTGTTGTATTTTATTTAAAAGCCTGAAACAGAACGAGGAAACAACGTTAGCAAAAAAGGGACAAAGCGGGGCCCAAGTCTGCAAAAAGGAGCAATAAACATGCCTTTAAGGTTTTGTCGGGACGAGTCCAGAGTCTAAAAAAGAGACAATCCCATTAAAATAGGGATGTCTGGTCACCTTATTTCTATGTGTTTTCAGGACAGCAAGAAATTACCATAAAATTTCTAAATTCAACTGAAATTGAATTCAATATTGGTGTGTTATGACTTCTGAACTTGGTTTACTTGAGAAACGGCGTATTGAGTCATTGTTCATGAAGGCTTTACTGTTTGAAGTTTGTAACACAGCAAGCTTAAAATATACGAAGCTTATAACACAGCAAGCTCGGAGTCAAGCTCATTTTCGATGGAGTCACTAAATGTAAACATTCCTGACAAAGAAAGAATTCTGATACATTTTAATTACTACAAGAATTAAAACACTACAATTGTGAGGTAATGGGCTTACCACCTGTCCCTTTATTCTCTCTCTCTTTTGGAAAATAACCATAACAAAATTAATCTAGGTACTGAGACTTCTAATTGGAGGCTCTATGCCCCACCCTAGGAGTTATAGGAAAAAGTCAGTCAGTCAGTCAGTCAGTCAAACACTATAATGAAAATCTAAACTACATATACCAATATTGCAATATTAAACATTAAGTTGTACCTAAAAATGCCGATTGAAAGAGCAAGAATAGTTCTAATGCAGAATAGTATTACTGTCATCGTCAAAAAAGAGTGAATACATAAAATTAAGGGGTTTGAGCTAGTTTATCCACATGTGGACAACATTTCCAACAAATGTTGTAACTGCACAGCGACTTTCCAAACACACTGTAGAAAATGTAGTTAAAGGTGAATTGTAATGGAAGCAAATGTTCTGACAAATTAACAGATCTGGGTAGAGAGAGGGCTGCATGGTACTTTGAGATTCTGAATTCACTATTGAGTTTGCCCTGCATGGTCTTACAAGAAGGGTTTGACAAGCTCTGAAATTGCTGTGAAAGGTAAAAATCTAACCCCAAGCTCATCTCTATTCAATGTTGGTACACGCAGTAAATAAAATAAAAAATCTACAAAATACAGAATTGGAAAACCATTATGCATGGTATTCATAATAGTTTCAATATATCAAAAAGTACTAGTGGAAAAAAAAATGTGATTTCAATTAAGAACACCCAACGTCAAGCTCTAATGCTACTGATACATTCATAGTAAATTCAATTCATTTGAAACTGCTCTATACAAATTGATTAATTTTTATGAATGGCTTGTTACACCTGGCATCAACATACACACAGGAAAGGATAAACAGATCTCTCTAAATCGCATCTCGGACAATGATGTCAGGCTTACGTATCAGGCTGGGAATCAGTGAGGTGTGAAGTGGTCAGTTTTGTCACCCTTGACAATCTCACAATGACTGCTCACTGAGGCACGACCAATTCAACCCATTCATGCTGACTCGGTAACAATGTGCCACTATGTAATTATTCACAATGACACGGGTGGGGTAGAAGACACTTCATATAATCACCAATATTAAATAGAAAACAGCAACCAATTTAATCAACTACAACTATTTCACAAAGCCCTCCTCTACAAGGGCTGCTTGGTACGTTGATGACCTTTTCACACTTCACAAGAGATTCACATCAGTTATGTGATGTCTAGAGGTGGAAAGTGCACCTGCCTCAGACAGAAAATGATTAATGCATAAAGACTTCAGCTGTGATGGAGGGGCTTTTAATTTTTATCACCTGGTAATAATAATCTACAATAAAATGTTAGTGATTTGTGTTTTAAGAAAGAGAAAGCATATTTTATTCACAAGTGAAACATTTAGCGATTGAGGTGACACAGGAGCCTAATTTTCCCAATATCATACATAGAAAGCATATCTTTCTTGTAGCAATGATTTAGCGTTCAACTTTGCAAAACATTTTTCTTTAGTTTCATTTAGCCTTCTAGATGCTTCAAATATCACCAGTAAGGAAAACAGAATTTCAAAACATCATAAATTTTTTTAATAAGTATGATATATGAGGGTTTTCCAGTAAATAAGTTTCCCTATAAGAAATATTAAACAAAATGTTTTTTTCTATTTTATACTTTGTTATAATATTTAATTTTGCATGTGGAAAGTTTGGACCAACACCAATTATATCTAATGAGAATTCGATTGCTGAAAGATTTTCTATTTAGCATATTATTACTCTTCTGCTTCCTTTTCCACATAATCATTTATTTTTTTTTTGCACACATTTTTGGTAGCATGACACCGATTTTTTCAAACTACTGTTGCACCATGCCATGTCCTGTTGTGTCATGCAGCAGGAGGACCTTATGAGACAAAAGTCCAGGGCGGTTTCTTTTGGTGGAAGCGAGGAGATTCCTCAGGACACCACAGCATTCATTGACAGACCCAGAAGCTGAGGAGATTCAAGTGGGACATTTTCTCACATCCTCCATACTCTCCAGATCCTGATCCGGTGATTTTCACATGTTCCCCCAACTCAAGTTGCATCTCGAAAGTTAAGCACTTTCACAATGATGATTAAGTGAAATCAGAAGTGAACAGTTGGCTACAGGAACTGGACATGGCAGTGGTTAACAATGGTTTGGAAAAACCAGTATCACAGAAACCAAAATGTTTGCAAAAATGGTGATTATGTGGAAAAGTAAGGAGAAAAGTTGTAATATGTAAAATAAAAAGTATTTCAACAAGTAAATTGTGATTAATCATTTTTTTAACGGAGAAACTATTTATTAGACAACCCTCGCATGTTATCTTCTCCATGTGAATTTTAAAATATGTATGGAAATATGATTTTAAAACAATTTCATGTGATACTAAGTGATTATTTTTCGCTTGTCATAAGTACTCTTTTCTGCTATTTCTTATGATTATTAAGAAGTCAAATATTTGTTATTGATTACAGCAGAGACTGAAGAATTGTTGTACAGTAGATCTTGTATTTTACTTAAGAGCATATTACTTTTAGGGCCTTTTCATATTGAGACACAAGTGACGGACACCAATATTTGCAGTGAATACATGTGGATCACTTGTGACGGTCACTGCTAGTATTGCCAATAGTAGCTACATTATAAAACAATTTGTCATTGTTTTATGGGATTTTTGACATCCCAAATTGTAGGTCGACATTCCACTTCAGTTATAAAATCATCAGTATTAATCAAATCTAAACTCATGGCTGGATAACTAGTTTTGCTGAGCTCTGCCAACTCCATTGCCCCATAAGCAAATATCATACACTACTGTAACATGCTATTAAAAAAAGAATAATATGCATTCTTCAGGGCTCCAGGAGATCTGGGCTCTCTCCCAATGAATATGTCTCATATCTGATTATATATTAGGCAATACCGTATTTCATTGCATAATCGTTGCCACCACATAATCGTCGCACCTCAATTTTTCAGTTCAAAAATGGTGTATAAAAATTCCATCGCATATTCGTCACACGGATATTCTGACATTATTCTCTCTTTCACGATGTTTCGGAAAATTACAACTGACACACCACCATTGCAATCTAGAGCACCGTTATCCTCCACCCAATGCAGTCAATGCATTCAAGGTTAAGGAATGTGCTGACCGGCCACCGCTAGCTTGACACAATAGAAAGGGTAAGGGTAGGAATTCACATGAAATTGCGGTAACACCATTTGGGTCAGTTTCAGTACACTACACTTGCTTGCTTCAGTTATATACTGTAGAAAAGGGAAGATAAAGGAATTATACTACGAGTTTTAATTTGCAAGTAATTCGCGAAAGAAAATGGAAACAAGGGAGTTTAGTGAATGAAAAACTTGTCCGAGACTGGCGCAAAATAAAATAGCAATCACAATCAACAATGCACATCATTGGGACTCATTAATTACTGTGTAATTTAATAATAATAATAATAATAATAATAATAATAAAATAATAATAATAATAATAATAATAATAATAATAATAATAATAATGTTTATTAGCCAATGTCCGTACAGGTGAGGCATCGACAATATACTTAATAACAGTTCTTATAAGACGAAGTCAGCAGTAAGGAAAATGTGTACAGAGTAAAATGGTCTCCTTATCAGCCATTCATATACATAATTTTTAAAACTATCACATTTCTCATGAAAAAATCATTGTAAAGAGCTCCAAGAAGACGGGGATTTCCAACAGATGGCACGAGGTGTTGATGTCATGAGAGTGATGCAACTGACAATGCATTAAAGACGCATGATACAGGCTCCAGCCGAAAATCATTGGACAAAGAAGAATTTTAAAAATGTTGTGGAAGTAGGCCTATGTAGTTAGTATTTCAAAATCTCATGTCCAATAAATTTTCACAATCGTAATATTTACAGGTAAACACAATAAAACAAAGTAATTATAACTTTATTTCAGATTCGTCTTTCCGCGAATTGATATAATTGATGTAATTTCATTGGACATACAGTTTAATAACTGTAACTATAAATAACAAAGTGCTCTGGTAGTTTAATAATACTTTCTTCTTTCATTGTGAGGTATATCTACTGTAAGCCTTTACATATTAAGTTCCAGCCTTTCCTCGCTTAATGGTCGCAGTGTGTTTTCACATGGGAAAAAAAGGCCTAAAAAATGTGACGATTATGCGGTGAAATATGGTATCTATCTCTTCTTGCTTTTTGATTTCTATTACATGTTTTTCAAATGCTGTAAATGCTTCACTAGCTCCTATTGACATCCAAAAATTTAATTTTGATAACCATATAATTGTAAGATAAATGGACAAACCTACCCACCTCATCATTTAAATTTTTACATGCCCCTATTTTTGCACTGGATCTTACATTCATGCAGTTTTTATTGGCCATATTTTCTTACTGGTTTACTTTATTACTAACCTGGTAAGCTTAATTCTAATACCTCATTGTTGAGTAGCTGCGCTATTTACTTGGATATTTACAAACCCACGACTGCTTTGTTATTATTCGCTATACTCTAGTATGATAAGTATATAAAGAAATTTTACTGCCACTAGAAATATTTCAGTTTTTCATTTGTACATTTTCTCACTTATAGGGTCTATAACACAATTCTAGAAGAGGGTAAAATTATCCCCCTCTTGAAACATCCAGGGCTCAAGTTCACTATGTTATTATAGAGCATGCCTTTGCCATCCTCTTCGGGAAGTCCCTTCATCAAAGAGCTAATGCACTGTGTATCATGTAGCCAGATCATTGCAAAGCTCTTCTGTAAGCTGTAGTTGAGAGATATAAAGCTATGCCATTTCCAGGCTAAGTTGGTAGTACCTGAGATTTTATAAACTACCTGATGATATGAGTACAGTCAACTCCCGATTATCCGGGATAATGGGTGGTAGCCACCTCACGGATAAACGAAAACACGGTTAAAACGAAATTATACCTAAACATACTGTAATTGAAAAATTATTTAAAACTTACATAGGCCTATGTGGAAACGTCTAGCAGTGCTAGAATCATTCACCATCAGAGGTCACAAAATGTTTCAGCACAACAATAAAACACTACTGTATTAACAGTTTGGTTTGGCACTTTCAAGGAATTTTTACACTTTGCTGAAATAGTCTAACACTTTTTTTTTTACCGCATTTTCCTTCTTGCGAATATCGGAACAGAGCCTAAGAACTTTTCTTTTACGCTTCACTTCCGACATTTTCACTAGGTTAACTTAACTCTCACTGTGTTAACAACAAATATCTGCAAAAGACTAAAGACTAGACACGTGAGGTAAACCAAAAACAAATGTTATGCATTAACGCCCACATTTCCAGGAACTTCTTCCGATACCACCCTCTTCTAAGGGTCACACCATGTGGACCCTCATTAGTGAGAAAGACTGGGAGGAACTCAAGGTCGACAAATGCAGCGCGATCAGCAGGAGCCATAAGCTCAGTTCAAAAGGGTATAAGAGATCGCAAGAAAAATAAATTACGTATAGTAAGTAAAAAATAAAATATTTTTTAAAAGAAATAGCCAACGGTTAATCCGCAAACCGGTTGATCCGCACCCGGATAATCGGGAGTTGACTGTATATGCAAACTTAAAAAATTAAAAACCCAAAATGTGTTAGGATTTATAAAAAATGTATATCTCCTATAACTGAATTTGCAATGACACACATTTATCTTTTTTAATTTGAAAGAACTGCATTGCAATGTTCTCTTTCACTTCAAATTACATGGGAATTCTGGGAGTTTCAACTGTGATCATAGCATGGTTTTATATGTCTAGCCATATTAGACAATTTGAAAGAGAATACTACAAATGAGACCAACAGCATGGACAGCAGAATGCCAAATGGCCAAAAATATTAAACGTCATGTTTAGGTATGCTTCAGAAGAGAATGTGCATTTACCGTAGAGAGTAATAATCTCTCAAAATATTTTAGACTTTAGATTTTACTAATTGGATGCACCATTCCTATTGAAATAAGTAAATGAAGGAATATGTTACTTTCATATAATTCACTCTATTTTCATGTAATTCACTCATGAAGTCTTCATTTTTGCATTCTTGATATTTTAATCCAGGCCTACCTACTTCAAAAAAATCCCTTTGGATTTCCATTCTAGAAAATACAGCACTTTCCTTTATTTCAGAATTCCCATAAATTCTAGTCAAACTGGGAAATGAAAATCAAGTGCATGCAGGCTTGTAAATGAAGCAGCAAGGTTACTCACCAGGAACAACAATATTGGACCAGCCAAATTTTGGTGTTGCAGCCACAATTCCTCCAACAGGTACAGGGTAGAAGTGCTGACTTCTTGCATGATACAGAGCTGCAGCTTCTGGAGACCCATACAATACTGTCTGGAGGCCTTCCAACGAGGTGCAATGTTGATGTCTGATTACATGCCATGCTGCAGCCCGACTGCTACAGTACATCTCACGAGACTTGGTCTGCACTTTGGGGCACGTGTAGTACAAGAAGGCTGGCATGTCTGTCGGCTGGCACTTCAGAATTCTGGGAGAACGAGGGACATAAGGAAACTCTGGTAGAATAGGAACTTTCCCACTCATATGGCCATCATCTTCACTACTGCCTCTCGGAGGTGATTTGATTTCAGACAGTTTTGAATGGTTAGGACTTCTTAATGCCTGCAACATGAGAGTATAGTACTTTCAGCTTTAACTGCTTTCTAATATGACCTTGGAATGTTTTGAGTGAAGAAAGCCACCCTTCATTTATCACTACAATAGCTAATGTTCTGTATTGGGTATTATTAATGAAGTTGGAGTTTGTTGACAATGGGATAAAGACAGAATCCCGAAACATGTACAGGTCAGTGGTAAAATCTAGTGAAGTATAGTGTATAATACCTCCACTCATGTGTTCTAATTATTAATGAACTTTATTTTGCAAATGAGGGAAACTTGAATAGAAGTATTAAAATTAGCCTTATGCCCTCATTAATAAAGCAACACAAAGAAGTGAGCAATAACTTATGTGTGGAATATCTCGATAATATGTGATATACAGTATTAGATTGTATGTCAGAACAAATATGAATTAGGTTAGAATACCAGTACAGAATCAGTACATGGAATGATAATGTCTAAAAAAAATTAAGACAAGTCAATTTAAAACGACGTATATTAAGCAAACAATCAAGCTTAGTAGAATAATTTAAAAAGTTACATATATGTTTTAATTAACCACGTCTAATAATATAAAAATAACTCACAGGAGTTATACATTAGTTGTAAATTTAAAGTACACTGGTACAGTTTATCTGAATAACCAATTTATCTGACCAAAAAGTTCAATATTGTGACATTCTTATGTTGACAGTGAATGACAAAATTACACACTTTATAAAATGGCTATTTAAATCCAATTGTAGGACATACAATCTAATACTGTATATCACATATTATTTTCCACACAAAAGTTATTGCTCACTTCTTTGTGTTGCTTTATTAAGTGCCAGTATGGTACTTTATGAGATTGTGTGGGGGACGAAAAATGTCTGTCCGTCTGTCTGTCTGTCTGTCCGTCCGTCCGTCCGTGTGTCTGTACGCGCTCTAACTCAAATACGCTTTTCCGGATTTTCATGAAACTTGGAAAACACATTTATAATGTCAATGGGAAGAACCCTATTGATATTGAACCAAATCGGTTCACCGGTACCGGAGTAATGCCCAATTTAGTGCCTATTTTAATAGATTATGGTGCCTTTCTAATAGAAAGGCGCCATAATTCAAATACGCTGTATCGGATTTCCATTAAACTTGGTATACGCATTTATGACATCTATGAAAAGTACTCTGTTAAATTTGAACCTAATCTGTTGACCGGTACCGGAGTAAAACCCAATTTAGTGTATATTTTAAAGGCGCAATAGCTCAAATACGCCTTATCGGATATTTATGAAACTTCGTATACGCATTTATACTATCCATGGAAAGACGTCTGTTGATGTTCAACCAAATCGGTTGGCCAGTACCGGAATAATGCCCAATTTATTGCCTTTTATGTTAATATATGAGAAGTCGCGATAACTCAAATATGCTTTATTGGATTTTCCTGAAACTTTGTATACCCATTTATAATGTACATGGGAAGACGTCTACCGATATTGGACCAAATCGGTTGTCCGGTACCGGAGTAAAACCCAATTTAGTGTCTATTTTAAAAACGCGGTAACTCAAATACGCTTTACCGGATTTTTATGGAATTTGGTATACACATTTATAGTGTTCATGGGAAGAGGTCTACTGATACTGGATGAAATCGGTTCACCTGTTTCGGAGTAATGCTCAATTTGGTGCCTATTTTATGATAATATACGTATTCGAAAGAATTTATATAAAAAAAAAGCAAATCATTTATCATGACAACATAGTCAATTGTTTTACTGTGATATTTTACGGCTTTGGAAATTAAAATAGAGATAGCTATGACCAAAAACACTATTGTTTTACATGCGCTTATAACTTACAACTAGACCGTTAAACTGACCCAGGTGACCGAGATGGTAACGTTTTGGCCTCACGTTATGGAGTTCCATGGTTCAAATCCCGAAACCAGCCAATTTCACTTTCTTTTTCGTATTTTTATGTGAGTGTGCGATTGTCAAGATATCAAAAATCTGTACAGTTCAGCTGATGCTGGAAGATTTTAATCTGATTAAAAAGAAAACTAGACCTTTGTTCTTCCCTAAGCCCTGCTTAATGAATAAATCTGGAGCTTAACTTGTAAATCAATTAAAAAAACATATTCTGCATATCATAATTGCAGTCATAACTGATTAAAAAAAACATACTGGCACTTTTTTACATCAGTTTACCTGATTTTATTAATGAGGGCATAAGGCTAATTTTAATACTTCTATTCTATATTGGGGCCTGTGTTGTAAATATGTTATCATGTGAAGAGATTTTTACTCAGAAACATCCAGTTTTGCACTTCCATTTCCTAAGGTAAAAGTGTCAGTGGCAAATTTTGAATACTTCTTATACCAAATTTAAATCGTTATAAACTGGAAATATATTCCACCACTTTGCATTGAAATACATTTCAAAATGTAATAGATGAAACAAAGAAATAAACTTCACAGCAGTTTTTGTTTCCATTCATTATACCATAAAGTTTTTTACTGTATAGACATTTAGAAGAGAAGCCATGTTTTCAACTTCAAGCACTTGGTAAAATTTAAATGCCCACTGTGGAATTTAAATGCCCCACCAAGGGTAGGGAAACGTTTCAAGCATCCTACCACTCAAGTGGATAACAACTTCAGATAGCGACTTGCAAACAGAATTGCCAACAACTGTGGATAAAATACTAAATCTGTTGAGTCTTTGCCACATTTTATCATAGATATTTAGGCATTCCCATATTTAGGCATTGGCAGAGATAGCATAAAAAATCAATCTTTAAGAAATGAAGGGAAAAATCAAACTAAAACAAAATATTACAGTTTTAAATCAAATTTTTGTGCACATTCCTCAATTTACCTATGGAAGGGGTAGGCTATATTTCGTGCTTATTTAGACATTTTGCACAAAAGAACAAATTCTGCGATATTTTGTGGATTCAGTTTGCTTAATAGTGATATTTTATGCATGTACAAAGCTAAATACAGCTAAGGAAAATTGTTTTGTTAAGTTTTGTGCTTATCACAGTTACCAAAAAATACGGTCCCCATGGAGAATTTCCCCTCTGAAAATAAATTACACTGATGAAACTTTATATATTGCTATTTCAAAAATTTTGGACAGTGCTCTGAGCATCTCAATTATCTTCCAAATACAAGAAACATTACACCCTTCTCCTGACCTATGCTGGCGGTTCAAAATGCACTACATGAACCATACTATTGGGGGGGGGGGGGGGGGGCTAAGCGAGGTAAGTTTTTGTGATATTGTATAACTGAATTAAACCCCATGAGTTATGTTTGTGGCTAGATTATATTATTATACAGAATATGGTATATTTAAGAAATGGAGTTTTATTACAAGAAATTCCTAATTGTACCTTGTATAAATAATAAGAATTTAACTCCAGCAGATTATCTGAATTTACCTTGGGCGAGGTGGGTAAAGACTTGGTTGGCGTTCTATGTACAGGACTCAGAAAGAGTTCACTGTTCACCTCAGCTTCCACTCCTGCTGGAAAAACCTTCCTCGTAGGGCTGATTACTACCCCATGAGTATGAGCCACAGTTGGAGCAGCCTTGCGACTCCTCAAGATCCGATGTTCCACTGTTTCTGGCATCGAGTGGTGGACATGGCTAGTGTGGGTATATGTGGTGTTGCCCCCATATGATGTGGTGGACGTGAACACCAGCTGCTGAAGTACTGGACTTGTAGCAATGCTCTGAGAAGACAAAGTGTCTTCAGGAGTGAGCAAGAGCATGTTTCGGGTGAAACCAAGGCTGCAGCCTTCATCTCGCCACCATGTACGTCGATGGTGGATCCGAGAGGCAGAAATACTGTAGTAGGTTGTGTGCACCAATCTATTAACAAACAAAATAAGCAGTCAGTAACATCAAATCTGCTTAATCATTTACCCTTCTTCCCTCACGTAAGTAAGGTTGTTTGGTTTTTATTATTTTTTATTAAATTTTCAGGAAAACATTGTGATGGGTAAATCTCTATATATATAAAAGGCTTTGTCCTGACTGACTGACTGACTGACTGACTGACAGAGAATCAACGTAGAGCCGAAGTATAACAGGTAGAGACTTAGAATTTTGACAGTACCTTCGTTTCATAACGTACGTGCTCACTAAGAAAGGATTTTGAAAAATTTTGATTTTAAATGCCAAAAATTAAATGTTTTTGAGAATACTTAATCCCTTTTTACACAGAATTATCAAATCAAAATCACAGTTCACTTAACAACAGTATTGTTGGCAGTCTTCACATAAGCAGGGGTGCCCACCCCCCCCAAACGTCATGACTCACCCCCCCCCAAACTTCACTGCTCACCCCCCCCCCAAACTTCATTGCTCATCCTCAACCCAATTGGCTGTCGATAAGGGCGCCCATATGATATTTTCTAGGGGGGGCAATTTTTTTTTTTAATTAATTTTTTGTCGCTTTAACTTCTTGGGCCACTTTGTAATGTTATATGTGCAACAATGACGTAGCCAGAAAATAATTTCGGGGAGGGTCGGAAGTGCCGGGGGGTTTGGAATACCCCCAAAAAGGGGGTCGGGGGTCCATCCCCAGAAAATTTTTAAATATTGAACTAATGAAAATCACATTTTACGCTATTTTAGCACAGAAAAACTAGTTAGGAAATTTGTTTACCATACTCGAAGACATGCCAATGTAAATAAGAAATCATTACCTAAGTGGGGGTCCACCCCCGGAAAATTTTTAAGTACTGAATTAATGAAAATCACATTTTACGCTATTTTAGGACTCAAAAACTAGTTAGGAAATTTGTTTACCATACTCTAAGACATGCCAATATAAACAAGAAAATGTTACCTAAGTCGGATGTCCACCCCCGGGAAATTTTTAAATATTGAACTAATGAAAATCTCATTTTAGACTATTTTAGCACTGAAAAACTAGTTACTAAATTTGTTTACCATATTCTAAGAACATGCCAATGTACATAAGAAATCATTACATAAGTGGGGGGTCCATCCGCGGAAAATTTTTAAATATTGAATCAACGAAAATCACATTTTACGCTATTTTAGCACTAAAAAACTAGTTAGGAAATATTTTTACCATACTCTAAGACATACCAATGTAAACAAGAAAATGTTACCTAAGTCGGGCGTGCACCCCCGGGAAATTTTTAAATGTTGAACTAATGAAAATCACATTTTACGCTATTTTAGCACTGAAAAACTAGTTAGCAAATTTCTTTACTATACTCTAAGACATGAAGGGTACAGGGGAAGAAGGCGGAATGTCAAGAAAAATCGGAAATTTAGTTATCAAGCCCATCTGGTAGCTGACTGAGCACTCTTTTAGTGTTGCTTATGAAACCGGTGAAAAAATTGTACGATAAGGAGAAAATAGCAGTTTAAATTTCACCGTACAGGGGATGAAGGCGGAATGTCCATGCGTCACGGCGAAATAAGGCGGCGAGTCAGGAGACAATGGCACTCACTGTCCTCTAACGCACCGGTGCGGGCTATGAAAATAATGTTTATTTAATCCAAGAAGGACATACTCGTCAATAGTCGCGTGCTGAAGTATATTTACAAAACGTTGCCAAATGTCAGTCGGAAACGAGAGCAAAGAAACGCTGAAATTTCGTATTATATAACTATTGTTATTAGATTAATTTGGCAACAGAGTCTGCCATCTGCTTGGGTTTAAAAGTGCAAACTACTATTTACCCGCAATAAACAATAATATAATCCGACCAGACCGCAAATGAAAATGCCGACAGGAAAATGACGTGACAGTTTGGCGCGTTAATTTCTAGGTGGTGTAATGTTACGTTTATCCAGATTCCATTATTAGTTAGTGTTGTCTGACAATAATAAAACAAACTAGAATTAAACTATTTTAATATGTTTAAAAAATTAACACAGGGTTTATAAAACCTGTCCGCCGCCGTGGGTGAGTTGGTAGCGTGACTGCCAGCCATTGGGCGGCCTGGGTTCGATTCTCGGCCGGGTCGGGGATTTTTCAGTAGAGAAAAATGTCTTTCCCGGGTTCAGGACTGGGTGTGTGTGTATTTCCTTAGGTTGAAGTAGGTAGGGGACTGGCGCACCCCGTAACAAAACCGCTGTGAATACCAGGGGTCGCTCGAGAACCTGAGGAATAACTTTTTTTTATAAAATCTAAAAATCGGACCCCAGTAATGATATTAAAAATTAATCATTGCCTTCGATTTTATGCGCCTAAGTGTTTCTACTTTACTAATGACACAACCCATGTTTGTTTACGTGTAGAAATATATTTTTTCGACCTTTTACTGCACAAAAAATCAGTAATTCCTAAAATTTTAAGGAAATATCTTTTCTACTCCTTTAATTTTTATAAACCTAATCATTACCTGCTTTGCGTTTATTTTGTTTTAGATTTTATCCCACTTTCAAAGGAGATGTACGCAGATGTAAACCATTTGACGAAATTTTGTTCCACACTGATCAGATGTTCTATCAGTCAATTCCTCATAAGGAATAATTAATGTACGGCAATTAATGTCTCATAATGTAATTAATGTTTAATTGCAATTTTTAATAACTTAAAAGTTATGTAAAAATGTAGGCGATGACCACATAAAACAAACTATACCTTTTCAAGTACTACCTCAAAATGTTTGTGCATTTCATTGCATTTAACGATTTTTTTACAAGTTTGAGTTAATTTCAGAACTTGATATTCACACCACGTGTACAAAACACATTATTGTTACTACAGAATTAAAATGTATTCATAATTGATTTCATACATCATCGTTTAGAGTACTCAAACTTTAAAAATCGTATCCTGCAAAGCTTTAATCTATTGACATTCCGCCTTCTTCCCCTGTACCGTTGGACATTTATTCGCATTTTACGATTTTTTTACATGATTGAGTTAATTTCAGAACTTGATATTCACACCACGTGTACAAAACACATTATTCTTACTGTAGAATGAAAATGTATTCATAATTGATTTCATACATCTGCGTTTAGAGTACGCAAACTTTAAAAATCGTTTCCTGCAAAACTTTGATTTACTGACATTCCGCCTTCTTCCCCTGTACCCTTCACATGGCAACTTAAACAAGAAATTGTTACCTAAGTTATAATACTTATTACTATTTATAAGAAAAGTTGAATAACACATGGAACAGTGGACATAATAGGCCTACTCATTCATAGGCGTAACCAGGCCGACCATATGGGGGGGGTTATAACATCCACGGGGTCTGGGGGATATGGAATACCCCACAGGGAGAGGGGGTCCGGGGGTCCTCCCCCGGGAAATTTTAAAAATTAAGATGCAAAATAACGAGTTTTAAGCTTCCGGGGGTCGTCCCCCGGAAAATTTTAAGAATTAAAACACAAAATAACGAGTTTTAAGCTTCCCACGCTTTATACTTGTATTAAGTAATTTATGGGCAGACTTAAAAAATTATACAATTTTCCTTTTTTTAATCATTGGGGGTGGTTCAAACCCCCAACCCCCCCCCCTTCGGTACGCCTATGTACTCATTATGTTATGAAAAGAAAATAACTGCTTTATCATATTTGACACATCAACAAATCTTGTTTAATTAAATAATTTTTTTTAAATACAAATATAGAATTTTAGGTTTTGACTTTTGGGGGGTCCAAACCCCCTGAACTACTGTGGATTTTGCTTCCATGTTGTTGATTTGGTAAAACTTCTGCAATTCAAATAATTGTCTTAAAAGAAAAACACCTGACTATAATTTATTGTTAATATACATTTTTTCCTTCCGCCCCCCCCCCCCCGCGTATGGGCGCCCGTGGCTGTCGGAATTCTTTATCTTTATAAAGAATTAGAAGAGACCTTTTGAATTTATAGAACTTGACTGTGTTTATTTTTAACATATAAAACTCTAATTTTGCAACAATTTTCAACCCCTCCCCCCCCCCCAGAAAATTCATAAATGATAATATTTTGCCCCCCCCAGAAATTTCAATGACGCAGTCTGCGTCTTAACCCCCCCCTGTGGGCACCCCTGACATAAGGCTTTGAAAATAAATGAAACGAGACTTGACAAATTAGAGAACTATCAATATAATCCATGTTATAAATAAATGAAGGGTTCGGCTGTAAAACATGGTAACCCACAAATTTAAAAAAATTGAGATAATCACATAGGAAGCTTAGGCTATCTGTTGTGAAACTACTAAACTGTCCAGTTAGTTAAATATGTTCATCATGGACGGAGAATGCAATAAAATATATTACTGTAACCCACATCCATTTCATGTAAAACATGTTAACCTTCAGAAGATGGCTGCTCAGTGAGTAATGAGGGAACTTTTCTCTACGGAAAATAATAGTTTTTCCAGTGAATGAGAAGAAGAGGAAAGGAATGACAGTGGCACTGAATACCAAGCTTCCCACTCTACATCTTGTAGTGAAGATATAGATGATCCAGATGATATTGAGTAAAAAAAGATGAGTAAAATGTACAGTGAGGGTTACCATATTTTACGTGAAATGACGATAATAGCTCCTGATGGCTTTTAAAGTTGTTTTTACAGGATATTATGACACGTGGTGGGGAAAAGCAGAGTATTTTTGCATAATGCAGCTGGTAAAACACAAGAAAGTGAAAATATTCCTATTGAAGGGCCAAACAAGAAGAGAAAGAGGAGAATGTCCAGTAGTGAAGAAGGAACAAAGACTCTGCTCTGGTGTTTTGTATAAAAAATATAGGGGGGAGATGACGTTCCAGGTAGGGAACTTGGACCAGACTGAAATTGTCCAATTATCCATTAAAATGTTTTGATAAAATAGTGATGAAACACGTACAGTAATTTTTGCCAAGTACTGGAAAGTAAGTTTGAAAAACCTACAAAAATGCATATTTATTTGGGTGTATGAAAGCTAATCCTGTTGCACGTAAATACACCAAGATCGTTAAGAGCAGAATATCACAAACTGTGAAATATTTTGTTCGACATGAAGGGCAAAGTTTGTAAGAAAGCATTTTTGTCAATTCGCGTGCTGCAAAATAGTAGAGGAAAACCAATTGAGAAAGAAATGGATGACGTCATTGCTTGTTTGGAGTGAATTCCTTCTTACTATACATCATTTTACACAAATTTAGTGGTTCAGGACAATGAAAAACAAAGTAATGGAGAATCTGAATAGAGCATTACTAATTGGTTAAGTACATTGCAGTAATATAACATGTTGACACATTTAGCCACTTCAAGTAAAACATGTTAAGCCACATAAATTAATATAAATATTAAATGGAAATTTACAGTGAAGTGTTCAAATCTGTAGCAAGATTGAGATCGGAAATATACACACAAAACTTCACTAAAAAGGTATATTTACCCAGAATGATCATTTCAACGGGTCTTCCCGCCATCATCAGCTGATTCCGACTGGCCCTCTGGCGGCGGATGAATGAACTTGTCAATCAAGGTTCCATGTATGCCAACTGAAGTGTCAAAGTTTAAAAGATTTTCTCGGTTCTTTTTAATGAATATTTTTTCCCATACCATAAGATCTATTGGTTTTTCAACTTGTTTTAATAATTCAATTTCATTTTCAATTTCATGGCCTACTTCCCAAAAATGCATTGCCAAAGCGGATTTTTCAATTTGTTTATTCATAATGTTCCTAAAATGTTCTTTTCTCCTTGTGTCTAAATTCCTTTTTGTTTGGCCAACATAAAATTTTCCACAATCTTTGCAATTAATTTTGTAAATTCCGGCTTTTTTGTAATGAGGGACCTTATCTTTCTGGTTGGTTTTTATTAGATTTTTCAAACTGAATTTATTCTGTGGTGCCAATTTGATGTTTACAATGTTGAAAATCTTCTGAAATCTGTTGTTTGCCCATGGGTGATAGGTGAATCTTTTGTGATTTTTGTTTTCTTTTTCATTTAAAAGTGTAGTTGTCTCTTTAACCTTCTTCTGTTTTTTGAATTTCCTTACTTTTTTGTCAATCAGATCTTTTTTGAAACCATTCTCTTCTGCAATTTTTACTATGTGATTGTACTCTAGTTTATATTCATTTTTGCCCATGGGAATGTTGACCAATCTATGTGCAAGACTGTTAAATACTGCCTGCTTATGAGAAGTGGGGTTGTAGCTGTTAGCTTTAATGTAGTTGTCTGTGTGGGTTTCTTTTCTATAGATTCCAAATTCTATTTTGTTGTTTCTGTTGTAGATTTTCAGGTCCAAGAAAGGTAAGTAATTTTCTGTTTGAATTTCCATGTTGAAGTTAATTTTTTCTTCTTGAATGTTGAGAAGTTTTACTGAATCATTTAAATGTTTTTCCTTTACAACAGCAAATATGTCATCTACATATCTAAACCAGACTCTGAACATCCAAGGAAATGCTTTGTTGATGTTTTTCTCAAAATTACTCATAAATAAATTGGCCAAAAAGGGGGAAAGAGGATTGCCCATTGCCAAACCCGATTTTTGTTCATAATAATGTCCTCTGAAACTGAAGAAATTTTGACTAATACATAATTTAGTTAATTCAATATATTCATCAATGACTTCTTTTTCCAAATTTGTGGTTAATAACCAACTTTTTAGTACTTCCATCAATTTTTCCTTTGGAATGCTTGGAAATAGTGAACAAACATCGAATGAGACTAATCTGTCTTCTGTCGTCAATTGTAAGTTCTTGATTTTGTCCACAAGTTCTAAAGAATTTTGTACACTCAAAGTATCAAATTTTGGGAGGCCTTGAAATTTATTCAATAACCATTTTGCTAAATTGTAGGTAGGTGCTCCAATGTAACTTAAAAAACAAAAACAGAAGAAGGTTAAAGAGACAACTACACTTTTAAATGAAAAAGAAAACAAAAATCACAAAAGATTCACCTATCACCCATGGGCAAACAACAGATTTCAGAAGATTTTCAACATTGTAAACATCAAATTGGCACCACAGAATAAATTCAGTTTGAAAAATCTAATAAAAACCAACCAGAAAGATAAGGTCCCTCATTACAAAAAAGCCGGAATTTACAAAATTAATTGCAAAGATTGTGGAAAATTTTATGTTGGCCAAACAAAAAGGAATTTAGACACAAGGAGAAAAGAACATTTTAGGAACATTATGAATAAACAAATTGAAAAATCCGCTTTGGCAATGCATTTTTGGGAAGTAGGCCATGAAATTGAAAATGAAATTGAATTATTAAAACAAGTTGAAAAACCAATAGATCTTATGGTATGGGAAAAAATATTCATTAAAAAGAACCGAGAAAATCTTTTAAACTTTGACACTTCAGTTGGCATACATGGAACCTTGATTGACAAGTTCATTCATCCGCCGCCAGAGGGCCAGTCGGAATCAGCTGATGATGGCGGGAAGACCCGTTGAAATGATCATTCTGGGTAAATATACCTTTTTAGTGAAGTTTTGTGTGTATATTTCCGATCTCAATCTTGCTACACACATAAATTAGATTACACATGTTTACTTTTAATTTTTTTTAAGTTCTCTCTTTACCCAATACATTTCACTTAAATATGCCATTACATTCAGAAAACATTGTATTGTTATAATGTGTCTTCATATTTGGAAGAAAACTTACAAATAAATTAGAATTTTGACTAAAAAACCTACGATATCATTATCTCAGAAGTTGTTCTGTGTGGGTTACCATGTTTTACAGCCGAACCCTTCAAATATTAAAGAATGAAATCCACGAAAATAATGCAGTCACATAACTTTCTCTACCCTGGACATAGTGAAAACAATACGAGGTATGGTAATGTGTATATTATTATATCGCAGGTTATTGGAGAGAGAAGTATGAAAGTGATATTACATTTCTGATTAATTCCATCCCCAAATTGGTTTTATGGTAACATGAGAGTGAGAAATAAAATATTCCGCAAAGACAATACAATTTTATGTTACTGGAAATTATATTTCTTCTTATTTGAACGCCTACCAGGCTTGCTGTGTACAAGCGATGGGATGCAAAATTCTACATCCTCTATGAGCCATAAAAAGCTATACCAAGCGTTTTCTAAGGGAATAGTTTGAGTGTGATAAATCGTTCTTCCTATTTCAAATTCTAAATATCTATATAATGACCTATAATTTAAAAATCGAAAGTCCTTCATAAGATAATTTCCAATTACAAAATAAAAAACCCGGGCGTCGCCAGGCCTTTTAAGCTAGTATTATATAATAAATTTCAAAACATTCCACTTCAACTATTTGTTGTAAGTAAATACTATTTATTTGAAAAAATTCCGATCACTAAAGTTTTGGTTTCCTTGAGTAAAAGTGGCATAATCTAGCAGCTAGAGAGTGTTTATCAATGACATCATAAAACTTTAGCCGTACAAGGAAAAAGAATATGGTATCTTGGTAACTGACACCATCCCATCAAATGGCAGTAATGTCATGATAACAAGGACGACGCAGTAACAACTACATCTATCAATAATAATCTCAACAATATTGATCAGAAACACAGTATTTGAAATAACAAAACATGAAGATTGAATGCCACTCATCTTCACTATTACCTAGGTTTAACTAACTCAAATATTTCACTGGCAACTCATGACTTCAGTCTTATATTAACTTTTTCTTAACTCTTTTCTACCACACCTCCTAGAAAAGTTTTATTTTCTGTAAGACTGTTTACTGAAACGTTAGAAACATAAAAATGGGAATTCTGGAAATGACTCCACATAAAAGTTAAAATAGAAAACATGTTTCAGCAAAATACTGAAAAATTATTATACATTGCACATTATTTTCTTATTTAAAAAAACACTTACACATACATGAGTCCTCCCAAAACGATGGAATGGACTTCTGCAGGAGAAAGGTCACATAGTCTTGTAAACGAGAAGCAGCTGCCACCTGAAATATAAATTCATGCAATGATTTAACATTTATCGAAAATACATTAACTACGGAAGGTAATTCCACATTTAAATTGTGGTACAATTAAATATATTACTTTATATAACTAAATAAATTGTAAATGAATTTACTCATTAATTGGTTGTAATACAGGAAACATAACTGTTACCAAACCTAAAACCCAGAATCCCAAGTTAGTGTCAAACTCTTCAGTTTATGTCTTCACTGACTCAAACACAACTATCAAGTGGTAAGAACACATGAGTGGAGGTATTATACACTTGCTTCACTTGATTTTACCACTGACCTGGACATGTTTCGGGATTCTGTCTTTATCCCATTGTCAACAAACTCCAACTCAAACTCGTTGGAGTTTGTTGACAATGGGATAAAGACAGAATCCCGAAACATGTCCAGGTCAGTGGTAAAATCAAGTGAAGCAAGTGTATAATACCTGTAGTAAGATTGAGATCGGAAATATACACACTAAACTTCACTAAAAGGTATATTTACCCAGGATGATCATTTCAGCAGGTCTTCCCGCCATCATC
The DNA here is from genome assembly GCA_964059195.1 of Ectobius pallidus. Classification (NCBI taxonomy): domain Eukaryota; kingdom Metazoa; phylum Arthropoda; class Insecta; order Blattodea; family Ectobiidae; genus Ectobius; species Ectobius pallidus. The sequence continues at coordinate 57,137,202 of CAXKWD010000002.1, forward strand.
AGCTGATTCCGACTGGCCCTCTAGCGGCGGGTGAATGAACTTGTCGATCAGGGTTCACCCGCCGCTAGAGGGCCAGTCGGAATCAGCTGATGATGGCGGGAAGACCCGCTGAAATGATCATCCTGGGTAAATATACCTTTTAGTGAAGTTTAGTGTGTATATTTCCGATCTCAATCTTACTACAGATATCAACACTTCACTGTAAATTTCCATCTAATATTTTTATTGAAGTGTATAATACCTCCACTCATGTGTTCTAATTATTAACTTCACTGTGTAAACTTCCTACAACACTTAGATTATCAAGTGGTACTTTCATTGACAAGAAGTGAAAATTGGAAAAAGGTCTTACATCATTTAGCTAAAAGCAGGACATCTGAAAACCATGTTCCTCAAAGGAGGTCATTTAGCCATCCTGCCAGGCTCTCAAAAGTCAGGAGGACAAACATCCCCAAAGGAACTGTCCTACCTAGTTACTTAAATACTTAATACAAAATATCTTCTATTTTCTACAAAGCAGGACAGTACACACCTTTCCTGAAGATAGATTTTTGAATGTACTCCACAGCAAAGATGCTGAGATGATTGTACAGCCAATGCTGCTTGCTTGGCACTGCCAGATGCAACAGCCCATCATCAAACACCAGTTTTGGTAGAATGTACTCCAGGCATCGGTAGAAGTATGGTGATTTAGCTTCTCGCCGTTCAAATAATTCTGGATGATTGCACACCTATAAGAAGAATACATAGAATGATAAGAATGACTGCATTCAAACCACATTAAAACTAGTAGAATGAATGTGTTGGAAATTTAATTTGTGCTATGCATTTTTATAAAGCTTATTTTTATTCTTCCTTCTTTTATTACTAACTCCATACTCGTGACAAAACTTTTGCATCATTTTGCAATTGAAGAGCTTTTAGCAAAAACAACCATAGTCCAAAAATCAAATTTTTCAGTAGAAGCAAAAAACTTTCTCCTTTTGGAAGTTATTACTTCATGAATTTAAAATTTGTTGTATAATTAAGTAAACATATGTAGAAATATTTTGATATAATAATTTTCCTTTATATGTAACTTCAGTGCCCTGAAACCAGACCTGAAAGCTGAAGAGACATGGACTATGGCTGTTTTTGCCAACAAATTTTAATCCACTATCTAAGAGATTTTTAAGAATGCAAAGAAAAAATATAAAATCTAATAATAAAGAAGAAAAATGTTATTAAAATTCTTAATTACACGTCACACTATTAATGTTATTGAAAAATATCAATATTAGCTATTGTATGAGCTAGGATATTTATGGATCCTCGATTCCACTGCTGTTATCATCAGAAGAGACGATGTTTAACACAACAGTGAAACAGCTGATTCTATGAAACAATTTTCTGCATGATAGCCAACTTCTATCAATCAATTCATTAGGTATTTGCAAAAAACTGAATGGACAATGGTGGTATTTGCAAAAAACTGAATGGACAATGGTTGTTTTTGCTAAACTTGGTAAACTTTGTAATCCTATATTTGAGAGACTATGGCAGATTTTACCACATCACATAGTTTAAACAATGCCCAGTAGGTTGTAGCACCCAATGACACAGAAAACTCAATTTTCAAATTTTTGGACTAAGGTTGTTTTTGCTAAAAGCTCTTCAATTCAAAGTGAAATTAGTTATTAGGATTTTATGGACATTTCTTATTGGTTGTTTTTAACAATGCCATTTAAGTGGCTTTTCTGATACTTGCAGTAAGTTACAATCCACCTTATTTTAAATACAGCAGAGTTCAGTATTATGTACAGTGAGAAGTTAGTTTTAATGAGAGTTTCAATGTAGGGCCAATTTCCAACTACACTGTAGTTTTCTACTAACTTCAGGAACAATTTCTTGTTATTATCATGATCAATTCTACATTAGTTTTATTCATTTAATTGTAAATACTGACCCATAACCTCTTAATCAGATGTGAAATTACAAAATTAATAAAATCAGGTAAACTGATATAACAAAGTGTCAGTATGTTTTTGTTGAATCAATTATAATTGCAATTATGATATGCAGAAAATAAGTTTTTCTAATCAGATTAAAATCGACCAGCATCAGCAGAACTACAGATTTGTGATACCTTGACAATCGCGCACTCACATAAAAATAAAAAAATCCATGTCAAATCGGCCAGCTCCGGGATTTGATCCGGGCACCTCCAGAATAAGAGTCCAAGGCATTACCATTTGGCCAACTCAGTCAGTTTGACGGTGTCGTTTGATAAGCATAAGTGAAGGAATAGTGTTAATTGTCAAATTATACCGGTAGACAAAAATTAAAAAACATGTGACCTTTAATTAGTCGTTACTCTGGTACCGGTCAACCGATTAGGTCCAAAATTAATAGGCTTCTTGCCATGGACGTTATAAATGCGTATACTAAGTTTCATGAAAATCCGATAAAGCATATTTGAGTTATGGGGCCTTTTGTTATATAATACCATAAAAATGCACTAAATTGGGCATTATTCCGGTACCGGCCAACCGATTTGGTCAATATCAACAGACGTCTTCCCATGGACATTATAAATGTGTATACCAAGTTTCATGAAAATCCGATAAAGCGTATTTGAGTTATGGCGCGTACAGACACATGGACAGACAGACAGACAGACAGGCAGATGGACAGACAGACGGAGACATTTTTCGTCCCCCACACACAGTCTAATAAAGTACCATACTGGCACTTAATAATGCTATTGATGGATAAACCAAAGCACAATCTGTTAATGAATTATTTTTTAAAATCTCATTACTGATCATTTATAAAATATGAAGCATTTAATAAACACAAATGATTAACAAATTCATAATTAGAGAAAACAGAAACTAGAATTGGAAGTCAGAACAAAAAATTTTAATTAGGAACATAAAGAAAATTAATTCCAAAATAAAGTCAGCCTGTGGATATGTATTTTTGCTTCTACAGATTACTGTTTCTGCAGGTATTGATCCCTGATAGTGGTTACAGACTTGTTCAACATTGTAATGGCTGATAACTAGGGACCGGATTCTTAGGTTTTTACCTATTTTTTTCCTTACTTCCAAAACAAAAACCCCTCATACACTTTTTCGAATCATGTCCATAGGATTCACCCACTTTAATTCTGTGGCACCTAAAAATACCTAAATGGGGTATAAAAACCTAAATATACCTAAACGGGATATAAAACCTAAAATATCTAATTTAGGCTCCTTTTTTGTCTTTTTTGTTTGTCAGTTGAGAAATCGATATTTTGCGGGGAGAGAATAATTTTTGTCGCGTAGAAATTAATACCACCAGCGATTCATTCAACCCATTGTCGTCTAGGATGGACAGTATCAAGAGAGGAAAAGATTATCGGCGTATTCCTTTTAAAATATTCGTACGAACAACCGTTGTTGCCGTGTATGAACAAGGATATAGATTTCTATGTTTTAAAGCGCTTTTTTTTTTTTTTTTGTACTAACCTGTTATTTATACTGAGTGGTCACACTGTGAGTTTTAAGAAGACGTGTTAATTGTGTCGAAACAAATGAAATCGAGTTTATTACGGCAATGGATTGGCGACGATCTAAATTTCACTACAGATGGCAAAGTAATATTTTGTCAAGCCTGCCAGAAACATGTATTATTTACCTTTCTAGAAAAGGGGGAAGTTTTCGTCCCTAGTTGATCTGTTGTGCGGTTAGCATGCATAACAACCGAAAAAAGGAAAATAATCAGTTTCACATTATCCACATCCAACCATAAAGTATTTTACTCATTAAATTAGAAGCATCGGATTCGAATCCTGAGAAGAGTAGTGTCTAGATACAGTATTAACTATTAACTAAGAGATAACAGGAAGAACTTCACAGTTGAGAATCTGTAACTGTAACCAGGAAATGTGAGGCAATCTTATTTTCACTGCTTCTTTTGATTGTTTATGCTTTCTTTCTTCAATTGTATAATGTCTTAAGGCAAGTTTACACAAATTCAAGTCAATTTTGTTAAGTTAAACTTTACAAGTTTTATGTACTCATTCTTATGTAGCACATTCAAATTCATTAAACCAATTATTCTACCCGAAAACGATATTTTGGACAAAAACCTAAAAAAAACTATTTCACCTAATGGAAAACCTAAAACAATGTTTTTAAAAACCTAAAAATCCGGTCCCTACTGATAGCCCAAGAGTAATTCATTCAGAATGTGTCGTACAAGGGTTGATTTTTTAGTAGTGGCAACTATTTTCTCTCTCCACATGTAGCATATGTACAAGGTTCTAAGTTTTATAGGTCTTTGATGTAATCACCACCATTGCATACAACATGTTCCCAGCAATGCAGAAGTCTTTGGATCCTGTTGGCACTACCTAACCTGTTGATGGTGTGAAGAGAGTGGTCGGTTGCCTGTAAAACATGATTGGGATGGTGTGATCTTATAACATACCTTTCCCCCAAGGCAGAATGTTAATGCGGAGTACTATTGCTCGTTTTTTCAAAACAATCTGCAAGCAGCTCTAAAAAGAAAATGGTGACACTTCACGGATGATCCACCCATCATTATGCTAGGCGCATACAGCAGGAGTTATATCTGAACTGTTCAATCACTGGGGCTAGGAGGTGCTCTATCACCCTCCGTACTCTCCAGATTTCAGACTTTGATCTAATCCTGAAGATGAAGAAGTCACTTTGCGGGATACGCTTTCATAACGCTGAAGATGTTTTACAAGCAACCGTCCACTCTCTTCGCACCATCAGCAGATTAGGCAGTGCCAACAGGATCCAAAGACTTCCGCATCACTGGGAACATGTTGTACACAATGGTGGTGATTACATTGAAAGCCTATAAAACTTAGAAGCATGTATATATGCTATGTATGGAAAAATAAAATAGTTGCCAGAACTAAAAAAAAAACAACCCTTGTACTTAATAGCTCCTCCCTTTCTATAATGAACCAGTTAATGAGTTAGACAGCTAGGCCTACTCAGAATTCTAGAAGTCCTTTGGTATGAAAAGTGTATCTTATGCAATAAAATACTTTTAGCCCTTAAATTATGAGGTGTGGTTTCACGGACCATGCGAGAATTTTCTAATTGCAAATACACAGGATTTCTACCTTTCTGAACTGCATGACGAGGTTCATCAGGCTGGATGTCACACTCTGAGAGGTCTGGTTGGTACCACTGTAAGAGTACAGAAGATCTTCAATGCGGATCTTCTTCTTCAGAGCTGAAATATAGCATTCAATTCATTTAAGAAATTTTGTCATTTGCCATCACATATTATTATTTTGTATAACTTAGTAGGCACAAGAGAGTTCTGGAGAAGCACACTTTGTGAAAAATTGTTTTCCACCTCACCAACTTTCTCATTTTTCCTCTGGGGGGGGGGGGGAGAACCACACACACAGCCCATTCTAGTTTAGATGAAACCAGAGACTTTTATGGTTTATGCTTTATCAAGATAAATTCATACAACCCATATCTGTCATTTCTTCATGTTTATGGAGGTGCATCAGCATTTCAATTGTTGCTCTTTGAACCACACAAGTTACGGAGGAAGGTACATCTTTGAGGGTTAAAAAATGCAATTTTAAATTTATTTTGGCTTATGTAATACAGATTCCCATCTTTAATTTGGTGAAAGAAAAATGAACCTACCTGTTATACTTTCTGAGTTCAATGACGCCACCCCCTTAAGCAGGTAAATAGGTATTTTCGTGCTGTTTTCCTTAACTAACAATTTTTCAAGCCTTTACACCATAATTCGAGAACTGTTCAAGGAATTGTAATGAAATTTTACAGGATTATGTACTTTAGCAACCTCAACAAGATGTAGTAGCTCTTGTAGTTTAAATGTTTTTAAATATTTGTCTTAAAAGACACTTTTCAAATTTTCAGTACTTTCTGTAATAATTCAAAATCAATTTTATTTGGAGATGGCACAAAGATCCTAGTGTATGTTTAAGTGTAAGTATTAGTAATAATTACATGTAAGACTTATAGAAAAATTTGAATAATTAAGAATGCCAGCATGTAAATGCTGTTGGGCTGCATAAAATTCACGTGACATTCAAAAAATTCCTTTATGGTGAAAAAGACATTTAAACATTTTTAAAAGGAACTTAATAATGTAGACATAATGCATATTGACCATTCCAAGTTTCACTTCACAGGTCTGTATGATCCAGATTTATAAATTTTTGAAGTTCCCTATTTTCACGCTAGTCAAAGGTGTACCTTCCCTCTTAAGTTGTGAACATTTCAAACAAGGATAAAGCTTGACATCAACATTACTGATATAATAATTAATATAAGGTCTGTTCCTAGTAACATTCAGAAACCATTATTATATGCTGGATGCATGCACACATTGTGAATTTGTCGTTAAAAGGTTATTTGTTTGAGTATATAAGCAAATATCAAGTGAAACCATCAGTGGGCTATAGGTTTAAAATCAATGAAAGAAATAGCTGACTTCCATGAATAATTAATTTAATATATGGATAAATTACATAAAGCATTAATGTATTAACCTGCTATCTCTGCTTTAAACAATTGCTCGAAGCGATGCACTTACACGTCAGTAGCAGTGAAAAGGCCAAACTATAGGAAATAAAATAAAATAAACAAAACTTTAAACAAGTACAAATATAAAAGGCACAGTCAGTCATTTTTGTAATGTTCTCACTGCCGTCTCAATCCTGCGCTATGAACAGTACCAACATGAGATGTGGCAGTGCATATTCTGAGTGCTCATTTCTAAACTCTGTTAAAGTTGCTATGAAAGCTGTCACTGTCATCTGGATTTTGTTTAAAATGCTGCTAAAGTAATATTTTTCGGCATGTTAACTGATCGACAAGCAGATGTTTTAGTGTGTCTACTAAAGAAGTATATATATATATATTTTTTTTTTTTTTTTTTTTTTTTTTTGCTGCTGCTGCTTACTGTTTCCTCTTTCATTTACTTCATGGAGACCTTCAGCTGTCTAAGTTCTTATTTTATTATACTCTTTCTTCACAAACTGTAATAAAATACTAGCATCTATATAATAAGAGGAAGTACTAGCCTGTCTGCCTGCGAAATGCCCACTCAAATCTACTGCATGCAGAGATCTTTTAACACAGATGGACTGAAGGGTGGCCGAAATCACCTCGGTGCTGGATTTTTAATTTTTGCTTTTGTTGACGAGTTATGAGTGAAAAACTGGCAGAAAATATGGTTTTGGCACTATCAAAGCACCAGTTTACAGTAAAATATTTAAATTCCAGGGTGTGCGGGCAAAGAGAGTTAAGTCCACCATCCTAAAAAATTGAGATATGTCCATAGAGTTATAGATAAAAATGTTCTCTACATTTGTGTTAAGTCCAGTAGTTATGGATGTGTGCCTCATGGGTTTATCCATCTCTAAAGCTATGTTGGGCTGGTATAGTGTGTTAAGTCACTCTAATTCTCAGTAACAAGAAAGTGGACTTAACTCTCTTTGCCTGCACACCCCGGGATTGTAAAATGAATTGCAGGTGGCTGCTGTGCATCAAATTGTCAATCGCTTTGCTTTTGTTAGCCGTCTTTAATTAATTCATTTGTTTATAATGTTATGGGGTGCAGAGATCTGACTTTTTATATAGGTGGACGGAAGAGGGATAATGAATGTAGGCCTGAAAAGGAAATCATTGAATGATTTGGATGGAACTCACTTTGCAGGGTTTTTTGGACCAGAGAACCTCTAATCTGAGGTCGTTTTTCCTAGGTGGCGCTTTCTAATAGTGAAATGCATCCCAAAGCCAGATTTTTAGCTGTTTTACTCATTTATGAATGATTCACGTGTAAAAGTTAATAAATATAATGTTTTAATTATTTAGCTGTTAAATATATTGTTTAAACATCTAGCAATTGAATTAATTATCATGGGCAGAGCCCAGAGCCCCTGCTAGTTACACATAAAAGTAAGTTACTACTGCATTGACTTCACAATATACGGTACCGTATTGGCCCGAAAATAAGACGACCTCGAATATAAGACGACCCTGAATTTTTGAAGGATAGTTACGAAAAAATAAATAAAATAGCTTATTAGTACATTTTGCTTCACATAAAACAGAAGTTTGAAGTTCATGTCGTAACTTCTTCTCTCGTCCTTATTTACGCATTGAAACAATGAAGATGCTTTCTTTTCCACATGGTCTGCCATGTTGGTGGTCAAACAAAGCATTATGCATAGAGAATAGAGATGCCAAGCAGTGCAGTACACGGCAGTACAAGGAGAAGCACGAATTCGGGAATAATAAAGTTCGGTAAAATTCGGTAATTTCCGCGCGACTTTGACCTTGGATCGGACGCACGCCATTTGCGTGGGGATCCCCGGCTGCTACACACGTGCACAGCTGCATTCATGATTGGGGAGTTGTTGAGTCTTAGGGTGCGCGTATAAGACGAGTATAGTTTTTAAAAGCACATTTTCTGGGAAAAAACATCGTCTTATATTCGGGCCAATACGGTAAATAAAGTAATGTATACCTGAGTACAGAAGTTTCTGCCGGGTTGTAAGAGGGCAATAAACCATTACTTCAATTTTGTCAGACAGCTCATTCTCAACATCCTTTTTGATCCTTCTCAACATAAAGGGCTTCAGAATCATGTGAAGTCGTGATAAATGCTCTGAAAATTAAACAATACAAGAATGTATTAGGAGAAAAACACTTCTGATTTTTTCAGCTAGTCACGAATTCCTTTAGGCCATCTCAACTTATGCCTATGCTGAAAGAATTCGAGTAAGCACACCTTCAAGGTAGATTTCGTAATTTTTAGAATGCATTAAGCAGCCAGGTGAGCTGCAGAAAGGACTTGCAATTTATAATTATGGAATCCACACCAGTATAGTCATTTTTTATTCACATGCTCCAGCTATTATCCACTGATTTGGCACTGTATACGTCTGAAGTCTTTGACTTCAACAAAATGTTCATCCTTCTAGCTGAGCTATTCCAGGGAAAATCCCTTTACCTAACATCTAATCCCAAGAGCATGTTCACAATAACAGAACTCATGGTTTTAGACTTTAACCAAAAATGAGCTGTGGGAATTCCTGTATTGGGTACTATTTGGGCAGCAAAGGTGAAGAATTTTTACAAAGAACTGAAATTGACTGGAAACTTGAACACCTCCTCTAGGTGGTTGACTAGAATTAAACAAAGACATGGGATCCATCAGATCGCCACAAAAGGAGAAGCAGTGATCAGCAGGCAGTTGAAGACTTTGTACCACAATTCCATCACTCATAGAAATGGAAGATCTACAATGCTGATGAAACATGAAAATCTTAGCAAGAAACAAGTGCTTCAGATCATAAACTTCAAAAACACTGCTTTAGAGTTTTGTAATGTGGCAATGCCTTAGGGTCTCACTTTCTCAAGCCTTTAGTTACTGAGGGAAAACAAACAAACAAACAAACCATCTGTTGATTCTCTAAAGTGAAAGATTTAAACGTCTTGCCTGTAAGTCAGCACAGATGGATAGACAGATGTTTACAGTCTGGTTCAAAATTAAGATTGTTCCAGCAGTGTGTCAGCACTTAGAGTCTCATGGTCTTCTGTCGAGAGCTGTTATGCTGTAGCCTACTAAACAATGTGCCTAGCCACTAGAATGAGGATACTTTGAAGTCAGAAAATGGGAATATTTTTGAAAAAATTTACCTTTGAATGTGACAGCATTAATACAACCAATGGATCAAGGAGTGATCCAAAATCTGAAGACAACTTACCGGAAAAAATGACTACTCAAATTTGTAGAAGAGGCAGTAACGACTTGCATGCAATCTGGAAGAATTTGACAGTATTGTTCGCTATTTATGACATTGCTACTGCTTGGAAAGCCCTAAAACCCACAACTTTATTGATTATTAATTTTTTATTTATTTATCCAAAGAATGACTCTTTTGCGTTTCAACATGTCAACACAATAACCTGTACGTCATGAAAAATTACATACCACTATCACAAACACCACACAAGTTTTGCTCACAGCTCCAAGTTGTGAACTGCCAACCTGATAATGATGTACTGTTACCTTCAAGCCATAATGGGATAAATATTTCATCAGTGCGGGAGGAGAGTGAAGAGATTTGTACCGCTCTGTCCAGCACCTGACCTTGTGCTGGTTACTAACAGAGTTAAAAACATTTGTTTCATTGTTAAACTCGAAAAAATAAATTACATGACTATCTGAGCCAAAGAAAGCATGTAAGCATAAGAAAATAAAAGAAATGCCATAACTGAACTTTATTATGATATGGATGACAAAGAATTTTAAAATTCTTTCTTACTTTTAATTATGTATTTTTGTTTCATATATTTTGTACAGTATTATTACTTTCTTGCACTGTATATTGTATATTCTAGATACTACTGTACTATTGTAATTTATATTACCTAATGTCTGAATAAATATCAATGTCAATATCATTAGGGACCTGCCAAAAGACAGTCACAGACACAAAATATAATAATTTAGAACATTTTATTTCTGTAAGGACACTACAAAAATAGTGATTTATAAAGAGTATTAAATATGCCAAATAGGAAATTTATGGTAAGTTTAATCATTTACAGTTTAAAAAATATATAAACATTAAAAATAAATAAAATACTTCGCTTTTGTTACTTGATATATAAGAACAGAAAAACTCACTTTCATCAATCCCTGTTTTGTTTTCTGCATGGCTCTCGATGTCTTTGGAAAACCATTCATTGAACTCATCGTGAGAGTCAAAGAGGGTAGGCATGATGAAATGCAGCAATGCCCACAGTTCTGCCATGCTGTTCTGAATGGGTGTCCCACTGAGTAACAGTCTGTTTCGACAGCTGAACCCAAGCAGCAACTTCCACCGAACACTGCAAGCAATGTATATACAGTATTTATTAACTACCATACATCATATCATATTGGCCCGAATATAAGACAACTCTGAATTTTTGAAGGGTAATCATAAAAAATATTTGTAAAATAGCTTATTAGTACATTTTGCTCCATGGAAAAAGTTAATTTTGACATTCATATCATAACTTCTTTTCTAGTCTTTATTTATGAATTGAGATAATGAAGATGCTTTCTTTCTTTTCTTTCTTTTCATAAAAAATATTTGTAAAATAGCTTATTAGTACATTTTGCTTCATGGAAAAAGTTAATTCTGACAATCACATCATAACTTCTTTTCTAGTCTTTATTTATGAATTGAGATAATGAAGATGCTTTCTTTTCCACATGGTCTGCAATGACTGGTGTCAAACAAAGCTTTACTCATAGTGACGCCAAACAACAGTGCAGTATAAGCAGAAGTATGAATTGGGCGAAAATGAAGTTTGGTAAAATTTGGTAAAGTGCAGTGAATTTCCGCATGATTTTGACCTTGGGTTGGACGCACGTCATCACTTGTTGATTCCAGCTGGACAGCTGAATTCATGAAAATGAGTTGTTGAAAGTGTTAGGCTGCACGTATGAGATTATTATAGTTTTGTAAGCATATTTTGAGGAAAAAGAAACATCGTCTTATATGTGAGCCAATACAGTATGGAAGTAAAGAACAACTGAAACTAAATCTGTTACGTCATGTTTTAAAATTGTCAGCCCAATAGGATTTAAATGTATATAGACTATTATGTTATTACTAGAGATGGATTCTCAATATTTCTGGCCCCTTGATACTCTTAGAGATAATGATATTGTACGGTACAAATATAGATGAGCTTGATACTTTTTCGATACTTTGTTTACCATGTTAAAAGAATATTAAAATTTTAATGAATATTGTCAAGTTGCCAGAAGCAGCAGATTTCAAAAACAGTTGCAAGGGTCACATGTCTCAACTCATGCAGCAGGTAAAGCAAGAAATTGGGCTTGTTTATGGCTCTACTGTACCCATAAGAAAAGGACCTTCTTCCGAATTTCTGCAAATGTTCTGTGCTAGTTTGCCCGAAGTATTGTCTGAAGAATTGGAAATGACAGGATTAGTTCTAAAACTAAGCAAAAAGTATTCCTAAAGTTTTGTGGTTCAGAGACATGGAAAGTTAAGTCAAAATATTTTTTCAATATGTTTATTGTACTTAATAAAGTCTGAAAATGGTAAAAAACTAAAATAAAACTATTTTATTTTTAAAAAATCTTAAATCTAAAAATCCAGGCCCTAATTATTAGTGTTTAATGTAATTAATAACAATGTTTGTTGTTCTATGCCTTACCATAAAGTAAAAACAAAGAGGAAACATATTGTCTAAATCTCACTATACATGACTTGAAATGACATAACTCACCTATTTGTACTCTTGAGGGCTTGAGCTTCATCCAGAATCAGGTACTGCCATTTGATGCGATTGAAATACTTGAAGTCAGTGATAACCAGCTGGTAACTGGTGATCACCACATGGAAACTTGCTTCACGTGTGTGCAAGTCTTTCTGGTCCCAGAACTGACGCAGAATCTTACGTTCCTAATGGAAATGGATTATCTGGGTTATACACTATTCACAATACATCACATGAAACTCATTTTTATTAGTGTGAGAGTTTCAAATTGGTATAGGAAGCTAATGTGAAATGAGAATTTACATACAGATTAATATAGCCTAAATACATGGACACCAAACTAGCGCTGATTTATATGAGGCTCAGTCAAATGAAAATAAGACAGATGGAAAAAAAAGTAAGTAAACTGTTTATTGTTTCAAAAGTAATCGCCATAACTGTTAATACATTTATCCCACTGTCAATGGCTTCACAGTACTCTGCATACAGTAGTCCTATAATTAAATATTGGAAATAACTGTGAGCCTAGTAATGAAATCCCAAATGAGAATGGTAACAGAATCATATATATGTTTTCTTACAAGTCAAGAAGAGAATTTTATTTCAAACAAGTATACTATTAGATTTTTAAATAAATAACTGTCCAAAAAAAATCATATATTAGGAAAACAAAATGTAGAAATTAAATGATACAGGAGAATGCAGTTACTAACTGCATTAAGACTTCAGGTGACTGGCCGTAAAATATATGTAACTAGTTGAATAACCCAATGAAACTTGTATGCTTGACTTACCTGAGGACTGCCCCAATATGGGACAACTTTGAAATCTGGGACAAACCGAGCCATTTCCTGCTGCCAGTTATGAAGAGTAGAAGCAGGTGATATTATCAAAAATGGTCCCCATGCATCTATAAAAAAAAAAAATTAATTTAAAAAAATGTATATGGTTGATATATCCTACACTTGAAGCAAATCTCTTGTATATGACATAATCAGTGTGAAACATTCCATGGTAGAAACATAACCTTTTGCCCTTGTTACCTCATGCAGTGTCATTGCTGAATACTGAAAAGTGTGTAGAAAGTTCGTAAGATTGGTGGTATTCCATTCCTGGGCAGACTTGTAGACTTGTGAATACGTTTAGGGAAACAGGTTCTATTTTGAATAAAAACCAATTAAACAGCCATGTAGGCTTATTGCATAGAAGCTTGATGAAATAGGAGATCTAAACAGCATCAGAATCGAAGCTGGCAAAATCAAGGAAGAATTTTATAAGGTGTCACAAATGCATAGAAATGGAATGACAACACTTCGCACCTCTTATAAACAAGGTAAGTACAATAATATACAATTTTCACAGATAATACTAGCATTTTGCAAGATTAAAAAACCCATTCCCTTCTACTACCAGCTGCATAGGTGCCGACATATGCAGAGCCACTGAGTACCATGCCAAGCAGCGAAACTCCAAATATTGGGGCTTATAGCTTAGAATGCTCTGTATAAATACGAGGGCTGTCCAGAAAGTAACGGACATTTTGGCCTGACCCAGCAGTGGGCAGGGCTAGCTCAGCCATTTTAGCATCAGAGCGTTCCTACACTCAGTGCGCATTCAGCTGTGTTAGCGTGAGCATCATGCCTTTCGTACTTTGTCTCCAGTGGAGTGTTAAAATGAGTGCTGCAATTGAAAATCCCGCCAGTTGTGAAGTGCCACTAATTTGTTTGTGGTCTGTGATAAGGTTTTTGTTGGCAAAAAATCACAAACCAATTGAAATTTATCGCCAGATTTGTGATGTGTACGGCAAAGAAATAATGAGTGAAAGCCAAGTAGGGCAGTGTTGCATTGATTTTAAAAATGGCCAAACCAATGTTCACGATGAGGACCGCAGTGGTAGGCCTAGTGTTGTGACTGATGAACTGGTGTCGAAAATCAACAAAATCTGTGAAAATCGTTTCACTATTACGTAACTCTCTGAACTGCATGCCGGTGTAAACCAGTGGTTGAAATCCCAAGCAGCGGATTTCTACAGAGAGGGTATCGAAAAGCTTGTGCCACGGTATGATAAATGCCTTAATATGAATGGCGATTATGTAGAAAAATAGCCTTAAGAGTCTACCTTCAAAATGTATGTAATGAAATTTGTTTTTTTCACTTTGTTTATTTTTTATTTCAAAAAGTCTGTTACTTTCTGGACAGCCCTCGTATTCATGCGTTCAAAAATAGAAGGGACACTTTAAATCTTACCGTTACTGTGTTACTGTGAGCTACAAGGTAACTTGCAGTTATGAAAACTATTCCAACTAAGCTGAATTTAACACTAACAAAGAACTACTTAGTGTATTAGGATTTCCAATCATGATCACGTGCATGGAAAGAGACTATGCTGTGTTACAAATTCTATCTCCTGTGAAAGTATGTTGGTACTATATTTTTTTTTATTCTGTGTATCTGCTTATAACTTATTTATCTAGTAAACTACAGAAGTTTATTATATTTATGCCCAATCATCAACCATACCCCTTAGTCACAAGTCTTTCATTCAATCAGCCTCTGAAGGTCATGTGCAGATTTACCATGCACTTCAACAGCGGTTCTCAAACTGGGTGCTGCAGTACCCCTGGATGCCACGAGCGTATGCTATGGGTGGCATGGCAATAATTAAGAAAAGTCAGCTAAAAATTTTGAAATTATTAAAGAAGGTATGAAGATACTTAAAAGTTAAAATTTAAGTTGCCTTCCATCACCCAAGTTGAAAAAAATTTATTTTTAGTTTCACGTTCAGACATGTTTCATATTGCATAAAATGCCAACCGCAACGCTCTAAGAATTGTCCTTATATTTATCTCGAGATGCAACCGATCCTCTACCTGCATTTGTTAAGGTGCTGTAATAGATGCGGTTAATTTTGAGTGAAATTTTAAGGTGGAAAATTTGGTCTGTACAGTCTTACAGCAACTGTAACCCTGCTCAAATAAGTACTTATTTATAGGTAATGTGTTCTCTTGTGTGATCACAAATATATGAATATAAAGGCTGGACGAATGAAGATTGAAAGGTAAATTCGGTTGCAGTTGTTCATGCTAGCATTATGGCATTAGTCATTTGTACAAACATTCAAATCCTTTTAACTCCATTCACATTTAATGATGAAAATGGTCACATTGAACTTGTAAAATAAAATTTATTTTTGGCAATGTGTTACCCTTTTTTTGTGTTGGTTCCAAAATTCTTTTAGGAATTGTTGTTTAAATTATTTATTATTTTTTAAATAAAGTGTGTGTGGGATAAAATACTAACAACATGGAGTAAATAAATAATTTCTTGAAGTTGCCATGTTTGTTATCGCTGAAGATCTGAGTATGGATCACTTCCACCTCTTGCTGCTCACAGAAGTGCAGTGGCTATCAAGGGGAAAAACTTTAGCCAGATTTTTTGAACTAAAAGATGCATTGGTGGTCACATTCACAGAGGAGCCTTTTATCCAACAATTAATTGATGTCGATTGGCTGCTTAAATTGGGATAAGTTTCCGATATTTTTTAAAAACTAAATGAAACCACAAAGGAAAGAGGAGCACAATTAAAGAAAATAAAAGCCTTGCGAAAATAATTACGTTGTTTAAAGCAGTGTTGAGAGCACAGACATCTCCAACTTTCCTCGGTTGCAAGAATTTGGCAAAACAAATGAGATCAATCTTCAAACCAATTGCTATTGCCAACTTGCAAGATTTGGAAAGAAGCATAGTTGATTATTTTCCTGACACTGACTTTGATGACATCTACAGCTGGATGATGAACCATTTTCCTGCGACCCGAAACATAAACCTATGGAATAACGAATGAAACTTTTAAAAATCTGCTTGAGATCAGCGAAGACAGCAGTTTAAAACAGAAATACCATGAAGGAAACCAAGAAGAGTTCTGGGTGCAGGTACAGTAGAACTCCAATTATCCGGATTAATTGGGACCAGACCCAGTCTGGAAAATCAAATATCCAGGTAACTGGATAAATCATGAAAAAAGGACATTTCTTATAAAAACTAAGTTTTTATACACTGTAACATTAATTTAACGACTACAAAAAATGTTGTTTACATTTTGTACAGTGCTCTTTCCCTCTCCAGTACTTACATCCAATGCTCAGCTAACAAGTTTTGCCTTGTGACTTGCAATTAATAATGAATAAAACGTATAAGTTTCCAATTGTGTGGACTGTCTTGGAAGCAAGTATCAATACAAAACCCCGCTTAACAATCAAGACAATATGCATCCCGTCTCCTTTCATCCCATTATGCTTTTTGTGTTTCTCATTTTTTTTCCCCCTGTGGGTGGTATTTTTCTATGAAATGTCTCTCTGTGACAGATTAGGGTGAAGATTTATGGAAAGGCTACAGCCCTCCTAAACCTATTGAAAAAGGAATCAATTAGCTGGAGTGCGAACAAGTTGTTTGTCGATCTAAACCAAAAATTTGTCCTGTATTGGCATCTGTTTACCCTCTAGTTATAGTTAGCAGAACAAACAATTTCAAACAATTTCAGATTTTGTCAATGTATGACTGAGATATGTGAGTTAACAGACTGCCATGCTGAACTATCTACTGTAATAATTGTCAAACGAAACCAACTCAATGGTTTAATAAAGTAATTTTAGTCATCCAAAAACAATAAAAAATAAAAAATATAGGAGCAAACTTTCTGGGTCAATTGATTTGATGGTAAAATTTACTAAACTTCCCATAAATATAAAAGAAATCATTAAAAAATCATATAAACAGTTCTATTCATCACATTAAATACAGCTGAGCATTAAATTTGAATGTGTTTTTTCTTCTTTTCCTAAGTAGAAAATTTTTTAGACTGACAAGGGTGCAGGGGTGAAGTTTGAGAACCGCTGCATTATAGTATCACACATTGCAGCTGTATTGAATAACTGTTTTAGGTTACACTCACCATACTTCTCTGCTATATGGCACAGGAATGCTATAGATTGCACTGTTTTGCCCAAGCCCATCTCATCAGCTAAGATACCATTGATGCCCTAGAATTGAAAAAGAGAAGTTAACATGATTTATTTCAATTCATGATAGGAATAAATGGTCTGAAACATTATCTGTTCATAATTTACAATGAATTACACAAGATCTGAAAGGTCAAAAGCACTTCACAACCTTTAGGAGAAAAAACTAAAGTCTTTGCCTTTGGAAGGAAAATCAATTGCTACTTTGTGAGCTTCATCATGCTTTACAAGTAATTTCCATATTTTGTTAAACTGTTATACAGCAAACTCCTGATTAATTGTGTTAATTAGGACTGTGACATAAAGAATAATCCAAAAACACGGATAATCCAAATGATAGAATTAATACTATTCTACAGTATTTTTCAAATGAGAAGCGATTTCCTTCACCGCCAATCACGTGTGCGAGCTAACGAAGTGCCGCTAGCAGTAAGAGTCTTCCCTTCGTCTCGCCGTCTCTGATTGGACCGCGTATCTAAGCAGGAGAAGGACAAACTGTTTGTCATCTGCAAAACACTGTAGCTTCAGGCAATGTTATCATAGGCTACACACAATATAATCTAATGCAATCTTAAAAGCTATAAATGCTATTAAATTTAAATCCTACTTCGTTGAACTTGCCTTTTTATACATAGTGGTGACTAGTGTGGCTTAAGTGCCAGTGGCCAGCTCTGTTACTGATTAAGTCTGCCACAAATGGGATAATTCACCCATAGGATCATTAGGAGTTGGCTGCATTTAAATAGTGCATATGTACTGTAACAATTTGTACAGATAGCCTCTTATGTGAGCTTTGCTCTTTGGGCTCTCTTTCTAATTAATAAAATCAGGTAAACTGATATAACAAAGTGCCAGTATGCTTTTTTAATCAGTAATAATTGCAGTTATGATATACAGAAAATAAGTTTTTTTTTTTTTTTTTTATTTTTATTATTTTTTTTTTTTTTTTATATATAAAAAATAGATCTCCGAGTTAAACTCCAGATCGATTCATTAAGCAGGGCTTACGGAAGAACAAAGGTCTAAAGTTTGATTCTTACCCTTAATTCATATTGGTATA
Organism: Ectobius pallidus; assembly: GCA_964059195.1. Classification (NCBI taxonomy): domain Eukaryota; kingdom Metazoa; phylum Arthropoda; class Insecta; order Blattodea; family Ectobiidae; genus Ectobius; species Ectobius pallidus. Next base: position 57,155,588 of record CAXKWD010000002.1, read on the forward strand.
CACTGATATACTAATTCTTAAAATATGTAAACATTTTACAAAATGCATTGACAATGAAATAGTACAGTAAGCCAATAAGAAGAGGATAGTTTCACCTAGCGGTATGCAGTTTTGTTCTGAGTATAGGCTTATGCAATTTTAACGCAACGCAATAACTTTAAAGCTAGTTTCTGTTCGTGAAATAACATTTATAGGCTTATGTTATTCTTTAGGAATGATGTAGGTCAATGAAAGACAATGAATTCCCAGTTTTTTTTAAAGAAAAATGTAATACTTATTTAAGCACATTGACAAAATAGGACACAAGAATGGAATAGGCTCAATTTAACACAATTGATTATAATAAAAAAAAATCTTGCTTCAGGGTGGACTCGAACGTGATATCTCTTGATTACTAGACAAGCATCTTACCCCAAGACCAAACTACACTGCGACTTTTCAGTGTCCAATACCATAGAATACTATCTCGGTGTAGCTCACAGAAAAGAAAAATCATCGTATTTCGAAATTAGGCTATATTTCGAGCCTTCTAGTTATCTTATGTTACAATATAGAATAATTTCATTCATTGGTAACATAATATTCGCGATATTCGATGCGATGCGAATTTGGCCCTCACTAAAGCAGAGTAGGCCTACCAACTTAAGCAAATTCTCAGAAGTTAATGTTTTTATTTATTAAGAGGTCAGGGATTATAAATCTGACATAGGCTGAAGTAAAATTCAATGCTTTAATCTAATTGTAATCAATTTTAGCAAAATAATTAGTCATTATACAACAGCATTTCGTCTATAATCGTACATATGGGAACATTTGTTTTTCATGTAGGTGTCAACTGTCCATGGCAACTGAAGGAAGCTTTATAAGCTGTCATTAATTGATGACGCTATAAGAAAGAACCGAGAATTTGATTTTGCATTTGAAGAAGGTGCCTTCTTTTTACCCTCCTTTACTAAAGAAGGTTTCGACAGGAATTGAAGGGTTGTACCAGAATTACCCTTTATTAACCTTAATTACGGGACTCGCCCGCTGATTGGTTGGCCGCGAGCCAATCAAAATGCTTCGAAATGAACCAAAATATTATAATTAATTTGACTGATAATTACTCTTTATTTCGGTACTGGACAACCGATTAGGTCCAAATTCAATAGGCTTATTGCCATGATTGTTATAAATAAGTATACGAAGTTTCATGAAAATCCGATAAAGCGTATTTGAGTTACCGCGCCTTTTCTTATATGATACCATAAAAGGGCACTAAATTGGGTATTATTCTGGTACCGGCCAACCGATTTGGTCCAATATCAACAGACATCTTCCCATAGACATTATAAATAGGTATTCCAATTTTCATGAAAATCCGATAAAGCGTATGTGAGTTATGGCGCCTTTAAAATATACACAAAATTGGGTTTTACTCCGGTACCGGTGAACCGATTTGGTCCAATTTCAATAGGGTTCTTCCCATGGACATTATAAACGCGTATACCAAGTTTCATTAAAATTCGATAAAGCGTATTTGAGTTAGAGCGCGTACAGACACACGGACGGACGGACGGACGGACAGACGGACAGACATTTTTCGTCCCCCACACAATCTCATAAAGTACCATACTGGCACTTAATAAATAAAATATTTCACAGTAATGAAGCTCCAACACAGAAATAAGTTATGAACCAAATGCTAGTAAACGAAGTTCTGTAAATTTTATTGTAACTAACAATACCAGAATTTTTTAAAATATAAAATATACCCCATCTTTGGAAAAATCCAAAAATATGTAAAATTGTTTCAAAATAGTAAACAAAAACCTTGTAATTCCATTTTTAAACTTTACAGTAGATGCAAATAAACAATCACAAAGGTGTTATGTCATGTCTCTTGGTGCAAAGGACAGAATTTTCCAGTATACTCTGATGGTTGTCTATGTTTATATGCTCAACATGTAATGACTGTTTATGTTTATATATAAGATGTGTAATCATTATGGGTAAGTAAGCAGCTCAGAGCAGCAAGAGAGTTTGTTTATCGAAGCCATCTCCCTCCCCTTCATCATTAATCCTTTAGCCTGCTGTCATGGCATTTACACCATTATGGCTGCCAGGAGGATTGAGCCACCGATTCCTTTTTCCTTTTAGTTCTAGCTTTCTGTCAGTAGATGGCATGACATGTCTTATACCGTTTTAAAGCTAAAGAAATTATTTTTTATTGGCATCCAGCACGATGTGTGTTATATAGTTTTCTAAGCTATAAATCGATATAAAAATCTCTGGATTTTACAGCTGTCAGACAGGTTGAACATTTTCTTTTAGTTCTAGCTTTTAGTGAGTAGATGGCATGATATGCTTTAAGTTACATCGTTTTAAAGCTAGGAAATTATCTATCAAATGGTATGCAACACAATATATTTATATCGACTTTTAAGTTATAAATCGATATGAAAATCTTCTGATTACTGTGGGATTCATAGTCACTCAGTTAGATTACTTATTAGTACTTTTGGGTGTGTCACATGTAAAGAAAAAAAGCATGCCGGTAAGTTAAATTATTGAGATCTACTGTATTTATGCAAATCTAATGTGCATCTTTTTTGTCATTTGTAACATTCAAAATTAGGGTGTGCATTAGATCTGAATGCAAATCTATTCCATAGTTCGGCGGCAAATCCGATTACTTACAGAACAATGCATTGCTATACTTCTCAAATTAGTTACATTTACTGTTGATCTATTACCTATACGAACAAACAGGGTTAAAGTTGCGTATTATTTTGACACTCAAGCTCAACACCAAGGGTGTTGAAAGGTGGCAGGGAACCATGCGGAGGTACCTATTGTCCCACATTCATCCCCTTAAACCAATATACCAACCTTTATTCAACAGCATCCACAAATCCATTGTGGTATAAAATAAATGCTAAGATAAAATAACAAATAAAATATGCTTGATGCACACTGCATTCACAACAAACACAGCGCTTTTTTTTTTTTTTTTTTTTTTTTATGATTTTAAGTTTTAAAATTAGGGTGCTCACTAGATTCAAAGGTACATTAGATTTGAGTAAATATGGTAATATGGTATACAAAAAATTATAATTTTCTGGGCTTGTTCCATCTAAATAATTGTAATAAAATAATTCATCAGACTTTTTCCTATTATTAATTATGGCAGTATAGGGTTTTCCAGTGCCTTTTTTCTTTAAAAATAATATTATTATAAGTAATTTGATTGTTTAAATTACTTGATTTTGCCACTGAAATAAACACGTGATTTTCACATTAATTACTTACATATGATTGGCAAATCAAGAAACATGTCTATCAAAGTTTGTACAGCAGAATCTAATTTATCTGGCCCTCAATCACCTGGACCTATTTGGCTTGGAATACTTGCACTGCTGTGTGGAGTGTTTGCAAAAAATCACTGGATGGCAATTTTGGCAAGACAGCTAGGCCTATTATCAAGTTGTGCTTAATAGTTTATTGCTATCATAAAATCTATTCCTTAATTACTAGGGTCTTTTAATTCTTATGCGTTGTAATGAATCTAAATTTTTTTTTAGTGTGAAATGGCACCAAAATCAAAGAAAATTGTTGTTTCTAGGGACAAAAAGTCTGCTGAACAACACGATGGTTGTGAAATGTCTGCATGATTGTGTAGCTTGCAAATCTCACATGAAATTCACACATATGACAAGTCCTACTTATTAATCAAACTAACAAAGCCACATAATAATTTTATAAGAGTTGAATTTTTACACAAAAACTTCACTTTTGGTATAGTTTACCTGTACTGGTTTCAGCGCCTTCGCAACCATTGTCAACAGCTATACTTCAACTACTATACCAAAAGTGAAGTTTTTGTGTAAAAATTCAACTCTTATATAATTTGTAGCAAGATTGAGATCGGAAATGCCAAATTTATATTGATCTTATATAATTATTATGTTATATAACTTCACTGTGTTAACTTCGACTACAATTTAATATTAACAAAGATACAATGTAGAAAATGTTCTGTAAAATTATTTTATGCAAACAAACAGTAAATTCGGTATATTATGATTTGTATTAAGATCATCTTAAGTTCCCGATTACACTATCTGTATTTGCATTAATCACTACTACGCATACATGGTAATTCTCTTTAAAAAATGTATGGTACAATTCTGTTTAGATCTTTCACTATATCATCATGATTATTATGATACTAGCAGTTCGTGCTAGTTAACGTTTAGCTAGATTCATAATGTTGGTATGATTAATTTAAACATGATTTTCCAGTGCATAGTGCCAGAAAAACCAGAATTTAGCTAATTTGGTTCAACATTATACAGTCCTTTATAATCACATAACAAATGCTTAAAAATATATGCCGATTTCACAGAATGCACTGGCAATTAATTATGTTTGTAATTTTATTCCCTGAACTTGTAGATTTTGGCATGTGCACAACGAAGTTACCTTCAAGCTGTAAATGATTTGTCAGCAAATACATTAATACTGGCCCATAAATAAGTATGGAGTGTTCAAAATAAGGGAGAGAGTCAAAGTTTTAGCATCGTATTTCTGGAACTGAACACTTGATTGAATGTACTTACTTTCGTTCAAGGAATTGATTGACTATGGACCCTTCAAATAAAATGTAGGTCACTCAAATTAAAGTTTAGTGAAAAATAATATTATCTTCTTGAAGTTGACCATAACTGCTGGTATTATTTATCTTTTGTTTCATTATTTACTGTTTATTGAATGAATCGAGTATGAGGCTTGGGATCGAGATATCGAAACAAAACATCCTGTTCAACTTTAGAATATAATATTTCAATTATATTGTTTTAGCCAAAACACTTATTATAACTCAACAGTTTGCAAATTAATGACACTGGAATGAAAAATCTTTCGATTGATACCTCACACATACGTAAAGATCCAGCATTCACTTTCAAAAGTGGAATTCATTTACCAATTTGTGGCAGCTCAGCTGCTGATTGGCTGCCTTTGAGAGCCAATCAAAATGCTTCAGGCTTCGGACATCGCATTTTATATAATAGATTAAGATTATTATTAAAAATAGGTATATTCAATCAGGGGTGGTTCTACTACACTTGGATCTTCTTAGTTCAAGTGTCCAGTTTCTGAAGATATTTCTCATTTTCCTTTCATACTTAACTGTCAGTTCTGTGGCTCACGATATTCAAAGTAGGCTACTATTAAACCCAAGTCTAGATTTTGGTTCACAATAAACTACTGCTAGAGTTATCTGATCATTTACCTGATCGTAGAGATTGGCTAGCCAGTTCATTCCTTTCAGTTGATAGTGCTTTAGGCTGCCCTTGAAGATCATGGGCTGAGGCCTCTCCTCATCGGCACTGATGCTGGTCTCAGTGAGCTTGAAATCATCGGCCAATTCATGAGCAACTCCATGAGCAAATTCTCGTGTGCGATTCTGCTCAGCTTGGAATGCATCACGTACATTTTTCTTTGCTTTGGCTTTCATGGTGTCACTGCAAATAATTACATGTTAATATTAATACTTACTTACTTACTCCTAAGAGATGGCCCCAGGAATATCTCTGTCTCCCCACAATCTAGGTTCGATCGAATTGAATCTTATGACCAGCTGTGTAACAATGGTGGGCCACTGCCGACTTGTCTAAGTAATACAGCCTGATGCATCTTTCCTCTACTTGGTCCTATCTGTACAATGAAAATGTCTTGGGTACACGCCTGGTGTATGTAAGCCTAATAATCCTTCATGGGATGTACCATGTATTGTACGAGGGTAAATCAATAAGTATCTGCACTTTTTGTTTATCTTTTCTAGATTGGCTGTACTGCTTTGTGCTAGCATATGTCAACATGTTGTTCATTTGTCTCCGCTTGTGGAATGTTCGATCATTATGCCTCCATTGAGTGTTGCATTGTTGCACATTAAGCATGGCTGCACCGCTCCGCGTTTGCGTCAAAGAAGAACAGCGTGTAGTGATCTGTTTTTTGTCATCTGAAGGTGTACCAGGAGCCGAAATCCATCAAAGACTTTCCACACAATATGAGGGCAATGTTTTACCATGGTGAAGCGTGTACGAATGGATTGAAAAGTTCAAAAATTGACGGACAAGAGTGAAGGACAAGGAAAGAACAGGACGCCCATCCACATCCACTTGTGACGCTAACACTGAGTAAATGCATATCATGATTCAGACAAACCGAAGAGTGACTGTCAATAAAGTGGCAAACCATATGAAAGGAACCATATGCAACCGTAAGAAGGAAGCGGTGCATGCGTGGCTTGCTACTCAGCTGAAAACTTTTCTGAGGGGATCGAAAAACTTGTGCAACGATGGATCAAGTGCACTGAGAAGCAAGGATACTATGTTGAAAAATGAGGTAATTGGAAGTTTTGTATTGTTGTTGCCAAAAATTTAAAAAAGAGAGTGCAGATACTTATTGACTTACACTTGTATTTCAGAAGTGAAGGTGTACACTTTTCACGTTGTGTTTTCCTATGAGCCTGGATATTTTATTGGACACAGTTGAAAAAGGAATGTAGACTCGGGGGTTGTGAGTTCAGTGGTTTGCGGTGGCCCATTGGAGGGTCTGATTGAGAGCCCATTGGAGTTTCTCTGGCTGTACAAATTCTGGCAGAAGGTGAGTTTCAGATGTTTTATTTCTTAAGAAAGATTGGCAGAAATGGATACTGCTCTGACTCTAAGGATGAGGATTCCGATTATCTGTTGTTTCTGTGCCGGATGGTGATGGCTGTGGGCATAATGAAGTTGATGTTGCTGCTAAGGTTGTTGAGAAATACTGAAATATGTCCAGTCGGCACCATGTTACTATACTACGAATGTGTCATCCATGTATTCGTGCCTGAGCCTGTGCAACTCTTTAGAAAATTTCTAATTCGTATATGTAGTTAGAGTACAAAATGTAAACAATAATTGCACCCATTTTTTAAAAAATTGTAGAAACCAATTTTTCTTCACTTTGAGTGATAGTAAGAACAAGACAAAAGATAATTAGTCCCAATATAAAATTTCAATTTGATACAATTTTTCAATTCAAACTACACTGTTCTCAAACAGAAGACACATACAGACATGAGACTACAGTATTTTTCAAATGGGAAGCGTTTTGTTCTTCTTCTTGCTTAGATACACGGTCCAATCAGAGACGGCGAGACGGAAGGAAGACCCTTCCTGATAGCGGTATTTCTTTAGCTCGTACACGTGATTGGCGGTGATGGAAAACGCTTCCCATTTGAAAAATACTGTAAATGTGTATTACTGCTAACAATTTAACTGGAATTTCAGGAGTGAACACAATATTTCCTGAGAAAGTAAAAATTATAGACCTTGGGGGGAAAACTTATGCCATGAGCAAAGACGAGAATTTGAGATAATTAAAAGAACTTCAATTAAGAAGACTCCAATCAAAATGTTTTGTGATTCTCGCCAAGCTTGGCACTGCAAAATAATTGTAATTAAATATTTTTAGCTGGATAACTGGTCATAAGATGCTGTAAAAGGTATATACAAATGTTTTTAAATTTACCTGTCATAATCATCTATGGATGCCAACCGAGGTATCTTCTCCTCCTCTAATTGGCTGAGTATTCTCAGTTGCTCCTGATGATTTGCACCACCAAGTTTACGAGACATGAAATGTGCATACAGTTCTGTCTGCGTGATAAGGAAATTTAACTTTCTTTGCTGTCGCTTTGCCTGCCAACAAAATATCCTGTTAGTGTAATCAAATTTTTTACAGAATTATTAAGTTTTGTTAAATAATAATATGATATAGAAGAATGTCCACAACTGTAAAATACCTCCATGAGTTCGCCATCCAACTTGCGCTGCTCTTCAGCCTCTTTTTCTTGTCTTCGTCTTGTTTCTCGCTCAACCCTGTCATATCGCTTCCAGTATGCTTGCATTTCCCTTGTCAACCTTTTTGCTCTCCACACAGTTTCTTTCATGTTCTTCTGAGACTGCAAAGAACAGTACAATTACACAGCTATTTTAGCATTATATTTTAGTTATTAAATATAATAAATGATATTGAATGAAAGATGGAGCATAAATCATGGCACCATTTTTATTTTTTGAAATTTTGAAATATACAAATGAAAGGACAAGGTATGGAATATAGTTATGATGCAGATTATGGGTACTAGATGTAGGATAGAGTAGGGAGCAGACACCCATAAACATCCATACACGACCACACATCGTACCACTCAACTGTGTTGCACTAGTTGGAAGCATAAAAGCACGCATAGCCCAACCTATAAAACCTTTGAGGTTCGGTACAAGGTCCTTATACCCTGTGACATTCTCTGGCACTTTCACTCTAAGAAAAAGCTATTGGGATTTAAGAATGCTGTTCACATCTTGTCACATCCATTTTATGCAGTAGCTGATTTGACTTAATCCCTCTGTGCATAAAAAAATACCTCAAATTATGTGTCCAAAGAGAGGCACAGTTACCAAAATCAGGCCACACACCTGCAGAGCTTCTGAGTTGGGAAAAAATCTACATGAAAAATTTTGAAAACAGACTCATGAATATTGACATTTCAACTAAAGACACCTGGTCATGAAATATATAAAACCACCACAAGGGGTAGATAGAGATTTTTCTAGCACACAAGGCCAGCAGCTGACAAGTAGCTGAAGATGCAGGCAAAGGCCTGAAACATGTTCTGCCAAAAACTTGTAAGTAAAGTACTTCAGTTTCTAAGTCAACTCTCACTATTTAAAAAAAACCTCTTCTTTTGTTTCGAGGACCATTATAAAGTAACACTTTTTTTTGGTCTCGATATAATGACTTTTTCAGACCAGATAACTGTTATAATTCTTTCCTTTCTGAACAGTTATAAAGATCCACAATCACCATAAGTAACTCTCCTTCCAGGCCGGCAATAACTTTTATGAAAAATATTAGTTCTTTACCATTTCCGGGCAGGAAATGGATATATCCGTCAGTGGCCAGCTGCGCACAATATCATATTCATTCTAATACAGAACCATATGAAACTATTTAAAACAAGCAGGCTTCAATACTAATGACATCTAGAGGCTCCTTGATAAACCACATCAAGAAATAATTGCACTAAATATGAAATTAAGGAATTAGACTTCTAATTTGTCACCCATGGATATATCCTTATTCCACTCGCAAAGGATTAAAACAGTTACTAGGACTCTTTTAAGATATATTGTATATCTTCTATTTGGAGTTAAAACAATCACAGCGCCACAAACCATAAATTTCACAATAATAATAATACCAGACAGAAGGATGATTTCCATAAAATTAGTGCCAACAAACAAGCCAGGGATAATGATCTATATATACCGTAATTGGAACCATTTTATACAATGAATTTGCAGTTTGTCTGAAGCAGATACGGGGTATACACTTCATACATAACCTCAAACAGTACTGAACAGAGAAATGCCTAACAGCCTGTAAACGAAGAAGAAGAAAATAATTTATCAACATAAATGAAGCTGCTTACCTCTATGCAAGTTGCCATTAAGACACAGCTTAACAATTCCATCTGACAAGACAGTTATTAAGTACATAATATGTAAAGGATGTTTGTGTTTATCTATTTTGTTGATGTGCATACGATTATGTTTATGTATTCATACATATATTGGAAGTTTATACAGTGAAGCTATATTATAAAGGATATAATATTGAGTTGGGTCTTTCACGTATACTTCATTTTTTGTATAAATATCTGAACTAGTTTCGAAGACCATCGTCATTCAAAATCATCAGATTAACACCAACTGCCGGCTGGACGTTTGTGCTGCCATCTCGGGGAAGTTTGCTGCATTTGGCGATGAGATTTTTGTCTGCTGGGAGAAAATTACTTTCCACCCTTGGGCAGACAAAAAATTCAAGAAAGTTTTCAGCAAATATGGTATCACTACAGCACCAGTAAACAGATTTTCATTGAAGAACTTATTAAATTCCACCAATTTAGAAAACAGACAGCACAGCCAAAAATCAGGAATTTACCAATTCAACTGTACAAACTGCGAGAAAGTATATGTAGGAAAAACCAAGAGGAAATTAGAGGTTAGAACAAAAGAACATTTGAGACAACTTAAACAAGGAAACACAGAAAAATCTGCAGTAGCGGCCCACTTTTGGAAGGTAGGTCATGACATCAATCAGGACCCAATATTAATTAAATGTGTCGAAGGCTACAAGGAACTTTCGGTTTGGGAGAGGATATTCATCCATAAACATAAACAACATCTCATGAACTTCAACATCCCAGCAGACGAAAGTCTCATCGCCAAATGCAGCAAACTACCCCGAGATGGCAGCACAAACGTCCAGCCAGCAGTTGGTGTTAATCTGATGATTATGAATGACGATGGTCTTCGAAACTGGTTCAGGTATTTATACAAAAAGTGAAGTATACGTGCTAGACCCAACTCAATATTATATCCTTTATATGTTTATGTATGTTTAACCCTGTGACGATGCCCATGAATTCCTTGTAATTAATATGGCTGAATAAAGACCTGAATTGAATTTTGCTTCCTGCTTCAATTGTTCTGAGGAATTCTTTCATTTGTCAACATTGACAACCCAATGAGCATAAAGTTTACATATTTATGAAATATTTTTAAAACTGTGATTGTACAAAACTACTTATATTACACTGTTAATAAAGGGGGAGGGGGGATATAGCCTTAAAAATTACTATAATCACTTACCTGCATTGCTTTCTGTCTCCAGTGTTTCATGCAATACTGCGCAACTCGCTTGCAGCTGGTCAGCATCTCCTTGTGATTGTTACTCTTTGCTCGCTGAACCTGTAAGCAAAAGCATCTTTACTCTTTCAAATGTATACAACTAGGAGGTGCCCGTGGCTTCGCCACGATAATTCTTTTAAAAATTAAAAATTAAGAGTATAATAATTATTAAAGCATTATATTTATTAACACTTGCACGCGAATCATTCATAAACTAAGCCATTGATAATTAATGAAAGAGCTAAAATTCCTGCTTTAGAGTACATTCCACGACATGAAAGCGCTCCCTGGGAAAACTATATCAGAATCGATTATGCAGTTCCAAAGAACCTGTGAACACATAATACGTATTGTTTTTCAGCTGTTTATTGACATGAATATGATGTGAATTTTATTTTATCAATTCAGTGTAATTTTCAGAAATTATATAATGTTTCAAGGGAAGGAATGGTTTGTTTGGATTATTATTATCAGCGATATTTCAAGAGATAAAACCATCAATATTTTACAGCTGTTGCCCCCGGCTTCGCCCGCCATTATTCATTGACTCCAGGATTTTTAAGAAAATTACACTGGTAGATTATTAAAAATGTTTGTGGTTCAGAACTATGAAAATTGTAAGTAAAAATAAAATTAGAATATTTGTCCATTGTGTTCATTTCACTTAGGCCTTATATAATAAAGAAATGGTTTTCCTTCCTAATTTTGTAGTCGTCATGAAAGTTTAGTCTGCGAGAGACAAACATCGCCGATTATACCCGATGTCTCACAAAGCGGGCGAGCAAGCACGCTATTTAGGGCCGTTGAATTGTATAAGAGTAGATACAAACAGATTTTAATAAATAAAGGAAATTATGACATCATAATTTTCCAGGGACACCCCAATGCCTTCAAGGGCATATTTTCAATACATTTATAAGAACTTCTTAATATAAGTTCTCAATGTTGAATAGAGCTGAGGACACTAACAGCATGTTTCAAGAGCATTACTTTTATTACGAATATGCCTAATGAAAGATATCAAATGTGTTCCCGGTTTTAACATCATCACTAATGAACTCCAGTGCATTCAAACATAAAGAACCAAGGCAGACATGCTGATGTTGGATATATTCAGAGAAATTTTGTATGACTTTCAACATTAACATCCATTAATATTTCTTCATTCAAATTGCTTGGTAGAAGATTGATCTTTTCTCTTAAGTATAGACTTGGCTGCAGACACATTCTCTGCTTTAATACACCATCTATAGGCAGTGGCAGTTAAAAGTAGAAGACTTAATGACTTTTTAAGTTTGAAATGTTGAATACTAAGAACGATGCACATTTTTACTTTCACAACAACAACAAAAAACAAAAAACAAAAAACAAAAAAAAAACAACAAAAACACACAATTCCCTGCATTCTTTTCAGGGGAAAAGAAGAAGACTAGGCCAGATTATTACAACCACATAGCCAGGGAACAGTTTGATAAGACTTTATATTAAAAATGCCCAGTGACCACCTTGGAATTCCTTTGGAATGAGAACTTAATTCACTAATAAGTTCCATACGCTGTCACTTTATAATGTGTTATATCTGGTTTCTCTGCATAAAAAAAGAGAGCTAAACACATACTGTAAACATTTCTCAACAGCATACACTCAAATTGTATTTTCTCCTAGACAAAATGTATGCACTATTTTCCCGGTATCATTCTAAAAGAACTCTTTCTAATGGAGAGATGTAACATAATGTTTACTTTCCTACATAATATAGTCAAATTCAAGCCTTGCTAATAAAGGTGCTGTCCATAAGAAGATAAAAGGAAATTTCGCTAAACTTCAGAATAGGTAATCGCCATCTTAGCCGGACCGTGACGAGTGGGACCAGTATACAATGTTGCAAATATTACAAACGTTACTACATGCCGATTGAATTCAAGAATGGTCGAGTTGTCTATGGATTATAGTCTTACCACACTGGTGAGTTATTTCATATGGAGTAATACAATGGTAAATATAGAATGACGAATAAAATCAGTATTAAAAAGAGTTACCTTAAGAAATTATTACAAAGGCAATGGACTTCTTAGTGTATTGATGTTTTAAGAAAGGTGTGGAAGGGTAAAAATGCTTCTGCATTAAGGTAAGTAGTGACAGCTAAATTCTTAGTCAGGGACAGTTTATGTTAGGGTTAGGAACAGTTACATTAGTTTAGCAGCAGTGTACTGAATAGAGCAGAGTTCGGTATGTACCACATTTAATTTCTTCCTACGGTGGGAGATTTTGTTTTTCGTGGCTTGGAGGGGCACACACAGTAATGGTGGAGCATACCTTGCTGTTAGCTGGGTACCTTATTGTGAAGGAGTTCCAGAAATTTATATAACTTCCTTTGAATATAGCATTCTTATGTTAAAAATTATATCTTTTACTATGCATACACACCAGACCTCTTTAAAAAATCATATGCTACAATCTTGTTTAAATCTTAAGAAAAGATTTCTCTATAAGTAAACTGGTACTCTTCTCACAAAATATAAGTTGATAGTAACAGAAACCCAGTATTACACGTATATAAAAAACTATCAAAGCTGATATTTTACCTTTCCTAGTTCCTTTTTGGACATCATGACCCAGATTTTTCTTCTTCTAATAGCCATGATCTCTGGATTTTTTGCTTGCTTATCCTTTTTCTTGGATTTTGAAGATTTTGTTGAGACAGGATTGATATCCGCATATGCATCTGGGTCATCCTCGTCCTTCAGGTTCAACAAGCCTTCCTCAAAATCAAAATCATCCAAATTATCCTGTTCCTGAAAAAAAATTAGACAAATTATAAGTTAAGAACTAAATAATGTATACAAATTTCCCAAACATATTAATATTATTAATAGGTTATATCCAAACTAGTTGACCTTACTGAAAAAAATTATCTTAATTTAACTAAATTCTTTCGCCACACAAAATTTATCATTAGGAACTATATTTTGTGTTAGGGTGGTCAAGTTTGGTGAATTTCCACATGACTTTGACCTTGGGTCGGACCAGGGGTCAGATGCACATCATCACATGTTCATTCCTGATGCACAGCTGGATTCATGAAAATGAGTTGCTGAAAGTGTTAGGCTGCACGTATAAGACAAGTATAGTTTTTTGTAAGCATATTTTGAGGAAAAAAGCATTGTCTTATTTTCGGGTTAATGAGGCAGTTGTTTACTAAAACAAAACATGCCTTTAAGTCTATCACCTTCATCATTAGCTAAGATCCACTCATGATGAATTGGTCTCTGACTTTCAGTTATGTCGGAACAGATTACATCAATTTTGGGATAAGGTCATTGTCCTTTGAGCAAGTTGAAATCTAGTTGTCAGTGGATCTTAGCTAATGATGAAATGATTTAGTGAGTAGCTAATTACAATGGTGAAGTTAAATAATTCAAAGTTTAATATATAATGTTAACACTTCACAATGTTTCCCTATAAATTTAGTAAAATTCTGTATTTTTGCTTTCTTGCGAATTATGGCACTAAACGTTAGAACACAAATGTATGTAAACAAAATCCATGAGAAGAAACATACCTGATTCTCTTCAGCTTGTCTCTTTTCCTTCAAGCTCATTTTCTTTACCTTCTTTATCTTCTTTTCTAATTTCTTTTCCTTCTTTTTCTTTTTGTTTCCTACAATAAGTTTTTGATGTTCTGGAAATTTGTCATAATTTGACAACAACCCAGCTCCATAATACTGATATTGGCAATTCTGAAATAAAAACCATCATAAATGGAATTATAAAATAATTGAAAATCCCTAAATCTTAAACCTAAAGTGATAAGCATGCTTCAATCCCTCTGTTAAATAAAAATAACTTTAGAAATAAAATAGCCTTTTGCTTTATTTCCTCTCATAGAAATTAGATTCAAAGAACACTTCAGAAATATTATATTCCAACAAACAGATAAATCAGCTATAGCAGCTCTATTTTTGGAAGAAGCATGAGATATAACAGAAAGTCAGGCTACCAAAACTAGTAGAAAAACCACAAGAGTTATTATTCTGGGACAAAGCATTACCGTATTTTACGAACCATAAGACGCACCTTTTTACATTGAAAACAGAGCCTTGAAAGTTGAGTGCATCTAATGGTCTGAAGTAAACAAAAAAGTTTAAATTGTGGTAAATATTGCCGGAGTACCACAATTATAAACAAGGTGTTCTAAAAGATAAGATAGTTACAAATTTTGACACAGATGATACATCAGTGCACTTATCATAACCGTAAAATGAGGGTACCTGGAAGCAGGTATACAAGAAAGGAATGTTGAGTTCTTTTAATATGAAAGGAGTTGTCTCCACCAGATGGTTTAATGAAGACAATGACCTCTAAACAGCTTGTCTCATTACATTTACTGTATACTGAATTGAGGGTTATAGGGTGTAAAAGTATATTCAGTCGTTACGAATCAGTTAGTTGTTAAAATTTACCTGCCACCTTTACCTGCCACCTTTACCTGCCACCTGTACAGAAGTGATTTTTGTACAACGCAGCTTATAAGTTAGAAGTGATTTATACTGATTCCATTGTACAAGCTTATAATTTGTTTATGCAACGAATATATTGTTCCCTTTAAAATGTTTCGTATAGAGTCACATTAATTTTTTTTTTCATTTAAATTTCCATCCTAAAATCAGGGATTTTCCTATGGGTGAGCGCCCCCCCCCCACTAGTTTACCGCACACTGGAGGAATAGCAAGCAGTTGACCTGTCAAAGTCATAGCACAGCTGTTGCCAGATGAGTGTTGTGTTATTTCTTTCTTTAATTCAACAGAATACATAAAGTGTATTACGCCTCGTGAGTTACAACAGCACAGTGTGTCTTTATTTACTATTCATAAATGTTAACTCAGCTCACAAAGTCTGAAGATGGCTACAAGAAAGATTCCCGGGTGTAGATGCTCCAGAATATAAAACATTCCAGGAAACTGGAAGTGTTTAACCTAATAAACCACATAAGCAGCGTAGAAAGATTAATAGATGATAAATAATTTCCTAGAGAGATGCCAAAAATGTGTGATAATTTGGTAAGTAATAAGCCTCTTAAATTTGTGTATTGCTGTATGGTTGGTTTCTTGTATTATTTATCCTCCCCCTAATAATCGAGACGTGGTAAATTGGTTTACCAGCTAACGAACGGCATGCCCATCCATAGGCAAAACACTAGAGTGGAAAGCAAAACTGACTGCACTGAATACTGCATACTTAGGGACAGTATATTTTGGTAGCAGCAATATGTGTGAAATTTTACAAAATGGCTTTCCTTGGCGTTTTTTTAACTTTATAGATACTTAAAATATCACTATTAAGCAGGATGAATACTGAGAAGTATGAAAATATTATTTAAAATCATAATAGTTAGTGTTTACAATTTCCCCCCCCCCCCATTCTCTTAGTAGCATGATCTCCTTTTTATGCTCTCTCTATGACTGCTGGTAAGTTATAGATACTTGCAACCAGTTAAAGCAATGACTGGTTTAAGCTATCCTACAGATTATATACAAACAGATTCTACAAAGCGATACAAACATAAGAACTTAGGTTAAAAATTAAAATGAAACAATACAATCCAAAAATTCAAAAATTCCTACATACGGTTTATTGTAATTAATATTATGTTTTATGTTTCAACACTGGAACTAAAATTTATTTTCCCTGCCAATTCCTTTTTTTTTGTAATAAATCTGGTTGTATTTCTCACCGCTATGTTTGACTATTCGTGTAAACAAAGGAGTAAACTTTTTCATTGCCAAATATAGTAGTCTGTATGACATTTTGCAAAATATCCACCAAGTTAATACTAAAATCAGCCATTTTATTTCACCAAAAAATCAGGCTCCTAAGCATACTGTATTTTATAAAAACAAATGCCAGTATCAGCGGTTTAACAGTGAATGTAACTCTTGTGTTGTTTTAGAACAAATAAAGTATAATAGGACATCCATATTATGTTTATATAAAAATGTTACATCTAAACATTTTTGGGATAAACCTAGGACAATTAAGGGAGGGGGGCGAAAAGACACCAATTTCATCCACAAAATTTAGTGAACATTTAAATTTTACCATTCTCTCGTGCACACAAATTAATCCAAATTACTTCTTAAATTTCTTCTGCAGATTGGTGTAGATAACTTATTCCACAAAAGTAGATGCCTCATTGTCGCTATACTTTTCACATTTATCTATTTTATCAAGAAGTGTCATCAAAGTCAGCACATGCCACAGGGTATCCACACAAACTTCAAAATAAATTTCCCTGACCGCAAAAATCAATAATTTCAAGGTACTTTGTAAACTAAACCAAACATAAACAACTCCAGCCTCCTCTATAATAAAAGTAAGAAATGATTAGCTCAAGTACTGAAAAGAAAACTGCTTACACAGTCTGGGTTACAGCAGACTGGAGCAAAACACATGCCCTCACATTTCACTCAATGGGGAAGGTTATTTTCCCTGACTATTCCATATTTTTACAAGTTTATTTTACAAAATTCCCTGACTTTCCCTGATCGATTTCAATTTCCCTGACTTTTATTGACTATCCAGAAAGTGGACACCCTGATGTCAGCATTAAGAAAGTTTCGACAATGAGCAAGCCTTTCAATAATTAGCATAAAATACACTGGCCAAGCAGAATCACAAAAAGCAAGACATTTGAGCATCCCTTAAAAAAAAATGGACTGTCCCAGGAAAACCAGGATACAAAGGATTTTCAAGTCACTATCTCATTTAAAGACATGAACTTTACCTGCAAACTGCAAGAAATTATTTATTTACATTTTATTCATAATGAGACAATTATAGGAAACCATATGGGGGTTGATTTTCTATATATAAAAATCATATGAATTTTTCTAATCTTATTTTTGTTAAGGGGAACTAAATTCTGTAGAGTATTATTGTTATTATAGGAGCAAGACAGAAACCAGTCTGAAAACAACACAAAACAAAACATCAATACATTGAGGAAAACCTACCCAGACGTATCTTACCTCTGGATTAGTATAATATCGTGCCTGATACTTTTTTCTCAGGAGGTGTAATCTCAGCATTTCTTGTAAATCTTCCTCTGTGATTGGTTCATCTCCTTCATCACTTGATGAATCTGTATCACTCACAAGAACATCTCTCAACCAACGGCGATTCTTTTTTACGTTATCAAAATTATACAGCCTCATTTTATCTGATCTCCTTTCTGAAATTAAAAAAATAATCATCACATTAATTTAGTATTTGTTAAAACTTTGTCCCAAAAAGATTCCTATGTGGAAAGAGTTTAAGATATTTACCAACCCTTTTTATGATAATTTCTTTATTAAAACTGCTTTACTGGAAAAGATTTAGTGACGTAATGGAATCATTCCAATGAAACCTGAGCAGGTCTTCATTGGGAAAGATAATTGATATGGCATCCCTTTTATTGACCCAATTATAATAGTGAAGTATTCTGTCACAAAAGTGAAGTATTCTGTTACAAAATTGAACTATTCTGTTACAAAAGTGAAGTATTCTGTAACAAAAGTGAAGTATTTTGCTAAACCATGGCTCTAATTAAATGTTAAAATGATGTAAGCTTTAACTTCAGAAATGTTAATTAAGTGGAGGGAAAGGAAATAGACATTAAATCCATGTCTGGGATATTAATACAAGTAAGAATCAGCTTGAAAAATTTTATGTCATAACCGGGATTTGAACACGGATCTTCAGCTTAACGTGCTGATGCTCTACCATTGAGCTACCATGACAACATGCCAGTATGACATCAAATTCCTCAACTGATTCAGAAGACAAGGCAGACCACAGGAGGTTTCTCCGTT
The DNA here is from genome assembly GCA_964059195.1 of Ectobius pallidus. NCBI lineage: Eukaryota > Metazoa > Arthropoda > Insecta > Blattodea > Ectobiidae > Ectobius > Ectobius pallidus. The sequence goes on from CAXKWD010000002.1 coordinate 57,174,224, forward strand.
GAGAACACACATCCAATGGCGTCCTACATTTGTAGGTACTTTGAAGCCAAGTTTTTATTTATATACTATTAATTAAGTGGAGGGAAAGGAAATAGACATTAAATCCATGTCTGGGATATTAATACAAGTAAGAATCAGCTTGAAAAATTTTATGTCATAACCGGGATTTGAACACGGATCTTCAGCTTAACGTGCTGATGCTCTACCTTGTCTTCTGAATCAGTTGAGGAATTTGATGTCATACTGGCATGTTGTCATGGTAGCTCAATGGTAGAGCATCAGCACGTTAAGCTGAAGATCCGTGTTCAAATCCCGGTTATGACATAAAATTTTTCAAGCTGATTCTTACTTGTATTCAGAAATGTTGTTGTGTGCATCTTGAAGATGATTAAGAAATTCCCTTATTTGTAATTTTTCCATGTAAGCTAGGCTCCAAGGCTTCTCATATAGCTTATTTTCTTCTACATGACAAATACAAAATTTTGTTTTCATATAATTTTCCATTCTGGAGCTAGGCTGTTCACACACACACATACATGTTTCTGAAAATAGTAGTTTTGGATTCAGGGGACCTCAAAACATGTACTTATGTTAAAAAACTCAACTCTGAATTTTGGGGGTTGAAAACAATACTTTCAATACCTATAGTACCTATGGTATGGGCAGAGGAAGTATAAATGCAATTTCATCTAAATCCTAGCTCTACTTAAGACATTTAGTTTACAGCTCTTCCTGAAACAGAATTCCATTACCTAGAAAACAACACTGGTAGTTCTAATAGTATTAGTGAATTCTTTGAAACGCAGTCCTAATCTGATCATGATGATACATAAAAACTTATCCTACTTACAACAAAACATCACTAGTATCCCTGAAACTAGTCACTAGTGATTTCCAGCGAAACATACATTTGTAAGTGAAAAATCTTTTTGTTAGTATATTTTAAACTTCAGGAGAGCTGCACATAAATTGAAAAAACTATCCTGATTCTCACCTTCTTTGGTCGTCTTGATGCCATTAATAACTTTATTCCCTTTCGCCGCCTCCGCTTGTGAGAGACGAACCTCTGAGTCTGAATCTGATGAAGTATCATCGCTAGAAAAAAATAATTACAGTACGATGTTAATTTTTGCAGTGAAGAACTTAACACAAGTACATACTATAGTTTTGCCACCTATCAGTAGATGGGGAAAAAATGTTTAACAGAAATTTCCTCTTAACAGATGAATACTCTACATTACGGACAAGAACACAGAAAACCTACTTAAAAAAGACTCTCCTGACATCTCTTTAACACTTTCCGCACCATGCCCTTACGAGATACGTTCCGCATTTTACTCCCACGTGAACCAAGACCGTATCCCTTACGTTGCGCGCGATCCCGTGCTAAGCAATGGGAGAATACTGGTGTAATACAGGATTTGAACAGATAAACACAAAGCTTAGTTTATGAGCTTCCCAACAGAGTGTGCTTCATACACTTATCGATTCTTGTATCAATTTATATCGACTTTTTTTATCGAATTTATATCGGCCTACTGCGATTACCAAAACATCAACAAGAAGCTAGATTAGAATTCGTGAAGATGTCCAAGAATATCACAAACGTGTTAATTACTAGACAATATGCAACCAAAATGTTGTCAGAATTCTATATTATGTATTGTTTCAGTAATTTTAGTTAGTACTTTTGCAATAAATAGGTTTTTAACCCTCCAAACCTTGAAAAAATTATTTCCGAAAAAAGTAAATCCTCAAAAGAGCCTCCCATTTATTTGCCTGTGATATATTTATATGAGAGTGAATACAATAAAGAATATCATTTCTAGAAAGAGGAAGTTTCAATCTTCATGGGTAAGTAATTCATTATTTTGTAATACATATTATATGTTTTAAAAAAGTCACAAAATCGGAAGAAAACGCTCGGTTCACAGGATGAAAACGCTGAAAGATGGCATGGTGCGGAAAGTGTTAACAGATATTTGACTTGAGAAGATTGAATTTGTAACATTTGTTTCTTATAAAATAACTTCTGTTTAACTTCTTGGTTCACAGTTTGTACTATTTGGAATGCAGCAACTCTGAACTAGATGTTCTCACCCTTTTCTAACAGGAAAATCACAATACCATTTGTCAAGTATAGCCTAAAAGCTTCTTATTAATTTTATATTGGTTGTAAAATGTCAATAGAATATTACTGAAAACAGAAAAAAAGAATCAACAAAACCACTTAACAGTATTTTTTTAAATAAAAAAATACTGTTAAGTGGTTTTGTTGACTTTGTTAAAGTTTGCTAATAGGCCTATATAGAAAGAAAGATAACTTATGTTGATAAAATGCTTATAATTATAATTACTAACCTGATTGGGCAGTTAAACACAGATTCAACATATCTAAGAAGAGGATCTACATCAAGGTGACGTTCCAGATGTTGTAAATGTAAGGGTTTGGCTAACTCCCCTCCAACACCCATCGAATGTGGGTCTTCAGCCATGGCAGAGCCAACAACACCTTATCCTCTCGCCATCGATACTGCAAAAACAATTCATTTTTAGTGCATTCAGCATGTAAGAGATGTGGAATTCTGTTCTATTTAGTTAATTTATAACTTTTCACTTAATAACTTTTTTATTTTAGATCACACTGAAAACTTGATGTTAAACTGCTTAATAGCATTATCAATGTGGAATAGTTTTCAGTTGTATAGCTGTTACACTTAGTTGACAGATGCAGTATGCAATGGTTATCTGCAGAAATTTTGTCAAGGGGGGGGACAAATGAACAAATTATCACAGCCACCACCATCACTTTGCTACGACTACTACAACTACATTATTATTATTATCATCATCTTCATCATCATTTAACATTAACATTATTAAGTGCCAAAACGGTATTTTCTAAGACTGTATGGTGGGTGGGAAAAATGTCCATCCGTCTGTCTGTGTCCATAACTTGAATACACTTTATCACATTTTCATGAAACTTGGTATATGCACTTATAACCTCCTTGGGATGAAGCCTACTGATTTTGGACCAAATTGGTTGACCGGTACCAGAGTAACGCCCATACATATATATATATAAGATACTATGGATACAAAGAACAAATTACATGTAGTACATTAACATAAATGCTTATTGTGCTGTTAATTATTAAATTGTTGCACTGTACAAAACCTATTAGTGTTTTGTTATTCATATATATATATGTGTGTCTTATAATTTTACTATGTGTGATTTTTCATCCTTATTAGCAAATTTGTAACTACTCAACCTTATTCTGTGTAAATGTACTTTTTCAATTTGTATTGTGATTTAACTTATTAGGATGAAGTTGCAAATGTCTCTTTCTGTATATTCAATTTTTAGCTCTATTTCTTGTCTTTAAAATAGTTGTATTATTTTATTATTTGTTACAATTTTCTAGTTTATAAGTTTGACATTGTCTATTGCTGTAATGGGCCAATGACAATAAAATTGTATTATGACTTTGCAATTGCATATTCTTATTATGTCTAATTTGTACTTAACAAGTTACTTTCTTTATCATTATATTTTAGACTTTTATGCATTCAACTTCAAATAATCTTGGTAGCGTAAGTAAAAACTTGCTTAATTAGAACATATGTTCTGCTGGGTTACTTCACAAATTTCTCCTGATTAATTTAATGAAAATATGTTTTGTTATACAGGGTGTTAATGGATAACACTGAAATATTTTACCTGTGTATAGAGGAGACATAGATAGATAAAAAGGTAAAGCTAACCCTATACAGGCCATGGAGGCCCAGAGGGTTCCAGGAGGTTGAGGCTCCCGGATTTTGGACATTCGGCACATGAAGGTGGTAAGGCTGTCAGCCTTATGCACCGGCCGCCTTTACCCCCAGGATTGCTCCTGGTACTCATTTCTGTTCGAGGCTGAGTCGACCCCAGGGCCATAGTGCCACCAGAAGGATTAGGCCAATTGAAAAATCTCAACGACCTCATCGGGAATCGAACCCGCGACCTTCCGGTTTGTAACGCAGCGCCTCAACCACTACGTTACGGCATACCCCGACATAGATAGATAAGCAACTATTATTAGAAGATATTTGCTCTATGGATTCAATTTTTCCTGTTACAGAATAAAATCTCCCAGAGCATGGCTGCCACTGACTTCTAACATTAGAAACAAAAATTCAAAACAAAGGAACTTCGTTGTTAACACTGCAGTCAGTAATTATGAATAATGCAGTGACGGCCAGTCATGTGTTGAAGTCATAAATTTTGCAGATTATGAAAACTCTAAATTATGTAATAACTGGATGAATGATTGAGAATCAGGTTTTTATGGATCATTAGGAAGGCATGAAGTCAATTTAATGAAAATTTTAACCCTATTTCGCATAATTATTGACTTATGAGCACCAAATTGTAATGACTTTAATGCCCTGTAGCATATATAGCCTATTTTACGTCATAGAGCAAAAATCTTCTAGTAAAAGTTGTTTGTCTATGTCCCCTCTATACACAAGTAAAATATTTCGGTGTTATTTATTAACACCCATATGAGGTGGATTTAACACTAACCTTCACTTTTGGTATAGTTTACCTGTACTAGTTTTGGTGCCTTCGCTACCGGCACCGAAACTAGTTATATTCAACTCATTATATAATTATTATGTTATATAACGTCACTGTGTTAACTTCCAATACAATTTAATATACATGTTGTTATTCAATAACTGTATTTCCCATGTCTGTTTTGTTGTATATGTTATGAAATAGGGTACTGTATGTTTATAATTTGTCTACACTTATGCAGACACTGTATTTTTGTTTCATTGTAAGCCTACTGTTTTAATATGAAATATAGCTACAGAAAATAGATAAGATAAATTTTAAGAAACCAGCAATGTAAATAAAAATAAATATATTTTATGGAAATGTTTAAAATGTAAAATCCATGTGTTAGATTCTTATTTGCTGTGTGTTTCATGTACGAGTTGGCCAATCGTGCAGATTTTTGCATCACAGTAGCCACATCTCTAAATCCCGAGCGATTGAGTGAAATATCTATGCAAATAAAGCCGCTAATGATGTAATGATTCAGGTTCTCACTATTACAGTTAAAATTACAATGAAAATAACCACATACCTCATCACAAGAGATGCTGGAAATGTCCTCCTTTTGCATCCACACAACACCAACAGCTTTTTAGGAGATTTTCTTTCATGCGTGTAAGTTCAGCTTCCGAGATAGAGTTAATTTTTCTTTTAGTTACGTAGATATTTCACCCGAACTTGAATTTCAAAAATGAAGTGTATAAGTGAAATCCCCATACATTTAGAAGAACTTAAAGAAAATATCACAAGAGAAATTAACTCTATCTTGGAACCTGAACTTATGCACGTGAAAGAAAATTTCCTAAAAAGTTGCCAGTGTTTGTGGATGCAAGAGAAGGACATTTTCAACATCTTTTATGATGAGGTACATGGTTATTTTGTAAGATTGGGAGAACCTGAATCATTACACTGTTAGCAGCTTTATTTGCATAGATATTTCACCCGATTGCTCGGGAGTTTGAGCTGTGGCCACCGCAATGCAGAAACCCGCATGATTGGCCAACTTGTACGTGAATCACACTATACTTTGGATGGAGTTGCCAACTCTCCTGTACTTCTATATACAAATTATATTGAACTTAAAGTATTCATGCAGAGAATTTTTACAGTTTGTGAAAAATTATACATTTTCCTGTATCAAAGTACAATGAAGATTAAGGACAATGAGGTTGACATTCAAGTTTCTTGTCAAAGCTTAGAATAACATTTTCTTTAATAAATCTAATATAACTTGTTTTTTGTATTAAATTTGGTCTCTTACTTAATCTCCCTTAATTTCTTGAAACAAAGTTGGCAACCCCAGCTTTGGAGTAAAAGATACTAAACAACTTAATAAATTTAACACTGCAAATGTAGGTGATTCAGGGTCCCTTAATCAAATAATCAGCTTGAATGGGATGTAATCATTAGTCTAAAGTTCTTAATTCCAGTAAGAAATCAAACAGTACACCTTTCACACTTTCTCACCACTACATCCAAGAAAATTCTGAAAATAAAGAAAACAGTCAAACTTATAACAGCCTGACAATTTAGACTGCCTACAAAGACATGGGACTGAAATCACCTGCACACTACTGATGCAAAGCGAGCGTTATATACAGATCTATATGTGCTACAGAGCATCCTGAGGACAATAGTGCAAGCATACTTTGTGACAACAGTGGATTAAGGTGCTCATCTATAATGCAATTTAAATTGTATGGCATTCCAAACGTGGTGTATATTGTTTTTATACAGCATGAAACTTTACAATGGTTTTCCTTGTTATGCAACTCAAAAACTGACTCATCGGAAGAAATATTGTATTGAGTGTATAGCCTATAACATGCTAGTTATTTGAGCAATTGCAAACATGTGCAACTTCATCCTGAATGGCTGTTGCATGTAATTTCGAGAAATTTTCTTATAATTAAGTAGCCAGCCGCAGCTTGTCTTAATTTACAACAATAAAGAGAAGAGTGTAAACAGGAAAAAATGGAAATGTGGGGTGAGAGAATGAGTTTTTAGTTGTGGGAATTGTGGGGTTTTCAATTAATCCACTACATGATTGTACATATGGAAGATTAAGCAATCTGCAAAATCAGACTATTCTACAAATGTTAGTAAACGGCTCTGTTGATATAGGCTAAGTTACCGAGAAGAATATCACCATTTATAAAAAATACAGTCACATTAAAGATAAAATCCTAACATCCTAGTAAATTTAGTGTCAGTCCTGAATTTATGGTATATTTTTTGTTCTGTATTTACAATAACCATAAATATAGTCATCTTGATTCTGTACTCCATGTAGTGTACATATTATTTTCTCTTTAACACCAATAACAAAGCAACAATGCTACGTTAATGATGTAAAAGTTGCACTTGATTCAAGTTTCGAATTGTTAGTCTGAATTTTCCAAATTGCATGACTGTTTACATTGAGAGAATTTTCTTTTCTTGCACAACTCAAAGCCATTTAAGATGCATTCTTTTTCACACTTGGGGATACTGGTAGATGAGAATAATATTTTATTAAGTCTTGACGAGTCTATCTATATATTTTATAGCTTTTGACAATAAACATCTACCTATAAATTGGGAGTTTGAAAGTGCTGTTGTTAAATTAAAATAAATTTCAAAACACAAAATATTAAGATAGTCTAAAACTCCCGTTCAATAAGTAAACTCATCTATATGTAGGCTACAATAAAATATTATTTCTAAAGCCGTTAAACGTATAAATTAGGGTACAAATTTTAAAATATTAGATTTAATCCCATTTAAGAAATAACAGATTGTAAATGGTACATACTAAGACAATATGATATATTTTCTAGGTAAATAACAGCATTTTTAACAAGGCTGAAATCAGTATTCCAATGAAGAATACATAAAAGTTAAATTTCTTTGAACTCTCGTAAAGTAATCACATAGTAGTAGTAGTGCATAGATCGCGAGCGATCCTTAGCGATCCGTGGATATTCTCGGCAGAAGGGTGCCAGCCGTTGCACTTATGTGAATCTTGGCCTAGAGCGCACTGTGTCACTAACACATTTCCTCCACTTCACTCTATCTTGTGCATTTCTTATTATGTCCGTCCAAGATGAGTTCATGGATTCCTTGATCTCATCGCTCCACTTTGTCCGCGGTCTTCCTCTCCTTCTGTTTCCGTTTGTCATACCCAGCATTATGTCTTTTTCGAGGGAGTTCTCTCTTCTCATAACGTGTCCAAAATATGTCAGTTTCCGTTTCAGCGCCTGTGCTTCCAACGAACACTCTGGTACTAACTCCTCTATGATTGACTTGTTGGTTCTTTTCTCTGTCCATTTTACTTTAAGTAATTTCCTCCAAGTCCACATCTCAAATGCCTCGATTTTCTTCTTCTCTTTTTTCCTCAAGGTCCAACTCTCGCATCCGTAGAGCACTATTGGGAATATCATTTGCTGGATAACTCTCATTTTAGTTCTGATTGAGACACCCGAGTCATTTATGATTTTGTGTAACTTCTTTAACCCAACTTTGCCTAAAATTATCCGTCTCTTTACTTCTTCTGCGCAACGGCCTGAATTTGATATGACAGATCCTAGAAACGAATGACTTTTCACTATCTTTATCTGTTCACCATTTATACATATGTTCTCTAGGCTGCCAGTGGTCATAATCACTGTCTTTTTTAAATTTAGTCTTAGACCTGCTTTGGAGCTTTCCTCTATTATCTTCTCTACAAGGTTTACCAGATCGTCGATACTATCTGTGATAATTGTTGTGTCGTCAGCATACCTAATGTTGTTAATTTTCCTTCCTCCAATCCGTATCCCTCCTTCCATCTCATCTATTTTTACCTTCCTCATTATTCTTTCGGTATAACAGTTGAACAATTTTGGAGATACAATGCAACCTTGCCTAACTCCTTTTTCTATCGGAAACCAGTCTGTTTCTCCTTCGTATAGCCTTATTTTGGCCTCCTGATCTTCGTACAATTTTTCTAGTAAGTTGATTAAGTGCCTTGGTACCCCTAGTTCTTCTAGCGCTACCCATAGAGTGGAGCGATCTACACAATCAAATGACTTAGAGTAGTCCAAAAATCCTAGATAAACGTTCTGCTGGTACACTCTGGCCTCTTCCATTATCCATCTGAGATTTGCTATGTGATCCCTGGTTCCTCTGCCTTTGCAGAATCCTGCTTGTTCAACTGCAATCTCTCTATTCAGATATCCTTCCATTCTATTTAAAATGATTTTTAGCAGAATTTTGCTGACATGCGGTATTAGTGCTATAGTTCTGTAGTTCGCACATTCTCTATGGTCTCCCTTTTTTGGCAATGTTATGATCACCGACCTTTTCCAATCCATTGGCCAGGTTTTCTTTTTCCAAATTACATTACATATTTCCATAATCTTATTCTCAGCTTCTTCACCAAGGCTGCTTACTAGCTCAATAGGGATATTATCTATTCCTGGCGCCTTCCCTCTGGCCACCTTCTTGAGCGCCCATCTTACTTCTTCTATAATTATATTTGGTTCCATACCCTTCATAAATTAAAACGCCTAGCTAATTTAACAGGGTATGTTATTATAATCTAATGAAGTTGGTGAAAATAATATTTTTACCAATAGCCTACACTCTAGAACATGCTAGTGTCAAAATCTACACAAGACTTGAAAGAACTAACAGAAAATTGATGGTTTTATTTTGCATATTGTTGCATATTTTGATGATTTTGCGATAATGCATCATAATTTACTTGATATTAAAACACCTGTGCATATTAATCTGTAACATTTTTAATGGCATTTTATAAGAGATTTTAAATATTGAGCTTGCCTCTGTTAATTCAAACATTTAAAGCACAATTTTTCTTAGTGAATGTTTTAAGAATTGACTGCACAATAACTGACAGTACATAGCCTAATGTTTACGGAACTGATTGTGTAATATTAAAGCAATGTTTCACTTCATGAGTTTTCAAATTACAGTAATAAAATTTATTGCATTGACTTGTTTTTTAAAAAGTTTTGAGATGTAATGTATAACAATTCTACTACTTTTTGTAATTTATAACGTAATTCAGCTATTGATAAGAAAACATAATACGGGTATTGGTTCCGAAGCATATTTCAAACATTTTAGAGCATATTTGCTTGCATATATTATCTTCTGATAACTTCTGGGCCTTAACGATGATGATGATGATGATGACATACAGTGATAGTTATGTCTTTCACATACCGATAGAAACTAAGAACTAGGTCTATTAAAGGACACTTTTAAAACCTACATTTCACACTTTAATAAATACAACTACGCCAATTAACACAACAGTCAAACAGAAAAATCAAAGCTTTCTGTAAATACTTCACAAATGGATGAGTGGAAGATGTAATGTAGGCCTACTGTATTACCAATGGCAAGTGTTTCTCGTTCCCAGGAGTCACAAGGAGGCTACATCAGTCCAACCTGTTTACTCTCTGTGCTCGCATATCTACCGCCAAGATGCTCTGTAATGTAACATAGGCTCTGTATAGTACAGTCTGTTAACAATATGCAAATTTACACCAACCATACTTCACTAAATGTAGGATAACTAACACAATCCAACAACTGCAACATGCCAAATTAGACCTATAAAGGACACGAACTTAAGCTAATCCAATAAGCTATTCACCGTAAAGAATATGTTATGAAATGCAGAAACTTGTTCCTATCAGCAGTTATTTACCCTAATCATACTCCAAATACACATAAATTATAGAAACAATAAGTTTATAGTGAAGACATTGGCTATATACACAATTATGCACAAGAAATACATGGTACCTGCTATAATTCACCAACAACTTACCAAGAGGTCAGAATTAAAACATATTAGCCTAATACGTTAATACCCACCAGAAAATCCGATTGTGGGGCAGAACAAATATCTCATGGATCCAGAAGCCATACAAAAATGTTGTCTCTTTATGTCCATGTTTGCATTTTGTGCTTTTGCTGCAGATTTACTACTCCTACAAGTTACTGCTTTCATCGTACTGAAGTGTTACAGGAATGGTACATTCAAGTTGCACATCACAAAATAATTAGCTAAAATTTTCACATATTTTCTAGGTGTAATGGCAATCTGGTGCCGTACTGGTATTTGTTCTGTCCCGCTATACACAAATTTATATATCATGTAAAATATATGAAATCAGGCAACAATCTTATAAAGTGTATCACAGTGTGATCAGAAATTCCCCTGTATGGTTTAATTTTAAGAAAAAGCACAAAAATTATTCAATTTTATAATTGTCAGATATTCCCATTTTGATGTTTTAACAATATGTCTTTCCCATACAAAAAACTGATCACATAACGTAAATGCAATGCCTTCTTTCAGAATCAGGGAAATTAGAGACTGCTGTAAAGTATGTTATCAAAAATACAAGTGTTGTAAGGTTAGGATTCTCTCACAGTGGAGTCAATCACAACTTCAACCAAGTCCATTGGAACTGATGGAAGTAATTAAAATTTAGTTATGACTGAACATTGGACTTTACTATGTTATAACAGCACCTTTAGTTCGAATACAGTGAGTACAAAGCATAATCAATAGGTGCACCTCCCACAGTAAAGTAACATTTTAACTTGTTTTGTATACACATGCTGTCAAAGATACCAAAACATTGGACGTTTGAGGGTGGGGGATGATTCGAAGGTAAAATATCCATCAAAAGCCTAATGACAAGTGGATTTTCAATTTTCGTTTGTTGCATTAATAGCAATAACTGTCTTGGAAGAGTGGCTAATGTAGGCAATTGCATTAACGGTCTGACAATATACAATTTTCATCTTAACATATATGAATCCTTCAAAAAGGCTATATTGAGAATATTATACGTACGCGTGAATTATAACCGACTAGAAAGCACACATTATAGGCGTAAATCCACTTCAAAGGAAAGGAAAAGGCAAAATGGCGATCCCTATTATCCAACAAATATCTCAGCCAGTCTAAAAACCGACTCATTTCTATATTTCTACAAGCCAGATGGCACCCCGCCATCATTATTTAAGGCTTGTCTCCAAAACTCGTGGGCAATATTGGGCTAAAAATTCAACTATCAATAAACTATCTATTATTTGCGTCATTCAATGAACGCTTAAATTTTCTTCTGAGCATTTTTTTGTTTTCAAAATTCTTTAATTTGTAAAATTTAAAGTCTGGAAATCCATGGAAAAATCCCGTTTCGAGACTTAATAGATCCGCTGACTGGTCAAGATCCGGGATGCCTTCCATTATGGCAAGCTTTCACTCTGATTTTACGCGGAAGGTTTGAAAAAGCCGAAATTTGCACATAATAGATTAATGACCTAACATTCATATTCATATTCATATTCATATTAATTTTATTCCTTCAAGTCATACAATGTACAAGGTAAAGTGGCATAGGAAACGCCATAGAAATAATACAATAACATAAAAATAATGACTGTAGTAGAACAGCTGATTTCAATTTGAGATGATGACAATGATGATGATGATGATGATGATGATGATGATAATAATAATAATAATATACTGGCAGAGGAGCAGAAGGGTTGTGTTAGAGGCTCAAGGGGTGTAAAGAACAGCTGCTGATTGATGTTGTCATATAGGGACAAGCAAAAGAAAAAGTTTGTACATGGGTTATATTGACTATCATAAGGCGTTTGATTCAGTCCCTCGTTCTTGGTTGATACATGTGCTAAGGATTTAGAAAGTAGAACCAAAAGTAATAAACCTGCTGAAACGCCTCATGACAATGCGGAAAACAAATATTTATCTATCCTGCGGTGGAGAGACTGTCAACACTGCTAAAATATCTGTAAAGCGGGGAATCTTTCAGTGTGACTCCTTAAGTCCATTAATATTTTGTTTG